>OX637317.1:5000-2505000 GCA_951799385.1 Hyppa rectilinea
TAACCTAACCTAACCTAACCTAACCTAACCTAACCTAACCTAACCTAACCTAACCTAACCTAACCTAACCTAACCTAACCTAACCTAACCTAACCTAACCTAACCTAACCTAACCTAACCTAACCTAACCTAACCTAACCTAACCTAACCTAAC
Source organism: Hyppa rectilinea (assembly GCA_951799385.1). Classification (NCBI taxonomy): domain Eukaryota; kingdom Metazoa; phylum Arthropoda; class Insecta; order Lepidoptera; family Noctuidae; genus Hyppa; species Hyppa rectilinea. The sequence goes on from OX637317.1 coordinate 5,155, forward strand.
CTAACCTAACCTAACCTAACCTAACCTAACCTAACCTAACCTAACCTAACCTAACCTAACCTAACCTAACCTAACCTAACCTAACCTAACCTAACCTAACCTAACCTAACCTAACCTAACCTAACCTAACCTAACCTAACCTAACCTAACCTAACCTAACCTAACCTAACCTAACCTAACCTAACCTAACCTAACCTAACCTAACCTAACCTAACCTAACCTAACCTAACCTAACCTAACCTAACCTAACCTAACCTAACCTAACCTAACCTAACCTAACCTAACCTAACCTAACCTAACCTAACCTAACCTAACCTAACCTAACCTAACCTAACCTAACCTAACCTAACCTAACCTAACCTAACCTAACCTAACCTAACCTAACCTAACCTAACCTAACCTAACCTAACCTAACCTAACCTAACCTAACCTAACCTAACCTAACCTAACCTAACCTAACCTAACCTAACCTAACCTAACCTAACCTAACCTAACCTAACCTAACCTAACCTAACCTAACCTAACCTAACCTAACCTAACCTAACCTAACCTAACCTAACCTAACCTAACCTAACCTAACCTAACCTAACCTAACCTAACCTAACCTAACCTAACCTAACCTAACCTAACCTAACCTAACCTAACCTAACCTAACCTAACCTAACCTAACCTAACCTAACCTAACCTAACCTAACCTAACCTAACCTAACCTAACCTAACCTAACCTAACCTAACCTAACCTAACCTAACCTAACCTAACCTAACCTAACCTAACCTAACCTAACCTAACCTAACCTAACCTAACCTAACCTAACCTAACCTAACCTAACCTAACCTAACCTAACCTAACCTAACCTAACCTAACCTAACCTAACCTAACCTAACCTAACCTAACCTAACCTAACCTAACCTAACCTAACCTAACCTAACCTAACCTAACCTAACCTAACCTAACCTAACCTAACCTAACCTAACCTAACCTAACCTAACCTAACCTAACCTAACCTAACCTAACCTAACCTAACCTAACCTAACCTAACCTAACCTAACCTAACCTAACCTAACCTAACCTAACCTAACCTAACCTAACCTAACCTAACCTAACCTAACCTAACCTAACCTAACCTAACCTAACCTAACCTAACCTAACCTAACCTAACCTAACCTAACCTAACCTAACCTAACCTAACCTAACCTAACCTAACCTAACCTAACCTAACCTAACCTAACCTAACCTAACCTAACCTAACCTAACCTAACCTAACCTAACCTAACCTAACCTAACCTAACCTAACCTAACCTAACCGATATAACTTTGCCTCCAGGAGTCGCTTTTTCGAGCTGTTTTCAGCGTTATTAATTTTAAATAGGCTCCCTACTGACGTGTGACAAGTTATTTTTGACTAAAAACGAAATTGATTTTCGTTCTCAAAGACTTGTGAAATTTTACATAATTTTCATACAAAAATTCGATTTCCTAAAGTCCGTCTGCAAAAATTATAAAATCCATTAGTGTCAATAGTATACTTACCTGCCTTGCGGTACTCCAGTGTGTTTTCAGCTTGCTCGGGTCCCGTTTGGTAGTCGTAATAGTTGTTTTTCTTCTCAATTTTCATCAAAATTTACGTTTTTCATTAAAAAGTCAAAATTTTTGTTCTGGCAACACTTAAATTCCTCCATAGTTTGCTAGCGCCCGCCGAGACGCGTCTTTTGACACCCCTCACGTGCGTCTAGCCCCCATAGAACACCCTCAAATTCCATTTTAAAGGAAAATTTGGCCCGCCCACCCGCCCGTGAGTTGCGTATAGTAGCAGACGGGTAATTTTTGGGAAAAATTGTAAAAAATTTTTATTTTTGTAATTTGATAGGCAAGTCTTGCGGCCCTAATCTTTATCACAACCGTCGCGGTTTCACGTCGATAGGCATTATTTGACGGGGTTTATTACCTATTTACTATTTTAGTATATTTGACGGCCGTCTGGCTTTTCGACGGCTATAGTTTTAAAAGTTTCTTGACTTCTGTGCAATCCCCCCTTTACAGGGACGCAGAAGTCAGCCAGTGTCCCCCCGCGGCTTTGCTTATGAACTTAACCTTCACCAAAGCAACTGCAATGTTCCGCACACCGGCCAAGACAGGCGAGAGCTCACCGGGCTCCAGAGTCTCGCAGCGTTCCACGGAGAAAGCTGGACCCACACTCTCCAGCGTGAGGCGAAGCATTGGGGAATGGGAGGCCGGGAAAGCTGAGCCCCAGTCTAAGTCCCCGGCCAAACAAACCAACAACGCCACGCGAACGCCACCTGCTCCCAACACCCAGGAGACGCGCCGAGAGCCGGAGGACGCTGCAAGAGCATCGAAGAGGCCCGAATCTGGGTACCCCAACGTCGTAGCGGAGGCGAGAGCTTGCCTAAATAAAGCAAAGCTCCATTTAGGCAACTCTCGCAACCTGAAAACGGATATAAAGACGGGGGTACTCAACGCTATCAACAGGCTCTACGAGCTCGTGAAGGAGGCAGCGCGGGACAAAGCCGCTGTCGCACCGGCACCTGTCGACATACCTGCGGCCCCACAGACGGCCGCGCTGTTGGCGCCGCCCACGGACGAACAGGCGGAACTTATGAGGACCCTAGTGGCAGGCCTCAAGGAGCACAAACAGGCCCTGCAGGAAAACCAAAACCACACCCAGGCCCTTTCGGAACATCTACAGCGGGCCCCTCGCTTTGCTGCGGGCCAAGGTCCCACCTTCGCGGAGATCGCCGCCATCCCGAAGCAGAACGTCCAAGAACCTCTTCACTCCGTGATCGTATCATCTGTCGATAATCAGGACACGGGTGAAGAGGTTATTGCGAAGCTGAGGACGGCGGTCGATGCCAGAAACGAGGGCACGAGGGTGGAGCGCCTGCGCAAGGCGAGGGATCAGAAGGTGGTCGTGGGGTTCAAGACCAGGGAGGAGCTGAGCAGGGTCACGGAGAGGATCAGGAAAGCGGGAAATCTGGTGGTAGAAGAGGTGAAGAACAAGGACCCGCTTGTTATAGTGACGGACGTCCTCTCCTGCCACTCAGATGCAGAGATCGTCCTGGCTCTGCAACGGCAAAATTCCCACCTGGTCGGGGACATACCTGCAGAAGACTTGAGGCTGGGGGTGAAGTACCGTCGAAGAACGAGGAACCCCCACATGTGCCACGTCGTTCTGCAGGTGTCCCCCGCAGTGTGGCAGAGGCTGACTACTGCGGGTCGCGTGCACATCGACCTGCAGCGAGTGCGAGTGCAGGATCAGTCGCCACTGGTGCAGTGCACTCGCTGTCTTCGTTTCGGCCATAGCCGGAAGTTGTGCACGCAGCCCGCTGACCTCTGCATCCACTGCGGTGAACCCCACTTGCGGGCTGACTGCCCGTCACGGCTGGCGGAGGAGACACCGAAGTGTCACAATTGCTTGACAGCAAAACTGCAAAAGACCGACCATAACGCTTTTGACAGAGAGTGTCCGCTGCGCCTTAAATGGGACGCCTTAGCGCGCCTGTCAGTAGCGTATTGCTGAGACCCAATCAGCCGCTCCCGGAAAACATAACCAGTATAATAAAGTACTAACAGTCAGCAACACCTGTGCTTACCACCAGCTAAAAACGGCAAAAATCACGAGCTCGAAGCAAGTCTTGAAAAATAAAAAACCAAACTTTCAGACCAAAGTCAGAAGAAATCATAAAAACAACAGAGCCAATTGGAGTCAATTTTGTGGAAAATGGGCCCAATTAAAAGCAGATTCGTTCCTAAATTCTTCTGTACTCAGCATAAATATTAGTGGAATAAAATCAGTAAGTAGTAACAGCAAAGTCATAAGCAGTAAAACCATGCTAGTTACAAACTACAAACCATTTACACCTAAAAAGTCCCACGAGCTCGTTGAGGAAGCAGCCAGAAGATGCCATACCTACATCATTGCACCAGACTGGAGTATGCAGGTCGAAGAACAGCACCTGGAACCAAAGGAAGCACAGAGTTATATCCGGGAAAACCTAGATCAGGAGCAAAACAGAAATGTCCATAATATAATGTCCAAAATGTACACATTAAAAGTAGCTGCTCTTCCGGATTTAAAAAAGAATACAGAAAAATACTTAAATATAGAAATTAAAATACGTAGACTAGGAATTAAAAATAAGAAATTAGCATAAGAAAGAATATGTCTATATGATATATTGCATATATATTAGCATAGTCATAGCTTTAAAAATAGATATAAGTAATAATAGTTTAAAATATATAAAGGTATAAAGATGGGTTACTTAACTCAATCTGGAAAAGCATTAAAAAGAAAACAAACAAAAATAATAAACTACCAACTAAGTTTAGAGCATAAGATAAAATTAATGTTTAATTTAAGTTGCGTTAAATATAAGTATAGTTTAAATAAAATAAACAAAATAAAACATACTAAAATTTCAAACCGGGGACAACAAGGTCTCTGATAATGTCAGAGGGACACTGAGCAAGGGCAGGAGTGGGTTTTAGCCGGTAAGAGTCCGGCACTGCCCAGACTGACTCACAAGTGGGCCAGTCTGGGCGTCCATGAGGATTTCCCACTCCTGCCAAAACAAAAAAAAAAAAAAAAAAAAAAAAAAAAAAAAAACCTAACCTAACCTAACCTAACCTAACCTAACCTTTTTTTTTTTTTTTTTGACCGGGTGGAAAATCCTCATGGATGTCCCCCGCCCCGGGGAGGGCGGGGGGGTCTGTCGGACTCTTACCGACTAAAAACCGAACCCGACTGTTCCCTCTCTCACCTGCGCGGGGGTCGCGGGAATCAAAAAGAATTCTTCCACAACCCCCGCTGGTGCCGGCCCGCCGTAGCGGGCCCCGTCTTGGTCGAGGGGGAGTGAGGTGTACGACACTCCCCCGCGCCATAGGCGCGCGCGTGGAACAGTACGCGCCGCCGCCTCGGGTCCAGGTGCTGTGGGGGGCGACGGACTAAACCCCGCGTCCGTCGCCCCTGGACCCATTTAGGGGGGCTGGAAGAGGGCATTGTCTGCCCTCCTCCGACGCCCGGTGCGCCTGCTGCGGGCCGGGTTGAGGGAGGTAATCTCCCTCTCCCGCTCCGCAGCTTCCTTCTGCGAAATGACTACCTCGCAGAAGGATACCACCGCGTCCCAGGCCTGTTCACTGCCGACCATAGCGTTAACGACGGCCGGCAGCGACAGGTCACTGCCTACTTCAGAGATGAGGGCACGGCGCGGCTCCAGCCATGCGGCACACTCTGCCAGCGTATGCCGTGCCGTGTCCTCCCGACAGTCGACGCAGTGGTGACACCGAGCGTCTGGCTCCCTGGTTATGCGACACAGGAACTTCCCGAAGCAACCGTGCCCCGAGAGAACCTGTGTCGCCCGAAAAGTCAGGGAGCCGTGCCTTCTTCCGAGCCACTCGCTGAGCACTGGTCGGATCGCCTCGATAGTGTCGAGGCCGGCGGTAGGGCGTGAGAGCCTGTCCCGCCAGTCCGCCACCAGGACCTCGCGGAGCTGTGACCGATGCAGCTCCAGTTGTTGCTGCATCGGTCGTTCGCCCCGCGCCCGCATTTCCTCGCGCCACCTAAACAGTGACGCGAGCACCTTGGCCTCCAGGTCCCAGGGCGGGGATCCGGCCAGTGCACATGCCGCCTCGTAGGAGATCGTGCGATATCCCCTTATGACTCTGACGGCCATAGCTCTCTGTGGCTTACGCAACACAGAGATGCTCCCGGCCGTCAGGTCAGCCGCCCAGATCGGTGCCCCGTACAGGGCCATCGATCGCACGATCCCCACGTAGAGCCGCCTACAAGTGGCGCTCGGGCCCCCCAGATTGGGAAGCAGCGTTGCGAGCGCCCCGGCCGCGCCCAATAACTTGGGCGCAAGCCGCCGGAAGTGGGGGCCAAAGTCCCATCGGCTGTCGAGCACCAATCCGAGGTACTTCATGGTAGGCTCGACAGCGATCCGGACCCCCCCAACCACAATGTGTAATCCCGGCGGAGGTGCCCGTCGGGGACCATGGAACACCATGGCCTCCGACTTGTTGAGGGCCACCTCCAGGCCGAGGCGCCGAATGCGGCTCACCACCTGTGAGACCGCCGCCGTCGCCAGCAACGCTGCTTCTCTGTGCGAGCTCCCCCGGGCCGTGACTAACGTGTCGTCAGCGTAACACGTCAGCTGCACGCCCGGCTGGAGCTCACCCCTCAGCACCCAGTCGTAGCCGATGTTCCACAGGAGCGGTCCGACGACCGATCCCTGTGGAACACCGCACGACATGGGGTGCTGGTGACCGCCATCACGTCCCACGTAGGTGACACCCCTCTCCGACAAATAAGCCCCAACGATGCGACGGAGGTAGAGAGGCACTCGATGATAGAGTAGTGCCTCTCGAATACAACTCCAGGGTAGGGTGTTGAAGGCGTTGGATATGTCCAAGGACACCGCCATCACCACACCACCCTGGGCCACCGCTTCCTCCGCGAGGACTCTCACCCGCGAGATCGCGTGAATGGTGGAGCGCCCGTGCCTGAAGCCGAACTGGCACTCGTGAAGGTCCGGCCCCTCTCCGCACAAGTGGCCGACGAGGCGGGCTGCGATGATTCGCTCAAACATCTTGCCCACCTCGTCGAGCAGCACTATGGGCCGGTACGCGGACGGCGAGTCCGCGGGGCGCCCCGCCTTCCTGAGCAGGACCAACCTACCGGTCTTCCACAACGATGGAAACTGGCCCTGCTCAAGACACGCGGTGAAGAGTCCTCTCACCTGGGGCTCTAACTCCTTTAGGGCGAGGGCCAACGCGATGCCGTGGATGCCATCAGGCCCCGGAGCCACGTTCTTGGCCCGGAGACGCATCACGGCTGCCCTCATCTCTGCCTGTGTCACCTCTGGGACGTCGATGGCAGTCTCCTCCTCCGGAGGCTCTGCGGCTGAGGACATAGCCATCGGCGGCGGAGTGTGCTCCGCTCGCGCCGGGAAGAGGGCTGTTACTACCTCCTCCAGCAGCTCGGGCTGGAGGCTCTCGGTGAGTGGGGGCGCGGCGGCTCTCAGTTTCCCTCGAACCGCACGATAGGGGCGCCCCCATGGATCTCCGTCGAGAGTCTCCAGCATCTCCTCCCTGGATCGCGATCTCGCATCGCCGATGGCCAGCCACAGAGCCTGCTTAGCCGCGCGGTACACCTCATACAACGCGGCTTCTTCGTCAGGGACCCGACGACGTCGTCTTCGGTAGTGGGTGTACGGGCGCCTCGCCGCGACGCACGCTGTACGCAGCCGTGCGATCTCGGCGGACCACCAGTACACCTGGCGCCTCTCTGACAGCGTGTGGATCCGGGGCATGGACGCATCGCAAATGTGCGTCATCGCCCCGCGGAACCACAGCGCCTCTTGATCGACGTCGACGGGTCCGTCCGTCGTCGACTCCCGGATCCAGGCCTGAACAATAGCGGCCTCCTCGAGAAGTTCCCTGTCGATGCGCTTACGCGCCCAGCGCGGGCCGCCCGTTCGCGGGGCCGCTGGACTGCGGCCGCTGGCGGTGTGGGCGGAGACGTCGAAGCGGATGTATCTGTGATCCGACAACGTCTCCACCTCCACGGCGACACGCCAGTCGCGCACACGGCATGCGACAGCAGGGCTAGCGAACGAGACGTCCACTATAGAGCCACCCCGCTGCCGCACGCACGTGTGAACCGACCCCCGGTTCAGGACGACCAAGCCAGTCGTGAGTAACCACTCCTCCAGCACCTCGCCTCTAGCATCGGTCACAGGGGATCCCCACGCCGATGACTTGGCGTTGAGATCCCCCAGCAACAGCACAGGACGAGGGTGGAGTCGGCCTACGACGGCACCCAACTCGACAAGGAAGTTCTCGAAGTCGGCGAGGCTCTTGTTGGGCGAAAAATACGCACCAACCACGCCAACGCCGTCTGCGAGGGCGGCTACCCAGCCGTGTCCCCGGGACGGGCTGACGAGAGCCCCGCCGATGATGGCCACCAAGCCGTCGAGGTCACCCACCCAGTTGTCGCGGGGGGGGACGAAATACGGCTCGGCGACCACCGCCACGTGGATCGACCACTCTGCCATGCTTTGGAGCAAAAGATCCTGAGCCCTGGCAGAGTGGTTGATATTGCCCTGGAGGAAATGGAACAGCGCCATTTATACGCAGTCCATCCCCTCCACGACACCTTTCCTAGGCCGGGAGTCGGCCGAGGGGCTGCCAGACTGAGGGGGGGGTATAGAGACCCCCGCAGCCTTGGCACCCCTTCTTCTCTTCCTGTTGGCGGGGCCGCCACAGGACTTACCACCCGCTCGGTGCCCGGCGGGCCTCCCTGCAGCTGTACAGAGGCTGCAGTTCGGCGCCGCGGAGCACTGCGCCGCCTTGTGGCCGGGCTGGCCGCAGCGGAAACAAAGGTCGCTGCGGTCCGTTTCGCAGGTGCACCGCGCCCGGACATGTCCTACGTCCAGGCAACGGAAACACCGTAAAGCCCTGGGTTGCACCAGTCTTACTCTGGCCGCAACCCACCCCACCAACAATCGCCCACTTTCGGCGACCTTACTTGCCGCCGCCACCGGACACCGCACCCAGATCATGCCGAGTCCGGAGGCGTCGGCGCGGATGTCGCCCGTCCGCACTTGGTCCGGCGGACACCCACCGGCACGGGCGATGGCCGCCGCGACCTCAGCTTCGGTCGTGGAGTCGTCCAGGCCGTCGACGCGCAACTCTGACGTCTTTATAGGCCTGGACACCCGGACGTCCTCCGGGTTGAGGACCTCCCTCAATTTGGCGGCCAGAGCGTCCGCCTTTTCCCCGCTAGAGGCGCCAGACACCTCCAATAGACGCGCCCCCGTCAGCGCCGACTTCAGCCTGAGGCCGGTCGGTGTGCCAAGGTCGGGAAAAGCGACCTTGGCCTTTGCCTCAGTTAGGACCGCCTTGTACGTGACGCCCCGTTCGACGGCTCCGGGCAGCAGCGTGATTACCACTGCCGCGGAGCGTGGGGCTCTGACCTTAGGCGGTCCTTTGCTCTTCTTCTTCTTGGGCGCCGGTGCCTTACCAGGTGCCGGTGCCTTAGCGGGCGCCGGTGCCGGCGGTGCCGTCTTCTTCTTCCGGCCCCTCTTGACGACCGTCGTCCAAGCCTCCGTTAGAGGCCCGGGCGCGGTCGCCAGAGGCGCCGCCGTCTGGGGAGCGGGCGCTGTCGTGCCCGTTCCTACGGCCGTCCTGGTTCTTGTCACCGTGGCTGGTGTATCCTTCCTACGCCTGTCCGCAGCGAGCGGAGGGCGGAGAGTCTCGGCTGGAAGGAGCCTTGGTTCGAGGGCTTCCAGCCGCGCGCCCACCATCTTCCCGCACTGCATCATGCAGATGCGGGCTATTTTCTCCACCTCCGCATCTGCTGGCGCAGAGGACGAAGGTGGGGCCGGTGATGGAGCCGGCATAAGGGCCGCTGCGCGGGAGGCGCCAGCGGCGGCGGGAGCTGTCCTCTGGGTGGCGGCAAACTGCCGCTTGAGGTCCTCGAGCTCGGCTCGGAGACGGCCATTCTCCTCCCACAACTTGGCCGTTTCCTCCGAGCTGGTGCGATCAAGGAGGACCTCAACCACCTCCTTCATCTGCTCAGCTGCTTCCTTCAGGGCACGCGTGAACGTGCCCTTCAGGTTGCCAGATCCGGTGGCAACCTTCAGGACAACGTCCACGGCGTCCAGCGCCTGGCGACTAAGTGCCACCGCTGACGTACTCCCCTCAGTCATCCGAGCGGCGCGCCGCTCTCGGGCCTGTCGCGCCATCTCACTGACTTCGTCAGCCACGACAGCCCTCTTCTGCGCCCGCTTCTCCGCGCTTGCCTCTGCTCGGTTGCTACCGAGCAGAGACAAGGTGGAGCCCCCGCTGAGATCCATCAACGGGGCTCCAGGGTCGCTCTCCGCGCCCTCCGTTCGTTCTCCCGGAGAATCGGGCCGCAAGAAGCGGCCCCGAACGTCACGGGTGGGGCCTCCGCCCGCCACCGCGCGACCTCCTCTGCGTGCCATCGTCGGCACTTTGGCAGCCGTCGAGTTGTCCTCGCTTGAGGACCAACTGCGCTTACGAGATCTGGATCTGGATCTCGATCCAGACCTCGTACTGCCTCGTCCGTGCGAGCCCCGATCACAAAGATCGGGACTGGAGCCTCCTCGGCTCATGATGCCGTCAATCGGTGTTAATGAAACGCGCAGTTCCTTCTGCAGAAGTAGCTGCGCGCTTCCCTGCTCGCCGGTGGTATTGGCGAGAAGTCTGTTGTTGCCCCCTCCAGATACGCTGGGGCTGCCCTCAATAGAGGGGCGGGATTCTCCCCGAAGGGTACCCGCCTGGAGACTTGTTTCCACAATAGACTTTTTCATGTTGATTTCCTTTGAAGGGTGTGGTCCCTATCCCCGTTTCCCCCCCGCGCTAGTGACCGGAAACCCTCCGGCCATTCATCCCATCGGCACGCTCGACCTTGGGATTGGGGTGATTTTTTAAAGAGGTTGTCTTCCTCTCCCACCTTCCACCCTGCGCCCACTGGACCCCTCTGCAAAACCTAGCTAACCTAACCTAAACTAACGTAACATAACCTATTTTGCAGAGGGGGGCAGTAGACGCAAGGTGGACAACGACGGAGTGGCCGTCCCGCCCCTAGCCAGGTTCCCTTCACCGACCATCAGAGATGATCGGTGATTGGAACCATGACCCTTCCCCGTTTGTGAAGATTAGCCGTCGGCCCCAACTGTCCACCAAAAGCCGGTGGGCAGTGGGGGCCGCCGTTGCCCAGGGTGCGCCACGAGGAGGCTCTTCAACCTGCACCCCAACCTAACCTAACCTAACCTAACCTAACCTAACCTAACCTAACCTAACCTAACCTAACCTAACCTAACCTAACCTAACCTAACCTAACCTAACCTAACCTAACCTAACCTAACCTAACCTAACCTAACCTAACCTAACCTAACCTAACCTAACCTAACCTAACCTAACCTAACCTAACCTAACCTAACCTAACCTAACCTAACCTAACCTAACCTAACCTAACCTAACCTAACCTAACCTAACCTAACCTAACCTAACCTAACCTAACCTAACCTAACCTAACCTAACCTAACCTAACCTAACCTAACCTAACCTAACCTAACCTAACCTAACCTAACCTAACCTAACCTAACCTAACCTAACCTAACCTAACCTAACCTAACCTAACCTAACCTAACCTAACCTAACCTAACCTAACCTAACCTAACCTAACCTAACCTAACCTAACCTAACCTAACCTAACCTAACCTAACCTAACCTAACCTAACCTAACCTAACCTAACCTAACCTAACCTAACCTAACCTAACCTAACCTAACCTAACCTAACCTAACCTAACCTAACCTAACCTAACCTAACCTAACCTAACCTAACCTAACCTAACCTAACCTAACCTAACCTAACCTAACCTAACCTAACCTAACCTAACCTAACCTAACCTGAGCGAACCTAACCTGAGCGAACCTAACCTGAGCGAACCTAACCTGAGCGAACCTAACCTGAGCGAACCTAACCTGAGCGAACCTAACCTGAGCGAACCTAACCTGAGCGAACCTAACCTGAGCGAACCTAACCTGAGCGAACCTAACCTGAGCGAACCTAACCTGAGCGAACCTAACCTGAGCGAACCTAACCTGAGCGAACCTAACCTGAGCGAACCTAACGAGGGCGGAGGGGTCTGTCAGACTCTTACTGACCAAAAACCACCCCGGGTGTTCTTGGAGGGGCGCGCGTCTTGTTGTAGGGGGCGACGGACTAGCCCCGCGTCCGTCGCCCCTGGACCCATTTAGGGGGGCTGGAAGAGGGCATTGTCTGCCCTCCTCCGACGCCCGGTGCGCCTGCTGCGGGCCGGAGGTGATCTCCCGCTCCCGTTCCGCAGCTTCCTTCTGCGAAATGACTTCCTCGTAGAAGGATACCACCGCGTCCCAGGCCTGCTCACTGCCGACCATGACATTCACTATGGCCGCCAGGGACAAACCTGAGTGAACCTTGGCGGGGAAGCGTAGGTTTTGACTTTAGCTAAAGTGGATAGTCTATGTGGCCTTCTTTTAAGGCGTTGACGTTTTAAGAGGCCGTCTTAAAGCGGGAATTTTGTTAAGTGTGGGTGGGTTACTAGATTGTTTGCTCAATACCTGTTAATGGGGATAAATGAGTCACTACTTAGGTAGATGAGATCGACGAGTCCTAGGTCCTAGTTATGCCTTTCGTGCAACGATGTTAGTCCTTCAAACCACCGATTTGTATTGATACTATTGCAATTGGTAGTCGCTCTGGTTAAGTACGTTCCGGTTTGGATCGCTCTGTGTAGGTTTCGGTCAGGTTAGGTTCGCACTTGTTAGGTTTGTTTGGGTGAGGTTCGCTCAGGTTTATTTTTCTGGTTGGGTTCATTCTGGTTCGGTTCGCTGTGGTGTGGATCGCACTGTTTAGGTTTTGGTCAAGTTAGGATTGCACTTGTTGGGTTGGTTAGGGTTAGGTTCGGTCAGGTTTTTTTTTTATTGGTATCATTCTGTTTAGTTTCGCTCAGGTTTTGTTTTGGTTTGCTTTCGTTAGGTTTGCTCTGCTTTGGTTCCCTCTGGTTAGGTCCGCTCTGGTTAGGTTTGCTCTGGTTATTTTTGTTTGTTTGGGTTCGGTTTTTTAGCTTTGCTCCGGTTTTGATCGCTCTTTTTAGGCTTTGGTCAGGTTAGGTTTCCACGTGTTGGGTTTGTTTGGGTTAGGTTTGCTCAGGTTTTTTTTATTGGGATCATTCTGTTTTGTTTCGCTCAGGTTTTGTTTGCTTAGGTTTGGTTTGCTCTGGTTAGGTTTGCCTTGCTTTGGTTCTCTCTGGTTAGGTCCGCTCTGGTTAAGTTTGCTCTGGTTATTTTTGTTTGTTTGGGTTCGGTCTTTTTAGCTTTGCTCTGGCTTGGATCGTTTTTTTTTTTGGCTTTGGTCAGGTTTGGTTTACACGTGTTGGGTTATTTTAAAATCTATTTTCAAAAATAACTTTTTTTTTCCAAATTTTAATTATAATATCTAGTAGTTTCAATAGTATACTTACCTGCCTTGCGGTACTCCAGTGCGTTTTCAGCTTGCTCGGGTCCCGTTCGGTATTTGTAATAGTCGTTTTTCACCTCAATTTTCTTCAAAAATTACGTTTTTCATTAAAAAGTCAAAAATGTTGGTCTGGCAACATTTAAATTCCTCCATAGATCGCTAGCGCGCGCCAAGACGCGTCTTCCGACACCCCTCACGTGCGTCTAGCCCCCATAGAACACCTTCAAATTCAATTTTAAAGCAAAATTTGCCCCGCCCACCCGCCCATGAGTTGCGCTCTATAGCAGACGGGTAAATTTTGGGGAAAAATTATATTTTTTTTCTATTTTTGTATTTTGACATACAAGTCTTGCGGCCTTAATTTAAGTCATAACCGTCGCGATTTGACGTCGACAGGCATTCTTTGACGGGGTTTATTGACCATTTACTATTTTAGTATTTTTGACGGCCGTCTGGCCTTTGGACGGCTATAGTTTTAAAACTTTCTCGACTCTCTATGCAATCTCCCCTTTACAGGGACGCAGAAGTCAGCCAGTGTCCCCCGACTTTATTTTTGCTTAAGAACTTGACATTTACAAAGTCCACTGCAATGTTCCGCACACCAGCGAAGACAGGCGAGAGCTCACCTGGTTCCAGGGTCTCGCAGCGTTCTGCGGAGAAGGCTGGACCCTCGCTCCCCAGCGTGAGGCGAAGCATTGGGGAATGGGAAGCCGGCAAAGCGGAGCCCCAAGTTAAGTCCCCGTCCAAACAAACCTATGACGCCCCACGACCACCATTTGCTCTCAACACCCAGGAGACGCGCCGTGCGCCGGAGGTCGCTGCCAAGGCATAGAAGAGACCTGAGTCGACGTGTAGTTTTTGCAAAATCTATTTTCAAAAATAACTGAGTATAAAAATAACTTAATATTTTTAGTTTTAATTTAATGATTTTGTTAGCTGCAATTCCTCCACCTACCTACTAAATAAATAAATAAATAACTATTTTTTTTCCAAATTTAAATTATAATATCTAGTAGTTTCAATTGTTTACTTAGCTGCCTTGCGGTACTCTCGGTTGCGTTTCGCCTGTCTTAGTCCCATTCGGTTATTGTAGTAATAGTTGTTCACCTCATTTTTCTTCAAAATTTACGTTTTTCCTGCAAAAGTCATTTTTTTTGTTCTGGCAACACCGTTTCCCCTACCGTAAATCGCTAGCGCGCGCCAAGTTGCGTATCCCGACACCACTTCCGTGTGTCTAGCCCCTATAGAACTCCTGTAAATCGCAAATTAAGAAAAAAATTACGTAATTAATTATTAATGTATTGTGTTCTATATGAAAAGGGACAAATATTTGGCAATTTTTTTTTTTTCAAAAATGATGGTAGTAGCTTGGATAGTCCCTGAGTTGGGTACTTTATAAACCAAGTAACATTGGCAAAAAAAAAAAATGTTTTGGATACCTTTTGGTTTCCCACAAGTCACACCACCTTAGGAAACGATAAGAGACGCATTTTTTACATTTATTGGTTGAAAGAGCGTTCATATCTGGACGGAGACTCTTACTGTCTTAGTTTTAAGTAATTTGACGGCCGTTTACAGGAACACAGATGTTATAAAACGTCAAAAAAATACTTCATAATCGTTAGTTATGAAATCAAATATTTATTTCAGAAAGTACATATTTGACACTTTTACACGTCAACAAGTCATTTTTACTTTGTGCGCGTCATGCCCTTAATTATTAGGTAAAACTAAATTTTAATTTCTACGTTTTGCTAAGATTTTGAGAAGAAAAGAAAAGAGAATTAAAGATTTCTTTATGGCATGTACGAACAAACAAGACAGCATAACTAAGATCGTTTCGTCCCCAAACGGCTCGAAGATAACTACTAACATAGACTACTAAGTAAGTTGTTATATTTGCTTCATTTGAGGTTTTGCCTGCCGTTCTAGTAAGATGGGAGAATGTAGACATTGTGGCGCATCCTGCACCAAAAGCCTTATTCTGAAATAGCTTGATTATTGCGCGGAGGTTTTGTAAGGCAGGTGTGAGGTATGAGGGATGCAGACGAGTGCAGGAGGCGAGCAGTGAGCAGTGGTGGCCGGTGCAGGGACGGGTTGGATGCGCGCGCAGAGGGGCGCGGGCCGGGGGCGCGTGGCAGAGCTCAGGTCGCGGGCCGCGCGGCCGCGCTGCAGTGTGGCGCGGCGTTACGTCACGTGAGCACGACCGCGCTCGGCACGGGACTCGCGCCGGACTCGGCACGCGCGCCCGACACTCGCCCGCGACTGATAGTGCAGTGACTGCGACAGTGATGAGTGCGTGCAGCTAGTGATCACCAGCACCAACCAGCTCTATCCGACATGACTACCACACCGCACAGCCATGGAGATAGTATGTAGTTTGCTTTGCAATCTATTTTATTGAAACATGTCATCTGCACACTTGAAGCATTCCACCTCACAGTGTTTCAAATTGCAACTGTAGTTATTAGTACGCAGAGATGTTAGAATACTCAGTAGCAAATCATAAAATCATATACGTAGCGCAGGACTACAACAACTCGCGCGCGGCGTGTCGCTGATGCGAGGCGCACGCCGCACGTGCTCGGCGCGGCAGCGGCGCGCGCTCGTGTGACAGTGACGCGCTCGTGACGTGCAAGTGACGTGCGCGCGGAGCCTCAGTCTGCTAATAATGCTCTTCCTTCTAACCAGCAGGCTTTGCAATATTTTGTTAAGTAATAATACTTAGATAATGCAATCGTTTAAAAATTGTTTGATAAATAAAGTAGAAGTTTTGATTCCTCCATTTAGGGAGGATAATTATCTAAAGGGCAAAATCAGTTTCATTCCATTGTTGCAAGGGATAAGTCCATGAAATCAAAAAATGTCGTAAGACGTATGATAGGTGTATAAGAAAAATTCTCTCGAAACGACAATAAATATAACCGTATAATCGTAGAGCTCTTAAAAGCAAACGGCGTCTAAAAGGCTAACATCTAATGGGTTATTAAACTGTTAATATTAAAAGTAAATTTTTGCTTTTATGTGAATTGCTCGAAGGTAACATCGCGCCTCTAATATCTCAAGGGTTAGGGAGCTGTGTACTGAAAAAGTATTGCCAGCCTGTATTCCTAATTGCTCGAGTCCCATGTAAGTAATAGGGAGCGAGCCTATTGCCCAAAAACGACCACGACATAGTGATCGAACCCAGGACCTCATGTGTGCAATCATTTTGGTGACGCAACGTTCAACAAAACGCTCTCTGGATAATGTAGTTTGATCCAATACAACTACCTTAATTATAATAATAATTATGGTTTAGAGGCGAGCTTTCTTTGCTAGCCTAAGATGTGTTGGCGGTTCAGGACGATCAGACGGCATGGCGGTTCGGGAATTGGACAAAATTCAGAAGTATGGTTTTGTGGTTTCGTTTTTTGCCGACTCTGGCTTCCGAAATTAAAGTTATTTTTAACCGACTTTAAAAAAAAAGGAGGAGTTTCTCAATGTACGACTGTTTATTTTTCATTGTCTGCTATATACGTAAATAACAGTGACAGGAATAGTAAAGTTATTTGTTATGCAAGGCTGCAAAGTTGATTTTTGGCGCGAGTACTTGTATTGAAACCTGACCGTAGCGAAGGTTTCAAAGGTACGAGACGCAGAAAAACTTTGCGGCCGAGCGCAACACACAATTTTTCACCTCACTACAGCGAGGAAAATGCTAGGTGCAAGAAAACAGCTATTATATGTTGAGTTTTATTTTATTCGAGCGTCTCAGAAACATTGAGTCACGTGAAGAAAATCACAGATCCTTGGCAAGGTATCTTATGAGATACATAGAATATCTCCAAAATAAATAACCTGTTTTTTTTCTCAATCCCACTTGTCCTCTAAGAAGAATGAAAGAAAAAAACAAATTTATTACAAATAACTAACTAATTTAATTGAACTCTACAAGGACAACAACAAGGGTTAACATTAATATTAGTATTTATTTTATTTACAAAAATAAACTTAAATTACTGCAATTGGGTATTTGACAGGGTAGTATTTTAATAGAATATTCAAATGTGACGTCACAGATTGTTTTAATCAAAGGGAATACTTATTAATTTTACAATTATATCT
Source organism: Hyppa rectilinea (assembly GCA_951799385.1). Lineage (NCBI taxonomy): Eukaryota > Metazoa > Arthropoda > Insecta > Lepidoptera > Noctuidae > Hyppa > Hyppa rectilinea. The sequence goes on from OX637317.1 coordinate 22,309, forward strand.
TCGCAAAATGTTCAATTTCTGTACAGAGATGTAAGTTTTTAATGTTAGGAAGTTTTTAATGTGAGCGGTATTATTTCTATGTGATTTAATATTTAATTTTAGACCATGTCATGCATTTTCAGTGGAGTGGCAGTATAGAAAATTATTGAATAGAAAGGTTCTAATTTAAAAACTCTTTCCACGCTAGCGCGCAAAATGCAATTTTGCGCTCAGATTTCGAATAACAAACAGACTCTTTCCAAGCCTGGGAGGTGAAAATTATATTATCATCATTCACGTAATTATGTTATGTAACAAAAATACGTATTGAAGCTAGCTTAAAAACCACTTATCACAACTTGACTGAGACTAATTTGGAAGTGTTTCCTTCGAAATAATAAAAAAAAACAAAATAATGGCCTTCTACAGTAGCAGAAAATATAACAATACAACCGAGCTCTTTTATAGAAGTTGGCTACCACGTGAGGCACATAATAATATACCTGACGTAAGCGGAGGTTTGACTTATAATAGGCCAAGGGTTTTATAGAAAAATAATTCATAATATGGTATAAAATGTTTAATCTTTCAAAATGACCCCCCAATTGTATTATAAGGGAAGGGGGAGGTAAGGTTTTCTTAACATGCGGTCGGATTAATTTGAAATTTGGTGTTGGCTTAGGAAATGATTTACGTGTTATTGGATTTCTCGCAAATCAACCGCTAGATGGTTCAAAGTCAAAGTCAAAACATTTATTTCAAATAGGCACAAGAATGGCACTTTTGAACGTCAAAATGAACAAGAAATAGAACTAATTCTAGTCGCCCCTTAGAAAAAGTAGTTTCGTGTGGAGAAGAATGGGCAAGAAACTCCACCGTTACTCTTTTAAAATGTTTCACAATGTTTTGTATACATGTATTATAACATTATATGTGAAGACGATGCACCCAGAATAAAAACAATACATCACAAAAGGTGAAAAGAAAAACACATGTAGCAGTGGCAAGTAAACTTAATTATGTCATAAGTGCATGGTGCTCACATATTTACAAACATTCTAAAAGTTAATAATAATAAATTAATCAATGTGTGAGAAGTTATTCCAATATAACATTAGGTAATGTAAATCTAATGCATTTGGTTTTTTTTTCATTTAGTACCAAATTATTTACCGTAAACCTATCTTGGACCTGAAGAATAGAGTTATTCACGTCGTCAAGATTTTGTGAGCGTCGATTAATTTTAAAGATTAATGAAGTGTCATCTGCAAATAACACCATCTTCGGTTGATTTTGAAGTAATTGGGGTAAATCGTTAATATAAACTAAAAAGAGAAATGGACCCAATATCGAACCTTGAGGAACGCCCATTGTCATTTCCGACCCCAGCGTGTTCACACCATTTACTTGAACTTTAACCTTTCTATCTTTCAGGTATGATCTAAGTAAATCAAGGGCTGTATTTCTAATTCCATAGTGCTCTAGTTTCAGCAGAAGCGTCTCATGTTCTACGCAATCGAACGCCTTAGAGAGATCGCAAAAGATTCCAATGGCATTTTGTGCTTCTTCCCAGGCGCTAAAAATGTTCTTTATTAGGGTGACACCAGCGTCAGTAGTACAACGCCCTTTGGTGAAACCGAACTGTTGGTCATGCAAGATGGAATTTTTATTAAAGTGACGTAACATTTGATTGAGCATCAACTTTTGAAACACTTTATTGAGAACTGGCAGAATTGACACGGGCCTATAATTGTTGGGTTCTTTACTATCACCGGATTTGAACAATGGCACTACTTTACTGTGTTTCATTAGATCCGGAAAGACTCCTTGGTCCACACTAGAATTAAATATGAAAGCTAAATAGGGCGCAATGGTATCGATAATAGAACTACAGACTTTTACAGACATTCCCCAGAGATCTTCTGTTGATTTGATTTTAAGATCTTTAAAAGCTTTTATAACAGCCTGGGGGTTTGTATGCTGAAATGTAAATTCTAAAGGGCATGCCTTTACATTTTTTCTAAGTAAGGCAGCAGAAAGTGCGGCTGAGGAATTTAATGATGAAGTAGTTTTGAGAGGAATATTAGCAAAAAAGTTTTCAAATTCCTGAGCTATTTCTATATCTGAGTTGATGCGGCCATGTGCAGTCTCTAAATTAAACTCAGTATTACGCTGCTTTTTCCTACCTGTTTCATTATTTATTACTAGCTGACCCGACAGACGTTGTCCTGTCTTAATTGTGATACCTACCCTACCTACCTACCTACCTAGCTACCTACCCTACCTACCCTAGCTACCCTACCTACCCTACCTACCCACCCTACCTACACCAGCTACCTACCCTACCTACCTACCTACCCTACCCACCTACCCTACCTACCTACCCTACCTACCCACCCTACCTACCCTACCCACCTACCCTACCTACCTACCCACCCTACCTACCCTACCTACCTACCTACCCTACCTACCCTACCTACCCTACCTACCCTACCTACCCTACCTACCCTACCTACCCTACCTACCCTACCTACCCTACCTACCCTACCTACCCTACCTACCCTGCCTACCTACCTACCTACCTACCTACCCTACCTACTGTAGAGCCTTAGAGTAAAACCTTATGTTGTACAAGGCTGGAAATTATCTGACGGCATTCGAACCTTTCAAATGATTTTAGTATAGATTAGGATTTTATATATTCTAGACTTGACGTCCCGCAGCAAAGCTTAACAGATGTATTCGTTATAACAAAGTGAAAATATAAGTTCATACGTTTAAACTGCTAAAGCGTTTATCTTCATAGTATAGAGGCCCAATACACACATTACACGCTCTACCACTGAGCCCCCTTAGTAGAGGATCTTCCATCCTCTACATTTTGGTGGAGGACGCCAGAGTCTCCACTAGAAGACGCGGTACGATCCCGCTCGTTTGTATATTAGTGTGTGTAGAACCTTATAATATCTGCACAAGTAAAAGAATAAAAATTCAACTTAATTTTCGGTTAAACCGTGATTAACCGTGTAACGGGCGTTCTACGCATCTGGTGGTGGATGCGACTGCACGAACAAGTGGTGCGCAAGATAATAAAAACGACGCCCTATATAGTCGTATTATGAAGTGAAGTTATTAAAGCAGGCGAATGAAACATCGCCTGGATATATAAAGCTAAGTGGTTTATAGTTGTTATTATGGTTACCATGGAGAACATGATTGTGTATTCCGCCTACAACGGCGTATGCTTTGAGGATTTCTTAGCCGAATTTCAAGTGTTAGCCATTGATAAGAAGTGGATTAAGAGCAATTGGGCTCTGATTATGGGCGCATTTATGCAAGGTCCAGCCCGCATTTATTATTCGACAATTTTGTATAATGATCAAGAGATCAGTTTTGAAGCGATGTGTGATGCACTGAGGAAAGAGTTCCCGTGCAGAGTTCACAAAAGAATGTGTGTTCCATTTGTGTTGGAAAATGTAGTAAATGTTGCTGTGGAGGATGTTTCCTCACCTGGCGCAGCACAAGAACTGTCTGAGGTTGACAGACAGGAGAATTTTGTAAATGTTTGTGTTGATGCTGTTAAAATTTCTAGCGCAATAGAAGAGAAGGTGCTAGATACGAAGCCAAGCTGCCTTGTGAGCAGTGATGATGATGTCGATGTTGTGAGCAGCGTTGATGACGACGTTGATGATGCTGTTGGCGCTGACGCGCAAAGCTGCCTAGACAGCTGTGATGTTGATGAGGAGACGGAAGTGTTCGAGTCTGAACATGAGGAAGAACTGGACGAATCGGGTCGGTCCAGTCCTGTTATTAATGATGATTCTGTTTCAGAGCATAATAATGAATATTACCATGATCACGATGTGGAATTCAATAAAAATAACATCGCTGTTGATCGTGTTGATGAAGTTGGGCGCTCATCCATAACATCTGAGGATGTTGCTATATTAAAGGACGATTTTGATATGCGTGAAGATGGTCTCGTATCCATTTCATTGGATGTAAGTGTCCAAGAGTTGGTTGTGGTTGATGCGGAGTCGCATACATTGAGAGGTGAAATGGTGCAGATGAAGAAAAATGAGCCATTTGTTATTCCTTCAACATTAGAGTTTCCGAAGATAGAGGCGGAGGAGAGTGAGCATTTTGTTGGTTCTTCAGCGATGGTGGTTACAAACACTTATCGTAACTTGTTCATACAACGGCGAATGGTTAAAGCTAAAGTTAAACATGTTTATAGTGCTAAAAAGAAAAATAAACATAGAAATAAAATTTTCTTGAACGGCTCTGTGACATATAAAAATAATGACAATTTCAGATTTAGACGTCTTCAAAATATGACTTTGTATGTCAGAAAAATTAAAAGGAAAAAGTTTGCTTCCAAAGGTATGGCCAAAAGAGGTCATAGGAAAGCTCGTAAACTTTTTATAAATAAATATGCTTTTTTACAGTATGGGTTTACGAAATCGAATAAAAAGAGGTTTAGAAACATTTTAGATAGATGGGAGTTTTCACTTTTTAGAATTATATAATTACGACTCCAAATAGTTTTCATATCATGTCGCTGCATAATTTTTGAGATAAGTAGTAGCGAACAAAAACTTTTTACAGCTAAATAGATTATAGACTTTTCTTTTTTATGTTGATAATTAATTGTCAGTTTTAGACAAATTTGCCACTTGTTAACAATAATGACCGGGGGGGGACTAATGATTATGCGCAGCGACGTAGTCAGCATAATGCTCTAATCAATAATTGTGCTATAAATAACATAAAAAAGGCGCAAGTTAAGCAGAAAGCTGCTTACGATAAGAAAGCAAAGATAAAAAACTTTGTGCCAAATCAGTTGGTTATGGTTTATACGCCGAGGCGAGTAACTGATAAGAGCCTAAAAATATGTAGGTTATATAAGGGCCCTTATCAAATAGTTCGGAGATTATCGAATGTAAATTATGTTATCAGATTGAATAGAAGGAGCAAAGACATTATACATGTAAATAGATTAAAACCCTTTTATGTTAGGATTTAATTGGCAATACTTAGATGTCATCTGTCGACATGTCAGTCATGACGATGTCACGTAGTTGTAAACATGCTGGATTCATTATTGTAGCTTGGATTTAAGATATAGTTTATTGATGCATATCTCTTTGTGTTTATTGCATATTATGGTGATCAAAAATGAATGAGACGCTGCCGGATGAGTGTGTGGGAGACACACCTCGCCGCGTCAAAGCGTCAGAGGGAGCGACACTTCGTCTTCATATTTCTCTAGTGCCTTATGAGATTAGCATGATCGTGCTCCAGAGCATTTTAACGTGTTCATCTTGAGAGAAGGGGTGACACTCGTCCTGAGTTGAGGCCTACTTTGCTAACGGGGCGTAGCCTTGCAAAGTGTGTCAGGTTGACACAATTGGTCTAACTGAGGATGGGGTACCCATATCTTGGTACCCATATTGTGGTTTCATATCTGGAGTAGGGGCATGAAACGTTTTTTCGAAATTCTTTACGTCTGGATCGTTCTCTCCCCCTGACTCAATAGCGTACGACGGGGTACAGGATGCTGATGTTCAGTCTTCTTTACAGTCAACCCCATCCGGGTCGATATGAACTTTCATATCATTGTTTGTTTTCGGAGGCTGGCTGCACCCTTTACCTCAGGTTTTGGTACAGTGGGGTTCAAACTGGCCTAGCGTTAGTTTGTGTGCACATTGGCACACATTAATGCATTCATGGACTCTTGTGATGTCGTAAGATTCGCTTTGCCAGAGTTGAGCCTGCCTTTGCAAAGGCCAGACCTCACATGTAGATTCTCCTGGGGATAGGTAATTTTTATGTTAGGATAGGTAGGGGTAGATTAGATAGATTCGGATGCCAAGAGTAAAAGGGCTTAGTTATTTTAAAACTAAGTGTTCCCTTTTACTCAAGGGGGGCGTAGCTGATGTAGAGCCTTAGAGTAAAACCTTATGTTGTACAAGGCTGGAAATTATCTGACGGCATTCGAACCTTTCAAATGATTTTAGTATAGATTAGGATTTTATATATTCTAGACTTGACGTCCCGCAGCAAAGCTTAACAGATGTATTCGTTATAACAAAGTGAAAATATAAGTTCATACGTTTAAACTGCAAAAGTGTTTCTTTTCTTAGTGTGGAAAAGGCCCAATACACACATTACACGCTCTACCACTGAGCCCCCTTAGTAGAGGATCTTCCATCCTCTACACTACCTACCCTACCTACCTACCCTACCTACCTACCCTACCTACCTACCCTACCTACCTACCCTACCTACCTACCCTACCTACCTACCCTACCTACCTACCCTACCTACCTACCCTACCTACCTACCTACCCTACCCTACCTAAAAAAAAAAAAAATTTAAGTGTATTCTGCTATTCAGGGCGGAGACAAATCCAACGAAACAAAAACCATGAAAATTGGTCCAGCAGATCTCGAGTTATAACGAAGGGAACAAACCCGTCTTTCTTTTATATATATAAGGTGTATCTGTTCCAACACGAAATATTTTAAGAGCAACATCTAACGGTGGTAAAGATTCCATAGAAGCGAAAAAAAATAATTTATCTAAGTATTTTTTATTTTATGTAATTATTTTAATTTTAAAACTGCTTGACACATTTAGTATGAAACCTTCAGCGGCCGCACGCGCGCTCGGTGCGTCTCGTGACCGGTGACGGCTATCTATTCTGTGTCGAGCAGCGTGTCAGGGCGGTAGCGTTCGCATGCATGTCTCCGGCCTGCGCGCGACCGCGCGAGTTTGGTAATCATTTCGCGTCCTACTGACGGTTACCGTGCTCCACATACTGTGTGCTGCCGGACGCAAATGTCCTCACCTCGTATTACATGGGATCTAACAATATCACTGGTGACCTGTATCGGTCGTACAAAAATACAGCACTGCCTATCTCTTCGCGGAATGCAGGCGTGATGATGTTAAAAATAAACCAATTGTAGACTTCGTAGCTGGTCTTGTTTAAATAGCTTATCGCTTCCAATAATAATAAATGTCAAACTAAAATACAAAACCTAAATTAATAAATGCCTTCCTTAAACTTATACGAAAAAGAGCCTAGATGCGATTAAAACAATACCTACACACATGTGGAAACTAGGTAAATACTAATAAACAGCTGACGGGTGAGTGCATCTTGAGTTCACAACGGTTAATGACCTGTTTGTTTAGATCGGATTTATTTGATCGATAGGCAGACGTGAATGTTTTAGGTTCGGTCAGTGGGGTTCTCTCGAGAGATAAATAGCTTGCCATGTTATTGTGGAATAACATACGGCATTAAAACCTATTGAATGATTAAATAACTACATTACGTTAAGATTATAAGTTTTGTCGAGTAGTCTTTTTACAGGCAAACAACATGTTTATTAGATCCGTGGTTGAATGGTAGGTATGCTATTTAAACCGTTAGGATAATAGTGTTCTGTGTAGGTATTGAACTCAAGACTTTTAATGATTGGTAGAGTTTAACTTAATTTATTAATACCGAACCTAGTATCTACTAGGCGTAATCTGCAGTCAAGGTCTGTGGTCTAGGTACAAATCTACACTACTTAGGTACCTACCTATTGATCCTTATTCCCCATCACACTTAACACACACATACACACACACACCACACATGAACACTGAACCGTGTCTGGAAATGATCCGGCCGGTATACCCATAGGGCATTGTTACGTTCGTTGCCCGAAGCCCGACGCGTGTTAACTAATGCGCGTGCGTTGCAATATGCGGGTCGCTTGGCACTGAACTCGGTGAGTCAGGTGCGCGCGCGGCTCGCCTGCTGCCGCCGCGGCGCCAACGCATTCTATTGTTCCGCGCGCCGTCTAGTCTCGCCGCCCGCTTCAATGACGGTAGGTAAATACAACGTATGGTTTAGCGTAATGGATATAAAAAATGAGAAGGAGCCAGTATTTTTATGTAAGTCAAATAATTTGAAATTATTAAATTTTTTAAATAATATATCCTTAGATAATTTTTTTTTCCTTTCTATGGAATCTTTACCACCGTTAGATGTTGCTCTGAAAATATTTAGTGTTGGAACAGATACACCTTATATAGATTTGCCAGGTAGTTTTTATTTTATCATCAGCTGATTTTATTTTATTGCTAATATAAAGAGCTTTAACTATTTTGCACACACTTTTAAAAGTTTTAGAGTATTTTGCAACATACTGATGAAAGTTTGTATTATTTGTATGTTGCTTGAGGCCATAAAGTTCAAAAAGTTTTGCCCTGCTTTTGCGAATACCAGGAGTCGCCCAATCGCTAAATACAAACTTTGTGAAAATGCTTTTAGTTTGTAGTGGAAAAGAGTCATTAAATTGCTTATTCAATAGTAAAAAGAACTCGGCGTAGAACTCACTTGGGTCAGATATATTATTAAAATTCTGAACACATAAATTACTGGCCAAAGACTTATTGAATTTGTTTAAAAGACATGGACAAAAAAGTACATTCCATATACACATACATAGTTAATAACATTGTATATTAAAAATAGAAAAATGAATTAATACGTAGTTTTCAACCTCTCTGAACTCGTCAGTTTTTATTTCAAAATATTTAGTAATGAAAGATGAATTCAAAGTACCGTTTGTCAACGTCCGCCATAATGGACCACAAAGAAAAATAAATATACTAATGTGCGTTCCATACCATGCATACTACTTGTAGACATGTGATGTGGACGACAAAATGTACATATTACGAACATTTTATTCTTACGAAACTGTCTTCATTGGTATCGGTTGCATTTAATAAAATTATCTTTTCATAATGTTGATGCGTAAGACAGTTTTTTTTTTATATTTCACACGAAAAAAAACATAGAACGGAACGCGTTTACTTGTTTGACAATATGCATTGTTTATGTCGAATGTCAATGTGTAATGAAATTCTTCATTGTGTACCTTCTGTGTTTGCGATTATTTCCTATTTTGACCCCTGCTATTTCTACGGACTGATACCTTCTACCACTCAATTACCTTGCTATTAACACTGGTTGTTTTGTGGATCAATATGAGGTGCAGCAACTGCGGAATAGCCATGCAAAGGTTGCAGAGGCATCTCATAGCCTCGCTTTCCAAATTAACTTACAGAGCATCTTATTTTCAGTTGCCTAAGGATATATTTATCCACCATCCATGCTTATTATTATTAAATACCGAAGTTGGTGAACATGAGAGACTACTGGGGCATAACATGGTTTGCGTTGGTGGTGGCAATTTATGTTATTTATGTAGCAAAATATTTTTATTTATTTTCTCTAATAAACAAATAATTATTTTTACTCTTTTGATTTATTTTGTGCGTCTCTTGTTTATAGTTAATTGAAATATTAAAAAAAATAAGGGTAACTGTAAAAATGTACTGTAAAGAAAACCATTAGTTTCGAATATACTAAACTTATACCAAACTGTCCTTGGTCTAGTGGTCGCAAGCGCTACTGCTGAGCATGAGGTCCTGAGTTAGATTCCCAGGTCGAGCAAAGTGATATGGGGTTTATTCATCAGGAGTTTCTCAGTAGCAGCCCGGAATCTGGATTTGTGCGCGGTTGATGGCATTTAGCTCGCCGCCTATTACATGGGACTCAATTTAACTGCTGTGAAATGTGCTTGTACCATAGCTATACCTCTGACCAACTCTTCGGGGAATATGCAGGCGCGATGTTCTGTTAGTTATTATTATCACATTTTTCTAGACAGACTATCCAGTTTCATAAAAATGTTAATCAATATGCAGTTTAAAATCCTTCATTTAGGTGGCACTTTGTTTAAATGCTTCATAATACTAAAAACATATCAGTTATCCGTAACTAGTTGACCGGCGCAACTTTGTCTGCGTCACAATTTTCATTACGGCTCCGCTCCTTTTTCCATTTTTCAAATCGGACCAGTTGTTCCTGAGATTAGCGCGTTCAAGCAAACAAACAAACTCTTCAGTTTTATTTATTAGTACAGATAATATAATTCGCTGCTGTTCACCATTTTAAAGCGCCTTTAAGTTTTTAATAGCGAAATTATAATCTATACAACTTATTGCTAGTGACCTGATTTAATGAGCGGTTTAATGAAACTATTTTTGTCTAGTCTGTTGTAATGACCAGTTCTCTGAGTTTTCTATTTATAACAATTTAATGAGCAAATATTCACGAATATAAAACAATAAAAATCATTGGTGTACACTAAATTCTATAACTATGCCGACGTCCTCACAAAACTGGCCATGTCCGTACATGTAATTGGCCTAAATCTTATTTGAATTTTTTGTAGAGGCATATGTATAGGAACAAAATGTTATAGTTTGTCCACTGTGGTCAGATGGCAACTTATTTAAGATATCTTTATGTAAGTATTCACAATTACAAAAAATATTATCTATACAAGTGGCAGAGGAGGCAGTTACTCGGGTTGGTTCCATAAAAACGTTGGACAAATCAAATGACCCAAAAAGACTTAATAATCTGACAGTATTCGAGTTATTTTCTAGTAAATTAATATTAAAATCTCCACATATGATTATTGACTTGCTACTAGTACTTAGTTTCTTTAACACATCTTCCATTACAGAATCAAACACAGATAGATTCTGGTAATTTGGAGGTCTGTACACACATACTATAACATGCTTATCTAGCTCAACACAGGACAATTCAATGGTGTGTTCAACAGATAGTCCGATGATGTCTTTTCGTTCTTTAGATTTTATTGAATTTTTAACTAATATTAATGACCCACCGTGTATCATTTGTTTTCGGCTAAAATAGCTAACTACGCAATAATTTTCAAAATTAATTGATACTACTTGATGATCTTTTAACCAATGTTCTGTTAAACAAATGACATCAAACTTGGTATTTTCCAAAAACAATCCTATTTCCAGTAACTTGGAAGAGCAACCTTGAATATTTTGATTTAATAATTTTAATGTATGTTGCACTCCATTCAGTTTATTATTTTTGAGAGTTATATTGCCAGAAGATACCTTTTTATTATTTTGTAGTAATAATAACTGGTTATTAAAAGTGGTAACTTCTGTTGTCCTACTGACTAGTTTAAAGAACTATCCAGAGTATCCTCCACAACTACAACCGAAGAGTCTAGAATGTCCATTTGAGTTCTAGCAGGAAGAGAATACTCGACCTGAGTGTTCATGGCCTCCAAGGTTGTTGGTACTATAGGTAGATCCTCCTTCGTACAACATGATGAAAAATAATTAATCCCTATGTTGTTAGTATAACTAGGCAACACAGAGTCGTCCCTAATACTAGAGTTTGTTATATTAGCTATAACCTCATTAATATTATATGCTATCAACATAGCAATCTGGTGTCTACATTTCCAAGACAGAGACAAAGTTCTCTGAGTTAATTTAAAACCACTAACAAAATTGTTAGTGTCAAAGTACAATAATTTGTCACTGTGACATAATGTCAGTTTGTGCATTGTGTTATTTAGTTTATAAATATAATTATTTTCGTCATTTGACAGAGTATCACAATAAGGAAAAGCAGACAACATCAGCTTTCCTATATTTAAATTTAATAAGGTGTTCACACCATCCACTATGCCTTTTCTGGTAATACCAGTACTGTTACCTAATAGCAAAACCATTGTAGAGTAATTATCTAGGTTTGTGTTTGCTATTCTTTTAATCATTTGTTTAAAACTTATGTTATGATAGCTATGATTGGTAAAACTGTGGCTAAGGTAATTAAGTAAAATTTTTCCAAAGCCTGAACCTAATTCATCAGAAAAAAATATTGCCTTGTTTTTCGGAAACAATACAGGACTCAGCTGGAAGATTTAATACTGCAGAGGGCAAGTCAGGCTGATGCTGAGAATAAGGTGGTTGCTTGGCACAGCTACATGAGAGATTTTTAGTCAGAGACTCATAACTCTCAGCGTTGCACTTCACCAAATCCAATAGTTCCCCGGCCTCAAATAAGCGGTCACTTAATTGTTTTTGTGAAGTCTCATATTTTTCAAAAATATCCTTTAACAAGTGCTCCTTGTGTAATATATCATTATATAGGAGCTGGATATCAGTGTCGTACTTTTCCCTACACTTATCTAATTCAATAGTACAACTATTTCCTCGCAACCTTCCCTCGGAGGGGAGTTATGAAAACTAAAAACCGGCCAAGTGCGAGTCGGAAGATGACAGCCAGTCTTACCATGGGGTATCGTATTGCCCAGTGGTTGTGGAGGTCAGATAGGCAGTCGCTCCATGTAAAATACTGGTATTCAGCTGCATCTGATTAGACTGGAAGCCGACCCCAACATAGTTGGGAAAAGACTAGGCAGATGTAGATGAAAACAACTGTGATAACTCTCCTCTGCAAAATAAAATTGAAAATGTATTCAATGTCAGCAGCCCGCCCGCTCAGTAAAATGCCGTACGACATAATGCTGTGGAAGTAACTAAAGTAGACCAAACGCGCGTTTTCTATGTCTGTCAACTGCCTTATCTTTCTATGAACATAAGCACCGAGCTAAGCCGTCCCGCAAGAGTTGTTATGTGGGGACCCCATTGTAACTTCACGTCTAGCGTGGTTCCCAGGGAAACCGTCTGCTTAATAAATTCTAGCCTTAAAATTTAGTTTTTTTTCCGTCTGTTTTACCCTTGGGTACGGAACAATAAAAATGACAAACTTAATAATATTTACTCAGATAAGTATTCCGAGTGCCAAGTTTCAAGTCTATTAACTCAAGGAACCACATTTTTCATATAAACTATCATCCCCTATTTTACCCCCTTAGGGGTAGAATTTCCAAAAATCCTTCCTTAGTGTATGCCTACACTGTATATGTACAAAATTTCCTAGCTCTAGCGGTTTGGGCTGTGGGTTGATATATCAGTCAGTCAGCATTTTGAATTTTATATTCATAGATTAAAATTTTCATTTCCTTTTCAACTCGAAAGCCTCCTGTTTCACAACTAAGCTCCACCTCACTCACAAGCTAGCGCCGCACCAGGCAGAGGCACCTGGCACCGCACATTTATGCTCAAGAGTAGTAGCACAGGTAGACATGACACACACTCGAGATGTTTCAGTTTGTATGTCGTTTTTATTGATGTAGATAAAATTTGTACTATTTGAAACCCCCGACGACGGAAAAATGTGAAATGTGAAAAAGTGTAGCGTGTGTGTCTGTGTGATGTCGGAACCGAGCTTAACAGGTGAGTTGTGAGTTAGTTAAGATACTAAAATCAGTTCAGTCGATTGAGATTATTAATTGGATGTGACTATATGAGCATACTCCACAAGTCTGACTGAGGCGAAATTTGGCATTCCGTTACTTCACTGACATAAAAACGTATTAGCCTTGAACAGATGTTTCAGCATCACCTGGAATTTGCAGGATAGGCAGGTCTCACACCAACTTAAAGCAAAGGTATCGTGTTTGGGCTCATAGTGATGGTCTCAATGAATACGTTGTAGTTGGTGAGCACTGAGCACGCTCTGATGGCTCTGATGGCGGGAGTACCTATGAATAATTAAATTATTTCGTAACTAAAAACTTCGTATTTTACTTGCTGTCAACAAGCCTCTGTGAGTTTGTGTTTGGAGGTCTGCTATTCCATCGCTCCTTAACACGGAATATTTTGCGTGAATGACGCTCGGCCGACCTGGCTTGTGTTACGACATAATAGCGTATGTAGTCTTTATCCCGGGAATAAGTTCCGGAGGGGTATTCTGACAGTTCTTTTTGTCAGCTTAGGATCTCCACGCAGACCGCTGCTTTACGAAGTTGAATGCTTTATAATTAACTCCTTTAGCACCATGAAACGGCTATTTTAATTTGCACTTTTTTCGGAAGTCGGTGTCTTTGAATTTGTATTTCCGTTGCTTGCCACCAACTTCTGAAATTAAGGTTATTTTTTACTTTGTAGTTGTTTTTTAAGTCAGTTGTTTTTTTTTTGTAAAAAGTTTTTATTTTTCACTTTTAGTGTTCGTAGCAATAACACACAAATCCGAATAGCACTTATTGATACTCGTACATAAATAACAGTGACATGCGCAGTATGTTATTAGAACATCATCCACAGAGGTTAAGTAGGAAAACTGCTCACAAAGTAGCTACTGTAAAACGCTGAGGAGTTCCCTTGACTGTCCTTCGTCTTCATCATCAGACCCCAATGTGAGTCTCAACCCATTTAGGTGTAAAGTTCTCATTAATACAAATTAATCAAGCCCAAACACCAGGTAATAAGCTGTAAATCGATGAGGAGTTCCCTCGACTGTTCTTCGGCTCCATCATCAGATCGACTCCAGACCTTCTTTAAATAGTAGTGCTTTATAATATTAAATGAAAAAAATTAACAAACGCACTAGTAGCCACTACAATTTTCGAAGTTTCCCCTCGATTTCTCTTAGATGCCATCATCAGATTCTGATTTCCTTATCATGTTACCTTTTGTCAGAAAAGAGATAGCAAGGGTGGTACTCTTGCCCAGAGGACACGGTAGAGCACACGGTGCAAACCTGCCCCGCATGGGCGGAGCACCGCCGTGTCCTCGTAGAGGCGATCGGCGGCGGCGACCTCTCGCGCCCGGCCCTGGTGCAAGCCACGGTCCGGGGCGAGAGGGAGTGGGAGGCAGTCACCTCCTTCTGCGAAAAAGTTATGCTCGCGAAGGAGGTGGCGGGATGGGAGAGAGAAAGGTCCTCCCGTCCCAGCCGCCGCAGGAGACGCCCCGGGCGTCGGGAGCCACGTGACGACTCCCGGCCACCGTAGGCGCGGGCCTGCGGACGGTGAGTAATGGGTGACTCACCGTCCGATCAGCACCAGACCCGTGCCGTACGGCGCGTATATGTTCCAAGCGCGCCTCAAAGAGATGTCAGCATATGAAGGGGCCCCTCAGGGCCAAGCCTGCCGGGTAAGCGGGATTGTCCGAAAGGGTTACCGCTACCCCGGAACATAAAGGGCTACGGAAGGAACATGGATGGGTTTTAGTCAGTAAGAGTCTGACACTCCCTTCCGCTCTACCAAGAGCGGGAGCAGTCATTGGATGATTTCCCAGCCTTAAAAAAAAAAAAAAAAAAGGGTGGTACTCTTGGTATCTATTTTCTTACAAAAAAAGAATCATCAAAATCTGTTCACAAACGACAAAATTATCCGCATATATTATACGTATATATACGGTTGAATTGAGAAACTTCCTTTATTTGAAGTCGGTTAAAAAAAGTAATGTTTTATTTATGGAATCAGTTTAAAGTTAAATGTTTGTTTAGTTATCTGAGCTTCACTTAATGTACCTACCCTAATGTATATACCTGTTGCCGATCGTCACGACTGATTTGAAGGGATATTAATTAGATAATTAAGTACGCGTACCGATGCCACTAAACGTACTTTTGCTGGATGAGCATTATTGGTCCGTACAAAGTTAATAATGTCCCAAATCATAATAGGCCAGACGCTTGGTAGGTTTCTCTGGCTCAGGTAAAGCAAGTGGGCAGTGTGTGCAGGGCGCGCGCTTGGGTCGGGGCGCGCGGCGCGGTGAGGGCGCGCGCGACATGTGGCGCGGCGCGGCGCTGGCGCTGGCGCTGGTGGCGCTGAGCGCGCGCGGCGCGGCGGGCGGCTGCGGCGTGGCGGAGTTCGCGTGCCGCAGCGGCGCCTGCGTGCGCCTGGACGCCTACTGCGACGGCGAGGCGCAGTGCGCGGACGGCAGCGACGAGCCGGCGCACTGCACCGTGTGCAACCGCACGTACTATGGCCGCGTGGGCGTGGCGTACGCCGTGGGCGTGCGCTCGGCGCCGCGCGCGCCCTTCCTGTGCCACCTCACGTTCACAGCGGGCGGCTTGGCGCACGGCGACCTGGTGCAGCTGGCCTTCGACGAGTTCCGCGTGGGCCGCTACGAGCCGGGCGCGCTGGACGGCTGCCCGGACGGCTACATGCAGCTGTCGGAGCTGGGCCGGCCCTTCACGGGCGGCTCGTGGTGCGGCGAGGCGGACGGCGCCGCGCTCTACTACAGCGAGACCGCCACCGTCACCGTGTCCGTCAAGCTGTTCCGCGCAAGGCTGGGGGAACCGTTCGGCTTTCGGCTACGTTACAAGTTCTTGGCACAGCGTGATGCCGTCGTCAGGTAAGTGGACTTTAGTACGATATTTTTTGTAATATGCTATGTAAACAGTAGTGGCAGTTTCAATTCGCGTTAACTAGACCCGGGCTTGGCTGCAGTATGCAGATTGATTCGTTTGGTGTCGTGTGTGCGTATTTCAATGAATAGTGTGTATGTTGGGCGTGCGTAAGGTTCGGCGCGATGGAGGCGCCGCTGGAGCGCGGCGCGGTGTCGCCGGGCACGTACTGCACGCGCACCTACGAGGAGTGCCACCGCAAGCCGTGCCGCCTGCAGAGCCCCAACTACCCAGGCATGTACCCCAGGTATGGAGCGCGGCCCGTGTTCTGTTGCCTTTCGTTGCGCCGGTACTACATTTCACCGTTCTTGACAGGAACGTCACTTGCTACTGGAGTCTCCGCCAGAAAGATATTCCGACGTGTAAACACGCGATGATTTCTGTGCGACAAGAATATTCACACAAGATGCAAATTAAGCGTTCAATATCGATGGCAAGGTGAGTGGTCGTTTCGAGAGTAGTCGCGGCTGACCAGTGACCACCTCACTGGCCAGTGGTCAGCTGAGCACAGTGAGCGCGGCTGATTGTACGTCCGCCTTCCGCAGCCTGAACAAGACGGGGCGCGTGGTGCGCGCGTGGCGCGAGTGCACGGGCGAGCGCGACCGGCTCATCTTCTACGACGGCGCGTCCACCGACGACCCCGTGCTGGTGGAGTACTGCGGCGGCGACTGGTTGCCCCGCGTGACGTCACGCGGGCCCGAGATGCTGGTCGCCTTCCACTCATCGCCCTTCAGCGCGCCCCTGCGGCCCCCCGCACCCGCTGCGCCCCTCCGCGGCTTCGAGCTCGACGTCGACGTCGTGTTCGCCGACTCCGACTCTCTCGACTATGCCCGGTAATAAATCCTCTTGAAGCGTCTGATCCTATAGAAACGTGCAATATGTGTAAGGGGTTCATTATTATTTTTTTACGGAAAAATAGGCTTTTTTGAAGAAGTGGGTAGGTACTACAATGACACATTCATAATTTATGTATCGTGTTACATTTGGTTCGTTGGCAACAGAGAGGCGCGGCGTTGCGAGTTTCATGTGAAGGCGTCGTCGTCCGAGGAGGAGACGAATTCGACCACGTCGGGCAGTGCGCGCGGACGTCGCGGCCGCTTGCGGGCGCCCGCACACACGCTGCCACCCAACACCACCTGCACCTGGACCTTCCACGGACGCCCAGGTGAGCATGCGGCCGGGAGGATAGATGCAGGTGACGATACGAACTGCTCACATCGGTACTCTGTGCAGGAGACCTCGTGTGGATTTACTTCTCGAGCTTCACGCAGTACTCGCTAGTCGAGCCACGACGTATCGAGAGCGGGGAGCGCGACGATGAGAACGGCGTGGCGCATCTGACCCAGCGCGCCGCGGGTGAACCGCGCGCGCGCTTGGCTCCAGGCGCCTGCGCCGTGGAACTGCGCATCTGGGACGGCGGTGGCGCACAGGAGGCAGGTGCACGTGCGCTGGGCCGATTCTGTGATGTAGCGCCGGCGCTGTGCGCGCGCGCCGCGCTCGCCAACGCCACGCGCTCGCCGCGCCCTTGCGCACCGCCCGACGGCTACGTGTCGGCCGCGCCACTGCTGTCACTGGCGGCTACCTCACTGCCCGGCACCGCCACCCATCCGCTCGAGTTCGCACTTCACTACGAGTTCGTGGACGCGCGGCTCGAGGGAACACCTCTGCCTGATGACGGTCGGCATCCGCGAGCTTTACCGAACGAGTGCGCTCGGTGGATCACGACGCCCGGCTCGTTCGCGTCGCCGCGGAACGCACTTTGGTTCGGGCGCGGTGGCGCGCGGCGGCTGCGCTGCGTGTACCGGCTGCAGGCGGACGGTGCACGCGTGGCACTGGATCTGCTGGTGGCTACGTTTGGCAAGGAGCCACGTTGCACAACGCGCGTGGACCCGCTCACTGGTCGGCCGGAGTGCGCCCCTGAACCTCACGACCCGCACGACCCGAGACCGGACGACGCTGACGGTGCCGACGAAACGCTCGTTGACTTCGACGGCGACGATGACGCTCCCTTGCGGGTGCCACATCTGCGAATATATGAGTCTCCGTGGCCCGGATATAGAGTAAGAAGTTAAGAAATGCTCTCATGGTAGAATGTATTAACGTGAGGAGCAACTTGTACGGTGAATGTGTCGTGTGCAGGTGCCCGTGGCTTGCATCTGCGACAACGGCAGCGCGCCGCTGCGACTGCAGTCGGGCGGGCCGGCGCTGGAGCTCGAGCTGGTGGCGCGCGCGCTGTCGGCGGCCGAGGACCACCGCCACGTGCAGTTCCACGGCACGTGGGCGCGCGCCGCCGCCCCCGCGCCCCCCTGTGCCACCCGGCGCCGCCTGACGCCGCCTGGCACTCGCGTGCACCTGGTCTACCCTTACAGGTTACATTTTATGCTGAAGTACCATTAATTTTTAGTTATTAAACTCGTCTGACGAGACATACCAGTTTTAGAGTTCAGTTTCAATTCCATCCTTCTTCCATAACTCAATGGCTTGGAATGCAGTGGCAACAGAATGTCGGAGTGCGGTGAGACACCGTTTCTGCTGGAGGCCAGAGGCAACCGATCAGTGTTCTTGCGAGTGTGGGGCGAGGAGCTGCCCATGGCCAGCGCGGGAGGCGCGGGAGCCGCGCAGGCAGGGGAGCCGCCGCCCTGCGCCACCGCTAACCGCGTGCTGGTGTACGAGGCGCACTCGTCGCGCCTACTGCGCGCCATCTGTCCGGGCGCGTGGGGCGCGGGGCCAGTCGTGCACATGTTCACGGACGAGTGGTGGGGGCGTGGTGCGCGGCCGGGCGCGCTGCTGGTGGTGTG
This sequence comes from Hyppa rectilinea, assembly GCA_951799385.1. Classification (NCBI taxonomy): domain Eukaryota; kingdom Metazoa; phylum Arthropoda; class Insecta; order Lepidoptera; family Noctuidae; genus Hyppa; species Hyppa rectilinea. The sequence continues at coordinate 41,267 of OX637317.1, forward strand.
GGCCGCGCGCGAGGCCGGCCACGCGCGCTTCCACTGGATGGAGGTGTGGCGTGCCGGGCCGGCGCCGCGCCCGCTGGCCGTGGGCGAGGCGTGGCCCAACGCAACCGCGGCGTGCGCGCACCCGTGTGCCGCGCTGGGCGCGTGCATGGCGGGCGCGCTCTGGTGTGACGGCGAGGTCGACTGCCCGGGCGGCGGAGACGAAGCGGGCGCGTGCGGTGCGGGCGCGCGCCTGTTGGCGGCACTGGCGGCGCCGGCGACGGCGGGCGCGGCGGCGGGCGCAGCGTGTGGCGCGGCGGCGCTGGCGCTGCTGGTGGCGGCAGCGCTGCGGCGGCGCCGGCGCGCGGGCGCAGACAAGCAACTGCTGGGCGCGCTGGCGGCGGGGCGGCGCCTCACAGAAGAGCTGCTGTTCGACGCGTCGCGTGCGTCGTCAGCGGCGTCCTCCTGACGTCGCGAGCGCTCCGTCGAGTACATCCACGTGGACCGCGAGACCACGGTGTGACGGAGCGCTCCCCGCCCCCCCCCGCGCCCTCTGCCCGCTCCTCTCCTGTACATAGCGCGGGCGGCGCGGCTGCTCGCTATGTGATACGGTGTGCACTTGTTCTCCTGTTGCGTTGTGTCTCGGTTCGGTTCGTTGCGTTGCTCTCCGCGCGGTCGGTGCGGATAGTTTTCAGTTCAGTGCGCATCGCGAGAGCTTCGCCCGAATGTTTCTGTTGAAGGTTGCACAAAGAGTCTGGTGTGTCTTTAATGTGTGCAAACTGCGGATATATTGACTATCGGTTGTGAGTTGACTGACACTGGCTGCAAGTGAGATTACACGAAGAATGACGAATGCGCATTATGTTTATCTGTATCAGAACTGTGTTACTGAATGAGTGACACGTGCAGCGCGGCGTGCGCTGCGCTCTCTGGGGGCGCGCGCGGCTCCGGCTGCTACTACACTATTGTTTGTTGCGTTTTGTATAGGTATCATTGTTTATGATGTTCAGTTACGTTTGGTTGTACTGTTGATGTTTATTGACGAACTATCCCGTCCCTCTTTCACTTAAGTTATGCTAAAATAAACACATAGTTCAAATCTAAGAACATAATAGTGTTGTTTTATTTGTGTGCCTCTGACTCAAGACAGCTGAACCGCGGGTGCTCGCATTAGCCTATCTGAATTTAGATGTTGATCCTATTTAAAATTAATGTTGATTTCTGTTAGTAGATCTGTTAAGATACTGTTACACATCAATGTTTTGGCCGATATTTAACGGAACAAACTCATGAGGAACACAAGAGGCCATGGTCTCTGTTAAAGTAAGCTTATTAAAATCCAACATTCGCATGTCATTACTACCCAGAATTCGATCCTTACTAGCGACCCAACCGAATGGTGTAATAAGAGTTTTTTTTTTCAAAATGTACGGGTTCGATGCAGTTTTTTTTTCAAAATGTACGGGTCCGATGCAGTTTTTTTTTCAAAATATGTCATTACTACCCAGAATTCGATCCTTACTAGCGACCCAACCGAATGGTGTAATAAGAGTTTTTTTTTCAAAATGTACGGGTTCGATGCAGTTTTTTTTTCAAAATGTACGGGTCCGATGCAGTTTTTTTTTCAAAATGTACGGGTTCGATGCAGTTTTTTTTTCAAAATGTACGGGTTCGATGCAGTTTTGATTTCAAAATGTACGGGTTCGATGCAGTTTTAGTTTTCATCAAAACGAGCCCGAGACTTATTTGAACACTTTTCGCTATTTATCAGAATTTCTGATTTGGCCATCCATGCCCATTTAAAAATATTTGGATTCTAGGGATTTTGTTAGAATTGTTTTTATCTTCAAAGAGATTAGAGTTAAGTTTAACAAATTTTGCGATTCCATAAATGAACGCGAACGGTAAGAAGCTTGTGTAATTTCAAAACGGGTCTCCATGGCTCAGACCAGTCCATGTTGAAGATGGCACGAATAATTATTTCTGACAAATTAATATTCTAGAGATTTACATGCCGAATAACGGAACAGACCTGGGCGTGATACACCATCATTGCAGTTGATGTAGAGGCTTCATGTTCAACTTATTTTAAAGCATAAACAAATCTTTTAATTTCCATACATCTTTGGCCAATATGTATTGATCTTTCAAGGTAAGCTATTCATCCTTTTTTATTCCCAGAATGTTGTTTTATGTACTTGTTCCACTAATTAGTTTCTATGAGATGCTCATCTTTCTATGTCATGCTGCAGTAGGTAGGTACCTACTTGGAAACACAAAATAAAACAGTACAATAATGTAATAATATAATGTGATCTATACTATATATACTATTACTATATAATATATAATAACTAGCTGACCCGACAGACGTTGTCCTGTCTTAACTGTGATACCTACCCTACCTACCCACTCTACCTACCTACCTACCCTACCTACCCTACCTACCCACCCTACCTACCTACCCTACCTACCCTACCTACCTACCCTACCTACCTACCTACCCTACCTACCTACCTACCTACCCTACCTACCCTACCTATCCACCCTACCTACCCTACCTACCTACCTACCCTACCTACCTACCTACCTACCCTACCTACCTACCTACCCTACCTACCTACCCTACCTACCTACCCTACCTACCTACCCTACCTACCTACCCTACCTACCTACCCTACCTACCTACCCTACCTACCTACCCTACCTACCTACCCTACCTACCTACCCTACCTACCTACCCTACCTACCTACCCTACCTACCTACCCTACCTACCTACCCTACCTACCTACCCTACCTACCTACCCTACCTACCTACCCTACCTACCTACCCTACCTACCTACCCTACCTACCTACCCTACCTACCTACCCTACCTACCTACCCTACCTAAAAATAAATAAATAAAAAAAAAAAAAAGTAGGTATTATGCTATTCAGGGCGGAGACAAATCCAACGAAACAAAAACCATGAAAATTGGTCCAGCAGATCTCGAGTTATAACGAAGGGAACAAACCCGTCTTTCTTTTATATATATAGATAATATTAATATTATAAAGAGGTAAAATTTGTAAGTTTGTATGTAGGAGGTAATCTCCGGAACTAATGATCCAATTTCAAAAAATTTCACTGATAGAAAGCTACATTATTCCTGAGTGCTATAGGCTATAAATTATATTTATATCATACATATTAGCCGAGCTATCGCAATTTTCGTCTAGCAAGTCGGAAAGAAATACCTCCGAAAACAGAATTATATGCATGCGCTGCCTAAACAGTTACAGTATATCGCAATTTTCCGCGGACGAAGCCGCGGGCAGAAGCTAGTCTGTAATAATTTGCCACATTGCAACTAGGTAAATAGTGGATATCAAACAAATGTAATATTTGGCTCCAAAAAGTTGTATACATTAGAATTGGCCACCTTATTTAGGGTGTTATGTAATTGGACGAAGTAGTATGACCCATTTTCTATAATTACGCACCCATAAAGTCTAGGCAAAATTTCATTGGATTCGAGAAAACCTAATTTCTATGCATATTTCCCAAAATTCGTCAGTAAATATCAATTTTCTCTAAAACTCTCAGAAATAGCCTTCACTGCTATTCAATTAATAATGGTCACACTATCACGTCCTGGCAGGAATACGTCAAATAAGAACTGAGTATTATAACGTAATTAGCACTATATGTATTTTCTTCAAATATGGCTGTATATGAATTTATCGGCGGCGACGCGACGCCTCTCGCCTCGCGTGTGCTCTGTTGACATATTCAGAGCGGGCGGCGGGCGAGTGCGGAGGGGGCGGGCGAGTGCGGGGGGGGGGGCTGTGCCTCGTTGACACTTCGCATTAGCAATCAGCGGCGCCTACGTTTGCTCGAACACACAAACGTTACTCTGCTCTTATTGAACAACTGTTTGCCAATGCTGGAACCAAATATAAAAAGTGACGTCGCATGATTCCGTCGCGGACTAATCACTGTTCTCCTGCACACGTCGGACAGCCCCCGCAGCTCTCTTTACTTTGAAACATAATTATAGCGCTAGACAGGCACTTTAGTATCACAGCGTGAGTTTAGTTACAGATATGAGGATGACTGAAATTATTAAAACGGAATGGTTTGTTTCAGACGCCACACAAGCACCTCATAACATGCTGCTTCACAACACCTTATTTAGTTAAAAACATAACAACTTCTAAAAAAGCTATCAAAACGAAGAGGTACCAGGTTACGCGACCGCCGCGGGGTGGGTGCGGGGCGAGCGCGGCACGAGTGCGGGGCGAGTGCGGCGGGTTATCAGAGCGAGATGATTTAATGAGCACGCTCACCGGTCGGCCGGGCCGGCCACGCAGCGGGTTTACATTAGTACATTAATAATAATACCGACAAAATACAAGTTTAATATCCAACTCGCCGCCATCAACCAATGTATTGCTCGCTACGTAGTCTGCGACATTTGTTATTAACTCCAAATCAATTACAGACGGGCATATGCGCCGCCACATTATTGAGGAGGTGCATTTCACGCACTGGAGACTTACTCGTGCTCGAATATAAATCGTTTTAAAGAAATACAAAGAGTAAAAAAATAAAATAAAGGAGCAATCATGACTAACGAAATTAGTATTAAAAACAAAGTTGAAAAAAAGAGCTATGAGAGGCCAAAAAGGCCCCTATCTCAGCATAACGCTGCGATACGATTAAAACAACGCTTTTATATAATAGAAGATAAGACGTGTTTTATACATAATTATATTATGCGTTTATAATTACAATAATTATGGGCGTCTTTGATTCGAACAGATGTATTGAATGCATCTTAATCGCGAAGAACAACGTGACTGGGTCTCGTGTAACGGTTCTGTGTCACCGTCAACGGCGATCGAATTAACGCTTAGTAAGCCGATAGAAATTAAAATAGCGGCGTGTAATATTGTGGAGCGGCGAGGACGGCCAATTTAACGGCTGAAGGGGCGAGGGGTGGGTCGCCGGGGGTGAGCTCACCGCCGCTACCGCGCCGCGCGCCGCCTGGAGCCGCGATATTTAGATAATTTCACGCGCCACTTGAGCGGCTCAAAGAGCGCGCGGCGTCTGTCGGCGACGCGCCGCTGCCACCCGCCGCCGCCACACGCCGCCGCCACCCGCCGCCGCCACACGCCACGCGCCACGTGGCGCACACCCACGTGACAAGGACAGAGGCTGCCGTTTACTTACTGATATCCCTCTAGTTTGAGTCGTCCGCTGGTGCGGGTTGTGCGGGTCGACGAACTGACCCGCACGACTCTGTGCCGACCGCGGTCACGCTGGGTACCACCATTCGCGAACTTGTGCCTGTGTTGCTCTTATAATTCATAAAACTCACGGTTCGTTTCCGGCCGACAAGCAATCCGTTTATTACGCCTTTTAGATTTTCAGCAAATCGTTCAGTGAATCAGCGCGAGCGACTGTACGCAGCTTTGGGCCACAAAGTGCGAGACTACTAGTGGTTGATAGTGGTTGACATTGATTATTTCGCTTCCAGACTGACGTTCCATTACGACCGTTATTAACATTGTAGCGAGATTGATTCTTTAAATATACAAGCAATCCCCGAAAAACAAAAAATTTCTTGTGCCATATGTAAATTGTACCCGCGACACGTAGCGCGGCTACCATCCAGCCAGCCACACTGCCCTCCGACTTGGCAAAACTCTATGTTGAACAATACGCAGTTGGTAGTATGTACCTACTGTGTATTGTTTAACATAGAAATTTGCCAAGTTTGAAGAATGGTGCAATATCGAAAGCTTTTACCTACTGGTTTTATTTCTGTGATACCCCTCTATAAAGATCAGCACGATTCTAGTGGCCCGCGCCTTATCCACGGTGAGGAATGACCGGCGGCTGGATAAATCGCAGCCCCCTCCCGCACCCACCCCCGCAGTCTCCCCCACCCGCGCGCTCGGCGACGTCCGTCACATTTGTCAACGTAAATGATTGTAAAGAAATGCACGGCGAGCTGAATAAAGTGAGACGGCGGCAAAGTCGTTTGTCTAACCGATAAGGCGCCGCGGGTGCCTCGCCGGTGCCGGAGGCGCGTGGCTGAGCCGCGGGTGGCTCGCCGGTGCCGGAGGCGCGCGGCTGAGTCGCGGGCTGCCCCACGCCGGATCATGACGTTTATTTCTCGTCGCGTCATTCATAATGACGTATCATTACGCACGGTAGTCGGTAGCCATATGACATATCGTCGCTCTAGATGTGACACCTCGTAACTCAATTATTTTTCAATTTTACATTCTGATGCAAAATTGTCCATCACGCAATTTTCCATCTTTCTGGTGATACCTTGTATGTACAATGTAAGACCTTTACTTCACTTAAGAAATGGCTATTAGTGACATTTCGTAACAAGACTTGGAAGCACTTTGTAAGGTGGGACCTTGTAGGATTTGAAAAAATTTACAGGTTTGTATTTACGAGGTGTCACGTCTAGAGCGACGATATTTGTTTTATGATTTGACAACAAAAAAAAATGAAACCATATAATTTTAGTTAATAACTGCAGACAACAGCAAGTGGCCACGGACGACGTCATACCCAGCGGGGGTAGGACGTAGCGTGACAGTAAGATCGATATGGACCCTGTCGGGCACAGCAAACATTAAGAGCGAGGAAGAGGGCTAAGCAGCAATTCAATATTATTAGACAATATTATTACATGTATTTAAAGATATGTATGTAAAATATAGATTTATATTTAAATTATTAGGTTTGTACATACATATTTGTCTAGGTAATAATAGTGTAGGTTTTATAAGTATTTTCAAATTATGTTATTATTTGTGTAATTATGTATCTGGGTGTTTTTCTATCTATAATATGTATGTATTTACAAAAAAAAAATGTATATAAGTAGTTTATCAGCCATCGTTACCATAACACAAGCATTAGGTTGCTTAGCTTGGGACTATATGGCGCTGTGTGAAATGTCCAAGGATATTACTATTATTATTAGTTATTAATTTATTTACTTTGAATTCAATTTATTGATCACACAATAATAAAAACTACTTGCATTATAATATATTAATTAAATGGTGGACAGTTTTCAATAAGACGCTCGGATACGGGGTAGCAGATACTGCGGCATAGCATAGGTTATGTTCCCGCGAAGATCAGGCTACGGCGTAGCACATGTTACAACGTAGCACATGCCAAGGCGTAGCACATGAGGCCGCGAATCATATGCTAAGGCGTAGCCCAAGATGCAACGTAGCACAAACTGCGTGGGATTGCACACACTACGAAACATCACAGCAGTGTCGTAGTGGTCTCGGATGTTGGTATGAGCATCGCTATCGCCGTTACGAGATAAGCCACCGCTCGCTTCCTCCAAGTCCGCAAACATGAGCCTCTTCATTCAATTATGTTTATACTAGTTGATGATTATTTCCGTCTGAGCTCATCGAATAGATTATGATAGTATTTGTATTTTAACACGGTTTCTATATACGTCTATAGCCTACGTTACAGTAATTCTATTACTTTCTAAGACACCATCTATTTCATCTATCGAGCTTGTCCGTGGAGCCTGTGCAGGTTGGAGTGACGGCAACAGAAGCTGGAGTGTGTTGGCTTCAGATCCATTAGAACCAAAACGTTATGGAATGTTACGTTCTACGTGCATGTTGCGATCCCTGAAACGCCACAGTGCAGCAGTGCAACGCTAGATGACTGAAGGCGATGCTTCACTCACTGTTTGATTCCTTTCTACACTTAAAAAACTCAGTAGCTGAGCGAGTCAGTTTATATAAATTCGGAAAGCTAATGTAATAATTTTGCTTGAACCAATGTTTAGATGCTGTATTTCTAGTTTGCATCATATTTAGAGGTGGTTATAGTTACGTAATATACGCGGCTTTTTTGTTTATTCATTCGCCAAATGGTTTGTTCAGATCACGAAATATAATATTACTAGCTTCCGCCCGCGGCTTCGCCCGTATAATATATCGACAAATTATACACATAAACCTTCCTCTTCAATCACTCTATCTATTGAAAAAACCGAATCAAAATCCGTTGCGTAGCTTTAAAGATTTAAGCATACATAGGGATATAGGGACAGAGAAAGCGACTTTGTTTTATACTATGTAGTGATAAGCAAAGAGGAAGTCTGAAGCACGCAGTAAGGAGCGTCGTACAGTATAGTCGTACAAACGTAAACATTTCATAAAAGCATACGCACGATAAGTAGCGGATAAACAGGGGCATTTTATTGGCCGGCCGGGGGCGCGGGAGCGCGGGGGTACAAGGCACCGGGCACGCAATATATGCGCGGGTGCGCGAGGAACGCGTGTGCGATTCAATAATAAGAACGAAGCGCGAGCGACACTCCTCCCCTCCCCTCTCGCCCCGCGCACCACTGCCATCAACAACGCAGAACAACCTCAGATGGTTATAAAAAAAATTAAATGCGACACAAGCGAATGGTATCTAGTTTAGTTAACAAAGTGTTTGGAAATTTCAGACGACGACTACGTTTCAGAACAGGGTGCGATCCCCATGTTCAGTGGCCCGTGACGAGTTTCATAGCATCAAGTAGTTAGACAGATCAGGGACACTCATCGATATCCAACTTTGAATATTTCGCTTTATTCCCGTTAATGGCGGCGCGGTGCAGCGGCCGGCGGCTGGCCGCGAGCCAACACTCGGCGGCACCAGAGCGCTGGCGGCATCACCACTGGATCACAAGGTACAGAATACCCACTCCCTTCCACTCCCGACGGAAAACCAAGCACCGTTATCTTCGTCTGCTGGCATAAAGATTTAGTAAAAAAGCAAGTAGGTAGTATAGGTTACGATGATAGTTTTATTTCCAGATACGGATGGTCGACACGGGGCCCGGGGGAATCGGCAATCATAGGAGTCATAGTTTCAAACTCAAAGCATTTATTTCAAACTAGCTTCTGCCCGCGACTTCGTCCGCGGAAAATTGCGAAATACTGTAACTGTTTAGGCAGCGCATGCAAATAATTCTGTTTTCGGAGGTATTTCTTTCCGACTTGCTAGACGAAAATTGCGATAGCTCGGCTAATTTGTATGATATAAATATAATTTATAGCCTATAGCACTCAGGAATAATGTTGCTTTCCATCAGTGAAATTTTTTTTGAAATTCGGTCATTAGTTCCGGAGATTACCCCCTACATACAAACTTACAAATTTTACCTCTTTATAATATTAGTATAGAAGTATAGATAAACCAATTAAAGACATTTTTGAATTGTTAAAGGGTCAGTAAGTCAGAAAAATGAAGCTAAATGCCCATTCCAAAGCAGTAGGTACCTATGGAGAAGAACAGGCAAGAAACTCCACCGACACTCGTTTAAACAAAATATGGGTACAAAATATTGGTTACATCATTCATATTCAGCAGGACTAGCATTGACCCAAGCATTTTTATCAGCCATGTAATCTGCCAATTTATAATATGCTCGGGTTATAGTGAGCGTTTTATACAAAATTTAAATTTTGTTTCATTAAGTTCAAGAACGTGGGGAGGAATTTTATTGTAACATTTTAAACAGTTCCCCATGAAAGATGAGTCTAGTAGTAGACGTGTTATAGAGCATGAAAACGAATACTAAAGTTGGGAACATGAGTAGGACATGCGGTTCACATTGTGTTATTGTGGTGCACCTGATAGATAACGTCATGAGCTAGTGCGGGCCGGTGGCGCTGTGCCCGCGAGGCGGCGTGTGGCGTATCAGATGGGCGCCCGCGCCGCGGCTTTCCGGCGTCTCCAGATAGCACCGTGTGTCCATGTTGTGTCACACGAGCAGTGTGACAAGCTTTGAAACTGACTAATGAAAACCAAATTCAATTAATTGCCATATATTGGCGTGTGCTAGTTGAGTACACGCCAATATACCAATAACAACATTGAAAACAGACTATTACTTATACTAAGCATACATAAAAAGAAAGACAGAACTAAGTATACGCCTTCAAGCATAAAAGGGCGTTCTAGATTACATGTTGGTCGGCAATAATCTGGCGGACACGCTGTTTGTACTTTTATGTTATGTAAGTTTTAATTTTTGTACTTTACAATGTTAATTTATTTATTACTAGAAAAAAAAAATATTGAACTGTTTAGTCTGAAACACAGGTTCAACCTAGTTCAGGCAAATAAGCAAGTGTGCTCTACTCTAATTATTAAGATAATATTATTGTAAGCTAGCTGACCCGACTGACGTTGTCCTGTCTTAACTATGATACCTACCTTACCTACCTACTCTACCTACCAACTTACCTACCCTACCTACCCTACCTACCCTACCTACCCTACCTACCCTACCTACCCTACCTACCCTACCTACCCTACCTACCCTACCTACCCTACCTACCCTACCTACCCTACCTACCCTACCTACCCTACCTACCCTACCTACCCTACCTACCCTACCTACCCTACCTACCCTACCTACCCTACCTACCCTACCTACCCTACCTACCCTACCTACCCTACCTACCCTACCTACCCTACCTACCCTACCTACCCTACCTACCCTACCTACCCTACCTACCCTACCTACCCTACCTACCCTACCTACCCTACCTACCCTACCTACCCTACCTACCCTACCTACCCTACCTACCCTACCTACCCTACCTACCCTACCTACCCTACCTACCCTACCTACCCTACCTACCCTACCTACCCTACCTACCCTACCTACCCTACCTACCCTACCTACCCTACCTACCCTACCTACCCTACCTACCCTACCTACCCTACCTACCCTACCTACCCTACCTACCCTACCTACCCTACCTACCCTACCTACCCTACCTACCCTACCTACCCTACCTACCCTACCTACCCTACCTACCCTACCTACCCTACCTACCCTACCTACCCTACCTACCTACCTATGCAAAAATGTGCAATAAAAATATTTTTCTCATACAAACTTTGCCACCCCTTGTAACCCTTTTAGGAGTTGAATTTCCAAAAAATAATATGCCTATGTCCTTCTCATGAATGCAAACAATCTACATACCAAATTTCAGCAAAATCGGTTGGGTGGTTTAGGCGTGAAAAGGTAACAGACAGACAAACAGACAGAGTTACTTTCGCATCCTACTACTATTATAAAGGCGAAAGTTTGTAAGTATGGATGTATGGATGTTTGTTACTCTTTCACGTAAAAACTACTGTATAGATTTGGATGAAATTTGACACAGAGATGGTTTATATCCTGGATTAACACATAGGATATTTTTTATCCCGGTAGAACATTCCTGTGGGATAATTTCCGACCTCCACGCGAGCGAAGCCGCGGGCAGAAGCTAGTTTATAATATTAGTGTGGATAGTGTGGATATGTCCCTTTTTATAAAATAAACGATTATTATTATTTATTTTTTATGTGCAATGCTGAATTATGGCCATATATGTATGTAGTTGTAACTCGGAGTCACAAATGGATGAATAAAACGATGAAACGTGGACCATCGAAGAGAATCAATAAACAGTTTATTACTAATAAGTAGAGACCAGTCACCACAAGCAGCGCCCGTTACGACTAGGTATCGCGCAATGATCAGCCATTACGGGGACTAGTGGTTGATCTTTGCATTATCTTCGTTATGCTCGCCATTTTGAGGGAATAGTCATATCTAAAGGAACACGAAAATTTTGTCGCCGGTTGCTCAGGCAAGAATAATATGATCGATTGTCGAGGTATTTAGCTAACCACATTTTGCAAATCAACTCTTAAAAAAAATTGTAGTGATTAAATTATACCAATAATAATTAAATAAAGAATATACACACATCAAAAGTGTCTAGGGATCAACATATATTTTTGCAATAACTTTTCTCTTGATTGATATTAATTTAAATTTTCTTTAAGGATTCATCAAATAAAGTGTTTTCGTTTGTCACAGTAACGATAAACCAAGTCACCTTTGCATTAATAAAGAAATTTGCCATTTTCCTAATAAAGGGATTTTTGACATTTGAACCACTAACATTAAAGTTCGAAAAAAAGACTGAAATAACAGTTTTCTTTAAAATTTTATTGGGTAACTTAAACAATTAATAATCCGTGTTTCTACCGCGAACACTAACAACACAAGAACATCGGTTTGGCATACTCAAAATGAGTTCATCCAAATCACGCTGTGGAATGGCCGCCCATGTTCGTTGCAACAACAAAAAAAGGTCTTCTTGCAACTGGATACCCTCCATATTCGGCAGAGCTCTTCTCTGTAGCATATCCCATGCATGCTCAATCGGGTTCAAGTCTGGCGACTGAGCAGGCCAGGGCAGGACATTGATGTTAGCTGCGGCGAGAGTCTGTCTTACAACTCTTGCGGTGTGCGGTCGTGCATTATCATGCATTAACTGAAATAAGGGACCGATTTGCACTTGTAGAGGAACGATGACGTCAGATACAATCGTCTCAGCATAAATTTGAGCGTTGAGGTTGCCTCTGATCCAAATCAACTCAGTTCTTCCGCCGATCCAAATACCCGCCCATACCATGATGGTTCCACCACTATAAGGATGGACTTCCTGGCAGGATTTTAATCGCTGTTGGCGTCCAGGGGTTCTCCAGTGTCGTATACGTCTTGTATCCGGTCTCATACCAAAACGAGACTCATCAGAAAAGCACACGAAACGCCATTGTTCTTCTGCCCAATTTCTGTGTTCAAGAGCCCATTGATATCGAATCCTACGATTGTGCATTGCTATAGGTGGTACCCGTAGCGGTCTTCGGGAATGAAGGTTCACTTCATGCAAGCGGTTTCTGACTGTTTGGTCGCTAATTAAGTTCCCTGAAGAGTGATGAAGCCTCACGGCTAACATCATGGCGGTTATTGTTGGAGCTCTTCGAGTTAAGATTTGAATGTATCGGTCTTGTCTCCGTGTCGCCAGACTTGAACCCGATTGAGCATGCATGGGATATGCTACAGAGAAGAGCTCTGCCGAATATGGAGGGTATCCAGTTGCAAGAAGACCTTTTTTTGTTGTTGCAACGAACATGGGCGGCCATTCCACAGCGTGATTTGGATGAACTCATTTTGAGTATGCCAAACCGATGTTCTTGTGTTGTTAGTGTTCGCGGTAGAAACACGGATTATTAATTGTTTAAGTTACCCAATAAAATTTTAAAGAAAACTGTTATTTCAGTCTTTTTTTCGAACTTTAATGTTAGTGGTTCAAATGTCAAAAATCCCTTTATTAGGAAAATGGCAAATTTCTTTATTAATGCAAAGGTGACTTGGTTTATCGTTACTGTGACAAACGAAAACACTTTATTTGATGAATCCTTAAAGAAAATTTAAATTAATATCAATCAAGAGAAAAGTTATTGCAAAAATATATGTTGATCCCTAGACACTTTTGATGTGTGTAGTAATCTATATACATATAATAAAACAGTAAAAAAACTGTGTCTGTACATTGAATATTTAAAAAAAAATTGAGGGGGGTTTAGAAACAGTAATAGAGCACGAATGCAAAAAAAAAAAATTGTCTGTCTGTATGTCTGTTTGTTTGTACACGCTAATCATCGGAACTACTGGACGGATTGGAATGTTTTTTTTTTGTTGTATAGGTATTGAGTCTGGGCAACATATAGGCTATAATTTTTGTTGGAAACTTGAACACCTGATGCAGAACCGCAACAGACCAGCTAAACTATAAGAGATACAAAAATGATACCATAGCAAAAATGTTTTCACGTGATGAGCATTTTCTGCTGAGAGAATAAATTTTAAGATCTGGAACACCTGATGTGGAACTCCAAGAGCCCAGCTACACTATAACATATATAGGAATGACGTCTTAGCAAAAGTTGTTCAGCCTGATGAGCACTCTCTGTTGACGTATAAAAATTGAAGATCTGGAACACCTGTTGTGGAACTCCAAGAGCCTAGCTACACCATAACACATATAGGAATGACGACTTAGCGAAAGTTGTTCGGTCTGATGGGCATTTCCTGTTGACTTATAAAAATCAAAAATCTGGAACACCTGTTGTGGAACTCCAAGAGCCTAGCTATACCATAACACATATAGGAATGACGTCTTAGCAAAAGTTGTTCGGTCTGATGGCCATTTCCTGTTGACTTATAAAAATCGAAGATCAGAAACATCTGATGTGGCAATCAAAGCTATCACTAATTTTACTGTGTAATTATAAAATAACATAAATTGGGAGTACCTGCACGCGGTGAAGGCGGTAACAGTTTAGGACTGATTTTCGATGACGATGGTATTTCATTGAAAATTTGACTCTACTGGCCAAAACTATACTACTACACTACACACACACACACACACACTACACACACACACACACACACTACACACTACACTACACTACTATACTATTTTTTTATTTTATTGTATGAATATGCCTTCGGGCTTATGTTGTTTGAGTGTTTAATTTCCTTTTCCACTTATCTTCGTGACACGGTAGCCTACTCGGTAACGCAGGGGAGCAGTCATTTTAATTTAGATTTTAATTGATCAGGTATCTTCACAATAAAACTATGACCATGCCTAGAAAGAGGTCAAATCTTTCCCAATGTTCCAAGAGAGCTAAAAGATTGAGGATCATAAGATCCCTAGAATCTACCGAAGAGCGTCAGGAGAGACTTGATGCTGTTCGAGAACATTAGGCTGCAACTCGCTCCGTGGAAACCTCTTCGGGTCGCGAAGCACGCCTGCATTCTCAGCGTATTCATTAGGTATCTAGAGACCAGTGAAGAATATGATGCGCGACTGACCGCTGATCGTGAACGTCATGTATTGTCTCGCGAGTCAGAGACGTTCACGGATAGAGAATTGTGCTTGAGTTCCAACCGTATCTACACATTGACTTCTAAGTCTCTAGAGACAAGTGGGGAAAATAATAATTCGGTTACCAAAATGAAAACGATGACAAATGGACTGTATGTTTTGGTGGTTGTTGGAATGAAATAAGACTAAAGCACAGTGTGATAAAAGATTTAAATGGAAAAATCATTAAATATAACATAAATGGCGACCCCGTTGTCGCTGGCATAAGCAACAGGGTCCGCGTACGAAGTCGCGAGCAGAAGCTAGTATTCAAATAAATTGCCCCCCTAGACAACCACACGTCCTGATTTACCATCTCATATGTGGAGGGCAAAAACACACGACTGAAAAATTACTAGCGTGACTAACGTGGCTCTGGAAACCCGTAGGGCAGCATATGGAGAGCTGTTGGGCAGTAGCGACCCCACGGACGCTACCTCCCGGGAGAAGTCTTGCCCCTCACGTCTGGCTTGCCGTTATTGGCCGGCTGTAGTGAACAGTTGAACACTGACGAGGAACAGAGCGCTCACCTCATTTTCGCCTTTATTGGCTGGCTTGAGTGGAGTGTCCCAAGAGCAAACGTGCTCGGAGGAAGGAAGTGTTCAAGTATGTGCTCGTAGAGACATGAGCATCTTCCAGGCTCTGACATTGTTCTGAAAGTCTTGGAATACCACTCCACTCTTCTTATGCACCTCAGGACACGCTGCGCTGCTCCTTTATCGCTACGAAACGTTGTGGTAATGTCTTTTCCAGGGGGCCATTTTTGAGTGTACAAGTCACCCCCTGCCATTTTAACTGTTTATATTATATTACATTGGTCAGGCAGGGGACATCGTATTTCCATAGTTTTGAGTACCTACTCAATCCACTATAGCCACCCAACCCGATAGCCTAAAATGTTTTGTTTCAATTTTCTGCAATAGTCCTGCAGCGACCGGGAGTTATCCTTGGGTGTACTTGCATAGTGCATACAGGGATAATCAGCGGTGCCTGCTCATCATTTATAATTATAATTGTCTAAGGCGCCTCTGCGAGTCGGCTGCGGCCCCTCATACGCCTTCCGAAGGTCTGGAAAGAAGGAAGATATGTCTAAGACAAATAAAATGACTTATACACTACATAAAATAAAATAAAAAATATAAGAACTCGTATGATTCTCTCGGTAGGCGAAGTAATTCTCCAGGAAGAAGATAAACATTATCAGGTAATCACAGCGACCAACTATTCCCTAGTGTTGGGACTGCCACGCAGCCTGCGGACTAGTGAGGCAGATTTGTTACGCCACAACGCGTCAAAACTGTCGGCAAACATTGCCCGGCAAACATTGCCCGGTATAATGGGTAGCTCACCGTCTGATCAGGACCAGGCCGTGTTCCACGCGCGCCTCAAACCGATGTCAGCTTAAGTGAAGGGGTCGATGCCTACCGTGTCAGCGGGACAGCACAATTATTGATATATTGGTCCCACATGGCATATTAACCAAGAGCCTCCACCAACTCTTGAGGAGGCTCTCGCTGGCAGCTGGACCAAGGATTTGATCCAGACAGTGGTGCTCCTGTACACGGTACGTATACTTAGCATTACCCGATAAATGTTTAGAGAATGTGGTACTTATTTACGAGTATTGTACGATGTTTTTTCTCCTTCAGAAGAGGTCGTATCGCGGCGCTCCGGATAATGAGCGGAAACAAATAAAGTTAGCGTCTTAATGACTGCTCTTGAATAATTTAAAAGGCGCTGTTAACAAGAGGCCGGCCCTCCGTACACAATCAGTCGCTGATTTGGAAACGCTTCTGAGCTCGATATACTGAAGCACCGCCCGCGGAACCCTGACGATGCCGAGCACACAGTCATTTGCCTGCATGACGGGGGCGGCCGACGTGCGGAAATACGATTAGTAAGTAACGCGCGCTCGCAGCTTCCGCCGGTTTCATCTTTAACTACTGTCTCCAGCCGCCTGTCGAATCCACAATCGCGTCTTCCTCCACACACCACATACAACTAGCTTAAAATAAAGTAAATGAATGCTTTAATAATAATCATTATATTACCAGGCAACTAAGGAAGATAGCTAAAATACACAAAATAATACAATAATAAACTAATACATATTCAAAACTTTAAAACTATGAGTATACACGTGACGTTTTCGTCGTCGTGCTTCGCTGCCTGGTGTCGCGTTTCAGTCCTCGAAATCCTCTCTCAGACAGGTCTGTAGATGTTGGGTTGGAACTCGTACCACGAATGACTTTCTCTCTTTATTTATTATTAGGAACTTCTGAACAAATGTACATGCCCGTCCCATTGGACCTTATAATTACGTAAAACGTAACAACACAAACTTAATTAAACTATAAGCAGCTCCGCAGTTAGGTGACGACAAAATATTTATAATGAAACATGCTGACATCGTACATTTTTATCTCAAGCTCCTAAGTAGAGCCTCTATTGCAGACTGAAATCTGACACACTCCGTCAGTAAATGTTTAACATCCTCCAGTGTGCCACACACCTCTCAATGGTGAATCAATGTTTTTCATTAAAAATCCAAAATTATTGAGCGGCATGTGTCCAGATCTGTCTATGAGCTGTAGCAATAACTTTTCTGTTAAGCCTAGAATTAAAAAACCACGGTACATGAAGAGGCTCCGAAACATATTCATTTTTCTTTAGATCTTTGATTAAAATATTCTTTCCAAACTTCATAACATTTATACCTCTCTTACGGTCCCCTTCACATGCTGACATCTCTTTGAGGCGCGAGTGGATCACGTACCTACGCGCCGTCCGGCACGGGCGTGGTCCTAATCGGACGGTGAGCTACCCATTACTCACCGTCCGCAGGCCCGTGCCTACGGTAGCCAATTAAGAATCATCACGCTCCCGACGCAGCACGCAGCTCTCCCATCCCGCCACCTCCTTCGCTAGCATAAATGCTTCGCAGAAGGAGGTGACTGTCTCCCACTCCGTTTCGCTCCGGACCATGGGTTGAACCACGGCCGGGAACGAGAGGTTGCTGCCGCCGTCAATCGCCTCTACGAGGACACGGCGGTGCTCTGCCCAAGTGGGGCAGATCTCTACCGTATGCTCCACCGTGTCCTCTTGGCGCTTAGGCTACGATGCATCTGAGACAGCTTTTCCATCTAACTCACGTCAGCACCGTCAGGCTGGGTGAGACCCACACGTACTGTACTAAAACGTCAGGATATGCTCGCGGGTATATTCTTCACAATGAATTTTTCAGTTAGTTCCCGTAAGCTTAATGTAAGGTAAAGCGGTCGTAACTCAGGTTTGCATAAACAATTGCGCCGCGACTCGACGACGACGGCGCGGGGAACGGGAGCAGGAGGGGGTGGGGATCGAACCACGGAATAACTCTCAAGGAACGGTTCAAGACGACGGAGAACAGCTAGGATATTAAAATATGAGCTCATATTAGGCTAGAAAAGCAGCAACCTGTTATGCGTAGCGAACCCGTCCCGAACCTGATCGGTTCACATGCACTCTGGTCGCTGTCGGAGTGAAGTGAAGTAGCTCGTATTACCACTAGCAGCGTGAGCACATGACGCGGGCGTACAGGTAGTCGGCCCCGGCTGCTGCGGGTGCCGGCGCCACCATCTGTCAGCCATGTGCTCAAGAGGTTAATTACTGCTGTCAACCGACAGAAATACACAATACACGTGCCCATAGACAGAAATACACAATACACGTGCCCATAGACAGAAATACACAATACACGTGCCCATAGACAGAAATACACAATACACGTGCCCATAGACAAAAGAAGCACGCACCTTATAATTAACATGTGTGATACGACACGACGCCGGCGCCGGTTATACATAATATTATGTTGTATCCTGATCACAGTGACTGGTTAAGAAGCTTTAAAATGTTCAGTTAAAAAGCAAGATGAAACATTCTGAGTTAAACCCCATAAGCTAATAATCGGTTCTATATGTGCACAATCTGTGTCAATCAAAAATCAGTCTAGCCAACATATGTAGCCATCATCTAATTTTTAACCGACTTCTAAAAAAGGAGGAGGTTCTCAATTCGACTGTATATACATATTTTTTTTTATGTTTGTTCGCGCATAGGTCCGTTGCTTGCCAAACGATTTGAAAAATTCTTTTTTTGTTGGAAAGGGTATACTTCCCAAATGGTCCCATAAAAATTTTATCGAAATCGGATAAGCGGTTTTTGAAAAATCAACAAAAATCTAAAAAAATTCCTACTTAATATATGTGGACGATGTTGTAATAAGTTCCTGTCACTGTAATTAAAACTTTTTTACAAAAAATAAAACCGACTTCCAAAAAAAACACTACAATGTGAAAAATAATTTTGATTTCGGAAGTCGGTGGCAAAAAATGAAGATACAAAACCGAAGACACCGACTTCCGAAATCAAAATTATTTTTCACTTTGTAGTGTTTTTTTTGGAAGTCGGTTTTATTAATTGTAAAAAAGTTTTTGAATTGCCTTCATTTACCTTAAATGCCATACGAGTATTCAATAGCCTGACACGTAGAGCAAGGCGATATGATGTGCAACGTGACTTACGTCATTACCGAATTGATATTTTTCTGAGGGTCTCAATGAGTATGTTTCCCATGAATGCGAGCAGTGCGCGACTGTAGTTCAAACGAATTTCTTTTTGTTGTGTTCTTGGTTCAGGTCATAGTCATTAGATTTAAATTACCTAAGGTTAGTAGCGAATGCAGCATCGTATTCAATGGGCAAACTGGAATTTATTAATCAAACGTTTTTCCTAGAAACCACGTTATACGAGAAATTACAATGGGGTCCTCATACGTATAACATCTGTTGCGGGGCGGCTAAGCTCGTCCGGTTAGACTGTCGGGCTGCTGACTTGAACCTGTCTTTATTTTGCAAAAGAGAGTTGTCAGAGTCATATAATCTACGTCGCCACGAAACTCTGTGGGAACTTCTTATAAGGATTAATATTAAGACGATACCTGGTCAATTCATATGAAAATTCTAGCACGTCGGCGTGGATTTCATAATTCCCCTTAAAAAATTCAGCACCCCCTGTCCCCCATTACAGGGTACTGTAGAAGGTTGAGGACCTTCTACTGAGGGGGCTCGGTGGTAGAGCGTGTAATTTGTGTGTATTGGGTTTTACTACGCTATGAATGCAAACACACAGGACGAGAAACACCACATATATTATAACAAATACTTCTGCCAAGCCCCGTGGCCCGAGGCGGTCTGTCACCTGTACAATTATAGACTAAATATAATTTAAAGGTTCCAATGCCGACAGATTATTACCAGCCATGTTCAACATTTAGATGTCACTCAGGCTCTACAGTACTGTAGAGCCTTAGAGTAAAACCTTATGTTGTACATGGCTGGTATTTATCTGACGGCATTCGAACCTTTCAAATAATTATAAGATAGTTAGGTTTTTACATATTCTAGACTTGACGTCCCGCAGCGAAGCTGAACAGATGTATTCGTTATAACAAAGTGAAAATATAATAGCATACGTTTAAACTGCTAAAGCGTTTATCTTCATAGTATAGAAGCCCTATACCCACATTACACGCTCTACCACTGAGCCCCCTCTGTAGAGGATCTTCCATCCTCTACATTTTGGTGGAGTACGCCAGGGTCTCCACTAGAAGATGCGGTACGATCCCGCTCGGTTGTTTTTGGTGTGTGCAGAACCTAAGAATATCTGCACAAGTAAAGAAAATAAAATATAACCAAAATTTCGGTAAAACCGTTTAACGGGCGTTCTACGCATCGTGGTGGATGCGACTGCACGAACAAGTATAATGATATAAATACAAGATATAAAGGAAAACTGTTTCTACGAGTATATGTTTACGCATCTGTACGTGGTGCACAATATTATAATAACGACGTCCTAGTCGTATATATGAAGCAAAGCGATTAAAGCAGGCGAATGAAACAACGCCTGGATATTTAAAGCTAAGTGGTTTTATAGTTGTTATTATGGTTACCATGGAGAACATGATTGTTTATTCCGCCTACAACGGCGTATGCTTTGAGGATTTCTTAGCCGAATTTCAAGTGTTAGCCATTGATAAGAAGTGGATTAAGAGCAATTGGGCTCTGATTATGGGCGCATTTATGCAAGGTCCAGCCCGCATTTATTATTCGACAATTTTATATAATGATCAAGAGATCAGTTTTGAAGCGATGTGTGACGCACTGAGGAAAGAGTTCCCGTGCAGAGTTCACAAAAGAATGTGTGCTCCATTTGTGTTGGAAAATGTAGTAAATGTTGCTGTGGAGGATGTTTCCTCACCTGGCGCAACACAAGAGCTGTCTGAGGAGTGCGGACAGGAAATTTTTGTAAATATGTGTGTTGATGCTATTGTAATTTCTAGCGCAAAAGAAGAGAAGGTGCTAGATACGGAGCCAAGCTGCCTTGTGAGCAGTGATGATGATGATGTTGTTAGCAGCGTTGATGACGACGTTGATGATGTTGTTGGCGCTGACGCGCAAAGCTGCCTAGACAGCTGTGATGTTTATGAGGAGATGGAAGTGTTCGAGTCAGAACACGAGGAAGAACTGGACGAATCGGGTCGGTCCAGTCCCGTTATTAATGATGATTCTGTTTCAGAGTATAATGATGAATATTACCATGATCACGATGTAAAACTAAATAAAAATAACATCGCTGTCGATCGTGTTGATGAAGATGGTCTCGTATCCATTTCATTGGATGTAAGTGTCCAAGAGTTGGTTGTGGTTGACGCGGAGTCACATACATTGAGAAGCGGAATGAAGCAGATGAAGGAAAATGAACCATTTATTGAATCTTCAACGTTAGAGTTTTCGAAGATAGAGCCGGAGGAGAGTGAGCGTTTTGTTGGTTCTTCAGCGATGGTGGTTACAGGCACTTATCGTAGCTTGTTCTTACATCGGCGCATAGTTAAAGCTAGAGTTAAACATGTTTCATCATTCTCCTGCCCTTATCCCAATTTATTTGGGGTCGGCGCAACATGTCTCTTTCTTCCATACTTCTCTATTAGTCGTCATCTCGGTAGTTACTCCCGTCCTAGCCATATCATCTTTCACACAATCCATCCATCGTTTCTTTGGTCTCCCTCTACTTGTATAGCCATCCACATTCATGCTCACAACTTTCCTGACAACATTTTCCTCATTCCTCCGCATAACATGCCCATACCATGACAACAGATTTCCACACAACTTTTCAGTCACCGGTGTCACTTTCAGACTTCCTCTTATATACTCATTCCGTATTCTATCCACTTGGGTAACACCACACATCCCTCTTAGCATTCTCATCTCAGCTGCATGCAATTGTCTTTCATTCATTCCTTTTGTGGCCCAACACTCTGATCCATACAAGACGGCTGGTCTAACCATGCTTTTATAAATCTTCCCCTTGAGTTTAAGGGGAATGCGGGAGTCACAAATTGTTCCCGTGACCTGCCGCCATTTCATCCATCCATTTCGCCATCGCTTTGCACAAGTGAACCGAGATACCGAAAGTCGGAGCAAACTGGGAGAAGCGCGCCATCAAGCGCTATGACCCCAGAAATGGAGAGACCGCCGAAATCGCAGAACATGTACTCCGTTTTGGTTCTACTGATTTTCAGGCCAACAATCTCCAGTTTCCGTTGCCATTTCTCCAGTCTGCTCTGGATCTCAGGTCCATCTTCACCGACAAGAACGATGTCGTCGGCAAATAGCATGCACCATGGTGCCTCTTCCTGTATGTCCGCCGTTAGAGCATCCATAATCAAAAGGAAGAGGTAAGGGCTTAAAGCCGACCCCTGGTGCAAGCCTACCGCCACATTGAACTTGTCGGTGTTGCCAGCAGCCGACCGAACGTATGTACGAGATTGGCTGTACATAGCACGAATTAACTCTACATACTTCCCGGGCACACCTTTCTCTTTCAAAATTATAAATACTTAAGTTTTTTATGTTATTATTAAATCTCCTTAGATTTAACTTTAGTTTGCAAAGTCATGTTTTCTTTTTGAAGTACAACTTTCTGTTCTATCTGGGGTGGGGACCTGGTGATTTGTAATACAGGCATTTTACGCCCAACTCAGACACCAGCTCCGCACATTGATAAAAAAAAAAAAAAAGTTACATGTGAAACCTAGAATAAGCTTTTCATTGTGAGGAGAAATAAACTTATTATTATTATAAAAAAAAAAAAAAAAAAAAAGGCCCACCACACGACATCCCGAGGTACCCTATCATACGCTTTCTCTAGATCAATGAACACCATGTGCAAGTTTTTGTGTGCACGTCTATACTTCTCGCTCAATTGGCGGAGTGCAAAGGTGGCGTCCATTGTTCCTCGCCCTGGCATAAACCCAAACTGGTTTGGGGTAATCTCACTCTCCTCTCGCAGTCTTTTCTCTATTATTTTCTCCCATACCTTCATACTATGGGACATGAGCTTTATCCCTCGATAGTTGTTGCAGTCCTGTACATCACCTTTATTTTTGAAGATGGGCACTAGCGAACTATTGCACCATTCTTTTGGGATCACTCCTTCTTGCAACAACTTATTGAAGAATAAAGTCAGCCACATACATCCATCTTCTTTTAAACACTTCCATACTTCTACTGGTATATCATCTGGGCCCATGGCCTTTCCATTCTTCATACTTTGAACTGCTTTTGTAATCCGGTATAGCTCCTTCTGGCCTCTTGGGCTGTCCAGTGAGTTATACAACTCCTCCTGCGCCTTAGCCTTATGTTTGTAATATTAAAAAGAAAAACCAACAAACGGATAAAATTTTCTTGAACGGCTCTGTGACAAATAAAAATAATGACAATTTCAGATTTAGACGTCTTCAAAATATGACTTTGTATGTCAGAAAAATTAAAAGGAAAAAGTTTGCTTCCAAAGGTATGGCCAAAAGAGGTCATAGGAAAGCGCGTAAACTTTTTATAAATAAATATGCTTTTTAACCGACTTCAAAAAGGAGGAGGTATTTTTTTTTTTTATGTTTGTTCGCGCATAACTCCGTTGCTTGCCAACCGATTTGAAAAATTCTTTTTTTGTTGGAAAGGGTATACTTCCCAAATGGTCCCATAAAATTATCGAAATCGGATAAGCGGTTTTTGAAAAATCAACAAAAATCAAAAAAAAATCCTACTTAATATATGTGGACGATGTTCTAGTAACTTCCTGTCACTGTAATTTTCATACCAGGTAGTGGTATTAAAATGGGGGGGGGGGGGGATTGTGTTGGTACCACAACAAAAGTAAAAAATAAAAACTTTTTTACAAAAAATAAAACCGACTTCCAAAACTAACACTAGTCGGTGGCAAAAAATGAAAATACAAAACCGAAGACACCGACTTCCGAAATCAAAATTATTTTTCACTTTGCAGTGTTAGTTTTGGAAGTCGGTTTTATTTTTTGTAAAAAAGTTTTTTACAGTATGGGTTTACAGAATCGAATAAAAAGAGGTTTAGATACATTTTTAATAGATGGAAGTTTTCACTTTTTAGAATTATATAATTACGACTCCAAATAGTTTTCATATCATGTCGCTGCATAATTTTTGAGATAAGTAGTAGCGAACAAAAAGACTTTATAGACTTTTCTTTTTTATGTTGATAATTAATTGTCAGTTTTAGACATATTTGCCACTTGTTGACATGTCTGTCATGTCAAACAGATGTAAACAACATTTTCTCATTATTTTAGCTTAGTTTTAAGTTATAGTTTATTGATGCATTTCTCTTTGTGTTTATTGCATAATTATGGTGATCAAAAATGAATGTAACGCTACCGGATGAGCGTGTGGGAGACACACCTCGCCGCGTCAAAGCGTCAGAGCGACATTTCGTCTTCATATTTCTCTAGTGCTTTATAAGATTAGCATGATCGTGCTCCAGAGCATTTTAACGGGTTCATCTTGAGAGAAGGGGTGACACTCGTCCTGAGTTGAGGGCTACTTTGCTAACGGGGCGTAGCCTTGCAAAGTGTGTCAGGTTGACACAATTGGTCTAACTGAGGATGGGGTACCCATATCTTGGTACCCATATTGTGGTTTCATATCTGGAGTATGGGCATGAAACGTTTTTAAGTTCAGCCTTCTTTGCAGTCAACCCCATCAGGGTCGATATGAACTTTCATATCATTGTTTGTTTTCGGAGGCTGGCTGCACCCTTTACCTCAGGTTTTGGTGCAGTGGGGTTCAAACTGGCCTAGCGTTAGTTTGTGTGCACATTGGCACACATTAATGCATTCATGGACTCTTGTGATGTCGTAAGATTCGCTTTGCCAGAGTTGAGCCTGCCTTTGCAAAGGCCAGACCTCACATGTAGATTCTCCTGGGGATAGGTAATTTTTATGTTAGGATAGGTAGGGGTAGATTAGATAGATTCGGATGCCAAGAGTAAAAGGGCTTAGTTATTTTAAAACTAAGTGTTCCCTTTTACTCAAGGGGGGCGTAGCTGATGTAGAGCCTTAGAGTAAAACCTTATGTTGTACAAGGCTGGAAATTATCTGACGGCATTCGAACCTTTCAAATGATTTTAGTATAGATTAGGATTTTATATATTCTAGACTTGACGTCCCGCAGCAAAGCTTAACAGATGTATTCGTTATAACAAAGTGAAAATATAAGTTCATACGTTTAAACTGCAAAAGTGTTTCTTTTCTTAGTGTAGAAAAGGCCCAATACACACATTACACGCTCTACCACTGAGCCCCCTTAGTAGAGGATCTTCCATCCTCTACACTACCTTCCCTACCTACCTACCCTACCTACCTACCCTACCCTACCTACCATATAGGAGGAAAATCAGAAGCTGATCGAAAAAAAAAAAAAATTAAAATGTATTCTGCGATTCAGGGCGGAGACAAATCCAACGAAACAAAAACCATGAAAATTGGTCCAGCAGATCTCGAGTTATAACGAAGGGAACAAACCCGTCTTTCTTTTATCTTTTTTTTTGAGGGTGGGAAATCAACAAATGACTCCTTCTTTTCTCTCCCATTTTCATTTCCCGGTGGAGCGGAAGGGAGTGTCCGACTTTTACTGATGTATATAGATTTTTTCACATTGGCACACATTAATGCATTCATGGACTCTTGTGATGTCGTAAGATTCGCTTTGCCAGAGTTGAGCCTGCCTTTGCAAAGGCCAGACCTCACATGTAGATTCTCCTGGGGATAGGTAATTTTTATGTTAGGCTAGGTAGGGGTAGATTAGATAGATTCGGATGCCAAGAGTAAAAGGGCTTAGTTATTTTAAAACTAAGTGTTCCCTTTTACTCAAGGGGGTGTAGCTGATGTAGAGCCTTAGAGTAAAACCTTATGTTGTACATGGCTGGTATTTATCTGACGGCATTCGAACCTTTCAAATAATTATAAGATAGTTAGGTTTTTACATATTCTAGACTTGACGTCCCGCAGCGAAGCTGAACAGATGTATTCGTTATAACAAAGTGAAAATATAATAGCATACGTTTAAACTGCTAAAGCGTTTATCTTCATAGTATAGAAGCCCTATACCCACATTACACGCTCTACCACTGAGCCCCCTCTGTAGAGGATCTTCCATCCTCTACAGTACCTACTTTACGAAAATTCCAGGGTAGCAGAATCAGCTAGGAGGCGCAACAGTCAGGACCAGGTTTGTATGACACAACATTTTTGGAAAATCCATGTGAGGTTTAAGGAAGATATACCTATAGGTAGGTAGGACTTTTTACTCATAATTAAAATAAAATTGCAATTAACGTTGAAGAACGTATTAATTTCATTACTAATTAGTCAGTAAACATCATTTGAAAAGCTTACCGCAGCGTGGTCCAGCCGTAGCGATGAGTGCGTGGCTGTGGTGTGGCGATCGCGCGGTGGTCACGCGGACGGGCTCGGGAGTAACCTCGTAGCAACAGAACTTTTGCTAATTAGGTTATGGTCACAAGACGACTAATTTACGTTCGACAATGCGATTAGTTAAATGAAGTTTGTTTGAGTAATTCATTATGGTGAGAGAGAGGCTGAGACTGGGCGGCGCCGGGTGGTGCGGCGATGGTGGCGGGCGCGCACTCGTACCTATCGTAATATGTGAGGAATTACATAGTCAGCCATGTCAGAACAGGCGTGTGGTGTGTGCTTGTTCACAAGAAAGGTTCGGCTGGTCCATCCTAAACACATCTCACCGTGAAAACGTAAGTGACGTGAGCGTGCAGTGGGCTGTCGTGCCACCTAATGCTAGGGGCTGACACTATTGGCAGCTCACTTTAAGCTCACTTCACCTAAGTTTTTACGGTGAGAGAGTTAAAATAAACAAGTTTTTGTTTCTTTATTTTTATCGCTTTCAAATATTTTTTTTTCCACGAAATTTGGTGAAAACTTACCTTTTTATGTTCCAAACGCACTGATTTTTTTTTATTTATAATATTATTTTTTTCACCTTAATTTGACTTAATACTGAAAAAGCTCCCTAATTTCCGATCGAAAATTCTAACGTCAAATATCAGCTTTTTATAAAAAGTTTATGTTCGTTGAAATCTCTGCTTTCTGATGTTGTCCAGTCAGCACTGGTCTATAAGCCAAAATGTCATCCAAATGCCGTATTCGGGGAGCGCGGCCATGGAAGTAAGTAAAGTCGGGTTATATCGCAATATCGAAATAAAAAAAAGTGTTTTCGGTGTTAATTCGAGTTAACCAAGACACGCAGGAAAATCCCCTTTAAAATTGACCACCCCTTGTCACGGTTAGGTTAGGTTAGGTTATCAATGAACCTTGATACTCGTTATTCTTTATTTTTGATTTTATTATAAATACTGCGAGTTCTGAGTTAATCAGAACGCGCGTTAAAATTCTTCCATACCAATTTTTACACCCCCATCTCCCTTTATTTCGGGGTTGTTTCGAAACACAAAAATGACAAACTGTATTTACTTTAATAAATATTTATGGTAAGTTTCAAGTTTAATAACTCAAGGAATAAGAATTTTCATGGCGGCTTGGAAAGAGCGACTGTCGCAACTCAGCGCAGGGCACGCCAGGACCCAGGTGGTAAGACCCCTCTTTAAGGAGTGGCTAGAGAGGCGTTACGGCGGCCTCACCCACCGCCTCACACAGGTCCTCACCGGACATGAATGTTTCGGGAGGTTCCTGTACATCATCAGGCGGGAGGAAACGGCGGGTGTCACCATTGTGACAATCGTCCAGAGGACACGGTAGAGATTTATCCCGCTTGGTGGAGCACCGCCGTGTCCTCGTAAAGGCGATAGGCGGTGGCAGTGGCCTCTGGTCCGAAACGGTTACCATTACCCCGGAACACAAAAGGCTAAGGAAGGAAATAGAATGGGTTTCAGTCAGTAAGAGTCTTTTTTTTTTAGGGCTGGGAAATCATCCAATGACTTTTCCCGTTCTGGGTGGAGAGGAAGGGAGTGTCAGACTCTTACTGACTAAAACCCATCCATGTTCCTTTCTTAGCCCTTTGTGTTCCAGGGTAGCGGTAACCCTTTCGGACAATCCCGCTTACCCGGCAGGCTTGGCCCTGAGGGGCCCCATCATATGCTGACATCTCTTTGAGGCGCGCGTGGAACATATACGCGCCGTCCGGCACGGGCCTGGTGCTGATCGGACGGTGAGTCACCCATTACTCACCGTCTGCAGGCCCGCGCCTACGGTGGCCGGGAGTCGTGGCTCCCGACGCCCGGGGCGTCTCCCACGGCGGCTGGTATGGGAGGAACTTTCTCTCTCCCATCCCGCCACTTCCTACGCGAGCATGACTTTTTCGCAGGTGACTGCCTCCCACTCCCTCTCGCCCCGGACCATGGCTTGCACCAGGGCCGGGCGCGAGAGGTCGCTGCCGCCGATCGCCTCTACGAGGACACGGCGGTGCTCCGCCCAAGCGAGGCAGGTTTGCACCGTGTGCTCTACCGTGTCCTCTGGACGATCTTCGCAGTGGTGCCACCCGGGCGTTTCCTCCCGCCAGTCAGTAAGAGTCTGACACTCCCTTCCGCTCCACCCAGAGCGGGATGAGTCATTTGATAATTACCAACCTCAAAAAAAAAGGGGATGGTATTTCCAAAAATCCTTCGTTAGTGAAGGATTTTTTTTCAAAATGTCAAGTCTCTAGGTCCAGTGGTTTGGGCTGTGCGTTGATAAATCACCCGGTCAGTCAGTTTAACATGTTGTATAATAATTTAGGTGATGATTTTAAGATCCATTTTGGAATCGGTATGGGTTAAATAAAGAATTACATTTGTCATTTTAGAGCAAGGATAATTCTATTACACATTTACTACTCTGTGATAGTTCGAAGAACGTATACAGAAATATGATTAAGTTAAGCTACCTCGGTCATCTTTGGTTATAATACAAATAAATGTCTGTGGTTGGGTGACTATTAATGAGAAATCCCGTGTCTTTCAAGAGTAATCAGTAAGAGTGCAACATGGAATGTGCCAGTGTTGCGCCATCAGGCAGTACTATATGCAGGAACGCAGGCGTTCAATATTTCACTTCAAATGAGAAAGGAGATTGTTCTAGACCGCCCTATAACCAACAAACATTTGGCGTGTACGTTATTTTAATTATATTTTCATAAGCTTTTTAAAAATAATAAATTCAAGCGGACACTGTTTAATTCTTAATAGGTTTTTAAAAGTGACCCCATTGATTTTATTACCAACTAAACTCGCCATCTTTCATGGAATTATCAATGTGAATGTCACAAAAGAATTGACAGTGTCGCTCTCGCTCATATTACATAAATATCGATATCGACGACGATGTCCATAATATCTAGTGATAATTAATGGATGTTCGATATTTATCACTGCCAAAACATTGAAAATGTGCAACATAAAAGATATTCATGCATATTTTTTTCATGGAATTAGTTCCATGAATATTTTAATGGAACTTATGATGAATATGGCCTTGCACAATTATGATGTAAATATAATGAACAAAACAAACTCACAAAATGTACTTACTAGTCGAATGAGGGATTTTCTGACAAGTGAGAAAATATTAGTTCAAAAGAGGCGTTGTTAAAAAAAGTCTCTGGCTGTGGTTTTTGACATCAAATAAGCTTTCTTATTAACGGATCTTATTTTTGTTATCAGTTGCCGGTAAAACAAAGACGTATTTTTTACCCACACCGTCTATTGAACTATGTTTTTTTCACTTGTCAGAAAATCTCTCATTGAACGATGGAAATGTCATTTACAACGCAACTCTAGTGAATTGTTCTCATAACGATTCCACGACTTCAATAGCCATATTTTTACTTTTTAAGTACTTAAACTCTATTTTTAAATGTCGCAAACTAAAACGTTTCACATTGTTCGTTGGGAACACAATATTTTATTTTAGCATTAATGTAATTGATGTAGAATCATAGCAACAACGTGTTTATGTTTGAAACGGAACAAATTAATTTACATTTGATATATTGATCTGACATTTTGGTGTACTAAATTAAAACCAAATATTAAATAGGTGGTCATTGATAATCGATATACAAAGAAAAAAATCTTCGAGAGAGCATCTCTAGGTCACTACGTCACGCGTCAGTCGGTTCGTCTCACCGAGTCCCACGCGCTGGCTGTGGTTGTGTTGTGTTGTTGTGACTACCTATTTGGCGATAGTTTAAGTTGATCTGATGTTGGTCTGGTCGGAGTATACGACTGACGACAGGATTCATATCAACTGCAAAATTAAGGTGCTTCAAATCATATTCTAAAATCTATTAGGTACCAATCAATACATAAAATGAAAAGGGATTTATACAAATGTTTACTTTTTCTCAACTGATGGTTTGCATAGAGTGGGAAATAGGTATGTAAGAAACTATACCTACCTAAAAAATGCTTCTTGTACGGCTGACTTGGTTTAATTATAATTAATCACCCTAGCTTAAAGTAAACTTCAACCAATAAATAGTTACTGTACCTAAAATGCATAATACAACTGTATTTACAGTAATATTTTACTGTATTTGAAGTTTAATGCTTTGTAGAAACCAGAAATAGCGATTTTAGAAGAAATTACTCAAGTTTTCTTTTATAAAATAACCTCAAAATCTGTTCCTTTTTCTAAATAAATCTGTTCTCTAAAGTGTCCGTAAAGAAACTTTGTTCTTATGGGCTACTAAGGGCAATTTACAAATAAGTAGAAAATTATTTTTTCTATGCTGTTGGCTCCAGGGCGAACTATGTATGGGCGTAGAACAATCTCCTTTTGCAAGTAATACGAAATTGCTACAGAAGCTACTTCCCACACGCAGGTGCGCCTGCTCAGACGCGCGACGTCATCGCCGCAAACTCAAAGTGTAGTGTGTTTGCGTCAAAGTAAGTGTAGCTTCAGGGAACTTTTATTAAAATATTGTGTTCTGTAAAAATCGCATCGTGCTAACTAAGGTGAAGTTAGCTTGAAGGCAGCTGGCCATGGTCTCTTGCAGTGGAATAACATTTGAAGCCTAGCCTATTTGAAGCGCAGCATTACGATATTTACGATCACGCGGCCCACTGGGTGGCACGTCGTACGAGTAGTGACGTCACATTCACGTCACGGTCCGCGCACAACGCGTCACCGCGCGCGCCTCTATTTAATGTACTATTATGTGGTTTCTCTACAAATAGACCAACTAATACTCATCAACCGGCAAAAGTGTGTGTTAGTATGTCGCGTGTACACGGGTAGTTACAGCGACCTCACTCGTGGCCTTTATTAGAGGCTTATTCCCGACTGCAGCCTCTTAGCGACTATAAAAAACTTTTTTACAAAAAATAAAACCGACTTCCAAAAAAAACACTACAAAGTGAAAAATAATTTTGATTTCGGAAGTCGGTGTCTTCGGTTTTGTATTTTCATTTTTTGCCACCGACTTCCGAAATCAAAATTATTTATCACTTTGTAGTGTTTTTTTTGGAAGTCGGTTTTATTTTTTGTAAAAAAGTTTTTATGGGACCATTTGGGAAGTAAGTATACCCTTTCCAACAAAAAAAGAATTTTTCAAATCGGTTGGCAAGCAACGGAGTTATGCGCGAACAAACATAAAAAAAAATATATATATATATATACAGTCGAATTGAGAACCTCCTCCTTTTTTAGAAGTCGGTTAAAAACAGTATTCAACACAATTACCTTACCGATCTTAGGCACATTACTGAAATGTTTAATAATGCTAATAATTAATGCTAGCAATTTCTTTTGTCTATAATAATATAGCGATATCGACTTTTTACAAGGTAAGTACTTAGCAACAATTTGAACTCAGTTCGGCTGCTGACACTGGAAGTATCATTGTGTTATGGTGGTGGCTAACAAGATTCTGGCCAGGAGTCGAGCAGCGCGCGCGACGCACTCGTGAATATGAATGGCGCGTTACATCATAAACTGGTGATATTACTTAACACAATGAGTGGAGAGCCCCGGCCACTCGTATATTGTGCGGGTAAATAGGCCGCAGTTCCATTTGATGTAACAACGGGCAATTTATAAACACGGCGATGCATGTGAGCGTGGAGCGCTAACAATGGCGGCGCGCCGTATTAATCAGAGGCACAATGCGGCGCCTTCCACGAGTGGGCGAGCACGGCGCCTCGCAGCGCGCCGCAAACAGAATGGGCAATGTACGCGCGTCACTCAGACTGTGTCGCGGCCGCCGCTACTAACAACTGACACGCTAAATGTACAGGCAGCGTGTCCGCATGCGGCACTACAACAGGAGACTCACTCGCTATGCGTGCTCACAATCTAGCTAAAACTACGAAGCGCCTGTGATGTGATACGAGCAGCGCGCGGCGTGCCGGTGGCTCATGTGTGTAGTAACATGTAGAGTGATCAGTTTCAATAGGAGGCCGTGGCTTTGTGTAGCACATTACGGGGCTATATGAATGGGCACCGGCTCGCGTCGTGTGGCGCGAACGAGTCCCACACACACAACATCACATGCCGGTGCTCACACAGCGCGCGTGGTGCCCCTCGCCCGTGACGTGTGTTGCGGTGTTTGCTTACAAGAGACAAACATAATTATCACAAGGTAAGTATACGAGGGTTGTTCTGAATAGCTTTCTATAAAAAAATAGACTTTATATTTTCTGAGGCGGTATTGAATGTCTTAAAGAACGGGTGCAGTGTGCGTGTCTCACTTCAACGTCGTCAATCGCTCTCGACAATTTCGAGTGTTATTATAACTGCAAAAAGAAGTCAAGGGTCTCGCCTGGGACGTCATTGCAATTTGGAGGCAATTAGTGAAGCGTGCGCATAACCGCGAGTAGCGGCGAGCGGCGAGTGCCGAGCGGAGGGGAAGCGGGAACTTGATGATTTTATTTCTTCGTATTTTCTGCACGACTCCACCAAGGGTGCGTTTAGCGGGGTTGTTCGAAAAGGTTGCCTCTACCCCGGAACATAAAGGGCTACGGAAGGAACATGGATGGGATTTAGTCAGTAAGTCTGGAGACTCCCTTCCGCGCCACTCAGAGCGGGAGGGGACATTTGATTTTCCATCCTCAAAAGAAAGGGTGCGGGGGGACGGCAACGGAAGGATATTTACTATCAGTGTGCCTCATCAGCTGATGCAGCGGTTCTTGGGTCCGGCGCGGACGGCCGGCGAGCGCCGGACGCGCACGATTGTATTCATTCACACGAAAAAACGCGAGATTAACAACGTACCAATTCCCTTCACGCGAGCTCTGCTTATTGCGCCGACAATGATGCGATTAGATACAATAATATAACTGTGCTAGTTATTGTATCAAATCGCCGCGTCCTCAACCCAAGC
The DNA here is from genome assembly GCA_951799385.1 of Hyppa rectilinea. Taxonomy (NCBI): domain Eukaryota; kingdom Metazoa; phylum Arthropoda; class Insecta; order Lepidoptera; family Noctuidae; genus Hyppa; species Hyppa rectilinea. Next base: position 74,850 of record OX637317.1, read on the forward strand.
TCACATTGAGTATAAATTACTTAGCTGACACCCTATGTAGGTATACGGTGAGAGCAGGGTTGGCGCAGTGGTATCGGCCCTGACTTACAAGTTGTACATCGTGATTTCGAACCCAGTTAGGCACTTTGTGTATAATTATTCATAATTATTAATAAGTTCATAATTATTTTATTATCATGGTCACTGCTCCCAAAACGGTGAAGGAAGACTTCGTGAGGAATCTGGCATGTCCCAGAACATGTGACATGTATTAACGTGCACTGGGCCCGCGTGGTGGATTATGGCCCTCGCACAGAGAGGAGGCCTGTTTCCCAGCAGTGGGAACGGCCGGCTTCCAGTGAACCTGGCTGCAGTGCAGCATAATACCACTATCTTATTTGGAACGACTGCATAACGTCTAAAACTCAATTACTTGATATGACGGTAACACACAAGGTAAGACTGGTTGTCACACTTCCGGGCTTGCGACTTCCAGAAGCGACGGTTAAAGATCTATTAATGATAGCCGGACACAGAACAGTCATACGTGATGATCAAATGTCTCAAGCCCTAGCGTCCCGACTCATAATCAAGTTACTACCGAGTTGCTTTGAAAGCAATAAGTCGCGCGGAGGGGCGCCACGGCCTGGAACACGCGCAGGCGACCCGCGAGGACGTGACCCGCCAACGTGACCCGCCAACGTGACCCGCGCGCTCCGCCCGCAAGCCGCGTAATTTAATTTACAAGTTTAATTAATTTTAACCTTTTGAGAGAGTCGCGCAAACGCTGTACATAATAGACGCGCCAGGTAGCGGGTAGCGCCGCGGCCGCGCTCGCGACACGACGAATTAACTAACAACACTATTTGTACGGAACCAAACGTAATTACACAGCCGTCGGTACGCTCACATAAAGTTAAAGTAATTTAGTCCGCGTCCGTCCGCGTCCGCCGCTACCCTCATAACAATTTAATTTGACCGCCGCGCCATGGGCGTCTTCTTTACAAATATCTCATTACTATCAAGAGGTTACAATCTCGTTAGACGGCGCGCCCCGTAAATACTTTTGTCCAACATTTAATCCCTTAACAATAAAGCGGGTAATGCTCGCTGAGCGGGGGGGGGGGGGGGGATGCGGAGTGTCGTGTCTGAAATAAACCATACCGTAGACTGGCAGGGATCTATCAGGGTGGAAATGAATCGCAGTCTCATTAGGAAAGCGAGCTCCCGATACTTTGTATATCTATGTCATGAGTAACTGCGCGGATGCGCGCTGGCACCGCCGCGCGTTGCTCTTAGTTGTTTGTAGATGCACATGTACATCATTACTGTGTGCGGGAGCGCTCACTGCTCATGTCCAGTATCGCGCGAGCTGCCGTGCGGGCTGCTAGCGCTAACTGTTTTGTGTGTAGATGCACATGGACATCGTTACTGTGTGCGCAAGCCCGAGAGCGCTCACTGCTCATGTCCAGTATCGCGCGAGCTGCCGTGCGGGCTGCTAGCGCTAACTGTTTTGTGTGTAGATGCACATGTACATCATTACTGTGTGCGCAAGCTCGGGAGCGCTCACTGCTCATGTCCAGTATCGCGCGAGCTGCCGTGCGGGCTGCTAGCGCTTGTGTGTAGATGCACATGTACATCGTTACTGTGTGCGCAAGCTCGGGAGCGCTCACTGCTCATGTCCAGTATCGCGCGAGCTGCCGTGCGGGCTGCTAGCGCTTGTGTGTAGATGCACATGGACATCGTTACTGTGTGCGCAAGCTCGAGAGCGCTCTCTGCCCATGTCCAGTATCACGCGAGCTGCCCCGCGGGCTGCTAGCGCTAACTGTTTTGTGTGTTGATGCACATGGACATCGTTACTGTGTGCGCAAGCTCGGGAGCGCTCACTGCTCATGTCCAGTATCGCGCGAGCTGCCGTGCGGGCTGCTAGCGCTTGTGTGTAGATGCACATGGACATCGTTACTGTGTGCGCAAGCTCGAGAGCGCTCTCTGCCCATGTCCAGTATCACGCGAGCTGCCGTGCGGGCTGCTAGCGCTAACTGTTTTGTGTGTAGATGCACATGTACATCGTTACTGTGTGCGCAAGCCCGAGAGCGCTCACTGCTCATGTCCAGTATCGCGCGAGCTGCCGTGCGGGCTGCTAGCGCTAACTGTTTTGTGTGTAGATGCACATGTACATCATTACTGTGTGCGCAAGCTCGGGAGCGCTCACTGCTCATGTCCAGTATCGCGCGAGCTGCCGTGCGGGCTGCTAGCGCTTGTGTGTAGATGCACATGGACATCGTTACTGTGTGCGCAAGCTCGAGAGCGCTCTCTGCCCATGTCCAGTATCACGCGAGCTGCCGTGCGGGCTGCTAGCGCTAACTGTTTTGTGTGTAGATGCACATGTACATCGTTACTGTGTGCGCAAGCCCGAGAGCGCTCACTGCTCATGTCCAGTATCGCGCGAGCTGCCGTGCGGGCTGCTAGCGCTTGTGTGTAGATGCACATGGACATCGTTACTGTGTGCGCAAGCTCGAGAGCGCTCTCTGCCCATGTCCAGTATCACGCGAGCTGCCCCGCGGGCTGCTAGCGCTAACTGTTTTGTGTGTTGATGCACATGTACATCGTTACTGTGTGCGCAAGCCCGAGAGCGCTCACTACTCATGTCCAGTATCGCGCGAGCTGCCGTGCGGGCTGCTAGCGCTAACTGTTTTGTGTGTAGATGCACATGTACATCATTACTGTGTGCGCAAGCTCGGGAGCGCTCACTGCTCATGTCCAGTATCGCGCGAGCTGCCGTGCGGGCTGCTAGCGCTTGTGTGTAGATGCACATGGACATCGTTACTGTGTGCGCAAGCTCGAGAGCGCTCACTGCTCATGTCCAGTATCGCGCGAGCTGCCGTGCGGGCTGCTAGCGCTAACTGTTTTGTGTGTAGATGCACATGTACATCGTGACTGTGTGCGCAAGCCCGAGAGCGCTCACTGCTCATGTCCAGTATCGCGCGAGCTGCCGTGCGGGCTGCTAGCGCTAACTGTTTTGTGTGTAGATGCACATGTACATCGTGACTGTGTGCGCAAGCCCGAGAGCGCTCACTGCTCATGTCCAGTATCGCGCGAGCTGCCGTGCGGGCTGCTAGCGCTAACTGTTTTGTGTGTTGATGCACATGTACATCGTGACTGTGTGCGCAAGCCCGAGAGCGCTCACTGCTCATGTCCAGTATCGCGCGAGCTGCCGTGCGGGCTGCTAGCGCTAACTGTTTTGTGTGTAGATGCACATGTACATCGTGACTGTGTGCGCAAGCCCGAGAGCGCTCACTGCTCATGTCCAGTATCGCGCGAGCTGCCGTGCGGGCTGCTAGCGCTAACTGTTTTGTGTGTTGATGCACATGTACATCGTTACTGTGTGCGCAAGCCCGAGAGCGCTCACTACTCATGTCCAGTATCGCGCGAGCTGCCGTGCGGGCTGCTAGCGCTAACTGTTTTGTGTGTAGATGCACATGTACATCGTGACTGTGTGCGCAAGCCCGAGAGCGCTCACTGCTCATGTCCAGTATCGCGCGAGCTGCCGTGCGGGCTGCTAGCGCTAACTGTTTTGTGTGTTGATGCACATGTACATCGTTACTGTGTGCGCAAGCCCGAGAGCGCTCACTACTCATGTCCAGTATCGCGCGAGCTGCCGTGCGGGCTGCTAGCGCTAACTGTTTTGTGTGTAGATGCACATGTACATCATTACTGTGTGCGCAAGCCCGAGAGCGCTCACTGCTCATGTCCAGTATCGCGCGAGCTGCCGTGCGGGCTGCTAGCGCTAACTGTTTTGTGTGTAGATGCACATGTACATCGTGACTGTGTGCGCAAGCCCGAGAGCGCTCACTGCTCATGTCCAGTATCGCGCGAGCTGCCGTGCGGGCTGCTAGCGCTAACTGTTTTGTGTGTTGATGCACATGTACATCGTTACTGTGTGCGCAAGCCCGAGAGCGCTCACTACTCATGTCCAGTATCGCGCGAGCTGCCGTGCGGGCTGCTAGCGCTAACTGTTTTGTGTGTAGATGCACATGTACATCGTGACTGTGTGCGCAAGCCCGAGAGCGCTCACTGCTCATGTCCAGTATCGCGCGAGCTGCCGTGCGGGCTGCTAGCGCTAACTGTTTTGTGTGTTGATGCACATGTACATCGTTACTGTGTGCGCAAGCCCGAGAGCGCTCACTACTCATGTCCAGTATCGCGCGAGCTGCCGTGCGGGCTGCTAGCGCTAACTGTTTTGTGTGTAGATGCACATGTACATCGTGACTGTGTGCGCAAGCCCGAGAGCGCTCACTGCTCATGTCCAGTATCGCGCGAGCTGCCGCGCGGTCTGCTAGCGCTAACTGTTTTGCGCCAAAGTTGTGCAGCGCGTACCGACAACATGGAAAGTAAACGGAGAGAAGTTGTTCATAGCGAGGTAAGTATACTTACTTACCTCGCTATGAAAACATAGTAATGTTTAAATATTTAATTGAGTTTAATTGTAACAATGTAATACGTGATTCTTAAATATGCATTGCTGGTGGTAAGGTTAGCAAATTATTTCAAAAGTTTATCATTTTGTCAAGGCAGAATATGAAAGTCATCACGGTGTGGCATCAAGACGCACTGCAGAAGCCACAGGTGTTGGTGTAGGTACGCGTGAACCGTACAGAGAATAATAAAAGACGAAAAACCAAAATAAGTGAGACAACATAGTGGATGTTGCTGGAAATCCGTTGATGAAGTCGTTCGAAGTTCATTACAAGAATAACATATTGCGCATAAACTAATTCCGAAGTTTGCAAAATTACGGTTAGTCTTAATTGCTAGAATGTTACTAGCCGTTGCCTAGAACTGCTTTAACCTGTTAAAACAATTGGGCTATCACTGGAGTAAAATCGTCTATAATAAGAAAGTTTTAGTTGAAGGCCATGTCCACCAGATGTGGTAAAACAATTTACTGAATACTGTTTACACTGATGAAAGTTACGTTTTGACAATAGGTAAGTGCCAAATACCACCTGGGGCCAAAACAATAAACGGTTTCCATTTCCATTAAGAAAAATTTAGTTCAGGTACTCGGTAGATTTTAGTACGCGCTGGGACCTATGTCGGTTTTGTTGATAACGCCTGTTTAGTCTATATATAAAGCTAATTCAGCAAGCGGAGACTGCCAGTTGGACATGAGCATCGAAAATTATGTCAAATGGTCAAAAAAGTTTCTGCCAAGCTTGCCAGATCGTTCTGTGATGCAGCAATGGCTCACTGCTAAGGGCACACAGTTCGCCTCGAATTTGGCTTATATTATTTAAAAAATATTTCATAACGTACCTAGAATATCGATAACTGTGTTCTAAGTAAAGGATTTGAAGTACTGCGCTTGCCTCCTCACCACCCTGAGCTAAATGGTAAAGAAACAATACGGGGGTTCTTAACAACGATGTTGTTTTAAGAACCGTGGAATAAAAATGAATAATACAGAGAGCTTATTGACGAAACTCTTGACATTATAACTAGCGCCCCGTACCTAGTACGTGCAATAGTGAGGTAAATAAACATTGAACATGAAAGTATTTTTATTTCATCATCAAACCCAACTTCCTTCTTATTATTTGTTCAATAACGATGAGCTTGCTCACGCCACCTGCAGTTACGCACACAAGAACGCGTCTCTACACACATCACAAGTAGGTATAGCTCACCCGTCGTCGTGAAATACACTCGAGAGCAATGAATCCGGGTCACTTAAAGAATGTTAAAAATCTCGGAAACTAAAAATGATAGGTTAATGCAATAAATTGTATTTAATAGACAATGTAATACTCCTTAAATGAAAGTAAAAAAAATATGAGTCACCATACATTTTATTAACACAAAATTACATAAAGAAAAAAACTGCTGATCTCTCCTTAAAACAAAAATAGGAAACATGAAATTTTTAAACTTTATTACGATTTTCTTGAATTTTTAACCGACTTCAAAAAAGAGGAGGTTCTCAATTCGGATGTTTGTATTTTTTTTTTTTATGTTTGTTCGCGCATAACTCCGTTGCTTGCCAACCGATTTGAAAAATTCTTTTTTTGTTGGAAAGGGTATACTTCCCAAATGGTCCCATAAAATTTTTATCGAAATCGGATAAGCGGTTTTTGAAAAATCAACAAAAATCTAAAAAAAATCCTACTTAATATATGTGGACGATGTTCTAATAACTTCCTGTCACTGTAATTTTCATACCAGGTAGTGGTATTAAAATGGGGGGGGGGGGATTGTGTTGGTACCACAACAAAAGTAAAAAATAAAAACTTTTTTACAAAAAATAAAACCGACTTCCAAAACTAACACTACAAAGTGAAAAATAATTTTGATTTCGGAAGTCGGTGGCAAAAAATGAAAATACAAAACCGAAGACACACAGACAGGTTTTATTTTTTGTAAAAAAGTTTTAATACTTCGTATTGCCTCCTCGTGCTTCCATTACTGCGTTTACGCGGTTTGGCATGCTGTACACCAAGTTCCTTATACGATTTTGGGGAATATTCTCCCATTCCTCTGTGAGAGCAATTTTGAGCTCACGAAGCGTGATTGGGGGAGGGTTTCGTTGTTTTACGCATCTGCCTAGCTCGTCCCAAGCATGCTCGATCGGGTTGATATCCGGGCTGCGCGCTGGCCACTCCATACGAGTAATGTTCATCTCTTGAAGGTAGTCATTCACAATCCTACCTGTATGAGGTCGGGCATTGTCATGCATAAATATAGCATCCTCACCTAAATTGACCATAAATGGACCAACGTGATCATTGAGGATTTCTTCCACATATCTTACGCTAGTTAAAGAGCCGTTTTCTATGATCACCAGCTCTGTGCGACTTTCAGAAGAAATTCCGGCCCACACAAGTACAGACCCACCACCGTAGGCTACTTTTTCTTCGATGCATGCTTGCTTGAATCTTTCCCCTGGTCTTCGATACACTCTGTGTCTTCCATCGTGCTTGTAGAGCATAAATTTTGATTCGTCGGAGAACATAACTTTTGACCAATCTTCAATACTCCAATTTACGTGGCCCTGGGCATATCTTAGTCTTGAAATACGATGCCCACGCTCCAGTTTAGGGCCGTTTGCAGGTCTAAGGGGTTTTAAGTTAGATTCAGGAAGCCGACGTCTTACTGTCCATGCACTTGGGTTACTTCCTCCGAGGCGTCGAAACTGATTTGTGAGTTCAGTTCCTGTGAGAAAGCGATTTCGAAGCATGGTGTTCACCAAGTATCGGTCTTCTCGTGCTGTGGTACACCTGGTTCTGCCCGTTCCTGGTCTGCGTAGGTTAGAACCAGTTTCTTCGTAACGTCGGAGAACTCTTTGTACTGTTGACAGCGACACACCGACAGTCCTGGCTGTATCGCGCTGACTCCGGCCGGTTTCCAGCATTGTAAGTATTCTGGTGCATTCTTCAGGCGTAAGCGACATAATTTCAGCTTGAATAATGAATATAGAGCACTATCAACATGGTTTATGTACCCACATAAATGACAGATTACAAACAAAAGCAAAACCAAATGCTGTAATTTCGTAGTTCCATCTTCGAAAGTGGCCCTTTTTCAAATTTGATTTTTTTATGATATAACTTTACAAAAACTAAGAAGTTTTAATACCTTCATTTAAGGAGTATTACATTATCTATTAAATACAATTTATTGCATTAACCTAGCATTTTTAGTTTCCGAGATTTTTAGGATTCTTTAAGTGACCCGGATTCATTGCTCTCGAGTGTAGTACAACGGTACAGATTAGAATATGCACAAACCGGTAATTATATCACTGAATACAGCTGCTATTACAATTGTCGCGTTGATACTCTGTGGAAACACCACCTGGAAAATACATAATGTGTAAACTATAATCAGTTTATAAGGAGGGCGCGCGTGCCAGCCGGCCGCCGCCGCCGGCGAGCTCGGGAGTCGAGCACGACTGTGTGTAAGCACTGGCAAGAGAACGTAGGCAATTCAATCTCGCATCACACATTAGGTATTAGGGCCAGAACTAATGTACTGAGGCCAGCACATCAAGCTATCCCTAACTGTCAAATTTTCTCAATTAAAAATGAACCTTAGGTCTTCGCAATAAAGTTGAAATACTATCAAAGAAATTTGACAGATTGTGGTAACTTGAGGTGCTGGCCTCTGTACTTCACAAGTGCGCCTGCTCTGCTGGGTAGGCTCGAGCAGCGAGCTAATTGAATTATTGAACAAATATCATGAACCCGCCGCATTATTATAAGTGTGTAGTACCGCCGCCTTGCCCCGGCAGCCATCGACCAAATTGACCTTTTTATGAAGGTATCCGGATACTCGTGAAATTCTTTCTATGATATATTTAATTATTTTTCTAATCTATTCTTTTCTAGATGTAATTCAATGTTCGTCTCCAAACTTCCATTTACATAAAATAAACACGCAGAGGCTTTATTCTCAATACGTATTTCCCTAAAGCGCTACATTCGGCTACGCCCTATCGGATAAAGTGGGGATACTTCAAGTCCAATTTTATCCATTTAAGACAAACATTAACCTACTCCACCTATACTTATGACAATAATTAGCTAACGTCACAAAACAAATTTACAGGTCCGTGCTTTGAAAAGAAATGCTTAAGCCAGGACGGTCACGGGAGCGAACTAACGGGATAAAAAGTAAGTATCGTATGCGTTGAACCAGGTACCATCTATTTCTACGCCAAATTTCATCAAGATCCGTTCAGAAGTTTTTGCGTGAAGCACCATTTCCATATTATGTAGTAATGAATAGGCTTAATCCAACTATAATTAATAAAATCAGATGTAAAACAAATGAAAGTGATAAAAAACAGCATGGTCTAATATTTGTCATAAATGTGCAGAAACATAATAAAGTAATAGAACACAAGACAGTAATAGAACAGAAGAGTCACGAGGTTTGCTCTAAACTACCTTTTGGAAGGCGAACATGTGAATATTCTACCACTTGGATTGAAATCAAGATGTACAAAAGAAGATCTGAAAAGCTAAGAAAGAAGATAGGATAAATAAAAAATAATCTAGAAAACTAGCTTTTGAAAACACGATAAAATTTCACAATTACAATCTTAAAAAGTTCGACCCTCAAAGAGAAAACATATAAATAAGTGGAAATCAAGGCTCTACATGGAAAACGGAAACCGCCTACATAGTAAGAAAATAGATGGATTGAGGATTGAACCATACAAATGATGCTGGCCAGAAGAAAGCGGAATCGAACCACGATCACATTATAATACTATACAGTGTTTGTTAGTAAATGAACAATTTTGTGTAAATTGTTTCATCACCGCTGTTTTCCTAGCCTTAGAACCAAAAATTGGAAGACGTGACATCTACCAAACCGCACTGGGCCAGGGTCGTAGATATCGGCCCACTCCGGCTCACTGAGGGGAGGCCTGCGACCCAGCAGTGGGCTAATTATAGGCTGATTATGCTAATCTAGGCTTTATTTGTCAAAAAAACAAAGATTATCATTACGCGGAGCGGAGCATAATGTTGCGTGTTTTTATTTTATATCTGTTTAGCTTTACGACTACATTCAAATCACAACTTGAGCCATTTAGTTTGACACTCGAGATACACAAAATCTTTCTAAAACGAAATGGATTTATTTTCTACTCATATCAATTCAGGTTTAGTCGGAACGGTGGCCATATTGCAGAGCAAGTTGAAGAAAACTAATTACATTTAGCGATCGCATTCAGAGGCGCTGTGAGGCTCCGCGTGCTAGTGGACACACATACACCAGCGGCCAACAGCCATTGTCATCACCACTCACATGACATGCGACATGACATGACATGGCCATTTTTCATGTCATGAGGAGACATGACATGAAAAATGAATATGCTAGTAGGTAACAGAGTAGTCCAACAGTTTCCCTCAAACAATGTTTGTATCCGGTGGTTGCTGCATTACCTTGGATTGGAGAGGGCGCCGACAGATGCCCATGGTCAGCACGTAGCTACTAATGTGTGCCTACTGACAAAACTCACATCTACTCGAAATAATGAGTGTACTACGTGAGCTCGACAAATGGATGTGCGATTAACGCTTATGCGACAAAACTGTACTGCGACTCACCATAGTTCGAATGCACGCTTGTGCGACACACTGAAGACCGACATCACGCTAGTGTGACAAACGATTGCGAACGATCGTCTTTCGGTTCACCCATGGCAGATGGCAGTCCTCCGCGAGAGCACATCAGCGAGGGTCATAAAGAATTTGCTAGAAATAAACCCCTTTTACTTTATCAAGCTACAGATGAAACCGAGGAGCGGTGTGCGGTGGAAGTTTCTAGCACAGATATACCGCATCAATTTTTATTCCTCACATTTGCTGAACCGAGAACATTAATATTGTATTAGCATCGGCTCGGATGTATGAGGGACCTTTGGACCCATTTAGGGATGGTAGAGGGCTTTGTGCAAAGCAAATAGAACATGCAAAACATAAACGCGCGTCGCGGGCGCGAGCTTCTTCCGTAGCCGAAATCCCAAAGAACAATGATGAATTAGGGTTTTCCATTAGAACTCTGGAGTAGTGCCCGTTCGTGGCACTAGGCACTAGGCTCTCTAATACATTGGACTCAAACATAACTAGCGAACCGCCTGCTTACTGCCGAGTGCGCAGGGCGCCACTCGTCGTACCACAGCTTGACTAGGCTAGTTTTGACCAGCCGTGGAACATAATGTGCTTAGGAATTATTGAAAGAAACCTATGAAAAGCGTTGACTTGAGCTACGAGTAATTACATCAAAAATATAATTACCGGTGATTATCTCCGATTCATCAGGCACTGCATTCTGGAGCACACGGCAGTGTTCAGTGTCAGTGCTCGACTAACAAAACGCTCGCGATGAGCACCCGATAATCTGTGTATCGCGTGTACGATAAACCAGACGAGTAATATACAGAGAGAATACAGAATCATAACAAGGAGAATGAAAAATATCTACGTTTTCTTACAAGTACACGTTCTAAATATTAAAACTAAACTATTTTGTCCCGTCTTGTGCTCCAAACAAATTGAACTTAATTTAGTTATTCATTATGTGAACATAGGATAGAATAATTATACAGATGTTATTAATAGAAATGTTGATCACAAGAAGCGTATCGGGAACCGATTTATAGGTTAAAGCTAAGCCGCGCGAGTCATCCTCGAGAACGCGCGGAGAAACTCGCATGACCGGAGCGCAACATAATTAAGGATCGTAACAAACAGCTCCCGGGTGCAAGGCGCGCCTGATGAACACGCGATCGATCCGCCGCCGCGCCGTAGCCTCCGCCCGCGCCCGCCGCGCTCCTACGTCACTCGCTCAAAGAAACGTGACGGCATCCGAGATGAGCGCGCGATGAGACGCGCCACCGCCCAGGTAATGAACGCAGAACAGCCACTCGTCGCGACCACGGCTGGCAAGTACATGACCGCCTCGTGGACTATGTATAATTACTGCTGCAACACATCCGGAGGACTTATAGGTATCCATGGAATAGCCCGAATAGGTAGCCAGTAACCTTTTTTGGTCCGGGGTAGAAAATCCTCATGGATGTCCTCCACTCCTGGGGGCAGAGGGGTCTGACTGACTGAAAACCACACCGGTGTACCGTATTACACCTACGCCGTGGGTCTTGGGAACGTAGGAACCTTCAGTTGGCTTCTCTCAGGTAAGGAGATTGATGGATTCGGGGGTAATCTATCAATCTCCTTACCTGAGAGAAGCCATTCAGTAAAAAAAGCACTAGGACACCGGCGCAACTTGCACCCTTAAAACTTTTTGATAATCTATTGATGCATTAGGTAAATTTTTCGAGGGCAGTGGTGGCCTAGTGGTATCGACCTCGACTTACGAGTTGTGTGACGTGAGTTAGAACCCAAGCAGGCGCTTTACTTTGTGTATTTAAACTCATCACCACTGCTCTCAAAACGGTGAAGGAAAACATTGTGACGAAACCGGCATGTCCCAGAACCAAAAAATTGGAAGGCATGTGGCATCTACCAGCCCGCACTGGGCCCGCGTGGTATGGTTTTCCTATCATTTAATTTATCAAGTTTGTTAGAGAGATTTCATCCTTATAATTGATCCTAACGATCGATGCAATAAAAGTACAGGGTGTACTTTTTACACATTTTAGTCGGTTCGATTCCCGGGTGTGGCAAGCGAATTTTTGGAAATTTTTGAATGCAGTTTTCTTCCTATTCAAAAATAAAGGAATGTTTTCTTTGAGTAAACTTTTCTATGTACAGTATTAAGAGTACTTTCCCACCAGGTGGCATTACAAAATTCCACTTGTGTGAGGATATGTCTAAATACGCCCATATAATAAATGTCAGTCTGCTATACATTGAATATATTAAAAATTTAGGTTAGTTTAGAAACAGTAATAGAGCACAAATCCAAAAAAAATTGTCTGCTTGTCTGTGTGTCTGTTTGTTTGTACACGCTAATCTTTGAAACTACTGGACGGATTCCAAAGATTTTTTTGCTGTTGTATGGGTATTAAGTGAAACTTGAACACCTGATGCAGAACCACAACAGACCAGCTAAAATATAAGAGATACAAAAATGGTACTATAGCAAAAATTGTTTCAAGTCTTCTTCTTCTTTTCGTGTGGTTAGTGACTAACCTGGTGTCAGAGTTTTTAAGCTGCCCATGGGCCTCTGACTTAGCTTCACATGCTGTTGAGAAATATCTCTCAGACATGCTGGTTTCCTCACGATGTTTTCCTTCAACGATGTTTAAGCAAGTGATAATTATACAATACGCACATGAATCTGTAAAACCAGTGGTGCGTGCCTTAGGTTCGAACTCGAGACCTTTGACTAGGCAGTCCGACGGTCACACCACTAGGCTATCACTGCTTCAAGTGATGAGCGTTTTCTGCTGAGAGAATAAATTCGAAGATCTGGAACACCTGCTGTGAAACTCCAAAGCCCAGCGACACTATAACATATACAGAGTTGATATGACAGAGGGGCATTAAATGACACTACGTATACTATACGTGTTTAGTATTAGCTCGGTACGGTATAAAAATAAAAAGCACCAAAAATGAGGTTTTTACTTTTTCAAACAAACTAAATAGCTATATAATACAAATCAGAGTAAAACGCAACCACGCGCTTTGTAAATTGTTAATTTATTATGTATTAATTTTATTTCAAACATTTAAATTTTATACTTTTTGCTGTGCCCGACAGGGTCCGTAATTGTTCCTTAGCTGTAAGCCTATTATAAGATCTTCACACATTATGGAATGCAAATAAATATATGAATATGAATATGAATAAATAAAAACTGACCTTGTAACAAAGCGGCACCGACGCGACGTGCGCGCGCCGGAGCGCTGTTAGGAAAGATACATCGTGTTCAAACGGGGCAAAAACTTAAAAAATCATTTGCGACTAAACTACTCCTCCTATTTAATTCATTTTTGGTACAGAGTTTGAAAATGGTTTGGTTAAAGGAAAGCCCCTCTGTCGTATCAACTCTGTATATGAATGACGTCTTAGCAAAAGTTGTTAAGTCTGATGGGCATTTCCTGTTGACTTACAAAAATGAAAGATCTGGAACGTCTCGAATCGTCTCGCGCGTTGTTTTTGGCTTCCCGTCCCCGGGCTCTTAGAATTCGACATCAGACGTTTCAGATCTTCGATTTTGACGACCCCGTTGTCTCTGGCATAAGCAACAGGATCCGCATACGAAGATGCGGGCAGAAGCTAGTTTCAAATAAACCAATTACAGGCACTTTTGAATTGTCAAGGGGTCGGTCCGTCAGAAAGATGAAGTTGGTTGCCTATTCCAAAGCAGCATGTACCTATGGAGAAGAACGAGCAAGAAACTCCATGGACATCTCTATTGACCAAAATATTGGTTACATAATTCATAAGTATTATTAATATACATGTGAGAACGATGCAGAACGTTAAAAGCATCCGATATAGAATATGTAAAAACAATTTAAAAATTAAATTAAAACAAGCCATAGCCGCTAAGAGATGACCAGTCCCTATTGACAGCGCTCGTTCACGTCGACGGCTGCAGTTAGCCCTTTTTTTTTGAGTATGGGAAATCATCCAATGACTTCTCCCGCTCTGGGTGGAGCGGAAGGAAGTGCAGTTAGCCCTGCCGTTGGCAACAGGCCGCTCGTGTGTAAGATCTCTTATACTTACGTAGGATTATAGTGAGTCATCGTGTTCTGATGGCAAGGCAAGGTTCTGGTTGCACACAGTTTGGGATTTAATATTATGATCTCCATCCACCAACCAGCACTAAGCCCGTTTGGCGGATTACGGCCCACTCCCTCTGAAGAGGAGTAAGCGGAGACCTGTGTCCAGGCAATGAGAACATCATATCTTCAGATGATGATGGGCTCAGCGAGTTCATTTTTTTTTATAATAATGAAAGTCTTCTACTAATACAAGCTCTAACAACCAAATATAAATATACATAATAATAATAAATTAATTTATTGACATAGGAATTACGAAGGTGACAGCCGGAGGACTTAAAAAAAACCGAAATTAATTTAGAAAATAGTTTAATTACTTTAAAATTACAATTTAATTCTTAAGTCTAGACTTGGACGATGCTAGTACCAAAGTGTCCTAAAATTAGTTTATTACATTAAAACTATGATTTTAAACATTTGCAAAACATGGATGCGGCATCAGCAGAATGGAGGAAGTAGGTGAAGCGGCGACACGAGGCGTCGAGTCAGCGATGTCCCTGAGTTGCGAACCATGTTGAAATATCCGTTGTAAATAGGTATCGTTTCGCTATCTAGCGGTTTTGGTGTAGGCAGAGCACGTAACACCTCCCCCCTCAGAACAGCAACTATTTGAGCAATTTTAGCGAGAATGTTGCTGGTACATTTTTCTTGGTTGTTGCGGATTCTGCATCTTCATATTGATGATTCTCAGCGTTTCCAGCTGGTGATTGTGGCTTTCTGAGCTTTGTGCAAACGTTATACCGTCGTATGGTGAGAGTAACGATCAGTACAGTTGCACCGAATATTACGACATATAGTGGGATAGTCGTGTGGTAAATTGATTGTTCTAGGTTTGTGTGATTGATTTGTACTGGTTGCTGGATTAAGATTTTATCTTCGATTTCATGTAGACTTTTCAGGTGTAGTGAGTTCAACTTCAGGTGTGGAATGGATTCATTTACGATGTTCAGGTTCATGGGTATTTCGGTGATTTTCAGCGGCTGTCCTTTGATATGGTCATTCGTGTTGATGATAGTAAACTGCTCGGTGCGTAGTAAGCATTTTTGCAGAATGGTTGCTAGGTAACTTCCGTGTAGAGAGATGAACTCTTGACGTTCGCATTGTAGCTCGGTTCGGGTTGATTGTGGAAAGGTGAGAGTATAGCGTCTGTCGTCCAATTGCTCCATAGCTTCTTTGGTCAGCGTGAGCTTGGTGGGCTGGCATGACTTCTGTAGAGATTGATTGAAGATGAGGCCTTGGATGCAGTCGAGATGTCCTCTCGTCGGTTGATGGTTGACTTCCTCTTCGCAGAGATGGAGTTGATTGAACTTCGGGCATTCAGCCTGTATGTACTTGAAAACTTTTCTATTGGTTGCAATGAAAGGATAAGGAGGAATAAAGGTGTACATAAACTTATTGGGGACTATTGCTAGTTTATATAATTCAAACTTATCAGGGGAGATTATTGGGAATTTAAATATGATAACTATTCTTTTTCCTGCATAGTAATAACCAGGTTTTATAACTGTATAGTATTCTCTTAGATCTGCCTCTAGCAATTGGTCTGAACCGTATATGGATCTCAATCGTTTAGTCATATTACCTAAAGTATCAATGCTTAAAGTACTATGGTGAGAGCTCGATGCACGTATAAAAGCTAATGTATCTTCTATTCTAGTTATCTCTAGAAATAAATCATCTGTATTATCGCTAATGATAGTTAGCAACTGAGCAAACTTTGCGTGTCTTATAAGATCATTTTTAACAGAACCTTTCTCGTCTAAAAGTAATCTTAGTGTACTATTTATTCTCTCTTGATTGTCTACAATGCTTGACAGTATTTCACTGTATTTAGTCATCCAGACTTTATTAAGACTTATATGCTCGTTTAACTCCGATAGTATCTTGTCATCATTATTTTCTAAAAGTTTAATAGCGTTATTGTAAGTTTGGGCATCCGATTGATCTAAGTTACCGGTTATGCTTTTTATAACTGAACCTAAGCCATCTATGAGGCCTCTTTTGCTACGACCGGGTTCTAATGTTTTTAGCTGAGACCTAATTTTTTCCAATTTATTAGATAAATGGTTAATTTGGAGTTCGTATAAAACGTAGGTTTGATTATCTAGTTTAGTCTGGAAATAGTCTAGTTGATTAATTACGGAGTTAAGTCTATGTTCAATGTCGGTTAAGTCTATGTATTGCAAAAAGGAATGATAATGTGTTATGAGTCTTGCTTGCCCAA
Source organism: Hyppa rectilinea (assembly GCA_951799385.1). Classification (NCBI taxonomy): domain Eukaryota; kingdom Metazoa; phylum Arthropoda; class Insecta; order Lepidoptera; family Noctuidae; genus Hyppa; species Hyppa rectilinea. Next base: position 91,326 of record OX637317.1, read on the forward strand.
GGTTGAAAGGTAAGAGTCCGGGTCCTTCGTCTAAGCTTTCAAGTTTTATCTCGAGCGCCAGTGTTGTGTGAACGGTCATCGCCAGAAGTATCCTGTAACAATTTGGAGGTCTTAGGGATACGCTTGAGTCGGGACTTTGCTACGGGACCTTTCTTTTTAGATGTATATATGTGAATCGGAAGGTCAGCTAGCACAGTGTCATGAGTGTAACGCGGTGCTAATTTTTGTCGACTCGCTACTGGGTTATTAATGAAGACTTGCTGTTCTGGTTGGTATTCTATTTCGGGCTCTCTGTCCTTATTCCTATTCTGTATGATGTTCATTCGGTCAGTAAGAGTGAAGTCGTTAATGAGGTCATATACAGTTTTCATCTGGTCACGGTGAGTTAGGACGTACTGTTGCATAAGATGTTCGGTCATGTCAGTGTCAAGTGGGTCCCTCGGATCGAAATGTCCTCTAATTATGTCATGCGGTCTACACTTTGTGAAACTATGAATTGTGCTATTATAAGCTAATATAGCATAAGGCATGAGATTGACCACAGGTTCGTCTTTCTGACGTAGTCGTAAGATACGTAGGTGTTCTAGTATCGTAGAGTGGAATCTTTCAACAATTCCATTGTCATTAGGGGAGTGAGCTAGCGTCCTGTGGTGGTTAATTTTGTGTAATCTAGTAAATTCCGAAAATAATTGGTTTGTAAATTCAGTACCGTTATCGGTTACGATAGTAAGAGGAAGACCGTGATGTGTACAATAGTTTAAAACTGCCTGAAGAATACTAATTGCCGTGCCATCTCTTAAATAGTATGCTTGTCCGTATTTTGAGAAAACATCTACCACTGTAAGGTATTTTTCATTTTGGGCTGTAAAGAGGTCCATATGTACTAATTCAAAAGGTTTGGTAGCTGGGGGTACTAAATTTAGTTGTGGTCTAATAGGGTTCCGGTCGTATTTGGATTGTCCGCAAATTATACACTCATTGATATATTTGGTAATCTCCTCCTTCATCTTAGGCCAGTAATATTTCCGGGATAGAGCAAGATGACATTCATTTATCCCTCTGTGGTTGGTTTTGCCTTCATGATAGTTTTTTATGATCTCTTGCTGCTTTAAATATTCTTTGACGTCTTCTAGTTCAGTTTTTGTTAGAACTAGGTTCATTGCTGAGCTTTTAAAGCTATTTTGGATAATAGGTATGATTGAGTACATGCCTAGGGGCGGAGTTATCTTTAAAGCAGTTTTAACTTTAGGTTTGACATATTCTTTAATGGCGTTTACTACGTCTTGTTCTAAGTTAGACTCTCTGACCTGAATATGTGTGCGAGTGTGAGTGTCGAATGGTTTAGTGGCTGTCGTTCGTTTAATGTAGGGTGTGTTACTGACTATAGTTATGCATATTTGTCGGTGAAATTTATTCAAAGGTTCATCGGTGATAGGTATTTCAAAAATAGGGTTTTCAGTACTAGTATGGGCAGTGGCTGTCGTAGAACCAGTTCGAGAAGGTGGTCGCTCTGAAGGGTTGGCTAACATAGACTCTGTTTCCTCGTTATTAATTTCTACTCGGGATAGTGCGTCCGCATTGGTGTTATATTTTCCCTTTTTGTAGACTATAGTGTAATCGTATTCACTTAATTTAAGCCTCCATCTAGTCAATCTTTGATTGGGTTCCTTAAGGTTCATTATCCACTGCAATGGCTTGTGGTCGGTGAATATTTTAAATTTACGGCCGAATAGGTAGGGTCTGAAGTACTTTGTAGCCCAGACTATGGCTAAGAGCTCCTTTTCGATGGTGCTGTAGTTGGTTTCACTATCATTCAAAGTCCTCGACGCGTAACAGATAGGTTTATCAGAACCGATGGTACCTTGAGATAGTACAGCGCCTATAGCTACGTTTGAAGCATCTGTCGTTAATATAAACTCCTTAGTAAAGTCGGGATACTGTAATATAGGGTCATTTGTCAGTAAGCTCTTACATTTGTTAAAACAGGCAATATATTCGGAGTCAAAGGTAATTTTACTAGTCTTTTTAAGGCATTTTGTCATGGGTTTAGTGATGCGAGCAAAATCTGGGATAAATTTTCGGTAATAGCCTAATAGTCCTAGGAATTGTTTTATTTCCTTAGGTGTCTTTGGTAGTGGGTATTTTTCTATTGCTGCTATTTTATCAGGGTTAGGCTTAACACCTTCGCCACTGATTACATGGCCTAAAAACGCGGTTTCTAACTTCAAAAACTCGGATTTATCCATCTGAATTTTGAAATTAGATTCCTGCAATCTTTTGAATACTTTCTCTAGATTAATCATGTGTTCTTGCAAAGATGTACTGTATATTATGACGTCATCAAGATAAACGAGACAGATCTCATTTTGTAAACCTCTGAGTACATTATCCATAACTCTTTGGAATGTGGATGGAGAGTTCTTCAAACCCATCGGCATTCGTAAGAATTCGAAATGCCCATGCTCTACATTGAATGCTGTCTTCGGAATGTCGTCTGGATCCATCTCGCATTGATAAAATCCTGATGCCAAATCTAATGTGGTGAAATACTGGCATTTACCTAGCTTGTCAAGTATGTCGTTGATGTTAGGGATCGGGTATTTGTCGTCTATAGTCTTGTCATTCAGTTTTCGAAAGTCTACAACTATGCGCCACTTTTGTTTGCCTGATGCGTCGGCTTTCTTAGGAACTACCCAAATTGGTGAGCTCCAAGCTGATTCCGAGGGTCGTATAATACCTTGGTCCAGCATTTTAGTTATCTGATCTCTTACTTCCTGTCGGTGAACAAAAGGGTAGCGGTAACTTTTAGTATAAACCGGAAGTTCGTCAGTCGTTCTAATACGATGTTTTATTTTATTTGTAAATGTCAAAGGCTCTCCCTCAACATAGAACACGTCTGCAAAACGGGCACATAAAGTCTCTAAGTTAGTTTTTTCCTCAATATTTAAATGGTCCGTACGCAATCGACTTAAAACCTCTTTAACTCGCATATGGTCTTGTTCGGTGCTAATGCACTCAGTATTAAATATCTCAGCATGTAAAGGTCGGTCAAATGTAATAGTCAGGTCGTTTTCCGTCGGGTTTTCAATTTCTACAATGCCCGTACAATCAGTAACGCGAGTAATGCACTCGTGAATAATGCAGTTACAATAAATTTGCTGAGGTATCGAAACGTCACCGTCTGGTCCGTAAATAGGAATATTCACTAGTCTTGACGATTTAGCGGGAATGATTTCTTGATTATTTGATCGTTTACATTGATAAAAACGTATAGGTATGGTTGTAAAGTCCGTAATTAAATAATTATTCTTTAGATCAATCTGCGCTCCGTCAAGTAAATCTAAGCCTAATAAACCATCAAAGTGATTATGAAACCTATAGATAAAAAGTTTTACATCTGTGGGATTATTAAATTCGGCAAAGTTCGGAATCGTTATAGAATGTTCATGCGTACTAGTTACTCGGGCGTTCGTTACTTCAAAGGGGTCAAAGTTTAAAGGGATATGTGAAAAATATTGTTGAACTGCCTCGGGACTAATAAAAGACTGGTTAGCTCCGGTATCTACTAGTAATTTGAGTGGCGGGTCTGATATCTGTATGTAACGTAATTCCCTTTTAGATTGGAGATTTAGTTCTATTTTAAACCTTTTTGATTCTTCTCTTTGCGAAAATCCTGCTCTTCTTTAGAAGAAGTGGACGGCTGTGCTTCTAATTCTAAGCATTTAACGTTATTCAATTGATCCGGTATATTTGGTTGATTTTCGGGGTTTGTCTGCTGGTAGTCATAAAAGTCGGGAAAATCATAAGGCTCGTAGACATAGTAATAGTCAGGTTGTTCATAGTAATAGTCGGGGTAATAATAAGCGTCATAGCAATCAGTCATTTCGTTAAAATTCATTTCGCGCGTTTTAAAGTAGTTACTAGGCGGTGGGTTACCTAACCTACGCCAATCGTGTACTGGTAATGGTAGCGGTCTCGGTACGTAATGGCTAACGCCGCTCATTGGTTTCGCACCGTTATTCTGCGCTTGGGGGTTCCTATTTAGCGATCTAAATGCGTCATTTTGGGGATTGTGGTTCGGCGGGGGCGCACGAAATATTTGTTGAGTACGGGTAGGCATATTAGGAGCTCGTTGAGGTACCTGATTATGCTGGAAGGGCGGCCTCCACTGCTGCTGCTGTTGCGGCGGCATAGGCATAGGCTTATGCCAGCTGGGGCCTGGGCTAGGGAAGCTAAAAACTTTTGGCGTGTTCATAAGGGCCGCGGGTGGCATTCTCTGGGTTACCTGAGTTTGCTGTGTAATCGGGTTACGTCGCTCGGGAATACTTTCATTACGTTGCTGTAGGTACATGACATTCAATTCCTGTTGAACAAATTCCAGAGCCTTTTCGATAGTTTCGGGTCTCATACAGCGGATACGAGACCCCAGGGGTTCCTTAAGACCTCTAACGTAGGATTGTAAAGTTAGCTTTCTATAAAGATCGCGTTTTGCCTCAATAGTGGTCGCTACATTTTCGTGCAGCGTAACATAGGTCATTATAGTGCTAAAAAGGGTCTGGCATTTGTCATAATACTCCTGCGGAGTGCTACTTCCTTGTGTCAGTAAGGACATGTCATTATAGAGGGCGGTCTCATCCCTTTGATCGGAAAAATTATTGATTAATGCGTCACGAATCCCTTGCCAATTTTCTGGTATGCCATTAGAATTAATAGTTGAAGCTGCTGGTCCGGTGATTTTATTCAGGATACCGTTTATGAGACATAAGTTAGTTAATTCATGACTCGGGTCATTTCTAACGTATTGTAGTACGAGCTGATCGCATATTTTAATAAAACGTGTTAGAACATTCGGATTGCCTTCGAAAGTTGGAACTGCGCGCAAAGCGTTGTAGATAGTATCGGGGTTCAGTGCCATGTTGTTACTATCGAATAATAAACCTAATCCTAAACTATCGGAATCTATAGATCTATTTGAATCTAATTCTCTACTCCTACTTATCTGTCTGGAGGAGACAGATTTATTCCTAGTTTCCCTTGGGTGGAAAATTTTGACTTAATATTATAAAATAGGGGTAAAGGGAAGGACAAGGAAGCAACACTTAAAGAAAGCTTCAAGTACTTACATATTATACATGGTTTTTTCGAATACCGACAGCGACTATCGGAGTCAGCAGATTTACGATGTTTGAAAATCTTAACCGCGCCGCGCACTGCCTCGAGTATCCTACCGACTGCGCCAATTACGAAGGTGACAGCCGGAGGACTTAAAAAAAACCGAAATTAATTTAGAAAATAGTTTAATTACTTTAAAATTACAATTTAATTCTTAAGTCTAGACTTGGACGATGCTAGTACCAAAGTGTCCTAAAATTAGTTTATTACATTAAAACTATGATTTTAAACATTTGCAAAACATGGATGCGGCATCAGCAGAATGGAGGAAGTAGGTGAAGCGGCGACACGAGGCGTCGAGTCAGCGATGTCCCTGAGTTGCGAACCATGTTGAAATATCCGTTGTAAATAGGTATCGTTTCGCTATCTAGCGGTTTTGGTGTAGGCAGAGCACGTAACATAGGTAATTATAATAAAAATAATGAATTCCCTAACACCAACGCTAGTAAAAACTGTGTTGCAGGTGTTAGTGTCTTCCTCTTCATAAAGTGACAATACTTTATGTCTGCCAGAATTAATTTAACAAAAATAGAAATAGAATAATAACATGACATTTCAGAAACGAGGTCCGACCACAATCATTCCTACTACATAACCCAGTCGATAAGATAAGATAATATATTTTAATTTGCAAATATGGGTACAAAAGCATGGTGACAAAAAATATATAATATTATATAAGGAGCCACAGCCATATTTAACTAGAACTTGTCGAGGTTTTTCTTCGTTGGAAAAGCAATAAATTTATAAAAAGAAAAACAGTAAAAGCACAGTCACAAGCATTTTATGTCGATGGATTAATTTGAAGTAAGGACTTCAATGAACAATTGAACACACACTATACAGACCTAATGCCACATCATTGTCAGTTCAAGGTCATCATTCATATCATATTCTTGCTTACTGTTGAACATTATTTAATGACTGTGCATGTACTTAGGCAGGTACCTATATTGTATTGGCACCTACCTAAACATTGTACCGTCAAAGACGTGCGTTAAGCACAACGTGTGCGTTTCGACCGCGCGACCATGGCGTCATATTAAAAAAAAAACCATGCCAAGATTTTGTAAAAATTTGTAAAAGTTGATTCCCAAAACCATAAATTTGTCAAAGTTATGGTTAAAAAGTTCTAAGGGTTTGAACGTGGCCGCGCCATCGAAACGCGGAGAACCGCGCGGCCACGGAGATCTCTAAAACTAAACGTTGCAGAGACCTGAAATTCAGGTAAATAACAGATTGAATTTGTAAAAAAATTGTAAAAATATAGAAAAAATTCCCAGGTCAATATTTTAGGAGCTATAAGACTAAAACTCCATGGCCGCGCCATTGAAACGGTGAAGAACACGTTATCGCCGATATCTCGCTGAAAAAGCTTCGCAGAGGTCTGAAGTTTTTTGTAAAACCTAGATCTGAATTTGTCAAATAGTGTAAAAATGCACAAAAAAATCCTAGGTTAATATTTTAGGAGCTATAAGACTAAAACGGTGAAAAACACGTTATCGCCAATATCTCGCTGAAAAAGCATCGCAGAGGTCTGAGGTTTTTTGTAAAACCTAGATTTGAATTTGTCAAATAGTATAAAAATGCACAAAAAAATCCTAGGTTAATATTTCAGGAGCTGTAGTACGGTATCGCGTAGAAATATTTCGTGATTATCTACCGAAGAAAGTAAGAGTAAAGCGAGTTTTTTATTGTAAACAACACCTATTAATATGTAAAACTATATAAAACCAGACAAAATGATTTTTTTTTCGGTTTTTATAACTTTTGATACGTCTTGAATATTTCAATAGGGTGACTATGGCTTTTTGTCTACGGAAAACTTTCCACCTATCGTTTTAGAAATCACTAACTGTTCCTCGCAGTTTCACCCGCTTAATGCAAAATTCGAATGAATACTATGCAGTAGTTTTTGTGTTTATCCCGGACAAATAAACAGACAGACCAAATTCTAAAAACTATATTTTTGACGATTTTATTATATACTAGCTGTCCCCAGCGGTTTTACCCGCGTAGTGCCCGTTCCTGTGGGATTTTTGGGATAAAAACTTTCCTTCTTGTCCTTTCTCAGGCTATGGACTATTTCTGTACCAAATTTCATTTAAATCGGTTCAGTAGTTTTGCCGTGAACGAACAGACAGACAGAGTTACTTTCGCATTTATAGATAATATTAGTATGGATTTAGATATTATAGATTTCTTTTAAAATCACTTAAATCATTGCTTGATGCTGAAAATACTGTGGTTTTGAGTAAAAGTACGAGAACCATAACAAATAACTTTACACAACATTCGTAATTTCCGTAAGATTATTTGATGAATTATTGTGTACTCAAACACATAAGTTTTGTATAAGACTAAAATCTGCCAGAAATAACACCCTATAAATACCCCATTCTTCCGTCGTTTTACTTCCTGTTGGTAAGGAAGTAAAACGACGACTGTGAATGTTGAAAAGCATGAGTTAAATATTTCTGATATAACCCTGCTAATGGGGTATTTATAGGGTGTTATTTCTGGCAGATTTTAGTCTTATACAAAACTTATGTGTTTGAGTACACAATAATTCATCAAATAATCTAGTATACATTCAGTCAAAAAAGTATCGGGAATGGATGATTTGTTTATGGTTCCAAATTCAAATTTTTGTTTTTTTTGTAGTTGTTAGATTGGCACAACTGTTTTCCATTTTGGCGCGGAGTTTGAGTTGCATCTGTTATTTGTATTAAATACAGTGCTGGTTTTAGTAATATCATATATAGTGTGTATTGCGAATTTCATAATGGACAAAAATATCGAAAAAAGAGTTTGTCTTAAATTTTGCATCGCCAATGGAATTTCGTGTTCGGAGTCACTGAAAATGTTACAGAAGGCTTACGGTGAATCGACTTTATCAAAAACTCGTGCTTATGAGTGGTTCAAAGCGTTCAAAAGCGGTCGAGATGTGATGGAAGATTTGCCTCGCTCTGGTAGGCCGTCAACGTCTGCAACTGAAGTTAACATCGCAAAAGTGAAGAAAATAGTGACTGAAAATCCCCATTCAACTCTGAGAGAGATAGCCGCCGAACTTTCTGTATCTCACGAGTCGATCCGTACCATTTTAACTAATCATTTGGGTATGAAACATGTTGCTGCTCGGCTAGTCCCAAAAGATCTGAATTTTCTCCAAAAACTCAATCGCATGAAAGTCGCTGAGGACATGCTAGAACGAGTCAGTTCGGACCCAACATTCATGAAAAGCATTGTTACTGGTGACGAGACGTGGGTTTACGAGTTTGACATGCAAACTAGTCAACAAGCTTCGGAGTGGCGCCTTCCAACTGAACCGAAACCGAAAAAGGAGAATTCGCGGCGAGAACTGAACTCAATTCCGGAAGCAGCATTTAAAAAATGTTTTGATGAATGGATTATTCGTTGGCGCAAGTGTATCGTTTCTAAAGGAGCATACTTTGATGTGATGTGATAGAATAAATTTGGATGAATAACAGACATTTTGTGTATTATTGATCTTTTCCCGGTACTTTCTTGACAGAGTAGTAAAATAAAATCGTCAAAAATATAGTTTTTAGAATTTGGTCTGTCTGTTTATTTGTCCGGGATAAACACAAAAACTACTGCATAGTATTCATTCGAATTTTGCATTAAGCGGGTGAAACTGCGAGGAACAGTTAGTGATTTCTAAAACGATAGGTGGAAAGTTTTCCGTAGACAAAAAGCCATAGTCACCCTATTGAAATATTCAAGACGTATCAAAAGTTATAAAAACCGAAAAAAAAATCATTTTGTCTGGTTTTATATAGTTTTACATATTAATAGGTGTTGTTTACAATAAAAAACTCGCTTTACTCTTACTTTCTTCGGTAGATAATCACGACATATTTCTACGCGATACCGTACTACAGCTCCTGAAATATTAACCTAGGATTTTTTTGTGCATTTTTACACTATTTGACAAATTCAAATCTAGGTTTTACAAAAAACCTCAGACCTCTGCGATGCTTTTTCAGCGAGATATTGGCGATAACGTGTTTTTCACCGTTTTAGTCTTATAGCTCCTAAAATATTAACCTAGGATTTTTTTGTGCATTTTTACACTATTTGACAAATTCAGATCTAGGTTTTACAAAAAACTTCAGACCTCTGCGAAGCTTTTTCAGCGAGATATCGGCGATAACGTGTTCTTCACCGTTTCAATGGCGCGGCCATGGAGTTTTAGTCTTATAGCTCCTAAAATATTGACCTGGGAATTTTTTCTATATTTTTACAAATTTTTTACAAATTCAATCTGTTATTTACCTGAATTTCAGGTCTCTGCAACGTTTAGTTTTAGAGATCTCCGTGGCCGCGCGGTTCTCCGCGTTTCGATGGCGCGGCCACGTTCAAACCCTTATAACTTTTTAACCATAACTTTGACAAATTTATGGTTTTGGGAATCAACTTTGACAAATTTTTACAAAATCTTAGCATGGTTTTTTTTTTAATATGACGCCATGGTCGCGCGGTCGAAACGCACACAAGCACAACAACAAAGTGACACACATGTGTTTGTTTGTTACTCGTGATATGTTTACAAAATATTAACCTTTCGAAGGTCACTCATATCACACTTACCTTCTTAGCCAATTATAACAATTAGTGAGCAATTAAGAATGTACAAGCCAGTTATTCAATTTAACCCATGCCTAGGTACTGCAAGAACTCGAGGGTTTCTCACACTTGAGCACCAGAGTAGTGCTCGCAATACGACTAATACGGGATTTGTTGCTATATCAAACCATTATTAAGAATTATATTATATTTAAGTATTAGAAACTATACTGTATTCGTTATAACATTAGACAAATAACTGTTCTCACCCTTTCGTTATTTCGATATAAACGTGTAACTCTGTTATTTTACAATAAATACGGAGCATTGTAACCTAGTTATCAGTTACATTAAATTAATTTACTAACACTAGTTGGTAAGATTACATTGTTACTAACAAATATGGAAGTGATTCTGAAATAAATGTTTATTATTATTATTAAAAAAAATAAGTGCAGTAATTTTAACAATATTACACAATAACTGTCGTTATTTTGCCGTTATTTGTCTAATCTATATGTATTTTTACATTACTAAAACAGTAAAAAAACTGTGTCTGTACATTGAATATATTAAAAAAAAAAATTGAGGGGGGTTTAGAAACAGTAATAGAGCACGAATCCAAAAAAAAAAATTGTCTGTTTGTCTGTATGTCTGTTTGTCTGTTTGTTTGTACACGCTAATCTTCAGAACTACTGGACGGATTGGAATGTTTTTTTTTTGTTGTATAGGTATTAAGTCTGGGCAACATATAGGCTATAATTTATCTTGGAAACTTGAACACCTGATGCAGAACCGCAACAGACCAGCTAAACTATAAGAGATACAAAAATGATACCATAGCAAAGATTGTTTCACGTGATGAGCATTTTCTGCTGAGAGAATAGAAGAGATTTGAAGATCTGGAACACCTGATGTGGAACTCCAAGAGCCCAGCTACACTTTAAAATATATAGGAATGACGTCTTAGCAAAAGTTGTTCAGCCTGATGAGCACTCTCTGTTGACGTATAAAAATTGAAGATCTGGAACACCTGTTGTGGAACTCCAAGAGCCTAGCTACAACATAGCACATAAGTATAGGAATGACGTCTAAGCAAAAGTTGTTCAATCTGATGGGCATTTCCTGTTGACTTATAAAAATCGAAGATCAGAAACATCTGATGTGGAAATCAAAGCTATCACTAATTTTACTGTGTAATTATAAAATAACATAAACTGGGAGTACCTGCACGTGGTGAAGGCGGTAACAGTTTAGGACTGATTTTCGATGACTAAGGTATATCATTGAAAATTTGACTCTACTGGCCAAAACTGCTATTTATTTTCTTGAATATGCCTTCGGGCTTATGTTGTTTGGGTGTTTAATTTCCTTTTCCATTTATCTTCGTGACACGGTAGCCTACCCGATAGCGCAGGGGAGCAGTCATTTTAATTTAGATTTTAATTGATCAGGTATCTTCACAATAAAACTATGACCATGCCTAAAAAATCAAATCTTTCCCAATGTTCCAAGAGAGTTAAAAGATTGAGGATCATAAGATCCCAAAAATCTCCCGAAGAGCGTCAGGAGAGACTTGATGCTGTTCGAGAACATTAGGCTGCAACTCGCTCCGTGGAAACCTCTTCGGGTCGCGAAGCACGCCTGCGTTCTCAGCGCATTCATTAGGTCACTAGAGTCCAGTGAAGAATATGATGCGCAACTGACCGCTGATCGTGAACGTCATGTTTTGTCTCGCGAGTCAGAGACGTTCACGGAAAGAGAATTACGCTTGAGTTCCAAGCGTATCTACGCATCAACTTCTAGGTCTCTAGAGACAAGTGGGGCACGTGATGTGCGACAGACCGCTGATCGTGAACGTCATGTATTGTCTCGCGAGTCGGAGACGTTCACGGATAGAGAATTGTGCTTGAGTTCCAACCGTATCTACGCGTTGACTTCTATGTCTCTAAAGACAAGTGTGGAATATAATAATGCGGTTACCAAAATGAAAACGATGCTCACTCGCTGCCCGACGCTCGCCCCGGACGGACGTGCCGCGCGCTACCTGCTCTCCGCTACCTGCTCGCCGTACCCTGTCTCGCCGCTAGTGTGTTTCGGTCGACGTTCCTGTCGACGCCAGTTTCGTAGTCATCGACTACAAGTGTTTCCTGTATACTACTGCCTTTTTCAAGGAGGTAGTTACAGTCGCTATTTCGTAACAGAAATTTTGGTCAAAACGTTATCGTCGGTCTTGGCCCCCTCTGGGTAAAACCACAGTTTCGTGGTCCTCGGTTGAAACCTCACGGTGTCAACGAAGCCGAGTTGGGTGTTGACCCAATCACACCCGCCGATCCCCTTCAGGGTGAGGCGGTCAATTGGAGCCGAGAGCTAGAAGTTTGGCCTTGGGGGATCTCCTAGTCAACTCTAGTTTCTGACTTCGTCCACAGCTACACACCTAGTGTCGGTTGGGAGTGTCTACCCCTTCGCACTAGACCCGGTCAGGGCCCGTTCGCACAATAAGATTGGCGAACGGTTTACAAGCTTAGGGCTCACCATAGGTACTCACCTCCCTGTCTGCACCCGACAGGGAGGCTACACATCCCCGGGCTTATCCACCCGGGGAATTAGGTTGTTTGGGCCGTTAGGTAGCCTATTATGTGTTTCGCACCCATTAGGTTTTAGCTTCCCTACCGACAATGTCGGTCGACCCGAGATGGGTCAAGTACCTTATCTCGGATCTGCTCACGGACTCGAGCTTCGTGGCCCATCATTCGGGACGCGCCTTGCACGGCCGTTCCTCCGTTCCATCGTCGTCAGTCACTGACTTCAGCGACGCTCTCGACAGCCCACTATCGCCCCCGCCAGCTGATCAAGGTCTTATTCAAGCGGCAAGCTCAATGCCGCTTACGGGAATTCCGGCTCCATTGTCCTTACCGACAATTGAGCCCGCTTCCCCGAATTCAATTAGCGCCAGACCTATTGTCTCGGCCGCTATTGTTCCGTCCGCAGCTGCATCGGGCCCCATTGTCCCGGTATTAACAAAGGCTGCCCCCACCACACCCGCCCAAGCTCTACCCGAGAGCATGGACACGTCCGCTCCGATCTCGGACGACGATGGCCCCCTCTCTGCCTCTTCCTCCTCCTCGGAAGACGACTACGAGGTCGTCGGAAAAGGAGGGAAGAGGAAGAAAGGGGCTTCGTCCCAGACCAGCAAGGCCAAAAAGGCCGTAGCGGCCTCTTCCTCCCGCACCCCTGCCCCTTCTCAGGCTCCCCGCCCCTGCGGTAGCAAGGCGAAACCCGCTTCCGCTTCTGTAAAGAAGCAAAAGCCCCCGCCTCCGGTCTACATACAAGATAAGGCCAAATGGACCGAAGTGTCCAAGTTGTGCGTAGATCGTAAGATCCAGTACACCAGCGCCACTTCGACCCAACAGGGCATCAAGGTGTCTGTTCCCTCGTCCGCGGACTACAGGGAACTCATCAGTATGCTGCGAATGAGGAACTACTCGTTCCATACCTACGCCCTCCCTGAAGAGACACCGACTCGCGTAGTCATCCGCCGAGTCCCGAAGGAGATCCCTTCGGCCGACATCAAAGATGACCTCTCTGCCCAAGGCATCTCCGTTTCAGCGGTGCACCGCCTTCACAAGGCGCGTCGCGGGCACGCTTACGACATGGTCCTCGTGGTTTGTGACCCTGTAGAAGGGCACCACCCGATCTTCAAGATCAAGTCGGTCTGCTCACTATCGGGGATCTCTATTGAGAAACCCCGCCGCTCCAACATAATTGGCCAGTGCCATCGCTGCCAATTATATGGCCCCGCGCAGTCCAACTGCTACGCCACACCCAGGTGCGTCAAGTGTCTGGGTGATCATGGCACAGCGGACTGTCCCCGCCCCAAGGGTCGGGCTCTATGCACCGAACCCCCGAGCTGCGTACTGTGTGGCCAATCTGGCCACCCAGCCAACTACCGTGGCTGCCCGAAAGTCCCCAAGGCATTCTCCCCCAAACTGGCGAAGCGCGCTAGCGATCGCCAGAAGAGGGAAAGCCCCTCGGCTAACATTAGAGTGCCCTCAGCGCAGTTGCCAGTGCGACTCAGCCCCCAACGACCCATGCTCTGGGCTAACCTACTCCGCAGCGACGCTCCAGTCACCGCGGCCCCCATCTCTCAGCCCCCTGCTTCCAACCCCGCACCTAAGGTTACCGTTAACCCTGGGCCAACCCCCTCCCCCATGGCCCTTTTGGCAACTCCACCCACCGCCCCCTCGAAGCCTGCCTCGGCAGCCCCGAAAAAGGTCCCTTCCCCTTCCCCAGCAGGTATCAAGCCCACCACGACGGAGATCCTCGTCCACACCCTCGCGGTTATGAACCAAGTGTTCGAAACCCCGGAGGCGATCGCGATGGCCGATCAGGTCTACGCCGCCAAGGGCGACCCTATCAAAATCCTCATGGCATACCACAGCTACCCCGGGGTACTGCGCGCCATCTCCAACCTCACCTTTTAAATATCAATTGTGGATATTACAAAAGGTGCTAGATGTACAAAGCCCCGGTCCCTCAAGTTAGGTTTCTTTAACGCTAACGGCGTTAAAAGTCAACGCGATGAGATCGCCGCCTTCCTCCGCGACCATCAGCTTGACGTCCTATTAGTTCAGGAGACCTTTCTGAAGCCCCATATACGCAACCCGAACATCGCCAACTATCGCATAGTTCGCAATGATCGGTCACGCTGTCACAAGGGCGGTACCCTCATCTATTTCAGAAGATCTCTCCATTGCATTCCTCTAGATCCCCCCCTCTCCTCTCTCACTTGGAGATCTCTCTCTGTCGGCTCGCCATGACCGGTCATCAACCGATCACCATCATCTCTGGCTATTTCCCACCGGCCAACGGTAGCGAGGATCATAATATCCATCGCCGCCGATCTCTCACTCCTCTTCGGCTTGAGCGACTCCGTCATCCTGGCGGGCGACCTCAATGCCAAACATCCCGCCTGGAACAGTAACCTCACCTCTACCAGAGGCAGATTACTGTTCAAATAAGGGGCCTCCCTTAACTTTGACGTCATCGCTCCGATGACTCCCACCCACTATCCCGGCGACCCTGACCAAACTCCCGACGTCCTCGACATAGCGCTCCTCAAGAATGTGAACCTCCGTTTGCAATCTTTAGAGGCGCTACAAGAGCTTAACTCTGACCACCGTCCCGTCGTCATGCACCTCACCCCCTACACCGGGGGTCCGCTTGACCCCGACCACCCGCCCCGCACCCAGCTGGTGACCGACTGGAGGAAAGTAAGCGAAAAGCTTAAATCCGACACTCTGTCACCACAGCTGGAATCCATCCCTGACCTCATTGTCTCTGTTGATGACACTACTGGCGCGATCGCCTCGTTTACAGAACACGTGCAATCCGTTTTGAGGGATTGCTCACGGGAAGTCCGGGTGGTGGAAGACCACCGCTGGAAACTACCCGCTGAAGTACGTGAGCTGATAACCGAGAAGAACGCAGCCATCCGTGCCTACGACTCTTTCCCCTGCGATGCGAACAAAGCCCACATGCGCAATTTACAGCGTGCTGTAAAAAAACGCATTGCGGAAGCTCGGTCGGACAACTGGGACAAGTTACTCGGTGAACTTGAGCCCAATCACCAAGCCTTCTGGAACCTTCAGAGGAAGCTTCGCGCTCCCGAAGAATCTTCCACCCCTCCACTCATCCGCCCCGACAAGAGCATCGCTTTCGATAGCTCTGAAAAAGCCGAGCTCTTAGCCGACAGTCTCGAGTCCCAATGCTCCCCCAGTTGCCTTCCGGTCGACCCAAAGCACCTCGCCAAAGTCGACGCCGAGGTCGAACGTAGAGCCTCTCTCCCGCCCGTTGAAGACCCTGATGATCCTCTGCCCCCCGTCACCCCTGACGAGGTGCAAGACATCATCAAGGGTCTTCAGGCTCGTAAAGCCCCCGGCTCAGATGGAATTACCAATAGGGTATTCAAACTCTTCCCCGCCCAACTGATCATGCTCATGACCGCCATCTTCAATGGCGCCATGAGTAATAACATGTTCCCACAAGCCTGGAAAGAGGCCTCTGTTATAGGTATCCCCAAGCCCGGCAAACCCAAATCCGACCCCACCAGCTATCGCCCCATCAGTCTGCTCAACGTGCTCGGCAAAATCTACGAGAGGCTTATTTATAAGCGTCTCAAGGACTATGCCGAGGCGAAGAGCCTGATTCCGGACGAGCAGTTCGGGTTCCGTACCCAACACTCGTGCGTCCAGCAAGCGCACCGCATGGTCGAGCACATCAGTGCCGGCTTCCAGCGTGGCGCTATGACTGGCGCCCTGTTCTTTGACATAGCGAAGGCTTTCGACAAAGTCTGGCACAATGGCTTAATATATAAGCTATACCAACTCGGCGTGCCCGACCGTCTCGTGCTCATCTTACGGGACTTTTTGTCGAACCGCACCTTCCGCTACCGCATCGAGGGCGCTCTCTCCTCCCCCCACCCGATTTGCGCCGGAGTCCCCTAGGGCTCCGGTCTCTCCCCCCTAATCTTTACCCTGTTCACTAGCGACATAACCCTAAGAGTAAAAAGGCCCAATTGGCGTTATTCGCCGATGACTCGGCCATTTACTACACGGGGATCAGTCCGCCAGCTATAGCTCAGACTCTCCAGAACTCGGCCAACGCCCTAGGCGCTTGGTTCCGGAAATGGAGAATCGAGGTCAACCCCGATAAAAGCCAGGCTGTTCTCTTTAGGAGAATTCGTAGGGCCCTCCTCAACCCCCCTAATCCGATCACCATGTACGGCAAGCCGATCCCTTGAGCGAAGCATGCCAAGTACCTGGGTGTCACTCTCGACCAACACCTCAGTTTCGCAGAGCACATAAAGCAGGTCCGTTCGCGGGCCGCTTTCGCTCTCGGTAGGCTCCAATTCATGCTTACAGAACGCAGCAAATTGTCACTCCGGTGCAAACTGCGTCTCTATAAGGCTGTAATTCGTCCCATTATGACTTACGCTTGCGTCGTCTTCGCGCACGCCAAACCCAAGTATCTGCATCGAATGCAGATACTCCAAAACCGGTTCCTCCGTAGGGTCTCAGGAGCTCCCTTTTACGTCCGCAACATGGACCTTCATGTAGATTTTAAACCCACAGTTCAGCAGTTCATGAAACGCCTCTCGAAGCGTTTCTTTGACACTGCCATTAAGCACCGTAATCCCCTGATTGCGGCCGCCTCCTGATACACCCCGTCCCGCATCAGTAAGGTTCGCCGTCCACGGCATACCCTCATTGCCCCCGACGATGCCACCACTCTCCTCCAGGAGAGCAGCCCGGCTACTAGCACTGTTAGATTAACACACAGATACAAATTTCCGTCGTTCCGTCCTCGCCGTCGAGGCCCGTCGCGACGACCCTGTCCACTATCATCCCCCCGACCCTTGCTCGAGCCAGCCCGCGTTGCCGCTGAGCCAGTAGTTTTAAAAAACCCCGATCCAGCTGTCCCTTGCTGTCCCCCCCCAGCGACGCCCTAAGTCGAGGTCCGAACCCCGCAGGGGGTGCCCTTAGCGTGTAGTCGCTTAGTTTTGTAAGTTAGGTTTAGTTTTTATTAAGCCCTGGCTGGAGGCTACAATTCTTTTGTGGCAGCCACAGGCAAGCCCGGTTAAGCAGTAGACAACCCTTTGGTTGAACCGCGAGATGCCATTTCCAAAAAAAAAAAAAATGAAAACGATGACAAATGGACTGTATGTTTTGGTGGTAGTTGGAATGAAATAAAACTAAAGCTCAGTGTGATAAAAGATTTAAATGGGAAACATGATAAAAAATAACATAAATGGCGACCCCGTTGTCGCTGGCATAAGCAACAGGGTCCGCGTACGAAGTCGCGGGCAGAAGCTAGTGCTAAAATAAATAGAGTATAGTTGACTTGACATCATCGCGTCTGGCAACTAAATCTCAAGACGTCACTTTTTATCTATTATAGTTATTTGGAAGCTCGAATGCAGCCAGTTATTATAACTGGCCAGCTAGGTTCAACATAAGGCTTCACCTAGCGCTCTACAGTACCCATGTAGTTAGAATGTATCCCGTCATGAACCTATAGGATGTGCGATGTGAATCCCCAAAATCAGCATTACAGTCTAGCATTAGCTAGAATCTTACCTAAATTATTCCGAACCGAATGATTCCTTTACGATAAATCAAAACGTTTCAACGGAACAAATAGGGCCAATTGTTAACCTTCCTATAAGATTAGGCAGGACCGGAAAAAAAATTACACAATTCTAAATATGGTAGAAGATTGCGAGCGAGATGAAATTGTTACGCGATTAGGGTGCTTCTGCCTGTTGACCGAGAGTGGCCGTCGTTAGAGTTCGTTACTAAGTGTCGCAGAGTGCGGTGTATGTCATGGAGCCCGGCAACGTCGCAGCCGCGCGAGGACTCGTTCTCGAAAGCATTACACGCGCGGAACCGCTAATGTGCGCGATAAACGCACGTACGAGCGACAAGTTTACGTCACGTCGCCAGCCGCGCATTCACAGCGCTCATTAGTGGTTATGTTCGGCACTGTGAGGCGCTCCTAAGCTCAACGAGAAGCATCAATCAGTTCTATTCTACTCAATAATACCTCAACATTTAGAATAGTCTAAGGGGCCTTTGCGAGTTGGCTTTGGCCCCTCGTCGGCCTTCCAAAGGTCCGGGACCCCAGGGTCCCGAGATGAAAAAATCATAAAAAAATATACTTATATTAACCCCACTGTCGTCGTATCTCTACGTTGACGTCATTGTGAGACTTGCGCGCTCCTGAACTCTGGGTCTGTGACGGTAGAGTTTACCTCACGGATCCTACCTCCCGGGAGAAATCGTGTTCCTCAACCTCTGGCTTGCCGTTATTGGCCGGCTGTAGTGAACACTGACGAGGAACAGAGCTCCCACCTCATTCTTGCCTTTATTGGCTTCAGCGGAGATTCGCAAGAGCAAGCGTGCTCGAAAGAACAAAGTATTCCAGTTAGATGCTGGTAGGGATCTTATCTGTACTTCCAGGATTGTCCTGAGAGCCGTGGAGTACCTCTCCACTCCCATAAGCCCCTCAAGACATGTTGCCCCCTTGTCGCTAGGACACTACGGGCTAGCGACCGTTTTCGGGGGCCCATTACTGATTGTGCAAGTCACCCCCTGCCATTATATCTGAGTATTCTATATAAATCATTGGTTAGGTACTTGTCTGATAGTATTTCCATAGATCTCGGAAACTAGTACACTTTAGCCATATAAACCCATGGCACAGAATTTTTGTTATCCATGCTCAGTCCTGCTTCAACCGGGGGTTGTCCTTCGGTGCACTTGCATAGTGCACCCAATCGTCGGTTGGTGCCTCCTCAACACCTAGAAATGTCTAACGGGCCTCTGTGAGTTGGCTTCAATAATTATTTTTAAAACTCTGCATCTTTTAGTATACGTTAACACCGATTACGGGGTTTTAGTACGTCGTTTGCATAAGTACGTAATCAAATCGTATAAGTTACTAGTTAAATACAACATATTATAACCCACATACGATTTTGACTAACTGGACTAACAAAACTGAAGCAAATATTTTTGTAATTTACGAGTATAATATATGTATGTATAAGTTATGGCGATACTCGTTTACTTTAAAGCGACACTGGGTTTGGTCAACCTCCTTCAATACTTACAAAAGCAAACACTCCGACATTAGCATTTAAATCAGAGTTTTATGCTGCCCAATGGCCCTCTGACTTAGCTTCACATGCTGTTGAGAAATATCTTTCAGAAATGCTGGTTTCCTTACGAGGTGAGTCACTAACCACACGAAAACAAGAAGAAGAACATAAAAATAAAAGTCAAAGATAGAAACAGAAAGTATAACATTTTTAGGTATAAAAGGAGTCCAGAGGCTCGGGTCAGTCACTAACCACATGAAAAAAAAGGTTTAACAAATAAGATAAAATTTGTAATTGGAAAGTACTAATAACGTATGCACTCCTACAATATGGGTATCAAATGAAAGGGCTTGCTGAGAATAACTCGAAAAATAAAGTGACTTCACCCTAAATCCAGTACGGCGGACTTCTAAAGACTTCTAAGTTTTTGATGCTTTCCTACACTATCAAATGAAAGGCATTGTTGAGAATACGAATGCGAGTTAATAAGATGGACGCTAAGATAATAAGACGCTTTTCCATTTTTTTCTGTCTTTTCCTACATCTGGCCAATCCTTTACAAAGGCGTCAAATTCATCACGCCATCTGTTCCTCGCCTGCCGCATCGCCGCCTCCTGTTCTTCGGAATCCAGTCAGTGGCTAGTTTTGCCCCATTCTGTCGCAACATGCGGCAGATGTGGCCTGCCCAGTTCCACTTTAGTTTGGCGGATGGGCCTTCGTCTGGGACGTGTTGTGTTTTGGAACGAAGAATGCTGCTCCGAATGCGATCAGTAATCTTAACTCCGAGAATACTTGGTTCCATTTCTCGCTGGCGGACCCCGAGTGCCAACTTTTGAAGGTTCGTTAACGACCTCATATGCGCTCCGTAGGATTTAGTTTAAAAAAAAGAATTTGAAATCATTTATTTGCTAATATGGGTAAATTACATTAGGTTGTTAGCAGAAGAGTACAGTTATACTACGCCTCGAGGCATGCAAATTACAAAAAGGCGGCAAACTACCAACACAATTTTTGGAATAACATCATGGTAAATATAAATAAAACCCCCTCCTCCCCCTCCTTTTCCTTTTTAGGGAAAGTGGAAGTGGTCCTTTCATTAGGAGTTTCATCGAGCACTAGCTCTTTCAGGCGTTGTCGGTGCGTCCAGCAACTTCTCAGGGGTAAAGTGTTTTTATGTGATTAAGTCCTCTGAGTAGTTATTTAGCGACAGTCAATCAGTCAATGTCAACTCGCAGACAAAAATGTAGGTAAACTATTGACAGATTCATATTGTGATTAGAATGCGAACGTTCTAAAATACGAAAAGTGGCCTCAGCTCAACGCTTTTCTGTACTAAAAGTGACCAAGTAATCATCAGCACCTGGTCAGTAGTACTTAATGTAGGTACATACGGAATATCGAGCACGAGAAGGCAATAACATCCAATTAGCGACGTTGCTGGACACGTCACGATGAGGCGGTCGATCGAGCTCGTAGCCCGAAGGTGGGTTCCGGACATAGGTGAGCTGCACCATGCAGACCTTATGTAGAGCGGCAGGGCCTCGGTCCCACAGCTCACATGCAAGCCGTGATTACTGTCGACTCTCTGCAGAGCTTAATGTAAATATCCAGCACTTGATAGACAGAATCTAAATTGACCTAAAGCAATATTAGATTGGGTGCTCTCTGAAAATTAAATGGATTTGACCGGCGAGTGGCGCGCGGGCGGTCGAGTCGAGTGGCAAGTTGTACGTCAGCGTTTACTCTGTTAGTTAGTCACAAATAGACCGCTTGTCAGTCGAGGGGAATAGGGGAGAGGGCTGAATTATAAATTAGAGGAACGAGGGTGCGGGGTGCGGGGATGGGGAGGGGCCGGATGTTAGCTAAGATAATTGTCTGGTTTTGCTCAGCGGGCATAATCTAGCGCCATCGCTCCTTCTCGTCGCTCCTGGTTTCGACATGCGGGTCTCACACAAGCACTGCGGTGGCACTTACAAGCACGTCCAGACACCAGTGCTTGCCGCAGCGAGGCGCCGCCACGCCGCTTGCGCCCACCATATATACCACCATTGTAGTGCCACGTTGTATAATGAATTAGCTTCTGCCCGCGACTTCGGCCGCGTGATATATCTTGTTCCACCAACCCACCCCGTCGCATCGCATCGCCTGTCCGCGCTATTTCTTAGTTTGCGCTTACGTTCTTTCTCTTTGTTTTTTTGTTTTTGCTCGGCTCCTAAGGGTCCCAGCGTGATGTGAAATAGCCTTGAACCTTCCTTAAGAATTGGGCTATCAAAAGCAAAAAAATAATCAAATCACGCTGACCAGTAGTTCCAGAGATAGTACGTTCAAGCAAACAAAACAACTCTTCAGCTTTATTAATAATAGCAGCGTGTTGCACGTCACGCGCACGTGAACCCCAACAACCTACTATTTTGTTACGGAGATATTTTAAAATTATGATATCTCCTAAGATGTTGATTGAAATCAAGTTATGTCAAAGACAATTTGTTAACATTTAATTACTTGTGGTTAATAACGTATTTATTTGGATAAGGATTAATATTTTTGATAAAACTCTTTCGTAAATAGGCTATAGTGAGTCAATCTTAAAAGATTGACATATGCAGTCGCAGATTTTTTTTCAGAACTTCTAAAGAGGTACAATTCCATAATACATGATATTTGCATAACTTAAACCGATTACGCAGCGCACGCAACAGAAGCTCTTAAAAAGGAATATTTTTTCTCGTTTTGCAACATTTTTCATTTATGCTCCGCTCCTATCGCTCGTAGCGTGATGTTATATAGACTACTAGCTGACCCGAAAACTTTGTCCTGTCTTAACTATGATACCTACCCTGCTTAACTACCCTACCTACCCTACCTACCCTACCTACCCTACCTACCCTACCTACCCTACCTACCCTACCTACCCTACCTACCCTACCTACCCTACCTACCCTACCTACCCTACCTACCCTACCTACCCTACCTACCCTACCTACCCTACCTACTCTACCTACCCTACCTAACCTACCTACCCTACCTACCCTACCTACCCTACCTACCCTACCTACCCTACCTACCCTACCTGCCCTACCTACCCTACCTACCCTACCTACCCTACCTACCCTACCTACCGCCGTTTCTGAGTTATAGATAGTGTAACTAACACGACTTTCTTTTATATATATAGATATCCTTCCTCGATAAAAGAACACAAAAATATTTTTAAATTCCAACCGGTAGTTCCTGAGACAAACAGACGCTTCAGCATTACAATATAGGTGTAGATAAGTGCTAGGGATGTGAACGCGCCAGATGACTGAGCCAGATCAGCGCTGCCCACTCGTGCGCGCTGTTATTGAACGGTCAACAGGGATGTGCCTGCGGAACACAGCTAATCAAGCGATGTGTATCTTCAGCAGATAGCTTCCTACATATTTATGTTTAACTAGCTTTTGATCGCGACTTCATCCGCGTTGAGTTCGGTTAATATCGGAATAAAAAGAAGGGTTTTAAGTATCAATTCGAGTTAATATCTTTTCACCCCCTTAGGGGTAAACTTTCAATAAACCTTGATATACGTTATTCTTTATTTTCAAGGATAAGATTTTTCATGCATACATAATCCCCTCTTTTAACCCCCTTAAATCCTTCCTTAATCTATACTAATATTATAAAGCTGAAGAGTTTGTTTATTTGAACGTGCTAATCTCTGGAACTGCAGGTCCGTATTGAAAAAATCTTTTTGTGTTGGATAGTCCATTTATCGAAGAAGGTTATGTAACATCACGCTACGACCAATAGGAGCCAAGCAGCGGGTGAAACCGCGCGAGAGCAGCTAGTATACATATTATATAAGGTTTGAAGTGTATCACCCAGTCAGCCAGTCAGCCAGTCAGTTTACCATATTATATAAGGTTTGAAGTGTATCACCCAGTCAGCCAAGCAGCGGGTGAAACCGCGCGAGAGCAGCTAGTATACATATTATATAAGGTTTGAAGTGTATCACCCAGTCAGCCAAGCAGCGGGTGAAACCGCGCGAGAGCAGCTAGTATACATATTATATAAGGTTTGAAGTGTATCACCCAGTCAGCCAGTCAGCCAGTCAGTTTACCATATTATATAAGGTTTGAAGTGTATCACCCAGTCAGCCAAGCAGCGGGTGAAACCGCGCGAGAGCAGC
Source organism: Hyppa rectilinea (assembly GCA_951799385.1). Classification (NCBI taxonomy): domain Eukaryota; kingdom Metazoa; phylum Arthropoda; class Insecta; order Lepidoptera; family Noctuidae; genus Hyppa; species Hyppa rectilinea. Next base: position 114,917 of record OX637317.1, read on the forward strand.
TAGTATACATATTATATAAGGTTTGAAGTGTATCACCCAGTCAGCCAAGCAGCGGGTGAAACCGCGCGAGAGCAGCTAGTATACATATTATATAAGGTTTGAAGTGTATCACCCAGTCAGCCAAGCAGCGGGTGAAACCGCGCGAGAGCAGCTAGTATACATATTATATAAGGTTTGAAGTGTATCACCCAGTCAGCCAGTCAGCCAGTCAGTTTACCATATTATATAAGGTTTGAAGTGTATCACCCAGTCAGCCAGTCAGCCAGTCAGTTTACCATATTATATAAGGTTTGAAGTGTATCACCCAGTCAGCCAGTCAGCCAGTCAGTTTACCATATTATATAAGGTTTGAAGTGTATCACCCAGTCAGCCAAGCAGCGGGTGAAACCGCGCGAGAGCAGCTAGTATACATATTATATAAGGTTTGAAGTGTATCACCCAGTCAGCCAGTCAGCCAGTCAGTTTACCATATTATATAAGGTTTGAAGTGTATCACCCAGTCAGCCAGTCAGCCAGTCAGTTTACCATATTATATAAGGTTTGAAGTGTATCACCCAGTCAGCCAAGCAGCGGGTGAAACCGCGCGAGAGCAGCTAGTATACATATTATATAAGGTTTGAAGTGTATCACCCAGTCAGCCAAGCAGCGGGTGAAACCGCGCGAGAGCAGCTGGTATACATATTATATAAGGTTTGAAGTGTATCACCCAGTCAGCCAGTCAGCCAGTCAGTTTACCATATTATATAAGGTTTGAAGTGTATCACCCAGTCAGCCAAGCAGCGGGTGAAACCGCGCGAGAGCAGCTAGTATACATATTATATAAGGTTTGAAGTGTATCACCCAGTCAGCCAGTCAGCCAGTCAGTTTACCATATTATATAAGGTTTGAAGTGTATCACCCAGTCAGCCAGTCAGTTTACCATATTATACTTATGAAATATATGTCGCATCACGGGTGGCCGAAATGGGAAACATCGGTCCCTCTTCATGATCAGACATAGCTTCAGAATAATGTGGGCACTGTCGTGGGTATTCGAGCGAAAGATAATTTAAATTAAAATAACTTTATTCCAGTAACGGTGTTTACAATGGAAACAAACACGTGCGTTGGTACTGAGCGATTGCCAAGACTGTCGGAGCTCGACTGCCGCAACACTCGGTCTCTCCGCCAGTCCCCGCTACATCCCCTCTACCGACGATCGTGTCCAAGCGGTAGGGCGCGCTTGCGTTTCCGTTCGCGTGATTATTTAGTTAGTAACAAATCAAATTGATAGATGGCGCTGTCTGTTGTACCGTGGCGCCATCAATCTACGACACGGCCATCCCTGACTAGCACCCGTCCTCGGGTGTAGTACCTGTGGACAAAATATATTCGCAGAGTAAACTAGCTCGGCTATCCTGCCAATAGAAACAAAGGCGATTCTCAATGGTACTTTATGTCTTCTAAATCTAAGTACAATAATCAACTGTAATGATTTACAATGCCCTGATATTAAGGCTTCGTTCACAGTGCTTCCCGCACAACATCATCTAGTGGAGAAGGTCCGATCAACAAGTTAAAACAGCTAAACAAAGTAATTCCATCAGTTTGTTTCGGTTTACCATAATTCATATTGCATACTCAACTCATGATACTCTCATTTTAATCTGTGCACCAACACAGGGCTGAATCGCACCAACGATTCCTTACATATCTGCCACCACATATGCTACAACACATGAGGGGTTAGTCTGTGCACCAACACAGACAAGAATCGCACCAACGATCCTTAAGAAAAAAAATCTAGCGTAATATGTGCTACAACACATGAAGCGCTCTGTGCACCAACACAGACTGAAATCGCACCAACGATTCCTTATAGACCCATCGCCACATGCTACTCATGAGGTGCGGTCCAGAGCTTTGAGTATGAGTAGACAAACAATTCTTAGTCTGATTTGGTTTCACTACCGCTGTCATCTACTATGACATCTAATTCTCGTGGAACTTGGTGATCGGGGATCTTCCTCACACGATCATGAGGGTATTTGTAAGTTCGCTTCGAGTCAAGCGCCTTTAGTAGGTACCTATCACCGTCTAACACATCGATAATCTTAAATGGGCCTTTAAATTTAGCATCTAATTTTGTTTGATTTCTTTCCTCATTTTCAATTAACACATTGAAGTGTTGTACTAAGTGTGTATGCTCCTTAGGTAGACATTACCCATTGTGTGCACTACTTTATAGTGATATTCAATATTATGCTTACTACGTAATTTACTATAATGCGCATTATTTTATGTTATATTAAAGCACTTAATAAATGGAGTCCAATCAAGGTGGTTGTCTACTTCTTTAAGATCCTTAGGACCCCCAACATCACATGGCGACCCTGCCTAAAAGGTCTGCCAAGGGGCTATAAGAAGAGCAATATATTTTTTTATTTGATCGCGACATAAGTACACAAGCAGAAGTATGTGTCGCTCAACTGTGGAGAAGGAAGAGGTTTTCCTGAGCCAGAACGCGGCCGGCGGAAGCAATGATGCTGCTATAAAGGAAATAGGAGGACACGTGGAGCGCATCAACATCATGACTTTCATCATCCTCGCTGTAATCGCCGCCCTCGCCATTTACTTCGTGTTGAAAGTGTACAAGAGCTGTCACCGCCGCTGGATGCAGGAAGAGATGGGCCTCAACGCCGTGCAGCGTTTGAGAGCTTCGTTACGTGGTCGAGTTGCAGGTACACCGGACAATTAGATTATCCAGCATCAGTTATGTGAATGAGTCAGTGAGTGTTTTTAAAGTCAGACAATTTTGAAAAGGCAATAATTAAAATAACATCGAATAGTGAGTGTCATATTTCATAACGCAAAAACTTAAACGCCCAAGAATCGTGCACGAACACTCAGCGAATTTGATACTGCGCGGGTAAAAATGCAACGTCGGACATTACTTCTATTGTTTCGCAATAATTTTATGTGATCAGGTTTATGTTTATTCTATTTTAACATAGAGTAATGAATTGATGGATGTGTCGTAGATTTATATAATGAAAAACTTAGAGTATGATTGATAGTATGATAAAAAATTATGAGGTTTTAGAAGAAATTCGTAAGTATTTGATAAAAAAGGGACAAAGTAGATATAAAGGCAAAGTTATAGAAACAAAATTAGGAGAAGCAAAATGTATTTTTGATAATTGTAGTGAAATATTTTTATTGTTAGAAAAGGGCAAGGATGTAAAGCTGTCATCGGCATTAACAATATTGCAAAATATTAAGGCTCTATACGAGGAAATAAATAACTTGTGTATTTCTCCCATTAAGCCACATTTAGGAAAGATGGAGTTTGACTTGAAAGTGGCGTGCAATTTGATACCAGTTACGGACGGTGCTGACAACACGACCAAGCGTCTGATAGACTCCACTGAGATGTACGCGAACATGATTGAGGATAAAGGTAAAGATTTATTAATTACATTTGTGTTGAAAAGTAGACTCTCGGAAAATGCGAAATTGCGTATTTCGGGTTCTTATAAAACTGTTGAAGAATTGATTAAAGATTTGAGATGTCATCTTTTACCAAAGAAATCTTTTGTGGCTATACACTCAAAGTTACAAAGTATTCAACAGGGATCAAACTCTATTGATACTTATGGCACCGAAGTAGAGAAGTTATTTACCGAATTGACAATTTCCCAAGCTGAAAGTGATTCTGCCACGTATAAAGTTTTGAAGCCATTGAATGAAAAGCTCGCTATTAAACGATTTTCAGACGGTCTACGCAGCTCGAAATTAGGCACGATTATCTCCGCCCGGAACTACAGCAGCCTGAAGGATGCCATCCAGGCAGCTAAAGATGAAGAATCGGCATCCCATCAGCCATCATCAGGTAACATAATGCATTTGTCTAACACGGGCCGAGGTTCACACTACTTAAGACGACCGCAGCGTTATCAATATCAAAGAAGGGGTTTTCACAATAATCGTGGACAGTATTATAACAATTATAATCGTAGTCAGCAGTATTATGGAACAGTTTACCATCGTGGACAAGCACGACGTGGCAATTTTAGAGGGAACGACACTGTTAGGGGTAATTTCTGAACAACGTCGAATGGTAGTGGAGGCTCAAGATACTTTAGGAAGCGTGGGCAAGGCCAAAATATGCTTTCCGTTGAAAAAGTAGACGACAGACAACATAGTGATTGCCAGAAAAATAATGATGTAGGCACTTCTAATCAGTTTTTTCGAGGTTAAACATTTTATATTATCTTGCCAAGGGAATACCAAGTACATTGCTTTCTACATTAACAATATTAAATACTATTGGCTCATTGATACTGGCGCTACATTATCAATAATTAAAAAGGAAACCTTGCCAAAAGGTTTTGATGTGCGCAAGGATGATACCTTAATAAATGGGATAGGTGGAAAGTTACGTTCACAAGGTTCTATTGATTTGATATTAAGACATGATAAAGAACAATTATTACATCATAACTTTCTTATTTTTGATTCAATACCACTTAAAGCAGATGGAATCATAGGTTTAGATTTCTTAAATAAATTTCAGGCTAACATTGACTTAAATGCAAATACTTTAACGTTGACTAACAATGGACAGAAATATCACTTAAATTTAGTTGAAGACTTAGAAAAGAATAGAAATGTGTTGATTATTCCAGCACGGTCAGAGACAATACACTATATTTGTGTAAATGATACGGTGACTGAAGATGTAGTTGTTAGTGGAAAAGAATTAACAAAGGATGTATTTTTAGCGAATTCAATAGTACGTGTACTAAATAATAGGATTCCAGTTAAAATTCTCAACGTAAGCGATAAGGACATAACCTTACCAGTAGCACTACCAGAATTAAAACCATTGAGTGATTATGATATTTGCCAGTTCAGTAGAAACAAGATCGACTTTCCAAGAGTTCAAACGTTACTATCCGAATTAAATTTAAATTACTTAAACACAGAAGAAAAACAGGCAATATGTACAAAGTATTCCGACGTTTTTTATGTAAAAGGCGATTAATTGACGACCACAAACATTTGTGAACAATCAATAGTAGTAAAACCAAATATTACACCTGTTTATGTTAAACCATATAGGTTACCACAAGCATTAAAACCGGAAATAGCTAAGCAGATAGATCAAATGATAAGAGATGATATCATAGAAGAATCCAAGAGTGAATGGTCAAGTCCAATTTTATTAGTACCGAAGAGAAGTAGCGAAGGAATTGAGAAAAAATGGCGATTAGTAGTAGATTATAGGAAATTAAATGAAATGATTTGCGATGATAAATTTCCTTTACCGAATATAAATGAAATTTTGGATTCTCTATCAGGTGCTATTTACTTTACTCACCTTGACCTTCACCAAGGTTATTATCAAGTCAGTTTAGAACCGAGCAGTCGTAAATTAACAGCATTCACTACCAATACTGGCCAATATCAGATGAAACGCTTACCAATGGGACTAAAAACAAGTCCCAGTGCATTTAGTCGTATGATGTCTATTGCAATGTCAGGTCTTACCTATGAGAAATGTCTCGTATATCAAGATGATCTTATAATTTTTGGAAGAAATCTTACTGCTCATAACCAAAATTTAACTGATGTCATGGAGAGGTTAAGAAAAGTTAATTTAAAATTAAATCCTCAAAAGTGTATATTTTTAAAGAAAGAAATACTTTATTTAGGCCATGTTGTATCAGAAAAAGGAGTGTTACCCGATCCAGAAAAAACTAATATATTAAAAAAGTACCCAACACCAAGAAATGCAGATGAAGTTAAACGCTTTGTTGCTTTCTGTAATTATTACCGAAAATTTATCAAATCATTTTCAGAAATAGCAATGCCATTAAATAAATTAAGCAGAAAGAATGAACCATTTCAATGGACTACTGAATGTGAGAGTGCTTTTGAGTTTTTAAAACATGCATTAATTTCTTCACCCGTTCTACAATACCCAGATTTTTCAGAAAAAAACGAATTTATATTACAAACAGATGCTTCAGGTACTGCCATTGGAGCCGTATTGTGCAATAAAGATTTAAGACCAGTAGCTTATGCAAGTAGGCCCTTAAATAAGGCAGAAAAAAACTACCCTACCATTCAAAAAGAGCTTTTAGCAATAGTTTGGTCTGTAAAATATTTTAGACCATACTTGTATGGAAGAAGATTTACAATAATGACGGATCATAAACCTCTGATATACCTTTTTGGAATGAGGGATCCTTCAAGCAGACTCCTTAAATTTCGTCTAACACTGGAGGAATATAACTTTAAGATTATTTATGTCAAAGGAAAGGAGAATGTAGTTGCAGATGCTTTGTCAAGGATTTGTTTAACATCAGAAGAATTGAAAGGTATGCATGAGCAAGTTGTTGCTGTAATGACTAGGGCACAAAAGAAAAGAATAGATGAATTAACTAGAAACAAAGATGAGCATGAAAAGATGAATCATAGAAAAGTTTGCGACGAACGGTCTGATCAGCCGAGAGTTGTAGATATATTAAGAAAACCATTAGAATCTGTAGAATTATGTTTTATTGAAGGGGACGATTTAAAGGGATTAAGAGATAGTCACATGATTACGAACGAATTTGAATGTTTTTCATTTAGACCGAATACAAAGACGATATATATTAATTTTAATTTCAAGGCACACTTCTCGCGAGCCGAATTTGTGCAGAAATTAAGTAATTATTGTAAAGAGATACGTATCGATGAAGTATATGTAATTAAAAATAAAGATAATGAAGATTTTATAAACAATGTATGCGATGAGATTTCGTCACTTAAAAATTGGTCCGGACCACGAATTTGTATACTAAGAGGAATAACGAGAATAACAGAAGATAATGATAAAACTATTATTATGAATGACTTCCATTTACTGCCATCTAGTGGTCATGCTGGAGTGCGCAGGATGGTTAATACTATAAAAACGCGGTACTTTTGGCCAGGTATCGAAAAAGACGTTCAAGAATTTGTCAAGACATGTACAAAATGTCAAAAGTCGAAATATTTTCGATATATAAAAGAGCCGATGGAAATAACTACAACAGCTTCTTCGGCGTTTGATAAAATTTACTTAGATGTAGTGGGTCCTTTAGATAGAGACATCGATGGTAATTGTTATATACTAACCATACAATGTGAATTAACAAAATTTGTGCAAGCCATTCCCCTTAAAAATAAAGAAACCGTATCCATAGCAGATGCATTTGTTAGACAGTTTATTTTAAGATTCGGTATCCCAGGTACAATTGCTACAGATCGCGGCACGGAGTTCATTTCAGCTACTATGGCACAGGTATGTAAAATTCTTAATATTGAAAAACTTTCCTCAACAGCATATCATCATCAGTCAATTGGTGCACTTGAAAATGCGCATAAAACACTCGGTGCATTTTTAAGAGTCCAATGCGAAAATTACACAGACACTTGGTGTTATTGGTTACCTTTCTGGTGTTTCAGTTTTAATAATACAGTCCATTCTGAAACTAATTATACGCCATACGAACTTGTCTTTGGTAAACTCTGTCGAATACCTACTAGAATTTGTGATACTGTAGAACCATTATACAATATCGATAACTATCCATTACAATTAAAATACCGATTACAGCTAGCCCATGCTGATGCCAAGAATAATTTATTATTTAACAAGCATAAACGAAAAGAACTGTATGATAAATCAGTAAATTCGTATAAGTATCAGAAAGATGATTTGTTGCTATTAAAGAACGAAACTGGTCGAAAATTAGATGCCTTATTTGAAGGTCCCTATAAAGTAATTGAAGATTTAGGTTGTAATGTTCAGATAAGTAAAAATAATAAAATTGAATTAGTACATAAGAATAGAACTAGGCCTTACTACCAATAAGTTTAGAATACGATAGAATCTTAAGTAAATATGCAATGTTTAGCAATAAGTAAATAGTGTTACTTCAATTTCATAAACAAAATTGTAGTTTTATAGTGGTTTAGATTAGATATTTAAAAAAAAAAAAATGTTTTCATATTTTTATTTTTTCTTTCGCCCCGGGAGGTGAAGTGTTGTACTAAGTGTGTATGCTCCTTAGGTAGACATTACCCATTGTGTGCACTACTTTATAGTGATATTCAATATTATGCTTACTACGTAATTTACTATAATGCGCATTATTTTATGTTATATTAAAGCACTTAATAAATGGAGTCCAATCAAGGTGGTTGTCTACTTCTTTAAGATCCTTAGGACCCCCAACATCACAACATAATCATTAATAGCTAACTTAGAGACCCGAGCCTTATTTAGATCAAATCGATTTTTATCATAATTGGCACTCTTCACAATATTCTGCGTCGCGTACTCTCTAATCTCATTCAAATTGACGTCAGTCTCATCATCAGCGGTTACTAAAGTAAGCGGTCGTGCTACCCTTCCTATCATTAACTCGAGAGGACTAGATTTAGTCACCCTATTAATAGTAGAGTTCATAGCCAACTGAACCTCTCCTAATGCGTCCTGCCAAAAGCGGTCACGACTAGTCTCTACGGCTGTCAGCATACTCTTTAGGGTACTCATTACCCTTTCGACCTGACCGTTTGCGCGGCTGCCCCCAGTAGCTATCAAGTGTAACTCTATGTTGTTGGAAGTACAGAAACTAGAAAAGTCTTTGCTAGCGAAACAACGACCTTGATCTGCTATTATGCGTTTCGGTGTACCAAACAAAGCTATACAGAACTTAATAGCACAAATACTACTGTTAGTGTCTATGTTAAGGGAATGACGGAGTAGTACAAATTTGGTGAAAGCATCTATGATGACAAACACGTACTCCTTGATGTCGTTCTTACCAGACAGTTTACCAGAGGCGTCAATGTGAATTGTGTGCCATGGGATATTGAACTTGGGAATTGGGTGAAGTTCTGCTTGAACTTTACCCGAATGGGGCTTCGCTACTTTACAAGTGATACAATTGTCCATGAATTTTCTCACATATTTTGACATTCCTTCGAACCAATAGTACTCGTAAATCTTTTCGAGTGTTTTTTCCCATCCCAAATGCATGACGGACTCATGGACGTTGTTAATTACTGACCACCTGAGCGATCTTGGTACAATAGGCAGACATCGAGTGCGACCGTTACGCTGAATTTTTCGGTACAGAACATTCTTACGAATTTCATAAGTTTTGCGAGTTTCCTCAGGAAAAACTTCATTACGAAGATCAGACACGATCTTACTGATCTCTTCGTCCTTTTCCTGCTCAGCTTGCAACCAGTTACTAGAAAGCTCAGCTAAATCGACACGCTTCTGTTCTACACGAGTAAAAGCTCCTTTAGATGTAGGGAGCGGATTTCTAGAAAGAAAATCTACGTGACTCATCCTACTGCCTTCACGATAAACAATGTCAAACTCGAATGACTGCATTAGGCCCACCAACGATGAACTCGTGGAGACAAGTCAGTTTTGTTTTTAGAGGCTTTAACAGAGCTGCAGTCTGTCACAACGGTAAACTTACGACCTAGCAAATAGTGTCGAAAATGCTTTATGGCGTTAAAGACGGCTAACGTTTCCAATTCAAAAGAATGAAACTTCGATTCGGCTGGGGTCGTACGACGACTATAGTAAGCGACCACATGTTGTTTCCCATAAATTTTTTGAATGAAAATTGCACCATATCCTTCAGCACTGGCATCAGTATGCAACTCGATTGCATGAGTGGGGTCAAATATTGTTAAAACTGGCTCACTGGTCAAGTATGAAATTATTTTTTGACGAATGGCCTCATGACTAGGTTCCCAACCAATGGACCTGTTTTTGCCACTCGTTAAACGGAACAAAGGAGCCATCGTTTTTGAGAACTGTGGCACAAATTGTCGGAAATAAGTGGCCAGCCCTATGAACTGTCTCAGCTGAGTGATGGTCTTGGGTGGGGGAAGTTTGGAAAGAGCTACAATTTTATTTGGATTCGGTCTCATTTGTCCATTCTCAACAACAAAGCCTAAATATTCAACCCGTCGCTTAAGAAACGAACACTTAGCAAAATTCAGTGAGAAACCAGCTTTTGTCAATTTATCGAGTACGGTGCGAAGACGAACTAAACTCTCCTCCACAGAAGACCCTATCAATAAAATATCATCCACGTATGTGACAGCATAGCTATAAGCAAGGTCACCTAATGCTTTCATCACTGCACGCTGATATACAGAGCTTGCATTCTTCAAACCGAACGGCATGGTCGAATATTCCCACTGGCCATCAGGTGTGACGAATGCAGTGCGCTCTATTGACTCAGGATGTACTGGAATTTGGTGGTAGCCTGATAACATATCAAGACAGGTGAACCATTTAGCACCACCCAACCTAGATATAAGATCCTCTATCAACGGCAATGGAAACCCATCTGACACAGTGTTGTCGTTCAGTTCCCTGTAGTCAACACACATGCGATCTGAACCATCCTTCTTTTTAACCAGCAGCACTGGACTAGAGAAAGGTGAACAACTAGGCCTAATAATACCTGCTTCCTCTAATTCACGAACTTTAGCAGTAACTACTTCGCGTTCACTAGCACTAAGTCTGTAAGGGCGACGATTAACCGTACGAGTAGGGTCTACAAGCCTAATTTGCAACTGTCCTGTTGTAACCCGGGATCTGGAAACACCTGTAGAAAACGAAGATGAATATTCTGACAATAGACCAACTAATTGGGAACGAAATTCTGGCGGAACATCTGTATCAACTTTGTCGAAATCAATTTTACAATTAGAATCGTTCTTGAGTTTATTTGCAATATCACATAACCTCACAACCTTATCACGACACAAGACAACACTATCAGACGTCATGCAAACGTTAAATCCCTGATTTAAAATCTCACGGCCAATTAAAATATCATTTTTAAGACAACTATCCGGTACAACATGAAATAAGATCTCTAATCTCATATGGTTAATCATAACCTCAGATAAAATTTGTAAGGTACTTAGCACACTACCATGACCAATGCCTGTTAAATTTACAATGTTATTTACACGCTTGCCACTAAACTTTGACGCAACACAGTCTTTGATTAGAGAGCACTCGGCACCAGAATCGTAATAAAATGGATATGACTCACCGGTGTTCATCAGTACACCGCTGGGATTGCCGACATAGCAAACTTCAACGCATCGCTCGCTACTCGCCGCTGCTGCAGGCGAGGCCCCTGAGCTGCTAGAGCCGCTTACCGCGACAGCGCCTCCACCATTGCTTCGTGGACATTTTGTAGCTTAAAGCTGTACACCAGACACGTGCGTCTACATCCGGCTTATCCGGGTCAAATTCAGGTAACGAAATATGCTTGGTACCTGCCGGACCCTTGATGGCTTCTATCAGGGACATCATGTTCTGATTTTGAGCAGCCAGTAAAGTACGAAGCAAATTCTCGTCGCACCGTGACGTCATCGCTCCATTCACTGTATTTTCTTCAGCTCGAATGAATCCCACTTCTGATGTCGCATCACGGGTGGCCGAAATAGGGAAACATCGGTCCCTCTTCATGATCAGACATAGCTTCAGAATAATGTGGGCACTGTCGTGGGTATTCGAGCGAAAGATAATTTAAATTAAAATAACTTTATTCCAGTAACGGTGTTTACAATGGAAACAAACACGTGCGTTGGTACTGAGCGATTGCCAAGACTGTCGGAGCTCGACTGCCGCAACACTCGGTCTCTCCGCCAGTCCCCGCTACATCCCCTCTACCGACGATCGTGTCCAAGCGGTAGGGCGCAGAGGACACGGTAGAGCACACGGTGCAAACCTGCCCCGCTTGGGCGGAGCACCGCCGTGTCCTCGTAGAGGCGATCGGCGGCGGCGACCTCTCGCGCCCGGCCCTGGTGCAAGCCATGGTCCGGGGCGAGAGGGAGTGGGAGGCAGTCACCTCCTTCTGCGAAAAAGTCATGCTCGCGAAGGAGGTGGCGGGATGGGAGAGAGAAAGGTCCTCCCGTCCCAGCCGCCGCAGGAGACGCCCCGGGCGTCGGGAGCCACGTGACGACTCCCGGCCACCGTAGGCGCGGGCCTGCGGACGGTGAGTAATGGGTGACTCACTGTCCGATCAGCACCAGACCCGTGTTGTACGGCGCGTATATGTTCCACGCGCGCCTCAAAGAGATGTCAGCATATGAAGGGGCCCCCCAGGGCCAAGCCTGCCGGGTAAGCGGGATTGTCCGAAAGGGTTACCGCTACCCCGGAACATAAAGGGCTACGGAAGGAACATGGATGGGTTTTAGTCAGTAAGAGTCTGACACTCCCTTCCGCTCCACCCAGAGCGGGAGCAGTCATTGGATGATTTCCCAGCCTTAAAAAAAAAAAAATAAAGCGGTAGGGCGCGCTTGCGTTTCCGTTCGCGTGATTATTTAGTTAGTAACAAATCAAATTGATAGATGGCGCTGTCTGTTGTACCGTGGCGCCATCAATCTACGACATATATAATGAATAAAACTACACACTTGGCAAAAAACGAAAATACAAAACCAAAGACACTGAGTGCCGAAATCAAAGTTATTCTTCAGGTTTTTGTGTTTTTTTTTAAGTTGTTTTTATAGTGTTCCAAACCTCAAAAGGAAAAAACGAAACCCAGGATCACTTTGTTGTTCGTCCGTCCGTCCGACTGTCCGTCTGTCTGTCAAAAGACCCTTTATCTAGTTTGTTGATTGAAATTTAAACCATATACTCAGGTCTACGTGGCATGAAGCTGTAAAAAAAAATGTGTGCGTGTACTAGCGTACACTCGTAAGAAGTGAAACTTCTTTATGACGTTATTTTTCAAAAAATAATTTACTATATTATGCAACTTTACAGAAATTGGTTAAATAAAGTTAAATTAGATAATAATAATAATAATATCATTTATTTGCATGAAATAAAGTTGTTGTTGTTGTTGTTTGTTGTTGTTATTGTAATACCAATCCCTACTCCGCTGGAGAAAGTATACTTCGAATCACGCGTGGTAGGGATAAGAAGAAGATGGCGCGTAACGGAAAAATGTGACGCGTAACGAAAAAATGTTACACTAAATTTATTTCCAACCCCGATAAAGAAGTTTCACTTCAAAAATCGCTTTCGTTCCGAGTTATCTTGTCTCTTTTTGATTCAGAATAATTAAAACCGATTGATTAAGTGATTTCCTAATTAGTAGTGAATATATTTTAGCGTAATTCTCTAAGGAAGATATTTTATGAGATTAAACAACTTTTGATTGTGACTCGAATGTTTCTTTGTTGGTTCCTGCTCACATTATCACTTATTGAAGACATGGCTGATTCTGATGATGTCGGCACCTGCTTATATTTTGTAATTCCACCTAGAGGGAAAGTACTCTTAATACTGTAGATAGAAAATTTTACTCAAAGAAAACTTTCCTTTATTTTTTAATAGAAAGAGAACTGCATTCAAAGATTTCCAAAAATTCGCTTGCTACACCCGGGAATCGAACCGACTAAAATCTGTAAAAATGACACCCTGTACTTTTATTGCGTTGATCGTTAGGATCACTTATAAGGATGAAATCTTTCTAAGAAACTTGATAAATTAAATGAGAGGAAAACCATTAAATCTGGACTTATAAATTCAATGAGTCAAGTTAAAGCTCTATAAGTCAATGATTCATCTGTTAACCTATGTTAGTAATTAATAATTATCATTGACGTGATTTATCCATGACGAGTTGCTATTTGGATCAGACGATTAAAGATTGGTACAAACGGTACAATCAGATGACCTACGAGATCACCAGATCTCGCCCCTATACATTTTTTTTTGAGGAGATATGTGATAAATCAAATTTTCATTAAATCTTATGCGAAAGTAATAATAATAATAATATCCTTGGACATTTCACACAACGCCATATAGTCCCAAGCTCAGCAACCTAATGCTTGTGTTATGGTAACAAGATGGCTGATATACTACTTATATACATTTTTTTTTGTAAATACATACATATTATAGATAGAAAAACACCCAGACTCGTAACAAATACTTGCAGGTCGTACAAATATTTGTTCCGTGCGGGAATCGAACCCGCGACATGCTGCGCAGCAGTCAATCTCTCAACCACTGCGCCAACCGTGTCGTCAAAGTAAACGAGTTGAGAGTTGAAGTTCAGAATACGATTTAGAATATTCACCACAACATGTTATTAAAGGTTACTAGATATGAATTAGTTACGTGAATACATTTGTGTATCCAAGAAAATGGAGACCATTTCGAGTAACTAATTAGTTAGTTTACTATTTTTTGTAAATAATTTAAAATTTCATGGTTTTTCTATAATTTAATTTATCAAGTTTGTTTGAGAGATTTCGTCCTTATAATTGGTCCTAACGATCGATGCAATAATAAGTACAGGGTGTACTTTTTGCAGATTTTAGTCGGTTCGGTTCCCGGGTGTAGCAAGCGATTTTTTGGAAATCTTTGAATGCAGTTCTCTTTCTATTAAAAAATAAAGGAATGTTTTCTTTGGGTAAAATTTTCTATCTACAGTATTAAGAGTACTTTCCCTCCAGGTGACATTACAAAATTCCACCCTGTATATTTCACTTTTTAGTAATAGTACTAACAATCCCACAAAAAGTCCCCGTACCAATTCTTCTTACTACCACTACTTGCTATGTGTTTGCTGTGTTTTATTTAATTTATTTATTTTATGTAAACAACAGTGACATGTCTAGTATAGTCAGCCGCATGCATATCGTAATTGACATTGCCAGCGACTACGTTTTGTTGCAGTAGTGCGACTGTTAGCAAGCGGGAGGCGCGGCCGGCTCGGATCACTCGCCACTCGCGCGGATTAATTAAAAGTTGCGCCCAAAGTTGTACCTCTGGTACTCTCACCAGCAAGCTCGCCGAACAGCTGGAACGTTTAATAACGGACCTTAAGGCGTGTGAGTAAGCGCGGTGTCGGCCGCTCGAGTGAGTTGCTCGCGGTGTTGTTCGTACAAAGCGCACGGCGCAGGTATGCGGCGGCACAATGCCGTGTATCCGCTGCGTCCGTGTCTACATCTGTCGCGACGACACAGCTCCGCGCCGCCTGCTGTCACACAATGCAGACCGATATCTGTGATGCAGACTAACAATATTACGAATGTACTTTACATTTAGATGGATGTTAAGGTGATTAATCAGTACTAGCTAAAATAAGTTTCTCGTGTTATGTTTTTTTAGTTATTAGATTAGTTGCTGGGTGACTAATCTAAGCATACATAGTAAACATTTGGACCGATAATATTATGTCGCTAAAGCTGAACGAAAGTAAGACTAGAGTCTCCTCTTATTGCGTACCCGCTAGTTACAGTAAAGTTGTTACTGGCGTAACAAATAACTATCACTTCCTTCATATACAAATACTTGTATCGAACACAGTTCCAACTATCAGTAGCGACATCAGCACTCACGATTCCTCCCGGCTGCCTTTCGGAAGTTCGCATCAGACGCGCGACCGCTACTGAAAAGTGGCGCAGTCCATAGCCTCTGCTGTTGTCAAAAATATAGTTATACTACGGATCTTTAATTAACATTCAAACAACAAAACGCCTATATTTCGATTTGAATTAATCTACAAAAAAAAAACAAAATAACCCGGTGCTCATATTAAATAATCAGGAACTAAAAGTTCGTACATTAGCGATCCTGTCAAGGCGTCACTCCGTCACGTCGCGCCGCTTGAAATGAACGAGAGCAACCCGTGGTTACGATAGCGACAGACAGGAAAATGCACTTTTTGAAAAATTATTAGAATTAAGAATGCAATTTGATTTACTGTTTGTTTTTTAATGTTACATTGACTCATTCATAAAGATATACTTTGACCGTCATTACAACATAAACTAATCGTTCCCAGGTAGTTGAGCGCACATTTGCAAGTGCGCAATGATTCGAGCAGTGGTTTGCGGCTGCGCGTTTAATATTTATCGCGCATTAGTGACAAACACGCGCCGCCTGTCCGCGGCCGCAGCGCGCCGCGCGCGGACAGGCGCGCCACTGTCATGCCCCTCTCTTTTAGCAACACTCTCATTTTACTGACTCGCGGTTACTATGGCACGTACTTCAATACAACCTTACGCTAACAGACTGAATGCTACTTAAACTTTGTGCCAAACTTGTAATGGCAAGTATAAAAATGAAATATATTTTAGTAACAATAATTTGCTACGCCAACTTTAACTTTTTATTACCTATAGCAAGCCCAATCAAAACGTGTATATGCGTAGGTAAGTAGTGTAGAGATGAATGTAGCCGGAATGTGAATGTGGGTAAGTAGGTCCTGTAGAGATGATTATAGCCTGAATGTGTAGGTAGGTGCTATAGAGATGATTATAGCCTGAATGTGTAGGTAGGTGCTGTAGAGATGACTATAGCCTGAATGTGTAGGTAGGTCCTGTAGAGATGATTATAGCCTGAATGTGTAGGTAGGTCCTGTAGAGATGATTATAGCCTGAATGTGTAGGTAGGTGCTGTAGAGATGATTATAGCCTGAATGTGTAGGTAGGTGCTGCAGAGATGATTATAGGCTGAATGTGTAGGTAGGTCCTGTAGAAATGATTATAGCCTGAATGTGTAGGTAGGTGCTGTAGAGATGATTATAGGCTGAATGTGTAGGTAGGTGCTGTAGAGATGATTATAGGCTGAATGGTGATTCTATGAAAACTCCGCGAGTAGTTTATGAGTTGATGGCGGTTACCTATCATAAGTTAACCGAATTTCATTTAATGTAAAACTTCAACTATTCGTTTTTTTATACTTCATCGAAGTCACGTCTGCCATTATATCAGTTGACCTGTATCAATTCGATTTTTTCGAAAAAACTTCTACCGACGACGTTACACTTTTTCGGCTCGTGTACCTAAAAGCGTGGCGGAGTGTTATCATATAGAAAACAATAAATTACTCTGGGATTAATTATTCTATTCCAGCCCGTTACAGTACTGTGCGAATATTTTCATATTTAATTGAGAGCTATGACACGTTCATGATGGCAAGGTAACACACAAAGTGTGCAAATATGAAGTATGATGTGGTAGGAGGGCAGTATGGGGTGAGGCGCGAAGGTCCGACTGCGTCAATCAAGCCACGTGTGTTGGAGTGCGCGCATCAGGCGCACGGCCGAGCACACAGCCCCCCCCCCCCCACCCCCCACCCCGCGCCGCGCTCGCGCCCGCAGCCACAGGCGCACACAGAAGGCACATGACTATAATTTAACTGCATCTACCTACAGTTACACTCCATTTAAAAATGTCAAGAAAATCATTAATTGTCCTTCTAAATATTTTTTAGTTGTAAAGAGACCAGTGGAAAAGTTAAATCCTCGCCTACCACTCATTGTACAGAGTTAACCTGTCTTAAACTTAAGGATCGCTCTTTCTTAGAACAGGCATTGCGTCTTGAAAGGGCCGGCAAATATGATGATAAATGATCAATGTGGTTGGGTTCCTACTGCACAGTACACACCAGGCGGACCTTCTGCGCCATACGCCAGCGTGGCCCTCGCGGCCCTCGCACAAACTGTCGACTGATAAAAGTTTCACGCGGTCGAGAGTGGCCGCTACCCGCTGCCCACCGACCACCAACTGGGTGCCGACCTCCGGCGCCTGCTCTCAGTCAAGCCGGCACTTGCTCGAGCTCCCTATCAAGGGGGGCAGTAGTCCCAGCTGTCAGCAGCAGTCTGAGCTGGGCTCGTACGTGAGCCTGAAAAGGAGTGTTGGTAACTGCTATTGAAGCCGATCGGCACGCTCGCTTATGAAAAGTCGTTCTAAATGTTACGTTGCATCAGCGTGCTACATGAGGGAGATGCATGAGCACCATACAGACGGGCGTTCACAGTACGCTGTATCGACAACATTACATTCCATGTAAATAAATTGGGATAAGGGCAGGAGAATGATAATGATTTACGGTATCTTCCCTTTAACTGTTCGAGCTATCAGACTCGCTGACCTTCGTGATTTATTTGGCGATGTATTTCTGGAAGCGACTGCGAGTTGTGTCTTCTAAATGTATTTGCCAAAAACACACACGCACAGATTGCGTCACATCAGCAATTCCTGGGAGCGCAAGAGGTCGTGTTAGCATTTTCCGGCTATTATACCGAAATGAAAGCAAAACTATTATACCGAAATGAAAGCAAAACTATTATACCGCAATGAAAGCAAAACTATTATACCGCAATGAAAGCAAAACTATAAAATACAATAGGCATATACTGCGAAAACAAAACATCAAAAAACTGAATATCAGGCAAATAAAGTAAATGTGTGTGAAAAACAAGCGCCCACTTATCTATCCCGACCATTTTAACAGTCGACCGAGTGCGAGAGGTCGCCTGTTCGGCTACGCAACCTATTTACTCATTTATAAGGAGTAAACCCAATATGTGGTAGTTTTTACAAAAAAATCGATAATAATGTGCTCAGTACTAAACAATAACTACACGTCTGCCAAACGAAAAGTGCTTGCCATTAAAAAAGTACTACGCGACGGCTACAGCGTAGCTGACGTCAAGGCTACGGCGTAGCTGACGTCAAGGCTACGTCACCTAAGCGCGCTCGGTTACGCGGCGGCTATTGGAACCAAGTTCTTTAACGCAGCTTGCAGTAGGAGTAAACGTGGTTACAACATAAATTGTCACGTAAAGAAAAAGCGTTATGCCTCAAAAAGTCAATTTCAAGTGTCAAAAGTTTGTTTCTGTTTTTCGATACCGAGCATTCATGCATTCATGAATATACATACAATGCCTCTGTATTGGTGCTTAAAAACTAAATGAAGTTCGTTCCAGCCGGCTGCCTCACAACACCTACTATTCCTTATTTCACCTTTTTGTCCGCGAAGAAAAGGACTCGGGTTCTATTGCCATGGTCCACGAGGAGATTGTAATCGTGAAAGACATTGTTTTGAAACATCTATAAACATGTTGAATGACTGATGTCGCTACTTGTAAAAGTAATAAAGGAATCATCATCATTATCATAATCAGTTTTTAATGTTCCCACTGCTGGGACACAGGGAGTGGGCCATAATCCACGGGCCCAGTCCGGGGTGGTGGATGTCTCATGTCTTCGAATGTTTGGTTCTAGGGCATGCCGGTTTCCTCACGACATTTTCTTTCACCGTTTTGAGAGCAGTGGTGATGTAATTAAATACACAAAGTAAAATGTCTGTTTGCGTTCGAAATCACGAGATCACTCCTCGTCAAAAAGCAATAATATACATTTATGCACGTAATTAACAACTTTCGCATCATTTAAATATACCTACACCTGGATAGAAACCTCCTCACGTTACATGGCAGTAAAATGTGTTATTTCTCCAAGGCCGCTGCTGCAAGCCCACCAGAACACCTAAGACTCAAACTCCTCCATTGAACACCTCGGTATCCTTATAGGCCCAATAACCTCTCTGACAGAATGTCGCTACTCATGTGGTCTCATGGCTGTTGAGTTGCGGTTAACCTCTCTGGCAGAATGTCGCTACTCATGTGGTCTCATGGCTGTTGAGTTGCGGTTAACCTGTGAAGCTGCTTGCTGCTTTCATTTTGCACTTTTTTTTTCTTTATTTATCTATAATATAAAAATGAATCGCTGGATGTGTTGCTAAGCGTAAGGTTATCATAGTTAAGACAGGACGACTTCTGTCGGGTCAGCTAGTATAATTATAATTAAGTATTTAAAAAAAAATGCGTTACTTATTTTACAGTAGTTATTCGTTAGTTTATGTATTTTTTGTTGCTAAACCGAACGTAAACTCGAAGCCCGTCATCCTCTACAACACTAGTAGTGGACATGTGTGCAAGCGTCATCCCGCAACCTGACCAACAGCTACAAGAAAGAAAGAATGAATGAATGAATGATATATTTATTTGCAAGAATATAGGTAGCTACATCAGCAGTGCGATTCTGTTACCATCTCACCGTGAAAACTTACGTGAAGTGAGCGTGGAGTGGGCTGTCAGTGTCATCCCACTTGATTTTAGGGATGTACCACTTACAATCAAAATCGAGATTTTAATGATATTTTTATGCTAATTTTAATAAGTAATTATTTTATTTTATTTCAAAGCTAGCTAGTACCTACTTTGGTACTTACTTACTTACAACATAATTAGTAATAAACTCAATTTCGTTTTTATTTCTTTTTTTCCTAGACTAGCCTTTGTATTTTAACTAAAGGCGCGAGCGGGTCACGCATGTTCGCCAGCATATCAAGTTACCCCAATCTGTCAAATTTCAAAGTGCACACTTCGCGAAAGCACGTTTTTCGGTTGACTAAACGTCTAGTCGTAGATACCTATTCGAGTTTACAGACAATAATTGATTTTAAATCTTAAAACTTGTACAGTAAGGTTCAGAATCGATTGAGAGATTGGTCTGAATCCCGCGCGGCGTTCACTTCACCGCGCTGCCTGCAGGGAATTTTGGCAGAATCCCGTGCTCGTGAAGTGGTCACTTCACGCAAGCACGTTATGCGTTGTCATAGTTACTAATATGAATACCTATATCGTTGACGGGTGTACATCCGGTTGACAGGGTGTAAGTTACAAAACGGTGATTCTTTACAAATTGCTGCAATGTTCTAGCAATGTGAGGAATGTGTGTAAAACTTAAAGCAATGTGCTTTTAGATGTTTTTATGACTAAATCCAAACGTTTTTGTACAGTCAAATTTCTCCAAATGATTTTAAACCTTAAAAATTTTACCGGTAAGGCTCTAAATCGATTGAGAAAATTTGTCTCCTTGCAGTCATTAATATGATGTGACTGCAACTACAATTTACCAATAATTCGTCACGTGCGCATACCTACGTGGACACACCAAGAACATTGCGAAAATACAATACCAACGTCCAATAAGTACAAAATATATTTTATTGTTCCAACTACCTATTCGTTCTTCGGCTTTGGCTCATCGCCGCCCGCCTTTTGAAAGTGCGTGGAGCGATCACTTCGCGGAAACATCATTATTAAGATGCGGTACTTTGTGTATTTATTATATAACATTAGGTATAAATATGTGCGGCTTTTTGGGACATACCTTTAGTTACCTACCTATAAAGGCGATTTTAACACACTGCACACCGCGCGCCGACGGGTAACGCGGGGCAGCGCCCATATCGTTTGCTATGGCCGCCTCGCGCTACGAGACAGAGCGCGGTGCAGTGCGATATTCGCTTTACCTACTTCAGTAAACATTGCCAATAAGATGATGATAATACCTAATATTCATCATCATCAACATACCTACTGCCAAACTCGACCTAGCTCACGGCATCTCATTATCTCTATGTAGGTAACTCTCGGTCTCCGCGACGCGACTTACAGCGCAAGCGTACCTACTGAGAACTCGACTGTTAGGAGGTTGCCATGGCAATCACGCCACGGTGTTTGTTAGGGTCGTTGCCATGCCAATCACGGGAATACCGTGATTGGCATGCCAACGGCTCAAACAAACACCGTTGGCGTGATTTGTAGGCGCTGTCAGTCACGTGCTACTTTCTGTCAAGTGGGCCATGTCTATTCGTTCCTAAAAAGCCCGTCACAGACGTAGCTATAATATAGATTAATATGAATCATAGCAAGGCATATTACGACATATTTTCCATATAGATTTTCGAGTGACCGCACACGCAGCTATAATATATAATTCTATGACATCACAAAAATATCTCAATGTTAATCGAAAAAATTGTGTCAAAAAGTAATACAGTCTATAATATAGGTTGCTGTAGTCGAATTTAAGTTGTGAGTGTCGTATGTGTCTTATTATACTCTCCTGTCGCAGGTCTGCTGGTAGGAAATGATGTGTAATGATGATGTAAGTAGTTCCTTTGCGTTCTTCATCAATATGTATTTTACTTTATTATGTAGTCAGTGTGTAAGAATAGATAGATAAATAAATAAATAAAATTTATTCATTAGTATCACAATCAAAACAATTTGCTAATACATTTCTTCTACTGAGTCTGCTGCCTCCCAGGGTTCAGCTTCGCACTGCTGAGAACGAAGGGGCATCAGGTGTGTGTGCGCTGCACAGCGATCAACTGGAAAAATTGGTATGCATGTATTAATCATTTATTTATTACATTTTCAACTTGCAATTATTCACATAATATAAAAGTGACAGACTTTAGTGCCCAAATGGTTGGCAGAATTGCCGCATTGTATCGTGGTGCTGTAAAAATAGGCCAGCCTTGTGGCCACTTAAAGAGTCGACCAACTGTTTGGTGATGATTGTCTCAAAAAACCAAGGGGCATTAGGACCCCACAGCCCTAGTGTTCAATTTCAAGGCATTATGGTAATTCTGTCAGGCCTCTTCCTATTGCTGCGTGCCAAGCCGTTGAGCTCTAAAACAGCTGTCACCCCTGCGGTGACAAGAGCGCTACAAATGACGTCTTTAATGGCGGCGTGCCGTGCTATCCGGCCTGGGCTCTTACTGCAAGGTAGGCCCCTATGGAGTCCCTCGCCCACCATACTGGCGCCAATGTGTAGTCCCGTGATAAAAATAAATGATTATACCATGGTATGGTACCTGAAGCTGCTAATACCACTGTGGCTGGGACCTGGGATTTATTGGCCAATCTGCATCCGGGCAAGCATAGCACTTCAGGTCCAATCAGGTGCAGGCTAAAATCTTCCCTGTCAACTTTTCAGTGCTGTGGACAGAAGACAGAAACATTAAGCTAAATAATATTTGATTTATTTTTATATTACTCATTTTATTAAATTAAATCAGAACTATCGCTGTTCAGTTGCGGAATTCACTCCCGCCTGACGACATTAGAGACTGCCAAACAGTTGCAATTTATGTATTATGTTTTTTCTTTTTAAGCTTACAGACATCGTCTACATCTCCTTTATCGAGTTTCCTATTGTAGTTGTGCTGGAACAGATTTCTTTAGAAACAAGCATCACCTATAAAATTATGTATTTTCTGTTCCTTTCTTCTTGTCTGTTTTTATGTGTGTACATAAATGGTTAAACAAAATAAATTATTAAATTTTAACATTATCTAATACACACATCATCAAATTAATTTTTAAATACTGACAACATTATCATTTCTATTTCAAGTGAGCAGAGAAAATGTCTATTTTTGTTCTCCTACATAAATCACACAAATATTTACTTACAAGAATGAGATGTATAAGTTGAGTTTAGCTGCAACCTGACTTTTCTTTTCATAAAACTAGAGCACAATTTTCTAATATGACAGACACTTCTATTGAGGTATCTGAAAACAAAAATAAGTTAAATCAACAAAAGTTCAGGTAATCCCAATAATCAGCGGGTAATACCATTCTCCTGCCCTTATCCGAATTTATTTGGGGTCGGCGCAACATGTCTTCTTCTTCCATACTTCTCTATTAGTCGTCATCTCGATAGTCACTCCCTTTCTAGCCATATCATCTTTCACACAATCCATCCATCGTTTCTTTGGCCTCCCTCTACTTGTATAGCCATCCACATTCATACTCACAACTCTCCGGACAACATTTTCCTCATTCCTCCGCATAACATGCCCATACCATGACAACCGATTTCCACACAACTTTTCGGTCACCGGTGTCACTTTCAGACTTCCTCTTATATACTCATTACGTATTCTATCCATTCGCGTAACACCACACATCCCACATAACATTCTCATCTCAGCTGCATGCAATTGTCTTTCATGAATATTTATAGCTTTTTAAGTAGTTCATTAAATTATCAGTCTTACAAGACAGAAAACATAAAAAAAATGATAATAATGTTTCATAAATTTTTTGAAAACAATCATTTGTACTTACAAATAATTAATAATACACATGATGTAAAATAGGTACTGGTATCCAGCAGCATCCGGTTAGACTGAAAGCCCAGTAAGCCCACCCCAACAAACAGTTGGAAAAAGGCTTGGCAGATTGATTGAATTCTGATACACATCTGAAAAAACAAATGTTGTTTATCATATTTAAAGGGTGATACGAGGGGTGATCAATAATGTTTGACATTCATTTTAAAGGTTGCAGACAGCCTATTTAGGTTAATCAATAACATTAATAAAACGAGGTGGGTAACCCATACCCATTGAGCAATAAATTGAGGGCTGACACTGGGCAGTGTCCAAAGTATGTCTTTGTGACGGCAGGTAGTTGAATTTCAATCACACAACTCGAAGCATTTGTTTCAATTAAAACATTTGCAGGCACTTTACATTATTATCGTTTACCTACCTCTTTTACCAGGCGGTCGTTTAGTTTGAGTTTATAGTGAAGCTAGCCGCCCCATCACAAGACGAAGCAAGTCTTAATATGGAGAAGAAACTTTATGGACAGTCTTTTAAATCGAAATTTATGTTACAGAGGTTAACTTGTTTGATAATTACTTCTTCTTCTTCTTCTTTTTCTTTTAGCACAACTTCCATTAATTACATCACACGCCATCTTTTCTTCAAAGTGATCAATCCTCAAAGTCTGAACCGGGCGGATATGCCGCGTATTCAAATACAGAATCTTATTACTTATTTAGCTAGCTCAATAAAACATACAATGCCAAAATTCTAACTGGTTAATTCTTTTATAATCATAGTTTGCCGCCATGCTTAATTATTAAACATGGCGGCAAACTGCAAAGTGCAAAATAAGTCTGAAAAGTTGAATCGAAAACTTACGCGAAAACCGCCAATATTCTAAGTTGTCTATGTTTTTTCCAACCACAGTACGCGTTTGAAATAACGATTATTTGAGATAATCGACTAAAATTACTTTTACACGAAAAAGGCTAATTTTTCAATTGTTTATTCTGTAATTAGCTTTTAAAATATCATATTTTTAGGTTTTAACCGGGTAAAACCTAATATATAATGAATACTTGTTTCACTAAATCGTTGTAATAATTTAATATTGCCATTTATTAAAAAAAACTAAGTGCAGATTGTAATTATAATTTATATTACTAGTTATATAATAATATTTGTATTTTTATTATTTATAATTAATTTATATACATATATTTTTATATATCTAAGTACATAATATTGTGTTTTGCTTTAGATATTAATGTTGCAGAAAATAAGAAAAAAATATCAAATGTTATGCCAATTCTCACGAAAACGACCGGTACTCAAAATAATAAGAAAATTAAGCTTAGTTATTGGCATTGACAACTATCCATTGCGCTCTGTCCCACAGCTTTGTCATAATGGTGTTCGAAAGTTTTGCACTGAATAATATTTAATTGCCTCCGCTTTTCAAATTAAAAATGTCGCATAAACAAGTTATTTACGATAGCAAGAATAAAATTGCAATACTAATTCAACCAACAAATTCATAATCGAATGATGATTCAAACAAATATTTCTAAGATTGTTTTTATTCTGCATGAATAGAACGATATTTTTATTAAAAAAATAAGAAATATAATACGTATGTCAGTTTTAGTCGTGCAAATTTATCTCGAATACGATTTCGCAATATTAGTTTATTCGACCGCGTATTCTGTGGTAAGAAAAACATAGACAACCCACACTAAACTTGACATTAGAAGTTCTGTTTATTGTGATCTGGCGTCACAGAAAATGGCGCGGTGTTTAAAGGTCAATACTTCAATGTTATTATTGAATAGGAGAGCTAAATTAGTTACGAAAATAATTGACAAACTATAAAATAAGAAGAATATTTTGCACATACATTTAGTTATGAAAACTTGTTGTTTGAGTAAATTCCTTGAACAACCGGAAATGTGACCCAGTACTAATAAATATTGAGTTTAGAAAAATAATTATACTTCAATTTTAAGTTTAATTCTAAAAACGTCTTTGTTTTTTTTAATTGGCATGTTTATTTATAAAAGAATTAACCAGATAAAATTTTGGCATTGTATGTTTTATTGAGCTAGCTAAATAAGTAATAAGATTCTGTATTTGAATACGCGGCATATCCGCCCGGTTCAGACTTTGTGGATTGATTGATCACTTTGAAGAAAAGATGGCGTGTGATGTAATTAATGGAAGTTGTGCTAAAAGAAAAAGAAGAAGAAGAAGAAGTAATTATCAAACAAGTTAACCTCTGTAACATAAATTTCGATTTAAAAGACTGTCCATAAAGTTTCTTCTCCATATTAAGACTTGCTTCGTCTTGTGATGGGGCGGCTAGCTTCACTATAAACTCAAACTAAACGACCGCCTGGTAAAAGAGGTAGGTAAACGATAATAATGTAAAGTGCCTGCAAATGTTTTAATTGAAACAAATGCTTCGAGTTGTGTGATTGAAATTCAACTACCTGCCGTCACAAAGACATACTTTGGACACTGCCCAGTGTCAGCCCTCAATTTATTGCTCAATGGGTATGGGTTACCCACCTCGTTTTATTAATGTTATTGATTAACCTAAATAGGCTGTCTGCAACCTTTAAAATGAATGTCAAACATTATTGATCACCCCTCGTATCACCCTTTAAATATGATAAACAACATTTGTTTTTTCAGATGTGTATCAGAATTCAATCAATCTGCCAAGCCTTTTTCCAACTGTTTGTTGGGGTGGGCTTACTGGGCTTTCAGTCTAACCGGATGCTGCTGGATACCAGTACCTATTTTACATCATGTGTATTATTAATTATTTGTAAGTACAAATGATTGTTTTCAAAAAATTTATGAAACATTATTATCATTTTTTTTATGTTTTCTGTCTTGTAAGACTGATAATTTAATGAACTACTTAAAAAGCTATAAATATTCATGAAAGACAATTGCATGCAGCTGAGATGAGAATGTTATGTGGGATGTGTGGTGTTACGCGAATGGATAGAATACGTAATGAGTATATAAGAGGAAGTCTGAAAGTGACACCGGTGACCGAAAAGTTGTGTGGAAATCGGTTGTCATGGTATGGGCATGTTATGCGGAGGAATGAGGAAAATGTTGTCCGGAGAGTTGTGAGTATGAATGTGGATGGCTATACAAGTAGAGGGAGGCCAAAGAAACGATGGATGGATTGTGTGAAAGATGATATGGCTAGAAAGGGAGTGACTATCGAGATGACGACTAATAGAGAAGTATGGAAGAAGAAGACATGTTGCGCCGACCCCAAATAAATTCGGATAAGGGCAGGAGAATGGTATTACCCGCTGATTATTGGGATTACCTGAACTTTTGTTGATTTAACTTATTTTTGTTTTCAGATACCTCAATAGAAGTGTCTGTCATATTAGAAAATTGTGCTCTAGTTTTATGAAAAGAAAAGTCAGGTTGCAGCTAAACTCAACTTATACATCTCATTCTTGTAAGTAAATATTTGTGTGATTTATGTAGGAGAACAAAAATAGACATTTTCTCTGCTCACTTGAAATAGAAATGATAATGTTGTCAGTATTTAAAAATTAATTTGATGATGTGTGTATTAGATAATGTTAAAATTTAATAATTTATTTTGTTTAACCATTTATGTACACACATAAAAACAGACAAGAAGAAAGGAACAGAAAATACATAATTTTATAGGTGATGCTTGTTTCTAAAGAAATCTGTTCCAGCACAACTACAATAGGAAACTCGATAAAGGAGATGTAGACGATGTCTGTAAGCTTAAAAAGAAAAAACATAATACATAAATTGCAACTGTTTGGCAGTCTCTAATGTCGTCAGGCGGGAGTGAATTCCGCAACTGAACAGCGATAGTTCTGATTTAATTTAATAAAATGAGTAATATAAAAATAAATCAAATATTATTTAGCTTAATGTTTCTGTCTTCTGTCCACAGCACTGAAAAGTTGACAGGGAAGATTTTAGCCTGCACCTGATTGGACCTGAAGTGCTATGCTTGCCCGGATGCAGATTGGCCAATAAATCCCAGGTCCCAGCCACAGTGGTATTAGCAGCTTCAGGTACCATACCATGGTATAATCATTTATTTTTATCACGGGACTACACATTGGCGCCAGTATGGTGGGCGAGGGACTCCATAGGGGCCTACCTTGCAGTAAGAGCCCAGGCCGGATAGCACGGCACGCCGCCATTAAAGACGTCATTTGTAGCGCTCTTGTCACCGCAGGGGTGACAGCTGTTTTAGAGCTCAACGGCTTGGCACGCAGCAATAGGAAGAGGCCTGACAGAATTACCATAATGCCTTGAAATTGAACACTAGGGCTGTGGGGTCCTAATGCCCCTTGGTTTTTTGAGACAATCATCACCAAACAGTTGGTCGACTCTTTAAGTGGCCACAAGGCTGGCCTATTTTTACAGCACCACGATACAATGCGGCAATTCTGCCAACCATTTGGGCACTAAAGTCTGTCACTTTTATATTATGTGAATAATTGCAAGTTGAAAATGTAATAAATAAATGATTAATACATGCATACCAATTTTTCCAGTTGATCGCTGTGCAGCGCACACACACCTGATGCCCCTTCGTTCTCAGCAGTGCGAAGCTGAACCCTGGGAGGCAGCAGACTCAGTAGAAGAAATGTATTAGCAAATTGTTTTGATTGTGATACTAATGAATAAATTTTATTTATTTATTTATCTATCTATTCTTACACACTGACTACATAATAAAGTAAAATACATATTGATGAAGAACGCAAAGGAACTACTTACATCATCATTACACATCATTTCCTACCAGCAGACCTGCGACAGGAGAGTATAATAAGACACATACGACACTCACAACTTAAATTCGACTACAGCAACCTATATTATAGACTGTATTACTTTTTGACACAATTTTTTCGATTAACATTGAGATATTTTTGTGATGTCATAGAATTATATATTATAGCTGCGTGTGCGGTCACTCGAAAATCTATATGGAAAATATGTCGTAATATGCCTTGCTATGATTCATATTAATCTATATTATAGCTACGTCTGTGACGGGCTTTTTAGGAACGAATAGACATGGCCCACTTGACAGAAAGTAGCACGTGACTGACAGCGCCTACAAATCACGCCAACGGTGTTTGTTTGAGCCGTTGGCATGCCAATCACGGTATTCCCGTGATTGGCATGGCAACGACCCTAACAAACACCGTGGCGTGATTGCCATGGCAACCTCCTAACAGTCGAGTTCTCAGTAGGTACGCTTGCGCTGTAAGTCGCGTCGCGGAGACCGAGAGTTACCTACATAGAGATAATGAGATGCCGTGAGCTAGGTCGAGTTTGGCAGTAGGTATGTTGATGATGATGAATATTAGGTATTATCATCATCTTATTGGCAATGTTTACTGAAGTAGGTAAAGCGAATATCGCACTGCACCGCGCTCTGTCTCGTAGCGCGAGGCGGCCATAGCAAACGATATGGGCGCTGCCCCGCGTTACCCGTCGGCGCGCGGTGTGCAGTGTGTTAAAATCGCCTTTATAGGTAGGTAACTAAAGGTATGTCCCAAAAAGCCGCACATATTTATACCTAATGTTATATAATAAATACACAAAGTACCGCATCTTAATAATGATGTTTCCGCGAAGTGATCGCTCCACGCACTTTCAAAAGGCGGGCGGCGATGAGCCAAAGCCGAAGAACGAATAGGTAGTTGGA
This sequence comes from Hyppa rectilinea, assembly GCA_951799385.1. Lineage (NCBI taxonomy): Eukaryota > Metazoa > Arthropoda > Insecta > Lepidoptera > Noctuidae > Hyppa > Hyppa rectilinea. The sequence goes on from OX637317.1 coordinate 144,463, forward strand.
ACAATAAAATATATTTTGTACTTATTGGACGTTGGTATTGTATTTTCGCAATGTTCTTGGTGTGTCCACGTAGGTATGCGCACGTGACGAATTATTGGTAAATTGTAGTTGCAGTCACATCATATTAATGACTGCAAGGAGACAAATTTTCTCAATCGATTTAGAGCCTTACCGGTAAAATTTTTAAGGTTTAAAATCATTTGGAGAAATTTGACTGTACAAAAACGTTTGGATTTAGTCATAAAAACATCTAAAAGCACATTGCTTTAAGTTTTACACACATTCCTCACATTGCTAGAACATTGCAGCAATTTGTAAAGAATCACCGTTTTGTAACTTACACCCTGTCAACCGGATGTACACCCGTCAACGATATAGGTATTCATATTAGTAACTATGACAACGCATAACGTGCTTGCGTGAAGTGACCACTTCACGAGCACGGGATTCTGCCAAAATTCCCTGCAGGCAGCGCGGTGAAGTGAACGCCGCGCGGGATTCAGACCAATCTCTCAATCGATTCTGAACCTTACTGTACAAGTTTTAAGATTTAAAATCAATTATTGTCTGTAAACTCGAATAGGTATCTACGACTAGACGTTTAGTCAACCGAAAAACGTGCTTGCGCGAAGTGTGCACTTTGAAATTTGACAGATTGGGGTAACTTGATATGCTGGCGAACATGCGTGACCCGCTCGCGCCTTTAGTTAAAATACAAAGGCTAGTCTAGGAAAAAAAGAAATAAAAACGAAATTGAGTTTATGACTAATTATGTTGTAAGTAAGTAAGTACCAAAGTAGGTACTAGCTAGCTTTGAAATAAAATAAAATAATTACTTATTAAAATTAGCATAAAAATATCATTAAAATCTCGATTTTGATTGTAATGTTAATGCTTGGTCAATCCCTAGCATCAGTTGAATGACACTGACAGCTCACTCCACGCAAGTATTCACGGTGAGATTTTTACAGAATCGACCGGCAGTTCTTAATATCTATCGGTTTCAATAGTGAAACCGAATATAGTTCGGCATTACAGCCGTGCAAATATTTAGATTTTACATTTAATTTTTAAATATATAGCATGCAGTACATATTTAGTAGTTAGGATAATATTATATTAAATAGGTTCATAATTAAAGTTTTGATTACAATGCAATTAATAAAATTAAAATTAAATACAATTAAAATAGCAATCAATAATAATGATGTCATGCCAATAAAAAATAGTCAGAATAATAAAAATATTTCAAAATTATTCAAGTAATGTCAATACGTAGATGTCATAATAATTATAATATTAAATAAATGAAATAATAATCAATTTTACATTTTATAATCAAAATATTCATTGATGTAATAAAAACATCTCTCACACAACCAGTTAAATAGTTTTCTATTAAATTCTATACCTGAAGCACTTATAAATTCTTTGGGTATTTTCACCGCCATGGTATAACAATTTTTGCCGCAAACTTTGAGTCTATTACGATTTACGCGGGACTACTAGTGGCTTTTGTACTATTTTTCCCTTTGACATAGCCTTTTCATCTTTTTCAAAAAGCGACCAATTGTTTCTTACAAATTTGCAGGTTTCAAACACATATAAACAGGGGAGGGTTAGTAGTTTTTGCTTAATGAATACAGGCTTACAAGAGTCTGTCCACTTAAGATTGTAAATTGACCTTACACACTTTTTTTGGGCTATAGAATTTCCCCATATAGTTATTCCATACCTTAAAACGGAAGAAACATGGCTGTGGTATACCAATAAGGCTGTTTGAATGTCTGTTAAATTTTTGATCCTCCTAAGTGCAAATACGAATTTATTTATTTTCTTACATACCTACATTATCTACTTGAGCTTTCCAATTGCAAAGTCTGTACATAACTACTCCTAAAAAATTGATATTATTAACTTCTTCTATGTCATTATTATTGTATTTTAAACTTAATTTCATTTCATTTTCTAATTTTTTGTGGTTATTATAAGGCAAAAATGTTATAAATTTAGTTTTATTTGTATTTATTTTCAAGTTATTCCTATCTAGCCAATTTATTAAATCTGTCAATGCTTTATTCGTAGCTATTTTACTGTCATCTAGAGTTTTCTCTTTTGTCAATACGGTAGTATCATCTGCGAACAATATATTATATTGGTTAGTGGAGTTAGGCAGTTCGTTTATGTATATTATAAACAATAAGGGGCCAAAGACACTTCCCTGTGGTACACCACAGTAGTTTTCTAAGTAAGGTGACCTAAATGTTTTCAGGGTGTTAGTTACGAGACACATTTTTTAATCTCCGTGCATTGTTATCGGCAGAAAGAAAGAAATAAAAAATATTTATTCAGCACAAACAGGACGCACAAATATAAAAATAAACAAAAAAAGTCACATACTTACTATATCCGTGCAAATCAGCTAAAAAACCTCGTATTCAGAAACATCAAAATCATTGACAGTTGGTATCGCGGCCATGGACAATGGATGGACCACAGACAAAAACTGACAACCTAATCAACATAATATTGATATTGCATAACATGATTCTATTACTCTTTGATAACATGACAACATAACACTACAACAATAACAAATCTACATAATTCTTTTTAAATACTACAATGTGCGAGAAACAGAAATGCCGATTGCAGGGTGATAACTCAACCACTGTTTATTTCTACGACTAACACGTTGAAGCCGTGCGTCGCATCTGTGCATGAATTGGTCGATACATGCACAGATGCGACGACAACACAACAATATCGATGACAGCTACAAGGTATGTGCGTGTGCCCTCTGTTACATTTTTACTAAGGAACGGAATGTGTAGGAGACCAAACACGCCGGGTAAAATACATAATTGACACCAAGTAACATTATTTAAAGAAAACCGTATTTAAAGCCGACACGGTTGACGTTTTGACGACACGGTTGGCGCAGTGTTTGAGCGATTGACTGCTGCGCAGCATGTCGCGGGTTCGATTCCCGTACGGAACAAATATTTGTACCACCTACAAGTATTTGTTCCGGGTCTGGGTGTTTTTCTATCTATAATATGTATGTATTTACAAAAAAAAATGTATATAAGTAGTTTATCAGCCATCTCGTTACCATAACACAAGCATTAGGTTGCTTAGCTTGGGACTACATGGCGTTGTGTGAAATGTCCAAGGATATTATTATTATTATTATAAAGCGTTGACAACTGCGGTACAAGAATCGAAAGATGTCAATTAGCTGATGTCTATTGACAACGACTGCACGAGAATCGAAGATGTCAATGCTGCTCTCTTTTGAAATATAATTGTAAAGTCTATTCGAATGGTGAATGTTATTAAAATTTGTTATCACCAGAAGTTCCAAGTATTCGGTATTCGGGTGTTGTCTATACCTGGTACTGATGGTTATAGGGAGCAGCATAGCTGACGACTCCGCCGTGGAATGTAGGACCTCAAATATGCAGGTTTATTAGTACTTATTGCTTTTGCGATGAGAATGCAAAGGGTCCAAATTGAATTTAACAATATGTTCAGAATAGCACTGCAGCGTTATAGAGAAGCCGCACCGGTATAACACTTACTTAACACGTTATAGAGAAGCCGCACCGGTATAACACTTACTTAACACGTTATAGAGAAGCCGCACCGGTATAACACTTACTTAACACGTTATAGAGAAGCCGCACCGGTATAACACTTACTTAACACGTTATAGAGAAGCCGCACCGGTATAACACTTACTTAACACGTTATAGAGAAGCCGCACCGGTATAACACTTACTTAACACGTTATAGAGAAGCCGCACCGGTATAACACTTACTTAACACGTTATAGAGAAGCCGCACCGGTATAACACTTACTTAACACGTTATAGAGAAGCCGCACCGGTATAACACTTACTTAACACGTTATAGAGAAGCCGCACCGGTATAACACTTACTTAACACGTTATAGAGAAGCCGCACCGGTATAACACTTACTTAACACGTTATAGAGAAGCCGCACCGGTATAACACTTACTTAACACGTTATAGAGAAGCCGCACCGGTATAACACTTACTTAACACGTTATAGAGAAGCCGCACCGGTATAACACTTACTTAACACGTTATAGAGAAGCCGCACCGGTATAACACTTACTTAACACGTTATAGAGAAGCCGCACCGGTATAACACTTACTTAACACGTTATAGAGAAGCCGCACCGGTATAACACTTACTTAACACGTTATAGAGAAGCCGCACCGGTATAACACTTACTTAACACGTTATAGAGAAGCCGCACCGGTATAACACTTACTTAACACGTTATAGAGAAGCCGCACCGGTATAACACTTACTTAACACGTTATAGAGAAGCCGCACCGGTATAACACTTACTTAACACGTTATAGAGAAGCCGCACCGGTATAACACTTACTTAACACGTTATAGAGAAGCCGCACCGGTATAAGACTTACTTAACACGTTATAGAGAAGCCGCACCGGTATAACACTTACTTAACACGTTATAGAGAAGCCGCACCGGTATAACACTTACTTAACACGTTATAGAGAAGCCGCACCGGTATAAGACTTACTTAACACGTTATAGAGAAGCCGCACCGGTATAACACTTACTTAACACGTTATAGAGAAGCCGCACCGGTATAACACTTACTTAACACGTTATAGAGAAGCCGCACCGGTATAAGACTTACTTAACACGTTATAGAGAAGCCGCACCGGTATAACACTTACTTAACACGTTATAGAGAAGCCGCACCGGTATAACACTTACTTAACACATTTCCTTTGCACGCTCTCAATATGTGCTGCGTCGCAGCATGGCCGCGACATTGCCACGTGAACCATAGCACAATATACATTGTAGGAGTTTGAATCTAAAACAATTTCATTGAGAACAGAACCATTCCTACTTGGTTTGGGTTTGAGTTACCGTTTTTTATTTTTTCTTCTACATACATATGTATAATACTAATCCTAACTAAAAATATTATAAATCCGAATTTTGGATGGATGTTTGTTACTCAATCACGTTAGAACGGCTGAATGGATCTAGAAGGAATTTGGCACACAGATAACCTAACCTAACCTTAATGAACACGTAGGGTAACCCCGGCAGTAAGTTTTCGTGAAAAATGTCCGACATCCACGCGGGCGAAGTCGCCGGCAGAAGCTAGTGGGAAATATAAATACCTGCTCGAAGTCACCCAGGCATAGGCCACATGCGTCATGCGCTGACTTCGTCCGCAACACCAGCATACACTTTATTCAGCAAACAAATCCTATTCGTGCTATCGTGGAAGCCAAGATAAACGCAGCGGTTTGTATCAAACGGTCTTTTAATATGGCATCGTGAAGAGTTCCTCACCCGAGCTGGCCGGCTGTCGCCTGTACATAATGTATGCAGGGCTGGCACGGGCTGGGCACTTGGGCAGGACACGTACGTATTGAACCGCGGCAACCCTTTATGTATTTATCATACGGATCCAGCAAATCTTTCTACTTCGTCCTTTTTCTTTCAACTTTATTTTATTTTGTTTTGGGCTGGACCGAATTGTTTATGCATTAAGTATAATGCCATGGTGTATCGTAAGAATGTGCACCGAGTTTGTTATTCGGTGTTCACTGGTAAGCTCGGGCTTATGTTCTTTATGAGATAGGACCGATTACTATGTTCAAACGTGAGTATTTCATAGTCTTCATCCGAACAGTCACAACATTGACATCGAATTCCGTGTATAGAATAAATCATGGTACCGCGACCCGAACACGGAACGGCTTAAAAACCTGTCCGGTTGAAAGTCGCGCACTACGGTCGGCACTACCGCACTAGGGCGGCGCCGGCGGGCGGTCGCTTTGACAAGGCTCGGGAGACCGCCGGCCGTCCGGGCCGGGCGGTGGCTGGATAACGTTTCGTTGAATAAAACATTACATAATTCAATCCATCTCACGTAATGAATGTCAATCGTAGTCAGGATTCGCTCGCTAGAGGTGCGCCACGCGAGCGCCTCTCAAGTAGGTATTATCGATATGCGAGGCGCGTCCCTCGCGACCCTCTTCCATGTCGATATGTGGCGTCACACCAACACCTAACTCTTCAATAATTCATCAAGCCTTGCTGGCTATTAGTTATAAAACCATTTTTCACAGAGACAAGCCGACGTTTTGCATTGTAAGTTCTACTCGCAGGGAGCTTGGTAGTGCGTGTTGTACGCTCGCTATTAATTGGATGCTATCAGGCGCACTGAAGCAGCCTCAGAGCTAACAAACGGATTAATGACGCTTCGCTGAGAGTTAACTAAGTTGCGAGTGTTGCCGCTGTGCGAACTGTGTCAGTCGACAATCGGCACGGAGGGTCGCGCGTTAGTTCGCAGCCGCGCACCGTAACAACACACAGAAATACGACACGCGATCACACCAGTCCAGGAACGTGAATAATTGGTAAACCAAACTATTTCGAATCACAGGAGATGCAGACTTGCAGTGACTTTCACACACGCCAGCTGGCGATCAGCTCGCCAATGAGAGCAAAGGAAAGGGTTCCTCACGCAAGTTGTCACCGCGGTCCGCGACGCTCCGTGCCCTCGTCGACAGGCCAACGTAATTACTGTCATTGGTTAGATATTATACTGTAGAACAGATTGTGAGAGATATCGCTAATGTGCGACAAGATCGTGTCAAGTCACAAAACGTTTCTCAGGGTAGCGGACACTTGCGCGAAAGACATTTCCGCGACAGAGACTCGCGCGAACCACTAGCGCGAAGAGATTTTGGTTTCGCCGCAGTCGGCTCATATACATTTGAAATCTTTCAGTGTCACGTATTTGGGAAAGGGTCCTGCCTGCTGGTCTCAGTTTCAGATTATTTGCTTGTTCTTACTTTTCTGTGTCGGTAGAAAACCTACTTATACTAAATTAGTATTGAGCGTAATTTTCTAGGTACCTACCCACAGCAGTCGTATTTTTTTCATAAAGAACTATTATAATACAGGCTTTGATGCATACACTGCCGGACCAAAAAAATTTAAGTCAAAACTCTACTTGCGCCAGGCGTTATAGGTAATTTTGTTCCTGATATCGTATTATAAGTGTGTGCCCGACCCAGATCTCGAATGACCATGTCACTTTGTACTGGGATCGATCTATAATTACTGACAGGACTATTGTCGCCCATAGGCCTGATTTGATGGCTCGCGAGGTTTTCAACATGTGGGATGAGGATACAGTAATAATTGTGCCGATTGTCGTGACGGCCAATGACATCATAGCCAAGAGGCTCTCGTTAGGCAGCTGGATCAAGGCTTGATCCAAATAGCGGTACTCTTGGACACGCGGCTGCCCTGACCACACAGCTAGTAATAAGTCAATGTATGACTTAAGGCACAGTATGTAGAACCAAAGTGGTAAAATATGATTATATTATCACAAGGTATTTTGTTGTAACATTTAACACAGAACCCCAGAAAATTCAATATGATGTCACATTAGCTACTATATATACATCAGTTAGGTACATCAGTTGATGTCAACCTAATACGTCATTTGGACCTTTTTTGACCGTGTGTTATTTGAAGAACAGTTTCTTTTGAAGTGATTGGGGCTAAATCAATCCTTCATCAAGAAACTTTGAACTGTGCGAGTCGAGCAAGCGCGATGTTAGAGCAAACGTGGATACTGTGCTCCGAGCGGCCCGGGGCCGAGCTGATCCATACACGTACGTCTATTGGACGGCCTACCTACCACACTATTTGAATGTAAACGAAACTTATCTGAAAAGTAAAGAGTGATTGGAAGGCGAACCATCGGGTTCGCGTATTGAAAACTTTTCGTCGAGTGAAATGGCAGCAGTTTTGGAAACATGTTAACTTAGTATTAAGTAAAATCTAAATACGCAGTTTTTCTTAGTTTTTCCTAATTATCCTAATGTTTAAAACGATCAAGGGTAAATAAAATAGTTTAAATCCTCCTTACAATTGTGACAGCGGAAGTCAGCGGTATGGCAACGCCGTAAGAATGGGTAATAGTTGGCCTCCCCGGCTAGTACGTTGTGCAGGGCGCGGTGCAAAAACCGCGCGAGCGGCCAGGCGCGCGCCCAGTGGCCCGGCAAATAGCAGATTTGTGTAATCCCCACTGAGCACTTACCGATATCCCTACCTATGTAACTAGTCTACCTTTATTACGAGCACAGAAGCTCCACTGCACACGAACAAGCTAAAGCAGAGGATCGGCACGGATATGTCACGACGTGTATAGTGGACCGCGCTCTGACGGCAGCCTTAGGGCAAAGCTTAACCTACCGGGGAATGTGTGATAACTTGTCAGTTGACAAGGTTCTGATGGCCAACTCTGAGCCCTACGCCAACCCCTAGGACTCGTTACGAACATTGACCAGTGGCCCTTCTGCAAGCGCTCCCGTGGCACGCACGCTGCGGCGCCGTCGAGCTCGTGTTATTGACTCGCCGATACTGACGGAGGTACTGTACTGCGCAGTTTGCGCGATTGGATTGCTTTTCAAATTCACGCGAGAATTTTGTGTGAAATTTCAGTGTATTTTTACGTGTGGAGTCTGTGGAGCGTTCGCATGACTCGCGGATGAGCTGAGCGTCAGGTCGACCTCGGTAGCTGCGGCCCACTAGTGCGCAGCGCACGGCAGGACGCGCAAGTTCGCATGACTCGAGGATGAGCTGAGTGTCAGGTCGACCTCGGTAGCTGCGGCCTACTAGTGCGCAGCGCACGGCATGACGCGCACGTTCGCACAGTTCATGTATCGTGATGAAATTTAGGAATGCTCACTGAAAATTAAATTGGTTACGGAGCCAATCATAATAGTAAAGTTAAGTGTGTGTCCTCTCTGCCAGATAAATTGTTGTATAAATTTGGGAATTGTAAAAAATGCACCTAGGTACAATTGGGAATCAAACGAGCTTACCTGTTAAGCGAAGTCTTGATTCTAATTTTATGAACAGAGATCTGAAATATAATTGGTAAACAGAGTAGTATTTCCTACACACACTTATAACATCGCGATATTTTAGAGATAAAATAAGTAAATAATTTCAAATAGCAACATTATTTGGCTATATCTTCTATGTATTGGCAACCCCATATCCCATATGTCACTTATTTTAGAGGTCCCATAAATTCACTAAGTTCTCCTGAAAGGATACGTGAATCGGAGAGTCTAATTATTGCAGGTCTGGGGCTTTTACCTAGTGGTGGGTGGGTAATTATATTTCAGATCTCTGTTCATAAAATTAGAATCAAGACTTCGCTTAACAGGTAAGCTCGTTTGATTCCCAATTTTATTTCACATAGATCTGAAATATAATTGGTAAACAGAGTAGATGTTTAGAGTTATCTGCAATAATTAATTTAGCAACAAATAATAATACAAAGTATGCTATGGCCTACTTTTATGGAATTTAAACTCAAACTGAAAGTATTTATTTCATATAAACCGATCACAGGCACCCCCGAATCTTCAAGGGGTTGGTCTGTCAGAAAGACGAGCCAGCTGCCCACTCCAAAGCAGCAGGTACATAGAGAAGAACAAGGCAAGAGGCTCCATGGACACATTCCTAAACAAATAATGGTTACAACATATTGGTTACATAGTTCATATTATTATTATACATGTGAGAATGATGCAGAATGCTAAAGGCATACAATAAAAAATATGTAAAACAATTCAAAAATTAAATTAAAACAAGCCATAGCCGCTAAGAGGTGACCAGTCCCTACTGAAAGCGCCCGTTCACGAACGAGACGCATGGATTAGAACCATTCAGCTCAACCATTTTGATCTGATTTTGAATGATCCAACACATCCCGACCATCAGCGAGACGGTAAAGTGAGCATGGCATACTCACAGCCGCCAGGGCACATTCAAGTCAATGAAAGACTTACCCAGTAAATGGTTGCTTTATAGTAGGTACATAGTACTCACATATGTGCTGCGCATTTATGCAATATTAAGAGATAGAAATTTATAAAATGCAATTATGAGAAATCTTATCAATTAGTTGATGCACCCTTGTGGAGCAGGTCTACCATTGACCGTAGCATAATAAATAATTAGTTTGTGGATCATGCCTGGTGGTTGATTATAATTATCTCATTGTTGATTATGAAAAGCTCAAGCTTTTATTGAGCATAATAGGATAAAAGTACCTAATAAATCAGAGCATTTTGTAATTTATTAATAATTAAGGATGTATAAAGCAAAATTTGTTGAGAGTGAATTTTCAGTAAGTTATAGTACTTAGCAAATGTTTTTGAATTATTTGACCGTCAAGTTGCCTTTCTTATGGTGTCAATGTTGATGTCAGCTCTTGGGGCAGATGAGGTTACTGTGTGCATTGTGGTATGGAAAGTGAGTTGGGGTCTATCAATGTCACTTTCCTTCAGACTTACTTCCTTCTACATTTTATCCATCTACTGAGGCCATTGTTTTTTTTTTTTTTTTTTTTAGTAATTCCAATATTCTTGACTTCTAAGTGTTTCAGTGATTTAAATGTGGTCTATTAAATATTATTAATAAAATGGAAGTTTTAATGAAGTCAATTTTAATGACTGTTTTATCATTTGTTATAGCAATGTTTGGTAATTCAATTTATGGTAATGTTTGGGTCCGCTGAGCTGGCATTAGAGTTAGGGGTACAGTCGACTTCTTTGTTGTGTATGACACTCAGTGCATGGGCTTGGCAAGAACCCCACCGAGCTTAATATGTAACATTTTATTGTTAAATTGTACCTGATGAAAGTGAGGCTATGATTATATTTAATGATTTAGTTTAGTATTCTTTGTTTGAATGCCAACCGCAGAAGACTGCTGCCAAAGAAAATGTCACACTCAGCGGGTGTATCATTCTGAAAGGTGATAGTTATCATTAGGTTGGAATATAACCGGCTCAGGTCAGCGGAGGCCAAGCGGTACCATGGTTGTGAGGTCCAGGTCTGGTGGGTAGACTAGTATGCCCCCCCCCCCCGTTGTTATAGTCATTAATAGAGGCTATGAGGGTGAGGTACTTCTGTATTTCTAGAAGTTTTGTATGCATCATACCATAGGGGCAGCTGGGTAACTACGATTAGGGTACCCAGTAGTTTAGCTAAGTCTTTTATGTAACATCTTTTTAGTTTTAAGGACTTTTGGATTAACTCAGAAATGGATACTTTTCCATGGATAGCTCAAGGCACATGTTTTATAGTATTTGTATTAGTAATAAAGCCTAAGAATTTACATTGTCTAGTAGGGGTTATTTCATTCTTTTCATAGTTGATAATGCATCCCAAACATTTTAAAATGTTTATAGTGGCATTTATGTTTACCAAGTAGTCTTGGTAACTTTTACTAAAACACAAAGTACAATCATCAAGGTAAAAAGCCTTGTTTTCTTAGGTGAGCTACTACTGGTTTAAGTAATTTGGTAAATACCCCAGGAGCAGTGGATAAGTCATAAGACATTGCGGTGAACTCATAAAGTTGATAAGGTAAACAAAGTGTAGGTACTTTATGTATTTTTGACTAATAGGTACCGAGAAGTATGCCTCCTTTAGTGATATAATTAAGCCCATGTGAGCCATAGATGCTCTGCCAACTAGTCTGATATCAGTTCTGACATCTTCCATTTTGAAGTGTTTTGCTGAGATGGATTTATTTAGTGGTATAAGGTTCAGGATGGATCTATATTTGCCATTTTGTTTATATCTGAGAAAGATTTTGTTGATGAATTCACCATTAATATGTCGCCAGAAAGTAATGGCACCTAATTCAGTAGGTCTGTAATAGATTCTCCCATTTGTATAAGTTGGAATATTAAGCTGCAACGTTATGGTAACAAAAGGTATCTCGTACCTTGTACCCACTGTATGATTTCAGGATCATCAGTAATATATCTACCTAGTTAAGGCATTGACTGCCACGCAGCAGACACAATAGAAAAACTATTCTTTGTCGGACACACGGTGACCGCGTTGGCGTTCAACGTGTTAATGAAGTTAAGTAAATTGTCAGCATGTACCTGGTTTGTTAACGTTTGGTTCCGGTATCAGCCTTTTTGGTAAGTTGCTCTCTCGGGGTGGTGCTGCCAGCGAGTTTGTCGTTGACTGGTTGGCCGGGTCACGTTGTGTGGCTTGGCATGTGTTGTTGTTTGATGGTACAACAGGGTGGTGTCTTTTTAGTTGTGCTGCAGCTTGTTGCATGTTTTTCACATTCCTCAAGAGATCCGGTAGGTTCTCTTTTCTCCATATAGGAAGGTGTCTCTTATTGTTTTGGACAATATTTGGTTCATTCAGCATTCATAAATCGGCTTTACTCTATTTTGTGTTTGATTATAATGAATGTTAGACAGGATTTTGGTTGCCTCTGTCAAGTTTGTTTGCATTATATGTTTGTCTATTTCTTACATTGTCATAACATCAGTTATATTTTTTGCTATAATGGAGGTAGCCAGTACAAGTTGTTTTTGGGCCATCTCAATCCCATGAACCCTTAGTTTGGAAGATTCTGTGAGCACAGCTTTGACTTCCGGGTTAAGTAGAGGAGTGTCCAGTAATGTGCAATTGTCCAGCTTTGCATGTCTTTTGGTTATGATTTCTTTTTCATCCTTTGTTAGGCCTTATGTTAGGATGTAGTTTAGTCTTATAAATTTGTCCCATGTGTGGCTGTGGCTCCTCATAGTCCATATCTAGTACCTCTTTATATGGGTTGATTGCCTCAATTTCTATTACATCTAAAATGCGAAGAGGCATAATCGCATATGAAGCGTTTTCTGGCCGGTTTTGCAGCACAGCTTAAAGTTAACGTAAGTATCTCGTACTTTGCGTCAACGAAGATAAACCACCTAGTGCTTACCATAAGACACTGTGAGTATCTCGTACTCGGTGATCTGTAAGAGGCGTGCTCACACCATGGCAAATGCGTACCAGCTAACAACATTTGAGTCAATGTTGTTAAAAGTATCTCGTACTAACTGGTAGCCTACCGTTTAACAATAAGAATTGCTTTTCGTAATCGCTTAGGAAGCGTTTTCTGGCCGGTTTTGCAACACAGCTTAAAGTTGACGTATGTATCTCGTACTTTGCGTCAACGAAGATAAACCACCTAGTGCTTACCATAAGACACTGTGAGTATCTCGTACTCGGTGATCTGTAAGAGGCGTGCTCACACCATGGCAAATGCGTACCAGCTAACAACATTTGAGTCAATGTTGTTAAAAGTATCTCGTACTAACTGGTAGCCTACCGTTTAGCAATAAAAATGTTTTTTAAACACACGTGCAATATGCAGAGTTAAAGCGAGGCCTTTTTAATGTTTTTGTATTCGTAAATTCAGAGTGCAGTATTGTGCAAGGTTAAAGCGAGGCCATTCCAAGACATCCATATTTTGTAAATCAAAAGCACACCGAAACACGTGTAAAATCCTAACCTAATTCATAAAACGGAGCTTACCTGGATCAGGGTTGGTGGAGGGTTCCGGATTTACCTCGGTTATGCGGACAGGACTGGAAGTCCTGCTTTTAGGGTCCTCTGGTGTTTATGAAGATGATGATGTCATTGATGTACTTCGTTGTCGGGGACTGCGCGAGCGTGACTTGTTCTTGCAACCGAAGCCGTCGATGTCGTCGTCGTAAAGTCGTTTACTCCTTCGGTTTCCTTCTAACGCACTTAGGAGGCGTTTGATAAGTTTCTTGCTACTTGGCATTTCGTTATTTTGCTTGACTTGCTCTTGCAACCGAAGCCGCCGATGTGGTCGTCGTTTACTCTTTCGGTTTTCGTCTAACGCACTTAGGAGGCGTTTAATAAGTTTCTTGTTACTTGACATTTCGTTTAACACGATTTAAGATCATTAAGAAATTTTATTTGTTGTGAAAGAGTTTTGCGTGCGATGTCTTCGAGCGCGCGAAAGAAAAGTGACATATGGGATATGGGGTTGCCAATACATAGAAGATATAGCCAAATAATGTTGCTATTTGAAATTATTTACTTATTTTACCTCTAAAATATCGCGATGTTATAAGTGTGTGTAGGAAATACTACTCTGTTTACCAATTATATTTCAGATCTATGTGAAATAAAATAATATTTTAACGAAGTTAAAAAGAGCACTAACAGTTAAGGTGAATCCTCCAACCAGCCCGCGAAATTCAAATTTTCTTAAGTTTTTTGCAATTTGCAGGCCAGTGATAGGTTGTATGTTGATGAACATTTGATTTTCCGGTTCCGGAATGACTTTGACCTTGTAAAAAGTCATTTTTACACCTTTATGAGCTCGGAGGGTTGTATTAATGATTTTGATGATTATAATTCTGTAACTACATACGTCTTACAGCCGCGAATCAAATGTTCATCAACATACAACCTATCACTGGCCTGCAAATTGCAAAAAACTTAAGAAAATTTGAATTTCGCGGGCTACTCTGGAACATCAACCTTAAGTTAAAAGATTTAACTTTTTTTGAAGAAAAAATTAATTTCATTGGCCTAGATCTTAACCTCTCCAAATGTGAAATTTATCTTCCCCAAACTTTTGACTGACAGACTACCAACAGTTCAGACATCAAAACAGTTAAGTAGGCTTTATAAGTTTACGAGATAGTAATGAATATATTGTATTTCAAATGCAATGTTAAGTTTGTTCTTGGTAAAATTTATCCCAACTACGGACCCCTTCATTGTGCGTGGTCCCACACGCACTTGGCCGGTTTTTTACAAAAATGCTTAACATGTTTCACTTACAATACTGGTAATCAGCTGGTAAGCCTGAAAGCCGACCCCAACTATATTTTGGAAAAGGCTAGGCAGATGATGACATATGTTTCACTTACTAATACTCGTACTGCTAAGGACTACTAATACTGAGACAATGGTTTCATAAGTGCTCAATTATGCGATGCAAAGTCTTTCTACCATTCCTGTACTAAAATATTTTCCAGCCATTCCTAGATTAGCTCAGTTTGACGCGCGTCACCGCAGCACTGGGCACTGAGTCGCGCCCGGCGCCTGTACTCAGTATAACTTTGACCGCACGCTCTTGTCATAACCCCCGCAGTGTGCCACAGTGGCCCGCTGCAGCCCACAGGGGCCCTCACTGGCGCAGCTTGATTCCACAACATCACCGACACCTAACTGAAAGTGTACACAGCCAGGCGCGGGGCGCGCGGTGTCCGGGTAGGGGGGGGGTTACCTTGTGGCTCACGCAAGTAATTGGATCCCGCCGGAGGATTATACTATATCGCTGAACTAAACTACCAAACGAGCTTCTACTTCGTCAACTCATAACCCGCTTCAGATGAGTTGGGTAAACGAAAGGCGAGCCACTTTAATGAGACCCGAGCCGCCGTCCGCCGCGCCTCTAGCTCGGTGATCATTAAAACATACGTCACTTTAGCTAGATATAAACTTACAAATTAGGCGTTAGAACAACGTAGGCACTTCCTTAAAGTGGTGAGTACGCGTCCTTAAGCTCTTACATTATCAGCAGTAAACAGTTCACATGAGCGCTCCGTGCGCGTCGTCTCGGCAAGTCGACACGCAAACGGCCGCACGAGATCGCACGCGATCGCACGTGATCGCATGGCGGCGACGAAGCGAAGAAACGTGTCTAATGACTGTGTTCTGTTCAGCGGAGCGGAGCGGAGAATCGTCGCGATGCCGGAAAAAGTATCTAACACTTGTAATTTTAAATTGAAAATGTATATGTATACATAGGTACAGGCAGGTACAGGTAGGTTTGTACGATACCCAATAATGACACTCAATAAAAGGCTGGCAGAACATTACGTTCAATAAGTCTGAAAGATTAAATTAAATGGAAATGCTGAGTCACGCAGTCGTACGTTTTGCCAGCTTCAAGCAAGTCTAGAAGAAACAATGCGCATAGCATTTACATAACTAAAATGTGTATTAAGTGACGACCCTTCACTAAACTGACGACTATAATAATTGTTCAGACTTCCCATCACACGGCGATACGAGTCGCGATCGAACAGCGCTTGTTTGCAGGCGCTGATGCCCCGAGTAGCGGCGGAACGGCGGCGCGGTGGCGGTTAGCGGACGGTAATTAGCGCGCTAAACGGTCGCAGCCGTAACGAGTCTGGCGCGCCAACCACGTATCGGCGAAGCACATCACGCGCACACAAACTTGCCTCATTGCTATAAAGGGTGCAACTTCGAGACCCAAGCGCGACTACTTTATATGTTCCAATGTGTATCCCAGAGTAGGATCGGATAAATAAGACATTTGAAGCTCAAGGCCGTCTTAGCCATGGCCGGGGCCCTTGGGCACACAAGATTTTGGATCCCTGTTGGAAGGTAAAAAAAGTGGTTCTCTGCCTTTTCGCCGAAAATTGTTTGCCAGATTTTCACTTGCAAACCAACGTTTCGCAGAATTTTATTTCGCCGAATAATCATTTGCCAACTTAACATATAATTTTGTTTTATTTCCTAACCTCACAGTTACCAACTGTACATCTAGTTGGGTTTCGTTTATAACTTAACTGTTTCCTATTACAAAAGCGATTCGCTTATGGCACATCGCCGGCCACTGCCGCGGCACGCTCGCTTCGCTCGCTCGGCTCGTGCGTTGTTTGTCATACTCTAACCTAACCTTTTTTTTTTTTTTTTTTTTTGATCCGGGGGGAAAATCCTCATGGATGTCCCCCGCCCCGGGGAGGGCGGAGGGGTCTGTCAGACTCCTACTGACTAAAAACCACCCCGGGTGTTCCCTCTCACACATTCGCTGGGGGTCGCGGGAATCAAAAAGAATTCTTCCGCAACCCCCGCGGTGCCGGCCCGCCGCAGCGGGCCTCGTCTCGGCCGAGCGGGAGTGAGGTGTGCGACACTCCCCTCGTACCGTCTTGGAGGGGCGCGCGTGGAATACTACGCGCCGCCGCCTCGGGTCCAGATGTTGTTGTGGGGGGCGACGGACTAGCCCCGCGTCCGTCGCCCCTGGACCCATTTAGGGGGGCTGGAAGAGGGCATTGTCTGCCCTCCTCCGACGCCCGGTGCGCCTGCTGCGGGCCGGGTTGAGGGAGGTGATCTCCCGCTCCCGCTCCGCAGCCTCCTTCTGCGAAATGACTTGCTCGCAGAAGGATACCACCGCGTCCCAGGCCTGTTCACTGCCGACCATAGCGTTAACGACGGCCGGCAGTGACAGGTCACTGCCTACTTCAGAGATGAGGGCACGGCGCGGCTCCAGCCATGCGGCACATTCTGCCAGCGTAAGCCGTGCCGTGTCCTCCCGACACTCGACGCAGTGGTGACACCGAGCGTCTGGCTCCCTGGTTATGCGACACAGGAACTTCCCGAAGCAACCATGCCCCGAGAGAACCTGCGTCGCCCGAAAAGTCAGGGAGCCGTGCCGTCTTCCGAGCCACTCGCTGAGCACTGGTCGGATCGCCTCGATGGTGTTGAGGCCGGCGGTAGGGCGTGAGAGCCTGTCCCGCCAGTCCGCCACCAGGACCTCGTGGAGCTGTGACCGACGCAGCTCCAGTTGTTGCTGCATCGGTCGTTCGCCCCGCGCCCGCATTTCCTCGCGCCACCGGAACAGTGACGCGAGGACCTTCGCCTCCAGGTCCCAGGGCGGGGATCCGGCCAGTGCGCATGCCGCCTCGTAGGAGATCGTGCGATATCCCCTTATGACTCTGACGGCCATAGCTCTCTGTGGCTTACGCAAGACAGAGATGCTCCCGGCCGTCAGGTCAGCCGCCCAGATCGGTGCCCCGTATAGGGCCATCGATCGCACGATCCCCACGTAGAGCCGCCTGCAAGTGGCGCTCGGGCCCCCCAGATTGGGAAGCAGCGTTGAAAGTGCCCCGGCCGCGCCCAACAACTTGGGCGCAAGCCGCCGGAAGTGGGGGCCAAAGTCCCACCGGCTGTCGAGCACCAATCCTAGGTACTTCATGGTAGGCTCGACAGCGATCCGGACCCCCCCGACCACAATGTGTGATCCCGGCGGCGGCGCCCGTCGGGGACCATAGAACACCATGGCCTCCGACTTGTTGAGGGCCACCTCCAGGCCAAGGCGCCGAATGCGGCCCACCACCTGTGAGACCGCCGCCGTCGCCAGCAACGCTGCTTCCCTGTGCGAGCTCCCCCGGGCCGTGACTAACGTGTCGTCAGCATAACACGTCAGCTGCACGCCCGGCTGGAGCTCACCCCTCAGCACCCAGTCGTAGCCAATGTTCCACAGGAGCGGTCCGACTACCGATCCCTGCGGAACACCGCACGACATGGGGTGCTGGTGACCGCCATCACGTCCCACGTAGGTGACACACCTCTCCGACAGATAAGCCCCAACGATGCGACGGAGGTAGAGAGGCACTCGATGATAGAGCAGTGCCTCTCTGATACAACTCCAGGGCAGGGTGTTGAAGGCGTTGGAAATGTCTAACGACACCGCCACCGACACCGTTTCCTCCGCCAGGACTCTCACCCGCGAGATCGCGTGAATGGTGGAGCGCCCGTGCCTGAAGCCAAACTGGCACTCGTTCAAGTCCGGCCCTTCTCTACACAAGTGACCGACGAGGCGGGTTGCGATAATTCGCTCAAACATCTTGCCCACCTCGTCGAGCAGCACAATGGGCCGGTACGCGGACGGCGAGTCCGCGGGGCGCCCCGCCTTCTTGAGCAGGACTAGCCGGCCGGTCTTCCATAATGTTGGAAACCGGTCCTGCTGCAAGACAGGCGGTGAAGAGTCCTCTCAGCTGGGGCTCTAGCTCCTTCAGAGCGAGGGCCAGCGCGATGCCGTGGATGCCGTCAGGCCCCGGAGCCACATTCTTGGCCCGGAGCCGCATCACGGCTGCCCTCATCTCTGCCTGTGTCACCTCTGGGACGTCGATGGCGTGTTCTTCCTCCGGAGGCTCTGCGGCTGTGGGCATAGCCATCGGCGGCGGAGTGTGCTCCGCTCTCGCCGGGAAGAGGGCTGCAACGACCTCCTCCAACAGCTCGGGCTGGAGGCTCTCGGTGAGTGGGGGCGCGGCGGCTCTCAGTTTCCCTCGAACCGCACGATAGGGGCGCCCCCACGGATCTCCGTCGAGAGTCTCCAGCATCTCCCCCCTGGCTCGCGATCTCGCATCGCCGATGGCCAGCCACAGAGCCTGCTTAGCCGCGCGGTACACCTCATACAGCGCGGCTTCTTCGTCAGGGACCCGACGACGTCGTCTTCGATAGTGGGTGTACGGGCGCCTCGCCGCGACGCACGCTACACGTAGCCTTGCGATCTCGGCGGACCACCAGTACACCTGACGCCTTGCTGACAGCGTGTGGACCCGGGGCATGGACGCGTCGCAAATGTGCGTCATCGCCCCGCGGAACCACAGCGCCTCTTGTTCGACGTCGACGGGTCCGTTCGTCGTCGACTCCCGGATCCAGGCCTGGACAATAGCGGCCTCCTCGAGAAGTTCCCTGTCGATGCGCTTACGCGCCCAGCGCGGGCCGTCCATTCGCGGGGCCGCTGGACTGCGGCCGCTGGCGGTGTGGGCGGAGACGTCGAAGCGGATGTATCGGTGATCCGACAACGTCTCCACCTCCACGGCGACACGCCAGTCGCGGACACGGCCCGCGACAGCAGGGCTAGCGAACGAGACGTCCACTATAGAGCCGCCCCGCTGCCCGCCGGTCGGTGTGCCAAGGTCGGGGAACGCGACCTTGGCCTTCACCTCGGTGAGGACCGCCTTGTAGGTGACGCCCCGTTCGACGGCTCCGGGCAGCAGCGTAATTACCACTGCCGCGGAGCGTGGGGCTCTGACCTTTGGCGGTCCTTTTGGCTTCTTGGGCGCCGGTGCTGCTGTTGGTGCCGGTGCCTTAGCGGCTGCCGGTGCCGGCGGTGCCGCCTTTTTCTTGCGGCCCCTCTTGACGACCGTCGTCCAGGCCTCAGCTAAAGGCCCGGGCGCGGTCGCCGGAGCTGCCGCCATCTGGGTGGCGGGCGTGGACGCGCCCGCGGTTTTTCCCGCCTTCTTCGCCGTGACTGGTGGCGGATTGGCAGGCCCCTCCTTCCTCCGTCTATCCGCAGCAAGCGGAGGGCGCAGGTTCTCGGCCGGGAGGAGCCTGGACTCGAGCGCCTCCAGTCGCGCTCCGACCATCTGCCCGCACTGCATCACCTCATACAGCGCGGCTTCTTCGTCAGGGACCCGACGACGTCGTCTTCGATAGTGGGTGTACGGGCGCCTCGCCGCGACGCACGCTACACGTAGCCTTGCGATCTCGGCGGACCACCAGTACACCTGGCGCCTTGCTGACAGCGTGTGGACCCGGGGCATGAACGCGTCGCAAATGCATCGTCATCTCCGTTATTCCTCTATGTTTTGTGTCATTATAATAATCAGCTTAACAATAATTCTACCAAATGAAACGTTGTCATATAAAAATTTGCTTATCGTTAGTTGTCAAAGTGAAACATCGGCGAAATGTTGGTTGGCAAGTGATAATTTGGCAAACAATTTTCTGCGAAAAGGCAGGACACCAAAAAAAGTGAATGAGAACAACACTTTTCTGCTGTTTTTGTTATAGTAGGTGCAAATCACTTAGGTTGGAGGTTAGCCTTTAGAAGGCGCTATGGCGCGAGGTTTTGGTTTTTCACGCTCTATGCACATAATTGACAAATTGCTTAGGCGTTTCGGGGCCCCCTTGACCATGGAGGCCCTGAGCACGGGCCCTGTGTGCCCTTAGGGTAAACAAATTGTACTGTTTAAGCCTTCATTCTAGCTACATACTGCTTAACTCCTGCTGTGTGCACGCTGCACACTGCAATCCATTTAATTTATCATGGCAAAACAGTAATAACAGTAATGACAGTTATTGTGAAAAAGTACTTATTTATTTATTTCTTTTATTTAATTTTTACAATTTTAAGGAAGCTTACGGACTAATAACGTAAAATAGAACAAGCAAATTGTTGAAATAACTCCACTTATTAACCGACTTCCAAACAGAAGGAGGTTCGCCTGTATGTATTTTTTATGGATGTTCGTCAATATTTTCATAGGTTAACTAAAAAATGAAAAAAAAAAACATTTTTTAACAAAAAAAATTCGGAAGTCGGTGGCAAAAAAAGAAATACACAAAGCCAAAGCGACTCCCGGAATGCTTTTTTTTATTTACTAAACGTTTTACATGTTATATTTACGGTTCTGTTCAAAATGGTAAAAATAATAGTCTGTCTGTCCGTCTGTCACAGATGCATATCTGAAGAACTACTAATGCTATTAACTTGAAATTTGCAATAGTTTTAGATGACGTTTGCCCAACTATTTTGCAAATAGGAAAGAACTTTTTTGTGCTGTAAAATTCGACGTAGGGCCACTAGAGCATGTGGGGTATCTTAAGAAAGAGGTCTGTTTGCGCATTCTCAAAACAATTTCTTGTTTTTTTAGGACGCATAGTTTTCGACTTATAAGAAAAATGTAAAAAAAAATAACGTTGCCGCCCCTTATCTCCGAAGTTTGTATAGCGAAAAATCTAAACATATTTTGTGTAATAGAAGTTTATGTAAAATTTATTATAATAAAACGATGTTTCTAAATAGCATACTGTTTCAGAAATCATCAACGATGGTACGGAACCCTCGGTGCGTGAGTCCGACTCGCTCTTGACCGGTTTTTTTAATGTACTTACTTTAATGCTTAAATTACGGAGTCTATATTACGTTTTTGCCGAAATGGCCGTGAAAGCCGTTATGTTTTTCTTTAATCTATAGTTTATTTACTTATAAAGCTGAAGAGTTTGTTTGTTTGTTTGAACGCGCTAATCTCAAGAATTATTTAAATTATTTTGTGTTGCATAGTCCATTTATCAAGAAAGGTTAGAGGCTATATAACATCACGCTACGACCGATAGGAGCGGGGCATAAATAAAATGGTGCAAACACGAGATAAAATATTCCTTTTTGAGAGCTTCCGTTGCGTGCGCTTCGTAAACGGTTTAAGTTACGCAATTATTATTACGATGGAATTGTTCCTCTTTAGAAGTTCTAAAAAAAATCCGTGACAGAATGTCTATCTTTTAAGATTGACTACTATAACCTTTTTATATAGTAATCAATAAATGTAAACAAATTGTCTCTAACATCACTTGATTTCAATAAACATCTTAGGAGATATATCTAAACCACTCTTTTCGATAACGCAGACGAAGTTGCGCGGGTCAGCTAGTGTAGGTATTATAAATAGATACAACAATGACTGAATAGACGCGAACAATGCGCACATTGGTTGCGAGTGCGACAGAATAGATCTTGTCTCAGTTGTCTCATGTTCACTGAGCGAGTTTGCAAGGGTAACGTTACACGTGTATTGTTTTTAATTGGTACATTTAAATTTTTTTCTTTTCATGGAAAATAAAACTTATTTTGTAAATTAGGTATTTCATGAATTGTTCATTAACTAGACTGCCAAATTGGGACACTGTAATGGTAGCGTATATATATACCTACTTAAATAAATAACAACATAGCACAAACCACAGCACCGCCACACACACGCAGATACATATTAACAAGAGCGCACGCCATCATGGAAAGAAATGCTCCACGGAGAACTGCGAGAGCTGCGAGTAGCTGTGGACGAGCTGGAAGACATCCAAGAGCCTGACGCCGCCAGCAGGTATATGGAAGTAATGAGGATAGTGGTGCTCCGGATCAAATATACTCACCGGATACACGAGAAGTTATTTGTTGAGGCAGCCATGAACGTGGCGCACGATCCCGATTAACTATAACCTACATTCAATTCGTTATTATTTGAGTACAACAAACAGCACTGTGTAACAGTTAGGTCGGAGCAGGAATTTAAACACAGAATAAGTGTCAGCGTAGAATTGTTTGAAATCGTAATCGTGTTCAGTATCACTCATTAGCAGCATGCCGCGACCAACAACACATTGGCCACAACTGTGTCTTGTCAATCTGATGTTCCCTCGGCTTACCGACACAACAGCAGCTACCCAGCTAGTTGTAGCAATACCGAACTAGTTAGCAACCGCCGTTGTCCACTCCATCTTGTGATCCCAGAACAAGCACAACCAGTGGAGACAGACACCAGCGCCATCACGTTACCAGCTGCTCGTTAGTAAAACAGGCGCTGGATCAGTTTCCAGACTCCTGAATATTGTTAACAAGGAAGCACATCTTCGTCTCGGCGGACAATGGTACCTACCAGCTCGGAATAATATTTTTACACGGCTGTGAGTGGAGAGTTTGTGCATTCATGGGGCGGCTCGCCACAGAGGGGTATACAATGGTATATAATGGAACACAATGGTTGTCAGTACTGCACCTGCTTCATCATACAACGGCGCGGCTCACACCCCCTCAGCCCTGTGCGCGGCCTACCCGCCAACAGTATCAACTACTAACATGGAACTATAGATACCGGCACAACCAGCTAACTGTGCATGCATTCAGAGGAATGTACATTGTTCCATCGTGATTCGGGATCAGTCTGCACATTTTCACGGTTCAACATTAAAAGTGGCATACTTGTGGCCATACATTCGTCAATTCTGTTCTGGCCTCTAGGTAGGATAGCCAAATCTTAAACCGGTCCATTGGAAACGAGTTTGTAGCGTACGTTATAGGACGTACGAATGAAGCTAGTGCATATGTTGCGATTTCTCCGTTGAAATAGTAGTGACAATGACCGTGCGACCGCGGGGGCATCGTGTAACCGTCGGAGACCCGAAACATTATTATATAAAATGTTAATTTTAGGGACTATTTCATAGTTCAACATCGGGCAATTCTATTACAATGAAACATATGAAATAAATAGGCGAATTGATTTTATCATTTAGTTTGTTTGAAAAAATTTTTTTTTCCTTATGAGATTTATTTTAACCTATCGCCATTTATATGATTAATGGGCACTAGCCCTATCCGTGTGTTAAACTAATGTCACCATTGTAGTGTCACGTTATATGTAGAGATAAATTATTAAGTCATTTTTTTATTATTTTTATTTAAATTATTTATTTATATGCCCAAGTGGTTAATCATGGCATGAACATTATTAAGTTATTACACATCTGTATTTAGCCCAAGTATCACGAATAAACGATTTGATTTGATACTGAATCGGTACGCGACATTATAGCCGCCGCGGTATTATTTTTGACTTTATAAATGTTAACGTACTGTACTTTTAACATACTTACACATAAAAAATCCGAACAAATTGGGATTGATTTCAGACGTCGTCGGTCAGAGTTATTATCGCATGACTAGTTCTAGAGGATCGAATGGATAACGCATAAATGGGACTACCAGTGTACCCAATACGTACAAAAACGCAAGCATCCAAAATGCGGCGGGCCTTAAACTTGTTCACAATATTAGGTACAAACTTTGACAACCTCAATAGCAACAAGGCTTCTAAATACTTACATGTGAATTGTGACGACTCGCCCGTGTTGTGCTATGTCTGACTTCGGCCAGATTGTCTCCCCCTGCAGGCGGCAAGGGGGGCAGGAGGGGCTTTCGGTTACATGCATTTCGATTTCAGCTTTTAAGTGAAGGGGTTTTTTCCGTCGATCCCCCTCTACGCTTGGCACACAGTCGGAACAGTGAGTCCATCGCAGTGGGCTCTGCGACGGACTCTCAGCTGGAATAAATAATAATAATATATTTATTCAGAATTAAATTGGTAAAATATTAACATTAAAATCTTAGAAAATAATTTGTAAAGGTATTTATATTGTAAGATGCCTGTACTAGGATGAACCTGTATCACAGGCGGCTGGAGCGCATACGTTATGGTATTTGTAGGACAAAACATTTCGCAATATTTAACATAAGATATCTTGAACAGTGAAAATATTCAACTAATTCATTACTTATTTAAACCTAGTTCACTTACATACTATTTACCTTAAAATTAAAATAACTATGGAAAATAATTTCTTAACAAGTTTGCGTAACATACATATTTTCTTGCACCTTATAACCTAGTTACACAGTTACGATATAATTTCGCGTCAGCAGAATTGATTAAGGTCACAACTTAAATCACAATTTTTGCATCGGGCGATGATTATGCTTAGACATCAACAAATACGCAGGTTTGTAGACCAGTGCAATATAACGTTGAGTCAGCAGCAGTTTGGCCTTGAGTATGACGCTCTAGGCGCCCTCAAAATCGATGGAGTTGATGTACCTATATTCCGCTATTTTTCTAGCAGGGCACTCAGTGTCTCCCGTTTTGTGGTTGTTGGGCTTTTTAAAGCGCACCGACCAACCACCTCAACAATGACGAAGCAATATCATCTGTGATACTCCAGTGTGAAGCGGCTTGCTGTGGACTACAGTGAAATACGTATGGAACGTATTTAAACTCCGTGAATTAGCAACTCCTAGGAATAAAGTGTGGAGAGCATATTTTGAGTAACTCCCAACATTCAGCTGGTGGAAGTCACGGACTCAAGTTAATAGGTATCAAACAATGTGAATGATTTGTCAATTTCATCATTGGTACAGTTTTACACAAAAATGCGGCAAATAAAATTTCTATTTGAATCTTATATGACTAATCACTGACTGCGTATGCGAGCATTATGTACTGCGAATAATTTCAGTAGACGCGCATCTAATTCTAAACCAATCAGTAAACACCGGAGCTAGCTGTGGAATACCATTAAAATGATACGAACGTTACGAGAGCTCTCACAACTTAATGATTGCGTGCGCGGTGTAATAGGTTCGCGCTCAATGTTCACTGTGATCTACGTAAATATAATCTATCCGAGACTCGAGAGGTGCTTCGAGCCGAGTATAGCTACACCTGCTTCGAGAGGTGCTGCGAGCCAAGTATAGCTAGACGTGTTATGATCACACGCAGCAGGCTAAAAATTTGAAGAACAAACTCAAATCGCATGCTTTTACGTTTTCTGCGACATAACGTGTCACGGCGTTTCAATGCAACGGTAGTAGCTATCAGCTTTGCCGCACACGTAGGAAGATCCAGCTGCCACTTAATAAATAAATGAGTCAGCTTACCAAACACACAGTGAAATAATAGAAACAATGTCACCATCAAGCGAGGCGTTCGCCAAGCTCATTTATCTATATGGTTTCAGAAAGCGAAATGTAAATTTTACTTTCTGGTTATCAATAAGCATGAGTTCTCTTAATGTCAGATTTCAACTAAATTGTTTTATTCCATCGAGACTTATGCTCGGCCGTCACGTCGCGAGGGAATTTAATAAAAATAACAATAAACATGGACCAGCGATCCCTCTCTGACTTATTAAGCGCGCACTTGTCCTCCGCCGGCTACAATCCACTCAAATAAGAAATACCCGCCGCGATACGATCTCTCGCGGCAGTAGCGCCAAGAATCACATACATTGCTGGTCTACATAGCTTGAATTAGGCACAGAAAAGAGAAAATTAACAATAGGTTGTCCACAATTATGTTAGTATGCTTCAGTTATCCGGGGCAGGCGGGTGGTTGGTCGGTACGTTTTATATAAAGGGGAATGCCAAGAAACTGCCTGAAATGCGGTCTTGTAAAGAATTTAAAAAGATTTCTACTTTCCTGTTCTTGTATAAAACTTTAGTTCGTTCCCTGTTGGAATACGCGGTGCCCATTTGGAGCCCATTTTACGAAAAATATAAGCACAGACTAGAAATGGTACAGAAAAAATTTCTTCGGACTACACATTATAAGTGTTACCAGACCAAGATTTCCTATATGGATCTGATGAAACAGTACAATATATTAAGCTTGGAGCACAGGCGTACACTGCTGATGGTTATGATGCTATTTTGCATATGCAACAATAGGTTTAATTGTATGGAACTTTCAAATAGATTTTGTTATTTAGTACCTAGGACTGTTAGTCGGCGGGACGTGTGAGCAACCCGTTTGTTCTATACAGAGAAGTGTAGAACAAATGCTGGGGAGAGAGCTCCTCTCCGCCGATTATTAGAAACGTACAACTCACATTTTATAAATTTAGATACATTCGCTCTTAATCAGAACAAATTTAGAAAAATGGCTATTGATTTACTTTCTGGACGTCCTTAACGAAGACTGCTTCTTGCCGATGTTATAGTGTGATCTGATTGGTGACTACAGACTAAATCTGGACGGGGAGCGCTGTCTTGAGTTAGTCTGTGTGACTTCTGAGGTTTATTTTTATTTCCTTACTGTCCCTTTCTGTATGCGTCCGTTTCCTTATCTCTTTTAAAATCTATATATTATGTATCCGTGGACAATAGGGTGCGTTTGTTTACTATTATACCATATCTAACTATTAATGTTGTAACGCATAACTGTTTTTTGTCCCAAATAAATAAAATAAAAAAAATAAAAAATAAAAATACATATATTCCACACTAGCACAAGCAGAGAGGAGCGCAGAGGACAAAGGGAGGATTTGTCCAGCAGTGGGACAAGAGCTAAACATTTTTAAAACGTTTAGCGAGGAGGCCCTGGGCCCTGCTACCTACGTGGCGCACTGGTGTACATAGTAACTAGTAGCAAGTGGGACCTATGTTAGTGTGGGCTCTTCTCAAAACATACAGCCATGGGGCTCAGCCGCCGTGCAAACATACCGGAGGGGTCTATGTACCTTCCCGGCTTGTTGAGTCCACATTCCTAACCAAATGTAGGCTAAACCTAGCTCATCTTTAATAACGCTTTACTTTAGGTAGGTATACATCGTTCGAGAAAAACTGGAAGTAGAGGTTTCAGAGTTACAAAATAGGCGCACGAAAATAACTAAGTCATGGTCCCACATTATATTCCTAGTTGTATCACAGTACAGTGCCCAGTGTCGACGCGCTAGGGCTAGGAGCACGACATGCGTATCGAGCGCGCGGTGTTTCCCCGAAGACCGCGCCTTGCGTGTGTGTGCGTGAGTACGATGTGATCACATGTGCCGACACTAGCCGAGCGGATGTTGTCGTGGGCTGTGTGCGCGGCCGCGGCTCGTTTTCCTTACGATTACCTTACCCGACGGAGTGAAATGCTATGCAGTGCCCGGACAAGTGGCGGGCAGGCAGCGCGTGTAGAGGCACAACCTTCGGGTGGTCGCACTGTACCTACCGTAAAAGGAGGTACCTCTTGTTGTCTCACTAACGAATGAAAAGCTTAGCGTCCATAGTTCGTAGGAAGTTCTCACAGTCACATTAACGGTAACGAAATTAGATAAATCCGAAATGTAAGGAATTGGCATAAGCTTTCGAAATGTCACGTGATCAATCGTTTTCTATCGCAAACTGTGTAATAAAACTCGATCAATATTCCCGTGCAAATGCGTTGACGTGGCGTTCCTGACAATCCGAATCGCCGAGATAACGAATTGTTCGTTCAGCAATTTTCTAAATCGAATCGACACGGCCGATTGGCACTTGTCTAGGCCCCCAGGACTAGCTTCTTGTAATTTCAGTTTTTGGGTCTACAATATCCAATCACATTACCATCATCTGCTTGTCCAGAGTTTACTCGATGCCATGGCAAGTGGTTCCACGAAGCGACTAACCTCCCCTCCCCGCACCCTCTGATTCTCCCCCGGCATAACCCTTCGGTTACTTGTTACGACTCCCACTGGACGATAATAAATCCAGTTTATATCACAAATAAATGCTATAGTATGTTTAGATACCCATTACTCCGAGCATCCATTACGCTTGTTATTTACCATTCACGTACTGTGTACAGCCACGCACAACCGGCTCGAACAAATCTCTTCTTTATTATTATTACTTTGCAATTACCACGGTATCGTTCGACAGGACAAAGACAGGTAAACAAAACATACCCGTTTGTTTACTTCTATTACCAAAATAAGGACGAATTCGAACACAAAAGTTTACCAAATTGAGGGAACAGGAAAACGGAAAGGCGCGGTACGATAGCGGCAAATTTAATAGAAGAAAAATGTTGGATCTTTGAGGGGATTGCGCGAGATATCAAATATTAGGCGGCGACGGGTAAAGCCGCTGACAGCTGACCACGAGCCGCGAGCTTAGCGGAAACACACAGCGCCGAATATCGAACGGACCTGCTTGATAGAATCAAATGGAGTAGTCATCAAAACGGATGTGTCTCCCGGTTGAGACTGGACTAATTTGTGCTGTACGCTGTGGGGCGACACAACTGTCAGCGTAGGATACCATCGAGTAGTGTCCTTGCAGATATCAATCAGTCCTCCGGCAAACTGCAGCTTCTGATAAGATCTAAAGATGATTTTCAGTACCTACAAATTTTTCTATATTTTATATTTTTTATATTTCCTGCAAAAGCACACTATCATTATTATTAAGGCGAAAGTTTGTGAGTGTGTATGTGAGTTTGTATGGTCACGCCCAACGGCTGAAGGGATCTGGATGAAATTTAGCAAAGTGGTAGTCTATGACCTTGATTATCACAACATTTATCCTAGTAGTACGTTCGTTGGGATAAACTCAGTCGGGCAAAGCCGCTGGCAGCTAGTAATACACCTATAAGGTGTTAAAAAATTAACTCTTAAGAATTTCGTGGGAGCATTGTACTCATCGTTACGAACAACTTTACTATGGGTGAACCCTGAAATCGCGAAACATTATGAGCTGTTCCATACATTTATGCACACGGAACTCAATGAAATGTATACTTAACGTATTTTTTTCGCGATTTCTGGGTCTGCGGTATGGTCATTCCGTCTGGTGTCTTGTCATCGTTGCTTGCCAGATGTTGGGTTCTAAAGAGCTGCGCCCCGGCGGTGACAAGAGCGCGATGAGCAAGAGACGGATGACGTCATTAATGCTGGCGTGCCGTGCTATCCGGCGTACGCTCTTACAGCAAAATGGCAAGCATTTTAATTTAATAACGTACTCGATACAGGGTGTCACAAAACTTGCGTCCGACTCGAAAGCAGGTAGGTGCCAAATAATATGTGTTCGTGTGCGGTCCCTTTCGGGACTTCTTGAAGACAACCCTTATGTACGCAGGCACGTAGAGAACTAACTTAGAAACTAGGTGTCAAACACCATGTATCGAATCCGTTCCGTTAAAAAAAATGTGTTTAAGTCATGAAGTTTTTATGTATCTCAATTGACAGTTATCAAATGAGATACATAAAAACTTCATGACTTACACTGACACAAATATCATTTGAGGCAAATCACATACTTCTCATGTTCCTCCTCGTTTTTCGTTCTTCTTTGTCTTTCTTTTTGTCTACTTTCCTATCGCTGCTGAAATAGATTTATTATCACTGTTGTATCATACACCCCATTAGCATAGTGCGACCCCTCCTTCTGTTGTGCCGTGCCGTGACCGCGTGTCGGTCGCGGACCGGACTCATCGATCACGCGGTAATCCCGCGACCGCGCCGATCGACTGCCACACGACACCCTGCACCCTGCACCCTGCACCCTGCACACTGCACACTGCACTCTGCACACTGGGTGGGTAAACAACATTAGTAAGTATGATTGGGAACAGAAATATTATTATTGCACATATATCGACGGTAGGTTATGTTGTGTACTTTTTTTCTTGTCATGCAATCGCCTCTTTGTCTTTTACCACTATAAGTTCTATTGACAAATGTAGGTAGCCCCTTGTACAGTAAACGTATTGCATTACTTACCACCTTGAGAATCGTATTGCTGGGAACACGCCGTACAGGCCGTGCTGCGTGATATAGTTTATTTGGAACAACTTAGTTTTACATTTTACTTATGAAAAACCAAGATAATCACAAAATTAAATATTGTGCGCAGCTATAAACGCCTGACTCAAAAATATAATTATACAAAGACATTGTTACAGACTTTCCAAAGAAATTGAATTTAATTGAAGAATTGCATTAAAATACTAAAAAATATTATCTATGTTGTATAAATAATGTAAGCAGGTGAGGTGAAGCGTGTAGGTATATGTGTGTGCGCGCGTGAGTGTGTGTGTATGTTTAACGTGTTTATGATACCATACGTTGCTCAGTTTCTTCAGGACAAGGATTTAAGCCAATCAGTCACTTGTCTCTTCAGTAGATTTTGAGTCATAGGGTAAATATGGATTTCTATATTTATGTGATTGTAGAGTTTAGAGATGATATGATTGAAATGACGACCAACCAACGTTAACCTGCTGCGCTCAGTCTCACAAACTCTGCCGCCACGCCGCCTCTTTGTTGGGGGCTGAGGGTCGTAAGGCAGAAGCAGGTGCTTCCAGGCAAAGTGTCAATTTATTGCTTTGTGAATTGCTACTCCGCGTTTGAACACCACTGTACGTCTGCATCCATCACCTCGTGTGTACAGGTAGGTAAGTCGAATGTTGACATTTTAAAATTAACTACGAACATAAATTATCCATTTAGTTAAAATAATCACTGATGTCATTCTGGATCTGTGGTTAATCTACTAAACGTTAACTTTCCTGGACTGAACAATCGCATTCGTTCACAAATGTACGCGCAGTGAGCGGCGCGGAGCTGTCTCGCGCTCTCCTGAATCATTGATTATGCCACTGAACGACGGAGCTATACAGTACTCTCCGATTTCTTCGCGATACCGAATTATGTTAAACTAAATACAA
The DNA here is from genome assembly GCA_951799385.1 of Hyppa rectilinea. Lineage (NCBI taxonomy): Eukaryota > Metazoa > Arthropoda > Insecta > Lepidoptera > Noctuidae > Hyppa > Hyppa rectilinea. The sequence goes on from OX637317.1 coordinate 175,990, forward strand.
CCGTCAGCTTCTATTGTTAACATTAGAGACAGTAAAGGGTGAGGTATTCCAAAAATCAAAGACTTTAAATCGATAAATGCTCCTGGATTCCATTTCGGGGAAAGTGTTATTGGCTTTTTCAAGGAATGCTCTATAGTACCCCAGGGGTTCGAATTGTGTCCGGAAATTGGCAATAGGCTCGCCCCTATTACGCGGGGCTCTCTCCACCCTATAAGGGAATACAGGCATGATGTTATTTTAAAGTGTTTTCGTTTGTTTAGTGACAGTTAGTACAGACGTAACTAAGGTGATTTCATAAAAAAGTATCTCTTACCGCTCGGCACTTAGCAAGATCATTGACAGTAGCATGCTATAAGTAAACGTTCAACATTAATTTATACATTCACGTAGACATACGACTCGTAATTCGAAGTATTCCTTCCAGGGCATGATAATGTGACCCATTTACACCAATTAAATATAAAACACCATAAACTATAGACTTGTTTTAATGATAATAGCAATAACCCCACCGCCGTATCTCTCCGCTGGCGTCGTGGCGCAGCTGGCGCGCTCAGCTGCCTCCTGACGTCCACAGTGAGCTGATTGGACTGTCCGCACCAAATAATTATCTCCGTAGCAGAACGCATCATCTGCTAGGCGTGCCCTCGCGCCGGATGAAGCCCGTGCTGCGTCTCCTGCGCCGCGCGTGTTGACCGCACTAAATAAGCTCGTGGAAGCCAAACCAGACTGCGGTCTATTCGCTTAAACATTCGCCAATTTAATGGTCGTGTGCCAATTTTTTTGTGAAAAAAATAATATTTAATTGTTGTTAATAGTTTATGTATTATGTTAGTACTTAGTATATTTACCTTTATTTATGTAATTGGATTGAGCCGTGTAAAACAAATACATAAATCAATGATTAACTTTATCACAGTATGTATTTATCGAGGAAGGTACTTCGATACCTGTTCAATTTCAAGCAAATGCTGTGTGTGGACGAAATACTGAGGGCGTCAATGCGTTATCTCACCCACTTGAGTGGATCGAGTCCTCGTGAGTGACGCGGCATTCGACACTGAGCACACATACCTCGACACCAGATACCAGCACATACATCTCACTACGAATGGCATCGACTGGTGACGTCACTCGATGTCCACTATAATGGAGTTTTGGCTCACATCACTACTGCCACTGCAGAAGGTCTACTTCTAAACATAATGGGGAGCGGTCATGTAATGAGCTCATGGTACAACATCGCGTGACGCAACCCCCCCTCCACTTCACTTTTCGTCTAATATTGCCATGCTTTAAATAATGTATGGTAAGCGTCAGCCTGGTCATAATTCATCAAACTATTCCTATAATTGTGCAATATAGCGGTTCACATAAAATGGTTTAGTAGTAAATACATCATTTAAATCGCAATTACCTGTCAACTTAATGGTGAGTGGCAGCTGAACGCAATCGTTGACACTGCCAGTGATAGCCGTTTGCAATTGAGTCGGCTATCGATCAAACGAGAGTGCAGTTTTAATGACCGCGGGATTATCGTCGACTTTTTAATGACAGCTATTGTTGGGTTTCACCGAACATAAGTACCTACTATTTATTATTTAATTGGTAGTTCAGCATGTACTTTAAGGAAGTTAATACTAATAGGGTGGAAGTATTATAGCAAACAGAGTCTAACGCGAGGAGTGTACCGAGCCTGCCGAGAGCCGAGTAGCCGTCATGCTGAACGAATCTAGTGTTGTGAAAGTTACCGCGGCACCTGCGGCCGCCCCCCCTCACTGCCCCCTCCGGAACACGAAACTAGCAGCTTGTTTGTTGTTAAACGCGAACATTGCAGGTGTGTGCGGTGCCGATGTGTTCACAACTTAAGATAGCCTTCGCGCTTACGAGACTTTTTTTTTTTGATTCAGGGGGAAAACCCTCATGCATGTCCTCCGCCCTGCGGGGGGTGGGGAGGGGGCGGAGGGGTCTGTCAGACTCTTACTGACTAAAAACTATCCCGGGTGGTCCCTTTCATACCAGCGCCGGGCGTTGCGAGAACGAATGATACTTCCACAACCCCTGGCTAGTGGCAACCGTCTCTGTTGGGGAGAGTGAGGTGTACGACACTACCCACGCGCCGTCCTAGACGGTTTTCACTTCGGGTTGGGAACCGGGTGGGCTGAGGCGGGCTGGAAGAGGGCATTATCCCTCCGCCAACGGCCGGTGCCCCTGCTGCGGGCCGGGTTGAGGGAGGTGATATTCTTCTCCCTTTTGCCGCCTCCTTCTGCGAGATAACTTCATCGCAGAGGTATACCACCGCGTCCTACGTTCACTATGGCCGGCACCGACAGGTCTCTGCCTACCTCTGAGATGAAGGCACGACGTTGCTCCAGCCAAGCGGCACACACTACCAGCGTATGCCGCACCGTGTCGTCCCGACAGTCGACACAGTGGTGACACGGAGCGTCCGGCTCCCTGGTTATGCGACACAGGAACTTCCCGAAGTAACCGTGCCCCGAGAGCACCTGCGTCGCCCGAAACGTCAGGAAGCCGTGCCCACTCCCGAGTCACTCGCTGAACACGGGTCGGATCGCCTCGTTAGTGTCGGGGCCGGTGGTAGGGCATGAAAGGCTGTCCCGCCAGTCCGCCACCAGGACCTCGCGGAGCTGTGACCGATGCTGCTCCAGTTTTCGCTGCATCGGTCGCTCGCCCTGCGCCCGCATTTTCTCGCGCCACCGTAACAGTGACGCAAGTACCTACGCCTCCAGGTTCCAGGGCGGGGATCCAGTGCACAAGCCGCTTCGTAGGAGATCGTGCAATATTGATGACTCTGATGGCCATAGCTCTGTGTGGCTTTCGCAAGATAGAGATACTTCCAGCCGTCAGGTCAGCCGCCCAGATCCGGGCCCCGTGCAGGGCCAGGATCGTACGGTCGGTAGAGCCGCCTACAGGCGGCGCTCGGGCCCTCCAGATTGGGTAGCAGCGTTGAAAGCGCCCCAGCCGCGCCCAACAACTTGGGCAGCGCTCACGAGACTACGTCAACCTTTTTTTGCTACAAGTCAACCCTCGTGCCAAAGGCGTCGCCAGTTGCGATTTATTTTAGAGGTCTTAAAATTTATTTTCAGAGTTCAAAGGACTCGTCTTGAGCACACATTATCCACTAGTATGATACACTTACAGCTATACAAATAAGTGAAATATATAGTCGTTAATAGTTAGTTTCCAGACTGTAAAACGACGCGCCTTAACTGCAATGTTCTTATTGTGTAGCTTTAAACAGCAACTTGTAACGGTTACGGAGTCAAACGGCACTAGTTTCAAACGCCCCAAACGTTTGAAACTCGAACTTGACACAAATAATAGCGCAATGATAACCATATCTGAATGTCTTGGCCGCAGCAACACTCGGCATGCACAGAAGTTCCACTTCCATTTCACAAAAGATTTTTAATTTACAAACTTAAAAGTTTGTAAATTAAAAATCTGGTTATTACCCAAACGTTTGAAATGGTGATCCGAAACCATATTTTAACACAAATAAAATCCTTCACGATCAACAGCGTGGTATCACCAACGGACGGTGTACGACTGACAACGGTGTGACCTTATTAAAACACATTTTTAACACGTTGGGAAGAGGTCCGAGACACTATAGGAATCTTTTGTGACCTCTCCAAGGCATTTGATTGCATTGATCACGAATCCTTACTTTGAAACTTGAGCATTACGGACTTGGACTTACTCTCGGTTTAGTAATTTAAAGTTACATAGTTAGTTAGTTCATTGATACATAAAGAATAATTCCTCTCTCACTCTCACTGACACACATACACCTACATACACGCTCCACCAAATCAAAAAATAACCCATTCTCGTCACTTTAAATGTTTACTTTTACTTTTGTTTTTATTTTATTTTATTTTATATTGAAAATGTGTACCCTAATTATTTATTAATTAATTAATCGATTATCTAAAATTGTTAATGTATTTGCTAATTTTAATTTACTTATTTATAATGTTAAATCTTGTATGAAAATTTAATGCAGTTAATGTCATTTAAATGTCCGACGGAGGGTCAGCCTGGTGATCTGTAATACAGGTTTTACCTAAAACAGACACCAGTCTCTTTGTAGTGAACATTGACTTTGTACTATTTATGATGATCAGAGAAATAAATGAATTTTTATTATTATAGTAAAATCTTATTCAAATGATAGGCAACAGCAAGTTCAAATAAAAGGTGCCGATTCACTCGGTTTAAGAGTGAAATGGATGTTCCACAAGACTTGATATTGGGTCCTTTAGTGTCTACTAGCTTCTGCCAGCCGCTGCACCCGCATGCTTGTCAGAAATGATCCCGCGAGAATGTACTACCAGGATACAAAAATATGCTATACGTTAATTTATGCGTAGAAGAAGAGTAACAAGCAAGTTTCACGTTTGTAATATTAGTAGGATAATGGTCACTCTATTTATTAAAAAATCTACTACAAATGGTGTTTTTGCTAAAACTTTTAGGGCGTCTATCTGCCTTAAACATGAAGGTCATTAATGTTTAAGGTAGATAGACGTTCTAAAAATTTTGATGACGTAAATAGCGAATACTGCGAATCCAAAATTGGTTCACGGCCAATAATTTAGTATAACACTAGCTTCCGCCCGCGGCTTCGCCCGCAAAATATGTCGACAAATTATACACATACACCTTCCTCTTGAATCACTCTACCTATTACAAAAAACCGCATCAAAATCCGTTGCGTAATTTTAAAGATGTAAGCATACAGACAAACAAACAAACAAAAATAGCGACTTTGTTTTATACTATGTAGTGAAATAGAACATTCAGCCAGTCTTACCAAGGGGTATCGTATTTCCCAGTTACTGGGTTGTGGAGGTCAGATAGGCAGTCGCTCCATGTAAAATACTGGTATTCAGCTGCATCCGGTTAGACTGGAAGCCGACCCCAACATAGTTGGGAAAAGGCTACGCAGATGATGATGAAATAGAACATTCAACCCTTGTGTCCCGGAGCCAGTTAGGGCTCTACCTGCCGATACTGCCGAATGTCCACTCAAAAGTACGAGGCCATTTTTTAAATAGCGCCGCCATTGTGCTCTGCATACTAAATGCTTTAATTGCAATAAACTGTTCTTGCATTTTAAAGGATGGGCAGGTCTATGCTTAATACTTACGTATGTACGGTCGTTAACTTGTTGACAATGAACCTGGATCGGCTAGCTTCGTTTGTTTCAGCACACAGAGCCACAGAACATATATCACAGAGCGCGCCCACTTTCAGCAGAGAGGTCGTTGGGAACAAACTAAATAAATAATAATTAAATATATGTTTGTATGTTTTACATAGGTAGGATTTGTACCAATAATTGCGAACTGATCGTAAAATGAAAGACAAACACTCAGTGATTGGTTAAATCAAATTAAAAATGGTTCTCGGTAAATAAGCGGCCGTAGAATATAACTGAAAGTAATTATGACGTGTTTGTTGGACAAACATGGTGGCCGCTGGGCCCTCCGAGCAATGTTTGAGTTTACTTTCACACTCAATTCCGAAGTTTACTACTTAGTTATAAGTTTTAGTTCGGCCACAGTTTTCCTATTCTGGCTTTGTAAACAGAATTTCACCTCACATAAGTTCCTTCGTGTGGACACTGACTTCATTATTTTATTAAACAACATTTGTTTTAACTGAAAGCTAAATTAAATACATGTCATAAGAAAATGAAAACAATTTATTAGGATGAGCTGGTGCGTGCGGAGGATGAAAGTGGCCGCATGTATTTATTCGTGCGAGTGGCGAGGCGGTGCGGGCGGTGCGGGCGGTGCGGGCGGTGCGGGCGGTGCGGGCGGTGCGGGCGGTGCGGGCGGTGCGGGCGGCGCGGGCGGTGCGGGCGGCGCGGGCGGTGCGGGCGTTGCGGGCGGTGCGGGCGGTGCGGGCGGTGCGGGCGATGCGGGCGGCGCGGGCGGCGCGAGCGGCGCGTGATCCTCGCTGTAACACAATCATGGCCGATATTCACGCACTCGCCCGAGAAACTGATCCTTGTAATTGAATACGTGGGCTGACGGATAGCGTCACCAATTCACGTAAAACGTTGTTCTTACACCAAAGACGAACATACAGAAGTTCCTCTTCTAACATCAATAAGTAGCAGGAGGTGCTCCAATGGGAACTACTACCACCATCATTATTTGGCGCGAGGTTAAGTACACGATGGACATTGGCGTCTATCGGGTCGTCTGTCGGATCTACTTTTTCGGCTGTCTTTATCCAGAGCGCTGTGGCGGCACAGCCTGTCTCCTCGCTATGACAGATATAAACAAGTTATCTGTGGACAAACGGTGACATATAGTGATATATTCTCAATATTTCTAGAATAAAATAGAAGGCGTAGGTAAGATTTTTTTTTATGGTGGGTTATCATAAAATTTTAATGACTCCTCCCGCTCTGGGTGGAGCGGAAGGGGGTGACAGACTCTTAGTGAGTAAAACCCATCCATGTTCCTTCCTTAGCCCTTTATGTTCCGGGGTAGCGGTAACCCTTTCGGTGACAATCCGAAGGTAGGCGAGTGCTATAGTATCCAATTCCGATTTTAATTGTAGTCGTTCACCTATACAATTCCGAGTTAGTTTGCTGTTTAGTCTTTTAAAATTTAATAACGTATTGATGCAGAGAGGCGATCAGATACGTACATTGTCTACGGGAACTTTTATAATGTCAATGTTTTGCCATATTTTTATGATGTACGAGTCGTACGATTATAGTCAGTAGGTACCTACTTTGCCTATTCCAGTGCAGGCTTACGTTGACAGATCAGCTGCACAAGCGAACCGCGAGTGATTGAACAGCGAAAGGTTCACAACGATGGGTACATTGCTTCTTCTGGGAACTAAAGCTCGATAACCGAAATAATTGGGGGCACTTGATAACACCACGTGAGCGTGGGGAGGCAGCGTGATTGAGGCAAATTTTGCGATCCTCTCGCGAATCGCGATGTTATCATAACAACGTGACGTACCGCGGTAGCTCGGAGGCAGGCAGCAATTTGGATAAAAAACTTAAAAAGCGTGTCCTTGAAAATACTATTAGTGAAAGTGTGCTATATCTTACGTCGATCCCGGGTATGCGATGATCCCATCAGCACATAATAATCGGAGTACTGTAAGCGACAGTAAACTTAGCAGAACATGTAATCACGGCAATGTGTGTGTGTGCGTGCGATACGTACAATAATACAAATACATGAGCGACTGGCTCAGCCAGCGCGGCAGCCAGGGGGAAGGTTAGCCACAGTGCGTCACAAGCACAAGCAGAGGTTTCATTTCACTTGGACAACCATACCGACGCGTTAGTCTCGGTCACAGCATCAGGACCCACCCCTCATAGTCAGGCATGTCATACTGCCTCTACTTTATTTTTCAAGTTACAAGTTGTTCCATTCCGTGAATTAGCAGGTGGCTATCGATTATCGCGTCATCTTCATTTGCAGAGAAGGCTTGAGCAAACGGACCGGGATCTGCCCCTCCCCCCTGCCCCTCAGCCCGGCTTCTCCCGGCGATACCCTCGCCCTTACAAAGTTAGCGACGTGACCGCAATAACTCGGCACCTCGCACTCCGCGCGAAGCACAGAAGCGTAGCTTCGATTTGTTTATGAAGCAATCTCGTAAACGCCAACGCTGTTTATGAAGCAATTGCTACGAAATATTAACGTGGAAATGTAATCAAAATGAACGGTTAATTAAGCAGGCGGTAAAATGGCCGAGCAATTAATACAGGTCAGAAGGATGTTATTATAGGCACAAAACGGTATGATCACGAGCAACAAACGAGAATGTTTTAATCCCGCAGCCACGCGATGTCAATTATTTTATCAATTATCTAACGACTGTTCCAAACGAACGAGACAGTAGCCTTCAAGATTCTATTACAGGATAATCCGTTGTAATCGTCTCAATACTTAGCTTACTTCCCCCGCCCTCCCCTCGCTCCGCACCCGCGTGCCCCGCTCACGTCTGCAATTTATTCGGACAACATTATATTCGCCGCTCGCGATAAAAACTAGATCCATTGTCCACACATGGGCGGTGTCCGGCACTGTCCAGCGCCGTCCGGTGTCGTCCGGCCCTCCTAATAGAATAAGTTGGCGAGTTATGTGTGTTGTCCGAACATGAGAGATACCCTCTACTGATTTATTTGAGGCGGACGGCACACATCTGCGACCAGTACGCGACTTGTTCCTAAATCATTATTATCCTTTCGCAAACACATACGGCTCGGCTCCAGCCCCAGCGTTCCCAATAATATGATGTGAACCAAATAAGTATTTACTGTTACATGAAGGAACCGCTGCTGATTTATGATTTATTATTGTTTTATAGTTACATAGGTAAGACATTGTCGCACTAAGTAAAAGGTTTGCCTGAATGCAAAAATGAGAGTACCAGCTCCGTAATTCCGTCTAGAACAAACCATCAGAAACAAAGTAAACTGCTTGCGATCAATGAAATATCAAAGTCATGTAACCTCATCGGAACTTCGAAATAGCTTTAGTTTCGAGCAATAAAGCGAATAGGGCTAAAACTATCTGTAAACTATAACTTGATATAATATTTATGTACAACAGCAGTGTGCGCCATCTCGGCAGACATAAATAATGATGAATGTCCTACTACTGCCATCCACTTTTAACGTTCGTGCGTATCGCCAAGCAACAACACTACGTCTAAGCGCAGAAGGTTCACCCATAACTAATAATAATTCTAGTCATTTGACAATAGACAAATAACATAACAGTCCATGCGCGTCACGCGTCACGTTTTACGTCCACAGGTCTGCGTGTCGTGTACCTCTTTGTAGTTAGCAGGTATTAGGAACAATCAGAGGTTACGGATCTGTGACTGTACTAAGTCATCATTTCGCTTGCTAACTTGTAACTATGAAGAAGAAAATGCGTTGCGCCGACCCCGCCGAGGCAGATAGATGTTGACTTGTACCTATGTGAAAGGTGTTATTCAGCAACTTTACAGCCTTAACTTAGGTACGTCAGGCGCTTGCTCTGACACCACAGAGTACTTTTTAATATACTGTCTGACACAGACATTTTAGGCATATACTGCTTATAAAGGATGTCTCAGTAAGAGTGCACTTTTTCATTTAAAAATAAAAACAAGTATTTTATGACAGAGTTATGATATTTTTATTGTATTGTAAAGACGACATGTTTCGATTAAGTATGGAATAAAATATCCGGCAACTGACCACCACGACAGGCCATTACTCTTTTCATGAAATTTTCCATGACTTTTGCACAGAGATGAGGCTGTATCGCACCGATGACGCTCGATTTCCGATTCGATTCGATTTCCGATATGAGCTCAGGAATTGTTTCGGATTTATTCGCATAAACCAGAGATTTCAAAAAACCCCAAAGAAAAAAAATCGCACGGCGTTAAATCGCACGATCTTGGTGGCCAGTTGACATCAGAATTTCGTGAGATTATGTGTTCTGGCAATCGTTGCTGCAATAAGTCGATTGTTTCATGCGCGGTGCGGCAGGTTGCGCCGTCCTGCTGAAACCACATGTTGTCCAGATTCATGCCGTGCAGTTGAGGCCACAAGAAGTCCGTTATCATATTCCTGTATTGATTGCCGTTCACAGTCACTGCAATTTCGGCCTCATTTTCAAAAAAGTAAGGTCCAATTACGCTGCCTGTCCAAAATCCGCACCAACAGTTACTCGTTGTGGGTGCATTTGTTTCTCATGGATTGCATGAGGATTTTCTGAGTCCCAAATTCGACAATTTTGTGTATTCATATTCCATTCATATGGAAATGCGCTTCATCGGAGAAAATGACTTTTTTCGAAAAATTGGCATCGACTTCACTTTGCTCCATTACACATTGAACGAATTGCCGGCGCTTTCCGTGGTCTGCTGGTTTAAGCTCCTGAGTTAACTGAATCTTGTACGTATGGACGTACGCATCTTTAGACAAAATTCGCTGAGTAGTGCTTCGTGAAATTTGAAGTTGTTGAGAACGATGTCGAATTGATGTTTTCGGGTTTTCGGCAACACTCTCGTTTACAGCAGCAATGCAAAAGCAACGGATTCTTATTATCCATAATTGACCCAGTTTCTTCAAATTTTTTGACCACTCTTCGATTGGTTGACACATTAGGTGCACTTTCTCGGCTAAAAATTTGGCGAAGTTTGCAAGCGGTTTCAGCGTAACTTTCTCCATTTTTGTAATGAGTTTTCACAATTATAACACGTTGTTCTTTCGAAAAGCGCTCCATATTTAATAATCGGAATAAACAGAGGTAACAGCTGTCAAATTTAAGAGTTGCCACTTGCATGACAAAAAAAAAATCAAATTTTAAAAAGTGCCCTCTTACTGAGACACTCTTTATAAATGGAGATAGACTGGCAACTCAACGTCAGACAGAACAGAAATACGATATCAGCGCCACACCAATTCACGGAACTAAAATATCTATAGATTTACGTAGCTATAGTCTGATACTATATTATTAATTCATAGATAAGCTTATGTATATAAATAATTGCCGTTAATGTTTTGATTTTATTTACTTACACTATTTATTTGTATACTTTCAAGTGTGTTTTTGAAAGTATAAAACATTCAGAATCCAAGCAAACAGTAAACAAAATTTAAACGTTAAAGCAATTCACACACACCTATTGATACAAAATTCGTAGATTATTATCTGGATATGAAAGAAATAAATTAATGAATACCAAATTTATTGATTTCTACACCAGTTTGCCTCGTTCGTTTCTTCCATTTTGTTTACTTGAAATGTTTCCGAGCTTGTATGTAGATGCCGCCAGCTTCATCAAAATTAACAAAAAAACTCTTGCCAGAAAGAACATTGCTGACTTTTTTATGCACCAAATAGTTGTGAAGAACACAACGCTTTTTTACACGCTTTATTAGCTTCACCTGTATGTTTGGTTGTTTGTATGGTTGTAACCAACTCCTTTGGGCGCGATTTTGACCCACTTTAAACTTTGTAGATTTATCGACGACCGATGACAATACATTAATTAGATAACATTATTCCATTTTTCAATTTGCAAAATGAGTTTTTTTTATTTATATAATTTTCACCTATAGTTGATAAGGCAGAAATTGATGTTAATTTTAAATTCCAACCATTATTATCTTTAACCGATTTATCAAATATTAGGAAATTTTCGAATACCAAAGAGAATTTTTAATTCAACAAAGCAAATAGGTAATAGTTAAAAAAACACGCTTTTATTAATAAAACAAACTAACAAGTGGAAATTAATGTCGTAAAAAAGTGGCAACATCGATCTAAGTTTCTTTGGCGTGGTGTATAGTCAGCACCAATATGTATACACTGAGCAACATTAAAAAGTGATTTTCTCCTTCTGTATTTATTGTAATTATAATTATGTTGTTATGGACATAGTATTTTGGAAGCCATACTAATATTAAATAGGGTCTATTATCATAAAGTTATCGTTATTCCACGAGAAAATCGCTTTTGAATGTTTCTAAGTGGTATTATACATATTGGTGTTCGTGACTGTACAGATGGCTCTAAATTCAGAATAAGTTGAAGATCACATAGTTACCAGGGCTATTATAATAAATTAACTAATATTAAAACTGGTGGCAATTACTAAAATAAAACCATTGTGGACCTCAACAATCGTTCATCCCAATATTACATGGCGCAGCCATCTTTTCAAGATTACATAAAAACTGTTATCTTCATAAAGAGACAAAGTGTTTTCTGCTCACGATGGAGCTTCTGATACGACACGATGGCACGTCTGTGCCGCATGACGTGACACGAAGGTCGCTGATGATGGATGGCCTCGCCGCGGCTGTGCATCGCGCGCCTTATCACATGACGCAGAACCTTATCTCTGACATGGTACAGATACAGTTTTACACTTATAAAGTACACACTCCCTCGTGCATTGCGTGTCCTTACGAAATATTCAAGTACCTTATATCGTAGCTAGCTGGACGAGGGCACGCGGACCCTCCAGACCGCGCAGGTGGCAGGACGCCTACGATAGCGCACTCAACGGTTGGCGAGAAGAAGTGTAACATCGACAGGAGTGGAAGCAATGCGGGGAGGCTTTGTGCAAAAGAAATAGGGGGAGCCTTTGCTCAAAAGCGGACTTTATAATGAATGAAAAAAAAAATTGTGTGCGAATATAAAGAAAACCCTACCAATTCACTTTGTACTTGTAAACATATTTATTTTATTTAGCCTGCCTTTTGTTTGTTTAGCCCCAACTCGAATATACGAGTATGTGTGTATGTACAGTTAGAGCTCCGTCAGTACGGTACTATTATTTATTCTGTGCCCGACTCACGCAGACAATAGCGTGTGGCAGTTGTGACGCAGACGTGCATCTCTCTAGGGGCGGCACTAATTGGAGCCAGTGTCCGCCACTGGACGTTCCCGGGCACTAGTGTGTCTGTGTGTGTACAGCGCAATACCTTAACGTGGCAAGGCACAGCAGAAGATCAAGTGCTATCGTTTAATTTAATCCGCAAACTTGCAATGTGGGGTGTACTGTAGGCACAGCTCTGCGTAACGCTCAAGGAACACAGGGCTGATGCGTGCAAGCGTGTTGTAAGATCGCCCGATAGCATCACTAGGGCGAGGCTTCGCATTTTTTGCTAATTCTAAACTTGAATTCATGCACTAAAATAAAATATACGAGCAGATACTCAACAAACTGATTAGGTAGTTATGTTAATAATGAAAATTTTTAAATCTTTAATAATTACATTATATATATTCAAACTCAAACTCAAAGCATTTATCAAATAAACCAATTACAGGCATTTTTGATTTGTCAAGGGGTCGGTCAGTCAGAAAGATGAAGCAGTAGGCACCTATGGAGAAGAACGGGCAAGAAACTCCATGGACACTCTTTTAAATCAAAATATGTTTACAAAAACTGGGTTATATAATTCATGAAATTTACATGTGAGAACGATGCAGAACTCAAAAAAGCGTCCATAATTACAAGATTAAAAAAAACAATTCAAAATTAAGTTAAATTGTAAAACAGCCGTAAATGACGGCGCTCGTTCATGAGCATGACGCATGGATTAGCACCATTCAGCCCAACCATTTCGATGGGAGCTAAATGATCCAACATACCGCCACCATCAGCGAGTCATAACAGGGAGCATGACATGCTCTCAGCCGCCAGGGCACATTCAAGTGAATGTAAGACTCAGTAAATGGTAGCCTTTCAGTAGGTACATAGTAGGGCACGCCACGATAGTGGCGGTAAGGCCCCTCTTTGAGGAGTGGCTAGAGAGGCGTCACGGCGCCCTCACCTACCGCCTGACGCAGGTCCTCACCGGACATGGATGTTTCGGGAGGTTCCTGCACATCATCAGGCGGGAGGAAACGCCCGGGTGTCACCACTGCGAGGATCGCCCAGAGGACACGATAGAGCACACGGTGCAAACCTGCCCAGCATGGGCAGAGCACCGCCGTGTCCTCGTAGAGGCGATCGGCGGCGGCGACCTCTCGCGCCCGGCCCTGGTGCAAGCCATGGTCCGGGGCGAGAGGGAGTGGGAGGCAGTCACCTCCTTCTGCGAAAAAGTCATGTTCGCGAAGGAGGTGGCGGGATGGGAGAGAGAAAGGTCCTCCCGTCCCAGCCGCCGCAGGGGACGCCCCGGGCGTCGGGAGCCACGTGACGACTCCCGGCCACCGTAGGCGCGGGCCTGCGGACGGTGAGTAATGGGTGACTAACCGTCCGATCAGCACCAGACCCGTGCCGTACGGCGCGTATATGTTCCACGCGCGCCTCAATGAGATGTCAGCATATGAAGGGGCCCCTCAGGGCCAAGCCTGCCGGGTAAGCGGGATTGTCCGAAAGGGTTACCGCTACCCCGGAACATAAAGGGCTACGGAAGGAACATGGATGGGTTTTAGTCAGTAAGAGTCTGACACTCCCTTCCGCTCCACCCAGAGCGGGAGCAGTCATTGGATGATTTCCCAGCCTTAAAAAAAAAAAAAAAGTAGGTACATAGTACTTACATTCTATTATACACATCTCATTCATATTATAACTAGCTAACAGACTTTAAATAATAGTACGTATGTAATAATTTAAAAAAGGGGGAATACAATCATAGGGAATCAAAAAATTCCTCCGCTTCGCTCATCAACAGGAAATGCGCCCAAAAGGCTGGCAGCATTACCGCGTTGTGTGTCGATGCTGATTCTCTGGTCAAAAATTGGGTCAGTTCTCGGGTCATGTGAACAGTAGACAAGTGGGTACTCGGCGCCGCTACTAGTGTTTCAATCCCAAACGGCTCGAACATAATACCGTATGAACTTACTGAACAAAAAACAAAAAATAGTGTCGAAGATTGTCTTTATTTGTTGAATAGGCACAGAAATGAGGCGATTCTGTATCGGATTGTCTATTATGATGAAAAGTGCGCCCTGTACTCACAATAAAAAACGGCTATCGCTCTGATATGGACACTTCTTACAGGGGAGCCTGCAGTTCTATAGCGGAGGCATCAACGAACTTCCATTAAAATGGCAAAGGTGCATCGACCATAATGGCCAATACTACACATTTCAGTTTTTTATTTTATTTTATCTAATATAATAAGATTGGATTATTGTCGCGATTTGAGGTTTTTCGTTTTACTAGGAAGATGGGATGTCGCAAAGGTACACGCATGGGTGCATGTTGTATCCCTCACCTAAGGCCTGCCCAACTTCCAATGCATTATGGTCATTACGTCTAGCCTCTTTCCATAGTCGCGTGCTAAGCTGTTAGGTTTCAAAACACCTGGCCCGCCCGGCGGTGACAAGAACACGATGGATGAGATCCTGAATGCTGGCGTGCCGTGCTATCCGGCCTACGCTGTTACTGCAAGATAGGTGTCCGTAGCGATCGACAGCTTTATTCATTTCGTTATAGCCCCTTCCTGATTGATCCAGAAGTTCCATGTTTGACTGATGTGGTGAACGCCTGAATAGCGACTTCCAGATACAGGTCGGTCCGCAAACCAATCTTCCCAGAGACAGTGGGATTAGCCGCGACGCAAGTTGGTAAGGTTGATAAAACGTATACGTGCTTGTGCAAATAAATTTATTATCGTCACAAAGCAAAAACCTAACCCGTCACAAAATGGAGCAGGTGAAAGAAATAACCCAGAATAAATACAGATTTCGCATTATTTTGTTGTACAAACGCGCTAATCTCCCGTAGACAATACGTAAGCATTGGTAGGTTGTCTGTATGGAACCATAGATAAAGAGAGCACAATGGACATGCGAGAAGTGTTATTTACCAGCAAACGATACCGCTTATAGGAAGATATATTTTCAATATCTCCGCGAGCGTCCTGCTGCAGACAACAATAAATAGTGTGGAGTAGCATCGCGCTGAACATTGAACAGCGAACATTGTCGGCACGAGAGATACGATGCGTGGCGCGCGGCGCAGTCAGCGCGCACCGCGGGCCGAGCGACCTGCCGCACTGCTTGTTGTACAACACAAAGCGTCTTTTCATTTTAAATGAATGTCTACTTTTGCAGAACAGTTATGTTGTACGTACATGACAAAAAGGTGTGCGTTCGCGCAGCGGAATGTTGTTGAATTTAAAGATTTTAATTATGCAGATATTTAGTGTATGACGTCGTATAATTGTGTATGGTAAAAAAGAATTTGTGCACGCAGCCATTGTGGAGAAATTCACCAAAAACTGATTCCGCTGGGCGAACGTTGTCCTGGCGGAACTTTTTTTAATCCATACACTTTAGAAGAAAAGAGATGTGTCCAAAAATTAGTGTGTAATTGTGTATGTATGAATAAAATTAGTGCATGCATAAACTTCGGAGAAATTCAAGTTTCCGCTACGCGAACGTTTGGCCATTAGCTAGTTTTCATATAAAGCGCTTACATAGAGAGCTGTAGATTTTTATATCCGTTGTTTTGAATTTGTTTATATATTTGTTTAAAAACAGATTTAGAAAAAATCGTAGGGCTTAAAAGATAAAAATATAAACGTAAAATACGCTTATTAGGTCTTAGTTCTTAAAGTATGCACTTTAGGGTCTAGATTTTCACGTTTATACAAACCTTGTAAGTGTCTGCAACATGTTGCCAAGTATCAATGATGTTCCGTTAGTAATTAAAGAGTTATAGGACAATTTACCATGAATAGATTACTGTTTACAAAACAGTCAAATATCACGGACGTTCTAAAGGAATTGCATGGTAAAATGTATGCCAATAATTAGTGTATTCATTCAACTATTAATATGCAAAATTTCATGTCATTAAATTCAGTAATTAAAGAAAAACAATTATAATACTGACGACGCATCGAAAACCTACATAACCCGACCAAATTCGGATGGCTACAAAAAAGCGGCCGTGCCATATATCTCAAGAAACGTTCTTAACCTTCCAATATAGTATTAAAATGGTACAGTTGCGTACACAAGCGTTAGGAAAAAATAAAACAATTGCATTTCTTGAATGAAAAATATTTTATTATCATTAATCAATCAATATTTTTATTATCAATTATAAAATCGATTCAAGGAGTAGTTTTTTTTTATTAGAATGTTTGATCCATTAAAGTTGCAAAGGGGAACGCTCGTGCATGCCTAGTCCATTGGTTAAATAGTGTAATAAGCTACAATATGATAAATATTTACCTAAACAGTAGTACTTACATGTGGTAATTATTTAATTTCCCTACACACATTGATTAATTTATTATTATTAACTTTTAGAATGTTTGTAAATATGTGAGCACCATGCACTTATGACATAATTAAGTTTAATGCCACTGCTACATGTGTTTTTCTTTTCACCTTTTGTGATGTATTGTTTTTATTCTGGGTACATCGTCTTCACATATAATGTTATAATACATGTATACAAAACATTGTGAAACGTTTTTAAAGAGTAACGGTGGAGTTTCTTGCCCATTCTTCTGCACACGAAACTACTTTTTGGAAGGGGCGACTAGAATCAGTTCTATTTCTTGTTCATTTTGACGTTCAAAAGTGCCATTCTTGTGCCTATTTGAAATAAATGTTTTGACTTTGACTTTGACCCTAAGGGGTCTATAGTTAGAATCCTGAACAGTGAAATCTTCAATAGAAATTAGCTGTATGAATTTTATTTGTCATAAATAATATATCTAGATTATATCTCAAGTCTCAAGCGCATGCTTAAATAAAGTACCTACGTAAATAGTACCTACTTTCTGTCATAGTCAAATACATTTAAAAAGGTAGGTGTACAAAAATAAATGACCTATAAATTATATCGAAACAACAATATTGTGTTATCACCTATACCAATTCAATACCGGTATTATACTGTACATTTTGGGATGTTACCTAAATATATTGCACGGCCGCTTTTTTGTAGCTATCCGAACTTGGTCGGGTTATGTAGGTTTTCGATGCTTCGTCAGTATTATAATTGTTTTTCTTTAATTACTGAATTTAATGACATGAAATTTTGCAAATGAATAGTTGAATGAATACACTAATTATTGGCATACATTTTACCATGCAATTCCTTTAGAACGTCGTGATATTTGACTACTTTGTAAACAGTGATCTATTCATGGTAAATTGTCCTATAACTCTTTAATTACTGTAGTTGCTTGGAGGGTGTGTGGAGAAATAACAGGCGTTCACAAAGACGTAGACAGAAGTTTAATAGCAGAGTTATAGTTTACAGAAGCGTAGGAAAGTACAGAATGAAGAATTAGAAGGAAAGACTGAGATTTAAGATACACTAGTTGCGAAACGTAATTATCGAGCTAGAATATTTGGGCGTGCATTCGCCGTCGGAGCAGGCTATCGACTGGCCCGGATGACCGAGCGATAGCGGTATAAAAGAATTAAAGAGCCGGCGCGGCGCCGGCATCGGTGGGGCGCGCGGGCGTAGCCGGTGCGCGGGCGCAGGCGACGAGGTACACACACCGCGCAGCCGACGAAGGTGCGAGTCTACGTGCGCTCGAAACAAGTGCGTCCCTTGATGATGACGGTGCCACAGTACTCCCCCGCTTAGACCGCTACTGCGGGCGGTAATAATCCGGGAAGTGCACCCGACGCCCGGACCTCGTCCTCCTCTCTTCTTCCTTTGCTGGAACGGGGAGTGGAGCTGATGTCTCAGGACTCGTTGGTGGCTGATCGTCTGTTTCCTGTATGACGTAGGCCGGCTTCAGCCGATCGATGCTGACGGTAACTTCTTTACCCCGTACGTCCAGCTTGTAATATTTGGGTTGGCGCTGCTTAACCCTGTACGGGCCGGAATACGGTGGTTCCAGCGGTCTTCGAACGAAGTCCTGCCGCAAGAACACATGGGATGAATCGCTGAGACTATGCGGTAAGTAAAACGGACCTTTTCTGTGACAGGACGCAGGCCTTGGCGTGAGGTTGGCCATGCGACTTCGTAAGCGCGTTGCAAGGTCGGTGACGTCAGATGACTTGTAGTCGTCAGTTGGTGCGATGAACTGCCCTGGTAGTCGAAGTTGTTCGCCGTAGACCAACTCCGCTGGTGATGCTTCGATGTCCGGCTTCCATGCACTTCGTATCCCCAGAAGAACTAGTGGCAGAACTTCGGTCCATTGCTGAGTAGCGTGACACATGATGGCTGCTTTCATGTGTCGGTGCAGACGTTCGACCATGCCATTCGCAGCAGGGTGGTAGGCAGTTGTGCTGTAGTGGTGCGCGCCAGCCATGGCGGCGACAGCTCGGAAGAGGTGTGACTGGAACTGAGTGCCGCGATCAGTTGTTATTCTGAGCGGGCAACCGAATCTGGCGATCCAGCCGGACACCAGCGCTGTGGCGCAGGTCTCAGCCGTGATGTCCTTGATGGGGTACGCCTCAGGCCATCTGGTGAACCTGTCGATGACGGTGAGGCAATACCTGTAATCATAAGAAATAGGTAATGGGCCGACGATATCAAGGTGGATATGGGAGAACCTTGATGTTGTGACAGGAAATTGGGAAAGAGGAGCAAAGGTATGACGTGTCACCTTACTGCCTTGACACTTTAGGCATCTACGTGACCACTCTCTACATTGTTTGCGCATCCCTGGCCAAACGAATCTCTGTGCCACCAGTCGCACTGTAGCTGTGTTTCCGGGATGGCTCAAGTTGTGTAGCGAATCGAACGCCTGACGACGGAATTTCTGCGTAATATACGGTCGTGGCGGTGTAACAGTTACGTCACAGTAAACATCGACGTCTGTATCGGGTATTCTAACCCTTTCGAGCCTAAGCGACGATCCACTTTTTAGGAGACTGTGTAGCTCCGGATCAGTGTTCTGACATCGTGCAAGCGCCTGATAATCAATTCCTTTAGGAACTCGCACCTCCTCAACCCGGGACAATGTATCTGCGACCACGTTCTCGGAACCGGGTATATAGCGTATATCCGTTGTGTACTGAGCTATGTAGTCGTAATACCGGTACTGCCTTGGCGTGCAATTCTCTCGTGGCGTTGTAAAGGCGTACGTCAGCGGGCGATGATCTGTGAAAACAACAAAGCTCCGGGCCTCCACCATGTGACGAAAATACCTTATAGCTTCGTACACTGCCAGCAGTTCGCGGTCGTAGGTGCTGTACTTCTTTTGAGCTGGGCTTAGTTTCTTGGAAAAGAAGCCCAGTGGTTCCCATTGCTCGCCATTTCGTTGCTGTAGCACGGCTCCTATTGATACATCAGATGCATCCGTTGTCATAGAAAGCTCGGCGTTGGTAAGCGGATGTGCCAAAAGCGTAGCATTGCAAAGCGCTTTCTTGCATTCCGAAAAAGCGTCTAGCTGCGTTTGCGTCATTTCCACAGGCTGATTCTTTGTGGTTTTATTTCCAGCGAGTATAGCATTAAGCGGTGCCTGCGTCTTAGCTGCGTTTGGTATGAAGCGTCTATAAAAATTGAGCATACCCAGAAATCTTCGTAGCTCCTTCACAGTCTGTGGCACCGGAAAATCCTGGATTGCCTGTACCTTAGTGTCGAGTGGGTAGGTACCGGAGGCTGAAACATTGAAGCCAAGAAATGTTATCTCTGGCTGTCCCCAGACACACTTCGCCGAGTTCACCAAAACACCATACTCTCTCAGGCGATCTAGCAGCCGTCGCAGGTGCATTTTGTGTAGCTCTGGAGTGGGGGAAAAACACAAAACATCGTCCAAATAACAGAAGCAGAACTCGTCTAGCCCAGCCAGTACCTCGTCCATAAACCTCTGAAATGTCTGCGCCGCATTCCTCAGACCGAAGGTCATATACGGGAATTCGAACAAACCGAATGGCGTGGTCTTTGGTATGTGGGGTCCATAAATAGGTAATTGGTTATATGCTTTGACCATATCAATTTTAGAAAATATAGTGCTGCCAGAGAGCTGGTGTGAGAAGTCCTGAATGTGTCTCACCGGGTACCTATCAGGAATTGTGCGTGCGTTAAGTGCACGGTAGTCGCCGCACGGCCTCCATCCATCGTCCTTCTTCTTGACTAAATGAAGAGCCGAAGACCAGGGGCTGTCTGATCGTCTGGCCGTGCCGTTGGCCAGCATGTCCTCGAACTCCTTTTTGGCAATTTTAAGACGGTCTGGATCTAGTCGCCTAGGCTTGCTGGACACTGGTGGTCCAGGGGCGGTATTGATGTAGTGCACCGTATTGTGTTTGGGCTCACGCACGGTTCCTGCAGGGCGGGTCACCTCTGGGAACTCACGGAGCAACTGGTGAAATTCAGACTCACCGGCGACGGTCTTGACAGACGCCACGTCATCCGGTATCCTCTGATGCGATGCGGGTACGGAGAGAGATGTGGTCCCGTCTATCAGTCTATGGTTGCGGCAATCTATAATCAGATTATAAAATTTTAAGAAATCAATTCCTATAATCGGTTTCGTTATGTCCGCAACGGTGAATTGCCATGAAAACGCTCGGCGCAGCCCTAAATCTAACTGTAATCGTATCGGGCCATACGTATTGATGACTGTTCCATTCGCAGCTGTTAAGCCGTATTTCGTGCTCGTGCAGGGCATCCTAACCGCTGAGCGTGGAAAAACACATAAATCAGACCCAGTGTCGATCAGAAACATCATCTTTGAATGTCGGTCCGTTACAAAAATACGGCCTGGATGGGTTCCGCAGTGGTAGGCCGCTACTTCCGACTGCCCTTGGAGTTTTCCGACGACCACTGACAAGGCGGCCGGCATTTCTTTGCTTGCGAACCATAAACATAATGATACCAGCAATGAGGGTGGTTTTCAGGCGGTTGACGTGACCGCGATGCGGACCTATGCCTAGTATTTCTACTCCTAGATCGCTGGCGGGAGCGTTCGCGACGCTGTATATGCATTGCACTCACCTGCTGACCGAGCAAGGCTACTTGCCTGGCTAACTCGCCGATTCGCGTTTCCATACCTTCCATGAGGGTAGGTGCCACCGGGACCGCCGCGCTCGCCACCTGTTGTACACCGGTCGGCGCGATTTCGTGGACCTTGTCCGCCAAGTCCACCATCTTCTCTATGGGTAAATCCGCTTGAGACGCCACGATGGTCTGAACATTATTCGGTAACCGGCTAGACCACAGCGTTTTTAAAAATTCTTCGGGTACCGCCGGTCCGGCCAAATGTTGGAGGTGCCTAAAAAACTGGGACGGCTTCCGGTCCCCTAACTCTTCATGCATAAGCAACTGCTTCACTCGCCGCTCCTGCGAGGCCGACAATCGCTTGATCAACTCCGCTTTAAGCTTATCGTACTTATTCACCGCTGGCGGGTTGGTGATGATGTCCTTCACCTCTGCCACGAAGCGATGATCCAACACGCCGATGACGTGGTAAAACTTCGTTGCGTCGGCGGTTATATTGGCGAGCGCGAACTGGCCCTCCATCTGCGCAAACCACAATCCGGGTTCTTCAGGCCAGAAAGGGGGTGCGCGTACACCCACACGTAGGGTTTCAGGGCCACACCCGTCGCCTTTCGGGTCCGTCATCTTGATCACGTCGGGGTCACCAATTTGTAGTTGCTTGGAGGGTGTGTGGAGAAATAACAGGCGTTCACAAAGACGTAGACAGAAGTTTAATAGCAGAGTTATAGTTTACAGAAGCGTAGGAAAGTACAGAATGAAGAATTAGAAGGAAAGACTGAGATTTAAGATACACTAGTTGCGAAACGTAATTATCGAGCTAGAATATTTGGGCGTGCATTCGCCGTCGGAGCAGGCTATCGACTGGCCCGGATGACCGAGCGATAGCGGTATAAAAGAATTAAAGAGCCGGCGCCGGCATCGGTGGGGCGCGCGGGCGTAGCCGGTGCGCGGGCGCAGGCGACGAGGTACACACACCGCGCAGCCGACGAAGGTGCGAGTCTACGTGCGCTCGAAACAAGTGCGTCCCTTGATGATGACGGTGCCACATTACTAACGGAACATCATTGATACTTGGCAACATGTTGCAGACACTTACAAGGTTTGTATAAACGTGAAAATCTAGACCCTAAAGTGCATACTTTAAGAACTAAGACCTAATAAGCGTATTTTACGTTTATATTTTTATCTTTTAAGCCCTACGATTTTTTCTAAATCTGTTTTTAAACAAATATATAAACAAATTCAAAACAACGGATATAAAAATCTACAGCTCTCTATGTAAGCGCTTTATATGAAAACTAGCTAATGGCCAAACGTTCGCGTAGCGGAAACTTGAATTTCTCCGAAGTTTATGCATGCACTAATTTTATTCATACATACACAATTACACACTAATTTTTGGACACATCTCTTTTCTTCTAAAGTGTATGGATTAAAAAAAGTTCCGCCAGGACAACGTTCGCCCAGCGGAATCAGTTTTTGGTGAATTTCTCCACAATGGCTGCGTGCACAAATTCTTTTTTACCATACACAATTATACGACGTCATACACTAAATATCTGCATAATTAAAATCTTTAAATTCAACAACATTCCGCTGCGCGAACGCACACGACAAAAAGTTATAAGATTAATTAGGTATAGTACCTCAATTCTATAGATAAAACCCAAGTCAGTGGTGGAAATGCTTTCCGATATATTCCGAACCGGAAATATTTTAAATGTCAAAAATGCTGCTTTATATGCCCCACTACTCTGAGCATGAGCGACGACGCGCGCGCATACTTGTTATTGCTACCAACATTTTACTATCATAGGAACCACAATATAAGTAAATGTTTCACAGTCCACTTTTGATTTCATTCATTTAGTTAGGTCCTTGAGACTTCAGTATCCGAAAATGAAAACATAATCTAAATACAATTCAAAGTGACCATAAATAAATCTGAACAAAATTTAGATTGTAAATCCATCCTTTCCATACGAATCTAGCTTTTGCAAAAATAGCCCGTTAATTGAGTCGTAGCAGCGGGCGCCACAGCGTAGCGATAGTTGTCGTAGCACTTGTGACGTACGAGATTGGCTCGCGCTACGGCGCTACGTGGCTACGACGACGTTAACTTCATAACAGATTACTATGCTCTTCAAGATGTTTTCTTTGACTTAATTATAACGTAGGATCGTATTTAAAATTTTAATGTGAGGGTTAGCTAATGTAAAACGTCCAGCATAGGCGAAAACTTTAGGGCACGCCACGATAGTGGCGGTAAGGCCCCTCTTTGAGGAGTGGCTAGAGAGGCGTCACGGCGCCCTCACCTACCGCCTGACGCAGGTCCTCACCGAACATGGATGTTTCGGGAGGTTCCTGCACATCATCAGGCGGGAGGAAACGCCCGGGTGTCACCACTGCGAGGATCGCCCAGAGGACACGGTAGAGCACACGGTGCAAACCTGCCCAGCATGGGCAGAGCACCGCC
Source organism: Hyppa rectilinea (assembly GCA_951799385.1). Taxonomy (NCBI): domain Eukaryota; kingdom Metazoa; phylum Arthropoda; class Insecta; order Lepidoptera; family Noctuidae; genus Hyppa; species Hyppa rectilinea. The sequence continues at coordinate 199,868 of OX637317.1, forward strand.
GTGTCCTCGTAGAGGCGATCGGCGGCGGCGACCTCTCGCGCCCGGCCCTGGTGCAAGCCATGGTCCGGGGCGAGAGGGAGTGGGATGCAGTCACTTCCTTCTGCGAAAAAGTCATGCTCGCGAAGGAGGTGGCGGGATGGGAGAGAGAAAGGTCCTCCCGTCCCAGCCGCCGCAGGGGACGCCCCGGGCGTCGGGAGCCACGTGACGACTCCCGGCCACCGTAGGCGCGGGCCTGCGGGCGGTGAGTAATGGGTGACTCACCGTCCGATCAGCACCAGACCCGTGCCGTACGGCGCGTATATGTTCCACGCGCGCCTCAAAGAGATGTCAGCATATGAAGGGGCCCCTCAGGGCCAAGCCTGCCGGGTAAGCGGGATTGTCCGAAAGGGTTACCGCTACCCCGGAACATAAAGGGCTACGGAAGGAACATGGATGGGTTTTAGTCAGTAAGAGTCTGACACTCCCTTCCGCTCCACCCAGAGCGGGAGCAGTCCTTGGATGATTTCCCAGCCTTAAAAAAAAAAAAAAAGGCGAAAATTTTAATAATGCAAGAGTTTCGAGAGATTTTTTTAGTTTTAAAGAGTTTATTTATGAGAGATAACATTAATTTTATTTAATCAATCCTAATAAAAAAATCTGTTTTTTTAAATAGAGTAATAATAATATATCACACATCATACATATAATATTATTAAGGCGAAAGTTTGTGAGTGAGTGTGTGTTTGTATGTATGTATGACCGTCCTTCACGCTCAAACGGCTGATGAAACTTGGTACAGAAGTACTTTTTATTCCAGTAGTGCGTCTCCTTGGTATAATTTAAGACATCCACGCGGGCAGTAGCTAGTTTTTTAAATAATTTGATTCCTAGATAAACCTCTATAAACTTAAGTCACAAGTCGGGACCAACAAGCAACTTTATTCTTCGAGTAACTGCTAGCATAAGAAAGCCTAATAAACCTGAAACGAGTATTTACATCGTGTCATTTCTAGTACTAACAGTGTCTGTGTTAAGCTGCGGACCGACAGACGGACATGACGGGAGCTATAAGGGTGCCTTGTTAACTACGGAACCCTAAAAAGGAGAATTAAATAAACGCCATCAAAATTCAACGCATTCATTGCCAAATCTAAAATATTTTGAAAGCCGAAATAAATCAACGTCAAGGTTGAATAATTGATCAACGAGTAAAGTTACTCAATATAGCCTATATCGAGTAACTTTATTCGACTTTACAGGCTTCAACAATGTGTACTTACATAGTTTATACCTAACGTTAGCCACTTCTGTACAAACGCCTCTCCATAAAGAGCGAGGTAAACTACTGGACCTGTTAGGCAAAGATTGTCTTCAAACAAACCCGCAGGTTCCACAAAGAAGAACGTGTTAGTGAGTAATGAAAGTTTCTGATAAATATAGAGAGGGCGTGAGGAACACGGTAATCCAGGGCCGCTGTACCGGCCCGAGTGCCGGGAGTTGCCACGACTGAGGCGATACTTACAGGAAACTGTTTGCACTAACACGGACTGTTACGGCACACTAGGATACATAGACCAATCTACCTTCAGATTCATTTAATCTGACCAAAACTGCACAAAATCCAAATAAAATGATTACTACTGAATATTTATGTTTAATGAACATGGCCAATTTATTATAAAGCACTTCACTGCTTTTAGTATTGTATTAGTATTATGTCAATAAAACCATATCGAAGAAACTTTATGTGTGAGTTATGGAATCATAATTGATATTTGTGAGAAATAAATATCCCACCAAAATTGTTTTCGTGTAAAATGTTGCCAACATGAGACCATATGCTGGCACTGTCAAAAAGTTATCAGATCTCATGTACAACCCAGCTTCTAACTCTACACGCCCTAACTTTACAAACTCTACACCTTAATCAAAGTATGAGGCTTGGCCGTTTCGCTACTGCCACATGGGCGTAAAGTGAAATCGGTACCTTTACCCGAAAAACCGTCCTTTGCAATGTTTACCGGGTAAAGGTACCGATAGTAATACAGTAAGTGGTTAATACTTGGGATTTTATGGATGCTGAAGGTAATGCATTTTAAATTCCGTTAAATTTGTTTGATCACCGTGATGGCCAATTGCAATATACATATATTAATTGTATCAACTCGTAATTTCTTTGCCTATTAAGTGCATTTCTACCAAATGACAAAACAAAGTAACACGTTTAAAAAATGAAATCGAATGTTTGAGAACGCCTACTATTATAAGAAGCGCCGTTGCGTATCAAAATTCTTGTTTGGCAGCATAGATTGGATAAAAAAGAGAGGTGATGTTGTACTTTCAAATATATCATCAAGTTCAACATTTCAATTATTCCATAATATCATCATATTCATTTTCATATTATTTGATGTATACTCATGTTTTAACAATAAATATATTATATTCTATTCTAAAAATATGTCATATAAAAACGCCGGCGGCTCAACAGACCTAGATCGAGTCCAACTAAGATACCACAAAACGGTCATAACGTGAGCACAGCATCCCACTGTCTTATTAGTTACTAGCTTCTGCCCGCGACTTCGTCCGCGGAAAATTTCTAGTTTTAACATTAAATTTATCCTATGATACTCGGCAATACTGTAGGTTCCCATTAGTGAGAGAATTTTTGGAATCGGATCAGAATTTCCAAAGTTTACCGAGGTGATCTTTTCTGCTCAACTTAGTCGCCTTTTATGACACCCTTTTTTTTTTTTAAGGCTGGGAAATCATCCAATGACTGCTCCCGCTCTGGGTGGAGCGGAAGGGAGTGTCAGACTCTTACTGACTAAAACCCATCCATGTTCCTTCCGTAGCCCTTTATGTTCCGGGGTAGCGGTAACCCTTTCGGACAATCCCGCTTACCCGGCAGGCTTGGCCCTGAGGGGCCCCTTCATATGCTGACATCTCTTTGAGGCGCGCGTGGAACATATACGCGCCGTCCAGCACGGGTCTGGTGCTGACCGGACGGTGAGTCACCCATTACTCACCGCCCGCAGGCCCGCGCCTACGGTGGCCGGGAGTCATCACGTGGCTCCCGACGCCCGGAGCGTCTCCCGCGGTGGCTGGGACGGGAGGACCTTTCTCTCTGCCATCCCGCCACCTCCTTCGCGAGCGTGACTTTTTCGCAGAAGGAGGTGACTGCCTCCCACTCCCTCTCGCCCCGGACCATGGCTTGCACCAGGGCCGGGCGCGAGAGGTCGCCGCCGTCGATCGGCTCTATGAGGACACGGCGGTGCTCCGCCCAAGCGGGGCAGGTTTGCACCGTATGCTCTACCGTGTCCTCTGGGCGATCCTCGCAATGGTGACACCCGGGCGTTTCCTCCCGCCTGATGATGTGCAGGAACCTCCCGAAACATCCATGCCCGGTGAGGACCTGCGTCAGGCGGTAGGTGAGGGCGCCGTGACGCCTCTCTAGCCACTTCTCAAAGAGGGGTCTTACCGCCACTGTCGTGGCGTGCCCTGCGCTGGGTTGCGACAGTCGCTAATTCCAGGCCGCCATGAGATCGCGCCGGAGGTCCGTCCGCTCCACCGCAATTTGCTGCGGAAACGGAGTTTCCCCCCGGCTTAGTACCTCCGCGCGCCACTCGAAAAGGCGCGCGAGGACTATCGCCTCCAGATCCCACGGCGGCAGTCCGGCAAGGAGGCTTGCCGCTTCGCCCGAGATCGTGCGGTACCCCCGGATAAGCCGTATGGCTACCACCTTTTGGGGCGCGTTCAGATAGTGGGCGGCTCGCCACCGCAGTGAACGCGCCCACACCGGGGCCCCGTATAGGGCCATGGACCGCACGACTCCCGCGTAAAGCCTCCGGCAGGAGGCTTTTGGCCCCTCAAATTGGGCAAGAGCCGCTTGAAGGCGGCCCCAGTCCGTTCCACCTTGGGGGCCAAACGTCGGAAATGCTCCACGATATTCCATCGGCTGTCGAGGACCAGACCTAGGTATTTCATCGTGGTCTCGACGCCGATGTGAACCCCTCCTACCGTAAGTTGGGATCCCGATGGTGGCCTATTCCGAGGTCCATGAAAGGACATGGCCTCGGATTTGTGCAATGCCACCTCGAGACCCAACTGCCGGATCCTCTCAATGACTGTCGCAACCCCGCGTGTCATCGCGTCGGCCGCCGCCTGATGCGACCTCCCCTGCGCCAGGACCAGCGTGTCGTCAGCGTAGCAAACCACGCTGACGCCGTCAGGGAGGTCGGCCCGCAGCACCCAGTCGTAACCGATGTCCCACAGGAGCGGCCTCAGAAACGATCCCTGTGGGACACCGCACGACATCTCTCGCCGGTTCCATTCCCCATCACGACCGGGGTAGATGACGGTTTACGACACCCTGCCTCGCATTGTAAAGGTGCAAATGCATTATGTATTTTTAACCCAACACGGATAATAATAAAATTATCTTACTACTATTATAAATGTGAAAGTTTGGATGGATGGATGTTTGTTACTTAATCACGCCAAAACGGCTGAACGGATCTGGATGTTTGGCACAGAGATAGATTATAGTCTGGAATAACACAAAGGCTAATTTTTATCACAGAAAAACGTACCCGTTCCCGTGGGATAATTTCCAACAACCACGCGGGCGAAGCCGCTGGCAAAAGATATTACACTACCTATATACAAAATACAAACCATCATTTAAAAATGTTAACGTTAAAAATATAAAATTTAAGTGAGGAACCTATTTAATTTAAAGCTTCTCTAAAACGATAAAACGTCCGCACAAAGCACGTAGGAAGTAGGAATGATAGTTGAGCTCGGCGAATGTTTTAGCATTTTGCGTTTAGTAATTTTATATTATCTCGGAAAATATATGACCAATTGACATACTGTAGAGGGCAAATCTTATCTCTGTGATGTCCTTGTGATCATAAAATAATTTAATTTGATAAGAATTGATATTTTGTTGTTTAAATAATCATCCAAACAGAAGTAAGTCGAAAAAATACTTTTTTAAAACATAAAACGAAATATAAAAGCTAAAATACAAAAGATAGAAATATGGTGTCGCGGACTTTTTTGTAGAAATAATTAAGGCGAACCGGGTTGCCATACATTGCTTTCAATTTTAAACAACTGTTTAGGCAGCGCATGCAAATAATTCTGTTTTCGGAGGTATTTCTTTCCGACTTGCTAGACGAAAAATGCAATAGCTCGGCTAATTATGTATGATATAAATATAATTTATAGCCTATAGCACTCAGGAATAATGTAGCTATCTATCAGTGAAAAAATTATTGAAATTGGATCATTAGTTCCGGAGATTACCCCCTACATACAAACTTACAAACTTACAAACATACAAACTTACAAACTTACAAAGGAGATTGTTCTAGACCGCCCTATAACCAACAAACATTTGACGTGTACGTTAATTTTAATTATATTTTAATATGCTTTTAAAAAATAATAAATTCAAGCGGACACTGTTTAATTCTTAATAGGTTTTTAAAAGTGACCTCATTGATTTTATTACCAACTGAACTCGCCATCTTTCAAGGAATTGTCAATGTAAATGTCACAAAAGATTTGACAGTGTCGCTCTCGCTCATATTACATAAATATCGATATCGACGACGATGTCCATAATATCTAGTGATAAATAATGGATGTTCGATATTTAACACTTCCAAAACATTAAAAATGTGCAACTTAAAAGTTTTTCATGCATATTTTTTTCATGGAATTAGTTCCGTGAACATTTTAATGGAACTTATGATGAATATGGCCTAGCACGATTATGATGAAAATATAATGAACAAAACAAACTCACAAAATGTAGTTACTAGTCGAATGAGGGATTTTCTCACAAGTGAGAAAATATTAGTTCAAAAGAGGCATTGGTAAAAAATACGTCACTGTCTCAGGTTTTTGACATCAAATAAGCTTTCTTATTTACGGATATTGTTTTTGTTATCAGTAGCCAGTAAAACAAAGACGTATTTTTTACCCATGCCATCTATTGAGCTATGTTTTTTCACTTGTCAGAAAATCTCTCATTTAATGATTGAAATGTCATTTACGACGCAACTCTAGTGAATTGTTCTCATAACCATTTTACGACTTCAATAGCCATATTTTTACTTTTTAAGTACTTAAACTCTATATTTAAATGTCGCAAACTAAAACGTTACACATTGTTCGTTGGGAACAAAATATTTTATTTAAGCATTAATTTAATCGAAGTAGAATCATAGCAACAACGTGTTTATGTTTGAAACGGAACAAATTAATTTACTTTTGACATATTGATCTGTCATTTTGGTCTACTAAATTAAAACCACAGATTAAATAGGTGGTCATTGATAATCGAAATACAATGATTGATCTTCGAGAGAGCATCTCTACGTCACTACGTCAGTCGGAGCGTCTCACCGAGACGAACCTGTGGCTGTGTTGTGTTGTTGTGACTACGTACCTATTTGGCGATTTCTTTTGGCGTTTATGATTTTGTTTCTGTTTAACGGACTACAATTTGGATTGCTTTTAACGTGACCTGGCTTCGAATAACTGATTCTGTGATCTGCTTAAACGACACCTTAGCATTTTGACAACGGACAACGGACAACGGACTTCGCTTAAAGTAAATTTCAACCAATAAATAATAACTGTACCTAAAAGGCATAATACAACTGTATTTACGGTAATATTTTACTGTATTTGAAGTTTAATGCTTTGTAGAAACCAGAAATAGCGATTTTAGAAGGAATTACTTACGTTTTCTTTTATTAAAAATAACCTCAAAATCGGTTCCTTTTCTTTAAATAAATCTTTTCTCTAAAGTGTCCGTCAACAAACTTTGTTCTTATGGGCTACTAAGGGCAGTTTACAAATAGAAAATGATTTTTTCTATGCTGTTGGCTCCAGGGCGAACAATGTATGGGCGTAGAACAATCTCCTTTTACCTCTTTATAATATTAGTATAGATTACCCACCAAAGAAGAAAAAATCTTTCTTTGTCAACTAAAGAAAGATTTCTAATTCGTTAAGTAATCATTTTATTTTAACTTTGTTAAATAAAAATATTAACAACGAGGACAAATGACACAGTTACAATTATTTTTAAAACTTTGCGTCTTATACTGTCCGTTAGCACCGATTATGGGGAGGTATTTAAAATTGGCGACACTTGAATACTTCATTTATATAAGGATGTAATGAAATCGAACAAATTACTATACTCTGTTCGTTATAACATTATTGTTATAACTGACAAATAACGGTTATCACCCTTTCGTTATTTCTATAACGAAAACTATTAAACTCCGTTATTTCACGTTACATACGAAGCAATGTTATCTATTAACCATTTACATAAAAAAACAACTGTAAAGTGCAGTTATGTCAACAATATTACACAATAACTGTCGTTATTTATCTAATGTTATAACTTATAATAAACGGAGTATAGTTGAATACAACATATTACGATTACCCCACATATTATGTAAGATTTTTTCTAAGTGAACTAACAAAAGTTAAAAAATATTTAATAATTTACCAGTATAATATTGTTATGGCCATACTCGATTACTTTAAAGCGACGCTGGGTTTGGTCAACCTCCTTCTACGAAAGCAACTCTAATGGTAATGAGATTTTTACTTTTTATTTTAGGTATTATTTAACATTTTATAGTAATTATTTTGAATGCTAACCTAAGAAGTTTATTGTTATTATAAAAACTAATTGACTGCCTTATAATATTAACTAGTCATTATTCAACCAAACGTGTGATTTGCACAAAACTTGAGAACTACCCTCCTACATCTTGTGCCCTAGTAGTGTTAAGGCCTGCCTCGTACTCTGTATGGAGTGGATTCTCTGCGCCGATCTATTACGTGACCCGAAGCCGACGACCTGACTTACACCGCCACTGCCACTTCCAATAGCCTCCCCAACCGGACTAACATCGACTCTACGCTCAAAGATTTAAGCTTGAGATTCACCTGTGCTAATTCTGAATCTCTTGCCAAAAACTGCTGCAAGATTACAAAGCTTCGCTGGCAACGGAAGAGAGATTTCGATCACTCGACTGGGCATCGCCGTCCACCCGTCCACCCTCCCCCCCCCCCCGCCCCCGGCCCCGGGACCGACTTACTATGAGACTGCACTATTTCAGATATTCATACGTCCAATTTCAATTCAAAAGGTATCCCGCTATACATTTCAACTTGACTATTTTCGGTTGAACTCAATAATCCATCTTCAGTGAAAGATACATCGCTACCAATAATAGGAGTATGTTTCTATCTCACCTTACACGTCGTCTCACAATCATCAATAAAGGCTATCATCTACCGTCAACAGTAGATAGGGTCCTCAACTGTCCCCGTGCGTTCCAACGAACATGACTTCAAAAAAACACGTGATTGATTGACTTATTTATTATCAGTATTTTTTATAAAAACTTAGTATCTATCTATTTATATAAAATGGTAAACTGACTGACTTTCCTTTTCCTGACGATTTCTTGAGTTAGTAAACATGAAACTTGGCTTAAATATGTATCTAAGTAAATTATGAAGTTCGTCATTTTTTGTTTTCCTAAACAACCCATTAAATAGAGGATTGGGGGAATGTCAAAATTTGTATGGTAATATTATAACGCGCGGTCCAATTAACTCGAAGCTTAGTATACCTAAAACTAAAAGTAAAGAATAACGGGCATCAGAGATTAAGGGGGTGAAAAGAGGACACGAAAGTTTGTAAGAAAAATCTTATACATTATAAAGTTTGTCCTTTTTTATTTTTGCAAACTACCCCTCATATTGGGACTAATTGGGGGATTAGGGGGTGTCAAAGTTTGTATGGAAGAATGTCGTCTAAAACTTTTGTAGAAATTTATAGAATTAGATACTCGATACCTGAAAAACTTCTTTATATTCCGTTATTTCGATTTACCGACGTCCACGCGGGCAAAAGCTATGTAGTTATTCACAAATGACTGGATTACGTTGTAGGCGGATGTGCAAAGGTAGGTTCAGTTCATTTCAATTCCATTGTCACTTGAGAGATCAGACCCGACAGTGGCAATTGAAAAAACGGAAGATAGTTTGAATATCGCGGGAAACCTATTATTACCTTTGCATATCCACCAAAATACTCAAAGTAAGTATAGTACTAAGTATTTTTTTTTAATAATGAATGGTGCAAGCGTGGTGTATAGTATAGGTAATGAATGATTCATCGAATCGTTGTGACATGACTCCTCAATTTAATTTTACTACTTGTTGTAAATAAAATTTAATAAACTTAAACGTTAAACATTAAATATTAATAAATATTGCCCATGCACAAGTAAAGCAAGGTGCTGGTGACCTGGCCGATACTCCCTCGATGTCACTGTGCAGCTGTAGCGGCATGTCGTGTAGCTCATATTCAATTTCCAAACAGTGACAGAGCTGCATAAAAAACCAGCTGTACCAGTTTGTCAGTGTAGGATTGAGCGTCGTATCGCTGACGCTAATGCACTGATCGGCTAGCTAATCTGCTTCAGGGAGGGCCATACTCGCCCTAGAGTGATGCGCTGTGTGAGGCGGGCTCTGGGACTGATAAGTTACCGGGTTCATATGGCCCGCATTACAGAATGCATGGACTTCCTGAAGTAGAAGATCTGCGCATGGGCAAACCGTATTCGTCGGTAAAGACGGAGGGTCGAGCGGTACACTCAGAATCGCACGTTCCAGAGCAATGAAAGATGGGTTTATAGGACTTGGGAGCAACCGGACCAAGGTGTCGTGCCTAGCGGACGAAGACGCCATAATTATGTTCTTTCTAGCAAAGCATCTGGTCGGTGTCTGTCAGCCACACTGAAGGTGATTGGGCTAGAAAGATAGAGCGAGCGCGCGATCAAATACCAGAAATGGGGACAATTACCATCAGCCCCAAGAAGTAGCCCGTGCAGTCCGTCCGTTGCCTAGTTGAAAATCCCCAGGGCTGGATGGGCTGCACAACTTTTGGATACAGTGGTTTCAAAGACCACACGCCCGCTTGGCATCCCAGTTCCAGCCAGCTCTAGAGGTAACGTCACTGCCCCAGTTCTAAACGACTGAAATAACCCACCTGGTCCATTAATCAGGTAGTACTGCGGAACCCAAAAATCATAGACCAATCACTTATCTACCAACGGTCTATAAAGTTCCTACATCAATTTTGAGCGCTAAAATTGACCATATTATATAGACACCAATTCGATCATGTCTGCCTCTCAAAATGGACGTAGGATCGTGTCCTGCGATACTAAGGAGCTGCTGCTCATTGATGTAACCATTAACAAACAGGTTCGTCGTTCCCTGCGCCGACTGCCGCCGACTGCCGCCGACTGCCGCCGACTGCCGCCGACTGCGACCGCATGCACGCCAATCACGTCTGTCTAAAATGTATGTCCGCGACAGGAATTCAGGTTTGAACTTTTTAGTGGATAGTGATGGGAATGTCTTTTTACCTCGCAGAGTTGTTTCTAAGAAAGATACGCGCACACGCATAGTGGATCCTATAAGTTTATTTATATCTCTGATGTATATCTGTATTTCAGGGAAATAGTTTGAGTCCAGTTTGGTTCAGTCTAGCCTTAAATCCTCAAAGCAGTCTGCTGGAGAATTCGGGTCTATGCTATTGTTTGAGGAGAGGTGCTCAGGTTATATCTCACCACTTTACATGGATGATTTGAAACTTTTTGGCCCCAATAATTTGCAACTGATGGAGATACTGAAAGCAACCGAAACGTTCAGTTGCACCATCAGAATGGAATTTGATGCGGACAAATGTGCGCAGGGGGATTGTGGAATCCATGAGAACCCAACATGGCATGCCACCGTCCGGGGATGTCCATCCAACACATGTCATCATTTCTGGCTACTTGCACAGACACAACCTTGTAGGCAGGTTACTGTACTGTAGGCCCTGAAATGACGTCTTGTAAAATCGGAAGTACCGAATATAGGTATTTTTTTTTGAGGGTGGGAAATCATCAAATGACTCCTCTCGCTCTGGGTGGAGCGGAAGGGAGTGTCAGACTTTTACTGACTAAAACCCTTCCACGTTCCTTCCTTAGCCCTTTATTTTCCCGGGTAGCGGTAACCCTTTCGGAAATACCCAATATAGGTTGAACTTGTTGTGGTTACTCTTAAAATAATGAGGATATATATTTTACCAGCACTTAATACGCCTGCTGATTTATTTAGACGACAATATGTTTATGTACGTTCATAACACATTAAATAATGTGCTCTTACATTCTGCTATGTTGACAACGCTACATACTCCTATTTTTATATGAATGGCCTAAAAACTTAACCTATCCGAGGCACCCGTGCCTCAATTTTCGGTACATGTGGCATTTATAAGTTCTCTGGAAATGAGTTTGAATAGTCCTTAAATCACTTTCTCGGTCGGATAACTCTTTTACCATTTCAAACTCACTATCACTAGAATTGACGAGTTTGACAAGTTTTACAAATTATAAAAAGTATTTTTCTATTCAACGACTAAAACTTTACGTTTTAATTGTTAACTTTAAAAATACTTTTACAGGTAATTTAAATCAATGTCAAATCTACCGTCCACGTATCACGGGAGATGATATATTAGTCATTTCGCCATCTTATCCCGTTCTTGAAAGAGTCTGTGAGGCTCGGCTCGTGTATAACAATTTGCTACAGGCCGCTAAAATGAATTCATTCGTAATGTTCTCAAATGTCCATATTTCGGCAGTTTTCCGGCCGGAGCCAGCAGAATGTTCCTAATACGGTCTCTCGTTACATTTCGTGACTCGACCTCATAAATCTATGAATTCTTAAAACAGTTCAGAAAATATACGAGTTAATGTGGGGGTCACGTGTCGCGCGAACCGGCTGGAACCGGTCGGAATCGGTTAAAAGTGGGTGAAACGGGTTGATGCATAGTGCGAACGGGCTCCATCCATGCTAGCGCCAACTGATCATAGTGTAATAAAACTGTCGTTAATATGGCGTCGCCATCGAATAGCGATCGAACAAAGTTCAGTAAGACCCTCCGCGGAGCCGCGCGCCGAACATGCGAATATTTTAAGTCAAACGAACTTACGTATTCCGGAGGAGACGTGCTAGGTAGCGCGCATTGTGGGAACTCTGGGATGAGCACAATGACATGCAGAAGGCTCACATGCCCGTTTCCGACATATACAGTGCAGTGCAGCGAAATGCGAAGAACGGCAGTTGAGGCCTTTGGAAAATGTACCTATTGTTACGATGACTAGGTACTTCACAGCTGCAGTTTGCTTGCTGAGTGACAATTTAGATCCACCTTGTTTGTTTGTCTCGTTACCCTCGTATTAGATACAGTGGTCCTTCTGCACGATAGTTTCGGCGTCTCTTGTGTAAATAAGACGTGTCACAGAACTCTGCATTCATATCTGCCCGGAATGCAAATATTACAGGCGAGCGCATCGACGCACCGCGTCTGTTCAGATTGAAATCTAGCGCAAACAGCGCTGTGCTGCAACGTTATAGTTTGCACACAGCGGTGCAGTGCATCCAATCCTCTAATACCTCATATAATGTTTGATAATGGAATCAGTTTTGTGACGTCAGATTCAATTTGCACTCGTATCAATATGAACTCATCGATAGCGATGGTCTCGCCTGTTTGCGCTAGCGATTGAAATTAGTTTTGCGATCTACTATGAGCTGTCAATAGGATTTTAGAAATAGGACAGGTGTCGAAGCCGAACTTGGATATTTATGTCCGTTGTTACCGTTAAAACTAAGTACTTAACAACACAATTTTAAATCTGTGCCCTATCATTTGGAGCCACTACGAGCCCAGGCGAGAGTATTCTAATCGCAGTTCAAACTTATCTGTAACCAAGAGTTTCAGATTTTATAACGAAAGAAAAGTACTCATACGACCATAATCTCGAGCAAATTGTAATATTAAGAGGTAACACATCGGTGTTACCTCTTAATATTATAGTTACATAATGTAACTATGTAGACACTATCGAGTTCTGTAAAGATAACACTGGCGCATACTTGTAACATGTAGACTCTGTCGAGTTCTGTAAAGCTAACACTGGCGCATACTTGTAACATGTAGACTGTTGTGTACGTTAGGGTTCATTTTGGTTCGGCGAGTAGTTAGCACAAGGAAACAAGCGTCTGTCTTCGAAGGTGTTTATTGGCAACTAATTTAAAAATATTATAACATCTTGAATGCGGTCGAAAAAGCCACCAGACAAGGAAATGCTTGTTTGCTATTTTTGTCAACATAAATATGATCTACAATGTGCGAACATGAAAATCGATCTCTTCAAGAGCATGACGCCAGAGCAAAAATAATCATGGAAATGCCAGGCATGCCGCTGCAAGACTCTAAAAACCGGCAATATAAACATTCCAGTACAACCCCAACAGTCAAATTCCACCATAGAAAAGAATAACAACAATAATATAACCATCAGGAAGAAGACTACAAATTTTAACAATGATAGCACAATATCAGAAGATTCGTGCATTCTGGGTGATACAATCCACCGAGAAGATACGGATATTTATATAAGGCGGGTTCCCAACCTAACTTTTCACTAGAAAATTTAAGCGAAATTATAATACAGCGTTTAAAAGAAAATAATAAATTTATAATATCAGAACTACAAAATACAATTGAAGTTGAAATAAAAAAAGCTATCGCGAAGCTTAAAGAGGATATCGAAGGAAAAACTGACTTCCTATATAAAAAAAACGATAAAACAACTCACGAAATAGAAGAAATAAACAAAAAAAATTGAAGAACTAAGCAAAGAAAATGAAACCCTGAAAAACGAAATAAAAAATATGAGTCATTTACCAACGCCAGAAAATAAAGATGAAAACCACTCCAAGAAAGTAGTAATCTACGGCTTCTCCGAATACTACAATGAGTCTGAGTATGACTTACACAGCAGATTAATTGAAATGTTTTATGAAATCCTGCATGTGGATCTAAGCGGATATATAGAAGAAACTAAACGTATAGGAAGATACACCGCAAAAAACAGAGTTACCCTAGTACCCTAGTTATTGAGTTTTTAAGCAAGAAAATGGCTAGGTTTATAGTTGAGAATGGTCACTATTTCTAAGGAACTAACATACACGTGTCCGAATTTCTTAATGAAAATGCACGAAAAGAAAGAAACTTAATGCGAGAGGAAATGCTAAGAGCACGAAAAAATGGACAGTACGCGGTAATACGAAACAACAACCTATTTGTAGATAAGAAACGGATAGTAACTAAAGAAGAAGCAACCAGAGAGAAGACATACTGCAGAAGCGTCAAATTTAATGAACAAATAAACAACCATGAAAAATCCCCCACTACACAACATTACAAACCTAATAATGACTATATTACAAATAATACTTTTCGAGACCACAGAACAACAATTTAAAATTCTATATCAAAACGTACAAAGCATCTTTAACAAAAAACATCTCCTTGAAGCCTTCATCCACAAAAAACCAATGTATAACGCTATATGCCTGTGTGAGACTTGGCTATCACCAGAAAAAGTTAGTAACTTACAGTTTAGCGGCTACAAAATTGCAGCATCTTACTGTCGCCACACTCGAGGAGGCGGCAGCGTCTGTATCTTGTTACAAAACCATTTTGAGTACAAAGAAATCTGTGATATTGGTAATATGTCTGTTGAGTATTGTATAGAATTATGTGCCATAGAATTACCTAAAGAGAATGTACTTATCGTTATAATTTATTGGAATAGAAGAGAGGAGGAAGTTTTTACTCGCCAATTAAAAGAAATGATGAGTTATATTAATACATTAAGGCAAAAGGCATTAAGTCCGCCTTTGTACCTTTATTGTGTGCGAAAAGTTTAAATAAATAAATAAATAAATAAATACAAAATATTCGAGATATAACGTGATATTAGGAGGAGATTTAAACATAACATCTTAGAAAACTGTCTAAAAACTAATTTGTTCCTGGATCTAATGTTGGAATATAAATTCATACAACATATCAAAGTCCCCACACGTATCTCACAAACTACCTCTACATGCTTAGACTTAATTTTTACTAACTTTAATTATAGACATACCTACACCACCGTCGGACCACTGCGCAACTATCTTACACATGAATTTACTTAACGACTGCAATAATAAAAAAATAAACTGGTTTACCTAAAAAAGATTTTATAATACCCAAAATGTAGAAAACTTTAAATCTGAACAAAAAAAAAAAAATTGGAATGAAATAATACAATCAGATAAAAATATTGATGAAAATTACTCTGCGTTCAATAATATATTAAATAAAATCCTAAATGCGTATTTTCCGCTTCAGAAAATTAAAATAAAACCGATATATAAGAAGTATTGGCTGACAAAAGGTATTAAATTATCATGCAGAAACAAAAGACTACTTAAAATACTTACCATTAAAACTAACAATCCCATATTAATAAAATATTATAAAAAATACGAAAAAACCCTGAAACAGTCTGTAATGACAGCAAAAAAACTACAGTATATAAATAAAATGAAAAAGTCAACAAATAAAGTAAAAACGATGTGGAATATTATAAATGAAAGAACAAATAAATCAGTAAAAAGCGAAAAAATAAACATAAAATTACATAGAAATAACTTGATAATTGAACCAAAACAAATAGCAAATATTTTTAATGACTTCTTTGCTTCAATTGGGGAAAAAACCTCATCAGCAAAAGGAGCCCCTGTAATGTGCTCCACAGAAAACACAATGTTTCTCAGTCCTGTCGATCCCTATACAGTCAACAAAATAATAAAAAGATTAAAAAATAAAAAGAGCTTTGGAGTGGACGAACTTCCTCCATTCCTACTTAAGCAATGTGCAGACGAACTAACCCTACCATTCTTTAAATTAATTAACCAATCGTTTCAAGAGGGAACTTTTCCCACTCAACTAAAAACCGCACTGATAAAACCCATCCACAAGAAAAATTCAAAAACCGACCCTAATAACTATCGCCCCATCGCGCTGCTTCCAACTGCGTCTAAAATATTTGAGAAGGCTATGTGTGACCGCGTATACTCATTTTGTGAAAAATATAAAATACTTGACGACTGTCAAAACGGTTTCTGAAAAAACAGGTGTACAACGTTAGCAGTCTATAAATACGTTCAAGAGGCTCTAACCATTATTAATAATAAAAACTACGCCATAGGCATGCTGCTTGATATGAGCAAAGCCTATGATAAGGTGCAATTTAATAATAAAAACTACGCCATAGGCATGCTGCTTGATATGAGCAAAGCCTATGATAAGGTGCAATTTAATAATAAAAACTACGCCATAGGCATGCTGCTTGATATGAGCAAAGCCTATGATAAGGTGCAATTTAATAATAAAAACTACGCCATAGGCATGCTGCTTGATATGAGCAAAGCCTATGATAAGGTGCAATTTAATAATAAAAACTACGCCATAGGCATGCTGCTTGATATGAGCAAAGCCTATGATAAGGTGCAATTTAATAATAAAAACTACGCCATAGGCATGCTGCTTGATATGAGCAAAGCCTATGATAAGGTGCAATTTAATAATAAAAACTACGCCATAGGCATGCTGCTTGATATGAGCAAAGCCTATGATAAGGTGCAATTTAATAATAAAAACTACGCCATAGGCATGCTGCTTGATATGAGCAAAGCCTATGATAAGGTGCAATTTAATAATAAAAACTACGCCATAGGCATGCTGCTTGATATGAGCAAAGCCTATGATAAGGTGCAATTTAATAATAAAAACTACGCCATAGGCATGCTGCTTGATATGAGCAAAGCCTATGATAAGGTGCAATTTAATAATAAAAACTACGCCATAGGCATGCTGCTTGATATGAGCAAAGCCTATGATAAGGTGCAATTTAATAATAAAAACTACGCCATAGGCATGCTGCTTGATATGAGCAAAGCCTATGATAAGGTGCAATTTAATAATAAAAACTACGCCATAGGCATGCTGCTTGATATGAGCAAAGCCTATGATAAGGTGCAATTTAAAATACTATTAGACAAGTTACATGGGATAGGAATACGAGGAAAAGCTCATGAGTGGTTTGCATCATACCTAAAAGATAGGGTACAACTGGTAGAAATTGAATACTTCGATAAAACCACAAATGAAATAATTAAAATAAGATCTGACAGCAAGGCAGTAAACGCGTCAATTCCCCAAGGGAGTGTAATAGGTTGCCTGTTATTTATTATCTATATAAATGACCTCCCTAAAATTATAAACGGACCATGTGTTCTATTTATTTTGCGGACGATATCTCTCTGCTAACCTCTTGCCAGAACCATGACAATATTACCGCCAAATTAAACTCCCTTCTTTCTACAGCTGTAAACTGGATGGATAACCATAACCTAGAAATTAACTTCACAAAAACCAAATTAATTACTTTCCACGCACATCAAAAATCCCCTTTAAAACTAAATTTCACATTTAATAATGCATAATTGGAACAAGTACATGAATTTACTCTCCTCGGTTTGTCAATATATACCCATATAAATTGGAAATCCCATATCCAGAAAATAAGAGCAAAGTGATCACAATTTTCATACGCCCTACGCGAAATTAAAAAAACTACCAACTTTCAAACGGCACTTGTCACGTACTATGCGTACGCTCAAGCATGGCTCAGCTATGGGGTCATTGAAGGGGCCCCTCAGGGCCAAGCCTGCCAGGTAAGCGGGATTGTCCGAAAGGGTTACCGCTACCCCGGAACATAAAGGGCTACGGAAGGAACATGGATGGGTTTTAGTCAGTAAGAATCTGACACTCCCTTCCGCTCCACCCAGAGCGGGAGCAGTCATTGGATGATTTCCCAGCCTTAAAAAAAAAAAAAAAAGCTATGGGGTCATGCTGTGGGGAAACAGTACAGATTCGCAAACCCTATTTATTCTACAAAAGAAGTTAAATAGAATAATAACAAACATTGAACAGACAGATAGCGGCAAACCACACTTCCAAAAACACAAAATTCTCACACTTCCCTGTTTATATATTTTTGAATTATGTAAATTTGTCAGAAAATACCCAGATTTTTACACTACTTGTGATGAAACACAAACTAGGTACACCTTTCGACACAACAAAAATAAAGTTATCATACCACAATCCCGACTTAAAATGCACTCAACCGGCCCTTTAGTTATGTCCACAAAAATGTATAATACATTGCCAATTGACATTCGAGAAGTAGAAAAAGCAAATGTATTTATTAATAAATTGCAACAATTTCTGGAATCCAAGGCATACTACTCAGTTAAGGAGTTTATAGATGACAAATCGATTGCAAAATAAAATTATTCGCTCACGATTATAATATTAAATGAAGGAAACCAAATATAAAAATATAAATATAAAAACAATAATATAATTTAATAATAATGAAACATAGTTCTAATAATTGCATAAAAATTATCTAGATTATTATAATACAATGCATAATTAAATTACTAAGATATTTATTTATTAAACCTAATACACAGACCTAAGATTTTAAAAATATATACACATAATTATACATATCATACACATCCAATAACATATAATCATATTATTGAATTGCTACTTAGCCCTCTTCCTCTCTCCTAATGTTGCTGTGCCCGACAGGGTCCATATTGGTTTTTTTTTTTATTTTGATCACACCATCTATGAAATACATATGGAATGCAATAAAGATTTGAGTATTGAGTATTAAGTATTGAAACGCTCGAGCTGGTGTCACACGAACCTTCGGCAAATCACCCATCACTTGCGTTCTTGCAGTCGCATTCTGTTTGGCACACACTAAGCATCGGTAAACGTATTGTTTGACTTGTCCTTTGGCTCGCGTTATCCAATACTTAGACCTCAAAAAACTCAACATTAGTTGAATTCCTCCGTGTAGGGTTCTTAAGTGTGCATCGGCAATGATCAAAGGAGTAAGTTTGTTTCTATGACCCAATATGATTGGGTGCTTACTTTGATCCGCTATGTTAGCGTATCTAAGGCGTCCGCCAACCCGAAGCATCTGTTTCTCATCTAAGTACGGATCTAAAGTTTTTAGTGTGCTCGTCCTTTTGACCTGTTTACTCTTACTTAGAGACTCAATTTCTTCTGCATATTCTTCAGCTTGTACCTTTCTTATGCATATGTTTAATGCATCTTCCAATTCTTCCGTTGTGAAAGCAGTATCTATGCCTTCTTTTAACATTTTATATTTTAAAAATCTCCTACAGAATGCAATACTTCTAATTACTTCCTTCAACGAGTTGTATTTTTCAAATTGTTCGGTTAATCTTCTCTCATCTTCTTCATTTTTAGTCATCGTTAAAGTTTGTATAATTGTCTTCATTTCTAACTCTGTAGATATAGTTTCTGGTTTGGTAAAATAAATATCTCTCTTTGAAAGCCATTCGGGCCCTTTCCACCATAAGTCACATGTTCTCAACTCCGATACTAGTGCACCTCTAGACGCTATATCAGCTGGGTTCTCTCGCGATTGTACGTGGTACCATTGATCTTTCGGGACGTTGCCAGTTATTTCGACCGTTCTATTGGCAACAAAAGTCTTCCATCTGCTAGGTTCCTTTTGCAGCCAAGCAATAACTATTGAGGAATCAGTCCAAGCAAAAACATTAGCTAATGGGATCTTCATTGCTGTTGCAATTTGTTTTAAAAGTCGTGACACCAGAACAGCTCCACACAACTCAAGTCGTGGTAACGACACTGTTTTCAACGGAGCGACACGAGTTCTTGCTGCAATCAGTGAAGTTTTGACTGCACCATCTGAGTAATGTACGCGACAATACACAACAGCTGCGTATGCTCTCATCGACGCATCACTAAACCCATGGAGTTGTATGCTGTTCTTCGTTACACTGTACGTGCCCATCCAACCATCTATTTTGATTGCATTGACGTTGGCAATATCGTCTCGTATCGTTTTCCATTCTTCTCTCACAGCTGGACTGATTTCTTGATCCCAATCAACTTTAGTTTGCCAGAGCTTCTGAATCAAAATTTTGGCTTGCACAATGCATGGCGCTATCCAACCGAGCGGGTCAAACAGCTTTTGAACATCTGACAGTATACTTCGCTTCGTAACAATCGCAGGAAGTGGAACTAGGTTTAGCTGGTATTCAAATTGGTCGCTGCCTAAGTTCCAGTGTACACCTAAAGCTTTTATGGTGCCATCTATGTCAAGATCCATGTGTGCATTGAGAGATCTGTCTTCTGGATCTATAGCTATCTATATAAAAAATCAACGTTATTTGACGACCACTTTTTCAGGTGAAAGCCGCCTCGTTCTAACAAATTCTTCAAGTCCTTGCTTATTTGAATGGCTTGCTTTAAATCGTCACATCCTGACATAACGTCATCAACATATAAGCGTTCTTGTAACACTCTAGCAGCTTCAGGGTAGTCGGCACCTTCATCTTTAGCAAGTTGCATTAGTGTTTTTATTGCTAAATATGTTGCTGATGCTGTGCTGAATGTAACAGTCAGGAGTCTAAAATCTTGAATGATTTCAGATGAGTCGTTTCGCCACAGTATTCTCTGGTAATCAGTGTCTTCCTGGGCTACCAATACCATTCGGTACATTTTTTGTATGTCCGAAACAAAACACACTGCGTGTGTTCGCCATCTTATTATTAGGCTTCGCAAGTCATCTTGTAGAACAGGACCTGCCAGTAACTCGTCGTTTAGGGAAACTCCATTGTAACTCTTACAGGAAGCGTCAAAAACGACGCGAGTCTGCGTGCTTTCTTTATCGTTTCTGACTACTCCGTGGTGGGGTAAGTAGACAGACATTTTTGTATTTATTTCTTCTTTAGGTACTTCCTCAACGTGTTTTAATTTTATGTATTCTTCAATAACCCTTTTATAATTTTCTTTCAGATCGGGATTTCTATTCAGCCTTTTCTCTAGTTGCAGAAATCTGTTTAATGCTATCTCTCTTGTCTTTCCTTCGGGTGATTTTATATTGTCGTCTTTAAAGGGTAACTTAACTATGTAGCGTCCTTGGTTGTTTCTTGTATGTGTTTTTTCGTAAATGTCTTCGCATAATATTTCCTCTTTAGTGTAATTTCTCTTTGTATCGGTTTCTAACTCCCACATAGTCTTCAATAGTTCTTTCACATCGACTTGTTCATTTATCGCCATTAAACATTTTTCTTTTGTATTTGTTTTTATGTTTATTTCACCAAATATTATCCAGCCGAGGTTGGTTCTTTGAGCTATAGGTGACCCCGGTGGACCCTTGATGAGACCATCTTGTAATATCTTTGCATATCCCTTGACATCTAGAAGCAGATCAATGTTTCCTGATACTCCATACTTTGGGTCTGCTAAGTCTAGATCAGTCAAGTGTGGCCATTTGCTTGTTAACCATGTATTCGCAGGTAATTGTACTGTCAATTGCTTGGTCATCACGTAGGCTTGTATAGGTAGTGCAAAATCTGATTCCCATCGTGATAAAACTTGTACTTTCACTTCATGCTTGACAGCGACCTTCATGGATTCCATTCCAGTAATTATGCAATTAGTTACCTGCCTTTTGAGTTTTAAGAGTTGTGCCGCTTTCTCACTAATAAAGCAGGCCTGTGATCCTGGATCTATGAGTACTTTGAGCACAATGGAGTGTCCTTGCTCACTCTTTACTATCACCATTGCGGTTGCCAACATTCCTATTTCTTTTCTGGCATTGTAGTACGACGCAATCATTGTATTGACTTGTACCTTTTCTTCTACATCTGATTGAGTTGATACTGTTGTCGTCGGCTGTACAGCTTCAGATGATGCCGATGTATCCGTCTTCTTTGTTAGATGTATGAGAGTATGATGGCGTCTTTTACACGTGCGACAGGACATTGGAACACGGCATTTGAAGACCGAATGTCCTGATGCCAGGCAGTTAAAACAGAGCTTGTTATTCTTTACAGATTCAAATCGTTCAGAAGGTTGCATCTTCGCAAACAATTTGCAGTGAGTCAGGGTATGATTTTCCTTACACATGATACAAGTGTTTTCCTTTTCATTCGTTGAAACATGGAAGGTACTGCGTTCTTTTGCAGGTTTTTCACGCGTAGTTGACGTTGAAGAGGGTGTAACCAGTTCTAATGCACGAAATTTGCCAGTTAGGAATGTCTTCAACTCATTCCACGTTGGTAAATCCTCTGACTCACCCTTGTAGGCGTATTCTTCCCAGTCCTTGTGAGATTCCGGGTCCAGCTTCTGTACGACCAGAAATATCACTATAGGATCCCAGGAGTCGGTGTTCACGTTGGAGTTTTTGAGATTGTCTAAAATTTCAGAAGTTGTATCCAAAATTGACTTGAGTTGACTGGACGATTGAGTATTCGCCTTTTTTTGGTAAAATAATCTCTTCAACATTAAGTTAACTATCAATCTTCTATTGCCGTACCGATTCTTCAATGTATCCCATGCTTGTAAATAGTTATTTTTCGTTACTTGTATATGTTTTAGTAGGGTTGCTGCTTCACCGCTGATGCTAGTCTTCAAATAATGTAACTTTTGAACGTTGCTAAGTGACTTGTTATCATGTACTAACGAAACATATAAATCTTTAAATGCAGGCCAGTCTTCATAAGTTCCAGAAAACGTAGGAATCTTAATACTTGGCAGTCTCACCTGTGTTTGTTGGTTATCTTCGTCCGCGTTATCGATGTTCATTGTTTCCGATGATTTCGTTAATATCATCTTTTCTAACATATCGCGTAATTCACCCAACAAACACAAATAAAGATCTTCATAAATAAAAAATTCTTCATTAACGAAATACGACACCAAATTACGTTTATCTCTCGGTGTCAACCTCGCTAAGTCTTGATGCGCACCTTTAAATGTTTTCCAGTATTCTTCGAGGCACTGAATTCTAGATTGAATGTATCCTTTCGTCAAACGTTGTTTAGGACATTTTCGTAAGTTTATTTGTGTTTTCTTCAGTAACTCTGCCGTATCCTCCAAAATACCAAGTGCTTCTTCAGCCGTCTTAGCCATATTGCACTGGTAATTAAGTAAACTTTCTCTATTATGCACAAATACGGTCCAAAACTTGAAGAAACAAAATTTTTGTATGTCCGAAACAAGATTTTCACATATGCTGATGATACTGCGATTGTGGTTAGTGGGGTTACATGGACTGACGTGAAATATTATGCAGAACAATCGCTGCAAACAGTCATGAAGTGGCTGCAAAATAATCTTCTCTCCCTTAATTTGTCAAAAACATACTACATTCCTTTCGCTATTAGTCACAGGACCAAAGCCCCTTCTGATTTGAAGATTTTTGCTCATTCCTGCCTGGGCTCTACTCCATGTCCATGTACGCCACTATCACGTGTCAGTCAAACCAAATACCTGGGTGTAGTGGTTGATAGCGGACTGAAGTGGTACTCTCACGTTGAAAGCCTAACGTCAAGGGTGAGGAAACTTATTTATATCTTCAAGTCTCTAAGGCACTGCACTGACTCCAAAACACTAAAAATGGTCTATCTTGCACTTTGCCAGTCTGTCATCAGTTATTGCATTCCGGTTTGGGGAGGCACCGCGAAGACCAGGCTCCTAGGGCTGGAGCGAGCCCAGAGGGCTGTGCTTAAGGTGATGCTCGGCAAGCCGTATAGATTTCCCACTAGCGAATTATATGCGGAGTGCAGGGTACTTACTGTGCGACAGCTCTTTGTGCTCAATGCCACCCTCAGAAAGCATAGTCAGGTTCCTCTGTTGGATTCAGCCACTCGTAAAGCCAAATCTGCATGTCCATCTGTTCCTCACAAAACGGCTTTCGCGGGCCGCCAGCTTTATGTAATAAGCTCGCTCATTTACAGAAGGGTGAATAAGCATATCCAAAGAAGAAATTTAAACAAGCACGAACTTAAAACAGAACTACAAAACTGGCTGTATAATCAGGACTATTCTCGTACAGAAGCTCTTATTTATAACATAATATAGGCGCGTAATAATAATCACTATTCTACATATCCGAATACGGAAACCCATGCAACATCACAATATCAGAACATACCCCCACACCGCAACAAAACAGAACACAATGCACTATACTACAACACAACACACCAAACCACAACATAACATACCAAACCACAACATAACATACCATACCATACCACACCACACCACACCACACCACACCACACCACACCACACCACACATCCACATCTCCCTCCTTTAACACACATACCTACACATTAATAGCCGTAGTTCATTATAGGTGCATAATGTTATCAACTTATCACACATAAATAAAGGATTTTTTGTACACGAAGTAACAGTAGAATACTGACTCCTAAGTGACAGGGTCCCCCCTAGTTTAGGAGGCAGGGTTCTCACTATTTATGCAACCTTTGTTTCCAGAAGTTATGTTCCTACCTGTATTGTATGCGCTTTGTATATTAAGGTTTTTGTGTTAATAAACTTATTTTTTTTTTTTTAATGTTAAAATCACTGCTAATGACTTGTTTACGTAAAACGATTCACTCGCCGGCTTCTTATCTCTGATGGAATGTTGTTTTTTTCTATATTAACTTCACTAATGATCCGGCTCGATTATGACCATTATGTTGTGTACGTTAGGGTTCATTTTGGTTCGGCGAGTAGTTAGCACAAGGAAACAAGCGTCTGTCTTCGAAGGTGTTTATTGGCAACTAACTTTAAAATATTATAACATCTTGAATGCGGTCGGCGGCCAGCTCCTACTACTATATGTATAGATATGTGGACTGTATGTTTGTTTGTTTACTTCTAATAAAGCTATTGAAATGAGCTTCAACATAGACTCTGTCGAGTTCTGTAAAGCTAACACTGGTGCATACTTGTAACATGTAGACTCTGTCGAGTTCTGTAAAGCTACCACTGGCGCATACTTGTAACAGGTAGACTCTGTCGAGTTCTGTAAAGCTAACACTGGCGCATACTTGTAACATGTAGACTCTGTCGAGTTCTGTAAAGCTACCACTGGCGCATACTTGTAACAGGTATACTCTGTCGAGTTCTGTAAAGCTAACACTGGCGCATACTTGTAACATGTAGACTCTGTCGAGTTCTGTAATGCTAACATCATGATCTATACTATCGAATTCAGCCGCGACTATTGTAGCAATTTCATCTAGTGAAACCTACACTAATAAAAGACGTGTAGTCGAGGAAAACAAATAGGTTTTGAGAAGTACTCTCATACTGCGAGTATTGGAATAAAATCAGAGATAATTATGTAAGAGCACCTTAATGCAGTAGCTATTGAAAAATATTTACAATGTGTCGGTCCGAGCTGCTCTGATTCTGTTCGGTGTCGGTCCGGACAGTTCTCGGCGGAATTGCTTCGAATAAAACGGGCACGGTTCGATGTGAACGTTCTGAACGACGAAACTTGGTCAGTTGAGAATCGCAGCCTTTAGTGTGCTATCCGAAAGAAAAATTCTTTCATTTTAAAATATGTAAGAAAAATAAGTATGTAATAAATATGGTATGCTAATTTGGGCCTGAGCACAATGAGGATGTTATATATAAAGGAGATTTAAGAGAGACACGATTTTATCGACCGATAATAACGCACCTGTGGGGGAGAGCCTTAAACCTTAAAAACCGAAATAACGTTATACGAAATAAGTTTTAGAGTACGTATATAGATGTTATTTAAAGAAATTCTATCAACAGTTGGTATATCTCTCGTTTAATTATCTACATAATATAACTTGTGAACGTTTTTGAAATGAAAATATAACAAATAACGGCTTAACTTTATATGATACTAGCCTCTGCCCGCGGCTTTGCCCGCGTGTATCACGGAAATTGCATGTTATTACATATAAACCTTCCTCTTGAATCACTCTATCTATTAAAAAAACTGCATCAAAATCCATTGTGTAGTTTTAAAGATCTAAGCATACATACATACAGACATTAGGACAGACGCGGGAAGCGACTTTGCTTTGTAGTGATGAGACGCACCCCATGTCGACCACCGGACCAAAGACAAACAGCTGTTGTGACATTCTTGATAATGTCCATTGCGGAAGAAAATCACGCTAATATTATAAAGGCGAAAGTTTGTGAGGAGTATGTGTCTGTGTAAGCTTGTATGTTTGTCCGTCCTTCACGCTCTAACGGCTGAACGGGTCTAGATGAAATTTGGTACAAAGGTAGTTTATGACCTGGATCAACACGTAGGACTCCCGGTAGTACGTTCCCTAGGGATAACTTGTGCCATGACGCGGGTGCAGCCGCGCGCAGCAGTTGTTGAGTTTATTAACATCTTAGACCACGCTGCGATCACCATAAGGAAAAACACACGGAAAAAACTTCACATCTCCCAGCTCCGCCAAACTTGTACAATACCCACGACTTGCGCGGCGTCGGCAGATCAGTCACGGAAGGCACCGGCTTCTAAAAGCAGTCAAATAGACGAGGACGGCCTCTTTTTACTCTGCAAACACAAACTCAAACCAGTTTGCGGGCTGTACCGCGTGACCGCATTAATCTGTTGGATGAGGCGCCCCTGACGCGTGTGCTGAGCACTAATACGTTGAATAAGGTGCCACTGACGGGGGTGCTTCGCACTAATCCGTTGAATGAGGTGCCACTGACGTGGGTGCTTCGCACTAATCCGTTGCCCGTACATTTTGTACAGGCATTATGCCACTTTCAAACGTTTTCATACAAAATGTTTGCACCTGTGCCACGCCTTAACCTTACGCCGTTTCTGTGTGTTTCACGCCAAAGACGTACCCTGTAAATGTTAGCTTTGTAGTTAGTACGTACATTGCTGAAGCTGCCGCGTATTAGACCGAGCAGTGTCTGCTCATCCTTCCCTGTAACACCTACCTCCCGCCGGGCAAAATTATTTTCAGCGCGGGAGCTTCAACGATGTACTCGTAAGGTGTAATAATTGCGTCGATTTAAAATGGATAGTACGCCTCGATTTCGTCCGCAAAATGTCCTCGCTTGTAGGAACATTGCGGTGTATGTTGTGGGTGCGATCAGCTTTTCTTGTATTTTAACCAGAGTACAGTCATCCCCGTCTTAAGGTATACCGCATATATTTCCTGCGAGAAATCCTCGAACCGACATGCTCAACGTGAACGCGCTAATCTTTAGAGCTAGCAGTCTAAAAATTTTTGTTTTGCATTTCATTGCCCAATTTTTGAGGAAGGTTTTAGGTGTTAGGTTTTAACATCATGTTACGACCCTTAGGATTCAAGCTAATAGAAAATAAAGTCGGTAAGAACATTAAGCGAAAACGATGTAATAGCGCGGGTGGGCAATGCAATGCGACACGGCGGGTCGCGGGCTGAGATATTTTCATATAAAATGTGTCTAATACTCTAGTATATATAGCGAACGAAGTTGCGGGCAGAGGCTTGTTAGGTATTTTTAACTTTACGCTCAATTTAGGGGAAAAGATAACAACACCTAAGTTCTACTACGTGAATAGTTAAAAGTTGAGAGCACAAGAGCAAACATTCTCCGCTCCGTTCCGGTAGGCGGTCAGCGGGTCGGTAATGAGCGCGGGTACGGTCCCTACAGAGCGGCTTTTTCAAAATGTTCCATACCCAACCCCCCCCGTCCCCCACCTCCCCTCTGTTCCCCTTTGGCCCTAAATCCGATCGCAGCGTCGCTAATGATTCGTCTCGCGCTTGTACTGAACAAATCTTTTGATAAAATATTTGCTGTGACTAGTTAGACCTTCACCTAGTTACAGCTAATATTTTCGGTTAGTCCGCCTAAACTTTTTAGTAGGTATTTTTCGAGTCGAGCATGGCAGGACTAGAGCATAGTAGAAATAAGCGAATATTCTTGCGTTCCTTTAAATAGAAACATACGCTACTTGTTATAGAAGGTAAGGAATTCAATAAGTACTGATGGAATATACGTCAGTCCTGAGCTATCCCCAATACCGAATAAAAGCCTCTTTCAGACTTGGGTAGTATCAAATATTCATACGAATAAATTAGGTAGGTACGTCTTAACCTTTGAAAAGGAAACATGTCTGCATTGTGTGGCAGGAGTACAGAGAACCCTTTCCGTACGATATCGATCGAAACGGACGCGTCACTGGAGTGAGCTACGCGTTCGTTTTGTTTACATTTAAATGTCTTTATCAATTAAAATCATAACTTGTAAAAACTATACAAAATAATTAGCTAGTAAAACAAACCGTTCACAAGGTGCGGGGGTGAGTGCGAGGGCGAGTGCGGGGGTGAGTGGGGGGAGGAGGGGGCGAGGTTTCCCTTCGAGAGGCTTTATTCCCCGTTGTACCGCGGCTCGTGCCCTCTGCAAGCTACAGAAGAACTAGTCTGAACCAGGCGACCAGGCGTCAAAGAAATAAAGAAGTTGAGATTGAACTCGACCCAAAAATACCGGATGATTATGTATAATTATTGGTATTCCTTATATATGTAATCTTGATCTGTTGAACTACAAAAAATAAAAAGAAATCTACCTCCCACACATCTCCGAGTTGTTCCTCTGCACATAATGATCATTGACACGTTCTTACACAACCTCACAAACATTGATCACAACAACAACAGTAACTCTAAAAAAATCGTCCATTATTACATATTGAAAACCCATTGCTTAGGTAATTTGCGTAATACTGATAAATTATTATTTCAATGGTAAAATGTCGAGTTTCTATGACGGTTATGAGCACAGATAACGTAACTTAATTTGGATGGTAAAACCGCGCGTGCGTCGATGGCACATGGCGGCGAACGGAATATTGCTATTTCTGCTGATCGATGGTGGTTTTGCGCGGATGTGACGTATATAGTCCGATTTTAGTTTATTTTTTTGCTTTTATTTTAATGCGTTATGTTTGACGGTGCCGCGGTGTTACGGTGCCGCGGTGTTACGGTGCCGCGGTGTTACGGTGCCGCGGTGTTGCGGTGCCGCGGTGTTGCGGTGCCGCGGTGTTGCGGTGTTACGTGTTACGTGTTACGGGTCGTCAGAAGCCCCCCAGGTTTGCCCAGGAGTACGGTGTTACTTAGTAACTGGGCTCCGAGTGTAAATAGGTACTGGTATTCCGCTATATCCGGTTAGACTGGAGGGCAACCCCAACATCCCAACATAGTTGGGTAAGGGTTAGCAGATGTGATTTGGGGAAAACTATCTTTTTTCCTAACCGGTTATGGAAATGGAAAATGTAGCAGTGAGCTAATACGAAATGATTTGTATGGTAATGAGAATTACTGGTTTTGAAATAAAGTTGTAACCTAGCTGTTGAAAAGCTAAAACGATATGTTGGTTTCGACTAATATAGCAGCGCAAAGAGTGGACTTTCTGCATGTGGCCGCAGGCTGCGGCGCGCTCTACTGACACAGTATCGCCGCGTATTGTCGGAACACGCCACACTCCAGGTGAATGCCGACAGAGAATAATTAACTAACGACAACATTTTGTATTGGAATGTAACTTGAACAAATGAGAACCCCGCTATTCAATAATAAAGCATTTAATTTAGTACCGTTTCGTATGTTGATCCGTAGTAAAAACATGACCTTTCTTCGTCGTGCAATAAATATTATGTTATAATATTAAAGCCCTCGGCGACAGGGACGAGAGAGGTTTACCTACTGGGCGACCCCTTGAATTAAATGCAAAAGTAGACGCAAAGGTTGGCTTGCAGGAATTGACCGGAACAAACTGAGAGGTGTAAAATTTAAAAGGATTGAATCGGTGAGATTCTAATAATTGATATTTTACACGCTGTTTTTATATATTTTCTGCTCAGTAAATGGGATAAATGTCCTGAGTAGGAATGTAATGGTGAACGTCATCATGACTACACAACAGCTCGCGTCCGAGCGCAGTCCTCTATCTATCCAACGAGCCGCGAGTGCGTGGCGCCAGTGCTCCGCGTGCTTGTTGTTTCGGAGACTAGTTATTGGCTTTTTTTTAGCTTACCATAATATTTAGGTATTCAGCGGCATCCGGTTAGACTGAAAGCCGACCCCAACATAGTTCGGAGAAGGCTAGGCAGATAATGATGAATATTTGAGATATTGCTTGAATATTATGATATTTGTTTATGATATTTAGATATGGGTTGGTAACAAGACAACAGCTAATGGCTCTGATGGCTCACTGCCGCCTTGGAGTTCTGTATCTAAAGTTGGCCTTATGGCAACACGTCTTCCCAGAGATAAACATGAATAACACACTAAAAGATCATGAAAAAATAACTCTTGAAAGCAGATATACGTGTATTATGGTTCATTCCGATTACACGAGTGTTACCAGTGTCCGTCTAGTTACGTAGCTCCCCACAGACAATGGGGCGCAAACCCTCAACGAAACATCGAGAAATCATAAGCAACATAACTCGCTGACGAGGAAAAACTTGAACAACTTATCTTGTGGAAGTTGTGGCAGTGCCCGCGGTGAACAATGTGTGAGGCAGTTGTGCAGGGAGGCCTGTGCTTGTCGGAGTAATTGTGTCGGCTTTATTAGGTACCAACTGCGCTACTGCTGTTCAGGGATTTATCTCATGAGTAGCCCGGAGTCTGAACTTGTACCCCTTTTGGGCCTCAAACGTAAACGGCAACGTGTGCAAGTGTTTACTTCTGACTAACCCTTCGGGAAATACAGGCGTGATGTTGTCTCGGATGTACTTAATTGTGCAGTCATGTGATGCCCTCGCTAAATGGAGCGAGTCGCCTTGTGCCGGATATTTACACGGGGAGCATTACGAACAAGCAAATTACTAAGACGGGGTTAACTCGGCAGATGCCGTTAAAAACTTTGCGCTCGTAACTGTGGCGCGACGCGTGCATACTAAACAGCTTCGTATGGGGTGAGCAGAGTCGCGAGGTGGCATTAGATACTCATCGCGCGGGGGTCTCATTTGCTTTCGTCGGCTTTCATTTGTGAAATTTAAAAAAGGAATCTTACCTTCAAACTTTCATCTGCATTATTCATTCTTCTGATATGCAATATATATTTAGAATCAGATCAATTACTCGCAGGCAGTATTCATTGTGTGCCCCTCGTGTGATCCACTATGTCCGGCATGTACGCCTATATTTCCTCACGATGGTACGGCACGGTGCGCATGGCCCAAGTGGGGCGGCCATCATCGAAGCGTGGGTTAGCAGCTAAATGAGAATAGCATGTCGGGTCTGTTGGGATGAAACGATACGAATAAATACAAGTATATAATTAATTGATATTTGATTCATTGCAGATCCAAAAATAATTAGGTAGTATACTTTGCTCTTTGTCAGTCAATTTGGACTGTACTGTATTACTTCATGGGGTGGGGCGAGTAAAACTTTAATATTGCTTATTTAAAGAGCCCAAGGAGCTTTTCTCAACGAACATTTTATTTCATTCATTTCATTCATAAACAATTAAATTGTGTTAAACATATTATACGATAAGCAAATAACGTAAAAATACAACAATAAAATAAAAATAAAGGATACAATTAATTACTAAATAACATTCAAATAAAGCCAAACAGTTCAAGAATTAATGTCAAAACGAAGTATAATGTGAAAAGATAATTAATGTAATGTCGGCTAAAGTAGAATAAAGAATACATTATAATTATAATGTCAAATTATTAAGAACAGAATGAAAGGAAAAAATAATTCATATTTTATTACGTGACATTAGTTCGGATATACACACATCAAAAGTGTCTAGGGATCAACATATATTTTTGCAATAACTTTTCTCTTGATTGATATTAATTTAAATTTTCTTTAAGGATTCATCAAATAAAGTGTTTTCGTTTGTCACAGTAACGATAAACCAAGTCACCTTTGCATTAATAAAGAAATTTGCCATTTTCCTAATAAAGGGATTTTTGACATTTGAACCACTAACATTAAAGTTCGAAAAAAAGACTGAAATAACAGTTTTCTTTAAAATTTTATTGGGTAACTTAAACAATTAATAATCCGTGTTTCTACCGCGAACACTAACAACACAAGAACATCGGTTTGGCATACTCAAAATGAGTTCATCCAAATCACGCTGTGGAATGGCCGCCCATGTTCGTTGCAACAACAAAAAAAAACCGGCCAAGTGCGAGTCAGACTCGCGCACCGAGGGTTCCGTACAAACCTGTAGGTATATAAGTAAAAGTTATGGTATTTTTATTGCTAAATGAAATCCATAACATAACAATGTGGAAAGCTGACGGTACCTTGTCAATACATATATGAAAACATTATGTATGTTCGGAAAAATCTTCATCTCTTTAAGAAGAGAAGTGATAGACATAATTTTAATACTAGAAATAGGCACAATTTGGATCAATCTCGGTTTAGATTGGCTAAGGTACGAAATTCTTTTATGGGGAATTGTGTAAAATTTTATAATAAAATACCACTGCGGATTCTACAACTGAACGAGACAAAATTTAAAACATGCATAAAACGCACACTATGTAGACAAGCATATTATAAATTAGAGGATTATATCCTTGATAAAAAAGCTTGGCTTAATGCTGGTCCTGCTCCACAGTCACAGCCACTTGGGTCCACTAATTAGTTTTCTTTTATTTTATATTTGGAAGAGATGCTCTCCCTTTTATTTTTATAAACATGGTTTTTTTTTTTTTTTTTTAAATCGTATTTTTTTTTTTTTTGGAGTAAATGTTTAATCTTTTTATTTTTAACTTTTGAAAAGTTATAGTATTGTATAACTTCGAAGCATTTTTTATTTATTTTGTAAATATGAGTACCACGTGTAATATAATGTAACTGTTTTTGTTTTTTTTTTTTTGACATGAACGAGCATGGCAATTGAGAGTTTGTCATGCTCACTCAAATGTCTCGCTGATGGTGGCACGTGTGTTGGGTCATTCGGTTCCCTTCAATATGGTTGAGCTGAGTAGTGCTGATCCACGCGTCATGTTCGTGAACGGGCGCCATCAGTTGAGACTGGTCATCTCTCAACTGCCATTAATCGCATAACAACGTTTGCTGGGTCAGCAAGTCTAATATATAAAATTCTCGTGTTGCGGTGTTTGTTTCCAAACTCCTCCGAAACGGCTGAACCGATTTGCATGAAATTTTGTGTGCATATCGGGTAGGTCTGAGAATCGGCCAACATCTGTTTTTTTTTTTTAATCGCTGAACAACGTTTGCTGGGTCAGCTAGTAAGTTTATGATTATTAAAAAAAATATACTATGTGATGTAACTAAAAATTTAAGATTTTCGGAATTTTTCCTATATGTGTACTTTATAACGTTGCTTCATGCCAAATTTCAAGATTCCAGGTCGTCTGGAAGTATCCTTTAGGTTTTGATTCCCTTGCGAGTAGTTGCGAGTTTCAAAATATGCGGCTTTAATTGCTGTATCTTTTGATTGCGTTGACGTAGAAGTTTGATTTTGTTACAGCTTAAAGATATTATAGACTTGAGTATTTGTTAAGAATTTCAATATAATACCACTACGCGTTCATGAGTAAAGGGGTAATAAGTTTAAAATTATTAAAAATATTTTTATTATATGATGTAACTAAAAATTTATGCTTTTCGCAATTTTTCCTTTATCTGTGTTATAAGACGTTGCTTCGTACCAAATTTCAAGATTCTGAGTTCACGGGAAGTACCCTGTAGGTTTTGATTCCCTTGCGAGTGTCGAAAATTTGCGGCATAAACGGGAGTATCTTTTGATCGCGTTGACTTAGAAGTTTGATTTTTTCACAGCTCCAAGAGACCATAGACTTGAGTATTTGATATGAATTTCAGCTTGATACCTCCACGCGTTCCTGAGAAAAAAGGTCTTGACAGACAGACAGACAGACAGACAGACAGACGGACAACAAAGTGATCCTATAAGGGTTCCGTTTTTACCTTTTGAGGTACGGAACCCTAAAAAGGTCTTCTTGCAACTGGATACCCTCCATATTCGGCAGAGCTCTTCTCTGTAGCATATCCCATGCATGCTCAATCGGGTTCAAGTCTGGCGACTGAGCAGGCCAGGGCAGGACATTGATGTTAGCTGCGGCGAGAGTCTGTCTTACAACTCTTGCGGTGTGCGGTCGTGCATTATCATGCATTAACTGAAATAAGGGACCGATTTGCACTTGTAGAGGAACGATGACGTCAGATACAATCGTCTCAGCATAAATTTGAGCGTTGAGGTTGCCTCTGATCCAAATCAACTCAGTTCTTCCGCCGATCCAAATACCCGCCCATACCATGATGGTTCCACCACTATAAGGATGGACTTCCTGGCAGGATTTTAATCGCTGTTGGCGTCCAGGGGTTCTCCAGTGTCGTATACGTCTTGTATCCGGTCTCATACCAAAACGAGACTCATCAGAAAAGCACACGAAACGCCATTGTTCTTCTGCCCAATTTCTGTGTTCAAGAGCCCATTGATATCGAATCCTACGATTGTGCATTGCTATAGGTGGTACCCGTAGCGGTCTTCGGGAATGAAGGTTCACTTCATGCAAGCGGTTTCTGACTGTTTGGTCGCTAATTAAGTTCCCTGAAGAGTGATGAAGCCTCACGGCTAACATCATGGCGGTTATTGTTGGAGCTCTTCGAGTTAAGATTTGAATGTATCGGTCTTGTCTCCGTGTCGCCAGACTTGAACCCGATTGAGCATGCATGGGATATGCTACAGAGAAGAGCTCTGCCGAATATGGAGGGTATCCAGTTGCAAGAAGACCTTTTTTTGTTGTTGCAACGAACATGGGCGGCCATTCCACAGCGTGATTTGGATGAACTCATTTTGAGTATGCCAAACCGATGTTCTTGTGTTGTTAGTGTTCGCGGTAGAAACACGGATTATTAATTGTTTAAGTTACCCAATAAAATTTTAAAGAAAACTGTTATTTCAGTCTTTTTTTCGAACTTTAATGTTAGTGGTTCAAATGTCAAAAATCCCTTTATTAGGAAAATGGCAAATTTCTTTATTAATGCAAAGGTGACTTGGTTTATCGTTACTGTGACAAACGAAAACACTTTATTTGATGAATCCTTAAAGAAAATTTAAATTAATATCAATCAAGAGAAAAGTTATTGCAAAAATATATGTTGATCCCTAGACACTTTTGATGTGTGTATATTGTACAGACATTTTTCTAATAGTAATAGAAGGTGCTACTTGCCGCCCTTTTCTTTTACCACTAACCTCCCGTATAAAGCTTGTGGTGAAGTAGGTACTTACAGTTCGACAGTTATTTGTAATGAGCACTGTACTAAAACAACACGCAGCGCTTCCATACATTACTGAATTTACTAAAAGGAGACGGAAAGATATACATAGTTTGTACTCAAAAAAGTACAAAGCATGCTTTCACTGCTAAATTTGATATGTACCTACCTTGGACCACTACTCTATAACAGGCTAAATGAAAAAGGAAACATCTACTCCTTAAGTCATAGCCGCGCCGCCGCGACGTTCGAATTCGACGGGCGAATGCTATAAGTCCATCCACAGACCAGATTATCTGTTCGGTGTGTCCATCACAGTGTGCAACAGCGAGGACACATGTTCACCACCCTCAAGAATTTACAAACTATTTTTATCCACCTGGTCTGCCGTCTGGTAGTCTGTCTCGCGTGGGATCTCCGGAAAATCAATTTATTTCGCTTCCTATTCTAATTCCTTATTGCGAACTAAGTGTATAGAAGTTGAAGATGGTAACAATGGGTAGGTTCTTGGAACTTAGCTGCCTGTTAGGTATACGAAACGAATATCACATCAAATGTAATTCACAGAGAACCCTTGCAATGATTCTTTATGTTTTACCCGACTGCGGAGAGATATCTAATATTTTATTCGCTGAGAAACATTTTGTAACTATATTTCCATTAATCAAATCCTAGTCTAGTTATAAAAGTTTGTGCTTAGGGCACGCCCAGATAGTATCGCCTCTATAGTAGTAGTACTAGTCCTCTCTCTGAGGAGTGGCTAGCAAGGCGCTGTGGACTGGACAAGGTGGAGCATACGGTGGAGGTCTGCCCCGCTTGGGCGGAACACCGCCGTATCCTCGTAGCGGCGGTCGACGGCAGCGAGCTGCTGCACCCGGCCCTGGTTCAATCCATGATCCGGAGCGAGAGGGACTGGGGAGCAGTCGCCTCCTCCTGCGAAGTAGTTATACTAGCGAAGGGGGTGAAGGGACGTTGCAGGGAGACAGCCTCACGTTCCAGCTGCCGTGAGAGATGCTCCGGGCGTCGGTAGCCTCGTGACCACTCCCGGGCACCGTAGGCGCGGGCCTGTGGACGGTGAGTAATGGGTAGCTCACCGTCTGATCAAGACAGAGGCCCGTGCCGGACGGCGCGTTCGTGTTCCACTCATCATGAACACGTTGAACGCCAACGCGGTCACCATGTGTCCGACAAACAATAGTTTTTCTATTGTGTCTGCTGCGTGGCAGTCAATGACTTATGAAAAGGGGCCGTTAAAAAAGAATGTATACATAATAGGTTTGTTACTTCTTCACGCAAAATCTATAAGTGCAGGAGTACACCTACTTAATACTTGTCCTGTATTGTGTATATGTTTAGTTGGAGATCTTAATTAATAAATAAACAGTGAATGACATTGTTGGTACCACTGTACCTTGTGAGAGGAGACCGTCACGGCATCAAACACCCGTTTCACAGGCAAACATTGTTTTTATTCTATTTTTTCTTGTTTATTAATAAGCATAATAGCAATAAGTAGGCACTTTCTGCTGTTTTTCTTTAATTCTGAGAAAGATTTTGATCGATACGACTACCTAAGTGTCGCTATTTTTCATTCGATACCGAGTAAGATCGATACTTTACGACCGAAATGTTATTGAGTAAAAATATCGATATGTCAGTAGTATCGTTTCATCCTCAGGTGCGAATGCGTTGCCTAGTGGGTTATTCTAAGCCCTGCTATTGATACGTTTTGTAAGAATAACAGAAGGTAGCTACACACCTCTCTCATCCGTACATAAAAACTAAATAGTAGATCATAAATCCGCTGAAGCGAGCGGATATAAAATAGAGCAGCGGATATAAACTGATTGCTAAGGGCGGCGGGCGCGGGGCGCGGGGCGCGGGGACGGCGGGGCGCGGGGCGCGGGGCGCGGGACTCGTAAATGTATGGCGATTGAGTTATGACTGCACACGTACATACACTGGTATAAGTACGTGAAAGTCAGTGCAGAAAGTTAATAGTAACAGTTTGATCATGTTGACCACGTCTGTAATATCTGTATACTACTGTCTGTTGAAGACTGTTTTCATGATCAAAAAATAAGTTAAGGACAAAAATAATTTTGCAAGTTTCTAAAATTAAATTATTTTAAGTGTATAATTAAGCATTCATTTACTGTTACTTAGTGTCGAATAATCATTTTTGTTTAAATTTATTAACATAAGAACAATAACCGCTGTAGTATTATTGAATTAATAATGATTATTTTCATGAATGCGTGCGCGAGCGCAATCAAAATAATCAACAGACATTTTAATTGCAATAACAGATATAACAACGTACAGTGCACCGTACAGCTACCTCCATATGTAATGATGTACAGTGCACCGTACAGCTACCTCCATATGTAACTACGTGCAGTGCAACGTACAGCTACCTCCATATGTAACTACGTGCAATGCACCGTACAGCTACCTCCATATGTAATGATGTACAGTGCACCGTACAGCTACCTCCATATGTAACTACGTGCAGTGCACCGTACAGCTACCTCCATATGTAACTACGTGCAGTGCACCGTACAGCTACCTCCATATGTAACTACGTGCAGTGCACCGTACAGCTACCTCCATATGTAACTACGTGCAGTGCACCGTACAGCTACCTCCATATGTAACTACGTGCAGTGCACTGTACAGCTACCTCCATATGTAACTACGTGCAGTGCACCGTACAGCTACCTCCATGTGTAACTACGTGCAGTGCACCGTACAGCTACCTCCATATGTAACTACGTGCAGTGCACCGTAGAGCTACCTCCATGTGTAACTACGTGCAGTGCACCGTACAGCTACCTCCATATGTAACTACGTGCAGTGCACCGTACAGCTACCTCCATATGTAACTACGTGCAGTGCACCGTACAGCTACCTCCATATGTAACTACGTGCAGTGCACCGTACAGCTACCTCCATATGTAACTACGTGCAGTACACCGTACAGCTACCTCCATGTGTTAATACGTGCAGTGCAACGTACAGCTACCTCCATATGTAACTACGTGCAGTGCACCGTACAGCTACCTCCATATGTAACTACGTGCAGTGCACCGTACAGCTACCTCCATGTGTAACTACGTGCAGTGCACCGTACAGCTACCTCCTTATGTAACTACGTGCAGTGCACCGTACAGCTACCTCCATATGTAACTACGTGCAGTGCACCGTAAAGCTACCTCTATATGTAACTACGTGCAGTGCAACGTACAGCTACCTCCATATGTAACTACGTGCAGTGCACCGTACAGCTACCTCCATATGTAACTACGTGCAGTGCATCGTACAGCTACCTCCATATGTAACTACGTGCAGTGCACCGTACAGCTACCTCCATATGTAACTACGTGCAGTGCACCGTACAGCTACATTCATAAGGTAGCTACAGTAAGTTCCGCTACAGTCACCGTTTAATTTATTATTTCTATCAATATCCGAGTAGTTAGTAGTTAGAAAGCTGCCCTGGCTGCCCCGGCCCGGTCGGTATACGTTGTTTTTATCAAATATTGACGCTTTTATATTTTATTCAGCGCTCGCTCCGCTCTCTTGGCTCTTTTCGCTCGCGGCGGTGCTCGGTAACGCCGGAAATAGAGAAATCGATGCGAACAACAAAATGTTTTCCGCATTGCATTGGATCCTACTGTTTTATTACATGAGCCGAGTGCCCGCGAATAACGAGCCATCGTAAGTTA
Organism: Hyppa rectilinea; assembly: GCA_951799385.1. Classification (NCBI taxonomy): domain Eukaryota; kingdom Metazoa; phylum Arthropoda; class Insecta; order Lepidoptera; family Noctuidae; genus Hyppa; species Hyppa rectilinea. The sequence continues at coordinate 238,802 of OX637317.1, forward strand.
AACGAAACGTTTTATAATATGCGCGTGAGTAGTATAGAGGGCGTAGCAATAAGTTTGTGTACAGAAAATTGCTTTGATGATAATTACCTAATTTAAAACCATGTGTATTGTGCTTGCTGATTTTTGACAGTGGCTCACTTGCCTATAATGTGGTGAACACTAATACCAAAGATAACATCTAATCTGTCTAACACCCATTAACGCTTAAGAAAGGCACGTGGACCCGGTGCTCCCGGTTGTATACGTGCATGTATGATACCCGCCAACCTCAGTGCAGTGATAGTAGGCATCTGGCTCCACAGCAACACTGCTCCATTAGAGCTGTACCCGCTCACGGTGCCGCTCGGAAGGTGTAACAGAGGACTCCGCTTAAATAAATATCACCACTTAAGATTTGAGCCCCATCTCGAAGAAAACGGGCCTCGATCCGACAGCAATAGCGGCCCTACATAATGTATGAGACGCCAAGCCCGGACGGACGGGCCGCCTAAAACTTGCACACGAAAATCGACTTTGAGGAAAGACTAGTGGAGTTGGGATTAGGTTGAGTGTGGCAGAAAGACGGTCTTCTGAGTAAAGCCCGGCTGTCCGCGCGCATTGAGCGCGGAATGAATGATCGTTGCGTATTTATGAGCCGCAATCGATGGATCTTATTCATTGCGCATTACGTTATACTGGCTTTGAGGAGCCCGGAGACGGCTTCCAGCAAAACTTTTAATGAATCATTCGCAATTAAGAACGCTTCGGATCGAAATCTAAAAGTATTATGAATTTATTCGCAGGTAATTACGGCTCTTGTATCCTAGTCTCAAGTAAATCTTTAGGAAATTCAATTACGTCCTTCACCAACTATGCTATGTACTCCTGTTCGGTATGCTGATGCTAATCCGAGCTCTGTTAATGAATTAAGAACTCCGGCGTTAATTAGTCACGCCTTCACTAATGTATGCGTGAGGGGTACGCAATTAATGCGCGTCTGTATAAATTACACAGATTTTGTTAAGAGATGTACGTAGTACTTGCATATTATGGTTCAGCGATTAAATATCTTTTGTACACTACACAGCAAAGGTTAATGTTTACGTGAAAGTTAATCCAACAGTTATTGTGTTACCTTGTTCCATTATCTAGACAGAGTCAAACATTTATTTCAGAAAAAAATATAAGCCTTCCATAATTGGCTGCTAATAATAGTAAAGCGTTGTGAATAGCCATTGAACAAAAGTAGTGTTCCACAAGAAGGAACGGTAAACAGTAGTCGCCGAAGAAAACCCTGAAAGAAAATGAGACTATCCATGAATATCACCAAGACCAAACTTCTGACGAACTCTGATAACCGAGGTATATCAATAAATAACGAACCACCCCTCGAATACGTGGAAGAGTACATACACCTGGGACACTTCAAGGAAATCAGAAAGCGAATAACACAAATGGCTGGGAAAAATAATGGTCACTTAAAGAAATCATGAAAGCCAACGACCTTAGCATCGGTACAAAACTGAAAGTCTACGACACTCGCATTCTTCTTTGTGTCACATATGGCTGCGAAACAGGCATTCAAAACACCACCGAGATAAGCTGCAATGCTGTCAAAAAGCTATGGAGGGAAGCATGGTAAGCATCAGGAAAAAAGACAGGAAATAAAACACCTATTTAATAGCCAAGACAAGAGTTATGGATGTACAGGCCACACGTTAAGAAGTACTCAGGAAAAGGAGAGTAAAGTTGTGCCAGGCTGGTATCCCAGAGATGGAAAAAGGAAGCAGGGAAGACAACTTAACAGATAGGAATATGAGTTACAGCTTACAGCGGGCCTTTCCTGGAGAAGGGTTGCCAGAGATAGAACACAATGGAAAATGTTAGAAGAGGCCTTTGCCAGAAGACCCTGATCTTATAGATATCCTCTAAATGAGGAAAACAAACACTTCAACGCAGACGGAATTTCAGGATACAGGGCTTATTGATTGATTGAAATACACTCGAGAGCAATGAATCCGGGTCACTTAAAGAATGTTAAAAATCTCGGAAACTAAAAATGATAGGTTAATGCAATAAATTGTATTTAATAGACAATGTAATACTCCTTAAATGAAAGTAAAAAAAATATGAGTCACCATACATTTTATTAACACAAAATTACTTAAAGAAAAAAACTGCTGATCTCTCCTTAAAACAAAAATAGGAAACATGAAATTTTTGAACTTTATTACGATTTTCTTGAATTTTAATACTTCGTATTGCCTCCTCGTGCTTCCATTACTGCGTTTACGCGGTTTGGCATGCTGTACACCAAGTTCCTTATACGATTTTGGGGAATATTCTCCCATTCCTCTGTGAGAGCAATTTTGAGCTCACGAAGCGTGATTGGGGGAGGGTTTCGTTGTTTTACGCATCTGCCTAGCTCGTCCCAAGCATGCTCGATCGGGTTGATATCCGGGCTGCGCGCTGGCCACTCCATACGAGTAATGTTCATCTCTTGAAGGTAGTCATTCACAATCCTACCTGTATGAGGTCGGGCATTGTCATGCATAAATATAGCATCCTCACCTAAATTGACCATAAATGGACCAACGTGATCATTGAGGATTTCTTCCACATATCTTACGCTAGTTAAAGAGCCGTTTTCTATGATCACCAGCTCTGTGCGACTTTCAGAAGAAATTCCGGCCCACACAAGTACAGACCCACCACCGTAGGCTACTTTTTCTTCGATGCATGCTTGCTTGAATCTTTCCCCTGGTCTTCGATACACTCTGTGTCTTCCATCGTGCTTGTAGAGCATAAATTTTGATTCGTCGGAGAACATAACTTTTGACCAATCTTCAATACTCCAATTTACGTGGCCCTGGGCATATCTTAGTCTTGAAATACGATGCCCACGCTCCAGTTTAGGGCCGTTTGCAGGTCTAAGGGGTTTTAAGTTAGATTCAGCAAGCCGACGTCTTACTGTCCATGCACTTGGGTTACTTCCTCCGAGGTGTCGAAACTGATTTGTGAGTTCAGTTCCTGTGAGAAAGCGATTTCGAAGCATGGTGTTCACCAAGTATCGGTCTTCTCGTGCTGTGGTACACCTGGTTCTGCCCGTTCCTGGTCTGCGTAGGTTAGAACCAGTTTCTTCGTAACGTCGGAGAACTCTTTGTACTGTTGACAGCGACTCACCGACAGTCCTGGCTGTATCGCGCTGACTCCGGCCGGTTTCCAGCATTGTAAGTATTCTGGTGCATTCTTCAGGCGTAAGCGACATAATTTCAGCTTGAATAATGAATATAGAGCACTATCAACATGGTTTATGTACCCACATAAATGACAGGTTACAAACAAAAGCAAAACCAAATGCTGTAATTTCGTAGTTCCATCTTCGAAAGTGGCCCTTTTTCAAATTTGATTTTTTTATGATATAACTTTGCAATAACTAAGAAGTTTTAATACCTTCATTTAAGGAGTATTACATTGTCTATTAAATACAATTTATTGCATTAACCTAGCATTTTTAGTTTCCGAGATTTTTAGGATTCTTTAAGTGACCCGGATTCATTGCTCTCGAGTGTAGTAGTAGTTTTTCACAAATATGTTGCACAGTGGTATTATTGCACAAGAACGAGAAACATTGGTAGTTCTTCACAAATGCGGTGACCAGTGGCAGTGTTTCACGAGAACGGTGTACAGTGGTAGTACATCACAAGTGCAGTAAACCGCACATACACTTGAATCATTTGCGCCTTTATTTCGTAACAGTATCAGGCCGTTCTGTCTATTGTGTGTGTGCCACGCCATGCGAAACGAGATGAAACTATAAAAGCGCTCTCTATGAAAGAGTTAATAACAACAGAACACGGAACTAAAGAGATTGTGCTATTATGCGCAACCGAGATGAAAGTATTAGCAGAAGCCCCGAAAGAGCGGAACATTAGTGACATTAACAAAACACGAACAAGTAGATGTACTGCACGTACAGTCTAGAACGATTTCACTAGCATAATGAATAGTTTACATGAGCTCAACAATGTAGGCTTAATACTTAATAATGCAACTTATACCAAAACTGTTCGTGTAAACCATTCTCAATTACTGATTGGTGTTAGTAAAACTGCCAAGACGAGAGTTTTTTTTAATTTGTAGGGTTGCATACCTGTAGGGTTGCATACCTGTAGGGAGAAAAGGGAACTCATATTCGATCACTTCGTTATTCGTTCGTCTCGTTATTATCTGTCTCCAGAACGCATGATATGAATATCAAGTTGAAATTAATATCAAATACATAGGTCTACCATTCTTTGGAGTTATAAATAAATCAACGCAAGAAATAAGTACGGGCATTTATATCGATTCATGGGAGAGAATTTTTGTGACTGCAATGCTCAGCGTCAGGGGGATGTTGCCAAGGGAACTACTTACCGTCGTATGCCAGTCAAGATCTACTGTAAATTTGATGCTTAAGCGGGATTGTCCGAAAGGGTTACCGCTACCCCGGAACATAAAGGGCTACGGAAGGAACATGGATGGGTTTTAGTCAGTAAGAGTCTGACACTCCCTTCCGCTCCACCCAGAGCGGGAGCAGTCATTGGATGATTTCCCAGCCTTAAAAAAAAACAAAAAAATATGATGCTGAAATGGTTACGAATAATTGCAGCCCCTTCAGGTGCAGGGGCTGCAACTACTACCTAGGTTACGACTCCAAAAGGGGCTGTAAAGCTGACGTACCTACATATGTACCGGTATATGCACGCCTTGTCGATCTTCCTAAATTCTGGCAAAAGAAAAGTCATCTTAAAGGTTGACAAAAATTAAATTCTATAATAGGGACATCCTCCTGGTAAAATTAAAAAAAAAACCACATCTATAAATACCTTAACAAGGTACGTCGTCGCGAATCTAAAGGAAAATGATGACAGCATCTTGCCAATTCATTTATGAACATAATTATTATGTATGTAAGCTCTTCTTCTTGTTCTTTTCGCTTCGACATTACATCTAACATAGGCAGATTGATTTAGCAGTATTTTTATAAATACTACTAATAGTGTTAGCAGTGTTTGTGTAAGGCACAGCGAAACCATTTTTTTTAACATTGTTTACCGAACCCAACATTGTTTATGTATGTTACCAAAATTCTACATCTTTTAATAAGTAAGTGATATACATAATTTTAATACAAGAAATAAAGATACAATAGATCAACCATTTTATGGATTATCAAAAATATAAACATCTCTTATGGCCGCCTGGGTTAAGTGTAACATCACAATACCTTGAGATATATGTTGCAGTTAAATGAAATCAAATTTAAAACTCGTATAAGTAGTAGGTACACTTTGTAAACAACTGTTTCTGCGGTCCCATCGGGCCCGCCGCGATCGCGGTCTTGTCCACTCCTTCCATTCGCTCGCCGACACCTTGAGCGTATAAACTCAATAAATATTGGAACCAGTACCCAAGTATTTTAAACCAGATAACTATGGTTCAGCTGGCAGTTATTATCGAAAGGTGCGACAGTGAAAGACTACTTGTCAATAATCACGTTCTGTTAATCTTGAACAAATTCAACATGAATCTTGCAGATCACTACGGAATATGATTGACGTCACAAATAAAAATCGTAGTGGCTTGTCCTCTTACGGCGCCCTACTGAGCGAGGGCTCTAGGGGAAACTATTATAATATAAATGATGTCACAAAAACTTGACCAGTTCACACGAAGGAAGTGGGAAGAATATAACAATAATTATGTTGTCTTTCCAAATTTAAAAGAGTACATTTGTTTTTTAACAAACAATGCAGATTTACTTGAAACCTTAAATTATAATAAAAACACAACAACAACAAAAAATACTGACTAAAACAACAAAAATAATAACTTTCTTACAACAACTGAAACTAAAAATAATAACAATTCAGACAACGTTAAAAAAATGTGTTGTGTGTTCTCAGAATTACTTTTTATTCAATCAGAATCTAGACTAGAACCACGTAGGTATTCATAAATCTCCAGAAGTCAATTAAGTATGAGCTGCCTTCGCCCTGGTCATACCGAATGGCACATCAGTCTCTCGCATTGCAAATATTGCAAGACCGGCCACAAAACCCTCTTCCATAGGGAAACAACAGAAAACAAGACAGGGGAAACATTATCTTGCCAACAAACGTCGTATCACTTATTCAGAAACGAAGCGGGTTCATATTTTGCTATCTTCAACCTAATTACGAAACTATTTTTATATAATTAAGTATTAGCTGAACCATTTTTTGTACAGGATACACCTACATGAGCTGTTATTATTAGCTAATTGTTTGTTTGTGGCAATCAACTTACATTAAACAACTTACAGGTGGGTAACCATGATGTGTCAATATTTATAATGCTGGTGTGAGAGAGAGATAGTGCTATGCGCTCTGGTTAGCTTTGTCTCTCTTTTACATCAAAAGTGATGGCTTTGGAACCTCATGGTTGCCCACCAGGGAACGATACTCAATGTTTCTTAGATATCATATGACTTATTTTGTTAAATATATTATATATCTTTGCGTTAATTTTATTTGTGAGGGCTTGTAATTAGCAACATAGTTATATATAATTGTGATTAGCTTGTTATTAGTCTGTAAGCCTTCCGAAAATATTTTTTTTTTTTTTTTTTTATTTATGTTAGCTACCATTCACTCACGTTACTCACATTACTATTCATTCACGCCAATGACTTCATACTACCAAACTGGATAACGGCAGCCCATCTAACTTCTTCTCTCAAGAGCTCTGTGCGAAGCTAGGCCTGAGCACTAGCTGCGCCGTCTCAGGTATAAACGGACCTATTTCCAGTACAGTCTTTGATCGCGGACTTATAATGGTGGCTATCAGGCGAAAGAACACACACATTACACACAACCAAAACCAATCGCCAGCACCAACACCACCGTCACTAGGCTTTTATTTTTTTTTTTAAGGCTGGGAAATCATCCAATGACTGCTCCCGCTCTGGGTGGAGCGGAAGGGAGTGTCAGACTCTTACTGACTAAAACCCATCCATGTTCCTTCCGTAGCCCTTTATGTTCCGGGGTAGCGGTAACCCTTTCGGACAATCCCGCTTACCCGGCAGGCTTGGCCCTGAGGGGCCCCTTCATATGCTGACATCTCTTTGAGGCGCGCGTGGAACATATACGCGCCGTACGGCACGGGTCTGGTGCTGATCGGACGGTGAGTCACCCATTACTCACCGTCCGCAGGCCCGCGCCTACGGTGGCCGGGAGTCGTCACGTGGCTCCCGACGCCCGGAGCGTCTCCCGCGGCGGCTGGGACGGGAGGACCTTTCTCTCTCCCATCCCGCCACCTCCCTCGCGAGCATGACTTTTTCGCAGAAGGAGGTGACTGCCTCCCACTCCCTCTCGCCCCGGACCATGGCTTGCACCAGGGCCGGGCGCGAGAGGTCGCCGCCGCCGATCGCCTCTACGAGGACACGGCGGTGCTCCGCCCAAGCGGGGCAGGTTTGCACCGTGTGCTCTACCGTGTCCTCTGGGCGATCCTCACAGTGGTGACACCCGGGCGTTTCCTCCCGCCTGATGATGTGCAGGAACCTCCCGAAACATCCATGTCCGGTGAGGACCTGCGTCAGGCGGAAGGTGAGGGCGCCGTGACGCCTCTCTAGCCACTCCTCAAAGAGGGGCCTTACCGCCACTATCGTGGCGTGCCCTACCGTCACTAGGCTAAGTTATAGCTACGAATACTAACATGATATGGATTTTTATCGGAAATTAAATATCAGAAGTCAGCTGTTTAGGTTTACCGGAAATCACACAACTGTTGCCTGGCTCTTATGTAGAAAAAGGTACATTACCATCCCGCCAGGTAATCAATTAGCAGATCGTTCGTTTAATGTACCTACCGAGATTCTGAAATTCTCGACGGCGCGGCGCTGAGATATTCTGGAACGTCTTAGGTCTGAGGCTATTAATTTAGGCAATAATCACCCAAGATTACAAACTAGGTTGGCTTATTGCGGACCGCGCCAGTCATTAGCGTCTTCTGTTTGTCAGTTTCTTTCTCTGAACTTAATATGGTGTCATATTAAGTTCAGAGTCAGCTGATCTGACTGCAAACCGTTTCTCTGCAGAAAAACAGGTTTGTGAAAAACTCTTCCAAGACCGCACGTCGGGATCCGCACGGACAATTCGATGCCACTACGTGATGGCGAAGCGTCATTTTCGGTCCCTAAACCGCAGAAAAGAGCTCCACATTTAAAAATAGTTCCAATTGACCTTCATCACATGATAGAACATTCAAGGCCCAATCTATTGTCTACGGTGCAGCGGTGTTGTGCGCGAGTCAAGCTCTACCACATAACTTCGCGTAGTTAACGATGCTACTGCTGGATCTGCTGCCCATACAAGAGGAGCTCCCAGAACCATCAACCAGACCCAAAGGTTAGTCAGTCTCTCAGACGTGACTTTCACGCAGACTTGTATCTGAGTGGTGGCGATTCGATTGAGTCCGTCATATGTACATAGTACATACAATGTCAAGGGGTAGTTTCACCTTAGGAGAGTGGCAATAAAATCTATATCTATACTTAATATTATAAAGAGGTAAAATTTGTAAGTTTGTTAGTTTGTATGTAGGGGGTAATCTCCGGAACTAATGATCCAATTTTAAAAAAAATTTCACTGATAGAAAGCTACATTATTCCTGAGTGCTATATAGGCTATAAATTATATTTATATCATACATATTAGCCGAGCTATCGCAATTTTCGTCTAGCAAGTCGGAAAGAAATACCTCCGAAAACAGAATTATTTGCATGCGCTGCCTAAACAGTTGTTTAAAATTGAAAGCAATGTCTGGAATAGCATAATATAAGCTATCCCGGAAAAATGTACGGTTCCCGTGCGCTAAATTCCTTCATACACGCGGGCGAAGCCGCTGGCAAAAGCTAGTCGCTAATAAAATACCAGAAAACAGACCGACAGATTATTATTATTAATAGATTTAAAGCATAATTCAAAAAATGAAAAACGTAATTTTAATCATCAATAAGTCAGGTTTTTGATCCTATTGGCTTCGCCGGGCCTAGCATAGTTCGGGCTTAACTTACGTTAGCAGCTGTGGGTGGGTTTTTCAATGTAACCGGGATGATGAAGTACCAACATAATTTATCGTAATTCCTTGAATTCGTTCAGTCACTACCAACTCTGAACTCTGTTCATATTCCTCGTTAGGCATCTTGTAGCAATGCGTCTTTAATAGAAACAAGTAACGCAAATTAGTAGAATAAATATGAGCTCCAAAGGTGAAGAGATTTTCACGTCATGCGAGCGTACCGTCTCTCATGGAGTTCCGCAAGGCAGTGTACTCGGACCACCCCTGTTTATACTCTATATATTAATATTTCGGGATGTTTGGACATCCCATGACATTATTTGCGGATAACAGTACGATAACGATACCATGCCTTAAAAAGAACACATAATATGAAACGGACATCAAAAATACATTAAACGAAGCGGTAACGTGGCTGAATAATAATAATTTAAAAATTTATATTAATAAAACTTTTATTATGCACTTTAGCCAACGATCATTATTATTCTCTAGTCTTGAAATCGAATATAATAATAATAAAATACAGACAGCTATAATACTACAAAATTTTTAGGCGTAACAATCGACAGAAATTTAAATTGGAAAGCACATATTGAGGCTCTAGCCAAAAATATAAGCAGAGCGGTGCTTATGCGTTATATAAATTATCACGTACTCTAAATATAGAAGCGTTATTAACAGCCTACTACAGTTTTATTGAATCCGTATCCTTAGATACGGTGTTATCGTCTGGGGTAACTCAACCGATAGAGATATCATTTTTAAAAGACAGAAGTGCTGTTTAAGGTCTATGTTTAATCTCAAAACTACCGATAGCTGTAAAAATTATTTCACCAAATATCATATATTAACATTGCCTTCACTTTATGTATTAGAAATAGCAATGTTCGTAAAAACTAATCCAAATTTGTTTTCTCGTATGGCAGATAAATTCCCAAGAAATAGACGTGATGATAGCAAACTATGTGTACATACATCAAAAACTGCACTAATGCGCAAGAGTGTTTTTTGCATGGCACCAATTATTTACAACAAATTGCCCAAAAGTTGGAAAGAGCAAACTATACCTAAATTTAAGCAAACAATGAAGTTGTTTTTGGCACAAAAAACATATTATAGTATTACAGAATTTTTAAACGACTCATGTTGATTATGATTAATAAATACATATAAGTAACAATATTAACGTAGTAATTAATTTTTATTTATTTATTTTTTTAAATTAATTATGCCAATATTTTTAATGTTATTAGATATAACAATAATTAAATACCTATTAAAGTTACGTATAAATGTGATGTGTGTTTGTGATTCATTGTGTTAATTGTAATGTGTTGGATAATGTAAATGATTGAATTTAGGAAATTTGTTTAACTGTGACTGATATTTAATGTATAAGTGTAAAATTTAAATTTAATAATAATAATTCAATAATAATAATAATTGTAACTAAATATTTGCACGCCATGAGAAATGGCAGACATGGCGTGAGCCACTTTTATTTACGATCTTGCATGCATGTATTATTTTAATTCTGTATGTATACACATGTTTATGCAAATAAAATTTCTTATTCTTATTCTTATAGAGCTACACACTTTCACAGTCACTTCTGAACGGTCCTATGACGCGTATGTTTATGTGAGAACGGTAGCAGTCCATGGAAAGCGGCACGGTAAGGCCCTAACGACAACTACTAAGCTCGTGCAAACTAGGCACAGGTAAGGCGTGCTAGGTGACTTAGGATGATTCAATTAAAAATGAGGATATTCGAAATCGAATGAGGCTAAAACGTAAAATGTTTTCTTATTACGAATGTAAAATCCGATATAACTAATTGTCTTCTAACACTGAATCCACGAGTCACCGCGCGGCGTTCGCTTAATTAATTACATAACACGAGGTACCGCATGTTGTAATTCGTGTAAGTACATACACCTTACACTAATTACGACGGCTAGTTGGACTCAAATCGAATGCGAAACGATTCCACCGAGTGTGCGCCGCGTTTAATAAGTCGCGCGACTAATTAGTCGGGAGACACGCTTCGCATGTCGCGACACGCGGACACTCAACTCTCAGTTGTACCACTTACTTATTTTCAGAACACACACACAAATAGAAAACGCTCCCAAGACACTACCTACTCATATTATGACAAGATCGCGTAGCAGTTCGTAGCCTCGTAGCGTTGACCTTGCGTAGCTCGTAGCACTGGCTACGATAAGCATTTGTGAGACGAAGCGTTTATGTTTACTTTTGTGTTATATCGAAATGTTTTCGAATGGCTGAATACAATATGAATAACAATATCTATTGTAACAAAGAAAATGTATTATGTTGCAAAATATTTGGTTTTTATGTCCGAGTGTTTATTGGAGTATATTGAACGGAAGATAATATCTTTATCATAAAAATGTTTGCGCCAATAAAACTATAAAAGTGAGTTGTGTTTCAGAGAACATTTTTGGCAGATTGAACAAGCATTGAAATAAACAGAGTGAAGTAAGTAGAACTTTCTGAGTTCAATTAAATTTTTCAAGTAAATTATTTATAAATCGTGCACAGGTCTATGTACTGTGTTAATATTAATGTGTGCACAACATTAACCGCAGTGTCGTTAGCACACCCTGTACGCTCGGTGCGCGGGGCGCGGGGCGCGGGGGCGCACAGGGGTGCGGGGGCGCTTGGGGCGCGGTGCGGGGCTGAGGGGCGCGGGGGGCAGGTGGACCGACCACGTTACATATTCATGCGCCTCGCCCGGCGCACTATGAATTATTCCGACACATTATAAAACTGAGCGACGTGTTCGAGAATTTGCAAAAACTCCCCCGAACTTAGTCGAATGCTTCCGAAGTTATCCGAAGGACTCCGAGCAACAACGACCTTCGGGAGTTGACAAGGTTGTATATGGTAATGCACCTTAAAACTCGCTTCCTTTGACATAACATTAGTACTCGAGTATCTGCACAAAATAACTTTTCACGTACCGACGCTCTCTTCTCTCTCGGACTTTTCATTGAATAGGGCTGGGTCAAGCCTACCGCACAGTCTCCCTGCACAGAAACTGGTTCTGGCTAGGATGCTCCCGGTTGACCTCCGTATCTGGGAAGCAGCAGCGCAATACGGAGCTAAGAGAAAGAACCCCAGCTCGAAAGAGACTTGCGTTTGAGCAGCTTGAAGTAGGTAATTCAATAATAAATTGGTAAGTAGCGATGTGCAACAACAGCTGTAGAACGAATACGTCAGCATTAGTTAGTTCTGTGGGAGTCAACGATATGGTCCATTCCCATGAATTAGAAGTTACTTGTAAACAAAGTTCTTGAAGAAGAATTTTGCACTACAAATTGACATCAGCAAGCTTTACGGTTGGCGCAGTGGTTTAGCGATTGACTTCTGCGCAGCATGTCGCGGGTTCGATGCTCGCACAGAACAAATATTTGTGCAACCTATAGGTATTTGTTCCGGGTCTGGGTGTTTTTCTATCTGTAATATGTATGTATTTACAAAAAAATAAATGTATATTAGTAGTTTATCAACCATCTCGTTACGATAACACAAGCATTAGGTTGCTTAGCTTGGGACTATATAGCGTTGTGTGAAATGTCCAAGGATTATTTCCATTTATGCTGACGCAAATCATAATGGTAATATATTGCTAGTGAATTTTCTTTACCGCTAAGTTCCATTACTGCTATTCCTTTGTTTACGTGTAGGCAGCTCCCCGTGGAATAGATTAGCAGATCTGAGCCGATGCGGGGCTTCCGGGATTACGAGCTTTGGAGGATAGCTAAATTAGATATGAGATAAAAAAAAGTACCTCATAGAGCTAGTATGTACAAACATACTACACCTGGAGCCATGAAAGAATATCTATCTTTATCTATATCTATACATATAATAAAATTGTAGAAAAGTGGTATCTGTACAATGGAAATATATAAAAAAAAGTAGCAGGGGTTGTTATTATGTCGATGCCGAACCCGAAATTGTAATTAATTTTTTTTTTGTCTGTTTGTCGGTTTGTCTGTTTGTCTGTGTGTTTGTGCACGCTAATATCAGAAACGGCTTATTTGATTTAGATGCGGTTTTCACTAATAAATCGTAGTAAGCTTCACTTAACATTTAGTGTTTATTTCATTTCAATCGGTTCATAAATAAAAAAGTAATGTCAATTTAAAGAATCACGGCGAACATTGTCACTATTCCACGCGGACGAAGTCGTGGGCACAGCTAGTAATTAATAAATTTTTCTATTAGATAAACATGAACAGGTTCTAGATATAGCTGTCGGCGACGCGGAGTCAGTGTCCAAAACAAATAAATGTGTGTGGATTGGCACGTTTCTATTCGACTGCTTTGACCAAACGCAAAGAACAACAATTTATTCTTTATGGTTTTAGATTTGTTTCCTATATCTATGCCAAGACGACACTCCCAGCGGCAAATCTAATCTGCTGTGACGACTTTACAAAATATTTATGCAAAGATAAATTGTGAACAAACCAAATAATATTATATAACACGCGAGCTATGGGACATTGCGTAAAGCTTAATGTATAATCTATTGTTATGTAAATAAAAAATATAGTGTACTAGATACGATTTGTGTAAATGTAAGAAATAAACAGCGGCTGAAACATGGATCTGTTCTCGCAGACAAACGATGCTGTATCGTGGTGCCGGAGTTAGAGACGACGTAAAATAGGCGGCGCCGCGCCAGCCGTCACAATGTGCCGATATTGCGGCTCACGGCGGCGGCGCTCGTAAATCTAAGACCAAATAAAGAGTGACCCAGTTACAGTCACAGCGCGTACTTATTGGTGAATTCGTGTGCTTCGTCGTCCTAACGTCAGTTTGTTATTGGCGCCTGCGCGTGCTACGTCGTCCTAACGTCAGTATGTTATTGGCGACTGCGCGTGCTACGTCGTCCTAACGTCAGTATGTTATTGGTGACTGCGCGTGCTACGTCGTCCTAACGTCAGAATGTTATTGGCGACTGCGCGTGCTTCGTCGTCCTAACGTCAGTATGTTATTGGTGACTGCGCGTGCTACGTCGTCCTAACGTCAGTATGTTATTGGCGACTGCGCGTGCTACGTCGTCCTAACGTCAGTATGTTATTGGCGACTGCGCGTGCTACGTCGACCTAACGTCAGTATGTTATTGGCGACTGCGCGTGCTACGTCGTCTTAACGTCAGTATGTTATTGGCGACTGCGCGTGTTACGTCGCCCTGACGTCAGTATGTTATTGGCGACTGCGGGTACACATTACTTACCCCAAAATCACCCTTTGTTTTCCGTTTACGCTAGAATATCTTTCCAGTGGAGGTATCACACGAGTAGTTGTGATAGTGGCCTCATGAGATGGATCATTTGGAAGTAATTGAATAATGGTGTTACACCTGAAAAGGGGTGTAAACAAAATAAAAAAAATTGTAAATAAAAACTCAAAAAACCGGAAGCGAATAGCGGCTCTCGTTATGATAAAGGTGGGCCGTGTGTAAGTACGCGCCTAATTTCGAACATTTGTGACAATCTGCAAAGAACTTTCGAATACTTCTAAGAAACTCTGAAGAGCCCGCCAACCGCTTCCTGAATAGTTATGAAGATTTATATTGGCGTTACTATTTCTACCTAAAGAAACCCCCTCACGTGAAGCCGTATAGTATCAGTATACACTCATACACAGTTTTTGGAGCCTAAGGCGTCGGATGTCAGGGCCGAATGGACTGGGAGCGTTACACCTTCCCTGCACCCTTCTCATCCAGCGATCACGTCTGTCCGGCACAGGCTTGCTGAGAAGGACACACGAAACCAAAGCAACAAAATACAATATTTTTTACCAATTTTTTTTATGTAAATAATATTTTTTTACTGAAACTTTGCGTTTTCGTTCACACCTGGTAATATTATTAACCCTGGCCGCGCGGCCGGCAACCGCGGCGACTGCGGCGACTGCGGCGACCTACTTCTAACACTTGACATTTACATTGAGCGTGGGAGCCGGGCGGCGGCGGCGATAAGCCGACCCTCTGATGTTCTACATTAATAGATTTCGATCAAAATTATAATTAAACCACGAAGGCTATCACTGACACGTGTTGTTAGGACGGAGGCTGCGACACATGCTTTACTCGTCGCTTCTTGCTTATAATGTGGATTTACTGCAAAAACACCTATTTTATTGATTTGTTTTTAATTTATTAGATATTCATTGCAATAGACTAAAGTAACTGAAGTTATTATAGTTTAAACATTTTCTATTTCTATTGACTGTTAACTTAGCAAACTAATGTTTTACAATTGTATACAAAATAAATAAATTGTCCTGCAACTGCCAGGTAAGTAACCAGAGGTGGAGAAAATTTTAAACGGCAAAAAAAAATATTCGACGAACGTTCCCCAACGTTCGTAGCCTCACCAATTGTTAGCAGCACATCAAATGTAGGTGCAACATCAGTAACCTGCAACATCAGCATCACACATCGCAAACGTTCGTTCATCGTTACTGATCCAGCGATTCTAGATGTGTTACTGATTGCAGTCGCAGCTGCAGCGGCTGCACGTGATCATGGCGATCTGAGGATATTTACCGCGATACTTAACTCTGGTTTCAAACCAAACGCTGACGTTAACTGCATACTCCACCAGCAGACCCCGCGACCTACTTGTGTTGTGTGTTGTGTTGTAAGTGGTGATAAGTTCACTAATGACACCTCGAGACAAGTTCCAAGCGCTGCGCTTGTCAAGTCGCAATATTGCAATGCCCCATATTCCAATTTATTTTTATCTTGAAAAATATTTTTTTTTTGAAGCATAATCAGCATGTAATGTGCCCACTGCTGGTCCTACAGCGGGACTCTTCGAGTGGGAGTGGACCGTAATGTACCACGCGATTGTTATGCGGCCCAGTGCGATTGCTTCTTGACATGCCGGTTACCTAACGATGTTTTCCTTCACTAGTTTTGTGAGCAGTGATGATGAAATTATTTACAAAAAGAAAAGCGCCTGCCTGGGAACCTATGACCAGTAGCTCGAAAGACGGGGATGTCGGTGATTGGGCCACCACTGTTATATCATTTTTTTTATATTGGGGTCGAAAGCCGTAACACATCTATTCTTAAAACTACCGATACAGATAAAGAGATATCGTGATCCTCCCCCTTGGGATCAGTTTAAAAACAAACAGCCGCATGTAAACAGGCCGCAACTAGCCGCGCCCGCGCAGCTGTCGGCGCTGGTGCCGATTGATTTTGGCGGAGACTTTCTCAAAGCCCTATAGTTGGCACGGTTGGCGCAGTGGTTGAGCGATTGACTGGTGCGCACTATGTCGCGGGTTCGATTCCCGCACGGAACAAATATTTGTACGACCTGCAAGTATTTGTTACGAGTCTGGGTGTTTTTCTATCTATAATATGTATGTATTTACAAAAAAAAAATGTATATAAGTAGTATATCAGCCATCTCGTTACCATAACACAAGCATTAGGTTGCTTAGCTTGGGACGATATGGCGCTGTGTGAAATGTCCAAGGATATTATTATTATTATTATAGTGCATATTTTTATAACTTCCCTATTCAACAGTAATACTGCCTCATTGCTTTAGTGAATTAGATTTTGTTTAAGAAATGTTGACAGAAGTAGTTTAACGTAGAAAGACTGTATCCTTTCATACACCAATTAAAAATCATTATTTTATTTGAGCAAGAGGTGTTTTCTTACGATCAATCCTAGAAACGAAAAGAAACCCAGGAGTTTTATAACCCAGGAGCCTTTATTTTTTTCAAACCGTGTTGTTTCAAAAGCTTTTGACAAGAACAATTTAAAATAATTCAAAATGTGAGCCTCCCACTTCGTCCACCAATCAAGCAAGTTCCGTCGTCTTGTAACACTTTAACTGTTCACTAAACAATTTGCCGAGCATAACTCTTGCTCTAATGCTCATATCGGATAGTGCTCCGTGACAAATGCTCGCGCCTCGATCACGATCGCAATGCGAACAAAAAGCACGAGCATGGAGCCACTACTTCACGTATATTTTATTTTATTTATTTATTTATTTATCTGTTTTTAGGGTTCCGTACCTCAAAAGGTAAAAACGGAACCCTTATAGGATCACTTTGTTGTCCGTCTGTCTGTCTGTCTGTCTGTCTGTCTGTCAAGACCTTTTTTCTCAGGAACGCGTGGAGGTATCAAGCTGAAATTCATATCAAATACTCAAGTCTATGGTCTCTTGGAGCTGTGAAAAAATCAAACTTCTAAGTCAACGCGATCAAAAGATACTCCCGTTTATGCCGCAAATTTTCGACACTCGCAAGGGAATCAAAACCTACAGGGTACTTCCCGTGAACTCAGAATCTTGAAATTTGGTACGAAGCAACGTCTTATAACACAGATAAAGGAAAAATTGCGAAAAGCATAAATTTTTAGTTACATCATATAATAAAAATATTTTTAATAATTTTAAACTTATTACCCCTTTACTCATGAACGCGTAGTGGTATTATATTGAAATTCTTAACAAATACTCAAGTCTATAATATCTTTAAGCTGTAACAAAATCAAACTTCTACGTCAACGCAATCAAAAGATACAGCAATTAAAGCCGCATATTTTGAAACTCGCAACTACTCGCAAGGGAATCAAAACCTAAAGGATACTTCCAGACGACCTGGAATCTTGAAATTTGGCATGAAGCAACGTTATAAAGTACACATATAGGAAAAATTCCGAAAATCTTAAATTTTTAGTTACATCACATAGTATATTTTTTTTAATAATCATAAACTTACTAGCTGACCCAGCAAACGTTGTTCAGCGATTAAAAAAAAAAAACAGATGTTGGCCGATTCTCAGACCTACCCGATATGCACACAAAATTTCATGCAAATCGGTTCAGCCGTTTCGGAGGAGTTTGGAAACAAACACCGCAACACGAGAATTTTATATATTAGACTTGCTGACCCAGCAAACGTTGTTATGCGATTAATGGCAGTTGAGAGATGACCAGTCTCAACTGATGGCGCCCGTTCACGAACATGACGCGTGGATCAGCACTACTCAGCTCAACCATATTGAAGGGAACCGAATGACCCAACACACGTGCCACCATCAGCGAGACATTTGAGTGAGCATGACAAACTCTCAATTGCCATGCTCGTTCATGTCAAAAAAAAAAAAACAAAAACAGTTACATTATATTACACGTGGTACTCATATTTACAAAATAAATAAAAAATGCTTCGAAGTTATACAATACTATAACTTTTCAAAAGTTAAAAATAAAAAGATTAAACATTTACTCCAAAAAAAAAAAAAATACGATTTAAAAAAAAAAAAAAAAAACCATGTTTATAAAAATAAAAGGGAGAGCATCTCTTCCAAATATAAAATAAAAGAAAACTAATTAGTGGACCCAAGTGGCTGTGACTGTGGAGCAGGACCAGCATTAAGCCAAGCTTTTTTATCAAGGATATAATCCTCTAATTTATAATATGCTTGTCTACATAGTGTGCGTTTTATGCATGTTTTAAATTTTGTCTCGTTCAGTTGTAGAATCCGCAGTGGTATTTTATTATAAAATTTTACACAATTCCCCATAAAAGAATTTCGTACCTTAGCCAATCTAAACCGAGATTGATCCAAATTGTGCCTATTTCTAGTATTAAAATTATGTCTATCACTTCTCTTCTTAAAGAGATGAAGATTTTTCCGAACATACATAATGTTTTCATATATGTATTGACAAGGTACCGTCAGCTTTCCACATTGTTATGTTATGGATTTCATTTAGCAATAAAAATACCATAACTTTTACTTATATACCTACAGGTTTGTACGGAACCCTCGGTGCGCGAGTCTGACTCGCACTTGGCCGGTTTTTTTAGTTTTACATACACTTATACAAGCACACAATTAGACCTCGGGGGTCTGTCCTAGCATGCCATGGCCTGGGATTAGATCAACGCGCTATAAACAACTAGGTAACAATCGAGTTGATGTAGTGTTCTTTCAGTTATATCGCTGCAGTCGTCACCACGTGAGGCGGTACAGGGGACACACCTGTACACGCAAACAGATATGTGTTGTGCAGTCACAGAGATTCATTTTAATTGACAGTCTGTGTCAATTTGCCGTTGTCAAAGAACAGTTGCGATTTGAATAAGCGAATATACGGTCAGTTTCAGTTGGCACCAATTTGCATAACAATAACTTTCATTCACTTTGCAGGTCACTGCTAGCGACCCACTGTCACTATATAGGATTGGGATTGGCATGCAAGGGTTTTTGCATAAATAACTATTTAAAAAAATGAAAATATATATTTGAACTACATGTAGGTACGAGCCAGTCATAATATCGAAGATCACGAAATTCAGCACACGAATGTATTGGCACAATTCCGATCCTCTAGGCCTGGACCTGTATTTTGGTGGGTGTTTGAAAGTGGGATGGTGGAGGCTGGACATGAAGATGATATAATAATAATAATAATGTTTATTTCTCACCACAATATACAAATACCACAGTTTAGAGACAATTACATAATATAAAGGTTAAGTCATATATTGTGGGAGACTGGTGCCTAAGCTAGGCTCATGGCCTGTGTTTCAGGACACCAGGTCCCCACCCTTTAACATTGACAATATCTCAAACTTATAGTCTAGCGCTGACAAATGCAGTAAGAAAACATCACAGAAATGTTAGTATAGTAAGTGTGTAGTGTGTTTGTGTATGAAGTTAGGTGTGTTTGTGTGCGTGTGTGAAAGTAGATATGTGTGCGTGAGTGTGGTGAATATTTTTCGGTTGGGGGAATAATTAGGAAACCAGTATACTTATGATATAGTAGTTATAATTTTTTCGGTTTCATCATAATTTAAGTTTAATAACCAGTCAATCAGCCTCTTTTTGCACGTTACATTAGTACTATTAAATATATGTAGTAACTTATTGATCCGATTGTACAAGAAACCACCCTGATAACAAAAGAAGCGCTTAGAAAAGGTGGTTTTGAAACGTTGATGATGACGCTCCACTGGATCGAAGCGTCTCCTTCCATTGATCTTGGATGGATCGTAAACCAGCAGTTTATGTTGTTTCAGTAGAGTGTGTAGAATGAACAGTTGGCGTACTGACAGGACTTTGCACTCTTTGTATAACCGTTCAGTTGGGTATCGATACGGTCGGAAGAACGATACTTTCAGGATGGCTCTTTGCGTTCTCTCCAGTTCCAGCAGAAAAGTTTTCGGAGCGCCACCCCAGGAAGTGATACAATAGGTTATTATTGACTGAGCAAGAGCATAATACACGGTTTTCAGGACATCTTTATCGACTACGTGTCTTAGCGTTTTAAAAACGAATATTAGCTTACGCAATCTGTTACTAAGCGTGTTTATATGCTCTTGAAACCTTAAATTGTTGTCAATTATCACTCCTAGGTACAATCGGACAAGTTGGCGCTCGACCACTTTTAAAACAGTTTCCTATGAAGCAGTCTGGCGGGCGATGCATACGCAAACTCCACCCCTTTTGTACTTCCGCCAATCAGGACGTTTTAAGCCGCATAGATCGGAAGCGATAATCTTTGTTTACTTTAGTTGTGATTTGCACTTTGCTAATCGACGACGCGCGTTCTTACTTCTGTGTTTTGCTTACAACCATTTTTGTTTACCGACTCCGATAATATCTTGCCCCACTGTTGACCCTTGCTTGTTTTACCGGACAGTTTTGTTGATTGCTCTCTCGTTGACCTGTGCTGTGTATTAATTGGATTGTTGGACGCTCTTCTGTGGATCTGTGCGCGTGTTTTATGGACTTGAACAATGAACCGAAATTTAACGAGAGATGAACGGAACCAAATCTTGGTTCTATACAATCAAGGATATAATATTTCCCAAATATCGCGGGAATTAAATGTTACGGTAAGTCAATATCATATTTATTAAAACATAATATAATTGGTATACTTACCGTCATGTATCTTGAGCGCTCGGTGTCAGAGGGGGCATTGGGTCTATTTCACTTAAAAGATAGGTAAGCGCTCAAGATCCGTGCTGCTCAGTTTTTTTTTTTTTCATATAATGTGTTCGGTTTTATTATTTACATAATACTTACTACTTGGTCAAGCTAAGTTTTCACCTCTCTGGAATGCGGTCGCCTATTCCGCTTCCCCGCTCATCTCCCTGTGATCGTCCTGTTAGACTAGATTATTTTCGAAAGACGTGTTAATTAAAAATAAAACTTCTAAAAATATGAGCGATAGCTCATTCGATGCGAAATGGTGTCTAGAAAAAATTATTTGACGGATTTCTTAATCACTCCGAAACTTTTAAAATTTAAGAAATTTGCAAAAAAGATCCTTAAAGAGAAGGAAATTCCCAATAAAAACGTCACACTCCCGGAGTTCTATCTCTATTATTTATGACTTTAATTTAAAACTGAAAATACGGTGCCACAGGGTCGTTACGGCATAATAATATACGCAACACACTTAAAGTGACTACGCCACAGAAAATGTTATTTTATGTATTAAATATTGATTAATTTTTTTTTTAAATGTGGTGTATTCTATACACTTTAATGAGTAAATTCGTGTTTTTTTTTTAATTCATCTTTCAGCAAGTAGGGCTAGGTATATTGTTAATTAACAACATTTATCCGAACCTTTGTTAAGAAAATAAAAATATTTAAATAATTGCTCTTAAAATGTGTCGCTTCTTAGAGCCCGTCTTATATATTAATTAATAGGATCACATAATTAAAGTTCTAAAAAGTCGTCTGTTTTGTTTATAATATCTTTTTTTATGTAACGAAAAATCTAATCTTAGAATCATAAGTCATATTATTATGGTTGTTTTTATGTATCAAAATCACAACATAAATAATGTTTTGAATAAACTTTTTACATCGTTTATTTATAAATATTTTTTAAATTAGCAGATGGTCTAGTAGAGTTATTTTTTAACTATCATCATAGTCTTGTCTTGAGAAAATATTGTTTCTTAAAAAAAAACTGTTGTCTTAATTAAATGTTTTTATTGTTCATTCGTTTTTAGACATAATTCCGCATCGAATGAGTTATAGTTCATATTTCTAGGAGCTTTATTTGTAATAAATACGTTTTTCGAAGTGATTTCTGGTCTACCATTCCACAGTCCTTGCCTATATTCAGTTTGACGTAATTGACAGGAGTTGCAAACTTAACTCAACAGTTTTTTGCATAAATATTAATTTATGCAAAATATTGTTAATTCGTAAATAGTACAAACAACTAATTGGTTGTAGATTTAATATCCACAAAAAATTGTTATTCCTAAAAGAAAACGAAAAACGATGGGCCATTTTTTTTCAACATTTTTTGTTAATAACTTTTGCAATTTTAGCGTGCTAGAAAATTCTTCAAAACATTTTTCTTGACATCATTCCGCATCGAATCAGCTATCGTTCATATTTTTAGGACCTTTATCTCTAATAAAGCCAGCGTTTAATTAACACGTTATTTAAGATGTGAACCAGACTATGTAGATTAAATCTCACTAGAGGTTGCCCAGTAGTCGAATTTCGACTCGTAATTATTATTTAATATTTATTTTAGCTTTCTGCACTCCTTTATAAATGCTTAATCTCATACTTCCCCGTGCACGCAATATACTTAAAAAGGGGTACAAAGTTTTCTCTTCACGTATTATTGTACAGATTAATAATTATTTCTTATATACAATTTAATTTTATCAATTAATGTTTTCCTTTTAATATTTTTTTAGAGAGCTACTGCCCGTCGGTGGATTCAACGGGACGCCGATGAGGACTCCATTGCCGACCGACCTCGTGCTCACCCTCCGCGCATCCTAACAGATGCTCGTGTGGCACACATGGTTAATACCTACCAGGAGGAACCCTTTACCAAAACATCAAGCTTTGCACAGCAATACGACTGCAGCATGCAAGCCATTAGAACAGCGCTCCATCGTGCTGGAGTGCACCATAGGAGGCCGGCAGTTAAAATAATATTAGGCCAGGAACAAAAAGAAGCTAGAGTGCGTTTCGCCCGTGATTACAGAGATTTCGATTATTCACGCGCCATATTTTCTGACGAAAAATCATTTAAGTCTAGTCAACATGGTCGTCGGAATTTATGGCGTGTAAATAATACAAGATACGAGCCGAGAAACGTAAAGTCTAATAACGAATCTGGGAGAATAATAGTTAATATGTGGGGTTGGATGAGCGCTGATGGGCCAGGAGAATTACATTACATTAACGAAAGGGCGACTGGACAAGTATATGCGGAATTGCTAGAAGAAGTGATGCTGCCAACAGTGCGCGCGGTGTATCCTGGGGAAGAAGTTCCCCAATTTTACTTTTTTCAAGACAATTGTCCAATACACCGTGCGCGCGTAGTTCAGAATTGGCTACTCCAGTATCCCGAAATTAGGACAGTCCCATGGCCCTCTCGATCTCCGGACTTAAATCCTATAGAAAATGTATGGGCAATAATGGTCCAAAGATGGGACAGTCGAAATGAGAGGACCAAAGCAGCGCTCGTCACCCATTGCGATGAAGTGTGGGACTCTATTCGAGGCTCGGATCTTTGCGAAGTACTCGTAAGATCGATGAGAAACCGATGCGATGCCATTATAGATGCGGGCGGAGCCTTAACAAAATATTAAATAAATAAAATATAGGTATAGGTGTATGTTGTTGGTGTTGTGTTGTTGTGTTTTTAGTTTTGTTTATTTCTCAATAACTTAGTTAAAACAAACCTACCGCTACCTCTTCAAATAAATCCCGACAATGACACAATGTTGATTTTATGACCAGGAGTCGATGTTTACCTTTTTACTGTGGATAAGTATTTTGCGGTGCGATACAAACAATGAACCCTAATAAAAAGCACTTTCTTTGAATTTATAAACAATACTTCTTTAAAAATAATTTTAGTAGGCTTCATTGCTTGTATCTCAATGCAAAATACTTATCTACAGTAAAAAGGTAAACCGCCTATTGTTATTTGCCGACTCCTGGTCATAAAACCAAAACAGTGTTATGGTCGGAATGTCTATGAAGTTAATCTTTGCAGTGACAGTGATTGTTTTGTTTAAATTATGTTATTGAGAAATAAACGAAACTAAAATGTAGATTCAGTTAACGTAAATTGAGAGTTGAAAGTTGATTGAGTAAATTGAGTTGAGTGAGCACATACCCTGGAGAAATTGAGCGTTTAGCTAATAAAAAAAATATGTAAATAAAAATGTAAACATCTTTTTAGGCCTCCCTTATATTACGTGTTATTGTTGTCTCTCACTGTTATGATCACAAAAATTAGAAAGGTGTTCATTCTGCATTGCTGTTAATTGATATCTCTGCATTTACTGACTGTGTTTACATTCATTAAGGATTGCGCCATCATTAGGATTTGTAAATAAAAATTGTTTGTCTAAGCTGGTAGAGACCATAAAATAAAAATCGTCATATTCTATTCAGTAGATATGATTAAATTTCCTATTACGATGGTTATGATTTTGTTTATGTGGAATATTTACTGAAGTCATATTGTTATTCAGATACCACCTATTGATTTTTTGTGATGTTTTTGTAAATCACTTGTCTCCAGAACCACTATATATCTACAACATTTAGGTAGGTATTGTATTATTAATATTTCATAAAAGAGTACTCAGTGGTGTGCAGTTTCTTTTAATAAATAATGTTATATTCTATTTATTAGTCATTTATTTATTATAAACAATTTCAAAACATTGAAATATTGCTGTATTATTTGTTATTCACAAAACAGTGCTGTTTATTTTTGGTAAATTTATTAAATTACTTTTTGAAAAACCTTCTTTTATTATAAAACTACCTGACCTAACAAACATTCGTCTGAAATATATTTTTTTCGGCATGGTCTATTCTCATTCCGGTCTACCAAATACATACAAAAATACCATAAAAATTGGTCAAACCGTTTTGGGGGTGTTCGACCTCAAGCACTGGGACGCGAAATTATATTAGAAGAAGATTAATCAGTTATCATAATTAGTACTAATAAAAATTTTCACTTTTTTAATTAAATTTTAACAGTATTTGAAATGACACTAAAGGAACTAGTCTATTTTTCTCAATTTTTTTTAAGTAGGACAAACACTTTAAGAATTCAATCTCTCCGAGGTTCTGATATTAACTAGGTATCTAAGGGACATAATACTCATTCCGAAAAACAAATTATTTCTTTAATGAGTTACCAAAACACAAACATAGAGTATATCGACAATATTACTCGTATCGAGCAAACAAACAAGAAAAATACTAAAATTTCGAATAACTAACGCACTGAAAATATTATTCTGGTCAAAACATATTTTAAGCAATGACAAAACACATTTCAATACATTGAGGCAATTATTGAATTCATCCAAATCAGTCACAGTTATTCAGCTTTGATTATTAAAGAACACAATTAAGAGGAGCTCGTGGCTAAGTAATAACGGCCGCACGGGTCGATCTACAAGGTTATGCTAAGCTTACCAAGTTTGCTTCGTGGATGGGTGACCGTCCGTCATACCGAGTTGATCCCGGCTTTCATTTGAATATCTTAGACAGTCGTTATGGATGAAGAAGAAGAAAATCTGACACCAGTCTTACCAAGGGGTATCATGTTACCCAGTTACTGGGTTGTGGAGGTTAGATAGGTAGTCGCTCCATGTGAAACCCAGCTGCATCTGGTTAGATTGGAAGCCGACAGTCCTAACATAGTTGAGAAAAGGCTAGGCAAATGATGATGATGTTAGATAACACAATAGAAATTTGTTTTTTAAATTGCCCATTAAATCATATTATTTACTAGGTCGCTGAACAATTTTTGTCAAAAAAGGCACATTTAACATTCTTAAAAATGTGGTTTAGTGTGAGCGAGGGAGATGCCAAATATGATAGCGTGGCTGTAAGTGATAATATTATACGTATTTATGTAATAATCACTAAAATCAATGTCCTATAATAATTAAGTAAACTAAGTAATAATTAATCATAAACATGGAAAACAAAAGAAGAAAAAAATATGTGAGCAAAACATTTTTGCAAATAACATCCTACTGAACGCAAAATATTCTTAAAAACTTCTTTTTCAAGTGAAAGCCAGTGCAATGCAACCTAACAATGCCATGCGCGTGCGCCGTGTGTGCGTGACTATCGATGTTATGCAAAAAAAGTTTTAGGGGGCGTGGCTACGCTCGCTGAGACTGTACGCTAGGTGCAAGCGAATATGGCCTTATGGGTGGTCGACCGGCGAGTTTGCCGATTGTACCTTACTTTATCCGTCTTAGAGAGTGGTAAACAGGTGCAACTACGGGTTAATGGTTCTGCGCAAGAGTGAGAAACAATGGCATATGGCAGTGACATGTTCGATGCGTTGTTTTTTAAACTGAATGTCATATAACATGTTTTTCCTGTATTTAAAGATAACAGATTCCTCTGTAACCAGTTGGATACAATATTGAAACCCATTTGAGCATGCTCGTGAACATCCTGCCATGAGGTACCAGAGAACAAGAGGACTGTGTCGTCTGCAAAGCTAATGATTTTGCTTTTGGGAAGTGTAAGCGTACCCAGGTCATTCAAATAAATGAGGAATAAGGTAGGGCCAAGTACACTTCCCTGGGGCGTACCATAATTAAGGGTTTGTTCATTACTAATGAAATCATCAATTTTTACTCTCTGAGTACGCTCACTCAGATAATCCTTAAATAGGTCCAGCGGAATTCCTCTTATTCCCAAGTTCTCCATCCTATGCACAAGAATCGGAACAGACACCGTATCGAACGCCTTTGCCAGATCCAAGAATATACCTATAACTTTTTCCCCACCATCCATTTTCGTGACGATGTGGTCCGTCAGGTTATGGACCGCATCGGCGGTGGATTTACCTGAGCGAAAACCAAATTGTGTTGGTGCGAACAGATTATTCTTTTCCAAATAACTTACGAGTCTGATGTTCATGACCCGCTCTAAGATTTTGGAGAAAGCAGTGAGCACAGCTATAGGTCTGTAATTGTCGACACGGTCTCTGTCCCCACCCTTGTAAATCGGATGAATGATGGCCTTTTTAAAGGCGTTGGGAAATTTACCCGAGGAAAGAGCAAGGTTGCACACGTAAGTCAAAGGTGCCACAATGGTAATTTCGTGCTTTTTTAGAAGTTCAGTACCTATGCCATCCCACCCTGCAGCACAGTTATTACGGAGGGATTTAAGTATTTTAGCTACCTCTTCTTCGTCTGTTGGCAGCATTACCCTAGATTGAGCAGGGGTAGTATGGTTCGCCCTTTGCGCAGTTGAGGGTGCAGATTTAATGTTTTTGGCCAGTTTTTCACCTATTTTCGCAAAGTAGTCGTTAACATAATTTACGGAAAGTTGTGGTGTTGTTGACGAGGCTAATAAATGTGAAGATATGTTTTCTTTTTTTGACATCCTCCCTGAGATGCTATTTATGGCAGTCCATAACTGCTTCGGGTTATTGTCAGCATTTTTAATTTCTTTTTTTTCAAATTCTATTTTAATGTTTTTTAATAATTTGTTACAAAAATTCCTGTACCTAGTGAAACTAAGTCGCAAAATTTCGTTATCAGGCGCCTGTTTAAATTGTCTATGCAATCTGTCTCGGTGTCGAACACATCGTAGTAGCCCAGGAGTAATCCACGGTTTTAATATTTGTTTGCGATTTGGCCGTTTAATTATTCTGTAGTGAGAGTTGATCACATCCCTAATTAATTGAGTTAAGGTTTCTCCTGCTTCATGTGGATCTTGAGACTTATATACGTCACTAAAGTTAAGTAGCTTTATGCCAGCGTCTAGTTGATCGTAATTAATTCGGGTAGAATATGATTTTGCAATTACCCTACGCAAGCGTTTCGACAAAAATAGCATAACTGTATCGTGGTCAGTTAGTGCTGAGTGTGCCACTAAGGTTGAAGCGGGAAGACGTGTTTTCATTAAAAAGTGATCTAGGCATGCATTTTGTCGCGTAGGTAATGTATGTGCAGGTAGTAAACCATGAGTGGCCAGCAAATTTAGGTACGTGTACTTGATAGGATCATGGCACTGCTCATTTATATTTATATTGATGTCGCCTGCAATAATTATATTGTTATAACGAGAAAAACCGTGCAATGTATCATTAAGCGAGTTTAAAAAATTTGTTGTGTCTTTGTACCCTGGAGGACGATATATTGCTAAGAGGACAGTATTTGCATCAATTATTACTTTGAGACAGTTTGCATCCAAAAATGGTGGCTCTTCCACCACGCACTGTAATTGTTTGTGAACGTAGACGACTACACCTTCATTTTGCGTACGATTATTGCTACTTGTGAAATGGTTGTAGTTTGACAACTCCGGAGTGTTGTGTGTGTTAGGGAGCCAACACTCGGTCAATACGATAATGTCCCAGTCAACCTTCGTCCTAGCGAGTGTAGTCATGAAGCCTGTTATATTTTTATTTATACTTCGTATATTTTGATTAATAATTTTAAGGGATTGCTTAGGTATGACATTTGGTGGAATACAGTTGTCCAGGTCACAAGTCGAGGAATCCGACACAGAGACAGCATCTATATTATCAAAATTTTGCTGAGTGTTATCGAATTTTTATTTTAAGTTTTCCCAGTTTGACATTTAGGTACGCTAGCGCTTGAGCGCAGTTATGACTCACGCTGGTATAGACCCTGTGAGATATTGGTTGGCTATGATTTAATAAGTTTGATCCCCTATTAGGTTTGTCGGTGGTAATGATGTGATGTTTAGGTAATATTGTTGTGTGTGTAGTGTTTGTACTGTATTGTGTAATTTTTGTTAGTGATATGCTAATGTGTTCGGAGTAATAGAAATATGACAGATAAAAGTTAGGGTTGGTGTTAAATACTTTTATAATACAAATTAAAACGAATGTTAATAAAATATAGACAAAGAAAATATCATGCAACGGTGAATACATATCTAGTCAATTCCTCCTGCGGAGTTTCACGAGATCCTCTTCTGATTTAATGTGTCTGCTTGGCTTGCCGTCTTCTTCGCGTATATACACCTTGCCATTAGCAATCCAGCATTGTTGACATTTATTTTCTTTCGTCATTTCTCGTGCTAGATAGTGGAGACGTCTGGTCATAGCTGTAAGGACTTCATTGACATATATGGGCATCTTAGGACCGTTATTATCTAGATGAGTGGTACTTAACCGATTTTCGGTGTGGATTTTGTTATGATCCCTTGTTGATTTTAAAAATTGCTCTTTGACAATTGTTGACGTAAATTCCACCATAACTGTGCCCACAGTGTCGGACTTGCTCTTATAACGAAAGATGTTTTTTATTTCCAAAGGATTCACGGGTTGATTAACGATGTGGCTCAGCTTTTGTACTGTATCAATCAGGGATTCGCGAGTTTCAGGAGTTGAAGTGGGAAGATTTTTAAATTCTAGGGATGCTGCCTTAAGTTGCTTTTCCAAGAAGTCTACCTTCGCGTCGAGTGCCACTAGGCGTTTTTCATAACGGCTACATTCTGCTTTAAGACTATTTATTTCCGCCAGGGCGTCATCATATTTTGCTGACAAGAAAGTTATGTTCTTCTGGATTTCATCATTTTGGATTCTTATTTCAGAGTTCTGTGAGTGAATCACCGCGTTTTGGGCTCTTATGCCCTCAAGAGCCAACTGCAATGAGTCAATTTTATCATTTTGTGTACTCTGTTTAGTGACTAATTCATTAAACATCCCCTTCATTTCCCTCATCATTTCCTCCATTCTCACCCATTCATCCTCACCACGCTTCCTTTTTCTTAGGGTTACATTCAAGTCATTATTTGAACAACTATCTTTGCCAGTACTCGATGTAAGGTTCGGCTCAGATGCGTAGTGTGCCGTAGGAGTCTTAGGGGGGGTACGTGCAACACCGGAGAGCATAGCGGTAGAAACTAGCGCCTATAGGTACACAATTTGTCCTTGTTTGTTAAGCCAATCGGAAATAGACCAAATCAGCTGGTAAGTATTTAATTTAGATACTGTAATTATCAGGTCTACTTACGCAGTTTCTGTTAGTTGGTCGTGATGCGCAGGAGTGGCCGCTAAAACGTATATATGTTTCATAACACCGCACACCGCAGTATGAAGAACGTTGATAGCCGCTATACCACACGTAATTCCAAAACAGCAGCCGAGTATGTCCGAACGCACAAGCTCGCTGCGTCCTTCGGGTCACGATGATTGCCGAGCGAAGGCCGGTCAATGACCTCGCTACGTCACTCCGCTTGTGTCCGCTGCTAGCTTGGTGGTGACTCATGCGCCTCGTATATGGATTTGAATAATCTTGCCGTTGATGTTGAGTAAAATGTTGATATCTTCTGTGCAAATTGATGGATTGAAGAACAGTTTGAAGTCCCGTGTAGCGCGTATAATTGACTACACAATGATATTTGTTTGGAGCTTAAATATAAACTTTTAACCCCTTTTTAGATTTTTAATGTAAGAGTGTGAAGTGATACGTGTTGTCGCCTTAAGAGCGCGCGGGGGGATGATGATTACATTCAAATCATTGCTCAAAAACTGCAATTTTATGTTGACCTCAAAAGACAACATCGTAGTGGACCGTGTGGAAATTTAACTCTAATGACAAAAAGCCAAATAAGAGAGAAAAATCCGTTTCATTCGCCGTGAGCCTCCTGCTCTCGTTTGTTCCGAGTTATTGTTCGTTGGCTAGTTGACGTCATACTTCAGCTGTTATCGTCAGCGGGTGAGCGCCGATAAGAAAACTTTCACTAATCATGGCGTGAATTAAGCAGTCTCCAGTTGATTGGTTCAGCGCACAGTTGTCTACCTTGTTAATACTTTCTTTAATTACGGACCATGATTTGTTGTGTTGTTGATGTGGCTATGTAATAACAGTCGCACGGATTGATCCATCGCTTGCCGGGGTTGGTCCGTGGATGGGTGACCATCTTTACGTATCGAGACTCCTCCGTGCCTCGGAAAGCACGCAAAGCCCGGCTGTCATTCGTGGATCTTTGACAATCGTTACGGGTAATCAGAAGCCTGAAAGTCTGACAGCCAGTCTTACCAAGGGGTATCGTATTACCCAGTCACACATTGGGTGTGTGCCTCGGTTGTGGAGGTCCAAATCAAATCAAATCAATCTTTATTTGTGAACATAAGTACAAAAAGGTGTTATTTATACATTTTAGCTGATCTGTATGTTCGGCCAATAATCGGCATACAAATATAATATTGTAAGCAGGTTATTTTTACTATCGTAATTAATAAAGTCTAGGATAAAAAAAAATGAAGCAATTGAAAAATGTCATGAGCCGCATTAAATAAAGTAATTGAATTATATTATTAATTATTAAGAATGTCAAAGAAAGTTAAATTTAGTCATAATTTGTCATTTAAAAAGTCTCCAATCGAGTAATAGGTCTTTTCAACTAGAAACAGGAAAAACTTTTTTTTAAACTGGCTGACATTTTCCTTACTTCTGATACACTTTGGCAATTTATTGTATAATTTTGGAGCCATTACGAAAAAACTGTTCTTGTGTAAAGCAGTTTTAGATCCAACAGTTTGTAGCCGGTCAGCTCGACGCTGACTACCTACTCGGTCAAAATTATACATATTATTTTGACGAACATAGATGTCTGGTATATGTACAATGAGGGCACTGTTAAAATTTTCATACTTTTAAAATATTGTTTACAGCTGTCAGTGGTTTGCAGGTTACTGATCGCTCTAATACACCTTTTCTGACACTTAAACACCATATCTTTACCCGAGGCGTTTCCCCAAAACATAATGCCATATCTTAATGTTGAGGCTACTAGACCATGATATGCAGTTAGTACGGTGTTTCGATTGGCCGTTTTACTTAGCATACGCAGCGCATGAGAAAATTGTTTTACTTTACTACATACTTTGTCAATCTGGGTATTCCATTTTAATGTGCTTTCAATATTTAATCCCAGAAATTTTGTCACATTCGTCTCATCAATCCTTCATCCATGTAAAATAATGATATTCAGCTGCATCCGGTTACTACTACTGGAAGCCGACCCCAATATAGATGGGAAAAGGCTAAGCTGATTGATTTGATTTGTTATAAGTAATTTTAAGGCTATTAAAGAAAACAATATTTAAACAGAATTAGAAGTGTTTGGCGTCTCTTAAAAAACCAAGTTGTAAGAATGTAGGATGATGTACAATAAGAAATAGTATTCAGTTTTGAAACAAAATTCATTTTTAGTGTTTTAGTAACGATATAAATCGAAACGGCACCAAAAGTTACCAGGAGTAGTCCCTGTGACGATTAGGCAACGAGTAAACAATATTGTGATTAATACCTACGACTAAAAAGGATTATACAGGAATCTATTTTACTACCATCAAATGTTAAAGTAAGTACACCTACGTTAACGCGCACGTTAGCACTCGCAACCTACCGATAGTAATTATCCCGGAGGGAATGTATTGTTCACCGGTCGGTATGAGTATGTACCCAGAATAACTCCGTCATACAAGGTCAACTACAGAACAATTGGTACCGAGTTTTTGAATATGAATAGTTCCATCAACATTTCGGGGAGTTCGTTTCATTCAAAACACAAACGGAATACTTTGTCATCACTTACATATCAGAAACACATTAAAACCGAGTCCATCTCGAATACTTCCGAACAAATCGCGGAATGTAGCGCGCTCATAAAATGCACGTACGACAAAACCGTGGCTTTCTGTCACATTGTGAATTATTCAGATGACAAACGGCAACGTAACCCGCGCCAGCCGAGTGCCGCGCGAGGCCCTCCCACGCGCCGAATGAAAAATGAAATAGGCACTAATTCACGCACTCGCAGTGAGTTCGGTGATGCATTAGGAGAGCAACTAGTGTTCACATTCTGGCATTTGGTGCGAGTTACTACTTTATGTACATTAACTTCGTACCAAACGAAGGACTTGGCATATGGTGAGCGTACATTACTTTTAATTTGCAGTCATGTTGATATTGGTAGCTGTGCCTTTAAGAAAGCGATTGAGTTATCATTGCATGAATCATCCACTACCAGGCACTGTAACACTAGCTGCACTTGTGAAGGCACCGCTAGTGCTAGTTAGTAAGCCGAGCTCTACGGCACGCGCCCGAGCGGGCACTGCTGCCGGCTGGCTCCTACACCTAGCGTAGCTAACTGACTGCACTGACTAGCTGGTCAAGTTTGCATGACTAAAATCTTAGTCAGACAATATTTTATTTATTTGGGATAAAAACAGTTACAGGAACATTACAGCCTATACATAAAGTAGTTCTATTACAATCGAAAAAACGTAAAACCCACACTATTATCCACGAAATGACATCGAAGTATGATAACAAACGTATTTTAAACTAGCTTCTGCCCGCGACTTCGTACACGGATCCTGTTGCTTATGCCAGCGACAACGGGGTCGCCATTGATGTTATTTTCATTTTTCCCATTTAAATCCTTTATCACACTGAGCTTTACTTTTATTTCATTCCAACAACCACCAAAACATACAGTCCATTTGTCATCGTTTTCATTTTGGTAACCACATTATTATATTCCCCACTTGTCTCTAGAGACCTAGAAGTCGATTCGTAGATACGCTTGGAACTCAAGCGCAATTGTCTATCCGTGAACTTCTCCGACTTCCGAAACAATGCGTGGCTCATGATCAGCGGTCAGTCGCGTCAGACCTAATGAATACGCTGAGAACCCAGGCGTGCTTCGCGATCCGGAGAGGTTTCCACGGAGCGAGTTGCAGCCTGATGTTCTCGAACACCATCAAGTCTCTCCTGACGGTCTTCGGAAGATTCTTGGGATCTTATGACCCTCAATCTTTTAGCTCTCTTGGAACATTGGGAAAGATTTGAACTCTTTCTAGGCATGGTTATAGTTTATTGTGAAGATACCTGATCAATTAAAATCTAAATGACTGCTGCCCTGCGTTACTGGGTAGGCTACCGTGCTACAAAGATAAATGGAAAAGGAAATTAAACACTCGAACAACATAAACCCGTTTATTCCACGCGCGCCTCAAAGAGATGTCAGCATATGAAGGGGCCCCTCAGGGCCAAGCCAGCCGGGTAAGCGGGATTGTCCGAAAGGGTTACCGCTACCCCGGAACATAAAGGGCTACGGAAGGAACATGGATGGGTTTTAGTCAGTAAGAGTCTGACACTCCCTTCCGCTCCACCCAGAGCGGGAGCAGTCATTGGATGATTTCCCAGCCTTAAAAAAAAAAAAAAAAAAAAGCGGCCAGTAGAGTCAAATTTTCAATGATATACCATCGTCATCGAAAATCAGTCCTAAACTGTTACCGCCTTCACCGCGTGTAAGTACTCTGATATACCTTAACAAATGATCGCCGTGATTCTTTAAATTGACATAACTTTTTTATTTATGAACCGATTGACATGAAATAAACACTAAATGTTAAGTGAAGCTTACTTAAATATATTAGTAAACCGCATCTAAATGGAATAAGCCGTTTCTGATATTAGCGTTCACAAACACACAGACAAACCGACAAACAGACAAAAAAAAAATGTTATTACAAATTCTGGTTCGGCATCGATATAATAACAACCCCTGCTACTTTTTTTTATATATTTCCATTGTACAGACACCACTTTTCTACAATTTTATTATTTATTTATTTTTGGTATGGCACCCGCTATCTTTAACCACATTCCTGATTCTATAAAGAGGAACCAGTAACAAGTTTCAAAAAGAAGTTAACTGTACTTTTATTGAATAAGTGTTACTACTCCGTATCGGAGTTTCTAACTGATACTTTTTAGCTTGTATGTGTAATGATGAACTGTATCAATTTTTGCATGCCAAAATGGTAGAATGTATTGTATGTGTATTCTTCAACATTTCTGTAACCACCTTATTGTACCTACATTCTGAGCAAATTAATGAATTTTATCCGTTTAGTTATTTCATTTCTTCACTACATAGTATAAAACAAAGTCGCTATTTTTGTCTGTTTGTTTGTCTGTATGCTTAAATCTTTAAAACTACGCAACGGATTTTGATGCGGTTTTTTTTAATAGATAGAGTGATTCAAGAGGAAGGTTTATATGTATAATTTGTCGACATATTTTGCGGGCGAAGCCGCGGGCGGAAGCTAGTATCTAATATATTTTTAAATATATAAGAAATAGTGGTCCGCCGATGTCGGGAGCAGGGTCCAAGCCACCGGTGGTTAGGGCTGCAGAGACAAGAACCTCCTCACAATGCGAGCCGTATCGAGGAGTACTGCTTTCTGAATCTGGCTCTTGATCGAACCGCCTAACGAGAGCCTCGCGGCCTTGGTCGCGGCTTTTGGCTATCAGGTCATTGGCTGTTACGACAATCGGTACAATGATAGCCGAACTCACATTCCACATGTCAACAACCTCGTGTGCTAAGTCGAGATATTTCATTTGTTTCTCTTGCTCAGCTTTCACGAGGTTCTCGTCATGTGGAATGGTAACATCGACAATCATTGCACGGCGCGCTAATCGATCTATCACCACTATATCCGGCTTATTGGCGACAATAGTTCTGTCAGTAATGATAGACCAATCCCAGTACAACGTGACATGGTCATTCTCAAGAACTGGGTCGGGCACATCATTGTAATACGGTACCTCAGAGTCTACAAGTTTATATTTCAAAGCAAGTTTCTGTTGAATAATCCTGGCCACTTGGTTATACCTGTGCAAGTACTCGCCGTTAGCTAAACGAGAACAACCAGAGATAATATGTGTGATGGACTCACCT
Organism: Hyppa rectilinea; assembly: GCA_951799385.1. NCBI lineage: Eukaryota > Metazoa > Arthropoda > Insecta > Lepidoptera > Noctuidae > Hyppa > Hyppa rectilinea. Next base: position 274,713 of record OX637317.1, read on the forward strand.
GGGCGGTGGCATGCCCGACACTCGTCAACCGTCCCGTCCTTCATAATATGTCTCCGATAGTTTATATAATATATGAATGAATATTATTATTGAAGTGAAACTTCTTTATCGGGGTTGGAAATAAATTTAGTGTAACATTTTTTCGTTACGCGTCACATTTTTCCGTTACGCGCCATCTTCTTCTTATCCCTACCACGCGTGATTCGAAGTATACTTTCTCCAGCGGAGTAGGGATTGGTATTACAATGACAACTACTACAACAACAACAACAACTTTATCTAATTTAACTTTATTTAACCAATTTCTGTAAAGTTGCATATAGTAAATTATTTTTTGAAAAATAACGTCATAAAGAAGTTTCACTTCTTACGAGTGTACGCTAGTACACGCACACATTTTTTTATTATTATTATATGTATTGATAGATATAGATATGGATAGATGAGTAAAATAATAATAATAATATATTTAGAAGATAACACTGCAGACTGACTAATTAAAGGAAGCGGATGAGAAAAGCTTTTATGGGCGACTTGCAAGAATTTGTGAAACCATTTTTGCATTACTTTTTTGTCACAGCGCGAGAGTATCATAATCACAGAACTGTGAGTTATAGGTTTATGTTGCACAACATCACGCCGGTTTTACTAGAAGGTTAGGCAGCGGTGTAAAGAACACCCTCAATTCGTCAGATAGGTTTCTCCCCAATACTTGGGACATATCACTTTGTCCAACTTGCGGACTGAACCTTAACCTCCACGGTTAGCTACCACGACTGCCACCAGGCCACTCAAAAAGTCTACGATACCATAAAAGACCCTATTAAAAATAAAGTTACTATTAACACTTGCGTAGCTCATCTTATTCGATAGCCTCATAAACGCGTTGTTTATGAACCCATAGATCTCGGCGCCGCCGCGCCGTAATAACACACAATCGCGGCCATATTGTCGTGATCGGCGTCCGACAGTTTGTGGACCATTACCGCGATATTAGAGCAGAGAGCACGCGTGGCTGGCCCGCTCACGGTCCCCGCTCGCGGCGCTCCACGCCATTATAACTTTCGCGGAAAGGGAGCGGAACTCATCCAAAGCGTTGAGGGTTTGAAGGACTGTTTCAAAATGATCACAATGATAATACACGTTGTGAGGGCGTGTTTGAATAGATCTCGCCTCGAAGCTGCGATGGTAGAATTTGCAATATTAGTTGTTTTTAAATATCAGCCGCAACGACTGCGCGCGCACTCCCAAATTAGTTTTGTCGCAAAATTTAACAGTTGCCTCCAAAGACACATACATAAAGTGAAACATAGAAGCACTTTCGGAAGCGATTTTCATCTCAGATATAAACGAGCAGCCACACGCGTTCATCCAACAGGCACAAGCAGGTGAAAAGCTGGTATCGCAAGGAGCAAAGAGGCTGGCGGCGGGCGCGCTGGCGGCGAGACTTAAGAGAAGAAAAAGCGGTTTGACTCATAATATAGTCTATGTCGCTTTGTTGCATTTGTGGATACATCATTACGTTAAAATTAGTAAATTATATCATATCATCATATAACATTATCTTTACTAATATTAAAAAGCTGAAGAGTTTGTTTGTTTGTTTGAACGTGCTAATCTCAGGAACTGGTTGGAATTCTTTTTTTTTGCATTTTATAACCTAATTCTTAAGGACGGTTAAAGTCAAAGTCAAAGTCAAATCATTTATTTCAAATAGGCACAAGTAAGGCACTTTTGAACGTCAAAATGAACAAAAAATAGAATTGATTCTAGTCGCCCCTTCCAATGGGCAAGAAACTCCACCGTTACTCTTTTAAAATGTTTTACAATGTTTTGTATACAAAATGAATTATAACATTATATGTGAAGACGATGCACCCAGAATAAAAACACTACACCACAAAAGGTGAAAAGAAAAACACATATAGTAATGGTAGGTAACTTAAGTATGTCAACAGTACATGGTGCTCACATATTTACAAACATTCTAAAAGTTAATAATAATAAATCAATCAATGTGTGAGAAGTTATTTCAACATGTTAAAATAGTATTTTATAAATAATAAATTATTACCTAATTTACTTAGCAACCAGTTTGATTTTGTCTAGACACTAGATTGCCCTGTGGAGCAGGACCAGCATGTTTCCAAGCATCCTTATCCTTTATATAATCCTCTAATTTGTAATATGCTTGTTTGCAAAGTGTATTTTTAATGTTAGTTTTAAATTTTCTTTCATTTAATTGCAGAATGTCACAAGGTATTTTGTTGTAACATTTAACACAGAACCCCATAAAAGATGTATGTACTTTTGATAATCTAAAAAAGGGTTGATCTATTTTATCTTTATTTCTAGTATTAAAGTTATGCCTATCACTTATTTTGTTAAAAGATGTCGATTTTTTCTTACATACATAATGTTTTCATAAATGAATTGGCATGGTACCGTCATAATATTAATACTTTTAAATAGTTCCCTAAGCGATTCGCGGCGACGTAGATTGTAAATAGCTCTGATAGCTCGCTTTTGCAGAATAAAAATGGATTCAATGTCAGCAGCCCGACCCCACAGTAAAATGCCATACGACATAATGCTGTGGAAGTAACTAAAGTAGACCAAGCGCGCGGTTTCTACGTCTGTCAACCGCCTTATCTTTCTAACAGCATAAGCGGCCGAGCTTAGCCGTCCCGCAAGAGTTGTTATGTGGGGACCCCATTGTAACTTGTCGTCTAGCGTGATTCCCAGGAAAACCGTCTGCTTAGTAAATTCTAGCTTTTCTCCGTTCAATATGATGTCACAATCGCTACTTTTAACATTAGGTAATTTAAATCTAATGCATTTGGTTTTTTTTTCATTTAGTACCAAATGATTTACCGTAAACCAATCTTGGACCTGAAGAATAGAGATATTCACGTCGTCAAGATTTTGTGAGCGTCGATCAAGTTTAAAAATTAATGACGTGTCATCTGCAAATAACACCATCTTCGGTTGATTTTGAAGTAATTGGGGTAAATCGTTAATGTAAACTAAAAATAGGAATGGACCCAATATCGAACTTTGAGGAACGCCCATTGTCATTTCCGACCCCAGCGAGTTCACACCATTTACTTGAACTTTAACCTTTCTATCTTTCAGGTATGATCTAAGTAAATCAAGGGCTGTATTTCTAATCCCATAGTGCTCTAGTTTCAGCAGAAGCGTCTCATGTTCTACGCAATTGAACGCCTTAGAGAGATGGCAAAAGATTCCAATGGCATCTTGTGCGTCTTCCCAGGCGTTAAAAATGTTCTTTATTAGGGTGACACCAGCGTCAGTAGTACAACGCCCTTTGGTGAAACCAAACTGTTGTTCATGCAAGATGGAATTTTTATTAAAGTGACGTAACATTTGATTGAGCATCAACTTTTCAAACACTTTACTGAGAACTGGCAGAATTGACACAGGCCTATAATTTTTGGGTTCTTTACTATCACCGGATTTGAACAATGGCACTACTTTACTGTGTTTCATAAGATCCGGAAAGACTCCTTGGTCCACACTAGTATTAAATATGAAAGCTAAATAGGGCGCAATGGTTTCGATGATAGAACTACAGACTTTAACAGACATTCCCCAGAGATCCTCTGTTGATTTAATTTTAAGATCTTTAAAAGCTTTTATGACAGCCTGGGGGTTTGTATGCTGAAATGTAAATTCCATAGGACATGCCTTTACATTTTTTCTAAGTAAAGCAGCAGAAAGCGCTGCTGAGGAATTTAAAGATGCAGTAGTTTTAAGAGGAATATTAGCAAAAAAGTTTTCAAATTCCTGAGCTATTTCTATATCTGAGTTGATGCAGCCATGAGCAGTCTCTAAATTAAACTCAGTATTACGCTGCTTTTTCCTACCTGTTTCATTATTTATTATTTGCCAGGTAGTTTTTATTCTATCATCAGCTGATTTTATTTTGTTGCTTATATAAAGAGCTTTAGCTAATTTGCACACACTTTTAAAAGTTTTAGAATATTTTGCAACATACTGATGAAAGTTTGTATGATTCATATGTTGCTTGAGGCCATAAAGTTCAAAAAGTTTTGCCCTGCTTTTGCGAATACCTGGAGTAGCCCAATCGCTAAATAAAAACTTTGTGAAAATACTTTTAGTTCGTAGTGGAAAAGAGTCATTAAATTGCTTATTTAATAGTAAAAAGAACTCGGTGTAGAACTCACTTGGGTCAGATATGTTATTAAAATTGTGAACACATAAATTACTGGCCAAAGAGTTATTGAATTTGTTTAAATTTGTACATGTAATTGGCCTAAATCTTATTTGAATTTTTTGTAAAGGTATAGGAACAAAATGTTATTGTTTGTCCACTGTGGTCAGATGGCAACTTATTTAAGATGTCTTTGTGTAAGTATTCACAGTTACAAAAAATATTATCTATACAAGTGGCAGAAGAAGCAGTGACTCGGGTTGGTTCCATAAAAACATTGGATAAATCAAAAGACCTAAAAAGTCTTAATAATCTGACAGTATTCAAGTTATTTTCTAGTAAATAAATATTAAAATCTCCACATATGATTATTGACTTGCTACTAGTACTAAGTTTCTTTGACACATCTTCCAATACAGAATCAAACACAGATAGATTCTGGTAATTTGGAGGTCTGTACACACATACTATAACATGCTTATCTAGCTCAACACAGGACAATTCAATGGTGTGTTCAACAGACAGTGTGATGATATCTTTTCGTTCTTTGGATTTTATTGAATTTTTAACTAATATTAATGACCCACCATGTATCATTAGTTTTCGGCTGAAATGGCTAACTACACAATAATTTTCATAATTAATTGATACTACTTGATGATCTTTTAACCAATGTTCTGTTAAACAAATGACATCAAACTTGGTATTTTCTAAAAACAATTCTATTTCCAGTAACTTGGAAGAGCAACCTTGAATATTTTGATTTAATAATTTTAATGTGTGTTGCACTCCATTCAGTTTATTATTTTTAAGAGTTATATTGCCAGAAGATACCTTTTTATTATTTTGTAGTAATAATAACTGGTTATTAGAGGTGGTAACTTCTGTTGTCCTACGGACTAGTTTAAAGAACTATCCGGAGTATCCTCCACAACTACAACCGAAGAGTCTAGAATGTCCATTGAGTTCTAGCAGGAAGAGAATAGGTACTCAACCTGAGTGTTCATGACCTCTAAGGTTGTTGGTAGGTACTATAGGTAGATCCTCCTTCGTACAACATGATGAAACATAATTAATCCCTATGTTGTTAGTATAACTAAACAACACAGATTCGTCCCTAATACTAGAATTTGTTTCCGAGTTAATTTAAAACCACTAACAAAGTTGTTAGTGTCAAAGTACAATAATTTGTCACCATGACATAATGTCAGTAATATAGTTATACCTTAACCTTAATAATAATTCACATCACACTGGGACCCTCAGGAGCCGAGCAATAACAAAAAAAACCGGCTAAGTGCGAGTCGGACTCGCGCACCGAGGGTTCCGTACAAACCGTAGGTATATAATTAAAAGTTCACCCATCACGACAATCGAGTCATAGTTATGGTATTTTTATATTTTGAAAAAAAAAGTTTTTTTTGTTTATTGTGTGACGTAACTAAAAATTTACGGTTTTCACAATGTTTCCTTTATTTGTACTATAAGACGTCACTTCGTACCAAATTTAGAGATTCTAAGTTCACGGGAAGTACCCTGTAGGTTTTGATTCCCGTGAGAGTTTCAAAAATTTGCGGAAATTTGCGGCATAAACGGCTGTATCTTTTGATTGCTTTGGCTTAGAAGTTTGATTTTATCAGAGCTCTAAGGGACAGTAGACCTGAGTATTAGATATAATTATCAGTTTGATACCTCTACGCGTTCCTGAGAAAAACGGTTTTGACAGACGGACGAACGGACGGACGGACAACAAAGTGATCCTATAAGGGTTCCGTTTTTTCCTTTTGAGGTACGGAACCCTAAAAAAACAGAAAGAACGCAAAGCGAAAACTAAGAAATAGCGGACGGGCGATGCGATGCGACGGGGTGAGTCGGTGGAACAAAATATTTCTCGTGGACGAAGTCACGGGCAGAAGTTAGTCTATTATCTATATCTATACATATAATAAAACAGTAAAAAAATAATAAATAAAAATAATAAATCGAAGATCTGGAACACCTGTTGTGGAACTCCAAGAGCCTAGCTACACTATAACATTATATAGGAATGACGTCTTAGCAAAAGTTGTTCGGTCTGATGGGCATTTCCTGTTGACTTATAAAAATCGAAGATCTGGAACACCTGTTGTGGAACTCCAAGAGCCTAGCTACACCATAACACATATAGGAATAACGTCTTAGCACAAGTTGTTCAATCTGATGAGCACTCTCTGTTGACTTATAAAAATCGAAGATCTGGAACACCTGTTGTGGAACTCCAAGAGCCTAGCTACAACATAACACATATAGGAATGACGTCTTTGACGTCTTTGTTGTTCAATATGATGGGAATTTCCTGTTGACTTAAAAAAATCGAAGATCAGAAACATCTGATGTGGAAATCAAAGCTATCACTAATTTTACTGTGTAATTATAAAATAACATAAACTGGGAGTACCTGCACGCGGTGAAGGCGGTAACAGTTTAGGACTGATTATCGATGACGATGGTATATCATTGAAAATTTGACTCTACTGGCCAAAACTCCTATTTTTTTTTTTTTTATCGTATGAATATCGGGCTTATGTTGTTTGAGTGTTTAATTTCCTTTTCCATTTTTTTCAAACTCAAACTCAAAGTATTTATTTCAAATAAACCAATTACAGGCACTTTTGAATTGTCAAGGTGTCGGTCAGTCAGAGAGATGAAGCTAGTTGCCCATTCCAAAGCAGTAGGTACCTATGGAGAAGAACGGGCAAGAAACTCCATGGACACTCTTTTAAACAAAATATGGTTACAAAATATTGGTTACATAGTTCATATTAGTATTATACATGTGAGAACGATGCATAACGTTAAAAGCATCAGAAATAAAATATGTAAAAACTATTCAATAATTAAATTAAAACAAGCCTTAGCCGCTAAGAGATGACCAGTCCCTACTGACAGCGCCCGTTCACGAACATGACGCATAAATTAGCACCATTCAGCTCAACCATTTTGAAGGGAGCTAAATGATCCAACACACACGCCACCATCAGCGAGACATTAATGTGAGCATGGCATACTCTCAGCCGCCAGGGCACATTCAAGTCAATGAAAGACGTACCCGGTAATGGTCGCTATAGAGTAGATACATAGTACTCACATATGTGCTAAGCAATTATACAATATTAAGAGATTGAATTTATACAATGCAAAGATGTTTTGTTTTAATGTTGTTGATCTTCCGCAGCTCCAACAGTTTTTAGTAATCTAATCAATTAGTTGATGCGCCCTTGTGGAGCTGGACTAGCATTGACCCAAGCATTTTTATCAGCAATGTAATCTCCCAATTTATAATATGCTTTGCTGCATAGTGTGCGTTTTATACAACATTTAAATTTTGTTTCATTAAGTTCAAGAATGTGGGGAGGTATTTTATTGTAACATTTTAAACAGTACCCCATGAAAGATGAATCTACTTTAGCCAGCCTGAAACCTGGTTGAACTAATTGGTCCCTATTTCTAGTAAAATAATTGTGTCTCTCACCTCTTTTACTAAAAAGATGTAGATTTTTCCTTGCGTACATGATATTTTCATAGATATATTGACAAGGTACAGTCATGATGTTAATAACCTTAAACCGTTCCCTTAGAGAATCGCGCCTACGAAGATTATAAATGGCTCTGATAGCTCTTTTCTGCAGAATAAAAATAGACTCGATGTCTGCAGCTCGTCCCCAAAGTAAAATACCGTAAGACATAATACTATGAAAATAACTAAAATAGACTAGCCTCGCGGTATCTACATCAGTATACTGACGGATCTTTCTGACAGCATATGCTGCAGAACTTAGCCGTCCAGCAAGAGATGTTAAATGAGGACCCCATTGAAGCCTTGAGTCGAGCGTGATCCCCAGGAAAACAGTTTTATCAAAACAAACAACAAATCAAAAAACAACAAACAAACAACAAAACAACCAACAAATAAACAACAAATTCTAGTTTCTCTTGATTCAATACTATCTCACAATCACTACTTTTTACATTTGTTAAAGAAAATCTAATGCACTTAGTTTTTTTTCCATTTAATACTAAATTATTTGCAGTAAACCACTTCTGGACCTGCAGTAGGGCGTTATTTACGTCGTCAACATTTTTAGCACGTCTATCTATCTTAAAAATTAAAGATGTATCGTCAGCAAATAACACCATTTTTGGTTGATTTTTTAATAAATGGAGAAGATCATTAAAATATACTAAAAAGAGGAAAGGACCTAATATTGAACCTTGTGGCACACACATTTTGACTTTCAAACCGAGTGAATTGACACCTTTTATTTGAACCTGCTGTTGTCTATCATTTAAATAAGATTTTACCAAACTAAGCGCAAGTTTTCCAAGTCCGTAATGCTCTAGTTTCAACAGCAAGGTTTCGTGATCAACGCAATCAAATGCTTTGGAGAGGTCACAAAAGATTCCTATGGCGTCTTGAGCCTCTTCACACGCATTGAAAATGTGTTTTAATAAGGTCACACCGGCGTCAGTTGTACAACGTCCTTTGGTGAAACCATACTGTTGATCGTTCAGGATTTTATTCGAGTTAAAATGATTAAGCATATCAGATGCTTAATCATTTTAAGCATTATCTTTTCAAAGATCTTGCTGAAAACCGGCAACACGGATACGGGTCTATAATTATTGGTGTCTTTACTGTCCCCGGATTTGAAAAGTGGTATTATCTTGCTGAATTTCATTAAATCTGGGAAGATGCCTTGATCCACACATAAATTAAATATTAAGGCTAAGTACGGTGCTATCGTCTCAATGATCGAGTTGCAGACTTTACTGGACATTCCCCAAAGATCTTCGGTCAATTTAATTTTGATTTGCTTAAAAGTTTTAATTACTATTATGGGGTTAATATGTTCAAAATTGAATTCAATTAAGCAGGCTGAAACGTTCGCCTTTAGTAAAGCAAAAGAGAGGGAAGGCGAGGAATTTATCTTCGTGACACGGTAGCCTACCCGGTAACGCAGGGGAGCAGTCATTTTAATTTAGATTTTTATTGATCAGGTATCTTCACAGTAAAACTATGACCATGCCTAGAAAGAGGTCAAATCTTTCCCAATGTTCCAAGAGAGCTATAAGATTGAGGATCATAAGATTCCAAGAATCTACCGAAGAGCGTCAGGAGAGACGTGATGCTGTTCGAGAACATTAGGCTGCAACTCGCTCCGTGAAAACCTCTTCGGGTCGCGAAGCACGCCTGCGTTCTCAGCGTATTCATTAGGTCTCTCTAGAGACCTAATGAATACGCTGAGAACGCAGGCGTGCTCGCGCATCATATTCTTCACTGGTCTCTAGACCAGTGAAGAATATGATGCGCGACTGACCGCTGATCGTGAACGTCATGTATTGTCTCGCGAGTCAGAAACGTTCACGGAAAGAGAATTACGTTTGAGTTCCAAGCGTATCTACGCATTGACTTCTAGGTCTCTAGAGACAAGTGGGGCACGTGATGTGCGACTGACCGCTGATCGTGAACGTTATGTATTGTCTCGCAAGTCGGAAACGTTCACGGAAAGAGAATTGTGCTTGAGTTCCAACCGTATCTACGCATTGACTTCTAGGTCTCTAGAGACAAGTGGGGAATATAATAATGCGGTTACCAAAATGAAAACGATGACAAATGGACTGTATGTTTTGGTGGTTGTTGGAATGAAATAAAACTAAAGCTCAGTTTGATAAAAGATTTAAATGGGAAAAATGATAAAAAATAACATAAATGGCGACCCCGTTGTCGCTGGCATAAGCAACAGGGTCCGCGTACAAAGGCGCGGGCAGAAGCTAGTATAATTAATAAAAGAATTTGTTTCATTTATGCAATATCCATTACCACCGTCTTGGCAAAATCTACCTCGCATCGCGCGGATACGAATTCCACCTTCAGAGTTGCTTTTTTGTGCTACTCCACTTTGAGATTTAAGAACCAATCAGGAGATTGGGTCCAACTCAATTGGTGAATTTTGTAGACAAAGCCTATTACGAAAGTTTAACGACCGATGAAGCCACATTCATAACTCAGTTGGTGGACTGTGCTCGCATGCGGCCCTGCGAAGGGCCGAGGAGTAACGTGCTATTGGGAATAAAAGTGCACAATATAATATTGTAGTTAATATTGGCACTACTTGCTATATTGTTTGAATGTTACCAAGCTCTTTGGGAATTTTATAATAATAATAATAATAAAATGCTTTATTTCGTTATTATACAGGTTTATATGTTAAACAGTTGGTGGCGTCTCCTTTTAAGCATATAGATGCCTGTGCCAGGAGGCGCCGCTCCTTCAAATCGTACAATTAGTGCAATAAAGTTACTAAACAAGAGTGTAAACGTAGATTAATTAATATTTATATGTTTATTTATTATCAATAGTCTGTTGTTGTATGTGTCTGCGTGCGTGCGTGTGTATGTGTAAGTGTATGTGTGTGGGTGTGTGGGTGTGTGAGTGTGTGTGTGTGTGTGTGTGTGTGTGTTGTGTGTGGTTGAATTATACGGAAGCGGTTTGTGTAAATAGGAACAGTTTACCTTACATTAATTAGAAGATTCTCTACCTCATCGTAGCTTAACTTGTTTATCCACTCAATCAGCAATGATTTGCATTCTTTAAACGATTTAGTGTATATATCTATTTGTTTATTAATTTTATTATATAAGTAAGACGAGCGTTTGTCGTACTGAATATTTGCAAATTCTGTTTTTACAAAAGGGGTGGATGCAACATTGTGTTTCCTTCTTTTAGCTAATATATTGACATCTAATGGCAGGGTTTTAGTTTTTTTTAATACTATGTGGATAATATATAGTTTTCGGACTGACAATAAATTACATAATTGGTATAGCTCATGAGTGGGAAAGGTCCTTTTCTTAAAGTACATTACCTTTATTAATGTCCGTTGCGCTCTTTCAACATCAAGGAAACGTGTTTTACGCGCGTCCCCCCAAATGGAGATACAATATATTATTACGGATTGAACTAGCGAGATATACACTTCATTTAGAAGATTTTTAGCTAAGCCACTCCTTGGGACTACGTGTCGTAATGTTTAAAAAATCCAAATAAATTTTCGTACTCTCATGGTGATTTGTTCGATTTGTGGATACCAGGACAGGGTTTGGTCCAACATTATATCCAAGTACTTGACGTGGTTAACTTTGCTGATGGTTGGACAGTTACAGTCGTAGTCAACCGCACTCCTACATTCATGTATTTTAATATTGAAATCATGTGCTGGTTGTGTAAGGTCCGGTAGTAGTCGGCACCTTACACTTGCAGTTTAAGTTAGAAGTAGTAAGTACTTGGAGTTAGGTGAGTTGACGTAAACACACACAGATTTGGTAACACTAAAAGTTTATTTGAGTACCGATCACAACAAGTAAGGTTGGATGCTAATCCGCGGTGTTCGCGTAAGTATGTAATTTGTCAACTAACTTAAAATTATATTAATCATTGTTTAAATACGAAAGATAAAAGTAGGTTGCTGCGTTTGCAGCCTGACGGCATGTACGTAAACCGTACATGCTCCCGAGGGCAAAAGGTGGGATGAGCATCCAGTACATAAAACATATAAAAGTAAAAAATCCCAAAACGTAATAATAAAAGTACAGACAGTTTAGAAGTAGGTAAAGTAAGTAAAAATATAAAAGTAAGAAATCCCAAAAAGTAATAATTGAAAGTATAGACAGTATAAAAGTAAACATTAGGTCAGTAAGTAAAACGTAAGTAAAGGTTAAAATGTACACATCAAAATGGTAGGTTTTTACTGCTCCTCAAAGTGAAATAGTTGTTTCGGCCTCGCGTCGCTGTATAGTGGCTCCGGCGGTGTCGAATGACGTATTTCTTGCATCTCGATTTCGACTTTGTTGTCGATACCTGCAGGTTGTCTTGTAGATGGCTTTTTAGGTTTCTTATGCCATAGTCTCCTAATCCAAATGTAGACAGCAAACGAAGCTGCTGCTCCCAACAGCAAAGAAGTCACAGAGTAGAGATATATGTCGTGACTCGATATCTCTGTCGTTTGTGGTAGTCTTTCCTGCTCTTTCTGCTGAGTTATTTGCCTATCTATGTTTTTGATACTTATTTTAGAAGTATCCAGTTCCGTCATATTCAGCTGTGCGTTTTTCCAACTTAGATCAAATAAATTGTTGATAGTGGTGTTGAGTATTGGTACTTCGATATCCGCTTCCTTGTAAAATTTGCTTCCTAAGTGGTTGTAGGTGAATATTGTCGCATCTTTCTTTTGTAGTATGCATTTTGGTTTCAAGGCAATCACCCCAGTACCGTTGATGACCGCTGGCGTAACTTGATCGCTACATATGACGCGCATCAGCTGTCTGTCGCACAATGTAAACAACCACCAGTTAGGTTTGTGTAATTTGATCCAGGTTTCTTTGCAAGTTACGTTATTGATGACACAGGATACTGACGTTTGTTGGTTGAATACCTTGGCCTCGCAAGGTGCGTCCTTGTCTTGTAAGCTAAATACCGGCTGACGTGAAATGCATGTGTACTCGTCTTCTCCGTAAGGCGTACATTGGCGCATGTCTTGCTCTTCCATAGTGATGTACGAATTTTTTACGAAGTTTATGGCGATATAATTGGAGAAAGGCTGCACGACTTTCAACTGTCCTTGTTTCTGGAATGGTATAGGTATTACCCGGTATATTTTGTAGTCTTCATCGCTCAAAAGTGGAATATGCAATTCGAAAAGTAGGAAGTTGTTTGTAATCCGAGCCTTGACATGGATTAGTTCGTAGATGTCGCGGAAATCCTTTTGTGTGTCCTTTATCGGCAAGGTTAGTCCCTGTGGTAGTTTTCCAGAGATGATATTCAGCTGTTCTATTATTTGAGATGCAGGAAATAAGTGAGTATCCAAATGACCTCGGTAAATGTTGGCGAGAGCATTCATTAGCATTTCTTGGATTCTATGCAAATCGCTCAAAATTAAAGTTGATGATAAAGCAGCAGAAGTCACGTCGTTTGCTGTGTATAGTATTTGCGCTTTGTTTTCAATTTTTGTAATTATGTTGCAAGTCTGATTTATGTAGGTTTGTATTGCGTGAAATTGTTTGTCCATAAATTCCGTATTGTTTTTGATTACGTTGTTTTCCGCCTCTATAATTAATGTTTGATTCTTCATCAGCTGTAGCAGATAATTATCGTTGGTTTGCATGTTTTGGATATCCTTCTCGTACTTTTGCGCGAAGTCTTCATCCAAAACTCCGAAGAGTGTTCTGGCTAATTTTCCGATTCCATCAAAGTAGCCTCGTTTATGTCGTGAATGCTGAGAAAGTAACATAGTGTTATAATTCTCAAGGTGATGCATTTCATGGCGTAGGTGGTTGACGACTGCTTCGCATGGTGTAAACTCGTGCGCGATTCTTTGACAAAGTTTATCAATTTGGTTTATGTAGTAGTTCATGTTATTCGTGGCTTGCCAGTAGGACGTTAGGTTGTAATAGATCAGTAGTGTCCATTCATCATGTATTAGTTGCAGTTTTCCGGCTTCATCGAAGTAAATAGGTTGATTGTTGATTATAGACGTCACCTTATAGTTATTTGTTGCTGATGACGATTGTGCAGTTCCTATCATTCCTATCAAAGTTATGAGAGTGAAAGTCAGGAAACTGTACTTGTTGGTTCGTGTGCTCCTTTTTCTTCTTTGGTTTTTTGTTATCTCTGTATCTTCTTCTCTTTTGCTGTTTGTTGTTTCTTCAGTAGCTGGCAGTTTTTCTTGCTGTGGTAATAGAGTTAGTTTGACCGTGGGTCGTTTTATCACTCCAGTTTTGGTTTTAAGGGTGGCCACTCGTACTAGACCATCCTTCCCGGGATGAGTTTCCATCACTCGTCCCATGGCCCATTTACCAGGAGGTAAGTTTGTTTCTTTGATTAATACGACGTCGTTTGGTTTGAGATTTTGTACAGTTTTGTTCCACTTGCTTCTAGACTGTAGAGTATTTAGGTAATCATTGGACCATGCCTTCCAGAATTGATCCAGCATGTGTTCCGTTAGTTGCCAACGTTTTCTCAAATCCATCTTTCTGTCGTCAGGCTCCGGTTGAGGTAGTGACAACGTAGCACTGCCAGTTAGAAAGTGACCAGGAGTAAGAGTGGTGTAAAATTCCTCCGGATCTTCTGTTAGTGGGCACAGAGGCCTGGAGTTCAGGCAGGCTTCTATTTTCGCTAATAATGTAGTAAATTCTTCCCAGGTTAGTTTTTGATCCCCAAGAACTCGCCGCAAGTGATGTTTTAATGATTTAACGGCTGCTTCAAATATCCCCCCCGCACTAGGCCAAGCAGGGGCGTTGAAGTGCCATTGAATTTCTAGTTTCCCAATCTCGTCAAAAAACTCAGGAGAGAGTAATTTTTTGAAGTTACTAAAATCCTCTCTCAGCACTTTAGATGCTCCAACGAAGTTTGTGCCGTTGTCCGAGTACATATGAGCGGGCGTTCCTCGCCTCGCGCACATTCTTTGTAGCGCCGCAATAAATGCTTCCGTGCTTAGTTCTGAAACTAATTCGATATGTACAGCTTTCGTAGCCATACAAACGAAAACCGCGATGTAAGCTTTTGAGGTCTTCACTCCTCTTCCTTTGTTCAATTTCACGTCTACGTGACCAGTAAAGTCAACTCCAGTGTGAGTGAATGGACGACTTGGCGTTACTCTTTGCTTCGGAAGATCGGCCATTATTTGAGCATTGTCAGTAGAGTTGTAACGATGACATTTCACACAGCGTCGTATTCTTCCCTTTACCGCTCGATTTCCAGACACTATCCAGTATCGTTGCCGTATGTAAGTAAGGGTTAGACGGGCTCCTCCATGAAGCGTCATCAAGTGTGCTTGGTCGATCAGTAGTTCAGTGAAGCGGCTGGAGTATGGTACAACTGCGGGATTCTTCATATTAGCAGGAAGATCAGAGTGCTGTAGTCTTCCGCCTACGCGAATTATTCCCTTGTTATCCAGATATGGTTTGAGTTTGTAAATGCTGCTTTTAGGTGACACAGTTTTATTTTGTTTCAACTGTTTGTGTTCTTGCGCAAACTCACTTTGCTGAACATATTTTATTATATATTCTGCTGAGTATTGTAGGTCAGTTGTTGTTAGGTGAGTCGCGCTTGGTCGTAACTTTTGCTTTAGTGATGCAAAATATCGCACAATTCGAGCAGTAATTCTTGTTACTGATGTCAGCGAACTGTGGTTCTTCAATAACTTGTAAACAATATTTTCAGTGTTGTAGTTTTTCGATCTGACGTCATTGGGTTCAACCCTACGTGCTTCGCTTGTAGTAAAGTGGCAATTCACATTATGAGGTGTTTCTGATTCTGCGAAGTTTTTCAAAAACATAGGTCCGTGCCACCATAAGTTGAACTTGACTACCTTGCTCGGTAGCAAGCCTCTCGAAGCGCAGTCAGCTGGATTAAGTTCCGATCGTACGTAGCACCATTGTTGAGGTGGAATTACGTCTTTTATCTTCCCCACTCTGTTAGCTACGTATCTTTCCCATCTTGAGGGGTCTCCCTGAATCCAAGCTAGAACCACCTTGGAGTCACACCAACCGTAGGCTGCTATCTCGTGCTCCGTTAGTGAATTCTTCACTTTTTCCATGAGTTGGGAGAGTAGTAGTGCTCCGCATAGCTCAAGTCTGGGTAAAGAAGTTGTTTGAGTAATCGGCACCACTCTAGTCTTTGACACTAATAATGTGATCCTTGGGTCGCCTTTTTCGTCGATTACTCGGCTGTATATGACGCAAGCGTATGCCTTTTCGCTTGCGTCACAGAATCCGTGTAGTTGGATAGTTTTCTGCGTACTGCCAATCCATCTGTTTATTTTAATGTTTTTAATTAAATGTAGTTCTTTGTTTAGATGCCGCCATTCGTCTTGTAACTCGTTAGGTAGTTCAGCATCCCAGTTTATTTTAGTTAGCCACACCCTTTGGAATAGTAGTTTAGCTGACACAGTTATAGGCGCCAGCCAACCCAAGGGGTCGTATAGTCTTGATATTTGTGACAGCAGTTTCCTTTTAGTTAGTAGTTCGTTGTTGTAGTCGTAGTCGTCTACAGTCCAGTTGAATATGAAAACGTCATCTTTTGGATTCCAACTTAATCCCAACGTTTTCATTGATTCGTCGCCTTTAAAATCAAATGTACTTTTCGATATTTGATCTTCGTCTAAGTGTCGTAAAAGCTCAGGATTATTGCTTGACCATTTTCGCAGATTCATTCCGCCTCCCTTCAGTAGTTTGATGATCGATGTTTGAATTTCCTTTGCTTCTTTTGTGGAGTTGTGACCGCTGATTAAGTCATCGACGTAAAACTGATTTAGCAATATTTCAGCGGCTTTTGGATATTTGTGACCGTCATCGAAAGCAAGCTGTTTGAGTGTTCGCATTGCTAGCCATGGAGCACTTTTTGTCCCATATGTTAAAGTTTGCAATTGATATTCTCGTAAATTTTCCGTTGGTTGGTTTCTCCATATGATCTTCTGTAGATGTTGTTGATCGGGATGACACCATATGGAACGGTACATTTTTTCAATGTCTGCTGTGTAGACATATTTATAGCCACGCCATTGTAATATCAATGCTTGGATGTCCTTTTGCAGGTTAGGACCTTTTTCCATCACGTCATTGAGGCTACATCCACCCATAGTCTTCTGTGAAGCATTAAAAACTGCTCTTAATTTTGTTGTTGTTGATTGTTCTCTCAGTACTCCATGATGTGGTAAGAAATTTGAATCTTTGGCGGATGCTGTGTCCGAAAGCTTCATGTGACCCAAATCGATGTAATCGCGGATGAAGTCTTTGTACATTGATGCAAGTTTAGGTTTTCTGTTGAATTTTCTTTCTAGTTGTAAAAATTGAGAGATTGCGATGGGCTTCGAGTTTCCCAGTTTTTCTTCATAACCGGGAACTAGTGGCATTTTCACTATGTATTTCCCGTCGCGTTCTCTTTCAGTAGTCGTTTTGTAGTAATTTTCGCACCAGTCGTCTTTAGATGTGTCTTCAGTATTTTGTATGATATCTTCTGTCTCCCAAAATCTCTTTAAGTCGTTCAGGTCGACGAGTGCAACATGGCAGTTAAAAGTTTCTACCTTGCCGCATAAAATCCATCCTAAACGGGTTTCCTGCGCTGTCGGCGTTTGAGCATCTCCCTTTAGGACCCCCTCTAATATAATTTGGGAATAGATATCCGCTCCCAGCAGTAAATCCACGGTCCTTGATAAGTTAAAGTCAGGATCCGCTAGTTTCAGACCTTGTAGCTGAGGCCAGTTTTTTCTTTTAAATGTTTTGTTGGGTAGGTTGTTCGTGATCCTCTTCATCACTAAAGTGCTTGCTGAAAATGCAAAGTCAGTGCAGCGTGATTTGCACTCCAATTCTAGACGCCCCTTACAATCACCTAAGATAGAACCCACGCCGGAAATCGTAGCGTTCATCCTTTTTCTAGGTAGTTTTAGTCGTTGAGCCGCGTTCTCCGTGATGAGGTTTACTTGTGATCCTTGGTCAAGTAAAGCTCGCAACGTTATAAAATCTCCTGATGAAGTCTTTACTTGAAGTTCCACTGTGGTAAGTAAAATCTCCATAATGTAGTCATTTGATAGATGGTTCGTACTATATTGATTAGTTGATGTTGAAGGTTGATGCTCCCGTTGTTGAGAGCGTTGAAACGTATTGTTCAAATTAGAACTAGGTGACAGTTTTTGCGTTGAGTAATGTAACATCGTGTGATGAGGTTTATTGCAGTCTTTGCAAGTTTTGTTTGATGTGCATTCTGTGTCGCTATGCTTATACAAACAGTTTTTACATATTTGTAATTTCCTTACTGTGTCATTTCTTTGCCGTGTGTCCATTTCAATGAACTTTGGACACTGCATGATCACGTGAAGACCGCTGCACAAAAGGCATTTACCGAATGACGTATGGTATATTCTTGATGCTTCTTTTCTATGCTGTTCATATGATGGTTTATGTGAGTTGAATCTTGTTTTGTGGCTGAATGTTTGTTTATGTTGGTTTGATGCATCTTTTTGGTAACCCTTTGCTGCTTCTAACGCCATGAATTTTGTCTCCAAGAACCCCAAAAATTCACCCAGCTCCGGGACTTCCTTTGGGTGCTGTAGTTCTCTAGTGTATTCGGTATATGATGTTGTGTCTAACTTCTGTGCCATTAAGTACACGATTATTGGATCCCAGCTTGATGTATTTAGACCGATGTTATGTAGGCCATTTATGCATTCGTTGATTACGTCATGCATTTTCTTCAAGACAGCAGCACTAGCCTGCTGGTTGGTTGGTAACTGCATCAAAGTGTTCATCAAGTTCGTAAATTGGAGTCTTTTGTTGTCGTATCGCTGAATAAGAATATCCCAACAAGTTTCATAGTTTTCAGCGCCGACTAAATGTTGAACTAATCGTTCAGGCTCTCCTTTAAGTTTTGATTTTAAGTGTTGCATCTTCTGCGCTTTTGAACAATTTGCATTGTTGTGAATTGTCTCCAAAAACATATCCTTGAATGTAATCCACTGGCTGTAGTGTCCAGTGAATTCCGGTAGTTGAATCCTAGGTGCAAAGTTTTGGTAGTTAGCGCTTGTCCATAGTTTCGAATTGAGAGATCTTTTCATTATATCGTATTGACGTTCTTTGTTGCCAAACAAGTCGTTGTATACTTCGTTTGAGCCTTTCAAAATGGCTTCAAGCTCCCAGTGACATTTCTCTACAGCGTCCCACTTAGTTTTCAGGACGCTTAGATGATCCTCTAATTCCCATTTTTCAGTAATGGAGTCGATCTCTATTTTGGACATCGCCCGTTCAAGTGCTTTAATGTGACATTCTTGTCGATCTAGTAGTTCCTTGGTCTTGGTATCCACTCCTGTAGGATGAGGGATGACTACCTCAGCCTGTTTCCCTTCACAGGCCAATAACCGCTGCAGTATATCAGCCCTGGTGGATTCGTACATATGTTTCGTCTTTTCATAAATGTTCCCAGTAAAATATTGGATTCCTTTGTCCTCTCGTTCAAGTAATACCTTGTGTCTATTGTCAAAGTCTTGCCAGAGATTTTCCAATGACACTAACCTTTGAGTCAAGTACTCCTTTACTTTCCGAGACGCGCCGTCCTTTTGGTAGTTAGCACAGAGACGTTTGATTGACTCGAAGACTTCGTTTTGTATAGTGATTTCGCTCATCTTGATGTAGTCGATTAGTTAACCGAAAGCAGTAGTAGTAGGATGTAGTAGTAAAGTAGGTATTGAAAACACGTAGTTCGGTGTTTCCTAGTTTGTAGGCCTCGGATTACCCGCAGTTCACGTCGTAGTCCAGAAGCTGTAGTAGTAGTGTAGTGGTAGCAGCAGCAGTTGACACAGTTGAGTCTGTTTTTCCCGCTTGATTCACGAAGAAGTTTCAAAGTATCCCCTCTTCGTTGATTGCTCAGAGCTCTTGTACTCTCTCTACGAATATGCGCGCTTTCTCAACTTGACTGGTGAGTTCCGCTTGTGGAAGGCCAGCCAAGCCGATTCGCTGTCGCTTCAAGAGTTACAATTACCCCAAACAGTAAAACACTCGAAGGACCATTAAATGTAAGGTCCGGTAGTAGTCGGCACCTTACACTTGCAGTTTAAGTTAGAAGTAGTAAGTACTTGGAGTTAGGTGAGTTGACGTAAACACACACAGATTTGGTAACACTAAAAGTTTATTTGAGTACCGATCACAACAAGTAAGGTTGGATGCTAATCCGCGGTGTTCGCGTAAGTATGTAATTTGTCAACTAACTTAAAATTATATTAATCATTGTTTAAATACGAAAGATAAAAGTAGGTTGCTGCGTTTGCAGCCTGACGGCATGTACGTAAACCGTACAGGTTGCATATTTTTATATATTGTGAAGCAAATATAATTAGTTTTGGTCGTGTTTAACGTGAGGAGATTAGTTTTTAACCATGAAGCCACCTGAATCATACCCTGTTCTGTATTGGTTTTGGTTTCCGCCAAGGTTGAGCCAGTGAAAACGATGGCCGTGTCATCAGCATACGAAAAAATTTTTGCTTTATTGATAGTCATGTTACATAAATCGTTTAGATATATTAAAAAAAGGGTGGGGCCCAGAACGCTTCCCTGAGGTACGCCGCATGTTACATCAACGTCCTCGCTGACAATATTATCCAGCTTAACCTTCTGTTTTCTATTTGTTAAGTAATCGATAAATATAGATAGTTGTGTATCTCTAATACCAACTTTTTCTAATTTCTGGATAAGGATAGGAATAGAGACCGTGTCGAAGGCTTTTTTTAGGTCTATAAAAACCGAAAGACACCTAGCTCCCCTGTCGAGTTCTTTTGTTAGAACTGTAGTTAAAGACGTGATAGCGTCTTCCGTAGAGATACCGCGTCTGAAACCAAATTTAGATGGAGACAAAATGTTGTTGGTTTGTAGATAGCTTGTTATACTGGCATTTAAAAGTTTTTCTAATATTTTTGCTAGAACAGGAATAACAGAAATTGGTCTATTAATGTCTGCTTCCTGCCCACTCTTGTGTATAGGGGTTATTATTGATTTCTTTAAATAGCCAGGGAAACAGCCTTGCTTAAAACAATGATTAGCTAAATGCGTTATGATTGGAATGATTTCATTTTTTACATGTTTAAGATACCGAGTGGAGATATTATCCCATCCTGGGGCACTATCTGTTTTTAGAGAGTTGATTATACTATGTACTTCATTGTTATCAGTATCCAGCAAAACAAAGGATTTAGAGAGACTAGGTAAAGAACGTAGATATAGATTTAGGTCATTATGAGTTACAGTTTGTTGGATACCATTTGCTAGTTGGTTGCCAATATTTGCAAAATATTTATTAATTAAGTTTGCTGACTCAATAGGCGATGCTTTTAGGTTAGTTAATTCCGAATTAGTTCTAGTAGATTTATTTGTATATGTGATAGTTTTTAGGTTTTTCCATAGAAGTTTGTTGTTGTTTAACGATTTATTAAGAAGTTTTGTTTCATATTTTCTTTTTAGTTTTTTTATGAGGTTGTTGCAATAATTTCTGTAGCGAGCATAAGTAATTTTTTTTATGTCATTATGGGGATTGTTGGGGACCTATCTCAGGACTTCAATTAAAATAGTGGACTGTAGTTAAAAGTATAATTAAATCTCTAAAATAGGATTTACAATACGTATGTTGGTGACAATAAGGAGTGCGCGCGCGTGCCGTCGATGGAGATCGGTTGCGAAGTGGTCGTTGGTCGTCCCGCGCGCCGCACGTCGAGTCGCCGAAGCCGATGATTGCCGGAGACGCCCGAACGTCCTCCCCGGGTTGAAGGATTCAATTGAGAGGAAGTGGACAGACGTTGTTGAACGCCCGCAGTACCGTTCCTCTCTTCGTCTTCAGCTCCACCACCCGTGTGATCCCGTCGCTGCCAGGAAAGACCTTGATGACACGGCCCAGTGGCCAAACCAAGGGCGGTTGTCCTTTCTCTTTGATGAGAACTAGTGACCCCGCTGCAAGCTGACCTGTTGAGGCTGTCCATTTAGTTTTTAACTGGAGCAGAGAAACATATTCTAATTGGAAGCGGTTCCAGAAATGTTGCTTAATGTGCTCCACTCTTTGGTAACGCTCCAGTCGTCCGATGTTGAGGTCAGTAACCTGTGGATGCGGAA
This sequence comes from Hyppa rectilinea, assembly GCA_951799385.1. NCBI lineage: Eukaryota > Metazoa > Arthropoda > Insecta > Lepidoptera > Noctuidae > Hyppa > Hyppa rectilinea. Next base: position 296,584 of record OX637317.1, read on the forward strand.
CAGATATAAGTGGTCGTCCAATTATAAAGTGGCCAGGAGTGAGTACGGAAAAATCTAGAGGATCAGTGGAAAGAGGGGTAAGAGGACGGGAATTTAGTACGGCCTCTATTTGAGTCAAACACGTGGCCATTTCTTCATATGTAAAGTGCGTTAATCCTAAAAGTCTCTTTAGGTGATGTTTGGTGGATTTGACGGCAGCTTCAGCAATGCCGTTGAAGTGGGGAGAGTATGGAGGCGCAAAAGAAAATTTGATGCCTTGTTGAGCAACATCAGACACGAGATTCGAGTCTTGTAAAAACCTTCGCAGCTCATTGCAAGTACCTACGAAGTTTGTCCCGTTATCAGACAAGATGCTTTCGGGTTTACCACGGCGAGCCACAAAACGGTTCAGAGCAGCCATGTAGGCTTCTTTCGTCAGGTCTGTAACAAGTTCGATGTGAACAGCCTTAACGGCGAGGCAAACAAAAATACACAGGTACGACTTTATAAGCCTACACCCTCGCCCTTTGCGATCAGCTATCAGAACTGGCCCAGCATAATCCACACTGCAATTTAAAAATGGGTGTTCTAAATGTGTCCTTGAAGAGGGCAACTGACCCATTGTAGGTTGCACGATTTGACACTTGTGTTTAAAACATTTAATGCAATTTTTAACGATGCCTTTTGATAGATTTCTACCACCAAGAGGCCAATACATTTGGCGTATATTTGCCAATAGTAGCTGAGGGCCGGCGTGTAAGCAATCAAGATGATATTTACGAAATATAATTTTAGTTACATGGTGCTTACCACATAATAATACCGGGTGCTTGACATTGTAATCATAGGGTGAGTTGTCAAGTCTCCCTCCTACACGTATTAGCCCGTTCGAGTCTATAAATGGAGTCAAAGAATTAAGCCTATTTTTTTTAGGTAACGACTTTCCTGCTTGTAGCAAACTATATTCGTTATGAAACATGTCCATTTGAGCGTGACGTAAGATATAATTTGTTGAATAGGTAAGTTCTTCACAGGAAAGGGAGCCAAGGAATTTATTATGTTTATGTTTTAAATTGTAAATAAATCTTAGTATATATGCGACAACTCTCTGTAGGTGATTATAATTGGAGTATTTGTGTAAAAGTGATTTAATGAATGAATTATTGTTTTCATTGTGTGACAATTGGTTATGAATATTATATGATTGATGATGAGATGAGTGTTCACTGAAATGAGATGATACAACTTCAGGTAGATCTTGTTTCAAGTTCTCATTTGGCATTTTTGGCCAGTATATTTGATCATTTAATAAAAACTGAGGACCTGACCACCATAAGGAACACTCGCTGATAAGGTCAGCCTTCAGCCCGCGAGAAACAAGATCCGCCGGATTTTCCTTCGACGGCACGTAGCTCCACGTGTGCCCTATAGTACATTCTTGAATCTCGTTGATGCGATTACGAACAAACGGTTTGTGGTGTCATGGTTACGAACAAACGGTTTGTGGTGTCAGGTGTCATGGAAAGCCAACTTAACACGATAGTCGAATCGCACCACAAGTAACATTTACTAATGGGTTTGGTGAAGGAATTCTGTACATTAAGACACAGTCTTGCTCCTAATAAAGCCCCGCATAACTACAGCCTAGGGATGGTGGTTGGCTTGATTGGTGCTACGCGACTTTTAGACACCAACAGCTGTACTTTTACCAATCCATCCTTAGTACTAGACCTAATATAAATACATGCACCGTAGGCCTTTTCGGATGCATCTGTGAAAACATGAATCTCATTTATTGTACAATTATCACATGAAACCCACCGGGGTATTTTAAGGGTATTTAAACATGGTAGGCTATTCACAAACATTAACCAGGAATTACGTATATTTTCTGGTACTTGCTCGTCCCAGTCACACTTAGCCATCCATAGACTTTGGATGATAATTTTAGCCTCGATAATGCAAGGACCTACCAGACCTAACGGGTCAAATATCTGACTAATAACAGATAATATGTGGCGCTTTGTGATTGGTTTGTTGCCATCGACAGATATTGAAAATTCGAGAGAATCTGATTTACATAGCCAATATAGGCCTAACGTTTTAGATGACACGTTTCTATCCTCCGACAAGTTCAATCTATCAGAATGCCCTGACAAACTGGCTACTTCTGTTAAAATCTCCAAACTATTAGATTGCCACTTTCTCAAATTGAAGTTAGCTGACGCTAAAATAGATGCAACGTCCTTGCCCATCTGAACAACCTCAGAAACAGAGTCACCCCCGCTTAAATAATCGTCAACGTAAAAATCTCGTTCAATGGACGATCTTACATTGTCACTGGAGGCGGTCGTTGCTAGACTGACTAAACACTTAGTTGCTAAATAAGGGGCGGACGCTGTACCGTAAGTCACAGTATTAAGACTGTACGTTTTAAGTGGTAGTTCAGGGTCAGCACGAAAAATTATTTTTTGCAAGGGACGCTGTGATGGTGTCACTTGAATGGCCCTGTACATCTTTTTTATGTCACCCGAAATGACAAACTTGTGCTGGCGGAAGCGCAGCAATATAGAAAAGAGGTCGTCCTGAACAGTGGGCCCCACCATTTGGATGTCATTAAACGACACGCCAGATGTAGTTACTGCTGATGCATCGAAGACTACCCTGAGCTTAGTTGTGGTACTAGATTCTCTGATGACTCCATGATGTGGCAAAAAATACTCAATATTTTTACTGGAATGTGGTTTCATTGGGGAGTTAATTTCAGTCATGTGACCTAAGCTCACGTACTCCTCGATGAATGCTACATATTTATCCTTAAAAGCAGGATCACGTTGGAAACGACGTTCCAAAGAAAAAAAACGACGTTTAGCCATTTCGTAAGACTCGCCTAACACACTGGGATCATCTTTAAGAGGCATTGTGACTACAAAATGCCCGTTCTGATCACGCTTAGTGTTTACATTGAAGCTTTCTTCGCAAGCTCTTTCTTCCTGTGACAAAGAATGCTTAGAAGAAACGGAGTCGAGCTCCCAAAACTTATTCAGGCTATCATTTAAGTCGTTCATGGAAACATTACAAAAATGAGAATAAATGTTCTTGGATGGACGTTTTGGAAGAGCCACTGAGCCTGATACAATCCATCCTAGCTTTGTCTCATGTAACTTGGGCTGACGTTTGCCTAAATTAATAGATGCACTACCTAAAATGTTCCAAAATTCTTCCGCACCAACTAGTATGTCAATCTCTGATGGAACATTGAATGACGGGTCGGCCAGATTCAGATTTAATGGTATGGGAATACTACTTATATCGATTAGAGTGGACGGCATTAATTTGGTAATTGTGGGTAATATAAAACAATTTATATCGGTCTTATAGCTGCCGTTGCACGATTCGATGGTTAGATTGCAAGACTGTGTACTTAATGTAGTATGACTATTTATACCTGTCACCGTGGAACTCGTGCTACGTCGAGGTAGTCCTAGCTTACTACTTAGTTTCTGCGTAATAAAATTAGCTGTGCTACCACTATCGAGCAGGATCCTGGCGTCGACCTTGATGCCTCGGTTGTTCACCACTTTCACCAACGCTGTGGACAGGAAAATATGAGAAGTAGTATGTTGCGACCGAGTGTCACTTGACAAGGAGACATTTTCTGAGGTGCCATTATGTGAAGCAGCACTTTCTGAAACATCAGTGGGCAATGCTACACTACTGGGCATTGGATCTTCAAAAGGGGTTGGTTGTTCTACGTGTAAAAGGGTATTATGACTACCTTTACAATACTTACAACGAGCTAATCTACAGCGCTTAGTTAAATGACCACTACGTAAACAATTAAAACAAACTAAATTCTTTAACTTTTAAAATACGTTGTTCTACATTTAATTTTCTAAACCCTTCACAAGTGTATAATAGATGATTTTGACTACATAAGGGACATTTTGTTATATATTTTTTATTAGAATACTCGGTTTGATTAGTTGCTATTATTAATGATTTATGTGTGCTTTCTACTTTACTGTTATTATTGTTTGTATTATTTTCTATATTACGTGTGATTGTATTATGTTCTACTGTATCTAATAAATCAGCTTTTTTACTAATGAAAGAACAAAATTGTGAAACCGTTGGTTTTGTTGGCATAGTACTACGATAAGCTTCCCATTCCCTGCTGGTGATAGGATCTAATTTAATTGCCATTATGTAAATAATCAAAGTATCCCAACTGTCCGTGGGCTCGTTCAATGTATTAAGCGCTCTAATATTTTTATTTATAGTATCAACTAAACGACGCAAAGAAGTGGATGACTCTTGTCTAATATAGTCTACATTGAACAAGGCCTTGACGTGGTTGTCTACTAGAAGCCTACTATTATCAAAGCGTTCGCATAGTAACTTCCACGCCATTTCATAATTATCACCTTTAAAATCTATATTTTTTATTATTTCTATAGCATCGCCTTTCAGCGACGCACGAAGGTAGTGGAACTTACTAATTGCATCTATACAACTACTATTGTGAATTAGTGACAAATATGTATCTCTATACTCTAGCCAGTACTGATAACCACCATCAAAATTAGGGAAATCAATTTTAGGTAAGCGAATAAAGTTCCGTTGTTGGAACGATTTACCTGAGTATTTGTTCCCCGACCCTGCCACAGACCCGCCATCACCGCTCTCGCCACTGGCAAGCAGACCTTGCGCCTGTGCTGCGAGTGCGTGGTAACGGTCCTCAAACCTTGCTCGCTCCGCATATGCCTCGTCAGGGTCATCCGAAAGCACCTCGATGTCCATCTGTAAACTATCGAAATCATTGTATATTGCTTCAAATTTTTTAAAGCGGCCCTCCAGCTCTAAGCGTTGAATGTCGGAAACAAGTTTACAACTATTTAGTACATTAATATAGTTGGTGAAATTCGTGAGCTTTGCTTTAATAGCACTTCGCTTTCTTAACAATAAATCTAATGAGGCCATCACGCTAAATAAAGGGAAAGATAAAGCTATATTTAATAATGATCACTAATTGCAAGCGTAACAAAGATATGACAAGGAAAAAAAAAGAAATTGACAGTTACAATTTGAATGCCCCTTGACCTTGATGAATGTCACGGGAGCCGGCGAACGATACCGATCAATGACCGATCAGCTGTTGCAAGCGCGCAGTCGTTTTAGATAACGGTAAATAGCGACGAAGCAGTGCGCAAGCGTAAGCAGTGCAGAATAGTGACACGGCTATAATGTTTACCGTTAGGTACACGTATTGACTCAAATATGAACGTGAAAACGGAGAATAAACGGATAAAAACACTTTAAAACTGTTTAAAAAGCAAAAGAAAGATATAGAAAGGAAATAATTGGAACAAACTCACAAAATTCCGATCCTTTATCCACAAGAAACCTGTCCAGTAGTTCTTCCAAGCGCAAGCGATGACTCGGCGTAAATCGTCTATTGCAGTCGATGTAGTAAGCGCCGGCGTCGTAATCAAGACTTGATGAAGTGTAGTGTGGTCCAGTTCTTGTTCTCCTTTTCTTTTTCTTCCAGTGACTTCGGCAGAAAACCGTTGCTCCGGTGACGCAGCGAATTTAAAACTTCTAGGAGTCCAAAGTTCACCAACGTCGAGTAGAATAGCCAGTAGCCGTCGAAACGAAACGTATCCGCGACTTTTAAGAGGCTCGAAGTACCATTTGTTGGGGACCTATCTCAGGACTTTAATTAAGACAGTGGACTGTAGTTAAAAGTATAATTAAAATCTCTAAAATAGGGTTCACAATATGTGTTGGTAACAATAAGGAGTGCGCGCGCGTGCCGTCGATGGAGATCGGTTGCGAAGTGGTCGTTGGTCGTCCCGCGCGCCGCACGTCGAGTCGCCGAAGCCGATGATTGCCGGAGACGCCCGAACAGGGATCGTCTCGGGATTGTTTTTGGAGCTTATAACGATTTTTTATACATCTTAGTATGCCTTCTGTCTGTGATCCAGGGCTTAATTGTTCGTTTGCTTTTAGGGATCTTGTGAACAGTTTTATTTAATTTTAGTGACTCTATAAGACCTTGTGTTAAACATTCTGTTACGTAATTAGGGTTTTCACAAAAAAGTAATGTAGATAGATTTTTTTCTTTTAGATATTGTAAGGCACTTTCAAAGTCAATTTTGGTAATACTAGTTGGTATAGTTTGGTAATGTTTCGGTTTAGATAACGATAGAAAGGTTGTACGGTGGTCTGTGATAGTAGTACGTAGAATAGCAATAAAGGCAGAGTACCGTTTTCTGTTGGTTTTTAGCATAAAGTGATCAAGGCAATTGTTATCTCTTGTAATTAAGGTATGACCTGCAAGAATACCATGACCCGATAACATGTCCAGGTAAGATGTTCTATTTTTAAATTCATATGTTTGTTCAGTTTATTTAGGTATTATGTTGATATTAATGTCACCAGCAACGATAACATTTTTTTTGAGATTATATTTGTCTAAATGTAGTGCTAAAGAATTTACAAAAGAATCCGCGTTAGTATTTGATGGTGAACGATAGATACCCAAAATGATATTATTCAATATGTTTAATTGAAGGCATGATGCGTGGTTTATGCTTAATTCTGTGACACTGGCTTTTAGGGTGTCCTTGATATATACTACAACGCCATCATTTTGATTTAGTTGACGAGTTGTAGCGTAGGAGCGATACTTAGATAATGTCGGTATAGGTTTTTTTGGGTCAAGTCGGCATTCAGTCAGAATTAAAACATCTGTTTCAAAATTTAGGCAAGACAAATTAACTATGAGGTCATCGAAATTGCAATATATGCTTCTAATATTTTGGGAAATTATGGTAAGGTCACTTTTGTTTATGTTACAGTTGTGAGCGAGTTCAATACAATCACATTCTATCGATCTTGCAATACTCAAGTTATCAATGTCATTTAAAGTTTGTAGTGGATCACCCATTATTATGTTTTATAAAATACACGGTACATTTTAGAATTAGGGTATTATTTATACATATAACATGTGTGAGGCCGAAAAAACACTTGCCATTCGTATATAGGTTGTAAGAATGTGAAATAGTATTTGTTTTTGTAAATATAGGTCAATGTGTTTTTAGTTAATAACAAGTTTCTATGTCTATATATATAGTAGTTCAATTTCTTGTAATGAATTAAAGTTGACTCAAATGTAAGTAAGATTTCATGTCCGCAGTTTGTATGATAATGATAATATGTGTGTGTGTTTTTTGGTGTATTTAGCAGAATAAATAATAATGTAGTTTGTGTGAATGTCGAGTAAATGTAACAGACTTTACATACCCAGATTGATAAGCACAGAAAATAGTCCGAAAAGCAACTTTGGACTTCACGAGGTCACGTGCTAGGAAGTGTAGGCGTGCAGCCTTAGCAGTGAGATGCTCAGTGATAAAAACAGGTGTATCCTCGTTTGTACGTATGTTGAGGTGTATGGCACATAGTGTCGACTTTTGTTTGAGGTTAAAAGCCTTACAAGATTTCAAAATATTATTTTTTATCAATGTGGAGTTTGTTTCCACTACAATTGGTGTATTATTTTTATCTTTCTTTGCACGAACTCTGTATATATCACGGATAACCGTCTTGTCGATCGGACAACCCACTGAGTTCGATAGGCTTGTGACCATATCAATTAGGTCGTCTTTGGTTTCGCTTGACTTCTTTGGTACGTTTTTAAGTTCAAAATTAGCCTTTCTACTGTCCTGCTGCATACTTTCTATTTTATCCTCCAAAATGAGAATATACTTTTTGTCCTCTTTTACATTAAGCTCTAAAGATTCGATTTTTTTCTTAAATTCTTCGTTTTGTGCCGTTAGGAAGGCAATGGAACTTTCTATGTTGCAGCTTGTCTGTTGTATTCCTTGAAGTGTTGTGGCATTTTTTTTTTAATTCTTTCTATTGGGTTTTCATCATCGTAGAGAACAAAGTCTGCATCTCTTCCTTAAATTTAGCAAGTCTTCTTTTTTGTCGGGAAGTTCGGGGGTGTTGTATGCTCTGATTTCTGCAGCCCTGCCCGGTCCAAATCCGTTTCCGACAAAGATTTATCTAAGTTGTATCGTTCCATTCTGCTTATGCTGCCGTAAACCGGCGCGGCGGCGCGAGTTACAGTAATAACAATCGGTTCTCTTCGTAGCACTAGTAGCCGCACCGAACGCCGTAGACGTAGCTCGTAGCTTGTGACGTCGCGCTTCGTAGCGAGCGCCTGCTGCTTGCTCCGCCCGCACAGATGACAGAGAGGGCAATTATGATGATGGTCTTTTTCTCTCGAGGGTCGCGGGGGGCAGGGCACGCGAGCTATCAGAACCGACAGCGCCTGCTGAGATACTTTCACTTTTTTTGGAGTAGATGTAATTACGTGTTTATTACAGTACCAATAAGAACTAAAACTGGTTTATCTATAATTTTAGTTATAATATTATTTTTAATAAATTTGGTGCGCACGTCTGCTCACAACAAGAATCTGGACGAAAGAGGAATTTTAGACAGTACTCTTATCATAGATATTACACGATATTGCAACAAGGTTCCAGAAAAACCAGCTGTAAATGGTATAATGTTGTGTTGTGAGTGTCACAGTATTTCGACTAGCGTTCGCCGAGTGAGGGCACCGTGAGTCCCGCGGGAGCCGTACATAACCCGGGAACAAATTCGGCCGATGGCGGGCACTGTATCGGAACACTTACAGAAGACACACTCTTTACAGTCTTTCCGACGAGTGATGAACGGGATTTACGTTTACCGGTATACCCAAAGCTACAGTACATATATATTCAGTGCATTTCAAAGCACACAACATGTCAACCTGAAATTCAGTTGCGGTCCATTCTTTGATACTGTGACAGGGATCCTCACTACATTGAGCCACAGTCATGAAGGCCCTGTGAACATCAAGTAGGGCCGTCAGTAACGAAGCGGCAGATTGAAGCATCTTGTCATCACGTCAACGGACGTCAGCATGTCATCATACATTGTGTGAAGCTACCTTCTGCTCATGAGCCGAGTGTGCATGCTGGCGCACTTAGCGAGAAGTTCCCCAGCGCCGGATTACTAGCTCAGTGCGCGTCTGATCACTAACTAATGGCTTTTTACGATTTATATCGAGAATCCGAGCGCACTGCACAAAGCGACGCTCTCTCGCGTTTGTAAGATAAAGAGGCTCGGTAATGGTTAACCAACGGCAATGATCTCTGGAAACTTCTGCCTTACATAGTTAAAACTTGGCAACTCACTCACTCACTCATACGTGACAAGTGAGACGCACACACGCACATACCACGTGACACTGGCACACATACATAGGTACTCACGTCACATGCGCACCTATACACAGACATGACACCACATTACAGAAAAGAGCAGAAAGACTTCTTACTAGCGAACCGCATACGAGTAGCGTAGTGTATCGACAGAACTACTACACTAGCGAAAGGGTGCACTCTTGCAGTTTGCGATTAGGAAAAAGAGTGGGGCGCGTCTTCGTGGGTGGCACTATCTGCACCAACACTAGCGCTGCGCTCAGCCACAGGGAAACATTTCAAGGACACGGCTGAGTCACGCTACTGCTCTTTTCTGTATTGTGGTAGACGGTGGAAGATTTACGCCCGCAAACGACAAACCTTTGTGTACAATTCAATTATAGGACAAAAAATGTGGCGGGACCCCTCGCAATGCATTCCCGATGAATTCGATTCGCGCGAGTACCGAGACCGGAACCGATACCGGTAGCTTTGTGATTGTTGCGTACGATTCGGGACTGGCGTGAAATGTCTTTGTACTGGTGGTGGTATTTGTCACTGACGGATACTTACACTGTAGGTACAAGCTGTTTTAATGCCTAAAAAAATGTTGATAATATATAAAGTACGTTATGCAAACAACAGAGGATGGGGTGGCGCGAGAGTATTGACATGACGTTGCCTTCCACACTAAAGGCACCACACCACTAATACACCTCCCTTGGAAATAAAGTCGCGTTTACATGAAATTATATATTAAATTGTTTGGGTCATACGATCCGAGGTAACAGGCACACCCAGTACCAGAAGGAAGTGGTGTGCGTGTCGTGTAAGCCACATTTCTCACATCCACAAGTACTATTTAAACTACAGAACCAATTATAAGAACAAAGATCACACGCGGATTCTGTGCAGAACTCTTTCAAGAAGGTACATACCCTCCAAAGTTGTACTTACACTTGTGTGTCGCAGCTTAAGAGCCATACGGAACCCATTAGCGCGGGTGTCGCGTGCGCCCAGCCGCGCGTTGTCGCGCGCGTGTAGGTAATATTCTATGTTGTTCTTTGGCGCAAAGCTAATTTTTTATGCTAGTAAACTCAGAACGAGCGGTAAGTCGCGCGAATGTGATAAAACAACAAGGCTGCGATCTCTGCGACTTCAATTTTGAAACTGAACTGACAAGCGCCGCGTTTTGTCACGTATCAAAACCGCGCGTAACACTCGCGCGCGGATCTGCAACGCGTGACCTTGTAGGTGGGCGTTGGCTCTTCAGATCATTTAAACTAGGAATTGTAAACTAGCTTGGTGTGAGGACAGCCTGCAATACCGTAAGCAGAGCATACGCGACATGTGTCACCATGACTGCTCCCAACGCCCTCTTTACCTTATTTTTAGGGCTCCGTACGACTGAATTAAAAAACGGAATCCTTACGGAATCATTAGTGTGTCTGTATGTCTATCATAGCCAATTAGCTTCGAATACAATAGACTGATTCAATAAACCCACGATTCGCCAGTTATGCTTAAGCTCCTCTCGTATTGGGCGTGCTGCTGCTGCCCAGCTGGTACTGAGAACCTGGATCAGAAGATCGAACCAAGATCTCTCGTAATGCAGACGTGCAGGAAGGAGGTAGGTGAACTGGTAGATAATTACCCAGAATTCACTTAAAATACCTTGTTTGTATATGTGAGTGATACTCATAGGTAGAGGTAGTGGCCCAGGCAGCTAGGCAGGCCGGTGAACGAGCCGCGCCACAGGCCGCGCTCCACTGCGCCCGCAATAAATCAGCGCCGCGCCACAAGCCCTAACTCTCGCTGTAACTCACGCGCTCACCTGCCGGCACACTTTCCTTACTTTACTTTACAAGTCAACTCGCAACTCACAGACACTTGTGAAGTCTTGGGCTTGACATTAAACCGCAGTTTGCCGCTCGTGGTCGTGTTTGAAACGAATGGTGTTTAAAACGATTAATTATATGACAGTCAATATAATGATGTTTAGGGTTCCATGTCTTATTGAAAAAAACGGAACCCATAAAGGATAACTCGCAAGCTTTCTATCTTTTCATCACAGCCAATGTAGTGGGCCGATTAAGTGGTACACATATCAATTTTTATGACCCGAACGCGAACGATTTACATAAATAAAATATACTAAAAAAAAGTTCTGCACACTGTATTGCGTGACATAAAAAGGAAAGGGCTTTCGTTTGAGGGTTAGTATATTTTATTAAATAATTTTAGAAGAATAGTTTTAAAGTGATTTAAACAAATATATGAAAAGTCACAAATCCCCGTAACTTCTGAGCCTAAAACACAGAAAATAATTCTACACTTGTAGATTTCACGAAAACCTACAAAAAACAGCTCTGAATATTGTGCGTGCAAACTTACATTTCCATCGGAATGTATGGGAGAACATGTTTTTCAACTACAATGTTAACATTGTTCTTTGAATAAATTTATCCCAACTATGGAAACCTTTATTGTGGTACGAACATCTACGGTAGGTACCTACACTGAGGCATGTTCAAATATTTTAGCTGATTACATAAAACAGGCACTAGAAGATTGGTATGTGTACGAAATGTAAAGCTTAAGATATAATAACGTAAACCCCAACTTGGGTAACGAACCAAATCTTAGACGAACTTTAGCATGAACACGTTCAAAAGATTAAAGTCAACGAATTAACTTAATACATGTTTTACCTAAAATTATCTACGGCAGACACAATTACTTCTGAACTCACCCTGATTGCAAAGTTCATGTAAATTATGAAACATCATAATAACAACGTTAATTTTCTGAGTAAAATCCGCTTCACTCACACACGCGCGCACTTCGCGATCCCCTTCTAGCTGTTCTCTGTAGGTACCTAAATAATTTACGAAGTCACTTAAGGCGAAAACGTCGGTTCAGCTTAAACTGAGTACTTGTGTGGCAAATCTAAATCTTGTAAGAAGTTACGGGAGGCGGGACGCACTGCCACTTACCATCCGTCTTGGTCTTAGCGGCGGTCCTGGGCGCGTACGTGCCGGCGGTGGCACGACGTACGACGTACGAGCCGCGCACGAGCGCGGGAGGACACCTCACGCCACGGCCACACGGGTACACAGTACATAACAACAAGAAGGCACATGCTATGTCTGTGGCTAACCTGATAATCCTTTTCGAAAGAGAGGCAGTGTCGCTTCATCAGCTGACTCGCATGACGTAAATGGCCGAATTGCATAATTCAAACCGCTAGTTATAGGCAAAAGCGACAGGGCACAAATAACAGTGATTACTAATTTACACGAAGAAATTAGTGATGTTCCCTTTGGGAATTCGAATATATTATAATGTAACAAACTGCATAACATCACGCCTAGTTTTCCCGAAGTGTGAGACAGAGCTAGGTACACCCACATTTCGTTAGTTACGTTTAAAAATCGGGAATTCAGAAAACTATGACAACGTCTTTACATCTTGCAAACTTAAGGTTAAAGAGACAGAAAGTGTGAAAACAGGCAAACATGTGGTACGTGTGGGTTTTCACAGTTGAGTTCAATAACAGAGTTATACTATCATAAAGTAATATCTAGCATGGAGTTTGTGGCACTTCTGTGGACGTATATTCCGTGCCATCACCAAAACTGTTTAGATACGGGTAAGTGCTGTGTACTGAAGTCGAAAGCTATCTCAAATGTTAATAGCGCTATAAAGTTGGTTTCTTTGAGCTAGCCGGCCGCCGAGCTGCTCGCCTCGCGAGCCTTCACAAAGAACGGCTTTGTTTGGCGATGATTACCATGATATGTTTGTGGAGAGGGGAGGCTGTGCTGTCGGGAGAACGCAGAAGAAACATTCATCAACTTTGAATGACTGGCAGATTCAGGAACGATAGTTCATCAAATACATTGCGGAAATTCACAGAACAGCTCCTTACAATATGACCTCTTCAGTCTTCTATTTTGAAAACCGATTTTAATAACTTCAACGTCCGCTAAGACATTCCCATGACTTTAGGCGAGGGTAGGCAGTCACATAACCATTACACTATCGTCTATCGTTGCGCGCCGGTGCAGCCTTCGTAAAACGGTTATGCAAAGTAGAGCGGCTCGCGCAAAAGGTAAACAACTTTGCATATTTCAGGAACATCGTCGGACGGGTCGGGAAGGGGATGTGGAATTACCACAGTCCACTGGAGTCTACATGGGCTTGAAGCGACGTCTAACGGTCCTATATATGTATCGCATATGTAAGCTACACATGATAACACACAAGAACAACACTTTAGCTCTCCAGTGCTTGTCTGGATCAGAATAAGTATTATAACTTCGTTAGCGTAGGTTTTCGTAGGCCTTGTTTGTAGTGTATCAGATCACTTGTCGTAAGGTTACTTACCTACCTACTTACTTAATTATTTCAAGCTATGATCATAAACTGAGCTTTATTTGCACATGAATCATCCTTTACCAATCAGTGCTTAAATAATGAACACATTATAAACACAAAGAAACTAAAAAATAAAACTAATAACGGATTATCACAAATGGTTATTTTTTAAATTACCTACCTAAGTATAAATGGACAATGTTTTATAAACACTAGTGTACACGAAATACGCAATTAGACGTGAAACTGTGGACACCAGCCCGTTATAAATACTTATTAAATAACAGAAACTTATACCTACGTACCATCTTTGGGATAATTTATTCTCTATTAGTTTATTTTCCTTTTTTAAACTTTGGTTTTTGTTTTGAATTACAAATACTAAATATCCTCAGCATTTAACACATTTTATGTTCGGTATCTATATTAATGGAAGCTATGCTCAAACTCAAACTATTTATTTCAGATTTACTAATGACATGACAGGCACTTCTGAATTATCAAAGTGGCTCAGTGCATTAGGAACATTACATTAACGTTTGTGTGTAACCGTGATCCAGTTCTACGGCCCGGTAACATGGCATCGACATGCTCTAAAATAATCAACATTTTGTGCCGACATTTTGCTATAAAATTGGTTGCTTTTTAATATTAATAAGTTAGGCAGCTACCCGCCCCAGCGCGGCAGCGTGGCAGCGCGCCACAGAGTACAGAATTGCGAGAGAGAGTAGCTCAATTCTATACAACAGATGTTTTGTATTGCCCGTCCGTCGACACTGTTACTTATTATCGCCGTGCTGCCTCCTCCTCGGACTCCACTAAACTCCGGCACTCGTCTACACTACTTCAGTACTCTTGCACTCGGTTAGTGTAGAACTCAACGCTCTTGCACCCGACTCCTTGATGCACTGTAACGTTAGAAGTACCTCGGCCGTGAGCCTACTGTCTGTCGCGAGCATGTGGTAAGTCGGAGGAGATTAAATCTGAATATTATCAGGTCGGCGCGCCTTCCGATCACCTACACGCACCTATCACAGACGACGAATACTAAACGTGCTCATTATACGCCACTAATTAATAACCAAGTATGTCTGTCTTCCACGCGTATCAATGTACCTATCCATATCTATGTAAGGAATGCTTAATTCCCTCCATGCATCCTAACAATTGAATGGTATTTAATACAAAAGTAATCTGTCTGTCTGTCGCCTAGTCTAGGTCGCACGGTAGTTGTGCTGGGTGCCTGTAGGGCCTCCGACTGCATGGCAGACTGTATGGTTTAAGAGCAGGGTTTTTTATTTTCTACTTATTAATCTTACCATCTTGTTAGTTCTGTTTTATGTAGTGGAGCTTTTGAATTGTTTTAAATGACTATATTACAACCCTTTTACTAACTTGTTTACATGTACAAACGCCAGCACATCAAGCTATCCCTACCTGTCAAATTTTCTCAATTAAAAATGAACCTTATGTGTTAACAATAAAGTTGAAATACTATCAAAGAAATTAGTTACTGTTACTACTGTAAGGATGAGTACTACTGAGTGGAAAACTACTGTTAAGTATACTACCAAGTATTTAACTTGGTAGTACATATCTAGAGCCCAGAGGCCTAGCATGAGTTTTACGTTTTTGTTTTGCAAAATTATATATTTATAAACCACCGTGTTAATAGTATGTCCAAATATTTTCCATTTTGTCACTAATAAAGATTGTTTACTAGTCAATGCCTACACGTTGGTTGTTGGCATTTACCACGAGATCAAAGGCGTCGTCCTACTGTATCTTTTTTATACTGTGATATTTAGTCCTACTGTATCTTTTTATATACCAAGTGGTAGCCTTTAGACGTTACACTTGTGTAGTGCTTGTTCAATAGTGGAATGGTCACAATCGCTAGACATTGGTATAATATTCTGATCGAAGCACACAGTGGTGCGCAGGAGGACACATCTGTCGTTATTGAATAATGTTATCAAGGATAATACGTGACATAACATCGATCTCTGAATCATTGTCGTTCATTCCTCGACAATTGACAAACAATTTATCATCAGCCGGAAGACATCCACTTCCAAACATTAGCGCTGGCAGTACAGACTATATATGCGCGGCGTATAGTCATACATAAAGCTTATAGCAGATAGAAGATACTTTGGAATGCGGCCTTGAACATGAATTCTTATGATCGCGACCGCTCCAGCGACACGGAACATGTCCATGGCTTCAGCCACAACCCGGCGACGCATGCAGACACAGCTCTTACTACATACCCATAACAAGAAGTATCACATTATTTCTTGATATCATTTTCTGCTAGAGCTACTTGTAGAAGTACTTTTTAGGTTAAAACCTCACTTCGTAGTCTTATTTATTTATTTATTTATCAACTTACATCTACCATTACAGCTAACCAATGCGGTAAATGCACCTTAATTAATACTTCATCACTTCCATGCCAAAACCCTTCAATATGCTCCCGCTTTCTTGATCTATATTAATTCCATTCTTACATAATAAGTAACAATAACTAGCAACGCCCATTTCTTTCATTTCTGTGAGCAACACTACGTACGTAACACTACGCTTGCAATCCCCTTAAGGTTACGTTCATGTGTAATTTGTAATATTTCCGAGAGCATCATAGGGCCCAACGACATGTTCCTCGAGCACTCTCGGGCCCCCTTCAGTACTCTGAAGCATCATAATTATGGAGTAACCGAGACACTCATGCGGGAGAGGATACAATTAGCCACTAATTATCGCCAGAAGATGCGGAGACATGCGGGATGCGGCTGTGTGACGTGCACGGGACATACACTAGGAATAACAGATTATAATGATATAGGTAGGCACAGATGGTAATTAATTAGGGACACAGTTGTTTTGTTTTCTGGCATAATCACGCGAGTAACGTATAGGTGAGTAATGTTTTTTTTATTTTTAGTTTCACCTGCCCGGTGTCCGCCTGTAATGAAACCTTGCAAGTTTCCCCCTCTCCCGGTGTCTGATTGAACAAAAACTTTGCATGCATTATGTGGGGTACCTACACGAGGCGCCCATGCCTCTGATGGCGGGAATACAAGCGATAATGGCCTCATGATGTTATAAATGCATACTATATTGAAATAAATTTCTCAATACTCAATACATCATAATTATAGATATTCTTATGCAACAGCAATATTTAACAACAGTTTAAGACAACCTTCAGGTAACGAGGTACGTAGAGTAGTAACTTAGAAACTAGGTGACTCTCCAAACATTCATGTTTCGATTCCGTTCCGTTAAAAAAAAAGTGTTTAAGGTAACTGCCAAATGAAATACTTATAAACTTCATGACTTACACTGACAAAAATATCATTTGAGATTTGCCTCAAATGATTTTTCCGTGCGGGTCATCCGGCCGGGATAGTTGTAGCACCTTCGTAGCAAATGACGTAATGACGTCGCGCCAATATATCACTTGTGGTCCTCTAAGCAATGTCGGTGGCTAACTTGGCTGTGTAACATTGCCTGAAGTTGTCAGCGTTGTTAGTATAAAGATACAACAACATTTACTTTTGTTTTATATGCTTATAAGAAATGGCGACTTCAGAGTTCAGAGACAATTCCCTTCTTACTGACTCGATACATCTAAGCAATAAAGAAAACATAATCTTTTCTGAGCTGAGCGAACGAGGAATGTGAAGGAAGTAACCGTGAGGTTCATGGTGACGTTACATTATTAAGAACTAAAAGGGAAGTGCCGTGACGTCAGAACTGGGGGGATACATAATATTATTATTTAGAAGTTGAGTCTTTTGAATTTAGGTTTTCGTTTGGATTAGGACTGGTTACCTGCTACTGGTCACACGAGGGCTACTTGTTGTTAATCAAATAAATGTTAGTTAATAATCTTGAATACTATTGTCAACCACCCGGCAATAGTAAAACTTTTATAACTGAAAGCTCTCTTATTACTACGAAATAAAGGCGGTTTCAAATGATTCCATACATGTGCGGCAGACCGCGAACTGCCACAAACAGCATGTCGTTACTAACATTGTTAACATTTCGCGGGAATCCTATTTGTAATAATTATTATTTCACCGAAATTATTCCACACATTTCACCCGAATACTGTAGGTAATATCCTTGTTCAAACAACAGAGATTATCTTCGAACAGTTAACTGCTCATTGCGCTCTTCTCATTTATTGTAGGTATGTAGTTTTCATAATGAACACAGGTGTTTGTAACCAGCCTGCACCCTGCAGCACGGCAGGGCACAGGTGTTTGTAACCAGCCTGCACCCTGCAGCACGGCAGGGCACAGGTGTTTGTAACCAGCCTGCACCCTGCTGCACGGCAGGGCACAGGTGTTTGTAATCAGCCTGCACCTTGGAGCACGGCAGGGCACAGGTGTTTGTAACCAGCCTGCACCCTGCAACCACAGCCAGGAAAAGGAAATCCTTGTCATAATAGTCGTCGGTACACAAATTAGCGCGGGACCAGCGACGTCTTGTTCCCCCCCTCCCCCTCCCCCAGCCCTGCCCGCCCCCTCTGACGTCTCCGATGTGCCAATTAACGGTGAACGGTGAAAAGATTTGCTTTTCCTCAGATATTTGCAGGAGCAAGTTTTACAAGCCTACTGTGTTCGGGTATCTTGGAATTAAATCTACACACTTTATTTTTATTTCTGTTTCGTAAAAGGTTTGATGGCGACCAAGTTTATAATTTGATTCCAGTCGGTGACGAGATCTACTTGAATCTTAATGAGAGTAGTAAACGAAAGGGGACAAAAGAATTATTTACCGAGAAAATGAAAGCGTTATTATGTTTAAAGCATCCCCGTAAATACATTTGGCCGCCTCCGAACATGATTACATCGGGAACCCTTCCGCAATTACGTCTTTGCCGACCTTTTCATTTTTTTATATAAACGAGAAGATTTCTGTTTTATGGAACATAAAACACTGCTGAAGAATTTCGTGCAAGTGAATCGTAGATCCTGCTTACCATAACAAAAGCAAAAGGTTTCGCGTTCGAGTCCCGGCACACAATACTCCGCCGGACAATACACGGAGTGATGGGAGGCTACCGCTCAATGATACAACAGACTGTGGGCGAACAGAAGACCCGCTCTTGACCCGACGACTGTCTGCAGTGATACCAAGCACTCTATAATCTACAAGTTCATGAATTAAGCGGAAGCGGAAGTGAACTAATCGATGCAGGTGCATAATTATGATGTCCGCAGGCATTTACTTCATGATCTTCCTACGCGTGAGCTCACTAAACAAGTGGATTTACTTCGAAGGCGCAGCGTGAAGCAAGCAAGGACCAAGTAGGCCTTCTGCTCCTATCTATTTACTACAAGTCTTCGAAGGCGCAGCGTGAAGCAAGCAAGGACCAAGTAGGCCTTCTGCTCCTATCTATTCTTAGTCGTTAGTTTTGTTTGCGTTGACAGACCCCCCCACGCCCTACAGCCCCTCGGTCGCCTCCAATCAATGTAACTGGCTGTCGGAAATTCCCTCGATAAGTCAGTCGAGATTGGAATTTATCGACGAAGTTGTCCCTCTCTGCTAGTTTGTCCTCTGCAAGTTCACTCCTGACCTAGTCTGTTGACTGACGGCTACAATATTGTTGGCACATTGACGCATTGTACGAACAAATAGAATTAAACTTAGGCCAAGCTATGCAAAAGTGAATCTATACACAATATCTCAAGAATTCAGTTACCTAAATTACGTCAAACTAAAGAGATGTTTCAAAAGTGTGGTAGAAATATTATGATCCAAAAAGCAAGATTTCTAGTCCTTCGAATGATTAGTACCAAACTAATAATTGCGGGCGTTACTGGGCCAAAAACTCCTTGGAACAAAGATTCAAACGAATGAATAGAGAATTTATATCTTTTATAGTGCCTACTTACCCTATAAAGCGAGGAGGCTAATATATTTAGGAAAAATAAAATAAAGTTTACGATGGAGTCACGTCTGTGTTGAGTTAACTCGTAAAATGTTCTAAACTGAGCAGCGACACATTACGTGGAGAATTGTCTGTAAAGAACACAGTTTTATTTCTGTATCATGTGTCGTGTCGGGACGAGGAGGCTTTATTTAAATTCAGGCAGGACTGAATAAGTCAATTACTGTGCAAAAGTAAGGCGGACCAAAAAGTACAAGATATTTCGCCAGCAGTTTGTAATCAAACCCAAAACATTTATTTCAAATAAACCAATCACAGGCACTTTTGAATCGGGTAGGACAGTCAGAACTATGAAGTTAGTTGCCCATTCCGAATCATAGAAATTACCTATAGAGAAGAACGAACAAAAAACTTAAACAAAATATTGGTCAAATCAATTATGTTGTTACATGTGAGAGCGATGCAGAAAGTTAAAAGCATTCGTTACAAAAATAAAAACAATTCAAAAATTAAATTAAAATAAGCCTTAGCAGCTAAAAGATGACCAGTCCCTACTGACGGCGCCTGTTCACGAGCATGACGCAAGGATTAGCACCATTCGGCTTAAGATTTGACGGGAGCTAAATGATCCGTCGCACGCGCCACCATCAGCGGTACATTAGAGTTACTAAGAGAAAACTGGTTAAAAGATTATGAAATGTTAATTAAATACGAGAATTATAGTTTGGCCAGTTGCTTTAACCGTAAATCAATGCTGCGTGGTGGTTCACTAATCCTAATTAAAAGTTGTATTAAATCAAAAACCCGTGAGGACATAGTTGAACTATCGGTTGAGCATAGCATTGAACTGTCTTGTGTTGAGCTCGATAAGCATGTTATAGTGTGTGTTTACAGACCCCCTAATTATCAAAACTATCCGATATTTGAGGCAGTAATGGAAGATGTTTTGGCAAAACTTGCTATTGGTAATAAATCAGTAGTTATCTGTGGGGACTTTAACATTAATATTTTAGAAAATAATTCAAATACGAGTAGATTATTAAATTTGTTTAAATCATTTAATTTGTCAAATGTGTTTGTAGAACCAACCCGAGTAACTATGTCTACTGCTACATGCATTGATAATGTTTTTTGTTGTTGCGACTATTTAAATAAATCCATCATTAATTATCTCCCTTCTGATCACAGTGGTCAAACTGTAACTTTTCAGTCCAACACACCTATACAAAAAATCGAAATACAATCCAGACCAATAACATCTGTTAATTTAAATAAATTTAATATCACATTAAATTGTAAGTTAAGCGATCAGGAACTTTCTTTGAAAAATATTAATATTTTATATAAAGAATTCTTTACGGTAGTGCAAACCGAATTTAATAATTGTTTCAAGAAGACCACTAAAAGTATCAACCCTAAATTTATATTTAGTGACTGGGCCACTAAAGGACTCAGGAAAAGTAGGGAAAGACTTTTCGAGCTTTATGGCCTTAAGCCTTTTATTAACACAGAATCTTTTAATAAGTATGTTTCTACATACTCAAGAATTTTTAAAAACACTTGTAAAGCAGCTAAAGCCAAATACATTAGTAACAAGGTTAAATCAGCTGAAAATAAAATAAAGACGGTTTGGAAAATTATCAATAACGAAACGAACAGGAGCAAAAGACATAGTTCTGATTACGTACTGGAGACGTCATGTGGTTCCATTTGTGATAGCAAACAAGTAGCTCAAGAATTTGTAAATTTCTTTACCAGTATTCCCCTAAAAACTACTGAAACTCTAAACTCCTCGCCTTCCCTCTCTTTTGATTTATTAAAGGCGAACGTTTCAGCCTGCCTAATTGAATTCAACTTTAAGCATGTTAACCCCATAATAGTACTTAAAACTTTTAAACAAATTAAAATCAAATTGACCGAAGATCTTTGGGGATTGTCCAGTAAAGTCTGTACCTCGATCATTGAGACGATAGCACCTTATTTAGCCTTCATATTTAATTTATGTGTGGATCAAGGCATCTTCCCGGATTTAATGAAATACAGTAAGGTAATACCACTTTTCAAATCCGGCGACAGTAAAGACACCAATAATTATAGACCCGTATCCGTGTTGCCGGTTTTCAGCAAGATCTTTGAAAAGATAATGCTTAATCAAATGCTTAATCATTTTAACACGAATAAAATACTTAACGATCAACAGTATGGTTTCACCAAAGGACGTTGTACAACTGACGCTGGTGTGACCTTATTAAAACACATTTTCAATGCGTGGGAAGAGGCTCAAGACGCCATCGGAATCTTTTGTGACCTCTCCAAGGCATTTGATTGCGTTGATCACGAAACCTTGCTGTTGAAGCTAGAGCATTACGGACTTGGAAAACTTGCGCTTAGTTTGGTAAAATCTTATTTAAACGATAGACAACAGCAAGTTCAAATAAAAGGTGTCAATTCACTCGGTTTAAAAGTAAAAATGGGTGTGCCACAAGGTTCTATATTGGGTCCTTTCCTCTTTTTAGTATACATAAATGATCTTCTCCATTTACTAAAAAATCAACCACAAATGGTGTTATTTGCTGATGACACTTCTTTAATTTTTAAGATAGATAGACGTGCAAAAAATTTTGACGACGTAAATAACGCCCTACTGCAGGTCCAAAATTGGTTCACTGCAAATAATTTAGTATTAAATGGAAAAAAAACGAAGTGCATTAGATTTTCTTTACCAAATGTAAAAAGTAGTGATTGTGAGATAGTATTGAATCAAGAGAAACTAGAATTTGTCGATAAAACTGTTTTCCTGGGGATCACGCTCGATTCAAGGCTACAATGGGGTCCTCATTTAACATCTCTTGCAGGACGGCTAAGTTCTGCAGCATATGCTGTCAGAAAGATCCGTCAGTATACTGATGTAGATACCGCGAGGCTAGTCTATTTTAGTTATTTTCATAGTATTATGTCTTACGGTATTTTACTTTGGGGACGAGCTGCAGACATCGAGTCTATTTTTATTCTGCAGAAAAGAGCTATCAGAGCCATTTATAATCTTCGTAGGCGCGATTCTCTAAGGGAACGGTTTAAGGTTATTAACATCATGACTGTACCTTGTCAATATATCTATGAAAACATCATGTACGCACGGAAAAATCTGCATCTTTTTAGTAAAAGAGGTGAAAGACACAACTATTTCACTAGAAATAGGGACCAATTAGTTCAACCAGGTTTCAGGCTGGCTAAAGTAGATTCATCTTTCATGGGGTACTGTTTAAAATGTTACAATAAAATACCTCCCCACATTCTTGAACTTAATGAAACAAAATTTAAAACTTGTATAAAACGCACACTATGCAGCCAAGCGTATTATAAATTGGGAGATTACATTGCTGATAAAAATGCTTGGGTCAATGCTAGTCCAGCTCCACAAGGGCGCATCAACTAATTTATTAGACTACTGAAAACTGTTGGAGCTGCGGAAGATCAACAACAACAAAAAAACATCTTTGCATTGTATAAATTCAATCTCTTAATATTGTATAACTGCTTAGCACATATGTGAGTACTATGTACCTACTATAAAGCGACCAATCTCTGGGTGCGTCTTTCATTGACTTGAATATGCCCTGGCGGCTGAGAGTATGCCATGCTCACTTTAATGTCTCGCTGATGGTGGCGTGTGTGTTGGATCATTTAGTTCCCTTCAAAATGGTTGAGCTGAATGGTGCTAATATATGCGTCATGTTCGTGAACGGGCGCTGTCAGTAGGGACTGGTCATCTCTTAGCGGCTAAGGCTTGTTTTAATTTAATTATTGATTAGGTTTTACATATTTTATATCTGATGCTTTTAACGTTCTGCATCGTTCTCACATGTATAATATTAATATGAACTATGTAACAAATATTTTGTAACCATATTTTGTTTAAAAGAGTGTCCATGGAGTTTCTTGCCCGTTCTTCTCCATAGGTACCTACTCCTTTGGAATGGGCAACTAGCTTCATTTCTCGGACTGACCGACACCTTGACAATTCAAAAGTGCCTGTAATTGGTTTATTTGAAATAAATACTTTGAGTTTGAGTTTGAGTTTGAAACTTATCACGAATTATGAAGACTTTCACATTTTAGGACTGAGGCTACAGTAAAACTTGAAAGTCTTCATAATTCGTGGTAAGTTTTCTTAGCAGTTAAGATCCAGACTTCTCTTATAGTTCTTAAATAATTTTAAACAAAAAATCCTCTGTGTCTTAATTTCTTCGAGTCAAAGGTACCACTTTTAAATGAGTTGTGGCCAGAGGTCCCAGGATTTTAAGGACATCATTATTAGATCTATCCAATTAACGTTTACGTTAACTCCGTTTTTACACAACACTGGATATGATTCACATAACCGTATGACAACCTACAGAGTAGGGACATTTGCTCTAGAATTAGAAAATTACTTAATTATACTCGCCCAGAGTGGCATTAGACGAGTACTACACGGACGGAGGTCAGAGGAGGGCGCGCGGCGGGACAACGCGATTGAATAAAAGGTCAAACATTTGCATACATCCCGACGGCCGAACTTTCCAGTATTTGTGATAATTAAGAGACACGTTGTTAATATATCTATTACTCCGTACCTACGTTAGGAATCTAGCGCTGAAGTTACAAGAACATTCGTTCAGTCAGAGTCGTTGGGGTCTTATTCATGTTTTATGTGTTGTGTAGAAAGATGACAATTACTAATGACCCGATGAAGACTGGAGTCTTTATAGGTAACTGGGAGCGTTTAGACTTCAGTTCAGCAGCCAATAACTGATCGCGAAAACGTTGTTGACCCTCAGCGGCACGGCACAGCGGCCAGTTACGGAAGGAGGTCGGTTCGTACAGTAGGTACGTAGCTACTTATGATTCAGGCTGTATTTACAAGCCGACTGTAGTACACAATGGCGGAGTTGCATAACTTCATGTTGCTTACAGCGCAGCGTGGCGCAGTAATATGTATAGTGAAGTAAACTGTTGTGCGCGAACAATAGCGGGGCTCGGCGCTCCCGGCTGGCGACTACTGCGGGAACATTCGCTCAGCCTTTATTATGACCGGACATTATTATAATATCCGCCAAACAATATGTTTGATGTAGAACGAAAAGTAAACTGATCAAAACACAATTTCATATGTATTTCTGTAAGAATTTACCTAGATTAGGAAATAATGAAAGGAGAAATTCTAGAAGAGCTAGGGAGGGAAGATAATGTTGTTTCTGCCTTACCCTGGAAAAAGGCGTGCAGGTATGTATATATAAAGTATTACATTTAGTACTGATGTGAAGGACTTAGGCTTGCACATTGATAGCACCTTGAACTGGCGTACTCAAGTCGCTAGGGTCAGCCAGAAGGTAACTGGAACGCTGCGGGCTCTGTACAGACTCAAAAATTTATTACCATCGAGCACGAAGACAATGCTTGTGCAGACCTTAATTTTTCCAATCATCGATTATGGTGATGTGTGCTACTACGACCTGAATGCAGATCTTCTCGACAAACTTGACCGTCTTCTCAATTATTGCATTCGATTCGTTTTCAACCTGCGTAAATATGATCATGTCTCTGCGCATCGGTCGCTTCTAAAATGGTTACCCATACGTCAGCGCAGAGAGCAAAGGGCGCTGACCACCTTGTTTTCTTTTCTTGATTCGCCCTCTTCCCCTAGGTACCTTGCCTCCCACTTTCAGTATATTTGTGCTAATCGCAAAAAAAATCTACGCTCTTCAAATAATCGCCTTCTTCATTGTCCCGCTCACCGCACTGACTTCATGCACTCTTCCTTCTTCATTCAGTCTATCTCTCTGTGGAATGCGCTCCCCCAGGAAATCAGGATGGCAACCAACCGTTTATCTTTTAAATTAAAAGTTCGCGAGCATATCCGCAAGAAGCTGGCAGAATCATCACGCCGGTAATGTTCTCCTAATGCTCGTTTTCTTTATTATAGTGGGTATAGTATTAAATTTATTTATATAATATAATTAGATATGTATTTATTATTATATTTATAGTTTGTATATGTGTATCTGTATTTACAATTAAATAAAAGTTGCACTTTGCTTTCTAATGCACCTACCACTGTTTATCTCTGCATCACCCAAAGGTTGACTGGTAGAAAATGCCTATGACATTAAGTCGCCTCTGTACATTTCTGTGCTTTTTTTTTTTTTTAAGGCTGGGAAATCATCCAATGACTGCTCCCGCTCTGGGTGGAGCGGAAGGGAGTGTCAGACTCTTACTGACTAAAACCCATCCATGTTCCTTCCGTAGCCCTTTATGTTCCGGGGTAGCGGTAACCCTTTCGGACAATTCCGCTTAACATTTCTGTGCTTAAATAAATCTATACATATAATAAAACAGTAAAAAAACTGTGTCTGTACATTGAATATATTAAAAAAATAATAATTGAGGGGGGTTTAGAAACAGTAATAGAGCATGAATCCAAAAAAAAAAAATTTTGACTGTTTGTCTGTATGTCTGTTTGTTTGTACACGCTAATCTTCGGAACTACTGGACGGATTGGAATGTTTTTTTTTTGTTGTATAGGTATTAAGTCTGGGCAACATATAGGGTATAATTTATCTTGGAAACTTGAACACCTGATGCAGAACCGCAACAGACCAGCTAAACTATAAGAGATACAAAAATGATACCTTAGCAAAAATTGTTCCACGTGATTAGCATTTTCTGCTGAGAGAATAAATTTGAAGATCTGGAACACCTGATGTGGAACTCCAAGAGCCCAGCTACACTGTAACATATAAAGGAATGACGTCTTAGCAAAAGTTGTTCGGTCTGATGGGCATTTCCTGTTGACTTATAAAAATCGAAGATCTGGAACACCTGTTGTGGAACTCCAAGAGCCTAGCTACACTATAACATTATATAGGAATGACGTCTTAGCAAAAGTTGTTCGGTCTGATGGGCATTTCCTGTTGACTTATAAAAATCGAAGATCTGGAACACCTGTTGTGGAACTCCAAGAGCCTAGCTACACCATAACACATATAGGAATAACGTCTTAGCACAAGTTGTTCAATCTGATGAGCACTCTCTGTTGACTTATAAAAATCGAAGATCTGGAACACCTGTTGTGGAACTCCAAGAGCCTAGCTACAACATAACACATATAGGAATGACGTCTTTGACGTCTTTGTTGTTCAATATGATGGGCATTTCCTGTTGACTTATAAAAATCGAAGATCAGAAACATCTGATGTGGAAATCAAAGCTATCACTAATTCTATAAACCTAAAACATTACTAATAACTATTTACAAGTATATAACAGGAGGGAAACAAAATAAAATAAATCAAAGGGCATCAAAAAATTCGTCCACATCGCTGTCAACAGGAAAAGTTCCCAAAAGGCTGGCAGCATTGCCACGTTGTATGGCAATGCTGATTCTTTGACCGAAAAATAGGCCAGCCCTCTGGTCACGTGAAGAGTCGACCAATCGCTTGGCGATGTCTCGATAAACATAGTGGGTACTCGGACCCCATGGCCCTAGTGTTTCAACCCCAAACGGCTCGAATATATAACTTCCAATAAGGTTGTTATACTTGCGCCGTTTGAGGTTTTCTGCACCTGCAGCGGCTGCCCCAGCACAACCCGCCGTGCAAGGAAGATGGGATGGCGCAAGGGTGTCGACACACGTTGCATCCCACACCAAAGGCCTACCTACCTTCCAAGGCATTAGTGTCATTCCATCTGGTCTCTTCCCATCGTCGCGTGCCAAGCCTTTGGGTTCTAAAACAGCTGGCACCCCGGCGGTGACAAGAGCACGACGGATTATGTCATTAATGCTGGCGTGCCGTGCTAACCGGCCTGCGCTTTTACTGCAGGATAGACCATGGTGTCCGAGGCAGTCGACAACTTCACCGCATTGGCAGCGATGCGGAGCCACGCAAGGAGCGCCCAGACGCAAACATGTAGCGATTATTAGTAATGTTTTAGGTTTATAGTATTGGTTAAAAATGTAAGAGAATTTCATATTACAAATAAATTTCACTAATTTTACTGTGTAATTATAAAATAACATAAACTGGGAGTACCTGCACGCGGTGAAGGCGGTAACAGTTTAGGACTGATTTTCGATGACAATGGTATATATCATTGAAAATTTGACTCTACTGGCCAAAACCCCTTTTTTTTTGTTATTTTATCGTATGAATATGCCTTCGGGCTTATGTTGTTTGAGTGTTTAATTTCCTTTTCCATTTATCTTCGTGACACTGTAGCCTACCCGGTAACGCAGGGGAGCAGTCATTTTAATTTAGATTTTTATTGATCAGGTATCTTCACAATAAAACTATGACCATGCCTAGAAAGAGGTCAAATCTTTCCCAATGTTCCAAGAGAGCTAAAAGATTGAGGATCATAAGATCCCAAGAATCTACCGAAGAGCGTCAGGAGAGACTTGATGTTGTTCGAGAACATTAGGCTGCAACTCGCTCCGTGGAAACCTCTTCGGGTCGCGAAGCACGCCTGCGTTCTCAGCGTATTCATTAGGTCTCTAGAGACCAGTAAAGAATATGATGCGCGACTGACCGCTGATCGTGAACGTCATGTATTGTCTCGCGAGTCAGAGACGTCCACGGAAAGAGAATTACGCTTGAGTTCCAAGCGTATCTACGCATCGACTTCTAGGTCTCTAGAGGAGGAATATAATAATGCGGTTACCAAAATGAAAACGATGACAAATGGACTGTATGTTTTGGTGGTTGTTGGAATGAAATAAAAGTAAAGCTCAGTGTGATAAAAGATTTAAATGGGAAAAATGATAAAAAATAACATAAATGGCGACCCCGTTGTCGCTGGCATAAGCAACAGGGTCCGCGTACGAAGTCGCGGGCAGAAGCTAGTAAATAAATAAAGCTGCGGTGCAACAGCCCGCTTTCACACAGGCAAAATTTACGTCAAACCAGCCCGACAAGCCGTGTAAGCCGCCGCATCGGATGAAGCCTCCGGTGGCCTGTCGTGGCCCGTACGATCCCCCGGGAGTGGGAAGTTATAAGGCACGCCGTGGAGCGGTACGAGGGCGTCCGTCGCGGCGTGTTCGTTCTACTGTCTTGTTGCTTTGTTTATCAAATATTGCCTACTGAATAAAACACACACAGCGGCTGCACCCGCAGCTATAAACTCCGCATCACCTGACAAAATGGCATAGCGGCCAACAGGCCGCACTAGGCCGCCACACGCTGTGGCACAGCTCGGCATGGGCCGCGACCGTCTTCGAGAGGCCTGGTAGCACGCAGCCCCTGTCGTATATCAACGTTCATGTCCCAGACATATATCAGACAGCAAATCATCTTTCCTGCCCATTTGAATAAGGTTCTAGCTTGTTCTATGGAATACTTACTCAGCTGTTCAGTTATGTGTTCTGTCGTCTCATTTCCTATCATTCTAATCCCGACTCCATGACTGTGTTGAGTCACCCCCACCACGCACCCGCCGCGCCATCTCACACGACCTACTCCTACAAGTTATCGTACTTCATGAAAATAAAATAACTCACATTCGATTTTAAACTTAGTTCAGTTCGGCCACGCGACCGACCGAGGTTGCGCAGGCGCTCGTTCAATAAGGCTGGAGTGTCGGCGGCCGCTGAATTAAAGGAGCAACTGGACTGCAGCTCACTTTAATGTATGCTTGCATCAGCTTTTTTAATACTCATGATGAAAGTTTGGATTATGGATATAAAAAAGTTCGTTTGACATTTCTTTTTGAGACAGCGTTTCACAATTTCGTAGGCGAACTTTAGACTGACTGATTGCAAACGATAGCTATAGCTTGTGAGTAGTATTGCTAAGCAAACTGAGAACAATTGCTTACAGCCCCTATTCCATGCCCAGGCAATCATTGTCCATTCCAAGGTTACCCGGAAGACATCGCAGAGAGCGATAAAGCTGCCCATTGTATATTGTAATGGTTGATTATTTTATTCTATATTTTGTAAAGTATATAATATGCAAATAAAAAAATATATATTTCGCTACATTTCTGCTCAATAGTACTTTTACCGAAAATAAAACAGACACGCCCTACACTTCGAGTAAACAGGCGAAATGTTACAAATAAAACACACAAAAGTAAAAAGCTTTTGAGCAATGTTTGGAAATAAGGAAGCTTTAGAAAATGTAAAGTTCAAATGTACTCCACAGCCGGACTTCCTGAATCGACCAATAGCGCTACTGTCCAGAAAGAATGCCCCAGGAACCCGAAAGGCCAAAATATAAATCCGACATAAAGGAAACCGTGAAATATCTTTTTATTCCTTTTATAATATCAAAAGCAAACAAACTAAGGAATTTAAGAACATTTTACAACATCGTTTCTCGTTCCAACATTATTCCCACAATTGATCCTTTCCTGGAGGTTCTCGAGCGAGAGGAGGCCATTCAGGCCATCATTGTCAAACTGTGGTGTCGCGAAGATTGTATGATGTTATGAGGTAAGTTGGCTCGTTCCAAACATTCGGCCAACGTTTCACAAGGCCCATGTTGGTAATATTGGGACTATTGAACCTTTAACAGCAGTCAGCGTCGTGTCGTGGCTTAGAGCAAAGATTAACATGTCATCTGCGACTGAGCGTAACATAGGGCTGTATACTGTCTGGAGTTAGATAACTTTCTGCCGAGATCACATAACGTTAATAAGTAATCTATTTAGATTAGAGGCGCCATATTGAAATCTCTTAACTTCTGAAAGACATTCCTTGAAAATAGTCTCCAGTCTATCCTTTGTTAATGTAATGGTCAGCTGAACGCGTCTTACTTAAGTAGCTTTATTTATTTATTCTCACCTTTCCTCTTTTAACGTAAATCTAACCGTTTGTCTCATCACAAGTCCGTTGCCCACAACACGGTTGTGAGAAGGAGACCACTCTTGGTGACGTCACCGAACGTACATTCCGCATCATGTTCCCACTTGGAATTACTGGACGTCTCTAAAACCCGACCTCCCACTGCGTGCTGCGCTATACTGCGATCAACATTAGGTCGTCCAGATCGCTTGTAACTAGATCGCAAACATAACTAGATCGCAAACACTGCCTACATAATCCAAAGTACTATTTTGCTCGATTTCAGAAAGCCTATTCGTTTATCAACAATATATCATACTAGCTGACCCGACAGACGTTGTCCTGTCTTAACTGTGATACCTACCCTACCTACCTACCTACCTGCCTACCTACCCTACCTACCTAGCTACCTAACTGCCTACCTACCCTACCTACCTAGCTACCTACCCTACCTACCCTACCTACCCTACCTACCCTACCTACCTACCTACCCTACCTACCTACCTACCCTACCTACCTACCTACCCTACCTACCTACCCTACCTACCTACCTACCTACCCTACCTACCTACCTACCCTACCCTACCTAAAAAAAAAGAAAAAATTAAATGTATTCTGCTATTCAGGGCGGAGACAAATCCAACGAAACAAAAACCATGAAAATTGGTCCAGCAGATCTCGAGTTATAACGAAGGGAACAAACTCGTCTTTCTTTTATATATATAGATTGTTACATATTTATTTATTTATTGGATCCAATCGAGACTACACAATTACCAACATAACAGGGACAAGCACAAGTGTGCGCTTCCAATTTGTGGGCGACCACATCATTTACTTTTAATCTAGGTGCAGTGAGTTTGACAAGGTAAAAATATTAGAATTATAACTTAAAATGCACAAAAATTTTAAAACGTAAACCGAGTGATATAATAAGAAAAAGAAACGCGCCGTTCCGGTTCCGCCCCATCGTTAATGATTTCTGAAAAAGTGTCCTATATAGAGACATCGTTTTATTTTTCCTTTATTCTTTACAAAAACTTCTATTACACAGAATAATTTCAGATTTTCTCTATACTAACTTCGGGGTAAGGGGGGAACAGTATTTTTATTTATTTATTTATTAATCATGGAAGACTTACAGCTAAACAGAATAAAAACAATAAATGAGACTGACAGCCAATTAAAAGTTTTCACTTGTAATAAACAGTTTGAAAAGTGTGTGTGAACAACACAATACAATACAGCTACCAAGAAGAAACAGGATAATAATCAAGCTAAACTTAATTTACATTTTAAACACAATATAAGAATTAAAACCTGATCTTACAAAACCTAATTAAAATTTAACTTGTAATGAAAGGGTCAAAATCATGCTGTCTGCACATGATATTAAAATTATTACTCGCACGCACTATAAATGAGTTTTGCCTAAAATTCGTAGCGGTAAATGGAACTCACAGCGTTGTTTTCCATCGCTTCGACCTTCCAGGAAGGTTGAAATAAAATCTGGATAGAATATCGGAATTATTACCTAGTAGAATGATTGAAAATTTTGAATAATGAAATGCAGTCGGAGATTGCTCGCCGATTAATAAGGGGTAATATATGATACTTGTTACAGAGATAATCTTCAGACCGGTACGGCACCTTCTGATGATAACACAAATACTTGATGAATCTTTTCTGGGTGCTCTCTATACGATTAATGTACTTGTGGTAACATGGATTCCAGATTTCAGGAGCAGAGGATTTGTAAAGTTTTAGCTTGACTGAAGCACTTGGAGAGCCGCGTTATGATACCTAGTGCTTTAGATGCTATAGCGACTATGGCATCGACATGTGATTCAAACGTAAGCTTAGAATCGTGATAGACCCCCAGATCTCGGATGCAATTCGTTGTGAGAAGTACTTGATCACCTAAATTATACGATGAATGGATAACTTACTGAACGCTTTCGAGAATATGTTAGAACCGATCATTTAGCAGGGTTGAGATCCAGCTTACTCCCACGACAGTAGGCTTCCAGACGACGTAGATCGTCGACATGTTTAGTGGGTAATCGGACAGTGGGGTGCGGTGCTCACGTTATGACATTTTTGTTGTATCTTAGTTGGGCTCGATTTAGGTCTGTTGAACCGCCGGCTCTGTTTCTACATGGACTAATATTTTATGAATATGATGGATACTATGGACCAATAAAATATTTCATTCTTATATTCAAGCATTTTTATTTTCTACTTCTTACAGGTACAAACCTACATATTTATCACCACCATGCACCTGCAAATGATACGCAACGCAATCCTTAGAAAAGTGGGCATTCTCCTTTAACAAAGTTAGGTGGTGTTTCTTGTTTTGCGGTTATAGCCCCCTGATTGACCTGGCAATCCAGGTTTATGGATCACAATGAACAGACTGCTAATATAATGTTTGTTGTGCTATTATAAGTACACTTTAACACTTATTGTTGCTGTTATTAAATTCGTGTATGTACTAAAAACGGCAAATCAAAAAATTACAACATAATGGATGGTTCTCTGCCTGTTCGCCGAAAATTGTTTGCCAAATTTTCACTTGCCAACCAACGTTTCGCAGAATTTTATTTCGCCGAATAATCATTTGCCAACTTATCATATAATTTTGTTTTATTTCCCAACCTCATAGTTACCAACTGTACGTTTGGTCTGCTTTTCATAATGACACTTTTCAAAATGCCAACTTTCATTTAGCAGAATTTTTTGTTTGCGTAATATTCTAATAATAGAATACGGCATAGAACACGGTATTAATCTTGCACCAAAAGTATGTGTGTTAGATTTCGAAAAAGCTGCAATTCTGAGTCTTCGATCAAATTTTGAAGAAATTTATTTACAAGAATGCCATTTTCATTTGGGACAAATTATATACAGGTAGTTATTGTAAATTTTTTTTTTTACTTTAACAATATATGACCTAACCTGTTTCCTTTTACAAAAGCGATTCACTTCTGGCACATCGCCGGCCGCTGCCGCGGCACGCTCGCTTCGTTCGCTCGGCTCGTGCGTTGTTTGTCATACTCTAACCTAACCTAACCTATCGTAACATCGCTAAGAACCTTACACTTCTGTTGTATACTTATTAAAAAAAAAATGTTTTAGGCAAGTTCAAGAACAGGGTTTCGCTAAAAGATACGCAAGCGATATACAGTTTAATAAAGAAGTAAAGTGTTTGTTAGCACTCAGTTTTCTGGAGGTATCTGAAATATACGTATATTTCAACAGCATCCAAAAAAGTATTGCTGTGCATTGCTGCCAATTTAAAGATTTAATGTTATTTTTGAGATTGTTAAATAAAAAAATTATGTAAAATTAGTTTATTTTTTACCATTATATGAAAAGGGAATTGTTACACTGACAAAACGTCATTCGTCTAATAGTTGTGTGGCCTAGTGAAATGGTTGACAAATGATAAATGTCCCAAACGTTTTGTGTCAGTAATAATAATCTGCTTAACAATAATTCTACCAAATGAAACGTTGTCATACAAAAATTTGCTAATCGTTAGTTGTCAAAGTGAAACATCGGCGAAACGTTGGTTGGCAAGTGAAAATTTGGCAAACAATTTTCTGCGAAAAGGCAGGACACCATAATGGATACATTGTGTGCATTCATTAATTTGAAAGGTGTCGTTGAGGCCTGATGTCAGTAGGCAACCCGTTCTCGAACGTGCGCTAAGATAGGTAAGAACATGAGTGAGGATCGACGCCACACGGATCTTGGACTACCTACACGAGTGTTTAGTTAACTGACTTGTAAGTCAAAGACTTGATTGCGAAGCGAAAATGTCTCCTTAGAGTGCTCAGTGCTCAGTGCCGGCGCGCCAGGACGATCAATAATGTACGAGCAGGAGGTTCGACTGTACGTGTGTCCACTCGCTGGAGGCGGGCTCATTAATATGTACGGCGTGAGGCACTGGATCATTTGGATGTTATGTGAGAAGTGTAATGAATGTCATGTAAATGTCAATCACACACAGGTACTTACTGCCTACCTACTGCAAACTCCACGTCGCTTCGTAAATTGAACTTATGCGAGTCGGTGTTTCGTTTGGTTATGGCTACTATGCCGAATTTTAGCAGAAGAATTTAATATGTAAGTACTTTAGCAAAACATCTACAAGTTTCGGTGGGTGTTGAACTTTTGACTCGAATTCAAACTATAAACAATAGCGAACCGGCCATTAACAATGGAAATATTATAATTAACATTTTAACGGGCATTCTCATTAAAATACTTCATAGGTAGTCGTTTTTGTTAAAAAAAGGGTGTCAAGTAACGTAATTAGGTAAACGCCATCGAATAGCACCAAGAATGGAGTACTCGTAAAACAAGCAAACAGTGGGTGCCTTCCTAGTTTTCATAATAGGGATGATGGCCAAAATGTATTATTCAGTCCGTCAGCTGTTCATTGGACACCTACGTTCACACTTATTTTTCTTTTTTCACGTTATCAACAGATTACGTCGATATATTGTGTTAAAATGTGGCATGACGTCACTCCTTTGTAAATTTTTTACTGAGTTGTGACGTAGCGCGCCCCCCACTCCCCAACTTTAATGCGTTTTATCTAAGTCATTTTTTATTAATGTGATAACGCAAAAACTACTAGTATAGTCTAATTTTTTTTATTATCTGACTGACGCAATACAAATAATTTCTTTTTTTTTTACTCTGTCATCATCCCTATTACCTATACTTAGTGTATTTCTTTTATAATGTCCAATTTGGTAAACAAACACGGGACAAAAATTGTGATTTTTCATATCAATCATACTCTTTAAGTTAAGCATAAACGTCTTGATCTTTGTATAATACACATAAGACATGAAATATACAAAAAAAAGACTTCAGAGACACTTACATTAACTAGAAATCTAAATATTAGTTGCGACATTTGCTTACCAAATGAGACAACTAAAGAAAAATACACTATAGGTATATTTATTGATACGCCGCAGCTTTAGAAAGCTCTTCGGTTTCAAAGAAGTACAAAAACTTGGCGCAGAGGTGGTTTATGACCTGGATTAATAATAGGTTATACGTGCCCTTGGGATAATTTCTATCATCCACGCTGGCGAAGCCGCTGGCAGCCGCTAGTAAATTTCAATATTTAGGAAAAAACTAAAGTTTCAACAAACCCGGATGATTTAAATACTACACCGGAGTATTTTCATCCATTTGCGATTGGGCTCTATTCGCCTTTCAGTAACTGCTTATTGTAAAACATGAAACAGCTGATGTCGGCATCCGTTTCTCGGTCACCCCTGTACAGTCTACGCGTATCATACAATTGCATTTTGAGTATTATTAATCTACTAGCTGACCCGACAGACGTTGTCCTGTCTTAACTGTGATATCTACCCTACCTACCTACCTACCTACCTTACCTACCCTACCCTACCTACCCTACCTACCCTACCTACCCTAGCTACCCTACCTACCCACCCTACCTACCAACCCTACCTACCCTACCTACTTACCCTACCTACCTACCCTACCTACCTACCCTACCTACCTACCTACCCTACCTACGTAACCTACCTACCCACCCTACCTACCCTACCTACCTACCTACCCTACCTAACTACCTACCTACCTTCCTACCTACCTTCCTACCCTACCTACCTACCCTACCCTACCTACCTACCTACCTACCTACCTACCTACCTACCCTATAGGAGGAAAATCAGCAGCTGATCGAAAAAAAAAAAAATTAAAATGTATTCTGCTATTCAGGGTGGAGACAAATCCAACGAAACAAAAACCATGAAAATTGGTCCAGCAGATCTCGAGTTATAACGAAGGGAACAAACCCGTCTTTCTTTTATATATATAGATTTTGTTTGCAACACACACACATACGCCTTGTGGAATGCAAATAAAGCCGTTTCTTGGTAGGCACACGCTGTGGCAACCGCTGAGCACGCTCGCTGGTGGGGTCCACTTGGTCCAGGGCCATCGGCAACTATGTAGCGGTGCCGTCTTCTGATTTTTTTTTTTCTTTTGTTGCATTTAAAGTAGACTTTTTGCTAGAAATTGCATACGTAGGTACTTGGGAAGTTTATATAAAACCATATAATAGAAAACCATAGCTATTTAATTTATATTTGACATAAAAGTTACTTTTTGAGTAGGTACAGAATAAACCTGAACAAAGTTAGTTCTTGTATTATTATTTACACTTTAGTATATTTATCGTCGATAACCATAACTAACTTCTAATAAAAATGAGAAGAACAGGACTTCTCGAAATGATTGAGATGAATAATCTTGTGCTCTATACCATTTACCTACTTATTTACCTCGTAACCCTAAATGTGAATTTATATTAGTTGTAGTTTCAGTCATGTAACCTGAGTAACAACGAACGAACATATTTGGCATCATATCACAACGGTGACAACAGCAGACATCATTCAACATTTGTTGTCCTAGCTTCCCTAGTGACAATCAAACATTACGTTGGATCCAGTTCAAATATTTTTGTGGTAAATGTGTCACGTCGTTTACTTGGCACACCTTGGGGTCCAAAGTGACACAGGGTTCTAACCCCAAACTAAGCAATATTGTTAGGTGTGGCAATAAACGGGCATATAACAAAACTTTATGACAATACAATCTTAATACTAGCTTCACCGACAAGCAAAGGTTGTGGTCATATAATAAAAACAATATATTTCTAAAATAAAAATAAGCCAATAAAGAGAATAACAGCTAACCGTATTATTAGACACGGACCCGAAAATTACAGCGACATAACAATGAAGCGCTCCGTAAAGCGCGCACTAAAGTAAACGGCTCACTAAACACGCGGCATTACGAACGTACGCAATGAACCGCGCGCACTGGGGCGACACGCGCACTACGGGATAAATGCGCGCGGTACGCTTAGTACGCGTAAGGTTTATGTCTCAAGATGGATGTCGCGCTTAAACGATGTTACACGTCGCGTGCGGTAGTTTATAGTCAAGCTATTTTAACGCAGATTAATTGATTTCATAGACCGTTATACGCGAGGCACACTATCTCACGACCTCAGACACCCCAATTACCTATATAAATATTGAATTGTGAGCACTGGGTAAGCAACTGAGTTTATTACTGAAGTTTATTCTTCTCCTTAGACGACCCAGTGCAGTGACACAATTTTATCTTATCTCATGCATTCTTATCAAAAAAACTATACCATCGTAAAAAACGGCGCTCACATCCAATTCCCTTCCAGGTCGGGGGTGGCGCGGGGCAGCTGCTAATAACCGCTACAGATAATGTAAGTATTCTAAATTATTCACACACTTGACTTGAACTTGACGTTTATAGAAAAAAAAGTTTGTATTAATGTGATCATTTTTAGGGTTCCGTACCCAAAATGGTAAAAAGGAATCCTTAAAGTGCGACACAGCCGGTGTGTGTTTCCGTCTGTCACAGCTGGATATCACAAGAACTACTAATGCTATTCACTTGCAATTTGGAATAGTTTTAGATGACGGTTTGCTAACTATTTTGCAAATAAGAAAGATATAAAAATATATGTTCCTATTGCAACGGGTACTGAAAGGGGTTCTTAAAAATTCGATATAAATATAATTCAGCGCAGTATGCACATTCTCAAACATTTGTTTGTTTTGTTTAAGGCCGCACAGTTTTAGTTGTACTTTGTAGAATGACAGGAAGTTAGGAATCACGATCTTTAAAACTAAAAATCGTTTTTTATTCGAATTTTTAATAATCTCCAAAAAAATTATAATTAGAATATCATCTAAGAACTGTGCAGATGGTACTATATTATCTTGGAACCTAGCTCAACTGTGATCATGTGCAGAGCCACGTGGCGATTCCACAGAGGTCCGATCCGGTCCTCTACGCCTGAAGGAACGGGGTCTTTTCTCATTTGAATCAAGCTGTGTGTTGTGAAGCGTGGCTTTAATTCGTTCAGCTACCTATCTTCCATTTTCTTAAGAATATCATCAAATGGATCATATTCGTCATATTGCATCATGCGTCATATTGCATGCGTCATATCATCATATTGCAGATGTAAGTACTTGATATCTGCGTCGCTCGACGTGATGTCACTCGTCGGTTAATTCTGCCAAGACTAAAGGTAGTCTGCGACGCAGTGAACGCTTGCACTTCGGTGGGAAGGCGGTTGCCCTCAAACTGCGTAAAATGTCATCGCTGATACCATCG
Organism: Hyppa rectilinea; assembly: GCA_951799385.1. Classification (NCBI taxonomy): domain Eukaryota; kingdom Metazoa; phylum Arthropoda; class Insecta; order Lepidoptera; family Noctuidae; genus Hyppa; species Hyppa rectilinea. The sequence goes on from OX637317.1 coordinate 335,168, forward strand.
CCAGCTCGATTTTCAATCGGATCATTCCTCTTGAGTTAGCAGTTGGCGCAGTTATTGTCTGCGCGAAGAACATAACCGATTGATACGCTCTCTTTTTGATTTATTGTACTTACCCGTCTGTGGTGGATTGACGATGGCACAAGAAAGGCAACTTTGAACGTCAAAATGAACAAGAAATATAATTGATAGATAGAGTCGCCCTTCTAAAAGGTAGTTTCGTATGGAGAAAAATGGGCAAGAAATCCACAGAATAAAATACTATACCACTGGACCGAATGCCAATGATTTATCCTGAGAGATTGAGGCTATGCCTGTGAGACATACACGAAGAGATTTTAACAATAACTGATATCTGCAAACCTTATTTTGTTTTGTTAAAAATAATGACTTTATCTATATACTAATCTGTCAAGAAAGTACCGGGAAAAGATCAATAATACACAAAATGTCTGTTATTCATCCAAATTTATTTTATCACCTTCAAAGTATGCTCTTTTAGAAACGATACACTTGCGCCAACGAATAATCCATTCATCAAAACATTTTTTAAACGCTGCTTTCGGAATTGAGTTCAGTTCTCGCCGCGAATTCTCCTTTATGTCTTCTATCGATTGAAAACAGGTGCCACGAAGTGGTAATTTGAGTTTAGGAAAAAGAAAAAAGTCAGCAGGAGCCATATCTGGTGAATATGGTGGTTGCTGGATGGTATTTGTTGAGTGTTTGGTCAAAAATTCGTTCACAATGATAGCCTTGTGCGAAGGCGCATTGTCGTGCTGCAAAATCCAAGAATTTTCTTTCCACAAATCTGGCCTTTTTCGTCGAATTTGCTCTCTTAAACGCCGCATAACGTTCAAATAATATTCTTTATTTACCGTTAGACCTTCCGGAAAGAATTCTGAGTGCACAACACCGCGATAGTCAAAGAAAACAGTCAACATGACTTTGACTTTTGATCGACTTTGGCGTGGTTTTTTCGGTTTCGGTTCAGTTGGAAGGCGCCACTCCGAAGCTTGTTGACTAGTTTGCATGTCAAACTCGTAAACCCACGTCTCGCCACCAGTAACAATGCGTTTCATGAATTTTGGGTCCAAACTGACTCGTTCTAGCATGTCCTCAGCGACTTTCATGCGATTGAGTTTTTGGAGAAAATTCAGATCTTTTGGGACTAGCCGAGCAGCAACATGTTTCATACCCAAATGATTAGTTAAAATGATACGGATCGACTCGTGAGATACAGAAAGTTCGGCGGCTATCTCTCTCAGAGTTGAATGGGGATTTTCAGTCACTATTTTCTTCACTTTTGCAATGTTAACTTCAGTTGCAGACGTTGACGGCCTACCAGAGCGAGGCAAATCTTCCATCACATCTCGACCGCTTTTGAACGCTTTGAACCACTCATAAGCACGTTTTTGATAAAGTCGATTCACCGTAAGCCTTCTGTAACATTTTCAGTGACTCCGAACACGAAATTCCATTGGCGATGCAAAATTTAAGACAAACTCTTTGTTCGATATTTTTGTCCATTATGAAATTCGCAATACACACTATACATATATGATATTACTAAAACCAGCACTGTATTTAATATAAATAACAGATGCAACTCAAACTCCGCGCCAAAATGGAAAACAGTTGTGCCAATCTAACAACTACAAAAAAAACAAAAATTTGAATCTGGAACCATAAACAAATCATCCATTCCCGATACTTTTTTGACTGAATGTATATGCTTCTTTGAGATTGCTTTATTTGTTAAAAAGAACATGCTTCTATTCAGAAAACCATCTGACCATCGCTATAAAATGATTAGAGAAGAATATAGACATGAATAATGCGTTCAACCACCAAAGACTGCTTTGATGCACATGGGCATACTTTGCATGGCACCAAAAATATTTAATAAATTACCAAATGAAATTAAGGACTTGAACAAGGACTAAGGACTATTAATTAAGGACATATACATTACTCAATTTAAAAATAAATCAAGACATATATTATTGGAAAAATGTTATACTATTGATGAATTCCTTAACACGTTGAGCGCCAACGCGGTCACCGGTGACCGCGAACAATAGTTTTCTATTGTGTTTGCTGCGTGGCAGTTAATGACTTAATGAGAAACTTAAACTTATTTGACGTTGATATTTATTTAATTGACATTGTTTTTTTAATTCTATCATTGACATTGTATATTTATCTTTTTTCCATCCATTATTTATTTGAATACTGTTAATGTTTTTTCTGTCTCAAGTGATTTTACACGTTTTATATTAGCTTCACCTGTATGTTTGTATGTTTGTAACCGACTCCTTTGGGCGCGATTTTGACCCACTTTAAACGGCCAGATTTCGTTCAAACTTTGTAGATTTATTTAGCCAATACATTGACCATTTTGATGACAATACATTGATTTGATAACATTATTCCATTTTTCAAGTAGCAAAATAAGTTTCTTTTAATTTATATAATTATCTTCTATAATCGATAAGGCAGGAATTGATGTTAATTTTAAATTTCAACCATTATCTTTAACCGATTTATCTAATTTATTAGGAATTTTTTGAATAACAAAGAGAATTTTTAATTCAATAAAGCAAATAATAGTTCAAAAAACAAAAAAAACACGCTTTTATAAATAAACCAAACTAAAAAGTAGGAAATAAATAATAGTCATTTTTTTAAAGCGTGTGGTGCTTTTTAACGTAATATTCACCACCCCACGCTTTTTTCTTATTTACAAAAATTGTTTTCTATTTTTAGTTGGGTTCTCTATAAAAAGCGTGTCTCATAGTTAATGTAATTAATATTTTTTTGGGTTTTATTGTAGTTATTTTATTTTAATATATTTTACTACATTATTTGTTGATTATTATTTTTAATAATTATGAATGATCATATAAAAGAGTGTACTTTTAAGGTAAATTTTTTGAGGAACTAACTATTTACTATTAAGGTCTCGTTCTCTCCCTGATCTCGTCTATATATTATTATTAAAATGTACTGAAATGAAATGTAATGAATTTGTATTTGAACAGTCCCTTAGGCCTTATTTGTCTCGGAAACCTGAAAATACAACAGGACATTCAAAAGACCTACATTTTTGCTACTTTCCATTGCTGCTAAGAATGTTTCTGCGTACCCACACTAGGCACTGAGCAAAGGACGATGTTTTACTGATCTTATATGACTGAGATATTTGTGCGGAGCGTTCCCACAACCAGCCTCCACGCACATCAAATGAAATTATTAATTACAAACAATTTTTCACAAATACGTACCTACATATTTGTTCAGTATTATCATGTTTATTCTGCATTTATTGTTTCCTAGTAAGTGATTTGATCGCGCGCTGTACGGTACGTAGGGCTCATGCCTCTGGAGTCATGACACTTACATCCAAATGATTTTTTTTACGTACCATCATAACATCACTCCTATAATCCCCGAAGGGTAAGGCAGGTGTGTACCTATAGTAAGCCCACATTTCATTCGTTATGGTTGTGTTCCACGCAGGGGGCGAGTCTAAAATGATTCTCTCTCAGTTTAAGTAAAATTGTTAGTGTTCGCTTTGATTTCTGTGAATCTATTGATTGTAAATGTTTGTATATAACTTTGAACTATGTTGTTGAGTATGAAATAAATGTTTAGGTACGTATTAATGATTCAGTTTTCAAAATATTTGCCAATCATCTTAATTTAATAACTTCAGAAAAAAACATTGACATGAGTATCAATTTGTATTTAGAAAATAAATATTGTAGATATTTTGTCGCAATGAAGTGGTTTTCGATGCACCTAACTAACCCTAAACACAATATGTATGTATTTGTACAAGTTCTCTTCGCCCGTATAGTTAGTAGCCGCCGCCGCTGCGCCGCCGGCACATTGCCACAAATGTGATTTGCGCACGACACAGCCCGCGGCTGTGGCGGAAACCTGATCAAGTCGTGGCTTGGATATTTCCTACAAATACATTATTACATTTTTCTATCTACGCTTTTCCGTTTCCGTGACTGACTAAATTGAAAAACAATCGAATCCTCTACAGGCAAACGTGTGTGAAAAATTATGGAACATTCCAAGTACAACTCACACGCCGGCGCCGGTGAATACCCCAAATACCGGGCTAGGCAGTTTTGTATAAACCGGGAATGGTTTATGCTAAACTGCCTTTTCGACAGATATTTAAGTGCCATGTCATAAGAGCCGCTGCCATCATCCAGGCATTGATTCAGTTTACGGATAAACTCGACCCAATGACACTTAGTGTGACGTAGAGATCGAACCTAAGTACCCTATGCTTAACAGTCGCACTTGCCGCCACTACACCAACGAGGCACTCGAGCTGCACTACACAGTAAAATATTTATTATTTTAGATAAAAGTTTACATATGTATCTCGGGGCCCTGGGGTCCAGGACCGTAGAAGGCGTACGAGGGGCCAACGCCAACTCGCAGAGGTCCCTTTGACCATTTTATGGTTTATTATATTTTAATGTTGAATAAATATTATATTTTTGTATGGTTACACATCGCGGCGAGCGTGCCCGATGACGTGCTGGGCGTACTGTGTGACAGGATCATTCTAAGCTCGAGGTACTGTATACTGAGTTGTGTGACGTCACACTACCTCAAAGCCGTCCCATATGTATCAGGAAGCGTTTCTACCGCTATTCACTGTCCCGAAGTGATCGAGTTTGATCAGTATCTCCGCAAACTGTAATGAGACGTGTTGAGACGCGCGCGATATCTGCGCATAAACTTAGATATATAACTTCAACATAGAAACTTTATGAGATGTTGAGTGACACGCAAATGTTGAGAATCGATTTTATTTAATCTTGAGCGACACTATACAGTGATCACTATACACCTTGAGCTGTTCGTAGTGCGCAGTGAGCAGCACTACGAAAAGTATATGATATGTATCGGAATGTACTACTAGCATGTGTACATCTGCATAACAACAACAGTAATGAGAAAATGAAACAGACGATTCTTTATGAAAAAATTCATGGGTGTGGGCATTAAAATCCTCCAAAATGTAGAAACCCTTGATACCAGTTTTCTTCTACGGCTATAATAGATTGAATAGTATGGAGGCACTCGGTAAAAACGGTCCTCAGAACCGATAGTAAGCATGTGGACTCTAAATACACTAAATATCATTAGCTTTAGTTGACTGACATTAAATCAGAACAATCACATAACACATAAATCTACCAGACCATAATAATCCTTCCAATTTTCAGTAAAACATAATCTCATCTCCAGAGTTACGCCACCGCAAGTGTGACAGCTCAAGTTTAGCTGACACCTTCAAACTTAGAGCTCGAGTTTTAAGTTGTCTTACACGTAAATTGAACAAACAAAGTTCGCGACCATCTTCGAACCGTCCCAACTTATACGGTACTAACCACACGAAGAAGAAGACCTTATAAGTTTGAAGGCATTATCTAGTTTGACATTGAACAGTTAATCATTGGAAATTGCTACAGTTCATAGCTTCATTCTGGATTCTTCTTCTCAGCGTGTTGACGGCAATCTAAATAGAGGCAGCTTTGGTACCTTCAGTAGCATTCACTACATTAAAGGTAACGTCAGCTAAGGTAGCTGGAACGATGTTCTAGATGCTACGCTTTACGGCGATCCGTACCCGGCGATCTGTCCCCGCGATCCAGGCGTTTCCGACGATTACCCTCAAATATATTATACTAGCTTCTGCCCGCGACTTCGTACGCAGACCCTGTTGCTTATGCCAGCGACAACGGGGTCGCCATTTATGTTATTTTTTATCATTTTTCCCATTTAAATCTTTTATCACACTGAGCTTTACTTTTATTTCATTCCAACAACCACCAAAACATACAGTCCATTTGTCATCGTTTTCATTTTGGTAACCGCATTATTATATTCCTCCTCTAGAGACCTAGAAGTCGATGCGTAGATACGCTTGGAACTCAAGCGTAATTCTCTTTCCGTGAACGTCTCTGACTCGCGAGACAATACATGACGTTCACGATCAGCGGTCAGTCGCGCATCATATTCTTCACTGATCTCTAGAGACCTAATGAATACGCTGAGAACGCAGGCGTGCTTCGCGACCCGAAGAGGTTTCCACGGAGCGAGTTGCAGCCTAATGTTCTCGAACAACATCAAGTCTCTCCTGACGCTCTTCGGTAGATTCTTGGGATCTTATGATCCTCAATCTTTTAGCTCTCTTGGAACATTGGGAAAGATTTGACCTCTTTCTAGGCATGGTCATAGTTTTATTGTGAAGATACCTGATCAATAAAAATCTAAATTAAAATGACTGCTCCCCTGCGTTACCGGGTAGGCTACAGTGTCACGAAGATAAATGGAAAAGGAAATTAAACACTCAAACAACATAAGCCCGCAGGCATATTCATACGATAAAATAAAAAAATAAATAGGAGTTTTGGCCAGTAGAGTCAAATTTTCAATGATATACCATCGTCATCGAAAATCAGTCCTAAACTGTTACCGCCTTCACCGCGTGCAGGTACTCCCAGTTTATGTTATTTTATAATTACACAGTAAAATTAGTGATAGCTTTGATTTCCACATCAGATGTTTCTGATCTTCGATTTTATAAGTCAACAGGAAATGCCCATCATATCGAACAAGAAAGACGTCAAAGACGTCATTCCTATATGTGTTATGTTGTAGCTAGGCTCTTGGAGTTCCACAACAGGTGTTCCAGATCTTCAATTTTTATAAGTCAACAGAGAGTGCTCATCAGATTGAACAAATTGTGCTAAGACGTTATTCCTATATGTGTTATGGTGTAGCTAGGCTCTTGGAGTTCCACAACAGGTGTTCCAGATCTTCAATTTTTATACATCAACAGAGAGTGCTCATCAGGCTGAACAACTTTCGCTAAGACGTCATTCTTGTATGTGTTATGGTGTAGCTAGGCTCTTGGAGTTCCACAACAGGTGTTCCAGATCTTCGATTTTTATAAGTCAACAGGAAATGCCCATCAGACCGAACAACTTTTGCTAAGACGTCATTCCTATATAATGTTATAGTGTAGCTAGGCTCTTGGAGTTCCACAACAGGTGTTCCAGATCTTCGATTTTTATAAGTCAACAGGAAATGCTCATCAGACCGAACAACTTTTGCTAATACGTCATTCCTATATATGTTGCAGCGTAGCTGGGCTCTTGGAGTTCCACATCAGGTGTTCCAGATCTTCAAATTTATTCTCTCAGCAGAAAATGCTAATCACGTGGAACAATTTTTGCTAAGGTATCATTTTTGTATCTCTTATAGTTTAGCTGGTCTGTTGCGGTTCTGCATCAGGTGTTCAAGTTTCCAAGATAAATTATAGCCTATATGTTGCCCAGACTTAATACCTATACAACAAAAAAAATCATTCCAATCCGTCCAGTAGTTCCGAAGATTAGCGTGTACAAACAAACAGACATACAGACAAACAGACAACATTTTTTTTTTGGATTCATGCTCTATTATTGTTTCTAAACCCCCTCAATTATTTTTTTTTTAATATATTCAATGTACAGACACAGTTTTTTTACTGTTTTATTATATGTATATATAGATTATTTGACCACTTTTATGGTCTGCAATAAATTAAAAACGTTAAAAAAATAATTTTAATCAGGAATTTGAAATTAAATTGAATAAAAATTCCAGTCAATATCAGAACAACATTAAGAATGTAGTGGCCGGTCACGACATGCGTCGAGCCACATTACAGCGCACCAACACGTCGCAGTAATGGCTGAACCAGACATCACACATTTTTGTGCTCGTCCAAGAAGCGATCAATACACGTCTCGCATACTTTCGCGAACATCGCCATTGAGTGAATCGCCAGTGATCACATAAAACTGCACCATCATTTTATCTCCTTTTGATATGTATCCTCTTTAATGATATTAAGCTAATATTGCCGGCTTGCCAAACGTATTATCTGAAATCGTCGCAATATGAGTGGAATCTTCCGTCCGATCCCCTCACACATTGTGCTCCATAAAACGTCATCTGGCGTGTTGTGGCGTGTCGTTAAGGCTGTCGGACGCTGGTCGTGGGGCGGTCACCTCAGCCGCCGTGTCTTGGCGTTATCGTCACAATAAGCGGACGTCGTCCAACCACGTCAGAGACGGACGCAATCCGCCGCGCTATAAACATTTATTTCACTATAACCTGTTATCGCTGCTCTTTATTGTTATCGTTTGCATTCCCTTATAACTTAACACTAGCTATGGCATTTTAGTTTCGCTCTTCTTGGTAAACTTAATTATTTTCTATTTGAAAACAATACGAAGCATTCTCTTAACGCAAGAAAATACCAAACAAACAAAAACACAAGAGGAATAATGCATCCAGTATAGTTACGACTAAATTATGCGGCATTATTCCGTCATTTGTTTTTAACCGACTTTCAGAACTGCAATGTTAAATAAACAGCTTGTAACAGTCATCTCATATCAGAGTTGTTTGTTGGAACTCTACGTCACTACGCATATTCAAACCTTTCATACCAGTGAGCGTACCTACTATTTCTTTTATTACTCGTTACTTTCGGGCGGAGGTTATTTGCTAAAAATGTTGACGTGCTTCGAACGAGCAAATAACACTGAGATTTGTTACATTAAAACGAAAATAGAGTAATGAGACAGTACCCTTCGAAACATGAAGATTGTTGATATTAGTGTGAATGTGGACGACGTCGTTGACTGATACACAAACAAACATGGCGCCTATGTGCATGTATATGCGACGTCAATAGCACAATGTTGCTCGTCCACTTGACTCTGCTACAATTTGTGGCATGCTTGGACGTGCAGGTGGAGGGTGACCTGGCCTTCAACCTGCAGGTGCCCAACAGGGCCAGCGGCAGGGGTCGCTGGCTCCGCTTGGGTTTGGAGGCGGGCAGCCAGGTTCAGGAGCTGGTGGTCAGGGTGCGGCAGATGGAGAACAACGTTACGGTGGCGCGGAAGGTGGAGTGTATCTATCGGTACCCGGAGAAGAAACAAGTGGACGCTCTGCTCAGTAACATGATGAATGAGCTGACTAAGGTGAGACGTTCTTTTTTTCCATGTTTAATATACTTGAGTCGTGTTACTTAATTCCTCTTATTAGGGAGAATTGTAATAAAAGTACCAAGACACAATATGGAGACCACATTATGCAATTAATGAAACTCCCGCATCGAGGTTGTTTAATTTGTAATAGACTATGTTTTAATAAAATATGCAGAATTGCGAAGTATACAAGTTGACGATGATGGATAAAACAAAAATCCGTTCAACGCCTGGATTTTTACAGTAGCAAACGCGACACACACTGACGTATTACAGTAGCAAACGCAACACACACTGACGTATTACAGTAGCAAACGCGACACACACTGACGTATTACAGTAGCAAACGCGACACACACTGACGTATTACAGTAGCAAACGCGACACACACTGACGTATTACAGTAGCAAACGCGACACACACTGACGTATTACAGTAGCAAACGCGACACACACTGACGTATTACAGTAGCAAACGCGACACACACTGACGTATTACAGTAGCAAACGCGACACACACTGACGTATTACAGTAGCAAACGCGACACACACTGACGTATTACAGTAGCAAACGCGACACACACTGACGTATTACAGTAGCAAACGCGACACACACTGACGTATTACAGTAGCCAACGCGACACACACTGACGTATTACAGTAGCAAACGCGACACACACTGACGTATTACAGTAGCAAACGCAACACACACTGACGTATTACAGTAGCAAACGCGACACACACTGACGTATTACAGTAGCAAACGCGACACACACTGACGTATTACAGTAGCAAACGCGACACACACTGACGTATTCACAAGTAAAACATCCTCCCTCCGTTAAAATTCAACTCACTGTAGCTCCTCTTTGGTTGCAAGGGGCAAATGCGAACCAGAGGTCGGCGTATAGTTCGCTACACGGCTACACGTGAAACCCGATCTGGTCCAGAGAAGAGCCGTACAACGTGTCCAAGCCTCCAACATAGGGGAGGGACGCCATATTCAGTAGGACCATGTCCCCAATGTTGACCGCGTCAGTGTTGGTCTTCCATTTACGGCGAACGTCTAGGTACAACCTCGCCGTGAATGGAAGACCAAAAATACTTTCATTAAAATCACGTGACTAGAGGGCTGGCCTATTTTTCGGTCAAAGAATCAGCATTGCCATACAACGTGGCAATGCTGCCAGCCTTTTGGGAACATTTCCTGTTGACAGCGATGTGGACGAATTTTTTGATGCCCTTTGATTTATTTTATTTTGTTTCCTTCCTGTTATATACTTGTACATAGTTATTAAAATCATAATTTGTGATATTATTTAAATATTAAAGTTAAACAAAAATATTTCCTGGCCTTTTGGAGTAGCAAACACGAAAGATAATTAACGTAACAACGGCATAAACATAAAGTAATAGTAGTGCATATAAATAATCCCAAATTAAAACTCACAAATAAAAAAATAAATAACAAGATAAATTCAGTAAAAGTAAACACTGGTTAGACAACGTACGTTCACCCCATAAGACTAGCAACGGCTTGGATTCTTTTCGTTACTTCGTCGTTTCATTTGGTCAAACTTTTTACCGAACTTACAATTAGCCGAAATAACATTTGTTCGAAGTTCTATGTTTCTGAACATTAAATTATACCACTATTTTAACTACCAAAAGTGTTATAGTGGTTTTAAGGTGGTCCCAGTAAGAAGCATGCAAACAAGGATCTTGCTTCAAACATGCATATTCAAAGCATTCGTAGTGTGCAGACGTGCTCTATAGCAATATTTAATAAATAAGTACTTTATTATTAGTGACCGCCTTTAGCGCATTACTAACGTAATACAACTGTAAATGTGCCTAGTGTGTAGTTTTAGTGAATAATGAACACGGAACAGTGAACTACCAAAAATACAAAATGGATAACAGCCCCTTTAATCGAGTCGGCCTCGGCTGATGTTGTTTCCACGCCCGAGATCCAAAAATGGATGTCAGCCATCGAACTGCACTTAAATGAAATTTCCTCTATTGCCACGGATGGCAAACTCAACTCGGAGCAGAAAATGAAAATCTCTACACTATGCCGAAAAGTAGGTTCTGGCACCTCACAAATGGCAGTATTATACCAGTCGCTGAAGCAGAAAGCCATGCACGCTTACAACATGGTTGATTCCCTTAAAGAAGCGCATGATCTGACGGAACACATCTCGGACCTCAAGCAGACAATTAAGGACTCTAGTTCTGCGAAAAACGTTTCATTTGCTGATATGGTCAAGAAGGGAGCAAAGGACTTCGTTCGACCGAACAATTTAAGCTCAGTAGCTATTTATCCCAACGATAAATTAAAGTCCAGTGACGAAACCAAAGTCATTGTACAAAAAATCATACGCCCTGATCAAATGAAGCTTCATGTACGTGGTGTCCGCAAGACCAAAAATGGAGGCGTTATTATTAGTACAGAGACTAAACATGATGCTGAAAAACTCAAGCAGGCAGTCCAGCTCTCTACATCTGGGCTTACCGCCGACGAACCCAACAAGCGAAAAAACCTCGAATCGTGGTGGTAGGAGTGCCTACTACTTTGGCTGACGCAGAAGTCTTCAGGTGCATTTACGAACAGAACGTAGCCGACAAGTTTCCGGAAGTGACTATAGAGTCTTTTTTGACCTTGGTTAAATTGAGCCACAAATCTGGGAAAAAAGATACGTCGACCTGTAACTATATCATTGAAGTTCCAGCCGGTATACGTAAAGCCCAATCAAGACTTTTTATAAACTGGACGTCCTGCCCCGTCAGGGACTTCACCCTAGTAACCAGGTGCTACAAATGCCAACAGTATGGTCATGCAGCAAAAACTTGCAGAGAGTTAAAACCTACGTGTGGCCATTGCGCCGAAGATGGGCACTCGATGTCAGAGTGTTCGAAGAAAGCTGACTCACCGAAATGTGCAACATGCTCGCGTTTTAAAAAGCCCAACAACCACAAAACGGGAGACACTGAGTGCCCTGCTAGAAAAATAGCGGAATATAGGTACATCAACTCCATCGATTTTGAGGGCGCCTAGAGCGTCATACTCAAGGCCAAACTGCTGCTGACTCAACGTTATATTGCACTGGTCTACAAACCTGCGTATTTGTTGATGTCTAAGCATAATCATCGCCCGATGCAAAAATTGTGATTTAAGTTGTGACCTTAATCAATTCTGCTGACGCGAAATTATATCGTAACTGTGTAACTAGGTTATAAGGTGCAAGAAAATATGTATGTTACGCAAACTTGTTAAGAAATTATTTTCCATAGTTATTTTAATTTTAAGGTAAATAGTATGTAAGTGAACTAGGTTTAAATAAGTAATGAATTAGTTGAATATTTTCACTGTTCAAGATATCTTATGTTAAATATTGCAAAATGTTTTGTCCTACAAATACCATAACGTATGCGCTCCAGCCGCCTGTGATACAGGTTCATCCTAGTACAGGCATCTTACAATATAAATACCTTTACAAATTATTTTCTAAGATTTTAATGTTAATATTTTACCAATTTAATTCTGAATAAATATATTATTATTATATTATATTATGCAGCGTGCAAGCAACCATGCAACATGCAGCAAGCATTGTTTCTGACACGGCTTCGGCGCTGCGGGGTGTGGACGGCCCCACGCGAACTTATCGCTCACCACCGCAGCTGCTCGTCAGCCCGCGGGCCGGCCCACGCCCCCGCGCCTACGCAGGCTTAAATTGCACTCTGGCCAGGTAGGGCAGACAAGACTGCGTGAATTCTGTTTTGCAGCGATTTGATTCCGTCACTAAATTTTGTAGCATTGAAAAACAAAACATAGTTTGGGCCAGTGGTATGAAAACTACTGCCAAATTTCATAAATAAAAAAATATTCATTAAATGATTTTTTGAATAATTATGTTTTCTATTAATGAACATTTATATTTTGATAACATATTAGTACTTCAGGTCACTGTCGTTAGGGCACGCCACGGTAGTGGCGGTAAGAGGCTTTGAGGAGTGGCTAGAGAGGCGTCACGGCGCCCTCACCTACCGCCTGACGCAGGTCCTCACCGGACCGGATGTTTCGAGAGGTTCCTGCTCCACATCAGGTGGGAGGAAACGCCCGAGAGTCAACATTGTAAGGATCACACAGAGAACACAGTGTAGCATACGCTGGAGATCTGCCCTGCTTGGGTGGAACACCGCCGTGTCCTCGTAGAGGTGATAGGTGGCGGCGGCGACCTCTCGCGTCCGGCCCTGGTGCAAGCCATGGTCCGGAGCGAGAGGGAGTGGGAGGCAACCAACCTCCTTCTGTGAAGCAGTTATGCTCGCGAAGGAGGTGGTGGCATGGATGAGGGACAGGACCTCACGTTCCAGCCGCCGCGGGAGACGCTCCGGGCGTCGGGAGCCGCGTGACGACTGCCACCCACCGTAGACGCGGGCCTACGGACGGTGAGTAATGGGTAGCTCACTGTCCGATCAGGACCACGCGCGCTTCAAAGAGATGTACGCAGTTTAGAAGGGGTCCGTTAAGGGCGAAGCCTGCCGGGTAAGCGGAATTGTCCGAAAGGGTTACCGCTATCCCGGCACATAAGAGGGTTTATGGAAGGAATATGGATGGGTTTTAGTCAGTAAGAGTCTGACACTCTTTCGCTCCACCCAGAGCGGCGGGGGCCATTTGATGATTTTACACCCTCAAAAAAAAGATCATATATAGCGCAAGGTTAGTAGGGGATACGAATTGGTGTCAAAATAAAAATTATTTATGTATTATCGGTATTTGCCACCGACTTCCGAAATTAATATGATTTGCACTTTGTAGTGTTATTTCGGAAATTGGTTGCTTTTTCAGTAAGAAAGTTTTTTATCGTTAGAAAAGGCGATAACAAACAAGTTTGGGCTTAAGTTAAATGCAGAAAAATTTAAAACCTTGATGTACTTAATCAAAAATATGTAACAGCACTAAGGCAACATAAAAACCTGCCAGTAGTTATTAAGCTTCGAGTTTTCTTCTTTATTTCAATCACTGCGCGAAAACGAAAACTGCAAACAAATCAGTTGTGACGTCACAACTGATACAGAGGAAATGTCATTAATAACCTTTTTTTTTCTTTTTGTCATCTGAGTCGATGTCGACTATTCTGCCCGTATCAATTACCCATCTCCAAGTAGGTGCATTAATTTCATACTGATACTAGCAGAATATTCAAATTCACTTATGCCTTACACAAATTTTGAAGATCTTATTATATATTTGCCGTCGTCTTGGCCACTGATATTATTGGATGAAACATGAAGTAAGATATTACTGCCGACCTGTCCTATCGTACGGTATCGTGTGTGTACCATTTTTAGCGCCTTCTGGAAGGAGACATATAATTTTGGTCTGATTCTCAATATCGTATTGGACAAACAGCACTGGTTGTAGAAAATTACTAAGCTTTCAAGGTTGTATAGAATAAGTTTCTTCAGTACAAGTGAGTTCAACACTTATCCTGGCGCTGCTACCAGTCCATAGACAATATATGTACCAGTCAATATATAATACTTGGTACCTTAAAGCATTTAACCTAAATGCTCTAAGCTTGGTACTGAAATTCTGAGTTGAACAGTTTACTAAAGAGATTAATCTTTCAGCAGCAAGAGAGTTTATCTGCAGTAATCTAGATTTGTCCAGTGAAGCAATCACTGTTTGAACGTTACATTGAGTGATACCGGTCCGGTTTAGTTCGCATATATTTTGAGCATTTTAGCAAAGTTGAATTCTGTGGAATAAGTGGACGCATATCGAACCGCGGAGTTATGAACGGAATTATTTCGGAGCACAGACAGAAATATGGATTAGATCATTTGTTTATGAATTTTCCCTAGTTAAATAAATATTGGTTGTTCAATATTCTGGTCGTCGTGGTTGAGTTTGATTCATTCTGATCTGTCCAAGCAATCACAACAAAATATTTCGTGCATGATTGCCTTTAAATCACCAGTTTCATAAACATAAATATGTTTCGTACAACTTCCAGGTGTTCGTGCGAGCCAACGAATACATGATTGGTTTGGAGACGCGTCGGTATGAAAATAGACTGACCAAATCGCGACGTGAAAACTTCGCCGTGGATGTCATATTGGTGATGAGAGGAACTGCGAACACGGAGCCTCCGAAGGAAGATGCGAAAGGTCCTCCTTTAAGGAACCACACCCGGTTCAGAGTGGTTGATAAAAAGCAGAAGCAGTTCTTTGAACGTGTATACAACAACATGACCGACGAGTATAGGTAATTACTTAGATTCTGGGGATAAGTATGAGTTGTTCTATCTTGTAGTCATCATAGCTTCAATCTTGGTCCATCCACTATGGAGTAAAGAACCTACTTATGTCTAATACTTGGTGCTACGCAGTCGTCACTACTGACCGATGAAGTTTTCAAAAAGACAAATCCTTTCAGAACATTCTACAACGCCACAAACGAGCGGGTGGACCGTTCAGAGCGCGACGCTTGCAACCACCAGGTCGAGGTGAAGCAGCTGTGGCACGACCTGCTGCAGCACGCGCAGGTGACTCTGAGCAGAGCCGCTCAGCGCTGCGTCGACGAGTACTTCAAGGACAAGCCCGTGGAGCAGGAGCAACAGGTCTCTTTGTTTTAACAGAACATTATATCACGCAACCTGCTGCATCACGCGCACCCGGCCCTGCGCACTGCGGCCCCGCGCTGCGTCAACGAGTACTTGAGGGTCAAGCCCGTGGAACAGGAGGAACATAGGTGTCGAATGGTTATTAACGTTACATCACGCGACCTGCAGCACGCAAGCGACCCCGCGCACCGACGCGCGACGGCTAGATCTACGTCGACGATCCCTGTGAGAATAAACATAAGTCCTTCTGACAAAACATCATAGAGCAGCCTGGGGTGACCAGTATAGAGCCTACTCGCCATAACCCGGTGCCGGCGCCTAACATTGCAGCTCTCAACGAGGTGCAGTACTGGGCTCCTGTAAGATACTCCATGAGTAGTTAAGTACTAAAACAATATGAAATAGAACTTTTTGTTTTAATTGAATGGCTACATAAATGGGATGTTGTAATAGGATTCATGAAAAACACTACCTACCTAAAAAGCAAAAAAAAACTTAAAAAAGAAAAGCGAACATTCAAAAAGTAAATAACAATACCTACATATAAAATAACGTTCACAGGTATTAATAACCAGAATCCAGATACGACATTATATTGTCATTTGTAGACACAGAGCACAGGATTGTTGGCCTTTATATGTAAGGTTTGTTGTTTTATACGTCAATAAACTTTTACTTAATATTTATTAAAATCGCAGTGGGGTACTGTTTAAGTAAATGAGACCCTTCATTTGATAGACTATCAACATATACGGTAGGTTTTTGAGTTCGGGGTTAATTAAATTTTAAATTTTTATTTTAAAATTATTAAACTTAGTTTGTTGCATACAAATTAATCCAAACACAATTTTTTCAAGAGTATAGGTACTAGTGTGCTGGATTTCCTGGCTACAGCACCAGTTTATCGTGTTGCCACCATTGCATTGTATGTAAAATCAAATACAGATCCAAACAAGACTGCTTTTATTTTTTCAAGAGTATACTTTTTTTTTTTTTAAGGCTGGCAAATCATCCAATGACTGCTCCCGCTCTGGGTGGAGCGGAAGGGAGTGTCAGACTTTTACTGACTAAAACCCATCTATGTTCCTTCCGTAGCCCTTTATGTTCCGGGGTAGCGGTAACCCTTTCGGACAATCCCGCTTCAAGAGTATACTAGTGTGACGGATATCCTGGTTGCAACAAATTTTCAATAAGTTCATAAATATACGTATACCTAAAGAGCGGGATGGCAAAATATTTCTCATAAAATTCAGACTTCACGTTTGTCCATTTATATAAAAAATATTTAAAACATCACACGTTAAAAAAAACACTGGTACTGTGCGCAAATAGTGCTCGCAGCGCACCGTGGTAGAGTTGTGCTTGCACAACACGGACCACGTCGCACCCCTGGCTAGCTAGCTATATTATAGGCCTCGTTGAACGTGTTAAGACCCCATGTAATAGCCTGCAGGCCCATCTCCATCAGCCGGGACAAGTCCAAACTCCAGGCTACTTCTGAAAAATTTGGACTCTAGGACTTTTCCAAACTTACGTTAATTCCCTTACGATCAAATTATATAACTTTTTATAATTAAAATCTTTTTCTTAGATGCGTGAGCGCTTGAAACAGTATCTCGAGACGGAGGTCGGCAAGGTGCACGCCGGCCACCTGGACATGCTGTGCGACACCTACCAGTTGTGCTACTACGATTTGTTGCCATGATGAATTTTGAAATAACATGCATTTTGTAGTTATCGTTGTAGTATGTATTATTGTGATATTAAATGAAAATTGCTTCTATCCCTGACCAATTAAAACGTATAATTTCGGTAAATAAGTACCTACCAAAACTTTCAGAAATATAAAAAGTAAAGTATTATGTAGATAATACTTTATTTTTATATTTCTGAAAGTTTTGGTAGAAAAAGATCGTTTTATGAATCATTGTACGGTCGAAGAGGAAGGCTTGTATAACTCTTAGTCTTTCCAAAATTAATTGAAAACAGGAGCTCAATACACAGTTACACAGTTCAACGTAGTGGAACAATCACCATTTTCACTATAAAAAAAAATTTGAGCGTCTCAGTTACTCATGTCAAGCAAATAACAGCTACTTGGCAATGTATCTTATTATGAGACACATTGAATATCTCCAAAATTAGGTACCCTGTTTTTTTTCCCTTGATCCAATACTTGTCCTCTAAGGAGAATGAAAAAAAAAACAGATTTATTTCAAATAAAGTTTAATACAAATTTATTTTGCCAAGAAAAGGGTTAACAACAAGAAGGGTTAACATATTATATTAGTAAGTATTTTATTTTAAAAATTAAACTTAAATTACTACAATTGGGTATTAGACAGGGTAGTATTTTATCGAATTGATCAAATGTGACGTCACAGATTTTTAAATCAAATGGAATACTTATTAATTTTACAATTATATTCGCCCAAAATATTTGATTTCTGTACGGTGATGGAAATTTTTAAGGTGAGCGGTATTACTTCTATGTCAAACTCAAATTAAAAGCTTTTATTTCAAAAAGTCGGTCAGTCAGAAAGATGAAGCTAGTTGATTTAATATTTTATTTTAGACCATGTCATGCATTTTCAGTGGACTGGCAGTATAGAAAATTTTAAAGAGAAAGGTTCGAATTTTAAAAAGGTTCTAAAAATATATTTTTTGTCCTTGATTGAATGAAACTAGAAAGCTAACCTTCTAAAATGGAACAATATTTAATTTCCTAACACACAAGGCGGTTAGTAACATTTTTACAGGAATTGGCGCACGTACTAACATTAATTAGGCGCAGTGGCCCGGGTTCGCTTCCCGAGTAATAAACTGTGATGAATCGCGTGCCAGTCGACACACAACATGCAGAAGCAAAAGGACCACAGTTGTAATCCTTTTGATTGTGCCTAAGCCGCCGCCATGGCAACAGTATTGAACAGAGTATAAGCACGCGTTAACCTCGATTCCATCACAATACTCTCCCGGCCTCCTACATCGACCCGCCGAGAAGTTTTATGTTTATAAGTAGCTCTATTAAACATCAAAATAACGATTTTACTCGGACAAAAAGTTCCTATGCAGTTTTAAATAAATAAATAATATCCTTGGACATTTCACACAACGCCATATCGTCCCAAGCTAAGCAACCTAATGCTTGTGTTATGGTAACGAGATGGCTGATAAACAACGTATGTACATTTTTTTTTTGTAAACACATACACATTATGGATAGAAAAACACCCAGACCCGTAACAAATACTCGCAGGTCGTACAAATATTTGTTCCGTGCGGGAATCGAACCCGCGACATGCTCCGCAGCAGTCAATCGCTCAACCGCTGCGCCAACCGTGTCGTCAAAAATCTCATTCATTCAGAAATCAGTTTTGAAACTAACTTACTCGTACAGGCAAAAGCAAAAGTAGATGATCAAAATCAAAAAGTCAATACTAAAAACGGAGTTCGCGTCAGACCTGTGTGGCGTCAGAGTGATTCAAAAGTTTGTGATTGGAAATTATACCAAACATTTACTACTAGTACAGCTGCCATACCTATATTCGTGAACTCCGTTCATTAGTATCGAATTTCTGATTTTGATCATCTACTTTTGCTGTTGACTGTACTAGTCATCATTTTAGTATCAATGTTCCAAAGAATGAACGAATTTGAAAAAGAGAAAAGAATCGGAAATTAACGTTTTTTCTTGCCTGTTAAGAGTTTTTCCTTACCTTTTAATCCCTTTAGACCTGACTTGAATAAGCGGGATTGTCCGAATGGGTTACCGCTACCCCGGAACACCAAGGGCTAAGGAAAGAACATGGATGGGATTTAGTCAGTAAGAGTCTGACACTCCCTTCCGCTCCACCCAGAGCGGAAGAAGTCATTTGATGATTTCCCAGCCTGAAAAAAAAAGACCTGATTTGAAGCAGCCGCGCAAGCTGTGGCACTTCTTCAGTCTAGGCGTAATCAGCGAGACGTACGCACAACATCGTGTAAGTCGTTTAAAAAAGGAACCATCTATACATGCATGGAGACTGGCAGCTATGTGCGGCGCCGGCCACGAGGACCACGACACAGCGACATTACAGCACCAGCAGGTTTATCTTCACCATCAGCCAATCGTAATTATCACCGGACCTTTATTTATTTAATGATAAGTCTTAGAACGGCTTCGAGACTGACATTGGTGGACTTTGTGGTTTGCGCTCGAACTGATAAGAGATACGGAGAACGTGGCCAGAAACCTCATGAGCCAACCAATGCTTAATGGAGCCAGGTTCTTGTTAAGGATGAAGCCAATATTACGTGGCCACCACCGTTGCCGCGTAGAAAAGTCTACCGAAGACACGGAGAACGTTTTCAGCAATGTTGCATTGCAGAGAAGGTGAGTCATGGCGGTGGATCATGAGCAGTCAGGGTCGAAATTACCACAGGAGGGAAAACTGGCCTTGAGGTTTTGACGTCACCACAGTAGTCACCACTAAATAGCGACTGACACATCCATCAATGCCTATAGGCGTGTGGTGCCACTTATGAGTTTGTGAGCCAGGATTGCATTAATAGGCTTATGCCTATTAATTTAATTATCCATACCGAGCCGCATCACTCTTGGAGGTAACACAAGTACCTATACGTTTAACAAATAAAACTTTTCTCTTACATACAGAACACGTGGTTTTCATTCGTTTTCTTCATAAATACCCCACTTTTTTTTCTTGGTGGTACCATTATTTAAAATGACAATAACATAAACAAGAATATGCAGGATGGCTTGATTCAAATGTCCATGCACCTGTCTTGCTCCGAGGTTTGCGCGCCTTTTTTTTTTTTAAGGCTGGGAAATCATCTAATGACTGCTCCCGCTCTGGGTGGAGCGGAAGGGAGTGTCAGACTCTTACTGACTAAAACCCATCCATGTTCCTTCCGTAGCCCTTTATGTTCCGGGGTAGCGGTAACCCTTTCGGACAATCCCGCTTACCCGGCAGGCCTGGCCCTGAGGGGCCCCTTCATATGCTGACATCTCTTTGAGGCGCGTGTGGAACATATACGCGCCGTACGGCACGGGTCTGGTGCTGATCGGACGGTGAGTCACCCGTTACTCACCGCCCGCAGGCCCGCGCCTTCGGTGGCCGGGAGTCGTCACGTGGCTCCCGACGCCCGGGGCGTCTCCTGGGACGGGAGGACCTTTCTCTCTCCCATCCCGCCACCTCCTTCGCGAGCATAACTTTTTCGCAGGAGGTGACTGCCTCCCACTCCCTCTCGCCCCGGACCATGGCTTGCACCAGGGCCGGGCGCGAGAGGTCGCCGCCGCCGATCGCCTCTACGAGGACACGGCGGTGCTCCGCCCAAGCGGGGCAGGTTTGCACCGTGTGCTCTACCGTGTCCTCTGGGCGATCCTCGCAGTGGTGACACCCGGGCGTTTCCTCCCGCCTGATGATGTGCAGGAACCTCCCAAAACATCCATGTCCGGTGAGGAACTGCGTCAGGCGGTAGGTGAGGGCGCCGTGACGCCTCTCTAGCCACTCCTCAAATAGGGGCCTTACCGCCACTATCGTAGCGTGCCCTGCGCTGGGTTGCGACAGTCGCTGATTCCAGGCCGCCATGAGATCGCGCCGGAGGTCCGTCCGCTCCACCGCAATTTGCTGCGGAAACGGAGTTTCCCCCCGAGGTTTGCGCGCCTGGGTTCGTGTTCGCACGTGGTATCAAGTAGACCTTCTGTTAGGTCATTCTAGTGTGTATTGTGAGGGGGTGGGCAGCGGTCGTGGCTCGTTAGGCAAATGATTAATATGTCCGAAGAAATAGCGCCGCAGTTCAGGGGAAGTTATTGTGGTAACGCAATCAGCCACACGACAATGCTGTGAACATTGTATTGTTGTATGAGTGGCTGGTAGACTGTTGTGTGGAAGTCGTTCTGCCTTTTTATATGTTTAACTAACCACCAGATTTAGTAAAATGTTATGGCAAAAAATCACTTTGTACTGCCAAAAATAGTAAATGATCACCAACTTTAAATTCTCATTTTAGCGTGAAATGAGAACCAAAAATTGTACAACTTGCGATTCTACTTAAATCAACCAACTCCAAATTATGATTGATTAATCCAAAAATAGTTAATGACCACCAAAAAATTGAACAGAATTTTAATATAAAATGACATTTAAATATGACCTGCTTCTGGGTGCTATAAAAATAAATAACTTAACCTAACCTGTCCGAGTGGGGGTGCCCCAAGTCCCGAGCTCGCTTCTGTCGCTCTTACATTATCTCTTACATACACAGAAATTCTTCTAGTACAGTGATATCACAATATAAATATGAACAGTACGGAAACTACGAACTAACGTTCGAAACGGCACACTCACACAAACACGCGAATCGACGAGACCCCTAAGCGGTTGTCGCGGTGCTGCCAGTCGTGAGTGCCGCGCCAAGACGATTAGTTAATGCTCACGCATTTTCGGGTAAAAAAATAGTACTATGCGTTTCAACTAAGAATAGGATGACCTTGGCCCTATATTAGATTAACAATAATCATATGAAAATTACATGAACAAGATAAGTAATTTGCATTAAGTATTTTTTTGTTAAACTTTATTGTTGTCACAATAATATGGTGCCAAGGTCATCCTTTCCTTAGTTGAAACGCATAGTACGGTGCGCGGCCGCCGGGTTTATCAGGCGTCGGCGCCACAAATGCGCCAAGCCGCGCGCCGCTGCGGCGAGCGTCCTCCGCGCACCCTTCCGACAAGGATCGCACGAAACGTTTTCGTCTTTCCGCGGTTCACGCCAAAAATGTAAAAGGTTACGCCCGCGCCATATTGATTTACAAATTGATAAAGTTTACAAATTGTTGTGTATTAATTTAAACTGTTCCGTGTTAAAAACAATCTTTTTTTACTGGATTAACCGAAACCATGAGATTACCTATTTAAATGTTATTAGTAAACAATCGAAAAAACTATCGAGTTGAAATAACTAATTTCAACTCGATTGTTTGAGAACACAAATATTTTAATAAATACAGTTCAGTTTCAAAAACATTAAGAGTGACAACCCTAATGCTGCAGTGGAGCGTAGGTAATTATTTCAACAAATAGGCTTAGTTTCCATACTGTTCATATTTATATTGTGGTGATATTGCATTTTGTTTTTTAGGAGTGACGTCATGGCCTGAAGGCATTAGCGGCTGTGTATAGGGTTTGGTACCTACTGTACATTAGGTAGACAGTGAACTGTAGATATTGTTCTTACAGGTTGCTACGTCACTCAGCTCGTGAAAAATAATCACTTAAAACCCTAAAAATTTGGTGATCAATTGGTTCATGGTACGATTTAAAGTGCAGTCTTCAAAAAAAAAGTCATGTCTAAAAAAAAGTTGTAATTTTTTGGTTATGGTTAATTTTTTGCTGATTGGTATAATATATTTTAGGTAATCGATGTTATTGGTC
The DNA here is from genome assembly GCA_951799385.1 of Hyppa rectilinea. NCBI lineage: Eukaryota > Metazoa > Arthropoda > Insecta > Lepidoptera > Noctuidae > Hyppa > Hyppa rectilinea. Next base: position 358,315 of record OX637317.1, read on the forward strand.
ACAAAGTTATTTTCCAAATTCAAAATTCATTTATTGTTTGTCTATTATATTTAAATCCCCTTTTTATTTCTTGGTCTGTTATGAAAGGTGTAAATAAAAGGTGGAATGTAACAATAATTCACATTTATAATTACTAATACAATTTTATCATATGAAAATACTTTTATACATAAAAATCTTAATTAACGAATTCAACTTAAATATAACAAAGGTCAAAAATTATATAGTAAACAATAATATTGTCGTTAGAGAACATAAAATACTAACCGCATTACCTTATTTTTAAAAGTAAACTTAGTCAACGTTACGCCTTTAAGTTCATAAACATTAATACAGAAATACCTTAAAGTGTTAAGTACAAATAATTCTTCATAATCTTGGAATCTAGACTGAGAAGTCGACTCTGATTAGATTAATCTATAATAATGTATTGTCTGTAGTTTAGCCATGAATATTACAAGTACTAAATTTTCACTACTTTTGAGATTCAGATCTATGTTTACATTGTTGTTTATGGTTAACTTGAATGAGCATGAAACTCTCAGGCTCTTCCTTAATTTCTATGTAATAGCTATCAGTATCCACTACGAGTATAGGTCCAAGAAGTTTAGGTGGAACCTTCGGATGCTGTCCATCATGTACTGAAACTCCTCGCGAGGATGCAGGATAGTGGTGCGAAAGTGGAAGGTGCCTGGCAGTTGACCGAACCCAGAGCCAGGAATCACACACACTCCTAGAAACAGAAGTTATAGATTACAGTGAAGAAATTTCGAGATTTTTGACCCTTGCCAATAATGGCTTGGCAAATATTGCTCATCACAAGTAAATGGAATGTGGTAACATCCAATATGTAGAAACCATATATCCAAGGGAGTTTAGAGCCTGCCTTTCTTTGAAGCAGTCCATAAAAAAAACACAACATGAGGTAAACAAGCGCTTGTTTACCTCATGTTGTGTTTTTTTTCATCTTAAAGGAAAAGTTTAAAGTCTGAAATGTAGGAACTGGTTCCCTTCAAAGTGAGGCACCAATGCCAGCAGCATTGGTGCCTCACTTTGAAGGGATCCTTTCGATCAAACAAAATCAACCGAACTTGAACACATGAAGTCCAAGTTCACCTAACAAACAAACATTCGCGCTAGTCTACAAGTTACAGCAGGAACTCTCAAGTTATGCACCGCAAGTTGGGGCTCGCGCAATTTGTAGCTAAGTGTGCAACGTAGAGTCACAGCACATTACCGGGTGCCGCTTACCTCGCAGCGACTAATTAATAAGTGGAAGTCATTAGTGACGGGCCAGGGGAACCCAAACACCTCGTATGTGTCCTTGGAGCGTTGTGGAGAACTTAAAACACCTCGTATGTTGGTAATTGTATTATTAATTCTGATATGACTTCCTGTTTAAAAGGTTGTTTATAGATGCGGTCGATAGACTTGCTATATTGTAAAATAGAATAAGCAGCAATAGAACGTCCTAACAATATATCAAATTACAAAAAAAAAATATATAGAAAGTTATTATGTATATTTGTGTAGTACCTGTTTCTTCAAGCAGTCGCAGGCAGTAGAACTCGTCGGAGCTCAGGCCAAGGTCCTTGGCCACCGCCTGCGCCGCCTCCGGGATGTCCACGCGCGGGTACGCGAACATCGAAGCCTGAGGAACATCAAACTTCATACATTAAAATTTAGATGAACTACCAAATGCTTTTACATAAAATTTGTACAATTTAAATATAAAGTCAAACAAAGAGTAGGCTGAAATATCCCACACCGGACAGAAGATTGAGACTAATCATGATCACATCCTGTTGCACTAGCACACTTGCTGCAGTAGGAAGTTCTAGTATGCATTAAAATGTTCTGGGCATTGATTCACTCACATCAATTGGATTGGAGAAGTATCCAGGGATGGAGTTGAAGGTCTCGTACGCGGTCTGTGTGCGCTCGGCGAGCACCTTCTGGATCTCGTTCAGCTCACGAGCGAACTGAGGATACGAAGGCTCGCCGGGAGACGGGGGCTTCATCTGGAAGGCGAAGATTGGGGATTGATATATTGATCTAAATTAAACAATACTATTTTTTTTTTGGCTCGTGTACCTACGTCTAGTCAGCTCTGTAATGTTGTCTGTAGAAGGTAGTACGCTAAAAGTTCTCTAATTTTTGTCAAACAACTTTGAACGTTTACCTTCTCTTGGAAAGATTAAGAGACACGAAAGTTTTTAAGAAATCGTAGACTATAAACAATTCGTGTGTTCGGATATCCACTTAATGCAAGAAGCACAAGATTAGTCTTCGTGGCGATCACTTGGGGGTCCGATTTACAGCAGTGGACGTCTTTCGACTAAGTGATGATGGTGATGCAACAGTTAGTATACTGACCACACAGTCCAGTAGGCACTGCCCTAGCACCGTGGGGCACTGCATGACGGAGCGCGCGGTGGAGAACGCGGCGCGCACGCGCGGCGCCAGGCGGACCAGCTCCACGTACCCCGCGCGCAGCCCGCACTCGGCCGCCCAGCCCTTGGACGCCGTCACGAAGCTGGCCAGCTCCATGCCAGAGTAGGGAGCGCCCATCTCGTGCATCACCTGAAGAAGTAACATCAGTCATTAGGTAAAACCCAACCAAATTCGTACAAAATATTTTGAAATTACATGTCAAATATCTTCTTTGTCTTTTCTTATCAGTATTTTACATGGAGCATGGTCAAATAGGCCGTTATCTGACCTCCACAACCAAGTCACTGGGTAACATAAGACTCCTTGTTAAGACTGGTTGCCAGCCTTATCGGCTTCTGACTACCCTTAACGATTGTCAAAGATCTACGAATGACAGCCGGGGCCAACGGCTTTCCGAGCCACGGATTGTATTGGATAGTCAGATATCCACGAAGTGCCCGCGGCAATCGTAGTCGGCCCGTGCTATTTTGCACAACAGCCTATTGTTGAGAATGATACATGCTAAATATAATTGCCTTTATGTAATCCAGTGATTAACACACAGTTATTCTAACTTCCTAATTAATATTACAATTGCGAAAGTAAGTTTGTTTGTTACCGTTTCACGCATAAACCACCTTAACCGATCATCTTAAAAGTTTGCATATACGTTGTCAGAATTATTGAAACGGACATAGGGTACCTTTCATCGCGGAAAAAAGTACTGCTCCCGAGGAAAACAACAATAACATTCTTATGATGATAGATTGCGCCACATGTGCTTCGAATCATAATTGTGTTGTATTATTATAAGCCGTGAGCAAAAGCTAGTTTTGATATTAACTCTCTAGTACTTGATAAGGGCTTAATCAAGTCTTGAGCAGTAAATATCATCTTAAATCTCATATAAATCTGCGTTGAAAAAGTGCCACCAGCAATGATGATTATTGGCATGTCATTAATGATGCGCTTGCATGAGACGTTTAAGATTTGGTGTTTTATGTTTTTTAAATGGTTTGGTATTATTTTTTAATAAATGTTAATACAATTTAGCTTTGACCTGAATGAAAACATTGTACCTAATTAATACGGGAAAACCACAAAAGTTATATGACTACACAACATCCTGCAAGTCGGTTACGAATCCAATACGTTTAAATTCTCACTTTCTTGAAGGAGTAGAAAGGCTTGCAGACGACGTTCTCCTGGTACACCTCGTCCGCCATCAGGAACAGGTTGTGTTCATACGCGAACTTCACGATCTCCTCCATGTTCTGCCGCGTCAGCACCTGCAACCAATAGTTCAATAAGTTATATATTAGAGAGGGAGGGAGTGTGAGTGAAAACATGATTGCTATGTAAACTAATCTACATTACTCCTGCACTTGTACAATCCATTCGAAAGTGACCAGGACAGCAACAGCTCTATGGTTTGCATTAAGTTGATTCTGGTCTGTACGACGTAACACTATTAAGCGATTTGAGGTTCTAATAACTGTAACGGCATTATTGGTACCCAATGTCAGAGTACCTCTTCAAAGTTATGTTGACACCTGTCATCATCGCTACCACTAATTGTAAATCAATCCTATTTGTCGCGCTTCGTGTTTTCATATCCCTTTTATTGTCGCAATCATCTGGCTTTGGAATAGTTTCCAATATTTGCAATGACGGCCGGTGGCGGCGGTCGATCAAATTGCGCTCGAACCGCCTGAATGCCGGCTGATTAATACATGTCGCCCACAAACTGCCGCTGCCAACTGCGGTGTTCACGGATATTGTATGAGTATCGGCTAAATATAGTTTGCACGACTATTTTTCGGTTTTTCAATTTGTATGGTATTGTGCTGTTTCAATAGAAATATGATATGGAAATATGGTTCACTTGGGAATAAATATGTTTTAATCAAAGCCCTGTTTACTTTCTTTCTCGAAATACACTGTGAGGCGCTATTTATATATATTATGGCGATGGATTGAGGATGGAGTAAGGACAAGATAGTGAGGACTCAGTCGAACGAGTCCTAATCAAAATAAATCTACTTATAATGACTGTATACTTATACTTATAATGACTGTATCTGATGATAAAGAAAAGGAAACTATTTTTTTGAGGAAACGAAGGGATCCAATACTTCATCTCTCACCTGCCCCGTGGGGTTCCCAGGGTTGATGACGACAATGGCCCTGACGTGGCAGTCCTCGCTGGCCTGCCGCCAGCACCTCTCTAGCTCGCTGGCCGGCAGGGCCCACCCGTGCTCTTCATCCAGGTAGTATTTTGCTTGACGTAGGCCCAACTCCGACAGCGTGCCGGAGAACAGCGGGTATTGAGGTATCGGGATCATCACCGCTGGGGACACAATAGAACTTGGCTGACAATTGCTCCCCGTTGAATGAATGACGTCGTGCATGATCACGTGTAATGGATCTAGTGTCAATCAATAACACTCGACCTATCACTCACTCCTGAATATAGCCCGCATTTTACATTATCAGAAATGCATTATTATGACTATCCAGTTAGTGTAATGCAAGGCAACACAATGCATTCACAACACTAAAACAGACTCGCAATAGTGCTGCGGTTGCATACCTCGCACATCTGTTCAGGAATACCAATTTATTTTAAAAAAGATTGCTTTTGTTATCTTCACATTTATAAAATATAAACGTAGGGAATTAATACGGCCAGACTATTTCTGAAGTAACTCACGTTTATTGGAAACCTTCTGGTCTCACACGCACATTCATTTACTTTTGAAGTAACTTGTTTTAGGAAACATCGCTGTGACCTAATTTATTTTATTAATTAGATTTACAAGCCAGAATTAAATTGAAACCAAGTTTTTTGCCTTTTTGTGAGGTTTTGAAAAATAATGTCCCAAGTTTTGGCACCTGCGACATAGTAACATGTTGTCCTGCCTGCTACCAACCAACGCCGGCAACAAACAGCGATCTATGGTATCAGTCTACATGGTGTGGTCATGCTGATAGTGGCTATTTTCAAATTGGCAACCCTTAACCTTAACCTCTCGGCAACGTTATCAGAAGCTGTATCAGCAAACACATGTTGTTCAGCCATGCTTGAGTTCCACGACGAGTTGACACTAGAGGACGTCCCCATTGGCATATAATGTTCACTTCTGGCTGTTACTTAAAAGTCGTGAAATCAGGCGTGATGCTATGTTTGTATTTCCTCAATGCTTAAACCAATTTGCATAAACTAACATTAAGCTCCGTCAACCAACATACCTGGTGGTCTTCCGCCCACATCTTCAACGAGCATGGTGAGCACGGATTTGATGACGTCAGAAGCCCCTGACCCCAAGTACACGTCATCCGGGCTGGCTGGTACTCCATCACGAACCTCCAAGTACCGAGCCACGCGAGCGCGGACGATGCTTAGGCCGGGCGAAGGAGAGTATGCTCCTACTGAACCCTTGCTGCAAACAAGAGGTGAATTGGTGAGGAAGCATTGAGAGACAATCGATTTCCGTAGTTCGTCGGATCATTGCATAAACTAACACAAACGTATGCCTTGTAGTAGAGTACCTTTTGGCTTTTGGCAGATTTGTTCACCTGCAGCAGCAAAAAATATTCAATTCCATTCTTATAATATGATAATTATCGTCATCATCTGGTGAAGTATTATTAATCCAATTATTATCCTTAATGTATGTTTATCTCAATATCCTAACAAATGCGCAATCCTATGTACAGAAAGGTGACCGAGGCATGAGCTCGGGCCCTTTTTTTTTTTTTTTTTAAGGCTGGGAAATCATCCAATGACTGCTCCCGCTCTGGGTGGAGCGGAAGGGAGTGTCAGATTCTTACTGACTAAAACCCATCCATGTTCCTTCCGTAGCCCTTTATGTTCCGGGGTAGCGGTAACCCTTTCGGACAATCCCGCTTTCCCGGCAGGCTTGGCCCTGAGGGGCCCCTTCATATGCTGACATCTCTTTGAGGCGCGCGTGGAACATATACGCGCCGTACGGCACGGGTCTGGTGCTGATCGGACGGTGAGTCACCCATTACTCACCGTCCGCAGGCCCGCGCCTACGGTGGCCGGGAGTCGTCACGTGGCTCCCGACGCCCGGGGCGTCTCCTGCGGCGGCTGGGACGGGAGGACCTTTCTCTCTCCCATCCCGCCACCTCCTTCGCGAGCATGACTTTTTCGCAGAAGGAGGTGACTGCCTCCCACTCCCTCTCGCCCCGGACCATGGCCTGCACCAGGGACGGGCGCGAGAGTTCGCTGCCGCCGATCGCCTCTACGAGGACACGGCGGTGCTCTGCCCATGCTGGGCAGGTTTGCACCGTTTGCTCTACCGTGTCCTCTGGGCGATCCTCGCAGTGGTGACACCCGGGCGTTTCCTCCCGCCTGACGATGTGTAGGAACCTCCCGAAACATCCATGTCCGGTGAGGACCTGCGTCAGGCGGTAGGTGAGGGCGCCGTGACGCCTCTCTAGCCACTCCTCAAAGAGGGGCCTTACCGCCACTATCGTGGCGTGCGAGCTCGGGCCCTGAGTTAAAGATCACTCGGCGCTCTTAGAGAGGACAATGACATGTTCACGTTCATGTTCATGTTCATTTACAAGGCGGTTTCTCTGCTAAATTTGGACGTCTCGAAGCTCGAGGAAATTGAACTATCAACTCAAGGCTTGAAAGGTTCATATTTGAAATTAGTCATTAGTCAAATTAATGAGACACCATTAATAATTATGCTACAATATTCATAAGAGTAAACGTATATAATAAATTATATCATCTGATTATGTATGATGATGGTTCATGGGGCCAATCTAAACGGTAAGATTGTATTTATTAATACCAGGATAGCATAACTAATTGTACTGTAGCGATCATTGTCAATATCCCTAACATTACTCCAGCTCCCGCCACAGACATCTAGCGGTACATTAATGAAGGGCCGCTGACGTATTGACGTCACGACCAGGTCACGACGGTCTAATAAACGTCCGCTTCATATAACTGACGGATACCGACGAACTACCCACTTTATTAATACTCAGATTAATCAGACAGGACACTGATTCGTGTAATTTTGTGATGATATTTAGGTACAAGTAGTCAGATTCTCCGTACTTACAACATATGTAAATATGTATTACGGGACGCAATTATATACAATAAGGCGAATCCTACAAAATGTGAAAAATTGATGGACCAGATGATTTAGCAGCATGGCTACTTAGCATACATATACATTTTAATGTTTTTGTCATTTTCTTCCTGTCTAGCAGGATGTGGTACCTACCTTCATTGCGCCTACCTAATTTTAATAGGCATAGTCTATTGCCTGTTACTCTATTGCCTGTACTGCACAAATACCCACAGTAAACTATTCAATTATTTTAGTAGAATACTAATCATTCAGAATACAATTTAATCCTAAAATGCGCACCCATGACCAAGTCATTCTCGCAAACGGGACAAAATAATGAAAAAAACAGATTAAGGGTATTAAAAACGAATGAAAACCTTTACACCGATTCCATTCCACCAATATAACTGTCAGGGTGCGCGTCCAGTATCTATCTGTTATTTGAGAGTCGATAACTGGGAGAGCACGGCAGTGTCGCCAAGTCCAGCAAGATCAAAACAAACGAAGGCACAACCGTACCATATTACCTGTTTCTCAAAGCCATTTAGGGCATGTTCGAAGCCTTAACATTATGGAATGCAATAAAGTATCGAGTATTGAGTATGTTCAGACAGCAAGAGTGCTTAATATAACGAGGCATATTCCCCTATTACTTTCAATTTGAACCTGTAGTTTAAGAACTTTTGCAAGTCAAAGTTCCTTAATTCTGTCACTGACACACTCACTCACCGATCATCAAAATTCGCAACAGAATTACCCCTGTAGTTATACAAGCTGCTTAGAGGAAAGAGAAGTTTAAACGTTCAAAAAAAAAAAACCCAAAACGCCCAATCAATCGCTAATCTTTAGTTAACTTTAAGCAACGGACGGATGACCTGCCCTACTTATATTATATTTGTTTAACAAATAGGGCCTGGTACTTAATGGGACATGAAAGAGAATCACTTGGCAGTCGCACACGGCAATACAATTCACATACAACTGAATCTATCCAACAAGTATTAGCGCTTAGTTTAAAATAGTCCTAGTTGCATACAGCGCTCAGACGCTGTATGTAATTAGGACTATTTAATTATGTTAAATTAGGATTATTTAATAGTAAAATATTTTATGTGGTTATGTGGCTGTGCGATAGCCAAGTCTTTCTACTTATTAAGAAGTAAAGAAGTCTTATTTTGGCACGGTCACTATCAATAATAACATATAGGTAATAATGTTGTTAGTTAACTAGTTAGGTAACAAAATAATGACAAGATTGATCCGTTAATGCTCCAATAGATAACGTACTGAATAATTTAATCGACTTGGTTTAACATACTCTTAGAAACCAGAAGTGAGGACAGTTTTAAAAAAACAAAAACGTACAAGTATTTCCTAAAATTATTTAATTAATAAACAGAATTTAATAACCGAAATTACAACAAATGATAATTTAAAATTATGACATCTGAAACTCTAATTACTGCAAATGATATAAATTAATTATGAAAATAACAATATAACGACAGAATATCAAATTATAAGCGAGGGTAGCGATGTTCAACCGTCGTTGCCGACCGATAACCGAATGACTCCGATGCGTTTTTTTTTTTTGTGTTTATAATAGCAGATGTGTGAGTGTTTTCCTTATAATTTTTTACATAAATTAACTGTAACAGGTTATGCAAAATAAAAATAAATGCCAGAGCATCAATTATAACCATTTTGGTATGGTAGCATGTTATAACTATGTAATGTATTAAAGTCAATATTCTACATCATCTAATCTAGGTACATTAAAGTGGTTTCAATGATGTTACATTAGTGTACTTCTTATTAAGATTTTTCTGTTTGTGTCGTCCAAACCACAAGGAGAACAAACCACAACTGAATCAAGACATTTGATTCTTAACTCGCAGTTCAACCAAAGGGTTGTCTACTGCTTAACCGGGCTTGCCTGTGGCTGCCACAAAAGAATTGTAGCCTCCAGCCAGGGCTTAATAAAAACTAAAGCTAACTTACAAAACTAAGCGACTACACGCTAAGGGCACCCCCTGCGGGGTTCGGACCTCGGCTTAGGGCGTCGCTGGGGGGGGACAGCAAGGGACAGCTGGATCGGGGGTTTTTAAAACTACTGGCTCAGCGGCAACGCGGGCTGGCTCGAGCAAGGGTCGGGGGGATGGTAATGGACAGGGTCGTCGCGACGGGCCTCGACGGCGAGGACGGAACGACGGAAATTTGTGTCTGTATGCTGATCTAACAGTGCTAGTAGCCGGGCTGCTCTCCTGGAGGAGAGTGGTGGCATCGTCGGGGGCAACGAGGGTATGCCGTGGACGGCGAACCTTACTGATGCGGGACGGGGTGTATCGGGAGGCGGCCGCAATCAGGGGATTGCGGTGTTTATGGCAGTGTCAAAGAAACGCCTCGAGAGGCGTTTCATGAACTGCTGAACTGTGGGGAGTTTAAAATCTACATGAAGGTCCATGTTACGGACGTAAAAGGGAGCTCCTGAGACCCTACGGAGGAACCGGTTTTGAAGTGTCTGTATTCGATGCAGATACTTGGGTTTGGCGTGCGCGAAGACGACGCAAGCGTATGTCATAATGGGACGGATTACAGCCTTATAGAGACGCAGTTTGCACCGGAGTGACAATTTGCTGCGTTCTGTAAGCATGAATTGGAGCCTACCGAGAGCAAAAGCGGCCCGCGAACGGACCTGCTTTATGTGCTCTGCGAAACTGAGGTGTTGGTCGAGAGTGACACCCAGGTACTTGGCATGCTTCGCCCAAGGGATCGGCTTGCCGTACATGGTGATCGGATTAGGGGGGTTGGGGAGGGCCCTACGAATTCTCCTAAAGAGAACAGCCTGGCTTTTATCGGGGTTGACCTCGATTCTCCATTGCCGGAACCAAGCGCCGAGGACGTTGGCCGAGTTCCGGAGAGTCTGAGCTATAGCTGGCGGACTGGTCCCTGTGTAGTAAATGGCCGTGTCATCGGCGAATAACGCCAATTGGGCCTTTTTACTCTTAGGGATGTCGCTAGTGAACAGGGTAAAGATTAGGGGGGAGAGAACGGAGCCCTGGGGGACTCCGGCGCGAATCGGGTGGGGGGAGGAGAGAGCGCCCTCGATGCGGTAGCGGAAGGTGCGGTTCGACAAAAAGTCCCGTAAGATGAGCACGAGACGGTCGGGCACGCCGAGTTGGTATAGCTTATATATTAAGCCATTGTGCCAGACTTTGTCGAAAGCCTTCGCTATGTCGAAGAACAGGGCGCCAGTCATAGCGCCACGCTGGAAGCCGGCACTGATGTGCTCGACTATGCGGTGCGCTTGCTGGACGCACGAGTGTTGGGTACGGAACCCGAACTGCTCGTCCGGAATCAGGCTCTTCGCCTCGGCATAGTCCTTGAGACGCTTATAAATAAGCCTCTCGTAGATTTTGCCGAGCACGTTGAGCAGACTGATGGGGCGATAGCTGGTGGGGTCGGATTTGGGTTTGCCGGGTTTGGGGATACCTATAACAGAGGCCTCTTTCCAGGCTTGTGGGAACATGTGACATGACCAACACATATAGGCTAGGTACAGTTAATATTAAAAAATTAGGAATATTAACTGTACCTAGCCTATATGTGTTGGTCCTTTTAAGTATTTTTGCTAAGTATCTACATGAGTTTGAATCCCAAGAAGAACGTGAAATTAGAGAGAGCACGCGTAGGAAATTTTTTAAGCAACAAATAGTACCTAAATTTAATATAATAGAGCATTGTTGGAAGTACAAAGCTGTAGAGATATTTAATAAGTTGCCTTCTGAGCTAAAGATCCTGATTTATAACACCCAATTATTTAAAACAAAATTAAAAGCCTTTTTATTAGAAAAATGTCTGTATAATATATCGGAACTAATGTCACACAAAAATAAATGAGTTCCATGGGATATGATTTGAAAAGTTTTGACATTATTTTTTGAAACTGTTTGACATATTATGTAATATTTAAAACGTTTGACATTATACATATATTGAAACTTTGACATATGTAATATTTAAAACTTTTGACATTATTAATTTAAGACTGTTTGAAATAGTATTGAGGACTTTTTAACATTATATTTAAAACTATTTGACATTATGTATATATTTAAAAGTTTTGACATTATTTTTGAAACTGTTTAAGCACTATACCTGATTTTAAGTTGGAATATTAATTAATAATTCATGGTTCTGTATTTGTTTGTAAATCGCACGTATGTATGTATTCGACACAATGTGAATTGTTCTTGAATAAATGAAATGAAATGAAATGTTATTACTCAAGGCGCCATTGAAGATGGCGGTCATGAGCATGATCAGTTGGGCGGGGAAGAGTTTGAATACCCTATTGGTAATTCCATCTGAGCCGGGGGCTTTACGAGCCTGAAGACCCTTGATGATGTCTTGCACCTCGTCAGGGGTGACGGGGGGCAGAGGATCATCGGGATCTTCGACGGGCGGGAGAGAGGCTCTACGTTCGACCTCGGCGTCGACTTTGGCGAGGTGCTTTGGGTCGACCGGAAGGGAACTGGGGGAGCATTGGGACTCGAGACTGTCGGCTAGGAGTTCGGCTTTTTCAGAGCTATCGAAAGCGATGCTCTTGTCGGGACGGATGAGTGGAGGGGTGGAAGATTCTTCGGGAGCGCGAAGCTTCCTCTGAAGGTTCCAGAAGGCATGGTGATTGGGCTCAAGTTCACCGAGTAACTTGTCCCAGTTGTCCGAACGAGCTTCCGCAATGCGTTTCTTTACAGCACGCTGTAAATTGCGCATGTGGGCTTTGTTCGCATCGCAGGGGAAGGAGTCGTAGGCACGGATGGCTGCGTTCTTCTCGGTTATCAGCTCACGTACGTCAGCGGGTAGTTTCCAGCGGTGGTTTTCCACCACCGGGACTTCCCGTGAGCATTCCGTCAAAACGGATTGCACGTGTTCTGTAAACGAGGCGATCGCGCCGGTAGTGTCATCGACAGAGACAATGAGGTCAGGAATGGATTCCAGCTGAGGTGACAGAGTGTCGGATTTAAGCTTTTCGCTTACTTTCCTCCAGTCGGTCACCAGCTGGGTGCGGGGCGGGTGGTCGGGGTCAAGCGGACCCCCCGTGTAGGGGGTGAGGTGCATGACGACGGGACGGTTGTCAGAGTTAAGCTCTTGTAGCGCCTCTAAAGATTGCAAACGGAGGTTCACATTCTTGAGGAGCGCTATGTCGAGGACGTCAGGAGTTTGGTTAGGGTCGCCGGGATAGTGGGTGGGAGTCATCGGAGCGATGACGTCAAAGTTAAGGGAGGCCCCTAAGTTGAACAGTAATCTGCCTCTGGTAGAGGTGAGGTTACTGTTCCAGGCGGGATGTTTGGCATTGAGGTCGCCCGCCAGGATGACGGAGTCGCTCAAGCCGAAGCGGAGTGAGAGGTCGGCGGCGATGGATATATGATCCTCGCTACCGTTGGCCGGTGGGAAATAACCAGAGATGATGGTGATCGGTTGATGACCAGTCATGGCGAGCCGACAGAGAGAGATCTCCAAGTGAGAGAGGAGAGGGGGGGGATCTAGAGGGATGCAATGGAGAGTCCTTCTGAAATAGATGAGGGTTCCGCCCTTGTGACAGCGTGACCGATCATTGCGAACTATGCGATAGTTGGCGATGTTCGGGTTGCGTATATGGGGCTTCAGAAAGGTCTCCTGAACTAGTAGGACGTCAAGCTGATGGTCGCGGAGGAAGGCGGCGATCTCGTCGCGTTGACTTTTAACGCCGTTAGCGTTAAAGAAACCTAACTTGAGGGACCGGGGACTCCGATGCGGAGCGCGCGCCGTCCTTTATAGCACACCGCGTGAGTCAGGTCTTGGAGAGGGGGGTTTCGCTAATAATACATTATTTTATATCACGAGTTGGCGGTAGAGACTTACATACACTTGTGTACGTGTTATGTTTTTGATGGGCTCAATTTGATTTGAAACGCTAATGCAACCGGCTATCATAAACGTCGAACGAATCAATCCAAATCGAATATAGATGTCAATCAATCAATTATTGGAATTAGTTGGAATTAATCAGTGCAGGTAGAGGGCAGCACCGCAGCGATGTGTCAGGAGGAATGTGTAGTTTGGCTAATGATCTGTGTGCGTTATGTAATTAGGAGATCATTAGTGAACGTGTTACTCACATACCATTAAGGACTAAGATGTGTTTACATGAGGATTTATTGGCACGACGTAGATTTATTTTTGAAAGGCGCTTGTCTTGAATTAGTACTGAATTATAGACAAACGCTATGTTATAAACTCGGTTAACTTACAGAAGGCAGAAGGAACAATGCATCTGTTAACTTACAGAAGGCAGAAGGAACAATGCATCTGTTTTTCTTCGCTTTCAAGAATTCTACTCAATTTTATTTCTCAGTCAGTTAAACAAACTTCTAAGTAGGTACTCGTGCTAGTGTGACACTTAGTCTTTGCTTCTAGACAGTGCGGGTACGAACTAGAACTTAAAGCTAACACACATGAATAGAATTAATTTCAAAGCGGTGACAATAAAAATTAAGGATTTACATTTACATAACTTTTATTATATTATTCACGAGAGAGGGGACAGAAAAAAACAACCTTTTAACAAAACAAGTACCTATCACTTTAAAACCAGTCCAAAAACAATGGCGGTTGACTTGCTTTCAACTATTGGAATGATTTCTGTTATGAATTCTGAAATGAATAAAGCCCCACGATGCAAAACTTTTACCTGTGGTATACAATAAAATTGAAGCGACAATTGACTCGCAACTTTTATCGTTCCTAGTATACTTATAATAAATCAAACCGTGTACATCAGGCTTAACTGTAAGAACCTGTGGTATGTTTAAGGTACTCACATGCAGTCATCCAGTATCTCGTTCGCTCTCTGGCGCACATCGTCGGGCAGATCCGCGGAGCCCGCCAGCTCGGGACATGTCGCCGCCGCCAGCACCTATTAACATAAACATAAATAGGTTTACTTAGACAAACAAGATTTATAAACGTTCTTTTAGGCCAAAGATGATAAAGTGAGTTACAAGAATCATTCAATAACCAGCTCTTGGCCATTCAATATTTACCCAGTTTCGACAATGTGCTGAAGAAGTCTTTGTACTATTTGTAAAATTTTAAGTTTGTCTATTCCGTTTCTACGGTGAGCAAGCTCCGCGTGCTGGACAACGACATAGGAGCGCCATTCCCAATTTGCGGTACACACAGTAAGCTTCTCGCAATACGTTCGTCAGTCTCACTCTATGGTTACAGATCCACGATCTCCGCTTAAGAACTCGTCTTAAGAGAGTCTTCATAAAAATTGTTCCGCAGAAAACACCACATTTCATTCTGTCCCACTAGTGTCCAGCTGGCCTCTCAACTCTTGTATGCTAATACAATCATCACCTCAGAATTGCGATCCCATCGCAGCTACATGCGTGAGCCTTCCTCTTTCCTACAAGAGCTCGTTCACATCGTAAATAAACGTTTAACATGTTTTTATTCCACCTACTGTGTACAATCAAGGACAAAAAAATGTAATACCACTGACAACAGTTTTCTCCTAAAATATTGACTGAAATTATGTGACTACCGAGGTAACGACAATTGAGAGTACGGACGTAAAAGATATGTTGTATTACCTCCAAATAAATCAGGATAAGGGCAAGAGAATGATGATAATGACGATACTGAAGGTATTGTTTATCATTTCCCCACACAATCATGAATCAACACTATACGAGAATACAAAGTGTTTACATATTTTTGCCCTTGACTGTACTAATCACACAATCCATACCTACTCAATGCACTGGCGGCCCTTTAAACCAATTACCAGCTAGTAACGGTTGTCGCGTGTGCGTGATGCAATAAGGGCAGGTTGCCCACGTAAGGGCAGGTTGCTGCGAGTGCGCGGCGCGTGTGGGATAAGATAATTATGACCCTTTGGATAAGACTCCATATTAATTACAAGGTTCTGTAGGTGGACAGCTGACGATTGTTGTTGCTGATTGGAAAATGTGGAACGGATATCGTTTCGAAATCGATATTACTTTCGTATGTCTCGTTATTGTTTTAATCAAATGTCCAAAGTTTCTGTTAAAAACCTTCTGTACCTAAAAGATAATGAAAACCTGAGAGGACGGACCTGTCTGATGAAGGTGATGGGTTTCTGCCCCAGAGCGTGGCAGTCTCCAATGTTGGCGCGAACTACCCGGTCGAACGGTTTCGGGACACCCTGTAAGGAAAAATAATATGTAATAAGTATTATACAAATCAATAAACTACTGGTACCAGCAGCATTACATAACACCTCTAGTGTACTCAAGCAAGTCGTGGAGCGGCTGCTCATGGTACCGGTATTGGTCTCTTAACCAACTTATCGTCGAGGTTCTAAGTCCAACGTGAGGAAAATAATGACAGCAGTAAGTTAGTTTGACAGAAGCACTGGAAAAACAAGGGGAATATAAATTAGAGCGAAGGTCAACCCTCTGAGCCCCCGGGAGTCGTGAGAGGCAGCGCAGGAATTATACTGATGGGACTGAATTAATATGGTGGCAATTACTCTCAGGGAAAGTCGTACGGTAGGTAAGTTGGGGAGATATCCGACAAGCTTACTTGGTAATCGTTTAGGTCGGCGGCAGATCGCAGGCTCCGTCGATAAATATTGTGGTAGGTACAGCCTACAACAATATTCTTTGCAAGGTCAGTAAAATTGAGATCTAAATCATGCTAAGATTGAAACTGGGAGTAATATAGTTCGTAGGTCTTAGCAAAGGGTTTAAAAATAAAAGAACTCCAAAGTAATATGAGTTTACAGATAAACATCACACAGCCAGCAATCGTGAGGCAATCAGAACAGAACCTAATTATAGAGCTCGATGAAATTAACATGATGTGGGTTACGTGGGGTTATTTGCTGAAACAGATTGTATATATGATTACAAAGTCAAATCAATAACATCAATATTTTTCATTCGAAAGGAAACCATGTGGTATTAATAAAAACTTATGAACTATGAGTTCCCTGTCTTGACACTGCCTGAATGTATAGTCCGCTGTGCAGGGCCCGCATGGAGCACGAGGAGACAGCAGCTCATGCTCTTTTAAGCTGCACGTATAGTGCATTTTTCTTAAGTGGTATCATTTGGTAAAAAAATGTCGCGACTAATATTAAGATTTCTAGGTAATGTATGTGTCTCTGAAGTATTTTTTTTTCTATAATTCATGCCTTTTGTGTATTATACAAAGATCAAGACGATTATGTTTAACTTAAAGTGTATGATTTATACGAAAAACGTCCCGTGTTTGTTTACTAAATTGGACACTTTAAAAGAAATACACTATAGGTTGCAACATACAGTGCAAAAGTATTTTGGTAACCAGCAACTGTCCGTGAGATCGTTAGTAACGCCAAAGCATTGCTGGCCTTTCTTGAGGAGTTGGGGCAGATCGAATTATCAATTGCACTCGTAACCATAATACACACTTTGAAGTGTACTACTACGTAAATACAAACTGTCGAGACAATGCAGCATTTCGCAACAAATTATATTTTTTTGGAAGAAAGAGACCTTATACCACCATCATTTTGGCTTCAGGGAAAAACATTCCACAGTAGACCAGAGACATACTTATAGAATAACAAACGTTATTGTAAAACCGCTCGAAAGCAAGCAAGTCTGCACCACCAGTTTTCTAGAAGTCGCGCAAGTTTTTAAAAAGTTTGGCGTGGAGGTCTGATGTCCAAATTCAGTAAGAGAATGTTCAGAATAAGGCTAGAGGATGCATAGTGCGATCTGAAAACTATCAAAGCTGCGGTAAGTGTGTTAGGCCTTATATTCAATGCATGTTACATAATCAGCCTATAATTTACTACTGCTGGGAAACAGGCCTCCTCTCTAAGAGCGGGAGCTGGCCATAATCCACCACGCTGGCCCAGTGCGGGTTGGCGGATGTCATACAAAAAATCGCTGAATCCTACGAACACCCGCCTTCACCGACACGGGAATGTAGAGGCAACACAGCTGCTAGACAACGCGGACATAGAGCGCCGGTTAAAGAGAACTAAGCCATCTGAGTTAATGAGGTTCTGGCTGTAGTGTATGAATAATAGCAACAATGCTGTGCTACATCTGTGACACGAGCAAAGTGTTTAACCATTTTATTATCAGACTCTAAGAAGTGCTGCGACATTGTGTAAAAGTGCAATTTGAAACCATTCTTATTTAATAATCTATCTCGTGAATATTAAGTTAAAATTAAATAACTAATTAGGCTCGATGAGATCGTAATTCGATTAGATTGTAATCAATAACTGAGAACTTTAGTTCTTATTAATACGAGAAGAAAAAAGTTTGTTGGAAAATCACCTTGTGTTGAGTTGATCACCGTTTGTTTTATCCGAGCGTGATTATTGCTTTTGATGAAGCTCTGATGTTTAAGTTTAATCTTCAGAATGATAATTATTATAACACTAGTGGAAGTAATTTAAAAAAAGTTAATAGTATGTTGCACGCGGCTATTTGCGATGGTGAAGATGTAATGTTTAGTAGCTAAGAGACACAATAACTATGCTAATAATAACTACAGCCACAGCGACTGACTGATAAACTTAAGTTCAATGCAACTCGTAACTTCGTTACTAGGACTTATCTAAACGTGCGGAACGATAACAACAACAAGCAGCCCTCGTGCGTCGTGATGATAGTGTGCTCAAGGACCTGCGTGTGCGCACTGCGCGCCCGGCAATGCGCTTGCACTGCCATTATGTAGGACACACAGGACGTGGTCACATCAAACGTGTATTAAGGGCTAATACAGTCTCGCACTACTCTGCAATGTCTATATCCCATGTTCTTTAATACCATGAATTTTAAGTCTAATTACATAAACCAAACAATTGAATGGGGAAAATGCAACTACACGAAAAGAAGAACCTTAATAAAAGAATAATTCACGATAAAATCGAAATATCCCTTATCTAAGCTACCGCAGCACAGCCGTAGTCCCGATCCTATATTGGTAACTTCGTTATTTTCTGGATAATTATCAAGAACAATATTGGAATCACGTTATATAAGTCTTATATTGTAATCAAACTCCATTATTATTATATCTTCAGATTAAATCAATCTATAATTTTATTTACCTCGTTCTAAGAATCAGAAATAAAAAACCATGGTGAATTATATTTCCGCAAACTTCATTGAAATTAAATGGAGCAATATTCTCGGAAGCGGAATTTATTTTGATTGACTTCTACATAGATAGATAGAATACGCTTGGTTGTTATAAGACACAATGGCCGGTCTTATCGCTAAAAAAGATCTTTTAAAGATAACCTTTGCCTGGATATAGGGAGCAAGAGAAACGATACTGAAAGTTCAAATATTAATATCCAATTAGATAGAGTGGGAGGAGGCGGTGCTCCAGATGCATCTTAAAACTACTGCCGCAGATTTACTCCAAATTCCATCGTGGAACTAATTCTCATTCGGATGTACATTTTAAAGGATAGAACAGTCAGTTAGGTTTCATCAAGTTCACAGGCTGATGAAACCAATTATGACTGTCATTTGCTAAGTAATTATAAGAAAATCAAAATGTTACAGAATAAGATTTAAGTCGTTTACTTAAGGTTGATGTTCCAGGGTAGCCCGCGAAATTCAAATTTTCTTAAGTTTTTTGCAATTTGCAGGCCAGTGATAGGTTGTATGACTTTCCGGAATGACTTTGACCTTGTAAAAAGTCATTTTTACACCTTTATGAGCTCGGAGGGTTGTATTAATGATTTTGATGATTATAATTCTGTAACAACACACGTCTTACAGCCGCGAATCAAATGTTCATCAACATACAACCTATCACTGGCCTGCAAATTGCAAAAAACTTGAGAAAATTTGAATTTCGCGGGCTGGTTGGAGGATTCACCTTAAGCAAATATACTCATTATCGGTTGTCATGGTATAGATAGACGTCATGTTATGCGGAGGAATGAGGAAAATGTTGTCAGGAAAGTTGTGAGCATGAATGTGGATGGCTATACAAGTAGAGGACTTTTGGAAGGAGAGGAGGTTTGGAAGACCAAAGAAACGATGGATGGATTGTGTGAAAGATGATATGGCAAGGAAGGGAGTAACTACCGAGATGACGACTAATAGAGAAGTATGGACGAAAGAGACATGTTGCGCCGACCCCAAATAAATTGGGATAAGGGCAGGAGAATGATGATGACTCATTATAAGACCATATTAGAGCGCCGTAGACACTTCTTCGGTAATATTAGACACAACACACATGGTACATTATATAACCTCATGCCTTTTACCGATAGAGCGATCCTTCCTCGCACGGGTTACGTTCCACCTCCATTACATTTTATGTCAGTTTACTTAACCAACCACTTACGTATCTTTAAAATGACCGATTTGCATTTTTAATTTTAATTTATTCGTAAAAGTTATTATTGTGACCGAAATATATTTTCTGACATGGGAAACGCGGTATCCGTTGCGCCTAGTCTTACAATATTTGGCGCAAACAGAAGAAAATATCACCCGGAAGATACTTAACAGTATCTGTGCCATTTCAATAAAAAGTTATCATTGGGTCAAAGGAAATGAATCGCTGCGATATCCCCAGGCTAGCAGCGACGTCTCTGGCTGAGCCAAACGACGGGCGCGGAACGAACTGCCGCCATCTTGGACAGGTGCCCAATGCCGGCAACTAGCAGGAGCTTCGAGGAAACGACCAGCTCACACATGGACATAACTAAATGACCCGGATTTAAGCAAGTGATGGTACACCTCTTAAATGTTAAAATAAATCTTTAAATCCCGAGGTTAGGAAGAGGAAGAGTAGGCAAGTATCTGTGGGCCTCTAGAAATAATGTTAAATAGTTAGGTACCTACTGATGTTGTAACACAGACAGTGAAACTTTTTCAGACTTCGCTGACTTCATTGGGACTTTTTATGAAAAGCAAATATTTCGCTTCCATCGAAAGGACCATAAACGAAAATTAGAACCACTCGGTTGTGTCCAGCCGGAGCTGCCACAACATGGTTGGGCACCAGTTGGGCACTGCTTCTTGAACGCGTGTCAGCACCACCACACAACATGCACACGATGCACAGTGTTAAAACTTCCGCAGCTTTGTTGAAACAATGTCCGGCCAATTTTATTGCTGCGCTACAATGTTAACAAACCGGGTTTGTGGAATTGACTGCTAGCTCGCCGTTACACAACTATTATCAGTTTTAAGGCTTTTCTATTTATTAGATCAAATATTGGCTATGTATTTTGGTTCAGGAAATCGCTATGGAATTTGGTTGTGTAAAAGTGTTAATTGATTGAAAATACCTTAGTTAAAGTGAAATACAAATTATCGGAAAATTTCTTAATGTTTCAAAAACGTTATTTACCCCGTCGGAAATCTCAACAACATTCGAGTATATACCAGAGCTGTTCCGGCGCGCGGAGCAAAAACCGCATTACGTAGCTGCCATACACAGGCTGCCGTGACTCCCCCCCGACCCCCCTTAGCTTTGGGGTTTTTGTGAACACCCAGATAGGATAATGGAAATACACGGTACACAGGTGCGGGGTGCTGGAGTGCTCGCAAACCACGACGTTTGGTAAGTCACTCCGTGGATTGTTGAAGGTTATTGCAGCGGGCGCTAATTGTGAATTGAGTGTAATTATAAGCGAGCTTTAACGTGACGAAAAATCTGATCATTTTAATTTTGATCCACAACTTTAAGCCGCCACAGAAGGTAAGAGCGAAAGTTTCTGTCTCGGGAAACGACTACAATTCAATCTGCTGGATGTCACAACAACAGACTAAAAAGTCTCACTATTAAGACTTTTGTCTGTATTCTATGTATATATATTTTAATCGCATTAGTAATATCATCCTACTACTATTATAAAGGCGAAAGTTTGTAAGTATGGATGTATGGATGTTTGTTACTCTTTCACGTAAAAACTACTGTATAGATTTGGATGAAATTTGACACAGAGATGGTTTATATCCTGGATTAACACATAGGATATTTTTTATCCCGGTAGAACATTCCTGTGGGATAATTTCCGACCTCCACGCGAGCGAAGCCGCGGGCAGAAGCTAGTATATCATAATTATAACAGTTTTTTACCGTCTGCAAGCATAAAACCGACGTCAACAACAGTGTTGTCGTGAGCTAGTTATTTTTCACTGTATAACATCCTCCCGAATTTGAAATGCAGTGCAGTGAGAATGTTGGAGGTAGTTTCACACCTACAATTCAAAGCTCCGGGACTCGTTAGTTAGTTTCGACATTTTCTTTCAGAACGTACACTTCGTTCTTTTTGCTTCGCTTTTTATTCTTGTAAAATGCTGTGAAGTCGAAACCTAAGGGAAACGCTGTGCAGTGTGCTTGTTGGAATTTTTGCGTTCCACGTTTTATGTTGCATGTTTGGTTTGGCTTGCACCTAACCTACATTATCCGTGATTTGAAATCGCTAAGTGCATAGTCTCGACGACACTGTGACGCGAACGGATACCATGGATTCAGTGCATGATTCTAAACCTCCCTGCGTTGAAATCATCCCTTTGTATTTTTTTTAACTGGCTGTTTTATTCTACTTGCTCTGCGTAATCATGTACTGATTCCATGGTGACCAACTTCGCGTCGATGTCCCTTCCACCCTATATACTTCATATTCTATTTCTCTTAATGTATAAAATCTATTTATGGATTACGAAATTATTCATTAAACACGATAATTTCATGTACTCACCATTACCAGTTGCTTTCCATCTCGAACTTTCCTCAAAACTGTTGTTTTACGATTTTATTCATTCACAAGGCATGTGTGCTATGGAGGATGGTCGACTGCGCTCACCTGACCAGCGCGTCATAGGCCCGACATAGGTCGCCACATTAGCACCAACCATCGGCGCACACGTGACCAAAATAGATTGTCATGTGCAAGATACAAAACCGACGATTTTTGCAAGAGTGAGTTATAGTCATAATATAACTGTACCTACACCCTGTACCCCCACAGGAAATAGAAATAGTCCAAACATGACGAAACTACGGAGTGTTCAGCGCCAGACCGAACGTACTTATTTCCCGAAAGAATTGACAGAGGGAAAGATGCCTTATGTTAGTTGCAAGTTGATGTACCTCGTGCATGTTATACAGTTGATGTACCTCGTGCATGTTATACAGTTGATGTACCTCGTGCATGTTATACATTTGTGAGAACTTTCTGGGAAAAATGCGACCTTCAAGACTAAGAACATTGAAATGAGTTAATATTATGAAAATCTTAAGTTAATACTATTTTTCGGGTTACCAGTCATTTGACTGGTAAAGTGGTAACCCGAAAAATAGTATGTAGACAACATGAATAAGAAGTCGAGTGCCTTTTGAAAAATACACTACGTAGTATGAAGAGACGTTTAAGGCACATGTTGACCCGAGTCAACATGTGCCTTACGATAAACGTCTCTTCAAAACATTCGGATGTTCGACACCACATTCTCTCGAAGGAAGTCCTCGACAGCCTCGCTCCCCGGCCCGGACCCTATGTAAATCAGGGAGTATGCGGCCATCTTCTACCGCACTCTATTTACTGCCGCCTAACGTGACGCACTAGTATAAGTTACAGAAAATCCACTTACGATACAACAGTATGTATCGGCATTAAATAAGCGGTAAATCTCATACCGGACGCGCAATAAAAGACTTTGCAAAGAACAATGAGAGGTTTGCTTGCAAATCGATTATACAATCAGTAAAATTAATCGTTAAGCAAATGAACATCCTACGGCAATTTTCCGTGTAATAGCTATAAACCGGTTACATATGATGTCAAAATGTGTTCACTACGGGACAATTTTTTATAGTCAATTTATTTAATACATCCCCCGAAACCGAACCTTCGATGGCAGTCCGGGCTGAACCAACTGTTTTGTTTCCCGTCACTTCTTGCGTGCCCTTGCTACGCGTGTGATTTCGGCCTTCTGTAGCTCGTTTCTCCGTGGTGTCGATGTTGACAACTGCCTTCCAAACGGTTATTGCTTACAAATAACACTTACACTAGCCATAAAATATGTGTAGCGAGCCCCTCTGAGCCCTTGTGGGCCGCAGGGCGGGGGGCTCATGGCTCAGATCATCTCGACTCACTACTTGTTTTGATGCTATCCGCCGAGTTACACGAGAGTTGGCTCGTTACGTCGTAATAATAACATCTAAGTTATGTTCTGTTTGCTGTTAGTTAGTTACGTTTTCTGTTGTTGGCTTGGTACAGAGCTGCGAGTGCTTTGTCCAATGTACAGGGACAGCCATGTCAAGTGCTACCAATACAATATGTTACTCTTAATCATTCATAATCATCTGTGTGCTTTTATATATAACAACATATCTAAATAAAATAAACAAAATTAAAGTGTCTGTTTGTAATGACAAAACAGTTTTTACAAAATGCATTTATGACAGTTGACATGATAAAAAATATATTTGTCTTTCAGTCAGTTTGTTTCAGCAAATCTCCAGCGGCTGGACGTATTTGGCGGGACTTTCACTGGCAGATAGCCCAGTTTATAATGAGACACATACAAAAAAAAAACTTATTTTTCACTTTTGAGTTATGGTACCTACCCCTCAGTCTCCACAGCAATTCGTATCCACTACTAAACTTGCTATGTAAACAACATTGACGTGAAGTAGGTACTAAACATCATCAAGTTAAAAGTGGATTAAATACGCATTATCACAGCTAACTCAAAAACTATACTCTCTCTAATTACAAAAAATAAAATTTATATGGAACCCCCTCAAAAGTATTCCCATCAGAATTTTCAAAATTGGTTCACAATTGACGGGGAAATCGGGGAACACACATTTAGAAAAAACAAATAATGTACTGATAGAACTTCCTCCTTTTATCGATGTTGGTTAAAAAAATGCGTAAGTACCTATTACTCAAAAATTTTCTGTGTTACGGCAGTTTTTAGAGGAAATGTGATAGGGTTTTTAGTTAATGTACACAAAATTAAATGATCTTCGTTCTTTTTAGCTTTTCCAAAGGTTTCTAAAGACCATATTCATGGACAAATAATGTGGATATTGTGTCGATAGATAATAAATATTGAACTACACGTTATGATCCACGATAAGATTAACTGAATTGCGAAACATAAAAACAAAATTGCCGTGGAATGAGTAGCAAATAAAGTAAATCATTGCTTAATGCACTGTCGCTTAGGAAACTATAGTTGTAGTGACTGTTGCAATTTCCATCGGTAGAATATCTATGTAATTATTTATCACCTTTGCGCTTAAGTCTTGAAAGAGCAGAAACAGAAAGCTACACTGAGTCACTGTTACTTTCGTGAGCAGTAAGAGGCGACGGTGGCGAGTGTGGACTGCATAACATTGTAGGTACACCCCCTGGCCCTGCTGCTGCTTTTTATTGCCTACTCACGTGACACGGCTCTTGACTACTTATTTTCTGGAGTGGAGGTAGTCTGGAGTAGTGGTCATCGATGTTAGGTATCAATTCAAACCAAAGTATTCAAAGCTAAACGGGTTGGTGTAGGTAGATCAAGGTTCTTTTGATATAGTACGGTATTATCAAGACTGTCTACATCGACGCGTTTTGTTTAACTACTCGCACAGCTTGGTGAATTAAACATTTTTTCCTGTTAGGTAGTCACTGATATAAAGAATGAAGGAATAGGTATGTAAAGGGACTCTCACAGGATTTTCCCAAAAAAAAATCGGAAAACAAATACGTGAAATAATGAAAACAAAATGTATTAAATAATTTATTGTAATGTACGTGTCAGCATCAGTTACTTCTTATATGCTACTAACAGTCAGTTAACGAATGGAGAAATAAAGATAAACTAATACATGTTATGAGTGGTATAAGAATTTTCAAAGGAGATTGTTCTAGACCGCCCTATAACCAACAAACATTGACGTGTACGTTAATTTTAATTATATTTTAATATACTTTTTAAAAATAATAAATTCAAGCGGACACTGTTTAACTCTTAATAGGTTTTTAAAAGTGACCTCATTGATTTTATTACCAACTGAACTCGCCATCTTTCAAGGAATTGTCAATGTGAATGTCACAAAAGATTTGACAGTGTCGCTCTCGCTCATCTTACATAAATATCGATATCGACGACGATGTCCATAATATCTAGTGATAAATAATGGATTTTCGATATTTATCAATTCCAAAACATTTAAAATGTGCAACATAAAAGTTTTTTATGCAAGTGAACATTTTAATGGAACTTATGATGAATATGGCCTAGCACGATTATGATGAAAATATAATGAACAAAACAAACTCACAAAAAGTACTTACTAGTCGAATGAGGGATTTTCTCACAAGTGAGAAAATATTAGTTCAAGAGGCGTTGGTAAAAAATACGTCACTGTCTCAGGTTTTTGACATCAAATAAGCTTTCTTATTTAGGGATCTTATTTTTGTAATCAGTAGCCAGTAAAACAAAGCCGTATTTTTTACCCACGCCATCTATTGAACTATGTTTTTTCACTTGTCAGAAAATCTCTCATTTAACGATTGAAATGTCATTTACGACGCAACTCTAGTGAATTGTTCTCATAACCATTTCACGACTTTAATAGCCATATTTTTACTTTTTAAGTACTTAAACTCTATTTTTAAATGTCGCAAACTAAAACGTTACACATTGTTCGTTGGGAAGAAAATATTTTATTTTAGCAATAATTTAATTGAAGTAGAATCATAGCAACAACGTGTTTATGTTTGAAACGGAACAAATTAATTGACATTTGACATATTGATCTGTCATTTTGGTCTACTAAATTAAAACCTTAGATTATATAAGGTGTTAAAAAATTAACTCTAAGAATTTCGTGGGAGCATTGTACTCATCGTTACGAACAACTTTTACTATGGGATGAACCCTGAAATCGCGAAAAAAATATGAGCTGTTCCATACATTTAATTGAGTTACGAGTGCAATGCTCCCACGAAATTCTTAGAGTTAATTTTTTAACACCTTATATAGGTGGTCATTGATAATCGATATAGAATGATTGATCTTCGAGAGAGCATCTCTATTCTCTACGTCACTACGTCAGTCGGTTCGTCTCACCGAGTCTTGTGTTGCATTGTATTTGGTGATTTCTTTTGGCGTTTTTGATTTGGTTTCTGTTTGTAATACAACTGTATTTATAGTAATATTTTACTGTATTTGAAGTTTAATGCTTTGTAGAAACCAGAAATAGCGATTTTAGAAGGAATTACTTAAGTTTTATTTTATTAAAAATAACCTCAAAATCGGTTCCTTTTCTTTAAATAAATCTGTTCTCTAAAGTGTCCGTCAAGAAACTTTGTTCTTATGGGCTACTAAGGGCAGTTTACAAATAGAAAATTATTTTTTCTATGCTGTTGGCTCCAGGGCGAACAATGTATGGGCGTAGAACAATCTCCTTTCACCAACAACAAGCAACTACATATAAAAAGCAAAAGCATCAGTGAACAAAGTATAGGTTAACCTGATTATTTATCTTTATTATTACGTAGGCTTTCCTATCTATAAGAATGATATCACACCAAACCACCGAAACATAAGAAGAGGAAAGTTGAGCTATATGGCATAGAAAGTTATCTATAGGCCAAGGTATGTGAAGCAACTATTGTGTCCAACTATCCCCATTAGGGGCCACAAAGACATTCATCAGACGCAATAGAGATGGGAAGCAGTGATCGGACCAAAGTCGATCTGCACGCTGACTCGATACAATTCGACGACTGTAGGTATAAGTGGATACACAAATGTCTGCAATTGCAGCGGGATCATTTTCAAAGCTGCTCAAATTCCCTCTTGATTGTGCATGTTGCTGTACGAAGCAAGCTACTTGTGTAGCAACAAAAAGAAAATATTTCGACATGATATCTATTTTGTCCGTTCAGGGTTCCGTATTTTCCAGTCGATTTGATCCGATTAACCAGAATGTATATAGCTACCCCATGGCTACATCCCTCGCGACCCCTCGTCGTGCGGTAACAAGTAACAAACAGTCCGATAAATCTCCCTTATTGCTGAACACATGCGAGACAACCCTGGACGAAAATATGTTTTTATTGCCCAGCGCCAGCCCTGGCGACCAACAATGGAGCAAAAAATAATCCTACACCCACCATTTGCACACAAAATGGAGGAGCAGTAAGCTCACTTTGAATATCGCGCCGTGGTGATGATTATGAACGTGGTATAAAGAAAACTAATGAAATTGTCAACACCAACCAAGCAACCATCAGGATTGTTCACAGCCACCCTCCGTGCTCGACCCACGAATCGATAAGTACAGATACTTATCTACTGATCCCATAGGATAGGTCCAGTTTATCTTAAGATTATAATTATAATGCTGCCGTTAATCTCTGGCCGGCTGGATCCTCAAGCCTGAAATATTGTTAACGACGTTGGCGTACATGAGTTCGAATACCTTTCGAAGTAAGAATTTTATAACTTTCGTCGTTCATGAATCATGGTGTCTCAGCGTGTTTGATCATCAATAGGAGGGGCGAGCGCTTCAGGAGGTCTCTTTACTTTAACTATAGAAAAGTGCTGTTTCTCAGACTAACTAAGTAGGTATTTGAATAAAATATGAATTATTAGTGTGCATTAACACGTTAAGTGCGAAACGAGGCCTAAAGCACCCCTCATGCAACTTCCTTGTGGTGCGGCAAGGAAAAACGTGAACATCTCTGTCGTGCGAAGGGCATAGCTTTGGTTTGGTCCAGTATAGAAAAGAGATAAATGTATATTTGAGACGCGCTAATGGTCCCGGACTCGGTGGTATACCTACCTTGGTACCGGATGTCTTAGGCCTCGTACCGCACTGAATTAATATAATTTTAATGCAGTCCGGAACGAGGCTAAAACGTCCCATATCCACCCGGACCTCGTACCGCACCCAACGCGAGCTTCCCGCGACTAGTGTTGTGCATCACGTCGAATGGAGAGCACGTCCTTTTACATCGCCGAACATGTCTAAACGATGTCGGAAGAAGTTAATTTAAAAAAAAAACCCAGAAACAGAACGATTGCGATTTTTTATAAAAAGTATATTGTTACTGATTTTTTTATGTTAATTCAAGTTCTAATAAGTGTAAGCCTGAGGCAGAATACATAGGATAGTTTCTTTTCCAAATCTGGTTTTCTTTTTTTTCTATTCTGTGAACCGCATTAAGATTTTCACACAAAAATAGATTAACATCGTTGCGTCGATATTATTTTTCCCATCACTAATCTTAGCGAAAATTTACCTTATTTCAGTGCGTTACGAGGTGTATAAGATCCCATATTTTGTTTTGCCAATAATTCCTTAACTAGTTAACAGATCCCGGGGCGACGGTAGATTAGGGTTCATCAATTCACTGTCTATATCGATAAGGACCAAAATTTTTATTTATCTTTGATTTCTCGCCAGAAAATGGATTTTAGTCTGTTAAAGGAGGTGGGGTCTAATAGACCGCGTGTCGCCCTAACGTCTGGTCACGGTGCGGGCCGCTAATACCTCGTGCCGCAGGAACGGAAAGTTTGCAAAAATTGGTGCCGCAGCTTACGTGTTAAATATTATGAAAGATCACATTGATAGACCTTTCACAATTTAAAACCTTTTCGTCGTGAATCGACATAGGTATTATTTAAAATGTATTTCGTTTGGATCGTACAATATTATGTTTATGTATTTTTGGCAGTTTTGATTATATCTGCGAATTAACAGAACAAGTTTTTATTATATTACAACAAGAAATAACTTAAAATTTATAATTAACACATTAAAGTATTTGTAAATGCCAAGTGTACCAAAAGGTTGGTATTATAACTTCGAATTCCGACTAGTTGTATCAGAGGTGAACCTTCTACAGTACCCACCGCGTGGCTCACCCCTTTCGTGTTTTCCGCGTTATCATATTACATCACAGGATTCACAATGTTGCCAGTCGCGTTAATTTTGTTATTTTTCAGGTCAAATTGCCTGTTAACTAGTGTTTCACGGTGTTGCCTTGTAATCTGGGTTTTTGGCGAAAAAAAGTTACGTTTTTCGAAAAGATTTTGTCTTTGTTGTTTTCCGTTTCATGAATAGAAGAGAATAGTTTATCAGCTGATTTTTAATGGCGTTGTTAATGTTACGTTGCGGGTATGAATGCCGTAACGATTGATTACATATTGACTGAAGAGTCAATGCTCTGTAACGAGCACGCTATGACAACACTCGTCAGTCAATGCTCTGTAACGAGCACGCTATGACAACACTCGTCAGTCAATGCTCTGTAACGAGCACGCTATGACAACACTCGTCAGTCAATGCTCTGTAACGAGCACGCTATGACAACACTCGTCAGTCAATGCTCTGTAACGAGCACGCTATGACAACACTCGTCAGTCAATGCTCTGTAACGAGCACGCTATAATAAAAAAAAAAAAAAAAAAATCGTTTATTGTCAGGCATCGAGGGCCCATAGTGTGTTAGTATTAAGTAAAAATCTTATAAAACTATGTTAGTAGTAACGTTCAAGAATATAAAACAAAAACGCAGAATACAAGTCTTTGAGGAAGATTTATCAAGCCCCATGTCTGACGTGTAGCTTGATAAACCTATCCATAGTAGGCCCTTCTAACCTCTCTGAAAAGACCTTCAGAACGCTATTGCTGCTCCCCCTCACTCTGCGCATCAATGATGCCACTTTTTTGCGCATGATCGCGAAATAATCGTCTGTGTGCGCATCAGCGAACATCCCTGACGCACTACAGTAACGCGGAAGCCTCAACAGCGCCCTGAAGGTATTATTATACTGAATGCGCAGTGTGTTGTCTGTTTTTTGGGTATGATTGGCCCACAGACTGCTGGTGTAAAAAACTTGACAACACGCCTTAAAAAGTGTTATTTTAACCGGTACTGAACAACCAGCGAACCTGCGAGCCAGCATGTTTCCCCTCACAGCCATTGCTCTGCGCTCCCTTTCCATATCAGAGTCATCTTTAAGATCCTCCGTAACAATATGGCCTAAATATTTAAAATGTGTTACCCTCTGCAAAGGTGAACCGTTTAGTTCTACTGGAGGGACATTTGAAGGACTTTTATTTCTTCCTCTAAACACCAACAGCTCACTCTTTGTGGCATTATATTTTAGCCCATGCTGCTCAGCGTATCTTTCACATATGGTGAGCAATTTCCTAATTCCACCGATTGTGGGGCTCAGCAGCACCATATCGTCTGCGTAGCTTAAGTTATTTAAACTTACTCCGTCTATATGGCATCCGACATGAGTGCTGCTGAGCTCCACAAGCAGGTTGTTAACATAAATATTAAATAGTCTCGGGGAAGTAAGACCTCCCTGCCTAACCCCACATTTGAGTTTATATGGGTCCGACATTGCATTGGACCATTTCACAAAGTTCCTCTGCTTGTCATACCAGATAGATAAAATTGATACCAATGCTGCAGGCACTCCCGCTTCCCGAAGCTTCTCCCATAAAACCTTATATGAAACTAGGTCGAAAGCTTTGGAAAGGTCCAGGAAACAAGCATACACTGGTGTTTTTCTGTCCGTATAATATTTGACAGTGTGCTTCAATGCAAGTATTGCACTCTCAGTAGACAGCCCAGCACGAAAACCAAACTGTGTGTCGTGTAGTTTTGTATATCTACTGAGGTGCGCGTCAAGCACACTGTCAAACACTTTGGCTATCACAGTTGCCAGTGAGATTGGCCTATAATTCCCTTTGTCTGCTATGTCTCCTGTCCGATTCTTTACAATTGGTACAACTAATGTATCCAGCATCTCCTGTGGTAGGAAAGAATGCCCTACACATAAATTTAAAAACATAGTCAATACTCTTGGCAAGTGCAATCCAGCATTTTGAAGATGCTCAATGCTGAGTCCATCATGACCTGGAGATTTTCCCCGTTTCATACATTTAATTACGGTTTTTATTTCTGAACACGTAAAGCGAAGGGGTATTCCTGATCGATGATAGGTCTCAGCATTGTTCACCCTCACCACAGAATCAAGAGGTGAGCTCACTATAAACTGTTCCTTGAATATATTAGCTATTTCAGTGTGGTCACTCTCACCCTCCACGCTAACTGGTAAGCTTGGCGAGATATTAAGCTTTTTAGTGCCTTTCCAGAAAGATGAAAAACATTTCTTCGAATGGAGAGAGGCCAATATATCCATTTCTATTTTTTCTTGGTTCTTAATGACCCATTTCAATTTTGATTTAAATACCTTACGAGTTAATATCATATCCTCATATATATGCCCACTACTGGGTTCCCCATACCAAATCCACAATTTAAGCTTAGACCTTGCTTCAGCGTGAAATTCTTTGACATGCTTGTTCCAGCCTTTTATACCTTTTCTTCTAACAATGCCTTTAGAGACTCTGTTTACACTAGCTGCTTCACTTAATATAGATACAATATTTTTATACATTGAATCCAACACTAATCTATGGTGAGGATTATCGCAAAAATTATCAGCACATTGTTTAAAATCCTCAGGAAAATCTAAGTTTCTTAATTTATCATTACACAGAGACGAGTAATCCTTTATTTCATCAGGACTCCTTTCACCCCAACGAACACCGTTAAGCGGTGCTTTAATTACACAAGTTTTTACTCTGATCACATTTACATCACATTCTATTTTTAAGGGAAAGTGATCTGACCAAAACGTATCATAAATAACCTCAATGTTTACAATTGTTTTCCCCGCCGCCTGTGTAACAATACAGTGGTCTAGCCAACGCTTACACCCGTGTGAGTCACTGATGAACGTGTAGGTTTGCGATAGTATGCCCAAATAGTGTAAGTCCGCACATAGTAATTCCTGCTCACTACAAAAACTAAGAAGTTCATTATAAAATGACTCACCCGGGTGCGCATTGAAGTCTCCCAACACATACACTGATTCAGCATTATTATTTTGTATGATAGAATACATTTCACTAAGACATTCTGTAAATAGTGGCAGATTTTCTAGACAGTCCGTCGGCATATACACATTTATGACCAAGAAGCACCTGCTGTTTACCACTACATTCACTGCACATATACGGTTACTGACACATTGTACCACACTCACGTAGTTAAATGCAGTTTTACGCCATAGTATGGCCAGCCCTCCGTAGGGTCTCCCTTTACACATGCCAGCTGAAGTGTCCACTGATGACTTTCCTGTGTAACTAAATTCCTGATCAACACTATCAAGAAATGCTAGATCATGTGGATATAACCACGTTTCTTGTAACAACACAATATCTGCTTTTTTGCATAGTGAACGTACACAATTCACCGATCTTTTAACATTTTTGCAATTGAAAGTTATTAAGTTCATTTTTGAAATACTATCCATTATTCGCTTTTGTTATTGCTTCACTCCCAAAAATTGCATTATTTTTGTCTTCTCTTCTATTCTTGAAATGAATAAAGCGCCTAAATGTCACACCATCAGGCCATACCTGGTCATCTAGAAAAACATCCAACTTGTTTTTGTTAACAAGCACTTTAAAGGCATTGTATGGTCTTTCCTTCTTCATCGTAATTTTCTCAAGCGAAACGACCTCCGCTGTTTTATTTTTTATATATTGACATATATCATCCACCTCTACCTCTTTGTTTACGTTGGAAATAAATAAAGGGATCTTAAGTTCCGCCGCTTTAAATTTCTCAGCCAAGTCCGTAGCCGCTTTGCCCATTTTACCCGTAAAACGATTCTTAGACCGCCGATTTTGCACTAAAGTCCAATTATCTGTTGGTTTCTTGGGCGTTTTCCATTCACCATTCCTTGCCATCTCCGCCATAGTAGGTCTTTTAAATTGACTGGCTCCAGCATCGCCAACAGCTGTTTCAGACATCACCGCGCACATTTCGTTTTCCAGTAGCGTTGAGTTAACCGGTACATGCGTACCCGTCATGATCGCCCCGGTGTGTGTGCAAGTGAGAGAGCGATATCTTGGTGACTCAATGCGCTCCGCGCTCGCACACCTCGTCATCGAGTTACCGTCATCGTGTAGTGGCGCCGGCGATAAACCTACCGGCCCACTGTCAAGCAAATACCCTCCTCTTTTCTTCGCATTAATATTGCACGCTAATAATGATAATTGGGGTCTGCTTGATCCCAATTCTAGCTTCAACTCATCCAGTTGAGTGACTGTTGCATATTTACTTTTCATGTCCATAATTTCTGCACGTAACAACACCAGATCCTTTAACAATTTTGTCACATCTACGTGATCAAATGTAACTGGCGGTAATTTTTGCAAGTCACGCGCAACGAAGATCGGTATAAGATCTGGATCCGTCACTTTGAAGACACATATAATATCCTCTAAGTCTCTCACTTTTTTTCCTTCTTTGCGTCTAGCCACTTTCTTTTTGTTAGTTTTGATTGAACTAAACAGCAACTCCTTAGCACTATCCACCTCATCCACAGTGAAGGCCGTGTCACAAATCCTTATTAGGCTCTCATTGTCCATCACATCTATTTTATTTTGGATAAAGGATAGAAGTTCACTAATTACAATATTGCAATTCACACATTTTAGCGTATTCACAGACATTGTCGCAAAATTAGGTGGGGAGAACTATGTTCGACCCGTTCACAAGCGCGTGCAGCGAGCGACTCGACTACGACACCACTCGTCAGTCAATGCTCTGTAACGAGCACGCTATGACAACACTCGTCAGTCAATGCTCTGTAACGAGCACGCTATGACAACACTCGTCAGTCCCCGATGCGCTCGCGCCACTGTGCTGGTGCACTAATGATGTTGCAGGGGAATGCACCAGACACAGATACACCAGGTAAAGACCCGATTAATCTATATAAAATGACGTTGGTATATTTGTAGGTATTTTTAAATATGCCCCGGATAAGCCGTGGTTGGCTAGATCCAGCCAATGAACAACTAGGAAAAAGAGACCTATGTATGTTCTTCAAATAAGCAAAATATTAGCCGCATATTGGTTGACACACTGCATCATAACCACCACAGCTCTCATCAAGCAATGAGGCTAGCTACGTGTCAATATATCCCTCGTAAAAATTTAAGCAATCTAATCTTTATCTCACATAGTTGGACGAAGTTTGAACTGTAGTCCGTTGCCGCGAAAACAAGAAGTTCCATCATGAAGGTGACGGCGCACAGTGAGAACCAGCGAGACAGTTCAATGTTATCCGTCCGAGAACACTCCTGGGGGGGCTGTCCTTGAGAAACTGCGGTGGCGGTTTCGTAGTTAATATTGTTTGTTAGATAGTAGATACATAGAAATATTAAAAAACTTCTTTTTTATAATTCTATGGTTAGATATTTTAGTACGGACTATGGTTCCCCTTCATCCTGTAAGATTATTTTTACGCGCTATTATACATGTTTAACTATTTCCATAAATAGTACCCGCATGGGCTACTGGTATGTATGAAGGTAGAGCGAGAATACAGGAGGTTCACCGATGGTTTGAAAAAATACAGGATCTTCTTCTGACCCTGAACAATTAGCTAAATATGGTGATTAAAAATGACTTCTTCAGTATGGTACGTCATTTTGGAATCGACATGAACCACTTTACGTACATCAGTACAAGTAACGGATGTTGAAAGTTGAAATACTGTAGTGTTTGAATTTAACATAAACATTAAACGAAAAAATACGTCTATTATCGGTAAACTGCGAGAGAGCGCCGCGCGTCGGTGCACACGGCCTCCGGAATACTTATTTATAGAGAATCCAATAAGAAATAAACCTTTATCATTCCCGAGCACAGAGCAGGCTGGAGGTCTCGGGGACCCGCGACCCCAGCGCCAAATTAACCCGTAGTAACCCGTACCTGCTGGGTTTATGACGGTCCCAATCACACGCTATATTTTTTGTGAAACGCCCACTATGCGACCTTTAGTAAAGAAACTGTTTAACTTAGAAAATCCATTTCAATGTATTATGGAAAGGTTGTGAATGGGGACGGAAAGTATTGAGCTAAAAGAAACGGAAGGTATATTAGGTACTTATTTAAGGATGAATAGAATGCTAAGTATAGTACCTACATATGTACAGTAAAGTAAAAGAAACCTTGGAAATTTGACGAAAGGTCTGAAATAAGCCATTGGTTATTAATAATAGTGTTTCAATAAATCAATTCAAACAAAACTTTACGTAACTACCGGCAACGGGAGTCAAGTACGCACGATGGGTTGCGTCCGCAGCCGGCAATTAGAAAATTAAAACTTATTGCACCTTAAATGAACGCCTTGGTTCGTGTTTAATGAATAGCTTATTATACGATTAGGTTTCCCAGTTAGTTCAAAGTAAAGTATCACGCTAGATGACTTAGAACGTGGCCACAACTGCAAGCAAGTGTCTCACGGAGAGTCCGTTGGGCTAGGTTCCTAATATTCGTACCCCTTGTAGTGGTTTGAATCCTATTGCGGTAGCAAGCAACACTCGCGTCTTCGCTTTTTCTTCTTCTTCGTGTGGTTAGTGACTAACCTGGTGTCAGAGTTTTAATGCTGCCCATGGGCCTCTGACTCAGCTGTTGAGAAATATCTCTCAGACATTCCTCAGGTTTCCTCACGATGTTTTCCTTCACCGATTTTAAGCAAGTGATAATTATACAATACGCACATGAATCCGAAAAATCAGAGGTGCGTGCCTTGGGTTCGAACTCGAGACCTATGACTTGGCAGTCCGACGGTCACACCACTAGGCCATCACTGCTAATTCACAGGTTCGATTCCCGCACGGAACAATCATTTTCATGCTCTGCGTAACAAATCCCGCATGTTTGCATCATATCTTACCGTAAATATTTTCTTTCTTTTATTTCAAACCCGTGCCCGTGTCCACTAGGCGATTTTGACCAGACTGCGGCGAAGCAACATACATACCGACAACAGTGATAACCTCCCTGTGTT
This sequence comes from Hyppa rectilinea, assembly GCA_951799385.1. Classification (NCBI taxonomy): domain Eukaryota; kingdom Metazoa; phylum Arthropoda; class Insecta; order Lepidoptera; family Noctuidae; genus Hyppa; species Hyppa rectilinea. The sequence goes on from OX637317.1 coordinate 394,858, forward strand.
ATATTGTTTGTCGGTGTGTATGTGTGTAGGTATCGTCTATGTCGTTACCTATGTTTATCTGTTTTCTCATAACTTCTAAACTACTCATCATAATGGACATATAAGATATCGTTGGAAGCGTCTTGATCGACCGCTGGTAATAGGCCATGTTGCGTTGTTCACAATTAGGACCAATTGCACTAATAAAACTGATCGCGATGAACTGCACCTAAACCGTGTTCACGAGCTGTCAGTGTCAATATTCCATACATCTTGAACGCCGTTCAGATGCGCTAATCGCCTTCGCCGGTAGTAAATTTTCGTAGAATAATGCCCGACATCCAAGCGGACGAAGCCGCTGGCAGAAGCTAGTCCGGTACGATATAGAAACACTATCTGGAGAGATAGTGTCTGATGGTGAAAATGATTATTAAGGTCTTAAACATCGTTTGTTGTTCTTGCAGCTAGGCTAAATAACATAACATCAAGCTTGTAACCCCCGAGGGTAAGGCAGAGGGGTACCTACAGTACACCCACATTTCGCCAGTGCTTTTTAAATAAACACCATAAAATATTCTTCTTTTTCCATACAAATCCCCAACATTAATTGACTGCCATTTTGTCACAACTCCATTATTTTTATGTAAGAAAACAATTGATTAAGGCGTGTAGAGTGCTCATTCGCGGTGCTCGATAGCAATATTTAATAAATAATTTATTTATAGTGACCTCCTATAAAGCATTACGAACGTAATGCAACTGTAACTTGTAAAATACAAAATGAATAACAACCCCTTTAATCCAAAGGATGCAGTGCTCCCCTCCACCACGCAAAACCCAGCTCGCAAGTCGGCCTCGGCTGATGCTGTATCCACGCCCGAGATGTAAAAATGGATGTCACCCATCGAGCAGCACTTGGCAAACTCAACTCAGAGCAAAAGAATGATTTTTCTACCCTAGGCTGAAAAGTAGGTACCTACTGGCTGAAGCAGAGGCCGTTTAGGCGCACAGTAATGCTTCGTTTGAACGAAAATTAATTAGGATCTATCATTGAAACTTATACCTACACAAATCGAGATAAATTAATAGATTGATGATAGCTTCAAAACTATGCATTTTTGGACACAATATTTTAGGACTTTTTGTATTATTTTTACTTTTAGAATATAAGATCAGTAGGTCGTCTTGTGGGCGGAACTCTAGAGTTTTAGGATATAAAAAAATACGTACTTATACCTTAGGTCTCTAGTATTCAAAAAACCTATGTAGATACATACACAAACAAAATATACAATGTCCGTAATCCTACCTTTAGCAGCTCCCTCTCAATCTGCACGGCCCGCTGCAGTATGGGTCCCCGCACCGCATACTGTATACTCAGCAGGTTTTGGTTGATGTTGTCGAGGGTCAGGCTGTTGTCCAGCTTCATTGTACTATTTAATTGTATAAGTTACAGTTAACACAAGCGTAGTCGACGCAGCGGCGGAATGCACTACCCAAGAGCAGCCAACGATATTATTTAAATGTATCCCCGCGCGTGATCGAACTTATTAAAGGTTTGCTCACATTATGACTATCATTTCTGTGGTGTTCAATAACGTTATCTGTTGCCCCTCCAGAGGACCTATGGATATTATACCTACTTATAACAATCATGCATAGGTTACGACAACCCGTTAACTGAGAAGCTGAATACGGAATTAGTTTTTCTATAACTATAGTAACGCCTATAGCTTCGCAGGCAGCCTGCGCGAACTGCCCACCTTAGGATAGGTTAGGTCCATACATAGGTACCTATTATAATTTATATTCACAGTAGTAAACTAAACGAGGGTAAACTGTCCGGATGTACGTTGACTCTTTAACAGCAGTCTTTTGCAGCACGTGGCGGACGTGGTGGCCGGTCAGCACAGTCGCAGCAGGAGGCCGGCTAGGCCTTCGCCTCAGGTAGGTAGGACCGTGATAGCGCACAGTTCACTATTTATACACCTCATTATATGAATAAGAACGTTAACGAAGTAAGATTTAAACACGTGTGAAGTAATCGCTTTTTATCGTAATAGAATCTGCTGTCTTCCGTGTATGTTAAATATTGTTTTTATTAAATCTGTTATTATAATAGTAATTGTAAGAACTCGTGCTGCCTGTGATACCTGGCTGCAGGGCCAGCCAACTCTGTGATACAACCTACATTATTTCGATGATTTGTTTATGTACTACTCTGTCAAGAAAGTACCGGGAAAAGATCAATAATACACAAAATGTCTGTTATTCATCCAAATTTATTTTATCACCTTCAAAGTATGCTCCTTTAGAAACGATACACTTGCGCCAACGAATAATCCATTCATCAAAACATTTTTTAAACGCTGCTTCCGGAATTGAGTTCAGTTCTCGCCGCGAATTCTCCTTTATGTCTTCTATCGATTGAAAACGGGTGCCACGAAGTGGTAATTTGAGTTTAGGAAAAAGAAAAAGTCAGCAGGAGCCATATCTGGTGAATATGGTGGTTGCTGGATGGTATTTGTTGAGTGTTTGGTCAAAAATTCGTTCACAATGATAGCCTTGTGCGAAGGCGCATTGTCGTGGTGCAAAATCCAAGAATTTTCTTTCCATAAATCTGGCCTTTTTCGTCGAATTTGCTCTCTTAAACGCCGCATAACGCTCAAATAATATTCTTTATTTACCGTTAGACCTTCCGGTAAGAATTCAGAGTGCACAACACCGCGATAGTCAAAGAAAACAGTCAACATGACTTTGACTTTTGATCGACTTTGGCGTGGTTTTTTCGGTTTCGGTTCAGCTGGAAGGCGCCACTCCGAAGCTTTTTGACTAGTTTGCATGTCAAACTCGTAAACTCATGTCTCGTCACCAGTAACAATGCGTTTCATGAATGTTGGGTCCGAACTGACTCGTTCTAGCATGTCCTCAGCGACTTTCATGCGATTGAGTTTTTGGAGAAAATTCAGATCTTTTGGGACTAGCCGAACAGCAACATGTTTCATACCCAAATGATTAGTTAAAATGGTACGGATCGACTCGTGAGATACAGAAAGTTCGGCGGCTATCTCTCTCAGAGTTGAATGGGGATTTTCAGTCACTATTTTCTTCACTTTTGCGATGTTAACTTCAGTTGCAGACGTTGACGGCCTACCAGAGCGAGGCAAATCTTCCATCACATCTCGACCGCTTTTGAACGCTTTGAACCACTCATAAGCACGAGTTTTTGATAAAGTCGATTCACCGTAAGCCTTCTGTAACATTTTCAGTGACTCCGAACACGAAATTCCATTGGCGATGCAAAATTTAAGACAAACTCTTTGTTTGATATTTTTGTCCATTATGAAATTCGCAATACACACTATATATCGACACCTCCTAAGTACAACTAAGTAACTGACAAATGCAAATTTTATAGGAGAGCGAATTGAAGATTTCATTTTTTATTAATCGCCATAGCTAAGCCCCTATATGGAATTAAACTATAATATTTGGTGAGCGTGTTTAAACATAAGTGAAATTTATAATTAAGAGTATATTTTGTTTCTAAATCTTCAAGTTTTTGTTTTATCACACATGCATACTTTTACTGCGTTGTAAAAAACAATCAAAATATGCTAACTGGCACATACATATTTCTTCATTGGAATATTCAGGCACCTTATTGCTTTAACTGCCAGATACGTACTTATAATTGGTAAAGTCAATAGAAATATCCTGTGTAACTGATACTTACATATTTTACCGCCGTAATTATATTATTGTGCATACAAGTGTAACTGAATTCCAAACTTGTAAAAATCATCATGTGTTTTGGTATTTTGAAATAAAAGTAGTGGATATATTTGTATGATCTAATGTTTATTTTCAAAACATAAAAATATAAATTTCAAACGTGTCAAAAAGTAACATTATTGTAATTATATGTTGTATGTTTATTAAAAATGGCATCTAACTATCAACTGGTAATCAGACTTTTCTCTTTTGTTTTATTAGGTATAAGTTCTTACTGAACTGGAAATTACTTATGTAAAATTATCCAATAATAAAAATTTACTTTATAAAAAAATGCCTTAAAGGCAGTTTTCGTACATTTCCTAAAAAGTATGGGGTTTGTCTCAAAATAATTCTCAGAATAATTCTTAAAGCTATTTGGACATTCTTGTACTGAGATCAACTTTAATATTATATTACTGAACTATCATTGTTAACTTACTTATAATGATTTTAACAAGGTTTTATTCTATATTTTGCTTTTCTATATAAATAAAAATCAATTGCTGTTCGTTAGTCTCGCTAAAACTCGAGAACAGCTGGGCCGATTTAGCTGGTTTTGGAGTTGAAATGTTTGTCGTATTCCAGGGAAAGTTTAAAAGGTGAGAAAAGTTAGACGGGTAGGTAGGGTGGGTAGGTAGGGTAGGTAGGATATGTAGGTAGGATAGGTAGGATAGGTAGGTAGGTAGGTAGGGTAGGTAGGGTAGGTAGGTAGGGTAGGCAAGCAGGGTAGGTAAGTAGGGTAGGTAGGTAAGGTAGGTAGGTAGGGTAGGTAGGTAGGGTAGGTATCATTGTTAGGACAGGACAACGTCTGTCGGGTTTTCTAGTTGAGTAATAAAATTGCACGTTTTAATTTATCACTAATGACTTATGACCACAACAGTAATCAACTAATCAGTACAGAGATCACAGGATGACTTCTTCATTCCTCTTCTTCGTCTTCTTCACCTTCATTGTCGTGTTGGTTCTCATTGCTGCCCTCTATCAAACTCATGTAAAAGTCATGATAAACAGATGGTATAACATTATTTCGGCATAAGTACCTCAAATCCTGAAGTTTAGCCTCGGGTATTGGTAATTTCCCCTCGTAAGCTTGGGTCAATGTTCTTGCTAGAGGGGCTGGAAGTGGACTGTTGTCTAATCTTATTCGGTTCCTTGATCTGGTTTTGCGAGTCTCTAGTGCATTATTTACAATAATGCATTTGAACTCATGGTCACAAAAATCTGTTTTATATTGTATCCTGTCAGAGAATTGCGGGCATTTTTACAGCAGAAACATTCGAGCAAATGTAAAAGATCCATCTAAGTATTTTTTATTCGTACGTTTTCGAACATAATGCGATTCCATAGGTGCAAAGCTGTTCACATGATCACAAACACTTGCAATCATCTCTTCAGTAATTTTCTTAGTATGTCTATGGATACCTCTTTTGTCGTGGACAACAGTGCCTTGCAATGAAAGCTTTTCAAAGCAGAATACACCAGGCCCTGTTTTATCCCAAAAGTGTTCAAAAACATGGTTTTACAGACCTGTATTTTCGTTGACACTGAATCAGTCTCATATACCTCATTATTACCTATTTTTGTTGGTAAATAATACCGCAAAGTAAATTCTCTTCTAGAGGCAGTTTCAGTAATAACCCTACGTTTTGGAATTTTATCACAGTATTTATTGATAAAATCCCAATGACGAACAATATCTCCCATTGACCAAAATGCCACAAAAAGCAAATCTATGTCAACATTAGTAACTTTTTGTGAACATTTTAACTTACATTTCTCTCCACAACATGGCCCCATCTCTTTCTTTTTCCTCATTTTACCATCCCTACTTTTGTACGCATTTCCTAAATTTTTATTTTTCTTCCGTATAACATCCAACCCTTGGTCTTGATGGACCATTCGTAGTCTACCTTTATCTTTTTTTTTTGTAGATAGCCTGCGCCTCGGTGATGGTTCAATGTCAGATGGAGTGTTTTCTGATATCGGGGTGTGTATTGCCATAGGTGAGCTAACTGGCATGACAACGTTTGGCGTAGGAGCTGGCGATATGTCACAATCTAACTGAGCAATTGCTTGAGCTATGACCGACGAGAAATTTGGCGACTCAATAGAAATATCATTTCGAATACCTGAACTGACATTGCTCATCATGGGTGATTGGGGCGTTATTGTTGCCAAAATGGGGTCATGAGAGTTACTTGGTAAAATCACTGAAGCTGTATGACTTATGGCGGTTGGGGAATGTGTTCTGGAATATTCTGAGGGTTTAAGATGGTTTTGAGCAGCACTTGTTTCTTCGTCACTATTTTCTATGAATTCCGTCATTTGTTGCAAGTCTTCATCAGTGAAATATTTTGAGAAGTGTACTGGAGTATCTGAAACAATCAAATCACAATAAAACGCTCGATTTTCTACGATAATCAACATCATTTCATACAAGTAAAACTATGTAAGTATACAGATAGATATTAATAATCAAGTTAAAATCCAATGTAAAACAATATATGTGTTAGTTAAATGATTTCATTTTAAACACATTCCGTAGAATAAGTATGTAAGTGCCTAGATACATTTTTCAATCAATCTAAATACCGGCGTAAAAATGTGTAACTGCGTAGTTACATACTTATGCATCGGGAATGAATAAATTGCAGTAATGTCGTCATGGCGATAGATATTCATTCAAGACGTGTTCAAATATTTCAGTATAGGTAGAAATCTCAATTTATGGGTGCACTTAAAATATATACTTTAATAATTATAAAATATTTCGTTAATATTACTTACCTTGCCTTGATGGCGAGTCTATCTGGTCTGATGTTACGGTTATTATTTGGTCCACAGCATTTTTTGGCCTTTTAATTGCATCTTCCCTTAATGTAGTTAAAAATTTATAACGTTCACTCGACATAGTAAAAAATAACGCAACACTCGCGCGCACAACTCGTTGCCCGCCGGAGAACTGAGTGACGGGCAGTTACCCGCACCGAGCGCCCTTTTCCCCCCGCGTCAAAGTACGTAACTGGAACTTAAATGGTTTTACGCTGTGTTTATTTTTTACCTTATGCAGATAAACAATTATACGTTTGAGAAAAAAGTATGTTGGGTTAATTGAAAAAATAAAATAAAAATATATGTGGTAAATATAGGTATACAGATGCCAAAAATGCAATAAAAACCGTTTCGTGTATCTGGCAGATACATACGTATACTTAGCGGGTGTCGATATGATATTACTAAAACACCAAAACCAGCACTGTATCCACACTAATATTATAAATGCGAAAGTAACTCTGTCTGTCTGTCTGTCTGTTACCTTTTCACGCCTACACCACCCAACCGATTTTGCTGAAATTTGGTATGTAGATAGTTTGCATTCATGAGAAGGACATAGGCATATTATGGAAATTCAACCCCTAAAAGGTTTACAAGGGGTGGCAAAGTTTGTATGAGAAAAATAATATTATTGCACATTTTTGCATAGGTAGGTTACCTACCTACCTATGCAAAAATGTAGTAGTAGTGGGTAGGTAGGGTAGGTAGGGTAGGTAGGGTAGGTAGGGTAGGTAGGGTAGGTAGGGTAGGTAGGGTAGGTAGGGTAGGTAGGGTAGGTAGGGTAGGTAGGGTAGGTAGGGTAGGTAGGGTAGGTAGGGTAGGTAGGGTAGGTAGGGTAGGTAGGGTAGGTAGGGTAGGTAGGGTAGGTAGGGTAGGTAGGGTAGGTAGGGTAGGTAGGGTAGGTAGGGTAGGTAGGGTAGGTAGGGTAGGTAGGGTAGGTAGGGTAGGTAGGGTAGGTAGGGTAGGTAGGGTAGGTAGGGTAGGTAGGGTAGGTAGGGTAGGTAGGGTAGGTAGGGTAGGTAGGGTAGGTAGGGTAGGTAGGGTAGGTAGGGTAGGTAGGGTAGGTAGGGTAGGTAGGGTAGGTAGGGTAGGTAGGGTAGGTAGGGTAGGTAGGGTAGGTAGGGTAGGTAGGGTAGGTAGGGTAGGTAGGGTAGGTAGGGTAGGTAGGGTAGGTAGGGTAGGTAGGGTAGGTAGGGTAGGTAGGGTAGGTAGGGTAGGTAGGGTAGGTAGGGTAGGTAGGGTAGGTAGGGTAGGTAGGGTAGGTAGGGTAGGTAGGGTAGGTAGGGTAGGTAGGGTAGGTAGGGTAGGTAGGGTAGGTAGGGTAGGTAGGGTAGGTAGGGTAGGTAGGGTAGGTAGGGTAGGTAGGGTAGGTAGGGTAGGTAGGGTAGGTAGGGTAGGTAGGGTAGGTAGGGTAGGTAGGGTAGGTAGGGTAGGTAGGGTAGGTAGGGTAGGTAGGGTAGGTAGGGTAGGTAGGGTAGGTAGGGTAGGTAGGGTAGGTAGGGTAGGTAGGGTAGGTAGGGTAGGTAGGGTAGGTAGGGTAGGTAGGGTAGGTAGGGTAGGTAGGGTAGGTAGGGTAGGTAGGGTAGGTAGGGTAGGTAGGGTAGGTAGGGTAGGTAGGGTAGGTAGGGTAGGTAGGGTAGGTAGGGTAGGTAGGGTAGGTAGGGTAGGTAGGGTAGGTAGGGTAGGTAGGGTAGGTAGGGTAGGTAGGGTAGGTAGGGTAGGTAGGGTAGGTAGGGTAGGTAGGGTAGGTAGGGTAGGTAGGGTAGGTAGGGTAGGTAGGGTAGGTAGGGTAGGTAGGGTAGGTAGGGTAGGTAGGGTAGGTAGGGTAGGTAGGGTAGGTAGGGTAGGTAGGGTAGGTAGGGTAGGTAGGGTAGGTAGGGTAGGTAGGGTAGGTAGGGTAGGTAGGGTAGGTAGGGTAGGTAGGGTAGGTAGGGTAGGTAGGGTAGGTAGGGTAGGTAGGGTAGGTAGGGTAGGTAGGGTAGGTAGGGTAGGTAGGGTAGGTAGGGTAGGTAGGGTAGGTAGGGTAGGTAGGGTAGGTAGGGTAGGTAGGGTAGGTAGGGTAGGTAGGGTAGGTAGGGTAGGTAGGGTAGGTAGGGTAGGTAGGGTAGGTAGGGTAGGTAGGGTAGGTAGGGTAGGTAGGGTAGGTAGGGTAGGTAGGGTAGGTAGGGTAGGTAGGGTAGGTAGGGTAGGTAGGGTAGGTAGGGTAGGTAGGGTAGGTAGGGTAGGTAGGGTAGGTAGGGTAGGTAGGGTAGGTAGGGTAGGTAGGGTAGGTAGGGTAGGTAGGGTAGGTAGGGTAGGTAGGGTAGGTAGGGTAGGTAGGGTAGGTAGGGTAGGTAGGGTAGGTAGGGTAGGTAGGGTAGGTAGGGTAGGTAGGGTAGGTAGGGTAGGTAGGGTAGGTAGGGTAGGTAGGGTAGGTAGGGTAGGTAGGGTAGGTAGGGTAGGTAGGGTAGGTAGGGTAGGTAGGGTAGGTAGGGTAGGTAGGGTAGGTAGGTAGGTAAGGTAGGTATCATAGTTAAGACAGGACAACGTCTGTCGGGTCAGCTAGTTAAATATAAATAACAGAAGATGCAACTCAAACTCCGCGCCAAAATGGAAAACAGTTGTGCCAATCTTACAACTACAAAAAAAACAAAAATTTAAATTGGTACCATAAACAAATCATCCATTCCCGATACTTTTTTGACTGAATGTAGGTACTGTAACAGTGATCCCGTCGTCATGTACAGCTATGCCTGTATCCCCATACAAGAGTTAAAAGCATTTCCCAATAGGGAAGATGGTACTGTTGCCGCAGTAAGTATATCCCGCGTTTCTCAATACGGCTTCGTGTGAGATTTATCATAAAATCTGATTACCTACGTCCATGTCTCTGTCAGCCGAAAAAATCTTACCGCAGGTTTTAGTTTTGGACTCCAGATGAAATGGATGATCAGTGTGTGTGGTGGATGTCTGTCTCAGTTTATAGACTGATGACTGATTTACTAAGTCTTTTTAGGTCAAAACTGCAAAGGATTCATCTCACACAACTCATGGTGACATGAAAGATTTCTTAAGCACACACACATTCGCACAAGTCCAGTTTTATAAACATTTCAGGCAAATTATTGCATTCTTTCAGCTCATTTGACGATGGTATGCCGCTATCCCGGCCATCAATCAGGCCTGACACCGGCCACTTCGCCACTTTGTCAACGCGAGGTTTGGGTCTCTGCGGCATCGTTACCAAATAGCACCCGAATTTAAGCCTTGCACGACTTTCTGTGATAACTTTTGTAATTCTTCAAGACATGACAAGTTAGTAGAAACCTCATACCTAAGTACCTACCTAGGTACTAACCAAAATAAAATTGGCAGATTCAATACAACAGCAAAATATAAATAAGTAGGTACTTATGTAAATGTCTTAAATCAGTGTGTGCAGACCTTCAAGACGCAAACCCCCGCGTTATCAGCCAGCAAGGTGATTCCCTGATATTGTTTACTTACTTCATAAAAATTGCAAATTCTTCCTCGGTCGCGATAACCAGCAGGGTTTTGTAATTCCCAATTTTCTAACATCGATAGTCTTTGACATGAAGATAAGGGGGTCACTCGGACTCATAGCATTAACCATTCACAGGTAATTTTGAATTGACAAGGAGACGGTCAGCCAGAAATATATGAAACTCGGTGCCCATTACAAATTCCGTACATTTAAATATTTTATTATTTATGTTTTTCACCTATTTTACGAAAAATATGTAATTTTTGGGACATGATGCCGTCGTGATTTCAGTATCCTTAAACAGTTCGGGTTTTTAGGTATTTTTCCGTTGCTGGCTTTTTTCTCGAGATGTTGAACTTGATGTTAAATTGTAGCCTAGACGTAGTTCCGACTTATCGACGAAGTTAAATTTCTCTTGATTCTATCTCACAGTGCTACTTTACATTCGGTATTACATTACGAATGTATCTTCGCGTATCTAACTATAAACTCTTTTTGATAACAGGCAGCCAGGAAAACGGCGAGATTTTCCTTACATTATAAACGTTACTATCAGTTCTAATAAACAATTACCTACGTGTGCACCGATGGGGATCCCCGCCATTTTGGCAACGATGACCGCAGATAGGTACGCCTCGATTTAAAACTTGTAAACAGAAATGTAAACAGTGGCATGAGCTATTCTTGACTTCTTCGAAAACCTACAGCAAAATAATGCAGGTAGATAGTTTACTCGCTCGTGTGGTGCATAAACTTATGAAGATATCTATGGGTGTTAGGGTGCACTCAACCTACTGTAGCCCGATGGATTCAGAATCCTGGAATCAAGGCATTAACGCACTCAAGTAAGACATTATGAGAACTAAGTAGCCTGTTTCTGTGTTTGCCAGAGCAGGACAACTACAAGGCTAGATAAGTAGCTATAGCTAAAGGAAGGACAGCCTAAGGCTTTAAACGCACTTAGGCAGTAGATTACTACCTCTATGAATCCATACGAATGGTAAATGCTGTCTGTGTGTCACTTTCTCACGCCTTAACCACTGAACCGATCGTTATGGAAATAGAAAATACACGCAGACAAAGTCGCAGTCGACAGCTAGTTTTTATATAATTAAAGAGCGTAACATTGTATTGTTTAAGATGTAAACATACTTCAAGACGTACCTAACATCGTTTGTCAAGTTTGTTCCCACTGCCGTGAGAGGTTCACCGGTCTGGGTCGTATTCGACACGATACTGGCTGTACCGGTACCTACTTCGTCTTGCCCCCGCACCTGCGGCCATTTCGAAAGACATTGTAGTTCCGCATACGCATCAACAAGTTTTTAACGGAGGTCTTAAGAAACTCGTCTCCAAAACTAAGCGAAGGCCCTATGATGTGATGAAAGTTACAAGTTGTTGCTCCCATGTCACCTCCACCGCTAGGCGAGGAACTTTATTAACCACTAAGTGATCACATACAAGGCGATAATGCCGCAGAACTGTAAGTATTTTACGAAAGTTAGTTTTGCTCTAAAAATAATGATTTCCAATAGGTCGATATTTCCCTGGAATTCCACCTAACCCCAAAGGGTGCAAACGGAACCCTATTACTAAGCCTCCGCTGTCCGCCCGTCCATCTGTGTATCAGCGAGCTGCATCTCATATCTCATGTACCTACCGATAAAAGATAGACGGTTGAAATTTTCTCAGATTGTATGTGTCTATTGCCGCTATAAAAACATTTTTGGAACGAAGTTCCATAGCGCGCGTTGCGAAAGGGGTCTAGACGGAATTAGGACCAAAAGTTGTAACGACAATTTTATTGGGGTAAAATATGACGTCTTTTTAATCAATATTTTTTGATTGGTTAATTTTAGATCAGATTTTTTTTTATTATTATAAATTAAAAGAAATAAAATTTTATTACAATTCCTTCACTAATTAATCGAAAGGAACTTCGTTCCATCCGGGTGTCCCTTGACACCTCTCAAGTTTTATTACATTAACTGAAGAATTTTAAATTTATTTATTTAACCATTTATGTACAGTCACGAGCACCAATATGTATACACCAAGCAAAATTCAGAAGCGATTTTCTCGTAAAATAACTATTTCAACTCCGAGATACGATAGTTTCGGTAAATCCATGGACTCGAAATTGCAATGTGTGTGACAACATACAATTTTTAAAACCGCTTTTAAAACAAGCTAACTGTATACATATTTTTGCTCGTGACTGTACACGCATAAAAATGCAAAAAGAAAGAAACAGAAAATACGTAAAAACAAATAGGTACGTAAGTACAAAGATAACAGGGATGTAGACAACGTGTGTAAGATTAAAAGAGAAAACATAATACTTACATAAATATAAAGAAACAATTCACTAATTTAATTATAAACATACACTAAGCGAATAATTAGATACATATATACCTACTACTAAAATAAATAATATGTAGGTGTACCTACTTAGAAACTATATATTAATTATTGTAGGTACTCTGGTACGGAACCCTTCGTGTCCGACTCGCAATTGGCCGGTATTTTTCTATTTTCCGGTAATAAATTGTCCATAAATAAATTGAGCACCCGCCTCCCTACAATTACCTGCGTTACATCCCTAGTTAGGAACAAGTACAACCTACGACATTCTCTTACCTACAGTCAACTGCAACTATGTGTTGCTATTACCTACATGAACGTGCGGACTGTACTTCGTCAAGTGTCTGGGGATTTACGGCTATCGGACAGTTATCAAGAGGCGCTTGTAATAACCACCACAAAGACAATTATTTGTTAACCTTGGTTTATTTAATAAATTACATTTAACTGATAACTCTATTTTAATGTCAACGGCTTGGAAAAGGTCGAGTCCAAAAGTGGGCTAGGGAGTGACCGCCAAAGATTCCGACACCTACAGCACCACTAATGCGACCACAGAACAGTTAAATCTGTTCTGTGAATGCGACACATCAACTAGTTTAATATTTATTTCACAACTCTGTGTATCTGTGTACCTATGTGCTTGGCTACAGTGGTGCTGCTCTCCAAAAATCTCACCGAGATAAGTGTGATAACTTAGGTTTAGGTTAGGTTAACACTACGGAGCTTACTTCGAGCTGTCCGTGGTGTTCATCCCTAGCATACGGTGGAATGACATCTCACTTCGCCTAAGTTACTTCCGGTGAGATTGTTACTTATTAAATCAACTCATTAATTACAAATAGGTACATTTATTAGCATGGGAACACATTGCAACCATTCACCTTTTCCCGGCAAACCTTTTGAGGTTTTTGTAATGTTTCATCCAAGTCCTACAGTAGTTGTTGCGTGAAAGAGTAACAAACATCAATTCATCCATACATCCTCACAGACATTTATATTTATAATATTACTAGTAAAGGATTTTGTTCCATAATTAACAACAATAAAAAAGAGATAGGTACAATACCTGCTTTACACCGTCTAATAAACTCACACCGAATTCAGCAACGGGGTTTCCGCAATGGTAAAAGATAAATATGCCGTGAGTTTAAGCTGTATAGAAAGTAATTCATTAGTAGATATAATCGATTAGGTTGACCTACTCGTTAAGTGGGTAAAGAATCGAATCTTGGCAAGTGTACAAAAACCACTGGGCAGGGCCGCAGGGCCCCCTGGGAAATGATTCCAACTCGTGCATACTAACGCCCTCTACATTCGTTGCTTAGGAACTAATAATTTCGGTCCAAACGCACGCACCCCAACTTTATTTATCAAATGGTTTCAAGGGATCATAGTAAGGTGGCGTTATCACGCACTCAGCATTTACAATATCAGTCCGTGGCTGGCGTGAATACATTGACAACTCGACTTGTATGTTTTTTTTTTATTGGCTTAATAAGTCCTATGCATTAGGCATTTATATGAAAAAAAATTACAGCTCATAATATACATAACTTTTAGAGCAATCGACTATGGTATTAAGTTGACATCTCGCATTTTTACATGTTTTACTTGACAACAGAACATGTCAAATTAACGATTCACATGTTTTTGTGAGCAAACATTGATATTTCGATATATCAGTAACTAATCAAAATAATATTCGTTTTTTTGACATCTCAAATTGAGATGTCAAGTTATGGCCAACGAAGTTCTGAACTCTAAATGTGATAAGTATCACTACATGTCGGTTAAAAACAAATATTAATGTTAAATGAGTATTATAAGTTGCTAAATTATGTACCCAAGTGGTATTAAAAAAATAATTAAGTTATCAACATACTTCCATAAAAGTAACAATTTGTGAAAATACCGTGTCGCGTCCTCTCCCTATAGTCCAGTCAAATTCGACCAAAAAATAGAAGTGAAAGTACAATATTTTGCAACCAGCTGAAAGTTAGTAGAATCGTTCAAAATAACATCATCAACAATCATCATCAATGATATCTAAAAAGTCCTTATCGATCCGATACCTGGAAAGAAAATTACTCTGAGTCAAAGGTTGCAAAAACGGTTTTTCGCGATTTCCAGCAAAATGGTAAGTTTTATCATAAAATTAGTTTAGAGAAAAATTGTAGATCTGGTCTATAAAAATTTCTAAATACTTTTTTCCTACGAGCCACCTTTTCTGAGATATAATGATTCAAAAATTTGAAAGAGTAGTGCTCATCATAATATGTTTACGAGTAAGATATTATTATGTACACCACTTATATACATCACTAAACCTGTAATGCAAGTAAAAATATTTTTCTATTATTATTTTTAAGTCTTTGGCACATCTTGTGAACCTGGGGTCCCGGACCTTAGGAAGGCGTACGATCGGCAGAAGCCAACTGCAGCAGACCATTCTAAATGTTGAGGATTCACCAACGGAAGATTGAATGCCCTGTATGCATTAATGAAAGTGCACCCAAGGACAACCCCTTGGTGCAGGACTATTGCAGAACATGGTAAAGAAACATTTTGGGCTATGAAGTTGGATGGCTAAAGTGACGTGAAATTGAACTGTTTTTGAATAGTTATGTCTTAGAAACAGTGGCTCTTACAAAAAAAAAATTAAATATTTTTATAGATAATTATCTGATCTACAGTTTTTGTCTGAACTAATTTTATGCTAAAAATTACAGGTTTGCTGGAAAACCCCTTTTTGCGACCTTTCACACCGAGTAATTTTCTTTCCAGGTATCGGTTCGATGAGGACTTTTTTTTTGAAACCGTTCACGCAGCGCACGCAACGAAAGCTCTCAAAAAGGAATATTTTTTCCCGTTTTTTTGCAAAAAAAAAATATGTGTGCTCCGCTCCTATTGGTCGTAGCGTAATGCTCTCTCGTAATGATCCTCTAACCTTCCTGAATAAATGTACCTACTATATAAAAAAAAATCAATTCCAACCAGAAGTTCCTGAGATTAGCGAGTTCAAACAAACAAACTCTTCAGCTTTATAATATTAATATAGATTAAGCTTAAGAGGTGTGTTTCTCTGGAACTACTCGTCGGATTTGTATATTGTTTTTTGCATTTGATAGCCTAATTCCTAAGGAAGGTTGTAAGCTATTTCACATCACCATGGGACCCTCAGCAGCCGAGCAAACACAAAAAAAAAACCGAAAGAACGCCAAGCGAAAACTAAGAAAGAGCACGGACGACTAATATTTCTTGTATTAATCATCTGTTTGTTATCCAATAATATTAATATGTTTGTCATTAAAATAACATTGTTTACTTACTAAATGTTCCCCACTCAGAAGGTGAATAAGTTGATAACTGTGGTGAATAAGTTGATAACTCGTTGGTTAACGACTTGACAAGTCTATTATTATGCAAACTGTGAGGAATTTTGTTTATTTATTGTCATCATTTAAAAGATGGCATAAAATAACCTATAAAACAACTTAAACACAAACGTTACAATAATTTACCGATTTACCATAACAGTTCAAATGTTTAAAATGGCCGTCCTGACAAATTGCTGTTTTAGAGATGTCAACATATTCACGCCAGACACGGATCTATACTATAATAAAATTCTAGAAAAGTGGTGTCTTGTACAATGGAAGTACCTATATAAAAAAAAGTAGCAGGGGTTGTTATTATATCGATGCCGAACCCGAAACTGTAATGTTTTTTTTTATGTTTGTCGGTTTGTCTGTGTGTTTGTGCACGCTAATATCAGAAACGGCTTATTCGATTTGCGGTGCGGTTTTCACTAATATATTGCAGTAAGCTTCACTTAACATTTAGTGTTTATTACATTCATGTCAATCGCTTCATAAATAAAAGTTATGTCAATTTAAAGAATCACGGCGAATATGCGAATCAAAATATGCTACCCGAAAAGTCACTATTCCACGCGGACAAAGTCGCGGGCACAGCTAGTTTACAATATTATATTAAAACGTTCTGTTGTAAAGCAGGGCCTGTTTATAAAATAAAATGACTGCTCGTTTTAAATTATTCAACTGGTGATATATTAAGCTCCCTAATCTATATATATAAAAGAAAGTCGTGTTAGTTACACTATTTATAACTCAGAAACGGCTGAACCGATTTGGCTGAAAATTGTTGGAGAGGTAGTAGCTTAGAACCAGGAGACGGACATAAGATAGGTAGGGTAGGTAGGGTGTGTAGGGTAGGTAGGGTATCATTATCATTTAAGACAGGACAACGTTTGTCGGGTCAGCTGTTTAAATAATATCTATTGTACAAGTTATATACATTCCATTTTTTTGTATCTATCTTGGAAACAATCCTGTTTTTCTCGTCCAAGATAGCTTTATGAAAAGTGTGTGGAGTCGAAAAGTGATTAGGAAACCATACTTTTTACACATTTTTCGAACCTTTTCACCCTTGTTCAACATCATTGTAATATAGAATGCAGGCACACTGCTACGAACAGCAACACGTTTGCTTTATTATTTTGATCCGGAGGATTACACTGAGTATTGAAATTAATTTTTTTTTAAACATGTTAAAAGGAAGGCATAGTTATAAGTGTTACCCTTTCTTATCCATTGCCAAATTCGAACGTTAATGATATTCACGCACGAGTTTCGGATTGAAGCCACAGCTACACTCACTTGCCTGATCTTTCGCAATAACGTTTGTTCAGAGGATAGTAATAAAACAAAATCAAAATTTGCTTTTCACTTTATTCGATTTATAACAACGCATAACAATCACTTAACTATGTGTAGTAAAGAAATCACATAGTCAATATGCAATAAATTAAGAGACGAGAATGTATTGCAAAACAATCACCACAAACCATTGATAGTTCGCGAAGTATTTTCGTACATAAGAACACAAGTGACACGTAATTTACTCAGCAAAAATACTTTCAAAATGTTTACAAAATCATACAATATTTTTAAATAATTAAATAACGAAAAAGCAATAATAAAATAAAGCTAAAAAAATATATAAGTATCAAACATAACGATAAAATACATTGTTTGTTTCTTTGATTTGATTTTGATCCGCTGTTGTCTGCGAGACAAATAATTTTATGCTAAATCGGCTGAACAACGATGCAGGCAATACTTACTTACATTTTGTACAAGAAGCGGCGCGGAATTTTCGGATAAACAAGCAAAATTTAAATGTCTAAAATGTTCAAATAATACTATGAAACATGACATATACCATAACTATGGTGTCAAACGAGGTGTTCCAGTGAACAGAACTTAGCATTGAGCCACACATTCACAGAGTGCCCTCGTACCAACCATCTCCCGCACATACACAGACGTCCATAAGATATAAAGATCCGCGCCGTCTTATTAAACGAAGGAGACAAACTTAGCAGATTCTAAAGTTACAAAAACAATTCAGTAGTGAGTATAATACAAAATACAATTGTACCGTCACGACAGTCGTGTGTTTGGAACGAAAGCAAATACATTGACTACGAGTGAGACTAGACCCGATATGGCGTATGAGATACATTACAGACTGCCGCCAGGGCGGCGCGTCACTCGAGCCCGTGAGGTGTCGTGCACTTGACGGTAGCGACTATAATTTTATGTAAATGCGTCTCCTAGTAATAAGGTACTCATTTTAATGCTTAATAAAAGCGCAGGAACTTAAAAAAAATGCACATTTACCTGCGCTACAGATAATCTCAAAGGTAGCTTGCTTAATAAATTGCAAACTATGGCCATTACAATATATGGGCTTTGGCTAGTTTACATACAGCTCACGAGTACAAACTGTACAAATACAGACGCACATGCACTGAAATGTCAAATCGCGCCGAATTTGTATAGTTTAACTATAGTAGGAGGGAGTTAATGCTACATTTGCACATACTGGTACGTTGTCTGGTGTCTGAAGCTGCGAAATAGGACTAAAATATTTAACAAATTATGAATTATGCATACAACTTTCACATGTTAAATCATCTATTTGGATACTGTTATTATATAAATATTAATTTTACTGGTGAGACAAAAGCAATGATTTTAATAAAGTAGACAAAAGCAATGATTTTAATAAGGTAATATAAACTTTGATGAAAAACGCAATTTCGTTGTTTCTTATTTTATGTCTTTTCTATAATACATTACGATATTATAATAATACATTGAATTCCAAGAAACGACAGATTGTCTCTACAGTACGATGAGCCGCACGTCCGAGGTAACACTTTCCCTACCGGTACTACATAAAGTCAGTGGCACTCAAACTGTTACCGTGGACGTGCGGTTCCCTCCTAAGTTATTTAAACCCTACATCGCAGCTACAAAATCAAAATCCTAACAAATTATAATACAGGTCATAGTTATTGTTAATAGCGCCATCTCAGCTTCAGTAGTGGTGTGTGAGCGACAGGCAGGCGCATGTTTACGAGTATTCCTTAGTGAACTTCTCGTGGAAGGTCTTGAACACGTCCAGCATCTCCTGCAGCAGCTGCGGCTGCGGCAGGATGGTGGTGCGGAAGTGGTAGGTGCCGGGCCGCTGGCCGAAGCCCGAGCCGGGCACGATGCAGATACCTGCGGGGAGCGGCGTTACAGCGGACATACTAACATACTGCGATTGAACTAATTACTTGTTTCTTTCTTTGACCCATAAAAACAAAATGGTTGACTACTTATGACAAATTGAATTTGGTTTTTAATATTCAGCTCACCAGTCTCCTCAAGCAGCTTGAAGGCGTAGAAGACGTCGGGTAGCTTGTTTTCAGCCTTCGCCGCCTCTATCGCCTTGGGAGGCAAGTTGATGCGCGGAAATGCGTACATCGCGCCCTGAAGCAACAATATTTTTATTAAAGTATAATTTTATGAAAATTGCGCTGACAATGAGGACTTTTTGGTCGTCAAATATTACAAAACACAACACGGTCCCTCAAAAAATCGAATGCAAACCAATGCGATGGCTGAATGTAGACTCCGGTTTCGATTCCCAGGTTTTAACGACAGAATACAAGTTTTATTTTGTAGAATATGTTGTGTGCCTTTTGGTTTCTGCTAAATAAAGATGTTTTCAGCTCACAGGCTCGGAAAGATTCGGAATCTGAGCGCAAAAGCGCATTTCGCGCTAGCGTGGAAAGAGTTTTTAAAATTCGAACCTTTATAGTGTTCCATTTGATTCCAAAAATCTATAACGTCACATTAAAATATTTCCTAAAAATCACGTACAAATTCCGCGTTCTGACAATTCATAAAAAGTAACGTTATAGACTACTCTGACAAATACCCAATTCGAGTAATATAAGTTTAATTTTTAAAATATAATAAATATTAATGTAATATAATGTGCCTTTTCGTGGCAAAAAGAAATATGTAAGTATTAAATTAAATTAGTTAGTTATTCATATAAAATTAGTTTTTTTTTCTTTTATTCACAGACAAGTAGGATTGAGAAAGAAAAATACAGGGTATATAATTTAGGAAATATTTTATGTATCTCAAAAGATACATTGCCAAGTATCTGTTATTTTCTTCACATGAGTCAATGTATGTATCTGAGACGCTCGAATAAAATGAAACACAACATAATTATAACAGCTGTTTTCTTGCACCTAGCATTTTCGTCGCTGTAGTGATTATAAAAAGGTGTGTGTTGCGTTCGGCAGTAAAGTTTTTCTGCGTCTCGTACCTTTAGTACTCGCGCTAAAAATCAACTTTGCAGCCTTGCATAACAAATAACTATTGTCTTCTTTCTAGTTAAGTTTCTATGGAACTTCTCAGTAGCAGACCGGACTCTAACCTCAAGTCCGGTTAATGACAACAGTTTCGCCTTCTATTAGAGGATTTTGTTATACTTAGTTATTACTAGGGAAATCAGAATGTAATACTCACTTGTCTAACTCTTTGGGGGATAGAGACGCGATGTTATTTATTTATGCCATGAGTGGGCCGAACATTTTTAATTCAATTAAACCAATTGCAGGCACTTTAGCGTTTTTAAGGTTTTTCGGCCTTTCGAAAAGATGAAGCCCGCTCCAGAACAAAGCCTTCAACACGCACCTGCACCACGTTGCACGTGAAGCCCTCCATGCCGTTGAAGGCCTCCACGATCATGTTGGCGCGCTGCGCCAGCGAGCCCAGCACGTCGCCGCGCTCGCGGCTCCACAGCTCGTAGGAAGGCTCGCCCTCGCGCGGCGGCCGCGCCTGCGCACGGGAGGAGCTGTAGGTCTAGCATGGTACGATCACGTGCAATGCCTTGCAATAATGAGCATAATAGCCACATTTATGAATAAATAATTTGATCTATATTGAGAGTTGTCGCCACAGTGAGGCTATTTTAATCTGATTCAATGATAAATAAATGATTTTATTTTAGTTACTCCAGAACTAACTGTTTTGTCGATGTGTGAGACAAAACGAGTGCCCGATGTTATTTCCCATCGCCAAAAATGACGAGCTTCCATAACACAAGGCTATTTAAAAAAGACGGGAGCTGTCATAAGACACCGGTTGAAACATTGCTCTTTCGCTATACACAGATGCCACTATTCCACTAGCATTTAACGAGCGTTAGCGTTTCTCTAACGTTGACGTCGCAAGTCTCTAGTGCAAGCGTTAACGTTGCGAACATGCTGCGATTTGAAGTGTACAATTAGAGGCAAAATGGATTCCGACAAGGAAATACTACTGTAGGCTTTGCTACTTCGACGAAAATTACATAAAAGAAAAATAAAATCTTGTCATAAATTTAGGGAAAATACTTTATGGTCCAAACGATTACAAGAAACTGAATATTTTGGACTGTACTCTAATAATATTAAAATTGGAATAAAAACTATTTGGAATTTTATATTTACGAAAATTGCTACTAAGACTACTTTTGACCTTTTAGAAGTGAATCAAAACGACAAATAATATTAAGACACTAATCTCAGAGTTTCTGTGTCACCAGAAGAGGTGGTTAATTTCTCGTACAGGCTGTTAATAATATCATAACTATAACCCCACCGTCGTATCTCTACGTTGACGTTGTGCTGGGTCTTGCGCGCTCCTGAACTCTGGACCTGTGACGGTAGAGTTTACTTTGCCGAAGCAGGTCTAGTAAGCCAGACCAAGAGAGATACAAAAACCCGCAGGGCAGCATGTGGCGAACTGCTGGGCAGTAGCGTCCCCACGGACCCTACCTCCCGGGAGAAGTCTTGTCCCTCACGTCTGGCTTGCCATTATTGGCCGGCTAGGAGTGAACACTGACGAGGAACAGAGCTCCCACCTCATTCTTGCCTTTATTGGTCGGCTTGAGTGGAGATTCGCAAGAGCAAACGTGCTCGGAGGAAGGAAGTATTCCAGTAAGTTTCAGGTAGGGATCTTGATAATACTTCCAGGATTGTACTGACAGTCGCTGAATACCTCTCCACTCCTCATTAGCACCTCAGGACACGTTAGACGCTAGCCGCTGGGACACAACGTGCTAGCGACCGCCTACCGGGGGCACCTTACTGAGTGTGCAAGTCACTCCCTGCCATTATATCCATAGGGGTCATAGTATCTCCATAGATCTCGGTAACCAGTACACTTTAGCCATCCAAACCAATAGTCCAAAATTGTTATTTTCCATGTTCTGCAATAGTCCTGCACCAACCGGTGGTTGTCCTTGGACGCACTTGCATAGTGCATACAGGGATAATCATCGGTTGGTACTGTAGAGCCTTAGAGTAAAACCTTATGTTGTACAAGGCTGGAAATTATCTGACGGCATTCGAACCTTTCAAATGTTTTAAGAATAGATTAGGATTTTATACATTCTAGACTTGACGTCTGGCAGCGGGGCTAAACAGATGTATTCGTTATAACAAAGTGAAAATATAATACATGTGTGTCCATCCGTGTTTCTTTTCTTAGTGTAGAAAAGACCCAATACACACATTACACGCTCTACCACTGAGCCCCCATAGTAGAGGATCTTCCATCCTCTACATTTTGGTGGAGGACGCCAGAGTCTCCATTAGAAGACGCGGTACGATTCCGCTCGTTTGTTTTTTCTTGTGGTGTGTGCAGAACCTAAGAATATCTGCACAAGTAAAAGAATAATTATTCAACCAAATTTTCGGGTAAACCGTATAACGGGCATTCTACGCATCGGGTGGTGGATGCGGAAATAAAACAACTAAGAAGACTACGTGCTGAGTCGTCGCCGGATTTAGAGCTAAGTGGTGCTACGAAAAAATTTCCACCATGTCGAATATTGTGTATTACACGGGAACTGGTGCAAATTCGTTCGACGAGTTCATTATGCAGTTTCGTCAAGTTGCTGCGATTAATAATTGGCCAGAGTCCAGTTTGGGGCTCATTTTGGGAGCTTATTTACAAGGGCCTGCTCTCGCATATTTTAAATATATTTATAATGAAAATTTAGACTATAAAACCATTTGCGAAAAATTGAAGTCAGAATTCCCCGCAAAGACAGATTTTGTGGAAAAATTTTATAACACTCGCCAAGAAGCGAATGAAGATATTTTGGGATTTTTCTATACGCTCGCTGATATAAGCAATAAGGCGAAGATAACTGATGATAAAATTGTCATTAAAATATTTTTAAAAGCTATTACCACAGAGTACAAACTGAAGTTGGGCACTAAAGTTTATAATTCCAAGGAAGAACTGCGTTCCACGGTGGAGCAGATAAAGGAATTATTCGGGGACGCTCGTCTTGTACCTTTGAATTTGCCAATTCAACCCCCAAAAGGTATCCAAGCGAGAGTAGCATTCGAGCTCGCAACATCCGTCAGGGGACAGAGCACTCCGGTTTCGGTGAGGCCGTCTAGTCCGATGCCATCACCTTCCTCGCGGACGCCGCCTCATTCGCAGGAACATGGTGATGCGGAAGCTTACCATTCACCGAGGTATAACCTTCGGCCGAGGTACCCATACGTTTCTAATCGAAATTATCGTGTACCCTTTATGCCCAGCCCTGGAACATCAGCCCACAGTCCCAGCCGGTCGGCCCCAACTAATCACCCAAACGTGCGGGGGCACAGACGCTGAGCTACGGCAAGGAGCTGCACGCTGTGTCCAAGAACCCAAAGCTCCAGACGGAAGACATTAAACAATGTAATAAAAACCCTCTTATAAATGTTTTTATTGGTAATCAAGTGTATTCTACCCTTATAGACACCGGAGCTTCGATTTCATGCGTTTCGGAGCGTTTGGTACAAGATTTGAAGCACGTATGCGTTGTCGAGGCGAAGCACTTCGTTAAATCGATATCGGGTTCGTTATTAAATGTGGTAGGTGAAACGAAGATTCTTTTTATAGTGGACTCGTGTGTTTTTGTTAATAATTTTATAGTCATTAGAGACATTAACCAGAGATTAATCCTCGGCCAAGATTTCTTACACAAAAATAATGCGGTCATCGATTTTGAACGAAATTGTTTGATTTTAAAAAGAAAATTCCGTACAAATTTTTGCGAATCTTCTAGTGAAAATTTCATGTCATTGTCAGATACTTTGACGGGTCAAAATGTTGATGACAGTTTAAATAAAAAAGATGTTGTCAAGGACGTCAAAAAACATAAAGAAGAAAGAGGTCCGTTAATTTCAAAAATTGATTATCTTTATTTTTCAAAATTATGTCAAGAAAATGACGAAGCTTGCTGTTCAACTCTGATAAAAAAAACCGACCCATGGGACGAAATAAATATCAACCCAGAATTGGGAAGTAACGAAAAAATATCATTAAAAAAACTACTTTCTACTTATAGGAAGAATTTTGCATTTACGACTTCAGAGTTGGGTAGCTGTAGCTTAGTGGAGGTAAAAATTAAAACGACCGATGATACCCCCGTTTATCGCCCGCCATATAGAGTATCTCCTAAACAACTTGAAATAATTAATTCACAAGTTGAGGAGATGTTAAATAATAATGTTATACGTGAATCTAATAGCGCGTATGCTTCTCCTGTTGTCTTGGTACAGAAACCAGACCATTCTTGGCGGTTCTGCGTTGACTATAGAAAACTAAATAAAAAAGTAGTCACTGACAGTTACCCATTGCCAATAATTGAAGATATTATGATTTATTTATCAGAAGCAAAATACTTTGCTGATTTAGATCTAAATTCTGGTTACTGGCAATATCGTTTATGTGAGGAAGATAAGCATAAAACTGCATTTGTCACACCATCAGGCTTGTATGAATTTAACATTCTACCATTTGGGCTTAAGACTAGTCAATCTGTATTCCAAAGAACAATGGACAAAGTACTCGCTGGTATTAAATATAAAAATGCGATTTGTTATGTGGACAACATATTAATATGGGGAAAAAATTTCTTGGAGTTCCGAAAAGCTCTTGAGGAGGTACTTTTGCGACTTAAGAAAGCAAACCTCACTTTGAAACCAAGTAAATGTAGTTTCGGGTATTTTAAAATGTCTGTTTTAGGGCATGAGATTTCGGGAGACGGAGTTAAACCCGAGTTTAAGAAACTTCAATCGCTAAAATTATTGAAAGCCCCAACAAATACGAAACAAGTAAAATCTGTTTTGGGTTTGTTTTCTTACTATCGTAAATTCGTTAGCAATTTTGCTGAGGTAACGTTGCCATTAACGAAATTGTTGAAGAAAGGTGTCATTTTCAGTTGGTCGCAGAGGCATCAAGAGGCATTTGATCAGATCTTAAAGATTATGGATAATCCACCGGTGTTGCATTTTTATTCTAACGACAAACAGATGGTAACTCGTCTTTTTATAGATGCTAGTGGTGAAGCGTTAGGCGCTTGTCTTATGCAGGGTACAGACACTATGTATCCGATCTCATATGCTTCAAGGAAGCTGAATGATAATGAGAAGAAATATTCAACGACGGAGAAGGAATGTCTGGCGTTGGTTTGGTCCTTGAATTACTTCAAACATTTCTTGTGGGGGTTGAAGTTTCAGGTGGTGACGGATCACAAGGCGTTATGTTGGCTAAGAGATAGAAAAGATATGAATGGAAGATTGGCAAGGTGGTCGTTGTGTATCCAGTCGTACGAGTTCGATATTGTCCATTGTGCAGGGAGATATAACGTCATAGCAGATTTCTTGAGTAGGAATCCCTTGGGTGAAGAGGTAGAGAACCAGAAGCGAGTGTCAAGAAGATGGGATGCAGGTATACAAGATAGAGGTCGTGAAGATGAAAGATGAGCAGCTACAAGATGGGTTCTGTAAACAGTTGTTGGATAGGATAGCGGCGAATGGAAATGGTGTGATTAGGGGATTTTGTGTTGTTGACGGGATGCTGTGCCGCAAAGCTAAGAGGTTCGATAAGGTTCGAAATTTAGTCGTGGTCCCGAAATTTTTATTACAGGATGTTCTACAGGAACTGCACGATGATCCATGGTCAGGAGGTCATTTAGGTCTCGCTAAGACTTTGGCTAAGTTTAGATCGGGGTATTTTATCAAGGATGCAGAGAAGGAGGTGGAACGGTATGTGAGGAGTTGCGTATTGTGTCAGGAGCGCAAGGTGTCCAAGCAAGTTGCGCAGTTGCAGCCAATAGCAGTGAACCATCTGTTGGAGAAAGTTGGAATAGATCTTTTGGGTCCTTTTAGAAAGTCTCTGAATGGTAATAGATATGTGATCGTGTGTGTAGAATATGCTACGAGGTATGCAATTTGTAAAGCAATTCCCAGGGCTACAGCAGAAAGAATCAGCGAATTTTTGATAGAGGATGTGTTTTGCCGTCTAGGTGGGGTTAAGGAAGTAGTATCAGCCACGTGACGACTCCCGGCCACCGTAGGCGCGGGCCTGCGGACGGTGAGTAACGGGTGACTCACCGTCCGATCAGCACCAGCCCCGTGCCGTACGGCGCGTATATGTTCCACGCGCGCCTCAAAGAGATGTCAGCATATGAAGGGGCCCCTCAGGGCTAAGCCTGCCGGGTAAGCGGGATTGTCCGAAAGGGTTACCGCTACCCCGGAACATAAAGGGCTACCGAAGGAACATGGATGGGTTTTAGTCAGTAAGAGTCTGACACTCCCTTCCGCTCCACCCAGAGCGGGAGCAGTCATTGGATGATTTCCCAGCCTTAAAAAAAAAAAAAAAAAAAAGGAAGTAGTATCGGATAGAGGTTCGGTGTTTACTTCGCGTTTAGTTAAAGAGACAATTGGGTATTTCGGCGCCAAATCGCGTTTCACCACACCATTTCATCCAGCGGCAAATGGACTGGTTGAAAGGTTTAATCGTACCTTAACACAAATGCTGTCTATGTATGTCTCTGCTGATCAGCGGAATTGGTGTAGCTATATTCCATTGGTGTGTTATGCCTATAATTCCAGTAAACAATCAAGCACTAGAATCTCGCCCTTCATGTTGATGTTTGCTAGGGAGCCTTTATTTCGAACCGACATGATTGTTAACAATAATGACCGGGGGGGGACTAATGATTATGCGCAGCGACGTAGTCAGCATAATGCTCTAATCAATTGTGCTATAAATAACATAAAAAAGGCGCAAGTTAAGCAGAAAGCTGCTTACGATAAGAGAGCAAAGATAAAAAACTTTGTACCAAATCAGTTGGTTATGGTTTATACGCCGAGACGAGTAACTGATAAGAGCCTAAAATTATGTAGGTTATATAAGGGCCCTTATCAAATAGTTCGGAGATTATCGAATGTAAATTATGTTATTAGATTGAATAGTAGTCCATTGAAATGTTACAATTTAGGGACCAAATATTGCATTTCTTAGAGGATGCAATTTTATTTTTGGGACATGTTTGGGGGGTCAATAGAAGCTTAACCTCAAGTTTGTGGGGTTGCCACCCTTGTCTCCCGGCCGCCATCTTGGAAAAAGGGTGAAAACACTTTTTTCGCGATATCTCGGCAACAATGCGTCTTACAAAAAAATTGCAAAGACATAATTTGTAGCAAATTGTTTTGCCTACAAATATGTAATACAACTTTTTGCCCTAAATTAAAAATTATAGAAGTTATAAGCAAAAAAGGGAGATTTTTTTATAAAAATTTTCTTTTTTGCTCTATAACTTTTTTTTTATACATTTTACAAAAAAAATACATCAGACCAATCTTGTAGATGATCCTTTGAGGATAATTTTTCCCTATTTTTTTTTAAATTTCATTCATTAATTCGCTGTTACAGCGCTCCAAAGTTGACCGGGTTCGTCAATGTTCATGAGAATCCGGTCGAAACGAAATGTTTTACTTATTTTTGTTTTTTTTTATTGTAAATATATTGTTACAAAAATTTTGTTAAATTAAAAAAACAAATCAGCCTTGATAGATCTTCTCAAAACTGCTCTTTCAGGGGTTGGTATTTCTGTCGACCAAGCTGAATCAGATGCAGATTCAATCATCGTCTCTGCTGCGCTTACTGCATCCCGATCTCATGATTCTGTTATTAATGTGGCAGAAGACAGCCTAACATTAATTTTTCAAAACCTGCTTTTTCAGGATGTGATACAACATCAGCAATTGAATTAGCTGGTATAAAGCCGTATAAAGATATGAAAAAACGTTCGCCAACAAGAGTGAGCAAAGATGGAATAGCGCGGTACCACCAGCTAATTAAGAATGTTTCTCCATAATTTTAATACATTTTCATTTCCCCATTTTATAGGCTGCTGATGTTGTATCACATCCTGAAAAAGCATGAAAAAACAGCAACTTCTGTGTTATGAGATCTCCATACATAAAACTTGAAGGGCTATATCTGAGCAGATGTGCTCCCTTTTGAAGGTTTTGAAAAATAAATGTTAGGCTGTCTTGTAACTAGGGCACGCCACGTCAGTGGCGATAAGGCCCCTCTTTAAGGAGTGGCTAGAGAGGCGTCACGGCGCCCTCACCTACCGCCTGACGCAGGTCCTCACCGGACATGGATGTTTCGGGAGGTTCCTGCACATCATCAGGCGGGAGGAAACGCCCGAGTGTCACCACTGCGAGGATCGCCCAGAGGACACGGTGGAGCACACGGTGGAAACCTGCCTCACTTGGGCGGAGCACCGCCGTGTTCTCGTAGAGGCGATCGGCGGCGGCGACCTCTCGCGCCCGGCCCTGGTGCAAGCCATGGTCCGGGGCGAGAGGGAGTGGGAGGCAGTCACCTCCTTCTGCGAAACAGTCATGCTCGCGAAGGAGGTGGCGGGATGGGAGAGAGAAAGGTCCTCCCGTCCCAGCCGCCGCGGGAACCGCCCCGGGCGTTGGGAGCCACGTAAAGACTCCCGGCCACCGGCGCGGGCCTACGGGCGGTGAGCAATGGGTGGCTCACCACCCGAGCAGGACCAGGCCCGTGCCGGATGGCGCGTATATGTTCCACCCGCGCCTAAAAGAGATGTCAGCACATGAAGGCCCTTTAGGGCCAAGCCTGCCGGGTAATCGGGATTGTCCGAAAGGGTCACCACTACCCTGGAACATAAAGGGCTACGGAAGGAACATGAATGGGTTTTAGTTAGTAAGAGTCTGACACTCCCTCGCGCTCCACCCAGAACTGGAGAAGACATTGGATGATTTCCCAGCCTTCAAAAAAAGCTGTCTTGTGCCTAATGCCTTGAGCAATACAAGAATGGCAATGTCCTCTGCCACAATAATAACAAAATCATGATGCATCTGATTCAGCTTGGTCGACAGAAATACCAACCGCTGAAAGAGCAGTTTTGAGAAGATCTATCAAGTTTGATTTGTTTTTTTAATTTAACAAAATTCTTGTAAGAATATATTTACAATAAAAAATAAAACAAAAAAGTTAAACATTTCGTTTCGACCGGATTCTCATGAACATTGACGAACCCGGTCAACTTTGGAGCGCTGTAACAGCGTTATTAATAAATTAAAATAAAAAAAAAATAGGGAAAAATTATCCTCAAAGGATCATCTACAAGAATGGTCTGATGTATTTTTTTTGTAAAATGTATAAAAAAAAAGTTATAGAGCAAAAAAGAAAATTTTTATAAAAAAAAACTCCCTTTTTTGCTTATAACTTCTATAATTTTTTATTTAGGGCAAAAAGTTGTATTACATATTTGTAGGCAAAACAATTTGCTACAAATTATGGTTTTGCATTTTTTATGTAAGACGCATTGTTTCCGAGATATCGCGAAAAAAGTATTTTCACCCTTTTTGCAAGATGGCGGCCGGGGGACAGGGGTGGCGACCCCACAAACTTGAGGTTAAGCTTCTATTGACCCCCCAAACATGTCCCAAAAATAAAATTGCGTCCTCTAAAAAATGCAAAGCAAATGTAACATTTCAATGGACTAAGAAGGAGCAAAGACATTGTACATGTAAATAGATTAAAACCTTTTTATGTTAGGATTTAATTGGCAATACTTAGATGTCATCTGTCAACATGTCAGTCATGACAATGTCATGTAGTTGTAAACAAACATGCTGGACTCATTATTTTAGCTTGGTTTTAAGTTATAGTTTAATAATGCATTTCTCTTTGTGTTTATTTCATATGGTGAACAAAAATGAATGAGACGCGGCCGGGTGAGCGTGTGGAACGACACACCTCTCCGCGTCAAAGCGTCAGAGGGAGCGACACTTCGTCTTCATATTTCTCTAGTGCCTTATGAGATTAGCATGATCGTGCTTCAGAGCATTTTAACGTGTTCATCTTGAGAGAAGGGGTGACACTCGTCCTGAGTTGAGGCCTACTTTGCTAACGGGGCGTAGCCTTGCAAAGTGTGTCAGGTTGACACAATTGGTCTGACTGAGGATGGGGTACCCATATCTTGGTACCTATATTGTGGTTTCATATCTGGAGTAGGGGCATGAAACGTTTTTTCGAAATTCTTTACGTCTGGATCGTTCTCTCCCCCTGACTCAATAGCGTACGACGGGGTACAGGATGCTGATGTTCAGTCTTCTTTACAGTCAACCCCATCCGGGTCGAAATGAACTTTCATATCATTGTTTGTTTTCGGAGGCTGGCTGCACCCTTTACCCTAGGTTTTGGTGCAGTGGGGTTCAAACTGGCCTAGCGTTAGTTTGTGTGCACATTGGCACACATTAATGCATTCATGGACTCTTGTGATGTCGTAAGATTCGCTTTTCCAGAGTTGAGCCTGCCTTTGCAAAGGCCAGACCTCACATGTAGATTCTCCTGGGGATAGGTAATTTTTATGTTAGGCTAGGTAGGGGTAGGATTGTAGATTCGGATGCCGAGAGTAAAAGGGCTTAGTTATTTTAAAACTAAGTGTTTCCTTTTACTCAAGGGGGGCGTAGCTGATGTAGAGCCTTAGAGTAAAACCTTATGTTGTACAAGGCTGGAAATTATCTGACGGCATTCGAACCTTTCAAATGTTTTAAGAATAGATTAGGATTTTATACATTCTAGACTTGACGTCTGGCAGCGGGGCTAAACAGATGTATTCGTTATAATAAAGTGAAAATATAATACATGTGTGTCCATCCGTGTTTCTTTTCTTAGTGACGAAAAGACCCAATACACACATTACACGCTCTACCACTGAGCCCCCATAGTAGAGGATCTTCCATCCTCTACAGTACCTCCTCAACATTTAGAATGGTCTAAGGTGCCTGCCTCTACGAGTTGGCTTCGGCCCCTCGTACGCCTTCCGAAGATCCGGGACCTCAGGTTCCCGAGATATACAGGGTGGAATTTTGTAATGTCCCATGGAGGGAAAGTACTCTTAATACTGTAGATAGAAAATTTTACTCAAAGGAAACATTCCTTTATTTTTGAATAGAATGAAAACTGCATTCAAAGATTTCCAAAAAATCGCTTGCCACACCCGGGAATCGAACTGACTAAAATCTGCAAAAAGTACACACTGTACTTTTATTGCCGCGATCGTTAGTATCAATTATAAGGATGAAATCTCTCGAACAAACTTGATACATTAAATGATAGGAAAACCATAAAATCTTCAATTATTTACCAAAAATTGTAAACTAATTAATTAGTTGCTCGAAATGGGCTCCATTTTCTTGGATACACAAATGTATTCTTCTAACAAATTCATTTCTTGTAACCTTTAATAACGTGTTGTGGTGAATATTATAAATCGTATTCTGAACTTCAACTCTCAACTCGTTTACATTCGCATAAGATTTAATGTAAATTTGGTTTTTAACATATCCCCATAAAAAAAATCGAAAGGGGTGTGAACTGGTGATCTCGCAGGCCATCTGATTGTGCCGTTTGTACCAATCCAGGTATTAAAGGTATTTATTTAGAAGAACACATTTGTGTATCCAAGAAAATGGAGCCCATTTCGAGCAACTAATTAATTAGTTTACAATTTTTTGTTAATAATTAAAGATTTCATAGTTTTCCTATCATTTAATTTATCAAGTTTGTTCGAGAGATTTCATTCTTATAATTGATACTAACGATCGCGGCAATAAAAGTACAGTGTGTACTTTTTGCAGATTTTAGTCAGTTCGATTCCCGGGTGTGGCAAGCGATTTTTTGGAAATCTTTGAATGCAGTTTTCATTCTATTCAAAAATAAAGGAATGTTTCCTTTGAGTAAAATTTTCTATCTACAGTATTAAGAGTACTTTCCCTCCAGGGGGCATTACAAAATTCCACCCTGTATGTCAAAGACAAAATTATAACTATAGAAAGCATATTTTTAACTACCTGTTCAAAGACACTGTCTTAAGTTGTACACGGGAAGGCGTGATTGTACTAGTTGCCAAACAACGCAATGTTAACTTTGCGAAGTCTTCGTCGCGTCTTCGCAGCGTAGACGTTGGAGAAATACCAACTCTCGCCGGTGGGATAGCGGCCTGTGTGTTCTCAAGTTTCAAGTGGCAAAGTTGTTGTTTATAATAATAAAGAACCTGACTGCAACTGACGATTCAGGCAAGCCGCGGTAAAGAATAATGAATCCTCACGACACAATCCACGACGGCCTGGCCGACGGTGGCCGGGCACAGCATGGCGGAGATGGCCTTGTACAGATGCGCCTGCACGGCCGGCTCCAGGTTCACGAGCTCCATCCAGCCGCCGCGCAGGCCGCACTCGCCCATGTAGCCCTTGCTGATGGACATGAACGACACCAGCTCGATCTCGTTGTAGGGGGCGCCCATTTCCGTCATCACCTGCGGTTTACAACACCATTTTTTGAATGATAAATAAAATTTCAAAATTTTTTTTAACACGTTGAACGCCAACGCGGTCACCGTGTGTCCGACAAACAATAGTTTTTCTATTGTGTCTGCTGCGTGGCAGTCAATGACTTAACTACACACATCAAAAGTGTCTAGGGATCAACATATATTTTTGCAATAACTTTTCTCTTGATTGATATTAATTTAAATTTTCTTTAAGGATTCATCAAATAAAGTGTTTTCGTTTGTCACAGTAACGATAAACCAAGTCACCTTTGCATTAATAAAGAAATTTGCCATTTTCCTAATAAAGGGATTTTTGACATTTGAACCACTAACATTAAAGTTCGAAAAAAAGACTGAAATAACAGTTTTCTTTAAAATTTTATTGGGTAACTTAAACAATTAATAATCCGTGTTTCTACCGCGAACAGTAACAACACAAGAACATCGGTTTGGCATACTCAAAATGAGTTCATCCAAATCACGCTGTGGAATGGCCGCCCATGTTCGTTGCAACAACAAAAAAAGGTCTTCTTGCAACTGGATACCCTCCATATTCGGCAGAGCTCTTCTCTGTAGCATATCCCATGCATGCTCAATCGGGTTCAAGTCTGGCGACTGAGCAGGCCAGGGCAGGACATTGATGTTAGCTGCGGCGAGAGTCTGTCTTACAACTCTTGCGGTGTGCGGTCGTGCATTATCATGCATTAACGGAAATAAGGGACCGATTTGCACTTGTAGAGGAACGATGACGTCAGATACAATCGTCTCAGCATAAATTTGAGCGTTGAGGTTGCCTCTGATCCAAATCAACTCAGTTCTTCCGCCGATCCAAATACCCGCCCATACCATGATGGTTCCACCACTATAAGGATGGACTTCCTGGCAGGATTTTAATCGCTGTTGGCGTCCAGGGGTTCTCCAGTGTCGTATACGTCTTGTATCCGGTCTCATACCAAAACGAGACTCATCAGAAAAGCACACGAAACGCCATTGTTCTTCTGCCCAATTTCTGTGTTCAAGAGCCCATTGATATCGAATCCTACGATTGTGCATTGCTATAGGTGGTACCCGTAGCGGTCTTCGGGAATGAAGGTTCACTTCATTCGTTCCTCTACAAGTGCAAATCGGTCCCTTATTTCAGTTAATGCATGATAATGCACGACCGCACACCGCAAGAGTTGTAAGACAGACTCTCGCCGCAGCTAACATCAATGTCCTGCCCTGGCCTGCTCAGTCGCCAGACTTGAACCCGATTGAGCATGCATGGGATATGCTACAGAGAAGAGCTCTGCCGAATATGGAGGGTATCCAGTTGCAAGAAGACCTTTTTTTGTTGTTGCAACGAACATGGGCGGCCATTCCACAGCGTGATTTGGATGAACTCATTTTGAGTATGCCAAACCGATGTTCTTGTGTTGTTAGTGTTCGCGGTAGAAACACGGATTATTAATTGTTTAAGTTACCCAATAAAATTTTAAAGAAAACTGTTATTTCAGTCTTTTTTTCGAACTTTAATGTTAGTGGTTCAAATGTCAAAAATCCCTTTATTAGGAAAATGGCAAATTTCTTTTTTAATGCAAAGGTGACTTGGTTTATCGTTACTGTGACAAACGAAAACACTTTATTTGATGAATCCTTAAAGAAAATTTAAATTAATATCAATCAAGAGAAAAGTTATTGCAAAAATATATGTTGATCCCTAGACACTTTTGATGTGTGTAGATGTGTTGGGTGTTTCATGAGCCTCTGAGAAAAACCAAATGTTGTAAGAACAAAAAAACTAAGTGCAGGGTTCCATACTCATATTACACACAGGCCATGTGGAGCCTCCGAGCTGACAAATATTTGTATAACGACTAGTTGTTTTGATCTACACCAAGACTCACTTTGCCCATCTCAGGATATTCACAGATCTGGATCCTGCACGCTATCTATGCCCCCGGTGGCACCACAAACCACGAAATATGTTTAACACTCGGCGAATTAAAAACATCGTCAACCTGTTTCTGTATTTTTTGGGGAAAGATAGAGAAAAGATGTTTAAAATAAGTGTCACACTGAACGCATTGAGCGACTTGTGGTGCCAGTAGGCGGCATTTTATTTATTTAATTTTAATACCATGTTCGATTGTCATGAGTTCTTTTATGTTTTAGCACGATGATATTGTTTTAGCACGACACTTGACAAATATGGTGATACTCACATTGTAATTCGTAGTAGTAAACTTGATGCAGCGCAAATAAACGCCATCTACTTGATTATTAGTTCCAAGACTGATTTTAATATAATCGCCACCCTCAGCGGTTGTGGAGATAAAATCAGTAATCACAAACAGCGAAGTATGTGTGATGATTATGAAACAATAGCTGCCCTAGCAACATTGTATCGTACTGCGGTATTGTCTCCGTTCTATTAACCGGTACTCTAGTACTATCCCTAAGAATGACACAGTTGGGGTCAAATATAATGTGTGTATAGCAGAAAATTAGCGAATAGTGTAGAACAATATAAATGACCGTAAAAACCAGAGGACAGAGGCTCTGGCACGAACGCGCGACGCAAACAACGCAAATTCGAACAAATCGTTCGAATTTGCGTTGTTTGCGTTGTTTAAACTATCATAAACAGCATATTACTTTCAGCTTTCGAGACAAGTAATGACGAAGAGAATTAGTGTCACCCCTTGATATGACTAAAGTAAAACGTAATGTTACGAAGAAGAAGAACAAAAGAAGAACGAGTATTTTCCATTTTTAATTTCTGCGATTTACGTTACGTTCACTCCCCCCCCCCCCCCCCACCCCTCTGCGTCTTATTTCCAAATGTTATGATAGTACGCTCACCTTCTTGAAAGAGAAGAACTTGCTGTCCTTAGCGTACACGTTGTCCTGGTACACCTCGTCCGTTAGCACCAGCATGCGGTGCTTCTGCGCGAACTTGATGATGGCCTCGATGTTCTCTCGAGTCAGCACCTGACGAAAACAACGCCTTTAAAAAACGAGGAGGTTCTAGATTCGTCTGCATATATTTTTTATGCATTTTCTTCAATATTTTCATTGTGAACCGATTTTGGAAATTCTTACATTTGCTAGATGAAGCTTCCGCGGTAGTCCCACATAATTGAGCTTATTTCGGTAGTTTTTGAGTTCGCTTTAATAATACTTGTTTTTACCATTTATTCTAATATGAGGATGATGTTATACTAAGTTCCCGTCGCTGTTAATTACATAGCAGGTAGTGGTATTCGAAATTGTGTGGGGTAGTTACATAATGAGCCCAGCCTATGTTTCCACTGTTGGGACACAGGCCTCCCCTCTAAAACAGGAGGCCTGAATGCACCACACGGGACCATTGCGGGTTGGCAATTGCAACATGTCTTCGGATTCAATGTTCCTATGGAAATGCCGGTTTCGTCACGATGTTTTTCTTCACCGTTTTGAGAGCAGTGGCTATGAAATTAAATACGCAAAGTAAAGCGCCTGCTCGGGTTCAAACTCACGTCCTACCACTCGTAAGTACAGCTCGATACCATTGGGCCACTACTGCTCTAAGAAACTACCACCAACGTAAATTGACGGGTTTTTCTAGCAGCATATGCTGAGGACCCTATTGTAACCTTGACTCTTGTTATGGTACCTACCCCACAGTTCGCACACCACATCATATACCACTACTTGCTATATAAATAACAGTGTCAGAAAGTATTAAAACATCATTAAAAATACTAACTAACTACTCCAGTACAGTTGATGAAATTTATATGGGATCACCGCCCAAGCTTCCTCTAACAATGACAATCAAGATTTTTTATAATCGGTCCACAATTGATAAAAGTAAGACGAACAGACAAACAAAAAGCTATAATCGGGGAGTCTCCCAAGTCAAGAATGAATAGGCTTTTCTAGGTAAGCGAACGTGACCGGCGACCACATCAACGCTTACCATCAGGTGGCATAGTGGACAAGCGCGAGCTTATTGATAATAAAAAAAAATACATGCAGACGAACCGAGTGAATTAATATTATTTAATTGAACTTGCTGTTGTTAAGAATTATACTTATTTTACTAAATCGAGCGCAAGTTTCCCAAGTCCGTAATGCTCAAGTTTCAGAAGTTTAGTAATCGACTCAATCAAATGCCTACGGAGAGGTTACAAAAGATATTCATGACGTCTTCGGCCTCTTCACATTAATTTAAAAAAAAACGTCGTTATGAAAACATACTGTTGATCTAAAGGACTTTTGTTTTAAAATAATTGAGCATTTGATTAAGCATTACCTTTTTTAAACACCTTGCTGAAAGCCTAAAACACGGATACGGGTCTCTAATTATTGGTGTCTTTACTGTCCCTGATTTGAAAAGTGGTATTACTCTATTTTATTTAATCGGAGAGGACTCCTTGATCCACATACAAATTAAAACCTACCTACATAAGGCTCTACTCTCAATTATGGAGGTACCGACTTCAATGCACATTCTCCAAAGTACTGTGTAATATGCAAGTCGCTCACTTGTCCCGTAGGGTTCCCTGGGTTGATGACAACGAGCGCGCGCACGGCATACTGTTCGTTTCCCTCTTCGTAGGCTCGCTCGAGCTCGGCCGTGTCCAGCGCCCAGTTCTTGTCCTCGTCCAGGTAGTACCCGATCTGCCCCAGGCCGTACTCCGCCAAGGTAGCTGAGTACAGCGGGTACTGCGGGATCGGGATCATCACACCTGCACATATCAAATTCATCTAGGTATTAAAAAGCCTTCCGTACAAACTTTCATCCCCTATTTAACCCTTTTCAGGGGTATTCTATCTGTATCCTTTTACACACTACACAACTCTTGTGTAAAATTGTATGCTTCTAGACCTAATGGTTTAATTATTTATTTAAATCCGAATCAACCAAGAAACCAACCACTTACGCATGTCACGTTACGAATTGAAAAATCATCTGCAACTAGAAGTGACGATACTGGGGTTTCCTACCTTAGCTCACTGAATAGCTAATGTTTTTATCGTACGAAGGAAATTGAAATCATAGGTGTAAACAAAGTATTAAATTAATTGACTACAATGAAAAGGGACAGGAATATTAAAGTATTTAGCAGATGTAACATATATGAGTTTCAACCTTCACTGTTATTAGCAAACATGTTCCGATGTGGACTTCAGTCGCATATATACGGTATATGTATAGAACACAATATGTACCAGCAGTAACGTAAATGGCTCGGAACGAATAACGCTGCAATGAGCTGACATAAAATACCTATGCATATCAAATAGGTAGGTACACAAGATTCTTTGATTATATGGCTTACGAACAGTGGCAAACATAGTAAGCATATTGCCGCTCGGTACTAAAGCGCGCAACTGAGCCACTAGTGGCCCCCTCATCGCAGACCACAGCTATGGTCTGTTCCAAACAGTATCTGATGACAATCTATATATATAAAAGAAAGTCGGGTTTGTTCCCTCCATTATAACTCGAGATCTGCTGGACCAATTTTCATGGTTTTTGTTTCGTTGGATTTGTCTCCGCCCTGAATAGCAGAATACATTATTTTTAATTTTTTCTTTTTTTTTTTGGTAGGTAGGTAGGTAGGGTAGGTAGGGTAGGTAGGTAGGGTAGGGTAGGTAGGTAGGGTAGATAGGTAGGGTAGGTAGGTAGGTAGGTAGGTAGGGTAGGTAGGGTAGGTAGGTAGGTAGGTAGGTAGGTAGGTAGGTAGGTAGGTAGGTAGGTAGGTAGGGTAGGTAGGTAGGTAGGGTAGGGTAGGTAGGTAGGGTGGGTAGGTAGGGTAGGTAGGTAGGGTAGGTAGGTAGGGTAGGTAGGTAGGTAGGTAGGGTAGGTAGGTACGGTAGGTAGGTAGGTAGGGTAGGTAGGTAGGTAGGGTAGGTAGGGTGGGTAGGTAGGGTAGGTAGGGTAGGTAGGGTAGGTAGGGTAGGTAGGGTAGGTAGGGTAGGTAGGGTAGGTAGGGTAGGTAGGGTAGGTAGGGTAGGTAGGGTAGGTAGGGTAGGTAGGGTAGGTAGGGTAGGTAGGGTAGGTAGGGTAGGTAGGGTAGGTAGGGTAGGTAGGGTAGGTAGGGTAGGTAGGGTAGGTAGGGTAGGTAGGGTAGGTAGGGTAGGTAGGGTAGGTAGGGTAGGTAGGGTAGGTAGGGTAGGTAGGGTAGGTAGGGTAGGTATCACAGTTAAGACAGGACAACGTCTGTCGGGTCAGCTAGTACATAATATAATTCATAATTCAAAAGTCTGTTTCTTATACATTTCCCCTAGTAAAAAGAGTTGGTTTCAAGGCAACAGTACCTACGCGGGTACTGCGTATGCAGTCGAAGAAATGTTGCTAAAGCCAGACACTAACAAATTATGCTAAGGATGGACAGCAAAATGATCTTGTATCTGGTTTGGTATTAGATTTAACTAGTTTTGATAAAAGCCAGAACCAGAACGCATTGTGCAAGCTTAAAACATGTTTAGTAGTTTAATCTCCGAGCTAACCTTGAACTTATCCGCGGGTTTTGATTTCTCGCGTATGAAAACAATGGCTATTATTGTTACCATTGGTTCTTCTCTTTAACTTTAATAGTGTACATTAAGCATTTTTAATGCGCTTCTACTGATAAAGGGGACCAAACTAATCAAGGCTATTGAAGAAAAATATCCACCAGTTTTATAGCAGAGACGGTCATTTGCATATGAATACAGTGACACTATGAGGTATCGATACAGGTGCTCATTATGCCGAGCTAGTTGCTGGTAATTACGTTTTACATAGAAACAAGTTAATGAAGTCAACTTACGTGTAATTACTCGCTAAATTAGACTATTACCCTCATTTTTTCGCAACACACGTTATTATACCTAACAAACACTTTAAAAACATTCTGCATTAAACGAATATAAAAACAACTAACATGAAAGACAGAGAGAAGTTCTATGATTGAGCGACGCTTGCGGCCATTGTGAATTGATTATGCACTTATTTGCAAATAATGTATTGAGTTATCCAAACAAATATTGAGAGGTAAAATAGTAAGAGGTTACGTCTGGAAGTTCTGATCCGATTACAAGGATTCGTTCACTGATAGCTGCACCATTACAAGTCACACCATTGCCACGTGACACACTCGTAGGATATGTTTAATTCCAACTCAACGATAAATAATTTTATTTTTATACAAACACAGGTCGATCGTTTTTTAAATTCAAAAACGGACCAAAAACCGAGGTGATGTCGATAATAGACTCTCATTCAATCCACAAAAAGAAACTCTTTCACATGAATAATACCTTTGTACTAAGATTATCTATGTAGTATCTTAGTGTATTTTACAGTGAGTACATAAATAATTATATCATTCTCGGTTAACCAAGACACGCAGTAAAATCTCCTTTAAAATGTTATTGCACCGCCGCCGCAGTGTCCTCGTAGAGGCGATTGGTGGCGGCGGCGACCTCTCGCGTCCGGCCCTGGTGTAAGCCAGGTCTGGAGCGAGAGGGAGTAGGAGGCAGTCACCTTCTGCGAAAGTTATGCTCGCGAAGGAGGTGGCGGGATGGGAGAGGGAAAGATCCTCCCGTCCCGGCCACCGCGGGAGTCGGCAGCACCGTAGGCGCGGGCCTGCGGGCGGTGATTATTGGGTAGGTAGCTCACCGTCCGTACGTGTTCTACGCGTGCCTCAAAGAGATGTCAACAATAATAGCCAAGTTAAATTAGACCAAAAAATTTGGGTGAAATTACAAAAATCCGCAACAAGCTGAATATTTGTACAATTGTTCAGACAATTATACCTAAACAAAACCTGAAAGTTCCCCATCATTCCGGTGTATGGAAAAAAAAACGTGTGGACGAGAAAAATTTGGATTTTTTTAATAGTTTCATTAGGATCGCTCCAAACCGAAGCATGAAAAAAAACTAAAATAATTAATTTCATGGTCATATCTGAACACTAGACACTCAGAGCTACAATTTTTTTTGCTCTACGATCATTTTCCTCGGAGTTACAGCTCGTTGAAAGTCACCCAAAAATTTGACATTTATTTTATATTACCTACTTAATTTTTGTGACTAGTGTAATACAGATAATATATATATATTTTTTTTTGCAACCACGATATTTTACCCTGCAAGCGTATTCCCTGTACGCCAACGACGCTAGTATGTGACATTAGCAACAACACTATAACACGAAATAAACAATTAAATCATTACTTTTGTGAGTGTTTATATAGATATCTTAAAAATTTAAGCTCTCGTACGTATTTAATGACATGAAACAAATTAAAAGACACCAATCCATGGTGTCTTTTTGTTTCATGTCATTATTGGGAAATTTATGATAATAAAAATTCAGTTTGTAGCTTGGCGTGGAGGGCACACGCATGTGTTTATGCTCTGGCGTTCAAAAGGATAAATGACTGGCCCAGTAGTTCAGTGCCTATTAACACCTAACTTCACCTAAGTATATAAGTAGGTATATGTAGCAGTAGGTATTGCAAACCTTGTTATTAATTTACAGTACCAAGAGTTCGACAAATGCCGATGATTTGCATTGCGTTTTCCTCAAAATAGTTATAAGTACCAAAACCCGTTAATCCCGGAGTTGCACGCCCCTACTATATAGAGCTTAAAAATAACTGGTAATCACTACATACTTAGTATACAGCAAAGTCGCTTCCCGCGTCCTAATGTCTGTATGTATGCTTAGATCTTTAAAACTACACAACGGATTTTGATGCAGTTTTTTTAATAGATACGAGTGATTCAAGAGGACGGTTTATGTGTATAATTTGTCGATATATTATGCGGGCGAAGCCGCGGGTGGATGCTAGTAAATGAATAAAATAGACGATTTTTGCTGGATACAACTCACTATACCCAACGGAACTATTGACGGTTAGTCCATTTTGGTACAACTGGAACCAGTTTTTCTAATGTAGGTTACTGACCGGAGTCCTTTCCATCAATTTTGTTGCAGAGCAGCTGGAGGCAGCTCTTGATGCCGCTGGAGGCTCCGCCGGTGAGGCAGATGTTCTGCCAGATCGCCTTGTGGCCGTCGCGGCGCTCGATGTACTCGGCCACGTGGCGCCGGATCATCTCGATGCCGTAGGACATTGTGTATGCGCCCGCCGACTTGCCGCTGTAACAGTACACATTTCAGTTCATTAATGTATGGGAGTTGCTGCTTGACAGTAGAACTATTCGATGCACTCGGAACATCGAATAGTACACCTCGAAATAGGGAATATGCGTGTGATTAAAATAAGAGCCATTTTATTTTGAAAATATATCAGTATTTTGCCTTCATCAATATTTTTGATATTTTTTTTTAAGTGCAATACTGCCGAGTGAATTTCAAATACCTGAATCGCGACGCCATTGGTCAAAGCGGATATGATGTAGCAGTCCATGACAACAAGTCAATGCTTGTTTCTTTGTTGTCATAGACTAAGACGTCAAAAATGGCAGAAGTGCCCGATTCGGTTTTAATGATTTTCGGAACGAAGTTCCATATCGCGCGTTGCGAAAGAGAGCTGTACGGATTAAGACCAAAAGTTGTTAAGCGGGATTGTCCGAAAGGGTTACCGCTACCCCGGAACATAAAGGGCTACGGAAGGAACATGGATGGGTTTTAGTCAGTAAGAGTCTGACACTCCCTTCCACTCCACCCAAAGCGGGAGCAGTCATTGGATGATTTCCCAGCCTTAAAAAAAAAAAAGACCAAAAGTAGTAACGACACTTTTTGCTATACTCAGTGTATTTTTTGGAGTAAAATATGATGTCTTTTTAATCAATATTTTTTTATTGGTTAATTTTAGATCAGATTTATTTTATTATTATAACTTAAAAGAAATAAAATTTTATTACAATTCCTTCACTAATTAATCGAAACTTCGTTCCATCCGGGTGGCCCTTGACACCTCAATTTTTTTTTTTTAATACTTTATATATACGTTTTTCGGTGTTAAATATTTTTTAACATTATTAGTGATATTGACATCACGAATA
Organism: Hyppa rectilinea; assembly: GCA_951799385.1. Lineage (NCBI taxonomy): Eukaryota > Metazoa > Arthropoda > Insecta > Lepidoptera > Noctuidae > Hyppa > Hyppa rectilinea. The sequence goes on from OX637317.1 coordinate 437,379, forward strand.
AAAATATATTTTAAATCATGCATATTCTTTATTGATGTACCACGATTGACAGTGCATAGAAAAGGAATAGGTACTTAATATAAGTAAGTGTGAAACTATCCAACTGTCACATAGACAAATAGACCTTGTCGTTTTATTTCGTGCAAGCGACATTGAGACCGCGTGGTAAAGCAATTAAGATACATTGTCGACTGTACAAACATTAGTGATTAGTGGCACCTATATAGATGCTTTAGTTTCACATAATTTCATATTAGGTGTGCCGCGACACGGTATGTTCTCATTGACTTGAGTTGGGTCCATTATTGTTTCTAATTATTTATATTTATCACCTGTATGTGTTCATTAGGGATGCAATAAAGATTTATTTGATTTAATTTTCAAATAAGTTAGAGCACCCATTCATTTGAAAATATACGTAAACGAGATTTTCTCGTTAATCGGGATAATAATAAATTATGTCTCATCTTTAATTAAAACGATGCAAACTTACCCACAAGCGTCCAAAATCGAACGTGCCCTGTCTTTCACGTCGGATGGGTAATTGGATGATTCAATGACTTCAGGGTTAACCATGCACGCCAAAACCTGCGCCGAAAACATAGTATCATCAGTGACCAAGTGGCGGGTATAACATACTATATACACTATATTATTTCCAAAAACAGATTCGTTTGCGGCTCATCCGTCGCGTTCGTCAAACGCAACAGACGGCCCATGTTTCATTCATTTACTCGAGTTGAATAATAATTATTTAGCGTAACTAACTAACCGAGTCATTATGATATTACACGATTAGCTAACAGACTGGTCTATCAATGAAATGAATGAATGTGAAAAAGAAATAGCATAGGCAGGTAGATACAAATGTTTACTATTTTCAGTGCATAGTAATGAAAATGCGCTGAAAATAGTAAACATTTTACGCATTAAGACACGCTTATCCTTATCCGTGTCAAGCGACAGGCTTATAGTATAACCAATAATACTAGTCATTGATAGTGAACTAAGAATGTATTCATTGCATTCAACTATTGTTTATTACGGCTTTCCTTGTTCCTATACTTACTTCTTAAAAGTAGGTAATTTAATACAACCATAATAATATTGCGAAAACTACATGAAATAATAACATTGTCCTGTTACCCTACTTACACAAGAGGAACATGAGATGACCCATATTATGCGATACATTTCCTTTCGTATTACGTTGTTATACATACAATGGAAAAATATTTAGCGGTGATTACTTCTCTTATCAAAACATCTCATTCGTACATACCACCACATTTATTTACCGTAAATTATTGTTATTCTTTATGAAGATTTGAATAATATTATAAGACCATTGTTAAATACTGGAACATTGGTGTAAATTATTTCATCAGCACTGCTCTCAAAACGGTGAAGGCGACTGCTCTATCAAGAGTGGACCGACAGAAGAAGAATATGATGCATAATAAGATGATGATGACCAAAGGTTAACACAAAAAACATTCAACTCGAATAGGTATTGAAGTTTTCTATGAAATAACTACTGCACTGCAATATAATAATAGTTTAAAGCCCACTACTATTTTCAAGCACTCATTGGTTATTGGTATACCCTTTTCTGAAATGTTTCGACGAAAGTGTAAAGTGACCTGTATCAACACATTCATCTGCTTATAACTAACTAACTCTTAGTGTGCGTCCACACTGAATGCGCGGTGACTGGAGCCTAGGCGGGCGCGGCGAGCGGGGGCGTGCGGTGGCCACACTTAAGCGCGAGCTCTTGTAGCGGTTCGACGTATATCAGGTGTTGCAAACATGGACGAGGACCTGCTTTTTTTACTAGACAGTCCGATCCTGAGATGGGAGGTGTTGAACACTAGAGATGGTGTGCACGAAATTAATAAAAACAGAGGAATATCTGGTGAATTTTTTAACTTATATGAAGAACTGAGATTATACCCTACAAAATTCTTTGAGTATACGCGAATGCCCATGTCAACGTTTGACTACATAAGTACTAAGTAAAATAGCTCCTAAAATCACCAAAGAAGATACTAACTTTCGCAAAAGTAGGTATTAACCTGAGGAGAAATTGTTCATAACTAAGTAAGAATAAAACAAGATTTTGCTAAGTTTTGTATTTATATGTAGTTTAGTAGTAATCAAAAAAGTAGATAAGTATAATAATTAGGGTAGTTGCCAGTAGATTAACCTTCCTAATTTTCCAAGCACAGACGCGCATACGCCGAGCGACAAGACCGACCTGGTTTGTTACCCCCGCCACCCGCGCATTGGGTCGCTCGCTGACTAGGCCCGTAGTGCGGCCAGAACGCGCGGACAGGAGCGTTTGAAAACTACGCGCGCTGTGTCGCTCAGTCCCGTCGCACTAGGCTTCCGCCTTAGTCACTACAATATGGACGCAAAGGCGCGTTTCATATGTTTGATACTTCGCGCCCGTCGTCGCAACCGCGCCAGGCTCGCAGTGTGGACGCACACTTACACCTATTCTCTTCCCCGCTTCCAAATATTTAATGTTTGAAACATCGGCATCGTTCGGTACAGTTTGACAACATCCCGTCACAGAACTGGGAGTGATATCTCTCCCCACAGAACTTGTATGAGATTTAATAAATTCAACAGACTTAAATCAAGATTTAAATCAAGCTGTGATGACGATCATACCTGTCTGATGAAGGTGATGGGCTGCTGCCCCATCGCGTGCGCATCTCCGATGTTAGCCTTGATCACCTTCTTGAAAGGCTTCTGGACTCCCTGGGGACAAACAACAATAATCATTATTTTGGAATCGTTTTAGTTCGATGGTGGAATATTTCCTTTTACAGCTGTTGTGTCATATTTGTTTTAATCGAGGATTTGATTAAGTTTAAAGACAGCTAGTACCATTCTGTATTCTTCATATTTGGAAGCAAAATAGGATAAAAATAAAATAGGAAGGAATCATACTTGCGGCCAAATAATACGGATCGATAACGGAATCTTTGCACATTAATAATGGTACATGCATCAAACTAACTTTAATATACAGTTAAATTTTATATCGTATGAAATAAAACCTTAAAAGTTATTTACAACGTATTAAAGAGGTTAACAATTTTAAAACCTGGAATTGGGAAATAAATTTAATTCGCAGTTGTTTTACTATTGCTTGTTTTCTCACGTTTGTTTTCAATCTGACCAATTAAAATGATAAAAGGCGGTCATTGTAGTCTTTCACCATCATTATTGAATTACTGTACTATTATGTTGTTAAGACAAGAAGAATGTACACGTATCGGCCCTATGTTAGAATAGGGCATGTCATTTTCTACAGCAAGTCGTCCAACGTTTCCGAGATCTGGGCAGAACATAAGATCAGGAACCGGCAGACCGAGATGTGCCACGGCTCCAGAGAATCGATATATTGTTACGTACGACAACAAAACCAACAAAAACTTGTATGTTGGCATCCTAATACTGTTCTCAAAAGTCAGGGTCATTTAATTAAGCGGGGTTGTCCTTCCAAGCGGGAATGTCCTTCTAATAATTTTTACAAATCGCTACTTAGGTAGGTGTTCTACTAAAGAGAAAATTTTGTGCTATTAGGCGAAAATTGTGCTTGTATATAGTGTTTAGACTTGCAAAATACTGCATTTATCATGGGTAGGTGCAGTGTGTTAGGGTGCCGCATGAAAAGCAACAAAAAACATCCCAAAATAACATTGCCCAAGTAAGTACCGAATTCATTCAAAATATCTTGTTTTTTCTATTATATTGAAAGATTTTGCTATTTGGGAGAAAGTGTATTAAGATAAACTTGCTTTTCTGTAATCATTTACTGTTTTTCTGTTAATATAATGTGATATTTTAAGAAAATCATTCGTCCTATTAAATAGAGTTTGGGTTCGACATTTTCAATATATCGATAACATATCGACAGGTGAATATTATTTAAACTCGATTTCTTTTTTATGATTTTAGATTGTAAAGCCAACGTGTAAAGAAAGAAAAGAACAGTGGCTGGATATACTTGGGATTGAAAATATGAATAGTACAACCAAACATATTTTAATTTGTTAGCTGCATTTTGAAGAGAAATGTTTTAACCGAACTTTAAATGTTACAAAACTGCGCGATGATGCTTTGCCTTCGAGTGAGTTGTTGGTAAGTTTTGAAAATTGACAAGATAAGTTTATAGTGTTTACCTACTTAATGACAAGTAACCGTTTACAGCCCAATTACTACCAGCCCAATTTAATGAATGTGAGGAACAAAAATTTGTTTCTCACAAAGCACTGGAAGAGGAGCCTGTCTGCAGTACCTTTAGCTATTCAGATGTACCTAAGTGTTCCATTTTATAATATGTTACTATAGGTACTGTGGGCAGCGTAACTGGTAATTTAAAATAATTTACAGCAAAAAACTTGTATGAAGTTGCAGAAAACTATAATTTTTAATGTTGTTTTTTTTTTTGTTTCAGGATAAAGCGACTGAAATTATTAAAAAATTAAAATCAAAATGTGAACATCAGAAGAAAGCAATTAAAAGATTAAATGAAAAATTGAGAAGACCGAGTAAGAAAATAGCAGATTTTAAAACTGTAATGAAAGATTCAAAAGACAAAAATTATGTGAATGATGATCATGCGTCTGTGTTGGAGCAGTGTTCAGGCCCCAAAGATTATCTAAAAAGACAAATTGCGAAATCGGTAGCAATACCTTTGGAAAGGCAATACAGTGAAGAAATTCGAAAATTCGCATTGACGCTCCACTTTTTGTCTCCAAAGGCCTACAATTTTGTATTATATTAACAAAATCATATTATTCCGTAATGAGTAAATGACTGTCAATTTTATTACGACATGCTCATATTTGATTATTGTGTACCTAGATTTGTATAAAGTTTGTATTTTACCACGTTTTTATTAAGTCATTTTCTTTTCTGTCTGTCTTTCCGGTTGGATTCTTGTAACTCAAATTTCGAGCACTTCTCGATTAGTTATCCGGCTGAAACTTTCAGGGTAGCTCACAACGCGATGACAATGCATTCTAAATCCGTTTAATGCCGACCTAACCTCAAAAAAAATCTAAAAACGTGGTTTTTAGATTAATTTTTTAATCTCTTTTTAGAACTTGATTATAACCGGAACCAACGGCTTTTTGTATTTTAATAAATCTGTGTAAAATGATAATTTTTGTTTTATTATTAATAATCGAGACAAGTAGTACCCTATAAAGTATTTTTTTTTTCTCTTTATTTTTAGGGACTTTTATCTTTTAAGGCATGTCAGCCCCATCATAAAATGACCTAAGTTAAACAACTATAACTAACTAACTCTAATATAATAATATTAATAATCAATTAAAATAAGTATAGTCTAAAAAACGAGAGAAAAAAACTGTATTTAGTAATTATTTATTCTTTTCATTGGTAAGTAATTAAAGACCTTAGGTGCAGGTACTGCAGGCGTGATATGCTGATCAGTAATTGTGATACTCTATTAATTAAGGCTCCTACGCTTTATACTCGTAACCTACTATCTATGCTCGTAACCACCATGTTGAGCGTGGTCGCCATAAGCCGGGTACTCACTAGCGAGCCGTAACTGTAACCGTTGCATGTACTGTAACCAAAAAACATAGTGTGTACGTGGTTCGCAAACCTGCTGCGAGCGGTACGCGTGCGGCTTGCAGCGACCCGACGTTTACAACGTACTCATTTCTAAACCCGTAACGTTGCACGTAACTGTTACCAAAAACATAATGTGTACGTGGTTCGCGAGCCTGCGACGAACGCTACACGAGCGACTTGCAGCGAGCCGACGATTGTCGGATTGTCGGTCGGTCTGTTGGTTACAGTTACAGCTCGCAAAATGAGTACGCTCGGTGAAAGCGTTCCGGCGACGTCGTGAGCCGTAATTGTAAAACGCGTACACACTAGAACCTCGTTACTGTATCACATAAGTTACGGTTACGGCTCGCTAGTGAGTACCCGGCTAAAGTGGTTCTGAGTTCTGGCCGCAATTTTGGTCGCACAGGACAAAGCGACCTATGTACACAGTTTTTATTCGTGATCGCCGCGGTGGCAACTGTGAATAAATGAGATAAACATACCATAGTAAAATAAGTTTTATTATGAACATACAAGTAAGTACAAGTACAGAATATAGAGGTGATTATTTAATTGCAGTAGCATATATCCACGTGCCCGCCCTGCCATATAAAATGACACTCTGAGCGTGCGTGTTGTTATAGCTCGCATTATCACGTAAATAAAACTGAAGAAAGCTAAAAGAAACTCATTTTAGAAAATTTTGAATTCTGTGATCACCGTGCAATTCAACTATCGATAATAAAATGCGCGCAGCTCTACGGCAAGCCGCCATCTTTGTGCCAGACTCACATTAGGTATGCACGTTTTTTTCGTAGGTATTTCATGTCTATTCTTTTTCCTTAGTCTGAGGATTCCACCGTTGAAGTAAATGAATTACACGACTTAGCTAGCTTGTTGCCAACTTTTGAACGCACGCTTTACGCGGGAAAAAATTCAATTGCTTTTTTTGACTTTTGTCATTTCTGAAATAAAAAAAAATTAGAAAGTCTTCATTTTTGCTTGCGCAAGTCGGGGGCCCCCGTGACCCGGGGGCCCCGTACAATTGATACGGCAGATACGGCGGTACCGGTAGCTACGCCCCTGGTACCTATGTCATGAATTACGCTGTCTCTTGCGAGAGTCAACTAATCTCCCACAGCACCTAGTTGCCTCCTGTCCACTCTGTGACAATATCTTCTTGAACTCATGCCACGAGCTAGAACTTCTAGAAGTGGTGATATAAGTGTGTACATCATGTAGACGCAATGATGACCTTGTGTAATTCTTGGGTTTGTTGTTAGATAAATGTTTGCGGTACTATGAAGCTGGATTAGAGATAAACTCTACTTCTGCCGTCTAGACCCAATTAAAACATATACTTTTATTATTGTATCTACATTACTATCTACATTAAGTCGCTACAGAAAATGTATTTAGGACACCTTGGCCCATATTCAGGAACGATGTTCATCAAAACCTCTTCTTGAAGAAAGTAAAGGGAATATAATATTTTAAATATTTTAACGTTTGATTACAACCGTTAAAATATTATTATTATTCAAGTGTGATGTCCATTTTCCCAGAAAAGCGAAGTAAAGTTAATTTTGTGGTTAGTTTTCATAAACATAAGTTTTAAATATCTACTTATCTAGAACTTATCTTTAATAAGTAAGAACTCAAATCTACTCTTTAATCACCAACCAAACGTGACGGTAGTCTGTTGTTCGCCTTACAAAACCGGGCCGGATGAGAAATGAGCTGAACGAAGCTGAACTGGTTATTCATGTGATATCTACCTTCTGAAGAAAATTACGTAACGTATGACCTTTCGTGAAGGGCATCGCATTTATACAGCTTTAAGAACAAGTAAACGTGAAATGAAATCCGGTACCATTTGAAAACGCGTGGAATGACTCATTTCTGACAACTAACTCGCGTGTGATTCTGATTAAGCGCTGCAAAACCAGTCATATATTTGGCAAGTCTGTCAGGTTATGACTTTATTTTAAAATATGAATTCTAAATACCAAGTGCTTTCCACCCGCGTGTTCAAAAAGGGGTAATAGCTTAAAATAAAATAATATTATGTCTTCTATTAGATTATTTCTTAAATATTGTAGGGTCGCAATTGAACTGAATTGAACTTGAACAATGGCAGAACAAGTACGCTGCCAGAGCCAGCCACAGTAAGCCTCAGAAGTACTATTTATACTCACTAATAAAACCGATCACCTAAAATATGCTGGCATCTCAACCTGGCCTCGCATAGTCCTGCGGGTCTATTCTGGAGAAATAACACCACAAGGTGAAGTGAGCTGATGCGGGGGGCTGACAGTTCTCTTCACTTGGACAGAATGAATGACTGGCTGTCCTAGCTTCTAGCCGGGCGATCAAATATTATGCAATTGAGAATAATGGATTAACGGAGTGGGCACAATGAACACGAGTGTTATTGACGATATCAGTAGCAACTAGCAACACAGGCGGTAGGCACTGTTACTTATCTTTATCAGTCAAACATCAGTTATAATAATTGTGACAGGTTGCCAGTTCATAATATTGATAATAAGATATACAAAATTTGTATTTTTTTTCAAGTCTATGTTAATAAATAGATAAATACACGGAATGTTGCGAAAACTGACCGAAATCGCTCATTGTAGGTAGTTGACAACAGTCGACAGCACCTTGAAATAAAACAGTGTGTCGTAAAACACTAGGTAATACGTAGCCTACATGACATTATTTTTACTGTCAAGAACTAACTGCCAAGAGCGATTTCTATAATATTCGATGGATACATGATTCACTCAAAGGAAAATTTTCAATGACAAAACTGGTCAATATCATGTTTTTCTATATAAGTAGAAAAACATGATTTTGACTAAAATTAAACCACAATTTTAATTTATTTAAGTATAGTAAGTATCCAATGTCTTTGTAAATTACTATTTCCTTAGGGATTGTTCTGTTATTTACTTTTAATGTTTTCACTCTTAATGTATGTAGGTGTTTTTCATACATCATAAAAGTTAATAGCGAGTCATTTGGCATGTCTCCACTCAGACCTTATTCCAAAGAGTTAAGGTTTACTTTTATCAGTATCGTTTAGCATTGTACATATTATACATAATAAGTATAGTACCAACTTGCAATTAATATGCCTACCTACAATAGCGTGAGCCTTGAATGTCACTCACAATTGATAAGTTTGCACAGTAGGTAGGATTATTTAGCAACTATTTACTAAGCAACGAGAACTACACTTAGAAGAGTTATGAAAATATATTTATCTTCACTTCTAAGTATCTACTACGGAGGTTTTGTAAATTACTTGTATTTTACTGATAATGGTTTATGATGACGGTAATAACAGACAGTAGTAAATAATCGAACGATACCTACTAAATAAAACGTGAGTTTGTTATCATCACTCGTACTTTGTACTCTAAAAATTACTCTTACAATGTAGGTACAAAAACATCTAAGCGATCTCTAAACAACAACAGTAAAAAAAATTACAAAATTTAGTACTCAAGATATATCATTTAATTTGCTAGTTATTATGAAGATCATTTGCGTTCTTCGTAATTTCCTCATCTTGCAGAGATGTGTGAGACACGTGACCAAATGTCCATTATTTATAACTCCTTACATTGGCAGAGACTAGCCAGTAGGGAAAACGTATATATTTCAAGATGTTCCAATACGAATATACCGCATTCCTTCATTGAACATAAAAATCAAATAACAGAACGCCATTTCATTACTATTACCAATTGCACATTCTGTATACTCTGAATAGCTCTGAGGGGTTCGACTCGTGCGCACATTCACTTTCACCAACAGCGCAGGATCGTTAACAACGCGCCGGCGCTTTGAGCTCATGTAGGTACGTTCGAGCTTCCTTTTCGGAATACGAAACCGACATAGGTACCAGTTTTTAGTTCCTAAATGCTCCGCAAACAGGCGTGACGCGACGGTGCGACGCGATTCTGGTACAATTGTTTTTATGATTTTTTCATAGACATTTTTCCACTAGTACCTACCTACTTCGTCGCGCCTTTCTACGGGAGCCTTAAAGCATTATCCTGCTTGTCTGTTCTTTAATCTGCATTGACAGATCGGCTTAGGACCCACAAGTTTTTTTCGATTTCTCCAATTTGCTAGTCATTTAGTATCGCTGCCGCTGCCGGTAAGAATGCAGATAGCTGCCAAAATTTCTATACACAATCATAACCAGTGTTCTAAATCGATATAGAATCACCTTCCAGTCGTAACCACTACCTTGACCGACCTTAACCGACTGCTCACGGCTACCCACTCCCAGTATTATGCGAGTGCACGACAAGGTGTTACGTATGTGCAACATTCGATACCACTGCTACCAGGTAATGAAGTGAACTGAAGTGTGTGCATGGTCACTAGGTTCGAGAGAAATCGTATTGCGGTAAGTAGGTACCTCATAGTTGCGACAAATGCGAAGATAATGGCCTTGATCTTGATTGGATAGGCTGGAAACCTTGATTGTTTATTGTTATCGATAGCATTTTATTTAATTGAACAAGGCTTCATTTAATAACGTCCGCCACGGACGGCACACCACCATGTACAGCAAACGAGCGTTTAGTAAAACACGTTCCAAGATTTGATCACCCCAATCTGCGAGCAGTTCTCAACGAGTCACAAGTTCACTACTGACTACAAGTATTCACCTATAGTCTGTGTCAAAAGGTAACAAGTGTCAACGTGTGTCTAAGTCCTAACTATTTTGTATGTAGGGTAAACATACCGGTTTACCGGCCACTACCCCTTTTCGGCCACTTCGCACGTTATTTTAAATAATAGACAGTGTTATAGACCGCTCCTTACTAATTTCGCGCCATTCGATCTGGACTAACTACACGGTTCATAATCCAACGGCATGGCCTCGAAATGTGCGAACTGAGCCCTCAGTCGCCATTTCAAAACTTGGTGTCTGGAAACGTGTCAAATTTAGCGAAAAAAATAGCAGGTGGATTGATTTTCAAAGGTAAGTTTTTACGTGTTACTGTTGGTTTATTGTTCATTGATGGGGTTTGTGTGTGTTTAGCATGTCTAATTTCAATATTCAAGTGCCCAAACTCATCAAACTTTTCATAATTTGCTATTTTTTTGGTGGTCGGACAATACGTTACGATTAATTTCAAAATCTACTTTCCGACCGGTCGCATAGCCGGTTTATTCACGTCATTTCACTTTACCTTTATTAGAGAAACCTTAAATTCACCAACATAGATTCCATTATATTTGTGAACAGCTAGAGTTTTGTAAATTTAGAACTAGATTCCGGCCGCCAGTAAACCTCATATTTTCAAAGATATGACCTGTAAAAATACCGAATGTTTAGCGGCCGATAACTAGTAAAAATAAAACCTGTCTCCGGCCGTTTAAATGGACGGCCGAAAATTGGTAAAAATTACACCTGATTCCGGCCTTTCGAAAAAAGAACGGCCGATAGTAATTAGTAAATAATAAATCTGTTTTGATTTTTAATGATTCTAAAGCCAAAAGTAGCTGTAAGTTGTAGAAGAGAGTAAAAATACACCGCTTTTTTAAATTTATTAATTGTTTTACTTTCATACTATTATAAACCCTATGAACTACAGAATAAGAGTTGTTTTTCTACCGTGAATTAGGTGGCCGATAACCAGTGCACTAGTGGACGATAACTGATTGAAAAGGCCGATAGCCGGTATATTTACAATTTTTGCGAATATTTTTTTTTTTTTAATTATGTATCACTGATACGTCTATAAGCATTAGGTTTTATGAAACTGCACTATTGTAGGCTGAAACATTTTTTTTTTTAATCTTGGAGTACAGCATTATGTTAGAAATCAACTCTAAAGTCAACAAGCCGCTTAAACGGCCGATAACCGGTATGTTTACCCTATGCTTACACCGAAATCGCAAAATAAAACCAGCTGTTCTATACATTTTTGGTCACGTGACTCTTCGACATGTAGGGAACAGCTGATTTTTTTTCACGGTGGTTTCAGTGTGGTGGTCTGTATCTGTAGCATATCCTTTTTTATGTATATACGCTTTCGGTCACACCCAGTATAATTTATTTTTTTAATTTACTTGACACCACTAAATAAAACTAATACTCTTGTATATACTTATTGCATCTTGCAGCTAAATCATCAAGCCACACGCACTACACTGGTTTCCAAGCTAGGTATAAAATTTAGACTTTTTCCTAATCGAAACTGAAAACAGTGGAAACCTCGCAATAGCGAAAAATCGATAAGTAGGTATATGCATTAGTTAGGACCTAGTTCCGCAGTGTGCTTACCTATGAGGGACGACCGTCGGCGGCGGCGGTCATGCAATCATTTACCTAATTATACTGCGGTTGTTATTAAACACGTGGCAAGACATGAATGTCCAGAGTCTTTTGATTGATCCAATAGAGTTCATCGTTGATTTTGGTGATTCCTTTTACCGATCTTCGCCCAACGCTCTGGAACTATTCAAACAAAGACGCTGTTGTCATTATCATCATTTCCTCAATCGACATATAATGGACAAGCAAAGTCCTGTGCTTCTCGCATACAGCGGATTCTCACGGCCGTGTCAAGGTCGTCGGTCGACGCATTAGAGTTACGTAAATCTCGTAATGTTTGCAGTTAATTTGGCCAAACTTCAACCAAGTAATTTTACAGTTTACGCCAGTTGTGAATTATGTGGCGAGACCTACATACCTACCATTAGGTATTCCAGTGACTGTGATGCAGCTAATGCTCCAGCTCCATAGAGGACGGCTGCAAGGTCATCCATTATGGATGATTATTTTAAATTACCTAACCAAGTAAATACCTTACTAGGAATCATTACGTAAGGTGGCTAATCACTGACCTTTCTTTTGGGATGGGCCACCAGCGCCACAGTCAGTGGGACAACAAATGGGAAGTAATAACAATATTCATGGATTATAATTATTATTTTGATTGGGCATTATTGTGCATTTTAAGTCCCACTCTAGATTACATTAGACTATTCAAAGCCTAGTGGTAAGATAACGCACAAAAAATATGACACTATCAGTAACAGTTCACTCTCATAATCATTATGTAAAAGTTATTACATTATCTTTTATCTCAACAACATGCATTTAGATAATAATTATTTGTTTGTTGTAGATAAGCCACGATTTTACCACCACGGTATAGAATGTTTCCCAAGATATGAGGAAATTTCTTAATGCTTCATGTAGTTCTTTGTGACTTCATTCGCATGGAAATCTTATGACATTTTTCAAATCATCTGTTTAAAGTTTGTTGTTTTGGTCAGAGCAAAATATACTCAAAGTTAAGTCAGGTCAGTTAGTTGTCCATGTGCGAAACTGCTCGTCCTTTGGTCGCCACCCACAACCTTCAGTAGCAATTTTCCATTGCTAAGATCTTCGGATTTAGTGAATTATTTAAAGCCTGCTTTTCAGCATTATACTATCTGTAATGACACAACACTGACAATGACTGATGCATTCATACACACTATTTCTGAAGAACGGCTATCACTAAAATAATTATAATATAACAGTAGAATAAAACACAGAATTCTCAGTAACAGTCAACTACTAACTATAGAAGAGACCTAAACTTGATGATTTTTTTGCACTTTCTATACTAATAATAGTATTAAAATTTAAAAAAAATAGCTTGGATCTTATAGCTTTCCTAATACTTTGTTGAAAGTTGATTATAATAGATAATAATAAATAGTGGATTTTTGAGAAGGGGCACTAAGGGTAGTTGTTGGAATAAAAGGGTATTTGTTTAGTCAAATCCACATCATTTATATCAAATAGGCACAATCAAGGCACTTAAACTTAAACCAAATAAAAATAGAATTCATTCTAATTTTCCAAAAGATAGTTTTGTATGTAAGAGAATTGGAAGAAGCTTTTTTGCAATTCCTGACCTTTTCCATGACCCGCATACTCAAACTGCAGTTGGCTAAATCGTTTTTTGATCCTTTAAAGACACAGTATATTTCAAAAATCTACCATCCATGTTATGATGGACTAAAGAGCCACAGTTAAGATGTCCTGGATTGTGTTCAGTTTCAATTTCAATGGTAATATTAGCACTAGGGCGTGTTCATTGTCACCTTGGTAATGACCTTGGTGTCTCAATATCACATGGGCTTGGGTATAAAAAATTAAGAAGTAGTTTATTGTTGTTGATTACAGATTGCTGTTAAAGAGGAAAGAACAAAAAAAAGTCAATGCAGACCTCTTGTTCAACACTTAAATTGTGTATATTAAAATTCATACTTTTGCAACCTCGGTTTTAATCTTGTTTCAGAGGTCTTTTTGATTAAATAAAGTCAAATTATGCACTCCTTAGAAACATTAATTTGGTCTAATCTTACACTGACTTTTTACTTTGTACCAAATAGCAAATCGCTTGGTGACAACTCAGACTTAAAAGTGCTTACTTGGAAAAAAGTTAAAGTATTTTGTAAAAATTCAATACATACATTGATTTGATATTGACAATGGTTTACAATTTTATGGTTCTAGTAACATAACATATTATAGTCATAAATTGATTGTTTTAAATTGTATGACTATGCTGTCTACCACAATAACATAATAATTACTAGAGCCATAGAGCTCCACTCTTGTCTCACAAATGTGTGAATGTGTTAGAATAATTAGCAACAAAACATGCCTAGAAATTCTTTAAACAAGTGACTTCACTCACTCTTTGTGAAGTGAAGTCAGTTTAGTCTTTTAATAGGTAGTGCCTAGTATTTTTAAACAATTCCAAGCAAGATTACACCAATACAAGGTAGCATACCTAATTAGCAGTAGGTATGCTACATGCTCATTCCCACCTTAACATTGATATCACAATGTTTAAAATTCAATTTTAATTAGATAGGTATGACCATCGAAAATGACAAGACTTTCAATGTGTGATTGCTCTAAAATATTTCTACGTCAAAACAATTGACAGCAGTTTTCGAGATTTAGATAATAATGAGTGGGCTATGATTAAACCAACAAAGCTCTTGTAAAACCGGTCGGAGCATCGTTTTAGGCTAAATAAAATGTAAATTGCGTATTAAATAATATTACGGAATAAATAAATACCTTGTCAAGCTCCTTTTCGAGTTCAGCGGCGCGGTTGACGAGAGGACCACGGACCGCATATTCCAGTGTTCTAATTTTGGGGTTCATAGTTTCTAATGTAAGAGTTCTTTGCGACGCCATGGTTCGGATGCTCGTGTGATTTCTGTGTGGTTGTGCCGAAACTGCCTCGCCTAACTTTAAATCCGACCGCACCGCTGCGCCGGACAAAACGCGACTAGCGCGGCTTATCAACTTTATCTGCGACATGGTCGGTCGGTACCAATCTAACTACTTTATACACGTCACCGTGGTTGCGCACCGCACACAAATCGCGAAACACGCCGATTAATATCTCAGGATTAAATAAAGAATATCAGAAAATTAGAGGACACATCACAACTCACGAACGTAGCACAAAAACTGGTTAACGTGAAGTTCGTTGCTGTTATTTATCGAGTGGTTCGATCGATACGTGCGTGAGCTCGACGACAATTTACTTACAAACAAAGATGTGAGTTCCACTGAAAAGCGAATCCGATACTGATTGATTGTGATTAGCTACTACAAAATTATACGGCGTTTATACGATACTGACGACTAGACCGAGTCGATACACTTGCTTCGATGACCCCCCCTCGTAGGTTATCATAACAACCGGTGTTATCTGATAACCTAAGAACAAGTAAATAACTAATAATGCGATAACATTTTAATACTTCCAAAAGGTAACTACGCGCTAAATATTCACAACCGAAAATTCTACAAACTAAACTACATACACAATACAAGTCTTATATAATCAACGTTACATAAAATAATTTGAAACTTATCTACCTAATGTAAAGAAATCTCGCAAATCAGAATGCGTATCAGTGTGTGTGCGTCAGTGCGTCACTGTGTGTGTGGAGTAAAGTGTTGCCAGCCCCAGAGTTGAATTGTTTATTTTGAGAGACAGTAGGTATGTACTAAGAGAGAGGCGCCGCAGCATAGAATAGAAATAGTACTGGGCCGCCTTCAAGACAAAGCGTTTATCACCAGGTTAGCCCGCGAAATTCAAATCTTCTCAATTTATTAATTAGTCTACTACACTGTCAGCGTACACTGCCAAGCAAAGGCCGTCTTTACGTACCTACGGGCAGGATACACAATATAGAATCAAAAAACGTATAATAATTGAATTTCCCTCGTTCCTTTGTACGTTCTGACAAGACAAAAACTGAAAAAGTAAGGATAATTCAGTGGTACAGTGAAGTAACAATAGGACTTTTGTCAATTCAGGAGAGCAAGATTACCCTAAATCAGTTTGGGTTTATGCCAGGTCGAGGAGCAGAGGACGCCACATTTGCACTCCGCCAATTGTGAGAGACGTGCAGACGTGCACACAAAAACTTGCACATGGTGTTCATTGATCTAGAGAAAGCGTATGATAGGGTACCTCGGAATGTCGTGTGGTGGGCCTTGAAAGAGAATAGTTTGCCCGGAAAGTATGTAGAGTTAATTCGTGGCATGTACAGCCAATCTTGCACCAATGGCCGATCGGCTGCTGACAACACCGACAAGGTCAATGTGGTGGTAGGCTCGCACTAGGACTAGGGGTCGCCCTTACCTTTTCATTTTGATTATGGATGCTCTGATGGCGAATATACAGGCAGAGGGCACCATGGTGCATACTATTTGCCGAAGAAATTTTTCTTGCCGGTGAAGATGCACCTGAGATCCAGAGCAGACTGGGGAACTGGCAAAGGAAACTGCAGAGTGTTGGCTTGAAAATCAGTAGAAACAAAACATGTTCTGCGATTTCGGCGGTCTCTCCAGTTCTGGGTTCATAGAGCTTGATGGGTAACTTCTCCCAGTTTGCTCCGACTTTCGGTATCTCGGTTCACTTGTGCAAAGCGATGGCGAAATTGATCGGACTGATAAGCATATAATGAACACTGGATGGGTGACAGGAACAATGAAGCTAAGTCAGAGGCCCATGGGCAGCTTAAAAACTCTCGACACCAGGTTAGTCCCTAACCACACGAAAAGAAGAAGACGGGAACAATTTGCGACTCCCGCATTCCCCTTAAATTTAGGGGAAGATATAAAAGCGTGATTAGGCCTGCCGTCTTCTATGGATCAGAGTGTTGGGGCACAAAAGGAATGAATGAAAGGCAATTGCATGCAGTTGAGATGAGAATACTAATAGGGTTGTGTGCTGTGGTGTTACGCAAATGGATAGAATAAGGAATGAGTATATAGGAGGAAGTCTGAAAGTGACACTGCTGACTGAAAAGTAGTGTGGAAGTGGAAGAATGAAGAAAATGTTGTCTGGAAAGTTATTGAGTGTGAATGTGGATGGCTATACAAGTAGAAGAAGACCAAAGAAACTATGGATGGATTAATGTGTGAAAGGGAGTGACTACCGAGATGATGACTAATAGAGAAGTATAGACGAAAAAGGCATGTTGCTCCGACCCCAAATAAATTGGGATAAGGGCAGGCTGATGATAAATGGAATGAACTTTCTCAGCAAATAGATATACTAATAAACGATTCTGATTCTGAGCATATTTTGGACCCTACTATCATCAGCGTAGGAAAACATCGTCAAAAACCTGGACTTGTCTTGTGTTATTAAAAGTATAAAATTGCCAACTTAACGACGAAGCCTTAACGTGGTATTCTATGCGTGCTTTCACTAAAGAAAAAGCCTTTATTTTTATAGGTTCAACAAAAAAATTAATACCTTTTGAAGCTCCTTTTCTATTTCAACGGCCCGAATGACAAGTGGTCCACGGACCGCATATTCCAATTTTATAACGTTGGGGTTCATAGTTTGTAATGTAAGCGCCTTTTTCGATGACGCCATACACGGACAATCCATTTTAGAGAATTTTTCCAGGTAGGTAATTTTGTGATTCGATAGATTTCCCAGCGGGTGTGCCGAAACTGCGTAGCCTAAAGCCAAAATTATATTCCGAAATTAATGATGTAAAATTAGTTTCTTGACAATTTTTTGACAATGTCATGTAAACTTCTAATTTCGTGATACATTCATTCATTTCATGAAATCAGAATAATTTCTTGTCAAGCATGATTTATGTTAAACGTTATGTCACGCATTAATTTCACGGTCAAAATACCGCTTACTTGACCGTGAAGGACCGTGAAATAGGTTAAATGCTCTAAGCCGTGAAATTACTTGAAATTAATAAAGTTATTAAAATTAGTACGAAATCATGGCTACTATTTTACGTTAGGTACGAACAATTATTTTACATTACAAGTTGCAGTACTATTGGAGCTTGTTTCGATAAATAAATTTTACCATGCATTAAAATGTTAACATAATGACCACAACGCTGCACCAAAGGAACAAATAGAAAATATTATATTTTATCTCAGAGCAGCCAACTACGCACGAGTCATGAATATTGTAGTGCTCCAGGCTGTTATTATAATAGTTTGACAAAAAAGCCTAATGGGGGATTTTCTTTTTAACTCTTCCCTAGTCGCTGGATAGATGGCGCTGAATTTGGTAAGTTACTGCAAGGGACAGAATCTTAAGGGGCCCCGAGACGGTCAGTTCAGTTTGGTTTTTAATCGTGTAATCTCGTGAATCTATAAAACTGCAAAATTGAAAAGTTTGTGAGTGGCTCATCAATTAAAGACCGTGACTGTACATATAAAAGTACATGAAACAATGAAAGTCTCAGTCAAAGAGCGTGTGTGTCGCGATGTTTTTTTTTCAAGCGTTTTGGTTTTGGCACCTAGTAACGTTGTCATTTCAACGCCATCTACAGAGTTCTTGGATGTTTTTTTTTAATACTCATAAAGAAAACCTCTCATTACTTTTAGAGCCAACCCGGGATTCAAATCAGTCAGTCAAATTGATTTAAATGGCAACACCATATTGTGACGTTTGGATGTCCAGGATGTCATATGGTATATTTTTAAAACATTTAACTGGAAATTTGTTAGTTTTTTACAAGTACCAAGTATATAATAAATATGGTAATAAATAATACATATAGTAAAAATACTATTATGAATCTGCAAGCTCGGTTTTATGTTTTTTTTTTAAGTACTTAGGTAAGTAGGTAGGTATATAATTTTATCACATTCAAATATCGTCCATAATAAGTATTATGAAACCGTATTTTGCTGATATTTTATCGACCCCAAAAAGTTTTAAATACAACGAGACTATGAAAATCGGGTTCTTTATATAACGAGTATTAGAATTGAAATTAGAGTTTTGCATTTGAAGTAACATTCATTTTTACTTTAGATACTCTAGCTTAAAATGTCTGTATTACTCTGTGGTCAAATACTTGTGTGAAACAAACAAACCTATTTAACAGTCGTGAAATATATCGCGACGCCATCTAACGGTGTGCATGCTTAACACTACGCCATCCAAGTAGTTAGCAAACACAAGCATGATCAAACATCAATGCAAGTAATAGTACAAACGACTAGCGACATCTAGCATACGCTATCGAAGATCGCAATATTTATGAAAACATAAGCACAAGTACCTACGTGCTTAGGCTGGCCGCCTGTATAAACGGCCAACCATGGAGGAATGACATCCTACCACCGATCCAGCTTGTCCCTTGCTGTCCTCCCCCAGGGACGCCCTAAGACGAGGTCCGTACCCCACAGGGGGTGCCGTTAGCGTGTAGTCGCTTAGTTTGTAAGTTTTACTAAGCCCTGGCTGGAGGCTACAATTATTTTGTGGCATCCACAGGCAAGTCCGGTTAAGTAGTAGACAACCCTATGGTTGAACAGCGAGATGCCATTGTTAAAAAAAAAGGAATGACATCCGCCCCGACACCCCCGACCCTTGCTCAAGCATGCCTGCGGCCCTGCGACGCCCTAAGACGAGGTAAAAAACTCCTCGTCAGAACTTGACTAAATTATTATTTAGTATTTCTTTTCAAATAAAAAAATAATTTTGATTATAAATGCTCAGATCAAATAAAAACTGAGCTAGCATAAAAAGATTTTAGCAACTAAGCGATGACTAACTGAACTTGTCTTTAAAATCATGACTAACGTTGCCAATGCCTCCTCTAGCAGCGGTCGCAGTAGTGTCTCCGTGCTCAGTGGGGATATACCACGGAATATACGTTAGCGCAATTACTGAACGTGGGGTCCTAGTTTCAACTCCCAGAACTGGTCAACTGTTATTGGGTTTATCTATCGGCGGTCTAGAGAAATTATGTTATTATTGGCAGGCATGGCTCACGTCGGGTACGTACGTGGGAGTGCAGTGCGATCAATTAGGTCTACTAATCGTCTGGTGGTTTACTGATGCCGCTTAGACGTCGTAAGTTTTTCGCGACGTTTTTACATGCGTCAGTATGACATAACATGTAGCTACTTCAACTCCTCTTAATAGCTGCTGATATGTTCCTGCTTCGATCAAAAAAAAAATTGATCGAAGTGTTCCTGTATTATTTTAAAAATGCGCGTTAGATGCTATCAAAAGACAAAAATTTCACATTTGTCTCTGTTGTCAGATGAGCTCAGAGCAAAGAGTATTGAAAACTCGAGAGGTTGAACGTTGGATGGAATATGACAGAATAAATAAGGACCATGGCCTGTTATAATACAACTACCTATGTACACCAATTGTATCCTATTGTATCTGATGGTCTCTAGGGTTTAATTATTTGAATACTTATACCCGAACTGGATTTATGCCCGATTGATGGCAATACCTACAACATGGGACTTAAACACAAAATGTGGGTGTATTGTACAACCACCGTGTATTTTTATGTAAATAGACCTAAAACATGAAAATAATGATTGGTCAATGAAAAAGTTTAGCGGAGTTGAAGCTGACATACTGACCATCATTTCGGTACCACCATTGCATTTATCAGTTTCAATTTGGAATTTTACCCGAAAATGGTTTTATGTGTGAATGTTACAGACTCCTTCTCCATTATTATACAAGGGCAATTATGTTTAGGAATCTGCAGTAGGATGTCAACAGGGTGACCTATCAGTCCAGTCATTTCCAGTTTCGCTATTCATCCAATTATTCAGAAACTAAATTCAAATTTACGAGTGGTATTTGGATGATAAAACGCTAGGAGGTGATGTACACACTGTTTTAAAAGACTATATTTAATTTTACTGGCGTACCGCCAATGCACCGGGCCTAAGAGGGGCGCGCGTGTAACACTACGTGCCACCACCTCGGGACCTGATGTATGGGGTTCCCCGTGTACGTCGCAGCAACAGGTCACTGCAAAGACTACAATATGTGGTCACTGTTTCCTCCGTAGATGACGGCACGGCTCGGCTCCTCCCAAGCGGCACACTCTGCCAGCGTGTGCCGTGCCGTGACCTCTCGGCAGTGGTGATACGGTGATACCATGCGTCCGGCTTCGTGTTTGTGCGATATAGATACTTCCCGAAGCTATAGTCACTCAACATGCGTGTCTGCGCGTGGGCGCTCCTTGCGCGGCACCGTTTCGCTACCAATACGGTGAAGGTGCGGCGGAGCATGGGCCGGATAGTACGGCACGTCAGGATCAATGACAGCTAGCGTCGTGCTCTGTCACCGTTAATGTTACCACCTGTTTTTTTTCCCGTTTTTTCTTACATCAATGGCTTGTTTAAACCACAGAACAGACAAAAAGTCTTTCGGTTGTAGCGATCAGTCTTATTATATTACTCTTTGGTTGTAGCCATCGATGTAAGCAGATGTAAGCACCCTTCTTTTCAATCTGTCAGTGTCATAGTGTCGTGGGTTTCATTTGTTTGTTATGAATTTTCTGCCATTCTACAGAAAGCTATGTTGGGATACTCTTCGTTTCAAAGAGATTCTTTTAGTTTATTTTGAATTTGTTGTTCCTAAAGGATATAGGTGTGCAAAAGGTGAAATAACAAAATCTATCAAAAGCGTGGAAAGCGGAGTGGGTAAACCGGGAGTGTGGCAGCTAATGGACTAATAGGCGGGTTGCACACTGCACGTCCATGTGGCTCGGAGAGATTTGAACATGATTCGGTCCGATTGATAACCGACTCTGTCACCCATAAAGATGATGAGCCGCATTGGCCGGGTGCTCTCCGGCTCAGCACCCGCGATGACGTCTGTAAACATGACAGCGACGGCAAAAATATGCACTACAAGTACCAACAAAAAAACTCTTTGTTTAGAAACCTTAAACCCCAATCTCATTAAATTGCAATACGCAATACGTGGACCGCTCGCTACTCGAGCCGCTGAGATCAAAAAGGAACTTGAGAAGGTATTCTCTTTTTAATTAATTTAATTATTTGCTGTCGATTTCGAACTAAAGTTCAAAAGTTTTGGATCACGCTAATAGTTAAGTAAAATTATAGTTTCAGCTTTCTCTACACATTAAACGCGTTAGAACCTAGCCACAGGTTACCGCAAAGAGTACAATAATGATACGGGACGTCCCTGCATCGCAGTGGGTGGTCCGTTGTCATAACTAGTACGGTATCCAGCTTGTAGGTATAGCTTCAAAGTGGCGCAAAACAAATCACTAGATGTTTTTTTGTGCGGTTATAACTGGAAGTCGGGGTTTATGTAAACAAACCTCAGTCTTGAAGCCCTTAAAGGCATATCCGACAGGAAAGCGAGAACCTATCGCCGGAAGTTCTGACACAAGTAATGGAAGATTCCATAAAAAGGAGCCCGTAGCATCAATCCTGAAGGCGGCCACTTGACTAATATCGTTTTCTCGACTAGATGGAAAAAAATCATTTAATGACAGCAGAACCAAAATTTTTCATTTAATGTAGTACTTACAGCAAAATAACCTTGGGTGATTACTTTTCGCACCCTGTAGTTATAAAAACGTATCTAACAGGTACGCACGTTGTTATTCGCCAGGGCGTCCAGAAGCCTTTTTCAAAGATGATCCTTGCTAACGTTGGAGATGCGCAAGCTGTGGGAGGGAAGCCTGTCACCTTCATAAGACAAGTAGGTATGATCCACGTGGACAACTAACACTGTGAAAGTAGCCGCAGATAGTTTCTCACATAATTATGTTAATCAACGTGCTATACAATAGTTTTGTTTTATTGCAAAGCGTCAGTCGCGATACAAACGAGTTACAATAAGTTTGTAAACTAGATATTATGATAACAGCTGATAATGACATATTTCTGCACAGGTGCTGTCCTGTATCCTTAACACTGAACTGCTTAAATCAGGCGATATCCCAGTGGACGTAAAGGACAGAGCCAAAATGATGTTAAATAATTGCAATGGGTAGGTTTTCACAGTAGGATAACTCATGACATTAAAATGAATGTAAGGATCCTAAACGAGCGCCATGATCATGCTTCAGTGGCTCAGTGGGCGCGTACACGATGTCGAACGGGATCGAGTTCATTCGGAAGCACGTGGCGGACTACATCGAGTGCCGCGACGGACACAAGTCCAACTGGAATGACATCGTTCTGACCACCGGCGCCTCCACCGCCATCAAGAACTGCCTGCAGTTGCTCCGCAACAAAATCGATGGCAAGGACTCGGGTCAGTAACCCAAGAGCGTTTTTAGGTGACAGCCTCGGATACCCAGCTGTCAGGTAATTTGCCATAGGTATTTATGACACGCTCAACAATTGAGTTGAAAACTAACGACGACGTCGACTAAATTTTTAAAATGACTGTCGGGTTTTGGTAGCATAGTCGGGATCAAATTGGTATGATCAGTTTTGACGTAACATCGACTTACGCACTGAATTGCGACAAACCGACGGATTTTATTTCGACCACATCAATCACAAAACGTTCCAATACTATTAACACTTTATATCTGTATCCCCTGAATGGGTAGGCAGAGATGTATTTACTTACGTTATGTCGCTTAATAGTCCTTCGGCCGATTTTGCTGAAAATTTAGAAATAATAACAGTCTTTAACACATTCACTGCGGCTGCGCTAGATTAAAACTTACTTCCAGTGCTGTACAAGTCACATACTTCCCGTATCAAGAATGCCTGATATGCGTTACGACGTCTATTTTCCCGTACCTAGTCCTGACTTCAAACCTCCACAGAGGCATGGAAAGACCACAACTGATTTTTTTTGTGGTACCAATCAATAGGTTACATCCTTGTGTATACACAGCTGCAGTCGCACGGGGTTCTAAGTAACACCTTAAAAGTTACAGGTATTTTAGGAAATGGTTGATTTTACGGGAAAATACTTGTCGTGGCGCATACAACAGTCATATTGCTAGGGATGGGGTGTCATAAGTAAAATATTGTTTTCATTTCAGATTTATTGTTGTTTAATCAGGTGGTACACAATCAACGAAATCTATTTTCAACAAAACTAATAAGTAATTAACTATGTTAATGTTAAATTTGTAACAAAAACAGTTAATTCTTATTTTATATTATTATTCATTTTAGGTACTTATAAAAGCTAAAGTACAAAAAATGTCCCTAATTTATTTATCACAATTATTTATTTTACTCGATAATTTGAAAAAAAATACTAATAAAAAGAAACAGTACAGGTACCATACCATAAAATGATATAAGCTTTAATAATTCTTTACCATAACATCCTGCATAATCACGACTAATAGGAACTTTGAGTTTATATTGAGATCTAATTCAGTTATGAATATAATTTTTACTAAAGTCATTTTTATTTTTATATAAAATATTGCGTTCTGTAAAAACGTATTTAATGGGCACAGCACTACGACTAACCGAAGCTCCGCGCGCGCGCACGTTCAGTGCGGTACGGGGTTTAGGATACGGCCAAATAGTTCCTGTATCGCACTATTGTAAAATAATTACCTTTCTGTGCGTTACGAAAAAATAATTCCCGTACATTTTTATTCGTAAATTTTAATACACTTCAAGCAAGGACACCGGCAATATATGCTCCTCTTTTTAACTTGTACGAATACTAGGAAAAATCCACAGAACAGATAAAGAAGTTAGAATGGAAGTAGTTCCTGATTTGTATTAGAACGCGTGTCGCCGCATGTCTCCCACTCTTGTCTCTCAACTACAAGCAAGAGATAATACGTACGCGCATTACACACACAAATAAACCACACTCACTTAGATCGCGTGTTTACTATTGGTTGTCACACTAACGCAAATACTGCTCTGGACGTACACACACACACGTGTAAAAGCAATTTATTTCTCATATATGTTACGGCTACCAAAAGGTCGATTAATCATATCGATAAAATTACTGTAGTTTAGTTAATTAAAGTTTTGCATTTTTTCAAGTTGCAGATACGGTACGAATAACTTCCTAATTACATATAAATAAACTTAAATCAAAGTCAAAGTCCGCGAAATTTTAATTTTCTTTAGTTTTATGCTAGTTGCAGCTCTGTTTTACGTCATAATAATGAAAGAAAAAAAAAGAGAATTTTGAATAACATAAAACGTAAAACAACGCTACAATATGCAAAAAAACTATAAAGAAATTTTAAATTTCACGTCCATATCGAATGCTAAGTCGAATTAACATAATATAATCTAATTAATTTATTACTACTACTCCGTGAAAAAGTATTTATTAATTGTGGCATGTTAATTTATTAATAATAGCTGTGCCCGGCGGTTTCACCCGCGTTACATAATCATTTTCTGCAAAAT
Source organism: Hyppa rectilinea (assembly GCA_951799385.1). Taxonomy (NCBI): domain Eukaryota; kingdom Metazoa; phylum Arthropoda; class Insecta; order Lepidoptera; family Noctuidae; genus Hyppa; species Hyppa rectilinea. The sequence continues at coordinate 462,706 of OX637317.1, forward strand.
GTTGCAAACATAAATTGTGTTACATTTAGTACGTATCCATTAAATTCTACAAGTTGCTTCAAACCACAGTTTTCTTGTAGCTGGATCTTTTGTAAAATTAAAAAAAAAGTGTTTGCATCGTAAATTTGATTTTAGACGAAAAACCAACTAAGAAACTAAATTAATAATCCACATTATACAATAATTGGTGTTAATATAAACAAATTTATTTTCATTGTTATATGTATTACTGACAATAATCATTCGTATACACATCTTAATATCGACATTGTTTACAATTTGGAACAACACTATCGACGCGCATAGATTTCCCAGAATTGAAGCTTTGGATCAACGCACGCGACGTTCGCAGTGAACGCAATACATTGCGCGACCGCTCACGTCGTGCAAGATCGTACCAATGTAATGCAAGCAATGTATAATTTTGCATCTGAATGCGATTTTATCGTTTTTGTCTACAAACTACATAATACTTTTGTAATAATTACAAATATCACTCGTATTTTAAGGTTTTTGGAGTTACCGGTGAAATAAAATCCCTCCTCGGGCCACATTACACTCCTGACTTCTTTTCCGACACGTTTTAATTGGGCAAGACGGCATAATTCTTTTTTTCCGCGGAGAATTGAACGCTTTCACAATAAGAGCGTGACTGTTGACCGGTGATTCTAATTTCGGTTGGGTTTGGAGCGCCCGCGCAAATGTGTGGCGCGCCTGTCCCGCCCACAAGGCCCTTCTAACCTCTTTAACTGTTCTGTGGAAAAATCACCCCCGCACGGAGCGCAAAACAAGGACAACTAGCTGCCGCACAGAGCAGAACTCAATTACAACCAAATACTTCCCGTAACGCAGTGAATGTGTTAAGTGTATACACATTTTTGAACAACAGCTGATATCCGAATGACGTGCCGAGCCCGGTATGTTTGTAAGTTGTAAGTAAGGGTAAGCTCACACCGAAACGCGACGCGGCGCTGCGCTCAAAATATAACTTTAAATACTACACGAAAGATACACATTTCGTTGTGAGAATTCAAAATACGTTACACAGCCTTGCTAAGCCGTGTAATGTAATCGGTGTAATACAGCGCGACGCCGCGAGGCGTAGCCTGAGGCAGCCGCCGCCCGCCGTGGCGACTTGTCTCTATTATTTCTGTCCCAGACTTCGTGTAGAATTGATGCAGTTCGGTCGAGTGTTCTAGTGAGATAAATAATGAAAGACTAGGATCTTGTTATTATTGAACTTCTTGCAGAAGAGGAAGAGAAAGAAGAATACAAAAATAAAATCAAAAGAAGACATCATTCAGTAGTATGTATTTATTTATTTATTTTGATCATGGAGGACTTACAGCTAACAAAAACAAACAAAAAAGGAAATGATAGTCACCAAAAGCCAATTATACCTATATCGTCACCTATAGTTACAGAATGATAGTTTTTGTGTGAGCACAAAACAAAACAAAAAAAAACCACATCGCGTATGTGTGCATTGTATAAATTCAATTTCTTAATATCGTATTTTGCTTAGCACATATGTGAGTACTATGTACCTAATATAAAGCGACCATTTACTGGGTACGTCTTTCATTGACTTGAATGTGATTTGGCGGCTGAGAGTATGTCATGCTCTCTTAATGTCTCGCTGATGGTGGCGTGTGTGTTGGATCGTTTAGCTCCCTTCAAAATGGTTGAGCTGAATGGTGCTTATCCATGCGTCATGTTCGTGAACGGGCGCTGTCAGTAGAGACTGGTCATCTCTTAGCGGCCATGGCTTGTTTTAATTTAATTTTTGAACTTTTTTTTTTACATATTTTATATCGGATGCTTTCACCGTTCTGCATCATTCTCACATGTATAATAATGATATGAATTATGTAACCAATATTTTGTAACCATATTTTGTTTAAAAGAGTGTCCATGGAGTTTCTTGCCCGTACTTCTCCATAGGTACCAACTGCTTTGGAATGGGCAACTACCTTCATCTTTCTGACTGACCGACCCCCTTGACAATTCAAAAGTGCCTGTAATTGGTTTATTTGAAATAAATACTTTGAGTTTGAGTTTGTGGGTGCATAATTTATGGGAAATAGTAGAATTCATCTATATAAACGTTTGGTGCGCCGCTCGACTCACATCATGCCATGACTGTATAAGAGAGAACCAGCATTTTCATGCATGATGAGTTCTCGAATAATAAATGTAGCCCTCGTGTCGCACAGGTGTGATGATCCCGATTCCGCAGTACCCGCTGTACTCGGCATCGCTGGCGGAGTACGGCTTGGGGCAGATCGGGTACTACCTGGACGAGGACAAGAACTGGGCTATTGATATGGAGGAATTGGAACGCGCCTACACTGACGGCAGCGAGACGTACGCCATCCGCGCGATGGTCGTCATAAACCCGGGCAACCCCACAGGACAGGTGACGCTAACCTCACAGGAACTTCACATTTACTTACATAATATTCACATCACAGACCAGCACAATCATTGCGTAACACATTCTATCAAAATCTCGAAAAAATCTGCTCAACAGCGTAAATAACGCACTTAATGTTGTTGAACTGTCCAGAGGAGAACCAGCTCCTGTAAACGTGTTGCGAATATTATATGACCCCGCAGCTGATGCAATCATATAACATCCTATTGTGGAAATTTTGATTGTCTTGAATAGGCAGCTTCATGGACGCCGCACAACGAAAAAAACGGTTTTTGACAGAGAAAAAAACTTTTAAGGTACTGACTCAAAAGAACATGGAAGAAATTGTCACGTTCGCGCAGAAACACAATCTGATGCTGTTCGCAGACGAAGTGTACCAGTATAACGTGTACGCGAGGTGTAGCAAGTTCTCCTCCTTTAAAAAGGTGAGCAACGAATAAAGCATTTGTGTTATATAAGTACAGAACATACATACTGTTTATCTTCTGCACCTTGATCCGGAATTCTCCAGCTCATGCCGATACCGGCCCCGGGGCAAATGCCAGGAGGCGGATAGAAACGCGCACTGATGCCGGTGATGTCCGAGGGCGTAGCAGTCTGCCTTGCTGATGATGGCCAACTGGCGGCGCACTGGATGTTGTGCGGCTGAGGTTCAGCAGCGACGTCGCTCGGTACAACACCGGGAGTAGTTCTTGGCAGCTGGTCGGGGTCGCCGCGGCCGCGAGAGCAGCAGGCGCCAGGCTTGGACATCAATAGCGAACTTGGCGGTTCGAGCGGAGATATTGTTTCCGACAACGAGCGGAAATAACAGAACGATCCTAATATATTTGCTAAAATTCAAAATACCCTAACCAAATCGCTGTAACGTGACTTTTGATAACATTGCAATTTATTTTGTTGATTTGATGAGTTGCTTTTGTTCATGCATGTCGCGAATGAACGGATAGTCTTCAACACAGGCATCATTCACAGGTGGTGACGGAGATGGCTCCGCCATGCAACCAGGTTGAGCTTGCGTCGTTCATGTCGATCAGCAAGGGGTACATGAGTGAGTGCGGCCTGCGCGGCGGCTGGATGGAGCTTTTAAACATCGACCCTGAAGTGCAAGCACACCTTTACAAGGCAATATCTGCCATGCTCTGTTCCAACAGTATCGGACAGTGCGCAATCGATATTTTAGTTAGTACCTACCTACTACTCGTTTAAAAAACTTCTATAATTATCAAGAATAAAGAAGATTCCGCAATTTCGGAATCAACAGATTCCGTATATTTTACATTCTGTACATCACACCATCTACTTAACATTGAAATAAAAACCGCTTCTAAATGTAGTGCTCAGAGAGGGAGGTGCGCACTTCAATGACGTCCATAATCAGCTAAGGTGCAGTACGTACGCCAACTCTCTTTGCAACTACTCGTATTGTTATTATTACTCGTATTGTTATTATTACTCGTATTATTATAATTGTGCATAACATGGCTAAAACTTAGGACTAACTTAGTACTTAGGCTTTACAGCAGTTGTGATTTCGCCAGGTGCGTCCGCCGTCTCCCGACCAGCCGTCATACGAGCAGTGGCTCACGGAGAAGACAACCATACTGGATACGTTAAAATTGCGCGCCAATTTAGTCGTGGAGACCTTCAACAAAATGGAGGGATTCAAGTGCAACGAAGTGCAGGTGAGCGAACTGCGCTGGAACAATATTTAAATGTGTGTACAGTACTCGCAAATTAATAATGCACATGCAGATCTTCGCTAATTGTCGTATTCCCGGAAACACCCGAATCATTGAATCGTTCGAGTCCCTTGCATTTTGCACCTTGTTCGAAAGAAATAGGAGTCAATATCATGTGTACACAATCGAAAACAATTCGGGCGGTCGGCGGTCAGTCAAAGGTCCGTCAGTCGTCTTGTTATATTGGTGGTGACTGCACGTGTTCTCTTTGTCTGGAATTATATAGAGCTGCTATTACACACCCTTCTTGGTTTTGTTTTCAAAGGTGAATTTAATTTCAACTTTAATTATCTTATTCAAATTTAAATAGTTAATTTTGTAAAATATATAAATATACTAACATTTTTCACGTTTTTTCAATATTAAAAAAATAAAAATACCTACGTAAAATACATATTAAGTACTAGAAAAAACATATTAAAATCAGATTTAGGCTTATATGAATTATAGCTCGCTATTTACTTACATGGAATTATTGAATCAAATTTCGTTACTGATAAATCAATTTTAGGACAAAACACATAATCTTACTAAATTATGCATGAAGAAAATGCACTTAACCACTCTATATACATATCGTCTTCCGACGCTCGGGAAATACGACCGTTGCCGAACAGTGGCGAAGATTTCTATGCGCATTATCACTTTTGGAGACCTGTAGTTGACTTTGGAAGGTTATATAACATGACAGGCCGAATAACAATAAATAGAAGTGTATATGTGGGTGAAGACTTTCATAAGAGATCCGCTTATATCCATCATACCTAGCAAATCCAGACTCCGGGCTGTTATAAGGCAGTCTTACTTCGAGCTTGCTGGATGTGTTTCTAAGATTCCGTAACACATGTCCATCAGGGCGCGATGTACGCGTTTCCTCGCATCGAGCTGCCTCCCAAAGCCGTGGAGGCCGCGAAGGCTGAGAAGAAACCAGCGGACACCTTCTACGCTTTCAAGCTACTCGAATCGACCGGTGAGACCTTTATTTCATGATAGAGACCGTTTTATTATTTAAGGTCAAAGTATTTAATACTTTATTTATTATTTATTTATTTAATACTTTAAGCACAGAAATGTACAGAGGCGGACTTAATGCCATAGGCATTTTCTACCAGTCAACCTTTGGGTGATGCAGAGATAAACAGTGTTAGGTGTAGGTAGGTGCATTAGAAAGCAAAGTACAGATTTTATTTAATTGTGAATACACATATACAAACTATAAATATAATAATAAATACATATCTAATTATATTATATAAATAAATTCAATACTATACCTTCTATAATAAATAAAACGAGCATTTGGAGAACATTACCGGCGTGATGATTCTGCCAGCTTCTTGCGGATATGCTCGCGAACTTTTAATTTAAGGTGAATCCTCCAACCAGCCCGCGAAATTCAAATTTTCTTAAGTTTTTTGCAATTTGCAGGCCAGTGGATAGGTTGTATGTTGATGAACATTTGATTCGCGGCTGTAAGACGTATGTAGTTACAGAATTATAATCATCAAAATCATTAATACAACCCTCCGAGCTCATAAAGGTGTAAAAATGACTTTTTACAAGGTCAAAGTCATTCCGGAACCTTTATGAGCTCGGAGGGTTGTATTTATGATTTTGATGATTATAATTCTGTAACTACTCGTACATACGTCTTACAGCCGCGAATCAAATGTTCATCAACATACAACCTATCACTGGCCTGCAAATTGCAAAAAACTTAAGAAAATTTGAATTTCGCGGGCTACCCTGGAACATCAACCTTAAAAGATAAGCGGTTGGTTGCCATCCTGTTTTCCTGGGGGAGCGCATTCCACAGAGAGATAGACTGAATGAAGAAGGAAGAGTGCATGAAGTCAGTGCGGTGAGCGGGACAAAGCAGAAGGCGATTATTTGAAGAGCGTAGATTTTTTTTGTGATTAGCACAAATGTACTGAAAGTACGGGAGGCAAGGTAGCTAGGGGAAGAGGGCGAATCAAGAAAAGAAAACAAGGTGGTCAGCGCCCTTTGCGCTGACGTATGGGTAACCATTTTAGAAGCGACCGATGCGCAGAGACATGATCATATTTACGCAGATTAAAAACGAATCGAATGCAATAATTGACAAGACGGTCAAGTAAATTAGTTAGCGAAACCCTGCAGAATTAATATCGATATCTGAATACGATAATACGAAAAAAAAAACAGATTTTCTCAATTTATAGGTACTTTGAAGTTTTACACTACTAGCTAGCGGTCGTAGAACACAAAACATTTTTTTTGTTTTATTGATCACACGTTTGCGGATTTCCACTAGCCAGTATAGTTTGACATTGTAGAAAAAATATACTTTTATACATGGACGTCTATTTCGTAGTTTTTGATGTTTTTTGTGAAGTCGCACGGCTTCGCGCGGTTCCTCTTCAGGCACCGTGACGCGAGACATTCATTTGTCCCTCTTAATCAATACTTGGCTTTTGTTCTCTGCAGGTATCTGTATAGTGCCGGGCTCCGGGTTTGGGCAGCGTCCCGGCACGTACCACTTCCGTACAACCATCCTACCGCGAACGGACGCACTGATGGAAATGCTCCAAATCTTTCAGGCCTTCCACCAGAAATTTACCAAGGAGTACTCGTAAATATATTTTTTCCTTCTCACTCACGTATTAGTGAGTAGGAATACAGGCGAGGCATAAGTGCTTGTAACTAGCTAGGTGCAGGGCCACCAGACCACAGCCCCGTAGGTGTTCATGGGGCGGATCACTGCGGTGCCATAGTATAATTCTAGGGTGAGCTCTCACTTCTTACCTGGCATTTTTTTGCACTGCCAGTAGGTGTGGCAAGCCCTGGTTAGTATGTTGCCTAAATTACTTTCTAGTTGAACTTACTGCCTAGAATGGCCTCGAGGTACTTGACTTCGTTGACCAACCGAAGTTCTATATTAAACAGTTTGAGTAGGCAGCATGGGCCTATTGCTCGTTTCGTTTTTGGGTAAACAGGACTAATTCAATTTTAGTGGTGATCATGGTTAGGTCACATTCCCTGCAGCATCTTTCTACGATACGTATAACTTATGAGGCTTATGTTGAAGAAGTTGCGTTTTGTCGCAAGCTACTTCGATGTCGTTGACGGTGCCTAGACAGGTCCTTTTCTGAAGAATATTTACCTCTATCTGGCTCACTACTAGTTGAAACTGTTGAAACTTTGCTGTACTTATATTTTAATCATTAATATTTTCAGGGATTATTCTGCTCCAGTCAAAAATCTCGACAGCAAGTTCACTCATGAACATTGAGAAATATTAGGAGTCGTGCCCAAAAGTACCAACTGTCGTAAAACCATCTTTGAAACTGACACCACGAGAGGCAAATGGTGCAAGCAGGTCTACGTACCTACCTACGTATTTACTACGAGTTGCACTGTTATGTTTGTAATTCTTCGTTTATTATAAAACTTCGTTTGTTATAAAAACCCCGGATTCATGGGAAACAAAAGTTACACAACACTGGTTCAGGAACATGCAATCTGGCAGTGCTGCTGGCTACCTGACAGTCGGTGTTCACTCACTGCTTCTCTACTGGAACTTGCTGAGGCTGACCATGAATTCGGGGCTCAGTTGTTCGAAACTGTGTTTGTATTTAACCTACATTTATGAATATATTCAACGGTTCCTAGTTAAGTTATGATTTAGGAAAGTTTTAAGTATGTACCCTTCAAGTACTGTATCAGTAGGTTACCTGTTAGCTACATAGTGTACCTACCTACTGACTAAGCATTTTTATTTGTTTATAGACATGCTTCACTTATTGTATAATAATAATAATAATAATAATAATCGTTTAATTCAGAATCAAGTTCCATAGTTTGTTAGTAACAGTATAAAATGCCTTATATCTAGTGTTAGTAAGTAAACTAAACTAATTTTAAACTTAGTACAACCGCTAGAGACTTTCCCATCCCAATCTACTTCACCGCATGGAGTCGTATCCAGCGTCCCAGAATCGGAGAGTCCCAGCGGTCTGCCAACGTCCTCAGGATAGTGTTGGGGCTGGCGCGAAACCGATATAGTGACGATGCGCATCTCTTGCGCATGACGGTTGAAAAGCTGTCAACATTTGCGTCGGCAAACATACCGGACGCGCTGCAAAAACGCGGCAGCCCCAACAACACCCGGAAAGCGTTGTTGTATTGTATGCGCAGGTCACTATATGCCTTCTGCGTGAAGTTCACCCACAGGCTGCACGTGTAAAAGGATTGGCAGAAGGCTTTAAAAAGCGTTACTTTAACTCGTGCAGTACAACGGGCGAACCTACGGGCCAACATACAGCATCGGACAGCCAGCGACCTGCGCTCCCTATCAACATCTAAATTATCTTTAAGGTCTTCACTCACCCAGTGGCCCAAGTACTTAAATTTAGTAACTCTTTTTAATGGTATGCCGTCCAGTGTGATAAGTGGTACTTTAGAGTAGCTTTTATTACCAGCTTTGAAAACCATCAGTTCACTCTTGAGTGTGTTGTACTTGAGCCCGTGGGCCCTTGCATAGGATTCGCAAAGACTTAGCATCCTCCGCATTGCTCCAACCGAGGGACTCAGCAGCACCATATCGTCGGCATAACTGATATTATTAATACAAGTGCCATCAATATGACATCCGATCTTGGTGCCGCTGAGCTCCTCGATCAGACTATTCATGTACAGGTTGAAGAGCGCCGGGGAGGTTAAACCCCCTTGTCTCACCCCGCACTCCAACCTATACTCTTCCGACAAAGAGTCCACCCACTTCACACGGTTCACTTGGTTTCCATACCAAAATTTAAATAAGCCTATCACTTCCGGTGGTACCGAGGTTTCCCCCATTAGTTTGTCCCACAATATATTGTATGACACTAGGTCAAATGCCTTTGACAAGTCTAGGTAACAGGCGTAAATTGGTGTCTTTCTTGCTGTGTAGTATTGAACAGTCTGCTTGAGGCATAGGATAGCACTTTCAGTGGACACGCCAGACCTAAAGCCGAATTGAGCGTCATTGATTTTTAAGTGTTTGTCCAGCTGGCGTCCAAGCAGACTGTCCAGAACTTTAGCAATTACAGTCGCGAGAGAAATTGGCCTGTAATTAGACACCTTAGACGAGTCACTGGTTTTGTTTTTAATAATTGGAACAACAATAGTACGCATTAATCTTTCCGGTAGATAGGAATGGCATAAACATAAATTAAAAAACATAGACAGTATTCTAGGCAAGTGAACACCGGCATGCTGCAGGTGCTCGATACTGAGACTATCGTGCCCTGGAGATTTGCCTCTTACCATATTTTTAATTATATCAGCAACTTGCTTTGCGGTGAATGACACACTGCGCTCAGAGCAGACCATCTCCGCACCGAGCATCCGCAGCGGCTGCGGCTCTCCCGTTAGGGGTGATTCGACTCTGAAGTGTCGTCGGAACAGGTCCGCTATCTCACGGGTATCATGCACGCCCTCAACGCTCACCGGGAGGCTTGGTTTATAATTGAGCTTATTTGTTGTTTTCCAAAATTTACAGAAGTCTTTGTTGTATGATGTTTTGCAATGATGTCCATTTTAATTTGATTTTGGTGAGCTTGGCACCATTTTAACTTATTTTTGAAAAGCTTCCGCGATTCATACATGTCTTGGTGAATTCTACCGGCACTAGGCTTACCATTCAGTAACCATATATTGTAACAAAGTCGCGCCCTGGCATGAGCGTCGCGAACGTGCATGTTCCATCCGGTTATATATCTACCCTTCCTTAACTCTTTTACTTTGTAACTGTATTCAGCCGCTTCTGAAAGTATACATTCTAATTTTCGATACATTTCATCCAACAGATATAAATGACTACAATCACAGCACATCTCGTCACAACATTGACTCAGTTCTAAGGGGAAATCTATTTCTTTAAGACGTGAATGACAGTAACTTTGGTATTCACTAATCTGCTTGGTGTCGCGTTCACCCCACACAACTCGATTATAAACATAATCATCACCAGCTAAATGTTGTACCTATTGTCTTGAACATATTTTTTTCATGTTTTTGATAGAAAAGCAAGGGGTATATTAACTATTCACGAAAATTCGTATTATAACTGTAAATTCGTAACATTTTGCGGAACGTATTATGTTTATTGTGTTTTTTTGGTATATGAGCCCAGCTGGCTTGCACTATGTCGTACTATTTACTGGACACCCTGTATGTATGTTCTTTTTCGATTATTGTGGGTTTGTCTTTATTCTTAATCATAGGTAAGTATAAAATAAAACCGTTTTAGGATATTTTTTAAGAAACGTGTTCAAACTTTAGAGACAGCTTATTAACGGCCAGTTATTTAACTGGCCGCTAAAATGCTGCAGCACCTGCCACATCTCATAAACGGGCAGTTACATTGCGCCGTAAAACGCTAAAACAAAGCTTGACTATGTCATGTTAATATTAGCTATACAATGTCACGTACTAGTTGTAACATATTAGCAGTGAAATGTTATGAGTATGTTGTCAGAATAAAATAAATATAACGGTCAAAATACTACAAATGATTAATAATTGAATCTCGCACAGTAAAGTTTCTTGAAAACTGCTAGAATATCCTAAATGTTTCTAAAGACGATGTCAAGATACAGGACATACAACATCAGAAGCTATCAGAAAAAAGGAGACGGAAACGATTACAAACAATCTTGGGCCTAAGGGGCTGTCTCCACGAGCGAGAGAATCGCGGCGATAATATCGTCGTGCCACGTATTTCTATAAACTCTCTATGAACGCGTCTCCACACGGCGATGTTATCGCGGCGATGCGACGAGTGGCAATGTGCGCGCGTAACGTCGTCGTATCGTCGCGGCTGGTGGCGCGCCCGCCGCGCTGAGCCGCGGAACGTGGCGCTGAGCAGCGAGTGCGCGGCGGGCGCGCTGACAAACGCAGCGTCATTTGAGCGTTGTCATTCGCCAAGCAAGGCGACAAGCTTTTAAACAATCTCAGTACAATGTTTAACATTGAAAAGTTTATTCTTGAAATGAGAGAGAGACCAGGGCCCTGTTTAATAAACATTACAATTCTACAATTTTGTAAATAAGTGACATATTTGTGAAGTTTTATGACAAGTGCTGTTTAATAAAACTTACAATTATGTAAGAATTTTACAATTACAACCTTACAAATTTTAACATTACAATTGCTGTTTAATAAAAGTTTATATAATTATGTAGAAAACGCCTGTAGATATCGATGACAATATTGCATGATCTTTAGATTTGCAATAGTAAGTTACAAATTACATAAAATGTAAGTTTTTTGTTGAAGATTCTAGAATCAAGGGGAGATTTAAGAAATCTTAGAAACTTTAAACATCATATTACATACTTCGCAGCATCGGGCAATAGCTAGTTCTAACTAGCTATTGCCCGATGCTGCGAAATGAAGAAGTCTACTATACTAATCTATTAGTGTGTGGCAAAATCACCAAACTACTGGGCGAGCTTACACAATAAGTAAGCCACATAGAATTGCCCGTGTATATATTTTTTTTTCAAGTCTATTCCCGCAAGTTATAATGTTCTAAACTAGTGCCATGCTAGTGCAGCACGGCACTTGATTACAATAATCTGTTACGTCACATTTTTATATTTCATACATATCTCGTAAGTATGCACAAATTCCGATTATTCAAAAAAAAGGAACGTTTTTGAGTACCCTGTGGCGTGTGTTGAATCATCTAGCTCCCTTCAAACATTGGTTGAGCTGAATGGTGCTAATCTATGCGTCATGTTCGTGAACGGGCGCCGTCAGTAGGTAAAGGCCATAACTTAGCTGCCACAACTCTTTTAAAATTTAATTTAATTTTGAATTGTTTTTTTAAATCGTTTAATATGGACGCTTTTTTATGTTCTGCATCGTTCTCACATGTATATTTCAACATTAATGATTTAACCCAGTTTTTGTAAACATATTTTGATTTAAAAGAGTGTCCATGGAGTTCGTTGCCCGTTCTTCTCAATAGGTACCTACTGCTTTGGAATGGGCAACTAGCTTCATCTTTCTGACTGACAGTGCCAAAAGTGCCTGTATTTGGTTTATTTGAAAAAAATGCTTTGTGTTTGAGTTTAATAATTATTAATAAAAAAAAATATTCAAACTATTGTACTAATGACTTCAGTACTCCAACCCCTTCCTGTTCAAATACTTCCTCCCCGTCACTACTGGCAACTTCGTCATCACGTTCACTATTTTGTCCTGAGTAGGGAGTATAACGCTGCGATCCTAAACGTTTTTCAATATTGTGCAAAACTATGCTTGATAATATAATTCTGCTTGCAATAATTGGCTGTACTCTTAAATGATTGAGACATGGAAATTTTTCTTTTATTATACCCAGTGCATTTTCGACCATTCTTCGTGTTGATTTAAAAGCACGTAAATATCTTTCCAGTGCTAACATTCTCGGTATTTGTACCGGAATTTTAGGTGTCATTAGCCACTTTGTTAGGCCATAGCCACTGTCTCCCAGTATTATGGCATTTGGAAATGGTCTCCATCCATCCATTTCCCCATACTCGTGCTAGCGAAGAGCACCTAAGTACCCTAGCATCATGGACAGACCCTGGCCATCTTGCACTTGCGTAAAATATTTCCAAATTTGGTCCACATACTATCATAATATTAATGGAATGATCTCCGTTTCTGTCTACATATGCAGCTTCATTCTGGCGAGGAGTATCCATCTTGATTAGCGAACCATCTACAATGCCTGCTATTTTTAACCGACTTCAAAAAGGAGGAGGTTCTCAATTCGGATGTTTGTATTTTTTTTTTTATGTTTGTTCGCGCATAACTCCGTTGCTTGCCAACCGATTTGAAAAATTCTTTTTTTGTTGGAAAGGGTATACTTCCCAAATGGTCCCATAAATTTTATCGAAATCGAATAAGCGGTTTTTGAAAAATCAACAAAAATAACCTACTTAATATATGTGGACGATGTTCTAATAAGTTCCTGTCACTGTAATTTACATACCAGGTTGTGGTATTAACATTTTTTGTGTAGGTACCACAACTAAAAAGTGTAAAATAAAAACTTTTTTACAAAAAATAAAACCGACTTCCAAAAAAAACACTACAAAGTGAAAAATAATTTTGATTTCGGAAGTCGGTGGCAAAAAATGAAAATACAAAACCGAAGACACCGACTTCCGAAATCAAAATTATTTTTCACTTTGTAGTGTTTTTTTTGGAAGTCTGTTTTATTTTTTGTAAAAAAGTTTTTAGGTATATTATGTTTCATGAACAATCTAGGAATATCGAGACAATTAGTTGGCCAGCGGACTTCTTCTCCAAATAATTTACTAACCACAAATCTAGACACATTTTTATGCAGTTATGTAGGTATCATCCCTTTAGTTACACCATGTACGTCTGCTAAAACATGGTATTGTGAGCCACAGCCCATCCAATGCAATGCACCCAAAATGTGCTGAGTGGGAGTAAGGGCTGCATTTCTCTAAGAATCGTATTTAAGATTATGTCCGATTTTCGAGATCAAATATTCAACGGTAGTTTTGCTGAGCCGAAACTTTTCGTTGAACGTAAAATCCGACACATCAAAAGTAAAATTTATCCTCTTGCGGAAAACACGCCGTTGCCGTACACTCATAAATTCATCATCACTACTGTCACTACTTTCACTAGTAGTTGTTAGAACCATTTTTTTACCCAGTACAATTAAATTTTACTTATTATATTGAGCAAAACACAATATTAATAGAATTGTAACAAAATTGTCAAATCCTGACACAAGACGAGTCCACCTGTCAGAATTTTTCTACAATTTACATAATAATTATGTATTTTTTTTATTACAATTGTGCGTTCAATAAAACAGTTTACCTTACAAATATGTAAATTGTCACTTGTAAAGAGAAAATCTTTATTAAACAGAAATATGTAAAATTGTATGTACAATTTTACAATTTTGTCAGTTTTCCGTCATGGTAAATTTATAAGTTGAATTCTTTATTAAACAGAAACTTATAGATACAATAAACATATTATCACATTTATTAAACACGGCCCGGAATCTTTCTACAATATACAAAATATGTATATTTTTAATTTTAATTATTGGTTAATTCGTTCAATTAAACAGTTTTCCTAACAAATATGTAACTTTTCACCTGTAAGGAGAAAATGTTTATTAAACAGAAATTTGTAAAATTGTAAGTACAATTTTTCACCATGGTAAATTTGTAGATATGTAACTTGTAAAATATAATTACAATTTACAATTTGTAACGTTTATTAAACAGGGCCCTGCCCTTTACGATGTTCAGTTTCCCGAGTATCGGAACAGAGAAATTAAAGGGCCACGGTCCATCAACGGTGCTTTTTTTCATTTCTTAATAACAATAACTGCATATTCACTAACGTACTTGCACAAGCACCCCAGAACACTACATCCCTTAGAGCATAGGTTAAATGCTCTAAGCTACATCCATAATAATTTATTTATTTATTATTCGTATTTCGCTCTCGTCTGGCAACTAACTGAACTCTTTCAACAAAACAATTGCACAACGCCTCGTCGCGTAAACACGGCGATTCCGTTACAAGTCGTCACGGGCACGCGGCGATTCCGTTACCAGTCGCGACGATACGCTGGCGGAATAAACGCTTGTTCGTGGAGACGACCCGACGATAGAAGCGCGGATCCGTCGAGATTCTCTCGCTCGTGGAGATAGCCCCTAAATGTAACGAGATGAAAATGGTGTGAATTAGTAGATTTAGTTTCAGACTTCCCAGTCCCTCACTGGTCATACTGTAAGTTTTGACAATTTGGGAGCAGAGTTATTAGATTAGAGGATTAGTAAAAGTATGGTTATGGGTTATCTTTAACTAATAACTTATTCTTGAAGGGCGAATGTTGTACTTTAAACACTAATGTTTAGTACATTTAGTGGAAAATGTTGCTTTGCTATCCTACAATTCACACAGTGATCCATATTTACAACAATTCCAATTCAAAAGTGTGACCGATCTAACTAGTTCACCTCGGCATAAAACTTGTTCACCTTTAAACTAGTTATATCTGGGGAAAATTAGTTCACCTCTGGATACAACCAGTTCACCTCTGGGTGAAACCAGTTCACTTTTGTGTAAAAGTAGGTCACCTCTGGATAAAACCAGTTCACCTCTGGGTGAAACCAGTTCACTTTTGTGTAAAAGTAGGTCACGTCTGGACAAAACCAGTTCACCTCTGGGTGAAACCAGTTCACTTTTGTGTAAAATTTGTTCACCTCTGGATAAAACTTGTTAAAATTTGGGGAAAACTAGTTATATCTGGGTATAATTAATCCACCTCTGGATAAAACTCGGACAAAAAGAAAAAAGAGAAAAAACATGCGTCGTATGTAAAATTAGTTCCATGAATTTAGCAATGCAAAATCAAAATCCGATATTTATAATAATTTTCATCAACCCGTTTATTTTGTACTTTTCCTAAATTCATCATCTTTGTAGGTATTACACCACAAACAGTGCATGTAACAGCACTTGATGAAGTTTCTGACAAAACTTGAGTTTGAGAGTTAAAATATTTTTCTTCTAGAATACGACGGAAGCAATTGTTTGGGATTAGGAAGCAAAATATGGAAGCAATAGGGAAGCAATTTCGGTAAAAAACGCCTAGTGACCGAACATCCTGACGACGCCAATGTAGAGATACGGCGGAAGGGTTCATTTATTATTAATTTACAAACAATTTTCGCGTTCATACGCCGTCCGGCCGTGTAGGTACTGGTCACGTACAGTAGGTACTGGTCACGTACAGTAGGTACTGCTCACGTACAGTAGGTGTTATTAGGTGGGGGAGGAGCTAAGACTATAATATTATAAGGCATGTGTAACGTGAGGAAGTTGTAAATAAAAGAGTGACTTATTTCATTATTAATTTATTTTTACACAATATCTTCAACTAACGCCAGACGACTGTCTAATAACTATAATAGTCCCGATATAAAAATATTTCCTCTCCTTATCCGTAACATTGTAATATATTTATAATATTGACACCTTTACTTTTTACACTTTATCAATTCAAATTCTTTAGTCATAATAACGTGATGTTTATATTCACAGAATCGTTTTTATAGTATAGTACATATTTATAATGTTTCCAATATACATTTATATAGAACATTACAATTTGGCCTATCAAAATGTACATCACAATCAGAACGCTTGTATTTACAATTATTAGAAAATTTGTAATTTTAACAAAGTGATGACAAAATATATTTCATAATTAAAAACAACAGAAACATTATCTCACACATTTATGGCAAATCGTCAGAGTCCCACAAAATTCTAATATTTTATATGATTAATAGACAATTATAAAACACAACATAGCTATTTTACATAGTCTTAAACCGAAATAAATAAATTATTCTCTAATATAGTGTATCGCTTATTGTCAAATCAATTTAAAAGCCTATAAAATGGCGCTCTGGGCCGTTACCAACAACAATTCCTCGTTCCTTATTTATGTACTAATTATTCATTTATTACTAAGTCAACATCATTTATACAGATATTAGGAATATAGTGACAGTTCGGCCTGAGACGCTTCGCGCATCCAAATATTACTTAGATCCAAATACAGCTAGGATGAAACTTTAGTCTTTAGTCTCAAACGAATGGAATGTACAAGTCCTACGCTACACTTTAGAAATCTCTTCATACAATAACATACGTATCACGCTATGATATGGTTTATTTAGATTTAAAATAATAATCATATTTTAGCACAAAATATATAGAAAAATAACAGATAACTTAAATGGAAAATACTGACATATAAGTACAACCAGAACTAGCTGGGATTACTATATTAATCTTTGTATAGAAGATAAACAGAAAATATAACGTTAAATAAAGTAATATAAATATTTATCGGAATGTTTCACAGTAGAAAATACGAAAATAAATTATTAGCTAAAACTAGAAGGACGGATAGAGTCGGAGAAGAACAAAATAAGCTTAAATAGAGGTCGCGCTCCACAGCGCACGCGCGAGCGTTACAGACAGGTGATCACTAGCGATCACTCGCGCGTGTTACACGTCATGATAGCGCGCGACTGCGCGTCATCTCGAAGTGCCGAAAACAAATACAAAACACTTAGTATTACATCATTTACAGTTTTTTACTTTTTACTTTTAAATGAATGATTTCGCTACAAATATCTCGGCAATTAGTGTTGTTTTTTTTTAACAGGCGCATCAGTAAAATGCTGCCGTTATACTGTCCCGCGTCGCGGGTGAAGATCATCACCCAAAGTCAAGACTTATTTCACTAAGGATTCGGATAGATCGGAGTAGAGATTGCCTGGCAGGAGCAGCAGGGCGGCGCGCGCACCGCGGCGCGGGCCGCGCGGGGCGCGCTAGCAGGCCGCGTCCTCGCGCACCAGCGCCGCCGTGTCGCGGCCGGTGTCGGCGGCCGGGTCCAGTGCGCGCGCACCGCCCGCGCCCGCGCCGCCCCGCGCGCCCACGCCGCGCGTCTCCGTCGACGAAGGCGAGATTACAGCCGATACGACCTTCTCTTTCAACTCGTCCGGTACTTCGTAAATGCCAGCTGTGGAAATAAACATACATTCTCACATTGTTCAGATCGCAAAATGCCAATGAAAGGCTTGCTGGAGGATGTTGCAGCCGATACGGTTGCGCGATAGCGGTCACCGACTGATACTCACGTATAGGCGGTTCAGGCTCGCCCGCGGCCACCGCCCTGGTGACGGCGTCGTACATGGGGTTGCTGAAGTCCCGCCCTTTCCGCGGTGCCTCCTCCAGCGTGTAGGCAGGCTCGCCCCCCGCTCCCCCCACGCCGCCGAACTCCACGTTGGAGCCCTGGCGGAAGGACACGCTCTGCGATGATGCCAAGCTGCTCAAGCCACCGCCCTTACCGCTAGAATAAGTTGACATAAATTTATTTATAATAAAAATTAACATTAATTTATAGGTTAAAGTAAAATAACAAAAAACAATGGCTCGTCCCACAGTTCAAAACACACAGTCACACATACATTTGCAAAACATTCTCAACAATACTCATACATCAAAACACAAAAAAATCAATGTTGTGAATTTGCGCGTGTATACATACTACGGCTGGTGACGTCAATCAGAGTGGTGCGGCGCATAGATTAATATAGGTATTATATAATACTGGAGAGTTGCACACACAACCACGCGCCCGCCGGCCAGCTTTCCTAACCCGCTGTTCGGGCGGTTTCATATTAATTTACAATATGCCGCAAATAAAGATTGCAAGTCACTTGTGCTTATTGCAACCTCTTGAGCTTTCCCTACCATGAACTAAAGACTATAATGTAGTGTGTAGAACATTATAGCTATTGTCTTAGCATAACCTATAAAAGAGTGACGTTATTTCACTCGGATACCTTTCATCTACTGTCTACAACACAGATATACTTCTCCACTAAAGATTCACGTAGTGAAGAGATCACTGTCACTAAATGATACGATGCGTCACTATATTAAAAAAATTGTGTCCGTTTCGATTGCTCGGCCACAGTGTCGTAGAAAAAAAACGACCACGTCAACATTACGAAGGAATTTGTAAAAGACTAGTAATGAAAGTCGCAAATTCGTAGATCCAATATTCAGAAAGTTATAAAGGTTTAACCATGGCCGCGCGGTCGGCACAGGGAGAACCGCGCGGCCACGCAATTTTCTTAAACAGCGCTTAGTAGAGCTGTGGTAGAGGTCCCATTCTTTTTGCTAACCACTGATACGATTTCGAAGAACATGTAGATAGTATGAATAAAACTCGTAATGTTTGGATTTTATGACCTACAGCACTTAAATACTATGGCCGCGCGGTCGGCACAGGGAGAACTGCGCGGCCACGCAGTTTTCTTAAACAGCGCTTAGTAGAGCTGTGGTAGAGGTCCCATTCTTTTTGCTAACCACTGATACGATTTCGAAGAACATGTAGATAGTATGAATAAAACTCTAATGTTTGGATTTTATGACCTACAGCACTTAAATGCTATGGGCGCGCGGTCGGCACAGGGAGAACTGCGCGGCCACGCAGTTTTCTTAAACAGAGCTTAGTAGAGCTGTGGTAGAGGTCCCATTCTTTTTGCTAACCACTGGTACGATTTCGAAGAACATGTAGATAGTATGAATAAAGCCCTAATGTTTAGATTACACGACCTACAGCACTTAAAACCTATAATGCGAGTTGAAAGTAGGGTGACCAAGATTAGGTGCATCAATTAGACATTTTCAATTGGTACCTTTTATTGTAAAAAGGATTAATGATTGTCTATTGGATCAGTACTTACCTATACGAAAAAATATACCTGCCTATGCCTATTGTTTTTGATATGAAAGTTACTCAATATAAAAAATACTGATGAAACTCTTCATCGGTATTTCTTTTTATTCTAAAAAATCGTAACATATCTATAGCCCCAGAACTTGAAAATTTGTTACATCGTATCACTAAACCATAGACACAAGACTTGCAAAAATTGCATGATTGTATATGTCAGTGAGCTTGCTTTGCGGGTAAAGTCAAAGTCAAAACATTTATTTCAAATAGGCACAAGAAAGGCAATTTTGAACGTCAAGGTAAGGCATATCTATACTAATATTATAAAGAGGTAAAATTTTGTAAGTTTGTATGTAGGGGGTAATCTTCGGAACTAATAATCCAATTTCAAAAATTTTTTCACTGATAGAAAACTACATTATTTCTGAGTGCTGTATGCTATAAATTATATTTATATCATACATATTAGCCGAGCTATCGCAATTTTCGTCTAGCAAGTCGGAAAGAAATACCTCCGAACACAGAATTATTTGCATACGCTGCCTAAACAGTTACAGTATATCGCAATTTTCCGCGGACGAAGTCGCGGGCAGAAGCTAGTATATAATAAAATAATAATAATATCCTTGGACATTTCACACAACGCCATATAGTCACAAGCTAAGCAATCTAATGCTTGTGTAATGGTAACGAGATGGCTGATAAACTACTTTTTCACCTCACAGGCTCGGAAAGAGTCTGTTTGTCATTCGAAATCTGAGCCGAAAATCGATTTTTGCTCTCTAGCGTGGAAAGAGTTTTTAAAATTCGAACCTTTCTATTTAATAATTTTCTATACTGCCAGTCCACTGAAAATGCATGACACGGTCTAAAATAAAATATTAAATAATACCGCTCACCTTAAAAACTTCCATCACAGTACAGAAATTAAATATTTTGCGAGGATATAATTGTAAAATTGGAATCAATGTTAATAAGTATTCCATTTGATTAAAAAAATCTGTGACGTCACATTTGAATATGCCATAAAAATACTACCCTATCAAATACCCAATTGTGTAGTAATTTAAGTTTAATTTTTTAAATAAAATAAATACTAATATAATCTGTTATTTAATCCTTTGCTTGGCAAAAATAAATATGTATTAAATTAGTTAGTTATTTGTATTAAATTAGTTTTTTTCTTTCTTTCTCCTTAGAGGACAAGTAGGATATAGAATAAAATACAGGGTATTTAATTTTGGAGATATTCTATGTAACTCATAAGATACATTGCCAAGTATCTGTTATTTTCTTCACATGAGTCAATGTATCTGAGACGCTCGAACAAAATAAAACTGAACATTTAACACCTGTTTTCTTGCACCTAGCAGTTTCCTCGCTGTAGTGAGGTGAAAAATTGTGTGTTGCGCTCGGCAGCAAAGCTTTTCTGCGTCTCGTACCTTTGAAACCTTCGTTACGCTCAGGATTCTATATTTGAACCACTCGCTTCGCTCATGGTTCAACTCTAGAATCCTTCGCTTACTCAGGTTTCAATAGAAGTACTCGCGCCAAAAATCAACTTTCCAGCCTTGCATAACAAATAACTATTTTTTTTGTAAATACATACATATTATAGATTGAAAAACACCGTATGTGATATCAAAACGACGCTTTATAAAATGTCTGATTGACGCACCATAAATCTTGGTCACCCTACTTTTAACTCGCATTATAGGTTTTAAGTGCTGTAGGTCGTGAAATCTAAACATTAGGGCTTTATTCATACTATCTACATGTTCTTCGAAATCGTACCAGTGGTTAGCAAAAAGAATGGGACCTCTACCACAGCTCTACTAAGCGCTGTTTAAGAAAATTGCGTGGCCGCGCGGTTCTCCCTGTGCCGACTGCGCGGCCATGGTTAAACCTTTATAACTTTCTGAATATTGGATCTACGAATTTGCGACTTTCATTACTAGTTTTTTACAAATTCCTTCGTAATGTTGACGTGGTCGTTTTTTTTCTACGACACTGTGGCCGAGCAATCGAAACGGACACAAAAAATTTGACTACATTAAATAACGCGGCGTTCTCAAGTGACGTGTGTACTCACAACGGCCTCTTCCTGATGACGAACCACGCGGCCGCACCGGCCAGCGCCAGCAGCAGCACCAGCAGCAGCGGCACCAGCACGGCGGCGGCGGTGGCGGCGCGCGCGGCCGTGGCGGCCGCCTGCGCCGCGCACAGGGGCGGCGCCAGCGGCGCGCGGCACACGCAGCGCAGGCCGCCCGCGCCGTCGCTGGCGCACGTGCCGCCGTTCTCGCACGGGCACACGCGCGGCAGCGGCCGCGGCGCTTCCACCGCTGGGGAGGGCCGTGCTCGTTAGTCAGTGCTCAGTGGGAAGTGTGAAAATATTCGAGCATGGTAAAAAGCAAAAAGAACAAAGAATGTGATCCTGAGATACACCGTTGCTGTTAACGACAGTGTAAACAAACAAAAACCGTATGCTGATTAATTATTATCGTTGTCATTTACGTCGAATCGCATCAAATATTATAATCAAACAGCAAATCCAAAGGTCAGCACGTCACACTTGTATACTCAGTCATTACAATACTCAGCGGTTCAAACAGTCAGCGTTTAATTGTAGTGCGTGTCCTATGTTAGACAACACATTGCACAGCTCATTAGACACATAACTACCTGCGTCACACGCAAGCTCCTGCGTGATGCGTTTAGGCGGCTGCTGCTGGTCCGGACACACGCAGCGCCGGCCGGCCGGCACGCCCAGGCACAGGTGCGAGCACGGAGCGCGCGCGCATTCCGAGCGTGACGTCACGTTGTAGCGGCGCGGGTGGTACACTGTGACATACAAGAGATAATATCTCAACTTCAAGTAAACACAGGGACAACAAATTGTTGAAACAAGTTTTTGTTGTATGTAGGATGTAGCTGGATTGTAAAGTGATGGCCTGAAACACAGGTTTAAATTAACCTAGATCGGGCTGGTCGCTACATAAAATTGCAATTCCGAACAACCATTACTTGCACCTATAATAAAATCTTAGTTTTAGTTTTAGGCACTTTAATTGTATGAAAACTAATTACTGTTGGCTACATGTACACTTTTTGTAAACGTTTTATTTGAAATAAATTAAAAATTATAAAAAAAAATATAAATTATTTTTCTACCAAGGAAATAGCTAATCTAGCTTTTTTTTAACGAACGAAAGTTAAAAATACGTCACACTCGAGTAAACAGAAGCCATCATATATACAGAACGAGGTGTAACTTTTTTTTTTTTTTTTAAGGCTGGGAAATCATCCAATGACTGCTCCCGCTCTGGGTGGAGCGGAAGGGAGTGTCAGACTCTAAGTCTTAAGTCTGTTTTAGTATCACAGTTTTTATGATTGGAACTAAACTTTTAAAAAAGTTCGAAATGTAAAGACTGCTCTCATGGTATTATCTTTAAACCTGAGTCTAAAGAAACCGTGTTTTGTAATGTAGCTCTTTTGATAAACTAAATATTATACGAGTCAACTCACCTTTCACAGCCGATGGATTGACTAGATCCTTAGATATAACGAATGGGACTCCTCTTCCGAACTTGTCTTGTCTCACAAGTTCTCCCGTGTCCCTAGTGACCCAGTATAGCGAGGATTCGAAGACATCCAGAGACAGTGGGTGCTTCAGCAGATCACCCTTCAGGATCACCTTCCTGTTCGAACCATCGTGCCTCATCATTTCGATAGTATTCAGCTTAGTGTCAGCCCAGAATATGGAATGGTCCATCAAATGGTCAATAGCCAGACCAGTAGGATGTCTTATATTCTCTGTTACGATCGGTCTCCTCTTCGACCCATCCATCCAAGCTATTTCAATCTTAGGAGCGGAGCCAGCGTCAGCCCAGAACATTCTTCCCATCTGTGGGTCGAGGACCAGCGACGTAGGGCTCTCGATTCCTGCTGAGACAAGTGCCCTTCGGTATCTTCCATCGGTTCTCGCTACCATGACCCGTCCGCGTGGTTTAGAGCCTGTCCTGTCAGTTTCTGTCCAGTATAGATTATCTCCTATGTAGTCAACAGCTAATGCAGTTGGTTTTGAGTTGCCCTTCATGTTGAGGTCTTGTGCGAATCCGCTTTTGACTTGACCGTTGAGCGCATTGATCATGTACGACCGCTTGATGGTCTTGTCGTAGCTATCTGCCCAGAAGATCATCTCATTCTTCGGATCGTAGTCGATAGCTTCTATTCTCTTCTCTGCTGTGATGACATCGAATTCTTCGTTCTTGTCTTGCGCAAAGGCGTGTATTTCTGGTCCATTAGCGAATAGTAGAACAACTTCATCTTCTACAACTTTGCATACGCCTGATAGGTTGTCTGCCAGTCTGTAATGAAGACAGTAAAGGTAAGAAAGTAAATGCAATGGTAATCTTATCCTCATAAACAGTTGAGGATTTTAGCTTAGAAAATATGATGCTACTAACTTGAATCCTTCTCTACAGTCGCAGCTGTAACTTCCGTTGAGGTTGTTACAGATCTGCGAGCAGTGGTGCGTGCCCGCGGCGCACTCGTCCACGTCCACGCACTTCTTCTTGTCGACCGGCGAGATGATCCACCCTTGGAAGCACGTGCAGATGTAGCCGCCCGCGCCGCCAACCGCCGTCAGGTTAGTGCAGAAGTGCTCGCAACCACCTGAGGGATGGATATATTGTTTAAGTAAAACAAAGGCGATATTATTTATAGCTCTCGATTCATCTATCTTTTGCTTATCATTATTGTTTGGATTCTAGAAATTGTTTCAATTTATTAATAAATATATTTGTTTAGTTTATTTCTGTAACGTAATTTGGCAATTTATTATAAATGTTTTATAGACATTACTAAAGGGCTGCTTGAGTGCATTTTGAGTCGGGATTGAGGTTTGTTTATTTTGTTTTAAGTGTGTCGAAAAGTGTATATTGCTTGTGTTTCTTCGCAAGTAGTGTAAAAATCTAGGTGTTTTCTGACAAATTTACCTAATTCTAAGATTGTGGTTTGCAGCTATCTGTTTGTTCTATTTTGATTATTATCCGAATTAACTTTTTTTGTAAAATAAATACGGTTTGTGAATCTGTACTGATACCCCATAAGCATGACCCCATAGCTGAGCCAGCCGAGCTGAGGTGGGCATATGGGTAGTAAGTGACAAGTGCAGTTTGTAGGTTGGTAGTTTTTTTTTATTTCACGTAGGGCATATAAAAAATTTGAAAGTTTAGCTCCTATTTTATGTATATATGGGATTTCCAATTTATGTGGGTATCTATAGACAAACCGAGAAGGGTAAAGTCATTGACTTGTTTCAGTTTTGTGTGATTAAAAATGAAATTTAGTTTTAATGGGGATTTTTCATGGGGATGAAAAGTAATTAATTTTGTTTTGGTGAAGTTTATTTTTTAGATTATGGTTACCGATCCCGTTTATAGCTGGAGAGAGAAAGGAGTTTAATGTGGCGTTTATATTATTATCGTTATCGTTTTGGAATGAAGTGAGCAGAGATATGTCGTTCGCAAATACCTAGAGTGATTATAAATGAGCAGAATGCCGAACAATCGATGACAGGATTGTATGGATAATATGGCATGAAACGAGGTTTCTACCGAGATGACGAATATGGCAAAAAATACTTGCATCAAATAAATTGGAAGAACGGTAAAAGTATGAAGATAGTGTGTTCTAACTGTGATTCAAGATTTTAAAATTATACCTTTATCGAGATGCGAGCAAGTGTGCGTGTGATGGCAGCCGAGCTCGTCGGAAGCATCACCGCAGTCATCCGCGAAGTCACACAGCTGCGTGCGCTCCACGCAGTGCCTGTTGGCGCACTGGAACTGCGTGTAGGGGTCGCAAGGCTTCACGCGTGCCGCGCATAATGTCATGTTGTTCTCGTCAGAGCCGTCGCCGCAGTTGTCCACGCCGTCACATACTTGGTACCTGGAAGATAAAAAAAGAAATGAATTCTTTAGTTGTAACTCTCTTTTGAATACCTTTTTTTATGTACATTCAAGAAATTACTAAATTTAAAAAAAAACTCGTAAGTATTTGTCTTTTAAACCTGATATTTTAGTTCTTACTGAACACTAGCGTTCTTTTTAAATTTTGTATGTAATAGTTTTTCTAACCTAGGGACACATCTGTGGTTGTCACAGTGGAATCGTCTCAGCGTATCGCAGTTGAAGTTGGTGCAAATAGAAGACGCTTCGTCTGATCCGTCGCCGCAGTCATCAGTACCGTCGCAGAGGTCCGACTGGGAAACGCACAGGTTGTTCGCGCATTGGAATCTGTAAGAAAATCGCATAAATAAAATAGTTTACACAAGTATTACACGTTAAATGAGAATGGAGTGACATTTACCTGCTCTCGGGACAGTATCTGCCGCCGGGATACCGCGGCGGGCATCCAATCTCATCCGACAAATCTCTACAATCTCTGTCGCCATCACATCTGAAGTACGCAGCGATACAGTGCCCAGATTTACACTGGAAGGTTCCGTTCTTGCACTTGAAGCCGCCGCAATCAGCCTCGTCCGTGTTATCTCCGCAGTCATCTTCGTGGTCACAACGCCATCTTGAGGAGATACACTTTCCATTACCGCACTTAAATTCTGATTCAGAGCATTCTCTGTACTTATGCTGGCAGACAGTTTCCGATTCGTCGCTTCCGTCTCCACAGTCGTCGGTAAAGTCACAGAGCCATTGCTTCGGTATACAACGCTTGTTGTCGCATGTGAAGTCCGTTTCCGCACTACACGAAGGACAGTTCTCGGGTAACTCGTCCGACCCGTCTCTGCAGTCGTCTTTCCCGTCGCAGAATAACCATTTTGGAATACACCTATAGTTCGCTTGTCCTGGACACCTTCTCCACCCTGTGGTACAGTTCTTCTGTCTGCACATGTACGCAGGCTCATCAGAATCATCTCCGCAATCATTATCGAAGTCGCACATCCACAGTTTCGGGATGCATCTTCCATTCTTGCATGCAAATTCAGTGTCGGGGTTACAAGGTCGGTTGTGACACATTGCAGGGTCTTCGTCGCTGTTGTCCTTACAGTCTGTGTCGCCATCACACTTCCAGCTGTCGAGGATGCACCTGCCACTAGACTTACACTTGAACTCGAGGAGAGGACACTCGTGAGCGCACTCCGCTTCGTCACTTCCGTCTCCACAGTCATCAGTGCCGTCACAGATTGTGGCAGCCGGCGTGCAGTTGGTGTTTTTGCACTGGAACGAGCCAGCTCTGCAGTGACGTACTGGACAAGTTTCAGGTTCATCAGACCCGTCCATACAGTCTTTCTCGCCATCACACTTCCAGAACCACGGAATGCACTTTTCGTCACGACCATTACATCTATGCTGTCCATCAGTACAGTTGGCGATGCATGTCTTCATGTCTCGTGCTAAGTAGAACTGGTTTGGGCAACCACATTTGAATGTCGTAGCTCCTTCTTCTCCGTAACCCTCGATGTTCAAATAGCTGGATGCGTGGGGAGGCGCTATCAGACAGAGATGTGAGCATCCTCCGTTGTTATCGCCACAAGGGTTAGGATAGGAAAGCTGCCTCAATGGATGAACTACATGAATATCATAAGGCCTATGTGTAGTGTTTCTTAGTACCATCAAATTTTCTCCAGAATGCTTGTTTGCTTTGCTAATGGCTTTGAGATTCCAGTCAGTCCAGAAGATCTCATCGTCAAAAAGGCTTAGGGCGAAAACGTGAGGCACCTTTGGGCCAGATAATACAACATGCCTGTGTCGACCTTCCAAGTCAGCTGAACCAATGTAGTCTAAATGTGCATCAGCCCAGTAGATTCTGTCAGTGAAGTAGTCTATTGTTAAAGCATTTGGCCAAGCGATGTCGTCCTCCCAGTTAAGAATAGAAGTGAAATTAGAACCATCCATTCCCAATTTGCCAATGTAAGCTTGTAGGTGCCATGAAGTGAAATACAGGTAGCCTGTTCCAGGGTGCACGACGATTGCTCGAGGGT
Source organism: Hyppa rectilinea (assembly GCA_951799385.1). Classification (NCBI taxonomy): domain Eukaryota; kingdom Metazoa; phylum Arthropoda; class Insecta; order Lepidoptera; family Noctuidae; genus Hyppa; species Hyppa rectilinea. Next base: position 490,227 of record OX637317.1, read on the forward strand.
CTGTTACGCCAGTCTTTAAGGTCTTCCTTCGTGTACCATCCAATTCTGACACATCTAAGTTCTTGGAATGTCGGTCAAGCCAGTACAGCTTCCTCCCAATCCAATCGATTGCTATACCTTCAAGACCGTGAGAGTCGTGTCTGATAACCACTTCTTTAGTGGGATTAGGATCGGTATAGTTCGATCTGTAGATGGTCTTTGCGGATACATCAGCGAAATACATCCTCTGTTCTTTGAAGTCAAAGTCGATGGCAACGACGTTCATCAGGTCTTGGTGCATCAGGTTGTACAAACTGGCGTCAGTTGACATGTTTCTCACGTAGTACTTGTTTGTAAATATGATCCAGGCAGAAGTATTATCCTTTCGTTTACAAGTATGCTCATCAGGTTCTCTTTCATAATATTGGTCATTGCATTTACAGTAGTAGGATCCAGGGGTGTTGGAGCAGTATTGTGAGCAAACTCCCGGCGTTTCTATACATTCGTCTATGTCTGCACAAGCTTTACCATCTGCGAGGAGCTTGTAACCTTGATTACAGTCGCAATAATACCCCGTCAGAGTGTCGATACATTTGTGGCCACATTGATTTATTTCTAACTTAGCACATTCATCAATATTACAATGAGGAGGTTCATCGGAGTCGTCAGTGCAGTCTGATACCTTGTTGCAGACCAATCTGTTGTCAATGCACTGATCATTGTTACACTTGAACTGTCCGGCAGGACACGTCTTGTTCTCTTTGACACATCCTACCTCGTCAGAGTGATCACCGCAATCATCTTCGCCGTCGCATCTAAAGTGATTTCTAATACATTTGAAGTTCTGACACTTGAACTCCTGGTCGGTACATTGCTTGTATTGAGTGTTACAACGTTTTCCTTCATCGGATCCATCACCACAATCGTTGTCGTGGTCGCACACCCAGCCCTCGTTAATACAGCGACCATTGTTACATTGAAACTGGTCGTCAGAGCATGGCGTAGGAGTCGCGCAGTGGTGGATGGTAGAGTTCTCATCAGCTCCGTCAATACAGTCGGGATCACCGTCGCAGATCCATTTCTTAGGAATACATTGTGCTCGTTGCCAGAACTTGTTTTCTTCGCAAGTGTATTCTGTTTCAGCATCACACTTGCGCTCATTGCATTGATGACGATCATCTTCGTCGCTGTTGTCTAAACAGTCATTGTCCCCGTCGCAAATGTAGATCCTGGGTATGCAGTTGCCGTTATCACATGTGAAGAGGTCTCCAAAGCAAGTGCGACCTTCAGAGCGGCAGTATTCTGGAGGTTCATCGGCACCATCACCGCAATCGTCATCACCATCGCAGTACCAGGTGGCAGGGATACATCGGTGGTTTGGACAACGGAAGCTGTTTTGCGGACAAGTTCTCTGCGCGCAATGTAGAGGATCTTCATCAGAATTGTCGCCGCAGTCGTTATCTCCATCGCAGAGCCAGTAGGGTTCAACACAAATGTTCGTCTTTTCGCATTTGAGATGGTTTGTTGGGCAAGTTGTATTCATTGGGCAACGTTCGTGCGTTTCGTCCGATGTGATGTTGTCTTTACAATCGTTAATACCGTTACATACTTGCGTCATAGGTATGCAGCGAGAGTTGAGGCAGGTGAACTCTCCTTCAGCACATGGTGGGTATACACAGCCTTCTTCGTCGGATCCGTCTTTGCAATCATTCTCGTGGTCACACTTCCATGACTGGAAGATGCATCTGCCATTGTTACAACGGAACTCACTGGGCGAGCACGAGTGGTACGTGCAGTAGTTTTTGTCCTCATCAGAACTGTCACCGCAGTCATCGTCACCGTCACATGACCACATCTTGCTAATACATTTTCCATTAGCGCAGAAGAACTTACTAGCATCACAGGTAATGTTCTTAGCCACACACATCCTTCCTTCGTTCACCAGTTTGGTGCTATCGTCGCACTTACACTCGACCGTGTTGTTGGGCGCGGGGTGACAGCTCTGCGCGCAGCCTCCGTTGCTGATCTTGCACGGATTCAACTGACACTTCTGTCTGCTCGGACTGTATATGTGGATGTCACGAGGTGAGTCTTCCAATCTTTTCACCATCTCGATCATGTTAGCGCCAGTGTGTTTCTCTGCTCTGTACACGCCTCGAAGCTGAAGGTCTGTCCAGTAAATGTAGTTACCGAAAACAGTGATAGCGAATGGATAGATAGTTGCGCTGATAAGGACTTCTCTGTCAGAACCATCTAGTTTGGATCGTTCAATTTTCTCTCTGACAGCATCAGTCCAATACAACATGTTCTCATCAAAATCAATGGTCAACCCACTGGGCTGCGATAAGTCCTTATCAATGATAGCTTTCTTCAATGATCCCGCCATGGTTGTTCTGTAGATCTTACCAGAGGTCCCGAATCGTCCCCAATCTGTATAGTACAGAGTTCCGTTGCAAGGATCAACAACAATAGCTCGTGGTCGTTCCACTCTAGCGATCATTACAAGTTCTGAGCCGTCAAGGTTCATGGCATAGATGGAGTTGTTAGAGCTGTCCGTCCAGTATACCTTCTTCTGTGTCCAGTCGTACGATATACCTTCAGGGTTGATGCCCTTACTGATGATGTTCTGAATTGTGGTAGGGTCTGGGTTGTTAGCGGACATCCAGCCTATTCTAGCCCACGGCCTGATCTGTGTGAAGAACAGTTTGTTGTCGGCGTAGTCGAACTCTACTCCGACGACATTCGTAAGGTTGACGACAGGTTTGAACGGAACTCCTGTAGATTTCGGGTCCAAGTTGATAGCCCGGATTTCAGTCCTCGTAGTAAATACCAGGTATTCGTCAACCACGTCGCATTTCTTAGGGTTGGTAGCAGAGATTTGCCCAGTTGCACACTCGCACCTGTGTGTGTAGCCTTTGTTAGCTTCGGGTGGGTAGCTGAAGCAAAGTTGGTCACATCCGCCATTACCCAGCTTTCTGCAGGGGTTGTTTTCGTCTGTAGGCTGATTGTTTACATCGAATATAACAATGTCTCTCAGTTTTGGAAGGTTTATCCTAACTTTCTCTGGCATCGACATGTTGCCGGGCAACTTGGACGCTTTGTAAATAGTTTGCAAGTTTCTGTCGACCCAGTATACGCTGCCTGTGTGTATCGCGACGCCCATGGGGTTTGGTAAGTTCGACCTGATGAGTTGCCTGTTTCCGCCGTTGAAGGAAATCTTTTGAATCTGGTCAAGTTTGGAATCAACCCAGTAGACGTCATGTGTCAACATGTCGATGGTCAGGTCTCTTGGGTTCGATATACCAGAGCTCACGACTGTTTGCCAGTTACTACCATCCAAGAACGCCTTACCAATTCTTGGGTACTGGCCATAATCAATCCAGTACAACAGTCTCTTGATGGGGTTCACAGCTAGCTCTCTTGGAGCATCCATTGTAGTTTTGACTAAGACCTTTCTGTTGGAGCCGTCCAGCCAGCACATTTCTACGTAATTTTCATGAGGGAAGACGTTGGTAAAGTAAAGATTTCCAGCTACCCAGTCCACGGCTAATCCTCGGATGCCATTACTGCCGATACCGTCTTTGACTATGTGTTGGAGTTCTGTGCCGTTTGGTCGGATGCGGAAAATACCGTTCCATTGGCCGCGGTTGAATTCCACCCAGTAGATATAGTTTTCAGCGAAGTGCACGTCTACATGAAGGATGTGATGTCCCACACCCGTGACCGGGACCATAGCCTCGGCACTCGAGTCGATGCTGTATCCTCGGATGAGGTCCAGCTGTGACACGACTGCAAACGTCTTGTAGGGCACGCAGTTGACTTCGTTCTCCTTTCTGTAGCCGACCGAACACGCGCAGATGCGAGACCCGGCATCACCAGGAATACAGATCTGTTCGCAGCCCCCATTATTCTGAGAACAAGGATGGTGGACCATCTTTCTCTTCTGGAATATAGTGAACGATTTCAAGTCACTCTCATTGTCCAGTATGGTTTTGATGTTATCTCCGTTGGGTAGATCAGCCTTGATGATCTTTTCATGCTGTGGGTCTAAGACGTATAGCCGTGAGTCAAGTACTGCGATGACTTTGGGGTAGGAGATCGCATTGCTCTCAGACAGTATAGTTTTCCTGTCATTGCCTTCAGTGTTGACGCTGTTGATGCTAGGCGGGAACTGTGTACTGAAGTAAACGATCTTCTTATCCACGTCGATGGTGACGGCCTCTGGCCTCTCGATAATGTCCACCAGGATGATAGGGTTGGTGCCGTCCATATTAGCTTTACCGATTTTCGCCGGAACTCCGAAACCTCCTTCGTCGGACCAGTACATTTTTCTGCAAATAAAAAATTGCGATTATATTCAGATCTGGCAATTTGATCCTTTCGAGGGTTTAAATCAAAAGTCAAATGTTCCTTAGAAACTAAATTTTGGTATTTTATGAAGAAGCTAGATTTAGATAAGTAGTTCGCCAGTTCGCTCATTACATAGGTACTTGACATATTTTGAAAACATCCACATTGACCTTAAATTCAAAGAGAACTTTCACAGACAGATATTTATAATGCTGAAAATTATAAGTAGCAACTTACCCTTCAGTGGGATCCAAACAAATTCCTTTAGGTTTAGCAACAGAGGTTCTGCTACCATCATTAGCCATTACAATGGATCGGTACTTCACTTTGCCGTCCACCCTGACCAGCTCGATGTTACTGGCGACCCTGTTCACCATGTACAAGTTCCTACCTAGCCAGTCGAACGCGATGGATGAAGGCGCGCCAACGATACCGGTGTCTGATCCGAAGAATTCAACTTTATTACCACCGCCATAAGGCATACTGTAGATTGTGCAGTTTTCGTCGTCATCACTGTCGCCTGTTATGGATTGGAGCCAGTACAACATGTGACCTTGCCGATCGTAGTCTAGTTGTACTCCACCTAAAATAGAAGATTTATGATCTGAACATCAAAATAATTTGGAAAATTTACAAAAGTTTTATGATCTGTACATCAAAATTATTTGGAAAACAAAAACTTGAAAGTGTTAATGTCGTATCTTACCTTGAATGCCAACAATAGGAGCGAGTTGTCCAGCTCGGCCTGAGCCATCCATTGATAAGTCAATGACTTGGCTTCCCTTCAGCACCATCAGATACGCATTTTCTTCTGTAATTTAAAAGTACCACGTTAGACACAAAATCTTATAATCCTACTAAAATATTTATATTTGAAAATAAGGATGGAAATTACCTTCCACACATTTGCCATCAGGTAACAGCTTGAACCCAGGCTTGCACATGCAAGTATATCCCACAGTTTTGTTCGGACTCAGTAGACAGAGATGCTGGCATGAATCTTTTTTGCACGGAGACGTGTACAACGGCTGGAGTGACGGATGATGCACATGTATGGACAGAGGCTGCGATATCAAGTGAGACACCACCGTCTGGTTGGTACCCTTGAACTTGTGAGCTGATAACACCCTGTTCAGCTGACGATCTGTCCAGTACAACGTGTCTTCGAATAACGTCAGCGAATGAGGGTGCAGAAGGTAGTGACTACCAGCCAACACCTGCTGCCTGCCCGTACCGTTGTAGTAACAAAAGTCGATGAAATCCAATTTAGAATCTGCGAAGTAAACTCTCTGTGTTGCCGTGTCCAATGTCAGACCGTTAGGCCAGTAGATCTTGGTAGTAATGATAGCTGATCGCTGTGTACCGTCCATGCCCACCCTCTCGATGCGAGGGTTCTCTCCCCAGTCGGTCCAGAACAACCACCTTGCGTTCGGCGCCGGGTCTAGACACATGCCTCTTGGCTGCGTTATGTTACCGCTTAACAAAGCAGTTCTAGCTGTACCGTCTTCTCTCGCTACTTCGATAGTGTTCAGTTTGCTGTCTAACCAGTAAATGTTTCCTCCCACCCAGTCATACGCCAGACCCTCAACGAGGTCCAGCCCTGTAGATATGATAACCTGTGGCTCACTGCCGCGGTCTAACCGGGAAATCTTCTTGAGTTTCATGTCCGACCAGAATATTGTTCCCGTGTGCATATTTGACGCTGTCGCGACAACATTTTCAACGTTGATTGGAACCCTTTCGAGACCTTGTTCGTTAAGATCTGCTACTAAGATGGAGTGTCTGTTGGAAATGATAAGGAAGGCACTGGAGTGGTTGTTTGCTTTGCATGTGTGGTTGTTGATGGTTAGAAGGTAGCCGTCCATGCAGGAGCACACGTAGGAACCCTTGGTATTGGTGCAGGTTTGAGAGCACAAGCCGGGAGGGTCGCATTCATTAATATCTTTACAGTTGGAGCCATCGACATCCAACTCCTCGCCAGGTGGACACAGACACAATGGTCCATTCGGAGTCTGCTTGCACCCGTTAGAACAAAGACCGTCTTGATGTTCACATTCAGCAAAATCACAGCTTGCACCTGTGAAGGTATATTTAACTAATCAATATTGAACTTGAATAAAATTGAGAGTAAGGTTGTGATTGCTGGGCTGTACGTTACCTTCGTCGGCGCCATTCGGACAATCGAACTTGGTGTCACAAACTTGCGTGATGTTGACACATCTGCCCGTGATTCCAGGACATTGCCACTGGTCAGCGGGACACCTACAAATACATAAAAATAACGCTTTATTTTTAACGAATTATACATATTTTATACTCTGGCCAGAAAATAATCTCTGATGGAGAAGTATTTACCGATGGGCTGTGGATTTGTAAATCATGCAAAGATAAAAGAGAGTTGAAAGTAATTATCTCTGGGTTATGTCAAGTATTAAGAATTGCTTGGAGAAATTGTTACTGATGGAAAGCATCATGGAAATCGTATAGACCTGAAAGCAGGCGGCTTGCAGGCATGTTCGAGTCCCTCATCAGAGCCGTCCCCGCAGTCATCGTGGCCGTCACACACGTACGCCTTGAAGACGCAACGGCCGTTGTGGCAGCGGTAGTAGTTGTTGGCGCACGAGATCGTGCCACACGTCGCCGGCTCGTCTGACAGGTCCTCACAGTCAGGCGTGCCTGAAAACATGGTTAGATACGACTTGTTATGATGATTGACAGACCAAAGCACGCGGACGCAAAACCTAATTATATAAATAAACAAAATCCGTCAATTTTTGCGTCACTGACTGCAGGGCTTAGACCTTTTCTCACACGCAGAAAGCACGAGCATTGATCACCACGGTTGCCCGATATAGGTTGGTGATTTCATACTTAAACTATTCTCAATTCTTATTGCTTTACTGCGTTCCTGAATATTGGTGAAAACAGTTGGTAGACTTAGCATAGTACTCTTACTATGCTAAGTCTACAAACTGTTCGAGTGTGAGCGGAGGAAGACTTAGACTCAGATCTAACATACTAAATAGCTATTAGATACGAACAATTTTCATATTGTTGCAAGCGAATGTGAATAAGCGTCTCATACGAAACGAAACGACAAACAATCGAGTGTATAAACGCTGCGGTATATTTTAAAAACAAATAGTGTTTTCCTTGGTATCTCTTTCGATGCTTACCGTCGCAATACCAGGTAGTAGGTATACAAATACCAGACGACCGGCACTGGAACTGCTTGTCGGGCTGGCACTGGTGCGGCGCGAGAGACGGGCAGCCCGCCTCGTCACTGCCGTCGTTACAGTCCGGGATGCCGTCACACTTGTAAGCTTCCTGTGGATATGAACACAAGAGATCATAGAAAACTAAAAAGTTGTACTGATCACTCGTTTATGTTTGGTTTTTCATGTTTTATCAATTCTGTGGGTGGTGTAAAACGCCTTAAATATATTTAACCCAGTGTGTTGTGCATGTATATCTTAGTTAAATAAATAACAAGTTATGTGCACACTTCACAAAGCCTTTTTGAGGCCTTTTTGGCGTTGGCAGCTTGTTTATATTAATAGCTGTTTTTCTTTATAACGTTGTGCCGTAATGCTGGCGCATGCTGGACGCACCTGCACACACTGCTTGAGGTCGGCGCACTTGAACTGGCTGGCGAGGCAGGACACGGGCGGGCAGTCGGCCTCGTCCTGCTTGTCGAAGCAGTCGTCGTCGCCGTCGCACACCCACGACGCCGGGATGCAGTGGCCCGTGCGGGGACACGTGAACTGGGGAAATAATGTCATGTTCAATACGTAAGTAAGCTTAAGCTTAGCTTAGCAAGTTAGAAAGTCATATCTAACTGGCAACTTTTCCGAGACTAAGACTACAAGTTGCTTGTTGTTTGCTAATTTTAATTTGTGAAATCGCGTTTCGGCTTGTCTGATAAGTCGTAATATATATGTGTGTCGTGTTGTTCCATGTATGTATCGGTTACCTGCTATTTGTTTGCCTTTTTGTATAAGTTTTGAGGACAAATCGTTTTTACAAATTAAACGTTAACGGGGTTAACGAAAAAGGACACTACACACAACATGTAGAATACATGTTTTACCCTCGTTTACAGCGAGTTGCAGACCAGTAGCAATACGTAATCTAACAACAAACCTGGAAGTAAGCACAAGTCTTTTCAGCACAATGAGAGCCCTCATCAGATCCATCTCCGCAGTCATTCTCGGAGTCGCACTTCCAGGTGTTGGGCACACAGCGTCCATTGTCGCACTGAAACTGGGACGAGGAACACGTCACGTTGACGCAGCCGGTCTCGTCCGAAAAGTCGCCGCAGTCGTTCTCCGAATCGCATTTGAAAGTAGCCGGGATACAACGACCTGACTTGCACATGAATTCCGATCCGCTACATGTTGTTTCTGGAAGGTTTAGGAAGCATTTAATTGACGTGTGATTTATTTTTGACATGTTAATGTTTTGCATGCTATGGCTATCAATCGACACATTTAAGAGGAGACTCTAGTCTCAAGGAATTTTTAAAATAGGTATTTGAAGAAATTTTTACTATAGCGCTGCGACGCACCTCCCCTGTAAAGTGCGAAAGGGACAACTGCAGCCAAAGAGTAATATATTAAGACTGACTGCAGCTCAGGCTGATTTTACCTACAAAAACCATAACCAAAAGATATTTTGTACTCCGCTTTTTTTCTTCTAAACTGGACTGGTCTAAAAAAATCTTATTTCAAAATTTAGAGGGAAAGTATGCCTATACTTCTATTATTTTCTTTTTTGTTGAAAATCTTATCTTTGTCTGATAGTAGTCTGAACATGGTCTGTGGTTGTCATAGTTCTTTTAGCGAATATGTTTTTAACTTGACCGAGTTTTTTTGGGCAAACCCAATAGAAAGGCAAGATCGAGGATGTAGAGAGGCCCAATAGAGTTCCCTCATAAGTGGAGTTCCAATCGGTAATACAATTGTAGGCCTTACGTGAAATTATTTGTTTTATTTTATAAATCGAAAAATCAATTACTCAAACTTTTTTAACTACCTTATTAGTACTAGCAAATAAATCTATTATTACTATTGAATTCATGGTTCTCAAATTCTCGTTTTCTATTCTATAAAAAAGAAAAATTATGTAATGGGTAATAATCACAACAGCAGCCTTGTCCTCATAGGTATCTAAGACTGCGAATAATTACAAAAGATCTACTCACTGGTACAATTTTGTTCTTCATCACTGTTGTCCAAGCAATCATCATCACCATCGCACACCCAGCTCTTAGGAATGCACCTCTGGTTATTGCAGGTGAAGTCCCACGAATGAGGACACGCCTGCACAGGGGGCTCGGAACTCGGGTCAGCTATACAGCTGGTACCGTCAGCAGCCAGCTTCTCCCCATAAGGACACCCACACTTCACCGTCAGCAACTCCGTGTTGTTCCGAGGCACAGCGAAGCACAGCTTCTGGCAGTTCCCATTGTCCCTCGAACATGGCTGCATTGGGTCTATCCTCTGAATCTCCTCACTGTACACTTTGACACCATATAACCTGTTCGTTTGCGGCTCTCGCACCATAATATCCTCTTGTTCTCCAGTTAGCTTGTGAAGTCTGACAATGGCGTCTAACCTCCAGTCAGTGATGTACATGAATTCTTTGTGGATGACAATGGAGAACGGATGTCTGATGAGTCGAGAGTTGACAGTCTTTACGTCAGTTCCATCGAGTTTTGAGTGTTGGACGTGGTCGAGCAAGGCATCGCACCAGTACAGTCGGTCTGCATCGAAGTCTATGGATAAGCCGTTCGGCCAACCGAGGGTCACGTTCTCGAAGACCAGCAAGTTTGTACCGTCGGTGTACGCTCGGCTAATGTTGGCAGGGCGGTCCCACTCGGAGAAGAAGATGAAACCTTTGTTAGGATGTACTACAATAGCTCGCGGCCTCTTCAGATCCTTCAGTAAAGTTCTCCTATAAGCCACATTTCTTGTCGATAGGACGTTCAATGTTCCCTTTCTCGAGTCGATATAGTAAAGGTTCTTGGACGCCCAGTCTGCTGCTAAACCCTCGACGCCTTCGTTCTGCGACGCCAACACGATTTCCTTTGTCGTTCCGTTTCTATGCACCCGGTAGATGACGTCTTGTAGAACATCTGAGTAGTAGATGTGCTCGTCTCGCGCGTCGAAGTCTAAGCCAACAAATCTGGCCCGTTTTGACACGACGGGCAGTATGGCGTCGCTGAACCCTTCTATAACCGGGTTTAATACTTTTCCTTTGATAAACCTCTGCTGGGAATACATAAGGAATTCTTTGACAAGATCGCAGTTTCTCAAGTCCGTTTCAAGTCTGTATCCGATGTTGCAGGCGCAGCGGTACCCGAGCCCTCCGTTCTGCAGCGCGGTGACGATGCACATCTGTGAGCACCCGCCGTTATTGGTGCCGCACGGATTGTTGACCGAGGTCTGCTTGAGCGAGTGTATCACAGTGATAGCCTTTGGTTCTCTGATGTCCTTCATTTTGTAGATAGCCTGTATGCTGGAAGGTCCCTCGTATTTGTTGACGGAACTGATGCCCTGCTTGGTGTTGTCAGACCAGTAAACGCGGTCCTCAATAAGCGCTAGTCTCGATGGGCTGGGGACCTGCTGGCCTCTGAGGACCAGGAACCTATGGTTTCCGTCATAGTCCACGGTCTCTATGTAGTCCAGGAGCGAGTCGCACCAGAACACCCTCCTAGCGATGATGTCCACTGCGATACCAGATGCTTTGTAAGCTGCTTCAGAAACAATTGACTTTGCGTGTGTTCCATCCATGTTTGCTCTGATGATCTGCAAGCAACAAGTAAGAGCTTAGTAAGTGTAGGTATAGACCATTGATCTCACCTGAGAGAAGTTTTTCTTTGATGAATGTTTATTGTATTTATTAAACAAAATAATTGGCTAATTGCATAATTAAAACACTTACCTGGCTACTATCAGCCACGAACATCAACCCTAACGTCGGATCCAGGGCCAAATCTGCAGGATTAGTGAGGTTGGAGCCGAGTACAACAGCATGCCAGCGACCATCCAGCTCGAAGACGTCGATCTTCTGCCCTATGGCATCTGCCACGTACAGCTTGTCGCCCACCCAGTCCACCGCCAGTGCCACGGGGGCCCAGGAGCCTGCCACAGTGATGTCGGTGCCGGTGTAGCTGGTCACGCCGGCTGGCACGCTCAGCTGCTGCGAGTGGATCTGAAACATAACGGTGATTTGATTTAGACCGAGGAACTAAAAAAATATTCCTACCGTCGCGTATTTTCAAATTCTACTGGTTGGTATAATTAGATAACAGACATTTTATTTGTATTGTAGCAACACCTTAACGTTTGTGTGCGGTCTTGCCCTTAAGCGCGCCAACGGGAGACGATACCTCGCCTGCGCACTCAGCCTCCCGCCAACAAACAGAGGACGGAAGACCGCGCGACCGTTTGCCACGCTCGCGGAACGCCTCTTGAAGTTTTAGTTTGTTTTGTACTGTGTTATGTTACTTTCATTATGGACTTTTATTGTTAACGTGCATTCGAACTCATTAAACCTACATTAAACTCTAGAGGTATATAATGATCTAGAGATACTTTTTAAATTTTATCTACTTTTAAGTGATAACCATCTGTACAACAACATTAAACAATATCTACTTTTTCTATTCTTATGATACTGCCGAAAATAAACGTGCGGTTGTTTATAAAATATTTTTCAAGCTTGTAGCACATCGAGTTTTTGGAAAAGCGCGACTTCACTTTCTCATAAAGATCGTCGCTGTGAAGCATGGCTAAAATAGAAAATAACAAGATTCTCACCTTTCTAGTCTTAAGATCGGACCAGAACAGCAGGTTTTTCCGATAGTGGTAGTCCAGGCCAGCGGCCTGCGTGGCGTTGGCAACGTGCACCGGCGCGCGGCCGTGCAGGTCCATGCGCAGCACGGCCGCCGCGTGCGCCAGCAGCAGCGCGGGCGCCGCGCCACTCGCCTCCGCCGCGCAGCGCCCGCCGCCCGCCGCCGTGTAGCCGGGCGCACACGCGCATTGGTACGCTGGTAAGGATGGTACACTTGTTAGGTATATTACCGAAATATAACAATCATACCGTTATGATTCTTAAAATTGGGTCAATTTATATTATCACATAGTGACTCCTAGGAATAACGTTCCCAAAGATCGGGTTTTTATTTGAGGAGTAATCTGCCACGTGCCACTGTGAGTAGCTGTCACATATCGTGGATGTTTCGGTTTTGAAACATGGCAGTTTCTACTTGATTTTCGTTCACCAGTGTTAATGTTATTGCATAACGTGAACAGCGCGTCTGCCTAACTTCAAACCCACGACACCTAGACTGGTTGCTAAGGAGTTTATTGGTAAAGTTACAAAAGGTAGCCCCCAAAACGCCTACCCGCCGTTTTGGAGGCTACCTTTTGTAACTTTGGACGTTCGAAAAGTGCTAATTCTCAACTTATTTGAAAAGTCGATTGCTGATTGTGAATACTTACATCCAGGGGTATTGATACAAAGCTGGTGGCAGTAGCCCCACTCCTTGCACTCGTCGCGGTCCACGCACGTGCGGTTGTCGGGCGCAAGCGTGAGGCCGGCGGCGCACGCGCACGCTCCTCCCGATGGTGACGCCACGCACTTGTATTCGCACTCCAGAGCAGGACAGGACGCCGTCGCTGTGGACCAAAAAAAATATTGTTTTACACTCAAATAAATAGGGAGAAGAAACTAAGGAAAATCATACAATTGAATTTCGTTTTGTTTGAGTTCCCTCAGTCCGAATAAAACAAGGGAACCCCTATAGGATCACTCATGGTTCTGCCTGTCCTTCAGACTTTCACAGTCAATTTGCTCTGAATCTATTTGACCGATTGAATTGTTTAATTAATGGGACCACGTGTGGACGTGATGAGACTAAGTAAGACGTAAATAAGTGAAATTTGAATGAGGGGGTCACTGTTGGAAGTCTAGTAATTTAAGTCTAGTTTTTTGAAATGGCGTGCGCGTGTTTCGACACCCACTTGGCCGATTTTTCAAATGTTTTAGCAATAATACTTTGGATCGTCTGAAGGGATTTGAAAAGAGGGAGCTGAATGGGATTCGGTGCCCTACATAATTGTATGTTTCTGAAAACCTGATTTAATCTAACCTGTAGTTAAATCTCACTCTTATGAATGGTTGTGGTTATTATAATGACTCAATTAAATCAATCAAAATAAAAATAATAGTTTATTGTCACAATTAGCATTGCATGTAAATTAAGACGTGTTTACATGTCCAATATAATATTTGGCTAGTTATATAAATAATCATAATGACTTTGCATTACCTAACGGTGGCTACTTAGGTACACGTGGCAACATCATCACTTAATCATTCTCAGAAGACATTTTAATCTTTTCGCGCTTAAAGTTGGTGGCAATAAAGGTACATTCGTACCAGTTTTGGTTATAAACAGTTATTTCTCTGCGGATTAGTCTAAAATGAGCTCGTATGTAGTCACGGCACACATCTCGTGTCACAGTCACGTGCAAGCGTTATATTCATTGCATATTTCGAGGTGTCAAGTGGAGTATGGCGAATATAATTGACTTTATAATTTACGGATATTCTTTTTCGGATTATCCAGATATTACCAATACAACACGAATTTCATTTTGGGTAATCGATCTGAATTTTACAAATGCACAGGCTACCTGTCTTATCAAGGATGAAAAAAACATTTTCAAGAGGCTTTCAATAAATAACTATGTCAAAATACTCACAGCAAGCCGTTTCCTCATCAGCATTATCTTCACAATCTTTTTTTCCATCGCAGAGCTGTGACCTGGCGATACATTTGTGTGTGCCGCCCGGGCCTCCCTTGGGACAGAGGTACTTGTTGTCCGGGCAGGCTATAGCCGTGCAGTTGGCCTCGTCCGAGCCATCCGAGCAGTCTTTGTAACCGTCGCAGTGGTACGTCGCGGGGATGCAGAGGGCGTTGCTGCAGCGGAACTGACCGATGTGGCATGGTGGGAAACCTGGAAGGTGTAGATTCATTTGTTTAATTGACAAAATTTATAGCAGCCGTTAAAATCGATAGGGAATCGGATTAGTCCATAAAAAGTAATTAATGTTGAGGTATCAAGTTTTTTAGCTTTTGGGATCAAATCACGATGTCTTCCCGTTCCTTGAAGAGGTTATACTGTCAGTTTACCAGATGTCAATGTCAGATAGACATTACGTATTCCAGCAATTAGACAGATTAATAGTCCCTAAAACAGTTATTGTACCTGCATTTTGCATCACAATATGCGTTGCTATAAGGTTCATAATAAGTGGTTGTCGGTAGCGGTAACCCTTTCGGACAATCCCGCTTACCCGGGCCAAGCCTGCCGGGTAAGCGGGATTGTCCGAAAGGGTTACCGCTACCCCGGAACATAAAGGGCCACGGAAGGAACATGGATGGGTTTTAGTCAGTAAGAGTCTGACACTCCCTTCCGCTCCACCCAGAGCGGGAGCTTGATTTCCCAGCCTTAAAAAAAAAAAAAAAAAAAAAAAAAAAGGGGTAAGTTATCTGCGAAAGGACTGTCGTTGCTCTTCCTGCTGTTGAGATTAGAAGCCGATCTAGCAGACAGACGTACAAGGATCTGTTGGGGCTCGAGTGACATCAACACGGGGGCACTATTGGTATATGTATGTGCGATTGTTTTGTGAAATGCATTTCAAACGAAAAAGGCAGCGTTCGTTCTGATTTTGGCGCAAAAAGATTCGTGTACAGCTTGGCACAAGTCTGAAATAATCACAATGACTCATAAGTTCTACTCACTGCAGTGTTCTTCATCCGAGTTGTCCCCGCAGTCGTCCTTATGGTCACACTTGACGGCCGAGTCCACACACTTGTTGCCTGCCGCACATCGGAACTGGTCCAGTCTACAGGACAGCGGCTGTCCAGGGCAATCCTGCTCGTCGCGACCCGTTCTACAGTCTAAGTACCTGGGTGAACAGAGGAAATTCCGGTTAACTTGTTGCAAGTTAAGGCTAGCTTTTAGTCATGCCTACTGTAGGATGCCATTCCAGCTAATGATTTCAGTAGACTGTGAACTGGCAAATGTGGTTTTGTGGTTTAAAACGGTCTTGGCAGATATAATTATGAAGAACAGCAGCTGCGGCAGATGGAATGCGGCAGATGGAATGTGTTAAACAGATACGACAATATTTAAACTCAGGTCAATACATACATATAACAGTATCAATGTCATGGTCATTCGAGAATATCTTGCATACGAAAATGAACAGTTTCCCTTACCCGTCACATTTCTTTTCCTTAGGTATACATGGTCCCTGTAACGAGATCTTGGCCGGTCCGGCGCCCTCCATGCCGCACTGGAAGTCGTCTGGCTGACATTTGCGATATGCTGTACCAACAGAAAGAGTTACATTAGAAGTTTATTATAACAAGGATGCAATTTTGCTAAGATTATATGTGAGAAGCTAAGAGGCATGTACATATTATGACGACTTACATTAGTTGAGACCTGTCCATCTGTTGAAAACATCCCTTTCTACCTAGGTAAGGTATAAAAACCTGATCATAAAACCCCGTCTCCGTAATTCCGTTGTTTGCGTGTTGCTTACGCAATGTTTGTTCAGCCCAGGCTGGCTGCCAAGCTTGTCAACAGGTAATCTAATCCTCTTCGTATTGGTAATGAGATGCAAAAACGCCTGTGTGCGGCTTTTTACGACAAAACCGTCCCGACAAGTAATGTGGAAGTAATACAGAAGTACAAGTTTTGAAGCTCTAGGAACAACTCAGACTGTCTGAACTGTCCCGAAAAACTAACAATACAGTATTCAGAGTATGCGTAGCTATAGGTACCTATAATAAGATAATCAGTATACCTATGTTTCCACATAGTATTAAGTTATTAACGGGCCAATTGCCAAACTTAAAACACTTTCACATTTCGCGTTAGGTAGGGCTAGGTACCAGATGACGTCAACTGCCAAACATTAAAAGAATATTCCGTGCAGCCAACACGATACGGTAGTGCCCTGTTTTGTATGTTTTGCCATCGGACTGCATCACCATCCCGCCATGTTCACCGTGAGTACCATATATCATACATAGCATACCGTAACACATGAACTTCTGTTGTTATATGATGTGATTTTAGCCCGCCCTTGTCGAGATAATGCGATTTTCATATAAAGTTATGTAAAAATCCAGTGCTAGAGGGCGTTCGCAGCGAAGTGCCTCGACCACGTCAAAGCCGATACAGTTTATAAGAGTCTCGTAGTAAGCCTTTTATAGTTTCTTATAATAAAATGTGTCTCCGATATTGTACGTGGGAGGGGGGAGGGGATCAGCTTGTTTGAGCCTTGTCTGCACTAAGATGTTAAAGCTGAAGAGTTTGTTTCTTAGTTTGAACGCGCTAATGAAACTAACAGTAGGATTTGAAACAAAAAGTTTGCTTTTAACCAATTCTTGAGCGGTATATTATGTACCGAACGCTTAAAGAAAACGAAGTACTGGCGCGGTCGGTTGCGACGGGGATGGGGGCACAAGAAATTGACGCGGACGAAGTCGCGGGCAGAAGCTAGTTTGTTTTTTTTTAAGTGTTTTTGTTTTTGGAGCGGCAAACACAAGCACGCTTACAAAATAAATATTGTGCTTAAACTGGGGTAACTTGAACCGGATTGAAAGATTTTCAGTATTTTGTTTAAAATTATATTGTTAAGGTAAGTATGGATAACGGCTTTTGTCAGTGTTAATACATCGCCAGATTTGGACTTAGAGGAAACAAGGAGTGACGATGAGAATGTTGCTTGCCCGTGCTCTGTACTGTTTCCCAGTCGCATTGTGCACAGCCTGCACTCCATTCTTTCACCACATCATTCATACAAATTACCATGCATTAACAGCCGCATGCAAACATCCCATTCACATCCCGAAGGTCTATTCACCGCACGTTAATTCCCACGTACACGTTAACGATATCTTTTGGGACTGACCGCAATAAATATTAAGTGTCATGGCCGACAATGGACATGTGTCCGGCATTGTACGACATTTCCCGACGCTGTACGACGCAGTCCGCTGTCCGGGGGCATCGCGGAGAGCGGTTCTTTATTAAGTAGAAAGGTTTAAGTACGATTGAGCTTAATTTTTTTTTAAATATTGTTTATTAAGTGTAGGTATGATATTTTTTTTGTTATTGGTAGGAACCTAGACCTTTAGTACTATAGTAAAATGAAGCTAAGGACATGAATGCCAAACATTGTGTACCCATCCATACACAAGTTCTTGTAACTTCCATACAGAATTGAGTCAAATTATTATTTTATTATAAGAGACAATTAAAGATCCCAGGACGTGATATTTTAGCGCTTCGATTTGAATAAGAAATGATCCGGCAGTTTTATGAATAAGTAACAAATCTTGAATCGTTATAATGACCAAGCTTTGAATAAATTACGAATTGAGAGAGTGAGAGATCCTTATGTAATATTTTAGGAAATATTAGACTTAAAGTAGGTGCTGCTTGTAAGTCGGAACTAAACATGGGCTTTCTGCTAACAATATTAAAACTGACAATGTAGCATTTGAACGGGGTGAATTAATGGACTCTCAAGATTTAAGCATAAACCGAGAAGTATCGTGCTTAAAATACAAAACAGCTGAATTCGTTCTTGTCTATTTTTCTAAAAGCTTGCAAGATCAGTAGATTTCTAATATTTTTATAAATTAATGCAATTTGAATCGAGCGACTCAAAGGAGGGATGCAGAAACTATAAAAGAAGGTTTTCTTTTTCATTTTATAATATATACAGTCTTCCCAGATAACTTAGAACTTCCATAACTAGAATATGCACTATGCGAACCAAAACAAATCGTGAGTGCCTACCCCTTTGACATCCCACCCACAAATAATCAGAGATGATACGAAAGTTGCTTTATTTATTTTTGTTTATGCTTTAGGTATGCTGAATTCTTCCATTGCACTGAAATCACAATTACCTAAGAAAATAATAGGCTTAAAGTAAACTAAAGAAGTCCGATCAAAGCACGAAAAATAATACAAAACACAATATAATTCATATAAACGAATACTATTAAGTAGAAACATTGTTTTGTAAGTTTGTCTGAAGGGGGTTTTTCATTGGAATTACTGATCCGATTCCGAAAATTCAATCACTAATGGGAAGCAACATTATCCCTGAGTGTAATAAGTAAAATAAAAAAATCATTAACAATCCATAAACCAACTTAACTTCCCTTCATAAATCTCCAGCAATATGAAATGCTTACGTAGTACAAAGCACCGCGCCACAGGGAAACTCCAAAAGTGTCCAAATAAAAACAAAGATGTAATAATCGCGGTCTATTAAAAGTTTCACATTGGGACTTGAGGCTGGCAACACAGTTAACTGTGCTGGCAACTTAGCTGAACGTCTCGACGTAGATCTGAGACTTAAAAATTGCGATGTAAGCTTGTTATAAGAAGTTTAGTCTCTCTACAGGTGTAATAATACTTTTTGAAGATTCACGACGAATTTTTGGAGCGACGAAACTTTTGGAATTTGTTATGAAGATAATGATACAATTTGGTGGAATTTCTGAAATGATCACATTTCACAACACCATTGCTGCGAGATCCAATTATTTGAGAAACTTTGTTTGGTACGTGAAGCAGAAACTATCACACCGATTTTGATAACAGACTCTGGCAGAACTCATTAGGTACTCAACTCACTTAGGCGGTTCGTTATGATTTAGATTTTACCAGATAGGAAAAAAACAGACAGGCCCAACATAAGCTGTATATCCGCTCATGCCGTAAGCAGAACATCAACAACTTCTTAGGTGATGATCAAGGCCAGGAATCGGAAGAGGGAGGGGAGGAGAGTTAATTACCATGGCAACGAGGAAGTTGCAGCTCAGAGTAAGTCGAGCGGAATTACCGCCATGGAGCACTTTGCTTTTAAAACTTTATTCAAATGCACTGCCTTAATAGAGGCTATTATGTTAACTGAAGAAAACCTGGACGTCCAGTTTTATATTCTTGCCATGAAATGTTGGATGTGGTGGAGTTTGTATTTATAAGAATATGAGGAATGGGGGAATGAAGGATTTAATGGTTTGTTACTGTTGGATGGATCTTCTGGTTGACACACATTTTGAAAATACAGACAGTTTGTCTGACATTACTGAGTTCGACAAATCCCAAATATTAATTGCGAGAAAATTCTTCGAGCCCATTCCCGGATATCGCGGCATCATCTAAAAACTTGAGAGACAACAGATTTACATGAAAACAGGCACATCACAGATACGAACACCAAACAAAAACGCAATTTCCACACCATTAAAACTTGCCCACTTGTTGGGACTTTCCACAGTATGTCCAATTAACCAAGACCCCTGGAATCTTAGACAGTTGCCCCTCTTTCACCTGCAACGCTCCCGCGAAAGGGGGTGGAGGGGTTCTAAACAAATTGGCCATGGTACTACGTTTACAAGAGTTCTCTTTAAAAGAAATAGGACGGTGTATTTCGGTGCCATGTTTATTTAAGTATTGCTCGGTAATAGGTGGTAGGTACGTAGGTGCGGAATGCGAATGAAAATATTTTTCTTGTAACCTTCAAAGCGGGCTGAATAAGCCCACTCACGCACGGACGTAAAAATGTCGCAGGATTTTGTCGCGCACTGAATTTTCAACTCTCGGTGTTAAGTCGAGCATTGAGAATACAACACAACATGTCACCGCGTCAAAAAAAAACACACTGTTGGATTTTCAAATCTCGGCGCTAAACAGTGTGTTGGAAATCCAGTGCGCGGATAAAGTCACCGCGGAAAGAATCGTCCGTGCGAACCTGGGCCAAGTGCGGCTGGTGTAAAGCATGTGAGATACGAGCGCTTTCAGGAAAATTGGTACATCCTTGTTCTGTAAAGGTGCTGTGGTCCTTAAAATATTTGGCACGAACAACGACACACTGGCGCGCGGGCGATGTAATTTACATACAGTGTAAGAGATTGCGTCACATATGGCAACATGGACCTTCAGATAGCACACCAAGTCTATGAAATTATTACATCAAGTTTTATTTTTAACAATACTTGTACAACCGTACATGTGATTCGTAATATTGACATTAATATACAAAAATCGATTATTCTATTCCCATTTCGAAGTAAAATTATATGTAGGAACCATATTCTGTCCACAATAAATTGCGTTTGATGATACAGCGGGATCCGCACGGGACGGTCCGGTTCTTACCAGTCGCACACGTAAACTCGTTCCAACTTTTAATATGATCCGATTCGTATCCGGACCGCACGCGTAACGTATATCTGGCTAATGTAGACAGATCAATTATTTTGTGCATTATATTATGACTTTATTTTACAACATACAGTAATTATAAAAATAAATTGAATCTTAATATTAAAGAAACCGCCAAAAATCCTGGCGTGTTCCGAAAATTAGAGTAATTAGTTACTTGTTATCTGCCATTGATTCATCACATCATAATGTACGTATAACCTTTGCAAGAAACAGAAATGGAGTATACCTAATAATGATGAAATATACGCAGGCTTTTTAAATAACGCATTCGATTATGACATCCAATATGACAGAACTGGCAACACTGTGCAGGCTTTACATTTTAAATCTGTAAAGTTATCATTGAGTTCGACGGACGGTATTATAATCATTAGTAAGTATAATCACAACTTCTACGGTATGTTTGTACGGATTCTCAGATATTTAAGACGGGCTGTTTTTTTTTTATTGTTGGTGCGTTTGTACAGAATACTTGAGCAATACTTTAGTGACTTTTTATTTAGTTCTACATTTTCTAAACCTCCTCACTGCTTTTAAAAAAAGCTTAACAAACTACGCGCGCCTAAGCTTTGTATTATAATGAAAACGTTCACAGTGATCAATTCTAGACTTGTTTGAAGAATCAACTTTTAAATTTGACTTTGCACATTTGAGTATAATATTATAAATGCGAAAGTAAATCTGTCTGTCTGTAACCTCTTCACTTCCAAACCACTGAACCGAACCTAATGACAATTGAGAGATAGGTAGCCTGGGACCTGGAGACGGCATAGGATACTTTTTATACAGATATAATGTATTAAACAATGATGACCTAGATCGCGGGCAACAGCTAGTCTTCAACAATGTCTAGCAGCGCTAATCTCTAATGTCGGTCAAGCTATTGACGAGAATGAACGAACATACACATACTCGCCGTCGTGTATGGATATCGCTCTAATCCGGTACATCCTCTGCTGACGCCATGTAGCAACTGTAGCGGAATCGACATCGCAACATGCGAACATCGCGTCACGCTGACGTCACGCAAAATCCTGCATCGCGCAAGCAGAGTTTACCGCGAGACTAGCATTATAGCAAACTATGACAAACTTTTTATTTTCTCGTTGCTGTTATTCTGTCTTATTGAATTATAGTCAACGTCACCTTTTCTAAAATCTGGTACTTACCTATCATGTTTTTCAAAATATTGATCCTAAATAAATTCATTTAAAAATATACACAAATTTCACAGTACCTCCTAGACCAAGTTGATTACAAACCACTGTGGCTTGTTTCTGTCCCTCCCTACCATGTCAATCGATTTAAAGTTTCCATAACTCTCACTGATCATGGTTTCATATGTACTCTAAAGATTATTACTATTGCATTACACTACAACACCATGAAATAAAGAAGAGTACTCACTGCAGTCCGCCTCGTCAGTGCCGTCGACACAGTCCACCTGCATGTCACAGCGGTAGTGCGGCGGGATGCAGTACGTCTTGTTCCACACGTACTGCCCGCAAGTCAGCTGGCCGGCTTCACATTCTGGAGGCGCTAAAGACAAAGAAATGCAAGGTAAATACACACGTATAATTAATAACACCTTAATACATCTGGAAACGCTCGCTTCACACAAACGCGAAAACATTACATGAATGGAGACACAGTTTCATTTATTTACGGTATCAATTAAACACATTTAAAACAAAAACCATCTACTCTACGTAAAGTTCAGAAATAAATAATATCTAAAGATAACTAAGTTATAACAGTACATACAGTTTCATCGTAAAAGATGCATTATAGAGTGAAACTTGAGCCTCAAAAAACATTGAACCAACTGCAAACTGCTTGCAAATTCACATTCACAGAGCTAGACCTCAAACGGCAAAATTCACCAAAGGAGTGAACAAGGGTTACAATCTCGAACGGAATGAATCCGGTCATTAGAAGAAGGTTCCTGCAATCAGGGCAGGCTATCAATCAATACGCAGGCCATAAGAGAAAGAAGCAGAGTGTCCATTTCATTATGCGCACGAAAAACTCAGCAAAAAACGGGCAGGAGACAGTTTTAAGGCAATATTTTAAATGAACAAAGAAGTCACTCATTCCCTCTTGATGATAATTATCATAGCATGACAGCTAGACCGAAGTACAGCTGTCTAATGTGTCGATTAAATTGTATCAAGTGTAATTCCTAAATATTAAATTGTATGTAGTGTAATGTCTAAATATTAAGTCTCCTATCCTAATAAATGTTACAATTAATTTCTCGTCCTGGCTTTTTCCAAACAACGAAGCACCTGTGCAACATCTTCTCTTATATCGAAAAGTTAATAATTTCATTTTCAACTCCGACAGTGTAGGAAGCTGGCTCAACTAGCCCCTTAAAATTATTTCACGCTGTTGTCTTACACATTAGACATGTCTTGCTTTCAACACGTTATTAGAACCTAAGCCTTCTGTCCATACCTTAGCGAGGCACTCAACCGTCCGCCTTGAAGCGTCTCCGAGGCGTTCCAAAGCGGCGAGTGTACAACCCGCCTATAATTGAGGCCGAGGTGCAAATCGAGTTTCCGCTCAAACGCTCAAATAGTTTGATTGGGGAGCCCGGTGCTCAAATGAGCCCGTTATTATTGTGTTCTGCAGATTTGCGTCTCGCAATTTAACTTTGTATTATGGATTGGTTTGAGGAATTGTTGAGTGATTTAGTTGGTAGTGGTCAATGTTTTATTGTTATAGCTTGTTCTCAAAGTTAACAAACGAAATCTACGTTATACTTTATATATATAATAAATACCCAATGACAGATTTCGTTTACAATACACACCATACTTAACTTACGTATCAAAATTCAATTTCCCTCCTAAAACTAATTACAACAACTAAATAGGCAATCTAAATTGCAATCAAACACACAAAAGCATATTTGATGATATGATGTTTGTACGGTCAACCGCATGCCAGTAGCAAACAAGTTACACTTGAACTACGAAAACCACCCCTACCTCTACGACATTAAAGTGATGTCAAATTCAAATTATTACCATAGAACTTCGGTGGACTGTACAGGCCAGACTTCACAATGACAACATGTCACCAAAATAAGCTAGTGAGTCAAAAGATTAACAAACTATACTTGGAAATTGTAAAATTTTCGTGTGTTCTGTGTACAGCGAATGTCGTGGCACATTGCAGGCACAAGGGGTGTACTCGGAACTGACACGGGAAAGCTTCAACATAATATATAATTACAAAAATATGTTTGCATTGCTATTATAACAGTATTGTTAGATACTGAATTTAAGAGAATAAGTGTAATTACTATTAAGCTAATGTTTTGACACAATAATCGATAATTTTAAAAAGTTTTAATCGTACGCTAAGGGGAAAAATATCCTACAAATAAATACAGAACTCCCTGATCGAAATCTTGCAACCCGGCCGCCGCGTAGCGTCGTAGCGCTATATCTACGAATGTGCTACGAAACGCTACGCCAGTGCTACGCGTTCTCGGCATTCGTGTAATAACGCAAATTATACATAGATTTCGACACGTCTGGGAAGATGCCAATGACATTAAAAGCTCACAAATTATGATAACTATGGTAATGTGTAATAGTTAATTGTACAGTTGAACAAAGAAATAATAAAAACCCACACTGACATTTCTTTGTATAAACTCCAGCATACCTGACATAAGTTTACTTTTCTACTCGATAACAAACTGCAGTTGTCGCATTTTCCTCCAAGTTATAATACCAGTGCAGTACAGCCGTACGTACTGTGTCAGCAGTAGTTAACTAACTGCCGGCACCGTAGTCAACTATCCGTTCACCCGGGAAATCTACAGATGGACGCGAAAAACTGCACCGCCATTACTCACACGCAGTAACGAGGACGACTGGCGCTCACTGGCGGATGGGCGGCGCGACTCTATGTAGACTAGTTACTGGGGATCTAAATGTTACTACAGTGTTTATAAATTGATGAGACTAATGTACAGATTAACTATAAAGTTCAATTAGGTATCCGTAAATTCAAATCACGACTGTGATTGCTATGACACAGTAAATTGACTAAAATTAATTAATAACTGAAATTAATTATGTATCTAAATAATTAATTTTCCAAACTAAACAAGAAAAAAGGCAAGAATACCAGTGCGAGGAAATATTGATTATTCCAGTCAGTAATATTCGCGGTGCGTTGCAATGGTATCTTCTTATACCGAAAAAGATGAAGAATTATTCATCCCAAGAGTTAATTCCTTACTTTACATTATTTTGATGTAGGTATGCAAGTTTATGCCTTTAAATTTAATTAATCAAACTTAAAAAGCATTCACATTTTCGACACCAATTTTGAGTTTGTCGATAAGTCGCAGGTGAACTGCGTTCTTTACGTGCTGACAATTATTTCAGGCGAGTGCGCCTCGCGCTGTACGATCTGATTGATCGAGTCGGCGCGGAGGCACAGCCGCGGCGCGTTTATTGCGATCCAGTCTGTCCGTGAATGCCAATTATCATCGCCGTGTTGATGTTAATTATGGTCTCGTTTCATTCTCTAGAGTTTTTTTTTACTGAAATGGAGGTTGAATTGAGAGGAACAAGATACTTTTGCAATAAAATTTAATGACAGTCACATTGGATTGTCTTTTCTGTGTGTTTAACGAGAATTAAGTTCGTCATTACACCAGCTTTTGCTGAATATAGTCATATGTTGCATTGCTAATATGTGCAATATTTTCGTTTCCAAGAAAATCCGCTATTGCGGATCTTTTTACTATTAAAGAATAAAAGCGCAGATGCAACACAGGAAACCTTCCATTCTGCCACATAAATACCTACTTATCTGTGCTCTCGTAAATATGTGATTTATTTTAAATTGTTTCCGATAGAGATCTGCGCTGGCTGGCGTCCACCTCCTCAGGCAGGCAAATGCCAAATGTCGCCCACTTCATGTTGATATGCTCAATGTTACGCCAAATTCTAAGGTTGGCAACACTAGCTGGGGAAAGATCAAAGAATGCTGACTGCTGACCCTGGTGATCTAATGTGCTCAGGATTTTCTTCTATCTAATTTAGTTTTGTAAAAGACGGTGTAAGTTTAATTCTGAGAAACGTAGGTGGTGCAGTGGCGGAGGTCTGCTTTCTGCATAAAAGGGGATGAGTTCTATTACTACAATATTCGCACTTATGGCTTACAGGTATTTGTACAAGATTTAGAGTTTAGTCTATGTCCGTGAGTTTTAATTGAATACTTTTGTGTTAAGACTTCTTTTGAAAACGACTTGACAAAATCTCCTCCATAATGAAGATGAAATCAAGCCCACTTACCATTAATCTATCTCGGACTACAATAAACAAGTGAAGCTAACTGTCAGCTATCCATTACGAGTACCTGCCTAGTACCTACGTAGCTACTAGCTAGTAACGACAGCAGCACGTGAAAAACTGTGCGAGAGATATATTGGAGCCCGGCGCCGCCGCGCCGCTCACTATGCGACGACGACGTAAAAGAAGAAAAAAAAGTATTCCGAGCTTGCGATGTGTTGAGTTTCTGTATTTACCACATTTGTGAATTGTGTGTATCAAATTAAAAGCTTGGATAAGATGTTTATGTCGCCAACGTCAAGACACACTCTCCCATCGCCCCATCTATACGATCCCCCAAAGCATATCACTTCGTCTCTTTGTCAAGCGGCGACAAAAGGCTGCAAGTCTGAAAAATGTTAGTGTTTTTGTTATAAATGTACGATACCGTGGATGTTAGAGGATGGATGGCGATGTGTTGACCTCACGGACAGGGCATGTGATGGATAGGTCAATAGCTCGGTGTTTTATATGGGGAGATTAAGCGAGTAATGCGTCGATGTAGAGCTTAAATAAACTGAGATTAGTTTAAAATAGAAACAGGTAACTATTTCTATCTAGACGATTATTTTGGCTACTAACATATAACATAATATTTTTACTTGAGTGACCAACTGGTCACTAAAGTAAAAAAAAAATCATGTTAATTTTAAATATCATTGAAATATTATTTACTGTAACTATAGTAAATAATCTTTCAATGATATTTCTCTGTAAAAAAAGTTACTGCAATTTCATGAAGAAATTCTTAGCTTGTGAAGAAACAATAATGATATTAACAAACAGTTCAACAAGCCCTCACTACTCAACCACCTAATTTGCAACGTCCTCACTTATTAACCCGACAGGTCGCACTCGTATGAACACATAAAACACAATATGTGCGCTGTTTGGCACCGGTTCTACAAATAACAACAATTCGGATGCACGTCCGGGGCACGCGACTGATCGTGACGCGAATTAATACGCAGCGTGACTAAGGATTGTTCTAACAGCGTGATTATTTATAGCGTGAATGGCTAGTTCTGTATACACTCTCATAAATATCGTCATTTGAATACTGGAAGAGGTGCAAACTTTCCGCTTGGAATTTTGGCAGTATAGTCTCTAAGTATTAGAGTAGCTAATTATTGTTTTAATCACTTTTTTCACAGTTGACATGAAAATATAAGTAGGTAACTAGTTATTTTGAGCTTAAACCAGAATTAGGGTGCCATGATTTGTATTGCTTACAGGCAGGCAAGCTTGCCATATTATGGTTATAGTTCGAGTTAACTTTAAGTGTTTTGTAAACAACGCCATTTTAAAGCACAAGGAACAACACGTTAATTTTAAATTTGATGTCAATTTCGAAAGGTACGCTTTAGTTTTATGGCAGTCTCAAAATAATTGTCAACAGTAAAACTGTGAACAATTATAAACATTTCTCACAAAGCCCTAACTTGCAATAGTTAGTAACAGCGATCGCAGTGACAACTGTCATGCTGTTGGAACACACGCAAATATTTGTGCTGAGAAATGATTAATTGCGTCATTAAAGATTCAAATGGCGTAATTACACTGAAACAACCAAGTGGCGGTTTTCATAGCGTGTTTCTGAAATTATAATCTATGCGGTTTCAACAGAATAGCAACTTGTCCCGCTGTAAATACTTATGGCTTTGGAGTAGATTCTTTACAACGTGAAGTGTGTTCCAACGTTCACAATACATTGAGTAGTGTCAATGTTACTTAATTTTTATTGTCATTCAAGTGAATCTAGATGCTTGAAATAGGTAATTCCTGGCTTTAAGCAAGTTATTGCAAATTATTTGAATGATAGGTAGTTATTACAGCACAAGTTTATTTCGTAACAGTCGGTAAGCCGGTATTGTCCAAGTGCCTGTCAACTGCCACACTGGCACAACCCTGCAACTGATCGCGCAACAGAACATAATTCTAACAGCGTGTTTATTGATGGCGACAGCGTGACGTGTTCCATTGACGAACACGTCTTTGTGAACACGGAATGTAAAGCAGTTCACCTGTAATTGTATTCAGTGACGGACGATTCAATTACGTATACTGTGAGGCTATAATGGATTTATTGGAAATTAGGCTTCAGTGTTCATAATTATTAAGATGGTATATACACTACACTTCAGTGGTAAAACTCGCCAGCAGTATTTTTAATAAACCTGTGTAATTAACTAAGGTTGTGATTAAATTAAAAAAGGAACTTATTTACAAACCATTTTCCTATTTACACTATACATTCAGTCAAAAAAGTATCGGGAATGGATGATTTGTTTATGGTTCCAAATTCAAATTTTTGTTTTTTTGTAGTTGTTAGATTGGCACAACTGTTTTCCATTTTGGCGCGGAGTATGAGTTGCATCTGTTATTTATATTAAATACAGTGCTGGTTTTAGTAATATCATATATAGTGTGTATTGCGAATTTCATACTGGACAAAAATATCGAACAAAGAGTTTGTCTTAAATTTTGCATCGCCAATGGAATTTCGTGTTCGGAGTCACTGAAAATGTTACAGAAGGCTTACGGTGAATCGACTTTATCAAAAACTCCTGCTTATGAGTGGTTCAAAGCGTTCAAAAGCGGTCGAGATGTGATGGAAGATTTGCCTCGCTCTGGTAGGCCGTCAACGTCTGCAACTGAAGTTAACATCGCAAAAGTGAAGAAAATAGTGACTGAAAATCCCCATTCAACTCTGAGAAAGATAGCCACCGAACTTTCTATATCTCACGAGTCGATCCGTACCATTTTAACTAATCATTTGGGTATGAAACATGTTGCTGCTCGGCTAGTCCCAAAAGATCTGAATTTTCTCCAAAAACTCAATCGCATGAAAGTCGCTGAGGACATGCTAGAACGAGTCAGTTCGGACCCAACATTCATGAAACGCATTGTTACTGGTGACGAGACGTGGGTTTACGAGTTTGACATGCAAACTAGTCAACAAGCTTCGGAGTGGCGCCTTCCAACTGAACCGAAACCGAATAAACCACGCCAAAGTCGATCAAAAGTCAAAGTCATGTTGTTCTTTGACTATCGCGGTGTTGTGCACTCTGAATTCTTACCGGAAGGTCTAACGGTAAATAAAGAATATTATTTGAGCGTTATGCGGCGTTTAAGAGAGCAAATTCGACGAAAAAGGCCAGATTTGTGGAAAGAAAATTCTTGGATTTTGCACCACGACAATGCGCCTTCGCACAAGGCTATCATTGTGAACGAATTTTTGACCAAACACTCAACAAATACCATCCAGCAACCACCATATTCACCAGATATGGCTCCTGCTGACTTTTTTCTTTTTCCTAAACTCAAATTACCACTTCGTGGCACCCGTTTTCAATCGATAGAAGACATAAAGGAGAATTCGCAGCGAGAACTGAACTCAATTCCGGAAGCAGCGTTTAAAAAATGTTTTGATGAATGGATTATTCGTTGGCGCAAGTGTATCGTTTCTAAAGGAGCATACTTTGAAGGTGATAAAATAAATTTGGATGAATAACAGACATTTTGTGTATTATTGATCTTTTCCCGGTACTTTCTTGACAGAGTAGTATATATAGACATTTTGTGTATTATTGATCTTTTCCCGGTACTTTCTTGACAGAGTAGTATATATAGACATTTTGTGTATTATTGATCTTTTCCCGGTACTTTCTTGACAGAGTAGTATATATAGACATTTTGTGTATTATTGATCTTTTCCCGGTACTTTCTTGACAGAGTAGTATATATAGACATTTTGTGTATTATTGATCTTTTCCCGGTACTTTCTTGACAGAGTAGTATATATAGACATTTTGTGTATTATTGATCTTTTCCCGGTACTTTCTTGACAGAGTAGTATATATAGACATTTTGTGTATTATTGATCTTTTCCCGGTACTTTCTTGACAGAGTAGTATATATAGACATTTTGTGTATTATTGATCTTTTCCCGGTACTTTCTTGACAGAGTAGTATATATAGACATTTTGTGTATTATTGATCTTTTCCCGGTACTTTCTTGACAGAGTAGTATATATAGACATTTTGTGTATTATTGATCTTTTCCCGGTACTTTCTTGACAGAGTAGTATATATAGACATTTTGTGTATTATTGATCTTTTCCCGGTACTTTCTTGACAGAGTAGTATATATAGACATTTTGTGTATTATTGATCTTTTCCCGGTACTTTCTTGACAGAGTAGTATATATAGACATTTTGTGTATTATTGATCTTTTCCCGGTACTTTCTTGACAGAGTAGTATATATAGACATTTTGTGTATTATTGATCTTTTCCCGGTACTTTCTTGACAGAGTAGTATATATAGACATTTTGTGTATTATTGATCTTTTCCCGGTACTTTCTTGACAGAGTAGTATATATAGACATTTTGTGTATTATTGATCTTTTCCCGGTACTTTCTTGACAGAGTAGTATATATAGACATTTTGTGTATTATTGATCTTTTCCCGGTACTTTCTTGACAGAGTAGTATATATAGACATTTTGTGTATTATTGATCTTTTCCCGGTACTTTCTTGACAGAGTAGTATATATAGACATTTTGTGTATTATTGATCTTTTCCCGGTACTTTCTTGACAGAGTAGTACATATTGCATAGAATTTTAACGGTAACCCTCGGGAAAGAGAATAATTTCTCCTTTTGATGTGAATCAAGTGAATCAATCAATCTGCCTGGCGTTTTCCCAACTATGTTGGGGTCAGCTTCCAGTCTAACCGGATGCAGGTGAATACCAGTATTTTACATTAAGCGACTGCGTATTTTACCTCCACAACCCAGTCAGCGCAACTGGGTATTACGATACCCCTTCGTAAGACTGGCTGTCAGACTTACAGGTTTTTGACAACCCGTAACGACTGTCAAAGATGACACGAATGATAGCCGGAACTAACGGCCTAACGTGCTTTCCGAGGCATGGAGGAGTCTCGATATGTAAAGATGGTCACCCATCCACGGACCAACCCCGGCAAGCGTAGCTTAATCGTGGATAATGGATCGATCCGTGCAGGTGTTATTACTTAGCTACGAGCTCCAATAAAGAAGTGAATAATGAAGGTATTCCTGAATATCGTTTTAATAAAATTCCGAGCTGGTCTTCAAAGGTGTGTGTCGAGGGCACGATGTGCCGCTCTGGTTAAAGGAAAAAATAGTAGGAGGGGGAGGGGATGTGGCTGCAGTCGCCCCAGGGATTGTGATACCTGAAACATTTCTAAGTAAAAGGCTCAAAGTCTATTGAAATTGGTGATTGTAATAAAAATAGGTCAGATTTTGCTTTGTGAGATTTCGGTCTGGCCGAAGTCTCTATATCCACAGCAGGCTAAAGGACTTGCATTTATTTGACCTTCAAAACCTGTAACTATAAGTAAAACTGCATTTTCGGTACGATTAGTTGATTAGAGGCTTTATCACAGCAGCGGAACTATTAATTAGGATTTTAATGTTTCATTTAAAATTATTCTTGTTAAGAACTCGTCAGGGACCAATGGAGACACACAGGTACATTTGGATCGGTTATAGATTAGACAGGATTTTTAGTCACGTCCTAAAATCACTTGCACCCGGCCGGGCATGGGGTCGTGTTACCTAGTTCCGGCACTAACACACGACTGAACATGGAGCCATTGCGATCCTTCCTTGGGTAAGAAACAGTTGAAGAAAAAGACAATTAATAATGTAGTTAAGAGGTGTCTCCAAAGCTGAGAAATTAGTGCCACTTTCTAAACAGAGAAGTTAGAGGCTCAAGTTTTCCAATACGTCTTAAATTTATAATTATAATTCTCAGTATAACAACTACAGTAACATTATTAAAAGAAGCTGCTAAAAGGCTAATAAAATAAGGCAAGTACTCACGGCACGACTGGAACTCGTCCTCGCCCTTCTCGCAGTCGCGCTGGTAGTTACACACCCATAGCGCCGGTATGCACTTGCCCTCTGGACACCTGAACATGCCACTCGGGCATATTGTGTCACCTGTGGAAAATTAACACAGTGTTAGGAGGTTAATGTTATTCAAAGAAGAAATAGAAACAAACAAAACTTTATAATAATACGTGTTAATATCCCAATTGAAACAAGAAAACTAAAACAAAATAAAAGTTATGAGCACACCTAATTTTTCGGAAACAAATCAATTAGACCCAGAAATTGTTTACATGAGAATAACACACATACACATTATATTAAGTTGCACTAAAAAGTAATTTACTACGAAGATAACATAAAAATGGAAATACTAAAAAAAACAACACACAAAAACAGCCATCTACATTCTACATCAAAATAAAATAGGTACTTTTAAAACAAACACCTCCCAAACGATCGCGTCTCGTCAATCGCACGACAAATCGCATATCTGTTCCGCTCCTTACGCCGGATGCTCAGCTAATGTAATCAGCTTACGTCAATTTGTCGTGTTACCGTCAGAATGGAGTTACGCGCCGCACGTGATCGTCGCGACGGATGTACGGGATCCGTGGTGCCACACAGAACACCAGGCTTACCTGAATAACAGCATTTTCGACATCGTTGTGGTGACGAGATATAATACCTTCTAAGTTATCTGCGTCGCTATAAATCTTAGCGATCCTTAGTTATTATCGTCAATTAACAGTAAAACTTTTAACAACTCCTTGTTCTCAAAGAAACTTAATTGTGGTCAAATATTGCAAAGTTAAATGTTGAGAACAGAATTAAAGATCTTTTTAAGACAGAACTGTACGTTTTATCTGAGTTCGTTTTTTGTAAAATGATTATTTTATCTAAGTAAGTATACAAAAAAAATCGTAGCGAAATCAAAACTGTACATTGAATAATAAAAAAAAAATTGTTATGATTGTAATATCGAAAATATAGGTTTTCGAATTATTGTCTATTTGTATGAATGCATGGTCTAGAATCACGCAAATACTTCTGGATAGATTTTGTTCAAATCTTGCATTGAAGTCCGGTAAGTCTACGGGATATAAATGATCACGCTATTTGCTATGGGGCGAGCAATATCACTTTATGTTCATATTTTTCTATAATTTACTCCGCAAAATGTAATAAAAGGACGAGCCAAAAGATAAAAAATACAGATAATTACAGATTACACCTTTTAAACGATTATCATACCTTGACGTAGCTAAGCATTCCATCATCATGAAATATATAAAAACGGCTATTTTAGACAACTTTCAGGAAAGTAAATAACTTACCAGTTAGGCTTATACTTTGTAAACCAAATTTCTAAAAGTTTGATTCCCAACAGCTGATATATTTTAAAGTTTTTTTTTACATTTTGCTATACCACTATGTGATAGTTTGTTCATAGTTTTTTTTTATAGTACGTACACAGAACACATTAAATAAAGTCTCTTCTGTCATCTATGGTTATCCTGTATTCCCGTTGTCCCCGTTGATCATGTCCCCGTTAAAGGGGACAAAGGAAAAATAATAAAATAATTAAAATTACTTCCCGTTGTCCCCGTACGCAGTCCCCGTTAAAGGGGACAAAGGGAATTTAATATAATAATTAAAATTACTTCCCGTTGTCCCCGTTAATTTATTGTAATATATACTTTCAAATTATGCCCGTCGAGTTAGAATTAGAAGTGAGAGTGCTTTAATAGAGAGAGTATTGTAGTTATACAAATGCCTATATACTCGGTTAAATTTTAGTCGTTTTAATCCCCTTAAGGGGTCATTGTACACATTATAACGAGCAACTTTTACTATGGGACCGAACCTGAAATCGCAAAAAAATAATCAGATTTTCAGTACATTTATGTTATCCTAACTCGTCAAAATGTACTGCACAGCTGATTTTTTTTTCGCGATTTCAGGTTCGTTCCCATAGTAAAAGTTGCTCGTTATAATGTGTACAATGACCCCTTAAGGGGATTAAAACGACTAAAATTTAACCGAGTATATAGGCATTTGTATAACTACAATACTCTCTCTATTAAAGCACTCTCACTTCTAATTCTAACTCGACGGGCATAATTTGAAAGTATATATTACAATAAATTAACGGGGACAACGGGAAGTAATTTTAATTATTATATTAAATTCCCTTTGTCCCCTTTAACGGGGACTGCGTACGGGGACAACGGGAAGTAATTTTAATTATTTTATGATTTTCCCTTTGTCCCCTTTAACGGGGACATGATCAACGGGGACAACGGGAATACAGGATAAATATCAACATAGTATCACGTAGTATTGGCTAGGCAGCGCAGTAGGTACACACACATTTCGCCAATTATATTTAAGTGCCATGAAATAGAGGGCGAGGCCTTTGACTACTCTTTGGTTATAATAAAAATAGATTTGTAATCTTGTAGATATAAAAGGAAACCATATTGGCTGATCGACTAAACTATAAACACATGCAACTCAAACCACTGAACGGATTGGACTAAAATTTGGCATACAGATGGTAGGATTATAATAGGTATGGAATATACCTATGCATCCGCTATTCTATGAAGTCACGGGCATGAACTCCACAATGCCACATCAATTCGCGTATTTTACGTACGGAAAAAATAAACAAAATAAATAAAAAGTAAACTATATAATAATAATAATCTGTAAGAATGCAACAGTATACTGAATGTTGCATACTTACAGGTCAGTGTAGAGGCATTAAGCCGTAACATGCAGCAACACAGGCGTTCATATAATGAGTTTTAGTATTTAACTATTCATATTTACGGAAAAAACTCCCACGTCATAAATTTATTAAGGCTGGGATATCATCCAATGACTGCTCCCGCTCTGGGTGGAGCTACCTGCATTTATAGTCGCAACTAGATTTAAATACCGTACAACTGTAGTTGGTTATTCCCCAACTACCAACATTTCGTCATTCCCGGTGCAGAGCATAATATGAAGATAATTCCTCGCTCATCACCGATGAAAACAACGCGGCTTTGAACTAATGCGAATGTCGATAACGGCATTGTAATTCCCATCCCACAAAAACTATGATATTGCACCTGGCTACACCACCAATGTTGCCATTTAATTACCCAATCATGATTCCTATACGCATCTAAGCCGATATTAAAACCACCAATTTGTGTACCGTTATTCGTAGTAATATCAATGTATCAGAATATTGTATACCATATTTTTCACGCATTATACCAGGAGCAGCGAGAAGAACACTGTTTCTATACAAATCTAACCTATCATTTTAAACTATGTTCAACTCGCCACCTCCGAAAACAATAACCAACTCATCTAAAACACTAAAACCGTACACTTATTTTGTCGTACGTCC
Organism: Hyppa rectilinea; assembly: GCA_951799385.1. Classification (NCBI taxonomy): domain Eukaryota; kingdom Metazoa; phylum Arthropoda; class Insecta; order Lepidoptera; family Noctuidae; genus Hyppa; species Hyppa rectilinea. The sequence goes on from OX637317.1 coordinate 525,549, forward strand.
ACTTCTCTCATACCTCCTCCCCCCTCTACCGTGGCGCCCCCTACCAGCGCCGGCCCGTCACGTGATCGCGTTAAATCCTATGTGTTTAATTAATGCGTCGGTAATCCCTTTGAAAATGTGGGCTGTTTACTATGAAACAAAAATATGTAGGTATTAAAATTACGATGGCACAAATTATATGAAAATTGTGCAGTGATCCCGACACGACATGACACTAATACCTATCTACATTTAGTAAGTTATGTATATATTATGTGCGTGTAGGACCACACAATGTAGGGTCCCGTAGTTGGGATGAGTTTCAGCCATGACCATACTTAACATTGTGGTTGAAAAACATGTTCCCCCCTACATTCCAGATGAAAATGAAAGTTTGTACGCACAATATTGAGAGAATTACCATGTTATTTAAAGGCCATAGACTCCTTATAGGTTTTCCTGTAATCTATAAGTGTAGAACAATTTTATGTATTTTTTTAAAATTTAAGGTTCTGTAGGAGATCTTCGGAGATAAAGGCATGGGTAACAGTCAATATTCTTCCATTTTCTTAAATACCTTTCAAACTATCTATTTTAAAATTATACTAAAAACAAGAACTTTTTACAAAAAAAAAAACATAAATTGAAAAGAAACTATAATTTCTGAAGTCGGTGGCAAAATCTAAAATACGAAACCAAAGTCACCGACTTCAAAAGATTAAAGCAAATTCTTAAATTTTAGTGTTTATGTTCGTGTATCTGTTTTAGGAGTCGGTTATTTAGGAGTCGGTAAATAACCCGTACAAATTTTAATACCACTGCCTGCCAGCAGCAGGAAGTTATTTTAACATCATCCACCTAAGCTAAGTGGAAAAATGCCTATGTATTATTGAAGCTAACTAAAAATTACTCAAGAATCGTTACTAAAATTTATAAGGAATTACCGCGCAAGCTTCCTCTTCAAAACTAAAAAAAATCAAAAGCAGTGCACAATGGACGAAAATATAAATGAACTCGATTAAAAACATACTTGAGACAAAAAAAAATAAGCCCTTTCATTTGATAATAATTTAATTTTCTGACTTGGTCCCCAAAAGTTATGCCTATATTCAAAAAATATTTATTTACGGAAAAAGTCCGCGTTTGGTTCACAGAAATTGGCGTGTGTACCTTTCCACGTAATCGGTTTATTAGAGCGGAGCAAATTGACTGTGCCAAACGTACAAAAAGACAGACACGAGTGATCCTATGAGCGATGTCCTTTTCTATATTTTTTATTCGTACCCTAAAATTTGTGTAAAAGAGCGTCTTATTACCAAATTAACAAATAAGGTTAATGTAAAAGATAATTTCATTGCGACAACAAGAGCACTCAAAACAGAAATAAAAATAAAAACATAAAGAGCCAATGTTTTCGAGACAGACAATAATTAACTTTGCGAGTTGAACATAAACCGTCTAAATTATTGTAAGATTTCGCCGACATTAAGAGGAAATTAACTTGAAGATAACAAAGTTAAAGATTTCTTACAAACTCAATTCCTTTGTAAGAGATATGCGTGTGTCCGAAGATTTTAAGGAGTTTGCGGGCCCGGAAATTAATATTACATCTGGCATGCGACTCAAAGTTAGCTAAATTCTTATTATTGTTCTTTCTTCATAACAATCCCAAACCTTAAACTAGAGTGTAATGTCAAAGTGTTCATTTACACATATTCAATGTATTTTAGCACCCTAATTGCTGTTGTCATTAGGCCACATCAATAAAACGAATAGTACTAACAGCACCAAATTACTTACAGACACCAATGTGAAAACACACTTCAATCTTTCAAACAATTCAGAATCTTCACCATGTTATTTGTGTACATAAACTCCACGAGACTTTACTTAATAACTGCTGAAACCACAAATATTTAACTTAAAAAGTTGAGAGTAACAGCATTTTCCTGAAGCAGACGCTTTACGAAGCTTATAAAGTGAACATGATACTGCTTAGTGCGTGTAACGAAACGCGTTGAGGGAATAATAATGGCCGACCTGAAGTGAAAAGGCGGGAAAACGGTGAAGAACGTTGTTTATTGATGCACGCCTCAAAAGAGACACACCTCAACAGGGTTCATGACATATTTATAAATAACAATTTAAAGCATCTATGATGATGGTTTAAATTGTGATCCATATTTTACCAACCATGTTTGCATTTATTAGGAACATAATGATGAATAATAATGAACGTTTTTGGTCCCGACATTTTGACAGCAAAAACAAAGCATTCATATTCATGGTGGATTTCGGAAAACTGGCATTGTAGAAATAAATGAGAACCTAATTTGCCACGTTGTTGATAAATTATGAAGAAAGAATCATGATTATTTACCAACTAAGACTCTTTGAACCGCGTAATCTTTATTTCGGCACGAGATGTAAATTCACACGTGCAGCACACGTCCGCAAAGGTTAAAGGTCGAGTCAGTGATGGCGGCGCGAGCAACGTTGAAAAATGGCGCCAATCTCACGCTGTTCGCGCGCCACGCAGATTTGAATTTAGAACGGAGAAAACACCGATTGATTTACAGCCGCAGCAACATTCGGTTTTAAAACGCGTGTTTTAAAAAGATACAAAAAGTTCACAAAGTCTCCGGTATTTCAGGATTAAGTCAGTGATTTATGTGGAATGGCGTGTCGGCTATACGTGTTGGTCCTGGCTCTGTAAAAAAAAATCGCTCTCTATGTATAAATATTGAATGCGTCTGTATTTGCCAGTATTAAGTAAATAGTCCAAAAAAACCTCAAAGGTATACAAATTATGCAAATGGTAAAACATTCACCTTGCCGCAGTACAACGAAATTTAAACCTGAACACAATATCTAGCTTCCCAAAAGCGTCATTTGAAAATAACGTGTAAAATATCGTTATTAAAACAGGTCTCGGCTAACACAGCCGTTATTGCTCTCAGGTTGGGCCGAACCCGAGCCCGACATTTATACTGAAACAATTCCGCCCCTCAGAGAACTTGAAAATTAACTTCTTTACCGTCTCCCTTGTAACGTCGCAGAGTTGTCTTCCAGTTAAATGAAATTCATTGCGCTGATTTAATTTTGCAATGGATTTTTTACGGGTAGGTAGAGAGTTTTTCTTGGCGCCCAACGTGGGACCAAGTAAACTTGTAATATCGTTGCAAATAATGAATTACCCAATTGTAGTAATTGCAAGCAAGTTTTCTATTCTAAGCTCGTCCTATCACATTCCGACATAATTTTCCTAAGAAAATCGCCCCGAAACTTTGGTGCGAAAGAAAAAACATGACTAATACATATCAATCGTGGTTACCTGACATAATGAAAAGTAGCCGGCGCACGTACAGCCGCGCACGTACCGACATGAAAGCAATAAAGTGTGTAATGCGGTACACAATTATGACACATGGTCGGCAAAATTGGTGTGTTGTAGCATTCGGAGTCAAAGATCAGACGTTATTTGGAGTAAATTAGACATGATACTGACGTGTTTCCATTATGCTAAGGAAATGTATAGCAGCAAATGTTTCCGTAAGGCATTCATACATTTAAACACCTTTTGTAATACAATTCTCATTCTTCATAACGGGAATACTTTAGCTCCTTGCTTTTAGCTTACAATGTTCCAAATCTCTCATTAACACGCTTTTATTAGCTTACGAGTAGCATGTATGTATGTAACAGAATTTTCGAACGTGATTTTGATAAAATATTATCCTGAGTAAGACCTTCAGGATTAGCGACTTTCCAAGCCCGATACCCGGTAGAGTCTTTGTGCCAAGATAGCGTTTAATAAAGTAAATAATAATTGTCTTACTTAAGTTATTTTTATTTGTTTTTTTACAGTGATGCATTCGATGAAATGGTTAGATTACGAAATAGATCATAGAACAATTTGGCAACCTGTATTTACAAACGATGCCTCAATTTGCCGATTATTCATTGCTACGACGCGGCGACGGCGGCGTTATCATCGTTTTAAAACTATGAAAGCAATGATAAATAACAGTAAAAAAACACGCTTTATTAAAAAAGCACACTAAAAACTAGAAAATAATTTTCAATAAATTTAAATTAATTTAATTTATTTATTTATTCTTCAGGGAAGGACTGCTCCAATCTACTCGCAACCACACGGTTACCCGTGACATGACGCCCGCAAGCCTGAGCTGTGCGCCTGGCGGATCTCCTACTATTCCTGCGAGCAGAGAAGCTTACCTACGCTTGCCACCTCCACCCAAGGACGGTACCCTTCCTGTCTTAACATGTAAAAGTGCTCTGAATAGTAATTGTGACCTACCCACAACTTAGTCCTCTTTGAAATTATAAACCTATCTAAGTGTTTCTTTTATCTCTGGACGCTACCGGAGTAATAATTGCCGCACGTAAATAACCGCTCTATGATATCTTCGCGCTAAATAATATACATTTATTGCAACACAAGAATTGCTATTTCTATTGGCCTCAGTTCGTTCGCTGGAAATACATCTAAATATTAAACAATAGTATCCTCACTAAATGACAGATATCTCCAGCCATTCTATAGTAATCTAGACCCAAACTAATTCGCCATTTAATTCAATAAGGCGGGTATCAATGTAAGTAGTATCTATTTACCTTAACACCGCCATTTTGCTGGCTCGTTAGCTTGGCGGGACCGTTGCCATCTTTTATTCAACAGACCGATGAACGACTCAATGTGAACGAATGAACGGCGGGGATTGGTAAGCGTCACAACCCTATACAACTATCACTTACAGGTTGAAAAAACCCTCTCCGTATGCACGTAAGGTTGTTTTTACTGTGACTTTACACAGAAATGGGGCTGTCAATTTTGATGAGCGAGGACTTGAAGTAGTTTTTTTTAAGTATACAGGAGTGTGAATGGTTTAGTTGACTTTACGTGTCCCGTCTATCGAACTTGGTAAAGATGGAAATCGAATCTTCGAGAAAATTCCAGAAGTCAGGTAGTTAGTTTAAATTTAGCAGTATGCATTTGAATAAGGGTTTTTGGAAATGTAGGTATGTACTAAAGTATCAAACTTTATGGAAATCAGAGGATAACTCTAGTTGTGCCGACCATCGATGATCCCATGCAAATTCTGAAGTTGACAAAGGGATTTCCTATTGTCAAACGCTCCTAACTAAGCTGGATAATGGCGAGCTTTGGAAGTACTTAATACCCACAATCACAGTTTTCCTTTCAGTAGCTAATCAAATAATTTATTATTTTCTATAGGATTTCCTGTTTAGAAACGAAAGAATTGGGAGGGGTGGTGTTTCAATGTTTTTATCATTTTCTCAGTGGTTCTGTTGTTAATATTAAAATCATATTATTTTGAAAAAGTCACTAAACGTTCCTGAACAAATGATCGTCACGCTAAACGGTTTTACGAGTGAGACATCAAACTTTTTATTACGTGTTTACGCCGTCCTTTGGCAATTTTATTGTAGTCAGTGTTGCCAAATATTGTATTATCTATTTTCCCTTACTACTCACTATAAGCCTATGAAAAGCCTTCTTTAAAATAAATATTTTAATAGAAAATATAAATCGATTTTTCCGGTGGACACTACGTCTGCGTCCGTTTTCGAAGGAATTAAAAACAGCTTGTCAGCTTTTTATTCAGCTTTGTTTTGTATTTTTATTCTATAAAAGCATTTACTGCAATTTTACTTTTAAATTTTCTATTTGTAGGGACTATATTTTTCGGTAGCTAACTCGTCATCTTCCCGCCTAGTCCCACGTGACTCGTGGCCGGCGCATTACGTTTTCTTCTTTCACTCTGCCGTGTTAACCGTCACGCTTTCTTTAGTCCAGTAAACAAATAATAGGTCTTAGCTGCAGTGAATCATTGTAATGTCAAGAGCCCTATTAGAAATGAGTCAGTAGCAAAATGTAGGCGCCTTTTTATATGAATGTTTAATTCATTTATAGAAACTAGGATATAATAGAAATAGTTCAAAATCTGCTGCAATCAATTTATTAAATTTTCAATCTTTTCACTTTTACGACCAAATGAGCTATTATTGTAATGTTACAGTTAAGACTTAAAACCACAAAGTGTTTTTAATGGGTTCAACAGCCCGAAATTGCTGGAGAAAACAGGACCGTAATCCTAGAGTGATAAGGTCTGTATTTCCAAGTATTGCTGAGGCAGTTAACCTAGAAGTACTAAGTACTAATTCAGCTGCTAACAATTTAACACACAAAGATTCTGTTCTCTTTAGAAATATTAAATAAAGTGACAGACGGAGATAGTCGACGAGGTCAACGAGTGGGCGTTGAAGCGCAATACAATTAAAGACTTGCAAAGTCTGAAAAAGCAATCAGAAGTGATACAAATTAATAGAAATCGAATCCTGAAGTATTTATGTTATATTTCCCACAAATATAACATAAATACTTCAGGATTCGATTATTATTTCAATTATATATGTAGCTCGCAGGTTTTATTATAAGTAAACATTATATTTCTAATTCTAAATTCAGCTGTATGAAATTATGTGTAATTACACGAGGCGACGTTATTATATTTTTGCGTACATATTTTATTAAACGCGTTAGGTTATAACAGCGTATTTCTTGTCCATAGGAACTTGGCTTCCATTTATACTTCCCTACTGACGTTTAATTTAGCGAGAAATTTACGATAGGTCCGGCTGTTTTTTTAATAAACCCACGCAGCTGAGCAACCCTTTAGATGTTTGTGGGCCTGTGCAGGCTTGTAGTATCCGTGAAGTGTCATAAGTTGTGCCAGACCATCCTCTTTAGTCCTTAAACGAGGAAGCAAAGAGAGAAATTTTCGTATTCTAAAACTGTTCCTAATAATATCCATCGATTGAATAATCCGTTTAAGTAGACTGCAGCGGCCACCGATAAGAATCGCGGCGGAGACTCTAATTACCACTTTGCACTTAATGGCGAGTCCCTGAGCTGTGAGCTCCTGATTCCTATCGTATTGAATCCTCTCTTTAAGCGCTTTCTGTAATGACCGGCAACTGTTGGCTTTGTTTCAACTGCTTTAGATTGTTTTTGAGGTGTTTCTTTGGCTCTTTTAGTGTTATTTATTTTTGGAAGTACCGAAGGCTACTTCGGGATTTAATTCAAATCAAAACTGGGTTTCAAATACATACAACCTCAATTGTATTATACGCTGAAACTGTGACGTTGATCTTAAACCGACAATATTTGAAACTTTTCATCGCAAATGTATCATATTTTTGAGAAATACATATATTCAAAGTCTATGGACCAAGACATGAAAAGATTGCAGAAGTGCTCAATTCGTTTCAGGCCTTAGGCTATCGAGTGTCGCATCTCAGCTTGGGTTCTTTTACATAATATATTATCTGGAAAGACTGACTTCAGCATTATGTGATCGAAGATTCGAAATGCTTTACTTTTAAAATAAACGTACCAGCCGTCAAAACAATAGTTATTTGTTATGCAAGGCTGCAAAGTTGATTTTTGGCGCGAGTACTTCTATTGAAACCTGAGTAAGCGAGGGATTAGTGAGAATTTAATAATTGTTTTAAGAAAAAAACTAAAAGTATCAACCCTAAATTTGTATTTAGTGACTGGGCCACTAAAGGACTCAGGAAAAGTAGGGAAAGACTTTTCGAGCTTTATGGCCTTAAGCCTTTTATTAACACTGAATCTTTTAATAAGTATGTTGCTACCTACTCAAAAATTTTTAAGAAAACTTGTAAAGCAGCTAAATCCAAATACATTAGCAACAAGGTTAAATCAGCAGAAAATAAAATAAAGACGGTTTGGAAAATTATCAATAACGAAACGAACAGGAGCAAAAGACATAGTTCTGATTACGTACTGGAGACGTCATGTGGTTCCATTTGTGATAGCAAACAAGTAGCTCAAGAATTTGTAAATTTCTTTACCAGTATTCCCCTAAAAACTACTGAAACTCTAAATTCCTCGCCTTCCCTCTCTTTTGATTTAGTAAAGGCAAACGTTTCAGCCTGCCTGATTGAATTCAACTTTAAGCATATTAACCCCATAGTAGTAATTAAAACTTTTAAACAAATTAAAATCAAATTGACCGAAGATCTTTGGGGAATGTCCAGTAAAGTCTGCACCTCGATCATTGAGACGATAGCACCTTATTTAGCGTTCATATTTAATTTATGTGTGGATCAAGGCATCTTCCCGGATTTAATGAAATACAGCAAGGTAATACCACTTTTCAAATCCGGGGACAGTAAAGACACCAATAATTATAGACCCGTATCCGTGTTGCCGGTTTTCAGCAAGATCTTTGAAAAGATAATGCTTAATCAAATGCTTAATCATTTTAACACGAATAAAATACTTAACGATCAACAGTATGGTTTCACCAAAGGACGTTGTACAACTGACGCTGGTGTGACCTTATTAAAACACATTTTCAATGCGTGGGAAGAGGCTCAAGACGCCATCGGAATCTTTTGTGACCTCTCCAAGGCATTTGATTGCGTTGATCACGAAACCTTGCTGTTGAAGCTAGAGCATTACGGACTTGGAAAACTTGCGCTTAGTTTGGTAAAATCTTATTTAAACGATAGACAACAGCAAGTTCAAATAAAAGGCGTCAATTCACTCGGTTTAAAAGTAAAAATGGGTGTGCCACAAGGTTCTATATTGGGTCCTTTCCTCTTTTTAGTATACATAAATGATCTTCTCCATTTACTAAAAAATCAACCACAAATGGTGTTATTTGCTGATGACACTTCTTTAATTTTTAAAATAGATAGACGTGCTAAAAATGTTGACGACGTAAATAACGCCCTACTGCAGGTCCAAAATTGGTTCACTGCAAATAATTTAGTATTAAATGGAAAAAAAACTAAGTGCATAATATTTTCTTTACCAAATGTAAAAAGTAGTGATTGTGAGATAGTATTGAATCAAGAGAAACTAGAATTTGTCGATAAAACTGTTTTCCTAGGGATCACGCTCGACTCAAGGCTACAATGGGGTCCTCATTTAACATCTCTTTCAGGACGGCTAAGTTCTGCAGCATATGCTGTCAGAAAGATTCGTCAATATACTGATGTAGATACCGCGAGGCTAGTCTATTTTAGCTATTTTCATAGTATCATGTCTTACGGTATTTTACTTTGGGGCCGAGCTGCAGACGTCGACTCAATTTTTATTCTGCAGAAAAGAGCTATCAGAGCCGTATATAATATCCGTAGGCGCGATTCTCTAAGAGAACGGTTTAAGGTTATTAACATCATGACTGTACCTTGTCAATATATCTATGAAAACATCATGTACGTAAGGAAAAATCTGCATCTTTTTAGTAAAAGAGGTGAAAGACACAATTATTTCACTAGAAATAGGGACCAAATAGTTCAGCCAGGTTTCAGGCTGGCAAAAGTAGATTCTTCTTTCATGGGGTTCTGTTTAAAATGTTACAATAAAATACCTCCCCACATTCTTGAACTTAACGAATCAAAATTTAAATCCTGTATAAAACGCACACTATGCAGCCAAGCGTATTATAAATTGGGAGATTACATTGCTGACAAAAATGCTTGGGTCAATGCTAGTCCAGCTCCACAAGGGCGCACCAACTAATTGCTAAAAACTGTTGGAGCTGCGGAAGAGAAGAACAAAAAAACTATCTTTGCATTGTATAAATTCAATCTCTTAATATTGTATAATTGCTTAGCACATATGTGAGTACTATGTACCTACTATAAAGCGACTATTTACTGGATACGTCTTTCATTGACTTGAATGTGCCCTGGCGGCTGAGAGTATGCCATGCTCACTTTAATGTCTCGCTGATGGTGGCGTGTGTGTTGGATCATTTAGCTCCCTTCAAAATGGTTGAGCTGAATGGTGCTAATATATGCGTCATGTTCGTGAACGGGCGCTGTCAGTAGGGACTGGTCATCTCTTAGCGACTAGGGCTTGTTCTAATTTAATTTTTGAATAGTTTTTACATATTTTATATCGGATGCTTTTAACGTTCTGCATCGTTCTCACATGTATAATACACACATCAAAAGTGTCTAGGGATCAACATATATTTTTGCAATAACTTTTCTCTTGATTGATATTAATTTAAATTTTCTTTAAGGATTCATCAAATAAAGTGTTTTCGTTTGTCACAGTAACGATAAACCAAGTCACCTTTGCATTAATAAAGAAATTTGCCATTTTCCTAATAAAGGGATTTTTGACATTTGAACCACTAACATTAAAGTTCGAAAAAAAGACTGAAATAACAGTTTTCTTTAAAATTTTATTGGGTAACTTAAACAATTAATAATCCGTGTTTCTACCGCGAACACTAACAACACAAGAACATCGGTTTGGCATACTCAAAATGAGTTCATCCAAATCACGCTGTGGAATGGCCGCCCATATTCGTTGCAACAACAAAAAAAGGTCTTCTTGCAACTGGATACCCTCCATATTCGGCAGAGCTCTTCTCTGTAGCATATCCCATGCATGCTCAATCGGGTTCAAGTCTGGCGACTGAGCAGGCCAGGGCAGGACATTGATGTTAGCTGCGGCGAGAGTCTGTCTTACAACTCTTGCGGTGTGCGGTCGTGCATTATCATGCATTAACTGAAATAAGGGACCGATTTGCACTTGTAGAGGAACGATGACGTCAGATACAATCGTCTCAGCATAAATTTGAGCGTTGAGGTTGCCTCTGATCCAAATCAACTCAGTTCTTCCGCCGATCTTCTTCCGATCGAATCCGAAATACCCGCCCATACCATGATGGTTCCACCACTATAAGGATGGACTTCCTGGCAGGATTTTAATCGCTGTTGGCGTCCAGGGGTTCTCCAGTGTCGTATACGTCTTGTATCCGGTCTCATACCAAAACGAGACTCATCAGAAAAGCACACGAAACGCCATTGTTCTTCTGCCCAATTTCTGTGTTCAAGAGCCCATTGATATCGAATCCTACGATTGTGCATTGCTATAGGTGGTACCCGTAGCGGTCTTCGGGAATGAAGGTTCACTTCATGCAAGCGGTTTCTGACTGTTTGGTCGCTAATTAAGTTCCCTGAAGAGTGATGAAGCCTCACGGCTAACATCATGGCGGTTATTGTTGGAGCTCTTCGAGTTAAGATTTGAATGTATCGGTCTTGTCTCCGTGTGGTGCAGCGATACCGTCCTTCATGGCGCTCAGCCACGGTACCAGTGCTTCGGTAACGTGTCCAAAGTCGACTGATAACACCTTTTTTTGTTGTTGCAACGAACATGGGCGGCCATTCCACAGCGTGATTTGGATGAACTCATTTTGAGTATGCCAAACCGATGTTCTTGTGTTGTTAGTGTTCGCGGTAGAAACACGGATTATTAATTGTTTAAGTTACCCAATAAAATTTTAAAGAAAACTGTTATTTCAGTCTTTTTTTCGAACTTTAATGTTAGTGGTTCAAATGTCAAAAATCCCTTTATTAGGAAAATGGCAAATTTCTTTATTAATGCAAAGGTGACTTGGTTTATCGTTACTGTGACAAACGAAAACACTTTATTTGATGAATCCTTAAAGAAAATTTAAATTAATATCAATCAAGAGAAAAGTTATTGCAAAAATATATGTTGATCTCTAGACACTTTTGATGTGTGTATTAATATGAACTATGTAACCAATATTTTGTAACCATATTTTGTTTAAAAGAGTGTCCATGGAGTTTCTTGCCCGTTCTTCTCCATAGGTACCTACTGCTTTGGAATGGGCAACTAGCTTCATCTCTCTGACTGACCGACACCTTGACAATTCAAAAGTGCCTGTAATTGGTTTATTTGAAATAAATACTTTGAGTTTGAGTTTGATTCTAGGGTTGAACCATGAGCGAAGCGAGTGGTTCAAATATAGAATCCTGAGCGTAACGAAGGTTTCAAAGGTACGAGACGCAGAAAAGCTTTGCTGCCGAGCGCAACACACAATTTTTCACCTCACTACAGCGAGGAAACTGCTAGGTGCAAGAAAACAGGTGTTGTTGAGTTTTATTTTGTTCGAGCGTCTCAGATACATTGACTCATGTGAAGAAAATAACAGATACTTGGCAATGTATCTTATGAGTTACATAGAATATCTCCAAAATTAAATACCCTGTATTTTGTTCTATATCCTACTTGTCCTCTAAGGATAATGGAAGAAAAAAACTAATTTAATACAAATAACGAACTAATTTAATTTAATACATAAGTATTTATTTTTGCCAAGCAAAGGATTAAATAACATATTATATTAGTATTTATTTTATTTATAAAATTAGACTTAAATTACTACACAATTGGGTATTTGACAGGGTAGTATTTTTATGGCATATTCAAATGTGACGTCACAGATTTTTTTAATCAAATGGAATACTTATTAACATTAATTCCAATTTTACAATTATATCCTCGCAAAATATTTAATTTCTGTACTGTGATGAAAGTTTTTAAAGTGAGCGGTATTATTTAATATTTTACTTTAGACCGTGTCATGCATTTTCAGTGGACTGGCAGTATAGAAAATTATTAAATAGAAAGGTTCGAATTTTAAAAACTCTTTCCACGCTAGAGAGCAAAAAGCGATTTTCGGCTCAGATTTCGAATGACAAACAGACTCTTTCCGAGCCTGTGAGGTGAAAAAGAATTTAGCAACTGTCATTAATTCAAAATATTGTGCTTTCTCGCACATATTTCCTTGAAGTGTCAAAAACACGTATTCTGTAGACAGCACCGATAATGTATGAAGGTACATGGTTGATGGCGAGGTAGTCGTCACGCTGATAAATGAGGCATATAAACATTAAGGAGCGCAGCGCGCCACAGGTGGCGGCGAGCACCCGCGCTACCTGAGGCTTGAGACGAAGTCGAGAGCGTTCATACGAGTATTTATACGAATTAATTAACATTTTCTATGAATAACTTTACTATCTTGCTGTAAAGTTTTCTAAACGAGCAATAGTTTTCAATGTTTTACTTCTATCTTTGGTTGAATTGGTTTTTAAATAAATAGGATCGTATTGTACCGTTTAAAGTTGGAGGTTAAATAGAAAACCGGCGCCACTATACCGCAGCTAAAACACGAGTTTTCGGCTAGATGCGACATTTTTAGAAAAATCCAGGGTGCCTAGGATTTGTAATTTATAGACACCAAATCCCCAACATATTGACAGCATTTCAGCACATTTTCGAAGTAAAAGCCTGAGGGCGGCGCATCGAGCCTCCGGAGCTCCGCCATGCTGGCGGAAGTTCTGGAAACGCGGGAAGCGTTACCAGCTTCCGCGCCGACGCACTTCCGGCCTGCACTCGGTATTACTACATGGTACAAGGGCAAAAGGTTATTATTACTGATATTATAGTCTTTAATGGTTTTAATGTGTTGGACCGACCTGAAGTTATTCCGTCAAGTGTGCGACAGCAAGTAGGTCAATCTTAGGGATGAATGGAGATGTAATAATTTAAGTTTTATCATCAGATTGTGCGATTCTTACACAACAAGTTATAAAGCAATTCAGTCAATACCAATAAAGGCTTTCATTGATCAAAACAGGAACTAATTACACGTCTTTATCGCCTTTAAAAGTGATATTGCAATCAGATGTCGCCTGTACAAACAGATGTGAAAATAAAAGAAAGCCGTAAAGAGTTAGCTGGTTATCGTGTTGTCGTAAAAGCAGCTGTAAAAGATAAGTGCTCGGTGCGGGGCAGCAGGAGCCACCCATAGATGTTCATTGCCCTGGCAGTAGCACTTAAAGGCGTGATTTCGACGGCACAAACCGGTTTCATATAATTCTAGAAGATATTCGTGCTCTGTCATATATCTACTATGTGACCTACCATCGAGTCATTGTTGATTTCTTTGGAATCGACTCTTTTTCTTCTGTAAGCAATGAAGAATATGTAAATCTCCTTCGCCTGTAGCTCGCGCCGCGCTCGCCAGCCAGCCAGCGTCGCGCGTCGCCGGCAAGGATGCTAATTTATGTGGGATTGTTCGCCGGCGCGATATCGCCGTGATTTTCAACCGCGCCAAAAATAAATACACTGCGTTTAAAGAGTTCATTCCTTTTAATTTATATCCATTCATTTGCGGGTAGATGTAAAAGCTCGTGTAAAGTAAATACTTTTGTTCTGCTAGTTTTCAACTTAAATTCTGTTAATACTGGACGGTTGCGGAATTAAAGTTCAAATAATACGAATTACGTAGTTTTGAGTAGCAGTGGTGGCCCTGTGGTATCGGCCCCGACTTACGAGTAGGCACTTACGAGTAGGCACTTAACTTTGTGTATTTAATTTCATCACCACTGCTCTCGTGACGGTGAAGGGAGAAATGAGGAAACCAGCATGGCCCTGAACCGAAAATATTGATGACATGGCCCCTCCCTCTCACAGAGAGAAGCCTCATATAGGCTGATTATGACGTAGTTATAAAAACCATTGAAATATAGAACATGTAATTGATCTCTCAATCCAACCCGAACACGTAACCTAATTCCTAGAAATTCACAAAATGAGACCTAATTACTTTGACGATTCAGTGTTATCATTGACCTTAATTTTGCACTCCAGTCGAATCGCCTAGCGCGGGGTGTTTATAAAGCAGTTTATAATATCTGTGGCGGAGTGTCGCGGGCTCTCAGGTGGCCGAGATAAGGACAGTAATAGAGCACCTAATTTCCGAGTGTCGTTTCGCACCAGACGCTCGCGCCATCTGGCTGGCTAGCTACATGCTCCGCGGAAGTTCTCTCAGGAAAGATAAGAAAGAATAAATTTAACGGTCTTAAAGGTTTGAGTAATTGAGAATAATAGACCTCGACTTGCTTAACATGGCATTTGATATATCTTAAATACGTTCACATTTCGGTAATATTCCGTACTTACTTAACTTTTGTTCAAACCTAACAACAGAACACAACGAAAAGTAATTCATCAACTCCGTTGAATGGGTACTCATGCGAAGAAAGACAACGGAATGGGGAATGTAGGAATAACTCACTCCAATAAATGAGAAATAAGTAGCGCTGGTTGCGTTACTCATATTGCACAGCCATAATAATGTAAGAATGAGAAGTAATGGCGCCCGACGTGGGACCAGTGCTTCGCTCTAGGACACTCTCATTATTTTCATATTAAGGCCTTACATATAAATTTGTAAGGTAATTTTGAATATTCAACGCATTATTTGTTATTGGAGCATTTCAGCGCACAAAAATGTTGCCAACGTAAATGGCACCTAGCGTGCGTCTCGATTACCTTTCTTATTTATATGCGTACTAAAGGTACAATGACCTTTACATACATAACCCAGTTTTGGGGAAATTATTATGGACTATGATGGTTTCATTCAAATATGTAAACTTCAGCAGTAGGTAATATAAAAATGTACAATGGTTTAATTTGGTAATCTCCACGGGTCCACCCAAAACAAAAGGTTCAGCTGCAGCCATCCAGTGCGGCTTGTTTTAGAGAAAGATATATATGAAAATTGAAAAATCCGCTAGATCAGTCTCGGGACTCGTCGCCGGGGTTTTATCAGGTGGCAGCCGGAGATGTCAGCGTTATCTGTGTTTTCAATCCACTCGAGTGCGGCCGAGTTATGATTTCGTTGTTCAGCAAGCCGAGAGAGGGTGGTACTCACAGGAAAATGTAGCGGAGCTGAGATAAACGTTACCTAATATATATCTTGCAATGGAGATGATTCTGTCAATGCTCAAAGGACCTTGCATGTATGTAGTTTATTCGGATTTCCAACGAAAATATAAAAGCTACATTAAGGCAGTGATAAGAAATCGTTGGTCTTAATTAATTTGAGAAGGAAATATTCCTTAATATATTTTCTAATTGTGAATAGTACAGTTAACTACAAAAATGATATAATTATTGGATCATATCCCCGACACCGCAGCCTCTCATACATTACGCCGTCTGGCGCACGGAGTGGTGAAACAATCTCGTAGACAACAAAATAAATTGCTGCGCGCGTCTCGTGGGGATTGTTTTTAAATTTCGTTACACCAACACCGGGTCTGTGTCGCACGCTATATGAGAAGGGGATGGCCATATACCAGAAGACGCGTGGAAGAAGGAGAGACATCATTTCTTTTACAAAGCACGTGTTGAAAGCGCCTACGAACGTAATTCGCATTACAGTAGTTAGGCGCGTGTCAAAGCTAACGTGGCGGGATGACGGGGTGGCGGGATAGGCGCTTTTCAATTTGTTTTTGATTCAGACACATTGATATTTCCAGTGAATTTGCATTCTAAATGAATGTGCGTTTGATGAGCAGACACGGCCTCTCTTTTGTTTGGACGGAGTTTTGTTTTTACTCTGATTTTTGTGCTCGTTAAAGTTGGATTAGCACTGTGTTTCGAGTTTCCATTTGTTATTTGTAAATGAAGAAAATAACGCAAGAAAAGTTGAGCTTAATCTTACTAATTACAGTCTACCTACTCTATCAGCGAGTAAGTACTTCTGAATATGCATCATCTTGTCGTACTCTAAACATACGCTGCGATAGGTAAGACTCTAAGATGTCAGCAAACTGTTTAGGGAGCATGTTTCTTAGTTTGTTAATAAGCCCTTTGTGCCAAACCTTATCGAATGCTTGCGCTACGTCTAGGAAGACCGTTGAGCAAACTTTGTTTTCTTCTAAAGCCTTTTCAATAATGTTGGTAATCCTGTGTACTTGGTCTACTGTTGAATGTTTTTCCCGAAATCCAAATTGGTAGTCAGGGATTAATTTTCTTTCTTCTATGATGGGTTTTAGCCGTTTTAAGAAGAGCTTTTCAAATAATTTTGACATGACCGGTAGCAGGGAGATCGGCCTATATGATGTCGCTTCGTGAGGTGGTTTACCAGACTTTGGTATCATTATAACTTCCGCAACTTTCCACAGATCAGGTACAGACTTAAGTCTGAACGTAGCATTGATAAGAGTCGTCAGTTTTACGATGGCTTTACGTGGGAGGTTTTTAAGAACTTCTCCAGTAATAAGATCATAGCCAGGTGATTTCTTTAGACTAAGACGCTTGATTTCGTTGTATACTTCTCTAGGTGTTACGAATTTTAATTCTTGCTCATCATTATTAATTGATGTTTCATCTAACAAGGCATAGACTTCCTGTTCTTCATTCGGCTTAAAAATGAGTTCCAGATGTTGTGCAAACCTAATAGCTTTCTGCTCGTTGCTTATTGCCCACCGCCCGTTAGAGTCTTTGATAGGTGGAATATGCATAATTGGCTTTTTTAAACTTTTTGTGGATTTCCACAGAGAATAATGTGTCGAGCGATCGCTGGTTAGTTGTTTTAGATAACTGCTCATTGATTCATTTTTGAACTTCTGAATTGCACTCCTTAGTTGTTTTGTAAGGTTGTTCAGAATCCTTTTATCTTGTGGAAATCTTGTTTGTTGCCATATTCGTCTCTGTCGCCTCTTTTCAGCTATGAGTTTTGTGATTTCTGCTGTGTAGTAGGTAAGTCTGTTTTTCATCTTAAAGGTAGGCGTGTTTTTCCAGGCGCATTGTTGGATTTGTGTAATAAACTGGCTGATATCCCGATCTAAATCTTCTGGTTTCTTTAGTGGAACTTTTAAATCTATTACAGAGTCAAAGTCCATTTTAAAGCTTGCCCAATCAGTATTCTTATTTACCAATGTGGGGTAGGTTTCTTTCAACATTAGAGTCTCACTTAGAGTAAGTATTATAGGTGAGTGGTCTGTGCTCATATCATAACCTTGCGGAGAAGATGCGGTGATAAATTTTTATAAATAAAAAAGTCTATAAGATCAGGAATCTTTTTTGTGTCAGTAGGCCAATAAGTGGGCTTTCCTGTTGATAAAGTTTTGCACTGTGTTTCTTCAATTGCGCACAGTAGCTCTCTTCCTTTGGTTGTAGTCAGTCTAGATCCCCAAAATGTATTTTTAGCATTAAAGTCGCCTCCCAACATAAATCTGTTTCCAAGACCGTTTAGGAAAGTCATGTACTGATCTGTTTTTAGTGAATACCTAGGTGGACAGTATATGGCTGATATGGTGACAGAACAATATTTCGTTTGACACAGACGGCCACAGCTTGTATTTCTTCTTTTTCATATTTGAGTTCTTCATAGTGAAGGATATTCTCTTTTATAATGGCAGCACTACCACCTCTTGATGTGTTATTGGGATGCAATGCATGGTATACTTTATACCCTTTAATTTGAACATGAGACTCTTTAGTGAAATGTGACTCTGATTTAAGACATACATCAATACTATCCATATTTAGGACTGCCGTAAGTTCATTCTGATGTTTCAGCAGTCCATTTGCATTCCATGCCATAATTCTAAGTGAGTTAGCCATTTATGTTGCTTTTTTGTTTGGTAGGTACTTTAGTCCTACCTTCAAGTTTCTTCAGCCTTTCGTCAAACGTGGTTAAAAGATTTATAATTTTATTAATCTTCTCATCCATGTTAGGGCTCATTGGTTTCATATGTGACTGTGGCAAAGATTGGACTCCTTTTGTCATTTGTGTATACGAAACACTTTTGGTAGCTAGTTTGGTGACACTAGGAATTTTGTCTTTGTTTATACTTGGAGAGTTTGGTATCGGCACATTCTTTCTGGTATTTTTGTTTTTAATGTTTTGTAGCTCTTTAATTAATGTTTTTCAGCAAACTATAGAGGATGCATAGTAGCGCATCCTCTATAGTTTGCTGGGTGGGGCTCACCACAGTGAACACATTTTGGTTTTGCTTCTGCTGGTTTATTGCATTCTCTGGATAGGTGTTTGCCTGTACACTTCACACACCGGGGTTCTTTGGAACAGTATTTCTGTGTATGGCCATATGCTTGACACCTTTTGCATTGAGGTATTAACTTTGATGTTTTTAACGGTTGTATGTCTACTTTACAACCCAGTATGGACTTAATTCCGTAGATTTTATTTATGTCTTCATCTTTATGGAATGAGAGCATAAACATATTGAGTGGCTCTTTACTCCTCCAACTCTGTTGACCGCATCTTCTATTTTATATCCTTGAGTGGTCACGTCATCAACTATTCTATTTGGCAGGCAGGAAGAATGAAGGTTTTTGCCATCACCCTGATCGGTCTGTCTTGTTTATTCTCATACGAGTACCAAAAGCAATTATTTTGTAATAATAGCTTGGTGATGGATCTGTATGACTCATCATTAAAAGAGTTAATTTTAACCTTTTCTCCATTCATCATTTTCGTAATGAACGAGTCTTTCGTTACATTAGTGGAAAGAAGATCGTAGAACTCTTGGTAGTTTTTAACATTTTCCACTACTATAGGTGGTGGTGTAGGCTGTTTCCTTGTTTTAACACTGTCTTTGGGTTTTTGGCTGGAATCGGCTCCTTGTTGAGGTGGTGAGGACAGTGATGATGAGTTCAATTTCCTTTTTTTTCTGCTCTTCTGTCGTACCCACTCTGTCTCCTTTGCTAGTTCCTCTTCGTCTGTCTCATACTCGATTGGTTGGTCGGTAGTGACATTTTTCTTTTTTAGGTCAGCAACTTTTTGCTCCTGGATGTTTTTAAGCTGGTGCTTAAGTTGTTCTAATTGACTTTTCAGGTCATTTACCAAAGTTTGCAACTTTTCGCGTTCCAACTTTTCTTCAGTATAATATTTATACAACAGATGTTCCGTTTCAGTTTTAATTTTAATTGATGATGAAGAAGCCATAATGATTAGAATTATAACTTCACCTTAACACTTTGTTTAACAAATAATTGTGCAATACAATCGGTAACTGGGTCATCGCGGCGACCGCGCACGGCTAGAGGTAACGAACGGTATGCTGCTGCGTCAGCGCTATACCCGAACACAAACTAGCGCAAGAGCGTGTGCGACGCGACTGTTCTTAGCGGAAGTCGATCGATCACTGAAGACCAACCATTTACCAACCATGAATATTTTATAAACATAAGTACAAGTCATTTACGAAATTATACCCCACTTAATAAGGTCAAAAATTTCTGAACCGTTCTATCATCATTACCGGTCATTGGACTTCCATTTACCTGCCCCTCAATGGGGTGGTAATGTAAAATTGAAAAGGGCCTATCAATAAAAGTGACAATTTCAATCTATTATGGGCGACATTTAAGGCCATAACTCGACTGAACCATCCCATCGTCGTATATTAAGTGAGGGCGCTTGAACGAGAAAATAGCCATAAAAAGTATTTAGATCACCCCCATATATCTTGACTAGGATGCTGAGACTTATGGTGGATGTGTTAAGTGCATAGGATCAGAATATTTTATAATTCTTGTAATTATATTTTTTTACAATTCTAGGTTAAGGTCACTCCTAAGCAGGAAGCAGGAATATTTCGTTAAGGCAACGAATTAAACTGCTCTATTTGAATTAGATAGAAATACACAACACTACTCATTGTTTTTAATTTGAACATATTCCTTAGTAAACAATATTCACAATATGTACCTAGGCATCAGCCTCCCCAGCGCCTCCTGTGTGTCCCATAGGACAGCAGTCGTCGCCCACAACTTGGGCTGGTCGGATGCAACGACTGAGCCCTTTCCATTTATTACGTATGCTCTATTTATTCTCGTATAGGTTTGTATTTATAGAGGCAGTTGGAATGTTCCCGCTGCCTTGTTTGTAGTGCAAACATCTAGTTTAAATATTCCGGAAAAATAAGTATCTTTTAAGCAATAATTACAAGTTTGTTTACATAATGCGGGAAAAATATATGGGGATCTCTCCGCCGGATGGAATGACGAGTTCGTGGCTAAGTAAAAACAGCCGCACAGGTCGATCCATCACGTTAAGCTACGCCGGGGTTGCCCGCAGATTGGTCACCCATCCGCGGCCAACCCTGGCAAGCATCTTTACATACCGAGACTCACAGACACACGTTAAGCCGTTGGTCCCGACTGTCATTTCTGTATCTTTGACAGTCTTTACGGGTCTTCAGAAGCCAGAAAATCTGACAGCCAGTCTTACCAAGGGGTATCGTATTACCCAGTTACATAGAGTAACTGGGTAATACGATACGTAAAATACTGGTATTCAGCTGCATTCGGTTAGACTGGAAGCCGACCCCAACATAGTTGGGAAAAGGCTCGGCAGATTAATCGGTTGTGAGATTGCTCTGCCTACCTATCTGATGAGGCATGAGTTTCCCGCAAATTCCTGTATTTTATGTTTATCATTCCATTTATCTCATATTTTATTTATTGTTTGTTAATAATTGATTTTATTTGAGTACCGCTTATGATAGTATTTGCTGAATAACAAACAGTATTCAAATATGAAGAAATATGTCTAAAAATTATCGAAATCGTTTTTCGCAATAGTATCGCATATCAGTGTATAGTCGATTACAGTTTGACTCAAACGATCAGAATCTTTAGTCTATAAAATGTCATACATTTCCGATGGCCGACAAACTGTCGGTCCACACGAAACACGGCCCGGACACGGCACGGTTCCGTGCCGTCGATGGGTCGGCCAATATTTGCTCAGCGAGTTAACCCTGTCGCCGCTCATAGTGGTCACCAAATTGATTTTGTAGCAACCACCGATATATTTTTAATGTATGCTAGTGAGTTCCTGGGTTTCAATTGCGGGAAATATATATGTTCAATGTGAGTATTGCAATACGTTAATTTAAAATAACGAGTGGCATTGTTCAGTTTTGATTAAGTTACTAACGAAATATAAACTAATTAATCGGGACTGTCTCAAACTATGGTTTTTGCGGAAACATTTTGTCCAAATGAAAAACTCGAAGCGTGTGCTCGCAATCAAATTGCCCGTGAGCACGGTATATAGATAGTATTACCGTGCCGTGAGCCTGCAGCGCACTGCACGGACAACAACAGTGAGTAAACAAGTGTTAAGCCGGAGTGCGATAAGAAACAAAAGGAGCAATCTCCCGAAAGGAACAGTTTATTACGTGGCGATTACGTGAGGTCCGAAGATAAGCCAGGTCCTGAGGTCTGCATAAATTACGACACTTTTCCACCTCATAAATCGTAAGGTCTTTGAGTAATATTTTGTTTCGGTGATAAATTGCTAGTACGACGATAAAAAAATGAAAAAATAGAAATAAATCTTGAATTTTCTACTTTTTTTATTGTTTAGTGCTAAAGTAAAAGAATTCATGACCTCCATTTAAAAAGATTATATCTAAGAAAATAAAATTGGTGACTTATATTATTGCCCTAGTTCTCACGGCCTTAGTTGATACTATAGCGTAGATCCCTAGCATTTATTGCAATTAAACCATTTGCAGACACTCTGGAATTGTCAAGGTGTCGGTCAATTAGAAATATGAAGCGTCGGTTCTTTTACAAAAATATTAATTTTAATGTTGAATTTATAATGATGAGGTAAGGAAGAAGTACCTACGCGTAATCGTCCAGAGTACAGCAAATAGAAACAAAGAAAAAACAATACAATTTTTTAAAAGTCTATGAAACACAATAACATGTTTTATTTACCCGGTAAACCCAATCGAGGAGCTCGTGGCTAAGTAATAACAGCCGCACGGATCGATCCATCAGGTTAAGCTACGCTTGCCGGGGTGGGTCCGTGGATGGGTGACCATCTTTACATACCGAAACTCTTCCGTGCCTCGGAAAGCACGTTAAGCCGTTTGTTCCGGCTTTCTTTCGTGGATCTTTGACAATTTTTACGAGTAGTCAGAAGCCCGAAGGTCTGACAGCCACTTACCAAAGGGTATCGTATTACCCAGTTACTGACTGGGTTGTGGAGGTCAAATGGACAGTCGCTCCATGTAAAATACAAGTATTCAGCTGTATCCGGTTAGATTGGAAGCCGACACCAACGTAGTTGGCAAATGGCTAGGCAGATTAATCAATCTGCCTAGCCTATTACGATATTAATCAATCTGCCTAGCCTATTACGATATTAATCAATCTGCCTAGCCTATTACGATATTAATCAATCTGCCTAGCCTATTACGATATTAATCAATCTGCCTAGCCTATTACGATATTAATCAATCTGCCTAGCCTATTACGATATTAATCAATCTGCCTAGCCTATTACGATATTAATCAATCTGCCTAGCCTATTACGATATTAATCAATCTGCCTAGCCTATTACGATATCAATCGTAAAAAATTCAAAGATTAATTTTACAATCTACAGCAGCTCCTCTATTCGTGTTAAAATGAGCATTTTATTAATTATATCCTATAATTATATTCTCTGATTTACAAATTGGTAATATCTTACTGTGTTTCATTGGGTCCGGGAAGACTCCTTCCTGCAGTATTGTGGGATACAGACTTTAAAAGTAGTTACATTCCTCAAAGATCTTCGGCATGTTTCGATCTTCATTCGCTTGAAACCTTTTATTACTGTTATGGGGTTAATATGATTACAGTTAATCAATCGGGTAGGCTGAAACGATCGCCCTTTATAAATCAAAAGGAGCGAGTGCCAGGAGGAGTTTAAGGTTTCAGGAGTTTTAAATGGGAGTGTTTTAATTACCAATTATCTTAAAATTTACCAAAAAGTCTAGAATTAAAACTAAGATCTACAAACACACAGTAGATAGAGGTATACACACAAAATCTACAATCATACACACTAACACATATACATACACACTAACACATAATATATAAAAGTATCCCACAGAAACAGAAGAAGTATGAAATGAAACTCATTTGTATGGAAATATAAAACTAACAGACAAAAGTGCTGATGTCCGGAAGTTGGGTAAACCCGCGGCATTCAAATGTATGTGCAGCTGCCAAACGGCCATATTGAATTATTCAAACCGTAACTTTCAAACATAATCTTCGATTTTTGTGTGCAGTTCATCAAACGGGATTAGAAAACTCAAACAAAACTGTTTTAGTCAGTTTTTTTTGGGATTACATAATATGGAAGATAGAAGACAAACAGTTTTGTTTGCGAACACACGTTGGGTATATACGTATTAAGATAAAAAAAATACTCATGAAGTATTAAAAAATTATCAGCAAGTAGCTAAGATAAAACTTCTAGGTATGTAAATACAAGAAAATCGCAACGCATAAAATACAACCCAATACAAGTACAGTGAACAGTACCTACGAACTACAGGCGAGCAAAAAAGAAAAGAACACAAACACGGAGTAGAAGCGCCCTCTACTGACGTACCTTTGAAGCGAATCTTTTTAAGGAATTGTTTTGGCAGGCGAGGCTTCATGCGCCCCGTCCGTCCTGAAAACATACGCCATCGCTCTAATATCAAACTTTATTAGAAATGGTTTTGTTTCGCTAGGTTTTTTGGGCCCGATGTTATTAAAGTTAAAAGTTTTTTTCCGAAAATCCAAATAAAGCTTCCGTTAGGCCCTAGTAAAAAAACATGTTCATCTTATATTTTTAATGTTCAAGTTAACATTTGCACGAAAGGTTACATTAACATATAGCTGAAGAGCTCTGTTAAAACCACAACGGTTAAATAAAATACGTAATGTTGTAACGTAACGTATATTTCTATAATCAAATATTAAACGCAGAGCTGTCAAGAATAAAGGAAAACGTATTTAAAAAAATACATAAGCTTTATCCCTTTCGTAAATATACCTTTGAGTTGTATACAGTAGGTGTTTTGTGTATCGAAACATACGTAAAACAAAATGGGAGATTTACAATGACGCTAGGAGTTAGGATGTCAACTGGCGAAGATTAAAGAGTAATGCTTTAAGCCGAGGAATCGGAAGACAATTTAATTTTAATCTACGCAAGCCAAGTCGCGAGATCGAATCCAGGAATTAAAGATGGCGCTGACTTGAGCATTTGTTTACGCTGTTTTGATTTTGTTTCAGCATTGAGCTCTTAATTCTTTTTCTTGTTACTATTTGTTCGCAGTCTCTTAGTGTATTATTTTCAAGTTATTTGATTTTAAAGGTGATTCCTAAAAATGTTTTATCGTCCTACTTACAGTGGAAAATCTGCAAATTTAAAGGAAATTAATATATTTCAGGGACAATTAAGGAAATATGTGAAAACTATCCTGTTTACCTTTGGGAGATAAGATAAAAATGATCTGTCTTATATTAATTTTTGTCGCATGATTCATAAAATTTTTGAAAGTGATTTGAAAGTAACGTATCTTGGAAAACTCATATCCCTACCTACGTACTACGAAACTCGTTGCAAATATCCAATTTTACCATCTCCGTATTGCTATGTATGTAAAATATTTTACGACTAATCCGACCCTTGTTGCAACTCTTAATAATCCGAGAGGAGCGTAAAATGATCCGAAAGGAGCATAAAAACCTAGTTTTATATGAAACCCGATGATCCTACTTAATATTTAAAAGCAGGGTTTGTCTCACGCACCGAGCGACGTGCCGAGACAAATTTTAATACATATAATTACACAATTTCATAAGCAATTTCCTTCTGAAAATTGAATTTATTTTTGCTTCATCAACGTAATTTTATTAATTTGTGTAACTAAAACTCCATGTATTATAAAAATAAAAGGACCAAATTAGAAAATTTTAACACGCAGCATATTAACAGGGGATCTAAAAATGTATATATTACATGAAACAATGTTTTTATTAACATACTTTGAATTATTTCAGCTTCAAAATTTTTTCACTGAAAGTTTTTCTTTTTAGCGATGGTAAGTAACTTTATAAATACATTCCCTACCGACAATGCTTTAATGTTGATGTACAGAGGCCAGCACGTCAAGTTACCACAATCTGTCAAATTTCTTTGATAGTATTTCAACTTTATTGCAAAGATATAAGGTTCATTTTTAATTGAGAAAATTTGACAGTTAGGGATAGCTTGATGTGCTGGCGTCTGTACAATAAATATGCTTACGAACATCTTCCTTCGGAATCGGATTACGAGCGGCTCGGTAATTGCAACAATTTTCCGACGTATTTCCATTTATCCCTCGAAATCATATGGTTTTTCCTTCTACGCAAAAACTTGCCGGTATAAGTTCTGTTATAATAACAGAAGCGTGCTAAGCTTAAATACATTATCGATTTCTTATTTCCATTGATCTGTGTATCATTAATTACAACAGGCGCCTCCACGTCGTCATTTAGTCTTTCAAAGTCTTCACTTCGCGACACGAAAATGAAATCTAACAGCGCTTAATTATTAATAGCAACTTTTTCTTTAGAAATCTTGGCTCATCTTCACAATAGCTATAGTCTTGCAGATTAACTCGTCGCAAAGTCTGAAGAATTCCGTCCTGTTTAATTAATAAGCAAACAATTAGGCATTCAAATCCTAGCGTTAAGGCGAATGGTTGGTGCCGTTCAATATTAACAACGCCATCGAATTAGCCGCGTCTCCTCGCTTCATAATAATACTCTAATCTTCTCCCGTTTTCAGATGTGAATTGTATGAATACGTATGATGGCAGCTATTGTTCCACATTGTTGAATATTCATTGTCGATTGCAGATATTTACCTAGAATTGCCTGGAGGGGAAGCTAATTAAACCCGTTTTCGGGGTTCAGTAGAACTTTCAGTTACAGGCTTATGAAATTTTCGAATTCATTGAAATTAATCCAAAAACATTTCACTACCACAGGTGGACTTGTGTCGAGCACCACTACTTGGAGAATCTTAAATCGGAAGCGGAACTTTACATTAATTATTTAGTACACAATCCTCTCTGGGTGATACATTCTTAAATTCCCTATTTATGGAAAACCATGTTTACGTTTCGCCTGAAATTGTGTAAAGTTTCTATTTTGCAGGAAATTTTCGTGCTTATTTCTGCAAAACTAAACAGTTTCAAATAATCACAATAGAAATGAAATTTCAGCAAGTTGTGAATGTCTGTACAACAATGATATTATGTTCACGCCGCGTAACTTAGGACGAGCAAATTAGTACTCCAAACATTCCAGAACATTCCGGGAACCTTCCATTTGGTTGTCGCCGTCAGAAATTGTAAATAAAATGAATATTAAAGCACACAATATTTACATATTCGCCGTGGCTGGTCCTTTAAATTATTTGACCGTAAACTGTGACTCTGGCGCGTACCTGAAACAAAATTGAGAATAACATTAGGTGGCGGTCAGACAGCGCATATGTTTAGAAGATAAAACCTCAGGCATTTTTGGTTTCAGAATTTATAAAATGATGAATTTCATGAATTAGGTATCTTTTTAGTGACTGGTCAGTTTCCAACACGTCCTTACTTAAATAAAAATAGATTGATCTAATTCATTATTATTGGTTCGTTCGGCCGTCAGTGATCACAGAAGACGTCTTTCAATTACCTACGAGCAAAAATCTCCTAACAATACGTACTTAGACAGAGGAAGACATGAAAGTGCAACAAGCCTTAATATGACAGGCACTCGACGCGACGTCTCCAGCTGCCCGCAGTGAGAGCAGTCATAATACCGACCCGGAGGAACAAATTACACTTTGATTCGACGGAGTATTTCCACTGCCATTTTAGTGAGTACTGGAAAAAGTTATCTATTTTCGTAGCAAACTAGAAATCTTATTACATATCTCATTTATAAGTTATAGCAGCCAAACTGGGTTCATGTTTTGAGCTGTATAAGTCCCCCCAAATGCACATTCTTTATTCATAAAACATTTTAAAAACACTGTCCGCGACAGCCTCCTAAATAACGCACATAAAGCACAGAATGATAATAACGAACGACATCATGGAGACGATAAAGAGGGCTGAGCAGATCAGTAACCGTTCGATGTTTCCGCAACATTACCCCGAGAGGAGTTGCTTTATGTTCCGGCAGTTCTAAACAAACACCATGGAGATACATTGGAGGTGCATTAGATCGATGTGTAATTTAAAACAAACAGATAGTTGTAAACCTCATTTTAAATCCCTTAGGATATTGACATTACCTTGCCTTTATATATACGAGACTGCATTGTTCGTCAAGAAAAACAGTAAATTATTTAAAAAAGCTTCTGAGGAACGTTATAGATCAACAAGACCGGAATATCGACACGAACTATGTCTAAGAGCCTCAAAGACGGCCCTTATGCATAAAAGCATTATCTGCATGGCACCAAAAATATATAATAAAATACCAAATGCTATCAAAGATTTGAATTTGATACAATTTAAACGAAAACTGAATGATTTTTTAATTGAAAAATGCTACTATACCATTGGCGAATTCCTTCTTGACAAAGTGTAAAAACTGACAATTATATATTTATGCTTGACTAACTGATTGTATTTTAATTTTTGTAATAATAATTAATTGTAGGTATTCTAATATGATGTTATCTCAATTTTGACATTTTTATTTAATATATCAATTCTCTTTTGTTTGCATTTCAATGTAAATCAATTTTGACATTTTTGTTTTGTATTTCAATGTAAATCAATTTTAATTTCTGATATTGTTAAAACGTGTATGCCTAATGGGCAGCTTTTTGAGTTTACATAAAATTACTGTAAGACCTGTTGTATCACCAAAAAGCACACGAATAAATACTTTGACTTTGACTTTGACTTTGATACTTCTCACAAATACTGCTTTTAAATGTATATATTTAAATAAAAACAATTTAAGTGTCTGTTTGTAATGTCGAAATAGCAGTTTTTTTTACTTTTGTCGATTCCTTTCCAGGACATTATATTGTGAAGAATTGAGCATCCCATAAATCCTAGGCGAACATTCGGGATTCGACACCGATTGCTGGGAGGTGAGAAGGTTGTAGGATAACAACCAGTTAAAAATAAAAATAGTAAAAACCCCTAAAACGAATAAACCTTTAAAAAGAAAAAAATATATATTGTCCTTTTAAGTTTAATATAAGTTCTAGGTAATATTTTGATCCAGACGTCGTCGTATCCAAAAATCTGATAATCTTCAAACGATTGAACAGATTATTGATTCAGGGCTAAAAATACTCTCGATCAAATCACCTTTCTAACCAAACCCAAAAATTAATCCGGTACATCTGTTCAGGAGCTATGATACCAAAGACAAATACACAAACACACACTTACGCATAACACCCGTGTTTTTCGTCGAGGATTAAAATGTAAAAGGGCAACACTAATACCTCAAATTACAAGTCACCTATAATAAGGTCCCATTATAATAGATGGACAAAGTTTAACACAGCGTTCAGTACGTCTAACCATCGTCTAACCAAAGATATTCAAGCAAAAAGAAACTTTGATTGAAGTGATTTTTTTTGACCTACAATAATAAATTACCCGCACACGCATAAACGCATCTGTTATGGGTGCACACTTCTTGTAAGTATCTCATGTGGTTTTTTTTTACAATTGTCCTTATTTTTGTGGTCTGAGTGATTTCTACAAGTTTGTCCCACTATTTTAATGGGAGCTTATATACTTATACAAAAAAAAACATTTTATTAAATTTTAGTCTGTCTGTCTGTTCCTGGCTAATCTCCAAAACTGGCTGGACCGATATTGACGGGTCTTACGAGTAGATAGCTGATGTTATAAGGAGCTGCAGTGGCGGCATTATAAGTAAAACCGCTTTTATCGCTTGAATAAGAATGTTCATGACCAATATTACCTTACGTTTTAATACCACTTGTTACGAAACTCTTTTAAAATTAATATCCAAAAACAGTTTGGAATATTTCAAAGCAAGGTTTACCTAAGCTCGGATCTTTACAACTTTGTACCTCCCATTTCCGCCAAAAAGATTTTCCTAACGTCGCTTTAACCGCAAATAGGAATTGGCTAATGCAAGTACGGTTTGTAGTTAGTCCTAAGTAGATGGAGCCAGACCTCTCCAGGATCGGGAACATATTGCTAGATATTGAAGCTATCATAAGGATCGTAAGGGTTAACCAAAGGGATATTTTGGAGAAACTGAGAAAAACTATTTTTTTCTAAGTTTGTGTTCAGTTATTTTATGTGAGTATAATTTTCAGGAGAATCTGCTTGATGATGTCTTGGAGAAAAAGATGTATTATATTTGACATTTTATAGGTTTGTCTATATTTAATTAATCTATTATTCACTTTTTAGATTATTATTATCATCATTTTAGCAGAAAGATGTTCACTGCTAGACAGGTCTCCCACACTCACGGTCCCCTTGTGCCTTCCAACGCTATGTCTTGTGGTACGCGGTCTGGTACAAATCAAAGCAATTCCAATAAACATCCCTTACAGTCTACACAGCTAATACATTCACAAATGGGTACGTACGCAGTAGGTACATGTTGCCGAGCGGTCCGACCACACTAATGAATTGGATACCGAAATCCACTTTAAATTCTATTGGAAAATTCCGTGTTTTCCGAGATTCGGCGCTTTTTTGCTAAAAAAGGGTACGTTTTATCAATTCGGGACTGGCGAGGCGTTCTAATTATATTAATATGTAGATTGCTCTGTGCTTGTAAGCGACCAGACGATGCTGGGTTTCTCTTATCTGTCAATGCTAGTCTTTTTGCTTTGGAACTATTTTTAGGTTTGATGTTTTAAACTTTTGCCTATGATTATTTTATGAATTATTTATTTAGATTTTACTTTTTCACGGTCAGACAAACATCTAATATCTACTTCATACCCTACTATCAACAACATTACAATTGTCTACCAAGTTTCCTTCAACAGGAAGCTTTTTAGAGGGTTTATAACTCGCATCTAAACCTTCAACACCTGCCAAAGACATCGACGCGTCTCTATTCCGAAGTAAGCTTAAACTATCTCATCAGCATATCTGCATAAAGCCGTAACCACACTCCAGCATTTTTCGAGGCTCCGCATTTTAAAATAGGACCGCGTTGTATGCGAGGCCGTCTCGAGCCCGCGAGGCGATGACGTCACACGCGACGGCGTGCAATTACTAGCACGCTTGTTCCACAGCTACGCGGCCACGCCACGGCCGCGCGGCGAGCGAGGCGCTACTACAGTTTGACTACAAAATGCACGAGACATCTTGTATCCGAGGACTGTCGGTCTTTCGGGCGAATGTCAAGGATGTTTTCTAAAGGACATTTTTCATTTAGCTGTTCATAAGTGTACAGTAAAGCTGTTGAAATTGAACGAAGTCGAAACGAGCAAGAAATTGCTGATATAAAGAAAACAAAGCAGCGTTTCAATCGAGGGAACAATTTCTGTGCTTACGATGATGATTGAAATGAGTCTTGTTCAGTACACCGTAACAATCGATATTTCCATCGCGAGGTACCATTACGTTGACAAACTGATGTTACTACTACTCAGCTATAACTTCGCTCCGCAGACATACATTATTCCTGCCCTAAATAATGTATGCAACATTTTAGAGTGATAGCGATAGTGATACATCGCGTAAATGTGCCGCGGCTGAATGAATCATAAGCTAGAGCTTTCGGATCAATCCAATTATTTGTAGCTTTACGATGACGATATATTGAACTGAATAGTTAACTAGACCCTTAAGTGGTTCTTGCCTGTAGCCAACAGGCAACAAGGTAGTTGTTTAGCTCAAAAAACGCGCTGTTACAATTTATTTATAAAATTTTCAAAGTGTTTCGAAGGCGGTTACTTTACTGATCGGGTTAATTTTTGGGAGTGTTGTTGAAATCTTAGTAAAAAGCTTTAACTTATTAATGTATTACATTGTCTTTACATTTCGTATGCTTCACGTTACATTCACTTTCAAGTTGTGTGTTTTTATCAGTATACTTTTACTTACTTTCATTGGAAGTGTTAATGTATTGCCCGATTTAGAACCAAAAATATAAATATCATTCATTCTGCCTACTATGTTAGGGTTGGCTTCCAATCTAACCGGATGCAGCTGAATACCAGTATTTTACATGGAGCGACTGCCTATCTTTCCTCCACTACCCAGTCAGTAATTGGGTAATACCCAATCAATAACTGGGTAATACACAGTCAATAACTGGGTAATACGATACCCCTTGGTAAGACTGGCTGTGAGACTTTCGGTAAAAATAAAAATATATAGAAAAAAATGTTTTTGTATTTAAAAGTGTGCAGGGGCAAATGGTGCCGTCGAATAGTAACTAAACCATAAACAAATCGAAAAAAAAAGTACAAACGCGCGCTTTTTATTCCCCCTTGCTAAACGGCGTAAAATTACAAGTTTTAAAACTAAAAACACAGGACTGGGCATTCGCAATAATTAGCATCTCTGCCTGAGCCTCGTCGACTGCTATTTACATTTTTATGAGAGTGCACCGAACGCCATCTAAATTAAACGCGACGATGAACAGAAAACATAAAAACATACATAATACCCTCCGCCATGTTAGAATATTTTGCTCACCAACCATTATTTTAATCTGGTTTTAGGAATGTCTTGATTGCAGGCGCCTTTTGTCTGTGGAGACACTTAATTAGCGGAGAAAGCAAAGAGGTTCAGACTGCACCTTGTGTCATAAAGGATTGATCTCGTGAAGATTACCTACTGTGTGTACTGAATTTTAATCACAAAGGTAGGTGTAAATTGAATGATCGTAGGTGTTGATGATGTTATGTAGGTGCAAATATCATAGCTGGTGGTCGAGGCTCTGTTTATTTTCGTCGAGTATTGGTGCCTATCTCTGGTATCTCCTTTGGACATGCGGATAATACATAGTACCTAATGCTATAATAATGTACCATCAGAAAAAGTAAATAGGTAAGGCCAATTCCATCAAAAATAAAATATTAATTAAAACGGCAATGTATGCAAGTCAATCGATTCTTACAAAAAAGGCCCTCAAGTAAAGTCACTATCTTCTTCTCTTTGAAATGGTACAAATAGGAAATTTCCCGTCTAAGCCTCGTGGAAAGCAATCGCCGGCTCGTCCCGCGAGGCGAGGCGTCTGTAATTGAGCCGTGTACGTCGAGACTGGCCGATATCATAGCTATTCTATGGCGGAATAGCTTCCTGGATCGTAGGCTGAGTTTCCCAGAGCTTCAGACGTAAGGACCAGTAATTTGGTTTGGTCTTTCGGCTCGGATTTGTTTTTTATAAGAAAAATAATAGAGTGATTTTGATGAACCAATTTTAAATTCTTGCAACAAGTAGAATATCTATACGTTTCGTACGAAATAATAACGATTTTAGACGTGAGTGACAGTAAAATCTGAACCAGACACAAAAATATTCCTATTTCACCAAGCCGACTTTTAGATTGATCTTAACCTGGCGGGCTACGCAACTAGGTCACGAAAATGGAAAAACAATTGTTTATTACGTGACATACAGGTTGAGACGAAATTGTCGAATGAAAAATGTAAAAAAATATTGAGAATAATAGTTAAGTTAGAGCACAATCTTACAAAAAACTGAACTCTTCAAGTAATACTAATGAATTGCTCACCTAGAATATTTTAAGACATCCATTCTACACACCACGTGAAATTAAACTATCATGTCTAGAGTCACATTATGCTAACGTTAATGACATTAAAAGGTGCTCTAGAGTATAAAAGAAGATTACCTGTGCGATATTGCCGCGTTACAAGTGTGTTACAAGCGCGTTATAAGCGTGTTACAAGCCTTCCCTGACGTTTGTTACTATGTAATAGGTTCTTAAGCCTGGGGATCAACATAGTCTTCAGGATTATGGACCTCTTATAAAAGTGAATTGAGCTCTAACAGCCATATGGGCGTAAGGCCATCTCGTGTGGTCGTGGGCGGCGTGAAAGGGAAGCCTGTATGTATATGCATTAGCAACGTATCCTCTGCCAGTCGTAATGAATGCTTCTTCTTTAGGACTTAGAACTTAACGTTAGGACTTTAAAACCAACAAACAGAAATGTAGAAAGCACAAAAAGTGTGAACAGATTCACGTATACTTTATCGAATCACTTCGAAGTGGGCAGACGGACGGAGCTGGAACAAAGCCGACGTCCAACTACCCGCCGCTAAGCAAGCTTTAAATAAAATGCTTTGGACACTTAACACTCTTGTAGTTGGTAGATACTTAGTTATTTCTTTTAAAATATTGAAGTCGTTTGTTTGGCATTCATGATATTGAATACTTACGTTCGCAAAAATGGTGCTTGCAGAATGCACCGACAATTTAGTGAGTAGCTTAACGTTTTGTTAAATTCGAATAGGTGCTATCCCTGTCATTATAAGACGTATTTGCTCTACAGTCAGGCTAAATATTTTCTGCGTTTTTATTGCTGTCATAATAAACGGGAGTAGGGCATTGCTTGCATCCTATGGATGGATGGCGCAAAATGTCGGTGCAGTCAGCCAACAATGTGGGCCATAATATTGTATCAACGTGTAGCTACAAATAACTACCTAATGTGTTATAAATCTTAGAGCATACTACACATTGATTTAGTTTTAAGAAACAAAGATTGGTAGACAAATGAACGAGTTCTTGTCTCGTACAACCATGCAGGTATATATTTGCTGTAGCAGATACACGTGTAACCAACTAGCCAGTATGTTATCCAGAGTATGCAGCGTGACGTAGTGTGCTTGCACGCAGTTTGGTCGTGTCGCGTGGGAGACCAAGAATTATGGCGCCCCAGTCTATATTATTAACTTTAGGGATACCACAGTGAATAGCAGGTTTTAAATACTTTGGTAACTGGGTCTGAATTGTGGAGAACTGGGTGTTATAGAGGAACTTGGAAGAAGTATATTTCGAGCATTCCAGCAGTGGACTATGAATGGTTGACATTGTTGACGATAACCAGGAAAATATTAGCAGGAATTCGTTGTACTGTGTACTGATAGCAATTCCTTCTCTCTAGTATATTTGGATTTGTTTATCACAGTATCTACTTTAAGTTATGCAAAGTAAAACAACATAAATTAATTTTCGTTGTAACAATATCTAAAGCACATCTGAAGCAACTAATTGAGTGTGAAACTGTGTCTCAAACAGATAGGGTTGAGCAAAAATACGGGCCGAGCAATATTTATGAGGTTATGGGCTATATGGGGTATAGTATCGGAAACGGGAAGTTTAACATATTCTATGGGGAGGAAAATGTATACCCCCGTGTTATGGGGAGCGGTGAAGGATGGTTCATGCTATCTTTAGTGTTACTCAGCGTATTTGCAAGGTAAACAAAGTGTATTTAACCCCTTGTGGTAAAATTAAACTGCTGGTTCAAAGCGATAGGCTTGCTGCCATATACGGTGCGGTTAACGCAAGAAACTAGTTTGTACCATCATTTGACAAATCGAACCATATTTTTATATTGACGTTACATGGTTTCAACTCTAAAATCAATAAAAGCGATATAATTGTCTACATATAAAATTAAAGAAGAGTAACCAATTACAGGCACTTTTGAATTGTCAAGGGGGTTGGTCAGTCAGAAAGATGAAGCTAGTTGCCCATTCCAAAGCAGTTGGTACCTATGGAGAAGAACGGGCAAGAAACTCCATGGACACTCTTTTAAACAAAATATGGTTACAAAATATTGGTTACATAATTCATATTATTATTATACATGTGAGAACGATTCAGAACGGTGAAAGCATCCGATATAAAATATGTAAAAAAAAGTTCAAAAATTAAATTAAAACAAGCCATGGCCGCTAAGAGATGGCCAGTCTCTACTGACAGCGCCCGTTCACGAACATGACGCATGGATTAGCACCATTCAGCTCAACCATTTTGAAGGGAGCTAAATGATCCAACACACACGCCACCATCAGCGAGACATTAAAGTGAGCATGACATACTCTCAGCCGCCAAAGCACATTCAAGTCAATGAAAGACGTACCCAGTAAATGGTCGCTTTATATTAGGTACATAGTACTCATATATGTGCTAAGCAATTATACAATATTAAGAAATTGAATTTATACAATGCAAATATAGTTTTTTTGTTGTTGATCTTCCGCAGCTCCAACAGTTTTTTAAGAAGTCTAATGAATTAGGTGATACGCCCTTGTGGAGCAGGACTAGCATTGACCCAAGCGTTTTTATCAGCGATGTAATCTCCCAATTTATAATATGCTTGGCTGCATAGTGTGCGTTTTATACAGGGTTTAAATTTTGTTACATTAAGTTCAAGAATGTTGGGAGGTATTTTATTGTAACATTTTAAACAGTACCCCATGAAAGATGAATCTAATTTAGCCAGCCTGAAACCTGGTTGAACTAATTGGTCCCTATTTCTAGTGAAATAATTGTGTCTTTCACCTCTTTTACTAAAAAGATGAAGATTTTTCCTTGCATACATGATGTTTTCATAGATATATTGACAAGGTACAGTCATGATGTTAATAAGCTTAAACCGTTCCCTTAGAGAATCGCGCCTACGAAGATTATAAATGGCTCTGATAGCTCTTTTCTGCAGAATAAAAATAGACTCGATGTCTGCAGCACGTCCCCAAAGTAAAATACCGTAAGACATAATCCTATGAAAATAGCTAAAATAGACCAGCCTCGCGGTATCTTCATCAGTATATTGACGGATCTTTCTGACAGCATATGCTGCAGAACTTAGCCGTCCTGCAAGAGATGTTAAATGAGGACCCCATTGTAGCCTTGAGTCGAGCGTGATCCCTAGGAAAACAGTTTTATCGACAAATTCTAGTTTCTCTTGATTCAATACTATCTCACAATCACTACTTTTTACATTTGGTAAAGAAAATCTAATGCACTTAGTTTTTTTCCATTTAATACTAAATTATTTACAGTGAACCAATTCTGGACCTGCAGTAGGGCGTTATTTACGTCGTCAACATTTTTGGCACGTCTATCTATCTTAAAAATTAAAGAAGTGTCGTCAGCAAATAACACCATTTGTGGTTGATTTTTTAATAAATGGAGAAAATCATTAATATATACTAAAAAGAGGAAAGGACCCAATATTGAACCTTGTGGCACACCCATTTTTACTTTTAAACCGAGTGAATTGACACCTTTTATTTGAACTTGCTGTTGTCTATCATTTAAAAAAGATTTTACCAAACTAAGCACAAGTTTTCCAAGTCCGTAATGCTCTAGCTTCAACAGCAAGGTTTCGTGATCAACGCAATCAAATGCTTTGGAGAGGTCACAAAAGATTCCTATGGCGTCTTGAGCCTCTTCCCACGCATTACACATGTGTTTTAATAAGGTCACACCGGCGTCAGTTGTACAAGGTCCTTTGGTGAAACCATACTGTTGATCGTTAAGGATTTTATTAGTGTAAAAATGATTAAGCATTTGGTTAAGCATTATCTTTTCAAAGATCTTGCTGAAAACCGGCAGCACGGATACGGGTCTATAATTATTGGTATCTTTATTGTCCCCGGATTTGAAAAGTGGTATTACCTTGCTGTATTTCATTAAATCCGGGAAGATGCCTTGATCCACACATAAATTAAATATTAAGGCTAAGTAAGGTGCTATTGTTTCAATGATCGAGGTGCAGACTTTAGTGGACATTCCCCAAAGATCTTCGGTTAATTTTATTTTGATTTGTTTAAAAGTTTTAATTACTGTTATGGGGTTAATATGCTTAAAGTTGAATTCAATCAAGCAGGCTGAAACGTTTGCCTTTACTAAATCAAAAGTTTTTAGTGGAATACTGGTAAAGAAATTTACAAATTCTTGAGCAACTTCTTTGCTATCACAAATGGGACCACATGACGTCTCTAGAATGTAATCAGCCTTTTGTTTCTGTTCGTTTCGTTATTGATAATTTTCCAAACCGTCTTTATTTTATTTTCAGCTGATTTTACCTTGTTGCTAATGTATTTGGCTTTAGCTGCTTTACAAGTGTAACATACAAACCTCTCTCCATACTTAATGCGAGACACCTTACAAACACGCATAACCATCATCATTCCACTCAATTACCTCAACAGTAGAACGCTTCGGAAAACCAGAACCGAGTACTAAAAGTACCATCTCGGTACGAACTCAGTACCATCTAGGTACCAACACGTCATACTTCGAACACACTCATTTAGAATGAGAGGGGGAGACGCGGCATAACTCAACCACTCTTGAAATATTTCGCGTGTCGTCGCAAGCACGAATAAAGTTGGAAATATATTGGAGGCGCCATTACCAGCTTGTGTATGATGATTGTGGGAAAAACTAGCGGAGGACAGCTGCAGACGGAGAAGTGGTGGCTTTCAAAATATTTGCTACTTGTTCTGTTCAAAATTTACGTTTATTTACTTTGGTTTAAAATAAAATGAACTTTCATCGCTATACTGGCTGACCCGAAATACGTAAGCCTGTCCAATTTGAATAATGAACCTTATTCGGGAAAGATTTATTTTCCACTAAAAACGAAATTAAAGTACTGGTTTGCAAACGATTTAAAACAGAAAATAGTAAATCGGTGCAGCCGTTCTCAATTGAAGCGCTTACCAACATCAGGCCGTTTTGTGCGGATGTGACGCATATTTTCCCTCATGATATTTTGTGTTAGTATTCTTTCTGTGCGATATGTTTGTCACACACAAATAGATTTTTTTTCTTTCATTTGAGACCGAAAAAAAAGAAAATTATAATATATACATAAATGTGATTTGTGTTTGCTGTGAATTGGTTTCAGTGTGTCAGTAGCTTTACTTTTAGCCCATGGATAACATCCCAATGTTGGGCTCAGATCTTTGTTTTTCAATCTCCACGGTTTTGTGTTTTCGTTGCTTAATTTCTTTTATTTATCGCATAGATAACAGCAAATTTTTTGTCAATTCGACACATTCTTAAACATGTATCGTATGTAAAATTTGTTCACATCACACGTGTCATGTACATGCATCGATTTGAGTATCCATCACTTCAAAAGAATCACATTGAATATTATTTTCTGAGACAGTCCGGAGACATGAACGTCTCGTGGAGATTGACTCTCGAAGTTACTAATACAAAGTAAACGTTGTAGCTAACTACAAAATTATAAGCAATAATCGGTTAACGACCGCCATATTGAATAATGTAATGAACCAAGTATTTATGTCTAGTATAAAAAAGATCAATCGTTAAATAAAGAGGCTTGAGTAACCACACTTAGGAGATTTATCACAGGATTGTTAACACTCAGAGAACTGTTGTGAACGATCTTCAAACATTCTACATTACTGTGGAACATAAAGACACGCTGTTCTTATATGGAAAACGTACGCCATTTACAATTTCATATTCGGTTTTAAAGGAACACATTGCTGTCGAAATAGGAATCTGGAGACGGAATCGAGGCAACACGTTATTGTATACAAATATCTT
This sequence comes from Hyppa rectilinea, assembly GCA_951799385.1. NCBI lineage: Eukaryota > Metazoa > Arthropoda > Insecta > Lepidoptera > Noctuidae > Hyppa > Hyppa rectilinea. Next base: position 564,644 of record OX637317.1, read on the forward strand.
TTATTTCGTTGCGTACATAAAGGAAATCTCGAACAAGGTGCTTACATTTTTGACGTTGAATTGATTGTAGCAATCCTAACCTAAATCCAAGTAGATTTACTGCCGCGGGAGACGCTCCGGGCGTCGGGAGCCACGTGACGACTCCCGGCCACCGTAGGCGCGGGCCTGCGGACGGTGAGTAATGGGTGACTCACCGTCCGATCAGCACCAGACCCGTGCCGTACGGCGCGTATATGTTCCACGCGCGCCTCAAAGAGATGTCAGCATATGAAGGGACCCCTCAGGGCCAAGCCTGCCGGGTAAGCGGGATTGTCCGAAAGGGTTACCGCTACCCCGGAACATAAAGGGCTACGGAAGGAACATGGATGGGTTTTAGTCAGTAAGAGTCTGACACTCCCTTCCGCTCCACCCAGAGCGGGAGCAGTCATTGGATGATTTCCCAGCCTTAAAAAAAAAAAAAAAAAAAAAAAAAAAAAAAAAAAAAAAGTAGATTTACTACTACAAAGGCAACAACACAACGGATTTTCAATGGAGCACTCAAAGGACTAAGGTGCCAAAGGCTTCGGAAGAAGTAAATATAAACTCATTTTTATAAAAAGCACGGCAGAAAAACTTCGTCTGCCCATCCCAAGATCGTATTAAGAAAACTTAAGAACTACAATAATCCGTTCTAAGACAATATTTCATTGTTGTCTGTGTCAGTCCGCAAGAAACACTTTAATTGGTTCACCCTGTTAAGAATTAAGTGTGCTTCGTCGGAAATACTTCGGCAAACTCCGTAGAACTTCGGCCAACTTCGAAAACGAGTTCGAAACTCACTGGATTTAAAATATTTGCGCTATCTAGCGAACTATTCCCACACTATCATCGCTTTTCCCCCGTGTCCCCTACATATATAAAATGCAACGTTTCTTTCTAGGACTGGGCATTGATGGCAGTTTTATACAGTTTTATCTAAGACGCCATCTCCGTTTTAATGAAATTGGCTGAGGAGTGGTGAGCCATTCGGATGGCATAGGAACGGAAGAGGTGCTGCCGGCACTCGAGTGCTAATCAAAATGTCGAATAATAATGGAAAGTTCAGCATTCGATATTAAATTGATTTTCAATCGAGTCGTGAGATCGTGACTCGTTTCGTCACTATCTCACTTTTTTATTAGATTGAAATATCAACGAATATAATAACCTTGGAGGGAACAGTCAGCAACGATGTTTGTTCAAACAATCATGAAATGATTATTACGAAACAAATGTTTTATAATTTAGAAGAGACTGTTGAATTCAATCCACCTCAAACACCAAACTACAACAGCTTAAAGAAAATGTGAACGTTTGAACCGTTTACCGAGTGAGCAGTAATTCTCGTAGGACGCAGCTCCCGTCCGATCGGCTGATAGTCTGATACATTCGATTCGTATACGATAAACAACAAAGCAGTTTCATTAGGATTCGCCCCGCGCAGCCTCCGCCACGACCAAAGGGTTTCTCATTGAAATTCTCCATGCTGTGTTTACATACGCCAGTGTACTGGAATAACATCTACTAATTAAACAGTCTGGAGCTGTCAGGCGTGTCAGGCTATCACTGCTGTCATTTTTAAGAATAAAAACGCATTATTCGTTTGTATGTGGAGCTGTGGCGCAAACTATGTCTCCCCATTGGAGCGCAGAGTGCGGTATGGGACCGCACTTTGCGCTCCAAAAAAGACAGCCATAGCGACGATGCGTGGTAGTGGTGAAGTTTGTGGCCAACAAAATTTAAAAAATTGTCGTGCCATTGACACAACGACGACGAACTTCCGTACATCGGCTGTAGAACAAAGGACAAAAATTCCTATTGTAATTCTAACTGTGCGGACTGTGCCACATTAGCAGCGTTAGTTTCGCGGGAAAGTACCGTAGATTATCTAGTAATGCTCTATTAATAGCAGTTACATATTCGCAAGCCAGTCAAACACTGGAATAGCTGGTTTTGCATATAACTGTCCTATTATAACTGTTTCATTTCATTCCATCGGGTTGATGACTTATAAAAGACAGTGTTTTAATCTAAAGCATTAAATATTTAAAATATTTCTGAAGTTCCAAGTGGAATATAATATTTTATACCCAAAATTAAGTTCACTATTAATACTTTATTTGTGAATCTGGTTGTAAACGTTTATACCGTCTACCTCGAAATGTTCAAAATACTTTTTGCTCAGTGTTTTATTTTTACCATATAATATTTATTCAAGTTTATAATGTACTAGCTTCCGCCCGCGGCTTCGCCCGCAAAATATGTCGACGAATTATACACATAAACCTTCCTCTTGAATCACTCTATCTTTAAAAAAAAAACCGCATCAAAATCCGGTGCGTAGTTTTAAAGATTTTAGCATACATAGGGATATAGGGACAGAGAAAGCGACTTTGTTTTATACTATGTAGTGATTACTGAACAATCAGACTGATACTATTACTAGTTTGTATTAGGCCGTGTCATCAGCCTAATGAATCAATTTGAACTGTGTCAGCATAAAAAACCCTTTGTTTTTAACAAACAGACCTATATCTTTCAAAATTGTCTCATCTACTCTCCTGCAAGCAAAACAAACGCACATAAAATGGGCCCCGCGGGCCTGTAGCAGTAACGCAAAGATTTATACAAATAGGTAGAGGCCCTCGGCTCGCGAGTTACGACCGATTGATGCCAGTAACGCTGTTTACCTACAGCTTACAACTTAGTGTTACGATCCTAACTAGCGCCGTCTGAACGCAGCATAATTTCTGATGTAATTAAGCTATTTAACATTGTAGCGAGTAATGAACAGAGATACTATTAAATCGGACTGAATTTGTGTTATTAAAAGCGCACAATATTATTTCAATGATTTAAGATTATTCCATAAGTTTTACGTACTTTTATAAAAAAGGAGAATTCAGAAACTCGTGAAGCAATTGAAGATGGCTCTAGAAAAATAAATAAAGTTTTAAAGCAATTAATCGCTTGAAGTGAACTGATTAGTTTTGTTTAGTTGGCATTATCCGCGGCTCAAGCAGTCTTTGTTCTTAAAACTTAGTCAACAGTGCTCGGGCGCGGCTACAGGCTAAGTTCAGACCTAGAGAAAACTCTCGAACGAAGTTTTGCACCTGAAAAATTCAGCTAAGTTCCAACTTAATAATCACGAGTTCTGAAACAAAGCGGTACTTAGCTCAACTTTTAAATTGATATTAATTAAGGAAGTTTTTATGTGTTTTAAAGAAAGAGAGCTCTTATTGTATTTTATGATCCCACTGGTTTTATTGCATGAATTAATTATGGTGTTTAATAGTTACAGCCACAAGTACCTAAACGAAGCGTTACTTCTTGTTTCTAAACTGAAAAAGCCATTATTCTTTAACATGATGAATGCATTAGGCAGACACGATCTCTTCTGTTCAAATTATTTAAACAAACATAGATTTCTCTAGGAAATCATTATCATAAGGGAATTCACGAGGAATAATGTAATTAAAGAAACACCACTTAATATTAAAAAGAAAGGTGTGTGAAAGTGATACAAATAATGCAATTACTCCACGCACAAGGAAATAAAAGAAGAAATACAGGGCATGAATATCAACACTACAAGTCCTGTGAAACTGTTATTTATAGAATAGAATAGAATAGAATAGAATAGAATTTATTTCCAAAGTAAGTGTTACATTGTATACCACAACTTAAGACTAAGTATTAATTATATTAAGTAGGTACTTACAAAATCAGTTTCCAAAAACACGCATTTTTACAAATTAATCATGCTTAGTTATTAATCATTACAGACGCTAACATGATACGTTTATACATACGCTTTGTGTAGACACAGTCAGTGTTGTAGGAGAATCACTACGGAAGCTTATTGACAGCTTTTTATGGCACGGTTTATACGCCGTACTGTAAAGAAATCGTGCCGTGTGCATGGGGTCTGATACTACAGATGCTAGGCTTAATTAGAACTAAACAATCACGTACGTAGCTTTTCTACCAGAAGAAATTTGGCGTGCTTTGGTCCTGTTGGTTCTTGAGCCTTTCTATTCAACCAGTTGTACTGTACAAGTCGTGTGCCCGATCGGATCTTCTATCAATAAAAATAACGAACTTCCATGTATAACTTTATGGGAATTTAACCCTTAAATTGGTTTAATTTGTAAAAGTCCTTTAGTGCTAATTTTGGCTACACGTATAAGAAGCTCTTCGCAAAATTTCATGCTTCTAGATCCAGTGGTTAATATTGTTCGTAATGCCTTGTCTGTCAGTGTATTTAAGGTTCTTATTGATTAGATAGAAAAATATCGACACCTGTCAATGTCCCTGTCCCGTTACAGAGTGTAAGGCGCTCATGTACTAACTTATAGAACAAATAAAATATTTTTTCCTTCGCATTTCATCCCGTATTTCTAGTTTCCGCAGCTAAAGCTTAAACGAATGTTACTCGCGTAATAACATCCATCTGCAGGAACTACTTACTTTACAGAAGTCGCATTCATTGTTTTTATGGATTTTGTGGAACATTTATGTGACTTATCCCTGCAGGTATGACAGAACGGGTAATAGAGACGTTCCTTTTAACTCTATGAAATTACCGTTTATTTATATTTATCGTGAAAGTCAAGACGCTTTAGTTAATCATCTGTTCGAAACTACGCCTACCACTGTTATCTACGTTCTACCAATTACATGGGCCGGAAGCATAAAAGGCAAAACATGCGTGTGAATGGATATGCCTTTATTACCTACACCTCTGCTTAACCCTCCGGGGACACAAGCGTGTTAAGTTTATGTTAAATGAGTTCGTACACATACCTGCTTTCTTTTCTAACCCTTGCACACCATGACGTGTTCATCACAAAGTAGCTTCGGCTTTCGGAGTTCACAGATGGTCACAATGCGGCTGGGGATTGTCAGTTCCGCCAAGATCGTCACCTCCAGACATTATCAGTCATCTTACATTGTTATATCGATCACTAATGGTGCCAAGAGTCCACCCACCAGCAATATCTGGTTTCAATTGGTGAACAGACGAAGGTAAGTAAATAAAACCTCCATTATTCGGCCCGTTTCGTTCGTTATTAGACGAGTCGGCCCAAAACGATTTAACATAGAAATGCCATCGATTCTGTAAGTGATTGATTACCGGCGCCATTTAAATATGTAGGTGTGTGACGAACACGAAGAAGGTTGGAGGATTTCACGGAATAAGTTTATTTTGAAGACTGTTTTTTAAAGGCAGCTGGTTGGCTTCATCCTGCAAGGATCGAAGTATAACCAGTAATTGTCATACTGACGGATGGGAACACTAACCTGCCAGCAGCAATTCAAAATATTTTAAATATATTATATATACCATATAAGTTTAACAAAATAAGACTGTAAAGACTAACAATTTAAGGGCGCGTCAACTTCTGCTCTCATTCACTCTACAAACCTGTCCATTCATCGCAAGATTTTTTCAACAACAAGGTATGTTTCAGTTTCAGTTCAATCAAGTTATTTAAGTTGCAGTTTTTAATTTCATCAATCACTGCTAAGTTTCACATTATGTTGGTTCTTACTACCCTTTCCGCGTGTATAAGACGCATCTCACGCTTCCCATGTCTCATATTCTACGTTTTAATTTAACGCCACTCCTAGCGAGCAGCCTTTAAATCACGTATTAATGTGAGAATTTTATATTTTATGGCACCACAAGGGAATGTCAAAATATTTTCAGGGTAAAAGTTTTATCATTACGGTAGAATGAAATGTATACCATGCCAGCTCTTTGAAGTGTTTGATTAACCTATTATATTTTGAAGGAATCCTTTTGGTTTTCATATCACCCATGGCTATTACATTTTTGATTTGTTCTGGCTTCACTTGTAATAGCAATTCAGGTATTGTACGGGGTAGACAGGTATTTCAACAAGTAACGATTAATCAAAACATTCAAGGTATTTGATCTGTTTTATACTTTCGACACAAGGAACAAAAGTACAAACTCCTCACGGATCGCAGTTAGTTTAAACGTTTTTGAAATTATTTCAGCGGTGTACTTTTTTGTGACGTCAAAATCGTGTCAAGGGTGGAAGGTGTGGAGAGGCAGTTAATGGCTCCGGTACTCGCAGAACTCTTGGGGCAAATTGCTCGAAGTGCCATCGACAGACAGATGTACAGATAGATCTATAGCAGACATAATGGATATCGTTTTACGAAATACGTTTTAGGTACGGATAATTTGGTGTTAAATTGCAGAGATGACAAGACAATGTCTGACCGCGGAAAAGAATATGATGAAAAGTAATTCCCAGTAGTCAAGCAAAGTGGACTGGTCCAGTTTATAAAAGAACCTCAATATTTTCCTAGGCTAGTTAGGGAGTCAACACGTAGTTTTTCAAACCTTTTCCAACTCACTATTCAGATTCCACTTTCTTCTTAACAATAAAGGTAGCACTTTCAATCAACTTTTAGCCCCAAAGTCAATTTGTGAGTTCCAAAGCGCGTAGTCCTGCGCATGCCCCGACAAATTGCTCAAAGTGCTACCGATAGACAATCACCTGCCGACATTTTATCGCTCGCTTTCGACATCGACACCCATCTATAGTCAGGACTATAGATTCGACCTTTATGGCGTAACATTGTTAAAAGCGCGGCCGAGTGCCCGAGTGGTCTGGGAACTGTTGGTTTATTGTGATACAAGGACTGTTGATCAAGTGTGAAACAATTGTTTTAATACTTCAACAGAGTAGCTTTACTTTTGGACGGATCAACACGCCGCTTTTCGAAATTCCAGTGCCTAAAGTGATTGCTTTTCATCCTTTTGCACTGTCCAACACTGAACTGTTCAGGTATCTTATATTTCTGATTATACAAGTGCTGTGCACATCTATAAGTGACGAGTTCACCGAAAAACTGTTAAAATTAGAATTTATTGTAATTGTTTAGTGAATAAGTCGTTGGTGTGTCAATAAATAAACAAATCTTCCAAATAACACTGATTTATATTTCTCTTTACTAAACTAACAACAAATCTTCGGTTCTTTTCAGTCCTTTTAGTGCGAATGTCTTCGCAGATCCAAAGACATCAAGACTATGAATAGGTCGTCATCCATTAGCACATTTACATAAGAAAGTATCGGCGGCTATCCGCCTTCCACATTACTACCGATGATTCGCTGGTCATTACCGAAAGTGACGTTTTGAAATCTGAGGAGCTAATCAATGTAAAATGAGATGTTAAGAAAAAAGTCTTCTCCTTAGGTAACTTTATTTTGGAATGGGAAAATCATATTTTTGTAAGATGCCTCTCCAAATTAAACTATAGACCCTGTTCTACATTCTCATGTATTATTTTTAGAGAATGGAAAAGTTTCGTTATTTGTCACTTAACCATTGGACAGTTGAACAGTTTGTAAAAATGTGTGCTACCTTCTAACTAAAACTTTTTTTCTTTAATGTGTATTTGTATAGAAAAAAGGGGAATAAATAACGTATTAGGTATGTGTCAGTCCCCATTCACCGCAAGCAATCAGCCTGCGGTCCCGAGCCAACAACACAGCGAGCGGAGCGACAGCGCTCGTTACCAGTTCCTTAATTACCATTTGTCAATTAATTAGAAAACATTCTAAGTTTAACACAGATTATTTACCTGACTGTAATCTTAGAAAGGTGCATTTTTCAAAAAAAAGTATTTCAAGTTAAGATTTTCAGATAACTGACATAACATAAACGTCACGCCTGTATTCCCCAAAGGGTTAGGCAGTGGAGTTCTTATAATAAATTTAAGTTTCACCAGTTATGTTTAAGCCCTAAGTAATGAGGGGCAAGCCAATTACCGAAGAAGACTGGGAAAATTAAGAACGGTAAGAGGTGTATCTATTACTAGCTTCTGCCCAAAGAGTAATTAATAAGACGGGTTCTGCCCGCGACTTCGTCTGCGGCTAATACTGTGGAGGGCAAATCTTATTTCTGTGATGTCCTTGTGATCATAAAATAATTTAATTTGATAAAAATTGATATTTTGTTGTTTAAATAATCATCCAAACAGAAGTTAGTCGAAAAAATACTTTTTTTTAAACATAAAACGAAATATAAAAGTTAAAAAAGATAGGAACATGGTGTCGCGGACGTTTTTGTAGAAATAATTAAGGCGAACCGGGTTGCCATACATTGCTTTCAATTTTAAACAACTGTTTAGGCAGCGCATGCAAATAATTCTGTTTTCGGAGGTATTTCTTTCCGACTTGCTAGACGAAAATTGCGATAGCTCGGCTAATATGTATGATATAAATATAATTTATAGCCTATAGCACTCAGGAATAATGTAGCTTTCTATCAGTGAAAAAAAAAATTTAAATTGAATCATTAGTTCCGGAGATTACCCCCTACATACAAACTTACAAATTTTACCTCTTTATAATTTTAGTATAGATTGAAATTCATGAAATTCTTTTGAATTTTGTCGCCTTTCCACTGACACAAGCTGCATGTCAATCAGCGTGAAGGTCTACTTACCAAGAGGAAACCCACGTAAGCACCGGAATAACGGTCCAAGTTAGAATATTAGTAATTTACCTGAAACAATAGAAGACGAATTAATGAAACGTTTAGCCCAGATTACGAAGCGCCGCTGACGAGATAAATAACCAGCTTAATAGAATGAAACCGGGTAATTTATACAGAAGTTCCAGTTAATAATATAGCCTATATAGTTTTTGTTTTGAATTTAGGAAATGACGGGCACATCGAATTTGATGTTCGAAACGTGCTGAATTTCAGCCTTATTTGAAAAAATGGCATAAAAGACTATAAGTAAAACTATCTTGCGTTCGCACCGCGCTAATATTCGCTGCATGTAAAAAAGTTTTTGAGTCAAATAAACGGATTTGTTTCTATTTCTGATGTTGCTCTATGTTGAGGGTTAATTATGATAGATAGCTCTGCAGCTTTCAAAGATGGTCTTCTTCTTTTTTTGGTGGGGTTTGTGACTAACCTGGTGTCAAAGATGGTGATTGCATTGAAGTAGCAAACCAATAGACACTCAAATACTTTCAGCTGTTCGAAATCGTTGAGATCCGCGCGGAACTGGTTTTCTGTACCGATATTATTATTTTCTTGTGCCGTGCTCTGGGGGCGGTAAGGGCATCATTTGCCTTTATCTCATCGGGCTCATTGACAGTAAATTATGATGAATAGGTACCCAATAACGAGGATAACCTTACTATTGAATTTGGTTCCCAAGGAATGTTTGAATTAATATTTGAACTAAAGAAATCAATTACTTCATTTAGTTAAAGCGGTCTGAATTTACAACTTGAAGATTAGTGATTCTAAATTCATAATCTTAGAAACACTTAAATATGTACAGAGGCCAGCACATCAAGTTACCACAATCTGTCAAATTTCTTTGATAGTATTTCAACTTTATTGCAAAGACATAAGGTTCATTTTTAATTAAGAAAATTTGACAGTTAGGGATAGCTTGATGTGCTGTCGTCTGTACTTTGAAAATGCTTGTATCTAATATTAAATCTCTTTCGGCTGCAGATAGTTTCCACCAAAAAAAACAGAGGTACTCCTTGTGTTCTATGCAAAATGTAGCGTATACGTCACTAGAACATACCCCAACAATTGATTGCTACTCATTATAACGACACACACGGCACAGAACGCCCAACTTCGGTTACATTAGTTCCCACACCCTCCGCAACTCCTATTATTGTCGCCACCGTCGCAAGTTTAATGACGTCACGACAATCCTATTTTTAGTTCTGTGCAGAAATAAGTTAGTTGTTTGGCAAGCAATAAGTCGGGAGCATCGGTGGAATGAGTGTCATTTGTAGTTTGTGCAGGTAATGAAAAGTTGCTAGAGCAACCCGCTCCGCCGCGGACACTGGAGCTGCGACAAACTCGGGAACATCCCCTACATCGGCCATGTTTGTCGTGAAATGAGCTAGGTACGTACACAGAATTTATTACGTAAGTGGCAATGATTTATTAATTAAGTCATGTGTTCGTTCTCGTAATTAGACATCAAATCTTGGCGAGACACCTAATCTTATTAGGATCACATGTCCCCAAATAAATATGTCTATAACTATGTAATTCTAATTAGGTACTGTACTCCCAGCCAAACAGGAGGTAAGCAGAAAATTTTATTGATTAGAAGTCCTTTCAAAATAGTAAGTACATGCGTATTCAAACTAAGAATAGGTACATTAGTTTGAAGCTACAATTTATTTAAAAGTACATGCACAACATTACAGGACAACTCCCAAGGCGTTGTACAGTATAAAATAGAGAGAGAAAAAAATACATTTCACAAACATCTTGTTTGAATATAAAAATAATAACCTTCTTCTTCTACAATGAATACTCATTCATCAGAATCTGAAAGGTTTCTATCGAAGATGTATTCCCGAACGTTTTTCCAAGATCTAAAGCAAACATATCCATACAAAAGATAAAACCATTTCTATATCTACCATTCACAGAAACACAGTCAAGAACTGCAATCAGCATACAATAACTAGGCAACAATATAAATTCAGGCGTCAGTCCGAAGCGCGACTGTTCCGAGCGCATAGTATTAGCAAGTTGCTCCTGCCTGACGCGGCGTGATCCACTCGCAACTAGCTCCAGACAAGTCGAGAACTTTCTAGAACGTGCGAGAACTAACGAAGTTTATAGCTTAGACGCTGTGATGCCAGATAAAGCGCTTGTTTAGTAATAAGGACGGATTTGCTGCGACAATTTGATGGAATATTGTCTAATTTGAATACTGCGTTTCATTTGGAGAAGTTGATATATTAGTTTTCAAACAAATGGGCATTTTGTAGCAAGGAATTATCCCTTGAACGTTGTGACTGAAGCAATCTCTTATATTTTCAGGACATTTTGTTTTGCTTACTACTTTTTCTATTGCTGAATACCAAAGAAAGTTTGAACTAACCAAATAAGAAGCTGTTCGACGTACGATTCAGTACTTTTTCAAATGTGCTTCGTAGGAAGTAGGAAACATGTAATAAGTAAGTGCTCAAGTGTCTGCTGCCAATACAATATTTTGTTAAAAGCTAAAAACTTTTGCAATCAATATCAAAATGGTCACAAGAAAAAATATTTGTATACCTTTTTCCACATAAAATTTTGTATCACATTATTTCGGTGCACACGTGTCAACTGGGCAAGCTGTGCGCAGGCGACCAAGCACTAATATGCTTGATACGACGAGTACATTCAACGCTTACGAATATAATTCTTTGATTATAATCTGTGAAGCGAAGAAAAAAGGCGTGTTTGATGAATAACACTGTATCGAATGGGTTTCCACCCTTTACACACTTTGAATTCAAAAATATGTATCTACAAGGTCGTCACGTAAGTGTCACGCTACTTGAGAGCCTCCTACCATTTTTTCGTCTGTAGTTAGATTGTTTAAAATCAAATTGACAAACCTAAACTCGTATATGAAATCACAATTGCAATTGTTTATCAGTCTATGGTTAAACGATACATGTCCATGTCCGTAAAACTACAAGAAAGCTAAAATTCTGCCAGAAGGACCTTCTCTCAATCATTACGGACCTGGGTTCAGGTCTAAAATGGCAAACCAATGCAATTTAAACTTGCCGTCGAGTAATTTTGTGGGGCTTAGCGTGTCTGTTGTCGGCTTACGAGGCCGGGAGGGATCGTCCGGGATTCGATGCTCGCCTCGAACGGTACTGTTGCAAACGACTTGGTCGGCTAGATCGCCACTTATTTATTGTTGCTTGTTAATAGCGGTTTGTTGATTAAAAGTGAATTTTAATTGCTTCTTCCGTCACTAATTAGGCACCCTATTCGAAGTTTCCACTAATCCGGGCTCTAACTAAACTCTTTCATTAATTCTGAAAAAATAATATTTACTTTTTATGACTAAAAACAGCCCTACATCGCTAAGATAATTATGCCCATATTTAACCAACTATTGAGAGAGAAGTCAGGAACCATTCCACAAACTGCCAAGTAGTTTCGAGTAACTCCTAAAATACACATAGACGGGAAATTAAACCTATGTGCATTACAGTTCAAGATCTCAATACTATTCTCTTGGTTGTGCGAGTACATACGAGTATGTAAGCTTAATACTAAGTTATTGCCCGCGCAGTGCACTCGCCTCATCGAGTTAAGTTGGCTAAGTACAAGTTAAACGGTAACACAATCAACCGCGCGCATTGCTACCACAGAGTACAGAGATACAGAAGCCTTGCTCCACACAACCATCGAAAATGAACGCTCACGGGTCACCTAGACGCGTACGTGCAGTCAGCAGCATATGTACATACCTCACTGTTACGCAAAATTCAGAAGCGCTTTACATGTAAAATGTAAAATAAAAGCCATACTATATAGTTAGTATGGTTGCCATAATACTATGTCTGTGCATCACTCGTTAGGAGAAAAAACGAGAATTTTGTAAGTCAATACGCACTTATACAGTGTGTAAGGTTAATCGAGGGACATACTTTCAGGGGTTTCTATACTCATGAAAATGAACAACTTTGTCCATCGAACTATACCTCAAATCACGAAAACAATCAGCTGTTCAGAACATTTATGTTCGCATAATTCGTCAAAATGTATGGAACAGCTGATTTTTGATGTTTTTTTTTTCATATTTCAGAAGTTGTTGATTTTCATGAGTACTATACAACCTGAAAGTATGTCCCTCATTCAACCGAATACACTGAACAAACTAAATCCCGGTTTACATTATTCTAGACCAGTTATCCAGTGAATCAATCAGTGTTGGACTAGATGACATCGTCTGCACTATTAGAGGCATTCGTGCTTCTCACATTATCCCGCAAACAAGTGCAAGTGCACTTACTTGCATATATATGCGCTATACGTGAACGTGTGTCAGCGTGTGTCTTTTCGCTCGTTTCTTGGGGCTTACCTTCTGTGCATGTATTTTGTGCTGCTATCATATCTGTAATTAGTGTGTTCTTAGCTTTGTACTTAATTATAACTTAGTATATCTTGCGCGGTCGGGTTTGGTCGGATGCCTCGATACTAACGTAGAAAGTTTTTGTAACCATTATGGTTTGAATGAGACAAGAAAAAGCTTAGGACATCGGGTAAGACGGCATTTTCTGAAAGTCAATTATTTCAGACTTGGTTTGTATTTATAATATTTGAAGTCATTCATATGGGTTGACTTCATGGGGTCCAGTGGTGATCCAATATACATACATACTAATTATTACTAATTACTTCACAAATAACGTTAACTTATTGACTACATATCCTCCGTAGAACCTTCTTCAATAGAAACAAGTCCTTTAAAATTATATTAACAATCCGACATTGTATCTTCGTGAAACAACAAACTGAACAACACCACAAAACAAACAAATGAATGCTAAACCAGAGAACTTTAAACTAAGTTATTCTGCGATGCGATCAACAAACTGTAGCAAGACGTAGCTGTGACAATTAAATGGTAATGTATTTGTAGAGCCGGCGCTACATCGCTACTTCCTCGTATATCGCTTCATTCAGAGCGGTAGAGCGCCTGGAGAACATCGGGCTCACTCCGACTACTGAGGACCAAACACTTGCACTTTGTGCAGGAATAAGTGAAACTTTAATATATACAGTTAGCTTACTACAAATGTACTAAATTGCATTTAAAGATAGCTAAGGATTTTTTTGCTATATACAGATAGCGTTTAAATTTTATTATTTTCTGGAATTTTAGCTTAGACTCTTAACTGAATACAAAAGCCAGGATTGTCAAGCAAAACAAAGAATGCAATGGAAGACGAATGACATCTCCTTTATAACCACACCTTTGTGATGGAAGAACTAAAATCCTGCAACGGCTTTATTATAACAATGTTAAGTTGTATAATGATGCTGTTCGCATGCTGTCGATTCTCGAAGAAGATTCGTCATAGTCATCAACAATACTTGACTAAAAATGCCTTTGCCCGTGGCCTATTCTATGCTAGAAGACACGGCACTTTTGATTAAACCCTTTAACATCAAATGAAGTTTGACATTAACAGTGGCTAGTTGGCTACCTCAAATGGCCAGTAAACAATTACATCTCCAAATGGTAATAAGCAGGGATCCACAATGCAAATCACCTGCATTTTCATACCGTTGATAATGAATGTTGGAGCAGCATGGCCGCCAGCCACCGGCCGCCGGCTGACGTGGCTAGTTTCCATTGTAAATGAAGTTATTTGCTTACGGGAGTAAGATGATCAAATTAAAGGGCCTAACCAATATTATACATGTTTGGATTGTACCGAAGTGGACGGATTGGGGATTGGATGGGTTTATCTGCTAAATAATTTGGTACTGACAAATCGGGTTGTATTAACAAAAATTTTTATGGGAATCCACTATAATATCAGCCTACTACTGACGTTATGCGGGGCAAAGGCCTGTCCAAATACAGAGAATGCTCTAAATTAAAAGTCCAGGTTTTCTCACGATGTTTTTCATCACCGATGACTGTGATAATAAACAGATAAACATAGAACTTTATTATGAATTTTAAGTGACACATTGGTATTTGCCCGGATTTCAACCCAGAACCGATTGAATATCAGAGGTGAGGCCTATGCGACAGTCCATAAGTAAAGAAAATCCCAAATTTTGCTTTAACGAAACAGAGTTAACCACAATAATAGCTAGCTAAAGAACTATACCTAGGGCAGACAATTGACAATGACGATCAATTATGAGTTTAATACCAAATCGATTCACCAGTATCTAGAGCTAAGACTTTACATAATAAGTAGCTGCAACAGAGTGCCCGAGTAAATTATTTCAGCCAAAAAAAAATAAGCTTAACGACCTAAAAAGCGGCGCGTCCACTCGCCCACTTCCAACGCTATTCAAAATAATTAAATGGCGGAAATCTTCGAGCTCTATTGAACAGCACGTTTCCAATAAACGGCTCGCAACTCGTAACTGTTACCGCTGGAAATTTGCGGGAACCTACAGGTTACAGCAACTCACCAACAAAGAAGAGCCGGGAAGCAATTATATGGCGTAATGACTTTCACGTCTATTTTCAATAGCTTGTGTGTCAGACTTGTAATTTGTGTACCTAAGAATATAGAGGTTGGAATCACTTTCGCGAAAATTGGGAATGTTCTATATTTTCAATTTATTACTTTAGTTTTTTGAGGGTGGGAAATCATCAAATACTCCTCTCTGGGTTGAGTGGAAGGGATTGTCAGACTCTTACTGACTAAAACCCAACCATGTTAAATACTATCCAAAAAGTGCAGATTTTCAGCCTAGTTTAAATAAATGCCTTTTGATTTTGTTCCTTCCTTAGCCCTTTATGTTATGGGGTAGCGGTAACCCTTTCCGACATTCCCGCTTTCCCGGCAAGCTTCGGCCCTATCGGGCCCCTTTATTTATTTTATTTTATTTATCCTTTATTTCAGGCAACGAAGGCCCATAAAATAGAGTACATGTATAAAAATAATAACTATAAACTAATACATAATTTTAAAAATAAACTTAAAAACTACTGCACTCGTTGTAACGGCGTCGAGTTACGCTGCGAGGTGTCGCGTAGCCGGCTGCGGAAACGCCGATACAGCACACCTTTCGGCCAAAACTCTTTCATGACATTTCCTTCTTCCTTCCTTCCTTTATATGCTGACAACTCTTAGAGGAGCGTGTGGAAAACGTACTCGCCGTCCGGCACGGGCCTGGTCCTGATCGGACGGTGAGCTACCCATTACACACCGTCCTCAGGTCCAAATTTATTAGCTTGATAAGAACGGGAATGTATCTTGTTGAATGGGGCAGTCTGAGTTGGTAGGAGATAATTATAAAAATCTAGCATCGTCATATTTACCAAATCTCTAGCAGCATCCTATCACTAGCCAGTTTAAGTCGAAACATAAAATAAAGTTTTTTAACAGTGTTCACAATAAAAAAAGTTTTTTTATAAATACAGAACAAAAAGCCAGAATAGAACACATGCATTTCTACAATGAGAACTTACAATAATGAGATGGGTATTATAACTACATGTTCTACCAAGTTCTACAAAAGCAAGTTAATTATGTATTTAAACTGTGAAGTAGATCCTTTAATCCTTGATTCTGATAAAATAATTAACATTACACTGGCTTCCGGCGCTCGCCACTGAACAGATGATGCGAACACTCACACAACACAACATACATGACTAGCCCACATAGACTTCAAACGAAATAATAATTTGTTTGCCCAAAGCACCGTGGCAGAATCTTAACCCGATCATCAAAAAATTTGATTATCTTTAGAATATTACCATCGTGACAGCTTATGACATGATGTCTGTTGGTAAGCATTGCCCCAACGAGATACTTGTGTAGGCGCTACGATCGGCACATATTTAATTATCACACTAAAATACTGACAAAATGTATATTACAGTTTTCAAAAACCAGTTCAGTCCAGTGGACCTTCTGAACGTAGTTGTTTAGTGAGTGTATCGGTGTACATGTTGCCGACGTCATAGGAAAAGTTATTATAAAAATCGCGGCACAAAAACCTGAGCAAGATATTTCTTGGCAACCACCTTTTGTCCAACAGTATTTTTACACTTTATTTGCTGTAGAAAATAAACTACTTGTTTTAGAAAAGGTCATATTAATATAGTTTCCCTTTCCTTTTTACGTAGGCTATAAAATTAGTTCGTAGAAAAATATTTTCAATGTTTCTTGGAGACCCTTATGTCCAGCCATGGACAAAGAAATTATGAAAATAAGTATGTTTTCTTATCCCCTTAACTTCAGTACAAAACACGGGAATATTAGTATTTCTTATTTAGCAATATTTCTCTGTGGTAAGAGTTTTGTAGATCTTCCATCTTTATCGGTTCTCACGACGCCCTGGGGAGGAGATGAGGCAATGTATTCAGAACCCACAACACTTATTTATGTGTCGTAAGTGTAAAAAATCCATGGTAAATTAAGGTCCAACAACCTTCAAAAAGATAAACTGAAATATCTAATTAATGAGGCTGAATAATTTAGTATTTAAACCAGGCACTTCTGGGCACGCACCGTCTCCGATGGAACGAGCGATGGATGAGGTCTACTACTTTATTCGAGACGGGATCGAGGTCAAGAGCATGTCCATTGCGCAATTAAAAAAAAAGAAAAAACAAACCACTTCTTTTGCTCAACACAACCTTTTGTATAACTTCCAGAGTTATGCGGTTATCTCTAATTTGTTGCTTACATTAACATAGTTGAAGAAAACGCCGTTAGATGGCGTTACTAAACGAACGGTCTCGACCGAGCTGAAGTTTTTTCATAAAACCTCGTCTCAGCGGTTATAGTTAAACGTTTTGCTTCGAAAATAACGAACACAGAGAACACCTGTCGTTTACGAACGCAGACTATTTCCCTTATATCTGTACATTACATTTTAGCGTCGCCCGGGAATCGAACCTTGGTCCGTCGTAAAATTTAAGGGTTTGACGTAACCCGCTTAAATCATTTTTATGATGGTAAGAATATTTTCTTTGGGTGAGAATGTTAGTGTTGATGTAGTTTGATAGGATGCTGCGTAAGGGTAGGAGGAGCTATAGAGCTATTTCTTACTGAATGTTATTTTTCATTGCAAAAAATATCCACCGAATAGAGCCAGGAACTGTGATCTAATTAGCAACAGTAAAACCAGCTGTTCGACATGTTACTACCTAACAGTGGTTGATGACTTCATCACCGCTCGGGCTTGCTACCCAACCACGACAGGTTTTAACCAATATTAATGTATTTCTAACAAAATTGTCACAACATTGACCGAACAATATCTAAGATCTTAATACTACTAACTTACCTGGGCTTAATATAAACCTCGGATAACGAAACATAAAGGCCGAGGGACACAACACAGGCCCGGGATCCCGGAGATATTAAAAATTCGACCAGAAACAAAAGCGACCATAATTTAGCCGTAAGCCGCTGTCGGCACCTAAATAAGTATCACCTTTTATACTAGCGCCCGCGCCCGCGCCGCCCGGGCCCCACCAGCCTCGTGGTGCAGGGATTAACATTGCATTGATTAAAGCATCAGTGAGTGCTTCAACGCAGAAACTTTTTGAGGACTAACGACTGAGGACCACGAATATTATAAGCTAATGGCATAATTAGAGAAAACCACTATTTTTATATTAAGAAGAATAAATAGGTGCAGAGAGTCCACTTGGAGAGCGAGTACAGTATCTTTATTTAGGAATTATTATATTAACAAATACGTCTTTTATACGCACGACGATCCTCACAGTACCTATGTGTGGACATGTGTTATTATGATACGTTCTTTGTAATTTCCGAAAAGAGCTATGAGTGACACGTGTGTTTTGTGTAACATTGTGTGTTTCTGGTTGACGACAAGTGTTATCAATTGTATACGAATATTTAAAAGCCTCATTTTTATATGAAAACCGATTGACGTAAATACTAGCTTTGACAGGCACAGCTGTTGTGGACACAAATAAATACAAAATAAATAATATATCTTACAATGAAATATTATTACCGTGTCTATCTGAACAAACTTTAAACCACCTAAATATATCACTCCCAAAAATTCTGTACCACGAACCACCCTCTTTAAGACTGCGCTGTTCACAATATGCTCAAAAACACCTTTCTATCCTATTTGGTTACCAAAACTTAATTTGAAAGGCATATTGATTCGGTAACTGAACGAGCACTAACCTTAGGATTCAAATCAGATTATAATCTAAACTTCTTTTCTGTATATAACTTAATGCGATGGCTTTCGAGCAAGTTTAAATTGGATAAAATTGGAGCGGTGCAGGTCTGGAGCCTGGGCAGACTGTTAGCTTAGACATCATTCTAAGTTCGCGTCGAGTCTGGGGGGTGACATACTGCTGGGCGGAATATACGGCTGGATCGCTTTGAATGGCACTGTCGGGGCAGGTTGTAAAGCAACTTGAAGGTAATATCATATAGAATATACGTAGAATCCGAAACATTTTCTTTTCTCTGGCTCTGTTTAATTTAATTTATTTATTAGAAACACCAACTAAAAGCTGATTCTCATTTTATTTTTCTTCCAATAAAAAGTCTTCTGAAAACAGAAATCACACTACTTATTGGACAAGGCAATCTCTCACTTCATTCCATGCCATTAACATCCTCATATTAATTTCCACATCATGCTCGTTAAGGTTCACGTACAATTCCTAGTTATTGCCACGTGTGCGTCTCTTCCTTTACTCCCAATTTTAAAGGCGTTGAATACTGTTTCGTGTTGAGCTTTCTAATTTAGTCCCTGCTGTTCCCCAGTATTGTCACAACATCCAGGTGTTAAGCCCACGCTGTGCTATCACGAAGGTGAAATAGCCACACATCTGCGTGGCCTACGTTTTGAGCTGAGTCTTGTTTAGCATTCTGTCCACGGCAGGTGGTCTAAGTTAGTACGCTGTTGACCCACTTGGGAGCAGCGTGCTGTGATGCAGCTCCATTGTTCACGGGTTTAACACTGTGTGCACAAATTAGTTTCTTTGATTAAGATATTTTAGCAGTACACGACACTTATTATAGTCAATTATGTGTGGGTACTATCAGTAGTTGGTTAAATTATCGGTATCAACATTGTGTAATAATTTCCTATTAAGGGATGGATTTAATATAAATAGATGCCAGTGTCTCTTAGGACCAAAAGCTTGAAAAAGATGACAGTTCGTAAACCGTCTAACAAGAAAGAAATAAATGAAATTATTTTATCGTCTCTTAACTTCATCAAATCTCACTCAGCACAGAGCAAAACAAAACTGACAAACAAAGGCTCCGGGGCGCCGGAAGCGGACAATGGACACGTACACTTCCGGTGGCACGTTGCACTCCACGGATCCAGTTATCTCACTTGAGATAAGGCTCTATTTGCCAAAGATATTGTTCTATTTGGGAGCATCCGATTGTTAATTGTTCGCAAATATTTGCCACGATGAGCGGGGAAGTTGCTTGAACCCGGGACGGCCCTACTTTAAAGACTACTTTATAGTTGAATCGTAGGGTTTAAGTGAACTTTGTGCGTTGAAGAAAGGAAAGTGATGAGGGTTTTGTTAGGTGATAAAAGTATCATTTTATCGTTTTGAAGTATGTCAAAATATATACAAAGAAATAGTTAAACGCTATTATGAAAATATACAAATTAGTGCCCGGTTCCCTTAGTTTAAGGCCTTACTTAACGATGCCACTTTTAGTGCTAGGTCGGTAAATGCGTTACAGGTATCAGTGTTAGCTCTTTGTGCTTATTCTCACCCGGGAAACAATATAACCACCATAATGAACACCAAACTTCCTGAAAGCATATACTTCCGCACACCTCCAGTTCACGATCCCCTCTTCCATCCCTTCCTTAGGCTCACATCGCTGTTCCCTAAAGCGTATCAGCAGAGGTATCACGTCGTATCATCGGCAGCCATTGTTCTGGCTTGGCTTCAATGCGTTCTCATGCAAATCAGACGGGCAGCCAAGCTGACACATGTTTTCAAACTGAGGCTCGGTTTGACGGCTTTGTTTTAGATCCAAGTTTTGAAAGTATCATGTGGAAAGTACACCTTGTGGAAAACTAAGTGGAAATTGGTTTTAGATTTTTGTAGTTTGGTGTTTTTATGGGAGACGATAAGTCTTCAAAGCTATTTGATATTTTTCTGGTATAATAACCCGCTCAATATGGGTATTTACGATGTTTAGCGTTTAATGTAACAGCATCTGTTATCTATTGCAGAAGTTTGTATCGTTAATGGACTGTTAACAGATATCCAATCCAATTCCAACTGCAATATTTAGTTTCCATGCTTTTAGACAACTTCGTAGAGAATTTAGAAGTTTACTGGAAATCCTAATGCAATAGCTCGTAGTGACGAGTCGGTTCAAGTTATCTACAATTGTTTGTTGCAACTTACACGATAAGCGGCTGCTGGAGACAACCTTTATTTACACCAACTTTTTCAACTTTAAAATCCATTACTTTTGTACTAGTGATTCATTTGGATAGTTCTGTAATCTGTTCAATGTACTGTGACGCGTGAAATTCCTTCGACGATCGAATATATGTATTAGGGATCTCGTTGAATAATGGAGAGTAATTTGTTCAGTAGGCACACAATCCCCATTAGTTAATCCGTCTGAAGTTGGTGAATTTGGCCAGGGCAGGGTTGTTTTGGAACCCTTATTGTTAATGCCTCTACATTAGATAGAATGGAGATTCTATTAAGTCGAGCGGAGTTAATAACCACAATTATGAAAAAGTTACTTCGGACATTTTTTTCCCATTAAGAATTGTTTTTCAGTTTTCATTTTAGCACTGAGTTATTGAAACCAAACGCGTCCCGGACCACATTCCGTTCATGTAAACAATAAATGAGCCAAAAAAAAATTGAACAAGGCCCTAAAACGACTGACCTACTTTTGAATAATCTTACTAACTTCAAAAGTCTTGTGTGTAAGTCAGATAAATAGTGTAAAGTAACAAGGACGCAACAAGTGAGATAGAAACACACATTTGTCACGGAGCGAATAAACTAAGGTGGCGTTACAGTCCGACTGAGTTTATAACAACTATTCGTCTCGGTCCGGCCGGCGGCCCCAGACAATAACGGAGCAGGGATGGATTACAGGCTTGGAGCCAGTGCTGCTGGAGATATTCAATACTAAGTATTAATTAGGCTGTACAAATATTCTACGGGATTGTCCAAAAGGGTTACCGCTACCCCGGAACACAAAGAGCTAATCGAGGAGCATGGATGAATTTTAGTCAGTAAGAGACACTCAATTCCGCTCCACCCAGAGCGGGAGGAGTCATGAATTCCCATCTTAAAAAAAAGCTGTAGAAATATGATAACTATTGTAGTACTTTCGTTCTATGCTTGGACTCGTTTCATAACGCTTGTAGATCATGAATTTTAGAGAAAACACAGAAAGATGGAATATGACTGCCTCGTTGGTCTACTAGTCGCGTAGCATGAAGTCCTAGGTTTGGTTCTCAGGTTGGGAAAGTGATATTGGGTTTTCTCAGTATCAGCCTTGAGTTTGGATTTATGTCCGGTTGATGGCAATTGGCTCCGGGTAGTCTCCTATTACTTAAATGGTGAAATGTGGATATACCACACGCACACCTCTTTGTAATTCTTCGGGGATACAGACGTGGTGACATTTGTGGCTAGCCGTGAGGGCATTATTCGGCAAAATGCTCTATTTAAAAATAGAGAATTTCCTAAAATCGCGACGAGCGAACACATTACTTAGTGAGCACAAAGGACACTAACGGCAAACCCCTGATCCTATCTCCAACATCAGTCCTGAAATATGCATCCTCTAACATCCCTACTCCGTCCCTGCACGTTATTCAATACACGCCACAATATACGAGGGTACGTGAGCTCACGAAATTGTACCTTTTATAAATGCACCTCGGCAACTTTTGTTGCCAGGATGATTTACCTGTGCGCCAACGTGTTTATGTGGAGACACTAACACTGTCCACGCACTTATCTTGTTTATCACCTTTTTTATGACCATTTGTTATAGTTGTGGACTGATGCTTTTATTAAACGGTTTTGTTGTCATTTGCGTCAATATTTTATTGAAATGTGAATGAACCACTTTTACTTCTTCTTCTTCGTGTGGTTAGTGACTAACCTGGTGTCAGAGTTTTAATGTTGCCCATAGACCTCTGACTTAGCATTACATGCTGTTGAGAAATATCTCTCAGGCATGCCGGTTTCCTCACGATGTTTTCCTTCACTTTTACTTATTGTCCGAAAGTGTTTATTTAAATTATACTGTATCATGTAATCATTTTGGCTCTGCCAGAGCAAAGTAGCGCCATCTACCGTCAATCAACAGAGTCTTTCCAATAAGAGCTCCCAGTAAATCAGGCTGGCGTAATCACTCGCGGGTATTGACGCTCAAACGGAAATGAGCTGGCGCTACGTCACACGTCGACGTCACTTCCGCTCCGACGCACGCGCCATTATCCGGGCCGCGGTACATTCGCTGCGGCTGCAACGTTAATTCTTGTCTGTGATTGATCGGTACTGCTTTTGTCTGCATTTGTTTATTAGGGAATTATCTGGTGATTTAGTATCATGTTTTGTGAGGGTTAATTTACAGTAAGTGCCTATTTATTTAGCACAATGTCTGGCACAATTAATTATTTTATGATGATGGTCCTACTGGGAATAAATGTCTTGGGAAATAAGTTGAAGAAAGAACATTCTACAAAATGACAGTGCATGAAAATGAAAAGCAATCTTAATTATAAGGAAATTTCCATGACAAATTATGGCTAATATCGTGCAGCAGCATTATGAAAATGCGCGTCCTTGATCAGCGAGCGTGACGGTAAATAACAACAGATACAATCATCATAGCAAATTAGCGTGATTGTATGATAGCACTCATCACGTTGTACTTACTGCGTAGTGGAGGACCACAGTGTCGGGGTTCCCGTGAGACTCTCAGATTGTGACCGAGGAAACTATGAATGGAGTTATTTTAATCATTTTGTACATCTATGTTTCTACCTACGTGGATCCTGAGGGCAGTGTAAAGAGTTGCTGTGATAGGAATAGGAGAGAGAATGAACCCAATGTAAAGGACATCGACGCGCCGCGCCGTTACTGATTAAAATGTTCAACGTTGATTTGTGTAAAATCGTGTACCTACAGCGCGACGTCTCTTACACCCTGTATTCGTGTCAAACGAAAAAGGCTTAACCGATAGCAATATTAACAATGATTCAGGCTTCTTTCGGCGTCTTCTCTGAGTAATATTATGGAAAACGCAGACCTCATCTAGTTTTTAAAACATGATTGACGTATAAAAGTGTTTGCATAAACCTGCCTAAAGAAATAAAATAATTTATCACTTATAAAAGGGTTTGGTGAAATTTCATTTTGGCATAGCAAGTAGGAAGATGGTTTTATTTCCTTCTTCTTCCAACTTACATGATGCTAACATGTTGGCCCAAAACGTCGCCACCATAGCGGCGTCGTCGGTGGTAGCGCAGAGATCACTTTAGCTGCCAATTTTGGTATACAGAGAGCAGGATAGGCGGTTTGCGGCACAGCTCCACATCCACTTCCTACCGAACAGTCGAGGTAGCCCCATGTACTAAGTTGGGGTTACACCCTCCCATTTGTGTCCGGAGACGGTCCTTTTATGGGCTGACAATATAATAATGAGAAACGGTACCAACAACCATTTTACATCATCACAAGGAAAAGTAAGTCCCAACAATATAAATAGTATCACTACAATGAGAACAGGAAGCGAACCTCATCCGTGTCATCAGTACACGTGAGCGGAGACGCGCTGCTGTATCAATTACCGATAAATGTCACGATAAATACGATGATTATTATCGTGGAACCAGTAAACAGGTTGGAGGTGACCGTGAAGTGTTGGTACTTAGGTACATTATGATATGACGAACAGAATAAGTGTCAGTCTTATGAGACATAACGTTAATGTAATAATGATTATGTTTACTCTCAGCGAGTTCTTTTAATATGAAAAACACTTGGAACAACGTTTGCGTCATCTATTTGCATTAACTTGATTCCTTAGTGTACTTTAATGTGGGGAAATATGTTACTTTGTTGGAAATTATTAGCAAACGGCCTTTTGGGACATATGTATGTAGTTGTTCACTTGTAAACTAACACACACTTTTTGTTGACGACCACCTTGTGCTCGTATTGATCAGAATGATACCCGGGCCACAAGGGCTTTATTTGAATATCCATAGCACTAACAGGATAACATCTCGCTTCATCCTGTAACCTATTATTACATACTCATCAAGACTTCATACAGAGAATGGAAAACGTACTTCAAACAATATTTTCCGCTCCGCCAATCAGAGAATCGTTAGGAATTTCCATTACTTCCCAGTAATTATGGTAATGCGTGACACGACAGGAGAATGCGCTACACGCGAGGATTATGCCGAATATGTGTAACAACCAGCGCTGGACCACAATATATTTATATTGTGGCTGGACCACAGTAATGAACTGCAGCGAGTATTAATTGTCAAGAAAAATTTAAAAAACTATAATTGTATTTTGTTACGCAAACAGAATGTCGCTAACGGTTAAAGGCAGGTATAGGATAAATTATAATTTCTAAGGCTCATGCCCGTTTCATCGACGTTAGGAAACACCTATTTGAACGACTAAGTATTGTTGTAGTGTTGGATTTTATTTCGTCATTTATTAAGGTGTAAAAAGTGTTAGCAAAAACGGGCATTAGTCAAACAATTCACCAAATCGCATGATTTATCACGAGAAATGTTAATTTGCCTACAATGGTACAATGCTATCAGAATTCAATATTTGTAAACGTATGCCAAGTAGGTTAGTACGAAAGGTGTTAGAAAAACTCTCGGAATTTCCCATTAAGCATTCCATAGTAAGCACGGTGACATGGTAATGAATGACAGGACAAAAGAATGCACAATGCATAGCGTCGCAGTGAGCGGAATGGCTTTACGAACGAGTCGACAAGACACGGCTGTGGCGCGGGTGGCGCACGGTGATGAACGACAGCGGGGCTCATCACAGGTAGATGATAGCGATTTGTGAAGACGAAATGTTACGAGTAATTAATTTTCAAAGCGTAATGTTCAAAAATTTATGTGTAGTAGGTAGCTTTTATTTGAAATATTTATGATCGAATTACTTCTGGGTATTTTACAAATATCATAACAAAAAGGAGACTGCTTATAAATCTGTTGAAGAAATTCTATGAAAATATTAATTTCAACAATCTCATGAAGGCACATTTTAGCTGTAACTGTAAATTTGTTCTCGGAAAGTAAATAAGGTTTATAAATGAACTCTAGGTATTTGGTATCATCTTCACTTTATATAATTAGAACGTAGGTGTACCTAAGCGTTTTTAATAACTTGTCAAATTAATACATTTGTACAAAAGAAAACAACAAGTCATCTTTGCTTAAGCATTTATTCACTAAATTGTCAAACTTTGTATTGTTTCTTGGAACTTGTGTAGTTAATTGAACAGTAATGAAATAGCTAACGAAAGCTATTTATATTTATATGATTGCCTCGTTGATCTAGTGGTACGACTGAAAATGAAGTCCTGGGTTCGATTGCTGGGTCAGGCAAAGTGTTTTTGAGTTTTACCTTCTGGAACTTTTCAGTAGCAGACCGGAGTCTGAAGTGCCCGGTTGGTGGTAATAGGCACGCCCCCTATTTCATGGGACTTATACATAACTGACGATGTGTGTTTGTAGGTGCGCTTCTGCATAACCTTCCAGGGAACACAGGCGTGATGTTATGATATGTAATATGTACTGTACAATTGTTTGTTTTCCCTTGCTAAAAGTAAACAAAACAAATAAATAATTTCTTTACTTGATCGCTTTGCTATAGCCACTAAGTCCGCTTCCCTCCAAGCACAAGGAGCGAATATTAAAACCCATCCATGAAGAAAATGTTAGCAAAATGCGGTGCGGCGGCGCGCGATTTTTAAAATTGTCCTGTTCCGAGTGTCTCGAGGAATTGCGTCTCAATATGGCATCGTTATGTTTGTCGTGCTACTTCTTGTTGAGTCATACGTGTTTGTGTGGGCTGAATAGTTTTATTAGCAGACATGTGGCACGCTGCATGCTGCTAGAGTGGCCCTTATGTGGCATCTTTTCTTAGAGTTAGTTGAGGCTGTTAGCAAGTGTAACAAGGCTTTTTGCTTTTGTTTTCAGTTCATCTCTTCAATTTTGTTCGCAAAACAAATATGAAAGTATAGTTTTTGTAAAATTCAATAAATGAATATTTCAATATACTTAAATATGAAAATACTAAAGAACTTTCTTTGCAAGGTTTTTTTCAAAAAGGACCAGTACCACTCACTACACGAGAACCAAAGGACCAATATTTAACTTTGATTTTTTCACATCTCACTCCACTGTATAAACTAAACAAGAAACTAAATCCCCAATACAGGCCATAAATCATTTTCTTAGCTGCACACAAAAAGGTGCGGGTAGTAAGAAAAGTGCATTAGTACCGCATCCGCCGGGAGCCGTGCCGCGTATAAATCTGCTGCAGATGCGTCTAACATCCGGACACAGAGGTAGAAGGCTAGAAGGATTGATGCGTAAAATCTGGTTGTAACATGGCAGTGTCGCAAGAACAGAAGACTGAGCACTCATGGGTTGCAGGTATAAATCAACGCTTTTAGGGTGCTGTATTTGTATTATGCCAAAATAAAAATGCAATTTTTTTTTTGCCTGTTCTAAGGGGCGTTGAGAAAGCTATAAAGTTTTCTCATAAAATAAGAGCAAGTAGGTAAGTGTGTTACTTGACTGATAATACGAAACGTTGTCTATATTACCTATTCAAATTTTATTTACAATGTGGAAAAAACAATACGGCCATAAATGAAAACACTGACAATACTGATGAATAGAACTACATATTTTGGAACTATCAAAAAAATCCTAACACTGAAATTTAAAAAGTGATTTTTACAAACAAACTAAGTAATAGTGACGGGCCGACAATGTGTTTTGTCAATCTTTGACTAGCTATAGTGACAAAACTATTGGATATATTTGATTGAGCACAACATTAGATATACGCAGTTTAATTTATGATCGTATTGTAGTCTCCACTTTGTATAATTTGAACAAAAATCAACAATCAAAATGCTTAAAAATAAAACGCAATTCTCGTTCCGCGCCAACTGTAACTCTATTTACTATTCAAACTAACTGAAGTACCAACAACGAAAAATCAATTTTCTCGATTGAATCAATTTACGCATAAAAATAATCCTTGGCACACTTCCCGGTACTGCAGACGGCGATAGGGAAACAATCACGAACATGTCCACGGTTTATTAAACAACGATATCAACAAACAAATGGAAAACCATATTGCAAGCTGTTACTTACTGAATTAAAAGCATTGTACACACGGATTGCTTTATATGTGCTCTTAGGTATTGACTGCATTCAGAAGATCCTTATTGCACAGTTTAGGAATTATTTAAGTATTTTTTTTTGACACAACGCCATAATATGTAGTCATACATATTATGTAGTCCCAAGCTTAGCTACCTAATGCTTGTGTTATAGTAACGAGATGGCTGATAAACTACTTATATACATTTTTTTTGTAAATACATACATTTTATAGATAGAAAAACACCCAGACTCGGAACAAATACTTGCTGGTCGTACAAATATTTGTTCCGTGTGGGAATCGAACCCGCGACATGCTGCGCAGCAGTCAATCCTTCAACCACTGCGTCAACCGTGTCGTCAAATTACCATAATTACTAAATCAAATTACCAACAATTGTTGGTCCTTTCAACCATTCCTTCCATGCTATCTAGAGCATGCAGCGGTTAGCAGCATGGTGCAGCGGACATCATCGCTGCAGCTGATTTATTGTCAGTCGACAATACCATGGCAATACCATGCTGATATCTACCAAGTGCAGACGGACTGAAATATTGCTTTTTGTACTCAGATTAATATACTGACGGCCGCCCGTAGGCGCCGTGTCGACTGTCGCAGTACTCGTGTATTGGTGTGTTTTCAATATTAATATTCACGTGCAGTTTTAATGAGCGACTGTAGATTGATTTTTGAATTGTTGTAAAAGGCATTAATATCGGAACAGAGAACTCATTACATACCTATTGAAAACTACGGTCGATGCTTTAGCAGCTCAGGAATATAAATTTTTCATCCAGGCTATTTATTTATTTATGGCTCTTCGCTATAAAATTAACAGTTACTTAAATAATTATCACCTCTACGTGACATATAATTATTATATGTACCACACAAATTCCACAATCAACGGACTAATGAACTGAACCTAAATACGAAATGCCAAAACGCAATCACGAGCGTGCTAATCACATATGAGATCTGTACCAGCTAGTCAGCATCCCTAGAGGAATGGACCGCCGGGACCACGTCATCTCCGGCGCAGCCTGAATTATCTACGAGACGGACCAAGTAAGATGGCGCCAGATAATTGGAAGGTAGAATGAAGCTTGAATTTTGATTGAATGTGATTTCAAAATAAATGACGTGGTCCTGGGAGTCGCACTTAATCCTAGCACGGAAAACTTCGAAGTGTAGAGTGAAATTGAGTTTTTATGAAGGTTACTCATTCTATTGGGACATTAAATTCTTGAATGTTAATATCTAGAAGATGACTGAAGACTTTTATTTTGTATGAGAAAATACAGGGCTCAAATCCTTATTAACCGATTTTGGAAAACATTTTTAACTGCTACATTAGTAAACATTAAACATTTTAGTTCGTTACCCCAAAAGCTTTAAGAAAATTACGCACAAAGACTAATTGTATTCATTTTAAACTAAGCTCAGAATAAATCGGAGTCATTTAACAAAGACGATATTTTGACAGCCTCTTACAAGTTAATGTTAAACAGCAGAAATGATCCTAAAGAATCTTGACTCTAGAATTATGTTACAAATTATAACATATTCTTAAAGGGATTCTACAATTAAATGATTATAAAAAACCGGTTTCGTGTGATTCGGACTCGCAAGCGAAGGGTTTTGTTCACACACATGTTTAAAAAAAAACTTAATTTGTTAAAACTTAACTTAAAACATTTTATATTCATAATTCTTGGTGGGCAATATTACGGTTAATATTGAGTCTGCTTACAGATCCACCGGACAGACGAACGGCACCCCTCGACTACGGAACCTAAAAAACTTTCCTGCGAAGTAACCTTAAAACGCGTTGAAAAAATCTTTGAAAACAGCTGAAGGAATAATTGAATTTGGCGCCAATATTATTCACGATGGCTCTCTTTCGTACAGGATTTCCTTCGAATTTGTAAACTCTTACCTATTGTCATGTCATGTGCTTTTAAAAGACTAATAATTAAGTAATTTAATCGTGAATTTCTTGACATATTTCTTGTTTGTCATTTACAAAGTACTTATTAGTAGTAATATTGTATACTACAACATTCATGTTCTCTTTGACGAATAATTTAAACAAATTTTGAGTTTCACAACAATAAGAAAGAATGCGATCAAAGGTACAAGCGTGTTACGTACGGATTAATAACAGCATTGTTTAATATTGGCAGCAGCTACATGTTGGCGCTGATTTGACGAGTGAAGCCTAATTTGATTTATCAGAAAACTCCGACAAGCGGGAATACCGATAAGCATTGAAACGGGCGTAGGTATTTACAAAAGAGATCTCACACAAACTATTGAATTCACGAAAACCCTTCCGGAGGTCAAAAATATTCACATCAACCTTTCTCATTAAAATGAAATTTCTCTACTCAGGAATCAAACCGACGAAGCATCACTCCGGAACACATCATTACGTCCACAAATTGGGGTCTACCTGTTGACCCTGAAGGTCCAAATGGATCCTAAAAAGGTCTCGGAGATATATTGAGCATCGTTATAGGAAATTAGGGGTCGACAGAGGTTACGGTCGCGATCGGAAAATCTTAGGTGTAAAAGTGATTGTAATGGTGATGTTGGATTGTTGGAAACGGCCAATTTTGTACGTAATCGTGAGACTAATATTATTATTAACTAGGAGGGTTATATTTCGTTTAGGTGTGTGATTTCTGACCAAATTATGTGTTTTTATGGATTTTCCGCTTAGGTATTTATTTACTTGATGATTGCAAAGATGTTTTTGTATGAAAGACGAGTTACGTTTAATAACTACTTATACCTACTGAAACAAACAAAATGACTACCCTTATGTTGATCAAATAGTTTACTCTTGTCTATGGAGAATCCATCTATCCATTTTTATAGGTGTCTAAGACGAAAAGCCTCTGTGTCAATATTTTTATCAGAAATAAATATAAAATCGGTGAAAAACATTTTCCTGGTTCCATCACCTACCAACAGCGCTGTACTAAATTGCTGATAATTGAAAAATATATGCGTTTGGTCACTGTTGGAGTGCTTAAACAAAATTAGTTCCAGCAGTCATTGTCAAGAGCAAGGTCGGAAACTGTTTGTTGAACATTCACACAATACACAAAGTTTTACATAAATTATGTACGGAGGTAAAATAATCACTTAATTATGTAGCTATTAGTTATTGTTAGAGTACCTATTTGGAATTTTGGAAGAGGAAATTCATAACAATGAAAATGACATAATTTGCCAAAATATTGAAGTAATCTCTTTTTAATACACACTGACTAAGCTTAAGATAATATTATTGCCATAATTTGAGTCTTTACAACACAGTCCACTGCTAAACAAATACGTATAGTGTATTTCTTTTACAGTGTCCAATTTGGTAAACAAACACGGGACGAAAATTCTGATTTTTCGTATCAATCAAACACTTTGAGTTAAGCATAAACGTTTTGAACTTTGAATAATACACTTAAGGCATATATTTTTTTTTTTAATGCTTCACTGACACATACATTACCTAGAAATCTTAATATTAGTCGCGACATTTGTTTACCAAATGAGACAACTTAAGAAAAATGCACTATAGATAGAACTCCAAAAATTACTTTATTACACGGCCACTAACTATACTATTCAGCAGAGTCGTCGATGATCACAATCAGTGGTTATATTAAGGCAAGATACTCCTGCCCATCTTTTTAACGCCTTGTAATAAGAGCCGTAGGTACTTTACCCAGACTCGGGTACGCAGAGCCTCTTATTTTTATATAATCTCGAAAAAACAACTCCTAATTAGTATTTCATTATAAAACCATGTTTACCAAACGCAAACAAGCCATTAATGGAATAAATTTACGCAGTTCTCGATCGCTACGACATCGACATTGAGTTGTAAATATTCAAGTGACCTTGACATTGTAACGTGACCCTGAACTGGTGACGCCGAGCGAATGCCAACGACATTACCTTGGACTGACTGCGAGGAACAGAGAGCATGGAACCATTCGAGCCTGATTCCTACGTATTACCGCTCGTTGTCTGTTAGGATAGCTCTTTTATGTTCGGCAAAATCCAAGGTCAGTGTTTATGGCTTGACATAGGAGACCGTTCCATCCTTTGCTTAGCTTATTTTAAATTACGCTTAGTAGGAATTTTAAGACAACTTCCGTAGACCATGTCAACGTTAGTCCTTATATCCGAAAGATCAAATCTACAATAAATAATTGTTTATTTACCTTTTAGATTAACTGATGTTGTTGATTTCTCCCCTGTGTGAAAGAGGAAAATTTGGTTATTTGGATTGCTTATTACTTTAATCATCTACTCTAGAGGATCGTAAACAGCTGTGTATCTTCGTAAGGTTCTGAAGGTCACACGATTCATGATTGTAAAATTAAAAGTCAGTAAACATAGACCTCAAAAAAATAACCATCACGCTTGTTAGACGACTGGTCAGTATAAGCAGACAGTTTGGTGTTGCTTTAAAGTAGCTGGACGTATCATTGTGGTCTTTTAGCCTTTTACGGTTCATGGAAAACAGCCAACCCCCATTTACATTCCAAGCTGGAAAATAGACACAACGGCAATTTGTTGATATCAGAATTCCAAAATCAATTGTGAGAAATTAAAATACACTGTGTCTTTAAGGTAAAATAAAATGATGCGGTAGGATCCACTTATTTGTGTATTTAATTACCACCAGGACCTGCCTCCGACAGGGCCGCAGACGCAACTTGCAAGGTCAACCTTGAGCTGTGTTTTTGATAGGTAGGTATAATAAAAACGATTACCTGAGCAATCGTTTACTTAAACGAGACAATAAGCAAAATAAACAAACATTTTTATACCCGACTCGAAGTCTGTAGAATGCTTGTTTTGATCTTTTGTCGCGTACCTGGAAAAGAGAAAATAAATTATTTTCAAAAACATTATAAAATAAAATACTTTAATTTCAGAAGACAGATTTGTATTTTCGTTATTTGCCAACTCCTTTTTTGAAGACGGTTAAAGAATTCAGAAATTAATACTTCTTAACACAACTCAAATACCAGTAAACAAACCCTACTAAAGCTGATCTAGTTTTTAAAATATGATTAAAGGTAAACGTTGTTGTAGAAACCTAATTACATTAAAAAAACTCATATATCATTTAAACGTATCACTGCTTCCTAAGTATTAGGTAATTAATTAAAAAATTCAATTAGTCAACACAAAGAATTTTATAACAGTCGGTTATGTTACATAACAGCCGGTTATATCGGGGCGATTTAATTAGAAAAGGTACAGGCGTGAAATCTAGAAATTGCGTTAGAAATTATAATAACTATAAGTATAAATACTTAAGTATACTTAAGTAGTGCAGGAGCCGGTGATTGGACCTTTGTGGTCATAATTATTAACAGGTTTGGTTCTCATTCAACTAATTAGTGAGAGCACTAGCAGTACTGGATACTAGACCTCTAGTTCTACTTATCATTGACCGTGATAACGGTGGTGGTGGGTTATGTTGATAATGAAGCAAAGTTAGGGTATTTGTGTGTGTAATTGGCTGTCAGATTATCATACTGATACTATCTATGACCATTGTATTTAGCTGTAAGTCTTTCAAAATAAAAACAATCTTTTTACAAATGTGACGTCTACAAGTAAATTAATAAAATGGTTCTTGATGACGGAGAATTTTGTTTCCAAAAAACAATGGGCAATGAAATAGAATTGTCTATTCTGTAAATAGGATATCTGACTCACTTACACACATAATAAAAAAATAAGCTAGATGAAGTCGTTATTTTGTATCGGACTACCTCTGACAAGAAATGTCGCATCTTAACATCAAAATACATCAGTCTCTATGGAATTATGGCAAGTGTTTAAAAACAAAAGTAGATAAAGCAGAATGACTTTGAAAGCCTTAATTAAAAATACTCTTTCAAAAATAGTTACAGAATATAGTTTACTATATTAATCCGATTATGAAATATTCTATCACAGCTATACAGTATCAAACAGGCTTTGACAGGCTGGAGAGAGCCAGTTAGGACGAGTCTGAACGTCCAATTAGCAAGGAGGCGAGGGTTAGAAGAGGACTAATTCCTGGTTCGTTTAGAGTGCCAGCCAGCATTAATATTCTGAATACATTGGTGCAGAACTGCAGACTGTATTCAGTCTTGCAGTGTGACATTGTTTTTTATTTGATGAATAAATGTGCACCGATTTTTAATTGTGCATTTGTTGTGTCGGGTCTACAAATATTTGTAACAAGTGTATATTTTTTTATGCAGCTATGAGTTGCTCTAGTTTGTTGCCGTAGTATTATTGCAAAGTAAGTGGAATTTTGTTGACTTAAGACGACACGATTGCATTAAGTCAAAAATGAGTGCCGTAAACTCGTAAATGTCGGATTTTTATTGACTATTAACATCTTCACCCTCATCAAATACATCTTGCTATAACCTCGACACGATAATATACTTCACATCATTCAATCATTAAGCAGATCAACAATAACTCTTTGGCAAGTATTGGCGTCAATCATCCGGTGGAGTCCCCCAAGGCGCTCCCTGGGTTCTCCCAGGGTTGAGTCTCCGAAACTAGCATAAATTATCCCTGCCAGTTAATTAAATTTACTTGATGCTCGTTCAGAAACAGTATGGTACTCACAACTAATTGAAATCAAGTTTGAGAATATGTAAATATGTTACGTCTTCGAGTTAGGGCAGATTACAAAGTGATAGTTATCGGCAAAGTCCTGTTTGGGTGCAAAGATGACACAAACCTGACAAAATGCAGAAAGATGATGTTAAAAGGAATGTAAGGAAAGAAAGCGGCTCGTAGACTGAAGATGATTTAGTGCACAATTGACAGAAGAGTTAAAAGGTTCGAACCTAGTTGATGCAATTGCATTGCAAGATAGAAGAAGGCAATAAAAATATGCTTTGCAGAATAATGCCAACGTGCAAAAACAGTAGTTGGAGCAGAGATCACAACTGGATAAAAGATTATGATTCAAATGGACATAACAATAAATTTTAGAAATTAATAGCTGCGAACTAAACCAAGAGGCAGTAGCCACCTTTGTTAAATACCTAACCGTGCTCAAAAGGCCCACTGGTGTTGAGAAGTGTGTCAACAACCTAATGTGGGACATTACCGACTGACCGGGGAGACCCGAAACTTAAGATTCAGGTTTTTTGAATGTCAAGCCCAATTTAAGTGTGACCGATAAAAATAAAGACCCGAATATTTGCAATATAAAAATACCTAAGAGACCCACAAATGGAAATAATGTCAATAAAGAAAGAACTGCCTTTTATATTTTTTCTGAATCGCCTAAGGAATCAGCTACTTAAGTTCACATTGTTTGATACTATATGCTTATTTAATGTAATACCTAGTAACCTAGTAGTACACTATGTTCTTATAATACCTAGTAGGTACATTTTAAGATATCAAACTGAATGACATAAAAACAATCCAAAAGCCGGTTGCAAGAAACATCTAGTGTTCAGATGGAAAAATGATGATTGAATCCCCCAAGGTCGAGAATTAAGTTAAAAATTAGACAAACAAGTTGTTATAAACAGACGAACGATAGGTAACTGTACCTACTCGGTGTTCGAACGCATTCTTACGACGCCTGGCACCGACTGGTACGGACCGGTAACATCACTGCACGGCTGAAAACAAATCCTACCACACATTAAATAAAGTCGGAAATCTTTTGCGACCGATCTAAACCAGCACTTGAATTGACATGTGGGCACACTGAAAATGAACTTTAAAATTGGTGTGATAAGATCTAAAAAGGAATGACCATGAGACGGGTTTACATAAACTTCGCACTCACACACCTAAAACTCAATTCTATTTCGTTCGACGTTCAACTTTGTACCTTTTCAATAAAGTTGGTTGTGGTGTGAGTAGGAATGGTGTCACTTCAATACTCAGGTGTCACAGTTATTGAATTAACGTGCATGTGTGAAGTAACGGTACTTGTGTGCGTGGCTGCGCAAGAGTTTACCTGTGACAGGACAAGCATTACTATTGTGACAGCAATGATTGATCTAAACATGGATTTAGTTTTGTACTGTTTGTTACAAGTTAAAGCTTTGGTTACCGTAGATATCAACGCGTAGATCAGAAACAAGTCAGTTTCATCTACTTCGGTACCTAACTTTATCTACTTGCGTATTAAAGGACCAAGGAAAATTATCGAAAACTTTTAGAAGGAACCAAAGTTATACATCGACAGAAAGCTCTCCTAATTGTATATTTACAGCCACGCAGAAAGCTTTGACGAGAAAGTCCAAAAAATTCTTTGAAGTTGAATTTTGTATGTAAATTAGTACAAATGTACTTTTTTACCGTGTCCTAATGGTACGAATGCAAATGTTTGCAACTGTGATACTTTTCTCATTTTGCGGTTTTTTTTCGGCTTCAGGGACATAATCAGAAACCTCAAGTGCATACAAATTGATACCAAAAGCCTGCAGAAGACTCACTTGCGTTTTTCGATAAAATGTTGAGTATATGTTTATAAAAAATATTGATTTATCTGGGTCAAAATGTATGGGTTGGCCGTTCCAACTTGAGACAACACTAGAGCAGATATCTGTGCGACGGCCGCGAAACGGCCAAGCCGTACATTCTGTCCAAGATGTAATGGGATTGTTTTTGGCTTGGGTTGTTTAGCTCTGCGTTTAATATTGATGACTTTTTATCAGTGAAAGCGTTATGTAACTTGACAACCTACTTTACATATTTTGGTGGGTACATCATTGCAGAAAATATCATTTACAAACAGTTAGCTAATTTCATTGAAAAGAATAACATATTATGTGAAGAACAAAAAGGATTTAGGCAGCATAGAACCATCGATATGGCAATTTATGACTTTTTGTTTCCAGTTATTAGAAATGTGGATAAACGATTACCCATATGTGCCATATTTTGTGATATGACGCAGGCGTTCGATTATGTCCATTACAATACATTGTTAAACAAGTTAGAAGCCTACGGCATAAGAGGCAACGTACTCGAACTAATGAAATCGTACTTAGAAAACAGAACACAGATAACCGAAATTAGTCGCATCAATGCAATTAATAAACATGAAGAGATATCACGGTCACGAGAACGCAAAATTACATTCGGTGTTCCACAAGGAAGCGTTGTGGGCCCGTTTGGATTTATATTATATGTTAATGATATGCCCACTTCCATTGAACATCCCTTAACTATGTTTGCTGATGATAGTACCATTACCATCCCGTGTAAGAACGTAAATACATATGAAACGGACATAAATAATTCTCTTGACAATTTGATTAAATGGCTAGATAAAAATAATTTGAATATAAATTTAAGTAAGACTAAGATAATTCACTTTAGACAACGTATGCCTCGTGTACCGAACTTTCACATACACTACAAAAATGACGACATTGATGAAGTAACTGATACAAAATTTTTAGGTTTACAAATTGACTGCAGTTTAAACTGGAAAGCACATATCGACATATTATGTAAAAAATTGAGTTCGTCTGCATTTGCTTTACATAGATTATCCTCCATAGTAGATACGAAAACACTTCTTGCGGCTTACTACGGTATAGCTGAATCGCACTTACGCTACGGTGTCATTTTTTGGGCGAACTCCACCGACAAAGAGACAGCATTTAAGGCTCAAAAAAGATGTCTCCGGTCAATGTTTAAGCTAAAAACCACCGACAGTTGCAAGCCATATTTCAAACAGTACAACATATTGACACTTCCTTGTATTTATATTCTTGAAGTAGCGATGTTTGTGAAGAACAATCCAAATCGTTTTGAACGTTTGGCCGACGTATACCCAAGAAACAGACGTGACAATTCAAAATTAAATAATGTACAGTGTCAAACCACTATGATGCGCAAAAGTATTTATTGCATGGCCTCCGTTGTTTATAATAAATTGCCAAGTGCTTGGAAAGCCTTGAAAACGGGGCAATTCAAAAGTACACTCCGTAAATTATTAATTGATAAAGCATATTACAGTGTAACTGAGTTTTTAACGGACAAGTTTTGTCAAACTACCTCGTAATTTTTAATTAAGTAAATTTTTTTTTTTGTTTATTTGTAGGTATTATGTGTATTGTCTATGACCTGAAATTTTAATGTTCGTTTGTTTATTAATTTATCTTTGGACTGCGATTTTGTATTTCTTGTTACTGTTACTGACAATTTAAATTTTTAAATTTTTTTTCTTTTTAGGTATAATGTAATAATTAAGTTGACATTTTTAATGAATATTTAAATTTTTAATAATTTTATTTAATGACAGTGACATAAGTAACTAATCTAGTGTTCCAAATAAGAATTTAAATTTTAACAATGTTATTTAATGAAAATGTTTGCATGCCGAATGGTGAAATATGGCAGAACTGTTATAAAAACCTACTACCTACTTATGTATAACCCATATTTGCAAATAAATGATATTCTATTCTATTCTATTGTATTCTATCACAAATGTTTCAGCCACATTAAATATTACATTAGCATGAGAATCAACACTCATTACAACTACACTCGAGAGCAATGAATCCGGGTCACTTAAAGAATGTTAAAAATCTCGGAAACTAAAAATGATAGGTTAATGCAATAAATTGTATTTAATAGACAATGTAATACTCCTTAAATGAAAGTAAAAAAAATATGAGTCACCATACATTTTATTAACACAAAATTACACAAAGAAAAAAACTGTTGATCTCTCCTTAAAACAAAAATAGGAAACATATTACATTACGATTTTCTTGAATTTTAATACTTCGTATTGCCTCCTCGTGCTTCCATTACTGCGTTTACGCGGTTTGGCATGCTGTACACCAAGTTCCTTATACGATTTTGGGGAATATTCTCCCATTCCTCTGTGAGAGCAATTTTGAGCTCACGAAGCGTGATTGGGGGAGGGTTTCGTTGTTTTACGCATCTGCCTAGCTCGTCCCAAGCATGCTCGATCGGGTTGATATCCGGGCTGCGCGCTGGCCACTCCATACGAGTAATGTTCATCTCTTGAAGGTAGTCATTCACAATCCTACCTGTATGAGGTTGGGCATTGTCATGCATAAATATAGCATCCTCACCTAAATTGACCATAAATGGACCAACGTGATCATTGAGGATTTCTTCCACATATCTTACGCTAGTTAAAGAGCCGTTTTCTATGATCACCAGCTCTGTGCGACTTTCAGAAGAAATTCCGGCCCACACAAGTACAGACCCACCACCGTAGGCTACTTTTTCTTCGATGCATGCTTGCTTGAATCTTTCCCCTGGTCTTCGATACACTCTGTGTCTTCCATCGTGCTTGTAGAGCATAAATTTTGATTCGTCGGAGAACATAACTTTTGACCAATCTTCAATACTCCAATTTACGTGGCCCTGGGCATATCTTAGTCTTGAAATACGATGCCCACGCTCCAGTTTAGGGCCGTTTGCAGGTCTAAGGGGTTTTAAGTTAGATTCAGCAAGCCGACGTCTTACTGTCCATGCACTTGGGTTACTTCCTCCGAGGCGTCGAAACTGATTTGTGAGTTCAGTTCCTGTGAGAAAGCGATTTCGAAGCATGGTGTTCACCAAGTATCGGTCTTCTCGTGCTGTGGTACACCTGGTTCTGCCCGTTCCTGGTCTGCGTAGGTTAGAACCAGTTTCTTCGTAACGTCGGAGAACTCTTTGTACTGTTGACAGCGACACACCGACAGTCCTGGCTGTATCGCGCTGACTCCGGCCGGTTTCCAGCATTGTAAGTATTCTGGTGCATTCTTCAGGCGTAAGCGACATAATTTCAGCTTGAATAATGAATATAGAGCACTATCAACATGGTTTATGTACCCACATAAATGACAGATTACAAACAAAAGCAAAACCAAATGCTGTAATTTCGTAGTTCCATCTTCGAAAGTGGCCCTTTTTCAAATTTGATTTTTTTATGATATAACTTTACAAAAACTAAGAAGTTTTAATACCTTCATTTAAGGAGTATTACATTGTCTATTAAATACAATTTATTGCATTAACCTAGCATTTTTAGTTTCCGAGATTTTTAGGATTCTTTAAGTGACCCGGATTCATTGCTCTCGAGTGTATTTATGTAACAAGAATAGTCGGTAAAAAGACTAGACTAATTGTGAGAGATTTCGTTTTGTCGTGCAACGTCTAGAGGTTACTAAGTCACAATATCTTAAGATATAAACAAGAGGTTTTCTTAAAACAGTAGTAAAAAGTCAAGGACTAAGAAAAAATAAATATATACAACATGTTCCTTGTACTCATCCAGTTGTAAAAAAAAACAAGATTTAATATTATTAGCATTTTTATTTTTTGTATATAGGTACCTGAAAACATAACTATGACCGCGTTACTATACATAGTGTAAAAATTGGATGCATAACGCCAGAGTGAAGTTATTTTTTTAAATAAACTTATTATAATAATTATTTCTGAGTTCTTTACGGATCTTTCGGATTTGAGCCATTTGTACCTAAGGACTAGTTTGCTAATGAAATAAAAATAAGTATAATCATACATAAAGCTAGCACAATTCATTGTACGATAATTCCTGAGATTATTTATATCTGATATACATACAGCATACATACAATATTTCTTAGCATGGTGTTCGTGATAAGC
Source organism: Hyppa rectilinea (assembly GCA_951799385.1). Classification (NCBI taxonomy): domain Eukaryota; kingdom Metazoa; phylum Arthropoda; class Insecta; order Lepidoptera; family Noctuidae; genus Hyppa; species Hyppa rectilinea. The sequence goes on from OX637317.1 coordinate 605,295, forward strand.
GCCGGCGATCACGACTGCTCCAAGGCCCACAGGCTGCTATGCTAATGCCACCATAACACGACTCGTTTATGATAATCTTGAATAAATCGAAATCAATATTAGCTGCATTCATATTTAAATATCTTGATTTTAAACTGCATTTAGTTGATTTTAGGTTTTGAGGTGAGTTCATATTGAATAGCGGATAAGCTGATTTTGTGGCCACTTGGAAATGGAAATATGGTCCAATGTTTGTTTGAGTACCTACGTATAATCCACAGAATCAGAAATTGGAGTACACTCATACAACTTACTGAATTGATTGAGCAATAACTCGTCGGTTGAATACCATCAATGAATTTGAAGTATTTTAATCGATTCAACGTATGCTTTGTTGCCATTCTGCTCTCGCCATTGTTACAAATACAGAGCACTCAAGTGATTGATGTTCAACTGTTTCTGCTGACTCTATATCGCGCATCCATGGGTGTGGTGCAGCTATAAACCAATGAGCGATGTGTATTATGTCGCGAGCACGTCGCCGCGTCAACGCGACATCGCGACAACTAATGTACGTCGCGCTAATTGTCGTCACTGTTGTGCTGACTGCACCCTGTCCGGGACTTACTTTAGACAATAGTTGTGCAGGTTGAAGATAACTGTTTAAAGACGGTCACTTCTGTTAAGAGCCCTACAGCTGTAAATGTACTTGAAGAACTTAACCCTATATTGGAATAGGAAAAAAGTAAAGTCTTCACATACATTCATAAACAGGTGTCAATCCAAACACAAGCATGACATGAACGCTTCATTAAACTCCACAAGTGCTTGTGAGCTGTCCATTACACGAGCAAAACAAGTTGGAAACAATGGAAAATGGCGGATAATACGCAGAGCTGTATTGTTTAGCCTGACATCGGCACGCGTAACAAATTATGAAATTAAAACAATATGGTTTAAGTATTTCAATATAGGAGAGTTAATAAATATGGTACGTTAATTGACTTACATTGAATAAAATATTTTTTTTTCGTCATACAGAACGTTACAAATTATGCTAAGCTGCAGCAGTACTGTCCATGAGAAGACAACATTAGCATAAGTATGAAACGAAACACCAGGTCTTCATCAAAACTATGTAATGGTTAGCAGAGAGTAGGTATTGTAGGAGAACGGTAGACCACACGTCAGTGGTGACAAAACATGCAAGTATACTCTACTATGCTAGGCTAGGACAGCAGCAAATCTCAGTGGTACCGACAAACGTGCAGCCGAATGTACTATGAAGTTATTAGCAGCGTGGCTACCACGTAGTCTACCTACCACTTGAGTCCACTTCTGCAAAGCCAGCTCGCAGAGTTGCAACCTTGAGAATCACCATTAGTCAACCAGTATAATAATGTCTGCCAACGATAAGTTACTGAAAACATTTAGGGATGTTAAACGATCTACTTAATAAATATCATAAGCTCACAAACAAAAACCTATAGCCTAGGATTAGATTCACTAGAGTTCCTATATCAAAATACTGAAGAATACTGGGGAGTTTATGGGAATGTATCCCCTACAGGGAATAAGTGTTAGTTGAAAAATTTGTACATCAACTTGTCCTGTGTGCCTGCTCCCTTAGTCCGCTGAAGTGGCTAATGAATCAGGGAGCTGACGTTAACACGTTTATGATAATATTCAGATCCACATGAGTTATGACGTCATCAACTCATTACATGGAATATGGTCATTATGAGCGGGAAGTGAGAGGAATACTGTGGAAGTGAGATTAAGCCCTTGGATGGCGCAAGCTGGGAATAACGATTGTATTCAATGAAGCTACCTCTACCTAAGATATCTAGGTAGCACTGAACTCCGTTCTCTTAGACTGTGTAATCCTGAATGCATAGGTACCACTTGGCGGCGGAAAATTGTTTTATGAGTCTAGTTTGTTTCGAATCGATGGTACATTAATCTTGTATTATTTGGACTCAGTAGAGTTAGCCACATTTGCATACCTGACGATTTGAAAAACGCCCACGACATTGCAATTTTAGGAGTAAATAAAATATATAACAACAAAATATAATCATTAGATATCTGGGGGATGTGGTAGGATTCTGCAAAGGAGTTTGCAGCTAGAACTGGTCCTGGGATACATATTGCCGTATACCATACTGTAGAGATTCTTCAGATCTGTTGGCTGACTGGAGCTCAATGAAGCTTCAATATAGCTACACTCTCGGAGAAACACTTAAGCCAAGCTTTGTTAGAAAATACTAAGTACAGGGCTACTGCAACGAGTGGAGGGCCAGAATAGAAGTTAGGAAAATCTTAACAGTAACTATGTAGTTTACCGGAGTATTTTTGTTTCTCATTCTTTGATGGAAAGTGGTCTTAAATTACTTCCAGATCATTTACCGTAATTAACTGACACACTATACGACCATTCTTGTATGAATGAGTACGTGAAACACGAACGCAATCCATCTTTGAAACAATAAAGTGAAACCATAAACTATATCTCTGTCAATCACGCATTTACTCAATGGAGTGGTCTTTATACACATAAATGCAAGCCAAAATCACTTTTATAGCAATATCCATAGAGTTCTCGAAAACTACTCAGGTGGTTTAGTTACGCATGATACGGCGAGTCCTAATGCGAAGAAAATTGAACGTTGTTTGAAAGGTAATAGGTTCTGTTTCTGTGTGTGCAATATAGTTCAAGGAGGTGAAGGCTTGGGTACCGTTGCTAGGTTACGGAGGTGTGAGGTCGTTGACCCGTGCGTACGCGCCGGCTCGTGGGAAATTGGTCTTTTGCCTTTCATTCGGTAAAGGGATTGTGAAGACACTACGTCTTCGACTGTTTGTATTATTAAGCTTTTATATGCTAGGAGCACCGGTTTGTCTTTGCTTAACGTTGCCAAATCAGGCAATTAAATGGACGTGCTGCCACCGCAATTGGTATTAAAATCTATGATTAAATAAAATGTGGTCCAAAGGTTCTGGAGTGGTGACCGCGAAGAGTTAGCTTTGGAAGGCCTCCTACAAGGTGGGCCGATGACCTAGTGAAGTCCCCAGGAGTCTGCCGTGTACGGGAAGTAGAGAAATGATGGTACTTGACGTGTACTGCTGGACACAAGCGTCTCCTATTTCCAGCAGTGCAAGTCTTCCGGCTGATATGGATATGACGAAATATATAGAATGGCTGGACAAATATTTCGTACTTACATAGTTATTTCTTAACCTCAATAGCAAAGCCGCACTGTAAGTTAAAGTAAACTATGTTCCAAAGATCAAAGGTTCGACGGACTTAGAACTTTATATTCGTATGATCTTCTATGTATCGAATGTAAACATCATGGTCCTCAACAAATTTAAAAAAAACCAACGCGGTTTTAATTTCATCTCATCCCATTCAATCAAATTACAGCAGCGCAACTCCATCAAATATGTATTTCATACAAAACCCCCACATTCATCACACGTAACATTCATAACCAAGAAGGTGTTTACGAACAAAACCCACCCCGCTTACACCGCAATACTTTAACCGTACCGCTCATACAGATCCTCCTGATGGGACCCATAAACATGTTGAAAGGAACTGTGTATCGCTTTAGAAAAGATTTCCGGAACATTAGATAGCAAGCTAATAAGCTCCATACCATTTACTGTTGATAAAAGAATAAGACGAACTAAATAGGATGTAAGGTATTGATGATGGTCCAGGATCTCATGGTTGGGGAGGTAATCTATAGGGCTTTGTTAATTGTGAATAAGATTCATAAGAGGTTGATTTCACGAAAAATATTTTTTGTATGTATGTCGATCTTAAACGGTTTACGTTAAACATTTATTTTTAACCCTGGGGTATTCAAAATCAAACTCTTATTTTTAAGCCTTCGAATACGAGTCGCCAGTCCGAACACCAACAACTAACATGTGAATAAAGCTTACAGGAAGTTTTAGGCCTAATAGAGTCAGGATATAAATGACTCGCTGTATATAGCATAAGTTAACCTCTTGATATGGTTTTCACAATAAACGAAGTGTGACAAGTAGACAAGCTATAAAGGATGCAGTGAGGGCCTACGCTCAATGGGACTTATTCCGCACTCTTATGCCGCCAGGGCACGGGATAAGTAATAGGCGACAGCGGGGGTACGAGTCACACGTGAACTCCGCCCCGCCCATACTGCTACGAAGTAAAGACGCTGTCAAGGCCAAATTGTTACCGTGTATTGCGCTCTATGAAATGCAATAACAACTCTTTGGAACAGTTTCCACGTAATATAAGAGTAGTAGAAATATTGTCATGCTCATCCTTCAAAAGACTGACAAAATAATTCTCATACCTTTTGCCAATTTTTTTTGTATTTTGTTATAACATTACTTGCATTAAAAAACTTGTGGTTCTAACATCCGCTTATGGCCTTGCACCACTCCCGGCCCGCTCATTCACAGCCTCTCTGTCAGTCTTTTGCACGCTCGTGAAGAGGCGAAAAATAAATTATGTCACCCATTGACAACAGTAATGATCTTGTTTGAATATAAAATAATTATTTGACTACCCTCCTCTTGACAATATTCCGGGACTATTCGGATATTATTTTTGGACAGAAAAGTAGGGTACTTAGAATTTTAAGACACTGATGCATTGATAGAGAAAGTGATGGGGACAGATGTTAAAGTGTCGGTAGACATTCGAGTGTTGACAAGTTTGTACCTATTGTCTTGGTCAAAATTAGCACTCCCAATACCCGGTTTTTGACTATCGATTTGCCACAAGAAGAAGAAATACTGTTGTATTTGTGAGGTACCTTATGGTTAGCAGTAGGACGAAAGAGACGAGAGGTGATGATATTGAAAATCAACCATTCAAACATTTTCATACAAGAGACAGTTTACATACACCATCCGCCCAGAGACACCAACGTTGTTATTTACTGTCATCACACCAGTAATCTCTGTCGTGTCGGATCCATCACGCTCGTGTCACGTGGCGAGATGAGCAGGCCAGGCATGCATACATCTATGGTATATGAAATGAACGTGCTAACCGGCTTTTTTGAAGATGGAAATAAAGTACTCCGAAGAAGACTGTCCACTCTTACTGTAAGGTTATTATTATCTTTCCCCTTTCTGTTAAAACCGATTTTTGATTAAAATTAAAGGTACAGTCGTGAGCTGTGCATGTTACAGGAAAAGTTGCCAAAACTCGATGCGACGGTCGGTTGCGTTTTTAATTAAATTAACCTTCTGAAGGAACTTTTTGTTACTTCCTTAATTCCGCTGAATTAATGAAACGGTAGCTACTGTAGGTTACCTTATTTTAATGAATTCTTTTTCTTCTATGCCCTCGCGCGCCGCTTCCCGTTACGTGGGGTCAGCAAATGAATACTTACGATATAATATCTTGTAACATAATATAGGTACAAGACATTAGAAGGTAAAATGTTAGACAATATTTTTAGTTGGACTTGAAAGCATCCCCAGTTGACAGCATAGGTACGAAATACATATTTGTGGATTCTGTGGATTCAATTGATACAAACAATCCACTGCCATTCTTATAAAATACAAAATAAAACGTAACCAATGTGAGATTTCGCTTTTACTTTCTTTGTTCATCGATCTCATCGTGCCAAATAAAGTGTGAAAGTATTATTCATCATTAAATTTCATGTAACAAGCTCATTTGCATTACATAAAAACCAACGGCTTCACCGTCTCGTAATGTCAATGAGAACACAGCAATTTGAGCTTTAACACCCTCGGCTTCCATCTCTTTCACACTTCCAAAAGCCTAGATAGCGGCATCTCTTTCTATCGTTGTTATTTTTTACAGGCAGTGCATCGGACGAGCTCGCTACCGATGTGCGAATGATAGCTGATATTCCGAAGAGAACTGCAGTTGGTAAATCAATGTTAAGGTTAAAGTAAGTCAATCTAATCAATCTCTTAATATTGTATCATTGTTTAGCACATATGTGAGTACTATGTACCTATTATAAAGCGACCATTTACTGGGCAAGTCTTTCATTGACTTGAATGTGCTCTGGCGGCTGAGAGTATGTCATGCTCACTCTGATGGTGGCGGTGTGTTGGATCATTTAGCTCCCTTCAAAATGGTTGAGCTGAATGGTGCTAATCCATGCGTCATGTTCGTGAACGGGCGCTGTAAGTAGGGACTGGTCATGTCCTAGCGGCTATGGCTTGTTTTAATTAAATTTTTGAATAGTTTTTACAGATTTAATATCGGATTATTTTAACGTTCTGCATAGTTCTCACATATATAATATTAATAAGAACTATGTAACCAATATTTTGTAACCATATTTTGTTTAAAAGAGTGTCCATGGAGTTTCTTGCCTGTTCTTCTCCATAGGTACCTACTGCTTTGGAATGGGCAACTAGTTTCATCTCTCTGACTGACCGACCCCTTGACAATTCAAAAGTGCCTGTAATTTGAAATGAAAAATTTGAAAAAAATACTTTGAGTTTGAGTTAAAATGAAGCTAGAATGGTAACTTTCTCAAGTTAGAAGATGATAGATATAGATAACGAGAGTCAAAATAAGTAGCGGCCATTTGTGCAGAAAAAAAAGGTTATTGGGGTTGTTTATTGTTTTGACTATGACAATAATCTTGATTATGTCATGTCGACTTGATGAATAAAAGGGGGAAGAAACAAATTCGGATAAATTAGAAAACAGGCATTCAACTAGAAAAGCCTCCTGTAGGAAAGAAATTGGGAACCACCTGGAAACAATAAAGCGAAATATTTCAAGCAAGCCAAGTAACGGGGAAACTACAAACTAAGTTACCTATACTTGTAGAGGCTTACTGATGCCCTCTAACCCCGACCGCTCCCTAGACACAATACCCCTTAATTAAAACATAGGAACACAATAATAAATAATTCCACCCTCACACTATGCGCGTATATCACGTCCACATCGAGACGAGCACTCCATCCCGATTCCTGCAATTATGCAGTAGTTGGTAATTAAAACTTGCATAGCATTGCCACGCCGCGGTCAGTTCGAATAATTGCATTTGCAATTTAAAACTATTTGTGAGTAGAACTAAGTTATGAGGCGTGTGTTGTATTTGGGTTAGGGTGTCCGGATTAATGTTGTATTGTTACTGCAGACGTATTGAAGAAACTGATGGAACTTTGCTAACGTAAAATAGTTATTTGTTATGCAAGGCTGGAAAGTTGATTTTTGGCGCGAGTACTTCTATTGAAACCTGAGTAAGCGAAGGATTCTAGGGTTTAACCATGAGCGAAGCGAGTGGTTCAAATATAGAATCCTGAGCGTAACGAAGGTTTCAAAGGTACGAGACGCAGAAAAGCTTTGCAGCCGAGCGCAACACACAATTTTTCACCTCACTACAGCGAGGAAACTGCTAGGTGCAAGAAAACAGGTGTTGTTGAGTTTTATTTTGTTCGAGCGTCTCAGATACATTGACTGATGTGAAGAAAATAACAGATACTTGGCAATGTATCTTATGAGTTACATAGAATATCTCCAAAATTAAATACACTGTATTTTTTGTTCTAATCCTACTTGTCCTCTAAGGAGAATGAAAGAAAAAAACTAATTTCATACAAATACCTAACTAATTTAATTTAATACATATTTATTTTTGCCAAGCAAAGGATTAAATAACATATTATATTAGTATTTATTTTATTTAAAAAATTAAACTTAAATTACTACACAATTGGGTATTTGACAGGGTAGTATTTTTATGGCATATTCAAATGTGACGTCACAGTTTTTTTTAATCAAATGGAATACTTATTAACATTAATTCCAATTTTACAATTATATCCTAGCAAAATATTTAATTTCTGTACTGTGATGGAAGTTTTTAAGCTGAGCGGTATTATTTAATATTTTATTTTAGACCGTGTCATGCATTTTCAGTGAACTGGCAGTATAGAAAATTATTAAATAGAAAGGTTCGAATTTTAAAAACTCTTTCCACGCTAGAGAGCAAAAATCGATTTTCGGCTCAGATTTCGAATGACAAACATACTCTTTCCGAGCCTGTGAGGTGAAAATATATCTTGACGGCAATTTATGAAACAAAAAATTTATAGCTAAAAATTCATCACCACTGCTCTCAAAACAGTAACGGAAAACTTCGTGAGGAAACCGGCATATCATAGAATTTAAAAAAAAATTGGTGACTGTGATATCTACTATCCCGTACTGGGCTCGGGTGGTGTGGATTATAGCCCACTCCCTCCAATAGCCGAGGCCTATGTCCAGCAGTGGGCACATTATAGGCTGATTATGCTTATACTTATGCAATGTAGAAAACATCGAAAGGAAGGAAATGCCAATGAGCCTCGTAACTTCCCGTTCAAAGGGAAACCTTAAGTGAGGTTAGAAAAAGAATAAGGAAGTTGTTTACCGTATAACACAACCCATTGGAAAACAGGTCGGTCTGTGTTCTATTTCAAATGATCTACTAGTTAGTCACTTAGGTAAACAAAGAATTAACTAAGTAACTTGAGTAAGTTGAAAAGAAATGAAATCAATGAGTGTGTAGACTACCGAACAACGCTGTTTGCAGATAATCTTCTGACGAACAAGTCAACATTGCAAATCAGCTACGAGAAAATAATTTTTAGCTTCCACCAACCAGTACCAACAAACCCAATGACGCAATTTCCATTTTCATTATGCCCATAAACAATAAGGCTTATAATACAAGCTCCTTGTCGTCAAGTTTCCCTCTTCATAAAACAAAAGACTGAAAGAAAGGTCAAGTTACGCGCGTAAAATTATCAATTAGCTCATTATAAATAGGGCTAACCACGCGCGTATGTTCGAAGCAAAAAGTAGCGGCAGCGGTACGGTCCGCACAAAAAGTTAATGGCGCGTTTAATTGTCGTTTTTCCACGCTCTCGACCTTGGCTAGTTTTTGTTGACGCTACTTTTGTTGTGTTTCTAAATGAGAGTTTGGGACGCATGTATGTAGTATTTGCCGACAAGCTCCGGACAAACCAAGCTTACCGGTAAATACTGAAATTATGAGTTTTGTTTACTTTCCTCTTTTTGTGAGTAACTTTTAGACAGCGTCACTTTTGCTACTGCAGTCTAAACATTGTAGGAATGAGGTAAATGTGTGCGTTTAATTAACTTTAAATATTGACATCAGCCATTTAGAGAACAACAAAGGTTACAAGCTTAGTAATAACATTATTTTAAATAACGTTTAGCAAATTAAAACAAAACAGTATTCATACCTACCCAACTTAGCAGTCAAATACTCTCATTTCGCCAGTTATGTTAACACGTTCACTGTCCACAAACTAGACACAATAGTTAAACAATCAACATGAACCATATGTGGTTCATTGGACAGTGAATGGGTTAAAGTACCACGTAATGGAGGGCAAACCTACTGCTATCAACCGGACACAAATCCAAGCTCCGGGTAATTTCTCAATAGCAGCTGAAATTCCAGAAATTCCAGGGTAAATTCCCATAACACTTTGCTCAACCCGTGAATCAAACCCAGGACCTCATGCTCAGCAGTAGCATTTGCGACCACTAGACCAACAAGGCAGTTCAAGTTTATCATTTTAACTATAATCACATGTATTTATAAGTCCCACCACGGGTAAATAGCCCCAGTCCACAAACCAACCAACAGCAAGCCGCGGCCGACCAGCTGATAAATAATTCAGCACATAATTAATTGACATGTTTCATCAAATACATCAACAATTTAATATTTAATTAATGATGTTGTCAATCACGGTTCTATTAAATCTGTTGCTGAAATGTTATTACAGAATTTAATAGAACAAATGATTGATTGGGTTTTGGGAGATGACAGAAAATGGCGTCCTGCTGTGTGACTTTAACAACGTATCTCAATCACCAATATTAACTAAATTCCTAAAGCTTGTTGATCAAATATTTTCTGAATACATTCCAGGTAACACGTTATTCGAAAGCCGAAATTTATAAAGGCAGTTGATATAGGGTGACAACAAAATAGACAAATAAAGAAACAAACAATTAAAAGGCAGGAGAAGAAAAGAAAATTCATAGCTAATAATAGTAATAATAGTGAACCAAGCCTATTAAGATAGATAAGCTTCTGCAATAGTAAAACCTTTAGGACTACCCCATAGAACTCTTATTTTTGTACTATTGCTGTGTGTCAATATAAACATTTACAATCACATACACAAATGCTAAAGCTCTTCTCAACACTAACTAAACAACCAGGCAGCTCCTGTCCGCCTTAATTGGGTATTTGAAAGGGTAGTCAATAACGTTACTTTTTTTGGACTGTCAAAACGCGGCATTTGTACGTGATTTCTAGGAAATATAACAATGTGACGTCACAGATTTTTAGAAGCAAATGGAATACTTATTAGCATTAAATGCAATGGTACAATTACATCTTCGCATAATATTTAATTTCTGTACGGTGAAGGAGGTTTTTAATACAAGCGGTCTTTTGTCTATGTGATTTCATATTTTATTTTTGACCGATTCAAATAGTCAATTAAATGGATCGTTTACACAGAACTATCTAGCTCTCAAATGATCAGTTCAGCTAACTGTGCTTTTACAGGTTGAAAGGAAGAAATTATTTTGCTGAGGTTTGATATTAGAGGGTACTTACTGAAGTGCTAACGGTTTTTTAAACGTTCTTTCTGTGAACATTGTAAAGATATCTCGAAATTGCCGGTTAATTTTTATTTAACATTTGAAAGAGTTTTTATTCAAGGGCTATTTTGTCACTAAGAAATCTTCAGTAGATACTGTAAGATAAAAAAAACTTCAATGGTATTGTAAACCCCTGCCCCACTTATCTCTCTGTTCCAGGTACCACAAACATTTCCCCCCTACTACCTTTTCGAGAATATTCAAATTAATGAACTGTCCCATTCAACACATAACCACATGAAACAGTACTCCATTCCCTAAGTAATAACACTAAAATGATCAGCAGTGTCTCGGAAACAAGCAAACGATAATTGCTTGCAGTTATCAAGTTGGATGCATCTGAGGCTGGGCGACGAAGATTCTGCAGAGAACCATCCATTGCGGTTTAGACACCCAGCGATGGGTGGAGACGGAGGGTTACAGCCAGCGATGTGTACGCTCATTTATTTGCATCGTATTGATATGTTGAGCTGGCTGGTGTAAGTGTTATGGGTATGGACACGATGGGAGACGTTGGCTACGCTTCGACGGTACCATGTGAAGACGTATATGGAATAGGTTTGAGTTTAGAACAGTAAAGTACCTATTCACTCTTATTATGAAGATGAGCTAAGATTTTGGGCACAACATAGAAGGATTCAAAAATATATTATGATATAACAATCTCATAAATATTACATATTATAAGCGCAAATAATAGGACAAATGACGAGCGCAAGCGTCTCAGCAACTTGTATAACAAATATCTTCACACAATAGTTTGTATTGTTTGCTAAAGTGAGCCTCCACAACATTGCGCCATGACTAATGCCTCTGCGCGTGACAAATTGACGACACGCCGCAATGATAGCGGATTGTATAGTTAACAGTTCTATGGGGTAATTTATAAGAATGTGTATTTTGGAGTTAAATTGAATGTGTTTTATGGAATTTGATGTGGGGGCCTTGATTTGAAGAGTATGCTTGAACATTTTTGCTGAACTAACTTTCAGTTGAAAATGTAATTTCATTATTTCTTTTCCTTCATTTGTAAAACGACTTTCGTCGAAAATTTCATACAATCATGACTGATACAATCACTTAAATTAAGGCTTCCGCAGACAATTGCGACGCGACACTAGTGGAACAATTTCTAAGAAAAATTCATGTGTCAACAAGAAAAAATCCTCTGCATGATATCCAAGACATCCGTACTAAATCCGACTAGCCAAGTAACAGTGGGACACGCTCACGAAAGGTTTCGAACCATCGTAAAATATTTAACATTACAATTAACGCATTTTTTTTCTAAATACCTCGCTTTAAAAAAAACAAGTTTCTTGTACGGGACCCTTTAGCTTTGAACTTAATTTTATTTTATTATTATTTCGCTGTTATAGTGGCAATAGAAATAAACAAAATATGAAAATTGTTGTCTATCTATAATTACGGTTCATGAGATACAGCCCGTTGACAGACAGTCGAACGGACGGACAGCGGTGGCTTCGAAGGCAAGGCAACTTCCTGGTACGGGACTCTAGTATCAACCTTCACCTATGACAGAATGTAGCAGAAAAATCTTAATTTCTTTACGTTGCGCTGAAAATGATCGCGAACTCTTAAATTCTCGGCTGATAACACATGATTACGTGGAGATGCCAAATGAAAAACCTGCCAACCCGAATGATTTATAAGCACGTTAATTTCCATATGAATTGCTAGGCGTACACCGCGGGGTCGCTTGGCAGTGATAAATATCTAAGGTGAGGAGGTTATCGAACACCTTGGGTTCAAGGGTCCTATACCTACCTTGATTTTGTTTGTACTTAACTATGTTTAACAGAGGCTTAATATCTACTGTTCAAGCGATGAGTGTCTAAATACCTATAATGTTCTCCCTGCTGGGTACTGGCCTCGTCTTTGTGAGAAGGAGTGGGCCGTAATCCACCACACCGGCCCAGAAAGAGAGAGAGATGAGTCTTATTGGCAGACGTAAATCAATTGGTGTGGCCATAATGCTGATATTGTGCTGGTATCAATCGAAGTTATTAATTTAAAACTGCCACGCTGGTCTAGTGGTCGAAAGCACTACTGATGAGCATGAAGTCCTGCGTAAGATTCCCGGGTCGGCCAACGTGTTATTAGGTTTTTTCGGGGTTATGTAAGATGTCATTAATTTTATGTTTGATTTGATAGCTTCACCACAACTTCCGATAGAATTGCTGATGTAACATTCAGACAATAATTTACAATTTTAAATTAATTCGACAGTAAAATATTCCATTTCAACTAAGAACTGAGTTGTTTGCGGAAATCTTTATCTATGAAGCAACTTTTAATAAGAAATAAATATTTTCATAGAATTTGTTTATCTTATGATTGATCTCGGCAGGAAGAAGGAAACGTTTACTTTGAATTTGTGCTCCTCCGGGACCGAACCCTCGGAACGATGGATCAGAATAAAGGTACCTAGTTATGGTAGACTGGCTAACCCTCAAATGCAATGCAAATACTATCTCTCTTATTTAACTTGCAACGTTTTGTTACAGTATGTCTATTCGGGTCAAATCTTGTTTATCCTTGTTTTTCCAACCACCATTGATTAACAAAAACTAGATAGTGCGAGAAATCCCTCCAGTCAAAGATTTCCTCAACATAGTGGTATGAAGTGTCCGTCCCCCAGCGGATGTCCAATCAATCCAATTGCTGGCCGTCATCGGAGCAGCTTCCCGCCGCGCCGTCACGAGCGGGTCAATGACAATATTCTTCTATATAACTTTGAAGGGATTTGTAAACAATATACATTCAAGTTGTTTAGACATGGAGACTTGAGAGACTTCTTTTTTCAGGTTTTTGTTTCAGCAGTAGTTACCGCTGTTGGAAATCATGCACAGAAATGATTACTTAACTAGCTAAGACCCGTGGCCAAATATTGTAGAAATAATATAATATCAATAGATATCTCATTGCGTACCTACCGAAGCACCTAAAAACAAAAATAACGCAAGCAATTGGAAATGTTTCAATTCTTTTTTTTTTCCAAGAAGTGCTATTCATTTCTTCAGCCAATATTATCATAAATCTCACGATTTTACTCTGAACCCGGGAAATCTGATCGCGCACACTCAGATTTCAACTTCCATTTTTCCGATAGAAGTAATTCATATCTTAAGTCCGGTTCGACAGTCGCTTCAGTCTTCTTGACGTAAGGGCCAACAAATAAATTCGAAGCTTATACATACTTGTGAAATAATGATGTTTTCATAAATCAAATATCTCTTAAACGAATCAAAGGTTCGTGAAGGGAATACATTTTGGACAAAAAGAAAATATTGTAAGAGGTCCTTGTTGCGATAATTCCGGATTCACGATCGTCCAAAACGATAAGGAAGAAAAACAGACTGTATATTTGTTTATACAAATCCTTCATGATCAAATCATTGACCTATTTGGCTGCTAATTTACAAAGACTCACAAGATCAGAGACCAAACATACATATAGCCCTCCGTACACTCGTTAGCTTGGAGTTAAATGGAACTTTATTGACGAAAGCTTAAAACAGCGACGCATTGATCACATTAACACCAACTGAACCTTGGAGTTCATCACTTCACGCGTTGGGTTCAAATCCAACCCGCGAATAAGCAAAACAAAACCTTAACAAAAACTGCTGAAAATATGAAAATGTACTAAGAATGTAAGGCAGGAATCCGACAAAACATTCTCGTATTCATCCCTCACTCGTTCAAATTACAATATTATTCGCTTCTGCAATACTTACATAGGTATGTATACGAGTTATTGTGATGAACATGTTTTTGTGATGAAAAGGAAAATTATGTAAAGTATTTAGGTAAAGGGATGTTATTAAGGCTGGTTACATCCTCCCGTACGTTTGAAGAAACGTGTTACTGAACAGGAGGTAGGGTCGCTACCCGCTCATATCAACATCGAGTGATAACAAACATCACATGAACAATAACAAAATTAAAACAGGCACATTTTAGGGTTTTATCATAAACCTAATAAAATTTGACGCATATAATCAATCGTTTAAAAGTACTTCGTGGCCAAAGTCTTAAATTCATACGCATATGCACGCATCAATTTTTAGATTGGTCCTGCCATACTTCAACAGGAGCAAAATTCATTCAATCACAACCCCCCGCGCTCTTCAAACCTATTACAAGATACATCGTAAGGAAGACATCTTCGGCTCTAAAAGCATCTCAGTGGTTGTCTATAGGCATTAAGGAAGAAGCACAAAAGACGGGAGAACGGAAATTAAATCAATCAGCAGCCCGTCGAGGCGTCATGGCGAGTGACGTCAGCTATCGTATCTTTTATTCATCATGTCATTATTCTGCGAGATTGTGGAATGTGAGGGTATAGGTGGAAATGTGCGGAGCACCTTCATCTGTCAGGTGTTAGTTTGTAATTTGTTTAGAAACCGTTTGTAGAAGGGTGTTATAAAGTGTATGTTGGTATGCTCGACTATTGTTAAATATAATAAATTATTATTTGACTACGACTCAGTACGTTTCTTTTGTACAAAAACAGCAATCCTTTTTTTTTACTTAGCCTACTCTGTCCCACTGCTGAGCAAAGGCCTCCCCGAATCCTTCCAGACATCTTTCTCTTGATCCATCCTTTGTGGTATGCGTCTAGGTTGTCTCGCCACCTCTTCCTGGGCCTCGACGGCGCCGTCCATCCTCAGGCACCCACCTTGTAGCGACTATTGCCCAGCGGTCACTATGCATGCGTCTAACGTGACCCGCTCAATCCCATTTTAACTTGGCAGCCTCCAACACAAAACAGCAATGAAACTGCCAAAATGCGTGAGTATCAAACTGAAGTTCTTTTCTTAATTCAACGCTTTCCGAAACTCTCATTACAAAGTTGGTTATTTAACAAAATCCTCTTTACGCTGATGGCGCCATAAAAAACGCGTAAAACAAATCTGGCCACAAGAAAAGGTCTCCCGCGCGGCTCAAAGGACCGCGTGCCAGCAGTCCAGTAATTAGTGTGTTTGTGCAGAATGTCCTAATAACTCGCAAGCCATGAGATGAAGCGAATACATTATTGTTTTGATTCATTCATTAAATATTTTATTTTAAAATAAATTTGTAAGTTATTAATTTAATTATTAGTAGTCAAATACCAAACCAAATTTAATATGTTTTACAGAACTAATTGTTGAATTCATCAAACTAATTAATTAGTTGTTTTTTTATTGTAATGGTATTCATTAGCATTGATTAAAAATTACAGTTATACCATATAGATTTAATTAAACATAAATAATTTGTTTCAATCCGTTAGTAGATTGGATTGGGTTCTACAAAGCTGTTAAAACTAGTACCTAATGACCATCAGTAAGTTTAAACACAGTCCTTTCATCAAAAACAAGGCCAGAAGTCATTCAAAACTACCCACTAACAGAAATAAGTAAATCGCTAGCTGACAGTATCTCTAGCTCAATACATAAGAAAATTAGTAAGTATTTGATGAACACATGTTCGGGTCGGGTCAGTTCAAAGAGTGACCGCGACTGCCTCCACATTAGGCAGATAATTAGTGCGTTTTCCCGGCGCAAGCCACGGGCGATACGGTAACGTGATTTACGAAAGAATTTTGTTGTGTGTTGCAAGTGAAGAGTTCAGGCGATTTGATCACCGAAATAAGAGGTGTTTTACTACATACCAAACTTTTTATGTACTCTATTAGAAGAAGTCACGCTCACGATGTTTTCGGGATTCAAAATGACAGGTATCAATTTAGTTTTTAATGTCATGGTCATCAATCATAACATTCTATAGATAGTAATTAAACTAATCACTAGCAGAAATTGATAGTGCTCTGAGAACATAATTAAAAACAGTCCTGATGCATCTACCATAAGTTGTATCCTTTTTACTCTGTTCTAATAACCATTTTTTTTGCGTTAAACATATTTTGCAAATAAGTGAGCTAATCCTTATAGCCCAACATTCTCATGCACGTATCCCAATTTATTTAGGGTGGGCGACACATATCTTTCATACATCCATATCATCATGTCAGTGGTCACCCCCCTTTCTAACCATCTTTCACAGTCCATTCCTCGTTTCTCTGGCCTTTCCTAGTCTTACAACCATGTACATTATCTCACATCATTATCAAGACACGTGTCCCACTAATCACCCCCGCTCACCACTTGTCACTCGCGTCTCCTAGGACCACGTATTTGAGTTGCGCAGCGCGTTATAGCGCACGGGACAAATCAAATATTTACCTACTGTATCCCCTGGATCCGCTCCGCGCTGCATGTTCGCGGAATATTTACACTATTACACACCTACAGCGGTGTTCAGCGCTTCAGCCGACTTTATTTAAACGGCATGTTTTTGCGGCGACGAAAGAGACGATGTGAAAGTTCTGTTTTGAGGTAAGTAGTTTTAATTGGGAATCTTTTAGGTTTGAGCCGTACTTTATTTATGATGAATAGATTTCTTGCGATAAGGATTCGTAGTAACTTGACAAAGTAAACATTCTCATTCATATATAAAAGCTCGCAGGCTCCTAAAAATCACTGGTTTTGTAATTATCGCAACAATTTATTCATTTATAATATTTCCTGTATCAGTAATAAATATTAATAAACACTGGATGAGTCCATCATTCCAATGATTGAGATCCGCTCGCACCATGCACAAATTATATCGATGTTGCGAAAATATAATTATTATTGTTGTTGTGTCACCAATTTTGAAGCATTCTGTTAATTTCAGTTTCAGAATATTTTATTCAGCTGCAACATTACAATATCAAATACAAAGAAATCTGTTATTAATTTAAACGGCTAAAAGGTTTCGCCATCATTATAGACATTAATTAATATGTTTTAGTAATTTATCGAACAACCAAATTAATTTTGATTTCTTAGTAAAAAAAACCGGCTAAGTGCGAGTCGGACTCGCGCACCGAGGGTTCCGTATAAACCGTAGGTATATAATTAAAAGTTCACCCAGCACGACAATCGAGTCATAGTTATGGTATTTTTATATTTTGAAAAAAAAAAGTTTTTTTTGTTTATTGTATGATGTAACTAAAAATTTACGGTTTTCGCAATTTTTCCTTTATCTGTACTATAAGACGTCACTTCGTACCAAATTTAAAGATTCTAAGTTCACGGGAAGTACCCTGCAGGTTTTGATTCCCGTGAGAGTTTCAAAAATTTGCGGAAATTTGCGGCATAAACGGCTGCATCTTTTTATTGCTTTGGCTTAGAAGTTTGATTTTATCAGAGCTTCAAGGGGCAGTAGACCTGAGTATTACATATAATTATCAGTTTGATACCTCCACGCGTTCTTGAGAAAAACGGTCTTGACAGACGGACGGACGGACGGACGGACAACAAAGTGATCCTATAAGGGTTCCGTTTTTTCCTTTTGAGGTACGGAACCCTAAAAAAAGGAAAAAAATACTGTCATACACTTGCAAAAGGTTTACGTCGAGTGTGGAGCTGCGACCCCCTTACACTGGAGGACTTACACCCCCGACCTTTATTCCCAAAGGATAATGCGAAAGAAATCGTATCGTTCAATGCAAATTTATGTAGATCTGTCATTATCAAGGTACTTCCCGTTAATCCACCAAGACAGGGCTCGGTTTAAATAATTCAAAAATTATTATTCATGCGGATTGTCGCAGTAGTACTTTTGGGGCAGAATTTCCTACATTTTTTACCCCTGACTCCATGGCGGGAAGAACTTCGGACAAAGTACCTGAAACAAAAAAGTTTTCATTAGTTTAATTGTCCTTTCAGATGATAGAAATTCGAAACAAGTTAAGGTTTATTAAATTTTGTATTAATGGCGACCATTTGGAATAAATTGGACTTCTTATTTTTGGAAGAATATTTTTTAGAGGCTTAAAGGTTCTTTATATTCTAGCGTTTTCGTTGCACTTGATACATCTGCAACCTTTCTGTAATTACTATGAAATAACATTCTATTCAACAATTACCAAGAATCATTCATTAATAAATTGATTTTGTTTCAATTAATCCCTACCAGTGCATCCACTCATGAAAAACAATTTGGTTCTGCGTTTCGCAAACATTTTTAGAAGAAACCAATCTAAAAGTCAGATATTATCATGAATGACTGCTTCGATCCACCCACAACCATAAACATAGAGATAGCAACCATGTTATAAGGTATTTAATAAATACCCCGATCGTTACTAGTGTACTTGGCAGGTGACCTTTATCTAGTTGGAGAAATAACATTTCAACAACGATGTGCGTTTTACGATCTTGTGTAACAGATGGACTGTAATTTCTAAGACAAGTAGCAATAAAGTTCTATTATTTTCCAACCCTTGAGACGAAAAGAAAAAGAAAAGACCGATTTCGCATTATTTATCTTAATTTACTTCGACACGTGCGTGACCTATTCTATTGAAATAAGCTTCTCAAATACTTCTCCGAAACTAATCAACAACATAAGGACATAATTCAAAACGTTTCCATTGCAAAACCTCACGTATAATTCAATTCTGTGAATCTTCGCAAAAAGTCGAAGACAGAACTTTGTA
Organism: Hyppa rectilinea; assembly: GCA_951799385.1. Lineage (NCBI taxonomy): Eukaryota > Metazoa > Arthropoda > Insecta > Lepidoptera > Noctuidae > Hyppa > Hyppa rectilinea. Next base: position 624,536 of record OX637317.1, read on the forward strand.
GACATAAAAAGTTCATACTCACGTCGATCAAGGTTGTGCGCCGGTGTTGTGTCACGTGGTGCGTATGAGCGAGACGGCAACACACTAGACACGCTGCGCGCGCGCAAGGCACCGGCTGGCACCGCCATAATGACAAATCAGCAGGTTTACACACCCGCAAACACGATTTTACCGTCCTCACAACCTATTAACTAACATTATTCATACAAAAACATTAAAACCTTCATTTTATAAAACGCAAAAATAAATTTGTACTACCATGAATAAATTGGCTGTAAATTTCGTAAATAATCCGGAATGTAATCGCAGTTTTCAACAGATTATATTTTGAATTATAATTATTGCTGTTTTTATTGAGTATGGTTAGGATATTATGAAATTTCGGTCTTTTGAAAAAGCGGAAGGACCAATATGAATAAAGGTTTGCCTATGCCAGTAAATTGAACCTGGAATATTAGTAAGTTTCTTTGAAAAGGTAATTTAAACTTAAAGTTTTACTAAATTGTTGCAAACACAACTATGCACAGCTCTGTGGCAACAGGCTGATTTGCTCACTATCCGTCGTTAAGGCATAAGAGATCTTACAACCCACTAGCGTCTCCTGGGGTAAAACAAATGTTCTGACAATCTTGTCCTACAAAGGTCTAGGTCAGGTATTTAATATTAATATCAATATTCAATCAGCATTCACATTTTATGTCTGAGAATCCCGTCTGACGTCTGAATCCATAATATTCATTATCAGAAGTAATTGAATATGATAGTTATTGTCTAGAGAACGTCACTTTGATATTTTCGCTCATTGTTTTAATGGTCGTTAAGAATAAGTTTGAAAATTGTTTAGAATTCTAAACATTCGGGTGATTGCACGTTGATGTATTGGACATTATTTGATATTTTGACCGTATACCTATGTCTGGCAAAAATATATATATCTAGTGGATGTAAAATAGACTTGCTGATAACTTCATTTGTTGTATAATGTTGATGCTAACATTGATATTCTGAATACATTGAATAGAAGGATGTGAGTTAAACTGTTTATATATTTTTTATAGCCACACGTCACCATTTCTTAGAATTAACAAGGTAACTTTTCCCTCTACAGTTGAGGAATAATGAAACAAAAAGTATTAATAGATTCAATTCAATTAATGAATTCAATTCAATTAATAGATTCAATTCAAGCTTGCATTCAGTAATGAAGTGCATTTTAATGACGCACCATAATTACTTAGCGTCAGTCATTTGAATATTCAAGAACTTGAAAAAATATGCGCGGTAATGGGCAGTAAAGACCAGCTGGATTTAAAATTCTGATGTCATTAGTTTAAAAAAAGAGTGACTGTCCACCAAGTGATCTAAATGACACTCTCAGTAATAAATCTGTGGGAAGTGATGACACTGGTCACAATTTCTTATCTGGGATCTATAGAGATAACCCAAATCTTCACAAATTATTATCTAACGCCTCTAAATATATTTAAGAGCAAGATTACACAATCACTAAATTCCACCCTTCATCTTAATTCATCTGACAAAGGGAGTGACTCATTAAGCGAAGTACAAATAAGAATTGAATACTGCACAAAGGCTGATAGACGAGATAATGCAGAGGGTAGTCGACAAAATTTAATGGAAATGTCACAGCCACTCCGCGCCGGTTATAGAAAATACTGCTTAATAGGAGCTTTCAATTGCTTTTGCAAATGTGGTGGGAGAAGGGGTGAAATGTAACAGTATAGATAATGTAGTCAGTGGTCAAAAGCGACGATGATGATGATGCAATTTTGAAGAGATTGATAGATGTAGCAAATCTAAGAGATCTATTGTGAACCTGTAAAATAGATTAGATCGTTAGACTGAGCACTAAGATTAATTAACCATATTAATCACATTCATATTAAAGACGAAACAACTCAAGCATGGCTTACATTAACTAATAAATTCTTAACGCTTCATTAACTATTCAGACTCAATTAGGTGAATACCTGCGTTCTCTTGAGCTAAATATCTAAAATCTGATATTTTTCATATTCAAAACGTGCATAAATAAATTCACCTTATTTGTTTTGTACACAATAAAGATTATCAAAGCTATAACGAACTATAACATTAAACAAACTGTGGAACTACACAATAAACATCATGGAACAATGCAGGAAGTGCTAACAAAATAGCTGAGAACTACTATTATGTTCTCTAATACTGTTCACACAAGTTCGCAGCTGCGGATCCTGGCCGATACGGTCGGTGAGAGCCTTTATTTTGGAAATATTAGCGAGTGAACAAGTCCCGCGCTGGGCGCCAAATATACAAACATTGAACCATGTTGGGCGCCAAATATATAGAACATGTTGCCAAATGTTTAGCGTTCTTGTCAATGTGGTCAGACGACTGTAGTTGTGGGCTGTGGTCGCGTAATGGGGAGGTTTAACACACAGCTTTATAGGGTAAAGAATTAGCTTTAGACTAAAAAGCCCTTAAAGGAGCAACTGTACATGGTGCATTTTTTACATACTTACTTCTTTTAAACAGACTTTTATTGCAGCTTAATTTATTTGTGCAAAAAAAAACGTTTAAAATAAAGATAAACACGTAAAACGCACCCCATAAAAAGAAAAACAATATTTTTAACCGACTTCAAAAAGGAGGAGGTTCTCAATTCGGATGTTTGTAAAATTTATGTTTGTTCGCGCGTAACTCCGTTGCTTGCCAACCGATTTGAAAAATTCTTCTTTTTGTTGGAAAGGGTATACTTCCCAAATGGTCCCATAAAAATTTTATCGAAATCGGATAAGCGGTTTTTGAAAAATCAACAAAAATCTAAAAAAAATCCTATATATGTGGACTTTGTTCTAATAAGTTCCTGTCACTGTAATTTACATACCAGGTAGTGGTAATAAAATTGGGGGGGGGGGGGGGGGTTGTGTAGGTACCACAACTAAAAAGTGAAAAATAAAAACTTTTTTACAAAAAATAAAACCGACTTCCAAAAAAAAGAAAGTCGGTGGCAAAAAATGAAAATACAAAACCGAAGACACCGACTTCTGAAATCAAAATTATTTTTCACTTTGTAGTGTTTTTTTTGGAAGTCGGTTTTATTTTTTGTAAAAAAGTTTTTTTACATAACTTGCCCATCGTTTGATAACGCGTAAAGCCTGTGCGGCGGCGTCGCTCGCTAAATCACGACATCTACGCAACTTTGATTTACGAGTCCCCTGGAATAACCACAGTACGCCAAGACCAGAAAGACAACTGTACATATTAAACCCGAGCTCACTCACACAGTATTTCATCAAAGGTACAAGTCAATTGTAGTAGAGTAGTAGTGTTCCAAATTCAAGCCATGAATGGATTGTAGTTGCAAAAGCCTTATTTAGCCATACGAAAAAATAGGTTCAGTCGCTGACGGTCATTTACAATATATTTGACAGAAGCAGAAGTACTGGTATGAGAGTCTGTGTTTACTCTGCGAAGTCCATTATTCTTTCAACTTTAGTACTGAGATATCGCTTTCGAAGTAAATCTTCTGCACTCCATCTTTTTGTAGTATTTTGTGCTCATCTGGGGAACATTTAGCAGATTTTATAAATAGCAGTTGTCCGTTTTCACTTGTTTTCCCTGTATATAAACAGCCATGGCAGCGAAGCGACATTTTTTTTAATGTGAAAACTTTGCACATCATTTAGATTGCTGGTTTTTTAAATAAAGCTTTAAGTGCTGTTAGTAAATTTACACATTCTTTACGCGTAGGATTAAGTAGAACTTGAAATGCACTTGGTTCAACTTTCATGCGATTATTTAAATTGACATTTTGTTGAATTTGCGTTCAGTCAAATGTCTTTTATAAAGTGTATTTATTAGAATTCTAAACTAGGGTTTTTAATTATTTTTCCCGAAACTTATAAATTTATTGTTAAAATAATTAAATAATAAAGACATTTTATCAGTATCGCGGCTCTTGGTGGCCATTTTTTCTATGAAAGAATGGCGTTAATTAAAATCAAAATAGTTAACCCTAGTCAATAAATTACAATTTGTAAAAGGGGTTGTTATCGTCTGAAGCGTTTTTATTCATTTGAGAATATATTGATTTTAGTGTGGTTTATTTTTAACTGCATTTAGGGAAATTGATTGTTAGCCAAATTGACTACGAAAATTTAGTGTCTATATTTTCATATGAAAAGACATTTCCACAGTCTTATTTCTCAGACTTAACATACGTGAAGGCGATTATATATATATATATATTTGTGTGTATTATACTTAGACACTTGACAACAACTTTGAGGTCAAGTTATAGGCCGAACAAATTTGACAACTCTTCTAATCAAAACGGTACATCACCAATCAAGACATAACATTCGACTTGCAATCGATTGGTTAGCGTCAATAAACACAGCTTTACAATCGGGAGCCATTAGAACGTATCACTGAGATCTTCTCATGACATTTAGCGGGGTTCAATGACCTGGTGAGTTGTCCGACCGGTCGCCCGTCTAGATGGAAGACTAGTGGCCAGTTTGCAGATAGCCTGTAGCCTGTATGCTGTAGATTATGTTGTTGATGAGGCGGAATAATTAACATAAGTACTTTTTTTATTGACCTTTTTTAATAAAGTTTGTTCTTATTTTAGTATTATAGACTATTTATATCAAAGTACCTATGAAAAAATTCTATATGTGCATAGCTATCTGAAGGTTGTTATTGAAAAATGTGTCACGACGATCCTAAACACTACAGTTCTATGTAACTTTAATATTTACTTACTAGATTCGTAGTTTATTTTAAATCTAGTGGTCATATTTTCTTTAATAACAGAGTAATGAGATATGAGTTCTGAAAAACGAGGTTAACTTCTAAGAAAGCCATTTAGATGTAGCATCTGTCTCGGTCATAAAAGAACGCGGACTGTTTTAGCCGCACTGATGTTACACTTATAACAGCAAAACTTAATTACTTTTACTTTCCGAGACAATAGGGCAATATTTCACCATCTCATATATTTCATCATCTCAGATAATTCTATCGTCTGTAACTTAGAATTGTGAGTATTTTGACCTGCTGTTAAAAAAAAAAGAAAATTCCGATCCATTTTCAACTTATGAAGTTATGACGCTTCACAATCCGTATTTTTTTCCATAAACAGCATTTTTGATAGTTGATTGGACCACGTATGTGATTGTTTCATAGATGTCGTTGACCTTACAAAAGATTAAGGTATTTTTCGAATATGTAGCAATTTATAAAACTCCATGTCTCCAACGCTCTAGGTAGGTATACCAGCCAGTGTTTTGCGTCTAAAATTGGCGTTTTTGTACTGTTTACTGCCTGTACAGTTATAACGAGTCTAGGAAGCAAATATGAAGTAGCAGAGAGGTTTCGAGCCGGTTCTTATACATTTTCGCGAATAATTTTAGAGCATTTTGTCTGATATGAATAAATGACTAAAGTTGAGATCAACAAACTGTATCTACTTAATTCAAAAGAATAAATTAATGATGCTTTAAGCTAATAATTTCAAAAACTTTACATTTTTCCAAAATTGCCATAATTATATTAGTCAAACTAGACAATAGTAACTTTTCCTCTAATTTTCCCCTACCTATGAACCGAAGGTTTATCTCAATCTTTTCAACCGCGTAGAAACATCGAAACAACAAAAACCGGTATAGGTTTCAAAACAAAGACACCCAGGAACACTGGCTGAGTTTTACAAAGTAGGTCAGTCTGACAAAAAGCAGCTCATCGCGGTTCGCGTGGCGCAGTGAAAGTGTTCCCACGAGTGCGTGCGCGCATACTACTCGACGACGGAAAGAATGGCGCGAGGCGCAAGCTTGCAGCGAAATGTTGTTTAGATAGAGATGTAATGAACATAGCTGTGGTCTGTGGTATCAAAGTGATCCAAGACTTCGTTGGAGGGTGGTGCTGGTAATTTTTTGTCACAGTGAGAACCTCATTTGGCATTTACTATGACAATTGACCTTTGTTAAAACCCTTTTAAAAATTGGAACGTCCAAATCATCTACATTTTGCTGTCGAGTCCATGGTACTCTTAGCACTTTTCATTTTCATTCATTCATCACTTCTTTCGACACTCTAATAAAATAATATACCTTCTCGACGTTTATTCCTTACCTCTTAAAACTTGCTCCGCGGTGCAGTCGTGTCGCGGAGGTTTCCGGGTCATCTTCAATTCGGTTTGTGTGATTGTTTCGACACGCGACGCGCACCGCGGTTTACCCACTACTTGCGCTACTTATGCTTCTAGTGATAGCTCTAGTAACATAGTGCAGTGCTATTAGAGCCATTAGAGGCTTCAGTAGCTCACAATAGCTCATTATTTGTAATTATGTGTCCATTATCATATAATTATATGACCTGTTGTGAATTTTCGCGTATTATTTGTGTACTTAGATAAGACATAGAGATGATTGTCGCGTGATAGGTCAGAGGTAGTCTTGATCGGTGTGACACTTTGGTGGAACTCTGGCAGGGAAAGGTTTTCTATGCGTAATTGCAAGAAAGTTGGGTGACTGAAGAGAGTGTCGTTGGTCATTATCATCTGGATGTGATGTTTAAGATTTGACATTCAACGTTTAGATATTATTTTAGTGGTGTATTATATGTATTATTAGTGATCAATAGGAGTCGTAGAAATACCAGGTTCTTTAAAACTTTGCTTCTACTTTTATTTTTATGACTAATCTACTTTCTACCCTATTAATACCATATGTAAGGTGTTTATAGCTTAAAAGCATACATAGGTAACATATCAGATACACAAGTGACACAAGCATTTATAAATGAATAGCATAAATGTCCCACCAAAGAGAAAAGACATCGAGAGAGTCTATGCCTGATGATGCTTTATGGGACCATTTTCTCTCATTTGCATATTATCTATGATTCTATGACTTTCCATCAAGAGATGCCCTTTGAACTCACACGTGCTTCAGTGAAGGGAATGAACGAATGAACGAAGACGTCTGGGGCATTATTGCGAACATAAATAAGTTATGATGAAACTTACTGATAGTTGGTGTCTTTATTATTATTGCTTAAGCTATAGACTCAACCATAAGTATAATTTAATGCGAGAGATTCTTGGAGACGGTCATCAACTAATTAATTTTGTAAAAATGTTACTTAATTCTCATCTTGTTTTGATTTGAGCCTAGAGAGAACAGCTCATGCCATTGTTGACGAGCAAGATTTGTAGCGGGTCCTTCTCCCCAATTAAAGTCACTCACGTATTCAATTGTGCCTTCTAGTATTTTGTACGACAAGATTTTCAACATACGAGTACGTAAAGTGTTACGCTCTCAATAATCGATGAGCCTGTGACAGCTGTATTTCATCGATTTCCAGCTCAAAGCACACTAATTCAAAAACACATTATCTGCCTCACGAGCACTATCGTCCCACTCCACCCCACTCAATTGCCAACCAATTAAGTCCAACTAAAACAAACATAGGTACGCGACATATAATAACTCGTTCACAATAGTAGCTCTTCGGACGATTACGCGCTCGTCCGAAATTCGAGCGAATCGCATGGAATCGCATCGAATCGCGTCGGGCAATCGTTTCCGCGCGAAATAAATTCGCGATAGTCGCGCGATGAAAAGCCCACGATAATTGGCCGGTATCTGTGTAGGGTTGCCTCGCTGGAGGAATTTGTAGGTTTACGTTTCATGAATTTAGTTGGATGCTAGCGACTGGTAAGCTGTTTAGCGGTGTTAACCAAGCTTATCTGTAAAGCACGATACCTCTGTAAATGTAATTTCGGAAATGAACGTAGTCTAAATAGCAGAAACTCACAGACAATACGTGAAAACCTTAAGAATTTTCAAAATCAGCTGTGATCTTATGGCAAATCCAGGAACAAAGATCATTTATAATACGTTACCTTCTTATTTAAAAAATGGTATAAGCTATTATTTTGAAGTTTCTAGTAAAACCTGAAGCAACCCTGACCGCCGCCGCATTTGGACAATTCAACCACACAGCATATATTTTGATTGTCATCGAGTGACGGAGATCAAAAGCACCCATCGCCAGTATTGGGAATTAAATGTAGAGTAGCAGCGGCGGGGCAAATAATCACTACCACAGATTGAAATAATATGAAGAACAGAAAATCATTTGCGAGGATGGAATATTAGATATACAATACACGAAGCACTTATAACTGATACATGAGGGAAACGGATCAGCTAGATCCCACCAAATAACAAGATTTTCGCGATTTCAGGCTTGGGAAATAAGAGTTCATCATAATTATGAGTTTAATTTGTACACACCTCATTAGGTTATAATAATTGTTAACACTTTTTTTTTTATAAATTTATTTAACATGTAGGTCGTAGGTTAGAACCTAGACTTTGTGTAAATTATTTTATCACCACTGCCCTCAAAACGGTGACGGAAAACATCGAGAAAAAACCGGCTAATCCTAGAACCAAGAATTCCAAGACAAAATACATTACATCTACCAACCCGCACTGGGCCGGGGCGGTGAATTACGGCCCACTCCTACTCCTACTAGTGGCCTATGTCCCAACTGTGGGAACACGTAATATTTACAGTTCCATTTGTTGCAAAGATTAAACATTTTATTTCAACTGACTTAGTTTCATCAAACTGCATTATTGTTAAATGTTACTATTGACATTTCAATAAAACGAGCTGGAAATAATTGAAGTGCGCTCAGCAAAACGATATTGATTTGCTTTTGGTCTAATAATTTTGTACAATAACTGTTATTACTGTAATAACAAAACATCACGGCTGCATTCCTCGGAGGGGTAGCCATAGGTGTACCTACTGTACGCCCACATTTCGACAGTTTAAGTCTCATGTCGGCAGTCAACCTATTGCTATCACCCGAGCACAAATCCAGACTCCGAGCTGAAATTGACACACAATAACGCTGTCTGACGTGGGAATTGAACCCCGGACCTCATCCGCACGTGTCCGACGAGGCATTCAAAAGAGACTAATACTGTAATAATTCACAGTCAGTCACTGTAATAACGAATTGTAATAAGTTGTCAAGTAGGCAAGCAATTATATTTTTTCTCTAAAGAATATATTTTTAGTATCAAGGTTAGTTCTTTCACATTCAGCTAATATGGTAACAGTACAATCTCTTTCGGACTGACAAGGACTATCGATAACTCGGCTCTTATTTAATTCCCAGACTATTTCCTTCATTGTACGTGCGCTACTTAGCGAATGAAATGATCAATAATGAACATTATGTAAATCCACCAAAATATCCCTCATCATCTATATCCTGCCGAAATGTGCCTGACAATGTATACAGGGTTACTGGTAACTCGACGTATTCCTTGCAGGACGTCATAGTAGGGTTAAAATGCAACAAATTAAGCCACCAAATGTTCTACCGAAATTCAGTAGTTTTTGAGTTAGTTCGATTTTTAGAGTTTTTATGAATAATCCCAGATTAAATCATTTGAAACCAATTTAAAAATTATTTACGGCGCGACAGTACAGAAATTTTAAGTTATTATCGTAGTTGATGCCGTAGCAGATCTTTGTTAATAATTAAAAGTTCAAAAATGCCTTAAACCTTGTCAAATATCACTAATCAAACATTTTTTTTTTTGTAATTTTTGTTATTACTCCATACAAATTGTTGTCTAGTGCAAAAATAAAATACTACGCCTGATGTACAAATTACTAGGAAAATATCCTTATCTTATCAGCTATCCAAAAAGGTATGAATGTTAATACAAAGTCATGGACTACATTATGAAAATCGTTTTTGATTTAGTACAGGAAGACGTGCGTCTCACAAAAAGGTGATTATTCGGAAAATCAAATAAAACAATTTCGTGAATGTTATTATTATTTTTAATAAATTTCAATTTAATAACTTTTATGACATACATTTCACACGTCTTGTTCGATGTGCTGCCCTCGGTTTCGAATACATGTTCTTATTCGCTTCCTCATTTCAGTTTTTGTGATTCTTGATGTGATTGTTGCCCTCATCTGGTCCGCCGCATCTGTTATTCTCTCCCTTAGTTCTTCAATTGAATTTACTGGGGTCACATAAACTAGGTCTTTCATATGACCCCAGACGTAAAAGTCTAGGGGCGTCAGATCAGGGCTTCGCGCAGGCCACGGAATCGGCCCACCGCGCCCTATCCATCGGTTTGGATAGTTTTCATCCAGCAATTGTCGAATTGTGATTCGGAAGTGGGCTGGACATCCGTCATGTTGATAAATCATGTTTGCTCTGGTGTTAAATGATTTCTAAGGAAATCTTCATAAAGTTCCCCATTTAGTGTTCGGGGTAAAAAATGTGGGCCGATTAATTTGTCGTCGATAATACCCATCCAAACATTAAGCGAGAACCTACGCTGGGATGCGGTTGGTTTCAGTTTTTTAGGGTTTGCTTCTGCTTTCGGTGCCCAGTAATGTAAGTTGTGGTAGTTTGTGATACCATCACGGTCAAAACATGACTCATCGGTCCACAGAATGTTTTTTAAAAAGTTTTCGCCTTCGGCGTCGGCACTCAGCATGAAACGACAAAATTCAAGCCGTCTCGGCGGATCTCCCTCTTCTAATGACTGGACTGGTTGGTAGTGATATGGATGTCGGCCTGACAAGTGAACTACAGACCAGACTTTCCACTGTGACATACCAAGCTCACGCGCTACGATGTTTGTCGATATGTTGGGGTCGTCAATAAAACGTTGAAGAATCAGCTCTTCGTCGTCAGCCGTGTATCTCCGGGAACGACCAGTGTCAATTTGCCTGGTTCTTTGGACGCTGCCAGTTTCAGATATTCGCCGATAAGTCGATCCGAAGACACTAACGTGTGGGAGTCGGCGGTTGGGAAAGCGAAGTCCATATTCTCTCCGCGCTTCAGCAGCGTTACCGTCACAAAGTCCGTAACAGTAAATTATGTCAGCGTATTCTGGATTAGAATATGCAGCCATAGTCAGCACTTATGAAGGCACAGCACAGCACGAGAGCAAGATACGCGATAGGGATAGCCAGATAACAAAACACGAGCTTACGCGACGTAGAGTTGAGACTGACTAACGCTGACGACCAGAAAATCGCACCCCGAGTCATGCCGAGAGAACAATAGTAACCAATCACAAAGCTTACCGTGTGTTTGGAGTTCAAGCTCAGGTAAAACTACGAATACTACGAATAACAAACAAAATGTTGATTGTCTTACAATTTTACCTGCTCCCCATAAAACTCTTCTCTACCCTGTCATACATGCAAAAGTATTGACAATCATACCTTTCTGAATAGCTGATAAGACAAGGATATTTTCCTAGTAATTTGTACATCAGGCGTAGTATTTTATTTTTGCACTAGACAACAATTTGTATGGAGTAATAACAAAAATTACAAAAAAAAAAATGTTTGATTAGTGATATTTGCCAAGGTTTAAGGCATTTTTGAACTTTTAATTATTAACAAAGATCTGCTACGGCATCAACTACGATAATAACTTAAAATTTCTGTACTGTCGCGCCGTAAATAATTTTTAAATTGGTTTCAAATGATTTAATCTGGGATTATTCATAAAAACTCTAAAAATCGAACTAACTCAAAAACTACTGAATTTCGGTAGAACATTTGGTGGCTTAATTTGTTGCATTTTAACCCTACTATGACGTCCTGCAAGGAATACGTCGAGTTACCAGTAACCCTGTATAATAAGATTAGTACAAAATAAAAATAAAGTTCAACATAAAGTGTACGTGGAACGGAAAAGCTGATTGAATAAATATTTTCACAGTATATAAATAAAACATCCACCCGTAGTCCCCAAGTGCCACTGAATAGAAGAAACAGAGCTTCCACGATCCAAGAACGCTGAAATGAACAAATGAATCCGCAAACACGTCTTCTGTAGTTTTGTTTTGTTAAATCTAACAAAGAAGGCTCAACAAACAACGCTTAAACTCAATATTTTACTTTTCGATCATCAATGGTATTTTATAAGTCAAACATGCACTAAAGGCGCATTAAGTTTGGCAAAAACAAGCCAACAAATGCCACGTATCTGGGACTTGTATAGAGTTGTACTTCTGTATTGACTTCTTCACTCTACGGCAGTGTTAACACGTTTTGGTTCATTAATTAATTCGGTTGGACAGTTTTTCGGACTGTTCATTTAATTGACTAATTACAGCTTGCATTCTCAATGTTTGGTAACGATACAATAGTTTTTGTGTAATATAGAGAAAGTGCAGTTTGATATGATTGGCTAATGTAGCACAATCATTACGTGCAATGTACGAGGAAATTGTATTGCATTCTCACCTCATTTGCACAAAAACAGCACTAGATTGTATATTCTTCATCATTTATGAGCCGTCATACATAACCCACAGGCAAAAAGTTAGTAGTTACGGTAGTGTCGTGTGTTCGTCTCAGAACGGGTAACCTTTTTTTTCGCATCATCGAGCTTTCGTAAAGAATTTGTAACACAAAAAGGCGTGATATACAAATGAAATAACAACTTCTAAATCCGAACAGATTCAACTCATTCAACACACCAACAGGTAAGGCACTCTACTCATGGTAGTCGTTACGAATGAATCAGAGAAATTCAAGAAACGCACCACTTAAAAAGCTTTATACTCTACAGACGTAATCCAAGAACAGTGGCTGCATACAGTAGGTCTTTTATATCAGGGTTGTCCAAACATACGATCAGTGCTCCTGTCTATAGGTGGACATATGTCGACGTGATGACGACATTAGAGAATGAAATTACACCGGCCTTTGTGCAAATACCAAATTGTTACACGAAGTGGTTTGTCTATGTACTTGGCGTGACCACTGTGTCCTGCACCCACGTCAAGCACTACACAATATTGTAAAAACTTATTTAGTTTAAATTTTTGTTTTTATTCTATTTATTTGTCTGAATACTAGGTTTTCGGCTACTTTGCATCTTATTTCTGCAGCACACCTTTGTACGTATTTTATGTTCCTTTCTTTTTGTCTTTTATTTTTAAATCTGTACATAAATGGTAAAATAAATATACAAATAATTTTCCTTAATTTTTTTATTCATACAGCTGTCAGCTAAGCAATGTTGTTTAGCTGCTAAGGTGTAATGGTATACAAATGACATCTTTTAAAGGATGATCCCTGAGCCAGGTATGTAGGTATAGAGTTCGAACGACGAGGTGTGTCAGTATTGATGAGTCCGCCTTTCGAGCCAAACTTTTCTTAGAAAGAGGGGTTATCAAATCAAAGATGCCCAAAAAGATATCTATGTACTGTGGACAGTGAAACATTAGACAATAGACAGCCCTGCACCCGCCCAGAGCTCGTGGGTTCCATTACACTAATGCACTAACACAGTAGCCTGCAGCCGACGTTATCCCGGTGCAACATCGCATTTTTCAGCGAAACCCGTCTCATATCGCAGATGCTATCGCAAGATCACCCTGCAGCTGTAATACATGTAGGCAACTTCTCTAAGTTTCGACTAAGGTTAGGTTCAGTGAGTTTTATTGTCAGTTTGTCATAGAGTCTTTTTTTTAACGGTGGGAAATCATCCATCCTATTCTCCCAGTCTGGGTGGAGCGGAAGAGACTCTCAGACTCTTACTGACTAAAACCAATCCATGTTCCTTCCTTAGCCCTTTATGTTCCACTAATTATTAAAATTAGGATCTGCTTCTTGCAGACTACAGACTGCATCGAATCTATAATTTGTATCGAATATCCTTATATTCCATCCATCAATTTAGTATATCTACCTAGAGCCTGTAGGTACTTAATCTATACTAATATTATAAAATCGAAAGTAACTCTGTCCGTATACCGTATACGTTACCTTTTCACGCCCAACCCACTAAACGGATTTTGTTAAAATTTGGCAGAGAGTTATACTGCATCCCGGGGAAGGCATGAGTTACTTTTTGCCTCAAATATATCTCCCAATATTGCGATATAACCGAGCTCCACATTGACGAAGTCGCGGCAAAAGCTAGTAAATTATACTTAAAACCTACTTTCGGTAGTCACATTAACGTCCTCGCTAAATTTGCTTTTCATTTGTTTTGCCTCCAAAGTAACCTTGACATTCGCATACGGTCAAATGGTTGCCATTGAAAATAAATAATAGGATGAAAATGGTCACGAATTGGTGTTTAAGTGACAATAATTGGCGAATCAGATCCGGGTGATTGTGGCACAGTCACCGCTGACAACTGGGCGGTGTTGTGGCCTACAGGTCTGGAAACCTGAAAAACTTTGAGATATACTTCTAACTACAGTTAATGGAAAACGAGACTGAATTCAATTGATTTGTCTAACTAGTAGAATCAAATGCTCTGCGTTAAAAGTCAGCATTGTTGTAGTTTTTGCAAAAATGTCAGCAGTTTGCACATTGAAATAACTTGGGGTGTTCAAGAGTGGATTTAATCAAATCAAAACGTACATATTTAATAAAAATAGGTACATTGTTTTTGGTATTGAGATGGTGGGAACTAAATGCCGTAAGAAGAGTCGTTGATAAGAAGAGTCACAAGTAGAAGGAAATTGATATAGAAGCACAAATGCATTTAAGAACATAATCCCCTTCAGGCTTGAAGGAGTTGAGCAATAACATAATAAATTCATGCCAAAAACTTGAAAGTTGAAGCAGAAGCAATGCTAAACAGATCATTAAGTAAACAGAGCGAGTCTCACGCCGCGCCGGCTGTCCGCCGTATAATGCACCGCGGTCACCAACTCAGCGTCCTCCGCCGGCGTACAACTACTCATTTCGTAAACATTTTTGAGATTTAATTATATGAATAGTTGATGCGAAGTTTTCTACTTATATTCTTTATTTTATTTAAAACTCAAACTCAAACTCAAATTCTTTATTGCATTCATGTGTAGGTACATATGTAGGTGTTACAGAAGTAAATAAGTTCCAACATGAAACCCGGTTAGGGCACGGCAACATATTAACATTGGATAAAAGAAGCATCCAGTCACTAGCTTTAAACAATAATTGTAATTATTATAGTTATACTAATATGTAATTATTTTAATTAATATCAATATGTAATTCGATCACGGGATCTTTATGTGAAACTAATGAAATCATTGGACTATCTCGTGATGGGTTTCATTTAGTATTGTAAGACTTTCGGTGACAGTCTCATTAATTCCAAAATATTCATCCTACAACCACTAGGCCCAGTAGGATAGGTGGGGTAGGTGGGTAGGGTATAGTAATAGTAGGTAGGTACTAGGTGGTGTAGGATAGATGTCTATTAGGATAGGATAGATGTATTTTCGGACCATGTAAATAACACAGAAACCATGTTATCACCCTCAAAAGATAAATGAATCACCTCAGGAACTAACATTATTAAAGTTGACCTGAAACCCGCTTTAACATATTTTTCATAAAATCCACATCATCACAAAATGAGTAATTCCGAAGCGCTTCGCGGCACAGATGCCTGCAGCAAGTAATATGATTATTAAACACGGGCACAGAACTACGCGACTGGTTTAAAAGTGCATCTTCGGAGGATGCTGAAAGGGCATAAATAACTCTTAGATACGTGCCGTACAAAGCAAGGCTGTGGTGCCGTAGTGCCGTAGTGCCGTAGCGCTGCCTCGCGGGAATGGCGCGTATTCTACGAGCACGGTGTTGTGGCTTCAGTATACTTTCAGGAAATTCTGATGGAAGCGTAATTTATGAAGATGAAGGAATTCAATGAGAAAATTAAGAGAAACATTCCTTTTACCCGTTGGTTTCAAAAGCGCACTCTGAGAAATTTTTTATAATTATTATTTTTAATCTTAGATAGATTCAATTTGGTTGTTACAACAGAACTGGTCTTTAAATATGACAATACGTAGTTATTTGTACGTACGTGGTTGCAGAATGCACATGCAATAAGTGTTAACATGAAGTTTAAGTAATTATTATGATACGTGCTTGTACAAAGAACGGAGCTCCCTCGGGGCTGTTCTAAATGGACCGGTATCGGCGGTATTCCTAGAAGCAGGCGCCATATTGCATCTTGCACGGAATATTAATAGAATCTAGGAATATCTTTATGAAACCTGTATACATGCGTTAATTATTGAAATCTTATATCTTCCTGTAACGTTTCAGAATGGATTTAAATAAGTTAGTACGGCGTTAGTGGAGCACAAAGGAACGCCATTTTAGCGTATGCGGCGGTACAGCAGAGGGAAACAGCTTTGTATTTTCTCTTATCTTAACGAACGCTTAGTATAAAATACGTGCTTACCTACTTATATGAAATTGACAAGTTTGAATTTCTCAACACGTGCTTCTCACAGGAAAATGAACAATCGTTTCAAGTTTAGTTTGATAAGTGATAAGAGTCCGATTCGTTTTTTTCTCTTAGCGCTTTCTCGCTAGCAACACCAAGCGCCTGGATGTGTGCCTAAGCGGACGGCCTCTTTTAACAAACGGTACTTACGAAATAAGTAATTTCAATAGTTGGATGTACTAAGCACCATTAAATATTTGCCTGCATATCGCTTTATCGTAGAATACACGCGTGATATTATTTTTATGGCACATTATTAATAATGCAGAGTTTTTAAGCCACGTGTGTTTGAACTAAGCCTTAGGGCGCTAGGTAAATTTGCGCACCTTAGGGCCTGATACACAATGCGCGTATCACAAAGGCACGGTATACACTCTCGGGATTGTTCTGGTTGACGGCGTATTCTGGTAAGATGCGGCGATGTTGTATATTGCCTCGTAGAGCATTGACCTTTCCAGGAGGAAATTGGTTTAGAAGGATTTGATAAGGTATATGATAGACAGAACACATGTTTATTTGCACCAAGTATATGTGACGCAGAAATTTGAAAAAATAAAGTACACTAACACATTATTTGAAAAGTTGGGGGAAAATGTTTATTGAAAAAGTATTTCAGAGGAACACTTTTTTGGAATAATTATAGTTGGTCACGGCTGCATTCTTGTTAATTAGGATTTATGGCCAAGAAAAGGTAAGCCTGTAGCGCGATTAGGGGCTCAAAGTCGACTGAATATCGAAAGAATGGAGGCCAGAAAAGCACAATATTCTTATTTTCTATATATTCATATTTCAAGGTGGATTTAAACAAGAATAGCACTTTCTATATTACGCCGTGATTCCGAATATAGTCACAAAAACAACAATGGCGCTAGTGTGCGATGGCGGGAATTTTTCGCGCCAAACACTTTGATTACCGCACTATGTTCTACACTTGATTTTTTTGTATAAAATGGCAAAAGCGTTACACGGAGGTTCGTGAGGGAACCTTTTGTTTTAACCACCAGGTTTGTGGGCGATTCAGCTTATAGTATTTATGCGCCCGACGTTATTTTTAGCAGCTTTTTTACTTCTGGCCGTTATTGCTTCTGGCTTTGTTACATTCTGAGCGTCAAGGCTTAAATGAGTATTTGTTCAACACTCCTTTACAAAAGGGTTAGAAAGGTAGCGGTGGAATCATTTTGAATCCATCTGCACCTCTCATATCTCTAATATGGTTTCCAAATTAATGTAACATGGCCACTTTTAGCTTGCATAATGTGCATACTTTCGTTGTAGACCGCACAGCTGTTTAAAGAAAAAATTATCTCTAACGCCTCTACATGGACGCGAGCAACGGGTAAACGGTTGTATAAGAAACAAACTACACATAGCTAATAATATAAATTCCCAAGAAGATATACCTATACATAAACAATCAGCGGCAATCACACGCGCTCGTGGAAATATAACAATGGTACCAGGACGACACCTTGCACTATTTTTGTTATGGATTCATTATTATATACCCGCAGCCTAGTGCTGAACAAACGTCTTTACTAGAATATTGAAATTGCACCCATCATTCCATCACTAGGCCAACAGCCACTTCCAGTTAATTTTGACAATTCAACACCTTTCATTGCGTTATTTATACTGTCGAGAATCAAGTGTTTACCTCAAAGAAAAGATCAAACTTGTACGTTTCCTCAATGAGCCATCAGTCTCCTAAATGTCATTCACTAGTGCCTAATTGACCTTTACTGTGTTGCAATAACACATATTGAACACCTCTAATATTATTGTCAAATACAATATTCTTCACAAGTTTGTGTCGAGGCAGATTTTAGCTCAAAAAGCAAATTACCGAACTTAGCAAAGTATTCGTAAACTAATAAACCCAAAGCCATACTTCGATAGCGGATATGATCATCATTCTACGGCCCTTATCCCAATTTATTTGGTGTCGACGCAACATGTCTTTAACACATAACTAATAGAGAAGTATGGAAGATCATACTTCTCTATTAGTCGTCATCTCGGTAGTCACTGTATAGCCATCCACATCCATACTCAAAACTTTCCTGACAACATTTTCCTCATTTCTCCGCATAACATGCCCATACCATGACAACCACGCAACTTTTCAGCGGATTTGATATAATATTAAAAATAATATCTGATATATTAGACAGTGTGACGCCGGACACGACTCGTAACAAAGGCACAATAAGTAAAAACTCCATCAACACGAAACAAGCTCAACAATTGGAAAAAAAAAACTAAAAAAAATGAGGAATATACATAATTGTATTAGTTATGTATGGATTCCGAGAGGCTGCGCGGAGTTACTTTTCTTCTTGTAAGCATTCATATAAAGTACGCGGTCAAGGAATGTGACGTTAGGGAAATTAATTGCTAAACAAATTGTCGACTAACCTAAATTGTGCGTAGACAATTTCAAATCACAACTGTCATCCTTTGACATTTGTATGAAATGGTCATAACGCGACAAAGTGAAGAAAGGCAAATAAACATAACAAATAATTTCCTGAACCTAGGCACCTATGAGGGGGTCGTGACTAAATATGACCTTACAATATGGAGCCCCCCATGTCTCGGATAGTGCGAGCTTTGACCGTCGTTTCGGGTAGTCGCCCAAAAGTCAGGCAGCCAATCTTAACAAGGTGTATCGTTACACCCAGTAACTGGGTTATGGAGGTCAAATAGTCAGTCGCTCCGTGTAAAATGCTGGTATTCAGCTGCATCCGGTTAGACTGAAAGCCGACCCCAACATAGTTGGGAAAAACTAGCCAGATTGATATAGACCCAAAAGATTAAAGTAAGCCCCACGATATTCAAGATAGCAAAAAGTCTACATCAGTGCGGATCAATTCAAGAAAATGTTACCAAAGAATATAAATACAAACGCAAATGGGCTGCTGACGTCACACGCCCTATAAAATGCCAATATCAATAATACTAAAGCCGATAGCATACTATCTGCTGGGGTATACTGAGTGTCTGACATTTGCAAGTTGTTAAGGAAATACAGGAAAAAACGTAATATAAAAACCGGCCAAGTGCGTGTCGGACCACGCACAATTAAAGGTTCCGTAGGTCGGATGAATTTAAATGATATTCTCCCATACATCGATATATGTATGTTACAGCCAGTTCTCCAACTACGAATGTAAGTTTGTAGTGGAAAAAACATGCAATAAAAGTACAAATTAATATTTTTTGGAAATTTTCCTTTAATTGTGCTGAGACCTTGCTTCTGGCCAAATTTCATGATTCTAGGTTAACGGGAAATTATACATTATAGGTTTTGATTTATTTACGAATATCAAAATAATAATGTCGTTTATATGGCCGTATTTTTCATCGATTTATTGATTTTTATAGATCTTCACGCGATCGTAAATCTAAGTATTTGAAATTAACTTCACCTGGATACCTCCACGCGTTCTTAAGAAAAAGGATCTTGGCAGACAGACAACGAAGTGGTCCTTTAAACGATTCTTAGGGTACCGTACCAAAATGGTAAAATGGAAACCGGTAATATGGTGCGACTCGCTCTTTCTGTCTGTCACAGCTGCATATCTCAAAAACTATACATGCGTTAGATGAAGTTTGCCCAACTAAGAAAACTTTTGTCAAATTTTAATGGGTATCATATGACAGAGCGTTAAGACATTCTCAAACATTATTTTTTTTTGTTTTTCAAATATTTTTTAGGCCGCATAGTTTTAAGCGGGATTGTCCGAAAGAGTTACCGCTACCCCGGAATATAAAGGGCTACGGAAGGAACATGGATGGGTTTTAGTCAGTAAGAGTCTGACACTCCCTTCCGCTCCACCCAGAGCGGGAGCAGTCATTGGATGATTTCCCAGCCTTAAAAAAAAAAGGCTGCATAGTTTTCGACATAGATGAAAAATGTAAAAAAATACACACCCCCTTATCTCCCCTTCTCCCTTATCTCTGAACTTTGCATAGAGAAAAATCTGAAATTATTCTATGTAGTAGAATTATTTTATTAAGTATACAGGAAAAATTAATCGATATCTCTAAATAGCACACTTATTCAGAAATCGTCAACGATGGTACGGAACCCTCGGTGCGCGAGTCCGACTCGCTTTTGATCTGTTTTTTCACCGTTTACAACCGTTTTCGTTAGACATTCATAATTTCAGGCAAAACTCACTGGCTGGACATTGGCCTTCCCTAGGCATTTCCACTTCGACCGGTTTGGTACTTCTCGCATCCAGTGGTTTCCTGTGGCCTTCACAATACCATCGGTCCACCTTGTCCGGGCCTCTAAAAGCGCCAATAAACACCATAATAAACGAAATCTACTACTCACTACAGAATAAAAAAACTTACCAACGTAAGTGCTTTGAGCGATGTAACAAATCGGGCGTGTAATGAAACGTATGATGTATCACTGGGAGCGTACCTGTAACAGATTTGATACATTTGTTACATTCTCGTTACGTTCAGCCTGGTATTGTCTCGTTATTGGCGGATTATCGCTGCAGAATATTCGGGTAGATGTTATTGTTTTGAAAAGGTGAGGTATAAACGAAAAAGGTTGGAGCTAAGAGGATTCAGTTGGGTTTTTTCACATAATCTTCTTTTGGACTGAAGGGGTTAGTAGAGACAACATAGGACATAATAATTGAGACATATGTATGGGCTTAGGTAGAACCATAGATGGTAGAACTGTTTCAGCTCTGGTGGTATTGTGTTGATTAGCAATCTATGCAATCAAAGATGAGGACTTGATTTCGGAGACGCGCCTGACTTCACACACCTATAATCACCATTATTGACTTTACCTCCTTGGTCTAGTGGACGCAAGCGATACTGCTGACTACGAGGTCCTGGGTTCGATTCCCAGGTGTAATGCAATTTTATAAAATAATTTTCTTAGTAACAGCCCGCAGTTTAGATTTGTGCCCGGTTGACGGCAATAGGTTAGCCTATTACATGAGATTTAAACATGTGGGTGTACGTATCTAGATTTCAGGGATCACAGGACTGATATTGTTATATTTATATTTACCACTACAACATTAAAATGGACTTTTCTTTTATTTCCCTCTCAGAAAACTGCTGTCCATTCCCAAAAAACGAAGGAGAACACAGTTACAAAAAACAAAGCCTTGGGAACAGTTATTGGTACATTTGTCGCTGCACTCCGCTGCCGGCGCCATCCAGCTACATACATAGAACTCGCATTAGGAGCGGCGTCTGCAAAAATATATTTTATACTTTGAACACGAGAGGGACTTACAAACTGTGAGCCGGGATTTGGGAGACATGTTCGACTAGGTTTATCTACGTTTTATTTTATTAAGGAATCTTTTCTTTATCTCCAAAAATCTAATCGAAATCTCTCAAATAGGAGAATCTTATATCTTGGTTTTTCATCAAGACTTGGTCTTAAAAGATCCTTCAAATGAGATGTGTTTAGAATGAAGGACTCAATAAGGCAGCAGGAGGACAATATTGACGTACACGATGTGTGTGTTCAGACATTAATTACGTTCGCGATGTAAGTGAACATAAACAATATTGAATATTCGTCGCAAAAGTCGCACCAGTTTAAAGTATTATCAAAATTCTAATTTTGGCATTAAAACTCTAATCGAGCCAATTATAACATGACGTATGTGTATCTCTCGAACGGAAATAATTTTGTTATTTCTGAAAGGTTTCTTCTTAACTACTTCGAGAATTCTGTAATGAATTCAACTTCTAAGCCAAGGAACTTTTGTTTTTCAGCGAAACTCAAAATATTTATATTACGTTAAAATTCCTACGAATTGCAAAGTTCATTATTCTAACCCATTTCAATTTTAATGGGAAAATAATTTCTGAGAATCGCGGCAGTAATAGAATTAAACATAATAATGATAGCAAAGTTTTTTGTTTTCCAGAAATTAGCCATAATGTTGTAATAACATTTATTTTAACACGTCCAAGCCGACCGCAGGATGGCTGAAGATCCCTTCGAAGTAATTAATTTAAATATGTGGTTACTAAAGCGAGTTGAAATGGTCGTAACGTGCGGTTTCGGCCACCTTTCCCCTCCGCTGGGAGTACTGCAAGGCAGCTAAGGTATGGCAGGAAGATAGCCAACAATAGCATCATTTTCCTGTGCTACGATACCTTCATACGATAACCGTGGTCTCAATTATACTATTCCAACGTTTAAAAGGTCATAAGAATCAACATTATTATATCCATGTTACTAATCTGGTACTTACTTAAAATTAAGTCCACTTTTACAAGTGATTTAATTGCTGATTTCATTTTAAATTGTGTATCTGATTTTTTTTAGTTCTTCTTATTTAGAGAATCTTTCAACATCGTGTAAACTTTCAGCACAACACCGGATATTACTAGTTTTATCTAGATATTACCGGTTTGAGCTTGTTTCATGATCTCGGAACTGAATTGACTTCATAGTTTATTAAAATTTTATTGAGAAAGATACTTAATCAAAAGATTACTTATTTGTTTTGTCATAAAACATGTTTTATCCAAGCCTCCTCAATCCATTTCAAAGAAATTCACACCCAGAAAACAGCAATATAGAGGTATTCTAAAAAAAAAAACCTCCCTAACGAATGCACAAATGGGATTCCCAATGTATCCCACAGGAGATATAAGCCGAGTTAATTGAAAACGGTACTGAGCACCCCCAACTCAGGCCGACGCAGCGACGTTTCTATTTTGTCGCATTATAAGGCTAAAAAGTACTAAAAGGATGTATGGAAAGTAGAGAAGTTCTCCTTTTGATTTTTATTTTTGAAAAGCTTTATGAGTTCACTGTTCATTCCACATCCGTATTTAATGTTAGTCCTTCGGTGCGAATGGAAATATCTAACGTTTCTTTTTCAAGTTCCAATTACATTTACAAATCCTTGGCGGAGAATAACAAAATACAAAACAGTCGTGGTAATGAATCAAAGAATGTAGTCTTAGAGTGAAAAGATTGACTCGATCTGTCTCAAATCAGGAGAGTAGCACTGGATCACTGAGTGCTACAACAGTAATTCCGTGAAAGTTAACGATCACTCTAGTTATTTTCCCACATGTTCCATTACTAATCCCTCGCTCTCCCTAGATACGAGTACTATTTCAGTATACTACAATACATTAAATACCTATCATCTACCAAAGCTTTCACAAAACTGACAACTTAATTTTTTCACGTTACTTTGGCAAAGACACGTCCCTATACAGCCTTTACGCCAACAGAGGCGTAACTCACAAAATTTAGAATCTTTCCCACATGGCTCAAAGTTGGCAAGTAGACGCGAACTCACGGAGACTTATTATCAAGGGGGGGGCGGCCATTTTGCATAGTGCACGTGTGAGCAACGGTGTTGACTCACAAGTTCACAGGTCGAGAGTTTGGGGAGCGGTTTACTTTACTGCTGTTAAGATTGCATTGTGCTGCTTGTGCAGCTGTCCGTGAAGTTAAATTAGCCATATTGGACGTATGAGCTACGTCTTGTCTTACGGTTGAGGTAAAGCCGTTGCGTTTGAGTTGGCATGTGATGTTTAACCCCCTAGGTAAATACATAGAACTGAAGAAAAGGATGGCACAATTTAGATGTGCATTTTAGTTCCGCCCTTTATGTACTAAATTTGGGTGATTTACAAAATCTTTCGGGGATTAACCAACAGGTGAAAGAACGACTATAGCTTTTCCTAAAATAATTATTCACTTCAGTTCCAAAAACACTAAATAATAATTAAATTTGAATCTAAACGCATCAGAATGTAGTGGTGCGGATCTGCCGGCGGAAGGGATAACGTCGACGAAACAATGGTTATGCACTGGCGGGTTTCTGTTGCTGAGGGATTTAATTATATTAGCCAAATTACCAGAATATTTGTGTACACGTTAATGTTGGTATAATAAGCGAGTTACCT
The DNA here is from genome assembly GCA_951799385.1 of Hyppa rectilinea. Taxonomy (NCBI): domain Eukaryota; kingdom Metazoa; phylum Arthropoda; class Insecta; order Lepidoptera; family Noctuidae; genus Hyppa; species Hyppa rectilinea. The sequence continues at coordinate 648,795 of OX637317.1, forward strand.
GAAAGGTTTATGTTTGTGGAAGCTGAAATTCGTAAAGTGGTCCTTTCATCATTTTAGTGTACACTCAAAGGACCAAACCGAGAATATGTGTTACAGCTCCAAACGTGTACACACTGCTGTCAGCTTTAGTAACACTGTATGTCTGATATTTAGAAAAAAAATCCAGCACATATTACAAAAAAACTTAAAATATTGATTATGTCTTGAATTACTCCGGCAGTACAAAAAAGAATATTATTTTTTAGCAATCACTCTAGCCTAGGATCTACCTCGAAAATATTTAAAAATAGTTTATGGACTTCCATCTTCCTATTCCAATATGTGTTCCCGAGTTCTTAAAGTTCGTAATCGCTTGTTTCCGTCTAAAATTTATTCGAGCGCTCAAATTTAATAGAGCTCAGCGTAAGACGAAGAAACTGAGAAATATGAGTAATTCGAGATATTCCTTACAGGTGCTTAGGTACAGAAAAGTAATTTAATTCCAGATTGGTAAACCAGATGCTGTTCTATCCAGAAGTCTGTGAATACTGTATAATGGGTAATTTAATTTTAAAATCCAAATTCTTTTCAGGCGCTTAGACGCCTGAAATTTAGGAAATGGCAATTACACACTAGAATATTTATTGTGAGCATTGAAAGTAGAGGTTGACTATTGTAACTACATCGTTTACAAAACGCCACGCTTTGTACATTTAGGTACCTTTATTACGTGTTGCCACAATAACCTTTGGTGCGGGGTTTAACCTAAACTATCATCAAAAATGATTAATTCCATTACAATCATTTTTTATCAAAATCTGCATTTATTAGCTAAATGCAGATTTTGATAGGCCTCGTTGGTGTCGTAGTCGCGAGCGCTACTGCTAAGCTGGTCTTGGGTTCGATTCTCAGGGCGGGCAAAGTGTTATTAAGATTTTCATCAGGAATTTTTCAGTAGCAGCGCGAACTCTAAATTCAGCCCGGTTCGAAACTTAAACATAATTGGCGAAATGTGGGTGTTTCTATAGATCTTTTGCCTAACCCTTCAGGGAGTAATCCTACAGGCATGATGTTATGTTGTAGAGACACATTACTTACACTTCAACTGTAACTCTTAAAACCACGCGCACCGCTCCTCACTGAACTTTGATATTTAAAACAAAACCCACCAGAGTTTAAGTAAACCAGTGACATTCAGTTAATTAGTCCTCAAAGTTAGACTCGGTATAACCTGAGTGAGACGTTACGAAGTGCTGCGATACGATTTAAATAAACTACAGTCGCTCATTGCTGTTATTTAGTTCAGTATCGCGGTCACTGTGGTGTAACGTGCCGAGGCGTGCAAGAGTGTGCGACATTGGACAAATTTTAAAGAAGGAATGGTTTTTGAAATACCGTCAGAGCCGTAAACTAAATGAGAAACCTTTTTTAAAATGATCAATGTCGTCCTGCCAATGGACTAGAATCAATACAAGAACTTACAGCTCCCAATTAAAGAGACTTGAAAATGTCCTAAACACAACGGTTGTTAGACATCTAAAGAAAAGTTTTAAATTATGAGAGATCCGCTAAGCATTAACCAGGACTCTTAATTCCCAATTAAAGTCTAAACCTGCCGCTCGCTCCACAGTGGACGCGAACCTCAACCCGGACTAGTACGTAGTTAGCAAATAAGCGTAGTGAGCAGACAGAAATAAATGGCAACGCTCTGCAATGGCAATTTCATTATTGTTCAAACGTCCCAGATTTGATAAAATGCACCTTTGTGAGAGATTACTCTTCCTTACTCGGCAATTAGCTTTATTGCTTCTTTCTCGTTTTTCATGTTACATTTCACGTTTTCGTTAAGCTTTTCCTTATTTTGGCTTAAAAGGGAACCTTAAAAACCCGAAGGGTGCCAAACGGAACCCTACTATAAAGTCTCCACTGTCCGCTCGTCTGTCTGTCAGAAGGCTGTATCTCATGAACCGTAATAAGTAGACTGTTTAAATTTTACCGTTTAAAGATAACACACACAATATCTATTGCCGCTTTAACAATATATAATAAAAATAATTCAAAGTTAAAGGGTTTCATGTGCGAGTCCGGACTCGGACTTGAACAATTTTTTTTTATGTGAACCTGTCTTGGTCACATTTAAAAGGATGAAACTTTATGATTAATGTGCGTTTACCATATAAATGGCGTAGATTTAAATGAGCCTTTTATATTACAGAGGTAACAAATATTTATTAAAGCAACTAATCAAAGCATCAATAAATTTTAATTGATTCTTTTGATAATCGATCGATGAGACCAAAAACTTAAATATTGCACTTAAACTTACTTACTACACCACAGAAAATCTAACAATCCAACCAATCTAATTGTCTAACCAAAGGCTAGCTACACACCGACCACAGAAGCGAGTAGTCACATGCAAGTCCAATCGCAACCACTCTATAAACAAGAGACCTAAGGCAAACTTCTGCCGACACTTAATGTAAGTTTAAGCGAAGCCGCGTGCGTGAAACTGCCCTAATCACAGTTTGAAGTCCCCACCGCCCCCTGTCGGGGAGGGCGAGGGGGTGGAACTTGCGAGAATGGGCCACGCTGGTCATTCTGAAGAACAATTGTTCTATATTTGATTCAGAATGGTCTATTTTCATGATTTGTTTTGGAGCGGAATATTTTGATGATCCCAAGAACGTCTTCTAATGTAAATGTGATTTTTTTTCTACTTATTTTATTAGTGCATAGAGACTATAGTAAAACAGAAAAAGATGTTGAATAGTTAGTTTTTGGGCGTGTATAATCCTGCCAAAGAAATACAGTGATTTCAGCCGTATCGACATGAGTTTATACATCAAGAAGTTTCAATCAGCCGAAGTAATGTTTCCTTATTCCTTTTGTCTCATAACCTCACCCCATAGGCTTGCCGCCATCATGCCTAACTTAACCCAAACTAGCATTATTCGATACAAAACTTGAGCAGTTGAAGTTAGAAAGTTCCCGAAGGTCAGACGGTGACCACCTGGCTTTAATGCCGGTTTAATCTTTGGTCCTTTGGCCACCAGATGGATTCGGTAATTAAGTTCTGTACTTTATTTTGCAGACTTTTTTTTTGAGCAGATGAGGTGGAGCTCAATGATGGCAATAAAAGGAAAATTAAAGTCCTTATTTGGTATTCTAGGTGAGCTATTTTTTGACTTATATAAATATAATAATCACTATCTAAAGGCATTGTAGATTAGAAGAATAAATAAGTAATTAATTTGTATTAATTTACGTTCACTACGACCCTATGGACCTAAAGGGGACTAAGTGACGTAATCAAGGCATTCTCCGACCATCCACCAACCGGTGACAGAATATAATAATGAATAATTTATGATACCTGTAATCTGTTTAAAACTAAATTACTTAATCCACCCCTAAAAACACGAAATTAAAAAATATAATGACATTTTCCGACTTTAACAAAGGAAGACGTTCTATGTTCTTCTGTTTGTTTTGTTTTATGGATGTTCATCGTTATTTACGTCTACTGTGAAAATTCTTTTTTCGTTTGGTGGAGCGTGCGCGAAGTGCCCATACATTTTTTTTATAACATTTCTGGGGTAGTTTTTGAGTTACCTTCAATATTAGGTTTTTTTTACCACTTAGTCTGTGTGGATGATGTTATGATAACTTCCTGTCACTGTTATTTACAGAGCAGTTAACCCTCTTATAAGCCGTTTGCTTATAAGAGCTCAACGATTTATACGGTCATATTTATTATCGTTTCGAGAGAATTTTTCTTTTGAACCTATGGGGTTCATACGACATTTGAGGCGTAAATTGTATTTAAATTTCTGCGAAAAACACTGACTTCGCTATTTTAAGCGAAGTCAGTGTATTGCCACCATCTTTCAAAATTAAGGTTATTTTTCACTGTTTTTTGACAGTCGATTTTTTTTCTTTGTAAAAATTTTCTTGTTTCAAGTGCTTGCCGTCCACTCAAAAATGAGAAACATTCGGTACGGAACACAACTGGTCCAAGTGTCAGTGAAAGTGGTGCCTTTTTGTGGACCATTCCGAAACTCGTTCACTATGTATTTAACTCTTTTCCATGATTCCACTACTTTTACTTTGGGAAAGAAAGGGACGGTGCATGGCGAGAGTTTTATCGGGGCAATTAATGACGAGAATACGCAGTCGAACTGGTTGTGTTGAGAGCCACACCAGACGCTTGATTGGCAATGACACATTTTTGAGTATAATATGAAAACAACATATTTGCCTCTGTTCTTTTTTCTTAGGCGTAGAATTATCAGCAGCTATCTTTGATGAACAAAAACAAGAAATGAATATCACCTTTTTAACGACAACAAGTCTGTTCTCACAAATAGAAGTCTTTCAAACTATGCCAGAAATCTTACAACCCCAACAAACAGAAATATCCTAAACAATGTCTCAATCCTCTAAAAGGCCGAGTCCAGCCGAACTTCCCCGACTAAACCCGAGAGCAAAAACCGTGAACTGTCAAAGAAGCCACTTGTAACTTGGCAGCGCTGCGGTAAAAACTGACGAACAAAAACTTAGTGTAACTGTGGCCGTTAGTCCGTGAGTGACTACTGTCCTCCCAGTTAATAGAACGGGTTGAATTATAAGGGTCCAGTCAAGTTTGTGGTCGCTACTTAGTTGGTAGCATGAAACAACTGCAAATACGTTTAAAATTAGAGGACTACATGGTAATTTAGAAGTTAGTTGAGAAAATAAATATTAGGAGAGGAGAAGGCTTAATTTAAAGTTTGACCCGACCACCAGTCTTGTGAAGATGTAAATGTATTAAGACAGTAAAGGGTCAAAGGAAACATCGAAAGAGCTATGGGAAAATGGAAAGCTCAAAATAACGTGGTTAAAAAGTTGTTTCATGTGATAATGATGTCAGTGAGCCAAGCTTAAAAATATGCCTAACGAAGACCCTAACTCAAGCACTAACGGGGAGTAGCCCCGGAAACACGGGACCTAATTCCGGGACACCACAGCGGGTGGCGTTGCGGCAGAGTTCGATTCGTCAAGTGTATCTGCGGTTTTGTGAAATTAGATGGTCCTTTTGTCCAACAATGGTGGACTTGGAATTTAACTTCTGTCTAATCTGCGTTTACCTTTGTGCTGTATAATTTGATGAATGGTCTGTGGTTCTGTATCCACTACATAGTGGTGAAGTTTAAGCTGGTATTCTTATGTGTTAAAATCATTTAATAAGAACAGCCGTGCTTTAATATAAGTTTAAAAACAAACATACATACCTATGTGTGTAATGTGTATGTATCAATTACTTACTTAAATCTACCAAGTTTAACTTCGAAACAAAATTTTCGGACACGTAAATCTCTTTAAATAAGTAGCCAGTGCTTCAATTAATGCTGCGCACTCCAGCTAATCCCGGGACACGGCGGCTAATTCCGGCGACCGCAAGCCGGGACCAGACCGGCCCGGCTCAGCACTCGGTTTGGCGAGTGGAGCCGCGGTTTGAGGGTTGTTACTGTACTTACCTATAGTTTAGCTGAGATTGGGAATCGTGAGTGTTTACTCAAGTGACACTTGTTGTGAATTTTGGAAGAAAAAATGAAGCGTCAGAAGCTTCTAATTTTGAAAAGTATTCTTTAAGAATGATATGGTCGTAATGAGTCGTCTTGTTTTTAATTTCAATGAAAGTTACCTTGCGAGACTACGTACTCATTTAGCCTTCATTAAAAAGCTAAATCTAGCATTAATTAACCATCATAATCCTTTAATCTCACTAATCTCGCATAATTAAACCGTGATATTTCTCATAAAAAGCGCTTCAACAGAAAATACATGAAAGCGATGCAGCGCTTAAATTAAAAAGTTTTTTAAAAGGAGATGCAATTGAGATGCGGTTGCGACGATCTGAATGGTTTATTGCGCACAGGCGGGCGCTGCTTCAGTATTATATTTAATTTTTTTCCGTATAATTAAATAAAGTGTTTTGTTAAAACAGTCTGCGGGCAGAATAAATGGAGTTACACGGAAATGTTGATGGAGTGTTAAGATTTAATCGCTTTTATTGCTTCGAGGTTTGTATGACATCGTGATGGATCGTATCGTACTGAGATTGAATCCAATGGATCCAATGATTGGAGACAAAATCCGTTTGCCAATTTCAATTGGGAACCAGATTGGGATTCGTTCATTTTATTAATAGAATAACACTGCTGCGCGACCCGCCTACGACTCGGGTAAGGGGGCCATTATCTTCTCAGATGGCAACCAGCTAGTCCTTTATTAAACCAAGATGGGTCGTCAAAGCCGCGTCGCTACGAAATATTCCCAGTAATTATTCGTCATATGCAACTAAAGCTAAACAAACTTGTACCTAAATGTGGGGAGCAAACACAGAACTGTTTTCCACTCGGCGCCCGGTAAACTGTTTATAGTGTTTATCGACACGAGAACTTAGTTTACATTCTGATAAACTCGATTGGGCTCAGCGCTATACCTTTCCACTTTACTAAAATCTACTTTAAATTCTAGATGGCAAAGTTAGGTTTTGATTGAAATGCTGCAAAGGTATTTGGAAAACAATAGGTGGTAAAAGGAGAAGTAAATATTGTTCAGAGCTGAAAATTTTCAGGAAATGAAATGTAGTTTTTATTTTCTGCTCATTTGTTTAAAGCTGTGTGCAAACAGTGATTAAATGTGCATTGACCTCAACAGTATGAAGCATATACCTAGGTGGATACTAACACAACTCTGTACAACGCCTTAGATTATTTAAATCTGTTATGTTGTTCATCTGCCTAGCCTTTTCCCAACTATGTTGCGGGTGGCTTCCAGTCTAACAGGATGCAGCTGAATACCTGTATTTTACATGGAGCGACAGCCTATCTGACCGCCACAACCCAGTAACTGGGCAATACGATACCCCTTGGTAAGACTGGCTGTCAGATTTTCGGGCTTATGACGACCGTCAAAGATGCACAAATGACAGCCGGGACCAACAGCTTAACGTGCTTTTCGACGCACGGAGGAGTCTCGGTATGTAAAGATGGTAACCCATACACGGCCAACCCCGGCAAACGCTGCTTAACCTGATGGATCGACCTGTTAATACTTAGCCATGACGATCTTAAATTAATAAATCTCTTGTTTTCACCACCGCAACCCGTGCTATATCCCGAAATGAAAGATTCTCGGCTGATGAATCTGCGTGTTCAGAGTGAGCAATGCGAGCAAGGTTGGAAAAACGATCCAGCGTGACACAGAACCACAAATTATAAGTCAGTTTTATTTTAACTAAAAATCAATTAACACAATATTCATGGTACAACAATACACTACAGTTATTGACAACTAATTACCGTGACCGTGCGTGAACGGCTCGCCACAATTGGCTGCCATTGTGGCATAAATCATATAACTGGGCCCTTTCACAGTGATAATAACTAATTTACAGACATGCACGTCTATCAGTTCAATGGACGTTGTCATATGGCATTCATTTACTATTTCAAGGGGACTTAAACAATTCATTGAAAAGTGGACAGAGGTTAAATGACAAGACGAACAGAAAAGTAATCATTGATTTGATATGTGTTCAAGCAATGAAGTTTGTATTGGTAAAGGATTACCTAGTATTTTTCGAATGTAAAGTGCCCTTGCTGGCCAAACGCAAACATAAATAATACAAAAACAGCACACATGTCCTTCGACCTCAAAGTGATTAGAGGCGTTAAACCGAAATGGTTTTAATTGGACCCATGTAATCAAACGCCCCATACAAACATTCCCGTGGCCCAAGAGCCAAACACACCAATAGATAGCCAAACACGGAGGTGGCACGCAAGCCGTTATTAATTCCCGGTTCGATGATCGGCTATTGCGTTTGCTAAGCAAGGAAAGGGTGGGATTAACGTAAGGCAGAGCTTGATATTAAAATTCATAAAATATTAAAGGACCAGAATTTTAAATTGGTCCTTACAGTCCAAGAGAGGAAATTGAAATTCAGGCTTATGATGTTATAGAATTCTGTAGCAATCGACAAACTGTACTTGATCAGATATTGCTTTATTTGCCTGTACATTTTAGATAAAAGTACGGTTTCACCCACGTATAGGTTTATTATATTATTTCATGAACTAATATAATAAACCTATACAGAGTGGACACGGGACCCACAAAAGGAAAAAACACTGGTTCAAACACTCGACTGTAACTGACTCGATATTCCTGTCAGTTGGCTGCTCCGACGAAGCGTTTTGTTCAAATCCGCGTTTAGAATCAGTTTTATATCGTATGGTTATCGTGGAATATCTGTATTTATAAGAGTTTTTTGTTTTTTTTTTACTATATTTTACTGACTGCAGATTGTTTGAAATAAAAATAATTCAAAGTAATTCAAAGCTCTCGTAAATCACCAAATTCAATCCATACTATACCAGGCCGATCCTTGCTCCCCCTAAATGAGCCAAACGGGCCCGAAATATATTAAATACAATCACTTGACGTCATAAGCCATCATAACTACGCAGAATCACACCATTACTAGTAATTAAAATATACTTCGCGGTCCGTTTTATAGCAAAATCACCTCCATTTTACGAGCCAAGCTAGTTAGTTCCTGATGCAAAAACTTGAAACTAGAATGTTTGAAAGCGGTAGTATCTTGATTGTAGAGCAAAACGGACATAATTGCTCCAGGATGGCTGCCCGAGCAATTTGAAGAATTAACATGGAACCGGTCAGGCAGGCTCGCTACGTAAATTACAGAGTTTGTGAGCAGAAGTGAGCTATATGTGAGAATTTTATAGAGCTAGGCGTTTGTGGGGAAGGGGTATCAAGTCTGGAATTTGATATGCGCTTAAGGAACAGTTGTTTCAACGTGTTTGTTTGCTTCTATGTTTTGATTTCAGCACAGCATTTCAGAATCCTCATACGTAGATTGCTTCTCTAGATTTGACATGGAAGGTACGAAAGATGCATGTGGAACCCAAGAAACCACAAAAGAAAAAGAAATGCACATACTATCTGGCGGCGCTGCGGTGTTGGTACTAGGGTTTCTGCCTTCCCCCATGGAGAGAAGGCGTGAGTATTATTTCCATTCTACATCCAAATAAAATGTTGATTCATCCATTATCTTTTATCCCTTACTCTGAATACGTCCAATACTCAAAACGAATATAAAAACATAAGTAAAGCTATACTGTCACTCCCGTCAACTTTATAGCCGGGTGTCAGCAGAGTGACACGTGGCGCCGCAATGAAACGTGGCATCTGTTCCCGCATGTTGCATGTTGTGAGCTTTGACACTGACAGTTATATTTACAATGAATATATTGCATTGTTTCCAAATTGAAACAGAAAACAAAGATTTATAAAGAAAATGTAAACCGAAACAGACAAACAGAAATAATAATATGCATCGAAATGAGGTCTATCTATTCACATGAAAAAGAAAAAAAAATGACAATATAATTATTCTTCACGAGACGAAAGTGTTACCGAAAATGATCCGTCTGCAGCCTAAATCTATTCACTGGTTTATAAGATCCAGTCTTTCTTGATTAACGCAATATAAAATCACTAATGAATTTTACATACATCGTGAACATGTAATAAACTCTATCACCGTTAACCCTATGACATAGCTTACTTCCAATATCACCAAAGACTTTAACAGCAGTACTAAACTATCTAGCATTATTTTAATCCAATACATAGAAGACTCAGCCAATACGCAATATGGTATTACCAAACACAAAACTCCAACATGCAATCCTTTAACTTAAGTACTGTAACGTATACTAATGAACCCACGCGCGTGTTCCGATCACTGCCAGCATTGATTGGCTGAGGTTTGTGATGCAGCACAAAGCTCATTGACTGTTCAAATGATGCAGAGGATCCTGTATGTTGATATATCTTCAAATCTATTTTAGCACTAGATAAAAGTGGATCCAAGTGTCCAGTAACGTAGAGTCCTTTTTTGTTCCTTGAAGACGAGGACCAATGTTAAAGGTGTGTTACATAGTGGTATTGGCAATTTACACAAAAGTCGAGGTCTCACTCTTGACAAAGCGAGGTGAAAATAACCGAAGTTGCGGCGAACATTTCGTTTTCACCGAACGTTTGGCCGAAGTTCGTATTCAGCTCAAACAACGTTTGGCCTATGCCTACAATGTTCCGCGTTGACAACATAGGCAGGTACTCAATAAAAAAGTCTATATTTTTTCCTCTGATATGCCAATAAAAAGCTTTTGCCTAAGTAATTGAAACACATCGTACCTTAGTTGAAACCCACTAGAACATTCACAAATAAAATCTGCGATACTTCAAAAATAAACTCCATTCTCAATAGCATTTGCATTTGAAAATAGACTTTAGTAGTCACACAATAAGAATGCTAATGTATTGACAAGGGTCCTGAAATAGTTACAGCAGTACACGGCTGCTTAGAATGCATTTCGTATGAAGAAACGTTTTATTTTAAAATTCTCTTTGAAGGGAAATAGGTATTGCAGGTTTGTGTGGAAAAAGTTTGCTTTGATGTGATTATGATAGTTACATACCGATCTATGTGTGTCGTTGATCCCCATTGCATGTCTCTTCATCACCATCTTTTGAAAATATTATGGTTCTTTTCCTTACAACCCATGGCATAAAAGTATTGTAAACGTACCTGTAACAAATAATAAGAAATAAGTTTAAACTCAAGCAAAGAAACAATCATAATGCGATGAAAATCCTTTTACCCGACGCGGCGACAGCGCGACAAAAGGAGGGTTTTTAATATATTAACTTATATAATTATACATATAATGTGTGTATTGTTCGTTTATGGCGCTCTAGAGAGCAATTTACGTGGGGGATTTAAATGATTCTTTCGTCAGTAGATTTGTTTTAATCCTGTGCGTAAAATTCAATATGGCGGCAACCAGACGCCATAATAATATTGTAAAAAAGAAAAAACAATAAGTTGAAAATATTTTTTAGGTTTCTCTAATCATTTTTCATTTAGAAATGACTATTAAGAATGTATAACGATTTTAGGTTAGTTAGCAACCATTTTAGTTTTTTGTTCAATACGTATAATAAAAATAAAGTTCATTTAATTGTAATCGTATATAGGTATTTTAAACGAAAATAATAATTATGATATAATTCACTGTTGTTCCTAAATTGAGGGACAAACCCAGAATTTTACTGCTTTTAAAGATAATTTTAATGACCACTACCTAAAGCGTTATTAATATAGTGAGTCGAGTTTTAATAGAAAAGAAGATCCCGACTGCGGAAAAAGTGAATTTCAATCGTACTACGTTACAAGTGGAACGCAGCAAGTGTTTTTAATACTTTTTTTAAATAAAGACAGTAGGCCGATGTAACTGAATTAAAACATAAGTATAGGCATCAGCATGGGGTTCGAAAAATAATTGTATCCGATAAATGAACCTTTTTCAATGGGTCTACTAATTTGTGTACGACGGAACAACGCCTACCCTTTGAAAGCTATGCATACATAAGTATACCTGAGATATAAATTGTATCAAAATTAATTTCCCCGACCCTTTTGACGAAAATTCCGCTACAATTTTCTCGTCTGTATTCCAAATCGATAATTTAACCCTTTAATAATCCGCGCATTCGCCGATACAGGTATAGCGGCAATCCGATTAGAGGCACGGGGGCGTCAATAGACAGCGATTAGCACGCCGAACCGGAGCGCCGGCAAGCGGGGGTTGGACACAACATATTGGTAGAGATGTTTTCAAATCCGTGTTTTTTGTGAATGTACTTATTTGGATTATCTCAAATGTGATGGCTAATTTGTTTTTTCCCTGCAATAGCTTGTCGAATAAGCTAGCTGAAGTAGCAATGGACCGGGCATATTAGCTGAATCGACGACCGTTAGGGAGACGTGAGCGAACTTTAGGTTGGACGCGCTCAGACTAGGTGTGGGTTCGTTGGGTGGCTGGTAACAGTTGGATGTGGTTAACCGAACATCACGCTGGAGAAGCCAATGTTCATCACTGAACTGCCAACCCATAAGATGATGAAGATAAACTCGTGGGGCGTCATGATTACCTGAGATGCATCCTTGATTCGTTTTCGTAGCACTATGTGCCTGCCTTCAAAAGAGAACGCTGAAACGTCTTATAATTATGTATGTACTATAATTAAACTAGTACGTAATACTTGTATGTACTTGCGTAAACATTTCGGTTGATTACGGTAAATAGAGTGAAATTCAAATATATTTATTTACAAACTAACATAAATCCATTTCAATTAATTTCTGCCTTTAAAATTAATATTACGAGCGGCAATAATTAATGTTACATTTCAATATTTAAACGGAGCACACTAAAATAATAATTATTATGTAGTAACCAAAATGAAGGCTAAAATAATAATTATTTGAACAGAAATACATATATTGCGAGCAGTTCACCTTAATTGAAAGCTTAATATGTATAAGTTTAAGCTAACAGTAATCTTTTTGATGTGAGTGTGAGTATTTCAGCTGATGGTAGGAACTATGCACTAATGTCACTATTGACGGCTGACCTCAAACTCATGTCGCCTGAGTTATTACGGTGAGTATTTAATACGCGCGTTTTTTGCCTTGAAAAAGCAGCATTAGTGGCGTTTACAGCGCGTACCTAAACGTGCGTCCACAACGCGATCCTAACGCCGCCGTGTGCATAAGCCCTTACTGATGCAATCAAGAGATTAATCACATGTTAAAACGTTGCATTGTTTAGTTCCCTCGCATTACCGTTTAGGAACATTGATGACGTATCAACAGTTACTGACAATGCATTGATTGAACCGCGTGTAATTATGTCACTATCGCAGTTCGCTGAATTGGCGAGAGAGGGCGCTGAGTCAGTCATTGTGGTGATTGACATCGTTTGTAAATATAGATGACAAAATACTTCAACTGCTAAGGCCAGATTTTGTTGCTAGCAACCACAAATATAATATTTAGGTACTCTGCAAATCTCTGACGAAGGTAATAAGCATAAGGTCATGTTTATTAAAAACCCTCAACCAATACGATTCGTTACAAATGAAACGATCTCCAAAGTACCAGCAGGTCAAATCCCGTAATTAAAAACATCGAGTCTGAGATTAAAATGCGATCTCTCTTAAAAATACGGGAATCGTTTTTGAGAACAGTTCATTTAAACAAGAAGCTCTTAAATCCGCATTATCATTTGAATACCGAGATAAATTTCAAAACAAAGTCAACTCTATACGCTATCAACTGACAGTAGATATTAAAACATTTATTTAGCATGAACATTTAATTGTTGATTCTCTTTTCTTTTAGGTTAGTATGTAATTCATGAGTTCATATTTTGTTAGTAGTACAAGTAATTGTATTTAATTAATAAAACTCTTTTCTTTTAGACGAATCACATTGTTGTTTATTGCTTGAAGAAGAAACCCTAATCTTATATACATATTATCACTAACCTCATCAAACAAAATAATTACATACCGACAACACGGAATTAACTTGTGCCTACTCAATTTGTTCTACTTAGGTACATAGATCTTAATAAGGCCAATTAGAGTACAAAATCGCATGAGACATGTGAATCCAACAAGTTGGGAAGTTGATCACAGAAACGAAGAGTTTCTAGTGAGAGAGTTCCACACAAAATTTTCAAGAACAAAAAGTTATACCAAAAGTAACAAAATGTGAAGAAAGTTGAGCGACAAAGACGAACTCATCAGGATATAACTGACGCTAGTTTTGTGAAATACGAGAAGTCCAACAAACAGTTGGGTAACTAACAGTAGGACTAAGTAATAGGCTAGACTTTAGAGACGGATCTCCACTGATACCTAATCTGTCAAAATGAAAAAAATCTTCCTTATATTTAGTTATACATACAGACACAGATTATTATTAAATTAAATATTATTATTATTAAATAAATTATTATTTACAGCTTTCCAAAATTGACAACATTGGCCTCCTGTAACAGTTTTAAACTTGGGGTCTTAACAACGAAATCCGTAGTTTTGCGTGAAGTTACAGGACTTTCCTATTCTTTATCAACTACGGACAAGACTAGTTCGGACCTCAACTAAGAATACATAAAAACATGATTAGACTTGTCCCAAGTCACGATGTATTTTGTCCGTCCGAAAAATTTGAATTTGTCTCTTATTTATACGGACCAACTATTTTCTAACGGGCCCGTATCTTCGTTGACCGACTAGTAGGGACCCTTATCCCACTTGTTCTTCTGCCGACCCCTGGCCACTACAAGCCACTTGCCACAGCGATAACGAATGACTGCGGTACATCACACAGCAGCCATACATCACTAGTAAAATTGTCCCATTTGCACCTCTGTTATATCCGGACACTCGCACGCGGCAGTTACTCACAAAGAATCGTGCGATGTAGTCAAATATATGTAGTTGGTCCGCTGCGGATGGAAGGTACAATTGTTACAGTTTATACCATTGTAGTGGCTTTTTGTTCTTTTGGAATATTTATGGTCAAAGTGACAAATAAAAAATGAGCATAAATAAAAGTAGATGGCATATACACGCTTCGCCAATTAACAAAATTCACAGGCAATTCATCACTCATAGCGCTTTTTGTCCCCATCCCTGTATACAGCATTATTTTCCAGTGTTTTAACTTTGCGTCCATCATTTTCGTTTAAACTTTTTGCGTTTTTTATATTTTTGAATGCTGAGATCCCACCTTCTCCTCCTCCTCCTTCTCCTCCTCCTACTTCTCCTACTCGTAGCAGTAGTTACTTTGTACAGCTTTCATGATAAAAACACTTCTAACTCGTAATCGTCAGAGCAATATCTTAAGCAACGCAGATCTTCGCAATAATCTCAAAATTGTCCAAATAAAGCTACGCATTAGCATAAAACACGCATGACCCATAAAGAATACGTAGCTACTAAAAGAAACTCATCCTCTGAACAGTGTCGGCGAACATAACTTGTAATATGCTCAGCCAGCGCATACAGTACCACTACGTCTTTATTTCACGGCGTTATGCTTCATGCACACCACGTCACATAAAATCTGACAGCACTGATGACACCACAGATCACGAACAGAAGGTTAACT
The DNA here is from genome assembly GCA_951799385.1 of Hyppa rectilinea. Lineage (NCBI taxonomy): Eukaryota > Metazoa > Arthropoda > Insecta > Lepidoptera > Noctuidae > Hyppa > Hyppa rectilinea. The sequence goes on from OX637317.1 coordinate 663,877, forward strand.
TCCAACAAAATAAGGGGGCATACTAAGAAAGAGTAACCAAGCCTCCACCAAAAGTGATACTACTACAACCAGATCATGATGTCGATGTTAGAGTCACTAAAAGAAAAATGACAGTTCCAGAACTGGGACAAAATTTTTGCGACAAGCACAATTATTATCACCACAATGATAATTATTAATTATAAATAAAGTCATAGAACTAAGTTAATATTATGTGCGAAACAATTATTTTCAATTCTAAAATCGTTATTATTTGCGTAACATTTATTCCGGGCATTCGTCCTGGGCCCAACAAACTTAAGCACAAAAAAAAATCATAACAGCAAATCCGCTTACCTCCTGAGAAAGTTCGCTATCGCGTCCCTGTGTCAAGTGGTCCTTCTATCCTTCTTTACGTTACGTGCAATACCTACAAGAAGCCACTACTTTTAAACATGATACGATCTTAAGTTCAGCAACTTTATAACCACGTGAGTGAAGTATTGAGATAAACTTATAACTCACGACGGATTTTCGTTGAACAGTGAACTGTGGACTTGAATCGAACTACGGCTGCTGAATACATACGAAAAACTTAAGCAATCATCATCGCCATGGACACAGATGTGGATAATATTTTTTATCCCCAATGAGTTCTTAAACTTTTAAAAACCTACATGTTCACACATTACACAAAAAATATTGGTCTAGCACCCATAAATAGCTTCTGACATCATCTTTTGTATGTTCATTATCGTCTTGCGCATGTTTTTCTTTCTCAAAACAGATTATTCCTTTGACCACTTCAAACATCAACGACACACGTTTTTGGTCGCCATTATAAATCATGTTGGTCAAGATAAAAAGAGTGAATTTAAGAACGTATTATCGAAGCTAGCTCGAAAACTATTCAAGCGAAGTTAATAAAATTTATATGGGACATACTCGAAAGTATATCCTATCAAACGAATAAAGAATTTACAAAATCGGTCAGGAGAAATCGCTGGGCACCAAACCAAACAACTTAACACAAAACATACATGCAGTTGAACATAGAACCTCTTTTTTTTCGAAGTCGGTTAAAATCTTTCAAAAATCTCTAATTAACGTACATTTAATAAAGATGAAGTCAAATTACAAGTCAATGACAGTTCAGTGACTGTCGTCATAAATTGACTCCATAAATAGCGAATAGGAAAATCCGTGAACACCAAGTTTATTACAGCCACGAACACTGAGGACATGTGACTTTAATGTTTTTCAGTATAACATTTATTGTTTTCCTTTTTCGAAGAACTGTTTGCTTTTTATTTATCCTCATGAAGAACGTTATTCTTTTCTTACTAGTCTTTTTTCCTGGTTCTTACTAAATAAATTTTATTTTAAGTTAGGTTAGGTTTTGGGTGCTAATGTTTACTATTTCGTGTCGCTATCAAGATCCATATTGCCCCTTTTTGATACCCAGAAGAAAAATCAGATAGCCCTTATTATACATTTACCCAATTCTTTTATTCGTCCGACAGACGTTTTATTATATATGACAAATGTATGACAAATTATGTATGGGTATGACAAATTTTACAGACAAAAGCTGTCAAATCTCAATTTTTGTTCCTCAGTTAAAAGATATCTAAAAAATAAAACATCGGGCCCCAACAAAGTTTGGTTAGTTATCAATATGACCTAAAACAGTATTAATAACAATTACTCACAACGTAAAATTCATTTACAACTACAACGTAAAATTCAATAAATGATAATGTTTACAAAGACATTTGTAAGCTAAGCGAAAAATGAATGAATAAGGTACGACGCACACCGACACTCGGACACACGAGCCATCATTTACAAACAGTATCACACTGGTCAGCGGTACGGTGATCGATAGGAATACGATATCACGTGACTGGTTTTTATGGAAAGAAGTAGTAATCGGAGATTTCTGAACATTTTAGGGACAACAGACCAATCTGTACTTACACAAGGACAGTTCAGAGGCCAATATTAACAAATATTAATTGAAGCATAATAATATACTACGGGGAAGAATGTAATAACTCAGTTATGGACATGAGTAACACAAAGTAAATTGAGTGTCAATTGAAATGCTACACCAAAGTATATTTAAATACTCTTAAGTGTCAACATGCGAATATATTATCACTTGCATATAAAATGGTGAAGGAAAACATCGTGAGGAAACCTGCATGCCTGAAAGATATTTCTCAACAGCATGTGAAGCTAAGTCAGAGGCCCATGGGAATCTTAGAAACCCTGACACCAGGTTAATCACTAACCACACGAAAAAGAAGAAGAACTTGCAAATTCAAATAAAAACACAGCAGTTTTCAGTTTACTATCTAAATCTGTAGCATCTTGTCCAACCCCTGCATAAAACCGTGCTAAACAAAACTGCCTAAGTACTTTTTCTGAGATTTTCCTAATACCCCACACGGATCTATTCTACCTCCTCCATCACCTCAATGATCAGCCATTTACAGCCTCTACAACAATCAGTCATTCTGATCACCAAGTTTCCCCCATTCCATCACATATGAGTCTTGATTGCAACCCTTAATTAGCAAGCTATTAAGCATTAGTTGACGAGCACCGGTCACGCGACCATCCCGTTAGATACCACAATTTTCTTATGATATGTCTTCGAGGTTTGTGTGTATGAGTGCGCGTGTGCACACGTGTTTGTTGAAATTCCTTGCGCCTCAGATGTAACTTTCACAACAAAATATATTGTAGAAAACGTTCCGGAGTGTGAATAATTTCCTATGTTATTGGTTGACTGTAGTTGCACAGATTTTTCGCTAATCATTTAACTTTTTTAATTTAAACTACGTCACAAATTGTCAGTAGGTAATGTGAATCTATATCATTAGATACCAATTGGTTATTTTTGAATAATTTCTCCTTCGTTTTCAATAGGTTTATAACTAGCTTAACTACAATCACCTGCTTTACAAAATAAAATATAATTTGATTTTCATAATTTCTTATTAACTTAAGTAAATAAAAACTATCACAATGTATCATTACCACTACCTAATTATAAACTTAAAACAAAAACGTCTGTTATCAGACGGATAAACACACACACACACACACAAACCAACATGTTATCAGTAGAAACAGTTTGCTCACATTACCGACTATCTGTCTTTACCTACCTATTTGCATAAGAACTCATTCTTTGTCTCCAAACAATACTGCAATTATGATGCTAAAACATGTTACCATTAATAGTAAATTAAGATGTTTAATTTATATTTAGGATAAGAGCAGTTTGTATGTAGGAAGAAGAAGTGAATGAATTCGTGTCATTACAAAGTATAAGTAAGAGATTAAAAGACAAAGGCGGACAAACAGGAAAAGACATGTTGCGCCATCCGCAATTAATTTAGGATAAGGGCAAGAGAATGATGATGTTGATGACAAAGTACATCACCGCACAGTGAGTTATCTAAACTACAATATTATAAAGAGGAAAGATTTGTATGTATGTTTGTAACGAATAAACTCAAAAACTACTTAACGGATCTGGATGAAACTTGGCACAAAGACCGATTATAGTCTGGAATAGCATGCAAGCTTTTGTATCCCGGAAAAATGTACGGTTCCCGTGGGATCCTACATACACGCGGGCGAATCTGGCAAAAGCTAGTCAATGATATACCTACGTTTAGAGCTTGGTGCTATTAACGCTAAAAGCAGCAATATCCAGTATCCAGTTGTGATTTACCGTGCTGCATACTAAATCTTCGGTTAACAATTCAATATTTCTAGTGCCTCGCCATCTATTTGATTAGGTATGTCATGTCATTGTTGGCTCAACTGTCTGCACTTAACTTTTGTGAACCCAGCTTAGGCAAATTATATTAAGTAGGTAAGTATCTATGTACGTACCTATCTTTTTTTACATAAAATGTGGTAAATTTAAGAATTTTACAGATATCTAAGTAAGTGCCAAATTCACAATACAATCCACCAAGAAACAACAGTAGGTATGCAAATGATTTAAAACAGGTTTGATTATATACGTTAAATTTTTACCTCTTATTAAAATGAACATCACAGGTAATAGACCAATTATGTTGGTCTATGTCTTTCAGTTATATGTATATACGCTATACAGGTATCTATGGTATACTCATGGCCTCATTATGTATATGACAAATCCGTTTTCGTCACAAGTCAGAATACAAATGATTATAACCTAATATTTATTCACTACATCAATATGAACTTAATTGTCGTAAAAAGTCGATGCTGCGCTCAAACGGAAAACATCTGAATAAGATGAAATAGAAATAAGAAGGAATACTATATTTAATATAATTATATAAGTAAGGTGTTACAAAAATAACTCTTAAGAATTTCGTAGGAGCATTTTTAGTATGGGATGAACCCTGTAATCGCGAAAAAAATATGAGCTCTTCAATACATTTATGCACCCGTAACTCAATAGTAGGTACCCCATGAACCGCGATATAAACTACCTTAGAGCCAAATTTCATACAGAACCGTTCGAAGAAGAGACAAACACACACATACACTCACTCACAAACTTTTGCCTTTATAATATTAGTGAGATGGTAGGTATTCACACATACCATCAATCACTAGTAATTGTACCACGTTGACAACATTTACTATGTTATATATAATGGGGGCCTGGAGTTCTAAAATACACCTACAAGGCTTAGTTTAGACTCCAGATTCCATTGCGTAGGCACAAATAACAAAATTTTGTCAAAGTACCTTAATATGCATAACTAGAACCTACCTACATGAATGTAAGTTGTATATAAACATGTATAGATATATTTTTTTACAATCCTATCATCATCATTACAGTCAAGAAACCGTCCCGATTAGCATGGATACACCGAAAGTCTGTAACTACAAGAGTTTACGCTCGAAATGATACGAAAGTAACAAAAACTATGACAAATGTACCGTTCACTACGGCGGAACGAAATCGGCCTGTAACAAAGGTCTAAACCTGAAAAAATCTGACAGCCATTACATTCGGTCTAGATTTGGCTCTGCGAAAGTTAAGACTACATTTCTTATTCTAATCATTTAACACGATAAATCTGTTCGTTTGTTTGTTAATAAATAGCGCGGAAATGACTGGTCTGATTTTAATTAAGCTCCGTCCGAATGTAATTATAATTCGGACAAACAATGAACACAACTTGGAAAATCGGATATTCCAAAATCGCTTTCTAGAGACTTCGTATATATTTGAATCAATCAATGAATCAATTTTCGGTTCATCGCATTTTAATCATTGTTATAAATATTCAGATGTGCCCCGACACTACATAGTTGGCAAACGATTCTCAATTTATGTTGATTGAAACAAAAGATTCATTCGATTATAATTAACGATCATTTTAGGTCACCAAGTCCACAAACTCGTACACAAATTAATTTGTTTGATTAACTAATCGGGTCTAAACAATAGGATCGCAAACCAATCACTATGGAAAACCAATGTTGAACATAAGGGTTATCTACGTATTAGAACTCAGTACTGCCCAATGAATACCGATATTTGACTAAACATACCCGTCTACAAGAAGTCAAGTACTTATCAAAAAACTGTCTTCAGAGAAATCTTCTCATAGGAGTCTAGAGAAATCCTCTCAGGAATGTGCCCTAACAGGCGTTCCACAGAGGGCGTCCCTTCCACGTGCTGATGGTGACCATCGGGATTTGTTTAGAGAGGTAAAAATCCCACACTCCGGTCTTTTCCCTGAAAGACCAGTCGTCTTTTGAAGGTTTCCATTTGAAAGTTTTTTGTTTTTTAGTACAATGACATCAGTCTTTCGATCGATCTATGCATGTTTCCACATCCCACCTAAATCAGGATTTGTGTCTGGTTTATGGCAATAGGGTCGCCCTCTATTACATAGGTCTTAAACCATACAAATGTAAATATATATCTATGACCTAAACATAATTGGCGTAATTTTGTTAGTACACGGTACACTCTGCCTAATCCCTCGCGAATGTTGGCGTGAAGCATCGTTTTTTTACTAATTTGATTGAATTTGACTATTTTGATTACTAAAGTGATGAAGATTGTGTATGTGTACTGAATATATTATTAAAATATATAAAAACAGAAGTGCCTACTTAATGATACCAAGGAAACATTATTTTGAATTCAAGCACCTTTTTGTGATGTTACTGCTGAGACCACAACGACGCGGCACTCTGCAGGACACGAGCGACGGTGATGTGTGGCGAACAGAATACTGTCTCCACATGTAAATTGCATCCGATCGAATCGGGGGGAATCAGTCGAGGGATACCATAAACTGTTTACGGCCACACTTTTGAGTAAAACGGTATCGTAGTACACAATAAGTACCTCTCAAGTTGCACAAAAATCCAATTCACGTCCTTTTGCGTCCATTCTGAGTATTCTGATGTTCTATTCTTCTAGTAATCAGTCCTTCACGTTTGCCGAATCCCTAAGCACACCCCAGAAGTGACCTGGCCCAGTGCAGGATCATTATTTTTAATGATCCTATACAAATCAGCGACAGTAATTTCAATGAAATTACTCTTACTGTAAGTGGATGTCAATTAATTAGATCGAACTCTCAAGGCCAAAGTACTTCTCCTTAAAACGTCAAAGCATTGTGCGATGTGAAAAAAAAACAAACCAAGCTCGCAGATAATTTAATTTGTGTCAGATACATCACGGACTGAGATGCAGACGTTTAATTATATATGCATGAGACATCATAAAACATGATAAACTAAGTACATGAAGCAAAGCCTTAGGCGTCGCACTAACTACCATTTATTCTCTGACGATGTCGTTGCTTCTGAGAAGTAACAAATAAACAAAACGATTCGTTGTCTTTTCTTGTTAAAACAATAAAGAGCTAGGTTAATTAGAGCCTGAAGCTATTCAAACTTGTTTTTTTAATAAAAACTAGCTTCTGCCCGCGGTTTCGCCTGCGTGAATGTCGGAAATTATTCCATGGTGACGTACTAACGGGATAAAAATGTATTAATCCAGGTTATAATCTATTTCTGTGCCAAATTTCATCTAGATCTGTTCACTAGTTTTTGCGTGACGAAGTAACAAACATATAAACACACAACAACATAAACGTTCGCCTTTATTATATTAGTATGATAATGCTTTCGTTTAAATACGGCAAAGCATATCTGTAGAGAGGCAGGCCATGCTGATAGATAAATATCTGTGCAATAATCTGAGCAACCCCCAAAACAAAAAGCAGATGTCCTCAATTACACCTCATATTGTGCAGAAATAATTAAATATAATAATTGAAATAAACTGTAAACAATGAACAATTATTATTTCATGTATATTGGATGTGAGGAGCTGCCAGATACCACTGAACATTGTGGTTGACCGAACGACCGCTATTTTTACCAACTACCGTAAAAAAAGTCAACGAACTGAAAATACATGTATATTTGTGTAAAGTGGTATTTTATTGTAATGTAATAGTGGTAATTCTGTTTATTTCAACTGGCACAGATTGGTATGTGGTTCCCATTGGAATATTTGTTACAAGAACGAAGTTCATGCAGTGATAACATTTCGAAAGTCAGCAACCCTGGCTATGTGGCAGTCAGGAGTTAACTACCAACGCTGGCAAGCGGGAGGCACTTTTAAATCACAAAAATAAGATTTTTATTTAATTGCAATTCCAGCATTTTTTGTTAAAATGCAGCTTCATAGTAATCGCCACAAACATCGCCTATGCTACCTCATAAGCATTGCTTTTGTAACTCCCGCGCGCAGTGGATACGAATTCTATCGCCAATCAGACGGCTTAAAACAAAGCCTGCTTAAAAAAATACTCTCACCACATGTATCAACAAAATCGAGGCAGTATCACCAACTGGACAAACTGAATGTGACCCACATCCCTGACCCGCAGCCAGGCCAGAGCAAATAAAAGCTGAGCTGCCGGCCGCCCAGCGACAAGTCGTAACGGTACCGGCAGACGTCCAAGTAACAAGAAACCGCGAGGAGTGCTCAGAACTTCAGAAGACATGGAGACAAAGTCTCAGGCCTTGTCATGAATAGCATCGTGCCTGGCTAATTATGGTGGTGTATTATAATATATGGTATGGTTCTCTTTGAAAGAGGCCTATGCCACAACCTATGTTCAGTTATGAACTACAGCAGACAAGTTTTCATATACCTCATACCTTTTTCAGATAAAAAACCTTGACTATATAGACTTGATTAGAACCACCAAGAGAAATGATTAAAACCAAAGGATTTATCGCAATTGGAACAGCAACTTCACTGTGGATCATTTGACAGAAATCAAGACGTTGAAGTAGAAGTGTTTAGTAACATCTATGTATATTTTCTACCACACACAGAGCCAATGAAAAAGTATATTTACTGTAATCAGCCCCGCTATCGCTGCAAGATTACAACTTAACCACCAGCAATCACAGTTAACGGTCCGCGGCGCACGCGCAACGTGATTCACTGCATCACACCCGTTTCTTTCACACCCACACAAATGCGCCACGTGAGAGCGAGACGGAAGAACAATCGCCATTGATGTTGTGGGAGACAGACTGTCAGACAGTAACCGACAGATTAAATGGTGATTATGTGTTTAAATGATTAATTAAATGTTACAAACCATTGTAATATACCTTTTTAGGTTATTGTAAACGGATATTCGATTAAGGCCGACATTTTTGGGTGTTTTACACAATATACAGGTAAAATGAAACTTTTCATCTCTCAAATTATGTGGTACAGTTAGATTGTCGGATGCTGCTCATTTGAATATAATGAATACCGTTTAAAACAAAAATTGAGAAGAACAACAGTATAAAGTTTCACCATAGCAGTTTCGCATGCTGAAAGTTTTAATTTTTTCCTCGATTTAAAAATTTTTAGACCTTAAGTTTAAGCGAATTTCCATCAACGGGCAAGACAGTAGTCAAACTATAACAAGGTTCCTTTAGAATAATGAGACGGTCAAGATCAGTCACCCATCCAAGACGAACGACGCTTAACCTCGTTGATTAATCGACCAGAGCGACAGCGAGTCATTTGAAAAAGTGAGCTTTTGACTTTAACATGATATTCTTATTGCTAATTACTTTTAGAAAAACTTGTAACGGATATGGAATTCAGAATTTTGAGCGACCATACAGAATATACACTATGCTGTAATAAGCTTATATGCTAATAGCTCTGGTGGGTATGGAGCCAGCAGAGCTGTTTACATATTTCTGTAGCTAACCTTGCACAAAGGCCCATGGGTTCCAACAACAAGCCTTTGACCCTTTGTTGATAAAGCCATTACTTGATGAAAGTTTTCATTCATAGTCGATATTGACGTATGTACGGGATGGAGGAGTATTGCATATTTTATTTCGTTTTCACCTGTTCAACTGTATTGTATCCGGTTAGACTGGAAGCCGACCCCAACATAGTTGGGACAAGGCTAGGCAGATGGCAAATCGAGAACCTAATTTAGTTGAGTTTATTTCTGTAAAACATTCAACGTTTTGTTTGTGTAGTGATAGTGTCTCGTTGGTTCTCCTATCTGACAATAGATGGTGTGAAAAGTAAAGAAAATACTATTATGTTTAAGTTAATTAAATGACTATATATTAGGTACTTGATAAGTTAAAACTTCTCCCTTTCAAAAATTCAAATCTCGCCGCTGGTAGAAGGAAAAAATTACACCATCTATAACATTTATGTATAATGCGATGTTTAACGCAGTTTTCTTGAAACATGATTTCAATTATTATTTCTATTAACTGTTTAAAATGTGATGCATACGAAAGAAATTATAAACACGATATGAAAGTTTTAGAGAATGTTCCAGATTTATTTGGTGTAGCGACGCATCGCATGCTGTCATCTGTTTTATTATATTCTGCCAATAGTAAATTTTAAATGCAGTATAAATCAATTTCAGCTCTTGAAAAGTCTAGGTTTTAACCTTTGTCTTATAAAGCATTACAACAAACTACTGCTTAAAACTTCAAACGTAAAAAATATTAAGAAATAACCATTGTATTTCAATGTAACCTATAATGTGAAATGTAGAGACGATTTAAATCTAAATGTCTGATACAGTAACTTGCGGTAACTACTTACATAATTATTTGTAGATCGTAAAACTATCTGGGTCACAAGTGTTTAGAGTATCAAATTATATTTATGTCTTAACAAATACTTACCTTATTTAAGAAGGTTCAATGGGTAATTTATACATCACACCTTTTCCCATAGGGGTAAACATAATCCATAGTTCACTAGATACTTCAATAAACGTTACAGTTAAAGTTCAAAGAGAAATAAATCCTAATTATCACCAAGCTCGGTGCATAAACTGATGATTCCTAATGGCAATTTTGGACAAGCTCGAATGAGAAAATGTCGTTTTTAACCAAACTTATTCAAAGAGAACAAATCATAATGACTACTTAAAATCGCTAAAGATCTAATTAATTTAATTGTCGTTGGACATAATTATAGCATCTTTAACTGTAAATGTATCGAATTATGGATCTTAGTTATCCAAAATAACTGTTTTTTTTTTTTTTGAAACTCCGGGTTGCGGAGCTTCCCCTCAATAAAAGTATTGAGAAGCCTCTTGTCTTAACAGTTTCCAAGCGTTCAGGAAGCGGTCGCAGACACCCTCGAGTGTCAGCTGTTGGGGACAGATGTTGACGACGCCTGGGTTTTACTGCTGTCTCCATAGCTGACACTACTATGTTTCATGCCACTATTTAGGTTAAAGTATTGGTAACTTTTAATCACGCGATATTTTAGTTTTACGAGTCTGTTACAATAGGCCCTTAGTACACGGTGACAAGGATGACTTTGTACTCACTCACCCCTGCTTTACCTGTCGAGGAATGCAGGCGTGTATTATGTTGATTAGAATTAGAAGAATGTTATATTAATTATTTATTTAATTCCCATGCACAATGGTAATAACTATCGTCCTTCGTTTCCTTAAAACCTGAAACGGCTTTTAATTCTTACCACCAAATAACTAAAATTAAAATTGGGGAAATTAATTGTTTGTCAAATTGACTGTACTAACCAGAAATTGTCCGTATATTCAAATCACAGCTTGACGTTGGCTGAATAGTCGACAGCGGCTCAGTAGCCAAAATAACAAAAAAAAAATCTGCTGTCATTCTTTGAAAGCTGTTTGAAATTGCTAAAAACATGGTAAATAGACGAAGAGCGTCAATTTGATACAATTTTTTCCTTGACTTTAAAAGTTACTAATAATGACTTAATCTATTTACTACAACCTTTTTATAAATAGCCGCTGGGTCTGAATTTAAACCAGTTCTATTCTATTACAGTCACCCACACACACCCACGGCCCAGTGTGGCTCGCTGACTAATAAACAGATTACTTTTATACGCTGGACTACTGAACGTTATTGAAATGTTGGGTGGTCGGAGGCTAAACTTAGACATCCTTAGGGTTCTCGATAGAGGCGTGACTAAGAGGCTAATTAAGTAGCGGGATTATCCTTAATGTTTTGGTATCAGAATCGAAGAGAAGTTCTGTATAATGTCACTGAGATAGCTTAGGTGAAATGAGCGCGAGGAACGACTGATTATTTCACCTAAATTTTCACGGTTTGAATGTTATAAATAATTGTCGTTGATTAAGTATTTGTATCAATCAATAACGCAAGATGAACAATAAGGATGCTAGAAGCAGAACAAATCGGCTAGTATCCGCAATTGCAGAAACAAAAACCGTGTTTACAACAAAATCTCGTTTTTTATGAAATTCAGTAACCAGGGAATTAATACCATATCGATGACAATTCATCATCAGCAATCCTTGGAACTATATCCTACGCTCCACGTAGCTCAAACAAACTGACATTAATGATCTATTTCAGGCTCTACAAATCACTCGAAATAGATTCACTATGCGTACTATTACAAATCATTGATCACTGATACGCCGTTTCTGAGCAGACTGCACAATTAACACACCACAACAAGGCACAGAAGCACTACTCCTTTTTTTTGAGGGTGGGAAATCATCAAATGACTCCTCCCGTTCTGGGTGCAGCGGAAGGGAGTGTCAGACTTTTACTGACTAAAACACATCCAAGTTCCTTCCTTAGCCCTCTATGTTCCGGGGTAGCAGGGTCCCTTTCAGACAATCCCGCTTACCCAAGGACTACTCCTAACAACGACTAGCTAGTTAGACTAACATAAATTTTAAACATGATTTGGGTATTTCAAAAACGCAATTATTCGTTTCTTTGGCTGCCAGTAATGAACATCTGGATCTGGTATGCGACGAGTTAACCACCGCAATCCAGAAATCACAGCCATCCAACCAAATTTTTAGTCTCCAAAACTCGATCCATAAAGGTTTAAGTCGAGTTCCTCTTCGAAGAAAACCCGTAACAAATTACAAAAAGCCTAGCCACTAAAAGAAGCTCGTATACTTTCTAACTGAAAATATGATCTGGTTCCTTTCATGAATATCAAAGAGCTTCCTTTCTGTCCATCCTGTGCAGTGGCGCTGCGCCGAGTCGCGAGCCATGCTGCACAATTACACAGCTGGGCGGCTACCTAATCGCTCAGCGTCATGTCTTCACGTTCACGGAAATTAAATTGTACGCGGTATCGCACTCGCTGATTCAATTACGCAGACCTAGAACAATGTCACCTGGATTCGCCAGGGAATACTAAAAGGTAGAAAGTTAAAACAACTCATAGATATGCCTTAACGCATAGAGCGATCGATTTAAATGAGTAAGCAGCCCCGCCCCGGCTGAGGTCACTCTAAGATGGGTGACGATGTAGGGACAACTGCGTTCATTTGCTTCTCAATTTTTTTTTGTCTAAGTCATCAGGGTGGTCCTGGATGTAAACAGAACGAGTGCAAAGAACAGGAATTTATTGTCATTCCCACTATGATCACTCCTCCCACGACATGTGAAGAGTTGAAGTTGCTCATCGGATATGCATGGAATTATCATAATAGCTAATATTTACATTACCATACAATACGGTGCAGGACCGGTATTACATTATGTGACGTCATCAATAGGGTATACATTAAAAGATGAGGTCTGTATGTTGGTCTATTGTTTCTGATTAAGGAGCAAGATTAATTGGTGTTCACCAATAATTTATGGATAAGTGTAGGACTAAAATCTAGTCGCTCTAGTTCAATGTATACGTAAATGTTAGTGAAATAATTCTAGACTCAACAATCTGAAAGAAATTGTAAAAGCAAGAATCAACGCACTTCATGTCATTTCGTAAAAAGTTTGGCAAAGCCGGTAATTCCGAAACCAATCATTATCCTACGTTTGACATCATGGCGCCAGACAAAGACTGGTTTACCACCAGCAACCTGAAGCGGAAAAAAAGATTGCATCATAGTGCACCTAAACATAATAATTACTCTCTTGAACTATGAGTAAACATTTGGACCTACCCTCATAAGAAACAATCATTGGAAATAAAGTTTTTACTATTGCGAGTATTTGCAAGATAAGCGCTTGGCCAAGATTCCATGTCGCTGAGTATCCAACAGATTTTGTGTATAGTATATATTCTCGTCAAAGTCACTTCCAAAAAAAACGCACCTACAGTATTCCTCTACTAACAAACTACTCAAATAAATACCTCAAAAACCCATTCGTACTTTTATTATATGATTAGCATTCGGCGGTCGCGCCGTGTGATTGACCCAAAACAATGCGGCTCTGATGTTTGCATAGCGGAGTCGACGGCCGACGTCGCTTGTCTCTTTGTGCCTATGCGCATCTTTGTCGCAGATGTGGTGGTGACGAGGCCATGTGATAGTGCGTTATTAAGGAAGAATGTGGTGATGATAATAACCTTATGACTTAACAGAGGAAAGCAGTGATAATCTTAGCCTGAACGCAGGAAGCCTGTGTGCAATCTGGTAGAAATTCCAGTAAAACTAGATAAATTGAAATTCTATTTAAAGAAGCTAAAAGATGCGCCTTAACATCAGTCAGCTCGAGCTAGTCATCATCTCCCTGTCTAACCGGATGCAGCTGAATACCAGTATTCACTAGTCACATGCACTTCTGCGTACCTATAGATTTCACATATTGTACGGGTCAGCTAGGTACTTTTATTAATTCGGCATTGGACTGAGTAGGTAGTTATTCTGAGAAGTACACGACACTACCTAGAGATGTAAATTAAACGTGAAGTGTTTACTTTTAGTTGTGGACGCTTCTTTTTTCACAATCCGCAAACAAGCGAAACATATTCAAATGTCGAACGTCCTTAAACTTTCAAAGCACATACTCGATCAAGCCTCCGGATTGGCCAAATAGGCACGTTTCCAAAAATCCTCAGGAGTGGTGTAACAATCCACCATTCTGGCTCCGACCATCAATCAGGGCAGACGTGTAATCCGACGCTGTCAGGACTCGAAGTGGCACGATCCGGCAACAGGCTTAATTTGGAGCTAAATATAGATGAGTGTGTGTCGGTATTTGATGAACATGTGCGATAACAGACAATAAAGAAGTAGACTGGGAGGCGTTTGAGTGTTTACTGAGAATTCTTTATTAATTATTCAAGATAAAGAGAAACGTGACCGCAGAGGTCCCGAGTTGGGTTCTTGGCAAGCAACACACTAAAAAACATTTTGAATTTTATAACATGATGTTATAAAATTCAAAAAGCCTTCGTGAATTTAGTGTATAGAACATAGTTTTATCTTTGTTTTACTTAAATTCCTACGTACACAAGACAGCGCAGAAGTCAGCTACCTATCAGGTGAATTACATTTGTCCCCGTACAAGGTCATATACTTGGAAACATTGGAAGAATACTAAGCACCCACTGAGATCAGCTTTTGACTCACAATTTCTTGCACTTTTAAAATGTAATGGGTAGGTAAGTGCTTCTTCTACCTTCATTTCTTCTGACTCATCGCAGTATTTGTATTTTATTCTTTTGTATATCTTCTGCATTCGTAAACAAAGTGCAAATAATTATTTTTCATATACTACCATAATTATATTTATATAGTCATACTATAGCTCTTTTTTATTTGAGAAGTGTCATGCACGTTCATCTCTCCAGAGGGCTGACAAAGTGGCATTCTATCAGTGACAATGATGATCAAAAAAGTTCGGGACTGACATAATTTACCTTGTAAGTCGTAGTAAAAAAAGAAACGATTTTTAAACGATTGCGTCTTGTGTACGTTCTCACACACTCACAACTCACAAGGACACATTCACTTTCTCGTTCTGGTGTATCGTCTTCACATGCATCAGACATTTGTGCAACTAGGTTCATCTATCTGACTGACCGACAATTCTAAAGTTCCAATAAATACATAGTTTTATGGAAATAAATGTTTGAGTTTTTTAGCTTTATTATTAATATCATCCAAAACACATCGCTCAATCCATGGAAGAATTACTTTCTATTAGCAATTAATTTTACGACTCACGAAGCCATAACACTTGTTTTCACCTGTTATTATATTATGGGACCCATGGAAATGCTTTCCCTTCACTAGCTCATGTGTTGTAGCCATTATTTCTGCTTACACGCTGTACAAATACGTTGCGGAGTGGTTGTAGGGCTTTCAAGTTAAGGTAGACATTTTGAATAAATCTCGGAATGGTCTTTCGTATTTTAGTGAGTAGAGTTCGAACTAATGTTTTCATCAAAGAGGTTTTGACTATACATACAACTTCTCCTGTCTTGTACTGTTGGTTTTAAGAACAATGTAGGCCTCCAAATTAGGCAGACGTGCACCTATTCTTGTCCAGGTACAGTCAGGGAAAATAAATGTTAAGCAAATTGACACCCAACTTAAACTTTCCGTATATTCAAATCAAAAATCAGTCTTTGACAGTTGTATGAAATAGCTATATATATTGCCGTAGAGTGTTTTGCTTCACAATTTATTTCCCAGACTGTACTTAAAAAAAACAATAATTTCCTGTATTTATTGGGCAAAATCTAAAATCTCTCTGTATGTTGTAAATATTATTATGTTGTTTCAGATCATAAACAAATGTTTATCATGTTGGCGCCGTTTATATTAAATCTACATTTATCAATTGACACATTTAGTTGATAAATGATAGCGCGCGACAGATCGTTAGCACTTACGACCTGGGAGTATTAACACCTCCAACCTTCCATCCGCAAGTGCACACAGGTACTTATACCTTCAAAGTGAGAAATCCGAATTATTCGTAACATTTATTACCAACTTGAAAAACAGGAGGAGGAAGTATTAAGCGTTTCTTTTGTTTTCTTACTTGTAGGTACTGTTCCACTGCTATAATTGACTCCCATAGGCCAATGTCTATAGTTAGTATAGTTCCAATGAACTACAACCTATATACTTGCCTGTGTCCTAAATTATGATACAAAGTCCACTTCTAAAAATAACTTTTGTCTCAGACGAGTTAATTCCTATCTTCTATATAAGTCAATGGTCCAGTGATGTCATGTTCCACGCAATCCATCCATCGATTCTTTGGTCTTCCTATTATATGTATAGAATCATCCACATTCATGCTGACACTTCCCGCACCACACGTTCCTTATTTATTCTGAACTAGCTGACCCGACAGACGTTGTCCTGTCTTAACTGTGATACCTACCCTACCTACCTACCTGCCTACTTACCCTATCTACCTAGCTACCTACCCTACCTACCCTAGCTACCCTACCTACCCACCCTACTTACCCTACCTACCCTACCTACCTACCTACCCTACCTACCTACCTACCCTACCTACCTACCTACCCTACCTACCTACCTACCTACCCTACCTACCTACCCTACCTACCCACCCTACCTACCCTACCTACCTACCCTACCTACCTACCTACCCTACCCTACCCTACCTACCTACCTACCCTACCCTACCCTACCAACCTACCTACCCTACCTAAAAATAAATAAAAAAATAACCGAACAAACAATGCTCTTTCAATATAATCTATGGCTGTGAATGACATTGACATTCGTTACGCGCGTTTTTTTAAATATGCAAAATTAAATGTATATTTTTCAATATTTCTGAGAGATTTTCTTAATATTTTTTTCCGTAAGAACCTTCTCCTAATAATAACAAATACAACAAAAAAAGAATTAGTGAAATCGGTCCAGCCATTCACGCGTGATGCCGTGACCAAGGAAAACGGGTTTCATTTTTATATATATAGATATAAGCAGTCCTAATCTCCTTCAATCGATAGACACTTTTCAATATTACCTATAGTTAGGTGAATGATTGTCGACGACGAACGGGCGACGCGGGGTGAGGGGATGTCAAATTTAAATAATGGCCGCCACGGGCTAATCACTGAGAGAGGGTGTGTCTGTCTGGTGCAAGGATTACACGGAGATTTGTTGAAGAATATTTTTGTGTAGAGACATTAAGGAGGATACAGCGTTCTGATGATAAGATTAGCACAGGTCACTGAAAGTCTGATGAAGGCTTATACGCAATTATAAACGATTTTATAGATAGATAGATATATATATAGGACCTTCGAGTCACATCACGAGGAAAAGGCTGAGGTTGATTCATGAAATTTTTCACGCAACCGGCAATATGGTTAAATATCATGTCCTGCGCTGGGATTCTATCTTAGACTTAATCTTGTCGAAAATGTTCACAGCTCTCAGCTAAGTATAAGAGTGACACCCGCTTCCCCCCACACTTTGGACCACCGCCCGGCACATGACAGGCGTCTCCAATCCATCAGGACTCCACCATACTCAGAAGATGACAAATTGTCAATCCCTCATGACTGTCGCATCTCTGTCAAACTGGGGATAAACTTCAATCCTGCACGTCTCCCTCTGAAGGTGGCTCGCTGGGCTTAGTTCAGATTTAAGGGATCTGGGATCATTTTATATTTGAAGGACGCAAAAAACGCGAAACGCGAAAAAACGTGACCCATTTTCGTCTAAAAGAGTGGTAAAAACATAAAAGGGTTTGAGTATTTAATTAAATACAGGGTGGTAATTAATAAATAATGTTGAAATGACTTGACATAATTAAAAAGAAAGACGGGCCGATACAAAATAATACTTTTTTTATTTTTAGGTATTGAATAACAAGTAATACAGCCTATCTATCTGCACTTGTAATTTATCTAAAATTATAACAACAAAAAAATATTAATTTCACTCGTTTGTGATTTAAGACAGACTTCACGATCTGTCTATTTGTAAAAACGTTTCTGTTCCTACCACTGCACATATATTTTATTTCATTTTTTTAAATGTGTCTTCTATGTTTATTCATTTCAAGGTATCACCGGACACAATGTACAGAGGCCTGCACATCAAGTTACTACAATCTGTCAAATTTCTTTGATAGTATTTCAACTTTATTGCAAAGATATAAAGTTCATTTTTAATTGAGAAAATTTGACAGTTAGGGATAGCTTGATGTGCTGGCGTCTGTACCTACCTATATTTATTTAGATTATTGACTTTATTACTGCAATTATATTTGTAAAATTATATTAGTAGTACATAATGTATAATTTTACAAATGATAAGTATCTTACTTGTTGTTTTCTAGGAAAATCGTTTAAGAATGTTTTAATAAATTTTCCTCGACTTCAAAATATAAATCGACGCGATTGGGGTAGACTACATAATGAGGTTCCAACTAATATGCTGTAAATTGCACTTTAACAGGAAGCTATAAATCTGCCCACTTCCGGTTTTCCTCGATCTTATCCGACTGTGTCACATTCAAAAGGAAGTGTTATGCATTTTCCTCTTTGTATGTGTGCTTGCTGCTTTTATTCTTGTCAACAATGAAACCTGTCTAGCTATACGATATATTTTGGTCTTGTAATAAGGACAAATTATACTTAAAAAAAAAGCAATATAAATGTCTTCACTATGTTCGAAGCGATAAGATTTTGATAAGTTGGTTGTTGGCTGCTGTTTACAGAACTTGCTGTTTATACAATCACAAAATCTAGAAAATTTAATCATAAATAAAATACCTATGCCTTTATGAAACCTATAAGGTACATTTCAGTTTCAGTCGGAGTCTTTCCTGGACAGGACAATAAATACATACACAAAAGAGAATTGCCCTAGAAGAATTGAAACGATTTTTAAATATACTAACCAAAGAAATAAATAATTAACACAGCATTAAGCCTTCGTCTCTTTACTAACTACATATGGTTTTAAGATATAACTTGGAACCAACGACCATACATGGTCGTTGCTTGGAACATTGTAAACACGAATATTCTGAGGAACGTCTAAGGTAAGCTATCTTGGCATAAAACAAGAAGGACATACCAAGAATAATAACTAACCAAAGATTTAGGTCTGCAAGGGTGAGAAAACCGGCATGTCCTGGATTAAAAAATTCGAAGACATGTGTAGTTGTGTTCATCCACCAACCCGGCTTGGGGCCAAGTGGTGGATTACGGCCCAGCAGTGGGAACAGTATAGACTGATTACGTACAGACGCCAGCACATCAAGCTATCCCTAACTGTCAAATTTTCTCAATTAAAAATGAACCTTATGTCTTTGCAATAGAGTTGAAATACTATCAAAGAAATTTGACAGATTGTTGTAACTTGATGTGCTGGCCTCTGTACATTATGATCATAAGTATATAATAATACTTACCATATTCGAATAAACCCTCCAAGTCTTTCCATAGCGGATCCCAAGAAATCGTGTTCAATTACCTGCAAAGAAAAACAAACTTTATTATTATACAGATAGAGTTCAGATCACTGCTAAGATTTCTTGTAGGTGTAACCAACATGTGCCAGGCAAAAAATGACGTAATAAAAATATTACCGCCAAGTATTTAATTATTGTGGTAACGTTTTTTATATCATAAATATTGGAGAATTATGGGAAGTGATGAGTAAAGAAAACTCTTTATTTTAAAGTTTTCTATTTGATTTTTTTTCCAGTAGCAGCCCAGCACCTGAATGTGTGTCCGGTTGATGGCAATAGGCTAGAACTGGGGAAATGTGGTTGATACAGCTCTGATGAACCCTTCAGAGAATACAGGCGTGAGAATACTCGACGGGAAATAAAAAAAAGCCAGATGGAATAGAGCCATCAATTACTCAAAGACTTTTAAAGGCAGGCCAAAATTTTACCTCAAAAAGACTCTTTTAACATCTTCGTACTAAGTACACGTTCATAAGTACATTAAGTATAATTATATTGCTACAAGATAAAAGCTAATAATCTGGCAACATTAACCGTCCATTGTGGAAGGAATCCCTCTAAATCCTCTTACGTCCCCCTTTGTTGTGGCATAATAACGGCTTTGCTGCCGGTCCCTCGAGTGGGAGCGCGTGAATATATTGTGTTATCGTTCGACTAAATGTGTTAGTGGCTAGTTTGGGTAATCAAAATAGTTATATGTAGGGTAGTTGTGCATTACGTACGATCCTCTTGAGAGAAAATATAGTCAATATAGTCAGTTCTGTTTCTAGAGCAGCGTCGTCAATCAGGCAATGGACGACGAGGCATTCAAACGAATATCATAGATTTCTCACCGGACTTTACTAGAACCGTATTTTCTCGCATTCTCGTATGCGAGTGAAAAGTTTTTCCTGGAAACCCTAGGATCAAATCCAGATTCTAAGCAAACAGCTGTACTCATTCATCATAATCGATAACGCGGTGACTGACCCTTGGCCTAACTACGCCATGAAAAAACTTTAATGTGTTGTGAAGTTCCAACACCTAAACCACATTTATATCAAGGTGCCATAAAGATACATTGGTTACTTATATGCATCTTGGAAAAAACCATATTAGCCGCCGTAGGTGCTTTAGCACTCACAGTAACTACTAGGTAGACTTAAATAACAAATAAACACCAGCTTCATAATAACTAATTCAATAACAGGTTGTCAAGCCATATCTCATTCCACAGCAGCAGCTAATAAAATAAACCTAAACAGAAAAATATTCCTCCTATCGTCACGAACATAATTATCCATAAGTATTATCTCGGTATAGCCAATACGTGACTGCAAGCCAATATAACAAGAAACTCATTGTAAAGGAAAAATGCAGGTTTTACAGCCTTGGGTACGCAAGGTTGGTCCTTTGTTTGTGATGAGGAAACCGTCAGATGACTGGTCCTAAGTTCCGCGTCCGTCGCCCCTTGAGATAACTGGGTAATCTCTCCAACTGTCATTGATAAGCGATTATGTGCAAGCATGCGGGTCAGATATTCGCTTGTATTATTGTATTAGGTAGGATAGAAGATCCTAACTGTATTATCGATAGATATATCACGTATCGTAGGTCAGGAATTACAGAGCGCATCACACAAAACAATCCATAGATTCGAGTGACGCCTATGATGTCATGTCATTGTGATATATGTTATTGCACTGGTATTTGAATGCAATATGAATGCATTGTATGAACAATATTTGTTGTTTTGTTTGTACCTAAGGCGCCTTAGGTGACATGGTTATGTTATGACTGGTCCTTTGAAACTAACTAGGTTATGTAGATTACAAAGTCTGTGATAACATCAATACATGAAACGGTATTCTATGGTGTAAGATATAATGTACAAGGTAATTTATAATAGTGTAATATTATATGTTAGAAGTACGTGTTGTTTGTTCAATCACTTATTGTTTCACAAAGAAGGTTTGTTTGACTGTGTAATAAGAACGAAAAACCATTTGTCCCTATAACTTAGTAATATAGAGGCTTCTGGCGTGGCTGTCATAGTAAATTAGTTCATGGCAAACCATTCCATTAACAAATCTTTTAAAACGGCGTTCTTTTTATAAACCAGGAATATTTGCACCACTTTTCTTACTCTACAACATTTTTTCGAAGCAGCCGGGCAGGTGCAATATGTAGCTACACGTTACACTACCTTCGCTTTGTAACCCGTCCGTGCCGCGGACCAAGCGCCGACACATCCGGGTCGTGCACCGCCTACCTAATAGCAGGCGAGGGTTAACACCCGATACTGTTCAACCTGCTCGCGATGTTGGTGGCTGAGGTATCGATAACACGTAGAGGTTCGTTTGTACAGATAAGGTGCTGCGATGGTACGGGTTAAGTGTTATCGAAGTTGAGGTAAAAGCTTTGGTGTATGTGCTTTCTTAATCTCTTTTAGCAAAACTGCCAATCTCTGCCAATCGCCCAGGTCATAAAATTGGAGTATGTCAGAATAGTTTATCCATCTACTAGTATAGTTTTCATTACATGAAACGCACAGCACAGGTCAGAGGTACTATTTCAAAAAACATTATTAGAACGACAATCCCATTCATGAAACAATAAAAAACCGGACATACTAAAAATCTAGCATTACTTTATAAAATCCACATTAACATTAAACACGGCATTCCGGACGCTTTGGACTGCGGACGGAAAGTCCGGACACGTCCGGGCGTCCGGGGAACGCCTCGCTAATGTGTCGCATGGCTATCAAACCCCGATAACGGTTATATGCTGAAACACCGGCGCCGTGTGCTTGTGGTCAGGGAATCCACGCAAGGGGTGGCAACTAAAGTTATGCAGCTGCCAATCTATGGTCCATCTGTCTCTGCGGCTCTGCACTTTCTATTGAAATCATTATGAATCAATTAAGTTTCCGTTTACGTTTACGTGAGGTGAACTACAAAATGGAATTACAAAAACATTCGTTTTTTATTTTGTCATTAAAAAAATACACATTTTCAACTACTTCTATATAAGAGTAATTCGCTAATGATCTATTATAGCTATATGAAAAGGGGCTCGCGACACTAAGAAACAAAATTATAACTGTGTGTAACCTAAGACCATCAGCGTAGGTAAGGTTCTTAAGGGCGCACCGAGTTTCTAGCGCTAATCGATTTTAGGTATTCTGTGTGGTCCGTGTATGTGTGCGTGAGGCACACCGGCAAGACTGCGCCGACCGAGCGCCGCGCGCGCCGTGCCGTGCCCCGATCGACTAGCGAGGTGCTACCAATATTTACAAAACAAAAAAAAACTATTTCAAATACTTTTATTGGAAATATACAATTTTTTAAATTTATAATTTACCGTGTCGTTAGGTGGGTGTCTATGATCAGATCAATGAAAAATTAATATTAGGTATTTAGTCGAATAATACTCAATTAGTTACGTTATAAAATAATATTGTCAAATAGTAACTGTCAAATTTTCTCAATTAAAAATGAACCTTATTTCTTTGCAATAAAGTTGAAATACTATCAAAGAAATTTGACAGATTGTGGTAACTTGATGTGCTGGCCTCTGTATGAGAAACTTAAAAGTGATTTCAATAACTTAAAATAACATATCAGCTAAATAAGTAGGGTAAAAGTCCCAGTAGTTGACCTTTTATTTTCAATTTAAAATTATTTATTCTTCAAAGTAGATTCAGTAAACTACTTTTGTTAGTACGTAAGGTTCAACTTTTAATTCCATTCAGTAACTTGACAGTTAATTTGACAGATTTTAATAAAAAAACAACTATTTGAGTTGGTGTAAGAATAAACTAAATTCAATGAGCGTCACAAATGTACTAATAAGCAAATTTTATATTTTAAATGTAATAACTTGCCTTCAAAACACGAAAACTTAACATTATATTTCTTTGAATTGTCAAGTGTCAAGAATGGAATTAAAAGTCGAAGTATAGTAAGTTTTTGCAGGCAGATTCTATTGAATTTTTGATAATGAAGTTACACTGTAAGTACTTTGTTCGTTATGGCAAGACGTCACCACGGTAATATTATCTATATTACCGTTACAGTATTCCAACTTCATACAAACGGACGAAACGCGAGCTATACCTACGCGCCTCAATCGCGGCATGCGCTCGGCATGCCGACAGTCGCGACTGACGCAGTGAAGAACGGACGGTGTGTTGTTTTTTAACAATAACCGCACGATTTTTCACCAAAAATACGTTCAAGTACATTATTTAATATGACGAGTAGGATATATTGTGCTGTTTTTGGTTGCTATTTCGTTAATAACGCCTCCAGAGATAACTTTTTTAGATTACTTGGAAACTCTGAAAGGTAAGACTATAAAGTAATTTTACTTACTAGTAGGTAGATAATGTGTCTTTTAATGAATAAGTATTTCCTTTTATCCCCCGAAAAAAGAAATGTCTGGATTAATAAATAAAGTGAATAGAATAGTAAAGGAAAGTGATTGACATGAATTGAAATAGGTAGTTATAGACGGTTCATGAATACCGGATACGTGTGTGCTTTATTTTGTTAGTTTGTTTTATTTCAAAGTAAAGACAAATCTACCAAACAAAAAACAACACGCATTTTACTTAACACTTCCTATTCAATTCACAAAGTATTTTATTTGTTTATATAAAAAAAGTATATTTACAATCACAAAACTAAATGGAAACACGAAGTAGGCAAATGTAATTAAAATGCTGGAGGCGGCCCTATCGCATGTTTACGTACCGCGCGGCTGTAGGCATTATTTCAAAGATACGACCGAGTTACAATACTGAATAGATATTTTTACCGTGACGTCACATAGCCACACAAAAGATGCATTCCCTACGAAAACTAATGTGATTTCGCCAACCCGTTCTCTGTCTTGATTTCTTTACTTTGTTCCCCATTTCAAATACGCTACAATAAATTTTCACACAACTTTTCTTCGTTACGTTATTATTCCGTGCGTAAGCGCAAGCGACACAAGCTCCCCGTCCTATGGCCGCCGCAGGACTAAAGCGGACAGGAGGGCGGCGCGGCGGCTCTGCTTATGATGGCCGAAACTCGCGCGACTTTTGGTATTTCCATCTTATTTTTAAACAAATACACTTTTTGAAAATGTAAAGTGTATACGTTATATAAAACATGTAGTTTTGTTATTATTCAAAAACTGATGACCTTCCGGGAAGTATTCACGCCGTACTAAGCGTTTGTTGTGTTTTTTAGAGATAACTTTGTGAATTTATTCTATCGAGCCAACTTTATCAAATCGTGTTTCCATCGTGTATACTGCCTAGTATATATGGCCAACAATACCAATTTATTTCCTTAGATTTTAATTTAATTGTTTACTACTTCAAACAACCGTCATAAAAACGCGTTTTTGTCTATAAACAGCTCGGTGCCCCGTTAACGAACCCAGCTGAACAAGCAATTCTTATGTAAATAGTGTACAGCATTAATAATAATATGTAATTAATCTTCTCTATTCAGTCGACGTAATTACAAGATGTTAGATAGGCTCAACAATCTGCTTTGTTTTATGATTAATATCAGAATGTGAACATTAACAACATGAGGTCTTATTGTGATGGAATATGGTTGATTTTTCTTGTAATCATTGTTTATTAAAAAGATTAATTAGTTATTTGTGGTTGCAGTTTTCTGAAAAGTCTTGAAGGGTTAGCTTTTAATAGCAACAATGGAACATTTTATTTTTTATGTAAGTGGTAACCCTAGAGGGTTATGGTCAGATTTGGTCTTTGAGTTGCCAGTAAAATTTATTTAAATACTCCTATGACTAAAACCAGATACATGTTTTATTTATTTAAAATCACGCCATTAGTTGTACATTTGACAGCACCAACAATTACTACCTACATACAATTGACAGCAGATTAATTAACCAAAGGTTTAAACAGACTTCTGATAAGCTACTCTTGTATAATCCCAATTCAGAGTTACACCTATTTACTTAACCACTTTTACTTAACCAATCAGTTATCCAAGCACTTTCTAGATCCCTGTTCGGTTCAAACGCGAGTTTAACTGGATTTTTTCGTTCGTATGCGCGTGCGCAGCGGAAGCCGCTCCACTCTTCCGTGACGCGTTTTCCGGTCGAGTCAATCGAGCACGGAGTGTGGCATACGTAAGTATTGATACAATATATTTGTAATCTACTTCGATGCTGTGGCTATATGCAAGTTTCACTAGGTCCAATCATTACTTCAAATATGTCTGTTACGATTAATGTGTGTCATATCTTTTACAGGTTCTTTGCTAGTTCTAAGAAGTGTGTCATTTCTTACAAACATGGATTCCGGGAACAATTAGTATCGTACCATCTTAATAATGACTGTCAATTTGCGAGGACATCTGAGGTTAACGTAAAATATGACTTGAAAGGGGGTGACTGCTGAGATAATAACTGATAGAGCAGTATGGAAGAAGTCATGCTGTGCCGAGGCTACAGAAATGGGGATCAAGCAAACTTCATGGTATACGATGTCTAAAGCTAATTTTAAAATATTTATACAGTGTGTTATGTTAAACGAGGGCTACACTCATGAAAATAAACAACTTTGACTATGAAACTATACCTCAAATCACGACAAAAAAAATCTGCTTTTCAGTACATTTATGTTCGCATTATTCGTCAAAATGTATCGAACAAATGATATTTTTTTTTCGTGATTTCAGATATAGTTTCATAGTCAAAGTGTTTATTTTCATGAGTGTAGTAACCCCTATGTCGCTCGTTTAACCTAACACACTGTATACTTATAAAAATTATTTAAAAGATCTGAAGTAAATATAACTTACTTGAGACATTGTCAAGTGTCGGGTCAAAGGACAGGGTACTTACAGGTCAAAAGTAAACGTTCAATGAAACGAACGTAGTAGTTAAACAGGCTTTCAGATTATATCTACAGGCTATTTAACTAATGCAGATGTGTTCAATCTATAAATATTCTATCTAAAAATATTCTTTACAGGCAAAATTACCGACCAATTTTTTACATTACCCAAGCATTTTACTCCAGAATTCATGTTGATGACCTGAGCAATATTACAATTTCATTTACTTTATCAATTTGTGCTTCTTGCTGATTTTGCAGAATATTCGACTTTCAATTTTTTAAACCAACTGATAGTAATTGAGGTTTCGTTAGGCTACTGTTTACATAGCTCCAACAGAACTAGTAGGTAAATATTCCTCTGTTATAAGTAAAAAAACACTTTAAAGAAATATTTAATAATCATTACCAAGCAGCTTGCTAGATAATCAACCAAAGTCAAATTATTTAGTTCAAATAAGCCCGTAAATGGCACTTTTGAACGTCGAAATTAACTAAAAATTGAATTGATTCTAGTTGCCCCTTCCAAAAGGTAGTTTCGTATGGAGAAGAATGAGCAAGAAACTCTAGCTCTTTTAAAAAGTTTTTTATAAATAAATTATATATGTATGTGAAGAAGATATACAGATGCTAACAAATCAAGCTATCCCTAACTTTCAGACTTGCCCAATTGAAAATGACACTAATGCTATTGTAATAAAGTTGAAAAACTATAAAAGTAATTTTACAGATTAAGAGATTGAGGTAACTTGAAATAATAAAAAATACTACTACACTACTAAATACAAGAATAGAGAACAATTATAATAATGAAAGATTTATTTATTATAACATAGATAAATTAACTACGTCATAGATATGAAAGCAAATCAACCATCAAATTAAACAATGTTAGTCGATCCCAATACTCAGTCAGTCGAAAGCCTTTCTAGCTGATAGGCTTTCAAAAAACAAATAAACAGATTAAAAACCATTGTAGATCCTTGACTGAACTAAAATTCAAATCAAGCTCTTTCATCAAAGTTTCACCCAAAAGACTTTCTAACAAAGGAATTTGTAATTTACGTGAACCCACTGCTTCGTGTTTGTACATTAAAAAAGCGATTGTGTGCCCTGAATTAATACGGTTCGGACCCTGATCGTATGGATAAGTATGCATCGGTGGTCAAAGCACTGGGGCTGGGTCCAGTGCCACTCACAGAGGAGTGGAACCTTCAAAGAATTTTGAAGAGAAGCAAAGGGGCCAAAGGACCAATTTTAAATGGATTTTTTGATAAACCTGCTCGTAAAATAATGTAATGTCTAGGTGCAATGAAAGTACTTTAGATACTTCCGTACTTAATTTTACTAAAGATAAAAGGATTAGCAGGTTTCGACTAAACGACCAATCATTAGTAGGTACAGTTTTATATTTACTGATAAATTATCTTAAGATGCGGTGTCCAAATTTTTTTGGCTCATCTTTCACAAAAAAAAGAAAGGACATCAACACTAACAGAATAAGGATACCAAGGGCAACAAGGATTACAGGCATCGCCAGAATAAAAATAATATTTATTTTCTAGCATACGAGTACAATTTCCATTTAATCATTAACATAATTATGGCACCCTTGGCCACACCGCTATCATTCCCGCCCCACCTCGACTGGACCCACCCAAGTGAACACAGTGTACCTTACATCTTACATCAAACCCTTTCCAGATTACTTTTATATTTGTACTGGAAACCGACGTTTAATATTAATCCATACTGTGAACATAAACACTTTGTTCTACCCTGTTCCGTGCTCTTCAATAACATAAACACTTTGTTCTACCCTGTTCCGTGCTCTTCAATAAACACTTTGTTCTACCCTGTTCCGTGCTCTTCAACACAACTAGTTCGGGTATAACTAGTTCGGCACAAGTAGTTCGGGTCTAAATAGTTCGGCACAACTAGTTCGGGTCAAACTAGTTTGGCACAACTAGTTCGGGTCAAACTAGTTCCGCACAACTAGTTCGGGTCTAACTAGTTCGACACAACTAGTTCGGGTCAAACTAGTTCGGCACAACTAGTTCGGCACAGCAGTTCGGGTCAAACTAGATCGGAGCTACTAGTTTGGGTGAAATTAGTTCAGCACGACTAGTTCGGGTCTAACTAGTTCGGCACAACTAGTACGGGTGAAACTAGTTAGGGTCAAACTAGTTCGGCACGACTAGTTCGGGTCTAACTAGTTCGGCACAACTAGTTCGGGTCAAACTAGTTCGGCACGACTAGTTCGGATCAAACTAGTTCGGCACAGCAGTTCGGGTCAAACTAGATCGGAGCTACTAGTTTGGGTGAAATTAGTTCAGCACGAAACAAACGCACACTATGCAGCCAAGCGTATTATAAATTGGGAGATTACATCGCTGATAAAAACGCTTGGGTCAATGCTAGTCCTGCTCCACTAGGGCGTATCACCTAATTCATGAGACTTCTTAAAAAACTTTTGGAGCTGCGGAAGATCAACAACAACAAAAACTATATTTGCATTGTATAAATTCAATTTCTTAATATTGTATAATTGCGTAGCACATATGTGAGTACTATGTACCTAATATAAAGCGACCATTTACTGGGTACGTCTTTCATTGACTTGAATGTGCTTTGGCGGCTGAGAGTATGTCATGCTCAATTTAATGTCTCGCTGATGGTGGCGTGTGTGTTGGACCATTTAGCTCCCTTCAAAATGGTTGAGCTGAATGGTGCTAATCCATGCGTCATGTTCGTGAACGGGCGCTGTCAGTAGAGACTGGTCATCTCTTAGCGGCCATGGCTTGTTTTAATTTAATTTTTGAACTTTTTTTTTACATATTTTATATCGGATGCTTTCACCGTTCTGCATCGTTCTCACATGTATAATAATAATATTAATTTTTATGTAACCAATATTTTGTAACCATGTTTTGTTTAAAAGAGTGTCCATGGAGTTTCTGGCCCGTTCTTCTCCATAGGTACCAACTGCTTTGGAAAGCTTCATCTTTCTGACTGACCGACCTCCTTGACAATTCAAAAGTGCCTGTAATTGGTTTATTTGAAATAAATACTTTGAGTTTGAGTTTGCACGA
The DNA here is from genome assembly GCA_951799385.1 of Hyppa rectilinea. Taxonomy (NCBI): domain Eukaryota; kingdom Metazoa; phylum Arthropoda; class Insecta; order Lepidoptera; family Noctuidae; genus Hyppa; species Hyppa rectilinea. The sequence goes on from OX637317.1 coordinate 693,565, forward strand.
CTAGTTCGGGTCTAACTAGTTCGGCACAACTAGTTCGGGTCTAACTAGTTCGGCACAACTAGTTCGGGTCTAACTAGTTCGGCACAACTAGTTCGGGTCAAACTAGTTCGGGTCACACTAGTTGGGGTCAAACTAGTTCGGCATGACTAGTTCGGGTGAAACTAGTTCGGCACAAACTAGTTCGAGTCAAACTACTACGGCACAAAATAGGTCGGGTCGAACTATTCAGAGTACCAGATCCCCTCTATTGTTGGTAAATCATTAACGAAAAGCCAGCATGTATGGTAGATTAGGTTTATTTCTTAGGTAGAAAAAGACAATGCTAACAAACATTTCATATCTATAGAGCAAAAGAAATAATGATGAGTGATGATTATTACACAGTGATTATATGTTATGGAAAAAGACATAATTAAAAATGAAATACAAGCAAATTTTTTCGGGTTAATATTTTAACCAATGAAATAAGTGAAAATGATTTGATGAAACTTCACGATGATGGCAACTGTATCGTTATTATTATAATTATATGGAGCAGTGGTGGCCCAGTGGTATCTGAGTGAGTTGTTGGTTGTTGTGGTGTGAGTTGTATGTCACGGGTTCGAACCCAGGCAGGCGCGCTTTACTTCCTGTCAATATTCCATCACTACTGCTCTCAAAAAGGTGCAGGAAAACATCGTGAAGAAACCGGCATGTCGTAGAACCAAAAATTCGATGACATATGACATCCACCAAACCGCACTGGGCTGTGCGCGTGGTGGATTACGGCCCTCTGCCTCTTGAAGAGACGAGGCCTGAGTCCCAACAGTGGGAACATAATAGCCTGATAATATAGCGTTATTGCTTACGAAATAATGGCAAATACAAATACAAGTATATAAAATGATTGCATTTTAAATTATGGCAAACATTAGTATACCGAAATATGGATGTTCTACAGGTATACCTCTGCCCTTTTGGGGAATAGAGGCCTGAAGATGAGCATAAACAGTGCCTTTTTCCTAGCATGTTAAGCCCACCTCCAGACTGTCTAAACACATCTCCTTTGAAGCAACATCTTAGACATATCTCAAAAGCAATAGAGCCTCTCATAGGCAATACGGCTGGAACACACTACTCAGCAACATTTAATTACAGCACTGTTTGTTGCCAAATTGCTCCGCTCAGTGGTGCCTAGTAATTGCTGTTATCGGCACGGTGTGTACTTGGGTTAAAATCGCTTGGCTGGTGTTGGCTCGCTGGTGTGTAAGGGCTTTATAGGCCGGCCAAGAGCCCGGTAAGCTAGGTTGATTGATTAAACGGATTAATCAATGAATTGTTTGGGCAGGAATTAGGGAACGTACAGGTATTATTATTATACGTATTTTTTGTTTGGTTTGGATGATTTATTGGAGACTTACCAGCTATTTTGCAAAAAAACTCTTCTCAGTTGAAAACTCAAAGTTATTATTTCCAATAACTAATTACAGGCCCTTTCAAATTGTCAAAAGATCGGTTAATCAGAAATATGAAGCTAGTTGCCCATTCCAAGACGTAGTAGGTGGAGAAAAACAGGCAAGAAACTCCGTGGACACTCTTTTAAATCAAAATACGGTAACAAAATATTAGTTCAATCATTCATGTTCAAACTATGCAGCTGTCCTTCCATTTTCTCGAAACTATTAATAAAGCATTTATTTTATGTAGTAAATAACCTGCAGAGGAACATGCTCCGCTGAAAACAATATAATAATGACAATATTTATGGAACCTTTATTGCATGCCTGCCTACCTACCGCCTACGGAACCAGTAGCATGAACACAACCAATTAACTATGTATGTATAATCACACTATTACCCACTCATTGCATTTTCATAGAAATTCGCGCAGATTTCCACTCCTGCGCATAAGAATGCTAAACACGTGTGCAAACGGAGTAATTAATTCGTTGTTAATAATAATGGTACGACGAAATCATTTCTTGCTTATGATTGAGAAATAATGGGATATAGGTTAGGTTGGGTTAACTGGGTTACTGCTGGACTTAACCTCCTCATTGGGCTGTGCGTTATGGGGTATGTCTCACTTTCCAAACTTCCATGGAAAACTACAATTATGGCAATTCTTTATTGCATTTACAAGATGATTATACTTAAACGCTTTTTGATTATCTTACAGGAAGATCAACTAGTATCATTCTCAATTCCTACAAGATTTAGGCCCCAGCGCAGTTTTCGGATATGTCTAAATATTTAGTTCCCGACTACGTACCTAGATCTTGAGCCGAACTAGTATCGTGCAAGAGTGCCCTTCCGAATACAAAAGAAAAACTAAATAGAGAAGAGTAAAAGATCCTAACAAATCATCTAGATTTTGCTAAAGTTAATATTATTTCCCAACAATCTGTTTTCCCTTTTAAAATTAGAAACAATCATGAAACTTCATGCTTACAAACAAAATGAAACAAATTATTTCAATTAAATTAACTAGAATCTAATTAAAAACTTAAGTAAAACACTTCCAGTTTTCCTTAACTATAGTTACAGGCTCTGCAAGCGTTGATTAGCTGAAATAATACGCAATTACAGGAAGAACACAAACAGAGGCGCACAAATGTTAGCGGACAGGCGGCACGTCCGCGCGTTGTGGGCAGTGGACACTGTAGACACAGTGGACATAGTGGACATAGTGGGTGGACACTGTGGACATACTGGGAAGTGGGACAGGACAACACTCACGGATTACTGAGAATTAGGAGCTAGGAAAAACCTAGAGCTAGTTAATTTGATACAGAGAAAGTAATGAGCCATGGAGTTCAGTGACACGTAGAATCCATTCTCGACTTTATATCAACTAGCATTATTCACAAAATCATGACATTTAAAGGATGTTTGTAAAATATTACTCGTCCTTGTGATGTCAGCCTTAGAAGAGACAAAAGGTTGTGGTAGAATATGCACAACTGCCAAAGGTACCTACAATATTACTGAAACACTTCTACATTCTTCTCCATTTCCGTGGTGTAGTCCACAAGTACCAATTCTTACGCAACCCAAAGAAACCGCTTCCTTTTGCTGAACCTTCTCGCACTTTCAAACTGTCCGTGTGTAGTTGCATATCTTAATAACCAGTCAGATAACTTCACACACTTTAGTGTGATAAAATAAAAAAAACCGGCCAAGTGCGAGTCAGACTCGCGCACCGAGGGTTCCGTACAAACCTGTAGGTATATAAGTAAAAGTTATGGTATTTTTATTGCTAAATGAAATCCATAACATAACAATGTGGAAAGCTGACGGTACCTTGTCAATACATATATTGGGCGGAGCATCGCCGTGTCCTCGTGGAGGCGATCGGCGGCAGCGACCTCTCGTAGGGCCGGGCCCCTGGTTCAGACCATGGTGTGGAGCGAGAGGGAATGGGAAGCAAAATTCTCGTGTCGCGGTGTTTGTTTCCAAACTCCTCCGAAATGGCTGAACCAATTTGCATGAAATTTTGTGTGCATATCGGGTAGGTCTGAGAATCGGCCAAAATCTATTTTTTTATTTTTTTTGTTAATCGCATAACAACGTTTGCTGGGTCAGCAAGTCTAATATATAAAATTCTCGTGTTGCGGTGTTTGTTTCCAAACTCCTCCGAAACGGCTGAACCGATTTGCATGAAATTTTGTGTGCATATCGGGTAGGTCTGAGAATCGGCCAACATCTGTTTTTTTTTTTAATCGCTGAACTACGTTTGCTGGGTCAGCTAGTAAGTTTATGATTATTAAAAAAAATATACTATGTGATGTAACTAAAAATTTAAGATTTTCGGAATTTTTCCTATATGTGTACTTTATAACGTTGCTTCATGCCAAATTTCAAGATTCCAGGTCGTCTGGAAGTATCCTTTAGGTTTTGATTCCCTTGCGAGTAGTTGCGAGTTTCAAAATATGCGGCTTTAATTGCTGTATCTTTTGATTGCGTTGACATAGAAGTTTGATTTTGTTACAGCTTAAAGATATTATAGACTTGAGTATTTGTTAAGAATTTCAATATAATACCACTACGCGTTCATGAGTAAAGGGGTAATAAGTTTAAAATTATTAAAAATATTTTTATTATATGATGTAACTAAAAATTTATGCTTTTCGCAATTTTTCCTTTATCTGTGTTATAAGACGTTGCTTCGTACCAAATTTCAAGATTCTGAGTTCACGGGAAGTACCCTGTAGGTTTTGATTCCCTTGCGAGTGTCGAAAATTTGCGGCATAAACGGGAGTATCTTTTGATCGCGTTGACTTAGAAGTTTGATTTTTTCACAGCTCCAAGAGACCATAGACTTGAGTATTTGATATGAATTTCAGCTTGATACCTCCACGCGTTCCTGAGAAAAAAGGTCTTGACAGACAGACAGACAGACAGACAGACGGACAACAAAGTGATCCTATAAGGGTTCCGTTTTTACCTTTTGAGGTACGGAACCCTAAAAACGCCATATTTTTCCCAACTAACCGTAATCAAAAGTCCATCGTATCCAGACCATCGGGCAGCTAATAAAAGACTAACGCAATCAATGAATACGGCGACCGGTAACGAAGTGTCCGGCGCAGCTGCAGGGCATCCGATATCCGGTCCGGTTCGTTGCCGGTGAACCCAATCATTTTCCGCAACTATTTAATAAGGGGGAGATTTTAATTTTTAGTAGAAAGCCATAAAACATGATTTGAATAGGGCGGAAGTTATGTTATTAATTTGGTCCGATCATTTAAAAGTAATATCGATGCACGGTAGAAGAACAAATCGTTTGGCAGGAATCAGCGAAGCATCGCATTTTGTAACTGAATACTGGCGTGAACTGTATCCTTTGGGTGAAGCTTTTTCTGCCCTTGTAACGCGAAAGGCTACATTAAATGATTAATTAGCAGCTGTTCCGAGAACAAAAACTAGCAGATACGCCTTTAGGACAGCATTGTACTAATAGAACACCACAGGATACTATGTACCACGACATAACACAACAACTAAGGGTGTTACAACCTCAAGGTTGCACGAGGTCATATTAGAACAGCCTGTAATTAACATTAAAATAGTTATTTATTCGAATACACAATAACCAGGTGTTTCAATAACAATACCTCACTTGTTTAGACTACTCTCGTGCATGACTCATGTTCTAAGCCTTCAAGCTTGTTTTGGTTTGTGGACTTAGTAGGAATGTAGGGTCAATAATTTTAGGACCCTCCTTGGGTCGCATTCCGGATAATTAACAGCAGTCTCTCTCATTTGGATTCGTTACCATTACTTTGATGGAGCGCAGGACAGATGATAATTTAGCAAGCAGTTGTGAATTAGAGACTAAATTATATAATATGTGAAGATAAAAATAGAAATCTAATGCAGAATATTCGTCCATAAATTATACTTATTAAAAAAAACCCTACCAGAGTTCAATCCAAAACTATTGACGAAATAAAAAGCCGTAAACTACCATAAACCTGTAATTAGAACCCTCCTGCGGATTAAACTTCACTCAACATGTCATTTTCACTGACGAGCAATTCAACAAAATGACAACTCCCAATGAAAATAATTTCCGCCAATGAAAACCTCGGAAAGCTTCAGCGGCAGACAAACAGACCAATTACATAAAGTAAACGGGCACGCAGCGGCTGCAAGCAGCTGATAACTGTAATGCGCTACGCTTGCAGCCGCTGCATTCCGCTTATAGCTGCTGTATTTATTGTGGGGATAAGTGCGGCTGTTGCGGCCGGGAGGCTGATAGTTCTGAGTTAAGACTCATTATTAGTGACAATGTTTCATCGGCCATCGCTGAAGGTGAGATAAAAAATGCACGTGATGCTCAAATAGACTTTTAATAGCACTTAAACTGTCAGTGAAAGGTCAAGCAATTGACCTACCAACTACACAAAATAGGAACTAAATGATAATGCAAATAGCCTATTACGTCAGATTTTCGTAGTGTGCCCAAACCCATCGCTTATTTAAAACCACCTCATTAAAACCAAACTGTAGTTTTCCGCTCGAAAATCCACTACATCATGCCAAAAAATTACAGTAATCGTCATGCTATTCATAAAATCGCAGCCATATCTCCACGTCAGTGTAGAACAATAATTTCAGAAAATAACTCGTCAGTAATAACTGAGCACAGTGCATTGTCTATGGTCCGCTGTTGTTCCCATGGAGTGTCTCAATTCCGGCATTTTGAGTTCACACAATACATTTCGACATTTGTGCAAATGAAAATGTTTTGAACGGGTTGAGTGAGAGTTATTTTTTAATGACACTAATTTAATTACCTACTAAGGGATCTTCTTTGAAGGTGCACGTAATGAGAGCATTTGAGTTAGATTGATAATTAATCATAATATCAATATTTGTATTTTGTAAATATTTTTTATAACAGTTTTCCTAAATATCCTTCAACCTAGACTACCTATTTGGTGTACCTTTAGCATGCATATATCATATATCTACTGGCTGTTGTATAAGTGCAGAATCCTTTTCCGACCACCATCTTTCACACAATCTTTCTTAGGTCTTCCCATACAGCCAATAACATTCCTATTCAAAACTTTTCACACGACAACTCCCTGCACCAAGTACCTATACAGAAATATAAAACAGGTAAGTATTTAGAGTTTCCATCCAAACCACAATAACTTACTTCCTACTTCTCAGACAATTACATCAAACAGCTGAGTCAGCAAAAAAAGCGCACACCCATCCTAAACATGACCGTGATACGTGCCGCAAACTAGGTCGTACACTACGTTACATTTGCTGATGTTATAACTCTGTAGTTTATAAACACATGCACATTGTTAGAAAAAAACGCTGTGTATTTATGTTTATATATTACTTTAAGCAGTTTGGCTACCGGTCAAGAACGAAGGCGTATATTTTGTTTCCACTGAAACGATGTGTAGCAAATTAGTATTAGATATGGCAGAATTATTAGTACCGCATTTTTCATAGAACTACTTTTGGGTTTTCCCACACATTATGTTATGTCGATATCATTATGTACTTATTATATTAATTATTATCTTTGTCGAGTTCCTTTTCGGTTTCTGGCAAAAAAAAAAATTGATGAAACAATCAACATCTGCTACTCCTTAGTTTCTTCTTTGGCCGTTACTTTGTAGTCATCATTGGGACAATATGCGAGCTCCATGTTCAGAGGTAAACAGACTGACTTGTACTATTGTAGACATCGCCACGCGTGTGCAGTGAGCGATATGCATGCATCCAAGACCACGAATTCGAATCTAGAATAACCTTGTATGATATCAATCTACGCGTCAACCATAGAGAGTGCCCCCATTAACTTTCAGGATCTTCAAGCTAATCTTCTAAATCTTAAAAACAAAGAAGCCATAAACAGTGAAAGGGTCGTTAGTTTCTTATCAGTTATCACCACATGGCCCAGTTCCGATGTTGACAAAGCATCTTACACTCGCGTGACAAACACTAACGTGACTAAACTAACTGCTGCAATTTCTTACTTAAAGCTAAACTCGCTTATGTTTAAATGCTTATTGTTTTACTCGCCCGCGCCGTAGGGATCTACAAGTATTTTAATAATTATCTGTCTTGGCAGACAAGGAAAGGACACTGTTTAGAACTTACTTTTTAAACATATCGGTTAGGCACGAGAATAACCATTATCGCGCCACCTGATTTAAGCTATAATATTTATACTTGAAGATAATTACTTAAAATAATTCTTTGATCACTCAAAACCATAGGAACTGGTTCTGGAGGATGTCACCTTCTCTACGAACTTAAAAATTGGTATTTTTCGAAAACAAACCCCAGTAATATTGTTGTGATACTGCCAGTGTGGAAATAGCCCTGCACACAATGGACGGTTGACAATGATCCGCGTGCATTAGCGGTGCCGGGCCGTGCCAGCCTGCGCGCGCGCCGATCTAGGGCTGCCCGAGTGCCCGCTCGTTAGCAAGTGGTTTAGAGTTCGATGAGTATAATATATTATAATAATAATAAAAAGGTGGGACATTTCCTGTGTGAAGTTTTTGCCCGTGATAGATGCAAATACATAAATATCTAGACTTTATGAATACCTAGGAAGGAATTAGTTATCATTCAGTGGACTGAAAGTATTGTGTAAAGTATAAAATGGCACTTCTTTGAATCCGCAAAATAATTCTACGAAATGCGTTAATTAATTCGAAAAGGTTATCTTTGTAACTTGGTATGGTCTATGTATTTTATAGAATAATTTATTTAAAGTCAATAATTTTTGAATATTTAATTTGGCAGGTACATCAAGCGACTAGCAGCCCTATAAAAACACAACTTAAGTAGGTGTTTGAGTATTTCTTTAGAAAAAATAACCTGCGCCATCGTCATTAAGACCCGTCTGTGACATTGGAGAGCACGAGGTTACGCAACGACACCGCGGCTTGGATATGGAGGATATGATGGGTGGCAGTGACAACACGGAAACCATGGGTAACCCGTGTCATTTATGTTTGACACTGATGCATACAAATACGCCAATGATGATGATGAACATTAGTCGAGCAGCTATGGCCCGGGTTGGACTAAGGCAGGCGAGGTAGGTTGTTAGCAAATACCTTTGAAAGTGAATAACTTATTATTGAAACTCAACACTTGTGCACACTAAAATCATACAGTTTAAGCAACATTGTTTTGAAGTGATAATAGAGGTAATCTGAAGGTTCAGACTTATTTCAGAAAAGTGTTGCCATATTTAAGTGTGTGGACCAACATCGTCATTGCGAAAGAGCAATCAGCCGTTTGAATCCAGAACGGATTAGGTATTGAAGTAGTGTATGGGACAGTTGATAATCGTCCCAAGGAATAAGTGGTTCTGTTTGATAGCTCTTAATTGCCACATCTTTCTGAATTCTGCTACCATTGAATTTACTTTCTAATGCTCCCAAAAAAAAACCTAATCTTCGCAGCGTGGCTAGCAGCTGGATGCGAGTAACTGATAATCGGCCGTCCTATACATTTGGATCCAAAAAGGATTAGGTATTGAAGTTTTTTAGAGGACAGTTGATAATCCTAGATATCGCGGTTCGTCCCACAGAGTAAGTGGTTTACTTTGAAAGTCTCTTTAATGCTACATCTTTCTGAATTCTGCTACATGCAATTGAATTTACTTGGCGCGGCTGGCAGCAGCTGGATGAGAGTAATAATAAATTTCATTATTGGCATAAAAACAGATTACAGAAAAATGTGAGACCCTGGCTCCAAAGCTAGGTTGGAGTAACTGTATTTCAGGAGTTACTGATAGTAGAGACGAGTAGCATGCGACTGGAGAGGTCTATGTCCAGCAGAGAACTGCTACAAGATCATGATGATGGTTATTTTCACAAAAGGTATCTTGTTATTTATTAAATAACTTGATACTACACCCATTGTATACACAAAGTAATGAACAGAACCAAGTTAACTGCAGAATCGTGATAGGTTAAACTATTTTCTAATTGGCCAGATCATGTTTGTTATTCGAAAGTTATAATAACTACATGTAGTTAAGTTACTAACGAACCTACGCTAACTTCGTATTGAACTTGGGTACTTTGGGCAGCTCAGCTCATCGTATTTGCAATAGACGTTAATTGTCGAGAAGGCAGTGTTTGATATCTACTCTGGGCAAGAGCCAGTATAATATATATTTCACTAACTTCATCACTACATAATATAAAACAAAGTCGCTATTTTTGTCTGATTGTTTGTCTGTATGCTTAAATCTTTAAAACTACGCAACGGATTTTGATGCGGTTTTTTTTATTAGATAGAGTGATTCAAGAGGAAGGTTTATGTGTATAATTTGTCGACATATTTTGCGGGCGAAGCCACGGGCGGAAGCTAGTCGTTAATAAACGCATTGCTTGAGAACGTCTGGACCGATTTCGCTAGATACTTTTTTGTTTTAAAATGTTCGTAACAAATAGACCGAATAAAGTATTGGAAAAAATCTCCAATAAAAAGAAAACGGAAAGGGCATTTTCTATTATAATTTTGAATGGAATTATTGAAAGGATGAGCAAGGTCGGTGGGGTCAGCTAGTTAATAATAATTACAGCAGGTAACATTTAACTCCAGAGCAGTAAGCACCCATACATAATGGTCATGCATACTTCTCATGGGGATAGGCAGACACTACAGTACCTGCGCCACCAGCTACGATTTTGACATACTCCTTTTGCTTTGTTTACGTTGATATCAGTTCACACACGCTTGCCAGTTCTGAGTACCCACCTGACCTTTATGAGGAAATTCAACAATAAGGTCACCATTATGTCCTCCCCGCGTCCTCTCCCGGCGTCACATCTGCCTTCTAATACCTAGCGCTGGCAGTATTCTGATGTAATTTCGGGGTCTAATACACAGTTTCCTAATGACATAGCTAACGTAGAGTTAAGCTATGACTACACACAAATCATGCAATCCGCCGTTTTCATGACTGATTGAATATTAAAAGATTAAATGATGGTTTACCTACCTACATTTTCTCGATGAGTTTTATTCCATTCTGTGAGACAGGGACAAGTATAACCCCATCCTACGCGGGCAAGGGGCCTACGACGGGCTCAGGGGAGAAATCTTATTCCAAAAGAAATTGCTCATCAATAATAGTAAATCTTCTAGAAGTCTTGATAGATTTAATAAATCACAAAAATCGTCTTTATTTCTTTTATTTATTGCTGGCCTAGATATAGAAAATAATGAGAAACTATTATAATAATTGTTTACAGGTCCATGACCATCCTTGAATACCAGTCCTTTATTTAATACGCTATCTAATTAAAACCATAAATAATAATAGTCTGTAAAGAGTTAATTAGCTTTGTTATTTTTCATAGAAAAATGAGTAGATTATCTATGGTCTGGGAAATTATTATGGTTATTATTATAGTTTTCTTTATTGTTAACTAGCTGACCCGACAGACGTTGTCCTGTCTTAACTGTGATACCTACCCTACCTACCTACCTACCCTACCTACCCTAGCTACCTACCCTATCTACCCACCCTACCTACCTACACTACCTACCCTACCCTACCTACCTACCTACCCTACCTACCTACCCTACCTACCTACCCTACCTACCTACCTACCTACCCTACCTACCTACCTACCCTACCTACCTACCTACCTACCCTACCTACCCTACCTACCCACCCTACCTACTCACCCTACCTACCCTACCTACCTACCCTACCTACCTACCCTACCTAAAAATAAATAAAAAAAATGTATTCTGCTATTCAGGGCGGAGACAAATCCAACGAAACAAAAACCATGAAAATTGGTCCAGCAGATCTCGAGTTATAATGGAGGGAACAAACCCGACTTTCTTTTATATATATAGATGATAGTCAAGGTTTATTTTATACCTTTGAGTGTTGTGGCTTCAGGAAATTACACAATGACTTATGAAGTGTCAACCAACATGAATGTATATTGATCTAATGTTGTGAGGAAAGATGGTATTTTTCTGCATAAATATTATAAGTATAGACAATAGCACTATGATCCTTAGAAAACAACGCTCTTTTTCACTTGTCGTCGGTGTTTTTTTCTGAAGAGTGTGTGGTAAAGGACTTTTCAACAACATACATATATGTACCTATGTATACACAATGTATCGTGTTACAGTTACGGCACTCACTTTGTTACAGGAGACACAATTTGTTTATGGTTTAATAAACGATTAACGAAATCTAAATATTAAGTATAAAATTAATAATAACAGACTAATATGTACAAAATGTGCAAAATTTGTCTCCAACCCCGTATTCAAGATTCATTGATTTACGTAACACGTGCAAATTTGGGTCACATATCAAAATCAAAAGTCATTTATTCAAATTAGGCTGAAGATCAGCACTTTTTGAAGGTCAAAGTTACATAAGACAGTCCCCCAAAAACGCCCACCCTCCACCACTTCCTAGTGCTTTAGCTGGGAAGAAGAAGTGGCGCAACAAACTCCCCAGCAGAAATATATCTACCTTTCAACTGAATCGGGCCATTAGATTCGTAGCAAATAAGCTATAACAGACGAACAGACAGACAGACATACGATGACATCGATGATACAGTGATCGTATAAGGGTTACGTTTTTTCATTTGGAAATACGGTACCCTACAAAATCGTCAATTGTTTTATTGAACAAAGTTGTTCAACTGATAATCGCCTCACGACCATCCAATGTGGTTAACACCCGCCTGTAATGACATGGCCCATTCTATACACGTGGCATAACACATGATCAAAACCTCATAAGTACAGAATGGGGCTCTATAAATCATTCTACGTCTTACCACAACGCCCCATCCTCGTGCATAGCTATGCTAATCACGTATTACAACCATAGCTAATACATAGCCGCACATAACGTACGTACTGATGTATTGTTGTACATAAATATGGCGTAGCAGTGACTTAGAAATAGGTCCTGTGTCGAGAAAAATAAATACTTAGGTACTTACACTTTTTCTTCACAGACTTCGTCTTCTGTATATTTTTTGAGAAATGAAAGAGTTAATATTCTATTATACTGTGCGTTTCACTAAGTTCTCGGGTGTCCACATTAAACATTTTGGAGGTAGGGATAGTGGTAATGACCTAATGAATTGTAGGTTCTGGGTTCGAATCCAGCCAGGCGCTCTATCTCTTCATGACTACTGTTCTCAAAACGGTAAAGTAAAACATCGTGAGAAAACTGGCATGTCCTAGATGTAAACATTCGAAGACATGTGACATCTACCAACCGGCACTGGGCCGTGTGGTAGATTACAGCCCACTGCCCCTCACTGAAGGGAGGCCTGTGTCCCAGCAGTGGGAACATTCTAGGCTCAATCCTCCCTTCTCTGTATAAGAAGAGATCTTTGCCCTGCTGTGGGACAGTAATATGCTGGTATATTTTATATGTCAACTATAAACCGCTCGACGACATAGGAGTACCAACAAGGTGACCGATCTTGACCACTACCTACATATTTAAAGGTCTGCACCGTACGGGAACTAGCGTTAAATAATTCAACGACACGCTGTGTGAACACGCTGAATAACATGCATGATGTTTATGAAATGTATTTTGAGATTTAGGAAGTGAAAATGTTGTATATTTAATGGTACTAAGACGGCTTATGGCAAATAAATGCCCTGTAAATGTCGTTACGTACGGTGACATAAGAGAAGAAATCCGCCGTAAAAAATGTAGTTTCCAATTCTCTGACAATCTCGAAACATCATGAAAGAATGTGGGAAAGTGAACAAGGACTCGGTTGTGTGTCGCAATGTGAACAAGGTCTCGGTTGTGTGTCGCAGTGTGACCGATTCAATTCCATATTTCCCTTGGGTAGGTGGTCTAACAACTCTATTCTTTACCTAACGGCATAACCCCGCCTATCGTGACTAAACAAACAACAATAAACATCCATTTATTCAAACAGTGAGTGTACCTACATGCGCAGGAGTTTCTCTGGCCTCGCTCGAACTGCGTGTCAGAGGTCGGCTAACAGTTCTTTAATTCGCTATACCATTGCGCCGGCGACGCTCGCTATTATCGTAATGATGGACTGTTGTTTGTGCGTTGAAAAGGGCTGGCGCTGTCTTTTGTTTTGTTATTGATGACCTGAATGATGCAAAACGATTTTGGAGTGAAGAAAAGTCACAAAAAAAAGTTAATTATGGTACAGCAGTTTTTCTGAAGCAACTGACTAACTCCAACATCTGAAGGAGACGAAAAGAAAGATTTTATTTAGCAGAACTGTCTCCGGAGACCATGAAAATTTAAGATGAATACATTTAATAACTTGAATTGAATTACAAAACCATTAAACAAAGGCACATAATTATTCTCTCTCACATAAGCGAACAGAAAACATGTGAAAGGTAAATAGTTACTATCAAAGACATGATAATGTGACAAAAGACAATCGTGGACGACTATCCTGGCTGTATGGCGTATAAGGGTAATTTTCACCAATGAAACTGAACGCGATTAGCACATCTAAAACGAGTTCAAGAGCTCTGCGTTAGTATTCCATCGAGTTCCCAAGATCATTACACTGACAGCTCTTAAACGTAGTTTATGCGCTGAACGAGTTCAGTTTCAATGGTGAAATTCGCCCTAAGTCTGCGACCGGTTGTCGGGATCGACGCTGTTTGTATGATACTACATATATTCACAGGTCACACTGACCTGTAGTGCAATAACAAAGGATTTTATCTTAAATGAAATCAACAGCATCTATTGTATACATTGCTTAGTGTAAATAACATCTAACTAAAGAGGTTTATCAGCGCCAGCAATCTTAAGGGAACCTTTTAGTCTTGCAAGTCATGCAGAATGATCCATGATGTCATTGCTATTAGTATGTACATAGGCTTTTTTATTTTAATAATATTTTCTTATTTGTCTATTTCATCAAAAGTCGTAACATAAAAACGATGACAACGGCCTTTTAACAACAGGTCAAAAGAATATATTAACACCCTCATAACTAGGCAGTGCTTTTTTTTTTAATCCGACTCCAACATATTTGGGAAAAGGCTAGGCAGATTATGATGATGAACTAGGCATTTTTTTCTACCGCTAGTCAGTAAGAGTCTGACCTGACACTCCCTTCCGCTCCACCCAGAGCTGGGAAATCATCCAATGGATGCTAATTGGATGATTTCCCAGCCTTAAAAAAAAAATCTTATGCCGGTCGAATCCAAGTGTTCTGCTGCAGGAGATAACATTTGCTGCCCTAATCAGCACAACGCCACGGGGTAAACGGACAGGCAATAGGAGTTACGATCATAATAAGAATAACGTTCGTCTGTCAGTCTAGTGGTCGCAAGGACTACTGCTGAACATAAGGTCAAGGGTTCGATTCGTGGGTTTGGGAAAGAGTTATAGGATTGTTCCAACTGGAATTTCTCTATAGCGGGCTGCTATTTGCGAACTGGATTTGTGCCCGGTTGATGGAAATAGGCAAGATATAGTTGGGAAAAGGCTAAGCAGGCACATTTTGATGGTAATAGGCACACACCCAATTACATGGGACTTAAACATAACTGGTTAAATGAAGGTCGTCTTTAGACACACCTTATACGGGGTATACAGGCGTGAATGTTATATGTAACACGAATCTTGAACGAAACTCTTGGAAAAGAACGCAATATTTTCCCTCTCAAATCGGCAGTGGCGTGGAAGTTTTCTGAATCAATCTAAATCATTGTAAGGTTTCTCGGTAATATTCAACTCCTACGCAAGTTTGAGCCAACAATGGCGGCCCACTGAGCCAGTTTTTTTCAATGAACGAAGTTTTTTCCATCAATCACCCCTTTCAAAGTTAAATTACTCTGCCTCACTAAGTGTCGAACTATTAACTATGGGGCTGCGAGCTCCTAAGCTCTGTTATCTATGGGTATACGTTAGTGTAGTCTACGAGATTTACGATAATCCAAAAGGGGTGATTGGAAGACATTTTGACGGTAGGAATTTTGGGACTGCATCTTGGGAATAGCGAATAAATATCTGAAGTATTGTTCATGATTTGAATAAAGATCACGTGTCATACATATCCAAACTAATATACCATTAATGAAGTAAGGTAGCCTTCTACTTGCAAGTACGTACTCTTTCCTCCTACATGAAAACAATGGGCACTTAGCTACATTTAAAATAAAGTGATACGAGATGAAACTTGTGTATTGAAAGTTAGAAAGAACAAACACCCAACAGCGATAAATGATCGACACGCGTCGCATGAGTCCTCTTGCTTTTACCCAACAACTATGCTATGCGAGTAGTGATCGCTTACTCAAATATGTACATATATTTTATTCATTCGCTGCGCGTAGATATCAGCATAAAATTGATACAATAGACATATGTACGGTATTTGCTCGTACATAGTTTTTAAAATCTACCAGCAATAATGTGCAGTTGAAAGGTGAACAAGTCAGGCAGGACAGGGTTACCTATAGGTATGCTAATTTAGTTAGTAGCTTTGTTCAGACTGAAAATAAATTCTTAGGAGTAAATCTCTCAGAAATATGTGAGGAGTATTTTTATGGGTTGGCTTCTAAGGTCAATATAATGTAGGTATGTACAATCTAGATGTCAATACGTACGTATTTTATTGCAGCGAACAGTGTTTGATTTATGTTGTAAAGTATTCAGAATGTTTTGAATGATTTTACGACTATAGACGACTTTATGAGACATCTCAGAGTGCACTCAGTAAAGACTGAAGTACAGGCAAGCCCCGACTCTCGTATTTAAACACGATGCCAGCACATAGATCTAAGTACGATAAACCAGGTCGAAAACTGATTTGTAACAGTTCCGTTTTCCGTCCAACATATTACTAGCATTTAGAACATTTAGCAGCCGAAGGATGCATACAAACTTAACCCCATGCCCTTGAAAGCCTATCGGCGCCATGGTTACTAACTGCCGACGATTTTCCACCACACCCAGCGATGCATGCGAGTCAATGACCTACTCTGACAACACTTTCATTTCACCTCAAATCCATTGCCGTCCACATTCGCATGACGAACTACCAGCTTCATACCCACCCGTCAACAGACGTGAAACATTGTGATGTTTCAATTATAAGAGGGGAGAGCGAAGTGGGGGGTGCGTTGACATTCTTTTGCGCCCGCGCATTGGTAAGCGGTCGTCGTTCATCGCGAGGCTGTTTTTTGACATTGACAATGCACTGATAAAAAGGTTTTATTGTATTTTTATGGAGGCTGAAGGTTATTCGTGCACGCGTGTGCAATAAAACTGCGGTGCGGTATGTGCGAAATATACATAATGGCAATTTTAATGTTTTTGTTAAACTAGACAAAATACGTTCTCAGTTTCTAATCATCAAGCCAAAAGACATATAGCTGACCAAGACCGAGTGACTAAAGTCAAAAAACCATCTTCCCAGCAGTTGCCGTCAGGAGCCAAATATACCTACATACATAGATGTGGTATGGTACACCAAATGTTTATGATAGTCCGTTTTTCGCCATCTCGCACACAAACCCAAATTTTCTAGGAAAACTGCGGCAACTATTCTCGAGAATTCGCCAGACACTTGTCACCAAAAAATACCTGACACCCATCAATTAAAATTGACAGCTAATCATCATAGCTTTATCACAAATTACCAATATGTTGGAGGCACGCGATTGGTCGGTGCGGCGACGTAATCGCGTGCGCATGTAATCACAACTTTTCAATTAATTGCCGCCAACACGCTTCCTGTTATGCAAAACTTTCATGAAACAAACCAATTGAATTCACTGTAAACGGGTGAAAAAATACTGACGAGATTTTTATTGTGACGACGAAGTGAAAGTAAGTTGGATGGCGGGACACTTTGAGTAAAAGAATGATTTTGTCTCACTAAGAAGTATTCACATTCAGCGTTCAAACAGTCTAGAATAAGCACATACAGTAGCGATCACTTTAATTATAAAGCTAGACTTTGAACCCCAAATTAAAATGGTTCCAAAGTAAAGTACTCTTCAGTTTTTGCCAGAATGATCTTATATACCTACTTACACAATCGTATGACTAAAAAAAACCTATTGAAGTATTGACGTAGTCACGAGGAAAAAACCAAGTAGGATCTTAATTTAGTTGGTAAGCCAAGTCACAATCATTGGCGTATTTTATTCCTAACACCTTGTGGCATTCTTTACTGCCTTCGATCGCTTTGGAACTTTCTTGAAAACATTTTCAGATCAACCACCTAACATACAACTCACTGGGTACCTACTTAACGTACGAAAACTCAAATTGGCAAGTAAACCCATAAACTGGACTGTCCCTTGGCTGGGTACGGTCAACTGGGTGAGTAGTAACACTTGAACCACGAGAATAACCCTTACTGCAACGACATAAAGGCGCTGCCAATGTCGAACTGTTTCCATGGACGTGCGGCTGACTGTACTACTTGGCCTAGCGGTTATTCAAGTTCAAGGCGAATGCTTGCCAAACTGGTTCTACTCTACCTCCCTTTCACTCGTGCGAAGAAAGAGACGCCGCATGTTTAGATACCACTTTAGAATGTTTTGAACTAACTCGTAGTAATTTGATGTAAAATCTTCAGTATCTTGGACCGGTCTATACAGAGTTGATGGAAATTAATTTGCTTGGTAGTGACAGATAGACTTATTGAATGAAGCTGACAACCTGGACAGAACTGTTATTTGATACCAAATTACCTAACTGCTATTGAATTATACTCTGGCCTTCTAAATTCTAGCCCAGGAATATGATTGAAAAGATTTGGTCAAACGTGAACCGTTTTCTGTTTAAATAGAATCGTCAAAATGCCTTATAAGTAAAAACTTTTCCGCATGATAAGCCATTTATGTACCATTTCTCTCAATTGACTACCTGCAAGACGTTAAACGGCTACGTAATTATTAAATAATGTGCTAGATGTGTGGTCTTTCGAGAAAAAGTTGGCTATGTAATTATCGAAACCAGAAATGAGGCCCGATTTTCCGAATTCTGTTCATACTTGATTGAGAGAACAGTGGGATACTTCACACAGTACCAAGAAAAGTGTACGAAGGTGATAGGATTGGCAGAAGCATCATGTATATGTCTGACAACTCCCAGGTCAATAAATGGATACAAATTACAAAGTATTTATTAATTACAAAGATGGACTTAATGCCATAGGTATTCTGTACCAGTGAAAGGGTAATGAATTTCCCAAATAGGAGAGCATGTGCAGTAGCAGACTATAAAAACCTCAAAGTGTGAAAATAAAATTAGGTAGCTATACCGGCTAGCTGTTTGCTCCACCATGTTGGTTTTAACAGTCAGACGCCAGTTCTTTTGTATTCCCCCGTGGGGAAGATCCACTTCCAACATCAGGTAAAAACACGTGCTATTATCAGAACAATACAATAAAAAATACTATAAATAAATTTGTGAACCTAACAAAGCAGAAATTATTAAACTTAATATTTACATACCTAAAACATTATTAATAACTATGTACAGAGCACATCATGTTACCACAATCTGTCAAATTTATTTGTTAGTATTTCAACTTTATTGCAAAGACATAAGGTTCATTTTTAATTGAGAAAATTTGACAGTTTGGGATAGCTTGATGTGCTGGCGTCTGTACAAGTATATAACAGGAGGGAAAAAAATAAAATAAATCAAAGGGCATCAAAAAATTCGTCCACATCGCTGTAAACAGGAAAAGTTCCCAAAAGGCTGGCAGCATTGCCACGTTGTATGGCAATGCTGATTCTTTGACCGAAAAATAGGCCAGCCCTCTGGTCACGTGAAGAGTCGACCAATCGCTTGGCGATGTCTCGAAAAACATAGTGGGTACTCGGACCCCATGGCCCTAGTGTTTCAACCCCAAACGGCTCGAATATATAACTTTCAATAAGGTTGTTATACTTGCGCCGTAATAATAATATTAATAATATAAGTTTCTACTTACTTAGTCAGTTTCTAAAATCTGTAAACGCCAAATTTCTCAGTGTATCTGTGAACCTCTAAAGATGTTGAACTCCTAAAAAACCGATTCCGTTGGCTTGTAAGCGCGGTGGCGCGGTGGGCGCGAGAGAAAGTGCTTCCATTCGTGTCTATTGTAATTTCGACCGCTTTTTCATAAAAATGCTCATCGAGGTAAAAGTTTTTGAAGGTATTTTTTAATTTCGCTATCTCTAGCGAGAAACAATTTTTTGTTTGTTCGGACGCAAATATTTATTTTTCAATTGTTATTTTTATCTTCCGTTTATGTAGTTAATTTTATTTTTGAGATTATCAAATACACTTTATACACTTCAATATGGAACAAGTGGAACAAAGACACACTTCTTCTGCACAATTAGATACAACAACAGAAAGTGTGCCTAAAGTATTACTTTTCCAATAGTTAGCTATTAAAAGCTGTTACCAAAAAGTTTGGCCCCAAAATATACCTACGAAAACTCTTTGAACCATGAACTTTTATTACAAAGCCTACTTTTACCAAGTGAGAGGTATCAGGCGGCGACCGTGAAATCAATTATCGCAAAAAAGCAAAAAAGAATAAATTCTATATAAAAAAGTACTAACCACGTAACCCAAATTCGCCGGATTGCGGTCAGCCACAGCAATGCAACTCTCAATTACTAAATGCGATTCTGTACTGTACAGCTAGTGCATTAAGCAACAAATTCGTTTGTGCCAACTCCAATTTGCGACTCGTATGAAATTTCAGACGCATCAGCGTTTTGGAGACTAAACATATTGCATTCAGACAGACTGGGGCTTTATTTGTTTAGCGGTAAGGTATGATCTCGATTGTGATGCTGGCCCATTGGGTCGTACTACCGGAAGTGACTTATTGAGCGGACAACACGTCGTCGCGACGAATCGTCTTCCGGTGGTCAATGTCGTCGGCTGTGGACTACTCGAGTGGTGCGAGACTCACGTTTGTGTGGCGACGTCATGTTGCTACAACGTAGGCAAAATAACAGAAGACTCACCCAGAAACTTGGATTATTGGGAGATTGGAATTTAGTATAAATACCTGAATGTTACCCTTGCAGCGATGAGGTGAAATATACCTAATTTCACGTGACAATTGCTGGATTTTTAACCACGACATCTACTTAGTACATCCTATTTGAGAATGTATAATGCGAAATGTGAAATTTTGAAATGCTGAAGAAATGAAATATTCGGTAATATTTAGAGATAGCCTTAGATTAAAAATACATAGAAGATGTCGTGTGGAGACATTCTAAAAAGCACCTTTTGACAATTCATTGCAATTAACATTGTCAAAAAGCACCTTTTTAGATTTTTGAGTAGTCTAACAATAGCACTAGAGTAAAGTCTTGCTCCGTCTTGAACGATTTAAAAATGCATACGTATCTGTTTGAGATGTCCAGTGTTAAGTCCTCGCATGGTTCACTTAGACCTTCTGTATATATTTAACTTACTGGTTCGTAGTAGGTACTTGACTATAGCGAGTACATCGTACGAACTCTCCGGGTTGTGGCTGTGGGTCATCAGATTTAATTTGTGGGTTTATTCGCTTGGAGGCGCGTCTGAAGCCGATTTACTAGGCATGTCGCGTTTGGCAAACTTGTGTGTCATTGTGCGGATCGTTCTGGCTATTTTAATGGCATTACAGCCATGAAATTTAAAGGTTAGCCGAGGTTTTTCACAGTAGGTAGTATTGTTTTAAACCGTATTGTAAATGTGTCAGTAGATTAATTTAGTAAAATCATCAAATTCAAAATGTATTATCATCCATCTATCGACCGTCGAACATCCTCCTTAAATTAAATAATTGCAATAATCATCTCACGACAGGCATAGGAAGCACCACATAACCTAAGTCTAAGCCAGAAATTACCAAAAAATATGGAATCATTAGCAAGTATTAAGTATTTTATCGACAATTTTTTGGCAAAATTATGTCCAATTAAGGATAAAACTCGAAAAATTAATCAGCACAAAATAAAAGAGACAACTAGAACACAAAACCTCACCAGAACCGGTTCCTCAATGATAGCCCAACAACCTACCTATAGGACAAGCTTTAAGAGGAGGCCCCTAAAGCAAATTGCCTATTTAGCGTGACGTCATCATTGAGGTCATTAACCCGTATCCCATGGACGACCTCAAAAGAACATAGGTGACCCTGATGATTCTGTCAAAATGACAATAAAATTGTCCACCATTTTGCAATTAACGGTAGATCCGTTTAGATTGCACTTAGAATGTGCATTTGACATTTGTATCTTGGAAAACTACCTTTTGACTATTATGGGTGTGCTAATGGTCGGTAATTTTGGGGTTAGAGGGTACAATCGTGATCGCGTTAGCTTCTATTTTGACGTACATTAAATAAACAATACAATACATCGTTTCTCGGGAAGTACAAAGTTTACATGATGATCATATAAATCAACTTCACAAAAAATACCTGATAATAGCCATTGCTTATTGTACCTAAGATTTTTTCTTACATATTTTTTGTTATCCTAATTTTCAATACCTTTTTCTGTTTTTCCCCCTTACCTGTGAATGATATAGTGGTTGGTTCTACAGTCCATACATAAATATATAAATATTATATTTATATTTGCTTGAGGTTTGTGAGAGATACGCTTTGACTCACGGCCTCTTGTACAACGTGAAGAAGAGTGTGTTCATGGTGTTTGGGGTTACTGCAAAGGGTCACAGCGCAGTGCCGCTGGTGTACCTATATGGTGTTGCTCTAAACAGAGTGCCTTATTTTAAATACCTTGGACACATAGTAGCCGAGGATCTTCATGATGACCAGGACATAGAACGGGAACGACGAGCGTTGTCGGTCCGATGTAATATGTTGGCCCGTAGGTTCGCAAGATGTACGCGACCGGTCAAAATCACCCTTTTCAAGGCTTATTGCCAGTCGTTTTACACATGCAGCCTGCGGGTCGGGCATACGCAGAGGGCCTACAACGCTCTTCGTGTTCAGTACAACAACGCCTTCAGGGTGTTATTGGGGCTACCGCGATTCTGTAGCGCGTCAGCCATGTTTGCTGAATCGAATACCAGTAGCTTTTCAGCAATCATGCGGAAAAGAACGGCATCATTGTTACACAGGATTCGCGGGAGTGCCAATGGCATCCTGAGGGTGATTGGGGATAGGATGGACGGCGTTTTCCTGAGGTATTGGACCCGTATGCATCTCTACGGGTCTGATACTGCAGGAAAATACATGAATTAAGATTTTATTTTTATGTTGTTTTTAATTAAATGTAGATACTAACATAGTTACGTAAGTTGTATTACTAACAAAGATCTATGGAGCAAGTCTCCGAAATAAACGTTTTTATTATTATTATCAGAATTGTCTTACTTGAATAAAGCTGAAACCCCTCAAACGGTAGATTTTTGTCCGCCTCACAATACATTCTACAACGTTCTAAGAGGTAAACTTCTCGCAAATTCTAGAGCCTTCTAGGACACTTAAGTCTCGACTTCCTCGTTTATTTATAAAGGATCTCAGGAAAGGAACAATACAACTTACATCAATAATTAAAGTATTTAAAGTTAGATTTCCGTATTCCGCGAATTAATTTATTCTGAACAAATGTCTGTTTGTTACTCTTCAGTCAAATACAAATATTGCTTGAACGTAAATAAACGCAGTGCAGTGGAAAAGATATCAACGAGCGCGCCTTTATTTTTTTAATACAAATTATTTTATTTTGTTTGTGAATTGTTTTCGACTGGAGTTATTGTAATAAGTTTTTTAACAAACCCAGCTTTATTGGTGTTAATGGTAATCTAAACGAAAAAGATCTACTGTAGTGGAATTTTTGAACATAGTTTTTCCGTCGTCAAAATTCTTATGATATGATCACAAATCGTCATAAGATAATTTTACCCACTACCCTAACTTAGTCTGGAACAAGAACTCTTTTGTTTTGATAAGAAGTGATAACACAAGGTGCCGACCAAACTTCTTGGAGTCGAAATACTTTCTCGTGCGTCTTGTCTATAAATACTATAATTACTAGGGCACTATCAACCAAAAAATATCAGACTACCGCGGATACCATACATTTTGGGGCTTTGAACACTTATTTAATATTCACAAAAGAAGGCGGACAAAAAACACGGCAGTTCAACGAACACAACTCAGCCGCTATTCATTCCACGATCACGTACCATAGACCATTGTCTATGGCTTTTGTGATGCAAACACACCGTTGTTTAGTGCGGCCAACATCGCTAATTATAGAATCTTCGCGTCTGTTATGTGGGGTAGATTTAGATTTATGTATAGAACCTTCGTCAAAAAACACGGAATTACACATCTTTATTTTTTTATGAGAAGTTCAGCTATTTGCCCAGGAATAATATTATTATTATTTGATTTAGATCCGATTTTCAATCGCCTTATTACGTATATGTGAATAATAAAAATGGAGGTTTGATAAATTTTCTATGTAAAAGCTGCCAAACTGCCACTGCATTGTTACCTACTCATTTTTTATTTTAAGATTACAGTAATTGAACCAGTTATTTATATTTTTCAAATTCAAAGTAGAATCATTAATTATTTCAAATTTAATTAATAAGCACGTGAAACGCAAAAAAAAATGAATTGATTCTAGTTGCCACTTCCCAAAGGTGGTTTTGTAAAGAGTAGAATGGGCAAAAATTCCAGCTTTACTCCTTTAAAATGTTTTGTTTACATTAATGTAATCAAGGTATCTCCGACTACCCAAACCAGACTGTCTAGGTATCACTTATATCAAACGAATAAATTGTCTATTTTGCTTCGTCTAATTATATATAAATTAGATTAGGTTTTATTTTATAAAATTCATTAAGACCTGTTCTTATTTCTATAAAATATAAAAAAACGGTTTTACGTTTCCGAAGACAACGGTTTCGATAAAAGTTGCTAAGTAGGTTGCCTATCGCGACAAAATATCTCCGGCATTTACCGTTACCTTCGAATCTTGTAATAATTTACAGTTTTTAATCCAAAGAAACGTGTGCATGTAATAATAGTTGCGCGGTAGTTTTGAAAATTATGGAAAACTATACAGTACAAAGAGTTTAAAAAAGTTTTTAAAAGTTGCGTTGTAAATTAAGACTAAGTCAATCTGCTCTACAGTGTGTTTCAATTTCGCAAGTAAGGTGTGTTGTTAATATTTTGTAAATAATTTTGTAAATTCTGACCTGATAAGTGCCTCGTGTCGATCTGTGCTGCGGCTGCAACAGCCAGCAACAGGAGGCAGAACGCCTCCCAGGCGCTCCGCATCTTCACTTCACCTCAAACCACATCAACACTATAAAACACTCACAATAATATTATTAATAAAAATTGGGCACTCGCGTTATTACTTTATATTAGTTTAGTGGGACGTGAAGAAAGTTAAGTTCGGGTTGGAAAGTTTTGGTGACGTGTCGTTGCGCACCTCGCGATGACAGACGTGTGCTCGGTCCGGGTGCGGGCTGGTGACTGGCGCCGCCGGCCGGCTACCACTCGCTCGACACGGGGTGGCAAGCTCCACGACACTAAATTGCACAAAAGGTGTATTTTTCACGCGAGTTTGCGTAAATATTGCATTTTTAACTTTGCATTGTTATGTCGGGGTTGCTTAAAAGTTGCATAGAGGTTATTGGTTAAGAATTAAACAGTTGCATTAGTCGCATACACACTCGCTTAAGTTATGAAACTTGACTTTTTAAACACCAACTATTATAAATAAACAAAAAAAAACTTAAATTTCAGCTGCCTTCAAAATTACTTTGCCTATGCATCGTATTTTGTTTAAAACTTTCAAAAATCACTTTATAATTTATATGATATATTCTTACTTAGCAAATGAACAAATGAAATCTAAAAAATCGTTCCCACCTACAAACCATTATAAAATTGACCATACTAACCGCGAAAAGAAACACCCGCTTATAAATCACCCTGAGTCGCGCGACTATTTCTAAGTTAGCAACACCACGACTCGCACAGGTGGTCGCAGGCTCGCAGGGATGCAGGTAGGCGGTAGCGAGTAAACAGACTCGCAGCACTGCCGGCTGCCCTCAGGAACCTTACACCAGGGATGTAGAACCCATGGGCCCGCGAGTCACGCCTGACATTTGCGAAGGAAACTCTAGAACAGTTTTGGATGATTTTCCACCAGCGCTGCGCCGTCGTTTCCAAATAATTACTTGAGCATTTTAATTTATATTCCATTAAATATATGAAGTTTTGTAACTACTGATATACAGCCTCAAGATGATTATGCATCGACAAGAATTAATTTAACTGTCTACAGTGACTTTTGCAGCTAAACATTGATACAATATTATGGAACACAAATTGTAGACGATCAAATGAATTATTGTAGAGAAGACCTACCTGGAATAATAGTTTTTATGGTCTATATGGTGCTTAGATGAAAAGGTGCCCCATCTCTGCAGTAGAACAACGGGTGTTGCGTGCCCGCTTAGGAAGCATTGTTAAGATAACGATACGTTAAGATAACGGTTGAGGGCGATCATAAACCTTTACAGCTGTTTATAGTTTCTCTGAAAAAACAATAGACGTGTGTCTTTGATTGCTTCAGGTGAGATATGACTGATGGTACACACCGTACAGTCACGAGCACTAATATTTATACACTGAGCAACATTAAAAAGTGATTTTCTCCTTCTGCATTTATTGGAATTTTATGTCGTTACGGATTTAGTATTTGGGAACCCATACTAATATGAAATATTATCACAAAGTTATTGTTATTCCACGAGAAAATCGCCTCTGAATGTTTCCAAGTGTAAACATATTGGTGCTTGTGACTGTACACATGCCGACTGCCTGTGGACTGTGTCATCCTTAACAGAGATGCTGTATAGTTTGCGTTTTTCGGGTCGTAGCGAGACTGCTACTACAAAATAATTATGCAACTTTATTATAATTAGGAACATCAATGGTTTTTTTTTGTGAATAATGTTAGTTTAATTACGTAACTATATATTGTTTTAATTATCCATCGATAATGCCTGTCAGTAGCTGCCAGCTAAAACCAGCCAGCATCCAATGAAAGATTTAGCAACATCTCGAATTCACTTTGTTTTTTTTTAACTCTGCCAAACTTTCCTAAGCTTCTCGCATGCGGCATCAGTTGAGATGATAATGTCACTGATAGTGTACAAACACGACTACAGCCCTGCGCGTGCATATTCCCTTTTATTATCAAGACAAGATGACTATTGTAATAAACTGAGAATCTAATACTTGTGATCTTGGACGCTGTGGAAGAACCATAATATATGTGTAGGTAACAGGGTGAAGCAGAAATAAGTAATTCATTTTCCAAATAGAGTCATTAGATACTTCTTTGAACAGCAGGGTTTTTTTTTGTAAATCTAGATAGCCTGTCTTGTATTACTTACAAATACTTATAAGCCTTTCAAAGTTGTGAACAAGTTAACATCCTTTTATTATTATTTTTGAATGACCTATTAAAATTTTTACAGGACAATGTCGGTGGTCAGCTAGTACTTCTATAAAAAGTACCAAACAAGATTTGAATTAGCCTCATGCAAAGAAAATGCATAGGTAATAAATACAAAGTAGGTACCTAGTTGGTAGAACAAAAATTAAAAAGACTATAGAAACATACAAAAAAAAAACAAAAGAAAACTCCGAAAAAAATTATAAACGTAAGTAGTAATAAGTTAATGGGCAAATACATGGATAGGCAACACAGAAAAATAGGCATCAACAAAACTCCTCGATCACGAATTCACGACTTTTGTTATGTTCTACGCA
This sequence comes from Hyppa rectilinea, assembly GCA_951799385.1. Lineage (NCBI taxonomy): Eukaryota > Metazoa > Arthropoda > Insecta > Lepidoptera > Noctuidae > Hyppa > Hyppa rectilinea. Next base: position 720,868 of record OX637317.1, read on the forward strand.
AACGTTAGTTACTGACGACGCATCGTCATGACTTCTTTAACGATCAGTAATTACAACGTTGAACACAGTAGGTACCTAATGTACGATATTCACAAAAACTGGTTGCAGGAACTATTACAGCTTGCTTTTACGTAAAAAACGTAGTGGTTGTAGTGTAGTCAATCAATCAAATGATAGACAGGCATAATTGCTAAGTAACACGTTTTGCATCAGATTAGCGCTCCATAGGCTTAGAATATGAACTAACATACGATAACTGCTACCTAAGTAGTAAGTACACCCACATTCCGCCCGTCATGTTTGAGGCCCATGTAATAGGGGCAAGACTTTTGATATCAACCGGGCACAAATCCAGACTCCAGGCTGCTACACTGAGAAATTCCAGACGGATAAACCCAAAAGCAAATTGTCCGACCCGGGAATCGAACCCAGGACCTCATACTCAGCAGTTGCGCCTTTAGTACACATACGTAAATTCCACCAACTCGAAAAGAAGAAGCCTTGGTACTTATCGAACTGCAGGCTTACACATTACAGAACTAGATGAACTGCAACTTCTGCTTATCCTATTGACTTCTTTTCAGTCAGGCGTCCTTTTACTTTCAGTACAATGTAGACTCCTACTACTGACTAGCAAGTAGCAACCTAACATCAATCACGAAGGAAAAAGAGCGCCTCATCAATTACACAAGAGTACCTAGTAATGGTTACTATGCGATGTACAGTACCTAAGTTAGTCCAATCACACTCACCTCCGTCCGCGATTCGTTCGTTAGGAGCATTAGCTATTGAAGGCAATCAGGCGCTCAAGCTGATCACGTCATTAACAACGGTCTGCTCTGAAACCGAAGTCTAGATTTAGTTTAGTTATGATAATATCTAGAAAAATAGGAATGTTATACACGTATTTTATACTACCAAAAACTTTCAAATCAGTTTGCTTTGGCAATACTGTGTCGATTTTTGGGATATCCCCGATAGCGCGGGGAGCAATAAAAGTGACGATGACGCGCTGATCACGCTGCCTGCGCGTGCAGACCGCGCGCAATGTTTATAGATGGGTTCGATTCCCAACATCCTTACCCCTTTATTATTAAAAAAATATAATGATGACGCTCTCATAATATATCAAATCCGCAGATCATCCGCTGTCAAAAGTGTGCTGATCCCCGCTCTCAGGCCGCATCTGATGCTGAGATCAAAAGCTGGCAGATCCATTCCGATTAAAACTATAAATACGGAAGAACTCTGTCTTATAGGTACTTTTTTACGCTGAACCAATCGTCACCTATGTACCTATGTGGCAGAGATAACTGAGGTTAAGAGACTGACTGAAGGCAAACTTGTCATCCTGGAAATATTTTATTTTTAAATGAGAATTTCCAAAAACCACGGGGTGAAGTCACTGGTAATAGCTAGCTGCCTGTAAATGTGAGATTTACAAAGCACCTATGTATTTACTACAGAAACCTAACTTGAAAGTATTTCATGAAGTATCCGACTATAGCTTAGCAACATGCTAGCTGCTGTTGGGCTGAATATTCTCGGTAAGAGGTAAAACCCCGGATTCAATTATCAGAAAAATTTAAGAGGATATATCTTACAAGATTTTAGCTGTTATTGTCCTCAAGGAGAACATCAGCAGTATTTATATACTTAAATGTAATACGTCGGGACTTTTTGTACGGAGGGAGGGTGATCGAAACAGTGACGGTGAGTGTGAATGTGAACAGTGAGTGGTCGGGCTTCTCTTCCGCACAAAACCTAAAATAGCATACATTTTATATTTTATAAGAAACCTATTCTTTCACAAATAAAATATAATTTTAATGAGTTCTATAAAATACTCTCGAAAAGTAAACTTAAGAATTTACGTGTCGTAGAACCGTATCAAAGTACCAATGTAGATTGTATAGGATATTACATTTTGCACAAAAACCACATTTTTAAGTTATTTATAATTAAATGCTCGTAATATTTAATAATATTGCTGTACTTAACGTATGGGTGTACCGGGTATCCCAATCGTTATAGTTTACATAGAAATTAAGGAAGACGAAGCATGTAGGTATGTATACAATGCATAAACTAATTATAGTTAGCTACAAGTATATCTCACCATTCACATTATACTTGTTATTTTTCCTCATAATAATTTTGACGCACACGTAACAAGCTCTAGCATGGTACAATGGCACGACCCGGCACGGATCCTTGAGGAAATCGCTAAGGTTACCTGATGATTTCTAAAGATTGTTTTTTATTTCATGTTAACGAATTAACGAATTCATAATAATTATTTTGAGATATTTTCCTGTATGTAAGTGCTTCCCTGTAGTTCTCACCTGATGATAATTTAATCAAATATTTAATCGCATGATATAATTATATACAATGTGTTAGGTCGAACGAGGGACATACTTTCAGGTTGTATAGTACTGATGAAAATCAACAACTTTGTGCATGTGACCAACACTGAAATGTTGAAAAAAAATTCAGCTGTACCATACATTTTAACGACTTATACGAACATAAATGTACTGAACTGCTGATTTTTTTTCGTGTTTTCAGGTATAGTTCCATAGACAAAGTTGTTCATTTTCATAAGAATAGTACCCCTGAAAGTATGTCCCTCGTTTAACCTAACACACTGTATAAATCTTACGTAAAAATCTAAGGATCCTCATATTTACCCTTTCTGGAATAGGAAACTCACCATAAGATCATTATATTGAGTATAAGGTTCTGGCAATTCCCGGGTTTGGGAAATGCCATAATGTGTTTTCCGGAATTTTTCAGTAGCAGCCTGGAGTCCGGATTTGTGCCCGGTTGGTAGCAATAGGCTCGCCCGCTATTACATGGGACCTAAACATAACTGGCCAGATGTGGGTGTTAGTATCTATTTACTATAGGTACAGCTCTACCTAGCCCTTCGGGGATTACAGGGGTGGTGATATTATTTTGAATTTGAACTTTAAAAAAGAAGAAAGTTCCATGATCATCTGTATGTATTTCTTTATGTTTGTTCTTCGATATTTCCGTCGATTGTGGACCGATTTTTCATTTGTTAGAGGAAGCTTGTGCGATGGTCCCAAATACATTTTATTAACATTGCTTGGGTAGTTTTTGAGTTAGCTCCAATAATACTTATATTGTAGATATTGGAATTTGTGTGAGCCAGGTACCATCCAAGAAATAAAATACTAACATGCAAAAAACAGCAAAGTAAAAAATTACAAAGCCTCCGCAGCCTGCCTGTCCGTCTGTAGCGCGTCGGTCTGTCAGCGCCAGCGTGCTGTATCTCATGCACCGTAATAAGTGGACAATTGAAGTTTTCACAGATTGTGTGTGTATGCCTATTGCCGATGTAACAACAAAAACTTATGATAGACTATAGTTAATGTTCCATTTGATACTAAGCCATAAAACAGCGGTCGTCAAAGTAATTATCTAATCTCTTCGGAAATAAACATTCTTCTACTGTTCTAGTCGATGCAAAATATGCAAATGTAAGAACAGATATCTTAGAGCTACATTGATCATCCTCGATATCGAGAAAAGAATGTCAAATTGAGCTCGAAATACCTCCTAAACAAACCATACAACAGATGGTGTATGAAAAAGAAATTTAGTCACCTGGATGAAGCAAACTTCGATGGTGAGCAGCTGTAGTCAGTAGCTCCTGGCCATTTTATCGCCCTTTTTTTCTTTTCCTATACCGTAATTTTTGGTACATAATTTGTACCTACTCGTAATCATCGAAGAACTTCTGCACTTAGTTGCAAGGTTGCCGGGAACGTTAATTTGTAAAGTTTGAAGTTGCTTTCAGCGGGATTGTTCAAACTCAAACTCAAACTCAAAGCATTTATTTCAAATAAACCAATTACAGGCACTTTTGAATTGTCAAGGGGTCGGTCAGTCAGAAAGATGAAGCTAGTTGCCCATTCCAAAGCAGTAGGTACCTATGGAGAAGAACGGGCAAGAAACTCCATGGACACTCTTTTAAATCAAAATATGTTTACAAAAACTGGGTTACATCACTCATGTTGAAATATACACGTGAGAACGATGCAGAACTTAATAAAAGCGTCCATAATTACAAGATTTAAAAAACAATTCAAAATTAATTTAAATATTAAAACAGCCGTGGCAGCTAAGAGGTGACCAGCCCCTACTGACGGCGCCCGTTCATGAACATGACGCATGGATTAGCACCATTCAGCTCAACCATTTTGATGGGAGCTATCCAAATATCAGAAATGATCCAAAATACGCGCCACCATCAGTGAGAAATTACAGGGAGCATGACATGCTCTCAGCCGCCAGGGCACATTCAAGTCAATGTAAGACGTAATCAGTAAATGGTAGCTTTATAGTAGGTACATAGTACTCACAAACGTGCTATGCAATTATACAATGCTAAGAGATTGAAGTTATATAATGCAAAAAGTTTTTGTGAATCTTCAGCAGCTCCAGGAGTAATCTCAGATGCTAATCAAATGTTTAGGATATTAAAAAAAAAAAAAGAATATTCATTATGTAAACAATTGGAGCCGCTCAATCCCAAGCCCTTTTGTCTTCAATAAAGTCTTTGACAGTATAATAAGCATTCTGGCACAACTTGCGTTTAACGAACGATTTGAATTTATTAAGGTTTAGATCTTGAACGTGTCTTGGAAGTTTATTATAAAAGCGTATACATTGACATCTGAACGAGCCTCCTATTTTTTTGAGCCTTGTAGTGGGTACAACAAATTTGTGTTTGTTCCTAGTATTCTTATCATGAATATCACTATATTTTTTAAACAATTTTATATTTTTGTGGGCATACAAAAGATTTTCAAAAATAAACTGTGAAGGTACAGTCATTACATTTATTTCTTTAAATTTTTCTCTGAATTGAATTAGAATACATTTTTTGAACTGTCAACACGCATAGTCATGCTGTCTGAGAGTTAAAGTGATCTAGTGCATAAATCTTCGAGTTTGTGTTTAGAATCATTACTAAAGTGAACTTTAATAAGTGATAATCGTGTACAATTATTAGTGGCTAAAAGCAATAAGTGATTCATAACAAAAACAGTGATTAAATTGCAAGAGTGACACAAGAAATTTCAACTTTTCTTCATCCACCCACATATTTAGAAAAGTTTGAAACTAGTAAACGTCCGATGTCAAAATGTCATTTGACATTTGGGAAAGTGTTACCATTGTAAGAAAATAATTACCACCATGAGTTACAAAAATGTTACCAATTTGACTAGAGTGGGAAATCAGGCTCAGAGTCAAAGCGATGATACTGATGAAAATCTTAAGAACAAAACCTCGCCTAAGAAATTTGTTCAACAAATCTTTCACCCAAGCCTCTTCAATAGACAAAGATCTAATTCACTGAGTGAAATTTCATCCAGGCAATCGGGTTCTCCCAACAATCCCATTCTGCTTTCCTGCGAGAATGAATCGGATGAAGTAATAGAACAAGTGCCAGCCGCAAAGCTTTCAACAGATGTATCCTCAATGGCAACGAGTTCCCACATCTAAGAAAAGGAAAATATCCGACAACTCACCACCACCTGTTGAGACCGTAAACCGATTTTCCAATCTGCCGATTGACCTAACGGAAGACACAAAAACTGAGCCTAAACCACCAAATAAGCCCCCTCCTATTGTTTTGTATGGGATTGAGGATCTAAACGAGCTCACCAAACTAATCGAGTCCGTAATTCGTCCGGAAGAATTTCGGTATAAAATAATAAATAAAAACCTATTACGCGTGATGGTTAGCACAGTCGATGATTACAAGCAAGTCATTGATCTGATACGACAAAAAGGACTAATCGGACACACCTTCTCTCGTAAAGATACGAAATGCTACAGAATAGTAATAAAAGACCTCCATCATACTACTCCTCACGATGCTATCATACAGGAATTGGAAAAGTCTGGTAACAAGGTCAGGGGAGAAATCATCAACCACCGCTATGGAGCAGAGAAAATTCCTACCTCTACGTTTTTTGTTAATTTGGAACCCAGCCCAAATAACAAACTGGTTAAAAATATCCAGCATATCCATCACCAACGCATTCAAATCGAAGCCCCACGCAAAACAAAGACTATAGTACAATGTCAAAGATGCCAACAATATGGCCACTGCAAAAACAACTGCATGAGGCCATACAGATGTGTCAAATGTGGGGAGGGCCACAAAACTTCAGAGTGCCTCAAAAAAGACAGAAATACACCTGCCAAATGTGCCCTCTGCTCCTGCGACCACCCTGCTAATTACAAAGGCTGCCAAGTTTACAAAGAAATACTCTCAAGAAAGATGAAACCAAGAAGTTTCCCAACTGGAAAAATCTCTACTGATATACCACGCAACGACACAACCCCAGACAGCTCCGCCCTACCCCAACGAAACACCTATCGCAGATCAGATCAAAGCTACTCAGATACAGTCGCAGGACGTACCAAAGATCGTCCACGAGACAACGCCGCTACATCTCATCACATAGACAACCCTCAACAAAACGTATCCGTTATGGAACAACTGTTGATCAAACAAAATGAAAAAATCGACCTACTCCTGCAACAAATAAGTACCCTAATGGGTCTTTTAACTACTGTCATTACAAAATTAGCATCATAAATGACTCCCCTACGAATTGCAATCTGGAACATCAATGGTTTGGCTCCCAATATCCAAGAACTGGAGACTTTAATAAAAACAAACAAACTAGACGTGGTACTAATTTCAGAATCACATAGCACGTCCCGAAGCTCGTTCCGCATTAAGGGCTTCAACATCTACCATACTCCCCATCCCGACGGTAGTGCGCACGCTGGCTCAGCGCTGGCAATTCGAGGAAACCTGAGACATTCACAGATAGAACCGTATTCTACAGTGCATCTACAAGCAACTTCTGTTAGATTGGAGGACCGAGCAGGCCCTATTATTCTCTCCTCAATCTACTGCCCACCAAGACACAAAATAACTTCAGAGATGTTTAAAACCTACTTCAACACTCTTGGCCACAGGTTCATTGCAGGCGGTGACTGGAATGCCAAACATACATTTTGGGGATCCCGCTGTACCAGCACTCGTGGACGCGATCTGAAACGCTGAGTTGATGAAAATCATCTAAAACCGATATCTACCGGTGAAGCCACGTACTGGCCTAGCGACCCAAAAAAACTACCGGATCTCCTGGACTTCTTTGTCAATAAGGGCATAGACAGTTTACACACGACAATTGAATCGAGCCTAGACGGATCATCAGATCATACACCGGTGATCCTCACTATTAGCACTAGTGAACTCACTCGAGAAATGACCGAGTCTCTGACAAATAGTCGAACTGACTGGGACGGTTTCAAGACTTCCCTCATCGACAACTTTAATTCTACTATACCTTTAATGGATCAAAACGACGTAGATAACGCCTGCCGATATCTCACAAATGCTATTCAAGTAGCTGCCTGGATCAACACACCCTCTCGATCCAGAGATTCGACCAACCCCTGTCATCCGCCAGATATCATGCAAAAAATCCTAGAAAAACGCAGACTGAGAAGAATTTGGCATCAGTCCCGTCATCCACTTGATAAACTCTACTTTAACAAGGCAGCTAAAGAGTTAAAGGCTATAGTCCAGGAATCTATTAATTCAACGGTGGCAACAAATCTACAGATGATGTCACCTACGGGGGTTGGTGCAAACTCGCTCTGGAAGGCAACCAAAAACCTAGATAACCCTCAACAGTCTTATCCTCCAATTAGGTCACAAGCTTCCTGGGCAAGAACTGACTTGGAAAAAGCCGAAGTGTTCGCAATGCATCTGAATTCTGTATTCAAACCTAACGTGAGCGTTGCAGATGAGCGTGATATTGATGCAATATTAGAACAAGATCTGCAGATGTGTCTGCCCATTAAACCAACAACACCTAAAGAAATTGCGAAGGAAATCAGACAGTTGAACTCGAAAAAAGCCCCGGGATTTGACCTGATCACACCTTCAATACTCAAAAATCTTCCTAGAAAATGCATTGCCTTCTTAGCTAGTCTGTTCAACGCTATCTTTCGAACATCTCACTTTCCTGACCTTTGGAAAATCTCCGAAGTTGTCATGATCCACAAATTAGGTAAACCTGAACACGAACCGTCGTCTTATCGACCGATAAGCTTAACTCCTGTACTGTCCAAACTGTGGGAGAGGATATTCCTTAACCGACTAAAACCATGCATGGACGCCAATGATGTCGTTCCACCTCATCAGTTTGGCTTTCGGAAATCTCATTCAACAATAGAACAGGTTCACCGAGTTTATCAAACAGGAAGACAGGCCTTTGAACGCAAAAAGTACTGCTCAGCGGCATTTCTTGATGTACAACAAGCTTTTGACCGTGTCTGGCACAAAGGATTACTGGCAAAAGTGAAGGATAAACTTCCACACTCAATGTTCCTGCTCATCCGGTCGTACTTATCCGAACGCTGCTTCCGAGTTAAACAGGGCGAGGCACGATCAAGATTGTTTGAAGTTGAAGCTGGAGTACCACAGGGTTCTGTCCTTGGCCCTGTGTTGTATAACATATTTACATCAGATTTACCCGCATTAGACGACATAACAGTTGCAACATAATATGCTGACGACATAGCCTACTTATCAGTTGACGACAACCCAGAAATGGCCAGCAATAAACTCCAAAATCAGTTAGATAGACGAGACACATAAATGGCTCTGTAAATGGTGGATACGCGCCAGTGCATCCAAGTCTAACCATATCACCTTCACACTCAGGCACGGAAACACCCCTCCTGTTAGACTTGGACCTGATACCTTACCACACACAGATTGTGTTAAATATCTTGGCTTCCATATAGATAGGCGCCTAACATGGAAGCATCACATTAAACAGAAAAGGGAGGAAATAAACCATAAGTTCCGCAATCTGAATTGGCTCATGGGAAGAAACTCGGTACTCTCTGTAGACAACAAGCTACTCATCTACAACTCGGTCCTTAAACCAATATGGACGTACGGAATCCAATTGTGGGGCGTTGCCAGCAAATCTAACATTCTCTGCCTGCAAAGGGCTCAAAATGGTATTCTAAGAGCCATAGTAAATGCACCTTGGTTTGCTCGGAATAGCGAAATACACGATTTCCTGCAGGTGCCGCTCGTAAACTTTGAAATCGAGCGGTACAAAATTCAACACAAGGCACGCCTAACCATGCACCCAAACCCACTGGTAACTGAACTGTTGAACCCGACAGCGGTGGTAAAAAGGCTGAAGAGGAACCACCTTATATAAATGGGAGGCGCAGCTCTGGCTGCTCCACCACAACGCCATATGAATTGCAACAAATTCGCTTATGGTCTGACGACCGATTGCAAATGTTTAAATTACAAAAAAAAAAAAAAAAAATCTCTCAGAGAGTGTCTCGGACTTAATTTATAAATTGCTCGAACAGCTCTTTTCTGCAAAACAAAGATAGTCTGAATATCGGCGGCATTTCCCCTCAACAGAATACCGTACGACATTACACTATGAAAATAGCTAAAGTTCTAAAGGGTAATCGCTGCCTCGGAACACATAGGGCTGAGGAAAGAACGTGGATAGGTTTAAGATAGGTTTCAGTCAGTAAGAGTCTGTGTCTGCCACTCCCTCCCGCTCTACCATAAAGTAAAGTAATATAAAATGCACAGCGGGAGGGGCCATTTTTATAATTTCCATCCTTAAAAAAAAAGATAGTGCAGGAGAATTTACAATCATACTTGTTTCAGTTTGACTTTGCGTTTAGTTTACAATGCAAAGTTAAAAAATATCATAAAACTTTTTAACTTTCTGATACAACTACAACACTGCCCCAAAATATTGGTATTGGCAACATTGAAAATAATCACAATCGCAAGAATCGTCAATCGGATGTGTTCCAGTTCAGACAATAACCGTAACTTTAGCATGAATTTACCAACCATCCTACTCTAACACGTCAAAGTCTTACCACTCTGACACTTCTGAACTTCTCTATCATTATTCATTCATTCATATTACAATACATTACTTTTATCGTGAACGCGCTGGCGAAAGCAAGCAGGCGACGCGATTTTGTTTGTTCAATTATAAAATGTTTTAATCAACAAATTCAGGAAAAGGCTGACTAGAAATCAGCGAAAATGTCGGCAAACGAACAGCCTGACCTTTTGTTTTTCGATACATTCTCTCACGACACCAGTGAGGTACAGAAAAAACATGTAATTTTGAGATACCTATACGATTGTTTACCGTAACATGTTATGTTTAACAAAATCTTTGAATTTGCCATTTCAGGAACTTAATTTAGACTTGGTGCAGTTTCCGAAGTCAGTTTATGTGAGGGAAATAAGAATAATTCCTCTGGGGGCGCGCGTGGAAGGCGACTTTCCCGGCGGTGTCCGACTAGGCGCTACGAATCCCACTAAGTTTCATATTGACTTCTTTGTGAACGACCTGAGCAAACCAGGGGCGTCCACGTTTGAGGCTCTGGGTAGCCTGGAGTACTGCCAGAATGGACAGATACATATGGAGTGTGGCAGTGGGCTGGAGCAGCCAAGAATTCCAACTGATGGACTTGTTCTTAGAGGTTAGTTTGTATTCTATACTTGGACAAAGGTTAATACTAAGGTTAAGGTTTAAGGTTAAGGTTAATATAATAAAATGGATGTGTACCCAAAACACTAAAAAGAAACAAGAGCACGAAGTGACAGCTTATTATTTGAATTCTGTCCAAGTACTGCTGAAATTAAAGTTTCATTTCTAATGAACATTTGAAACATTGATATTCTTGTGTTTCATATTATCTTTAAGTTATGAGTGGTTCAAATTCAACTATAAATGTGGTACTTAATGCTTAGTGTATAAGTTTCTAGTGTAATATTATGTAAAAGAAATCCCTTTATTATTATGACAATATTTTAACAATACCTAACTGAACTACTAAATACTACTAAATGATTAACTTTACATTTTCACCAGATATTTCTGGAACAAACTTCCAGTTTCTTTGTTAATTGATAATACTAGCTGTGGAAGGATGCAGTGTTTGATACATTTACTTACTGTTAAATTTTGACATCCCAAAAATCAAACATTGCAAGTTTTTTTTTGGTATTTTACAGTTTAAATAAGATAATAATGTAACCTTTTCAATAAGAATTTGTCTACATTTTCGTTAAAACTCTTTCCTGGCATTTGCAGTTTCTACCTTCCTTGTTTGTTTCTTGGCTAACAACAATACCTCATGAATAATGTATCATAGAATGCTTGTGGGCTGAAAATACCAAAATTCTACTTAATTTTGTAATAATAAAGCCATTGTTCACAAGATATTGAATGCAAAGCAAAGTAGGTATTCAACATAAATTGTTTTTTGTTCTTCTTGAAAGGAACAACATTGATAGATTGTGTATCCCTTTAGCCTACACAAGACAGTGCTTATTAAGTTACATCTATTATTATTAGATTGCTCAAAAACTGTCAACAATCGTATTTTATGAAAATCTGAATTTACTTTAAAATTACTTTGAATTGACGAATTTTCCAGGCTGGTACACCACAATCACCCTGGCTGTCTACGGCAACCTAACTCAGGTGCTGGTGGAAACCCCTGTGGGAGCCAATCCGCCTCCGGTTGTCCAAAGACCCGTAGTTGCACGCGAGATACCAGTGGCTCCCCCGCCAGCTGTCCCTGCAAACCCTGAATGGACCCAAGAACCTGTGGTCCCAATACCTGCTTACACTGGCAATGTGGCCACAGTCAACCCAGATGCCTACGGGCCTGCCAACTATCCTGAGAACTATGATGGTCAGATGTATAGAGCTGAATACTATGATACTGAGCAGCCCAAAGACCCTCGTACTTACCAGCATATTGAAGAGAGTACGTGGGAGAAACGGGATATCAGCATTGAAAGGGATGCTGATAGGTTGCGTCATAGTCCCCGGTCTATTGACCATGACCGGGACAGAGATAGGAGAGACGTGCGTAGTCGTAGACGGTCTCTCGACAGGGGACGAAGTCGGGAGTCGTCCAGACTTCGGGACAGAAGCCGAGAGATCGACAGAATTGATAGACTTCGGTCTCGATCAAGGAGCCGCGATAGAGATTACGTTGTCAAAGGTGAATATCGTCCTCTTAGTCGTTCGAGGTCCCGCAGTATCGACCGATTGCGTGCGATTTCCACCGACCGTGAGCGCGACTGGGATAGAGGATCCTATAAAAAGGATGATTATCGCCGTCACCGTGAACCTTCGTACGATAGATCTCGCGGCGGATCATACGATAAAGAAACTGGTTCATACGAACGTCGGTCTCCATACGACAAGAGGGGTCCATCATACGAGAGGAAAATTCCGTACGAGAAGCGCTTATCCCCGTACGAAAAGCGCGCGTCGTCGTACGAAAGACGCGCGCCTTCTTACGAGAAGCAATCTTCGTATGATAGAAAGCGCCATTCGCCGTACAGTCGTATAAGAGGTTCTAGTTATAGCAGCCGGTCGCCCAGTCGTGATGACCCTAGGAAAAGACCTAGGACTCCGCCAGGAGAGAGTAGTCGAAGACCTCTGTCTCCAAGGGAAGTGGAAGCGTCAAGTCCTATCAATTCCATCAGGTCTGAGGAAGGTGGAGAGTATGATAGAAGTGGTAAACAAATCCCAAGAGTAGACTTCTACCACCAGAGTTATCGTCACAAAACCTCAATTCGCAGTCCTTCTCAAGAAGCTGAAAACGCGGCCTATGTTGAGCAACAGCAGCACACCAGCTTGGTTACTGTGCAGATAGTTGACAACGCGACTGCTAAACCTATTGAATCACCTAACAGGAATCCAGAAGAAGACAGGTCCATTGATGCTGAGCAATTCGAACCTATTCTCTCTGACGAAGACATTTGTGATGATCTAGAAGGGCCAGCGTATATGGAGGTCGATTACGACGTGAACGATTACTGCGGTGTTGATGACATCATTAAATATTACAATCCCTTCAAGTGTGACTGGAATAAATATGAACATGTGAACAAAATACACTTGTTTGGTCCTAAAAGGGAAGGTGTCCACGATGTTTCGAATGCTACATTTGATGAACTGTGTGATGCTTGTCCTGAGCTCTTTAAAATCTCTGAAATGGCAAAGTCTAACAAGAAGTTGGATCAAAAATACTTTGCAAATACTTTTACTGAAATTGACAACACGGCTAGAGAAGAATGGGTTCATCAATGTGAACAACTTAATGTATCAATTACAACCCTTTGCAGAAACACAGATATTATACTAAGAATCTTCAAGAATCCAAATAAGACTGATACTTCAGATGAATTTACTGAAATCTTTCAGCTACTGATAACTTTTTGCAAGATTGGATTGAATTTTGAGTTTGCATTAGCTCAGCAGCTACCAACATATAAGATAAGACACATGAAGTGTGGTATACGTCTTGCTGAAGCTCTAACGGGTCACAGACACAACGGAGAAGTGACGAAATTACTTCTAATATCAGGTATAGATACGTCAATGTTACTTTTAGAAATGTATTCTAAAGAATACATGGCCTTGAGTATTCGCCTTATGATCTTAAAAGCATTAAACGCATGTTTATCTTCAAAAGAATCTATTGATCATTTCATGAAAAAAACTGTGTTCCCAAAGTTTGATAAAAATGATGATAGAAAGCCAAGGAATGGTTACCAAGCACTGATCACAATGATGCAAACAAATCCTCTCGCCAGGTTAAAGTTTTCAATCAGTGCTTTGATAAAGAAACTGAATATCTATGAACTGCTGCACAAATTGCATGATTTGGTGATCAACTTCAGTTTGTCTAGTAATGATGATTCTGAGCTTTCAGAAGTGGATGCGCATTTTATAGTGAACTCTCTCGAAGAGTTATTGTATATGTATCGGTCACAGTGTTTCCATTTATCGCAACCGAAGCGTTTCCTACCAGTATCCGCTCAATTTGAGATAAACAAAGAATGCTCAAACGAAACATTACTCGAATTCTTCAACATTCATCAGATTCTTGAAGTCTGCCTCTACTTGTTGACTTGCCCTCAAACTTGCAATAACCTCGTAGTCGTCAGTCCGATTCACGATTTGATTTACGAGTTGATAAACTCTCAAAATGGACTGAACTTCCTTTACGAGAATATGGAAATGAGTGGACTGCTGTTTAAAACGTTGACCCTGCCATACAGCCAGCAGAACAGTGAGGAGTTTCTCTACCCTCATGATTTAAGTAACTACAGTGATCTTCAAATTCTAGGCCTAGAACTGGCGTATAGATTGAAAGCTTTATATTACTTACAGTCAATCTGCGATCAGCAAGTAGGAAAGGGTGAAGAAAATGAGCTGATTGATAGATTACAGTCCTTATACTGCCTTAGTTTCGGCAGCATCGGTAGAACAGCTGTACCAGACTTGATCGTCATGGGAGACAACGCGGAATGTCTTATGGAAGTCTTTGAAAACGACTTGAGAGCAAAAACAAAAAACGACTCTCCTTTGAAACAAAAGTCGCCAGCAAAAGGATATGCTATTGAGCTGATAGTTTCTGCAGTAAGGTTTGCAGCTAACGTACCGTTCTTGAAGAAATACGGACAAAGACTTATCAATGTGTCCAGGGAACATGATAGATATGAGCCGAGCGTTTCCAGCGTGTTACAGGAAGTAATCCCTTATCTGAAACCTGTGGAAAAACCTACTGTTTTATCAGGAGAAGACATGGCGGAGTGTGTCGAAATATTGAAAGCTAGTTCAGAACATGCTCCGGATTTGCCAGGAGAGCTGATGACGTGTTTGAGGATTTTAAGACACTACTGCATATCAGACTATGAGAATAATGTGACAATTGCTTGCGAATCAGCGACTGAGGAGTATGTGGAACTGAAATATAAGTACAATGTGCTTCAATTGTTTTCGTTGGACGGTGTGGCTCATTTGGCAGGACTTCTAGACCGTTTAGCCACACATTTCGACCAGCCTAGCATGCATACTTCGCTATTCGCGTCAGTGAAAGGGTTGCAACTAGCCCAGATGTTACTGCCAAGTCTTAGATTACTAGACGCGATGTTGGCTAGAGTAGTTCGCTGCCGAGGACCCAGATTCCGAGACTTAACTGCAGCCCCGGTTTTATTAAAAACGTATGGCATAGCTAAAGCATTCCCAGTAGGATCTGTGGGTTACAGAACTGCCGCCAAAGCAGCAGAAGCTTCAGTAAGAGCATTACTAGCATACGCACAACCGATAGCTGATGATGCTAACGATGGAGACTCCATCCGTCGAGGACCTTGGACATCCCTGTGTTCGGAAGTCATATCATACATTACCACAGCTCCGTACACTTTTGTTCCTGGTCTATTAGTATTTTCGGAGTTATTACCTCTGCCGCTGCCAATGCAGAGTAAAGCACCGCCCACAGACCGAGAGCTAGCTGACGCTTCAAATGAGAGACGGTTATGGTCAGCACATCTTCACGCACTGTCCAACGATTTGACAGACATGATACAAATAATCTGTATGTCCACCTATAGACCTGTAGTTCACATGCTGCGTCGCGTTTGTGTGCAAATTGCCGATTTAGCGCCAAATACGGCTGCTACTGTCGCAAGAGCTGCTGTAGGGGCTGTGACCAGAGAACTGAAGCCTGGAGAACCGGCTACTGCTAGCATTGCTAGAGTATTAGGCTTTTTGGCGTGTTTAGTGTCCCATGCGCCAGTCAAGTGCGCGGTCCTACATGCTATGAACAGTGGAGGACCAAGGGCGACTGATGTGCAAACTGCCTTAAGTTCTGTACTCGGTCTCGCCAACTCCTCTAACGAACACGCCGCAGCGCAGGAATACGCAGCGCACGCTTTAGCAGCATTCTGTGATGCAGAAATAACCCTGACTCCTCTGAATGGAGCTTCGGATAACATTCTATCAAACTCCTTGCCAAATAAAGACGCTTTGGCTGTGTTTTTGGATGCTACAGCCGACTGCCTTGAGTCAACAACAAAAACCTGTTCTGTGGCTTCATCCATACTTCGAGCTTACTTTGTACTGACAGAACATGAATATGGTTTCCAGCAGTTCAGAAAATTCATATCAAAGCGACGAGAAAATTTGGGCAAGTTCTTTAAATGGGCTTTGGAAGGTCAAGGTGAAGATAAAGCAGAGTGCTTGAGCCTGTATATCGACCTGATCAGGATCCTCAAGATGGAGGAAGGCGAGGGTCCAGTAGGACGGAAGACCATGCTGACGGTAGGAGAAATGGCGGATATGGTGGGATTCTCGCCTTCTGATGAAGAGCATCCTGTCTTGAAGTTGGATAAGATTTTGAGAGTAAGTATATTCATGTATTAAAGTATTAATGCTTGTATTGTCATTCTAACAAAGCTCGATTTCTACACAGAGTCAAAGTTTCAAACCACACATTTTACTGTTACATATTCATAGTATAGGTCATATTAACCATTGTAAATAGTCTTTATGTTGAAATTGAGCTTCACTGGAACGAATTCTGCCTGTTGACTCAACACCATTTTGTTTTGTATTTTACAGCGCTTGCATGTAAAGCTTGGGTTTCGTAAATAAACAGTCCCATCATATAACGGCCACAAAATTACGGTTTTGTCATGACGGTATTAAAAAACTCTTTCATGGATAGCTTTCATAGGAAACCCAAGCTTTACTGATGCGATAATTCTTGTTGCATGCTATTCAACACATTACTTGTAGGTAAATATTAAGAGTAGACTTTCCTTCCACAGCCAAGAGAACAGAACAGCAATTTTAATCACCGTTTTCAGGAAAGAAACTCCGACGAAGATGCCTTGGCCAACGCCAGCTTCCTGGCCAGCCACCTTCAGAAGCTGAAGGTACTAGAGGAGCCGGCTACTCCTCCGGAAACCCAGGAGATGGTGCTGCCGGGGCCTGAGAGCCTGGTGGCACAGTTCCAGGCTAGGACGATATACGCTTTAGGGGAGGCGAGCGATGAGAGGCTGACGTCGAGTTACTGGTTGAACGTGCCCGCAGCGGGCGGGGAGGACGATGTTAACGATAGTGAGCTGGTGAGTCTAGTTTAGTTTACTGTCGGACACAATTGAACTGCATTAGCTATTGACTTAAAATTAACCCAGACTTTTAAAAATTTTCTTGTTTATAATTTAAAATAAGTAAAACTGAAGTAAGATAAGTAAAATTGAAAACCCGCTTCTTTAATGTTGATCTATTTGCACTCGGCAAACAAATAGATCAAAATTGAAGAAGCGGGTTATATCACGTAATTTCAACAAAAAACATAAATTAAGTCTTTTACTTCAATTCCAGCTAAAAGAGCCTTTTTCCGACCTTTTTTTTAGAGCTCTTTGCAAAAGATGGCGTTTTCTTCAATTTATCCTGGCTGTAACCATAATCATACAAGTACACAAACAATATCGATACTAGATACGTTCAATTGTTTAATTTTAGGAACATTCAAAAACTTTTTTTTTCTAGTTCGTTACGTAGACTTAGAAGAATTCTAAAATAATAATAATTTATTATTTCTATTTTCATTTTTATAACTACTGTCTACGCTAACTTCTAGATGGCGTTGTAAAACTAGTCTCTATAGCAATTACTGCACCGCTATCGCTGACATTTATTGAAAAAAAGGAGGAAGAAAAATAGTCAGTTCAATAGTCAGACTTAGGGAGGTGTGGCTAGTGACCGAGCATGTGCCCGCAGGTGTCGTGCGACCTGCTGGAGGTGGCGGCGGGCCACGTGTGCGGCGGCGCGGACGGGCTGCGCGCGGCCGTGCGGCGCCTGGCCGGCGTGCTGTGCGCCGCCAGCGCGGACCCCGCGCCCGCCGACGACAAGCGCCCGCCCGGTAAGCATGTGCCCGCAGGTGTCGTGCGACCTGCTGCAGGTGGCGGCGGGCCACGTGTGCGGCGGCGCGGACGGGCTTCATTTCACGGGTTCATTTAACCTCAGTTTTCGTCGATGATTTCAATCAACAATGTTAATAAATAATTGTTGGAAAATAGTGGTGAAACTGAGAAGTAAAGTTGAAATCTTAATTATAAAGGTAAATGTTTTTTTCACGAATACTGGTAACAAACAATAACACTACAAATTAGCCTCAGTTATAAAGGTTTTTATTTTGTCGGGTTTCAACCATTGTACCAGATTTTGGAATTAAAGTTACGGTAATGTTATCAATTACCGAGTTAAAACTGTTTTTAAAGGTATT
Organism: Hyppa rectilinea; assembly: GCA_951799385.1. Taxonomy (NCBI): domain Eukaryota; kingdom Metazoa; phylum Arthropoda; class Insecta; order Lepidoptera; family Noctuidae; genus Hyppa; species Hyppa rectilinea. The sequence continues at coordinate 739,111 of OX637317.1, forward strand.
TCAATAACAGTTCTACAAATCTGTCAATTTAATCTGTTTTGTAACTATGTTTTTGTTTAACGAACTGTTTAACCGCAGTCGAAGTACAATTTGGAATTCAAAAGTGACTCCATGGTTTTGGCCTGGCTGATGATAAACCTTCTTTTTGTCATAAAACGGCATGGGTTTATCACACCTTTTAAGCAAACGCAAGTTTCAAGCTAGAAGCTAACCAGCAGCATGGCCCGCAGTGGCTCTGACGCGCGTGCGCGCGGAGGGCGGCGCGGACGCGTTCCGCTCGCGGCCGCCCAACACGTCGCGCCCCCCCTCGCTGCACGTGGACGACTTCACCGCGCTGCACCAGCCCTACGCGCCGCTCGCCAGGTACGCACTGCTCACTGCCGGCTCGCGGCACAGTCTTCTTTCATTGGCAGCTAAATAAAACTCAGAAACACGTAGCGCCATCATAAACAGATAATTTTTACAACTTTAGGTCGCCATTTTATTTTGAGTTTGAGAATGAAACGCGAAATTAAAATTTTAATGTTTATTGTAGACTGACGTTGAGGATGAGCACTTCCACCTATGCAAAGTTTGACAGTTTTACTCACATTAAAACACATCAAAACTTGTATACAATCGCTAAAATTAATTGTGAAGCAAATTTGCCTTGTTATAACCATTCCAAAAAATACAAAGAAATAAGAAAAAGGAACACTTGCCGTTTGATTATACAGGCATAAGGTGCTCAACAATTAGTTTCCTTGTTTTTTTCCATGTATTGAACAAAAAAAATGTGTGTCCACAGAGGCGGCATGCGCCGCGGCATAGCGGTGGCGGACCGCGGCAGGTTCGCGTCGGCCGCGCCCATGCACGCGCACTACCGCCATCTGTGAGTGTACACTACACCTACACTATCCGCAGGAGCCACGCCAGCTATTAAAATAGTCCTCCAGACCGAATTTCGGCCGTGGGGGCTAATCTCAGTGGGGACTAGCCATCGACAAGGGATATTTTATAGTTCACGAGTGTGGCCGCAGACACAGCTGCACTCTCTTAAATGCCAGATTTAAACATAAAATAGAATGATTCTATTATTTTATCACCATGCAAGTGTATTAATTGGTTATTTACCAACACTACCTACTTACTTCAAAAGTTTTGAAAAGTAACAGTATGCGCTCTACACCCAACTTTACCGATAGATGGCGTTGTCAAACTTATTTTACTTAGAGCACGGTCCCGGCTGCCGTCATAGGTCTTTGCAATCATTACTGATATTCAGAACCCCAAAAGCTTGGTAACAATTTTTACCAAGGGGTTATCATGTTACCCAGTACCTACCTGGGTTGTGGAGGTCAGATTAGGCAGTCTCTCTAGAACCAATTCTATATTTATTTTTATATTTACATTCAAAAGTGCCTGTTTGAAATAAATGATTTGACTTTGACTTTTGTTTACGTAAAGTACTGATATTCAGCGAAAGCCTAAACAGTAAATAAAATGATGTTTTAAACCCTATATTTACCGTTAGGTACCCAGAGAGATTGAATAACATCTCGCCATTATAACCATATTTGTGACTCGAAGCGAACGCAGGACCAGGCTAGTTTATCTATTTGATCTCGTTACAGACGCGGTCGTGGGGCCTGGGAGATGGGAGCGTCGCACTTCGGGCACTTCCCTCCTGCGTCACAATACATGATGGGTAAGTCACGCCGACAAAATTCGTCAAACAATATTTTTTTTAATTTCTTTAGCTTGAGTGTTTTCAAACCAAGTCATTGATGATTAATATCTATGTGAGTGGGACGAAAATAAGTGTTGCTTGATGTGTTGCAGGCATGGGCTGGGGCGGCGCCGGCCGAGTGGCGCGCGGCCCGCGGCATCGCTCCTTCATGCGCTGACGGCCGCTGTACTCCTGGCCACACCGCGGGGGCCTGTACCTGGCTAGGACATAGGGCCTGAAGCTACTGTGCCGTTTAGTTCCACAGCCTACATACAGTACTTTTAAAAATATGATAACGGCGACTATACTGCTACAAAGATCTTTTGCCGCTCGGATGGCGTTGACGCTGCTGGTAAACGCATCTCAAGTGTGACATGTATTTAAAAAAAAGATGGCGGCGTTAGTTCCGATTTTGGCCGCGCGGCAATATAACAAACATTGATTCAACGTCGAATCAAACTTACGTGTTTCCAGTGAATTTTGTGTTAACAACATGGTCTGCACAAAAATCCCATACCTAACGCATTTATAAATGTGTAGTGACACAAGACATCGTGCTGTGTGGCATCACAACAACGGTGGCTACAGTAAACAACCGAGATATCGAGATTTCAAGAGAATTCTAACATTATAGGACTTTGTCTCTGGTACCATAATTGTTCGGCAGTCCCGTAGGGTCGATGTGTCATATTTACGGCCGGGTATTGTACACTATTTAGCTTGATGTTGTGCTAGAAGAATTCCCTCATCATTATTATAAAATTTGGATACATTTTGTTTAAGAATAAGAATATTGCCAATATTACTTTACAAGTTTTAATTGATATTTTCCAATAAATGTGTTAGTTACAGACAACAGACAGAATTATGATTTTATTTTTGTTATCTTTGAATCTTGCAATATTAGGATAATGTTATCTAGGTACTATTAGAGAAATGTGCATGTTTTTATATTCATCTACAATTATTTTAATTTTGTAATCATTCATTTACTGTTTGATCTATAGTAATGTATCTGTGTGTATAAACTCTATTAGTGAATTCTCGTGACAGATTCCTTCTTGTCACGATCGTTAGGATAAGTTCTTTGCGTAGTAGTGGGCGCAAAGTCAATTAATATACCTATTATTATTCTAAAAAAAACAACTTGTTTTATTTGCGTTATTTACATCTAGTTCACTCCTTATTAATTTAAATGAGAGTCCGTCAATTCTGACCTATGTAACGTTTTACCAAATGCAAGACTGTACTGTACTGTACTCGTGATAGCACTTTTCTGCAAATGTATATCAAAATACTGCGATCGTAAATGCACCAACGACGATGTTCCGGATCTCTCCTGTTCTCCTAAATGGTATAAAACACAAGGAAAACAATGTTAGAAAATTTAGAAACAAATCAACTTTATTATCAAGATGAAAAAGATCAAATCATATATTATAATATATAAGCTTACGAACAGATATGTAAACCGCGACAATCACAGTCCAGCACTAACATAACCCTTGCTTTATATACCTTACTGCAAAACAAAACAAACGTTCACTATACATACAAGTATATTATAATTTACATTATACATATCAAATAAAAACAATCTATTCATTTTCGCGTTTGAACTAAAGAGTAACGTTGTAAAATTTATAATTATAAGTATTATTAATACTCCACCGAGAATTTCCCATAGCGTATTGTTTACTATAATTGTCTTTGTTTTTTTTCTTATTTCGTTTTAATCATTAAACGGTAAAACATCTCACTAGCATAAGTTTATATTTACAAGCCCGCGGGCACAGTCAGTTCAGTATAAAAGTATCACTCGCGCATGGCAGCGGCGTCGCGCCGCACTACTAGTCTCCGGGGTGCTCGGGGCACGATCTGTTCACTTCGAACCATTGGTCTATACATCTGGAACATGAGAAAACGATCAGTTATTATTTATTTTACACCAGAAAACCATCATCGTGTGGCTTATTGCAAGAGTAATGAATTTTGAATCTTAAAGTGTCCATATTCATTTCAGAACGCTCTGACTCTCTTTTGTAAAGCTAAAATCTAGACAAGGTTTTTATAATAACTGTTGTTGCTAACTTGCTGCCTAGTTATAACTAAACATTCATTTGCACTCAACAGATGGCGTTAGCATACACAACTTAACATTCTATACCCTCACGCACTTAACACTCAGTAGGTGTAAATAACCGCACATATGTCTACAAACAGGCTAGATAGGGTTCTAGGGAAGGAGCATGGTTCAGGTCAAACGCTCTTCACGAAAGTATCGGCCGACCTAGATCGCTGAGGGTCTTATCGGAAGCTTTGTCTAGGTAGCGCCCTTTGAGCCCTAGAGAGGCCCGGGAGGCTGCGATGTTGCCAAGGGGGATTTGAGAGTATTTTTCACGAGCACGGCATAAGTATATAAAATAGAAAGATTGAATAGTCAGGCAAAGATTAATTTTGAGTAACACAAAGAATAGTTTTTGTATTAGCTACCTGCTAATACAAAAACTTTTGATCGATGGAGGTCGGAAGGTAGGTAGAATTCTGTTGACAATATACCATTACAGAAAGTTAATTACAGGCGCAGCCACTATTAAAAGTAGTTTTTGGAACTAATTGATATCCGATCGATTCTTCACGAATTCAATTGTTAAACCCTATATTCTTAATACATAAATGCTCTACAAAAACCTGCTATAAGATGAACACTTACCCTCTTACTAATAAACGTATTATATTAGGTGAATAGTTACACACTGATTTCTCTCTTTCAGTCGGCAGAATTTTGACATTTGAAAGAAGAAGACAAAGCATTGTGTAATTATACAGACGCTATACAACGTTTATTAGTAAGAAGTTAAAAATTAATTTATGTGTGAATACTCAACGTAGTAGTCATAAAGAGATTGTATGATAATATTGCAGATTTAACTAGATAGCTACATGTTTGATTCACTTCCCGGTAATCGCGGAGTTTCAATAATAATCAATGTACAACGACTATCTGACGGTAACATCAGATAACAACGCGCTGTCGGCAAATTGATTGTGAAACTATCTTTTTTTATCTAGCCTGCGTATTACATGGAACTGAACAAGTTATTACGTATTTACAAGCTAGAATTATTACAATAATGTTTGATGCACGTACCCTTTTTCCTTCCCGAAAATAAATAAATTACTTATTCAATTTTATTTATTCGGCAGGATCAATTTATAGGTACCTACTGCGATCAGCAATAATTCATCTGCAAACTCTGCTAATACTGGTGGTTAAGTCAAGAAGTGGATGGTTTGAGTTCCGTGATTAGCTGCTGATTAAAATCATTATGTAATTAGAATTACAGTGTTGGTAAACAAATAAACCATTAAATACAACGTAACGATGATTATTCATGACGGTCGTGAGGTAAGTCAATTAATCTCGGCTATTCACTGGCGGGGCTATTACTGATGACTTATCGCGTGTGTCATCAGAAACTAATTGCTTGTACTGTACAATAATATGTACCTACTTTATACTGCGCAAAACGCTGAGTTTTGCGTTTCTAGAAAAAATTTGAAGCGGATTTTTAAAATTATTGTTATTCAAATTGCTTCCGATTTTTCTGTTTCTTTCTCTACTTTACAAGTAGCCATCACGATATAAATATGTAATACGGAATTTATTAGTTACATTTTTTTTTGTATCCCTACAAAAACACAATATTTCTCTTCTTTTCCATAAAATGGAACCAAATATAATCACAACACTAGTAAGCTGAGTCCAAACGTGTGTAATGTAATGTATCGTGTATTGTGCGTGCACTTAGAGTGCGTGTGGTTGGACTACGAACATTAAATATATCGCTCGGCCCATTGAAACGGTACAGTACAGAAGCATTGCACCCGTCGGTCATTATAAAGTCAGGACCTGGCTACAGGTATCCTGCATACTATAATAATGAAAGAATTAAAATGTTATGCAAAAAGATTAAGATTTAACTCCACAAACGAACGAACATGCTTGTAAGCAGCAGCGCTCATCGAAGGGAACGGTTTTTTTTTGAGGGTAGGAAATCATCAAATTACCACTCTCACTCTGGGTGTAGCGGAGTGTCAGACTCTTACTGACTAAAACCCATCCATGTTCCTTCCTTAGCCCTTTATGTTCCGGGGTAGCGGTTACCCTTTCGGACAATCCCGCTGACCCAACGCCTTATTCTATTACTCTACAAGCATAGGTCGAGCATGGCCATCAGGTAACTAGTCTATAACCAACATAGTAAGGAAACAATTTTCTCACCCCTTGTGGTAGATGCAAAGGCAGGGCAGGCGGGCTATGGTGTCTCCGGCCGAGAGCTCCTCAAGGCAGATCACACACTCGCCCTTCGAGTCACTCAGCACGTCCTCTGGAAACAGACAACAGAATCATCAGATATGAGCATACATAAAAATGTTTAAAAATAAAAGATAGGTATCTTAAATATTATGTTTATCAATAGTGTTCAGAAAAGAAGCATTGTAGCTATTCCACGCTTATTTTTCATATCTTCAAAATTGCCCAATAGTGAGTCAGGCCTAGTCCCGAGTTACGTGACGCACTTTTCAACTATTGGTTTTTAAGTTTTTAGGTATGTAATGCCTTATTCATAGATTGTAAATTTACTTAAATATTGCCGTGAAAGCTGAACATTCTGATTAAACACATCATCCTGTCTGCCTTTTCCCCAAGGCAGGATCCCAGTTTGACGGGATGCAGCTGAATACCACTTGTGTGTACACTTTTCGAGCCACGGAGAGGCCTCGGTATGTATACATGGTCACCCATCCACAGACCAAACACGGCAAGCATAGCTTAATCTGATCAATCGACCTGTGCCACGAGCACCTCACTGATTAAATACAAAAGTAACTTATTCTAGAAGTACTTCCTATTGGAAAAGTTTTAAATTTAAATGAATTTAAGACCAACCAAACATTTCCTACTAGTTATTAATAAAGTTAGGTTTATTCTAAGCAAACTTCAGTATATAAATTGGTTCTTCTTCACATTTCTGTGAACAAACACTTTCTACAGCATTTCAGTACATTGACTCTTAAAACTTAGTAAGTAGCTAAACAAGTAGTTAAATAAAGTACATTTTCTCCTTCAGTGTACAAGGAAAATTGTAATAACAGTAATGCAAAGACAAGCAGAATTCTACAGGCAAGTCTCGGCGGGTTCTACATAAATGGTTAATGAGGTATTTCACTCAAAGTCTCGTTGGTAATTACTGGGAAAGCCTCTGTCCTGGTCTAAAGTGCTTACTTCCACTATTTCTTGGCGAATCGCATTGTGAATTATGTTCAGCTGCTTCGCAGATCTTGTTGGGAGTTACTGAGGTAATTTAACTTGATGGCTAATTAGTTTTAAAACAAGGAAGTAGGCTTTGTCAAAACAGCTGAATAATTAACAGTACCTATCCGACACGTTAATATGGCAAAATGGAGACAGCTTTATGGTTGAACAAAGGGACACCTCTGCTCAACCCTTCTGGGAAACAAGGCGAGATGCGGTTGATGAGACGGCGGTTGTAGAGCGTTGTCTCCGTCACTCGTAGGTGTGTGACAGTGTCTTCTCGACGTGTCATATCAACTATGACAGTAATTTCAGGAAATGTTTTTATAAATCCCGAATTAATTGAATATGGGAGAATATTGTGTTTCTACTAGCTAACCCGACTGACGTTGTCCTCTCAATAACCTCATACAAAAAAGAACCTTCACTTTTTCCAGAGGTTGCATATTATCCGGAAAACTTTGCAAATGTTTCTTACCATAAAAACCTTATTCTAACAATATTACAAAGTAGGAATCATGAATTCACTGGTGTTTCTTGTGACGCTCGCCCGTCGTTTGTTTTCCCCCTTAATACGAAGAAGCTGACTAAGCTAAGCAGGTATGCAACTACTGACTCAATTGTAATTTTCCCTGTTTTAAAAATATCCCATGGCTTTAAACTGGAACTAGATTGGATTACATTTATTGTAGATCCCTTACAAGCCTGTCGGCATTTTGCTGTTATTGGGGTTCCATCGACTCATCATCGTTCAGCCAAAAGACGTCCACCGCTGGACATGGCCTTCCCCAAGCATAGCCACAACACACGACTGTTCCTCGCATCCAGCATATTCCCGTTTTTTCAAATAGTTTAGGGTCGGCCTCAACTCTATGTTAAAGCAGCTGAATACTAGTAGGTATTTTACATGGAGCGACTGCCTATCTGGCCTCCACGACCCAGTTACTAGGTAACGCGCTACCGGTTGGAATACCCCTGAAATACTATCAAGGACATAACTAATTACCGGTTCCCAATCAAAAACACAACAAATGAAAGATGATTAATAAGTTATTACTAACCATTATAGGAGAGTCTTGGCCTGGTCAGGCACATGACGAGATGGCACTCTATGTCGTCCGGCAACACGAACTTGCTGCATACCGGACATTTTATACCTGGAACACAAAGAAACAAACAGATTAATGTACATTCTGTTTATGAATACATGCCATTTACACCCTCCTCTGCTTCTAACAAAACATAACCGTGCTACAGAAGTTCAATGCAGCTTGAATTTATTGCCACAAGAAATAACGGTAACCTCCATCCCCCTTGAGAAGTTTTCGCTGATTAGGGTAAACCCTAATCGATTGAAAAGTAGAATAAGAGAACAATTTTAAAATGGTCTCCCTTGAATAGATATAAAAATAGGGTCTCCCTTGTTTTACCGAAAAGAAATTGCCAAATTATCACTTCCCAAACAAATTTTCGCATAATTTCATTTGCCAAATTATTACTTACCAAAAAATCCAAATTATTATTTACAAATAATTGTTACGAAAACCTATGTTTGGCAAGTGAACGTTTGAACAATAACTTGTTCACCAACTAGTACTTTTACCATTTTTATCTAGTCAAATATTTCAGTTGGTATAACATATTTTACGCAAAATTAAATAAGCGAAATATTTGGTGTCGTCAATTTCAAACTTAATAAGATCTAATGTTGAAGACGTTTTATTACAAGAGTGCTTTTTCCATTTGGGACAAATTCTAAACAGGTAATAATAATGTTATTATAATAATTGTATTATTTCTATCGATAGCCTCCTAAAAATAATCTCTTTTTTCCATATTTTTTTCTATATAATCTAGTCGTTTCTGGCACTCGCCGGCCGCTGCCGCGGCACCGCTCGCTTCGCTCGCTCGGCTCGTGCGTAGGTGGTCACAGTTTTAACCTAACCTAACCATTTTATTTAAATTAATAACCTACTGTAACTAGTTCCATAAATAACCTAATGTCTAGTAACCATAAATTTGACTTGTTTCAGACAAATTCAAGCACATAAGCTTACAAAGAAATACGCAAATGACATCAAATTTAACAAACAAGTAAAATGTTTATTTTGCCTTTATATTTTTTGTCATAACAAATCATTTGACTAAACGTTTATTGTCTAAATATTGTTTGCTGTAATAAATCATTTGATTAAAGACCAAATGCCTTAATGACATTATCCTTGGTAATAATCTGCCAAGTAAACATTTGACCAAATGAAAATGTGCGTACTAAAATTATTCCAAATATTACATTGGCATAAAAAAAGGTTGCTAAAATTTGTTTGGGTAATGAAAATTTGGCAAAATCTTTTCGGCAAAACGGCAGGATCCCATAAAAATAACAAAATAGGTACTGAGATCAAATAATTGCAATTTCGATGTCAGCAATTTGTTAATAAACGATAGTAATTACCATCAGTGTTCAGAAAAGCTTTTACTTAATGTAAAATGTACCCAAGTAATGTTCCGCTGATGATAAACGACAATGTTCAGGTAAGCTTTAGATGGTAATCATACAAAGTGTAATAGCATTGGCCTAGCCAGACAGAAGCCGTCCCATAGCGACAGACATCGAAATTCAATTTCGAAATCACTAAACAACATGTTACGCCCGGTAATAACAGAGTAACAACTAATAAACTAATCCATCATGTCTTATCAAACGTGTACATAAAATATCACGATATAAACATGTTTACTGAATAATAAACAACACTCTAGTGTCAATACGTTAATAAATAATCAGCTGAGCTTTACTCGGAGTTTATCTTAGTTCGTCAAACATGGCGGGGTGGTATAAAATTCTGTGTCCCAGCGTCAGGTAATCCGGTAAGAGTAAGCCAATTTAACGCTTTATCGCGTGTACTTATGTACTTACCTATGTACCGTAAGTAGCTATAATGCAGTGTTTCATAAATATTTTTTCGCTAACGAAGCCGAAGTAAACATCTGAAGAACACAAGTGTATATCAGAGATGGGAGTAATAGTAACTTCATTTATGTCAATTTGTTTAATATAATAATAATAGTAAGAAAGTTGAAATCATTGACTTAGAAACGAGCAAATGTACAGTATAGTCCTGTAGAGTGCAGTTTTCATCTGAAAGCCTATAGTCGAAGAAGCAAGATCATTATGCAATGCAGCAATGAATTGCAATGAAATAGTTTGATTGTAATACAGTGGAGTCCAATTAAGTCAATGTCTCTACATTATATCGTGTAACGTCGTTGTGGTTACTCATATGTAGCCATCATAATTTAACACAATAGTATTGATCGCCAATTATCTATATGAATTCAAGTATAATATAATAGAGGCCACTGAGCATTGTCTATGCAATTAGACGTAGTTGACGTAGGCGACAATACAGGTGAGTACGAGGGGCTGACAATCGATAAGACTGTGCTACGTGCTTCCTATTCAAATGTATATTCTTTCTACAGGGACTTTGGTTTGATAAGTTTTACGAGGTGGAAACATATTCTGATTTGGAATGTTGGGTGTTTGCTAGCTAAAGGGTTACTTATTTGGTTCCCGATCTAGGTGGTATGTCGATTATTAATATGAATTATATTTTTTTTATGTGGCAGTAGATATCTATGCCTCTGTGAGCAGCGAGCATGTAGGTGAGTAGGAAAGGTGGACACAGTCAGCCCTGCAAAAGCTATTTGAAGCAGCGTAACACACCATATTAATAAAACGAGAGTGAAGCAGTTTAGGTAACACGAGCGTCGCGCGTCCATTATGAACTTATACGTACGTGTCCGCCGCGCACCGCCCAGGCCTCAATGGAACGTGCTACATACGCACGCGGCATGCGGGCTAGTTGGAGAATTCCATTTGTTGACGAATAATATCACGCCTGACGCCATGCCGCTTGAATTCAATTGTCAGCGCCGGGGACGGATGATTTGCTAACCGTAAGATAAATTGCATTCGTGGAGTTTTCCTACGATCTACAGCGGCACTAGTTGATTTGACTATCTAACAATATTCCTCATGCAAATATTGCGTTCTTCAGGCATCTGATGGTAACAAGTGAATAAGCACGCGCTGTCTAGCACAAATTCTCGATGTAGCCGTTGAATAGCCAGACACAAAAGATCAACTATTGAACTACTGAACTCAAGATAAAACATTACACCTTACAAACTACAGGAGCTGGAGTAGTCGCCGGATCTGTGTTTTACTTAAGGTTACTTCCTTTTCAACGAAGAATAACAGACTGTGTGAAAGATGCAATAGCTAAAAGGGTGACTATTGAGATGACGTCTGACCAAAAAGGCATGTTGCGCCGACCTTAAATAAATTGCGAAAACGGCAGAAGAATCATGACTTCTTCTCTCGTATTGGCACAAACTACAAACATTGGAATTACTGTAGGTATGCTGTGCGCTCAGTCTCAATATACGAAAGGAAATATTCACTTGGTGCTGAAAACAGGCTGTTCTACTCAACATGATTAACTAAGTTTGTGAAATACACCTTCTGTCGTTATCTGTGTGATGTCGAGCCCCGTCTGCGAGAGCACTAGACTGTGGTTAATAGTACTCTGATGTTGCTAGGCAACAAATAAGAGGGAAGGTACTTTTTTATTTTAAATTATGGAACGGAAACGGTGTGTTTTGTTATTACGATAGTTCTACTGCGTGACGAGTGTTAATTATGACCAAAGTCTTCCCTCTGTGTCATTTTTTAAAACTCGTAAAATTCCTATCAACATGCGATTCATCAAATAAGGAAGTGAAATCATAATATTCCAAAATCAGCATCTTATACAAAGCATACTCTCAGATGTTATCACAACAACAAAAAGACGCACGCGCTTGAACCCGCACCGCAAGTACCGAGTCCGGTCACGCGCGCCACCGCACCCTAGCACATAGCTACGTGCTTCAAGTGTAGATGGGATGGAAAACACGACGAGTAGTGTTTACTACGCTCAATTGCTGTTTTTAGTACTTAAATATTAAACTATTTTTTTATAATACATTCAAGTTTTTTATAAATAGTTTTGTTTTTTGTCAATTGCATGACGTTATGTTGAATTTTGTTGTTGTGTACGCGAATTCCATGTTTTGTATCACTCGATCAAAAGTCAGTCACTAAGAAACCTTGTTGACTGGCGAATCTGGTTATTCCAAGTTTTTCTATAGAATTATTATTAAAAGTATTGCATTTACATTTTAAGCACTCGCTTATGTCTACAACAAGTGCAAGGCACTGCTACAACTATATGTGGCAGTTACATTATGTCGTAGACAGCATTGTTGCAGTGCGGTACATAACGCATTGTTACACAGCACCGCCACAAGAACCCATCTAATTGGTCTCATTCTATTAACTTAAATAGGTACAAAACGAAGAAATACTTAAACTAACCCTTTTACCACGTGCGAGAAGATTAAATGGGTAGAAGTAGTATAATCACACACACAAACGTCTCATACATCGACACACATTACACAGAATCACTCACATACACACACTCATCCACACCTAGTCTATAGATATAACTACATTATAAGTAAAACTAATCATTTCTAAATCTCTTCTCTCTTTACATCAACTACACATGAATAGGCTCCGGTCTACAAGTTAAATTAAATACCAAGTCTGCAGGTCAAAAAAGAACGACAGCTAGAATCATTTTAAAAGCGAATAAGAATATTTGAACAGTAAATCTTATTTCCGATCCTTAAATCAGCTTTATCCACATTTTCGTACAAATAGTGAAATAATAATAAGTACCTTTCTCTTTCACTAGGAAAAATTTGGTACTAAACCCCTAATCCTATATCTGCCGAATAAAAACAAACCAAGTGACCCGTTCACAACACACGTCAGCTGAGCTACTGTGGAGGTAGATACAGAAGTTCCACAACCTACGGTTAATTGAGAAAAATAAGACGCGTTTATTTTAGAATTGAAAACTTTCGTGTGGCTCCAGTAAAAATGCTGTGAAGACAATAGACAGCTGCTGTCCAGGGCGTCACTGGTTTAAATCTTTGATTACAATTTAAAAAATTCTAAGTGTGTACAGTGTGCACGGAGTCTCATGCCCGTTCTTCTCTATAGGAACCTACTACGCTTTGGCATGAGCACCTAACTTCGTAATTCCTGACTAACTGACCCCCTTGATAATTGAAAAGTACTGTTTAATTGAAACAATTGCTTTGAGTTCGAGTTTGTTCGAGTCCTCTCTAGTTCAGTGAGTGTTTTGCCTGTTTGTTTGTTAAGGTGCGCCTTCTGTTAGTTCATGTGTGGTGGTATAATGCCAGCTCATCCGTAGTCCACACACGTACGACCGAGAGTGCCGGCCGCCGGCTTATTGTGCCGGTTACGGCCCGGGCCGGACTAACGACCGGCTGCTGGCGCGATGGCGCGCCGTCCTCTTCAATTGTTCTCCGGGTTCTGTGATCAACACTATTTATACTACTAAATGCGCTGTCAAACTTTGTGTGACAAAGGTTGATGATTTAGTAAGATTGCCTTAGGAACCTCAGGTAGGCAGGCAGGCATATTTGGTAAATCCATGGAGAAAAATTGATTTGTTGACGATAATGTAACGTTTCAGCCGAAAACTAGTATTCAAATAGATTATCGTCTGTCTGGGTCGCTAAACTCGGTTAAACCTTTGAAAATAGCTCTAAAGGTTTCGTTCGACTCAATATGTTAAATGATTTTCGGGGAAAAATTGCGGCCAACCGTTCTAGGGTAACAAAATAGTAACTTACATATTTTGTGTTATAAAACATACGCAGGCAAACAGCGTTTACAGCGACAGTAGATAAACATATAAGGCGTTGGTGCTAGTCAACGACGACGAGGACGGGAAATACAGGTAAATGTTGAATAGTGACTAGGACAACCGAAATGGAAGAATTAGGAAAACATCGTTCAGGGAATGACGGCTATGGTGGTTATAACAGTATTCTGTAAGCTTAAAAAAAACATTTGTTAGGGATTTATGAACATAGACGACATAGACTCAAGATACTCCAATCTGTTACATAAGCCACAACGTCACCATATTCTTTATGTCTCCGCAGTACCTGAAGGTGTATCCCTAGTCGTCAGCTCTTAAACATTGAACACCTGATGCCTCGATAACTAAAACAAATAACTTCGCGGTACATAAATTGCTTTCGCAATGTTTGCGTAACACACCGCTGAAATATATTACACTCCGAACACATCAGTAGCAACTTGCGCGAACAAACGATCTACAAATAGTGTTTAACTTTAATACAAACAAAAATCTCACTCTTTTCTAATGGATATTGGGAAATGTGATGCTAAATTCGGGTATGGATTATCATTTTATCAATATTTTGACGAGAGATTGTTTAAAAACGAATGAAAGACAATTTTTATATAATTGTTGCTATTCAGTAGTTAATTAGTATACAATTAACTAACACTAGGAACTAAATAATAGTGGTCCATACTGAAGGAAATGCAAGCTGTGGATTTGTGAAGTATCGCATTTGTTATATTATTTTAAGAAGATATCCGGCAAATTATTCTTCATTACTCTAACAAGGAACATAAAAGTCTGATTTATGAAACAATTTCAGCCTTCAATAACTAACTCAACTGACGCAAATACATTAATAACAATACATCTTCGTATTAAAATATCTAATGAACTCATAATTTAAATATCCTGGATGGAATCAGTAAATGAACCAAACACATGAATCGACAAATAAATCACTTTACGCTCGCCTGTTTTTATTTCAAACACCAAACCTGCGTGATATTAAATATATTGCCAAAGACGCTGAATTCAAAACATACGAAATTCCAAAGCGGCTATTTTCAAAGTTAAGGGCTTTTCCCGATTTTAACAGAGCTAACTGCTGATCTCAGGCACTCTACAATATCTTGTTGCAATTACCTAGCTGGGAATATTCTTTTCCAGGTCCCCAGTACTCCTAACGGTGGTGTTGCTGATCGTCATACCCTCGAGTACTGGCTACATAGACTGTAGAATATCCTGCAGAAGGTGCCACGAGAATACGGAGCATCCAGCGGTACTGGAAGTGTACTGCGCTATGTGCGAGGAGTGCAAGCAGAGGCGACGAGAAAGGTATTTATATTTATTGTGAACTTCAGGAATTGTTCTAGTTTCTTGCTACATACTTATTTTCAGATGAAACGTAATACGTGGAAATAGTATAGAGAACTGTCTTAATTCATTGTCACATTCTTAGTTTAAAGTGGATTTCTTTCAGGTGACTCTTGATAGTATAACAGTGTACAATTCTTGATTTTCAAGGATGCTGGGTCGGACTTCAAAGGGAATGGTAAAGCCAACATTAAAACCTTTGGTGAGAATGAGGGATGGTGTAGAAGCCAGTACTGATTCCGACGCGCTGATGTTAAGGCCGCAGGAAGCATTACAACAAGCAGAACAGGAATCGCAGCAGCAATACCAAGGGCCACCACAACAGTTAGACCCACAGCAGCGCTCGGAGCCACAGCAGCTGTTGCAACCACAGCAGCCGCCGCAGGAGCCACGGGAACCACAACCGCCTCAGCTGTCTTTTGTGCCGCAAAAAGCATTACGAGGTTCGTATGGAAGCTGTAAGACTAGACTCTGTAAGAATGAAGTCTACCAAAAACATGATTTGAAAATGCTGGGACTCAGATCAGCTTTTATCGATGAACCTTCTCCTAATAAACATATTTCATTGTAGGTTAACTTTTACTTGTGTTTTTTGGTTATTATCTGTTTTCTAATACTGTCTTATGATTAGGGATGGTGTACCCTGCCGGTTGTCCGACGCCGCCGATATGCTCGGACTCTGAGGACGAGCCGGAGCAGCCGCTCATGGATACTCTGATCTACACGTTCCCTACGACCACCACCACCACCACCACCACGACGACTACGACGACCACAACGCAGGCACCACCGTGCCCACCGGTGAACACGTGCAGGAAGAAGAAAAAGAATATACAGCATCCATGCATGAACCCGTGCATGGTTCCTTCGGCCATGTGTCCGTGCCCTATGTACCCACCGCCACTACCACCTCCACCCCCGCCCCTCCCACAGGGGCCAGGGTATATGCCCCTGCCCCCACACCCACCGGTGCCGGGTATGTACGTGTCAAATCTACCGTGGCCGCCGGTTCCTTATCCACCGGCGAACTCACAGTGGTCAGTTCTACAGCCACAGGTGACCCAACCATATGAGCAACAGACGCCGCCACCAGGGACTGTGCCGCAAAACCAAGCTTTTGGCCCGCCCCAAGCACAGGGGATTATGGTGTTTCCGCAGACCAACGAACCGAGTACCATGAATGAAGATTTTCAATACGTATATATTGGCCTGCCCAAGGATACGCTATGAGAGAGCTAGTTGACATTCCATTTATGCCTGTGATGGATGCTGTACTTTTTTACGGATTGTGCATGTAGTACCTATGTTTATTGAACGAATGTTATAAATGTTAATTATCATGGAGAGATTGTAATATTGTTTGTTATTATAGATTTCTATGTTGTAATAAAACGTACCTAGTTTTTTTGTTTTGCTTATTTACTTCATATTTTTGCAGTGGTCGATTTTATCGATACTACAAAACCTTCACGTTCATGTAACTGCTTAACCTTTTACGTTTGATAACCTCGATACATTGACTAACTAGTAATCAGTGCACTATCACTTGGCACTTGGCAATACTGTCACTACGCTTTACTTCAGTTGTAAATATTGTGCGCCAACCTATAATGTGAAAAAGACAACCATCATCTCAGAACTGGTTGCTTGGAAATATGTACATACTTAAAAGGAAACCGTGACTGACAGATCTATCAACTAATAGCTTAAACCACTAAACGTATTGGACTGAAAGGCAAAGGTACACAGATAGTAATTTTTACGTAGGCATCCGCTAAGATCTGTTTTTTTTCAACCCCTAAAGTAGTTTAATGGGGTTTCAAAATTTGTATGGAGAAACTTTGCACGCGAACAAAGTCGCGGGAAGAAGCTAGCTGGAATATAAACATCAAGCTGATTAATATACAACAGCACACGGCACACATGATTAAGTGGGTCTCTTTAAGTCTCAAGTTCAGAAGATTGACTCCATGGAATGCGTTTAAATAATCTAGACTCAAGAGCATTTAATAATAAGTAACATTAAGTTTCGGATACTTGATCTTTCTGTACTTGTCTGCCTAGTGTGGGTATCTATGCACGTAACGTAAGAATTACGTCACAGATAGCATTTTGGCCTCGAGTCCGTGACCCGTACAAAGATTATCTAATGAGTATAAATTGATTTTATTAATTAATTGTGTTATTGCGTAGTATTCGGTTTAGGTTGTGATTTAGTCTACGTCATTGTGATGTGGTTAACTTGTGTGTTCACCGGCTGTTGGGCGAACTGGTTATTTTAACGGTATCGAATGTCAATGTTTGCTTAGATCGAGTTATAAAATACGTGATGGTCTTATCAACACCACTAAAGATGTTTTGAATTATGTTGTTTTAGCAAACGCTTGATATGAGGATAATGTACTAATGACTGATTACATCTGAAAGGACGTATACATCCAATGCGTCCAGAGTATAGAAAAAAAGAAAAAAAAATAGTTTAAAGAAAACTAAAAAACACGCTTTTTATAGAAAACCGTACTAAAAAATATAAAATAAAATTTATTTATTTAAAAGCGTGGGGTTCTTTTTAAAATAATATTCACCAACACCATGCACCCCACGCTTTTAAATAAATACATTTTATTTTCTATTTTTTAGTACTTAGGTTAGGTTTTCTATAAAGCGTGTTTTTTAGTTCTTTTTTTAACTATTATTTATTTCCTACTTTTTAGTTCAAATTAATATATTGTCATCGGTCCTCGATAAATCTACAAAGTTTGAATGAAATCTGGCCGTTTAAAGTGGGTCAAAATCGCGCTCAAAGAAGTCAGTTACAAACATACATACAAGTAAAGCTAATATAAAGCGTGTAAAAACAATTCAAAATAAGCAGTTAAAAGATCATTTATCAATTTAAAGGGAGCTATATGATCCAACACACGCGCTACTATCAGTGAGACATTTGAGTGAGCATGACATACTTGCTCTCGGCCGCCACCGCCACGGCACATTCAAGTCAATGAAAGACATATTACCCGGTAAAAGGTAACTCTACATCGACCTCGCACCTCTGCGATGCAGTTATATTATACAAAGAAGGTTTAGTTTATAAAATGCAAAGACAGCCTTATAGTCCTCATCAGTTCCAACAGTATTTTCAAATATTAATCAATTCGTTGCGGTTGTGGAGCAGGACCAGCATTGAGTCGAGCATTTCATCAGCGATGTAATTCCCAAGTTATAATATGCCTGCCTGCACAGTGTGCGTTTTATACAATACTAGCTTTCACCCGTGGCTACGCTGATTGTAACATAATTTAGAATTTGACCATCGTTTCTGGTTGTACTCTACTAATGACACGTGGCGCCATCTATTATCATAAGAAAGTTATTAACTGTTTTTCTCGGGAACAGATTTTTTTGCGGGACGAAAGTATGTCCGTTTCAGTACAACATATAAATGTAAAGTTTTTGGATAATCGGTTCAGTGGATTAGGCGTCAAATGGTAACAAACAAACTAAGTTTCGCATTTATAATAATTATTGGTTAGGATTTGAATTTCGTCTCATTTTGGGGGCATATGGGAATGTGCGGATGTGGTCTCATTGAAACGCTCGCTGCAGCTTATGTCAGGTTTATGTTAAGATTAGATATGTCACCGATAGCGATTAACATGACACCGATGTCTAAGGCTATATTGCACGATAGGCCCGCAATATCTGAAGCTCTCTGAAATGTCAGAGAGATAGCTTTTTTTTTGCTATCAATTTTTACTTTCGTGAAATGCAATTGCATAACCTGATCCTGAACTACTTGACACAGTAAAGTTTGGGTTCAGCCTGTCAGCAGTTCTAGAGGTCTAGTCACTTGTTGAGTGTCCGTCATCGATCGGTGTCGCCGACGTCATCAATGTGTCGCGAAGTGATCGCACGGACGGCTTTGATATATAGGTCAGCATGGCGCTGTTTCGTGATGTTAGTCTCTCATTGATTGGACTAGTGGTTTCATACTATCTACAAAAACTTCAGCCAAACATACAAGAAATTGTAGTAATAAAATAACCAACAGCTGGATTGTTATTACTCGTAGTTCAAGGATAACACTCATCACGCTTGTATTTCCCGAAAGGTTAGGCAGATATAGTATACCTATAATCCGATCAACTAATTTGAAAAATTAAATGTAGATAATGATCAAGTCTTTGAACCTACCACCTACGTTCACATGTTGGAGAAAAATAAATGTATTGAGTATTGTGGGTGAAGGGTGTAGGGGAAGCAATATGAATCAATAAAATGAATTATTTTAAGTACCCATAGCACCGACCTCCTCATCATTTGTATCGTGTCCATTAGGTTTGCTTTGATAGGTACCTACTTTAATAATGGGTTATTTTACCATATTAAGTAATAAGGATGATTTCGAAGTTATTATTTGACCGAATATCGCAATATTTATCCTCAACAATGGTTGTTTCCCTGTAGGAACAATGCATTTCGAGAAATCGACCCAACATGAATGTAATAATAACACTATCGATTCTATAAAAAGGTACCATTTAATGGTTATAATAAAACAATTAGTGCGGAGTCAATACCAGTAATGACATCTCTTTGTGGGGCATGTTATCAATACTAGACAAACATAAGTCCGCTAAACGACATTTAATAATTTGTTTAGTCGTTATTTTTCTTGTGCGAGTCCCATTTCAACAAAAATACTTGTCTTCTAACACAAAGAATACGACGAAGAATGATACCGTGATATAGCCAACGAGCGCACCGCACTATAATCGATGAACAATAACTTTAAAGGCAAACAATAGTCATCAATAAAAAGTAATGCCTTCAACGCGGTTCGTGATTGAAGGCAGTAAGGCGCCAGCAGCCGGATTCGGTTCCCGTGCACATAACTCACTTTATTTGTATTTCGTATATTTTCTGTCAATAACTTTGGTGTACATGGCCTTGTAAACCTTTTAAAACGCTCAGTAAAACACTTGGCTCGAATTAAATTATTTACTTTTGGTCAGGCTATGTTATTCTAGGCGGACATTATCCTTTTTGGTAGTAACATTTTTAAAACAAACATGTCATCACGTCGTGTGCATATCATTTTTATACAAACAGGTAATGTACAACCTATTTGCGTATATAAGTTCAAAAAACACCAAAGACGAAAAAGCATCACTTTTAAAATTAAAGATAAAACAACTGTCCTTACTATTCTTACAAATGTTTTTGTCGTTTTTTATAAAGGACGACAGACGTCCTAATTTAACACATTATCGGAAGGACCGATCTTGGAGACGCGGCTATCAGGACCCTGGACCAAAGGACTCATGTCGATAAGGGACGGTGAGTGATTGGATGGAGTGATGTATGGAACTAATAGCTGCAAATTACACGACCACGCATCCATCCAAGGGAATAACAGAATATGAAAAAGTAATTTAGATTGAATACTAATCAAACAAATGTCCCGCTAGAATGTTCTGTGAACCAATCAATCACAAATTAGTCAATGAACTCAATTAATTAAATAAAAAAAACCTGCCCAGTGCGTGTCAGACCACTCCCAATGAAGGGTTTCGTAGTTGGAATGAATTTATCTTAAAACCAATTTACCCGTGTAGTTAATAAAACATTTTCTCTCATACATTGATATACGTCACGGTCAACACTCCAACTGCAAATACAAGTTTGTAATCGCAAAAAGTTTTGTTTTTGTGATTTTACAAATGCACGATTATTGGACTTTTTCCTTTACTTGTGCTGTGAGTGCTTCTTGCCCAATTTCATGATTCTAGGTCAACCGGACCGGTACCCTATAGATTTTGATTTATTTGCGAATACCTAAATAATATATTATGTCTCATAAATGGCTGTGTTTTTTAGGGCTCCAACCAAGAAACAGTTGGCTTACGTCTTCAGTTACTGACAGACAGACGGACGGACAACGAAATGATCCTTTATGGATCATGTTCTTTCCGAACCCTAAAAAACCAGAATACGTAATAACAAAAAAAGACCATCAATCCGCAATGACCTTCCTGAAGAAAATAGATATATTCCTATGTTTACACAAACGACGTACCTACGCCTAGTACATAACAGACCAACTTTTTTATTACTTTCTCCATTATTATTTTATTTCGATCGATATGTGTGTACAGAGCCACCGATTTATCAGACTGCGGTGATCAAATTATGTACTAACGTTTACATTACCCGGCCGTAAAATATGACCCATCGGACTTTAGGAAGACTTCGGCTTTATAAAGCTTCGTTCCTGTGAGTCATATCTATGTTATAGACTGACTGTCTTTTAGTAAAGCTCGAAATGTGGGTGCATTACAGTTACACCTATGCAGCCTTCGGAAATACAGGCGCGATGTGTGTCACACGGCAGTCCACAGTTCACACTACCACCAATCCAAAAGCATTGAAAGAGTAGGTTCCGATTTAGAAGAAACTGGTTTAGAAGACATTTCAGCTTCGTGTCTTTGGCTTTGATGATGATAGATGGCAGTAATCACTTCCCTGGGGTCGTTGGTGAACATGCAAGCATCGTCTACCATCATAGGAATAGAAATTTGTTCATCTGACTCGTAGCCGAGTGTTGCGCAGCATCGTCCTTCCTGACAGTCGTGACTTGTGATGGCTAATTATATTTATTTATTTATACTAGCGAGGTAAGAAGCAAGTAGCCTCGTAAAGTTCCAATGAACGTTTAAGTGCGTAAGGGTCATTGTGTACACAAGACTTAACAACGACCTCAAACCCTATACTTAATTTTAATACAAGGATTTTGGTCTTCAGGAATGTCCTTTAAGTATTTTTATTGAAAAATAAATAATGGATTTTTTATAATTACTGCCTTTGTTTAGGTCTTAAACAATGAGATGTTTTACAAGCAAGAAAGATAAATGAAAATACCATACCGTATAAAATCCTCCTGGGCGGGCGCCGGATCTGAGCCCCATAGGCAGAGTCCTGCTCAGCATCAGGCACACAGGTTCCTATTATAATACCCATCGCCACCATACCACTAGTCCGCGCACACATCAGATAACTCACTATCACCTTATAGTACACATTACACTCGAGGACAAAAAAGTGTCACACCACACATTATTTCTCATCACAAAATAATTACGATAAAGTTTTTACAGAAAATTGGATACTAGAACGTGCGTTCGTTGTCAGAGTAGGAATGTAACTGGCTGTGGTTTGTTACCGGCGTGCTAGGTCGCGAGGTTCTCGTCACATTTGGCACGCAACGCGTGACGTCACCATCGGCCAGCGCGCGTCACTTGCACAGGACTACTTGGGCAGTCCTGCCTTGAGCGTGCAAATAAGGCGGCATTAATAGTCCCAGTGTACACGCGGAAAATTGCCTGACGTTCGTTTATCTTTGGGCTAACAAAGGGTCATATTTCACGACGTGGCATGACTATTTCTGGTTTTATATCTGGTTTGGCGTACAGTGCAAGTAAAGAACTGGTCTTACATGGTTCTTTACTACACTATACGTCAAATACTGAGTACCCTTTATAAAGCGTTTTTGTTCAATTTTAGACGTATTTTTAATCTTTACTGCAAATAGTATTAATATAATCAGAACTGACAATCCAGAACAATAAATAGAATCGTCATATCGTCAACAAGATATGTCAGTCACGCGCATTTATGGCGAAGTCCTGACGCCCGGAACTTAATGACATGAAAGTGTCCCTAGCTGTACTAATAAGATTCATAAGCAAATAAGGCTGGCGCGGACGAGAATAGAAACGGATTTCAGTAATTTGATTTGTGACGTAGGAACTTGTGGAAACGGCCACCGAATAATGAAAGAACCAAGTTAAATATAGCTATGTGATGTTTTGTTTTATAGTTTTTGTGTAGGAAGCTTTCAATTTTGATGATGGAATAATAATTTTTCTGTGGATTTTCCTACTTTCCGGGTAACGTATCGACCACATTACAATTAAAAGTAACGGTTGGAAAATACGTCAGTCAAACGTTTGCCTAACTCTATTGTCTTGTGTCTTGGAAAAGAACTAGGCGATTAATGGTTTCAGAAATAAAGATGTCGGTGTATTTATGAATAGGTATGGTAATATTACTTCATTTCAAGCCACCGCACAAAACTTGTGTAAATAAGATGGGCAATGACATAAAACCGAGTCGAATCATTTGTCTCTATTTATTTTTCAACTTCAAAACGTTGCATAAGGTTTCATATTTTCATATTTTGTTGACCTCTGACGTACAATATTACAACAGCTGAATCGATGAAAAAATTACAGGTATTGCATAAATATATGAAATTAAAATTACAGTACATAATTGTAGATGACAAATTGTTGTTTAACTAAATAAGTCAAAAAACTTGGTGAAAGCGGTTGTTAAACAAACAACTGCAACAAGGAAAGGTTAGGTGTGAAGGCATTGCGTGCAGCTAATGTCTAATTGCGACCTGGCACAGATCTGATATACCCTTGTTACTTAAACCAAGTAGCTATTCAACTATTTTTTGAAGGTAGCAACTTGAATGCCATTCAACTTTTCTATACAGAAGGTTTGTTTTATGAATGCATGTTGACAGACTCGCAAGCATGTGACCTCACTGAACGATGAAACAAAACAGTCTGCGCTACTTACATGCTGAATATCTTTTTCGTACAATAGAACTTGAATTGAATGGCAGCCGAAATACAAACAATGTATGAAAAAGAATTCGAGAAGAGTCAAAATCAGTCATGGAACGGAAATAAATAATTAACAAAGACATAAACTAACAGCCACATAACCACTGCGAGCATCTGTTATTAAATTTTCCATAGAAATACGAAACTGACCTGCAATTACTTAGTACCACTTCTGCCGACACCAGAAACAGGAGCACTCTAAATAAAGATTACTAGCCCTCGACTACAAGCCGCGCTTGTTACCCGCTATCAAGCTGAGTACATAATGATCACCCTAAAGGGACCGCTGTCATTTGCGGAGCCGTGAATGAGGCTACGTCGACACGCAACGCCACAAAGCCCAGCTTTTCATGCACAAACTAGAAATAAATATTCCACAGAATACAACTACAATCTAATACCCATTTCAGCTCTAGGTTCTGAAGAAATATATTTAATGCTTACTTTATTTTGGCCCCTAGTGTATCCGTCCTTTTAGCTACAATAATTATTATTTGTTTTTATAACCCTAATAATATCTTGAGTTGTATTTATATTTCTTTATATTTTCAGATGGCAATAGGTTTAATAAAACTCGGTGAACTAGTCCACTAAAAGCCATTCAATCAAAAAAGTTCCATTCGTCGATTTTATCATAATAAGAGATTTTATGTGGAACAGTTCAGTCGGAATCAAATCCAAGATCTCTTACACAAGCCATTCAAATAATCTATTGTCGACTAACGCAAAAGATGGTACAATGCTAAAATAAAAGCAATCATCCGCTGCGTGGTAATTTTGGCTATAAATCTTCTGTATCTCATTTCAATTACATTTTCATCCTTTAGCAAACGTTATTCATCAATATTCATTCGGAAAGCAGAATTGTATAACAAATAAAGACCATAAATAAAACGTATAGAAAGATTAAAATTGTATGCGTACATCGATCTGTCCATTTTCTTGGGCCCAAGTGTACGTGGAATGATTAATACGGAACCATCGGTGGAATAAGGGCGCTGTCACGGGGAAGTTGAAACGATCCATTTGACTTGCGGAACCCTAAAAGGGACAAATTACTACAATCAGGAGAAGTGAATCAAAGCGAGGCGGGTTGTGTCTGTTCGGTGAAGTTTCGTTTTTTTTTCCAAGTAATATAATGAGTACACACAGTATGCATGTATGTAATTTATTCAGGAGTGGCACAAGACATGTTACAAGTCTCATATTAGTGGTTCTAAGTAATCACTTGCGGCAAGTTTCTGACGTCTCACTGTGACAACAAGTACCTAAAAGTTGAAATTCGAGAAGAAAAGCAGCAATAGTTGAATTATTTTTATCTTACTTCAAACACTAAGCAAAATGTTACGAGCTTCTAGTAAGACTTCAGAGAAGAATATCTTCAACGTAAGCGACAGTCCCGGTACAGCCAATACTCTTGTAAAATTTTATGGAAACTATATTTGAATCGTATCAATAGTCGATAAAGTAAATGCTCGCATTGTTTCTCGAAGCGAGAACTTATCCATAGCGAGGGAAATAGCATGAATGGAGCTCTATTATGTGTCGTTGACTCTGTATCATAAATAACTTCAATATCATGATTAGATGGTTTTGTCGCAAGAGAATTATCTGAAACTACCCACAAAGAAGCGAAGTAATTCGTTAGCTACAATTGTACGTAGCACAGCATGGCGTTGACGTCACGACAAATTGCCAGCCATTATCGCAATGGGGTTTATTAATGTTTGCTGTGCGTAACATGGGAAATAGTAGACAACGTATAATTTAGATTTTCCAGCTAAAACTAGAAATGTTTAATCATGATAATTACGTTAAAATTGACATGACTAGGGACGGAATTACCAAGAATCAGTAGACACCAGAAAAGACAAATGAGGCGGATGATAGGGGGAATATTTAGTTATATACACGTTTCTAATACTAGCTACTGACAAATTCACGTCATGACGATTTAAGAAATCAGGTAATATCATAACTGGGTCTACAAGGAAACGTCCTACATGAATACGGACAAAGTCACACAAGAATATAGTTCCATTCTTAACATTTTCCTCATTGATTACGTATACATATGTTCTTGACGCAAAATTTCAACGACAACGCAAATTGAAAGACAGAAACTAACTGACAGAACAAAGAAATAACACAACATTTTCTGAAGTAGCAATATAACTTCTAAAATAAATTTCAACATCTAAACAAACAGTTTCACAAGTTTAGATAAACAGGTGTAAAGAAACCATGACGTAGTCAATGTCAATGAACGAAGATCGGCCCATTTCCATAGTGACAGCGATGTGTCATTTTGCACACAGACTCCTGCACGCAAGGATGATGTGTGCGCAAAAAACATGCGTACGAGTCGTTTTCGTCTTAATATAGACCGACCTTAAGGGCACTGAACTAGACTTGCAAGATTTTTCAAATAATAAGGCATGGTGATTCGAAATTTTGAAACAAATATACTGACGCGAATAACGAAACAAACCAAATGAGAGGAAAAGCTTTATATTCATCTGTAAATAAAAACAAACTGTATTTTACTAGAGCCTTTCGAAATATTGGTTCACTAATATTCGGAAAGTTGGGAGTTTAAAAAGTTTATTAACGAAAAAATATGAAAGTAAAACAGGGCTAAAAGTATGAATATAAATTATATTCAACGCGAAAGAAAAAAGTTTGTTAAAAACATTTTAATTATAATTTTAAGTAAGAGAAATATAACGAGGCCTAAAATCCAGACTTACTAATTAATACTGAAAGACAGCATCTGTAAAACTTTTACAGAAGATTTTAACAAGAAATCATTTGCAGTAAACCTAATGAAGTATCATGGCCGAAGACGCGAAGTCAAATCAGAAACAAATAAAGAATGAGTTCATACAACTCGATATATTTCGGGAAGTCGGAAGTCATTACCACTTAACTATGACCTGAATCTCGTACATTTAAATATTTACTGTCGTGTTTTCCCGTATATTTATAACCAGCATATTATTCGGCATATTTCTAAAATATCATTGCTGGAGTTTAAAACCCGCATCATTAAAATTATTTCTCTATATTACATGTTGAGTACGTTGAAGAAAGTTTTGCGACTATTAAGTTACCACTTTAATAATCCCAAAACTTTTAGCTTCTGTGTAACCCTTTCTGTAGCTATGTACACCCATTGATCAGAACGAACAGTTCGTAAGTCTAATAACTTATGGGCGGTGGTGGTTGGCGGTTATTGCAAAAAGAATTAGTGTGGAACCAGCGGTCCGAACAGGCAGCTCGTGCAGGCTGGTCGCGGGTCACTCGCTCCAATTAAAACATTTCAGACATCAATGCCTCCGTTTATGGATTATATTTGGATATTTGTGGGACACATTTTGTGGAAATGCTTGTTGAGTTTTGGAAGATGAACTACATTTGGTAAACGCTCGCTTTCAAAAGTGCCTGTAGTTGGTTTATTTGAAATAAATGCTTTCAGTTTGACAATAATATTGGGGCGGTTGTAAAAGGGACATGCAAATTATATTTGCATTACTCATCAAGCTATGCTGAGACGTAAGCTTAAGACAAAAAAAAAGTATACAGATACAAAAACAGAACTTCAAACTAAAATCACCAGGTTCCAAAACCGCTTAATTCTGAAATCCGTCACAATCCGGAGCAGAAGTAAATTGTGCGACATTAAAACATGACACACGCCAGTTAGTAAGTCGACGTAATTGAAACACATCGGAGCACTCGCTAATGCGACGAGGAGAATCCCGCAAAACGCTCGTTCGAGCGACTTCATTTCACCGGCTTAACCAGTGGCGTCATGTAGGCCTCGCTTCGCTTCATATTATGTCATATTTCACAAAAGTTTTCACGTTTTACACGTCAAATATAATTTGATGGGAGCGCTTTTTGGATCCTCCTGCGGTTTTATTACGTTTCAACGTTATAAGCTTGTCTGATAATGAAAGTTTGATATCAGTGGTTTATTTCATTTGGGTTTTGTTTCTGGCTTCATACTAATTGGATCAATTGATTTTATACCCACCCTGCGGCGGGGAAATACTATAGCTAGTATATGTAACTCACAAAACTTATTGATTAGATAGATACGAGGAATTGAATGACAAATAAGTTGCATCAAAAAGGAGATTGTTCTACGCCCATACATTGTTCGCCCTGGAGCCAACAGCATAGAAAAAATCATTTTCTATTTGTAAACTGCCCTTAGTACCCCATAAGAACAAAGTTTCTTGACGGACACTTTAAAGAAAAGATTTATTTAAAGAAAAGGAACAGCTTTTGAGGTTATGTTTAATAAAAGAAAACTTAAGTAACTCCTTCTAAAATCGCTATTTCTGGTTTCTACAAAGCATTAAACTTCAAATACAGTAAAATATTACCGTAAATACAGTTGTATTATGCCTTTTAGGTACAGTTATTATTTATTGGTTGAAGTTTACTTTAAGCGAAGTCCGTTATCCGTTGTCGAAATGCTAAGGTGTCGTTTAAGCAGATCACAGAATCAGTTATTCGAAGCCAGGTCACGTTGAAAGCAATCCAAATTGTAGTCCGTTAAACAGAAACAAAATCAAAAACGCCAAAAGAAATCGCCAAATAGGTAGGTATTCACAACAACACAACACAGCCACAGGCACCAACTGACGTAGTGACGTAGAGATGCTCTCTTGAAGATCAATCATTGTATATCGATTATCAATGACCACCTATTTAAACTGTGGTTTTAATTTAGTATACCAAAATGACAGATCAATATCATCATCATTCTCCTGCCCTTATCCCAATTTATTTGGGGTCGGCGCAACATGTCTCTTTCTTCCATACTTCTCTATTAGTCGTCATCTCGGTAGTTACTCCCTTCCTAGCCATATCATCTTTCACACAATCCATCCATCGTTTCTTTGGTCTCCCTCTACTTGTATAGCCATCCACATTCATGCTCACAACTTTCCTGACAACATTTTCCTCATTCCTCCGCATAACATGCCCATACCATGACAACCGATTTCCACACAACTTTTCAGTCACCGGTGTCACTTTCAGACTTCCTCTTATATACTCATTCCGTATTCTATCCATTCGGGTAACACCACACATCCCTCTTAGCATTCTCATCTCAGCTGCATGCAATTGTCTTTCATTCATTCCTTTTGTGGCCCAACACTCTGATCCATACAAGACGGCTGGTCTAACCATGCTTTTATAAATCTTCCCCTTGAGTTTAAGGGGAATGCGGGAGTCACAAATTGTTCCCGTGACCTGCCGCCATTTCATCCACCCAGTGTTAATTCTATGCTTAACAGTCCGATCTATTTCGCCATCGCTTTGCACAAGTGAACCGAGATACCGAAGTCGGAGCAAACTGGGAGAAGCGCGCCATCAAGCGCTATGACCCCAGAACTGGAGAGACCGTCGAAATCGCAGAACATGTACTCCGTTTTGGTTCTACTGATTTTCAGGCCAACAATCTCCAGTTTCCGTTGCCATTTCTCCAGTCTGCTCTGGATCTCAGGTCCATCTTCACCGACAAGAACGATGTCGTCGGCAAATATGGTGCTTCTTCCTGTATGTCCGCCGTTAGAGCATCAATATGTCAAATGTAAATTAATTTGTTCTGTTTCAAACATAAACACGTTGTTGCTATGATTCTACTCCAATTAAATTAATGCTAAAAAATATTTTGTTCCCAACAAACAATGTGTAACGTTTTAGTTTGCAACATTTAAAAATAGAGTTTAAGTACTTACAAAGTAAAAATATGGCTATTGAAGTTGTGAAATGGTTATGAGAACAATTCACTAGAGTTGCGTCGTAAATGACATTTCAATCGTTAAATGAGAGATTTTCTGACAGGTGAAAAAACATAGTTCAATAGACGGCGTGGGTAAAAAATACGTCTTTGTTTTACTGGCTACTGATAACAAAAATAAGATCCGTAAATAAGAAAGCTTATTTGATGTCAAAAACCTGAGACAGTGACGTATTTTTTACCAACGCCTTTTTGAACTAATATTTTCTCACTTGTGAGAAAATCCCTCATTCGACACTAGTCGAATGAGGGATTGAAAATGTACTTACTAAAGTACATTTTGTGAGTTTGTTTGTTCATTATATTTTCATCATAATCGTGCTAGGCCATATTCATCATAAGTTCCATTAAAATGTTCACGGAACTAATTCCATGAAAAAAATATGCATGAAAAACTTTTATGTTGCACATTTTCAATGTTTTGGAAGTGATAAATATCGAACATCCATTATTTATCACTAGATATTATGGACATCGTCGTCGATATCGATATTTATGTAATATGAGCGAGAGCGACACTGTCAAATCTTTTGTGACAATCACATTGACATTTCCTTGAAAGATGGCGAGTTCAGTTGGTAATAAAATCAATGAGGTCACTTTTAAAAACCTATTAAGAATTAAACAGTGTCCGCTTGAATTTATTATTTTTAAAAAGCATATTAAAATATAATTAAAATTAACGTACACGTCAAATGTTTGTTGGTTATAGGGCGGTCTAGAACAATCTCCTTTATATTTTCACGTCAAGAGAAATAAGTTGGGTATGAATTTGAAGTCAATTTTACGCTCGACTAGAATTTTGAAACGTTTTCGAAGCGCGAGTTGCTATCTTACTTCTCATTAGATCAGCTCGAGGTTTTACCCGTAAAGGAAGAAAACGCACAACTTCTAAGCTTTGGCTGCGGTTAAAATATTTTCGATGCTTTATCAAAAGTCGGTGAAGGAAAGTCAGCGCACTCTGCAGGAGATTCAGAAATAGCGGGACTTAAGAGATAAGGAAAAGTTGTGGTAGATACTTTTATTTACCTACAACAATTTCGGTTAGTAATCGAGTAGTATTGTTAGTTTGAATTGAAAAGAATGTTGCTAGTAACTTCAATATTGACATCAAATTATATATTACGTCCAAAAAAGTTTTTTGTATGTACTATACGAAACAAAAGCGTAGCAGTAAGAAAAACCGGTCACGTGCGTGTCGGGCCACAGACAACGAAGGGTTCTGTATCTGGGATTTATCCTCAGAGCTAACTTAACATTGAAGTCGAAAAAGAAAATGTCCCATACATTCCAATTGCAAATTTAAGTTGCTACGCACAAAATTGGGAAATCTATCATGTTATTTTAAGACCATTCCTTACAGCTTGTCCAGTAATCTAAGAGTATCATTACAGTATTTCTTTCAAAACTTAATGCTCAGTAGCTTCGGAGATAAAGGACGGGACGAGAAATATTCATGTTTATTTATTTTCTTGAATAACACAATTTATTATAAAATTATAAAAAATCTTGGGAACCTAACAGTAAGCTCTTTCATTCGATATGTCAACGCTTTTTTAAATTACCTTATTGTCTCCGAAAATTGACCCCTAATTTCAAAATTAATTTATAAGGTTCCGGTTTCCTCATTCATACGGATCCCTAAAAAGTATCCCAAAGAAACCTAGTGAAGTCTCCCCAATAAGTAAGCAAGACATGGCCGCAACTGATAGGTCCCTCGCTGTCAATATAATGTTGCTTTTCCTAAAGCTTTCCCCCTACATCGTCGGGATTATTCTTCCGGAACCCCTCCTGGTACTAATGCTTCACGGGCTAGTTAGTACTTATCGACTTCTGGCCACAAATTCTGTGTGTCAGAATTGGAGAATAGGACAATGTCATATTTTAGATATTGCTTTAAAACTCCGTCAGAAACACGAATAAAACAAAACTTTTTCGGGGTTGAAGTTATTTTTAACACGCTTTTATTAGCTCGGGTTGTATCTATGTATGTATGTATGTAACGGAATCTTTGAGCTTAATTTTCACCGGTTTCTAAAAGTCTGATCAACTTGAAACTTTGCACACGTCTCAAGGACCGATGACAATGCAATAATTTGAAGTCAAAGTCAAAACATTTATTTCAAATAGGCACAAGAAAGGCACTTTTGAACGTCAATTTCATCAAATTTGATAATAGTTTCCCATTATCCTTATTTTTAACACGCTTTTATTAGCTCGTGTTGTGGGTTGTATCTATGTATGTATGTATGTAACGGAATCTTTGAGCTTAATTTTTACCGGTTTCTAAGTCTGATCAACTTGAAACTTTGCACACGTCTCAAGGACCGATGACAATGCAATAATTTGATAATAGTTTTTTTATATGTATGTATGTATGTTTGTAACCGACTCGTTTAGACGCGATTTTCACCCACTTTAAACGGCCAGATTTCATTCAAACTTTGTAGATTTATCGAGGACCGATGACAATACATTAATTTGAACTAAAAAGTAGGAAATAAAAAATTCACCTTTTTAAGGTAATATTCACCATCACCATGCACCCCACGCTTTTTAAAAAGTAATATTTATTTTCTATTTTTTATTTCGGTTTTCTATAAAAAGCGTGTTTTTTAGTTTTTTTTAACTATTTTATTTACCGAAGTTTCCGTAAGTAGACAACAAAGAAGTTACGTTTTTAGAAATGGAAAAAATAACACCAAAGATATGAGATGCCTGTGAAACAGTTAAATTTTCTAGACTACGAATAATTTATCAAGAATTATTCCAACTAGCTAAATAAGTTAGTTATTGACAAAGCATTAACAATAGCGCCTGTGAGTTTTAGCATAGCAAACTTTATTAAAAGTGTTTTGTCTAGAGTCGATGAACCATTATTTTAAATATTCTCGGGAAATGAGATAAAAATCTTTAAACTTAATCGGGAACACGATAAACGAAGATATAGAAAATTCGAAATTATATTTCCGGTGCAAGAATTTAAGGAATTCTTTACGACACAAAGCTTTACCTACACATTTCTTGCAAGTCACATTAAACAAAATTCCGCAACTTAACAAAAATGTAGATACATTATAGAGAAGTCTCGCGGAAGTTCACAAAGCTCTTAGTCGTGGGTTAACATTGAAGTGAAATGAGAACAATCAGCATAATTAAACCGCTCTTGCGGATTATTTCACCTGTTTATTTAATTGATCCTTTGTCTAGGAAGGTAGGTACTGGAACGTGACACCTTATTGGTTTTGTAAGGTTGGTGTAAGTATCTTGAAGTTTGCCGTCGGAATTCCCTGATGGCCAAAAAGTATGATTGTGTTTTCCCGACGAAAGAAATCACGTTTTATTCTGCGATTGGATTGCCAAAGGATCGTCATTTGTCGGGTCATGGGGCTTAACACCGTCATTGGCAAACGATAAGCTGAAGATGGCGTCAAACTCTCACCCTTCCATTTCCAAAGGGATCATAGCCGAGATAGCCGCGGTATTTATTGCGAAGGCAATGTTATTTCCAATATTGGGTGCAATAACAAGGTTCATGTAAATTTCTTGAAATAATAAAGGCCAGTTCGGGTGGTGCAATGTACATAGGTCAAAACAACAGAATTTTAACAATGTCACCGAGGCCAGCGTTAGTAATGTGCAGTTTAAAAAATTGAATTACAATAACAAAAGCTGAAAGTAGAACACTTCCATTAAAGTGAGATTAACGCTATTGTGCTATTCAGCTGAAAATACTCCAAACATATTATGTTTCACATTATCTTATCAGCTTTAATCCAAGGATCCTAGGCCAGATGCAGCTGAATTCATTTTCCAAACGGAGCCTTCTCCCTCTGACTTAAAGCAATATAGAGGGAAAACCAATAACATCAACGCGAGCAGTATTATCTAAGCCGCTATTCATAGCCGCTATATGTGAAATCATCAGATAGAATCGGTAATCGCAGTCGCCGGCGATCGATACAAACAAATTACGATAAACGATATATTCATAGTGATATACTTTACGTGTGTGCGTAAATTAACAAGGGTTCAATAATATTAGAAACGGATCCAAGGCTGCACGTGCTTCCGAAGAATTACTAAGCAAGTTTCCAACTCAAAGCCCAATTAAAGGCACTTTTCAATTGTCATGGAGTCGGTCAGTCAGAAAGTTCACGCTAGTTACCCATTCCAAAGCGTAGTAGATTCCTATGAAGAACACAAGCGAAGAAACTCCAAAGACACTGTTTTAAGTCATAACATGGTGACTTTACGGCTATTAGCTTTCTCTTCGTCTGCAATGCATTTTATTTGTCCTAGTAAGTTCCCGAGTCTCCGAAGTTTACTCAAACAGGCTGCGGCTAGGGACAGCTCAGACAGAGCTACAGCTTCGCTTAAGTAATCAGAGCAGTTGCTGAATAGGGAAGCTTAAGACTAGCGCCGGTGAGAGAACAATTCAAGAATAATAACGGGTATATCAAAATCTATGATATCTTAAAAGCAAATTGATATTGACGTAGAGACGCTGACTCGGAAAAAAAATGCTTGGGACATATCGCAACAGGCACAAGACGATCACAAATTAGATTTGAAGATATCGATTTCTGCAATTTAGTTTTGTAAGATTGCCAACCTATTTTCCAATAAATCAAACTCAACGAAGCTTGTCATGTAAATTGTATCTTCTGGGTGGTAAGCAACTTGCATTACCAATATTTCCACCAGATCGTGCGGATTTGCTATCGTATTCTATTCGATTAGCTGTGTATATTAAATTCTTACTATTATTTTTTTAACTACATTTGAATCTAACTTTTTAGCATACTCTTCGATTTGCCTAGCAGCAATATGAATACTTATTTCTTGCGGAAATATTTTTATAGTTATTGCATATACATGAAAAGGTTGATACGTTACACTAACTTAACGCATCAGTTATAATATTTTTCACGTCTTATAATAAGAATATATCAATATGTATGTAATTGGCCCTATGACACAAATATAATTGTTATCCATCTGTTATAGCTCTCCTTTGAATTAATAAATAAATGTCTACCACTTTGCTGATAACTACCACAGCAAAAAATAAAAAAAGCTCTTTTTAATTAAGAATAATGTTAACACGAACAGCATTTCATTATTATTATACAGATAACCTCCCTCACGGTACTTACAAATAATAAAGCTCTTTTTTAGTGTTTGAATTACCTTTGGTCCATTAACTAAAGCTAAAACAACGTAGACTTTCATTATTTTAGTACATTATTTATTCAAACGAAAACAAAAAGTATTATTTTCATAACGAACAGTATTCAAATATTTATACGGAACTATGGGAACTCATAACAAGGGTCCTCTCTATCTCTCTCTTATTTTTAATATTTCACAGCGGTGTGTGGTGATAAAAGGCGGAAACTATCCGGCGCCGGATGCGGTCCCGCCCGCCCTCACCTCGCCCGCCCAACGCTACCGGAACCGGAAATAAAGACACCGAGCGCCACCTTCGGGCAACGACCTACGTTAAACAATACTCGTGTATATGCGTACTACTCACTTGTTACTTCGAGTCTCAACTGGTTCGTTTTTGTTTTTAGCTTTTTTAAATTTCGT
This sequence comes from Hyppa rectilinea, assembly GCA_951799385.1. Taxonomy (NCBI): domain Eukaryota; kingdom Metazoa; phylum Arthropoda; class Insecta; order Lepidoptera; family Noctuidae; genus Hyppa; species Hyppa rectilinea. The sequence continues at coordinate 774,428 of OX637317.1, forward strand.
TGAAAGGGGTAGCCTTGTTTAGAGTCAAGACTTTTCTGTCTGTGAAGAGTATTTATTCTGCCAACACCATGGCTCTGTTCTGTTTTCGTACTGAATGATTCCTTTGTTCCCAAAAGTGTTAGTAAATGTATTGTCACAACCTTGGACGATATAAGGTATAGTTGCCATGTAAGAGACATCGAACTCAACTAATCTTCACCGGAATTCCGTGCTGGACATAGGCCTTCTTAGAGGGTAATGGCCGCAAGGCGACCCTATCGCAGTTTAATTTAATTCATCCGTAAAGACGTTTCACTCAAGGGTTAACTTCATAGTTACTTAAAAGAGAACTTGTGTTAAGTACCACGGAAGCGTAACCCGTCTGGACACGTTAAAAGATCTAGCAAGTGCAAGCAAAAAAATTAACAAACTTTTTCTGAGAACAAAGGAATGAAATAAAAGAAAAGACTCAGGAATGACCTATTTCAAGAAATAAAATAGAATCTAGTTTCAAGAAGTTGGGGTGTAAAAATTCTAGGACAAACTGTAGACACTCCAATTCCTTTTATAGTGCTGGACATGAAGTTCTTTGTGTTGGGTGACTGGTCTGATAGTCCTGTAAATCTGGTAATTTCCTGCTAACTTGTATATTTTTGGTTGAAGTTATAAATTCTATACATATCATGTGACATGATCTATAGGAGCATAATTAATTTTTCCACTACGAAGTGCGTTTGTGTATAATCAATTTACATACTGTTTGAGGTTGTCTGAAGGAGGTAGCTGATCACAATTAAGCTACACATTGTATCACGTTACATTTTTTATTTCCTCCTTTGTTTCCAGATATAGGTTTCTAACAAAAGATGGTGATAATGAAAAATTTAAATTAAAAATAAGATTCCATTTTCCTCATCCAGAAACGTATTCCCATCGTTTGAAACCACGTATATAAACATAAATTATTGATGGCTTCCAAATAGCAACAATCGGATCTTTTATGCATCAATAAAGGAGTGAATATTGAACATTTAACTGCAAACAAACGTCCCAGAGAGGACGCCTTGAGGAAGTTCCTGCAATAACACGACCAAACGAAATATTATTCGCTATATTTCTGTGCGCCCCAACAAGTCCCCTAAGGATACTTTTTAAGAAAATGCCGCTTATATAATTCTCCATTGTGGGCTTTTAATTAAATATAATTGTGTTTCTTACGGCATATCTTAAGGTCACGCCGAGGCTTAACATTATTTTGTGTAATTACGTTGTATTGCGGGTAATATTATTATTAAATAAACTCAATCATGCCAAGTCGTAAAATCCTTGACTTTACGAAGACTTATGACATCAATCAGGACATTAAACAGACTAACTTGATATAAAGTGCCAGCAAAAATGTATCAAAACTAATTCACAACTCCTCAAGGGGACACCCAATGTCTTTGTTTAGTTTCGATGCAGTTGTTGATCAAAGGCACATTAAGAATCTCCACTTAATAATGCCATTTAAAATCTAATCAAGTGATTAATATATTACCTTTATACCTGACACTTAACTGTTTAACGATTCATGAAACCACAGTCAGTTAAATTATCCGAATAATAAAAAGCGACACCCACTCAGTGTTTATTTATAGTATTATATAATAGTTGGAGAATCGCGATTATGGATTTTTTGGCTAACATAACAACATCAGTTATTAAAGATGTTTGAATGTCGGAGCAAAGGGGAGAGCGCGGCGACGCGTCCGGCCGCGACTGGCGCCCGTCGGCGACTACCGCCCGCGCCGCCTGCCCCCGACCAGGGACCAGAAAATATGGAAAACTGTGGAAACCCAGTAAACAAGGTACGAGGGTGCATTTACAAAATGAGTCTTTAAGGATAAAATATAGGAGGCGAAACAAGACGCTTTTTTCTCTCCGAATAACATTTAATTAAAACAAAGGCGCAGTTAGCGAGAATTTACGGAATGATGACCGTGGAGCATTTATCTACCTTCTAATTAACTAGTTTGTTACGTTTCGTTTGTTGGCTTGGCATTAAAATACTATACAAAATTACTATTAATATGTTGCAATGACTAATATCGAGAACGATTCTGCTTTTTTCTTTAAACATGTCTGTCGTAAGGACATTTAAGGCTTTTATCTCGACTACGGAGAGAGGTTCAAGAATACCTTTCGCAGTCATAAACAACAATGTTTCCCCATTCAGCGATATTTCTCCGCGGGAGCTTTTCTCGGAACACTTTTAATAGGTGCTACCGTATAAAGTTAGACGTCGCTACATTTCGAAAGCGGTTTCAAGCTATTAAACATTCTTTGGTACCAAATTCTGGTAAAATTATCGTTGTTTATTATTACCAATAACATTCTGAATCTGTAAATAAACACAGGCTGTGAGCTTTCGTTTTTCTGAGTAATCCAAATCGAAATGTTCTTCAGAAGTTGATACGTTCCTTTCCAGACATATACAATACTTGAAGATATTCTGACATTCGATGACGTGCTTTGCATTTGAAACAACCCTGAAAGACATTGAACCGACAAAACATTTACCGTAACTAACACTCCTGCGATCCTTGAAGAGCAGAGATGTACCTACCTATCTGCGAATCCAATGATACTCTCACCAAGGTATGGTTGATTCACAGTCACATTTGGGGCTATGATTTTATCAATAACCCACAAACATGAAAGTACAAACGCGTGGCTTAGTTCACCAATTTACATTTGTAACAAGCCGTGGTTGCTATAGCAGTTATGTGGTATAATGTGGGAGCCATAATCCGGCGTTCGGTTCGACATGTCTGCAAACAAATTGGTTTGTTTGCGAACAGAACAACACGCCGAGTGTCGATGCGGTGACGTCATTGCACACATGTACACACCACTATGGGGATAGGGTTGGCAGGTTTTACATAGAGCCTATACACACCCCTGCTCAAGAGTCTGGAGCTTATTCAATAATGGAAGCAATAGCTTTTATTGCGAGTCAAAATGAAATTATTTGAACCATTTTGAGTGAAGCATACAGGTAAACGCTCAAACATAGTGCACCGTTGAAGACATTGACGATACAACTTTAAAATGCAGTTGCAACAAAAGTAATATTCTTTGTAATACTGTCTTAGTTACTGTCTAATGTCTTCAGGTTAAGCATAACTTTTCTACATATATGTAGATTTCTGGCAGCCCTACCCCGGGATGGATGTAAATATTTACTTTACCATCACATCTCTGTACCAATAGCGAGACCAGACATAATTATGAGGCAAATACAAAGTTAGCTGAAGATGTTGTTACTATGATTGTACCTACGCACGATTATGCAAGGTTACTGTTAAATGTCGTGATAATCTAGACGAAATATTTCATGAAGCTTGTGGAAAAATAGTAGAGTATAGCAATGTGTCAGCACTATACTTATCATAGGACAATCATTAAGGTATCACCTCCATTTTGAATTCAGAAATAATCTAATAAGTAATCGAATGGTTAACGGTTACGTTCTGTTGGTTGGTAACCATAGAAGTGGTTATATTATTATGTAAATACGACGTTGAGTTTATTTCGCCATTTCTTCTCAGGACTTGTCAGGTAGAAATTGTCGACTACATCTAGCTTATTTATTTTATTTTAATATAGCTTCTGCCCGCGACTTCATCCGTGTCAAATTTCATAAGTTCTTGTTCACCGACTCAACCCGTCGCTTCGCATTGCCTGTCTGTGCTATTACTTCGTTTTCGCTTAGCGTTCTTTCAGACTTTTTTTCTCTTTGCGCGGCTCCTAAGGGTTTTAGCGCAATGTGAAATAGCCTAGCCTTCCTCAAGAATTGGTCTATTAAATGTATAAAGTTTTTTTCAAATTTAATTGGTAATTCCAGAGATTAGTGCGTTCAAACACCCAAAAAACAATTTTCAGCTTTATTGTTATAATAGATGATGTATAAAAGTGATTCCGATATCCTTTTTACACAATAAGTAATTTTATTTTATTTCATGTAATGCCCACACTAATGCTTAAAATCTCCAAGGGATATAGATTTCATCCATAACTAAGACAGTCCAAAAATTACAACAAGGCCCAAACTAGTTATAACCGCGTATCAAAGGGTAAGTACAGGACACAGTGTAAGTCGTAAGACAACAAAAGCGAAAAACAAAAAGGCAACATACTTAATTCTTTAACTATAAAGAGAGCCTTCAACTTTTTTAATAAGACCGCCGAATGGCAGCGAGCCTCCGGACGAAAAGTTAGATTATTTACAGATTTCCAAACGGACGGGCAGGCTCGTAAATCCTGAGAGACCGGGAAAAGACAAATAAGTAGAAAACTAAAAAATAATGCGCAGGAGTGAGGGTAGGATGATGAACTGTCCCATCAGCGAAGTTCCGTTCCCTGATTCAATTATGGCCTGTTCGGTAATGGCTGTTATTTTTCTCCAATTTTCGCGGCGTTTGGACGGTGTTTTTCGATTTTTAATGGGCCGGGGAAACTGTGAAATATAGTGCTATTCATATAGCTGGGGTGAGCGGTAAGGATGACGAGATATTAATTGAACTTTTTCGACGTATTTTGGCGAAAAGTTTTTATTAGAATGGTCGACGATTGCTTCATATGTTTAACTTATGGCATTAAGTCCGCTTCTGTACATTTCTGTGCTTAAAGTATTAAATAAATAAATAAATTAATAAATATGGCCTGTTAGTTAGCTACAGGAATCCTAGATGGATTACCAATATAAAGTGCTCACAAAGTAGCAGGTAGTATTTGGGGCATGTGCGGTGCTGTAAAAGGGCACGATCAATACATTTTGCTGTTTCCTGTGCAGCATTTCAGTTTGCACATTCAGTGTGCATTGTAAGGTAATTTCCTTTTCACATATTTGTTATGACGTTTGTTTCAGATTTGTGAGTGAGCGAAGAAACTATTATTTTCAGATTTTTCTTAGCTGAAATCAGACATCCTAATTTAAGAACGTCGAAAATTTGAAGATCCTCTGATAATTATGAGGTCAACGGTGCTTTAGAAAACGAAATAGGACCGACTCTACACCACACCAACTCTAATAGCTGAAACATATCAAAAGCAGAATTGCAATCAAAATCGTATAGCATGAATGAACTTTAATGAATGCTTATTTCCGGTGTTAAGATACCTGATAAGTATAACTTGACCTTGATAAGTATAACCATAGAAATTCCACACACTAATCCTACACGTTCCACAACTGGCAACACCGCCGGCCTTGTCCATGATTTATCAGGCTTCCACGCGTCAGGTGGTGCGATTATCAAACTTAATTGGGAGGAAGACTCCATTGACCTGTCACCATGATTTATGACCGGCGTCCACCTGGATGTAATCAACTAGAATAACTGACGCTAATCTCCCTGGTTCTACGTGTACTGACAACTGTAATGGGGGATGTGTGAGTTGCCCACGTGAGGTTGAATTAATGGGATTTTCCTTATGATGAGAAAAACTTTGGGGAAGGTTTTATGTCACATCAACGCACTACATTACATTTGTAGCTCAATTTTTGACTGTAATCTCATATTTGACATCCTAAAATCCAGGTTACTATAATTCTATTTAATAGACCTTGATTTATACATACCTACTACTGATCCATACATTCACTTTTTATTTTTTTGTGAACTTATTATTTCAATATTCTTTTTTTATTATTAATTATTAAAAAAGTCTAAATAAAAGTAATACCAGATGAAAGCAAAGCTTAGAGGCTGGCTTTCCGTACAAAGGTTGCGTGTTCGATACACGTACGAGAACTAGTTTTTCTATAGAACAGAACAGCCATGTGAGTTCATTATCATTTCTTTATTATATTTAACTTAGATACAAATGTGCCTGTCTGATGATAGGACAGAATTGACGGCTTCATTTTTTCCGAGCGTCATTAATCTAATTTTGTAGCCACGTGAGTTCACTTAACTGACGTAATGTCAATTTGAAAGAAGATAACTGTTAACCACATAAAAAATTGAGAACTCGTAACGTCAAAGTGACAGCTAACCATTTTTTTTGGTAATGCCACATCAGCGATGCATCAGCATGTTACGTGATTACGTCACATCAGGTCATAGTTGGGAATGCAATAAGCTCGGCTAGGGCTGGCACGGCGAGCCGGCATCCCGCCAAACTGTCGCAGGCACTTGCCAACCACCCGGGTTCGATACCCTGCTGAGTTTGAGGGGTGCTACGTGCTTTAGTTTCGGGCTGTATAGTTTAGGAACTGCGCACTGGTGTATGGGCGGTACGGATAAGTTTTAAACTATTTGCATGTTCAAGCTAGGTATTATCTAGCTCAGGATGTTATGCTGAAAATATTTAGTGACATGTTCAGAACCCCGCTTTATCACTACCAGGAAGTTCTAATCACATTGTTAACAGGTTTCGGCATAAAAATGATAAGATTGTATAGACAGAGAATAATCTCACAATTTAAACCATTGGGATACATTTTATAATATTATGGAAAACGAGATTTTTTTAGAAGTCACCCTATCTACTAAGATGTAAGATGCAAGCTTTAATTGTCAATAAGGCAGCTGTAAGGAACTTACATAATTAAGACGGATCGTCTGTAGAACAGTTTTATTACGCAGAAGTAATAATGTTGAACTGCATGAGATATGGATGTCGTTAAATTAATCTTCTCATTACTTACGCTTCCTGTATTCAACTTTGCAATGTCAGTTCCTTACGTGTAACAAAAAATAATAAAAAACATTATTATAAAGAGATTTTAATAAGGGAATGTAAATATTAACTTATAAAATAAAGATTGAAAATGATGTAAATAACGGTTTATTTCAGTTTTAGGTAAATAAATAGCGGAATGCGAATTTCTTCACCTTATAGAGTAAAGCTAATAAAGATTCTAGGAATTACTATGGAAGGTGGTGTTTGCAGCATCTTTCTCCTTTGTTCAAGTCGTAGCGTTTACGAATAAGTTCTGCTAAGAATAAAAATAATCTTCAAATTCTGTGGGGACCGAAAGGACCCAAGAAATAACTCAATGTTTAATAAATAGTAAACCTAGTCTTTCTGGTTTTCTTACACATAAATAAACACGTTTATATTATACGATGAAATTAATGTCCTAGAAAGCCTTAGACATTCTTTACGTTAGAACATGCCTTTAACTGAAGGACATTTTGGTTATTTTGGTTGTTAATAATATCATATTATTATATTCTGTATGTGACTGCCTTTTAGATCACAAACGCTACTACTAAGCATAGGGTCCTTGGTTCGATTCCCAAGACGGGTACTGCGTCATTGCGTTTTGTCCATCATAAAATTCTCTGCAGTAGCTCGGAGTCTGGATTTGTGTCCGAGTTGATGGCAATGGGCTCGCCCCCTCCTACAAGGGACTTCAAGATAACTGGCGAAATGTGTGTGTAGGAACATCTCTGCAACACCCCTAGGATTACAGGCATGATGTTATGTTATGTGTATATTCTGTTTACCAATACCCTGATTCAAATTAGTTCTATGACGGAACCAGCACTAGTCCGTGGCACCTATTATTACATTATCAGAGTACATAGAAGTCAAACTTAGTGCCTCAAGCGACGAACTTAGGCTCCAAGTTTGAGATCTAGGTGCCAAGGTGTGAGGTATTACATGCTAATGTAGTCCATAACTTTAGTTTCAAGTTTCTGTTTATAATTTAATGTATGAGGTAATAAATATCTTGAAAGTTATATAGGGTAACTTTAATGATGGTCTTGGTATTTTATTATGTTTTCATAAGAACTATTACACTTGTGGTTAAGCACTGTGCTTGATAATTGCCAGAAGTGCACGCAAACCAAGGGTTTAAAGTTCTCATGATAAGTTCTAAAAATTAAAAATTTGAACTAGCATAAAAGACACCTAAGTTTTTACAAAGCAGAAGTTTTCTCCAGGGCTCGGAAACCGGTTGAAATTCTTAACCGGTTACGGTCATTGACCCCAAACCGAAATCGATTTAGGTTAAGGTTTGCACTTTACCGGTTTTTACCGGTATATGTAAGAAACCGGTTTTTAATGAATTTTGGTTTTGAAAGTGAAAATTAACCGGTTTAAACCAATTTTGAACACCCCCGCCCCCGCCACTCACAAGCACGGTCAAGACGTTGCGATGTCATTTAGTTACAAAATAGTCGCATCAAGTCGCATGCAAGTTCTCAACGTCGCGTCGCCGCAGACTCCTTCACCAAATTTCGTAACTTGTTGGAAGTGTTAAAAAAGTAGACGAAAAATATTTACGACTTACGGAATTAACCGGTTAATTCGGGTGTCAAAACCGTTTGTGCTTATGTAACCGGTAACCTTTATCATTTGGGTTACATATGAACAGTTCACTTGTTTAACCGGTTAATGAAGGAACGATATATTTACCGGTATTTCATCGAAATTAACCGCTCTTTTTAAACCGGTTCAGAGCCCTGGTTTTCTCACAAAAAATTTAATTATACAGGGTTACTGGTAATTCGACGTATTCCTTGCAGGACGTCATAGTAGGGTTAAAATGCGGCAAATTAAGCCACCAAATGTTCTACCGAAATTCAGTAGTTTTTGAGTTAGTTCGATTTTTTGGTTTTTTATGAAAAATCTCACATTAGATCATTTGGAGCCAATTTAAAAATGATTTACGGCGCGACTATACTGAATTTTAAGTTAATATCATAGTTGTTGCCGTAGCAGATCTTTTTAAATAATTAAAGGTTCAAAAATGCCTAAAACCTTGGCAAATATCACTAATCAAACATTTAATTTTTTGTAATTTTTGCTATTACTCCATAAAAAATGTTGTCTAGTGCAAAAAAAAAATACTACGGCCGATGTACAAATTACTAGGAAAATATCCTTGTCTTAACAGCTATTCAGAAAGGTATGGTTGTCAATACTTATGCATGTGTGACAGGGAAGGGAAGAGTTTTATGGGGAGCAGGTAAAATTGCGAGACGGTCAACCAATTGTTTCGTATTCGTACTATTCGTAGTTTTTACCTGCGCTTGAACTCCTAACACACGGCAAGCTTTGTGATTGGTCACTATTGTTCTCTCGGCATGACACGGGGTGTGACTTTACAAAATCTGGTCGTCAGCGTTAGTTAGTTTCAACTCTACGTCGCGCAAGCTCGTGTTTTGTTATCTAGCTACCGAACCTACGCTGGGATGCGGTTGGTTTCAGTTTCTTAGGATTTGCTTCTGCCTTCGGTGCCCGGTAATGTAAGTTGTGGTAATTTGTGATACCATCACGGTCAAAACGTGACTCATCGGTCCACAGAATGTTTCTTAAAAAGTTTTCGCCTTCGGCGTCGGCAGTTAGCATAAAACGACAAAATTCAAGCCGTCTCGGCGGATCTCCCTCTTCTAATGACTGGACAGGTTGATAGTGGGATGGATGTTGGCCTGACAAGTGAACTACAGACCAGACTTTCCACTGTGACATACCAAGCTCTCGCGCTACGATGTTTGTCGATGTGTTGGGGTCGTCAATAAAACGTTGAAGTATCAGCTCCTCTTCATCAGCCGTGTATCTCCGAGAACGACCAGTGTCAATTTGCCTGCTTCTTTGGACGCTGCCAGTTTCAGATAATCGCCGATAAGTCGATCCAAAAACACTAACGTGTGGGAGTCGGCGGTTGGGAAAATGAAGTTGATATTCTCTCCGCGCCTGAGCAGCGTTACCGTCACTAAGTCCGTAACAGTAAAGTATGTCAGCGTATTCAGGGTTAGAATATGCAGCCATAGTCAGCACTTATGAAGGCAGAGCACAGCACAGCACAAGAGCAAGATACGCGGCAGCAGTTAGCGAAATAGCCAGATAACAATACACGAGCTTGCGCGACGTAGAGTTGAAACTAACTAACGCTGACGACCAGATTTTGTAAAGTCACACCCCGTGTCATGCCGAGAGAACAATAGTGACCAATCACAAAGCTTGCCGTGTGTTAGGAGTTCAAGCGCAGGTAAAAACTACGAATAATACGAATACGAAACAATTGGTTGACCGTTTCGCAATTTTACCTGCTCCCCATAAAACTCTTCCCTTCCCTGTCACACATGCATAAGTATTGACAACCATACCTTTCTGAATAGCTGTTAAGACAAGGATATTTTCCTAGTAATTTGTACATCGGCCGTAGTATTTTTTTTTTGCACTAGACAACATTTTTTATGGAGTAATAGCAAAAATTACAAAAAATTAAATGTTTGATTAGTGATATTTGCCAAGGTTTTAGGCATTTTTGAACCTTTAATTATTTAAAAAGATCTGCTACGGCAACAACTATGATATTAACTTAAAATTCAGTATAGTCGCGCCGTAAATCATTTTTAAATTGGCTCCAAATGATCTAATGTGAGATTTTTCATAAAAAGCCAAAAAATCGAACTAACTCAAAAACTACTGAATTTCGGTAGAACATTTGGTGGCTTAATTTGCCGCATTTTAACCCTACTATGACGTCCTGCAAGGAATACGTCGAATTACCAGTAACCCTGTATATACTCGCACCGTTATTATAACTACGACGATAAATAACGTGAATTATGTATCATAAGTAAATGACATGTTATAATTATTACGTAAGGACCCGGAAGCTTGTCTGTTACTATGTAATACGAGGGCATTGGGTGCGCAGTATTTTATCAATTTGTTAACGTTGTAGAACAATTTTAAAATTAATATTTATACTTTTCCACATATTTTTGGTACGGAACTTTACAGTTACACTCGGTAAACTAATCATACTGTGTAGACAATAGGGATCTGAGTATCTAATACCTAAGATCATAAATAAATGTCAATCAATCTGCCTAGCCTTTTCCCAACAATGTTGGGGTCGGCTTCCAGTCTAACCGGATGCAGCTGAATACCAGTATTTTACATGGAGCGACTGCCTATCTGACCTCCACAACCCAGTACCTGGGTAATACGATAGCCCTTAGTAAGACTGGCTGTCAGACTTTCGGGCTTCTGACGACCTTAAGCGACTGTCGAAGATCCACGAATGACAGCCGGGACCAACGGCTTGACGTGCTTTCCGAGGCACGGAGGAGTCTACGGCTTAACGTGCTTTTAAAGCACATTAAGCCGTTGGTCTCGGTATGTGAAGATGGTCACCCATCCATAGACCAACACTGGCAAGCGTAGCTTCACCGGTTAGATTATCTGTGCGGCTGTTATTACTTAGCGACGACAGACAATAGGAGTTCTATTGTCTGTTTTAAAAGTACCTGACAAAAATGTAAACAAGTGGAGAAAACATACCAATAAGTAATGATAATATGAAGTTGAAAGTTTCATGCACTTTGACAGACTATACATCAACATTTTTTTCTAAAATTTTCTTCGACGTTTTCCAAGGCAAGACGATTTTCCTCAACGACTTCCCGGTATTGTTCGCAAGTTTGTTAAATCTAAACCAGTTGCTGACGGCTACGCCCATCAGGTTAAAAATAACGCTGCATACGTGATGACTTACTCATTGGAAGTTATGTACGGGAGCGGCAATAGGGCTAAGCACACGAGGTGATTTTAGGCGGCTGTGGGTTATGATCGATTGTGTTGCTTAGGAGTTACTAGTTTGAAGGACGGACTGGACGGGCAGCTCTTTTGAAGCGCATAGGAACAATTTGAAGCACAATCTAAACCTGTTTTTCCACCGAGCGTTGCCTTAAGTGGTCTAAACTAGTGTTCGTGCTAGTCGTGATGAACATTTGCCATTATCTACATTGCCCTATCTTTTAATGCAGTGTTTCAGTCTCATCAACCTCCTGACCTTGCCCTAATGTACTTCTTCCAAACATCTCTATTAGCCGTAATCTCAGTCGTCACCCTGGTCTAGTTATACAACCCTTCACACAATGTATTAGAAATTCAGCCTATGCTTTTACACTGAAGACCGTTCTTTTTAAGTATATCTATTTCTATTCTAATATTAAAAGGAGGAAAGATTTGTTTGTATGTTTGTAACGAATAAACTCAAAAACTACTTAACAGATCTGGACGAAACTTAGCACAAAGATAGATTATAGTCTGGAATAGCTTATACGCTTTTATCCCGGAAAAAGGTACGGTTTCCGTGGGATAATTTCCTACATACACGCGGGCGAAGCCGCTGGCAAAAGCTAGTTATTCATAAATTCGCAACTGTAGAAAGTATCGCTAGTGTGCGACCGCGATGCATTAGTGCCGTGACGTCAGAGCGATCGGCTCGCTACCAGTGCACGTACATCGATGGCTTACTGAACCGGGCAAAAAATTGAGTGCAACAGATTAATCTTCCACACTTACATTAATCAAAGTCTTTTGTAACGGTTTCGCTTAAATTGCATTTGCTTATTATGATTGAAGATGTCGAAATTAAGGTTAAAGATCATACGTTCAAAGACTGCTTAGCAGAGAAATATCCAGAGTATTATGATGTTTTGTCCTTAGAAACTTTTTGCCGCGCAGATTTCGAGAAGTTCCTAATGCTCAGACGCTATTGAAAAACAAGGCTAAAATATAAAAGAAACTCAAACATTATATTAGCCCACTATCGTCACAGAGCAGCTTCCTGTCACTACAATATTTCCTCCAGCACTTAATTACCATGCATACATTTATTTCATAACAAGCGAAGTTAGCCTAAGAACACATTGTGTGCTCCGTACGCCACACAAACGTCCTCATACCTTCGTTAGACGAGTATTTTATACAAAGTGAGAGGCTTCATGGCAGTGTTCACGCTCACCGGTCGCGGCAGGCGCTCCGGTGTATAACCGCATAAGTACACATCCGACCAAATGCACGCGACGCTGTATTACACTCTTTTTGTTTAGCAGTTGGTACGTTTGCTTGCAGATTTAATGTGCCGTGTTTCTCATACTCGCGATACTTGATAAAATAGGTTTTTTATTTCTTTTTAATTTTTTCTAAGTATTATTTTTATTAGTTATTTCGTGTTTATCAATTTAAAACACAATGTAATTTTATTTGTCCAATAATACCAGTGATTTATTGCTACATATTCTCTCATTTTTTGGAAACAAACTAGGTCAATATATTTATTCGTCTAGAACAACTAGAAAATTGAATTGGAGATACATTGTGTAAATTCAAGCGCAATTTCAAGGGTCGAGGATTCGAGATACAGAAAAACATATGATTTACTATGAGATACATTTCCAATAAAATCTAATTTGTTTGAAGTTGTATGTGCTAAACTGTGTCTCAAAGAAATAAGCTTATTCATAATCTTTTTCCAAATCCTATTTTCTGTGAAACGAACGGAGCGTTGTAGTCTAGATAGTTGAATAAGCCAGGATTAAATTAACACTATTACAGTGTCGTTACTTCATTAAGATAATACGGTAATTACGTTTATCTCCTAAGTCTTCAACGATTAGTTTGAGTTGTCTTACAATGAAAAATAACTATATGTTGCGTGTGGTTATGTAACGATGTCAAGTGCCTAGTGATTGTTATCTATCATTCAATGAAATAATTCTATTTCTTGTAAATAAAAGCACAATTTTAGCCCAGCTTGCATACCTATGTTGTGAAAATAAAAACTACAAATATTTCAACTTGATATTTCTCTTTCTCTCGTTTTCAACAAAAAGCTTTAAACTTTTCAAGATTGTTAAATGAGTTTGTTGCAAGAAGTTTATAAAAGTGTATTATTATGAAAAAGTCAAAGTCTGTGAACATTTTATCCGCATTTTCTTCAAAACAACTATTCAAACCTTTCACATAACATGACCTAGTTGCCGAAACGCACCGTTACACCAGTTATTCGCGACTTGTGGGAATGTTTCTATTATACAAGCAATTAAGGAGACTCGTATCAGTCTCATATGATTCCGTTTATATGACCGTCAGAAATCTTAACACAAATACGTTTAATATTTCATAATCTAGTCGTTTAACAGGATTGAGATAACTGTCTTGTTATCTGATCAGTAATCATAGAAAAACCTGTTTTTAATGTTCTTACCAAATTGCTGGCTCAGAAACGAGAAATACGGAAGATTTCCAGAATTGGCATAAACCTGTCAAAAGTAAGAATATCCTGTCAACTAAAGAATTGATAAAAAATAGTTTAATGAGGATACATCGCCACCTGCGCCGTATCCATGGACGTAACAAGAATAGATCGAGCTTTAGCATTGAACTAACGCCATTCAGACTACGACGAAATTTGCGTTGCAATTAGTTGGAGTCCTTGAGTAAGAGTTCTTTGTGAAGGAACTCTTCCATAGAAGTAGGTATTAGAACCACATTTATTACAGCGGAATACCTGAGACCAGGTCAGAAAGGTATGGCGGAGTAGGAAATTACAAGCAAGTCAGGCACATCAATTCTGTCTCTTGACACAACGCAGCTACGAAACTTATGCCACTGCAGATCACCTTGGACAACAGTTTCAGTTAAGCCGGTATACCTGTTTGGCAACCAATAACATAACATAACCTTTATTAATACTTTAGCTTATAAAGTTCAGTGTTCAGACAAAGCAGTACATAACTCCACACTTGAGATGTACTGCAGAGCCATCGTCGCGAGGTGCACTTACATAACAATTTACTGCGACCTCACTGCGCACGGACAGTAACGAATAACGTCTCATAAATAAGTTTTACTTTCCTTTAAAAGTGACCTTTTGGCTTCAAAGTTGGCCAATGTTGGTATAAACTGGACACACGTTGATTTTCAACTTTCAAGTGTGTTTGTTTAAGAGAGCAAATATCGATTTACTTTGGTAATTAAGAGCCGCTTGAACCACAAATCCATATTTAAAACGATGCCTCTTTGATCTAGTGGCCAGAGGAGCAGAAGTACTGGTGAGCATAAGGTCTTGGGTAAAATTTTCAGGTCGGGCCAGTTTTATTGGGCTTTTTCCATTTTTCATCAGAAAATTCTCAGGAGCAGACTAGAGTTCGGAATAGGACCGGAACTTATGTAATTTATGCTCCCATGCAAACTCACGTATTCAGCAAAAAATACCATAAATCTGTAGTGTACAGCTTCGCACTATTTTCTACTTTTTAGAGGGAAATGTTGGAAAAATATTTCTATTGCATATACATTACAAGTTTCACAGCTTCTTGAAACATGTGTGTTTTCGAATTCGATTTGTAATTCGGAAATATCACGAGTGCTCGGATGCAAGTAAGCAAAGCTGAGGTCCTTTGGAACTCGGCGCCATTGTGACATTTCTGAAAGCATAGTATTTAATGGAACCGACTCTACTTAGTGTGCTCTTCCTTAAATAGTACTCTGGGAATTTGGTCCTAGCGGCCATTTATTGTATCAAACAGATTCCCAAAATCACTACAATCCCATATTTGTGCTACACCTAGCTATGAAACACAATTGAAACACGCCCCATTTTCCGTTTAATCTAAAATCTCATCAACAACTGCATATTTCATGAACCATAACGTTTTTTGCACGTAAATAAAAACACATGTAGCCACATACTCGCGCAGACTAACAACGTAGTAATAGTGCGGAGCATAAATCCGTATATTTGAGTGGTTCATTTTTCTGTCCGCCAGTGCATCCGGGTCTGTTATCTGTAGGGCTGGCACGAAGTGAAAACTATGAAACAACTGTAAGTTGTTGGCGGTGAAGGCAGTATTCATATTGTAGGTTGCATCGCGACATGAATGGTGTAATTAGTTGTTGAAAAGTGTAATAAAATCAATTTCACTGTGTTCATTTTTTCTTAAATAAGTCCATAATTACGCGTGTTATAATAAAATATTCGTAACATTTACAAAGCGCAGTCATGCCCAATCCTGAAGGGTCAAGTACTCAGAAGTTAAAACTTTGTTACTGAATAATATTTAACTAACGACAACGGGACGGTCCGTCAGCACTGTTCAACCTAAATAGCCCCATTTATTACAAAAGTTACTTAGATTGCGACACCTAGCTCCGTTTCACAGTACATTGCCTTAGTCTAGGCTATTTCATCGCTGGAAGAGCACTCGTAAAACGCAATGGAATACAAAGTAATTCAGATTTGTGTTGCGAGGCTGCTAATTCATCTAATCTGAAATTGCTGTATAAAGCTTAGTAAATTCGCTGATACTGCTTGGCGACTTAGCATCAGATAAGGTAATGGAATTATTCTCAAGTAAATTAAATTTCGTGTTTATCCAGCTTTGTGTTTTTCTGTGCCGGCTCTTGTAAATTATTATAGTGCGCGAGCACAAAATATGCCATATTATACGGAATGACGACACCAGGCAACCAGACTTCAAAATGGTACATTCCAATAAAGTGTGATCTATGCCAACCCTACGCGTGCCGCTGTAGCCTCGGCAAGTGCACTGTAGTGCAGTTTAGTTATACCAGCGTAGTATAGTAGCTTTACCTGGCGTCGCTCGCGATCGATACGTCGCGACGACCGGGAAGTGCGCTCGTCTGGGGTTGGACTAACTTTTAGTTTAATTGTCTGCTGATATACGAATTTACGTGATGTGTTTGTTATGACGGCGGAGAAGAAAAGGTACGGTGATGTTTTTTTCATAATTTCCTGGACTGAAAATGAACCCGATATTAACCAAGTGTGGATAGAATGATGGAAATAGTTTTATCCGTCGTAGTGAACGTTTTCAACGACAACAAGTCTAAAAATAAAATTCTATACCTACATATTTACTTAAAGCGTGTCATGTTCACATTGTCATTCAAAGAATAGACTAATTTTCCTAGAACACGTTCCACCACAAGTGACACTTGTGTGCCCATCAATTGCCACTAAAAGAGCCATCAATTATTGCCCCATAACATTGACGCCATCACCTGCCACCGCGGACTAACAAGGCCCAGTAGCTGGCTGGTTTAATCGATTACACAATCGAGCAGCATACATCGAGAAGTTAATCGATTTATTTACGAGTAGGAATCGTTTTGTTCTGTCGCTATTCGAGAGATATTTGGTATTTGATTTGAAGTTGTGTGCTTGCGCGTATTAGTTTGTTTTGGATTTCATTGGACTGCAATATAAACATGAGGTAGATCAGTTTGTTTTGTCGGATAGAACTCTAGGTATTCCGTCATCAATTGATAGTTTTCGATGCTGTACAGGTACGAAACGGACAATTCATGAAAGTAATTGTCTTTTCGGTTATCGTGAATGTTATGCTAGTCCCGATAGCTGGTTCCTCACCTCGTAAGATAAGCATTGAAACAACCAAAACAGGGTGAAAAATAAACAGAATATTCAAAGATCAAGCTAAATATTTTCTATAGAAAACTCTAGATACATTGTCAACAACAATAAATGCAGTCTAGATAAAATCCTGTCCAACGAGGCTATTAGGTATGATCATCACATTGAGCGCGCTGATCAGTTTGAACCGCAGCCAATCGTGGTCAAGGTCCTGCGATCAGACGAGTGACTGTTCCGTTAGTTGGAGTAGTTACTTGTGTTATATCACTGCTATTGTATTAGTTAAAAGGCAACTAAAGTAATGTGGGGTAAACAACTAAATATATGGTTGGATTTAAATATACTACATATTTGTGTAAGAGATTATCAGACATCTGAGTTCCCAAAATACAAAACACATCATGCATATGCACAGCATGCTTAATACTAATAAAATACTATTTGAATATCTCAGTTTTATTATCTCCACAATTAAAAATATTACATAGGGTGACACCAAATGCCGTCTTTTCACTACAAGCACATTTGAATTTGAAGAAATTACCTCCAAATTCAAGGGTCTAAGGGCTCACTCCCTATTATATGGGACTTAAAGATAACTGACAAAATGTACGTGTACCTACTATGGGTACACCTCTGCCGAACCCTTTAGGGAAACAAGGCGTAATGTTGTTGTGTTACCACTAAGTTTATCAGGTCATGGTGTACTGATCTGTATTGTTGATAGCCTCCCGTTGCCTTGTCCGTCACAAGACTAAAAACATAGATATCCGTGACGAAAAAGAACAATACAATGCCGTGAGAATTAGGCTCTAATATTCCGGTATTAGTTAAATACAACATCTAGCAGGGCAACCACCAAATTGTGAAGACAAACCGATAGTAAAATACCTAGTTCAACAAAAGAGGAGTTAACCTAAAAAGCGAAGCAGCCATTTTCACTTATAAAGCAAATAAACTCATCAAAAGTGCTAAAAACATGGTAATCATTGAGTCGTTCACAACGGATTGGGGTGACCGTGTTTGTGTCACAATGTCATGACGACGAAAACTGCGCAGTCGCACCGTTACCGAAATGTATGCGAAAATTATCACATTACATCTGCATGAGTAATGTTCCGTTTGTAGTAATTCTATTTAATTCAGATGAATATTGTAGTTATTGATGAGCCCGGTTGAGGGCAATAAGCTCGCCTCCTAATAACATGGGTTTCGAAAAAAAAGCTGGTGAATTGTGAGTGTGCAATAGATACATCTCTGCTTAACCCTTCGAGAGTTACAGGCGTGATGTGACGTAATACTATTCACTCACCGGTGATTCCTCATAAAGAACTTACATAATATAACATTTAAAGTATGTTGTAAATTGGGATGTTTAATCTACCTCAGTACTTATAGAAACTATAATTTTATAGGAAATTCATTCGCAATATAAAACATGTAACAAAATACCTGAGCAATCTTTTTCAATTCAGCAATTCCTCCACACAATAACCCTAATTTCGGCACGCGTGACTGCCTTCTAGGCCATGGGTAGAGGTACGATAAATAACCCGGAGACAAACCAATTCCCCATTTAATAGCTAAAGGGATAAAAAACACAAAAGCCTAGACTAGACCTGTGTGATGTTTTGTGGCGAAAGATAAATATAAAGGAAAATATACATCAAAGTGTCTTTTTGCCCCAAAGGACCAAACTAGCCTAACTTAATGATAGGCACGATTGAGCTATCTAAATGGAGAAAAACATTGAAAACGTGGTATGAAATCTTCCAGGCGCAATGAGTACCAAATCTAGGACTTTATGCATTAGTCTTGTGGGAGTGAGGCCTTTGCCCTGAAGCGTGACAGTCACAGGCTAATATTACACCCGAGCCCCTGCATCTGCTGCCCCCCAACGAAACGAGGCGTGAGGCAAACGATGATGAATGATTTAATAAATTCGCACCAGTCGTATAAATCACTCTCACTAAGGACTTCGAATTCACGGATGAGGGTAACGCGCGGAACCGCCACGGTTATTAACATTAATGCAATTATTATTGTTTTGCGCCATCATTACGAAAGAAGGACGTCAAACTACGAGGTTGAAGCGGTTATTGAGACTTACATTTTATGGCTCGAAGCGATAGCTACGTGGGTTTTAAACAGGATTCATAAAATGCAGTTTTAAGATGCAATAATAAACGGATCTTAATTTAGATAACGCTTG
The DNA here is from genome assembly GCA_951799385.1 of Hyppa rectilinea. Lineage (NCBI taxonomy): Eukaryota > Metazoa > Arthropoda > Insecta > Lepidoptera > Noctuidae > Hyppa > Hyppa rectilinea. The sequence continues at coordinate 793,819 of OX637317.1, forward strand.
TGCATATATAATTGTTAGTTTGTGACGTAACATGACAAATTTATTTACATTTTTGAGACACACGATATGCAAATCTTGTGCGAATTGTAAATCGTTGTTATTCAATGATGCGTTTGCGACGGAATAACAATGTAAGTTTAATTAATTTCCTATAAATCATTATAAATAGTCATTAGGGTCAGCGGTTTAAAACCATTAAAGACGTAATTAATTCATAATATAAAGTGATAATGCAGATATCAACGACCGTGGGGGGCACGCGGGTTTGCGGTGCAGGTCGAAGTACGACCCCGTGTGGTTTCAACAAGACGCCAAATAAACAAGAGTGAGAATGTATTGAATTATTTCTTTCTTCGCTTTATTTGAAAAACTAAAGTCTGCCCGCGATTTCGTTCGCGTGGAAGTTTAATACATATACACGAGATAGTTAAATAACAATGTTTTTATTTACTCCATCTGTACTACGTCTTCTTTCTGGCTTTTTTTCGCTCGGCTCCTAACAGTCGTACCGTGTTGTTAAATAGCCTATAACTTTCTTAAAAATTTGGCTTCCAAATGCGAAAAAACAACCAATCCGACCGGTAGTTCCAGAGATTAGCAAGTTTAAACAAATATACTCTTCATCTGAATTTATTTGTATCGAACTTTTGAGACTCAGATGACGGAATACTCGGTTTTTGTGAACATTTTTCCTTTCGAAACAATTTAATTGACGCGATTTTCTTACGACTTGTACACAGGTAATCAACCGATCCAAAATCAATTATTATTGTAAGATTTTGACAGATTTGTCATATTAAATCTGTCAACAACTCGCAATGCAATGGCTTCACCATGCCAACGTTTGTCAATTAGTATATTCAGGTCCCTGACTGCATGACAAACATTTTTCCCAGATTCCTAGTAACATTTTTACCAATTTAAAAGAATATTAGTTACCACGTAGCGTCCTGTTTGGATAATGAATATATTCATGTATTTATTAGCAATTTTAATGGGGCGACATACGGCGACCCTAATTATTAAAATGAATCGAACAAACAATTAAACCGAATAACGTATGTCACACAACGCTGTTACTAAGTGTTTACCTAAATTTGGGAGTTTTTGAACCGTTTGATTTAATGTCTTCACTATTAATTAAAGAATTACGGGTATACTGGTACTTTCTAAATAGGTAACTAAATTATTTTGTCCTTGTCATGGCGTCCTCATTATTTGGTCTCCATCTATGCATCATTGGCTCTATCATAAATTCCCGTTAAATCTGAATAAACTATTCTTGTTTTAAAATTAAATATGATCTTTAAAAAACTTGTAAATAGCTAACTTTAAGACCTAGTTTTAATTTATAGCGAAATTTATATGTATACGCAGCTAGATAGAGAGAAAACTCTTTATTAATATATACTTTAAAAATTACTGATATAAAATTTAAAAAAATCGCAAGGACTGGCGTAGTCTTTTCGCTAAAACCGATCTTTTAAGACAATTGTTGGATGTATTTAGGGAGAAGAAGAGACAATACTGCATCTAGTCTATAGCGCGAAACTATGAAACCGGTCGAATGCATCAACATTTCTCAAGTTTTCCGATGACCTCAGATACCTATTATGTGTGTCATGAAGGAACTTGAAACGTTCTTAAAGATAAGAACGACTAGTACCTAAATTATTTAATCTACTAGTTGATTTATGACTATAATATTGTAATCAGACAATCGTAACCGACTCCTCCGACTTGTGCCACAAGACTCAATGTTCCCAACCATGTCAACATTATTCTTGCTAACTTAGTTATAAAAAAAGTAGATTTACTTTAAGCACAAAGCCAACCTCTATTCTTGTTGCAGTTACAGGACACTAGAAAACAGACCGAGAACACAGGCGTAAACGCAAGATTAACTAACCGCACTTGACTTAGGCATCTCATGCGAATGTGTACTGCAGACTAATGCACTCGTGTCACGTGTGGTCTGTGCATCTTGCAAAGACCAAGAGGCCAACTTTTTCTCAAACTTGATGAGCCAAATATTATATTCCCGTACTAGATTATTTTTCCCGTACCTCTTCTGTGTAACAATGTATTACTTTTATCTCCATAGCACCAGGAAGTTGTTAACATCTAGTCTCTGGTGAAATAAACGCAGTTCAGTGCGTTTCACAGTTCACTGGGCCAGCAGCCGCGACAATGACATCGTATCGAAAACCAGGAAAATACATGACATAATTAAGTTTACTTGCCACTGCTACATGTGTTTTTCTTTTCACCTTTTGTGATGTATTGTTTTTATTCTGGGTGCATCGTCTTCACATATAATGTTATAATACATGTATACAAAACATTGTGAAACATTTTAAAAGAGTAACGGTGGAGTTTCTTGCCCATTCTTCTCCACACGAAACTACTTTTTGGAAGGGGCGACTAGAATCAGTTCTATTTCTTGTTCATTTTGACGTTCAAAAGTGCCATTCTTGTGCCTATTTGAAATAAATGTTTTGACTTTGACTTTGACTTTGACATTTTGTAGGAAAAGCTCGAAAGCTGAGCGATTTGATGTAATATGCACTGCATAGCAAGGGCACTCAAGTGTACTGAAAAAAAACTCAAGTAGGTACTCTATAGTACGTATGAAAATTGTGAGGGTACATCGTTAAAAGCGGTGTGGTGAGGGCTGACTATATTAGATAAGGTCATTAATATTAGCGACTCGTTCGAGAGCGGTCGTGTCTAGGGCGTGCTGCCGAGCGGATTAGCATTCACGAAAAATGTTCAGAATACTAATAACAACTAAACAAGCTTAGTTACTTCATATTCAGTAAACAGTATCATACTTGTTCTAATGATTTATTTTCAAGGATTACTAGTGTATAATTCACATAAGCCACAAGTCATGTAAATGAAGTTATTTCGCACTAGTGTAGTATGTGGTTTATTTTATCAAAAATGCGTAACGTTACTGGCACTCCATAAAAATAGGTCGAAGTTTACTTCACTTGATAACGATAAGAATGTAGCAGATTTAACTTCCAGATCAATTTGAAAAGAACTGCCATCGATCTTATTGTCTGATAAGTCAGAATTTTAAATCCGGTATCAGTCAGTAACTCTGACCGCAAAAGCCAAAAGTGATTGATACGTTTACAATTTTATCTTCCTATGGCTCATTCTGTTATGATTACATTTATAATCGTTTTATAGCTTATTTCTGATTGATTTCAAGAACTTGCAATCAGGAAATTACAATGTGAGTCATTCTGGAACTAAAGATTTCATGTCCTTTCTTACTGTGTGTGAGCAGACTTTTGTCTCCACAGAGCAACTTGACAGGGTCTAAGGTAGAACGGTAGAACCTCACTCAAAACCCAAGATTACTTAAAACTAGTTTAAAGCTTGGATTCTACCGTCGAAACTATTTTAAAGTAATGTATACCGAAACATAGTTTCAAGAGGCGTTTGTATAATTTAATTATGTCCCGGTTCACAATATACATACTAGAGGGCGCTGCCGTACTTGCAGTGTATTGAAATGTTTACTCGATTGTACTTAGTAATTAGTATGGTATTGACCACAGAACAGTTAAAGAGGTTAGAAGGGCCTTGTGGGCGGGACAGGCGCGCCACACATTTGCGCGGGCGCTCCAAACCCAACCGAAATTAGAATCACCGGTCAACAGTCACGCTCTTATTGTGAAAGCGTTCAATTCTCCGCGGAAAGAAAGAATTATGCCGTCTTGCCCAATTAAAACGTGTCGGAAAAGAAGTCAGGAGTGTAATGTGGCCCGAGGAGGGATTTCATTTCACCGGTAACTCCAAAAACCTTAAAATACGAGTGATATTTGTAATTATTACAAAAGTATTATGTAGTTTGTAGACAAAAACGATAAAATCGCATTCAGATGCAAAATTATACATTGCTTGCATTACATTGGTACGATCTTGCACGACGTGAGCGGTCGCGCAATGTATTGCGTTCACTGCGAACGTCGCGTGCGTCGATCCAAAGCTTCAATTCTGGGAAATCTATGCGCGTCGATAGTGTTGTTCCAAATTGTAAACAATGTCGATATTAAGATGTGTATACGAATGATTATTGTCAGTAATACGAGTATAACAATGAAAATAAATTTGTTTATATTAACACCAATTATTGTATAATGTGGATTATTAATTTAGTTTCTTAGTTGGTTTTTCGTCTAAATCAAATTTACGATGCAAACACTTCTTTTTTAATTTTACAAAAGATCCAGCTACAAGAAAACTGTGGTTTGAAGCAACTGGTAGAATTTAATGGATACGTACTAAATGTAGCACAATTTATGTTTGCAACGTTTTGCAGAAAATGATTATGTAACGCGGGTGAAACCGGCGGGCACAGCTATTATTAATAAATTAACATGCCACAATTAATAAATACTTTTTCACGGAGTAGTTCACAATAAATTAATTAGATTATATTATGTTAATTCGACTTAGTATTCGATATGGACGTGAAATTTAAAATTTCTTTATATATATATATTTTTTGCATATTGTAGCGTTGTTTTACGTTTTATGTTGAAAATTAAAATTTCGCGGCAGTATCGGATGTTCCCCCTTATTTGACTTTGATTTAAGTTTATTTATATGTAATTAGGAAGTTATTCGTACCGTATCTGCAACTTGAAAAAATGCAAAACTTTAATTAACTAAACTACAGTAATTTTATCGATATGATTAATCGACCTTTTGGTAGCCGTAACATATATGAGAAATAAATTGCATTTACACGTGTGTGAGTGTACGTCCAGAGCAGTATTTGCGTTAGTGTGACAACCAATAGTAAACACGCGATCTAAGTGCGTGTGGTTTATTTGTGTGTGTAATGCGCGTACGTATTATCTCTTGCTTGTAGTTGAGAGACAAGAGTGGGAGACATGCGGCGACACGCGTTCTAATACAAATCAGGAACTACTTCCATTCTAACTTCTTTATCTGTTCTGTGGTATTGACTATTCAAGTATCGAACTATTGTGTATTGTTTCAGTAATTGTACAGGTTTTTGGCAACAATAGTGAACGTTTCAACGTTTATTCAGCTTTAAGATTTGTGTTTTATGAATTGTGTAATACAAATTGAATTTTTGAATTTCGTTTATGCATCGTTGTATAAAGTACCGTGATGATGATAAAGGTTCAATTACTGTGAAGTCTTGCTATTTGTGTAGATAATGTTTTAATAAAATATGTGCTGTGTTACAGAAAATGTGTACCTATAAAAAAGATTTTTTTTTAATGAAAAATTAAAAAAAAACAATTTTATAGCATTTTATACTAAACTGTCCTCGATGTGGAAAAAATATTTAATTAGAGAAAGATTATTTATAATTAAATTATTTCACCATGACGCACCACCTGTGCATAATTATCTTATTGATATTAAAGATTAATTAATACCCACTTAGTAAAAAAAGAAGTGGAAATCTTCCAAACCGAACCTACATAGGATAACAAGATAAAATAACAAGTACCTTCATATCCTCATTTCTCCACTCATCATGACTAACAATGATTAAAAAATAACAAAAGCACCTAATAATAAAGTTTACACAGTTGCTAACACATGATGACATCACACACGAAAATAGCAAGTGACTATCAAACGCAAAACATTGCAATCAGTTGTTATCAAAACAACAGTGAAACGTAAAAAGGAAATGATATTAGGTGCGAGTACATATGAGTGCATGATAAAGATAACATCGAATGACGGATACGTCACACATTCATACAAACAAACAAACCACAATGCAAATAGAACCGAAGGACCATTTCAGACTAAGGACGAACTCATGGCATGAAAGGATCGCAACTTGTGCAGTTTCATATAGGAAACAAATGAATTGCGCATGAAGTTTCAAACATGTGCTATAGTGCTCAAATCCTTCGTTATCTTGTCATGTCACCATCGTCACCCTCCTGCTCTTACCCCACGTTATTTGGGCTCTGCGTAGCATGTCTCTACATCTCTATTAGCCTTCATCTCAGTAGTCATCCCCTTTTAAAAAATATCGTGTTTCACATAATCTTTCTACCATTTTACAGTCTTTCTCTACTTGTAATGTCATCTACAGCATGTTATTCAATCCTCAGGATCACATGCTCATACTATGACAACAGACTTCCATACTTCTCAGTCACCGGCGCCACTTTCATAATTTCCCTTACATACTCATTCCTGTTACTTGTAAAATTGCAATTTTGTAAATCTGCATCTGAAGGTTGGTAACTTTCCGTACAATAATGTTATGTTTGTATATAATTGACTTTCTGTACCTTCCTGTCAAATACGTAAATCTTTTAAGTTTCTTTTCTAATCAGTAATATTAATGGATCATTTTTATCAGCAGTACATAATAATATATAGATTTCATGTTGGGTGTTGATTTTCATCGCTGGGGTGTACTGTCTCACTTGTAGGTATTAACTACAATGTAAGTGTGTTTATAATAAAATGGAATTACTATAATCTATGTGATTATGGAAGGACAGAAACATATGAGATCATCATTGTTTTGTGTGGGACAGAGGTTTACTAACTTAGTCATCATCGTGAGGCATTTTTATTTTATCTACCGGATCTAGCATCGCTGCTTGCTCTGTTACTTCCTTCCTATCATTTTATTACGCCTATGTGGTGACCACTCTAATCTTCTTTCAATGTCATTATTAATTGCGGCAGAAACGTCAATCATTAAAGGGGAAAACGCATTTGTCCACAGTCACAGTCAACGGGACGTAACATTGCGGTGAACATACACCGTTAAGTTTATCTCTTAATAGCACTTCAAACATATTCGGAGACACCAGACTATATTTCCAGTCAACTTGAACATATTTAGTTTAATTACTGACATCTCTATTACACCATTGTTATATTCTGTGAATATCGTTTCAATCAACGTTTCCTACGTTTCTTTCGTGTCTAAACTTGTATTGTCATCGTCATAATGTATGTATTTTATAAATTTCTTCATTGTTACCTTCGACTCCACGTGTTTACTACTCGCTTAGTCACTTCAATGGATTGTTGTTATAACTTACCTGCAAACAAAGAACAATTATTATTAGTAAATTTGACAATTAAAATATACTGAAAGAAAATTGAACAAATAAAATCATTATAAAGCTATTAAAAAACAACCATGCAAAAAAAGTTTTGGACTCCCACTATTGAATAGCGAGCGACCTCAGTGCGAACAAGAGACGTAAATAATATAGTTGTATTAAAAAAGTTACTTTTATATACTTTACAATACGGTCAAGGACTATACGTACGTGACCACATAATTGCTTTTAAATAACAAAAAAGCTAAGAACAGTCAGAATAATAAGAATTATATCACCAAGAGCAAATTGTAAAAGTCAGTAATTTAGAATATTTTCACGGAACCAGACTTTTGGATCACAAGGACTCGACTGTAAAAACCATTACTTCGATTGCAACCTCATTGTACAAAAACTTGTCTATGGCGGATTTTTTGCAAATTCGAAATAAAAAAACCTCCACCAGTTCGTTAACCGTTGTGAAGTCCAAAGAGTTCTTGAATCGAACCAATAATAAACGATTGTAAAATCATTTCATCGATAATTGCTTCGCTAGGCATCGACTGAACTTGGTCTGCCCGAAGTCTGGGGGAAAATGGAAAATAGATTCTGATATACAAATGGAGAATGCACTATGAAATGTTTTGAATTTTATTATTTTGGAAAGTTTATGATTTAATGGCATTTTCTTGTATCATTTGACAGATGCCATTAAATCATAGATTTCCTCCTCTCTAGTTTACATTACTTCGAGATTATTTTTTTTAAAGACTCCATTTTATTTAGTTTAAACATTTTATCATCTCGTTTTGTTTCATGTGAACATCTTTTACTTATGCATGTCTAATCTATTCGACATCATATAATAATGGTATATTACTGAGTATTAGACCTATTTTACAGCAACTAAATTTATATATGTTTATCGATATTTATATTTAAAAGCTTGTCAAGTATAACTGAATAGATACCTACATTCTTGTAAGCAGGTGTACTTGTGTATCTAGCTCTCTCTAGAGGAGAGACCGTATTACCGTCAGCTTAGCACGTATGTAGGTATATGAACGAGAAAATTAATGAGATGAAATGGATTTCGGGTCTAGAATTTACTGGAAGGTCTAGCAAGTGCCAGTACATTTTATTAGAATATAATATTATTTCGTTATTTAGTGGGATCATGATTGAAACCTTTTTAGGAGAGGGTTTTCGGTCAATCATGACGGTGTGATGGGAACTAAAGCTTTATTTGATTCAGTTAATATCATGTTTTTCACTTAATAACCTTATAAAAACCAACAAGTATATATTATTTGTCTAACCAACCTAAATTATTAGTCTATTGAAATCCACAATCGAGTTGCAATCTGTAATGTCCATAATTGATTCGCGAATGTTCCCCTACCGTACTCACAGCTGCAACAACAGTAGCCATACTACTCCAGAACTGGTTAATAGCGAAACTGTTGCTACGACAAGTTTCGTTTCAACAACCATCTAGTTTCAGACAAATGCTGCATTTAAATTCTACTGTCACAACCTTCAGAAAACAAATCGTTATATTTCTAGAACCTTTCTAGTACTTCTATATTAAGGACTAAGTTCTGAGACTAACGAGGGAAACTCTAAAATGGATTACCTAGACCTAGCTATAATCAATAGGACGCCTAATGAAGGGTAGCATAAAATACGACCTGTGTAATTAACGAAGTGGTTTGTTATGCAGAATCGGATAATCTAGAATGGATTTAGAAATATAAAGCCATTCTAAAACACAATCAAGTCTTTGGTGTTACACCTAAAGATTAACATCAACATTATTTCTAATAAGAAAACAGTTATCGATCAAAGACAATGCACGAAAACAATGTCAAAATGAAACAAGCCACTAACTCTAGACTAGTCTCCATTGAATTTCTCAACTGGTAGGTCTGGCAGTCATAAATCCAGATCCAATCTCGCACTGTTGCGGTAAGCCCACTCCTAGCTCACACACAACATAGCCAATGGCCCTGTTTGGTCTGTACATAACTTTTCAAAAGATAAACGGAATATAATTAAGATCAAAGAACTGGTTACACAAAGCAGTTTCAAAGAGTCAAAGGAGTTGCTAACTGCAATTAATTCACAACAACTTGCAACTTTGTTATATATCTTAAAGATAGGAAAGATGGTGAAGTTATAGATGGGGGGGTTAGTTATAATATGATGGTGGGTTATATTTGTATGCATTATGTTTTGGCAATGGGTGTTATTTATCGGCAATAAATGATTTTGATATAGATTTGTTGACTTTCAGCATACTTGGTACTGAAATATTCAATAGAATAGGATAGAATACAAATGTAGAAAATTTGAGAAGGTGAGACACAATGGACGGGCACGACTCTACAGGGACGGTAGCATCAACAGCTTGGGACTAAATTTCAGAAACACATAATCGATGTAAAGGTAAAAAGACTACTGATTTACTCAAAATGTACGGAACTTAAGAATTCTGGCACTGAAAACAACTGATAATCAAGATTGCTTATATTACATAACTTTCTGTTTAAAAAGTTTCAATCTGGCGGAAGGCCAATAATTCCGAGTTCATGAAGAACCGATATAACTTTGTGAATGAAGAAGATTTAACAAACTTTGGTTTAACAAATCTTTGAGAGACTCCAATATAATACTCGTATTTGTACTAAATTAACAACTCAAAGTAACAAACTCAAAGTATTTGATTTTAATAAGATTTGTCGTGAGGCCTTTGAAGATGGAAAAACTTATCAATTATGAGAGAAATATGCTTCACATCCGCGTATTGATTCAAATCACAGCGAATGTCACAGGGCACACCACAAAAACCGTGAAAATACTTTAATATGTTGTTAAGAAAACACAAAGGGGGCGGCACAATGCATGATCAATAAACGATTGTGCAATCATAGCGCAGTTAGTTGCGCAACCATGACGTTCGTTGTACTAGGAGCTCATGTCAACAGGGTGATATCACGCTGATTATCTTCGTGCACGGTAATTTGCGATCATCAAGGTAAACTAGTGTGAATGCAGAGCTGGTAGTATCCAAAGGTTGAATCCACTTGCAAAGTTTACGTAAGCTGGTGAAAATTTGAAATGAACCATGCGTACGAATGATGTGGGCTCAAGATGTATATTCATGTCTATGAATAGAGAGTTCTTCAAAATCTTTTACACATATATTTTAATGATCTCGTACCTATATTTATTGATTGTGGCTTCAACATACTCTATGCTTGAGATTCCTTTTTATTTGATACAAGTTGTCAAAATGCTAAAAATCATCAGTTGTTAGATTGAATACGAATCTCGCTTAGTTTTCAGTTAATTACTACAATTAATCAATAACAGTATCACGTCGTTAACCGATCTACCGCGACCGACCGTTCAACACATTGTTCTGCCAAGTATGAAACGGTTTCAAACTAACACGCACGGATGTACCGCCAGGTTGCCAAAAGCCTGGCAAGTGCTGCTGTATGGCATTGCTGTCCTACTGGCTACGTTTCCGGTTTAAACGCGTCATTGGGACGAAAATACCACGGTTCGACGACCGACCCACAATCAGTGTAATTACCTGTAACTATACATGGCGCTGAAATACTAGTGACAATGTTAATGACCTGTAATTTCACAATTGCAGAAATTGGGTTGTGTTGTCTGTTTTCGACACGGAAATACATAAACGTGTTTTTCTCTCTTTCAAGGTGATGGGTACTTTCGTCTCAAGAAAATCTCAGTCGTGAATTGGATGACGAAGAAGGAAACTTAGTTAAGGTTAGCAGTAGACATGGTTAGGTGAGCCTGATCATTTCATCTCACGGCTCTGGTTCCATTTCCCGCATTTCCGGTTCGTTCAGTGCGCGGCTTCCTTTCCCACGAGGGAAAACAAAAGCTTAAACACAGCTAGGAATCTTTGAGAAATACTTGTAACACGGTGTCTTCGTGCATTACTCACTTCCCTTGGGATTCAACCATATATTACGTCGTGTCTGCGTCGCGCAAACTGTTTCACCGATCCCTCACGTCACTCTTTCGTATTAGATGGAACGTCGCATATCAAAATGTCACAACTTCCACTCCCTTCTTGTTTATACGACACGTAATTTATTGACGATCCCTTAAGAGAAAATTTGGTATTAGTCGCTGTAACTGAGTGTAGCGGCGTGCTTGCGCATGACAGCGCGCCCGCTGCTACACTGAGCTGGACGATCGAGCGCCGGCACCTATATTTATAACTTCGCGTGTTTAGTAGTTAGTCGGACTGTTGGCAGAGGACGCGCACTGCGCGCAGATTATTCTATCAATATTTTGACTGTGTTCTCATTGGCTGTCAATAATTCTACCCTTTAAATAATGTCCACTACTTGTGCCTAGTAATTTTGTATTTAGTTAGCGACAATAAAGCTACAACATTCATTCCTTCCTACAACAAGCATTGTTTTACTTCTACCCAACTGAACAAGTTCGCTAAAGTGGAGGCCCCGACGTCCGAATAAAACCTGTCGGTATTTCAAGTAAGCTCAATATCAGCGAAGCTCAGCAATGGAAGAAGCAGCGAAATACCAACAAGAAATCGCTGGAATTTCACTTTCCCTGCGTGTTCCACCGTTTTGGCGTGACAAACCGCGGCTATGGTTTATCACGTTTGAAGCCGCCGTCAGCGATCTCAAGAAAAGCGACGCTCAAAAAGCACAGATGGTTATAGCGCAATTAGCGAAGGAAGACATTGAGCAAATCTGTGACCTGCTTGAAAACCCGCCATCAGAACGACCCTACAGAGCAATCAAGGAACGGCTCATATCCGTGTATGAAGAAAGTGATGGAAAACAACTGCAAAAGCTTTTATCAGATATGGAGTTGGGCGACCAAAAGCCAAGCCAGCTATTACGTCGCATGCGTAGCCTAGCGCATAAAAAAGTCCCAGACAGTACACTCAGATTGATGTGGATGAACCTGCTACCCCAACAAGTGAGATCAGTACTTGTCGTCAGTGACACCATCAGCAAAGACACTGCGTTGGACGAGTTAGCTAAAATGGCAGACAAGATGATGGAGCAGACGTCCGAAGTGAACGCCGTAGCATCAGTTGACAGCTCTCAAGCTCAGGGTAACATGCAGTTCATAGTAGAAGAAATACGCAAGTTACACCTAGAAATCGCCGAGCTCAAGAACGATAACTGTCGGTGCACACACACATCACCGCCGTCGCGTTATCAACATAGGCGCAATCATCGCCACGACCGTTCAAGAACGCCGTCTCGCTCGCACTCAAGAACCTACAGATCTCGCTCATCTACTCCATCGCCCTATTGTTATTATCACAGAAAATTCGGCGCAAAAGCAAGACATTGCACAACACCATGCAGTTTCAACAAAGATAATAATAATACGGAAAACTAAGACAGGCATTAGCAGTGGCGGAACCTAATGTCGACAGAAAATCATATCGCCTTTTCATCACTGATAAGGAAACCAACACAACTTTCTTGGTCGACACTGGCGCGAACATATCTGTGATACCGAAGCGCAGAGGATCTCGATCTACCCCACTGCCGTACAAGTTGTATGCCGCCAATAATTCAGAGATACCCACATATGGAGAAAAAACTATAGACATCAACTTGGGTCTACGACGTCCCTACAAGTGGAAGTTTATTGTTGCTGCCGTAAGTAAGCCAATACTTGGAGCAGATTTCCTAGGCTACCATAATCTGCTGGTCGACCTAAGGAATGAGCGTCTCATCGACAACACTACCAAGCTTTCTTCAAGGGCACCGGGGCGATATACAAGTATACCTACAATACGGAGTATCGATCTTCAGCAAACTTTCCATGACATACTGGCTGAATTCCCCAACGTCACTCGTTTGTGCTCGATGAAACTCAACCCGAAGCATAAAGTCGAGCACTACATAGAAACAACAGGTCCACCAATTCATGCCCGAGCTCGACCTATACCCCCACATCGCTATGAAAAGGTGAAGAAGGAGTTCGAGAATATGATGAGCCAGGGACTCTGCCGTCCTAAAAAGAGCTCTTGGGCCAGTCCACTCCACGTTGTCCCGAAAAAAAATGGAGATATACGAGTATGTGGTGATTACAGGCGACTCAATGCCATTACCAAGCCTGACCGTTATCCCATCCCACGAATAAAGGACTTCACATATCAGCTCGCTGGCAAGCAAGTTTTCTCTACCCTGGACTTGAACAGAGCATACTCACAACTGCCAGTCCGTGAAGAAGACATAGAGAAGACAGCAATAATAACCCCATTTGGTTTATACGAGTTTCAACGTATGTGCCCAGGTCTAAAGAACGCTGGTCAAACATTCCAGAGATTTATACATGAAGTACTCCGAGGCCTTGATTTTGTCTACCCATTTGTTGACGACTTGCTTGTGACTGCAGAAGACGAAACATCAGCTCGAGATAACCTCAGAATCGTACTACAGCGTCTGGATGAATACGGTATCACAATAAATGAGTATGTATCTATACATAGTAGAGCAATATTTGCCATAATCCGATGAGCTGAGTTCTCAAGGGAATGGAGATCAAGACAAGATATTATTAGAAGTTGTCAGCGTGTGTTTAATCTTAGAAGAGTATTACGTTCTGTTGTTACTTATATCCTGTCTATCATTATCCTAATGATAGATGAAGCTAACAGTGATTGGACAGCAGCTTCAGTCACATTTCAAAACACGACTAAATAACCCTTCCATGGAAGAAACAAAAATAAATGGCGAAGCGTCCTATAATTTCACGTAGCATTCACCACATCATTAGGGATGGCCCACACCTCATAATCACAAGCCAAGGTATACAGCCAGTGCTGCTGTATCATTAGTGAGGCAAACGGAACCCTAGCAAAAGCTCCGGTCGTTAGGCGAAACTAACAACGTGTATTAACGATATCGTGATTTTAAAATCGTCGGATTAATTACTACGTGTAGTGCATATCGCTGATGATATGGGATCGGAAGATCGATGGGCGATTTGTAGATTTGCTTTATAAATGAATATGAGCATCAAAATCATTCATGACAATCCTTGCGACTTTTATAGATTAAATAAAGGAATCAGTGCTTGAATCTGGCAAATATGTACGTATCCAAGCCAAAAATCATTGTGTAACAAAATAACTGATAAACCAGTTGACCGACCACATTAATTCCGTCGCAGACTAGCAGTATCATTACTTTATTAGGACATCTATTTTTATATGCAAAGTACTTATTGTAATTCCACTTGACTTTCAAAACTGCCAGCATGTGATAGTGATAACGAAACAAAATAAACACCACGTAGACCTTATCTGGTGACCATCAAATGCTTCACGAGTAAAGTAAGTAAATCAATGCGATCCACCATATCGTTTGTGTGCTCAAACAAGTTGGAGTAGCGTCAATGGACTGCCAAGGCAGCCATTACAGGCCATCGAACTGACTTATCTCGTTGGACAGCCTTATATATGTTGAGTTTTTATCTGTTTACGTACTTTTAAAGGCATTTAAATTGGGTATTTGTTTTTCTGCTTCCTTAAAGTGGCTTCCTCCTGTGTAACGAGTTGCGACCTATTCACTAATTAAAACATTCGGGGAGTAGGGGACAGTTAATTGGGCATAGGGGTACCGATTTATGAGCTTCATGTTTTTACAATTGGTCATGCACGTTTGGATTTCGATGAAATCGTGTTATCTATGAAACAGAACTTTTGCTGATAAGCAAACAGTTGAGAAGTCTAAGTTCCAAGCAAAATAATCAAGTGAATTTCTTGTTGATTGAAAATAAATCTACAACGACACACACGATTGTGAAACTTCACAATTTCTTTTCAACTTCTAATCCATCTACACATTGAAGCCTATCAATCAACCATCACTCAACAGGCCTAAAAGACAATTTCTATCTTACATTTGTAGGGAAAATTAACGTTGGAAGACTTTCTAAAAGTATGAGCGAGAGCACTTGTTGCGTAAGTACTGGATCCTTTCTACTTATGTGAAAGTGCTGGATGCTGGTCAGTTGCTCAGTCATATGCTGCTGAAACCCATTCAAGGTGACAATCATGGCAAGAACAAGAATCGATCGATGCATGAGTATAGAGTATATCGACGAGATAAATAAAGTTCCATTATAAAAACCTCAGTAGGCGCTTCACAAAATAACAATAAAATAGAAAAATAACATGCATACACAGCGAAAAGCAATGCGTTATTCATTATTAGCTATTATAAATTGTATTGAATGACTTCAAACACAAAAATATTATCGAAAGAAATAATATAAATTCCAATTGACTAACCTGACCTCTAAAAGCTAAAGAAACAATGAGAAGAAAGCCCTTAAAATAAATATAAAATTCACCAGACTTAAGGGATCAGACGGCTATTAGCCTTGGCTGTCAATGACTTCGGTTAATATCTCGTCTGGGTCAATTAGTCGTACTAATTAGATAAACAATGATAGGTGGTTATAAAATTGATATCAGTGCAATAAATTATTAAAATCATAAATATCAGCTAGAAACCATAATGGCTTAATACCACTCATTTGTTCACCATATTTGGCAAACGTATTAATAATTGCAATATATGTATTGCAATTAATGATTAGTGCAGAGGAGCTGATGGGAGATGAATCTCATGTACAATATCTTGATAAAAGTATGACTAATCTTGAATGGAGTGAATTTCGATGTAATGTTATTTTTTTCCGTTTTTAATACAATTTTAAAGTTTTATTTAAAGTTTTTATCTGTTGGGACTGTTGAAATATTATAATTAAACGTATAATTGAAGAATTGTGTATAGTGAAGCTATGAACTACAAACGTGTCTGAAATAAAATTATTATAATTATTTAATTTTAATTTGTCTTATGAAACACAAGAGAGGTGAAGGAGAAAATCCTTTTCTTTGCCATGGACGGAAGGAGAATAATTCATAATGCAGTGTGTTAAGACAAGAGTATTCAAAGACATGCAAATCTTTCACAAACGAAAACCAGACAGTAAAACGCTTTCTTAATCCCGAATAAAAGAATTTACGTATTTCAATAAAGTATGTCAGCAAGTTCATAGTCCCAGATTTGGGTATTTTACTATCTATCATACTATCGCGATAACATATCAATGGCAAGAATAATAACACCTCCCTTATCAAAGACTTGTTTTCTGTTCCGTCTCTAGATAAAGTTGTTTGTCTATTTGCATATTCTTAGCAGTATTTGTAAGGCTTTCAATGATAAAAGATAGTAGGAGTACCACCCAAATTGTACGCCGAAATTATCACTGTGACGTCACCAGTGCGAAAGGTCTGGCCGTGAAGTCATCGATAGTCTTATATCCAATTTCAGTCTAGCACTCGGTCACGAACTCGGGACTAGTTCAGTAGGTAGTAGAATGTACCAAAGAATAAACTGCTAGCAGCTATTGTATTGATAAATGACGCTCATAACGTGCCGACCTTATGTAACTGACACGGTATATATTGTAACATTTGTAACTTTACATACATAACTTTACCAACTTTCAAACGAAATTCAGTCTAGAGAGACCTTGTCTTGCTCTAGGCTGGGATCTGAGAGATGTTAATTATAAATTACAAACATTTTCATATTATCTTCTTGAACATCACCGCCATATGATAGGAGTTTTTCTACCAGTCTTCCTCAAATATTTGCTTGGAGTCCTACCAGATGCTACTAAATATCAGTCACATACGTCACAATTTTATAAAAAAACACCTTCGTAACAACACTGAACACAAAGAATACAAGCTCGTTTATATGCGATCGTATCTCGATAATCCATTGTAGGTACTTGTATCAGATGGATATTCACACGACGGACGTGATAAAACCAAAGTCAAAACAAACTCGACCTGAGGATCCAATGACGCGAAGGACGAATGTCTAGACTTTTAGACAACTGGCTCGAGTTACCTCAACTTGTTAGCAATCTAGGGTATAGAATTTTTACTTAAAAACCTAAAACAACTAATTTAAAATTCTGAATCTAGGCATTACCACGTGCATTTAATTGCACAGTGTACCAGATACAAAGTATTAAACCTATTGGGATTTGACGAACCTTGATTTGGCTGACTAGGTAACTGATAATCGAATTATCAGCTACTTAGTCAGCCAAATACCTCAACGTACCATTTGTTAAATAAGCCGATACAGCGATGGCAATGAAATACCTGTTTCATAAGGGTAGAAAGCAAGTAGCTCCACAAAGCATTTGCTACCATTTGTACCTGTCTGTCGCTTTCTCCACGTGTTCACAGCTTCCATTCAAGTGCAGATACACTCGTGCACTATTGTCAATAGCCGGCTATTCATTTCCGATAGACGCTTGAGCTTCAACCTGTTAAACTCACTCACTTTACTTCCCGTATTCATTCTCCTTTTGTTATCCGTAACAATTTAAAGCTTAATTGACATCACTAGGACCTCTTGTATAAACATGTCGTTAAAGACTTTCTAAGACTGTGGACTTCCAGGTTCGCCATGTTGTGGATTCTAGTTTCAGTTGGTAATAAAGGACTGAGACTTGTCATAGTCAGTTCGCTGACCTCTTATAAAGGCCATGTCTCACCGAGATGACGTTACTTAGCCAGGAGCCATGACGAGTAACCGCAAAACCGAATACTTTAGCAAAGGAAACTTGATACGGATATTCCACATTTAGGACATCTGTAAATCGCTTAAAACTCTCGGTAATCAGCTCAATTCCACCATTTACAGTTGTGAAACATCCGACTCCCACATTTGAAAATCGTACAAATACATCGAATGCTCTGTGCAAACTGGATCATTCGCAAGTGGCCCAACTAAATGCGAACCGCACTTAACCGGTATCTGAATTGAATACGTACCGTCGCCATTTTGTCTCATGTGTGATGTGAGTGAAACTGTTTATTGCTCGGAATTGCATCCCAAACGGAGTTCAAGGGAGTTGGCAAAAATGACAACAAACGGGACGAGCGTGATCCCGCTTTAGTTGAATATCGAAACCTACAAGACAAGAAGTGAAAACAACCCCTGAACAAGCAAGCAGTTACTAGCAGTCTAGCATGGTAGAGGAGAAGCAAACAATAAATATATATTTGAAGATAGAATATAATAAAGTAAAAAGAATTGATTTAATGATGTGAAAACCTTGAAAATTTTAATCAAAATATTTTCCCAAAAACAATCCCAAAATAATAATCTCAAACGGCCTTCTGACTTCTGGTTTGCCAGTCACCACTCGCTCAGAATTCTAATTTTATCAAACCTTAGTCGCGGTAGCAACATAAAAACTAAATAGCGACCAAAATGCAAATAAGTTACATATAGAATACATTGATATCGCGTCAAAGCACGTTATTTAATTGCTCATGGACCTACAAAACCTACAACTTGAAATTCTGCCGAAATTATTTGTTCTATTATCCCTTTCACATCGTGGTATGGTAAACTCTGGGAAAGTTCCATCCCATACATTCTGGAAAGTTTAAAACTTTCTTTAAATTCTTATCCATTAGCCTTCAAACTTCTTTCCGCACAAAACCACTAGTATACGTATCGTAAATTAAAACCTAATAGTGTTTGTTTGCGGGCGAGCGGTTCTCCTTGAGCTGCGCCGGCGCCGGTCGACCTCAGTCACACTTCAGTACACAACGCGCGAATTGAATCTTTTTATTGTGTTGTCAACGCGGCCAGTGATTCAGACTGAGATATTATTTTGAGTGGAGTGAATGATCAAACGAGTGGGCTTTGTAACGTAGTATCTTCGTAATCATTTCAATAAAGATCATAAGCCCTCTACTGACAAATTACAAAATTTACATATTTAGAACTCTATAAGCTGTACCTAAGTCGCAGCTTGCGTCACTGTCGTTCATTGCCATTCAGCGCACTGGCGGCAATTACTTCTACTTCTATTCACAAGCTACAAGGCAACTCTGGAAACGGTACGACAAATATTAAATCAATTAATTATCAATAGACTGCTCGCTTGAAAAACGTCAGAGCATGCACCTTTTCCATTTTTCTTAGTGCAAACAAAGGTCGACTTAAGAGAAAATCAGCCGTATCGAGCAAAATGGTCGAATGTACTTATTTCATACATACGTAGAACACGAAACATTATGCGAGACATGGTTGAACGAACTTAGCCATACTTGAAGGAGCAATATCATATATTGGAAAATATCTAAACATTCAACTACCCACATGCAAATCAAACAGATTGAGCGGTCATTAAAGCACTAGATACATCATCCAGACTAATTTGCGCATGCACTTTTAATTCATCTCTCCAGTAACCCTATAGCTGCCACAACAAACATGTCGAGTAAACGGCAGTTAAAAAGATAAGAGCGCCTGCGACGCGTTGGTACGCCTCGCATCCGGAGCGGCGCGCGCTGATTCAGAGCTGAACAAAGAATATAAACAAGCCGGTTGAAATATTGTGTTGCTTTTTGTACCTTATTGAGGCGGTTGAAGACAAATTATAAGCGATTTAAGATATAAAATATGTTGTCATATGTTTGAAAATGGGATTGGTTCTGGATGGAGGTAGCGCGGAGTGGCGAGAAAAACAGAAATGCATAGAATCGAAGGAGGCGGTGCCCAAGAGTTCTCACTCTTGAAAAAGAATACTCACAACAAACTTACACAGAAAAATGTTACTTGCTACTAATGCTAATGTATCATCAATTATAATATGGAAGATAAAAAACATTTCAAAAATGAACTAGGCAACGATTTTTTTACGAAACCAACAAAATTATGCAATTAATTAAAATTCAGAGCAATAAATGCAAAGTACAGCTTTTTTACTTTCATATTTCAGTACTTTTGCATAACACAATCAGTTCTACTATCTACTGTATATCGTCCAGGTAAATAATAAACCAACATAGAACATTGCATCAACGCACTGGCACATAATCATGGGTACTATGATGTTAATGAATGCTTGATACACACAATCATAGCGGTAATTGCGCAGTAATCAGTTTCCGTTCAAGGTGACAGGTGCTGATTGCAATCATTACATAATCTACGACATACATATATTGATTTTATTAGTTATTTGATAGATTTATAAGATGATACGCACCAATTTAGACCTTTAGACGCCTTTAGGTAATTTAGAATTGACTATAGCTTTCGATAAGTCCATTTATTGATGTTTGATATAATAATTATCAACTTAACGGATAATTTAAGCAGTTTCACCAGATGCCACTATACTCGGAAACTGGACCCTGAACATGGATCTCCGAATCGTTGAGGAGGTCCATGTTTAGCAGTAGTTCGATGATCATGAAGATAGAGTCATGCCGCAGGTTGACAAACAAATGACATGAACGTGGTTTACCAATCCCAGAGTTGTTATTGGGACATAGGAGGATGAAGCTTGAGCGGGATTTTCCTAAAGCGTTACCGTTACCACGGAACATAAAGGCTAAGGAAGGAACATGGATGGGTTTTAGTCAGTAAGAGTCTGACACTCCCTTCCGCTCCACCCAGAGCGGGAGAAGCTATGGGATGATTTAGCACCCTCAAAAAAAAAAACAATGATGATGGAGCTGGCCACATTATTGACAATATTATAATCCCGAATATGACTATGACAATTCAAGAGAGAGAGGGACAAGGAACACAAATACAAAGCAACCTAATAATAGATCCTAGAACATTGTACCGTACCATCTACAAATGGTATGTTTACATTCCGATTAGTAAAGTGATTAGCAAGTTAAAATTAGAAGCACTGATCACTAACAAGAGCCGAGTACACTGGCTTTATTTGCGTTGCTATATTATGTACTAACTTATCACTCTTGCTAACCGTGCTATCGACTTGCGATGCTCTGACGTCTTTAGTATGATGATTTTTATCATTAAACAACATAACAAGGGTTTGAGAGCTACATTAACGTTCGTGTACCTAACGTCGTTTGGTCCCAAGTTGTCAATAATAATTACCTGTATTATAAATAATAATTAGTAGACCTGCAAGCTTATAAGTTTCCTTGTAATCCATTACATCTTCTTATATAATTTAATTATTTCTTTGTGTATAGTCATTAGCCTTTTACGCCAAATCAAAACTGGTTTGTTACATAGTCTGACTGTATTTATATGTATTGGGCCCCGCCACCTTAGTTTTTGGGGCAGACCATATGACCTGATGTAGGTTCTATCTGTCATTTATACCTATAGCAAAGGATATAATGAGAATAGTAGGTAAAATAAAATAGAATAGGAAAACGTTTTCGATCATTATAATTATTTCTATGATACCTAATGAAATAAATGGTTAGGTACTTACCTAAAAATTATTCAGAATCAGAATACAATAAAATACCTATACATTTGTAAATATAGCTGAAGCTACCTGTTTAATAACCATATCCTTCCGTTATACCTTTTTAACGAGCAAGGTTGATACATAAGGAAACAACCACAAACATACAAGAGTTATTCGTTATTTTCTTGCTGTACCGGAAAATAACCTGAATTCCAATTAATTATTACATTTTGATAATACAATTCGATTAAGGTTACTTTGCGCCTATTAGTTAATAGCCCATGGAGTATCATTTTATTATGAGATAGTAACATCACAATGACTTGTTTTGTTTTTGAAGAAACTGTAAATATCTAGATTTGTATGTCTTGAAATTCAAATACGTCACAACAACAAAGATATCACCCGTAACCGTAACGAATTCTTTTTACATAGAGCCGAATAAAGGTATATTGATCGGAGTGAAAGAAGACAGTCAACAAAGAAGTTGTAAGTAAAAACAAAATAAAACGTCGCGAAGAAAACCTGCCTCAACCTCAACAACTTGCGAGCACTTGCGGAAAGCTACGAAAATAACAAAGCGACGCGACGTTCAGTTTTCGAAAAAGACAGACAATCATAAGTCATAACAGAAAGTAAACAATTACGTCAAAACCAAACTGAATGCAATTATTAGAAGAAAGTGAGCTCAGGCTTCAAAAGCTAGCAACAACCGAAGTAATCCAGCACCAATAAAACGGCTAACAAACCGGTTTCGGCCGATCCGGTAAATAGTCGCAAGTCGCCTGACCACAGGTTATTGTGAAACGACACCACTGCTAAGTCGGTATTAAATCACAGCTCGATCAATAATTAAATTATGTATGTTGTTTTGAGTTATACAATATATTATGGCCCAGTGGTAACGACCGCGGCTTACGAGATGTGGGTCGTAGGTTCGTACTCCGTCAAGCGCTTTACTTTGTGTAAATTGTTTCATTGCCGAATCAGTTCAGTGAAGGAACAAAAGCATCGTGAGGGATCCGTCCTAGGACCAAAAACTCGAAGGCATGTGAAATCTATATCATCCCGCACTGTGCTCGCGTGGTGGATTATGGCCTCTCACCGAAAGGCGGCCTGTGTCCCAGCAGGCAGTGGGAACATTATAGGCGGATTGTGTAATCTGCATGCGATGCTATGTCATACAATATACCACCGCAGGCGTAGATAATCTCGGTTACGGCCGGGTCATCATAAATATCTGACGTATTTGAGATAAATGTTAGTATTAGTACCTATTAGGAAAATTTTGGCATTGGAACCGTAAAAATGAATGGAATTAATAGAAAATATTGGTTACTACAAAAATTTTGAATAATTTCCAAAATAATATTACGGAAGAATTTACTTATTTAAGCTAAGAATCTGAAATACGGATGATTTATGTTTGCTTTGCCAGGGTATAATAGAGAAACTGTCGTCTTATCACAAGACCTGACACCTTTAACACTTATTTTTGACCTCTTCCCAGATACGATGACTGATCATAACAATTCTCTATTCTGTAGATTTGAGTTCATCGCCTTGAAAAATCATTCAACAACAGGTATGTCTAATGCATTGTTTTCAAACAGTTATAAGTTGCAAAGAATTCTTCTAAATACCATAGAGATGAAAACACGAAAGAGTCCAATAAACTTGAAGGAACGTTAAAATACGATGAATAATTCTCCATCTTGCATCTGTTCTGTATCTTACGGAATGTCATAAGCGAATGATTTCGTATTGTTTATTTTTATATTTAGACTTATGAATTGGTTTCAGTTGTGTAATTCTGTAAAATTAAACATTTTAATTTGCACTAATTTACACAGCTGGACAAATATAAGCTAGAAACATTATTTGACCTCCAATCCTGACATTCCTGTTATATAATTTGATATCAATACGCATCAGATTTGTAAAGTTTCGCCAACTAATTTTATTAAATTAACTATCAAAACTCAAAAGCCAAAAAACTATGTACCTATTTAATAATATACGGGTGTTTTAGTTTACAAATATAATTATGCTAGTATTAAAAGTATGAAAACTATCCAAGTTTCGTATTTGTATATTGATGAATTTAAAGTAGTTTTTAATTAAAACAAATGCATACATACCGTAACCAATGGATCCAAATATTAAGTAATTCCAAGGTTTCAATGCCTTGAATAAATGTAAAATATGTTACTAATATTTAATGAACAAGGTTTCTCGCCTATTTCTTCTGCTATTGATAAACTCGCTCCCTACTTACATTGCACATGAATATATTTAATATGGGTGTACACCTTTGCCTAATGCGTAATTACCGTTAATTATGTATTTATACTAATAAGCTCAACTCCTTATAACACGATAAAAACATAAAACCCGTTCACAACAAACAGCAAAATAATAGTATTGTTATTAATTCGTTATCGTAATAATACCGTTATTAAAATTTTTGGATACCAGTGTTATTGTTACAGAAACAGTTGGTTTTGGGAAACTAAAAGTAAATAAGATCGTTATTTCAATGATAAATGTTAATTTTGGCCTGTATTTAATTTACACACAGAAACAAAATGTAAATAATTACTATAAACAAAATATGTTAATTATGTGGAACGATTTAATGAAGTTTACAATAGATAATACATTTGGTAATTTTATTAATTAATTATATTTACAATACTTTCCAGAAAACTTCAAAATGATCTATTTTTATAGCCGATATCTTCTCGATTTCATAACAGATGATAAGAAATGCATACATCATGAGTACAATAAAAGTGTCACTAACATTCGAGTCTTATCAATTACAGCGAAGGAAAAACAACTGTATTACGTGGAGATAAAATGCGGTGGGAGCGCAAAAAAATAAGATGTCGTTCAAACGATAAGAACAATACGCAATGATACCAACATACGTCTGAGGAGACAACACGTAATCATGGACCGTAAATGTTCATTAAGATATTGAGAATGGTTATTTATTATAATTATTATTTATTTCTCATCCTGAGGGAGTGAAAATATATTGAATGAACCGAACAACCCACCAAAGCATATCTCATGAGACTATAATAAGTATTATTCTAACGCCAAAACACAACGAGCTAGTCATCAATATCCGTCTTATTGAGAATTTTTCATTCACTGGTTGGACCAACAATGATGATGAAACATGGGAGTATAGCACGCACTCTTTGGCAGAACTGCTGTTGAACTAAAGAACACCCCTAAGATCGAGCATAAAGTTACTGAATCAGCTTAGGACATAATGTATTATGCAACTAAAGAATTAGCCATGTCCGTCACTGGACAGCTATAAGCCGAAGTGAAATATTGACACTTCACTTCTGATAATTGGTTACCAGGTACTGATGCAATCGTCTGAGACGTCACACCGGTTCTTTCCTTATGAGTGGTTTAAGATAATAGATAATGGTCTAGCCTAGACGTTACGTCTGTGTATTTCCCCTAATCGCAGCAGAATGACTTGGCCTCTCGAAATTCTCGCATGAGTTATTCAGAAATACTTAATCATTAACATAATTGCTTGTATATTGAAATCTTAATTGTATTGAATTGATAGAGGGGCAAAACAATGCTAAGAAAATATCATCAATAAAAACACTGAAATTTTAAATAATTCAATCGAAGTATAATCTATTTAGTACATCTAAAGAAGAATAGCAAAACATGTAAACTAGATGTGTAATGAAAAACATAATGAGAAGTTGACGCTAAGTTCTTAGCCATTTCAGATTCGCTACGGAACGCCATTACCGACATTAAGAGGATTCATCTTGACATTAATAAATGTTGAAGTATTTTTCTTATTAATACGCCAAGAGTTTTATGAATAATCAAATTACTCACGTAGGGCCTAAATGTGTCGCAACAATGTTTTTCATTTTAACTATAGTCTGAGAAACTTGTGATAACTGTAATACTTTATATACATATGTAACAGTACATAAATTATACATAAACGTTATAGAGAAAGTTTCTGTTAGTCCACTGAATAACAGACTCTTTGGCTCCGGGCAACTTTCTCGACGTCAGTTTACTTCAACTCTGTTTGTTATTTAAATTATACACAATTTTACATTTTTCCAGAGCTCCCAACAAGAAAGCAGTCCGACCGGACTACATGTTCCTATTGTTTAACGTACGGCAGCACATCAAGCTAAACCAAACTGTCGAATCTACCCAATTGAACATGAACCTTATTTCTTTAGCACTAAAGTTGAAAACTATCAAAGAAATTTGTCAGATCGGGGTATTTTGATGTGCCTAAATGTTGGAAAACATTTCGTTAGAAACGATCTTTTTCAGTAACATCTGTTATTTCCCACATACACACACTTGATTCTCTTCTTATCTTTGAATTGTCACTACATACAAGATTGACTGGTTTAAAATGATTGTACCTACCTATTAGTCACATTTACCGACTCATTCGCCACTTATTAAAAGTAATCTTAAAAAGCGAGACAAGAACATGAGGAGAATGAAGATATGAACTGAATAGAGGACACACTTGAAACAATAGACATTACAAATGTATACTAGTTATCAAGTTTAAATAGTCTTTGAATTTCATTAGCCCATTTACAAAGTATTAAAACTGGATTATTCGTAGTATCTAACTTAGTTTTAGTTGGTTCTTCCGCAGATAAGCATTAAACAATTTCTAAATGTTCAAAATGTTACTAAAAGTTGGAAATTCTCCCTATTTCAATAATTCTGATTAATTTCAATTCACGAAAGCAATTAGGGAAACCGCAAAGGTTACCTGGGGTTAGGGGAAAACCATTTACTCACGTAGATAATGACTTGTTGGTCATCTAATTATAGAACAGCATAAGATGCATTACATTAGGTGGGTGAACTACGGAAATAATAAATTGACGCATTTTGATTGTGAGGATGAATGATCTATATGCCTACACATCATTGAAATTAACCCAAACATGAGAGCAAGCCTGAGAGCAAATCCTCAGTTTTGAGTTGGTTTGGATTCAGTCGTTTCCTTTGCTGTATCCTGATGTTCGCATCGCCTGACAAAGCGCGCCAGTTTGATGACTATAATAACATAACAGGGCTGGGTCCACCGTCAGCGATGTCCAACAATAACAAACAAGACAGTTAACATACCTATTTCTTTTCTGGTATAATGCCTCTGCTCATCATTGTGAGAATTCGTCGTTCCAAACGCTTGACCCATCTTAATATCACAGCACTGAGATCACAAAATAGAAAATAACCAAAAACAATGACAATCAGCTGATTACACCGAACGAAATAATGCGTTTGTACGCATGCGCGGGCTCATATCACGGGAGACGTGCGCGCCCCGCGGCGTCTCATACAACACTAGAGTTTTGTGCAAAGGCTCGCGGCGTGCGAGCGAGACAGGCTACCTGTGACCGATAAGCTCCTCGTTGACCTACATATAACCGACGTACGAGCGAAAGAGACAGCACTACTTAAAGTTGCACAGATGCAGGCAGACACGGTCTGTTTACATTCTGGGTAAGCGCAAAATGGCTACTGGCTGAACGTCTCAATTCTCAGACAAGTTACAAAAACAAACTAACACCGTGTATTCTGCTTAGTTTCATCAACGTCAGAGAAGTTCTAAACAAAAATTAGGATCTGTGCCTAGCTTTTCGTGAAAACAAGTACAGTAGAAAAGCAAGAGCAGTTTGGAAAGCTCAGTGAAAACTTTTCTGTGGTTTTTGTATTTTGCGACCCTTCAAGCTACTTACTGCTTAAAATTCATTTCGTTCCCAAGAAAAGGGTGAAGAATTTTTTCATGCCCTTTGATTTATTTATTTATTTTTCCCTTCAGTTTTATAAACTTGTACCGAGGCCAGCACATCAAGTTACCACAATCTGTCAAATTTATTTGATAGTATTTCAACTTTATTGCAAAGACATAAGGTTCATTTTTAATTAAGAAAATTTGACAGTTAGGGATAGCTTGATGTGCTGACGTCTGTACATAGTTATTATTAACACTATTCTAAATTAAAATTTATTAAAATTGTAGCAGCAAAAATATTATTTAAAAAAAAAGTTAAAACAAGCAAATCTTGTTAAAATAATAATAAATTAATCGATCACGATGTTCGAGATCAGACACTTGTCAAAACCGTTTAAATTGAAACGCTACAAATAGCCGACCGACAACAATCTATCGAGCTACTGTATCTAATTATAATTGCCAATACTTGAGGTCTTGAGGTCAGCACTTCAGCCGTAAAGTCTTTGACTTGGCACTGAGCCTCGTGTTTTCTAAACTTAATTTTTGGGCAAAGTTGATTTCGGGAGACAATCGACAGCACCTTCGCTTGGTAGAACTGGCCCCAGCCAGAAGACAAGGTAGCATTAGAAGACCTGTATTGTGGCAGAAATAATACATTTTGTTGCCAGGACCTATCACCATTTCCGCCGAAGGAAGTCGACTACTGGACATAGGCCTCTTCGAAGCGTCGCCTCATAAACCGCTGTGTTTTTAGGAGTGGAACCGGACAGCGCAGCATTGGCAGGCCTCCCACCCGGTGTATCGATGACTAGCTGAAGGTCGTGGGGATCCAGATTTATATTAAAAAGGTAAAACGGTTATCTTAAAAAAAAAATTGGGTCATTACTCAAATCAAAAATCTTTTGATGAGTCCATTGCCACAGTGCTCTTGACATATTTGAAATGACGTCAATACTTGAAAACGAACAATGCCAGTAAGTATATCGAAATGTATTGTGACAATAGTAAGTTGAACTGGGTTAATAAAACAATAGTTGTGAGAAAAAGGTATGAGCAATGAATGATTTAATTGTGATCTCATTTACAAATATTTTACTCTTGAAACATTCTTAGAGACTAAAGAATGTTTCGGGAATGGAAAAAAACCGTAATAAAATATTGAAAATTGAACTGCTCGATACAGTAGTGATTGCGGCAACGTTCATAAAGGTAGTGTGTGCAAAACTTATAGCTGCTTGAACTCGCGAAACCTTTTCTTCAATGTTTCACGAGCACTATAAGTTTCAATATAAAGGATGATTCGATTTCTGTAGCCATTTCAGCCCATGAAGACAATACATCTGTATTCTCCAAGGTTTGTTCTCAGACAGCCATGTAGCATACAGCCCAATATTTTATTTTATAGGTATATATAAATCAAGACTAACTATCGTAGTGCAAATTGCCGACCAATTGATTAAAGAGGGGCAATAAGCTAAAAGCAGGTCGGTGCACAAATCGCATTGTGAAGAAATAACACCGCATTTGGTGAATGCAAGCCACCCCCAAAACTACGTGGTGGAGTGCTGAACCGCGTTACTGATATTATTGAACCGATTGTGGAGCGAGGCAGCAGGGATGCTGCTGCGGTTACCGTACATTCTGCGTTGAACTTTTGGATAAAGTGGTGTTGATTTCATCTATATGCAATACTGGTGAAGTGGGTATCTAGAGAATTTTAAACTGTAAAAGTTCACAGGCAATAGAAATGTTGAGCAGTTCTATCGCAAAATAACATGAGCATGTAAAATGATTACATGCTTGCTTTTTAGTTATAGTTCTGGAATCAAAAATTGGCCGTGATGGGAACGGAATTGGACGTGTTAGCAGTTTCCGCAAAACCTCTGATTTCAGGATTTTCCTTATCTAAACAAATAAAGTAAAATTTCTCCTCTAGTTTGGTCTACATAAGCTGTTAATCGGTTGGGGGCGCTAATAAGTTTATAGATTCAGACAAGCAATCTTTGTCCTCATTACAATAATCTGGATATTATTTTAATGAGGACAATGACCCGTTGTATAGAGAGCATCGTTATAAGTAACTTTTCTATTTAGAAAAGAAATTTTTTGACAATAAACTTTTAACAGACTAGCACACCTTGGTATCGTGTCAGCAAGATCTCAGAACCGGCAGTAATTTCAACTGATATAGAGAACTATACTTCTGGTTATAAAATCCAGTTAAATCCAGTAACAACAAATTGTAGAACCAAGTCCATTTCCTAGTATTAATGGTAATTCGCCTAGATTTTCCGCACTGAACAAGTGACAAAGACACTTGAAGCATACCCTACGACAGAGCTGATAAGGACGGCCCTGAGGCGATAGACTCGTGTGGAAATGCTACGTACGTATTGCGCAGTTTTTCACATACCCACGACATGCCACAACGACACGAATATGAATGCATTTGCATAAATGGATACAGAATCTATGAAGAATTCCCACAAATATTATCGGTTGAGGAAAACTACTCTTATTCAAGGAGTCGCTGTGGATGGAAGGTCTCTGGTGAAAAGGAGTTGATAATTATGTATAGGGTGCAGTTAAAGATTCTACCGGGGTTAAATAAGGTGTATTTGCTGTATTTTCCTATCGTGTATCATATCACCAATGTCAACAGCAGTTTTTAGAAAAATAAGACAAAACATTGACCAAAGCAGGCCAAGTCGTCCTAAATACTTAGGTAAAACTATTGTTTTTCTAACATTCTACACATGAACACTAGTCATTGTATATCCGTTTGTTATGGTTGACATTGTCATCCCTACTAGTCCGTGTCATAAGGTAGGACATTCACGATTAATGAAAAACCATTAGTATGTCATTGCAATGTAACTCTTATATCGGCAAGGTAAAGTATAAATTAGAATGATTGCCGCGAGAATGATTCTAATGTATACACGTGAAAGCGTAACACACAAACTCACTTTCGCATTTAAATATTAGTTACATAGATGAGTTAATAATGAAAATAAGAGTTACATTGCAATGACCTACTAATGGTTTTACGTCGTTCAAAGATCGTGAAGAATGCGCAGTACCACCTGCTTGCAAATCAATGGCTTCATTAAGTAACAACTGCCAAACTTGGTGATTGTTACTAATGGCTGTTTGTTTGTTATGTTTCATTCTCATAAGAATTTCACCTTGTGTATGATACCAACATTCTGAATAAATGTACCATGTAATGCCAGATTGCCGCAGGTTAACAACTAACAAGTGAGTTATGGCTTTAGCTACCGAGAGAAAATCTAACAATTCTAACCGCCTAATTAGAAAACAGGGCTAAGAGATAGCACACATGAAGGTTTTTAGGGATCGTATAACTCTTACAAATCACAATTCCGCCAGAGGCAAACATGTTTGTGATTTTAAAATGTTCATACTTACAGTTAAGCAACCATAAGTTAACGTTTACAGGTATTCAATATTTACAGATTTACTTCACACTAAGCAACATTCATTTGAGGCCGAACCGTTTGGTAGATAGCTACATACAGAAATAAGTTGTCCTTCAAATATTGTTCAGTCAAGTGTGACTTAGCATACATGCCAAACCCTGCCTTCTGTCTTGAAGCATAAAAGCCCAAGTCGTATACAGCCTTCTAATGTGGCATTTGAAACCGTATTAAAGTCGGTATTAATGCCGTGTATCATTAATCCTCTTGGAAGAAAACCTTTTATATTAGTTGCTTGTCATCTGACGCATACTGAAAGAGCCAACTGAAAGTTAATCATAGCTTAGACTGAAGCGAAGGACGTGAAAACATCAGGGTATGGCATACAATACAATACTATGTATGGTATACCGCTTATAAGAACATTATAATTGACAGTACCAGGCATCCTTGAACAAGGATAGCAGGGTCGAACCTATGACAAGATCACAGTGGCAGATAGTAAAGATAATTACACAGATGCATTAGTGATACTCATAATGTAATAGACTACTATTGTACTAATTACTACTAATGGCGTAACGATGACGTAGATAGATAAGAACTCTGTTTGATAAGATCTGATGGAAGGATCCGATAGCGCAATTTCCTCGTATGCATGCCCATGTCAAACGTGGTTCTAATTTTCACATACATGCTAACTTCACTCAAGTCTTAAGTTTACCCTTTAAAGATCATAATTATTAAAGCACATAATTATATTTTCTCTCACAAGTACCGCACGTTTGAATGTCATCCACCTCAATTTCAGTTACTCTTTGTTCTAAAATGGAGTCGTGAGTAAGCGTTCCTGGAATACAAGTACCTACATTATCTACCGAGCGATTGATGACATCCTTCTTGCAAACCTAGCAAGCACATGCGTGACAAAAGATAACACATGTGTCACGGAATTAGTCCCAAATTTGTAAGAGAAAATTGGGAATGCCAGTGACATAATGTACCTCATGGTAAGCGCAAAAGTTTCTCACAGTATTGTCTTGCCATACAAGATACAAACAGGCCATTAACAAAATATGTGATATAAGAAGAGATGAGTAATGAGTTCTAGGAAGATGATACCGATAGCTTAACGACTAATTTTAAGACAGGAAGCCTGTCCTTAAGTGCTGAAGTAAGTAAGCCGGTCAAAGATGATAACACGTAGCAGTCTTTCTTCTATACATATAATAAAACAGTAAAAAAACTGTGTCTGTACATTGAATATATTAAAAAAAAAAAATTGAGGGGGGTTTAGAAACAGTAATAGAGCACGAATCCAAAAAAACAAAATTGTCTGTTTGTCTGTTTGTTTGTACACGCTAATCTTCGGAACTACTGGACGGATTGGAATGTTTTTTTTTTTGTTGTATAGGTATTAAGTCTGGGCAACATATAGGCTATAATTTATCTTGAAAACTTGAACACTTGATGCAGAACCGCAACAGACCAGCTAAACTATAAGAGATACAAAAATGATACCATAGCAAAAATTGTTCCACGTGATGAGCATTTTCTGCTGAGAGAATAAATTTGAAGATCTGGAACACCTGATGTGGAACTCCAAGAGCCCAGCTACACTGTAACATATATAGGAATGACGTCTTAGCAAAAGTGGTTTGGTCTGATGGGCATTTCCTGTTGACTTATAAAAATCGAAGATCTGGAACACCTGTTGTGGAACTACAAGAGCCTAGCTACACCATAACACACATAAGAATGACGTCTTAGCGAAAGTTGTTCAGTCTGATGAGCACTCTCTGTTGACGTATAAAAATTGAAGATCTGGAACACCTGTTGTGGAACTCCAAGAGCCTAGCTACAACATAACACATATAGGAATGACGTCTTTGACGTCTCTGCGTTCTCAGCGTATTCATTAGGTCTCTAGAGACCAGTGAAGAATATGATGCGCGACTGACCGCTGATCGTGAACGTCATGTATTGTCTCGCGAGTCAGAGACGTTCACGGAAAGAGAATTACGATGGAGTTCCAAGCGTATCTACGCATCGACTTCTAGGTCTCTAGAGACAAGTGGGGCACGTGATGCGCGACTGACCGCTGATCGTGAACGTCATGTATTGTCTCGCGAGTCGGAGACGTTCACGGATAGAGAATTGTGCTTGAGTTCCAACCGTATCTACGCATTGACTTCTAGGTCTCTAAAGACAAGTGGGGAATATAATAATGCGGTTACCAAAATGAAAACGATGACAAATGGACTGTATGTTTTGGTGGTTGTTGGAATGAAATAAAACTAAAGTTCAGTGTGATAAAAGATTTAAATGGGAAAAATGACATAAATGGCGACCCCGTTGTCTCTGGCATAAGCAACAGGGTCCGCGTACGAAGTCGCGGGCAGAAGCTAGTTTTAAATATTTTTAACTTGGCATTCCCTGTGGTCGAGATATACCACACTACCTTGAACACCACAGTTATAAAAACAATGAAATGGATAATGTGTAGAAATATAAGAACTACACGACAAACCAAATCAGTACTGCGATAGTTTCTTTAATCTTAGCTAAAAATTATAATAACATCCTTATTGACCATTCATTTATATCCTCAAATTATTCGACCAGTTTCAAGAATATTGATGACTTGTTTTTAAATACTGATGTGTTTTTTCGTTTGAATGGAAATAAAATTATGAAGTTCGTAAAAACTACAGTTACAGGCACTTCTTGGAAGTAAACATTGCGCACTTACTAAACGTGTTTGTCGGTCAAGCTGCAAACATGTCCATGATTTGTTGTCTTTATTACTATACACTCAATTTTCGACTTCGTGTTGTTTCGTTTGATCTTAAACGAGCCAGTGGCGATGTTATCAATAATAACAGTTCTTACCTGAAACAAACAGAGAAAAATATTAAGAAAACATAATAACTGATAAATGAGTGACTCCACCAAAGCGGAGATGTGCGGAGAAGTCCAAAGCGGAGACGAGAAGAGAAGTTTTTCAGCTGGGATAACGAAATTCTCTCTCAAAAATTATGGCTAACTTATAACAGCCGTTCGCGTCGATCGATCAGGTTAAGCTACGCTTGCTGAGGTTGTTCCGTGTATGACCAGTTTTATTAGACCCCTCCTCCTCTCCTTACTTGTCCCGACGGTCATTTATAGATCTTTGACAATTGTTACGGGTCGCCAGAAGCGCGAAAGTCTGGTAACCAGTCTTATGAAGGGGTATCGTGTTACCCAGTAACTGGATTGTGGTGACCTCCACAGGCAGTCCCGCCATGTAAAATAATGTTATTCTGCTGCATCCAGTTTGACTGGAAGCAGAGGATAAACAAATGATTACGATAATGATAACTGAAAAATAAATCAGTGTCCCCGATGTCCTTATTCTAACAAAAGATTGTTTGACTTTTCATATGAATTATGAATAAGTCAATATTTCTAGTTCCACATCTATGTGGGCGCCTGAAGATTTACTCATAGCAACAACTTGAAAATTGTTGCTATTCGTTTTGTAGTAGGCGCTTCAAATTTTTTTATTGTTGAACGTGTTTTGTAGCAATGACCGCCATCTACCGGAAATAAAAAAAATTCAAAAATGCATATGAGGAATCAAACCTTCTGTTTTCGTATCACCTCTGAAGATTTACAACATTACATTGGATTGCGGCTAAAGAAAGAATGAAGCTAAAAAAAAATACGATGATATTATAGAACAGATCTTAAGGAAAAACTGCGTGTCACAATATTTCTTAGCTTACTTCCTTTACCTTCCCCACCTTAGATCCGGTGTGAATATATTTTCAATTTTACCCGTCTGGCCTTCCGAATAAATCTCGCTAAAAGGGGTGCATGAACTCATTAATCTCCTGTTTTCCCATTTTATATCGCTTCGAGTACTCTACGTACCGCAATGAGCAACTGACTGGCGAGCTAATTCTGTTGCTTGACGTAGAAGTTACTAGATAATATAGCCTGAGTTACATACAACATGGCTATTGGAAAATCTTCCGTGATAAAACCTACGTTTATTATCTACACCACTGAATCTTCAGCGAACAAGAGAAGCTTCGCATCGAGTAGGTAATAAAATAACTACTGGAACACTCACTGCTGCCAGAGCTTAGAAAACCTGTAGGTTTATGAAATAATGCCTACTGCACACTGTTGGATTTCGTAGTTTCACATGACCAGCGGGCTGGCCTATTTTTCGGTCAAAGAATCAGCATTGCCATACAACGTGGCAAAGGCTAGCTAACTTTACCTGTTGAAAACGATGTGGACGAATTTGTTGATGCCATTTGATTTATTCTTTGTCTTTTTAGGTATGTAACAACTGTTGAACTAAAAAGCGGTAAACATTACAAGGAATGTTCAGTTTATGCTATCAGAAATTAGCCCAGATTTCTAGTAGTATGGTCAAATCTCAATCAGTAATGACTTATTCTTATATCGTAGGAGGAGCTTTAATTTCACCTCGCTAAACAAAATTACAATACCCGCTACATAGCTCAGAGAAGATGCATTTCTGTGAAGTTTACTTAGACACGTACAGTCTATAACTGAAATATATTACAGACCTAATATACATGCTGCATTGCAGTATTTAATGAATGAAGCATCCGCCAGAGGTAATCAAAGCTGCAGTATCTATCCCGCATGTTATATTACATAATATGTATACGTGAGTGATACTGAGTTTATTCCTGGGAAATTTACTCGCGAACTTTTACTCCGGATATGAAAACATTCCTTTACATTTTAATATTAAGTCTGTTGGTAAAAAATGCTGTTATGTAAGAGAGTAGCTGCCTGTAAAAACAATCCAGTTCAGGACTCTACTGAATATGAGCCTCCCAATGTCAACTGTAATCAACATTCATAAAGAATAACGCTTAATTAGAGTATATACTCATAAGTTATCACTAAGTCACAAGTTGACTACGCTTGGAAGATGAATCTCTGATCATTGATTGCTGCTTAGCAGGTAAGAAGGCACTTCCACGAAGGGCAAGTCAAACTCACCTTAGTATTCACACTTTTAACGCGTTACGAAAAAAACTCTTATATCTACGACGTAAAGGCTGTCAATGTGAAATTATTACCACTGATGTGCGATAGACTATTTTTATACTTCTTTAATTGCCATTCGATGGTAGAGGTGGCGAGGGTTAATAGTGGGAGTGATTTATTGTTTGCGAAAAACCATATTGTCGATTGTAAATTATTTTATTACATGTTACATGAAAAATATTTTCATGTTTTGTATAATAAGTTTATTACTATTGTTTGTTAGCTGTACGTCAATGACAGCCCCCATCTGACGTCAAGCAGAGCAATCTAGACGCGATAGATAGAATGAAATATGACCGCGTTTTAAATTAATGTCTTCCACAAATCAAAGTTGTTTTCTTGATAGCCACGAGGAAAGAACTAGCTTCCGATATTCCTAAAGTAAGGGGTATCATCATCTCTCTTGTAGATAACATGAGGTTAGAAGAGATTGTGTTGAAATATGTTGTAAATATTCTGGAAATAACTGAACGAACTGTCGAATGGGTCCCAGTGCCA
This sequence comes from Hyppa rectilinea, assembly GCA_951799385.1. Taxonomy (NCBI): domain Eukaryota; kingdom Metazoa; phylum Arthropoda; class Insecta; order Lepidoptera; family Noctuidae; genus Hyppa; species Hyppa rectilinea. The sequence goes on from OX637317.1 coordinate 830,046, forward strand.
ATCGTGTTTGGTAAAATGAATGTGTTGTTTCTAGACAAGGTTTCCCCTTAAAATACTTTGATAAAATCGGTGTCCGATTAGCGCATGGTGTCATGAGACAAACAGTGCAGTAAAGAGTCACCCATAACATAAGCTATCGATCCTATGCCGCTTTGAGTAAAATTACTAATTTTGTACACTTACAAAATGTACTAATGCATTTTATTATATCGTCTTGTATTGCGTCTTATCGCTGTTTTCCATAAAGAGTAAATAAAACACGTTTCAAAAGAGGGCGCCACACCGCAACACATATTAGTTTTGAAATTTTGCTTTGATTCAGCCTATCCCTTTGATAGCCTATTCCTATAGAATTCGGTTATCGAAATTTTCCTTTTATCTGATAAACAGTGAACGCATGGGAAAGGCGACATTGGGTACAGATACTGAACTGACTGATAAGTTTTCCTGTGTAGTATGTTGACATATTATTACAATAATGTAACGAGAAATAGTTAAGGTTTGAAGAGCTGAAGAACAGGAATTTACAGTAGCGAGCTTATTATATTGCAATTATTGTAATATACTAGACTTATTTACATCAAGGTACGACAAAAGCTATCGACCACAAACGTGGGATTAGCTTTCAACAAAAATATATGATGATGATTTACAGCCTACATTATAGGGGAGGCCTATACCCAGTGGGCGATTCAGGCTAACAGGTCGCAGGCGTACGTCGAATGCCTATAACCGCCGGTAACGAAACCATAGCGACTTCTAATTTGACGTCAACGCCATCTAGTTACAATATGAACACTAAACGCGTGAAAATTTTCTTTAGAGAAAATGTAACGAGAATTACTACTAAGTTTTCAACGAAAAAATAAATATTAGAATTTATACGCAGATGTTTTGGTGACGTTGACGTAAATGCGTTAAGATAAGAATTTTACAAAGCTATACGTAGTAGATGATTAAAATTATCATAATTAATTTATATACACCAATTTTACATAAGGCAATTTGACAGTGATTCCGAGACAGCCAATTGAACAAAATGCTCATTATAAGGACAAACATAAGCGACGGAAACATATCGTTATGGGTTCATTGACATCAAGCTGTTTTTTTAGGCATTCCATTATAATAAATTATGCATACATAAATACAACTTACAAATATTTAAGTTAGGCATTTGTTCATTAATTTTGAAAGATGTTCAGGCTAAAAATAGCACTTTCCGCATAGTTACAAAACTTGAAATAAAATGGGCAAAAATTGGGGTACACTATTAAGTATTATGACCTATCCTATATCCTTAGGACAGTTGTTGGCCGCCTCGCCTCTCATGCACGAAGATGAGGGTTAGAATTCGGGCAAGTACCAATGACCTTTTCAATTTATGTACTTTCTGAGTAAATCTGGACATTACTAACATCGGTGAAGGAAAAATCGCGAGGAAATTTGGACTTAGTTAACTACCATCTGCTCGCGACTGTGCGCGTGAAATGTCTTGTTCCAACATAAAATATACTTTTTAGCTTAACATCCTTTCTTCCTATAACCTTCGTCTAGAATTGGGCTATCGAAGGAACACAAACGAACGCGATCAAACAAACTCTTCAGCTTTATTACTAGTAGTATACCCATCTTGATCAAGCGCGGTGATCTAAGCTCCTGCTTTCTCTGTATGAGAAGAGGCCTTTGCCCTGCTGTGGGACAATAATACGCTGGTATAAGGAACAGAAGTTTATATCTCCGATTGCAATGACAACAGTTTTCAGCATATTGATGAAGCCTTGCTTGCTCTTTTATTGAATATGATTGTACAATGTAAGTCAAAAGTATAATATGCCCACTGCTGGGACACAGGCCTCCTCTAGGTGGGGGAGAATGGGCCGTAATCAACCACGCGGGCCCAGGGCGGGTTGTGTCACATATCTTATTTTTTTTGGTTCTAGAACATGCCAGTTTCCTCACGATGTCTTTCTTCATGAGAGCAGTGGTGATGAAATTTACACAAAGTAAAGCACCTGTTTAGATTCGAACCTACGACTCACAACTTGTAAATCGCGGCCGTTACCACTGGGCCACCACTGCTCTTTGTACAGAGGCCAGCACATCAAGTTATCACAATCTGTCAAATTTCTTTGTTAGTATTTCAACTTTATTGCAAAGACTTAAGGTTCATTTTTAATTGAGAAAATTTGACAGTTAGGGATAGCTTGATATGCTGGCGTCTGTACAATGTAAGTACATATCTAACATTAAATGTTACTTTATAACTAAACAAATAAATTCAACGTTAGCAGACATTTCAAGGAGGCAAAGTTTAAAGAGGATTGAGTGGAAGCCATTTATTATTACAAGACTAAGACAGTCCGTAACTTGTTGTGAACTGATTTAGACAAATGTCACTTATTTTGTCCGATGATGAAAATTGACTATCAGTCATTTTGTTGCTAAGCGGAGTTCAGCGCGCTACTTTCAAGTTAAAATCGTAGATTGACGTAAATTTTACCACTATAAAAATAATAACATCCACATTTAGAATAACCAAAACAATGTGCTTATTGTTTACTTTATCAAGGAATCCTTACTTACTTCAAGATTGACCTCACAAGATGAAATCCCTTAATTACTTTACTACTAATCCATCCAATGAAAGTAAATTAAAATCACACCACGCATTATCCGCCACGTCGCCATTGAACAAAGAGTTGCATGCGACTATAAATAGCCCTCCCCGTGTTGTCATCACTCGGCCACTGACCAGGCCTTGGGGTATTTGTGGCCTGACTGCCATGGTGGGTGCTGGGCCACTTGGGAACTTCGCGGGTGATTATAACAAGTTATTCGATGATTTATTGTTATTGTTATGGCCCCTGTTTGTAGGATTGCCTTTTGAAGTATTCATAAGTTAAGGCATCGTTAAATCTGTAGGCTGTTATGGCCCCTGTTTGTAGGGTTGCCTTTTGAAGGATTATTTTTATTAAGTTAAGGCATCATTAAATCTGTAGGCTGTTGACTTAATTATTTGGAAATTGAAGTACCCTTGCTAAAAATAAGCATTGGACACAATGTCAAAACAAGGGTTAGAAATGAGGATTATTCAGTCCTTGTTCTGACGCAAAATTAAGACGAAGCAGATATTTTTATTTTTGTTGCGAGCCGATTTACCTTCAATAACCTTCTAGGTTCCCCTACAATCAAGGAAACGACCTAAACCCATATCTAACAGTTATTGCGGAAGCCAGTACCTACCTATCTGTTTAGTGTTCTAAAAAAATACAAGTGCAGTTAACAATTACTGTAGCATCATACCTACATGTGACATGCATTTTCACCAGTCACATGCAAAGCCTGAACAAGTCATTATAACATTTAACGGCTGCAATGGATTACCGATAAAAGGTTCATTTTATAATGGTAGGTAGGTACTAATACTCAAAGGGTACAAGGAAGGACAGAATTGACGTCATTGGCTTGGCGGTAACAAGCACGGAGGGTGACCTGCTTTTCCTGAGACCATGACCGGTTATGTATGCCTTTTGCCAACTACTTATATGTATGTATTGCCTTATGAGCTACAGCTGTACCCAACATTAGATTCTAGTTTGAAAAGTATTCGCGAAGCTCTGAGTATTTCCGAGGTATGTAGGTATATTCTTGAAATTAGATTTCAAAAATATCTTGGGAATAGGTCATTCAAACAATTTGGTGAACACACGCGTAATGGTTAGGTACTTACATAAAGCATGAAATAAAACGAGCGACAAACTCCCTTTCATTCCCGCATTAACAAGAAAACCAAGCGAATTACTCCAATCATAAAAAAGAACGTTATTTTTCTTTTCCCTCATACGATAAACAGAGCAATAACACACACAATAACATTAGAAGACGCCGTTTATTCCGCACGACGCGGTGTCCCTTTATCAGCGGGGTGCGGGGGTAATGCGAACAAATCAAATGTAGCGTTCGACTAAATTCACATTTGCATTGCAAAGCGTTCGGAGCGGTACAACTCGAGTAAAATGTGTTACAAGTGGAGAAACAAAGGGTTATAATTTCCGAGATACTCGAGTAGTGTTTCTACCTCCTTCAAATAACAAAGAGTATATGAAAATTGTGTGGGTTGCTTATAAAACACATTGATTTATTGATCTTTAAAAAATGTTGCTTGAAAACAATAACTTTGTGCATATGTTTTACGTAGATTTTTCTCCGAAGAAATCACTTTCGAAACTAATTGCAAATGACAAAATGATCATCATAACAACACATCTGGATTACATTGCAAGCATGCACGATATAAATTGTTTCTAACTGTTTCTACGTGCTATGATTTCATGATATTTAAGTCTCGTGTTTCGCAAAATGAAATTATTTAGCGTAGAACAGAGTAGATAACTGAAGCCTAAGAAACTGCGATGAAACTTAATTTTCATGATTTTCCTACGAATAAAGTTGGCAAACGCTCAACAAACGATTACTGTGGTTAAGAAGAAGCTTTACCACATTAGACAACGCTGGGATCGGATCAAAAACATTTCTCATTAAGAAAACTGACTAATATACCACGTCAAGCCGAGTGAGGTCAGCGGCGAAAAAAATTTTGAAACTATACTTCGGGCAAACTTCGAATTGAATTTAAAACCCAGTTGAAATCGTGGCAAAAATACAGAACATGCAGATAATATAAACATAATAGACCTATAAATCAATTGAGAATATTTAAGTTCTGAGAAACATGCAGATTTGATGTTCGAACATTTAGTTTTTATGGTTTCATTTATATGCGGGTCAGGATGTTCACAAAACCAAGAAGCGAACAGTTTTCAAGCAGCTTCACAATCACGCGCAACGAACCGATTCATACAAACCCTCCTATTTGAAGCCATTCAATTGGAATCACAAGTCACAACATAGGAAGTCCTACTGACTGCTATTTTAAGATGTCTGTTATTATGACGTTCGTGGGAGCAGTTGACTAGTTGTTGGCATAGCAACCCACTATTTATGCGCTAGGCACTACAGCTTTTACAAACCAGCCGTTCTATTCTGTAAAATTTTCAACATAAAAACGAGGGGAAGTGAGCTTAAGTGAGCTGTCACTATACTGCTGCTAGGCCATCATTTACAGATTACTTCAGCTAAGTTTTCACAATGAGATTTTTACTGAATAGATCGGGATCTTTGCAGTTAGTAGTAATGGACCCATGTCCATAAAAACACTGACATTCAACTTAAAATATTGACAGCATCAAAAATAGTATCACTTAAAATTCAAGAAAAGAAAAATTGCTAACTCGAGCAGCGTCACGTATCTACAATATTATCTGCGTGAAATTGGCGTCGTGTTAAAATAACTCCGCCGTCACAAGGTCACTGCCTACCAAACATGACCGAAGATTGATTTTAAACAACACAAATGAATTAACGGAATCATTAATTACGTTCGTTACGCGTAAAGTTGTTGAAGTTATTCAAAGTGCTGATGTATATTTTTGTTTTGTTCAGGTAGCCAGAACACCGAAATTTCGGAATAAAAGGAAACAAGGAAAGTTTATGCTTTTGAATAGATTTCTAGTTACTTTAGAATACGGAATTCTCAAGTTGTTTATTTATGAAAATAAGGGGAAACTTCTGCGAAAACTAGAAGTAAATAGCAACTGACATGAGAACTTTTTACTCTGCTTAGATCCTGATCAGCAAAAGTCGACATTATTACCTCGCCGATTTATGAATGAAAGAAATAATCTTACTATCATAATTATTTTTTACGATTTCACGGCAATTTCTACAAGCAGAACTGGTAATCAGCCAGGAAAACTATTTTTGTGAACCCAATGTCGTAAAACACCTGTAGAAGGGTCAACATACTGAAAATTACTGTACCTTGACCGAGTTCCGAAAGAAACCATCGGTATAATAAGAACTCCAGATAAAACTGATAATGTGACAAATATTTTTCTTAAATAAACAACCACAACGAAACGCCCTAATATCTATAAAAACGCGCATGTAGGCAAAATATATTTGTAACCAGTAAACTAAAGAAAATATGGACAGAAAACAGTAATTTACCGAGAGTCAATTGGTATTGTTTATTGTGGTATTGCTTTGTTTATTCATAAGCTGGTGCTTATGAATAAACAAAGAGGGATCTGTCTTGTATTCGGCAGCATCCAATCTCGGAACAGGAGACTTTACGAGAGTCGGTGCACTCGTAAAATGTTATCTTAGTCTAGTTGCTTTCCTCGTAGAGGCGATCGGCGGCGGCGACCTCTCGCGCCCGGCTCTGGTGCAAGCCATGGTCCGGGGTGAGAGGGAGTGGGAGGCAGTCACCTCCTTCTGCGAAAAAGTTATGCTCGCGAAGGAGGTGGCGGGATGGGAGAGAGAAAGGTCCTCCCGTCCCAGCCGCCGCAGGAGACGCCCCGGGCGTCGGGAGCCACGTGACGACTCCCGGCCACCGTAGGCGCGGGCCTGCGGACGGTGAGTAATGGGTGACTCACCGTCCGATCAGCACCAGACCCGTGCCGGACGGCGCGTATATGTTCCACGCGCGCCTCAAAGAGATGTCAGCATATGAAGGGGCCCCTCAGGGCCAAGCCTGCCGGGTAAGCGGGATTGTCCGAAAGGGTTACCGCTACCCCGGAACATAAAGGGCTACGGAAGGAACATGGATGGGTTTTAGTCAGTAAGAGTCTGACACTCCCTTCCGCTCCACCCAGAGCGGGAGCAGTCATTGGATGATTTCCCAGCCTTAAAAAAAAAAAAAAAAAGTCTAGTTGCTTCAGAACAATATTAATGAAACTGGAGAGTTGATCCGAAAACTTCTAGTAAATCATAAATCAGACATTAAGGTAATTGAAAAAAACTTTGCCAGTTGAATGACATGAAGAATCAAATGTGTTCTAGGAAATTATAGCCCTTCACGAAGACATTCAAGGTGGAGCATTTAACGGAAATCGTCGGCATAAAAATCTGGAGACCAAATTTTGGAATATATTTTAAGCTCGAAAAATTAAGATAACTGCTATTTTTGTGGTTAACCGTCCGTTTTTTCAAACCTACAAAGTAATGTTCCCATTAAACAAAGGAGCGGAACCCCACAAATCGTTTGCCAATTGCTTGAAACAAACGTCCAAATGAATTCCTTGGTGAGCTTGTCACTGCCCCATACAACAAAGAACTCAGTGACAATAAAATCAGTGACACAGTGAAAAACAAACGAGAAGTGTTGAGATCCGTTGAGATTAATGACTCCCTGCGAAAATTAATTGGAATACAACAACGCAAATAACTTGCTAAAATCCTGGCACAATTTCTAAAAATGATTTGGAAAAGTTACAATTTTTGAATGAATTATTGTAAGTAATGTGCGTGTAATAATGCATATATTATCGTAGTCTGGTTTTAGTTTTTAAGCTCGTTAGCCGCTTGTGTGGCTTCGTCGTGCGTAATCAGTATTCCTGCGGTTTGTCTTTTCAACGTACCGCATGACTTGAAAAAAAGGAAAACAAACGCAAAAAATTTAACCTTGATTGAGAGAGTTGATTATTTTCTAGGATCCTTTTCAGATGTAATTAGAAGATATTTTTATGCTTTAACTTGTCAGTGTGTACACAGTTATTTTAAGCGCGCAAAAGATACGAGTATGACAGAAGACAATACAGCGATGAACATGATGGATTTAAACAAGGTATCCTTCACAGATTGCATCAAACTCCATCTGACAATGGCAGACTTGTGAGCAGATTAATGATAGTCTGTCCATGCAAGTAGTACTACACGTCACTGCGGTCCGCAGCGGAGCAATGTTGCCAAAACTTAACGCCAAGAGCCCTGAACAAGCTGGCACGATTTAACGAAGTCACAAGAGAGAAAAAAGTGAGGGCTGGTATGTTATGAAATCTTGAAGGATTTACTCTTTATAAGTGGTACTTTTTTTTTTAATCATCCAATGACTTTCCCGCTCTGGGTGGAGCGGAAGGGAGGGTCAGACTCTTACTGATTAAAACCCATCCATGTTCCTTCCTTAGCCCTTTATGTTCCGGGGTAGCGGTAACCCTTTCGGACAATCCCGCTTACCCGGCATTATAAGTGGTGCTAAATCTGTGATGTCAGATGTAACAAAATGATGTGGTTTAAGAACTTTATTATTCCTCATTCAGAGTTAACAATAATTCACTGACTGAGACACTAAGTTTACATAAAATATTTATGATCTTAATGGAATATACATAGATGTAGCTAGTCTTGCTAGTAGAATAATTTAAAATGAACGAGAAAATCATGTTGCAGCAACACATACGTGTTCGTATAAAATATGTATTGTAATTACAGGAATAACTTTGCAATATGTCTTAAAATTCAACTTACTTTAAGTTATAGTAAGCTGAATTTTAAGGTCGAGAATTAGTGTGTGTGTGTGTACGAAAGCAGCAGGAAAACTTATAAAGAATTTTAACAAGTAAGTACTATACTTACATGAAATAAGAATATACATATCTATAATAGTATGTCATAATTAATTTTACCTGCCATTGTTATATTTGTTTCTTTTCACTTTTTCTGGTGTAGTATTTTTATTCTGTGTGCATCGTCGTCACATAGAATTTTATAATTCATTTAAAAGAGTAACGGTGGAGTTTCTTGCTCATTCTTCTCCATACGAAACTACCTTTTGGATCCAAAAGGTAATTTCGTTTCGACTAGAATCAATTCCATTTATTGTTCATTTTGAAGTTCACAAGTGCCTTTCTTGTACCTATTTGAAATAAATGATTTGACTTTGACTTACACTTATTTTTGATTCTTGATATTTTAAACAAAAAAATATTTTTTATTATTATTATAAGTACAAAGGAATTATGCAAGTATGCGAAACAGTCTTCAGTTTCATCACAAGTTAGTGATAGAAGCGAAGTTTAAAAACTTCAAGTAAAACCGGGATCAATGGCTAGGCTCGAGTAGCCTCGTTAATTAAAATAACCAGTTCCCAAATACACTAGAATAAACAACATGAAATCACGATTCTAGTGCAATAAAAATATAGTTAAATCCCAGACACTTGTAAATTGCAAGCGTTGACAAATGACAAGAGACAAAAATATCTAAAGAAACCGCGTAATGCAGCTGCTTTATCTTCAGACAAACTATGCAATCTGTAATCTGTCATCAGGTAAGGTGTGGGTGTACAATCATCACTATTGCGTCAAATGAGTTCCTGACTATATTATCCTATCATATAATCTTGCAATAGACGACAAATCTTTTGAATATAACCTAAATCTCCACTTTCTACATAAAAAGCATAAGCACTAGAGATACAAGCCAATTATAGATAGTCAGTCTTTAGGGCGTTATTAGACGTGCGTCAACGACCTGCAGGGGATTTAGAACAGTGCCAATTTTAACTGGTGCTCCTTTATAGCATGCAATAAAATAGAAAGCGAGTTAAAATGGTTCATAGACATCAGGCTGCAGCAGCCGGTAGGGATCCAACGATTTCCATAGGCCATGATTTATAGTTTCTTCTCTCATAATCAACCAACGATAAAATAAAGCCTATAATTACACTTTATCCAGTGCACAGCATGCATTCATCCGAATATTTTGTGCGGCAAGCATGGCCGGTGGTGGGAACAATGCGTTGCAGTAAAAATAGCAAGTTAGCCCCAATACACAAGGCCGCACTCGCATTATTTGAGCTGTAAAGTGACACGCACGAAGAAAAACAAAAAAAAATAACGACAGAAAGTTTGTTTGAAATTTTAAAGTCTGGCATGAATTCAAGGACCTTTGTGGTGGTCCTTCGATACTAAACTTATTATAATTAACATTCTCATCACCTACGTTCTAAAACGCAAATAATGTTATTGGGAGAATATATCTGACCTGACATCCATTTGTTTCCCAAAAAAAGGCAGATACAGCAAAAAAATAATAAACTACAGTAAGCTAACATTTGTGTATGATACGAACTTAATTGATATACGAGACTAAACGCAGTTTATCTGCAAAGAATATGAAGAAAACTAAAGATAAGTCTACAAGGTTATAAAAATATCATCCTACACTTTGGAATTATTGTTTCCACTAGTTTTTCAAACCCGCATTATTGGCCCGATCCCTCAAACATAGACTTTTAGAACCAGATTCGAAGTATTCTACTTAGCCAATTCGAAGGTCGAGAGGCATAGGGCGCTGGGGATTACGAGTGTCAAGGTCACGTATGAAAAAGGAGGCTTATGTAACGCCCACGTATTTGATCTGCTAAGTCTATTTGTGGGACGTTGTATGGGTGCCATGTTTAGGCTTTTTATCAAGCAAAGCCCTTTATGAGTTTTGCCAGGATCTGATTTGTGGATTTCGGAAATATTGCAAGGTTTGATTTACATATTCACTGTGTTGAAATATATGAAGAAAACTCAATATACGCAAGTCAATGTAATGGCCCGAAAGTTTCTGGAGTGACGACCACGTACCGGAACGTAGCGTTGGAAGGTCTCCCACAGGAGGACCGATGACCTTGTATAGGCCGCAGAGTTCCGCTGGATGCGGGAAACATAGAACCGGACGAAGCAGTGGTGCTTGGTAGAGACCTATGTTCAGTAATGGACTTCTTTCGGCTGAAACTACGATGATGATGAGATAAAAAAAACTGTTATTCGGTCTTTTAAAGTTCCCGACATGTGTTATCAAACCGAAAGTAAAAAAAATAACAATGAGTTTTAATTCTATGTCAACAGATGGCGCGATTACAAACAAGACGTTACACGAAGGTCCTAACTCGCGTAAGCAAAGTTTGCATACTTCAGGCTGTTTGTTTTAAACACGTTACGTGATTTTAATCCAAATTATACCAAACCCAAGGATGTAGGGTTGTTTTCTATTAATTATAACATTATTAATAGCTGAAAGCGTTTGCATGCGCCGTACATGCGCCTGATGAAATAAGGCCGATATTTGCATATGCGTGACTACGTGGCTTAAGTCTCAAGTTTGTTCGATTTCTTAGGATTTATAGTTTAACGGTTCTGCAGGGCTTATGTAACTTGTAATGACAGACTTAACTTGGAAATGCTCATTGAATTTATGCGGACTTTGGACTACTGTTAAGGTGAGCTGGTTTAGGTTACAGTACTTTCTTGACTTCTAGTATTTCGAAAGGTTAGAAGGTCTTTGGTATTCGTTCCGCCTTGAAATATTAAATTTTTTGTAGAGTTTGTCCATAAGCAACCTACAAAGGAATGAATTAAAACATTACGTTGCAATGTAATACCAAAATCGCACCACCGAGATATTGTACTAAGAACATCAACAATTCAGTGATTACCATCATATTCTATCCTATCTATACCTGTTGTCCTGTCAAAATTTTAGGTAGTTCTGACATATCAACTCAAAGCACCCAGAGACCAATCCTCCACGTATTGTGATTGGCCACTCGTATATATGATTCAGAAGTCCGCAGCAATTTGTGGACATTACGAGCGCCCACGCAGCCTCTTTATGGTTATTGACTCTACGCGGCTCCAGTTTAGAGGTTTAAGACCCAAACGTACCTTTTCAATCTTGTCTCTGCTCTCTGTTTTAAGGCAATTCAAAGTGTTGATTTCTATCATTTGAAATTCCTGGCCACAAAGTTGCGATTGAAAAAAAATGCATTTCCCAAGTTTATGGATAGTAGTGTAAATTATAAGCAAATTAGATAATTAAATAGTTTACTCGACAGACGTTGTCCTGTCTTAACTATGATAGCCTACCTACCTAATCACTAGGGGTTTGAAAACTAGATAGTAGGCGATTCTCAGACCTACTGAATACGCATATAAAATTTCATAAAAATCGGTCAAGTCATTTCGAAGGAGTATGGTAGCTAACATTGTGACACGAGAATTTTATATTTAAGATTCAAAAAGAAAAATGTGACTATTGCGTCGTCAAGGGAGTAGGGGTAGAGCAGTCTGCTCAACTGAAGATGCTTCACATGTGCTAATAACATGTTTTTGCATAACAATCCGGAAGTATATCTGCTTAGATTAAAGATGTTATTTAAATGTTTTGATCATAACGCGCTTCACAATAATGTAATGCGGAACTATCGTTAAACGAGACAGTTCTGGCAGCAGAAGACGGTATTAACGATATTATACCGAACCGGTTGTCATTCATATCAATTTTTATTATCACAAACATCCACTGATATCATCTCTGTCTTAACCTCTGTCTGCTCTGTTTGTATTTTAGTTATTCATTCATGTAGTGCTTTTTTGTCCTAGAACCTAGTACAGAAACATGCATAAAGCTATGTTGGGCGGCACCCTTCACCATTGTTCATATCTGACATTAACCCTCTTGGCATACCTATGATGCATCTAAACACATCTTCGTCAACCTTTGGGTAAACGGCATTTGTGTTGGTAACCATAATACAGAGACCGATACACCTATCATCACCAAGATCTTTTAAACTCCAATTTCTGATACAAATTGCGTAACGTCGTACTCCAGAATATACGGCCTACTTCTCTCGACCTTCACACTTATAAAATATATATTAAAAAATAAACAAATATTAACATCGTTTTAATCTCCAACTTTTTAGAGTCTAAAATAATGATGGCGTACTCCGACAACTGAACACATAAATCAAGCAAAGAGTAGAGAATAATTACAGTTAGAGACGTTTTTATATAAATCGCCGCGAAACCGGCGGCGTTTGCGTCAAGTAATAAATTGCATTTTGGCTTTATACCAAAACATGGTGTAAGTGATGTGTCTAACTCTATTAACGGATTGATATGAGACGAGTTACTCGATTGGAACTTTTAAGCCGTCAGTAGTCTTCCATAAATCTTAGAATATGACGGAAACATTAACAAAAGGCCAGTAAATCAAGCGGGATTGTCCGAAAGGTTAACCGCTACCCCGGAACATAAAGGAAGGAACATGGATGGGTCTGGGTAAGAGTCGGACTTTCCCTTCCGCTCCACCCAGAGCGGGAGAAGTCATTAGATGATTTCCCACCCGCAAAAAAAAGTCCCGTAAATCATTTGTTACTATACTTATACATAGTTAAGCTAATTCATTATCAACAAAAAGTCATCGTAAGCGCTCTCAACATCTCCAAATACTTGTCACTGCTCCGTACAGTTTTAACAATATCTATGGATGAATTCCCTGAATAGGGTAGTTCCATATTATACCGGTAATGTATCTGACGAGACGATTGGTACGTATAGGTACGACTAAACTGGTGGTATTGCAATTACAGCTTCCTCCTTTAGGTAGGACTCTTCACTCGTCACGCCATCTCCATCAGGACCTTTTCCTGATGTTCGGAATTTATTCTGTGGCTACTTTCACCTTATTCTGATACGACATGCGACAGATTTGGCCTGCCGATACGAGTGACGACCTACCATAACTTGCTCGTTATTATGGCAGATCACATCGATCAGCAGACGTGACTTTTATTAAAACTCAGTTTAACTCACGTCTTGTAATGCATTCAGCAATCGATATTATACTGAGCCGTGCTGAGAGCTGCCAGATTCCTTGGATGCGGGCAATCTATTGTCCACAAGATTAATTACCCTTACCTGGAAAGGCTTTAAAAATGCACTAGATGGGTAATTTAAGTCGTTTTCGAGGATAAATTGTTAGCACTCTAGTTGACTTTTAGTTGGATTAGATATCCTATATGTTAGGTGTAGTTTAATAAATACCAAAATGGTACAGCTGCAACTTAGGGCAACCAAATGAAATGAATAATAATAACAATTACAGGATCTGGTGCCCGCAAGTTCAATAAACACTTAAATTTCGACTTTGATCTTCATACGAGTACATCACAGTTAGAACAAGCAATCATTGATGTAATAGAAATGAACATTACAAATGGAACACATATCAATAATTTCGCGGAAAAAAACACAGCTGATGACGTCAATCCACTAGACGAGCCCAGTGACGTCAAGGAAGCAATGTGTTTCCATTGATGTTATCATTTCATCAAGATACGAGAAAAAGCCCGTAGTTAAGTTATGTTAAACCAAAAGCTCAGGGACACATGCTCGCATGAAGGATTCAGCACAAAGAGAATGGCGCGTAATTATATGAGGACAACATCCTTATTATCTGGGACAACTGGAACTCAAACAAAGCTGTGAGTTGCAGCAGGATTACAACGGGCTTCGTTTATTCACAATAATTAACTTTTCTGTCAGTGCCTACACAACCGAAACTTTGCAACAAATAAAAGACAGCCTCTCAAATAATTGTACAGATCCAATTTGGTACATGTTTTGTCGAAAATAACGTTCTGATATTACCAATCACTTTTCGACGAAGAATCCATTGCAAGGAACAGAGGAAACGAAGTTACGTATTTTGGAGATTGAAATGTTTTTCCCGGCAAAGAATTTGTTTCCAGATGTGCTCAATTATTGCGGAATACGTTTTACTTGGAATATATTTTTGTGGAACTTGGAATAAATTATTTTGGAATCGGTAATGATTCCTCAAATGCAGCCGTGATGATTTATCCAGAACAAATAACATAATTCAGTTTTTAAAATGAGCTTGTGTATTGAAAAAGCCCCATTAGTAAAGATCGACATAAAAATGAGCTTCCTGTGCATAAGCTGTAAATTAAAGTTGACTTAACAAAATCGTACGATGGCGCGAGCCTGTGTCATTGCCAAGGCGACGTTTCCTCTTGTGATATAAAGGCTATTGTGCACTAGTGCGTAACATCGTAAAAAGTAATTATTAAACGCAAATGATTTCACCAGATAAGCACCTACTTCTACACTGTTACACTGATTTGAGTTATTAATAAAATTAGGGGGGCAAAGACATGAACCCGGGATGCTCCGAGAGTAGTATTGATTCCTTTAACATAGCCACTGTAAGACGAAGTAAATTCTGCAATATACGTTCAGATGTTTAAAAGCGTAAAAAAATCACATCACAATAAAATTGATAACTTCTCCAAACAAACTGACTCCGCGAACTAGTGGATCAAAGCTTAAAGATATTAATCTGTAAGAGTGGAGAGACATCAAAGATTTGGCGTTATTTCACAATTTATCAAGATAAGAGACAAATTATCTGATCTATCGTTGACTGGAGATGCTGTGTCTGAGACACGTGAGTTTATTTATATTATGATACAGACAAAACTTGATGGTTTACAGTCTACGTGGGTTTACCAAACTTCGGGAAAAAAAGTATATAGTAGTTTTGTTGTTCTTGCTCAATCGTACCCAGTGCGTGCTACATCGCTGTAATGTGGTAAATTAGGCTTCAAACATGATTTATTATTTGACAAGTACAACTTAGGAAATATCGGTCTTCAAAACGGAGCGATGCCAACATTTATTTGAGTGTGGAAAACTATTACAGAAACTTATTGCACAAAAATAATTTTGGTAGGTACTTACCTACTCTGGCATAATTTTAAGTAAAAAGAAAAGTCCTCTAAAACTACATAAATGTTTAGAAATACTTTACTTTTCTAACCGCTTTCAATCTAAGCCATAGCGTTACAAAGACACATGAATCATTTAAAATTTTACGACCGAAATCGGAGTACCTACTTAATAAAAATTCCAAAGCCAATAGCAATAGCAGTAAGCAATACAAAAGGGGTTGCCTAAGGGTAAACCACTAGGTTTCTAAACAGCTCTCATGTAACAGAGCGGTTAACGAGAAGAGCTAAAAATACCGGCGCGCGACACGACAGCTCGGCCTTCGCGGCAATTTTTATATAAACCGGTATTGTAATTCGATTGAACGAAGAAACTCTGTCAATTTCTTTAATACTTTAGGAAATATCATGATCCTCCCTAAAGGCATTTTGCAAGGTACAACATTATCCTTATCGAGTTTTATCTTTAAATGCAAAATCCGGTTTTGAAGACCCTGAGATCATCTAGAACCTGTTTTTTTTTGGTCAGATAAGCACATATTGAGTTAGCATAAAAATCAAGTACTTCCTTTTTAGGCAGACATAGTGGTAAACTTGATCAACTTGTTTTACCATCAGACAATACGAAAATCAAAAAGTTATAAGGAGTCTTCAAAAAATACATATTATTATACCTACATAGATATTTATAATTATACAATCTCGAAATGCTAAGCCGAGCCACCTTGCATTTTATCATTAAAGGAAGAAATCTTCAAAATAATGAGTAAAGTTTTCATGCGCATTTGAAGCTGATATACTGGCTATCATTTCGGTATCACATAATATCACGCCTTGAGATGATGCCGAGTTGTACCCATAGTACGTACCTACACATGCATTTCTCCAGTTATGATGAAATCATCTGTAATATACTGGGGGCGAGCCTATTGCCATCAATCGGGCACAAATCCAGACTCAGGGCTGTTGCTGAGAAATTCCTCGTATAAAAATCCAATATCACTTTGCCAAACCTAGGAATCGAATCCAGGACCTTACGCTACGCAGTAGCGCGACCACTAGACCAACGAGACAGTGGTCAATCAGTATTTGTTTAGAGCAATTGCATATAAGTATTTTTTTTTTTGCATAAAAAGATTATTTAAATTGTTTTTCCTTATTTTGTAAAATAAATACAGAAAAACAGCCGTACAAACATTAAATAAATATAACAAAATAAAAATCTGCCCGATGCGTAAAAAACAGTATTAAGGAAATACATCGTAGATTCGTAAATATAGAAGCTAAAAAGTGTAAAACTCACGCAAAGCACATGTGAATGATAAATTATTGCGAATAACTAATCGGAATATAAACATAAAGAAAAAGATCTGGAGTATTTCCAAATGATTGACGAAGAAGGAGCGAATTACTGATGAAATATACAGAAACCGCAAAAAAAAATCCACGTACAACTCCCTTTTCAACATCCTTCTCGGAAATTCCACTTCAAAAACCAAACCCCGCATCCCGGAAACCTTAAGAACTCAAGACCAATGAACCTGATCACTTATTACGCAAAGAAACACGTGACGAATCTAAATGCAGAACTTTTAATTCCTGGCGAATGCACAGGCTGAGTTCAGAGACCGGCGACTCGGCAGTCGAGGAGACGGAGTTTTAAATCCCACCGTGATAAACACGGGAACTGGCGGGGATCCAACGGGAGTCAAACCGCACCCACTGGGGAACGTGCCCACAATAAATGCTGGTCAATTGTTTTTATAGATGTTAATGGAATTGGCGAGTTTAGGTTGATTTGGAGTTCAGTGTCCGTGGTATATTGACTTTGTGTGGAGGTCCCGTTCTCTAGGTTGAAAAAAACATGGGAAGCTAGAATCTCAAAGCTTTCTGGTAAAATGAGAAATGTCTCATTTTACCAGAAAGCTTTGAGATTCTGTTACATTTAACAGGTCCAAAAGTATTCGCATTCCATTGCGGTCTACCTTCAGCATAAGAAGCACCAACAAGTCGATTTACCTTAAACGTGAAACGAATTTATTAAACGAGCAGGACCAACATTCATCGATTCATAAGTTTTCACTTCATCATACATAACACATTTCAGGAAAGGTGCGTAGTGTTAGTGAACTTGATTGCTAATTTTGGACATCCGGAGAAAAATCTGATAAATTTAGTCGGCGTTCCTTTCTGATATTCTGAAAATAGCTTTTCATAAATATTTTCCCGGTATCGCGGTACAGTGTTGAATATGTCGTATTTTTAAAACAACTCTTGATGTTTGGCGAAAAAAGTTGACGGTTTAAGTAGATACTCTTGACATTTCGTTAACAGGGAAGACTGTATTTTTGGGACCACTTAACCTGAACAAGCATGAAGTAATTTTGATTTTCGGAACACAATTCCGCGGGACTGATTTTCTTGGAATATTGATTATTTTTATTATGCATCTCAAATTTCAATAACGTCCAATGTAAGTTTTTAGCAAAATCGACATGTGCCAATAGCGGCACAGTGAGATGCGCGTACGCACTATTTAAAGCGGATGTAGGGCAAGTCAGTGGGGCGGCCGAGTCCAGGCTAGTGCCAAATATTGGCCAGGTGGCAACCGCACACGGTTACTGACTATTTTAGATCTTACTACGGCGGTTGGGCGCCGAATTAGTTTTATAACAAAATTATATGAATGGGTCAATAATAGCACTTTATTTTAGGCTTTGCGTACTCTACTTCAGATCCGTTTTGTTGATACGGTTTACTTACGTTTTCACTTCTATCTTATCACCAAAATTGATCCACCTTTTCGTTTCTACTATTCCTTTATGTACAAATTTGAACTTTTCGCCGCCTGCAGTCTGAATGGAGCGAAATTTAATTGTTCCTCTGCATTCATAAATCAATTCATGCCTAGCCTAAAGCTATGTCTGACCTAGTTTTATTGTTAGCGCATATAGGACATCGCTGTACTAACTACGCTAGTATTTGGAACACACGGATGTTTAACTTACGCTCAGAAATAACGTTTGCAGTTAAAATACATATTGGAGTAGCTTTCAACTATTTGAAGGGGAACTACCCAATCAAATTTTATGGCGCTACTAATTCTAGACTTGATGGCTAAGTTATCAAAAAAAGAGTAGTTGTAGGCGTCAATCCTGTCACTTATAATGAAAACTTCTACAACGAATTACCTAATTAGGCAAAAATAATGCGCTAAATGGACTTGAATTAGCTCCAGAACGAGACACCGTAACAACTCTATCAGTTAGCACCTGAACGCGAACGCCACAGCTAATTAGACGCAATCTCGTGCGGTAGCAGCCGACACGCTGATTCACTCTTTAAACTTAATTCGACGCTAATTTAGCAATTTTCTGGTAGAGAAACAATATTATAACCGAATAATGCCAGCAATTAAAAATATATTTTAGTGTTGCTTTTTTTTTGGAAAGTATTGGAAAATCAAGCGTCTCCCTTTGTTTATTACCTCGTTTATCAGTACCACGTATCTGTTCAAGTTGGAAGTATTATGCACGCACCATCCACTTGAGTCTGGGATGATAACCATAGCTCCTACATTCAGATGAATGAGTTCTGACCTAGTGAATGATGAATGAGTTACTCAATGGCTTTTCAGAAAACCATATGATCGCAGAAGGTTTTCTAACCATTGCTGGAAGAATACAACTCGTTAGAGCAGCCGAGAAGATTATAACAAAAGAATGGGGATTCGCAGTCCGTAGACAACGTGAGAGGCACCCTCGGGATCAATATTGGGTGGTATTCATAGTCGGCACGTGTGTGTTTAGGCGGATAACGTAGAGTTTCACAGACGCCGCGGTAAATAGTAAGGAAACATAGCATATTAGGTTTTTTGCTCTTATTTTCCGTTGCACGAAATTTCAGGATGATCTTTTATTTTTTATCTCTTGCGTAGGGAAATTCAGATTAACATTTGGATAAATATTTATAGATTGCCACGGACAGAAACATACATCTTCAGTCATCGGTATGCCCACTATGCCTATGTCATTCGAAAACCTAAGCAACGTAAAAATTGGTAAAAATGGTTAAACGTCAGTAAACGTGTTCGATAAGACCCCATATGGTTGGGGGAAAACTGAGCTGATGAATTTCATGATGCATCTTATGTGCAGAATAAATGACGTGGTACCATCAAATGACGCTATTTCCCCCAACGGAAAAACACGTAGCACTCAAACGACGACGTCTCAAGTTCCAGGTGCATCCACGGGGATCATGTTATTACATGTGCGGTGGTTCATGTGCTGCAATGATGCATAAACAGCTTCTGAAGTTATTGCCTCAATTTACATGAACACGTTTATGAGATACGTCGCTAGTGGGAGACTTAAGTAAACACTTAAACAAATACTATTTGGACAAGGTTAAGCCGAGTGTGATTGCTCGTGGATTTGGGGAATTGGGTTTAGAATGGAGAAATATTTAATTGATCTTCTAAACTTTTTTAAATAAATGAGCGTCTTCTAAACTTTCTGCCCTTTTTTCACAGTTGGTCGCAACTAAGTTAGGGTAACCCGAGCAAACGGGTTAGAATAGATTTGCCACCAACCACGCTGACCACGGTTCGATTAAATGCATAGTCAGCATATAATGTTCCCACTGCTGTGACACAGGCCTCCTCTCTTCGAGAAGGAGTGGGCTGGAAACTGTCACGCGGGGTCAATGTGGGTTGGTAGATATCATATGCCTTTGATTTTTTTTTCTAAGACATACTGGACCTAAAGGAAAACATCGTGAGGACACCAGATGTCCTTACGATGTTTTCCTTTACCGTTTTGTGAGAGCAGTGGTGACGAAATTATTCACACAAAGAAAGAAAAAAAGCGCCTGGGTTCGAAGTTTGAATCCACAAGCTACAACCCGTAAGTCATGGCCGTTACCACTGGACCACTACTGCTCTGTTGCCTTTAATTAAAATATGATCACAAAATATTATTTTCTCTGGAGACCCAGTATTGCTCATTTCTATGGTTTTTAACTCTGAACTGCAAAATGACTTCGTGTGGGTAGTTTAAACTGAAATTATCCACCAGTAGTGCCAGCAGTTTTCCTGTTTAATCTCCTAAAACTGGGTTCATGAAGTTAATGTTCCAATTGCGTGAGACTGACTACCACAACTTATGGCCAAAAGCTGATTGATTGACAGACTGTTTTTTTCAGTTTTATTCACATAAAGTTCTTCTTCTTTAATATTTAAATATCTGAAAAGTGCGTCATTTCCTTTTAAATTGATGTCGCGTAAACATTGCGATAGCGGATAGGATAATAAAATAGAACATTATTGAGGCAACTTTATCGAATTAGGTATACCCTGTAATGATAGATGTAAGTTGGAAATAAATAAATAAAAAATAAAATAAAAAAATAAACTTCCTCGGGTAAACTGCTACATTTCCACTAGGGAAGCGACCCTGCGGATACCGATCGTCTCGCGGATATATACGAGAATTGTGGCGGCAAGCGATTACGATGTTTGCGAAATGTTACGGGTTTTTCAAAGCTCTTTTAACACACACTTTGTCTTATTTTTCGGAAACTAAATATTTAGGTTAGAAGATAGCATAGTTCTTGTTCTACGTTGTTTCTGCTATTCGGTATAGTAGGTACTCGCAAGTTGTTTCCACAACGCACCGAGATGCAAAGCAAAGCTCGTAGCAGAGACGTTTAAAATAAATCGCAGTAGTAATTTATAGTGACAGGTTGTTAGGCTATCCACAATAACCTACTTCCCACAGCTGTTCCGTGAAACTTGTTCGGGATAACAAATTCCAGATACACTGTCTTACTTCCAGAACACTATTGTGAACAAGAATAACACGCAAAAACTCAGTCGGGATGGTGTTAAAACATTGTTATGATAACACGTTAACCTAAAAGACCTTTATGGCACCAGATATTATATAGTTGCACAAAAAAAGCACCGTGTTGGTATTACGAAAACATCATACTTTGATTCATAATTGCGATAATAAACTAATTTTAATTTAAACACTCACATCACATTCCAAAAACTAATTTTAAATTCAAACTTACGAATATCTAGCTGCTTACAAGTGTGGTAACAGCACTAGTTTCGTCTAAATCGTAAATATTAAAATTAATATCTTAACAGAGTGACGTGCTATTTGATTTAGCTTTTACGACAAATCGGGTTCAGACACTAGTTAAATGTCAGATTTATTTAAAGTCAGGACGTCTGTCATGTCACCCACAACGTGTTTACATGTAGCCTGGCGATAATTGGGCTGGTAACATAATTTAATAGTAGACATAATTATTTAAATTATCCGGATCAATTCTTTTGTCGACTGCAAAACTTCATGAATATTTTAACATTCGCAGACTTAAACGTTTAAATTATTCAGGAAAGAATTTACCATAAATTCTGTTTCTTTTTTTTATTATAGCACTATTTACTTTCAACTACCGATGTAAAACTTCGCATAACACCTATGTAATTAAAAACAAGATAGTTTAATGCACACTAAGCTCATGGATCTGGCAAAATCTCGCTCCTAGAACTTCATTATGCAGAAAAGGTAAACGTAAAACACGCTTAAATTACAGCTATATATATAAAAAGTAGAATAAAAATATTTAGTCAAAGGTACGCTTTGCCTGTGTTCATTAGTAACTTGACTACCTGACAAGGCATACAGAGGGTAATTTAGCGTTAGAAAAACATTAAGCACGGTTGTTTAACAAAAAGCGAAATAACCCAACCTTAGTCTTTCGGAGGATGATTCTAGGCAGTTAATCTTTTGCGTTATGAAAAATAAGGAGAACTTACGACTTCCATTTCGGAGAAGCTAGAAAAAGCTAACAAGTTGTGGCTATCAGAAATTATTCCAATCAGGAACGATTCTAACAACTGTCAAAATTGCTTCTAATGCATACTAAGCGAACAAAGTATTTACACCAATCTACAAAAGTTCAGCTAAAATGCTAACACAAAAACACGTGTTAAAAACATTATGATCAGTAAACTTTTACGATTAACACTGAACAGTATGTTGGACCTTTAAGATTAGTTAACTGAAGGATTTTCTTTTCCGTTTTCATCGACTATTTTCGTGGCTAACTCGAAAGCTCTAGGTCGCCTAGTCTAGCTTGTCGGATCAAGTAGCTCTCCATTTTCAATATTCCCTCCTCACTGTCTGACACAATTATGTCAAAGCGTACTTGTCACAGAATTCGGGCAACTCCACTATTTATAGGACATGTTACAAGTGTATGATTTATTAACTAAACATCCAGGATCTAGCTAGCTGTTAGGTAGTTCGTGGTGGTTTGGACTTCATTTCATTAATCTTTTTTTACAAAATAGTTCAAGTCTAGCTCAACAAAGGTTAATAAAAGTTCGAAGTAAATAAATCTAAATACCAGTAGAAACACTTCAGAAGCTTTGATAAAACGATAATATTAAAAGCTAACCAAAGTTATTACTTTTTTATCTGGATCACAAAAATTTTGCTTCAGTCGGGAAAATCCATGTAATCAAACAGGAAAGCCATTACAATAAAGGGCGGCGAACAAATATAGTTGAAATAGGCAATCACAACGAACATCACTCACATAAGGAAAACTAACATAGAGACTACGACCGGCCATTACTCTCTCGATGTATGCGGGGAAAATAAACACGAAAATATCTTTTAATTTTCCGAAATCACAACCGAATGGGTATTAGTCGCACACACGTTAGTAACACACGCACCTTGCGCTGTGCCGGCGTTTTCATACTTCGATTTGAGCTTAGCGGCAGTCGCACGCGCATCCGACCTGACGGTGTCGGTCGCTGTCGAAGTAGTGGTGGTGGTGGTGGTTCTGAACGACAGGGTCGTGGAGAACGACGACGAGAAGGAGGACCCAAGCCCTAGGCCGAGGGTGGTACGGTAGCGACGTCTATACATATTGGTGGCGATGTGAACGCTGCGATAGTCCGAACGCGACTGAACGACGAAAGCGCGTGCGCCCCAACCCGGAAAAGCGGCCGCGATTTATTATAGTACGAGAAAGTCGCTCCCAGACGCGTAGACGCACGGGAGTTAATAGTGATGTTGCTGTCATGTTGTGGGGTAGGCAGAAATAGCGCAGTGATAGCTCAATAACATGACAAGTGATGCCCCTGTCTGTAGCAATGTTCATATTGGCTGAGGTGAATAAACTATTTGAATAGTTTTGCGCCAAACATGCCAGAAATATTTCGTGTCATGACGCCAACGTACCCCCGCGTTGTGGATGTTTATCGACATTGTATGAAATCCCAATCCTGAATGCAAGCGTTTCGCTTCTGCGCCGTTCAGGATATTATACTGAAAGAGATTTTAAACACTGTGAAAATTGGGTGAACTAATACAAATTATATGTTTCACCTTACAAAACAGGTAAGTATTATCCTTATTTGATTAGTGGTTTTGCCAAATGCCAATAGCATATTATTTATCTCTTCAGATAAAGTGAATAAAAAAGTAACAATTGATCAATCATAATTGTAATTTAGCAGTGTTTTCAGCCTTTAACATATGCATGATTTAGCTAAATGACTCATGAGTATTGATATCAAACAATAAATGCAAGTCACCAGTCAGTAGACACACATACCATGTATTAATTAGACTAGAGGTTTCAGTGCTGGCTAATGATAAGGAAATTGAATTGTACTCAACATCATCATCAAAATCACTTAACAGTGTTACCATAATCATGTAGAATATTTTAATGACATTAACATGTTTTTAGCTTTTCAATACACAAAGCCTATAGCAATAAAACCGACTTCCAAAAAAAACACTACAAAGAGAAAAATAATTTTGATTTCGGAAGTCGGTGTCTTCGGTTTTGTATTTTCATTTTTTGCCACCGACTTCCGAAATCAAAATTATTTTTCTCTTTGTAGTGTTTTTTTAGGAAGTCGGTTTTATTTTTTGTAAGTTTTTATTTTTCACTTTTTAGTTGTGGTACCTACACAACCCCTCCCTCCCCCCAAAATTTTTAATACCACTACCTGGTAAATTACAGTGACAGGAACTTATTAGAACATCGTCCACATATATAAGTAGGTTAGATTTTTGTTGATTTTTCAAAAACCGCTTATCCGATTTCGATAAAAATTTTATGGGACCATATGGGAAGTATACCCTTTCCAACAAAAAAAGATTTTTTCAAATCGGTTGGCAAGCAACGGAGTTATGCGCGAACAAACATTAAAAAAATATATATATATACAGTCGAATTGAGAACCTCCTCCTTTTTTAGAAGTCGGTTAAAAATGCCTTAAGTAGACAATGAACTCGGTGATTTAATATTCCATTCAAGAGTATTAGGTAACAATTCTTAAACAGATGCTTCATTAAATATTTACAATACATTATTATTTCTTACGGATTCCAAGGTCAATGTTAATAGGAAACAAAAGTAAGGCACATTTAAGTAATCTATACTAATATAATAACACTGAGTGAGTTTGATTGAGCAAATCTCTAGAACTACCAGTCGGATCTGAATTTTTAATGTCACACTACCGCATTTACACGCAGAGTGAAAAGAAAAACAGTCTTTAACGTACAAGAATTGTTTCATTTTTATATTTATTTGACCTTTATATTCTGTTGAATGTCAATTATATTGGAAAATAATGTGCAGCCCGAAGATGAATGACTGTTCTCACAATGATAGATGAGCGCGTAGCAATATATATACTATAAAGTTTATAACTGACTAAAATATCTATTTTGTATGACCATTGCCAATTTGGTGTAAGTATGATTTGCACTTAATAAGCCTTGATTTTTGTTACTTAATTATTTAACATGTTGAACGCCAACGCGGTCACCATGTGTCCGACAAACAATAGTTTTTCTATTGTGTCTGCTGCGTGGCAGTCAATGACTTAAAGAATGGAAAAAAATAGCATACTAAATGTAGTCTTGATGATGGTAATGTTCAAAGTTCCAATAGTTTTCCAATAAGAATGAAATAATGTTGGAACTAATGTTTAGTCAGAAAAAAAGAACAGAAATAAGACAAAGAATAAATAAATTAAGTAACTGAAGGTAGTTAAAAAAAATGTATGTCTGCATACAGAATTATTCACACTTCTAAACATCTCAATTGTACTCAGAACAATTTGTAGACCGAAATAGATCTTATCTATTACAGAGAACTTGTCCATAAGCTGTTCAAACAATGTTCTACTCATGAAAACATATCATTTATCTCGCAGACATGTCACTTGACTAGTTCAAAACAGTTCAATTTGAAATATTACACAATACTGCAGCCACATCTTACAATGTATTCAATACATGCAGTTTGCATGTTACACCTACTTGTGGACTTGATACTATTAATTAGTAATGATTGTGTTCTTAACCACTGTTATTTTAGTAAAGCAGTCAGTATCTTGCAAAATAAAAACACTGATGATTACATAGCAGCAGATAAGACTGGCTGAGTACACATTGTGTACTGGTTGAGTGGAAAATATATGTTGAGGGTACTCACCGTTTATGGACCAGATGTGCGAGGGCAGCGAGTGCGCGGCATAGACCCGGCCGAGCGCCAGTGACGTTCCCGGCACCGGGCCGGCCTCCTCGTTGGAGCTGGAGTCCGTGTCGGGACTGGCGGCCGCCGACGCCTCATAGCTCTGTGAGTTCGGCGGGATCGCGATCGCCTCGTGAGACGCGTGCAGATCCGGCACGGACGACAAAGACCTCGCGCGCTGGCGGTCGTTCGTCACCTGTATCCCCGGTATCGCCCTCAGCAAGCTGAAGCCCGCGTTGCCCACAACCTCTGAGCTGGAGCTCGTAGAGAATGTCCTCGTACGCGGACTCTGCCCCCCGTTCGCGGTACTCGCCTTTGCGCCCATCGCGACTCCGTTACGCAAAATTCACACCTGTCACGCACTAAAACCGAGAATCACGACCACACGCGGGAACCGACCACCGCACCGGTGGAAGACATCGTACGCACACAAAAATTGGATAACTTTTAGCTAAAAAAAAACACTGTAACGACAAACACAAGTACGTTGCGAAATTGTAAACAGCCTTTGCATGTGCCCTGCTGCAAAATTTTGACAGATGTATCTTTTTTTTATATAGTGAAGTTAGAACGGGTGTTTGCGATATGCGCAACCTTCGTTCAAAAACAGGTTTCTGTTTTGGTCTGATCTGCTCCCTATAAGAACTTCGTTATATTCTTTGAACGTATTATTCAAAATAAACAAGCAATCGCATCAAACGCAAATTTGTATATTATGGATAAAACAATTAAAAAATGTCAACAATAAACAGATTTCAAGTTAATAAGAGCTTATCGTTGACGTTTCGTTCAACAATGAAAGTTAGTTCATTGATTTCTGTATTTTATTCTTGATAAATTCTCTTTACAATTAATTGCGTATATTAGATTTGTTTAAGACATTGTCAAATTCAATATGCTTTCAGTCTTTACTATGTCTGAATTTACAACTTTAGCAAGAAATGCTGAACCATGGCACGACCTTTCTATATTTTTTATATGTATATACATAATATTATTATGTCGAATAGACGAGTGTCTATTCGCGATTTTGTCCTCGTGGAATACATTAAATATATCCTATAACACACGGTAATTCTGTACCTTCCCATTAGTAAAAAAAATCGGAATCAGATCATTAGTTGCGAAGATTATGGCGTCAAAAAATTCCTCTGTAGGTAATTCCTGTAGGTACATAACTAGACGACAGTAATGCGGAGGAAAAGCAAATTGATAACGCTTAAACTGTGGCCAAGGTAAAAGCCAGCCCAGTGGATCTCGGGACGTGTAGCAACGAAGCACTCGGACTCCACGATCCGAGAATTAATACCCAAACGGCTCGAAATTAGATAACCAACATGGTAATCACTTTCGCCGCTTGAGGTTTTCCCAACCGTAGCGGCAGCGCCAGCTCAGCACGCCAAGTCAGGAAGATGGGATTTTGGTACAGTAACATCGCAACAGGATATCAATTGGGTCTTGCGCTTACTTCGATCCTTTTGATCTTAAATTCATGAGTTTGTACACACGAACTTTCTATTAGTTGTAGTTATTATTATCTGAACGGTTTTACGGACACGCTTACACCAAAATCTGAGCTAAGGAACCCATTAAACCGTTTAGAAAAATACAAATACACCAAGGAACCCTTATCTGACATGTCATCGCTTTACCTCGACCACATTGTCACTGTCAAAAAATGATGCATTCCGCTATTTGCTTGTACTAAAGCATGTGTAGTGCCGTGTTCTCTTTCTGTCACACAGAAAGAATATCTAGTTGTTTCTTGTGCTCGTCAGTTAGTGCTATATAAAAATGTACTCTGTGAGTTAGTGGTAACAACTGACACATACGAACTTGTTGTCGAATTGTCGAAATAGTGATCGATGACGAATTACATGGTGTGATATTTTCATTTTAGTTAAAAATACACAATATTTATAGCATAAAGTGTAGTAATTAGCAATTAAACAAAGATGAATAATCCCGGAATGAATTCGGCGACGGTAAGTACTATAAATAACTAATTTCAACTACATTTCCTTAACATGTTTGTAAGCAGCGATTAATTTTTGTTTTCCTATCATTCCCCTAATTTACAAGACCATTATCATCGACATTATAATTAAATCATAGCCTGATACTGATATTTAGTGTTTAGCTGTTTTGATTTGCGAGTAATTTTGTAGAAAGAAGTTAATTTGGAGCTCGATAGTGAATTGATTTGATAGTGTTGATTGATTTGCTTTGCACGGCTTGAGCTGATGTAGTGTTGTTACCGCGCTACTTACAGCCAGGTGTGCCTCAGGTGCCGTTGCTCGACGACGACACCCTCGCCTTCGGTGAAGAGGATAATGCTACCAAACAGTTTGTGTAAGTGTCACTTTACTATTCCAGCTGTTGTTACCACGACACAACTGTGGTCTCTTCTAGGAGAGTAAATGATATGACTTGGAATGTATAAAAACAATCAAAATATGCCTACAATGATTGTCAGGTTTTAGCGGAATCTAAGTTACAAAAACTGACTAGGTTAGGAATTTTAAACAAAAATTACCCCTTATATAAAATACAAAAAAAATTGTCTTCTAATGATTTGCTCTCCCTATGACTATTGTTACTGTTTATTCTAACTTCTATAACATCATTGATACTAATGTTGTCAGTATACCTTCAAAACAAGCCTGATTTCAGCATATATTAGAGTGTCTCATGTCTATAGAAAGTGTACAGCATCTTATTTATTCAAACATTGCCACAAAAACCAACTGAGTACAACAAATACGATATTTGACTGAACTTTTTAAATATATAATTTTTCCATCATACAGGAACATTATGGTAACTTCGCACCACTAAGTCTATGTCTGTTTTGTGTGAGAATGAAAAAAAAATTTTGGAAGTGTGTGCATAAATTATCAATTTTTCTACCAATTTTCATAATATCTATCACAAATTTGCTCTTTTAGTAGGTAATCTTATAATAACTATTGATTCATGGTATATTTTTTACAGTAGTACAATAGCATACTATAGCCATGTGTCAAACAATTTCCAGGCACCCATACATAGTGTTCTTCCACTTGGTATTCCGGTGTTCAGCCATTGTGGTTTACATGCTCTGCGGCTGGTTCTCGGACTCCTTCATCGCCAGCTTTGTTCTTGTCATCCTTCTGCTGTCCGCCGACTTCTGGACTGTCAAGAATATTAGTGGTATGTGTTGAAATTATCCATTACTAGTTTCTGCCCACGGCTTCGCCCGGGTGGATGACGGAAATTTCATGTTATTATACATATAAACCTTTGTCTTAAATCACTAAGCTCTATCTATTAAAAAAAAACTGCATTAAAATCCGTTGTGTAGTTTTAAAGATTAAGCATTACAATACAGACATTAGGACAGATGTGGGAACTGACTTTGCTTTATTTTATACTATGTAGTGATAGCGAAGTATAAAAACATTACGACTTGTTTAGAATAAGTATGCAAACAGTATATAAATTAAATGGGAAGGAGTTAACTGGCTATGTATTATTGATTTTCTATTTTAACAAATTACTGGCTATACTGTTAAATGACAGAGAGATACATTACATTTCCAATATCAGTACTGCAGTTGGCCAACCGAAGCAAGTAGGTAACCCAAACTGTATTGCTAGAAGTTGTATGTGAGACAGAGTAGGTAGAAATGGAGAAATAAGCAAGCAAAAACTATACTTTCTGTGTAGGCTCTCTAAAATGGCAGATTAAAAAAAAATATTTTTAGATACAAATGCATGCCTACTAATCAGTGTTTTACATGTAAGCAAATAAATAAATAAACGGTTGATGAATATGATAGTGATTTTTTTTTGTGGGGCAGTCTGGGGCACACGAAATGATCCACCTGAAGGAAGTGCCTAACCAAATTTTTAATATAGAAGTGTTTTTGTGTTCAAGATTTATGATAATGTTTCCAGGTCGTCTTCTAGTTGGGTTGCGATGGTGGAACTATGTGGACGACGATGGCAAGTCTCACTGGGTGTTTGAAACAAAACAGGTAAATGTGAGTGTTATGGTTGCTTTTACACAATTATTGTAGTACTAGACTCTGCTTCACACGATTTATATGACTTTGACTAAATATCGAGATTTGTTTATTGTAATTACATACTTATGTATAATAAACGTTTGACGCCATCGCGGTCATTGACCGCGAACAATAGTTTTCCTATTGTGTCTGCTGTCTGCTGGCGTCAATAACTTACCGGAAGAAAATCTTTAAATGATGGTGAAAACCCCATCAATACCCGTTGCGTAGCTTAGAACTTTAGAAGGACAACACGGTCACACAGACGGACACGAAAAGTGATTTTAGTTTATAATCATGTATTAGAATAGATTATAGACAAAAACAAAAAAAAACACAAATTTCTAAAAAAATATCTTATATAGCGAAATATTTAATGCTTTTAAACATACTTAATGATGACTGTAAGAAAAATGTAGGTACATTGTAATAATAAATCATAATACTGTTTCCAGAATCGCGTGAACCAGAACGAGAGCCGTCTGTTCTGGATGGGTTTGATCCTGTGCCCGGCCATCTGGTCAACATTCTTCATCTTCTGTCTGTTCGGACTCAAATTCAAATGGATGGTGAGTTATGATAACACCGACTTATGATATTACCGCACGTTTAACTACTTAATAGGTACTCTGTAACCGTAGCTAGTTGTTTATTCTCCAGAAGTTCTTGTCTCCTAATCCAGATTCGCCAGAAACGCTAAGAAAGAAAATGTTAGGCTTAACACAGTAAACGCCAACGCGGTCACTGTGGCGTTTTTTAGTAGTTTTTCTATTGTGTCTGCTAAGTGGCAGTCAATGACTTAAATAATATCAGACCCAGTCATACGACACTGTCCTATGACCAGTTTAATGTTTAAGGGGGAAGCGCCAGGGTAAGTTCAATTTTCATAGGTGTGTGCATTGTCAGGTAGTCAGGTTGTATGTTCATCAAAATAAGATTCGCGGCCGTAACAAGTAAGTATTTACAGAAATATAATCAGTTGAATTATCAATGCAACTCTCTTAGATTTGCCCTCCAAAGTAATCATGTCATGAAATCATATTTTGATCTACATAAAACAAACTTGCAATTTTGCAAAACACGTAGGCAAGAAAATTTCAATATAGCGGCCTACCCGGGTGCATTTAACAAGGAGACACATATTCAAAATCAGTTATTAAATTACGCATTCGTCACAAATGGTTTTGAGCGGTAGGTACCTCAAGGTACCTACCACAGTAAAAAAATTGTTATAAAAAAAATTGTAATCAGATAAGGAATATAAGACATGGTTAACCTATTACGAATGTTGATCGACTGGTGCGATTACTATAATTATCGTAGTGTTCTATCATCTGCCACGAACTTACTAATGTCGCAATTATTTTTCAAACACATTCACGATTTTATACCTGAGTGTAGATATACTAGCTTCGATAACATGGCAACTATATAAATCCTTAATTATTTTTTATAGAAGTAAGTTCTGCCACGACTCCGATCCTAGTGACTAGTCCCTATCGTTTAGCGATATTAATCGAAAAATCCCTACACTACACACGACGTCATTATGTTTTCGTCGTTTACGGCTTATCTTTATAGGAATATCAATAGGACTTAACAAAATCAGATGCATGAAAGAGGAGTAGGATCCTCTTTTCTATCCCATCTTAGTAAAAAACATAATTAAATCAAAATGATTGCTCTCTCCCCAGCTGCTAGTCCTCATCGCACTCACCCTGACGGGTGCCAACCTGTACGGCTACATCAAGTGCAAGTTCGGGGCCAAAGAGAACCTCAAGTCGGCCACCACGGAGTTCGTGAAGAAGCAGCTGCTGCAGAACGCGACCACCTTCATGTTCACACAGCCTGCCCCTCCCACTACTGGGAATACGGGAGTCGTGTAAAATATTTTATCTTTTAATGGGCCTGTATACAATGATTATTCATATTTTGGAAATTGACGAAGTGGAATTCAGTTTATACGGTATTTGTTTATGGACTAGCTACATTCGTAATACATTATAGAACACAACAGCTGCATAAATACGTATGCAGCTGTTGTGTTCTTCTAGAAATATTCAAGTTTTTTTCTTCTTCAGTGATATTGATACTAACTGACCTTGCTATTTCGACCCGAAGCTGTTACTGCGAAATAAATTGGAATATCCTTGTTTTTCTCCTCCTTTACAACTTTTTATCATCAAAAATCGTTATAGTATTCAGTCTCTCTAGTACTCCGTTGAAACGATTTCAATGTTGCACAAAAGTTGTGTCGAAAATTTATTTCGCACATCATACAAGCTCTGCAAAATCCTAATCTTCATTATGTAAACAAATGCTGTATGAAGCGGGTTTCGCTCGTCGATGAGTTTCGAGTGTAAATAGTTGTATGCAGGCCAAAATAGGGTGTTTTTATAGTTTAAATGATGATTGCGATATACCTAGGTTTCACAATGAGTATGAGGAAGTTCCTTGTTTGTACTTTATTTATTTGTAGTAGTCAGTACTTCTGTCCAAGCAAATTAAGACGCACTTAATGTTATATCAGATTTGAGGAGCAGTTTCCTGGTTTCGAATGATAAAATAAAGATTTGTGATTTTATTCAGTTGCTTGTCAGCCGATCTTGATGTTTAGATATTAATTCATATTTTTTAAATGTTATTATTACTTTAAGAGCTTTGTGTTTGAATGCTTAACATCAGTAACAGTAATGTTGCAATCATCTTTTCCAAGCGTGAAGAACCAGTAATTCGTAGACATATGAAAATATAGGTACTGCCTAAATGCATCGAGCTAAAACAGCAAGTCCAACCAATAACAACGCTTCCACAACTAGAGGGCGTTACCATAGCCAACTTTGATATCTCTGTATAGACTTCGAACCCAAGTCATTTCACGGTGTCTTCAATTATCTAAAAGAAAGGAAAATACATGTATTGGCATTAGGTACAGCGAAAAAGATACACCTTGGAACTATAACATTTTTATCATTGTGAGTTTTGTATCAAGTATCTTGCAATAAGTATAAACATTGTAAGTATAATTAAAACAAACCTTGAAACAATACTAATGACCGGCTATATTTTGACGATTCAATGTGTCTTGGGTTGAATGCACGGAAACTGCATATATAAGCAAACTATGAGTTAATCAGTTGCTATAAAGTTGATATTCGTTAATTAAATTTGATAGCACTGCTTTTGAATCGAAACGTTTTTCATGTACTTATAATTTTTATGAAGTCGAATTACGTAAATCATACTTAGATTGTTCTTTGTAGCGTACAAGATGAAGTTCCACTGATTTTAAAAATAAACGTTTAAAATGATCATTCAGAATTATTGATACCATTTTTTGTTAATTCTCGTCAAAATTGTTTTTACAACCCTTCTGAACAATTTTAGTTATATCATTGGAATGTGTGACTTGTTGACATTGTTGATGGCCCGATAGTTTTATTATATTGTACTTATATAATTATTTTAAGATAATCAATAAATTATATTAATTATATGATTTCTTTTATTTTTGTATATTTTTGCTAAAATAATGATGGTAGGCTGCAGAAGAGTTGCATAGATAAAATGCATACACATAAGCTCTTTGTACCTATGCTAAGTATTATTTATGTACCTATTTAAGCAAACCATACAGAAACAATTTACTTACAAATTATCAAATACATATTTATCGGCTACACAAAGATATTCAGATATAATTTAAATAAACTTAATAGACTTATATATAAGTATCTAATCATATGTAGGTAGGTACATATAGGTAAAAAAAAATTCGTCCGCATCAGTATCTATAGGAACAATGCCTAAATTTGTCAGCATTTTGTTAGCATTACCGCTTTGTAAGGCGATACTGATTCTTTGGCTAAAAAATAGGCCAGCCCTCAGGCCACGTGAAGTGTCGGTAAACCGTTAGGCGATGTCTTGACAGATTATGTGGCCCATGGCTCTAGTGTTTCAACCTCGAACATTCGAAAATCGAACAATTCAAATCAACGATATAATAGCCACTAAACCTATACTAAACAGTGGCTAATAATTATACTGATGACCATTTTGATAACTCTCCTGCCCTTATCCCAATTTATTTGAGGTCTATATTTTAGTCATGTTGTTACTTACCTTAGCTTTTTAGCTATATCATCTTTCACACAATCCATCCATCGTTACTTTGGTCTACTAATTCGCTAATAAACTGATGATGACGTATTTAAAAACTCTTTGGATAAAATATGCCCATTACAATTTAATTGTTCGAAATCATTATCAAACATAGCCATAAATTACAACACTTACTTGAAATTAAGAAATAAGTCTAAAACTTGCACCAAAAATATTGCTCCAGGTGAGGCTCGAACTCACAACCCCGGCATTACTCACACGAAGCACTGTCTTATAAGTACCGTGCGCTAACCAATTGCGCCACTGGAGCTATGAAGAAACAGGCGAAAAATCGGACCAGTAACTACATGACCACTAAAGTCAACCGACGTCCCTTTATGTGATTATCAAACGTCAAATCAGTCGTTCATATACTTTTCGTGGCACTTGTTCGATCTGAAAATTATAGTATAATTTTTCAAATAGATAAAAAAATCTTCATACAGCTATCAGTAATTAATTAGTAAAATACTTTGACAATTGCAAAATTCTTTCGAAAAATACATAAACAAAATGGAAACGTCATCTGGTTTGTTGTGATAAGTTGAAGTGTATTTCCATGGATAATCTCATAACATTCATGTTATTCAAGTTGCTCTAAGGGTGATACATTACTGAGTGTTTTGACTAAACTGTGGTTCGTGCTGTGTTGTGTCTAATGCGCCGACAAAATGAATTGGTTCGACACGTCAGGCTTCACGAGTCTCGCTAAAAATGCGCTGAAGGAAGCACAGAAGACTATAGACAAAGCCCTGGACATTCAGGACGAAAGTGGGGAGGAGCCGGAGGAGGAAGCGACCCCTGAGACCAGTGCCAAGTCGTCTCCCGGACACAGCAACACGTCACTCAAAGAAAACTCTGACTTCTTTTCCTCCTGGGGTCTGACCGTCAGCGCGGAAAGTGAACAGAATGCTCCTATCAAAGACCAGCCTGTCGTCACTGAGAGTCCGTCTAAGTCCACGTCTCAGAGCATCTGGGGCTCGTTCGCGGGCTCATTCTTTGAGCAACCTAAAGAAGATGACCCTACAATCGTGAGACCACCGAAAGCTAAGTCTTTGAATGTTCTTTCTGACACTAAATATGGTAGTCACGATGACTTGTTCTCAAAAAGTCAGCTAGTCATGTCAGATAGTGAGGGATTAGATCACAGAGTCACAAAATCGTTAAAAGATGAACTCCCAAAAGTTGAAGAGAGACGTGATTCAGCAAAATCACACAGATTGTCTCTTGTGTCAAGTAGAAATAGTTCTGATTCAGTAGAAGTGTTATCTCAGAGTTTAAAGACCACCCCTGACTCTGAGGCATCAGTTCATTCCATATCACACAGCAGTAGTACTGGCCAGAAACATAACTCAGAATCTGTAGAAATATTACCTGATAGCCTGGTGAGTCCTAGTTCTATTGAGTGCCTTGGTTTTGATAGTTACTCTAGTGGTAAAAACAGCAACTCATCATCCCTCTGCCTGTCTCCTGGAGACCTCAGTGATAAGAAGTCCACTCCCATAGGTGATAAGACTGAGAAAGCAGAAACTGCTGACAGTGTCAGTTTAGTGGCTGATGATGATGAAGATACTATGTCATACAACTCCATATCAGAATGTACAGCACCCACTGTTTTGGATACTGATGACAAGTCTGCAAGCCCCTTTCCCAAACTAGTCAAGGTAGACACCTCGAGAAAAGTGATGGACAAAGAATTTTTACATTTGGAGCAAGCCATCTTACCACAGAGGATGCAAATGAGTGAGAACTCTTCAAATGATGGATCGTGGTCCGACAGAACTCTAAATGCTGACAATGACAGTATTAACCTAGATATAACTGCTGAAGAACAGAAAAAGGAGCAAGAAGATGTTCTTATTGATAAATTGAGTGATTCATCATCATTTTACAATGTAAATGTTTCAAAAGACATGCTGAGATCTGAAAGTTCAGCTTTTGTCAATGTTGAAAAGCAGCAATGCAATGAATCTAGTAGTAGCTCTTCACAGAAAGATGGCAGTGTTAAAGAAAGAACCTCTCCAATAAGTTCTGATAGTAAAAGTGACTTAGTGAAGATAGGGTCAGACCGCACTTCTGGTCACACATCTGGGGATGACTTAGAAACAGCTACTTCTTCAGATATTGAAATAATTCCTAGTCCTAATGGAGATGGTCATGGGTTTAGAAATAGTCCTGCTAAGTATGCCTTTAAGCAGTCAAAGTTTGATGGCACAACATCACCTAACCTGGTGGACTTGGTTTTGGGGAAGTCCTTAGCAACAAAGATAAGGGGGCACAACCGGGAGTTATCTGAAACATCAGTTCAGAGTAACACAAGTGATGAGAGTCAGGGTTCAGAGAATGAGAGGTTGATGCGGAGATTGTGTGAAATGGCAGAGCTTCTTGAAGCAAGAGAGAACAGACTGTTGGAAATGAGCAGAAGTAATGCAGACCTGGCAGAGAATAACGCAGACTTGAAGACTCAGGTGGAATCATTAATGTCGAAGCATGAAGGTAGCGATATTAACACCATAACGGAAGATTACACTCAGAGGATGTCAGCACTAGAGAAAAAGTTTCAGCAGGCAATCAGAGAAAAGGTATGAATGATGTAGTTCTAGTTAAAAGATTTTTAGTAACCTTCATTTAGAAGTTGGATAATAACACTTAAAAATATGTTACATACAAACTTTGAAATTTCAATGATTTGTTTTTGTTTGCATTGATTATTACTGTGATAAAGGCTTCAATATTTACAAGGTTGAGTTACAATAAATATTTATTATGTAAATCTTTTAAGTCCAGATTTGGAGTAGATAATCTTGATATCATAATACAATAAAACATGTAATCTCAGAGTAGGATAATTTTTTGTATACAAACTAACCTTTTACAGTCAACTGCACATCAATGGTATCACCTTGGCATTGAAAGTGAATTAATTGCGTAGTGGTATTCATAATTAATTCATTATTATACAACTCTTTGGCTAACATACATTTCCACAGGATCAGCTACGCAAGCAACTAGACACCTACAAATCAGAGTCTTCTTCCCGCAAGAACTCCTCAGAACTGGAGAGTGCTCTTAAAGAGAAGGATGAGGTAATATCCCAGCTGCAAGAAGAAGGCGAGAAGCTGGCGCGACAGCAGCTGCAGCAGTCCAACATCATAAAGAAGTTGAGGAGCAAGGACAAGGACAATGAACAGGTCATTAAGGGCTTGAGGTGAGGCAGCCAGGAATGGGGCTAACTAAAGTTACATTTACACACATACACACACACACACACACAAATTTAACATGTTTAAATATTTGTATGACAGTCTATGGCAAAACATGTAAGATCATAATTCTACTGTTAAGACCAAGTCTTAATGCAAATAATATGTAATTAATTGTGCAATTCTTGCCAATATTGTGGTTAAGTGACGTCTTGGGCGTCTCTGCAATATCAACCGATTTACGGCAATACCAATGTTATATTAGGAAATTGTCAAGAATTGCGCAATATTTATTGCCCGTGTAAACGAAAGATATAAGTCAACATCGCGCCTGTATTCATAAAGGGGTAGACAGAGGTGGTTAGCACACGAACATTGAAGTGGCTGTAAATTGACCAGAATATTATGCAGATGAGCACTTGTGCATGTGCAGATATTTTAAAATAATTGCTTTCAATGATAATAGGAGGTAGTCATGTTTTGGCAAAATATGCCTTTGTCAATATACCTTAGAATAGAATTTACCATGAATCATCTTTTTCATTTCCCTGAACCACAAGATAAAAGCGACGCTTAGAAATGTCCGACGATGTGACATTCGATAAGCCCACATTGTACCATTATTATTTTATTAATAAACATTTTTTTTTTCATAATTATAATGTAACTTCATTTTTAAATATTTATAAGTACTTACCTATAAAAAACATTTTCTTTAAAACTATAAAAACACATAATTGTTATAATTATTCCAGAGACAAAATAGCAGAGCAAACTACAGAACTGGACAGACTGAAGCGGTCTATAGCTGCTAAAGAGGAACTGGAAGTTAGCCAGATTGAAGCAGTGTACCGGCTCACTACTGCTAACAAGAAACTTGAGACTGAACTTATGGAGGTATGTGCAGCACATACAAACTTGTTCCTTATTCTGTCAAATGGTATGTTTTACGTAGTATTGTCCTAAACATAGGCTGCCTTATTACAAAATTGACAGCACTCATAGCCTAGTGGTGTGACCGTCGAACTTCCAAGTCTTAGGTCTCGAGTTCGAACCCAAAGCACGCACCTCTGACTTTTCGGATTCATGTGCGTTTCGTATAATTATCACTTGCTTAAAAGACGTGATAGAAAACATTGTGAGGAAACATCTGAGAGATATTTCTCAACAGCATGTGAAGCTAAGTCAGAGGCCCATGGGCAGCATAAAAACTCTGACACCAGGTTAGTCACTAACCACGCGAAAAGAAGAAGAAGAAGATTACAAAATTCTAATTTTAGTCCGAGCTTAAACCTTGGAGCCAATTATTCTATTTTTAGTAAAGTTCATAATACAAAATTCACAATTTAAACAGTTTTTGTATAGAAACAATAATGTTAATTTCGTCTTTGTCATTGTATGCCAAGATAATTAGAGAAATTCATTGTATGGAGATAATCAACGAAAAGTTATAAAATGTCCATTGTGGTTACATGTGTTTTATGTTTTGCTTATCGCTGCGAGAGTTCTTATCAGTTTTGTAACGCTACTCTCATGCGCACCATACAAACGGAAATCAATGTTGTTGTTTATGTAGGTGGAGATTTTCTCCGTTAGGAGCTAAAAGAGGAGCAGGGGACTTGAATCAATTCAGTCCATTGCAGATTTTAGCTTGGCAGGCATTTGTTTCATTAATTTAGTTGGCATTTGTTTCATCCGTGTTATTATGTTAATTGGAAGTTTTTGAAAGTCGAGATGATAAAATTTTATAGAAAGAATTCGTTACTTATACATATGTCCTTCACCATTATCTCCCCTTTATTAACACGTTTAATTTGATTACTGGCTGATGTTTTTGGCAAACTGTTTAACCATATGCTAACATACATACATACACTATTATATTCGTGTAATTTGTGTTGTGTATATATATATTACTTTTAAATGGATAAAAGTATTATTGTAAAATTTTGCCAGACAAAAAGCCAGTTAGACGACACGATACACAAGCTGGAAGGTAGCCGAGCTTCCTTAGAAGGGGCTCGGCGCGAACTGACCGACCTTCAACGAACTAGCGCGGATTTAGCTCGAAGAAGCGCTAACCACGAACAGGCGCAGGACAACCAGAGGCGGGCTGATGAAGAGGTGCAGCGGCTGAGGGCGGAGTTACAGCAGCTGAGGGTTGAGATGGTCAACGGTGAGCAGTAAAATATAGATATAAACGCAGAAAAAGAAATTTTTTTCATCAACATTGACCACTGCCTGACTTTGCCCGTTGCTGCGGGCATAGACCTGTTTTTGCTAGTGCTCATTTTAGTCTCATCCAGGTTATTTCTGTGATGACATAAATAATGTCAGCTCATCGTGCTGCCGGATAATCAATAGTTTTTCGACATAGATTCTAGTTAATTCATAAATGTTTAATTTTCATTGGGTGTTTTTGACAGATTTGTCATACAAGACGTGTCTTCGCCACAACCGAGTCACCATCTCTGAAACATTTATAAATACGTGGAAATAGGATACAGTTTTCGGAAGCACTTCTTCGCGGCCGCGCTTCATCGGCCATCACGTTTTGCTTGGCTTGGGATTATGAACGTGTTATTGTCATTTTTCAGAGGAAAAGAAATGGGTAGGTCGCGAGGAAGCTCTGCGCCGGGAGTTGCACGAAGCCCGCGAGGCCTGCTCGGCGCTGGAGAGCAGCGCGGGCGCGGGCGGCGCGGGCGGCGCGGGGCCCGTGCTGGCGCAGCTGGCGCAGCTGCAGCGCGCCGCGCTCGGCCGCGACCAGGCGCACGCGCGGGCCCTGCGCGCCGCCGGGCTCCGGCTGGGTCAGTAGCGCTTATGTCTGTGATTCCACACAGAATAACTAATAGTACTAACGTACAAAAGAACTTAACGAAAACCGATTTTAAATAGCCTACAAAATCACTTCCCACACACCCACAAGCTGAATTGTAGGTACTTAATCGCCGCGCTTGAGATTGTTATTACTTCGTGTCCTTTCTCGTCCGTAACATACCTACGCCGCTTGACCGAGTACTAGTGGAGCAAGAGCCAATAACTGGCAGTTCATATTCGCCTGCACGGTACTGTGCATAGTGATTTAAACGAAAACCCGTCATACAGTCTAACTACGAGAAAGTGATGGTATGTGGACTCAATACTAGACAAAGATATACTGGGTGTAACCGAAAGGTATGTACACATACAAAAGGATATGCTACAGACCCCCACACTGAACAACTATTACTATGGGACCAACTCAGAAATCGTGGAAAAATCAGCTGTTCCCTAGATTTCGACGAGACACGTGACCAAAAATGTATAGAACGGCTGTTTTATATTTGGGTCGATTTGCGATGCGATGTACCAGTGCAAAAGTTTTGATTCGATTCGAACTTTTCATATGCAGTTGTACTGGAGTGGCCAAACTATTTCAAATCCCAGATTGTAATGAATGATATACGTCTTTCCGCAGCTGAAGTAGAACGGTCTTTGGCATCCGCGACGGAGCGAGAGCGTCTGTCGCGCGAGGAGTGCGCCAGCCTGCAGGCGCGCCTGGCCGAGATGGACGCCCTGCTGCAGGCCAGCCGGGACCAGGTCCGCAGGCTGCTGGAGACGGAGGACCAGCAGGGGAAGAATATACAGCAGCTAGAACATGAACTGGTGATGTAAGTAAAACTCAGGTTTTTTATTTACCCGACTTGGCGACCAGTATGATGTGTGATTCTTTATGTCCTTGAAGTATCGCAAGTCGCAACGGCTAAACATTTATGACTCAAATAGGATATTTGATAAATCGATCGAATATTCCAACCCAGCCAAGTGAGAAGCTCTGCCCAGCTTTTTGTTTCCGCGATTACGGGAGCGATTTACGTGATTCTTTTTTTCATTTGGTAGAAAAATCTCGCGGCATAGGTTTTTAATACATTTAATCAACTTTGCTTCAGAAGCTTTTGAGTTAGCTTCAATAATACGTATTTAATTCAGTTTGTATGTTATATTGTGATGATGTTATAAAATATCATTCTTGAATACACGCAAGTAGTACACAAATTTGTGTTGGGCGTGTGTCACGAATAAAGAATGAAAATAAAAAAACAACTTTTTTTGTAAAACAGTTTACCCAGATTACCACGAAAAATAAACATCTCAGTAATACCTGTTTTGTCACCTCTTGGGCTAGATAATTTCATCGAATTTATTACTGTTTGTAATTCATCTGTACTCATATTATAAAGAGGTTTTTGTATGTAAGTTTTTATGGAACTACTGATCCGATCCTGATTTTTTTTTCACTAGTGGAAAGCTACATTATGCCTGACTAAAACAGGCTATATTAAAAAAAAAACCACGCTGACAAAGTCGCGGGTGATATGCTAGTCTGGTCTTACTATCATAGACATTGTAAACTGGCCCTTGAGCAAGTATTTTCCACCCAACAGTAAGACTCAAGAACTAGAGACACTCCGAGTTGAGCATGAGAGCCGTGTGACCGAGCTGCAGCAGCGGCTGGGCCTCGCGGACCAGCAGCTGCGCGCCGAGAGGAGCGCGCTCGACACCGAGAGGAAGAGGAATACTATACTACAGGTGTTTATTATTATTAGCTTAGGACCTAATGAAGTTGTATCTAATGACGTGAATGAATGATCTTTGATAATGACGTGACGTAAACAGCAAAGTAATTTGTTTTGTGGTGTATTGTTTTTATTCTGGGTGTATCGTCTTCACATATATAATATTATAATTTCATGTATATGTCGTAGGATAATTTGATACTTCGAATCTTCGCGGAAATCCTAGGGGTTTTGCGAAAACGCGGATAATTAGACATAGGCGAAAAATTATCAAATCTTACTGGACAAAGTCAGGATTTTTGCGAAAATACTCGTTACTACAGTAAGATTTGATGTGCTCAACACTGATTGGCTACAATTTTGCTGGCTGACTTCTAATTGGTTCCTAGTTTGCCGATGATTAAGACGTCAACCAATCAGAGACGATCTCTTATTGAACGCGCTGACCGACCAATCAGCGTTCTTATTTCATAACAGCCAGCGTTTCGTTTCACAATATTGCTATAATAACGAGTATTTTCGCAAAAATCCTGACTTTGTCCAGTAAGATTTGATAATTTTTCGCCTGTCTAATTATCCGCGTTTTCGCAAAACCCCTAGGATTTCCGCGAAGATTCGAAGTATCAAATTATCCTACGACATATACAAAACATTTTAAGAGTACCTAACGGTGGAGTTTCTTGCCCATTCTTCTCCACATGAAACTATTTTTTGGAAGGGGTTACTAAAATCAATTCTATTTCTTGTTCATTTTTGTCGTTCAAAAGTGCCTTGTGCTTATTTGAAATAAATGATTTGACTTTGACTTTTGACAATTGTCAATGATTGGTATGCTTTGCCGAGAGAGAGCCTCATTCATGCTCTGTCCGTCTTCTGTCATAACTGTTCAAGCTGAACTTTAGTAATAATAAGATAAAGCTGTATGTTATTCACACTAAGCCCGTCCCTCCGCAGGAGCAGGTCCCGCGCGACGTGTCGCCGCCGCAGTCGGTGGCGTCCGACTCGCTGTCCGCGTCGCTGTGGCAGGCCGTACGTGTGCTTGCTTGTATACTGACAACAACGACGACTTTCTTCGTCAGAAATAACAAACTTCCATACAAACTTTTATCCTCTTTTTAACCATGTTAAAAAAAAATTCAAGAATCTGTCTTAGAGCTAATTCGTTATGTAAGAATCATCATCACGTGAGGTACTCACGTAACTGGCTCGTGGCTAAATGGTGACAGTCGCACGGGTCTATAGTGTATTTCTTTTACAGTGTCCAATTTGGTAAACAAACACGGGACGAAAATTCTGATTTTTCGTATCAATCGAACACTTTGAGTTAAGCATAAACGTCTTGAACTTTGAATAATACACCTATGGCATGAATTATTAAAAAAAAATGCTTCACAGACACATACATTACCTAGAAATCTTAACATTAGTCGCGACATTTGTTTACCAAATGAGACAACTAAAGAAAAATGCACTATAGTACCCTTAATTACATATCGAGACCCCTCCGTGCCTTAGAAGGTACGTTAAGCCTTAATTCCGGCTGTCATTCGTAGATATGGGTAGTCAAAAACCCTATAAGTCTGAAAACTAGTCTCACCTAAGAGTATTGTATTACTCAGTTACTGGGTGTAGAGGTAAAGCGGCGTCCAGTTAGACTGGAAGCCGACCCTAACATGGGATAGGCTAGGCAGATAGATTTTTTGACTCGTGTAGCATGTTACAGGACGAAGGCTGCATAACGCCCACAGCATCCTCAGCCATGTGTGTAGAAGAGACTCTCGCACAACTGACCAGACGAGACGGAGAACTGCGATCCATAGTGCAGCACAGAGACGCCCTGCTCAGTGAGAGGACTGCCCTGTCGCACCACCTGGCGCGGCTGCAGGCTGCGCTGGACGAGATGCAGGTATACGTCGCGACGGCTTGTTTTAATCTGACTAAACAATGCCTACATGGAGTTTAAAAACATTAGTTTTCTAAAGTATCACCTGTCAGTGATATACGGTGATCTGTCAGTCCTTTTCGAAATAGCCAGTCCGATCGAATGATTAATTTGTACCAAAAATTTCCGCACTAGTATTCCTCTAGAAAGCTATAGAAATATTCATTTCATACAGTTAATTCGTGCGCAGTTAAAAGTGTCATGCGCTTGCGTTGGATGGCATCCCAAATGTTACTAACTAAATCACTTAATTATTACTGTGACATCAGGTTTACTGTATTTTATGGAAACAAACCTTGTGAATATCACAACAAAAGCTGATTATTCAATTTCCCTTCTCTAGACAGTACAGGAGCAGTACGACGCTCTCCTCCAAATGTACGGCGAGAAAGAGGAGCAGATGGCAGAACTGCGCCTGGACCTGCAGGACGTCACGCAGCTGTACAAGGCGCAGCTCGACGAGCTCATCGCGCTCAAGCAAGGTGCCAACCGATAGCACACCACCTGCCTAGACCTGTGCTACAAGCAAGGGGGATAAACCAACTACTAGGTCCTAAATAGGCTCAAATACATTAAGGAACGTAAAGAAAAGCCTAAAAAAAACAATAGGCCACCAACGATAAGACGCGACCTGACCGTACCTGTGCTGGAT
Source organism: Hyppa rectilinea (assembly GCA_951799385.1). Lineage (NCBI taxonomy): Eukaryota > Metazoa > Arthropoda > Insecta > Lepidoptera > Noctuidae > Hyppa > Hyppa rectilinea. Next base: position 874,629 of record OX637317.1, read on the forward strand.
GGAAGATGCACCAGTTACAGGGACTGAAAATAGGCTTAATAGGATACAAAAAGCCTCAAAACACATGGGATGGATCTTACTGGTCTTACATTAACAACAAGAATGATCAGATTACAATTAGGACAGGATTGATCTATCAGCTGGTGGTTGTTAGTTGATACAGAAGCCGATAGTCTTCTGTTACACAAAAACTTCGAAAATCTAAGTCAAAGTAATTTATTTGGCAGAAACACGGTGCATTGTACGCGATCCGCCTCTGGTTATGCTTTTGAGGATAATAAGAGAGACTGAAATCGAAGAGATGAATTAATTTACTTCATCATCCAGATTATTGACCCCGTCACCCTAAATGGTGATGGTCAGATACGTGTGTCTCATTAACTGGTAATAATTGGTTGCTAATAGGTTTAAAAATGCAATGTTATAAAGTTATAATACAGGTTTTAGTATCTCCAATGGGTTATTTATTAGTTGACCCGCCTGTGTTGTATATTAGAGCTTGTTTGAAGCACACATTACGGACAAGACACGTTCCGGTCACCAGAACGTCCAAAGCTTTTGCTTAGACCTCGTACCGACTCTGTAGGTCTGGGTAAACGCTTCCAAAACATTGGGTGCTGATACTGGATATTACTAATGAGAGCACTGAAAAATGGCTTGTATTGATATTACTGGCGGTTATTACAAAAACGACTGTCAATGAATGAAAGAAATCTATACAAGATGTTGTTTGCCACGCCAGTTAGTACGGGAAGCACGTGGCATATCAATAAGCAATAATCAGCTAAGTTGTGTATAAAACCATCATTGACAAGCCACACATGTCTTCAAGATCGTATTACAAACTAAATCAGCTTTTTAACACTTTGAGGGACACTGAACGCCTATAGACGCAATTACAATAAAACTTCTATTGTCTCGTTCAGTGTCCATCAATGGGATAACCCATAAAAAATAAAAACCATATTAATACATTTCGTTCACCAAGGAATGGAAGTGTCGGTAATACCATATTTACATCAGTGTATTTTATTGAAGTTTCTATTGCTTGGCGACTGGTTATTGTCTTGGCCAGCTGTTCTAAGCAAGAAAAGTATTTTAAACTCTAAGTTTCTTATTACAAAACAAGGTTTATCGTTAGATCCAGATTTAAACCATCTAACCTTTATTGAATTTCGAACTTTATTTAGACTATGTTGTAAGTTCTAATTACAAAAATTATGCCAAATCAGAGTTTAAATTGTCAATTTTGTATTTAGAAGTTTTATTCTAAGAACGGTAAAGTTCTTAGAATAAAACTCAAAATATAATAACTGGCTCGAAGATTTGAACTAGAAATAGGACTTGTTTTGTTATAAGAAGGTAATAATTTTAGACATGGCGCTAATGTATATTGGCAACTTTATCTGACTAAATAAGTAATAGTGATAATGATGGAGTGTAGATGGCGCTACTAGAAGGTTTCTATCTATTAATAAATGTATTATTATAGTAGTAACTAAGTCGCGCTCGCGATGTTTTCTATAGATATCGTTTGCTTCCGTCTTGATAATATAATATTTGCCAAACGTTGAACGTTCCTTTATATTTCGATCTTGTCATATTAATATAATTGTCAACTAAATCCTCTATATGAAATATTCTAAAAATATAATTATTATTATTGAAATTGTATAACATGAGTTTGTTATTGCACATAGATGTTATTATTATTGTGTACAGATTAGTGTAGTTTATATTCTTCGTGACATGTTGGACTGTGTTGGTAAGGCTACGGGGATATGCAATTAGGAAGACAAACAAAGATATCAGAAAGTTGTCGCTTTTGAAAATGACATATTATATACCTATTTTCACTAACACAAGGTGACACCTAAATCAATGCCTTAATAAATGCACACTCTATGATTAAGTGCCTAGTGCTTGTGAATTCTGCGGCTCAAGAATACTCGCACAAGAATTTATTCGAAGTTGGCAATACATAAGCCGCTGTATAGGTGAACTCAATATTTGTTTGTCTTCCTACATCGAGCGTATATTTTATGTTTCATTCGAAGTGTTGATGTGATATCACAAATTGTTGTTGATTGTGCACGAGTAGTTTGTATGGCGTGCTTCATGTGATATGCGCGGGAGTGTTCTTTTAATTCATAGCTATCGGGGATCAAGGGCGTGTTTATAGATATATTGTGTGGAACGTGGAGTACAGCAGACAGACGTTCTTACAGGCACTAGTACAGTATACGTGTTGCTAAATTGCACCGCGAACAATAGTTTTTCTATTGTGTCTGTCGCGTGGCAGTCAATGCCTTAAACTCATGATTTGTTGGGTGCGATTTACTGTGGCATACCATAATCTGAAGCGATATAAAAATTGCATCGTCTAATTTGTGTTTAAAGATGCATGTTGCAACCAGTAACGCGTTAATGGAGCTTTAGTTTGCTTCGAACCGAATCGCAAGATTATGCCGTCCTTTTAGAAAACTCACTAATAAGTGCACTAGTCCCTATAGTTCACAGCATGAGAGTTTCATATTTCTTGAAATGCTTGAGTGAAGCTAGGTTTGATTCTGGTAATAGTTCAATCCATCAAATCAATAAGTGAACCTTTTTGTTGGATCTGTATTTAGTCAGACGTAAACTACTTTATACTGTCAGCTGTATTTCACGTAAACTTTAATTTAGTAAACGTATTTTATTGCGCATTACCCATCTTATGAAACAGGTTCAAATTATTACAATATTTAAGTTCCTTCACTTTTCATCCCACATGTGATTATTGTTATGTAAATAAATATTAACTGCCAATTATTGACTGCGTTTGATTTAACATTTCGATTATTGTGAAATCGGAGAGAGAAAGGAAATTATCAACTTCAAAACCTAAAGAAGAGGGCCTATGCCTTTAATATTATATAGTTTAGATTATGGATGTTAGGACCGCCAACTGTAGTGGAAAACATTGGATGCTGATGGATGATGACTGCTTTTTTGTTTATTTTTATTCCAAAATTAAAAAAATTAATAGCACAGTTACTTTTATTTCCCAGCGGATTTGTTTTACATTTTCTCCGGTGACATTAGTGTGCGCGGGAAAAGAGTTCCTGCCAAGCAGTGAGACAGTATAGTATAGAAAAAAAACTAAGTCATAGTATGCAGAAGATTCGAATTAAAAATATAAATATAATTTAGTTAGATACAACTAAATCAATTTAGTCCAAAAACCTATCATAGCTTTCCCGATTAATTGTAATAAGTTTATCAATGGTAGCTTTATGTTTCAATTTTTTTACGATAGTATAAATTGGGATTCTAATATGACTTCCGGCTGGAGTGGTGGTGGCTTCATGTATAGAAGGGGATTCGCGCGCGCGGTACATTTTGACAGGTGGCTGTGTAATGTGTTTTTATTTACTAGCTGAGTTTAAAGTTGTAGATAGAACGTTTTTGTTCTGTAAAAGTTAGTAACTTATCAGTAAGGTACGTTGATTAGCATAAGAAGAATTACAAAAGTGTTGACCAAGCAGATCAAGTAAGAGTAAAGAAAAAACTAGCGTCTTGAAGATGTTCCAATACCTCTAGTGTACCAGTGAGCACGGCCATGACGATCACCAACGCCGGAGCGGTGGCCGGCGCTGCTCGGCCGAAACGACGGAAATTCACGTACAGGTATTTTATTTCGATCATTTTGCAAAATAAATTCGCGACTAACCTCCTTTTTTGTTTAATCTGGTTTAAAAAAACGTAAAGTCTTACGTTGGTTTCACCTTACCATATTTGCATAGCCTTCAAGGCTATTACCGCGTTGAAAACAAAAACTTCGTTAAACAACTCCTGTAAACAACCTCCGTATTAAAAGTGAATAAATCATAGGGCATGTAATTTTGTACATGAATGGGAACAAACATTGTCACAAAATGTGAGAAACTAATGAGATGGAAACGTCGCGATGGCTGGAGACGTGAGTAACAAACAGTGGAGTCCACTAGGTAAGCATCTTATGTGTTGAAGTCGGCCCTCATACAGTTGTCTGCACGCACAAGGTATCGTCTATCGTACGAAAGCTATTTCTTTACAGGGCTCAGGCTGGTTACCTAAATTATTATTTATTATTTATTTATTTTATCTAAAATAGGTACATTTTAGGGTTTGTAACATAAATTATGTCCAACAAAACTATACACATAGTTTGTCTGCGAATCTTTCAGCGATCTTCAAATGCGACCTGCCACATTTGCGTAGATATTAGGCTGCACGTCAATTGTACCAAAACCAGTTTACGCTAGCCTCTATTCTATTGAAACTCCTACTACTAAGTATGTAGTCAAGCTCGGGGTCAGCGTTACCACCGACATACGGTCGGCTGATGTGCTTGGTTTTTAGGGTTCTGTACCCAAAGGGTAAAACGGGACCCTATTACTCTCTCCGCTGTCCGTCCGTCCGTCTGTTACCAGGCTGTATCTCATGAACCGTGATAGTTACGACCGTTGTAATTTTCACAGATGATGTATTTCTGTTGCCACTATAACAACAAATACATAACATAAATATTTAAGGGGGCTCCTATGGAATGCCCCTTAAATATCTATTTAAAAAAATATTTTATAGATAATGGTACGGAACTCTTTGTGCGCGAGTCTGACTCATTCCATATACCCTCACTTGGTCTGCCTGCCCCAGTAAGGGTATATGAAAAAACGCTAGCTTCATGAAGATAACGCACCCACCCGTATTGTACTAGTGAGGGCCGGTCCACAGGATGAGGTGCGGCGCCTGAGCGCTGCCAGTGCGGCGTCCTACGTACAAATCCATGGTATGCCACACGATGCGTTCCGCCCCGACTCTTGGTCGAGCCAGCCCGCGTTGCCGCTGAGCATGTAGTTTAAATTCGTCCCAAAATCATATATCCGATCAAGCCTGTCCCTTGCTGTCCTCCCCCCGCGACGCCCTAAGCCAAGGTCCGTACCCTACAGGGGGTGCCCTTAGCGTGTAGTCGCTTAATTTGTAAGTGTTAAAGCCCTAGCTGGAGTGGCCGTTAACGCTGGAAAAACTATTTCGACACTCTCAAGGGAATCAAAATGTATAGGGTATAAGAATTTTTTTTGTTACATTTTTCATCAGAAGTCGAAAACTGGGCCTAAAAAGACACAAGATTTTTGAGAATAACTAATAACCAGCGCTCTTTCAAAAGCACCCACATACCTATACCTTAGTAGCCCCACTTCGAATTTTTAAGAACCCCTTTCAGTCCGTTGCTTAAAAAAATATTTTTCATCATAATCATCTTTTTACCATTTTGGTACGGAACCCTAAAATATAGCCTTATTTAAAGTACGTAATCTATTACACCGACAAGTTTGTACGGAAACCTCGGTGAGCAAGCCCGACTCGCACTTGTCCGATTTTTTTAAAGCTTTCATATTTCACGCTTAGATTCGGTCGTTCCCGCTCGTTAATATCCTGTCGCGAACACTATTAACGACTGGGAATGTTTGGTTCAGCCGTTAACAGTGTTAAAGAAAGCGAAATTTTTTCCCAATCGTTCACACCTCGTTTCGCGTCTTCAGCCGTTTGCGAAACAAGGATGGAAACATATCTTTTCGTTGTTCATTTTTGTGAATTCAAAAATCGTAGCTACCTTATTAAATCACTACCTATCTGACTCATACTACTTACGGGTGTGGATGGAGGGGTGAACAATGAAAAAATATTTCGCGTTCTTCAACACTGTTAACGAGTAGAACAAAACATTCCCAGGTTATGAACGAGGCGTGAAGGCCCCTTCACAAATTCGCTAATACCAATACCTGCTATGTAAATAACAGAGACAGGAAGTTTTTATAACATCATCCACATAAAGTTGAAAAATATCGTCTGTATATTCCTAAGTAATTGAGAACTTGCTCCTTTTTTAATAAGTTTCTCTCGGACCAGACAGTGTCTGCACGAACTCGTCGGTTTTTACCTTTGTGGAAAGAATACATTCTCCTTTCATAGCTTGCTGGCTTTTACACACAGCTTGTAAATATTTAGGTGGTTAAGGGATTATTTGAAATAAAACACCACTTGTTCTACATAAACCATTTATTTTAATATGAAGCGATACAATCACACAGTCGATGGATGCATTCTAACGATTTAGACCAAAAACTACGGGTTACAGGGAAATACATTCAATGGGGATGATCTACGTGCGTTAGTTTACACACAACGCTTAGGTACACAACATTCATCGTATATAACATCCAATATTATCTATGAGCTTTTATTTTCTATGAAATAGCAGTTGCTGGAATCTATTATTATGCCGCCACACATTATATTATAGCCTTATTTTTTTATCTATTGGGCCGTATTATACAATATAACGCATCTTCTTTAAATAGTCTATTTTTGTAGTCATGCCAATGTCTTGGGACAGTCTAACACTTAGTACGTAAACCTATCAAGCCTCGACTATGAGGGACAATTATCTAATATTTAGTGGCTCTCTAGGGAGTCCTTGCGTCCAGGAAAGGTTCAAAACGGTCTAAATCTGGATGGTAACAGTTTTGAATGTATCGAATGCATCCACGTTACAAGCACACTACGTCTTAGGGACGTGCGAAGGTGCGAACTCTCACACATGGGCGCGAGAAGGTTACATAATGCGGTACGCGATACATAATATTATACGTTATACTATGTACTCATCCCCTGTAAGGATGCTGTGGAACATTTTTCAGACAAGTTTCTAACACCATGAGTTTTAGGAAACAGTCGTTTTTTACGATATCGGTCGTTCTAACAATGCATTTGGAAAACAGTCAATATTTTTATGTCTAAGATAATTACTTTTTTATAATTTGGAACTGTTTTTTTTTTATTCAGAATGGAAAACGTATATATTACAGGAGTATTACACATTATATGTTAATCTATTGTATGCAAATTAAAATTTTAATCATCATATTCGTCGAAAAACCACCATAACAACAGATGTTAATAAACCAAAATAGTTTACCTGTTTAGTCATATCAAAGAATTCTAATGCTAGAATGAGGGACTTCACTTATAAGCACGGAATGGCCAATATTAGTGCAAATATCTTTTGACATAAAATGGGACACTGACTTCTTTGCCATTACTGTTGACGTAAATTGTACAGTAGTCTTTGAATTTTTTTACCGTTTGACTTTAATTTGACATTTAGTTATATGTCAAATTGGTTTGAAAGCATAAATATTAAATAGGTCTTGTTGTATGACGTGAATTCGTTGCGTTATAATCATAATTATGGTCGACTATACTTATTGGGACCTGTGACATTTCTGTGATTCTTTATAACGTTTACGGCGCGGGCCGTTCCGTACAAATATGTGTTGTCCCTCAGCCGGTTTGTATGTAAGGCGCCACCTATACTGGCGAGTAGGTACATCGTTGTTGCACTGCGAGCTCATCTCTTCCGCAATATACGAGGGTGGGGCGAAACAAGTGTAATTTGAGTCGCTCAAAATGAGTCGCGGTGTCGTAAGACACAATTTGATCCTTTTTTGAAGACTTATTTTGCGTCAGGTGTGAAACAAACCGACATTATGTCGGCGACTCAATTTGAGGGGCGCAAATAACGCTAAATTACATGTCTCGTCCCGCTCAAAGTAAATCTTCGCACTGATCGTAAGTCCAGCCTAGACGCCACCTAGATTATTACGTACATGAATACTGCATGAGACGTGATCAGTTGCGCATAAGCACGACAAAAGCCTGCACTGGACAAACGCTATGTGAGAAGCCACCTTATTACTTTAAGATTCGCGTAATGCAACGTTCGCGCTTGGTGTCAGTGACAGGAAACGTGTTTGTCGTTTAGGCATTATGCTGGCGCCCAACTTGCCGCATTGCGCTAATATTCGCGTTATTTCGTTAATTCAAAATGAACATTAAGAATAGCATATTTTAGTAACACGCAAGTAACGCGAATATTTTGACAATATAAATTCCAAGTTAAGTACCAGAATTAGACAGAATAATATATATTATTATATATTATCAGTTGTCATGATACGTCAGCAAGTGATCGTACAATTTTGATGTTTATTCAAATGTTCGTAGTAACACAGTGAATTTATATAACGATCAGCACCGGTCTATTGTCGTTAAACAATATTACAGCACATTATGAATAAGCGTTCAAAGCTGTTCGTGCGAAGTCAACTCTAACGAAATTGTTAAATCCATAGCCAGTGTAGGTAGCGCCTTATTCATATTTTTTTCTTTGACCAAACTTCTAAATTGCCTTTAGCGAAAGTTTGACAGGAAATGAGTACAACTAAATTAATGCCTACATTAAGATACATGTATGTGTTAGGATATATCGAAGTTTAGTTATAAATGTATGTGTTACATGAATACGTTAATGTGATGACAGCTACACAGTAACGTGCAGAATTTAAACTATGTATTCAGTTTTCTATGATAATGGCTATTAAATGGAATATAAATCTAGTTATTATAATGCCAATGGATACATTGTGAAACTGCTACAATTATTATTGTTCAATGGAACTGTATTTCTACGCTGTGGTGTAGTGCACTACTTCAGATAAAATGACATTCAAATTACATTAAGAGAAGAAAAATGAATTACTCAGTATATCTATTCTGCACAGTTCGGATCGTTATTATTAGTGCTTATATTATTTTTGTATTTTTATAAGTTTTTATATAAAAATGACCATAGAGATACAAATAAATTTTGTACGCCAAAGATGTCACATAAATGTTTAATTTCGTCGCCTCGACTTCAAGATGTTTAAAGAAATAAACACAGAATTCGTACGGATATTATTAAGAACATTTACTTAAGTTTACTTGAAAATAACACCAGGTAGGTATTTTATTTTGTGTAACAACTATAATTCTGTAAATACATATTACATACGTTTATAGACTGCGTCATGTTTTTGATACAATACAATAATACGTCGATACAGAGGGCGACACATTCAGTGACACGTGTCACGATTAGTTCTAGATAGCGCCACCAGTCTGCACTCATCGTGGCAGACAGGTCTTAAATCTACGCCGAATATATTTGTAATGCGAGTAGAGACGCGGCGCCCGACTCGGCCTAGGGCGCCGGTGCGACAGCTGGTGAGGGTCCGACGCTCTCCGGCTCGCTGGCCTGAGCCTCCGAGCTTCTACAGAAACCATAATCTAACCCTATTGCTCGGCCCGACAGCGAGCGACGTCATAGACGCGCTGCGCTACATACGAACACGAACAAAAAAGATAAAACTAGTAAAAAAACGTGGTACCGAATGTGAGGTTTAAACGAATCGTTTCGCGGTGCGGCAGCGCTGCGGTCGCGGGCGTGCCTCGCGGTGGCTGGCGCTGGCGGCGGTCGCGGTGGCGGTCGCGGTGGCGGTCGCGTGCGGCCGCGCGGGCGGTCGCGCTGGTTGCGGCGGGCGGCTCCAGTCCGCGGCGCGCGGGCCGGGCGGCGCAGGCGCGGCGGACAAGGGCGGGGACCTCAGACCCACGCCATCCAGCCCTCGTACATCATGCACAGGTTCTCGGAGCAAACAGCTTCCTTGATCATGTGGTCCACCTGCAGCGGGAGAACAATCAGCCACGGAACAAGAGAAAGCTGCACTAGAGGCTGCACATGTACCAAATTATTAGAAGTAACTAGATGTGGACTGCCGAGGAGTGGGGTGCGAGCATTGCAAATTTACGGGGTGTAAAAAGACACATCGCAAACCTGTTAACTACGGATACTGCACATCTAACGAAGTAACTTCGCGCAAAGATTGTTGCTAGGAAACTATCTTCCAGGACATTGTATCGTTCGCTTGTCATAGAGGCAATCGTGATGTGCATTTGGTACCTATTCATTTCGTGTTTGTAACTTCAAATGCGTAATTTGTAAAGAAATATCTAAAATTTAGGTTGTTGTTGTGGTTCAGGTGTTGTTGTTATGTTATATGAAAATCAGTTTTGTGATAGCACTTGAAATTCGTTTTCATAAAAAGTTCAATAAGGTCAAAGTTGCATTTACTTATGACCTTCAATATATCTAGAACCAGTGGATTCCCAGGCATGGCCTAGTGGAAAAAAAATCCAAATAATGGGCAGAATATGTGGCTTTCGGTTTCGAAAATTGTCTTTTACACCCAATATGAACGCCAAGGATAATTGTACTCCTAATAAATGATTGAGGATGACGGTAACAATTGTTACATGTGTAGTGCTCCACTCACTTGGTCGTGCAGCGTGTATCGCCGCGTGGTCTGCGAGTCGTCGCGTCCCTCCAGCTTCAGCCGCACGCGCTTCCACACGCCCGCGCCCACGGCGTTGCGTTCTCCTCCTAATCATTTACAAAATTAGTAATTATAGCACAATAGCTTTGACTTATTCTTGGGAATTCATTTAAGAAACAGGAATATAATGTTTCCTTTCGGCGAACTAAAGGAACTTATTTGTACAAAAATAAATAATTATTGTTTTTCCATCTATACATATAATAAAACAGTAAAAAAACTGTGTGTGTACATTGAATATATTAAAAAAATAATAATTGAGGGGGGTTTAGAAACTGTAATAGAGCACGAATCCAGAAAAAAAATTTTGTCTGTTTGTCTGTTTGTTTGTACACGCTAATCTTCGGAACTACTGGACGGATTGGAATGATTTTTTTTTTGTTGCATAGGTATTATGTCTGGGCAACAAGGCTTTATTTTATCTTGGAAACTTGAACACCTGATGCAGAACCGCAACAGACCAGCTAAACTATAAGAGATACAAAAATGATACCGTAGCAAAAATTGTTCCACGTGATGAGCATTTTCTGCTGAGAAAATAAATTTTAAGATCTGGAACACCTGATGTGGAACTCCAGGAGCCCAGTTACACTATAACATATATAGGAATGACGTCTTATCAAAAGTTGTTCAGCCTGATGAGCACTCTCTGTTGACGTATAAAAATTGAAGATCTGGAACACCTGTTGTGGAACTCCAAGAGCCTAGCTACACCATAACACATATAGGAATGACGTCTTAGCAAAAGCTGTTCGGTCTGATGGGCATTTCCTGTTGACTTATAAAAATCGAAGATCTGGAACACCTGTTGTGGAACTCCAAGAGCCTAGCTACACCATAACACATATAGGAATGACGTCTTAGCAAAAGTTGTTCGGTCTGATGGGCATTTCCTGTTGACTTACAAAAATCGAAGATCTGGAACACCTGTTGTGGAACTCCAAGAGCCTAGCTACACCATAACACATATAGGAATGACGTCTTAGCGAAAGTTGTTCAACCTGATGAGCACTCTCTGTTGACGTATAAAAATTGAAGATCTGGAACACCTGTTGTGGAACTCCAAGAGCCTAGCTACACCATAACACATATAGGAATGACGTCTTAGCAAATGCTGTTCGGTCTGATGGGCATTTCCTGTTGACTTATAAAAATCGAAGATCTGGAATACCTGTTGTGGAACTCCAAGAGCCTAGCTACACCATAACACATATAGGAATGACGACTTAGCAAAAGTTGTTCAATCTGATGAGCACTCTCTGTTGACTTATAAAAATCGAAGATCTGGAACACCTGTTGTGACCAAGAGCATAGCTTACAACATAACACATAGGAATTACGTCTACGCAAAAGTTGTTCAATCTGATGGGCATTTCCTGTTGACTTATAAAAATCGAAGATCAGAAACATCTTATGTGGAAATCAAAGCTAGAGTACCTGCACGCGGTGAAGGCTGTAACAGTTTAGGACTGATTTTCGATGACGATGGTATATCATTGAAAATTTGACTCTACTGGCCAAAACTCCTATTTATTTTTTTATTTTATCGTATGAATATGCCTTCGGGCTTATGTTGTTTGAGTGTTTAATTTCTTTTTCCATTTATCTTCGTGACACGGTAGCCTACCCGGTAACGCAGGGGAGCAGTCATTTTAATTTAGATTTTATTGATCAGGTATCTTCACAATAAAACTATGACCATGGCTAGAAAGAGGTCAAATCTTTCCCAATGTTACAAGAGAGCTATAAGATTGAGGATCATAAGATCCCAAGAATCTACCGAAGAGCGTCAGGAGAGACTTGCTGCTGTTCGAGAACATTAGGCTGCAACTCGCTCCGTGGAAACCTCTTCGGGTCGCGAAGCACGCCTGCGTTCTCAGCGTATTCATTAGGTCTCTAGAGACCAGTGAAGAATATGATGTGCGACTGACCGCTGATCGTGAACGTCATGTATTGTCTCGCGAGTCGGAGACGTTCACGGATAGAGAATTGTGCTTGAGTTCTAACCGTATCTACGCATTGACTTCTAGGTCTCTAGAGACAAGTGGGGAATATAATAATGCGGTTACCAAAATTAAAACGATGTCAAATGGACTGTATGTTTTGGTGGTTGTTGGAATGAAATAATACTAAAGCTCAGTGTGATAAAGGATTTAAATGGGAGAAATGATAAAAAATAACATAAACGGCGACCCCGTTGTCGCTGGCATAAGCAACAGGATCCGCGTACGAAGTCGCGGGCAGAAGCTAGTTTCACATATTATTATGTCAGTGGCAGAATATTGTCGACATTAGTATTGCTTGAAACACACACACAATTGGAATGGAACATGACCCAACCACATGCAATAATAGTGAAGACCATATGTAGTGTAACTCACCATGTCTGTTGTTGGCGTTAGACTTGCCCGCGGTGATGGCGGCCTGGCGCGTGAGCTTCCGCCCATTCACCTCGGCGGGCCAGTTGTTGTATAGCCTGGAAACATACCAATATTATATTAGATGCAAAACTATCGTCTAGCATGTCTTGGTCAATGTCTTCTTAACTAATATTGTAAAGAGATAATTATCTTTGAAACAGGTTAATGATATTCCAGGCGTATTTACCTAAATAAAATTAAATAGATATTAACTTATCCTATCGTTGGTTGCATACTATTTTTAAAAATGTTTAGCGATAGAATGAAACCGGCGTGCACTCACTGCAGCAGCCGCTCGGCCTGGGCGGGCAGGCGCGCCAGCAGGCCGCGCGCGGCGTCCCGCGCGGCCGCCACGCTGGGCTCCAGCTCGCGCACGCCCGCCAGCGCCGCCGTCTGCGCGCGAGCGAGCTTCTCCTCTGCCAGGAACTCCGCGGCCGGGTTGTTGCCCTGGGGACGGAACCATGAAATGGTTTGGTTTCAACAAAAACAATGTATTCGCTATATTTAAAATGGAGCCTCTGCGAAGGCTTTCGGCATTCCATATGTGTTACGATACTAAGATTGCTACTTTTTATTTCTCTTTTTTGCTTACGAGAAATATAATAACGATCAATGTGTCGTGCCACGCACCTCGTTGACAGTCTGCAAGGTCTGCAGCGACGCCTTGACGTCCAGCAGCAGGTGCTGCCTGCTGGCGTCGGGCAGCGCGACGCGCTCGGCGGCGGCCCGCAGCGCGTCGGTGGCGGCCCGCACGCGCGCCTTGCGCGACACCGAGTCCGTGCTGAGCGACGCGATCATCTCGCGCAGCAGGGCTGACACGTTGTCCACCTGGAATACCAACATTGTCAATGGATAAAACCCCGATACGTCCATTAGGTAGATTTTTGACCAAGTTTATATTTTATGAGACTTAAACCAAAATTAAATTATTCGACTTGATCTGATACTAAAAAGTAATACAAATGATAGTTTTAATTAAATAAAGTTGTGCATTTTATGAGAAATTTCGATTAAACTAATGGATGAACCCATCCGTTATAAGAGCTATGTTTACGCTCTCAGATGAACAAACAGGTAAAGGCTTTCAATAGATAAAACTTTTGTTTTCGCGCAAAAATACAATTGAATTTATATTAATTAGTAAGAAAATACTCACCCATTGTGTATCAATGTTTCCTTCAGGATGTAACATCTCCATGAGCGACTCTTCGACTGGCGATACTTTCAGAGAATACTTCTGTGCTAGTGTGCACGCCTGTGGGTAATTATAAAATATTAAAAATATGTAAAATGTGCAGATCAATTATCTACTGTTTTATACTTGTGTAATGTGAAATTGCAGCGCACAACGTTATAGATGGTCGTAAATATAACACATTGAGTTTTAGAAAAAGACGGCCCCGCACTACGGTACTACGGCGCTACGGCAATAATACGGCGGCGCGCGCGTGCGCGTACAGCGCCACGGCCCGGGCCCCCGCCGCGGCCCCGCACTACGGTACAGTACCTTCTCCCAGTGGTGCAGCGCCGTGTGCAGCGCGTGCTGGTGGCGGCCCAGCGCCGCGGCCCGGGCCCCCGCCGCGGCCCCGCACTACGGTACAGTACCTTCTCCCAGTGGTGCAGCGCCGTGTGCAGCGCGTGCTGGTGGCGGCCCAGCGCCGCGGCCCGGGCCCCCGCCGCGGCCCCGCACTACGGTACAGTACCTTCTCCCAGTGGTGCAGCGCCGTGTGCAGCGCGTGCTGGTGGCGGCCCAGCGCCGCGGCCCGGGCCCCCGCCGCGGCCCGGGCCCCCGCCGCGGCCCCGCACTACGGTACAGTACCTTCTCCCAGTGGTGCAGCGCCGTGTGCAGCGCGTGCTGGTGGCGGCCCAGCGCCGCGGCCCGGGCCCCCGCCGCGGCCCCGCACTACGGTACAGTACCTTCTCCCAGTGGTGCAGCGCCGTGTGCAGCGCGTGCTGGTGGCGGCCCAGCGCCGCGGCCCGGGCCCCCGCCGCGGCCCCGCACTACGGTACAGTACCTTCTCCCAGTGGTGCAGCGCCGTGTGCAGCGCGTGCTGGTGGCGGCCCAGCGCCGCGGCCCGGGCCCCCGCCGCGGCCCCGCACTACGGTACAGTACCTTCTCCCAGTGGTGCAGCGCCGTGTGCAGCGCGTGCTGGTGGCGGCCCAGCGCCGCGGCCCGGGCCCCCGCCGCGGCCCGGGCCCCCGCCGCGGCCCCGCACTACGGTACAGTACCTTCTCCCAGTGGTGCAGCGCCGTGTGCAGCGCGTGCTGGTGGCGGCCCAGCGCCGCGGCCCGGGCCCCCGCCGCGGCCCCGCACTACGGTACAGTACCTTCTCCCAGTGGTGCAGCGCCGTGTGCAGCGCGTGCTGGTGGCGGCCCAGCGCCGCGGCCCGGGCCCCCGCCGCGGCCCGGGCCCCCGCCGCGGCCCGGGCCCCCGCCGCGGCCCCGCACTACGGTACAGTACCTTCTCCCAGTGGTGCAGCGCCGTGTGCAGCGCGTGCTGGTGGCGGCCCAGCGCCGCGGCCCGGGCCCCCGCCGCGGCCCCGCACTACGGTACAGTACCTTCTCCCAGTGGTGCAGCGCCGTGTGCAGCGCGTGCTGGTGGCGGCCCAGCGCCGCGGCCCGGGCCCCCGCCGCGGCCCCGCACTACGGTACAGTACCTTCTCCCAGTGGTGCAGCGCCGTGTGCAGCGCGTGCTGGTGGCGGCCCAGCGCCGCGGCCCGGGCCCCCGCCGCGGCCCGGGCCCCCGCCGCGGCCCCGCACTACGGTACAGTACCTTCTCCCAGTGGTGCAGCGCCGTGTGCAGCGCGTGCTGGTGGCGGCCCAGCGCCGCGGCCCGGGCCCCCGCCGCGGCCCCGCACTACGGTACAGTACCTTCTCCCAGTGGTGCAGCGCCGTGTGCAGCGCGTGCTGGTGGCGGGCGCGCGCGCGCGGCACGCGCTGGGCGCTGGCGGCGCGCGCGTGCGCAGACAGCGCGGCGGCCGCGCGGCCCAGCGCCGCGGCCCTGGCCCCCGCCGCGGCCCCCGCGCGCGCCAGGCCGGCCCCGACGCCCGCTAGCGCAGGGTTCGCGCCTGCGCCCCACTTCACTCTGAAACCAACGATGCGCCTTACTGAACATCAACGTCGTAAGAAACCGGCCTAATGCACTACTCCGGTCGATTACATTTTTAAAATAAATAATAAAATACAGACGTATTTTACACATTTGATTCATATTAAAGAACAAATTGCCAACGTCTTTATTGTATTCAACACTATCCCCCTTTTCCTTGAATTTCGTGATTAATCCGTGAGTAAAGGTTTTATATACTTTATCCCAAAATTCAACGTAAGCATAACCCCACCAGAGGATGCTCATGAGTTCACGACTACAAAAAAAAAAACTATAAATAGAAACCCTTCGGTATAAACCCTTATGACATTTTAACTACCAAGATCACAATTTGCCGAAAAAGAGACACCGATAATTAATTATGATTCATGTATAGAACTTTTGTATTACTTTTACTGTTTAATTATGACGTATAAAAAAAAACACGTTGATTTAAGAGCAATAGGTTACACAATCACGAATCGCAAAAACTACTGGACCAACGAAGATGAAAGAACAATGGCAGCCTTTCATACATTAAAATAGTTGAGAAGAAATGGTAGCGTCTACATGTCAAAAATATCTTAAAATGTAAAGCTTTAGCCCCTGAGTAACTTTGTTCAAGAACTATGTCCTGACAGGGCTCCAAAAAAAAGATATATAGACTAGAACTTTTTTAGGTTATGTCTTATGTCACTTGAAGAAGTTCATACGTTCAGTGGTTGTCTGTTGCTATCCTAATGAATTCTCAGCATAACATGATTATCTACAGAGTTGAGCATGTTTAGAATTTGATTCCTATAATATATTTACATGTTAAGAATGTATTTTTTGAACCTTCAATTGTAAAGGTCAGTCAACCTGTAGGTACTAGGTACTCTGTACTATATAGCAAAAACAACACAACCAACACGAAAAGCGCAGGAGCATCAATGACAGGCCGCGCTTCATGTGATATTGACATTTCATTTAAACTGGTGTTGCCATAACATTAAATGGAATTGTTACATTGATTATGTTTGCGACTATGTTTATGTGTTTCAAGAAATTCTTTTTTAGAAAGTTTTTTCGAAAAAATCACTTTTATTCATACTGATAGTATAATTATTTCAAAAATATATGCATTATTCTGTGTTTTATTTTGGTAGTTTTAAAAGTTTACACCAAAATTGAATAAATATAGTAAATGGCAACACTGGGTAGTGTAAAGTCATTTGATAGTCCCAAAAATGTATGTTTTTTTCTGTGGCCTTAAATTAAATACATTTTTATTTGTAAAATCATAGAAAAATAATTAAACTCTTTTAATATTTCTGATATTTCTAGACGCAATCATTTTTGTCATCTATTTTTCTGCCATTGTTCTTTGGCACAGTTATATTATGAGTAGGATACGTCAGCTAAGACAAGATTTAGGACCCCCCCCCCCCTAAGAGGTGGCTGGGAGTTTTGCGGGTACCAGCTAGTAAATTTATAAATAATTATAATAATACCTCTGATGAGCTGCGGTCAATAAGGCATTCGCTTTGCTAGCGGCGGTGGTGAGTCGTTCTACCGCGGTAGTCAGTTCTCGGGAGCGACGCGCCAATGCTGTGCTGGTCTCTTGGTTGCCGCCCAGAACCTGAATATAAACATGAGCAAATTGGGAAAATGTAAAACTATTCCAGTTTTCACTGACACGATGGATGACCTTTTATTTAGGTTGAGTGACTATCATACTATGTTTTTGTATATGTATAATAAAGCAATATACATACAGAGAGAGATTGAACGTAGTTTTTTCTTGGCTTAGTGCTAGGGGACGGAAAAAGTTGAGTGTTTATGACGTGCGTACCTCAGCATGCAGGTGCGCGTGCGCGGCGTGCAGCAGGCGCGCGCGGTGCGCGGCGGCGGCGCGGCGCGCGTGCTCGGCGGCGGCGTGCGCGGCGCGCTGCACGCGGGCCCGCGCCGCCTGCACGCCGCGCGCGCCCGCCGCGCCGCGCTCGCTGCTGGCCGAGCTGCTGGCGCTGTAGCGGCGACGCGCCTTCTCGCACAGGGCCTCCAGGGGCACGCTCCAGGAGGCGCCTGGGGACACGGAACATATATAATTATTGAAAGACGTGCTCGAGGGACGGGTTAAAGTATGAAATTGCCGTTTTATTGTATTATTTTAACATTTAACCTTCATGGTTTGAGATTTTTGAATGAAACTTTTTCACATGGTACCTATGAAGTTCTTCTTTTAAAAAATGTGCAACATTCGATTATAGACTTTCAGTACTTTGTTTTATTCAGCTTAGACAAGAAAGATGGATACTTCGAAAATTCGACGCGGAACTAACGCGGAGAAACCGCTCGCAATATTAATATTGCGTTTGGAGAGAGGACGTCCTGCTAATGAACGCATCGTGCGATTTTGGTTGAAACGCTTTCGTGATGGAAACTTTGATTTGAAGAACGAACCACGTGGAAGACGGGCGGTCTTCCACACACAGGTGAATAACAATGAATTGAAAGAGATGTTGGAAGTCGATCCGAGCCAAACTACCCAGAAATTAGCGGCATGGTTTAACGTTACCTTACCAACAATATTGACTCATTTGCGTCAAATCAATAAAAAAAAAGAGAAATGGGTGCCTCATGTTTTGACTGATCCGCAGAAAAAAACGCGTAATGAAACTTGTTGCCTTGTTGAATCGATACAGAAATGAAGAAATATTGGATCGAATTCGACATGTAATGAAAAGTGGATTCTTTACGATAACCGTAAGCGAAAAATGCAATGACTCAAGGTCAAACGCCGTAACAGTGTCCTAAAGCAAAGCTTACCAATAAAAAGGTAATGGCAAAGCTTACCAATAAAAAGGTAATGGTAACTGTTTGGTGGTCTCAGCATGGTTTTATTCACTATAGCTTTCTCCGGTCTGGTCAAGTAATAACGGCAGATGTCTACTGTGCCGAACTCCGAACAATGATAGCAAAACTAGCAGTGAAACAGCCCTGACTCATGAATGATCTTCACCATTATTGCTTCATGATAACGCGAGACCTCATACAGCACGAGAAACCGTTTTAACTCTATGGGAACTGCAATTAGAAACCAATCGTCACACTCCGTATTCGCCAGACCTTGCTCCAACGGACTACCATTTTTTTCGCGATTTGGACATTTTTCTACGTGATAATAAGTTTTCTTATCCGGAGGCAGTACAAAATGTTTTCACACAGTTTGTCGAATCTAGATCACGAGAGTTCTATCGCAAAGGCATAAATGACCTTCCTATTAGATGGCAGCAATGTATAGATAATAATGGTAATTATTTTGATTAAATCAATATGTTAAATTAAAAAAGAATTTAAATTTTTCAGTACAAATCGGCAATTTCATACTTTAACCCCTAATTTATTTATTGTAACCGACTTGAATTTACAGTTAAGTTACTGATCTTCCAGTTGAACATGAATGAATGATTAGCCTCACCGATCTCCTTCTGTTCGACTTCAGCGTGTAAATCGAGTCTTGCTCGACGTAATAGTAAGCACAGCACGCTGGCGAGTGCCTTGGAGTGCACGCCCAGCACGCAGCGTGACACGTACTCAGCTGTGAACCTGAAACACGAACGAAACATTTACAGTACCTGAGAATATTGAGTTGGATGAATGAACTTTTATTTGCACAATATAGGATACTACATGGTTAGCGTCGAACATAGTGTAACGTTGAATAAATGCACGTCCATTTATCTAACTTCACACCATGCTCGACGTTTCTATTGTACAAATAATGAAGGTAAACATATTAAGATAATTACAAACGCAATTGCTTGCTTGCTTTAAAAAGTTATGTGTTGACTTTTGATTTAGATGATTCTTAGAACAAGCCAGGTTTTTAGGGTTGTAAAAATGAAGGTAGTGCCACCGTCAGGAGTCAAAATGGCACATCCAATTTTAGGAACATACTACAACTGCGCAGAAGGCTACGCCATCATATTCTTTAGGAACCAAATGATGACATAAGGCAAGCGAAAGATCGCAGAGCCAATGTTGAGATTGGCAGTATTGTAGTATATTGTTTGTGATACGAAATTTGCAGCTTCGATAGTGTGTCCAATGGACTGTTTCTTACCGTCTGACAGGCTTGCAGAGCGCGGCGTCGTCGAACAGCGCGGGCGGCCCGCTGCCCTTGAAGGCGCAGGCGCTCTGCGCGCACATGGCGAACACCTCGGCCATGGACTGCACGCGCCGCACCAGGAAGATGTCCTCGAGCACGCCGCGCAGCAGGGGGCTCTGCAGTGCCGCCTGGAACACGCACCACTTTGTTTAATTATATTTGTTCAATTGTCTGAAATCGCCAACCCGTCTCGTCTTGCTTAACAAGCGTGGTGATCAATGCTTGTGCATTCTTTGCATGAAAAGAACAATTTTTATGAAAATTGGCACTACTTACTGTCAGTAGAAGAAATCATTTTCACCTTCTCTAGTAGCGGCACCAACAACAAATAGCTCATACCATCGTAAATTAATATAAGCCTTTCCGCAAGGTGATAGCGGGGCTGACTGCCCAAGTGCGCCTGACCTATAGCCATACGCAAGCAAGTACTATACAAGTCTACCTATGTCATAACATAGGTAAATGCAATGCAATGGTTTTGTAGCAATCCTCCAAAAATCCATTATCGGAAGTAAATAAATATGACAGCACTCACCGACATGTGCATAGACTCGCTAATATGATCGATTTTCCTCCACGCAGGTGGTATGGGTATGGCCAGATGGTCAGCCAGTTCCCTTGCCCTCAGCTCCACGGCCGCGAACAGCCCATTGAAGCCCATGAGCAGCATGCGGCCGGCGGACTGGCCCTCGGCCTCGGCGCTGGGCGCGGACAGGAGGGCTTCGTAGCGGGACCGGACCTCCGCGGCCAGCAGCGGGGCGGTGCCTGCCGGGGACTAGGAGGACAGTATTGTTATGAAGATAGCATTAGTCAGTAACCTAATGTGAACAATCGATCAGATATATGTACTTCTTTAAACGGTAAATAGATATTTGCAAAAAAATATGAAGCCAAAAAACGTTTCCAAAAATAAATACATGGGTTTAATTTACATAGAGCAATACAATTACCTGTTTGGACTTATTTACTTAGACATTGCACAAATTATACATACAGTGCTTTGTGTAAAATATATATGAATATCTTGTATACTTTTACATTCCATTTTTGTTACTATTTAATTCCGAATTTGCTATAAAGCTTTTCATGTTAGCTAAAGCAGTAGTTTCAATTATTTTTTATTAACAATTAAACAAAGTACATCTCACCTCCATATCCATCACCAAATATCTGAGATGCAGTTCCAACTGCGTCAATAACTCGTTGAGGGGCACCGGCGAGTTCATGATCACTGCATTCAGCTCGCTAATCATCTGCAGCACGGACGGGTCCTCTGAGTGCACCTTCTTTAACGCTTCCGGTAATATGATGGTGCTGAAGTTGTAGTTCAGCTGCACCAAGTCGGCGAGCAAAAGGTTCGCGTTTCTGACGCACTCCACTGCGACTGGCATAGCTGCATCTTCGGCCGATGCTGATTGTAGAGGGAGTAATGAGAGCAGCTCAACTGCTTGCATAGATAAGGCACTCATATCATCCAAGAACCATTCTCCTTCGCGAGATGTAAGGTCAACGAGACAGTCTCCAGCGCTTTGGGCTCCATTCTCCAACATCAAGTAACGTCTGTTCAAGTTGCAGAGCATGCCGATGACGACACATTCTAAAGCTGCTCCCGCGCCGTCTTCAGCCCTCACCCAGTTACTGATGTTCGTCTTTGCGTCGCGGTAAGCATCTTGAGCCAGCGCTAAGGCATCAGGACCACCTTCCAACTGTAGTCTTTCAATAGCTTTTGTCAAATTAGCATTCGCTTCAACTGTCATGTTTTGCAGACGGTAGTTGTAGTTTATGATCTGTTGCGAAGTGTCGCCTTTGATGTTGTCGGCGTTGATCAGGGCTGTGACTTGGCTGGACACGTCGCGGCACACTTCTGGGGACTTGCTCTCTAGCGCTGCAGCTAAGAATTTCCTGAACATAACCACGCGATGGTACTCTGTGTGGCTCTGGGGGTAGTACTGCGAGACTGCCACGAACTGTGAGAGCAGCTCGAGGCAGGATCTGACGAGGTGGTGCGTCTGCTTCATGCTCTGATACAATTCCGTCTCGGCTTGCTCACATTGCGATATCATGGCGCCTTGTCCGGCGTTGGTAAGGAACTCTTTAATATGTTCGAATATCGGTTGCTCCTCCTCGTCGTTCCCCGAAAACTCTTGCACCCACGCCATGAGTTGTGGACCGTTGATAGCTTCTGTCGTGTTCGCGAAGTTTTCGATCTGAGTGTCGAAGTCGTTGAGTATTTTCACTAACGCCTTCATGGAGTCCTCCACGGCGTTCTTCGCTTGTTTGTACGACGTGTACTTCTGCGAGATGGCGTATAACGGATGGTTGTTTAGATTCGGACCGTAAGCTTCTATTTCCTTGATCAGGGCCATCTGTTGGTGACAGTCCTGCAGTCTCGCTTCTACAGACTTTAATTCCTCGTTCTCCTTCAGCCAGTTATCCGCACACTGCTTGATTTCCGGCAGCACGGCCAAAAATTGTTCTCTGCAATAAATAAACAATACTTCACGGTTTTTCGTTTTTAACGAGTGAATATATTGAACCTGTCGAATAAATTATTCAGAGGTAGCAGGAAACGCGTTACATTGACGCGTCTTTTAGTTGGAACTTTACCTTTGAACATGAACACAAATTGACAAGAAACATTAGGCGGCGTACATGGCAGGTATCATTCGTGAAATTATAGTTATTAAAGAGAAAACGACGCTATAAAGCCTTTACAACCAGACATACTGGGAAGTGTGCTTTTCTGTAACGATCTCCGTAATGCATTACATGTAATCTTATTGTGTCAAATAGTCCCGCGAGATTTTTTGTAAACATTAAGTATTTGTCTAATGTAAACTAAATCCTACAAGGTCAAATCCATTAATCAAGGGTGCTAAGTAATTAAGCTACCCACAAATGGGGACATTAGGAAATACAAAGCGCTTGCGAACCAACAAACTACTGAAACATTAACGACAAAACTTCAAATACACGTGATGGTTGCCGATCACAGAATTCCACTTATTATTTTGTGACTTATTATTTTAAATGTCAATCTTCCCAGGTGTTCTACTATTCTATAATACATTTATTAGAGTAACGATAGTTATTTTGTAATATTGTTGAATTCGATCGAGAGTTTATTATACGTTTATATCGAAATTACGAAAGGGTGAAAACCGTTATTTGTCTAATGTTATAATAAATTGAGTATATTGTATTATATTATTATTATTACATTTGTGGAGAATTCGTTCTCATAGTTATGTGGGTGGGGTTACAACTTTAAATATAACATAATACATCTTCGATTTGAACCATTCAAATAGGATATGTTATCTGTTGTTTAAAGTAACCAGGGTGGCTGTCATTAATAACGATAAACAACTGCCTTGTAACCGTGCCTTTATCTTTACTCATGGCGTGGTTTATGAAGACAACTCATTGAACTATTAATAATATTCATTAATTATTAACCCTGTTATATAAATGTTGGACATCAATTGAATCAGGCGGCTTCGATAATATTTAACGTGTTGGGCTGAGAAAGGCATAATTCACTTTTGAGAAATGCACTTGAAAACAGACTTCATAATAGGGATGGGAGAGATATCGATATTCATGATGTTAGTAATGAAATGTTGCGGATGTTTCTGCAAATAAAAATACTGACAACGACATATTCAGATTTACAGCTCAATAAAGGCAACCAGCGACTCTCTCTAAACCTAAGTAGGATTTTTTGTTCATGTCTACATGTGACAAACAATACACCGATAATATTTTTCAGACAACATTTACTATTTTTTTATTGTATTAACGCACAAAACAAAGGCAGTAGATAGAATTCCTATGGATCAAGTTTCTGGTTTGATTCAAAGATATCTGTTTCGCCCATCCCTATTGCTGATATAAATAGAAGCATGTTATAAGCGTCCAACGCGCCACCGCGTCAGATAATGTGCAGTATTTATTGAGAACGTAAATCTACGCGAGATCAGCATCGTATATCGTGGCTTAACAAAGCAGCGTGGCGACGACGCAGCTCGTTTACTACACGTATAGCTATTACGTAGAATAACCGATGCATCTTCGTATTGTTAGGAAGCGATGTTCGTTCTTCTTGGACCTATGTACCTGCAGTCGGTAGTATGTACATGTCTTTCAAATAGTGTTTGGACAGTCAAGTCAGTACCTTTACAAATATAAATATAAGTACACTATGTATGTTTGTGTGTCGTGACACTGATGGAATACTGAAGTCAATTATCCGGTAATCGCGCAATGAGTTAGCTTGCTCATGATTATTTTTCTCTCTATGTCAAAGGGTTTTGCCCTGCATGCTGCAGTGTGATATTTATTTATGTAATATTCAAGTGTATTTAATGGCAAAGGCAGCTTCTACCAAGCTTTGGGTGCTGTAGAGATAAACAGTCGTAAGTGCGATCTGGTAAATTGAGGATTAAATATACAGGCCGGTGAGGACATTATCAGACCAGTACATATAGAAGAGTTTGATAATAATCAAATAATACTCACGTGACTTCAGTGAAGTGATGCTTCAACTCCTGCGCCCTGACGGCCATCATGTCTAGCGCCGCGCGCACGTCCCGCGCGGTGCAGCGGCGCTTGCCCCCGGAGCCGGCGGCGCCGCCCCACTCCACCAGCGGGTCGTACACGAAGGCTTCCAGCAGCGTGAGGAGGGTCTCGCGACCGCGACGCATGGTACGCAGGACGTGCTCGCAAGCGAGGCGGAAGATACCCTGTGGAAGAGAAGACATTGTTCAATTATCAACTGTTTCATAATGCAGAGGAACTTACTGACTATGTCGTATAGTTTAGTATTACGGGCTGTCCAAGCGCGAATTTTGCGTACGGTACTGGCTATGTATAGTGGCGACGCGCAAGAGTTAGCAGATTACACCTGTCCAAATTAGTTTCACAGTAAGGGTAAAGTTGGCCATAAATCGCACCAGACTAGCTGGATGTAGGCTTCCGACAACGCGAAGACTTTAAATACACACACACACAATTTAATTCCATGTATTGTTCTTAGAATTTGTGATAAATCAGTTGCTAACGGCGCACTCTCAAAGCCTGTTCTCGTCGATGCAATCCAGATTCATATTAAAGCCACTGTCGGTAATAATTCGCGACGGTAATAAGCCGGGGCAGATTGTTAACCCACGGCCGCCTAGTTTGACCCAATTCTCTCGTTGACTCTTAGCTGAGACCTAAATAACTAATAAACTACACTTTCAAGCCATTTTTGATCAGCTTAGTGGAGTTTACAGTTACTGCTGAAATAGAACGGGTAATTTGTAAGCTATACTGGAAAATATGCCTCACATTACTGAATCAAAGCGTTAACTAGCTACATAAAGAAAATACAAGATGTAAGTTATATTATAGGGAGAAGCTTTACAAAAGCACATGCGATTACGTCACAAATTAGAACCTATTTCAATCCGAGCTTAGAGCCAAGTAACATGAATACTGGCGGCAACTTGTACCGCCTCACGCGTATAACATTATGGATATGAGCCGCCATGCGCCGCAGTGTAGCAACTTGTTATGAGTTCGCGCCTTGTTCTACTGATTATAACTTGCCTGTGTATAATGTAATGAGCAGGAGTTATACTTAAGGTCGACCACGGAATTGTAGGCTTTCAGTTAACACATTATACAATGTGCAGGGAGACATAATAATAACTTTTTACAAAATGAGGAAGAAAATGTAAATAGCTTTGAATAAAATAAAAGCGTACCCTCTTATTCGCGACAATCGAACGTTGCAAATTACACATTGCAAACTCGTCATTTTAATTGAAGCACGCACACACACACACACACACACACACACAGCTCAGTCAATAAAGCGTCCTTTCGCGAAACTAGTATCAACTGATTGAGTACGGAGGAACAGATATTAACCAAATGTATAAACGGCCAGATAATTCACTAAATTGCTCAGATGCAGACAAATCACAATCCAAAACAACAGCAAAGAACAAACGGTTGATTCTGTAAAAATCTTACTGTAAAAGCTTAGATGAAAGTGAGCATGAAGTGAGATGTCGTTCCACCTTATGCTAGGGATTGAGACTATTGACAGCTCACTTTAATCTCAGTATAACGGTGAGATTTTTGTAGAATAGCAGTAACTGACAGAAATTCATGGAATGACAGAGTTTCTTTACCTGTCAACAAATAATTGCCATATGAACAAAAACAAATTATGACGATAATCATTCCTATAATTAAATCATTAATTAATACGATTTTATGCAACATTTATGTATTCTTTGGGTTTTAGTCAGTAAGAGTCTGACACTCCCTTCCGCTCCACCCAGAGCGGGAGCAGTCATTGGATGATTTCCCAGCCTTAAAAAAAAAAAAAAAAGGTATAATTCTGGCAACTTAAAAAAATATTAAATAAATTAAAGAAGAGGTTTATTATAATTTGCTACTGACCGCTTTCGAATTAGAGCATAGTAGATAATCGTTAATTCTGAAAACTTATATGACAGTGACAGTTTAAATGTAGATGTCAAAGAACAATCATAATATTTCACCATATGCCTTAGAGCATTTAACCTATGGAGATGGCAAGCGGCGAATCATCGAACAACTTTTCCTGCCACTTTTTGCGGGGGGCGAGGAAAACACATACAGCACACTTCTTAATTTTGACAACCACACACAAAGACATGCTTCCTATAGCTACAAACGCTCACAAAGAAATTATAGACACACAGTGAAAAAACACATAAACATTGAAAAATTTGTGCGTATCTATGCAATTGTCCTACGACAACAAACACAAACTACTAGTGATGAGGCACAAGGAATGAGTGGTATTTCATTTCTTGAATGAACGAATAAAAAGTTCTGTTTTCTTTTCTTGGAAAAAATACGTTTAATGATTAGTACCTGCGAAACTACGTAGGTAGCCGCCAGTAATCACAAAACAATTTATAGTGCTTTAAAAAAAGAACGATTGCATTTATTTTTATAGTCACTTTTTTTTCTTATTTCTTAATAATATTATATTGATTGCATATCATTCTGCATTTAGGGTCGGCAATTCGGAATTCATACCCCATTCTTTAAAACGGGCTTTCATTTATAAACACGTGTCAAAAATTTAGAAAGGGGACAATATCAATACATAGTATAAAACAAAGTCGCTTTCTCTGTCCCTATATCCCTATGTATGCTTAAATCTTTAAAACTACGCAACGGATTTTGATGCGGGTTTTTGTAATAGATAGAGTAATTCAAGAGGAAGGTTTATGTGTATAATTTGTCGGCATATTTTGCGGGCAAAGCCACGGGCGGTAGTAAATAATAGAATAAGACAATCAATCAGATGTACTTTTATTATTTTGTTATGAATGACAGTTTTACACGTCGGTTTTATTGTTTTGCAGTCCGGTGTTGCAAAGCTATATGATGTCAAAGTTAAAGTCACATCATTTATGTCAAATAGGCACAAGAAAGGCACTTTTGAACGTGCTCACATATTTACAAACATTCTAAAAGTTAATAATAATAAATCAATCAATGTGAGAGGTAAAGTTATTCCAAAATGTTAAAATATGTAGTATGGTAAAACATTATAAATTATTTATTACCTAATTTATTAAGCAACCAGTTTGATTTTGTCTGGACACTAGATTGTCCTGTGGAGCAGGACCAGTATGTTTCCAAGCATCCTTATCCTTTATATAATCCTCTAATTTGTTATAAGCTTGTTGTAGTTTACAAAGTATACTTTTAATATGAGTTTAAAATTTTCTGTCATTTAATTGCAATACAATTCTGTTATTTTGTTTTTCCGTGTGTACTTCACGTAGTAACATGTGTTGATATTTAGTACCATTTTGTTATCGTTACACCATCGACTTAACGCGTCGATATCGATTTGAAGAAGTTCAGTAACGTCACTAGACTCGAAACTCTAGAGAATTTGAGATCGTCCGCGTATGTACATATTACATTCCGAATATTTGAGGCAGTGCTGGCGATTGTACTACGTTTTTTTAACAGCGTACCTACGCGGTCCGCGGTGGATTATTAGATTTCGACGTCATATTTAGCTATTATAATTATTGTTTCTTTTTCAAATTGCATGAGCTACAAAAACTCACTACGAAACGAACAAACTATTATTCTTTTATTATCCTAAACATACAATGAAAATAATTAAAATCGACTTCCAAAGAACTTTTATAGTTATTTTTTTTTATTTCAAGCTGACTTGTCCAGATACATACACAAAAAACTGGTTACTGAACCTATTGACTGGAAAATCATTTAATTGGCAAATCATTCATTCGCGTTGTCCCAGCACTATGCAAATCCTACCCCTGTACTACTTTAGCGCTACCTACGTACCAATGTATTTTTTCTATCGTTACGTCAATAACGATTACTTCGACATTGTACGTAATTAAAAATATTTAAATGTATAATTTATATTTACAAGTGATAGGAAACACCATGGTTTCGAAAATTTGAATTGGCAGATCGCTTTTTGCACGAGGATACTGCACAATTAACCATTTCTTAGGAGGACTTCCTTGCGACACAATACGATACATAATGGCGGCGGTTGGGGAATGAACTAGTTTTATAGAACGTGTATGGCCGTATGACCAATCGGTCATGGCAGAGGGGTACGCTTAGCTATGCCATCTCCATAGGTTAAATGCTCTAAAGCCATATGCTAACGTTACTAAACAATTGTCGCTAGGTTACGGTTGCTGAACCCGCAAACCGAAATTCAAGACATTATGACTTTCCATGTCTGGATGTACGAGTACAACCGACTACGAAATACGAACAGTGAGTGGCAAGTGGCTCAACAATCAAAGTCCATGATTGTACATAATTATGAATAACTATAATAATATCCTTGGAAATTTCACACAACGCCATATCGTCCCAAGCTAAGCAACCTAATGCTTGTGTTATGGTAACGAGATGGCTGATAAACTACTTCTATACGTTTTTTTTTGTAAATACATACATAATTATTATAGATAGAAAAACACCCAGACTCGTAACAAATACTTGCAGGTCGTACAAATATTTGTTCCGTGCGGGAATCGAAACCGCGACATAGTGCGCAGCAGTCAATCGCTCAACGACTGCGCCAACCGTGTCGTCTAAACTATGTTTAAGTATTTTGGATAAAACAGATTTGTTTCATTCAAAATAACTGAACTGCTTTCGCTCTAGTTACGGTTGACGGGTGACTCCCGCTCCGGCTCGTTCTTGGTGCAAACTGTTTAGCCATTGCCATGCAACGGGGCAATGCAGCAAGTGTGTTGGACACCTTTTTGGCCGGGAACGGTTTGGGGCGGGTTATTTCACTAGTCTTTTTTTTTCGTGTTGTTACGACCATGCATTTGTTTTTATTATCGTATTTATTGTAAATTAATTCATGAATTTTTATAATAAAACCATATATGTAATTAAAGTTTGCTAATCCCACAATTATTTAATCTAATACATTTTGACTAAAATGTAGTACACTGTAGTGGTGCATATTATAAGTCAAGCACAAAGACGTGTTGCAGCAAATATTCCGGGTCGAGCTCACAAAGGAGCCGGGCCGCTCATTCCGCTCCAAATATGTTGGAGTAGCTCAACCTTTACCTGCTGAATATTTAAACCAGACCTTCTCAAAAAGTAAACGTAAGGTACGTAACCTTACGTTTACTTTTTGAGAAGTGATCGGTTTTGTTTATCTATTAATTTTTAAAAGTATTTTTGAGAAGGGTTGAGTTAGTTGAGTTGTTTTTTATGTAGTTTGTCTGTATCCGATGAGGACTATTTTGATTCATTGATAAACTTGTGAAGGCTATTATGGGATAGTTATTATAGGATAGTCACAGTCCTAGTTGTCGGTGATTCAGACTCATTTAATGCTACTTGTGCTGGTAGCAGCACAAGTAGCAGTTTAAACGAGTTGTAATTAATATGACCAGGAGTAGCAGCAATATGTTTCTTTACATATTGTTCTTGTAACTACTAATAAAAGCATAATATTGCCATGGATGTGTAAAATTGCCTCCTCGGGATAATATAGCCCCGGTCGTGTAAAATTGCCATGGCAGTGTAAAATTGCCTCCTTGAAAATTTTATCATAAAAATAACCGTTGAGAAAAAAAAACACTTTAGCGAACTTTGACCGTGAATTTATTTTTCTGCACACATGCTGTCTTTGGGTACTTTTCACTATATCATTATGATGGTATCCCCAACCTTCGTGTAAATTTTCTTCTTAGCTGTATGAACTACACTCTTATAGACATATTATTTTGTTGCATATTCAGATGGTCTTAAGACATTTTTAATTTTTTTCATTCACTATGTCACAATATGAAGTCAGCTAGAAGGAAGTAATGTTGCGCCTCTAGATTGTGTCACATGGTTGACCCTTGCTAGAATTTAAGACAAATTGTAAGAATTAACATAATTTATCACGTCTTGTCACAAACGTTTTAGGATTTTCCAACAGTGCGTGGCGGCGTTGAGTTTGAAGTTCCCTGAATGCTACGGTCCTATGCTTTGATGGACAAAGAGGATTGATAGAAAGACGTGGCTAGTATTTACTATTACTTAAACTCAACTACTCAAACAGATACGAGTAGTTTTTGTTTAGTGACAAAAAGTAAATCACCCACAATGTCACTTTCTCCCAGCAGCCATTTTCTTAATATTAGTTTCACTTATTAAAGATTTTCGTTTATATAAAACCGTGTAATTGTTCATGGGTCTTCTTGAATACCACACAGTTTTTTATTAGAGCTTCAACTAAAACCAATCGTAATGTGTACCAACAAAGGAATGAAATAGGCAGCACTTTCATATTTTATAAGACTCGACTTCAGCAGAACTTATTTATTTTAGTTATCACTTTATAAAATAAATCCTGGTTAAACTATTGATATAGCCCCAGACATGTTTTTGTCAAAACTTCGCAGTCAAGGTGATCGCCACCGGGGGACTAGATTACCCCCAGACCACGGGAACGATACGAGAATATTGGACTTATTGCCAATATTTTGACACACGAGCTTTTGTTATCAATATTGTATACATTAAGCTATTTGTTTGGTATTGAATAAAGCAACGTTTTACAGACATTTCTGCATTGAATATTACTTTTGCTGTTATAATAATTTTGTATTAAAAGAAAGGTATTTACAGTTTTAGAAGGTAAAAAAATCTTATTCCGAAAAATAGATACAAAACTACGTGACTTTAATCAAGTTATTTTGACTCACGACAGCATTTTGCTTCAAACCTCATTTTGCTTTATCCAAAACCTTGGCCACATACATATACTACCAGTTTGTATTGTGGAAGCAAGTATCCTGTGCCGCTAGTGCAACTTGAAAACTTTATGTGTGACCTAATCGTACCGGGCTACGAAGCACGGTCCTACTCAAACTGTGACTTATATCACGAATAGAACAAAAATAAAAATTGTGGAGTAGATTATAAAAACTTGCACATCCCAATAAAAGTTTATTGGGATGTAACGTAAAAAGAAAATATCTAGCAACACACTACGTTAGTCAATTGAATCCCACTAAGAAACACAAAGACGTAACGATTGTAACATGATAACTCGTAGCCGCGTAGTAGTGCTACGAGTTACGGCGTAGCCGTGTAGCCTGGTAGACTCGTAGCGAGATCAATATTCCGTATATTATTGCAATAGACTCGCTTGGTGCAAATAAAACCATTCAACTATTTAGACTGGAACAACACTTTTGAGGTTAAGATGACAGAATAAGATTTCTTATTCCTATTGTATAGTTCCGTAGTATTAGTTGGAGAATCCTACTACTATTATAAAGGCGAAAGTTTGTAAGTATGGATGTATGGATGTTTGTTACTCTTTCACGTAAAAACTACTGTATAGATTTGGATGAAATTTGACACAGAGATGGTTTATATCCTGGATTAACACATAGGATATTTTTTATCCCGGTAGAACATTCCTGTGGGATAATTTCCGACCTCCACGCGAGCGAAGCCGCGGGCAGAAGCTAGTGTGGCAATATAAAAGTTAGAGGTTACCGCATCTTATCGTATTCTATGTTCCTGGTCGATGGGTCATCGTGCATCGGTAATACATGTTGAGTGCTCTTAGCGTCGCGCTACGACGGACATACGAGCTCTATCTGAGCCTTGTTGTACTTCCGACTACCACTGCCCCTACAATCCATATGTATGTTTGATTCAAAACGAAACAATTCTAGTACAATATACATAGATTGCTGTTTTAGTATTAGGCATCAAAATATTCAAAAACTTTTTGAATATTACTTTAAAATTAAACGAGTAATCTACTCGTTTAAATCCGCAATTATTACTACAAATCCACCTTTATGTAGGTTCCACGGCATCTTATAGAGCATTAATAATAAATCCAGTCAACACGAAACCATTATAAAGGTTTTATTTTTGCCACTCGGCTGCGAAACCATACAGGACCAATATTGTTTTCAGCGGCAAGGCTCGACCTACTTGTGAGCTAAGAATAACTAATACAAACACTTGGAAACGTCAAATCGTTTATCAATTGTAATACCAATCCCCTGACCTAAGAAGGTACGTGTATACATGTTCATGACTGTACCGGCTGCGTAGTTAACTGAATTATGAAGTTCAGTAGAGTGTATACAGGTTGTTTGGTTAGGTTACGTAAGATTATGGCAATCTTTGAAGGGTACGTGGGCTGGGTCAAACAACTTCAAAATAACATTACGTTGCCATATTTGCTATGTGGACCACTAAACTATTACTTTTTGTCAATATTCCAACTCTGAACATACGATAGGTATTTTTAGTTAAAACCCAAATTATGTGAAAATTCTTTAATACCCGTACGTAAGTAACAATAATGTTCTATGTACTTTATTACGTAATTAATATTTATGTAGATGGCCGCTACCCTGTATACATATAGGTGTATAACAAATAATATTCATATTTATACTCTATTTCATATTACTTCTTCATGATACCAGTTTATTTCCTTACGTGTTAGACACATCGTTAAGACTGCCTCGTTGGTCTAGTGATCGCAAGCGCTAGTGCTGAGCATGAGGTCCTGGGCTCCGATTCCCAGGTCGCGCAGTAACAACCCGGAGTCTGGATTTGTGCCAGTTTGATGGCAATAGGGTCACCCCCTCTTATATGGGACTTAAAACATGACTTCTGCCTTACGCTTTGGGGACACGGGCGTGATGTTTGCCTGCGAATTTCTTGATTAACACGTTGAGCGCCAACGCGGTCACCGGTGAGCCGCGAACAATAGTTTTTCTATTGTGTCTGCTGCGTGGCAGTCAACGACTTAAATATTCTTAAAAATAGGGAACAGAAGGCATTTGTTTCTTGTTTTTTGTCTTCCCGAATTCGAGCAGGGCCATCGCAGCGCACGCAGCATCGCAGTATCGTCGTCGGGCCCCAGAGGTAAGGTTCTCCTTACGGATAACGGGCATGCTACCCACGCACCGAGGACATACTTACACATTCATAATAAATGAAAGAGATTTAAGAGGTTTACTTTTTTGCTTTGCTGAGATGAAGCTCTTTTGTATACTGAGAAATGTTTGTAATTATGTTTACAGTATTAATTTATTTTGAAATAGACATGATGACGGAACGTGTAATTAAAAAAAGTGTATTTAATTTTAAGGTCGAAGGCGGTCTTCTGTGTATATTGACTGTCGTATGCCACTCCGAAAGGGAGACAAGTTTTAGAGTAAAGTAGATAGTTACAGAATACATAAAAAAACCTTCCATATTTTCAAAAGACCCGTGGTGCTAGATGAAATTTCGTGAGGCAGAAAACATTTAAAAACTTTGTCCTACGAGTACATTGCGAAGACGGCAAATACTAATGTACTGTTGACAAGTTAACTCGCTAAAATGTAGTTCACTGGTATTTCTGTTTACTGAAATTCTTTGAATTAATTTTTTGGGCTTGTAAGGTTAATATTTGAGATGTGGAAACGGAGCTAAATAATTAACAACGGTAAGGAGAATGTTGGAAGTATGGGGAAAGTTGGTGCTATGTGTGGAAGTTAATTTGTAGACAACAAGATATTGTTGTGTAGGTGCCAGCTTATGGGTTTAAAAGCGGCATGCATCAACCTGTTGGCGCCTAAGGAGATGAGCAGTGAGGTATTTTATCACATAGGTCTTAAGATTGAAACTTAAGCTTGGCAGGATCTTCACAAACAACAAAAAACTTGCGTTTTGAATTAAAAAATTCTAAGAGGCGCAGTAAATTTATGAAACCCTTTAGGTACTTCGTCGCAATTTTTCATATCCTAAATTCTGTTACACGTCATTGTACCAGTGCCCTCAGTATTTAGTAAGGTTCCCTCGTCAGAGTACGTCGTGTATACAATTACGGAGCTAATTACAGGTCAAAGGTGCGGCGGCCATGTTTTATTCACGCGGCCGGCTCCCTTTGTAAGAATTGTTTACGCAGCCTTTGAGGACAGATCCGTCTGATCATCTATTTGCATGTGGTTATGATATTGTGGTTGGAATAGTAAAGCAGACGTGGTCTGATGGATTAATTGGAAATTATTAAGGTAATGGTTAAAGTAAAGGGTATCTACCAGTGTCGACAAGCCAATGAGAGCGTTGAATGCCAGTATGTGTCCCGTAGTATATGCGCTAACTGAGAGCGTTGTTTTCACATAAGAACTAGTTTTTTTTTAAGTTTCAGTTTAAAACAAAACACTGTTCATGTGCCTCTTTTTCCACATGCCATCCACTTCGATCTTGTGCCAGTCGATCCAGACTCACAATCTTCCTCGTCTTGCAGAACTGATAAGGCATTAACTTTTTCAATACTTCTAGCTCTCCAGCCACATCAGTTAATCCGCCACTCTAACATGTCGTTCGTGTTTGTGAGTTCCAGTCAAGTGCGAGTCGGTAAGAGGTTGGCGCTAGTTTTTAACTCGGGGCTCGGGGTGCGACACTTAATTAAAACTTGGGCGCGCGCTCAAAAATATCTCGCCCAGAGATATTGCCCCAATTCCGGCCAGCGCTGATGAATTGCGCGTTCTTAGATTTGAAGGAATTATGTATGTTGTAATTTGGTGGGAGGAGTGGAAGTGTAATTTATCTGGTGGACTTTTAATCTGCACTGATAAGTATTTTAATTATTAAGTTACTACAGTTATCTTGATTTATTTATTTTTGTTGGTATGATATAATGGAATATTGCTTTTGACCTTTTCGAATAACCTTTTCTTACTCTACGACGCATTTATTTACCAACTTTATTTTCTTAAGCGATAGTTGAGCAAATAAATGTGTACTTATCTTTTTCAATTCTAGATTTTCGATTTTCAGATTAGAAGCATTGGAAAGTATTCGGCAAAATAGAAATACTAAAATTTCACACTCTTTCACGAAAACCGAGCTTTACTTGGGCTCTTAAAGTCTTGCATTATTGTAAACGATCGCGATCTTTGGATAAAATCGAGGTGAGAAGCAGGTACGTTATAGATTCAAAGCTTTAATGTTTGAGAATTTGAAATTCACGTTCGTGTATGGTGGGTTTAAGACAATATCGAGGTAAAACAATACAGAGTGCCGTTACCGTTCAATGTTTCATAAGAGTTGTGAAATAATAATGAGTAGTACCTACAACCTAGGGGAGTTTGTCGAAAGGGGCGGAGAGGTCGTCCGTGACCCGATGCAATATTCATACTAACTTCTAGCCACCCGGTCTGATAATCACAGAGAAATTTACCGGGAATTGATGGTGGAATAGAAATGCAGAATTATGCAGATTAATTCCAATAAAGATATTTTTCTTCCTTTATAGAAAATGTGGGTCATTAGGAGTAATAAATCAAGCGTCGATTCCTTCGCGAAAGGTTTTTACTTTAAAGTTCAGAGTCTTGATTGTACTACGCATCACGTCTCATTCTAATATAATGCTTTGAATCTTGAAAGGTCACGATGTCCCAAAACGAGAGTATTTAGCTACGATATTTGTAAACCTAGACCTTAATAAATTACTTGCAAGGACGAAATTCATCCAAGTTAAATTAAGCGGTTGTTAAAACGTAGTTCCACTGAAATGTACTGGAACCAATTTGTCGCAAATTACAGTATTGTTACGTATCACAAACTGATATTTCTGTACACACCTACACGTATCCAAAAATATCCTCCAAGCTACAGAGTGTGTTACTAACACAAGCAACTCGAGCGACGTGTGATTTAATGTCGCGTTTATACATTATATTGTCTGACGATGAACTGTTGTTTGTCTGCCGCGGCTGATAACGCTGTAAAACAGACATATTTATGAATACACAATAGTACGCGCATAACTAAAACTCAGTGAACTGAACCTGAAAATGTTATGATTGCAAACCTAGTGAAATTGCATCTTAATTGGTACTCCATAGCAAATCATAAATTATCATCTCCAAAGTCTGGATATAGCCATTTGATTAAAGCTTTAAAAGTTGTTTGAAAGGTTTAAAATAGAAAAACTTGAATTATTTCAGATAATATTTATCTGTAATGCATTATTTTGCGTTTATCCCTCGATCAGCATAACTTGTGAGATCTAAAAGCGATTCAATTATCAAAAGAAGTATAACGCCTATTTAGATTCAAAGTAAACTAAAAGATTTCTATGCGATTGGAAATCCATTCAATGAAAATAACAGTCAACTGGTTACAATTTATAATAGCGTCGTCGTGTAAAATTGATTGAATCAGGATTATAGATTCTCTTGATTTGAATAAAAAAATAATAATAATAAAATCACCTTCTTTTTTATATAACGATGCAAATGTAAGTACAAATCTTTTATAATATAAAATATTCGTTAAAATTTTACTAATACAATTATAAAAAAGGTAAGTACTTCTTAAACAACATTATCATGTTCATTCGACATCACATAAAATCAATCAAAAAATAACTGGTTTAAAGACATTTTTGGCTTCTTAAAAGCATACTTTCACATTAAATTACGAGCACTCACAGCAAAAAGGCAGCGTCAGAACATATTTAAATCACAAATGATTAGAATGCGTTCTTAAAATAAATAATGGATGTGCGCCGTTTTGAAATAAATATTGACGATACATCTCATTTGGTTATTCCCGCGATACTGAGGTATTTATTTCTTTTGTGAAAGCTACTTGGAAGAATGATAAAATATTATGGATTAAATATATTAATTTGATTTTCTCGGGTTCCGTAAGTCCGAATGAAAACACGGAAGCCTTACAGGCTCACTCTTGTTTGTCAGTCTGAATCTAATGGACCGATTGATACATACATTATATTTTGTGACCTAAATACGGTTGCGTCACGTAAATAAATTAATTTTGAATATTGAGTCACTTTTCATCAGAACCATGGAATTCTTCATTGTGCGTGGTCCGACATGGTGTGCGTCAAAATGGAGGGACCAAGCCTCCAATGTCTGTCATACATATCTAAAAAAATAATACCATTAATCTACTATTTCCTACCTTTGCTAAAATTTTAGCTACCTCATCATATACATCATTATTTTAACAAAATGTTTGGTCCCTCCATCATGATATCAAGATGGAGGGACCAAACTGATAGACTACTCCCTGGAATGTTTTACCTACTTAGTGTTATAATACCTTAATTCTACCTTAATATTATTGATTTTGGCTGCCCGAAACATATATCGTTTTAAAGATATCGATTATATAAGTTGGTCCCTCCAAATTGACGATTCAATTGTTTAGTGCAACAGCTAATTGGGCGATTTATTTTCGATCTTCCAAGGATATATATTTAATACCTATTTACTACCTTTTAATCATGCTAAATTTCTTACGTTAAAGCTTATTTTAACTAGCCAAAAAAAAATTAAAGAAATAACTAGTACAAATTTTAAGCGTGGTGACATTAGAGTTGTCAAAAAATAAGTTTTGACATTTGTCATCGCGACGTAGCTAGTGAAGTAAAGTAACCATACGACTCTGTACTCGATACTCACGATAATTATTTAAATTTTGACGCACACCCGACATGCACTTGGCCGGGTTCTTAATAGTCTACACAGTCTATCGCATTACATCGCTAAACAAAGTTCTAGCGATTCTCAAGAAAACTAGATGTTCCGGGAACGAACTGTACATCAGTGCCAAATATGTTTAAATTTCCATGAGGTTCATTTAAACACAATGGGCTAAAAACTTATGTCAACCACTTTTATTAGACCTTGACATAAAAAAATCTACCAAGATAAAAACTGATAGCTAGTATCTTCATTATACACAGTACTCCCACGTAAACGTTCAGGCTGTATATTGAACATGTCAGTCAGGAGTGTGATAAGTAACGTTCCTCACAGCACGTCGCTGTGACGCCGCGCCGCGTCGTCACGTCTCACACATCCTCATTATAAGTGACAGCCAGTTCCATCGACACTCTGCTAGCTGACGGCATCGATATATCGCAAAACTCCAGTAGCTCTCAAAGTTATAGCAATTTCAGGCTATAACTGACGATTTTCAAACAGCAAAAATCTAGTTGCACCATCAATAGAAAATTAGTTTATTCGAACCTTTGAGCGAGCAATACATGTCAATGCTACGTGGCTACACGCTACGACTGTAGACTGCTACGGCGTAGCGCGTAGCTACCGTAGACGGGTTACGGAATTATGTTGGATCTCTTTTAGAATACATAATGCCTTTGAGTTCTAAAACTACATTTCTATATGAATTTCTGATCACGGGTCTGAGATTCGTTTTGATATTACAGTTTGAAATATAGTTTATTATTTCAATGAGTTATCCACTGAGTTTGATTGTTTGTTGTAGAGTACATTAATTTGTTTGTAACAATATTACCGGAAAGAGCAGACGATATTTGACTTCCGCTTCAGATGCATGTCAATGGTTACGCCAATCAACTATTCATCTAAATTGGTTCTAAGATTTGATGCCTATTGTGAGGGCGGCTCGTTGTGATGCGATGACATATCCTCACAAACACACGATCCCCTTTACCGATACGATCTGGCATTAATCAGATTATGTCAAACGGTTTTATATGCAGATGAGGCTGTGTGAAAGGGATCCGTTCAGTGGAGATATGTATCTGGCTCATTATAGGCGTCTTTGTGCGCCACAGGCAGCCGTCGAGCGCTGATAACACTAATACGTCTTAATGTTCAGGATATTAGGAATCTTTATGAAAGGGAGTTCCAAGAGATAGGCGAAGCTTTGATGGTTTATGTATAGAGCGCAGTTCTGGATTCCTGGATAGAACAGACCTTCTTATTAAAAAATAGGATAGCACACAAACAATCGGGACAGGTTCTGTTGCTATGCGCGATGTAACTCCGCTAAACCAGAAATCGTTACCAACGCCATTGTTTCGTGTAGAGGGTACTAAACTAACCTCCAAGCGACCGACCCGAAAACCACTCCGACTACACGAAACAATCTAGGCAGAAATGATTTATTAAGAAACCATCCAATCTAGCGATTTCTACGTCATGTTTAAGTTGTGCCGACCTACAAACGCGAATGTGTATGTTTGTCCATTTGTGGGCTCATAAAGTGGCCTAACATTATAGCCGGCGTTATGTCCTCTAAGTATGTAAACTTTTAACTTTCTGGGTCAACGCCGCTTTTGATTTATTTTACTGCCTGCCCCGGAGCTGTTTGTTGGCTGTGTGGACAATTGTTCTGCCTGTTATCATAAACTAGTGTATGGGTACGTATTTGATGTTTGAGTGTTGTTTTTTGAGGTTCTTATTAAAGAAAGGCGGAGGAAAGAAAATGCCTATTTAATAGGAGGTGATTATGCTTAGCGCAAGCCCTTTGGCATAACAAGCATCATGTTTTCATTACATCTTATTTTTCATAGTTCTAAAGTGTGTTT
Source organism: Hyppa rectilinea (assembly GCA_951799385.1). NCBI lineage: Eukaryota > Metazoa > Arthropoda > Insecta > Lepidoptera > Noctuidae > Hyppa > Hyppa rectilinea. The sequence goes on from OX637317.1 coordinate 914,524, forward strand.
GTTCTTATGACAATAACGCATTATTGCCTTCTCTTTCTTTCACTTTCCCGCAAAGCATTTGATATAATTTGGTGAGAACAGTAGCGTATTATGTTGCAAGAAATGTGGTCAGTAATGAAGTAATACTGCTTACATATGTATGGTGCGTAGGTGTGTGGTTCTGAGGCCGTCCATCCATGAAGAGAGTGAAATGCAACATCCGATATTATTCTTGTGTTTGTTTGTTGAACTGAGTAATTCCTTGATGAATGAACGACGGAAAAGATTGGATACTTGCTAGTTCCGTCTGCGTTCACCACGTGAATGATGGGTTCCGCATATAGGTTACTTGGTAGACAACTCTTGGATATGGTTAAGGATATCCAAAAAAAAATAGGGGCTATTCGAAAAAGAAAGCCAGTTAAAGAATCGAACTCGTGTTAAAATTCCTCGCGAATCGCACAGCAATATCTTACACAAATCCGCGTAATTAATTGTATTTATCGGTTTGTTATTCACGGCCGCGTCTCGTTTCCAATCGAGTTGCTGCGAATGAAAATACGTAATATTGTAATTAAATTTCCATATTTTCCGATAGTGCTTTAGTACTAAGTGGAATCGAGGAACTGTGAAAGCTTTGATATAAATTGCTTTTGCTCGTTTTTAATCGAATGGTAGGAAATACTTACCTAAACAAAATGGCTTATGTAATTTTAAACAAAATGGCTTATGTAATTTTAAACAAAATGACTTATGTAATTTTAAACAAAATGGCTTATGTCATTTTAAACAAAATTGCTTATGTAATTTTAAACAAAATGGCTTATGTAATTTTAAACAAAATGGCTTATGTAATTTTAAACAAAATGGCTTATGTTATTTTAAACAACGCAACGGTAACCCTGGCTGCTTTGGACTCTCTGTGGTGAAGGGTTAGCAAAATATTTGGACTTTATTCTTACTTCCTTAATAAAGTAAGGAAGTAAGAATAAAGTCCACTTATATTATCACACTTTGGCAAAGTGCGATGAGGTCAGACGCAGCATACTTACGAAACGATGATTTGACCGATGCCCAGAATTCCGTGCAATTAACCGCTAAACCACGTTTCGCATCATTTAACTTAGCATAGAGGGTGTGGCAATACATTTATACACATTAATTTGAACCGCACCGCTCGAATGGGTTTAAATTTCACATTTTGAAATTATTTGTGTGGATTTTATTGCAACTTAATACAATATTTTTGATAAACACATTCGTTTTGCATCTTTAACATATGAGTTTAACAAAAGGATAACGTATACATAGTTTAGTGGGATTGTCGTGCTATAATATTAATGAAGTTAAATATAACAGAGCATAGATGGTGAGTCAACAAGTTCAGTGCTCGCATCAACTGCAGTGAGTGGCGCCACAGACGCAGCTAATGAAACACATGCCACGGAGGAGCCATCTCCAGTAACAGTCAATGTACCGGATCATAGCAACGTGGAGTTAATTGAGTTCTATGCTAGGTACAAGTGTAGGATGTCTGATGTGCTACTTTGTGAACGCAGGACTGATGAAGTGAAGTTGTATATTAGACATATTGATAGTCTAAAGAGGGGTAAAAAGGTCTAAATTAGTGTTGCCCAAATGCAAGACCAAGACGAGACTTAGGCCAGTCTTGGTCTTGGTCTTGCGTCAATACACCTGGTCTTGGTCTTGGTCTTGGTATTGCGCTCTCAGTCTTGGTCTTGGTCTTGGTCTTGCAGCAAGAGTCTCGCAAGTCTTGCAAGTCTTGCAAATACCTATTAGCCTATTGCTATTTATTGAACACGTTAGTTTAGAATGAGTTTGACTTTGAAAAAGTCGTTTTCTTTTTTTAAATAATTCCTCGACCAGCGTCGTCTTACAGCGCGAATAATATTTTAATCAACAAACAATCTAGCACTGGCCTGCAAATTGCAAAAAAAAATAAGAAAAATTGAATTTCGCGGGATATCCTGGAGCATTCACCGATGTACAATATTAATCAACCAATAATAGAAGACTACAGGCAAAGCCTACCTATGCGGCCAAAATAAGGAAGTGCGTATCGTGTTGAGATTTGCAGATTTCATTACAGTGTGCGTAGGTACATTTTTTTGGCAATTTGTCGTACTCGTGTCTGGCGCGCTTTGCTACGTAGGGTACTGTCATCGTAGAACATGGGCAGTGGCGGCGACCTTTGATATGAAAGCGGCGGCGGCGACACAAAGTCTAGGAGCGGACTAAATTTTTACCTATTTTGGTAGGGTTGTCAATGTTGGCATTAGCACAGAAAAATAAAATTAAGTAAACACTTTTTAATAACTAGGTAATTTTTTCTACTAATTTCCTAAGTAATCAGTCTAAATATATTTTTCATAATTTTTATTTTTCAATAATTTGTTGTGTGTATTTGAATGGTAAACTCTAAATCTTAATTGAGAGCTTTTTTTAAAATAAACTTATGGAAAGCCCTGACATGGCATATACAATTTTCAATCTTGCTGCTCACATTTTAGTACCACTCACTATCTATCATTTACCGATATTGACAATGATTATGTCGAAATCAAAATATTTGCAATTCAATATATGCGATACCTACTTAGTTATTAATTATCATCTCGCCCGACAGCTTTAAACGCTGTAGTGTTCGAATTCGAGCCAGTGTGAGAATGTAATTATACAAGAAACTCAAAGCATTCAATTTATACCTACCTACTGCTGAGACATCTTCAAGGTCATTTAATTGTATCCTCCTGTACCAACCCTACCAAAATAGGTAACAATTTTGTACTCTTTGTCGGCGAATGCGGCGCTCAAACAGTGTCAAATGCTGTGATACACTTGTTGCAAACCGCGGCGTCTTTGTCGGTAAATTATCAAATAAGTAGGTATATAATACACCGACCGACCAACAGTTTATTCGCGGAACGTCACATTATCCCAATCAACCTTGACCTTAATTCTTTAACGATAAAGTTCTTTTACTAGACCTACTCGACTCGCTGTTAGTTTTAAATTTTGCTGAATAAGAAGAATAATATAAACTTTGAAACATAAGTAGGTACCTACATAATGTTTATATAATTTTGTTGGCTATAATTTTAAGCACATACCAACCGACTAACGTTAGATCTGCACATTAGACATAAACAAGCATAATATATATTATTATAGGTAGATACCTACAAGGTATGAACTTTGCTAGAAAGTTATTCCAGGTACATTTAATCACATGGGATGATGGGAACAGATTTGTGAGTATTAACACGCTACCTACTTAATAAATAGTTGAAATATAATAAGTACCTACCTAATCAATACAATACCTTTTAGGGTTAGGGAGCGGCACGTTGCCAACTGCAGATACAACTGCAGCCCTTAGTTTAGTGTTATGACGATACCGGTTTTGACACTGGGGAACGTCTATCAAAATCGGGATTGAAACCAAATAGGTAACTTCTTAATAACGCCCAAATTTCAGTTTGTCTTAACTGCAAGACGCAAGAGTCTTGCAGGCTTAAGTCTTGTCTTGCTCAAGTCTTGCAGGGTTCAGTCTTGGTCTTGTTCTTGCTACAATAAGGTGGTCTTGGTCTTGGTCTTGGTCTTGCGAAAATGCAAGAACAAGACCAAGACTGCAAGACCAAGACCGATTTTGGGCAACACTAGTCTAAATAGGTAGTGGCTTAACTTTTGGGGATTGCAGGGTGATGTTACGAGTGTTTTGTATAATGGAATGCATTTTCCTTTTACTACATTTTAGGTTGTTCTCATCCTAAAATTAAATCAATAATATTTGCAGCACGTACACCTCGTATTGAGTTTCAAGTGTCTGCAAGACAAAGCCACAATAACTGCTTATAGTTTCACTTGCGAATAGCTATTCTGAGCATCTGCCCTACGCTTGCTTGCCGGAATACTGCCAAACTTAAAAACTTGTACACATTTCCGAGTTACAAGTTTATATTTATAACTTACGAGGGAGGTAAAACTGCTGTATATTCATTGCCTGGTAATAAGTTAATCAGAAATAAAAGATGATAATTATGAAGATTAAGTTATTAAAATATATTCCTATCAAGGTTTATTTATAACCGGCATCATACGGCGAATACTCATAAAGGGAACATATCGCATCACTTAACTTGGCTCTAAGGATGAGTACCTACAGGCAATGAAATCGTAAAGAAATTAGCAATTACTTATAAGAAAAGACGTCTCGGTACAATCTGTAATTGATCAAACCAGGCAATTACCGACACAACAAAGCGTTTGAGCGACACGGCGGCACAACAACGTACAATAGATCCCAGGTGTTCCGCCCAATTGTCATGTATTCGCGGAATCCTTCAGAATATTATATTAAATACGTCCTTTCAGAGGATGATGTAAAAGGAATCAAAGGCCAGGGTGTTTAGTATGTGTAGGCGTAATGATAACGAAGAACAATAGGAAATAAAAGGGAGAAAGAAAAATACGTTTCTTCTACTGTTACCTCTCCAATTACTGAGGGTTGGCCGTCAACTCCCGAATGTTTATTCTTGTCCTTTGCGAGATGGAATGTTACGTTTAAGCAATGGAATATGTTTAGCATGAAGATATTGAATTTGAAACCAATAATAGTTATTCTAGAAATAGGCGAAAATAATTATGCTCCATTAATAGGAAGTCCACAAAACCGGCTTATAAACATGCATATTATAAGCAATACAATCATGTTATATTCGTCCTACCTGATTACCCACACTCAACAAACTCGCTACTACGACCTCGAGATTACATCATGTTCCGACAATTCTGCATACTCTGGCAATCCCTTCCAATCGAGTCATACGAACACGTAGCGTATTGAATATCGAGTCCCATGGGGCTGGGAGTCTGGAACGTATCTTACAAGTGTTTATAAGCAACAGCTTTTATATTCGTTATCTTGTTTATTTCGTCACGGGCTCTGAGGACTCTGAATGGAAGTAAATAGACTGACAGTCACCCAAAAAATCGGAATAATACTTCTGTTTCGGCCTTGGTTATGTTTAATGATTCTCATACAAATAATTCAGTTATCTTGGGCAACTCTACGGCTATGAATAAAAGTTTGAATAAATATTGAAAGTAAACTATGTTTAATGATTCTCATACAAATAATTCAGTTATCTTGGGCAACTCTACGGCTATGAATAAAAGTTTGAATAAATACTGAAAGTAAACTTGCGCCTAAATTGACGAATATTATTCCCAAATTAAAGTAACATTTATGGAGTAAAAAACCTTTTCATCATCGCTATTATTTTCAGGAAAATATTAGGGTTAGTTTCAATAGAATAGTGTTTTCACAGAACGGCCGACCTACGCAATCCAGTTAATGGAAAATATAGGTATTTAGGTAACTCAGGTTTACTTTCCAAGAGTAACTCTAGGGTCCTCGTGTACCTCCAACGAAGTAGACAAAAAATCCTTGACCACAGCAAATGAAAGAGCAAGAAGGGCAACTTTTTATTTAAGTTAATGACATATTTTCTACGGCGACCGGTAAATACAGAGCAGACTTAGTTAATTGGACACCATTAGGGACATTTGACTTTGTATAGGGCTGCCACGTGTATTATGCGAAAATGGAAGCTTCGAAACACACATGCGGTAATATTACACCAGGCGCCATGTTATCTAGCCCATTAGTTACCTATTTGAAGTGCACGTTGGTAAGAAATATTTATTTTAGAATAGGCAAAAAACAAAATTATTTTGACAAAACTGTTAGACAACTAGGGAATCAAGTAGTTACAATATCATTTTATGAGCTATTGATATTTTTATATTGTGGGAAAGATTGTGCCTTCCAAGTGTAGGGTTAGAATGCAAGATCTTTCGAAGGAGTGACGAGTTATATGGTTAACCTTCGATCGAAGAGTGGCAGCCCTGTCCGTAGAAGTCCAGAGCGACTTAATGACGGACGAGGTAATTAAAAGTTTGCAAAATACACTTTAAGGGTATGAAGTGTCTTTTAGGTTCATTCGGAGACAAGTAAAATGGCGATTCAGTAAAGTTTGATTTAAAAAAAAATTACTAACAATTAGCTGGGCTGTTCAATTTGCTGCTTTCCGTAAAAATCGGGACTGCTCAATGATTGTAGGTCACGGGGCCGAGTAGCTAGCCTTTTATAAGCACTGCATAGATCATAAGCTCAGACTACTACTACATGCGTATCAATACCTACTTATATATATCGGAACGATTGCCGTCTGACCTAGAATCTGTATTCCAATCATTGCACAAGATCAGACTCAGTACTGCATATCTTTACAACAGTTTTTGATGCCTTTCGGACATTTTGGTGCCGTAAAGGTTATGATTTCACTAATGGTGTCATAAAATAGTTCGATAGAGACCATTTTACGGTTATATTCTTCTTTCAATCGCTTTTGAATAGCTTTCATAGAGATAGATATCACCTGCTCGGGTAGAATCCAAACTACTACACTATAAAAGGTGTCATAAATACGATTCTTTACAAAAAATATATACCTAACGGAATTATCTCATGTTTGTAAGTAGCAGGAAACGCTATCGAAGAGGCGTTCTGTCATAGTCAATAAATGTAACTGACTTGGCAAGTAAGATTGGCAACACTATGATTTGTCATTTAATTATTATACAAAAAGCTTGCCAAATAATTCACTATAAAAATGAACTGTTTTTTAAATAATGTTTTGGTAAACTATTAATGCTGTCTCATAAAACAACGTTTGGAATGAACGTTTTACATATTGCAGTACTTAGCGATTTCCTAATTTTTTTACTGAAACTGTTATGCCGTGGGCCGAGGATATCAATGCTGGTAAACTATTACTCGGAAATTTTGCGGACGCCGAGGCCTCCCATACTAATGAGAAGAGCAGCTTGTGGCCAAACCCAGTCGTCCATGGCCACATTTAAATTCGAAATTAATGTATCGAATCTAGTCGAAGATAATTTGGTCCATTTTTTCTAAAAGGTTAGTGTGCTTCCACTTTATGGAAGCACGGAGGAAATATGTATATACTTAGGTAAGTTGTGCAAACATGGTTTCTACAAACGAATCTGAATATTTTATGATTTATCAATATTTGTTTGAGAAATAAATAGTATATGAAACGTTGATTCTGGAATAATCAGAGGTGCTTTGGTGAACCTACTGAATAAATAAATTAATAATTGAATGGTTATTGCATCGATTTTTTTCACTTCACGGTAAGGACTTTGGACTTAGGTTATAGACCCGCGGCTATATAATTCATTGCAAAATACATTAAAATATAAAACGATATCGAAACTGCTATTAGATTTATTTAACAGATACGATCGTTCGGAAATGACGGCCCGTCTCAATATCCTGGTGCAGGTAGCTGTCGTCACAAAATAGAGAGGCGCAGAAGGCCGGCTCTATACAATGCACAAAAACATGTGTACGCGGACACGCGCGGCATTCCCGTAAGCAATAAAAAGAAACGTCGGAAAAACCGGACATTCTGCATCAATATAACCTCAAAGTATGCGCTCGCTGTACGCACGTCAATGTGTTAGTGAGTTTCCACTAGTTCTGTAAGGTCCGACTTTCTGTAGCTGTTCTGTGCTATCGCTGATTTCGCTCACTGCGCTCAATTGTACGGCAGCACGTTGTCTATACTAATAATAATAATATTATAAAGAGGAAAACTCTGTTTGTTTGTTTGTTTGGTTGTAATGAATAGGCTCAAAAACTACTGGACCGATTTTAAAAATTCTTTCACCGTTGGAAAGCTTAGTTTTCTAGGAGTAACATAGGCTACTTTTTATCCCGGGAAAAATAACGGGTCCCACGGGAGCGAAGCCGCGGGCAAAGTGCTAGTTATAAATAAACTGATTAAACACGGTGGTGAAGTTATTTATGACTGTGTTACGTGAGTTACTTGCTGATGTGTGTTTTTTATTTGAGCGTATAATATGTTTGGTATTGAATGGGAAAATTTTAATATTGATGACATTTTAAGCTAGAAAATGTGGAAGGACTACAATTCATTAAGTAATATAAAAAAGGTAAAAATCATTATTTAGATACAACTGAACACAAAACTCTTATAACTTAAACTACAAAAATCAATCATCAAATCAATCAAATATTGAAATAGATAACGACCTCTAGCATCTCAATATTAATATTGTATCAATCAAACACTTACCCCGATCAAGCATCACTTGTCGTTTGTCGCGCCCGGCGCGACTTGTAATTGATTTTTAATTCGATTATCTGAATAAAGCGTGGACACTCGAATAACGAACGAAAGCATCGAATAATCGAACAATTTTGTCGCAAGTACAGTATTTTTATCTCACGAAGCGACGCACGCTTTACTTGTCGTTAGCAAGCGTACAGATATGCGGTGAATGAGTGTGTAAGCGCAGGAGCTCTCGGTACTGGTGTGTCTGTGTGCGTGTGTGTGTGTGTGTGTGCTATGTTCTAATGCTACTCGTCTTTACGCAATCACAGCGTGTTTGTAGACTAGGTAAGCACAAGTAAAGCGTTACATACAGCGTTTGTACAGAAGGGCCAGTTTAGTACAAAAAAGGATTAAGAAAGACGTACTAATTGACCACAGAGTTTATAAAAAAACAAACCAGAGTGAGAGCTCGGGATTTAGTAACCGCCAGACAGACAGCAAATTGCTGGAGTAAGTTTGGGAATATGTGGAGTTGTCCGATAAGAATCCGCGTAATAATGTAACCAGTTTCAGATACCAGTAGTTGTTTACTATCCAAGAATATAGGGCAGTTGCGTAAAAATATGAAAAAAAAACAATCCGGAGGAATGTCAATTTTTGTTTATAAATAACACGCTAACCGCAAGACAGTCGGTTTAGTTTAGTTTTGTGAGGATTACGCCCGTCACTCCATTTCTTTATCACTCCACGACGGCAGCTTAATTCAAAACTTCTGAACTTATTTTACATTGTGTATTTACATTTATTCTCTATTCTTCAAATGACTCAGATGAATAGCAATTAAGACCGTCACTCCAGAAAAACGAATACACTGCACCCTCTAAAATAAAGAACAAACCGAATATTCTAAAGAACACTACATATCCTCCCCCAGAACGGCTCGTCACCGCGGGGGTTGCAGACGACCACCCTCCGAACCTAAAAAAATACTATATATCAACATTCAATCTCAGATCATTAGCAAGTGAAGCAAGAGTAGTTGAATTGGAATACGCGATATCGCAAATTAATTGGGACATTATCGGTATAGCTGAAGTGAGAAGACAAGGTTATAAAATAGAAGACAGGGGGAGTTATCTCCTGTACTACTATGGGGAAACAAAAGGAGAAAAAGGAGTCGGATTTCTAGTAAAAAAACAATACAACACAGAAGTACAAGATTTCATCTCGATTTCCGAGAGAGTTGCTATATTACAAGTTTGTATACACGGAAAGAAATACTCTATAATCCAAGCATATGCCCGTACAAAAAGAGCCAATGAAGAAGAAATGGAGAACTTCTACGCCGACCTAGACAGAGCTATGAATAAATGCACAGGAAATATTATATTTATGGGAGACATGAACGCAAAAATAGGATGCCCAAAAGAAAGTGAAGAATTCGTAATGGGAAGGTATGGCTATGGAAAGAGGAACGAGAGAGGAGAAATGTTCATAAAATTCTGCCTTCAATACAACCTAAAAATTTCTAATACTATTTTCAATAAATCTAATAAGCTTCGGTGGACCTGGAGAACACCTGACGAAAAATCTAAAAATGAAATCGATTTTATAGCTACAAACATCACAAAAAATATACTGAACGTAAACGTGATAAGCAAATTGCAACACCCCAGTGACCATAGAATGCTCAGAGTTACTCTAAAGATAGAAGAAAACAAAAAATCTCGTGCTCACTATCGAAGAAAAGCATGTACAGAAAATGAAATTCAAAACGAAGACCTACCTTCCTTGTCTGACTGCGAAAATGACAGCGTGCACCATCTCAACCAGAAAATAGAAATATTTCTACTAAAAGGCTACAAAAAACAAACTGAAGACACAAACGAAAAAAGAAATAGAAACTTTGAAAAACGAAAAATACATATTAAAAAACAAGAAAAACAAATCAAGGCAAGAAAAGAAAAGACTGAGTAAACTATACAGGACAATACATAAAAAAATTAAACAAAACATTAAAACGAGAAGACTAGACACTATTATCAAATTTATAGAAGAAACTGGCGGGATAAGAAAGGCTTATAAAAAGTTGGAAACTACCACACAAGTTATGACACAACTTCAAAATGCTTCAGGAAACAACGTCACACACAGAAAAGACATAATGGCGATAGCTACACAGTTTTACAAGAACCTCTACACATGTGCAAATAAAAGTCATGTAAGACCAGTATGTATAAATTACGATCCAGACCAGGAAACAGTACCACCTTTTTTAGAAAGTGAGACAGAGATGTCTATAATAAAACTAAAATCAGGAAAGAGCCCAGGACCTGACGGAGTCTCAAACGAAATGATAAAAGCTGCGAAAGAAAAATTAGTAAAACCACTCACAAAGCTATTCAACCGTATCTTAATAACCAAAGAACTACCAGAAACATGGACATGCTCGGAAATAGCTCTACTATATAAGAAAGGAGACCCAAAGCTGATATCCAACTACAGACCCATCAGTCTTATATCCTGTTTGTATAAATTATTTGCATCGACCCTTCTAAGACGTGTAACCACGAAAATAGACGAAAACCAACCTATAGAACAAGCGGGATTCATGAAAAATTTCTCTACCAATGACCATATACATACACTGAAAATAATAATCGAACGGTACATGGAATACGACCTCCCCTTATACATTGCTTTTATAGACTACTCAAAAGCTTTCGACACAATTTCACACGATTCCATATGGCGGGCTTTAAACCAGCAAGGACTAGACCACGACTACATAGAACTAATCAAAGCGATTTACTTAAGAAGCACAACAAGAGTACGTCTAGACTCAAGAGGACCAACATTTCAAGTCGAGAGGGGGGTAAAGCAAGGCGATCCGCTTTCCCCAAAGCTTTTCATAACAGTCCTAGAATCCATATTCCGAAGTCTCGATTGGAGTAACATGGGATTAAACATAAATGGCAAGTACCTCTCACACCTCAGATTTGCGGATGACATAGTATTGCTGTCAGAAAACCCGTACACACTGAACGATATGATAGAGTCCCTTAGTCATCACAGTGAGACCGTTGGGCTACAAATTAACTGGGACAAAACGAAACTTATGACCAACCGGGACGAAATACCTATAAATATACAGTCTAAACCTATAGAGTACGTCACAGACTATATCTACCTTGGTCATCTAATTGCAATGAAATCCTGTACAGAAAAAGAAATCGATCGCAGAGTGAAAAATACGTGGAACAAATACTGGGCAATGAAGGAAATTTTTAAAGGCCCCATACCCACAAAACTGAAAACGAAAGCGATGAACATCTGCCTTACGCCGGTCCTTACTTACGCATGCCAGACGTGGTCTCTAAAAAAATCAATTTTAAATAAAATAAGAACTTGCCAAAGAGGTATAGAACGGAGCTTCATGAACATAAAACTGAAAGACCGAGTAAAAAGTTCACTAATAAGGAAAAGAACAAAGGCGAGGGATGCGGTCAAACAGGTGCTGACACTAAAATGGAAATGGGCAGGCCATACTCAGAGAGTTAGGGATGAAAGATGGTCACAAATAATCTGCAACTGGTTTCCAATTTATAAAAAAAGAAGGAAAGGTAGACCCTCTAAAAGATGGAGTGACGACATAACGGAAATAGGCGGAGCCTTATGGCCGAGATTAGCAAAGGACAGAGCCATCTGGAATGGTTTGGAGGAGGCTTTCACCGCAAAAGGCGGCCCTTACACCTAACAATACTAACCTTATTTAAGTATAAAACTAACATTTACTAACAAATAATAAATATATAAGTCACAACAAAAATCTAAAAATGTAAGGGATGAAATAAAGCTAATAAAAAATAAATAAATAAAATTTACATTTATACGAAACGAAACGTATCGTTTCATGTCGTCCACTAACGAAATTAATTAAACTCGCTAGTTATTCGAGAATGCTAAGTTGTAGTCTGAAAGCTATGACACGCCTATTTAGCCGATCTAGGGCGACGAGACGTGAGAGAGATTAAATGAAACGCTCTGTTTATATTTTACATTTGTTGGGTTTTACTATTTGCGTAAAGTAATTGGCTAAATAATATCACAACTTGCTGTGCACGCGGTTTTGACATACCGGGATACAAATAAAACATGTTCTATATTAAGTACAACGCCACCACGGCACCACATATATTAAGAAATAAAAATAGACAGACAACCACATTTATACATGGATGTATTAAATATTTATAACATTTACCAAACAATAAACACAACTCTAATGAATCTTTCATATTAGTTTTCGATTCGTGGGTGGATTTTTCACCTACGAATTCACAAAATAATATGATAAATTACAACAAACATAACTTGCCTATTATACAATTTGACTGTGCAGCTGTGTAGATCGTAATTAGCCATTGATAACATTTATCGAGTGGTCAGGCCATATATTTACCGGCCATTACTACTGATGACATAACTAGGTAGCAATTTGTCGAAAAAGGTCACAAAGCATTCACAACAATTTCAAGGACTCTTGACAAATTGAAGTGGATCGCGACATATCAAGGACTAAATGAATAACTACAATAAATTAGTTAACGACTTCAGTACGAGTAGATTGTTGCAGCAGTGACGGTGTATGGTTTGACAGGTGAATGCAAAAATGCGTACTTAGGCATCGGCTTTGATATTTTGAAGAGCACTTTGATCGTCTTGAGATATTTTTACCTATCGCGTAGTGTTATTTTTAGTATGTCTATTCATTCCGCATTTACCTTCAATTTGAGACGATATTTTTTTCTGTACCAGCCAAAGCACAGTGAACAGCAAAAAGGTCAATAGTCTCACGTTAGACGCCACTTGCACACACGCGACACCTAACGGCTGCCGTTCTAAGCTAGGCCACAAAACTCCCGCGTTAATAAATACAACAGTAAACTCACAGTACCTACTTACAAAATGTGAAGTATGCCAAAGCGCAGTAAGCAGCATAAAGGTCAATAGTCTCACGTTAGACGCCACTTGCACACACGCGACACCAAACGGCTGCCGTTCTAAGCTAGGCCACAAAACTCCCGCGTTAATAAATACAACAGTAAACTCACAGTACTTACAAAATGTGAAGTATGCCAAAGCGCAGTGAGCAGCATAAAGGTCAAGAGACCCACGTCGGGCGCCACTTGCGCACACGCGTCGCTAACTACTGCGTCCTAAGCTCCGCCACACAGCACACAGCACTTTTATTAACTAAATAAAACTTTATTACACACCCCACTGGGGAAATTGGGAGACATTTTAATGTAGAATAACGAGCTTGCGTCGTTCTGTACATACAAGTATGTGTAAGATTAAAACTAATGTTTTTCACTTTAAACTGTACTTTCTAAGACGGGGTAGCTATTATAAGCAAAACTTATAATATACTCATCCTAAAATTCAACGTTGTTAATTTGTTTTGGAGTAACAAAGTAATGTAGATCAAACGTTTCTAAACCCACACCCAAGTCTTATATTACAGAGCAATATTGAAGCCACGAGTAACATATCAAGGTCGTCCTCAGTACCAACACAAAAAAACCGTAACTGTTCCACGTAACCCAATTGTGTCGATATATTCCTTTCTCACACACAGACTCACCCAGAATTTTAAGTTAAGCGTTCGAACCTTTTCGTCTACCGTCAAGTAACTTGAAATTATTTACGTCAACCCTCATTTAACCACACCACCACCAAACCACACCACCACCAACCACACCACCAAACATTTAAATAAAGCTGACGGTGTCGTCATTTACGTCTGTAACAAACATAATTATAAAATAAAAGAAATTAAATTAACTCATGCTTCTTGCCTGCAAGTAACCATCAAGCCCGATCTTATCGTCATAGGTATTTATCGCTCTCCATCAAAAACAAATGCAGATGACTTCATTAATTCTTTATCTCTCCACTTAGCAACAATTGCACCAAGTAAAAACGTCATAATCACTGGTGACATCAACATAAATTTAATCTCTAAACAAGAAGAACAATCATACGAGCGTTCAAATAGACTTAATTATTTAAATATGTTGGCGATGCACGGCCTACTCCCTGGACACTCATTTCCAACAAGAGATAAAAGTTGTTTAGATCACTTCATTTTAAAATTAACGCCTAATAAAAAATCTGCTTTTATTGGTATTCTAGACACCACAATTACCGATCACAATATGATTTTTCTAAAACTATCCGATCTAACGAAAAAACTTCAACTAAGTAAAACTAAAACAATAATAAACGTAGATAAAGCCATGGAACTCTTAAAATCTAACAATATACAAGACCTTCTAAACCTAACCAACCCTAATCTTCTTACCGATACCCTTATAAGCTTGCTTCAACAATGTCTCACGGGCAGCACTCTTGTTAAAAGTATCCCTGTAAAATATAGGCTGATTAAACCTTGGATGACTACAGGTTTACTGCGCTGCATACATAACCGCAACAGCATGCAAAGGAAGCTAAAGCTAGACCCATATAATGACATTCTTAAAATCACCTTTAAAAGATACCGAAACTACTGCAATAGTATACTAAAAAGACAGAAACGTAAACATGATCGTGACCTACTTTACAAGACACAAAATAACCCTAAAAAATTATGGCAAAGTATTAACACTATTACCCAACGTAAGCCACCTAAAACTCACAACACAGATTTATTGGAATCAGCCGTTACCCCTCATGAAGCAGTCAACAAGGTCAACAAATACTTCTCCACAATAGGCAAGCACCTGGCTGACGACATATTAAATAACCCCGAAAGAGTCGCTATTAATGACAGCACTATACCCGTAAGAGATCCAAATCCACCAGTTTCATCTTTTGTATTTTTCAACACGGATCCTCATGAAGTTGCAACCGTAATAACAAGTTTAAAATCTGATTGTGCCACCGGCTGGGACAAAATTCCAGTCAGTTTTCTAAAAACTGCACAGCAAATTATTTCGCCAATTATTTCCCATCTTATTAACCTTTGTTTTGAACAGGGAACATTCCCCATTGCCTTAAAGCAAGCTGTTATAACACCCGTGTACAAGAGTGGGAGCAGAGCTGACTCGTCAAATTATAGGCCGATATCTGTCCTCCCGTCCTTGTCTAAAGTAGTTGAGCGTGTAATAAACCAACGCTTGATTAGATATCTAACTAAAAACAACGTTCTCTCAGCGTCACAGTTTGGCTTTAGACAGGGCAAATCTACAGAGGATGCAATCTTGGCGCTTGCCTCTACTGTCACTGAAAAAGTTGACAGCGGAAGTAAGTGTCTGGCAGTCTTTCTAGACCTCAAAAAGGCCTTTGACACAGTCTCTGTTCCCACACTTCTACACAGGTTAGAAGATATTGGCGTGCGAGGTGTACCACTTAAGCTTTTCAAGGAATACTTGAGTGAGCGCAGATATGTGGTACGGATTGGATTGGCCACTAGTTCTGAAGAAATTGTGACTTACGGAGTGGGACAAGGTAGTGTGCTGGGGCCAACACTGTTTCTTATTTACATAAACACCTTATGTAATATGCCTTTAGAAGATGCTCATATATTCTCCTACGCTGATGATACAGCAATAGTTTTCTCGGGAGCATCTTGGGACAGTGTTGGCCGTACCGCGGAACGTGGCTTGTCTATCATAGCTTCCTGGCTCAATCGCAATCTTCTAACATTAAATGTCTCTAAGACCAATTATATCTGCTTCTCTATTTACAACAGTACGCAACCATCACAAGATCTTCAGATTAAAATCCACACATGCTCTGAACCTTCCAACAATATATGTACCTGTTTAAATATTACCAAAGTTAGTCACACCAAACACCTTGGTGTTATGCTTGACCAAAGGTTATCATGGCACTTACACTTAGAATTAATAATGAGTAGAGTCAGGAAGCTCATATGGACCTTTAAGTCACTACGACATGTGGCCACTAAAGAACTTATCAGGCAAATCTACGTCTCTCTGGGTCAGTCCATAGTAATGTACTGCTTGCCAATCTGGGGCGGAGCAACAAAAACCAAATTTTTAGAACTGGAGAGGGCGCAGAGAGCGCTTCTGAAGGTGATGTTCTTCAAACCACTGAGGTTCCCCACTGAAAGCCTATACTTAACATCAAATCTGTTATCAGTTAGGAAGCTATATATCCTTCAGATTGTTTTAAAGAAACATAAATCCCTTCCCTTTGTCCCTGCCAGGGCACAGGCCAGGAGGAAGAATAATGTTGCTCCAGAAATCCCAGTCAAAACTTATTTTGCTTCAAGGCAATATACAAAACAATCAACACACATATATAATGTAGTTAATAAAGAAAATAACATATATCCTATGACATACCACGACTGCAAAAAAACAATCGCTAAATGGCTGATAAACAAAACTTATAATGAAATCGAATCAATTTTACATACAATTACATAGTCCAAAAACACTTGGACACAAACGACACAAACATACATACTACAAACATGCACACACACAGCCCCACGCACCCACACACACACACACACACACACACACACATACACACCCAGAGCGCAAACTAAAGGATAAAATTACTATGTTTATTTTATTTAATCAACTGTTTAGATTTTAGCTAATTTTCACACTTATGTATGTAGTTACTGTAAATTAGAAAAGCGGAAATACCTATCACAAGCAAAAACTTGCTTAAAAGGTAATTCCAAAAATTGTAAATTTATTTAAATAAGTGGATGAAATAAATAATTTTAATTTTAATTTTAATTTTAATTTTTAATTTTTAATTTTTTTAATTTAGAATATCTTGCAATGTTTGACCTTGACTTGCAAGTACAAGGCACATATATTATGGTTATAGAGCGCACATTAGTAATGGTTGAGCTGCGCGGAACGACGGATAACGTAAAGTCACGAGTACATTATTCAACCTGTTATGCACTATGTATTCTAGTTTAAAAGTTGGAACTAAGTGACAGCGCTGTTGTGAGCAGTTGGAAACTTGTAGTGGAGATTAACATTTTTGTTTTCAAAGGACGCGATTTGCTGACTTTAGGTATTAATCTACGCAACGAAGATCTTTTGAGGTGAAATAGTAGTTAATGGTGTCTTTTCGAGCGATAACCGGATGAAACAATGAAGATTAGGTAGAGTGTAGATCCAAAAGTGGTATGATGTACCTTTTAAGTCGACACGTGTATTTCATAAACCATATACTTAGAAAATTTCCATACTGATGATGTTTGTATGTGAATAAAAGCCAGAAACCGTAATATCCTCATAAATTCTGCCATCAAAATGCTGAGTGCTGGTTTTGTTCGCTATTTGTGAATCATAAATGTAGCTTGATTAAAATTAACACTGCGAGTATTTCGAGTAAGCCGGCTATGATGAATTACATCAAATAATCTCGGGCTTAGCTCCATGTTAATGATACGTTTTAATGTGAACCGTGCGAATATGTTTATCTTGATCTTGATCATGTAATCTTTGCGTCTATTATCAGAACGTACTTAACTCTCTCCCTCTATGTAGTATTAATAAACACATGCCCACTTGGAGCCATATTAATGTCCTTTGAATTTGATATAGGCATTTCGACAACTATACTACTATTTTTTTTTTTTGTATAGTGTAATTCTGGTGTCTTTTTTATTTCTATCTGTTGTTCTTTTATATGGGTATTGGGCCTGAAATAAATGAAATTTAATTTAATTTATAACATTGTTATAATTACAAATAAATATATATTGTTTTATTTATATAGCAACACGTCCCTGCTTTGCACGGGGTTTGAGACACGACACGAAAACCATCGAGATTTCTTTATTAGTAAAATGTAAATATGTTATATACTTAAACATTCCAGAATAATTGTTTTAAATGGTGTTGAAAACCGTATCAAAATCCGTTGCAGGGTTTAAAAGAACAATGGGGGCACACAGACGAAAATAACAGAGACTTGAATTTATAATATGTGTAGATCATAATCTCGTAGCACCTGAAAAATGCAAAAAAATTAGCAAACTGACAGCTTGAGCAGATTTAAAACATGGCTTTCAGTTACGCAAATAACTGCATGTTCTACCGTCCCGATTCCACATATTTATTTACCTTCGTTAAGCCTATCTCCAGACCTTCCCATGAAATACAGCCTGCCCGGACCGAGCAATGAGGCTTCTGTCACTTCGGTTGCAAGCCTGCACCGCGCACCCGATCGATCATAACCAATATCCGAAATACGGACATAGCGGAACTGGAGGCCTTCATGAAATATAGTCAGCCACATGGCATATTCGATGAAACGGGTTTTTAAGCTGCAACTCTGTTTATTGTTTCTTTTTTGTTATAAGTAAGTACCTAATATATTAGAAATGTAAGGGGGTCAGCACATATAGAGACTTACTAGTGCCGGGCTAGTGTCAAACGAGTGTCAAGTAAGAGCCAGGCTAGTGTCAAACTAGTGCCGGGCTAGTGTCAAGTAAGAGCCAGGCTAGTGTCAAACTAGTGCCGGGCTAGTGTCGAACTAGTTGCAGTTGAGCCGGGCTAGTGTCAAAGGATGTATTCTATGAAATATATTTTTTCGCCACCTAAAACACTCCTTCCGATTTTGACGGAATCTATCCAGCTCGTCCCGCCAACTCCTGCGTGGTCTGCCGCGACCCCGCCTCACTGTGTCAGGCCACCAATTCTGTGCTATTTGGGCCCACAGCTTGTTTGGCATGCGGCAGACATGTCCTGCCCAGACCCATTTAAGTTGGAAGCCTTTTGAGAAAGATGCGGGCTCGCGAAATATGGAAAGAGTGGAGAGAGGCCTTTGCCCAGGAGTGGGACAGCGTAGGATAAATAAAAACAAAAATACTAATTTAGCTATTTGAGACTGATTCTAAGACAGGCAAATTCCGATATCCTCCCGTTAATTCGTAAACCATTGAAGAAACCATTATTTGCGAGAAAAGTAATCCTTTCTACAGTGCTCCCACAATAGTTGGCCAAAGTGGTGATGATTGGATAATTTGTATAAAGGCACCGACAGATGGTCGTGGTTCGTATTGTCTACTAGTTCTACTTCTTTTCGTGTGGTTAGTGACTAACATGGTGACAGAGTATTTATGTTTTTTATATCTACTTAGTTAGGTTTTATTTAAATATTTTTGAGGTTGTGTAGAATCGTATTTTCTTTAATGGTTTGATAATAGGGTACGAGAGGTCAACAAAAGATATACTAAAATTGAAATTGCCAGGCAATGTATACAAACACGCTGTTAGTCGGAGTTTAAACATTAAATGCACGAGAAGAAACAACTTTCAGAGCAAGCAACCCGCCGTCGAGCAACTTAGTGCACAATGAAGATAATTGCAAATTCTTGTTGTACACATGCGCACAAAGCTGAAAACAAAATGTCGTCGGTACACCCTCGTTATTTCTCTCCTGTGCCGCGCAGGCTGAATAATGCATGCCGCTTGCCAGCCCACGTGTTCGACAATTGCCGCGCCGCTACCGACAGCATGCATGCGTACTGCATGCAGTTGGTAATCTTACTCACTTTGACATTTTAACTCTCAACAACAGCAACTCCTTTTTGACTGCTTTTAGGAGATTGGACCTTGTATGCGATAGGAGCAGTTACAAGTTGTCAAAAGTGAGATCTTAATTTGTTCATGAAACAGTTTTCAGTACTCCATTATTGAATAGATAAGTAGTGTTGAAGAATATTCCTTGGTTTTCTATTCTTGTAGCATTAGAAGCCCATATTGCCACAAACCTGGCGTAAGAGCCTATCCGTCTGATGCGTTAGCTGCCCAAGGGATGTCCGATGGGATTCAGTGATTGAGTTACTAGTGCCGAGTAACTGTGTTATACTATGACCGATCGCATGGTCGACGGGGCATGAGTGCTACTCAGATTAATTATGCGATATCAAGCTTAAATTCCTCAATCACTCTACCCTGCCTACTGCATTATCTGCGAACGACTCACCACAACCAGTAAATCAGCAAGTTGTCTATTATCAAACTCATTAGTAACTCAACACCATTTCGCAATATTAACGTTTTCATAAACACATTATTAGGTACTCGTATCTGTGTATTTGGCACGAGATCTCATAATATTATCAGTTTCCAAATTGCTTTAAGTGATCATTGTTGGATTGGCAAATAGTCAAAATGTAAACATTTGTATTGGCCGGCACTGACGAGGCATTAACAATCTGTCACTAAGGTGTGATAGCAACAGTTACTAGTTTCGTAGAAAATAAAAGGTAATCCCTCAACAAGTTATTATCTGGCTTAAGAAGGAAGGCGACTGAGAATGACTCCCTTTGGCGTTGTTACACAAGGCAATATTAAGATACGAGTTCTGTTGACTTTAAGCTTTACAAACAAATACGTATAATTTTTTGTGGGAATGACTTTTATAGCGAAAATTTTGGTTTTCTTTCTAGGTATTAGTACAAGCTATAGATCTGTTATTTCCATGACATTCGTGATACTATTGATCCTTTTCGGTCTAGCCACAGCGAGAACTGACAAAGTGCAGAGAAACATGCATCACAACGTGAATAATTTTATTTTAAACATCTTTTCTTCGGATTTAGATAACAGTAGAAATGCTAAGAAGCGCAGTCTTCTTTTATAATTTCAACAGTATATACTCGTACTTGCCCAGCAACAGTGAGAACACAAGAACAAGCAAGCAATCGTTACCAAGTCGCGTGTAACCTACTTTAATTCAGTTTATAAATAGTATGAGCACAAGAATAAACCGTTATTAAAATATAATTCGTTTCAATTAAAGAAAACTGCTTATTTGAAAAACTGTAACTGTACCTATACCTAGTAATGATGTTAGCAGCTATGCTAAACAAAGCTCTTTGTGTCCTTGAAAATTGTGTTCAACGAAATTAGCTCATTCCTTTTGTTTCGTTTCAGTAACTTTATGGATTGAAACCTGGCCACTGAAGGCTCGACTTTCGAGCTGTCATACTCGTTTAAGTTCAAACGCCAGAAAGTTTTATGATGATCTCACGTTTTGTCAAAACTTGAATGAAAGTTATCGTTTCATCTAATTTCATTACATTTGATAGTAAAACCCAGATACGGTATAGTAATATAGTTTAAATTGATTGATGCCCACAAAATCACAGCCACAGTCACATTTGTAGTCTTAAGATCTTCATAAACATTTCCACTTTACAAGACCCAGCGTTATCTCGAACAAATCACAGTCAAACATGTGATCCCATTGGCTTCCCCCATTTATTATTCCAGGTTGGCTCAACAAAGTCTCAATACTCTTGGAGCTTCCAAAACGTTTCAATTCACTTAATTGAACGCACGAAACCATTACACGAAATATCGCAGGGGAACTGTCACAACAGAGAAAGGTGCAGAGGCACCACTGTTGGCATAGCAACGGAAAACAAGTTGACGCAAGTGTAGACGACAAAATGAGACATCCAAGTGTCGGGAGTCATCTGCATTTGTGTATTGACTGCATGAATTTCTGGCGTAATATCAGAGGCGCTTTGTCCAGCAGTGGACAGTTATAGACTGGTTTTTTGTTCTATAGATAGCCTTGCTTTTCGTAGTTATAAGTGGAACTTCTGCATCTTACTTCTATGCAGCATTATGCAATCGTCAGCAGTTAATGCCTGGAAGCAATTACTGTTTCGGGGGTTTGCTCCCCCGTAATCATGGATAAAAAATGTACTGAAGAAAATCTAGTTAGTTTGGGTCATAGATATGTGTTTTTTCAAGGCAATTGTAATGGAAATCTAATCAGCGCTATGTATAACACTTTAACAGTGATTTGCTGTTCACACACAAACCACAAATCCGTGTATATCTAACTTCACGGTCCTGAACTTATTAGCATTTGAAACAATGTACTTAAGCAGATAAGTTGATTGGAATACAAGGAAGAACTCACAGCAACACAAAGTAAAATTAAATTAGAAATTCGTTCGTAAGTAGTAAATGAACCAGCTCCAACTATAATATGTATGAATCTTCATAATCAAAATGCAAAGTCTAATAGTTGACAATGCCTGTGAGATTGCGAGACTATGATAGCAATGGAACCAATAATTTGTCAGTTCAAGTGCAACGCTTACTACGGGTTATACGGGTCAAGGTCGCACGCGGCACGTGTCACGGCGCACTGGAGAACTGTAGCTACGTATCCAGAAACACGAGGATAGTTTTTGTAAAAAGGACATAATGCACAAAAGAAAATTCGAAATAAGAAGTTGTTGGAGAAAGATATAAAGGTGGATAATTCACTTTCAAGGAACAAAAGCGAGATCTCCAAAATTGTACAAAAAACCGTGCCCGCTTTCATCGTAGCAAAGTTCGTAATGAGGGACTACGAATTCAAAAGAAAGGTGCTGCAAAATGTATTGCATTGCAGCAGAGAAATAAAACATGACCGGGAGGGATACTTCACATCCGGACTTTTGCAAATAACAGGGAACTTGCAGTGACATCTATACTAATATTATAAAGAGGTAAAATTTGTAAGTTTGTATGTAGGGGGTAATCTCCGGAACTAATGATCCAATTTCAAAAAAAATTTCACTGATAGAAAGCTACATTATTCCTGAGTGCTATATATAGGCTATAAATTATATTTATATCATACATATTAGACGAGCTATCGCAATTTTCGTCTAGCAAGTCGGAAAAAAATACCTCCGAAAACAGAATTATTTGCATGCGCTGCCTTAACAGTTACAGTATATCGCAATTTTCCGCGGACGAAGTCGCGGGCAGAAGTTAGTAGTAAATAAAGGTATGCCAGCAATAACAATTTAAGAAAGCGATGACGCTGAAAAGGAAAATCAGTTTAAGACCTCTTTCTGCATCGTTCGAGGTCGCATTCAGGCACGTGTAAGATTAAAATACGATGCTGCATCCCAAAATTAAGTGAAAAGGAATGGGTAAACCAAGAAGAAACTACTTCTGTTTAACATAATAATACAGTTAGTTATGTCCGAATGTGAGAGGTATGCTGACGAATAGTTCTTACAATTTCTCCTTTTGCATGTTTGCTAGAAGAAATTTCAAGAGTACCTTGGACTCAAAATTTATATGCCGTTTCCTATGTATTTTGCTGAGTGTACACTAGTGTGTGTGTGTGTGTGTGTGTGTGTGTGTGTGTGTGTGTGTGTGTGTATGTGTATGTGTGTGTGTGTGTGTGTGTGTGTGTGTGTATACTAGTATGTGGTTAAACAGGGTGTAGCAAAATTTGTGTCCGACCCAAAAGCGGGTTGTTCAGTGTCGTTAAAGGAACCCTTATTCGAAGTTTAATTTAATTATTTTTAATCCTACATACAAAATGTTCTGACGCGTGCCTACATCTTGTATGGAGAATCAATTTTTTTTTTCAGTTTTACCTAACTAATATACGACACTGAAAAATCCCCGTTTCGGGTCGGTGACGAGTTTTGTTACAGCCTGTATAAATAAACAAAGTAAATAAATAAATATTTAATGAAATAATATTATTTCAAGTTTAATTTTGTTGGAAAAAAAAACATGCCAGAATGTTTTTGATTAATAATAATAATAATAATTTTATTGAGGAACAACATTGGAACCATTCTTGTTAGTAAACACCTTATATACTATAACTTATGCACTAGGGTTAGTAACAAAATTTTAATAAGTCATGTACTTACGAGGCATTTCATGCGGACAATGATTTCGCATGAGATGCCTCAGCACAGGAGCTCTCGGATCCTCAGCAACAACTTTCAGGATGCTATTGCTACTCCCTCGAATCCTCCTCACAAGCGATGCCACCTTTTTCCTGATGATCGCATGGAAACCATCCGTATGCGATTGGGCAAACATCCCTGAGGCACTACAGAAACGAGGTATTTACATCAGGGTAAGGATGGAGGTACTGTTGAGACGCGTTTTATACAAACATTATATACATTCAGTCAAAAAAGTATCGGGAATGGATGATTTGTTTATGGTTCCAAATTCAAATTTTTGCTTTTTTTGTAGTTGTTAGATTGGCACAACTGTTTTCCATTTTGGCGCGGAGTTTGAGTTGCATCTGTTATTTATATTAAATACAGTGCTGGTTTTAGTAATATCATATATAGTGTGTATTGCGAATTTCATAATGGACAAAAATATCGAACAAAGAGTTTGTCTTAAATTTTGCATCGCCAATGGAATTTCGTGTTCGGAGTCACTGAAAATGTTACAGAAGGCTTACGGTGAATCGACTTTATCAAAAACTCGTGCTTATGAGTGGTTCAAAGCGTTCAAAAGCGGTCGAGATGTGATGGAAGATTTGCCTCGCTCTGGTAGGCCGTCAACGTCTGCAACTGAAGTTAACATCGCAAAAGTGAAGAAAATAGTGACTGAAAATCCCCATTCAACTCTGAGAGAGATAGCCGCCGAACTTTCTGTATCTCACGAGTCGATCCGTACCAATTTAACTAATCATTTGGGTATGAAACATGTTGCTGCTCGGCTAGTCCCAAAAGATCTGAATTTTCTCCAAAAACTCAATCGCATGAAAGTCGCTGAGGACATGCTAGAACGAGTCAGTTCGGACCCAACATTCATGAAACGCATTGTTACTGGTGACGAGACGTGGGTTTACGAGTTTGACATGCAAACTAGTCAACAAGCTTCGGAGTGGCGCCTTCCAACTGAACCGAAACCGAAAAAACCACGCCAAAGTCGATCAAAAGTCAAAGTCATGTTGACTGTTTTCTTTGACTATCGCGGTGTTGTGCACTCTGAATTCTTACCGGAAGGTCTAACGGTAAATAAAGAATATTATTTGACCGTTATGCGGCGTTTAAGAGAGCAAATTCGATGAAAAAGGCCAGATTTGTGGAAAGAAAATTCTTGGAATTTGCACCACGACAATGCGCCTTCGCACAAGGCTATCATTGTGAACGAATTTTTGACCAAACACTCAACAAATACCATCCAGCAACCACCATATTCACCAGATATGGCTCCTGCTGACTTTTTTCTTTTTCCTAAACTCAAATTACCACTTCGTGGCACCCGTTTTCAATCGATAGAAGACATAAAGGAGAATTCGCGGCGAGAACTGAACTCAATTCCGGAAGCAGCGTTTAAAAAATGTTTTGATGAATGGATTATTCGTTGGCGCAAGTGTATCGTTTCTAAAGGAGCATACTTTGAAGGTGATAAAATAAATTTGGATGAATAACAGACATTTTGTGTATTATTGAGCTTTTCCCGGTACTTTCTTGACAGAGTAGTAAATACCGATAAAACATATTTTAAACGAAGACTGGTCCACTTCCAACAGTTTTAATCCAATACAAACAAAATCGAAATTGAATAACTAACAAGTGAAAGCTGTCTGTAGATATGTATCAGCTGCCGAATAAAACTAGATAATTCAATTGAGCACCAAACTCTGCCAGACACCACTTAAAGGCCTATATATTCGGCCGAGAGATCGCCGAATATTAGAGGATTAAAGCCCGGATGTTCGCCCTCGCCGAGAAACTCATCCGATTTATTCATGAAGAAAATTGTCGAAACTACACATTGATATATTGCCTGTCCATTAGTTATCGTTCACTCGAGCTATTTATTTTGAGTGCCGAATTAATATGAATAGCCTTCGTTCGGCATGAATGCTAATTAAAATATAAATTTTGTTTTGTTCGAGAATATAAGCTGAACATTTCATGTGCGGATAAAACCAACAGCGTGTGAATGATTAAATAATGTTGTCATTTTATACAAAATCAAAAAGCTTTATTTACAGTCAAATATTTTGTTCAATAACTAAAAGAAAAAAAAACCTCGGCGATCTGGCTTCAAGACGTAATTTCATTATCACACTTAATTCTAAAGCACTTTAGCTGTGCCAAATCTGTACTAAATGAATTTTCACTTTAATAAGAGACTACCTATAAATCGGCAATAACCATCATGCTCTATGAATAAAATGGCGCTTCCGAGTGCACCCCCAGAGGCCCCGGCGTGCATACCGGGGCCCAATTCCAATTCGCCATCGTTATTTTACCGGGAGCTCCTGCAATTGTTCCACTCCAATAATTTTTATATTAAAATACGCAATCACTGACCGCGGAAATCTGTTCCAATAACCGGTTATAATAATAACCTATACATTTATCGGGAGTTCGATGGGCTACATACATTATAAACAGCGAAATGACGGAATAAATAAGACGTAATAAACCGGGAGATCTGAAAGAGACATGATGTCACAGAGAAAGAGGTGAAGAAGATGTCCGTTGCATAAAAGCTATGACAAGTTCAAGCACATATCGACAATAGCGTTGCGACTTGATTGGATTCAGCTTTGCCTCGTAGGAAAAAATTCATCGTTGAGCTAAAAATTCAGAAACGAAATTAAATCACTTTTCGGATTGTTTATCAAACTGTTTAACACAATTTACTTTTGCCTGCGTCCTTCGACCATGTTGTTTAAAGTTTAAAGTGTTTTATTGAGAGTATGTTTACGGCATATTTTCTAAATGAAACAGGAGATAAAACAATCGAGTGTGACGTCATTATGATTGATTCGATGATACATTAGCCGGTAATGTGCTCGTCTTAGGACATGACACGGGCTGTCGCGCGAGGAGACATTACGTCGTATGGCGCCGCTTCGTAGCAGACTGTTTCCGTACATTAATATGTATATTATGCCTCACTTTGTACACTATTTTCCAGAGTTATATTAGATATTATTTTTCTGAAGGAGAACAATGAATACAATAATCTTCTGCCAACATCGGTCCAGAAACTTGGAAGCTAGGAAAAATATCACCGAATCCTTCGTGGGTGGCCACTCACTCCCCTAGCAATAATACAGCGTGTGAAAAGCCTTGTGTTTGTTACGTAAAACTAATAAATTGTAAGCTGCCGTAATGTGCTGCGAACTGCGCTCGTGGCTCCACCGAGCGCTTCTAGTGAGTTACTGCCTCCAGCGAGCGGGTTCTCAATTTATTGGTGAAAGTGGTCGCAGTGGCCAACGTGACGAACGTACTAAATGTTCGAGAAGAAAGAAGAATCTGCGTATCAAAAGATTCTCTATTTCCAATTGAAAAAAAAAAACGGAGTATACGTGGCTCAATTATCAAATTTTTTTTTTTTTATTAATAATAATAATAAATTATTCACTCCTATATGTATTTTGTACGGAGATGAAGCGAGTAAAATGTGAAGGGTTTTGGGGAAAACAAGTGCGTTGTGGGTGTGTGTGTAATTAGTTGCGGCTAAACTGAATTTCACGTCAAAGGATTCATAAATGTCAAATAAATAACTCAGCATTCAGTCAACCACTAAAACAGACAAACAATTCCGAAACAATATGAATACAAAGCTATTAATAGTAACCAGAACACATACTCGCAAAGTTGTCATAAAACAAGCTAGTTAATACAGTACACTTCATTCATAGGCCTTCTCAGCGTGAAGCACAGAGCATGGAATCAAGCAATATGTGGAGGTGGCAGGACTAATCAAATTCGAGGCGCTTAAATTGCGTCCAGCGCGCAACTTTTGTCACAGACCGCTTTCAAAGTCGTTCAAGATCCTATACTTTGTGTCGTAGTGCGAGTCAGCGGTGACACGCGTGTTTAACGGAAAGTATTTACAATGCCACTCAGCGGCCAGCGGCGAGGCGTCTCCGTGCTCGGTGGAATGAAATAACAATTAAAACAATTTTTTGTGTTGTTAGCGTCGAGTGGGAGCAAACAGCAAGTTCCATTTAAGTTCACAATAGTTTTAATTTTAGTTTTAACTACAGGGAGCACAGTTACAGGCGAACTTCTAACTTTCATCTAAAGTTAGGCTGAGAATGAAAATTTACGTTTTTATAATTTCATGGAGGACTGAATTTGCTACGAGCAAGATAAACCCTTTTTTCTGTTCCATTTCCGAGTGAACGAGCGTATTCTGTAGGGTAATAGTTTCTTCCTTCAATTTATGTTAAATATCCGTCTTTGGCCCGATGATGCGCAGAGGATCAAACACAATCCAAACCAATCACATTTAATCACATTGTTCGTTGTGTGTACATTACAATTGCGCAATTCATACATTTTGAACGTTTAGCTATCTTTTGGACCTTCTAATTTAGTCTACATTATAATCATTAGATACAAATCTTCTTCTTGAACTAGATGGGCATAGAACTCGCTCAATATTCCGTCCGTTCCCGCAGATTTGAATAATGCGGGCTGTTTGTCCCGCCCGGTTACCAGTATGCAGTTAATTTCGATGTCAAAGGGATGGAGCCTCGGCAACGAACAGTTTCTGTAGTCAGCACACGAGGTGTTTTGTGGGTTAGTTTAGATTCACATTCAAATACTAAAGGTCTAATAGACCCTGTTTAAATGGTTCGATAAGTTAGCTTGCAAGCATTTGTACAATTGCTATTTAGCCACGAGTCCAGTACAACCAGACTACAAAAAGGCACTAAAAAACTTAAGTGACTCATAGGAAATCATGACAATTTAATAGCTGTAGGTACTGACAGTTCTGAAATTTAATTTCTATAGTCACAGTCAGTGTTGAAGACCTACTAACACAGACAGTAGCCTGCCACAAACACCACCGAGCCCCCACATACATACAAGCAGCCTATCCAGCTAACCCTCGCGACTATTCAGTCTCATTAGCGGCCACTCGACCCGCTTGCGGCCGCCTCCTGCAGTCGATCGATTGTCTTCAAACTGCTCTAATTATACATACGACAAGTTTCCGCCAACATGGCTGTCACATTCAGAGACAGTTGACAGCATTAACTATTTAAATGTATTGATTATTAGATCACATATTACATACGATGACATATTGAGAGGTTGTGATGCAACTAAACAATATAAATACGTATTATTAGTAACAAACAGCTGCTTTGGATTTGTTTAGAAAATTTGATATTTAGGTTATTCCCGCATCTTTATTTTAGGAGGGAGTTACGAGTGGAAGTTTTACGAGTTGGTAAAAGAAATACATTAATCGATATAGGTATATTTATCAATAAACTCCTAACTAATTGGACTTGGTATGTGATTGCGAAGTTTAATAAGTTAGGAGTTGATAAATAAATATAGCATAGAAATATCAACCTGCTTACTTTACAGATAGTTGTCACTGTCTTTCTTTTACCTACTGTGAACTAATTGATTAAATAACGTTAATATATAATACATATTACAAGCAAATCGAATTGTAACTTATTCCTAATCGAAAAGCGGTTTAATGTTAGCGTCATCATTTTCAAACATCAACTTTTCTTACAACTGTGCAAGAAAAATCAAGAGTTTTACAAACAAAAATAACGTTCGGACAATCCTTTAGTTCCAAACTTGGCGAAGCGTTTATTTTCGGTTTCTTTTATTTTCATACAGCGCGTTTGGAGCACTCCCCAAGTGATGTTTTTGTTGAAATATTTGAAAGTCGGATCAAGATTTTTGTTCTTTGGAGGTTGTTTTGTTATGACTGAAGAGACGCAAGTAATGAAAAATTGATTGTGAACATTGACATGCCATTTTTTGCCATGGGTGTATAATGAATCAAAGTCTTCACCATTCATAATTGTGACATAGTAGAAACGATTTTGGAAAATAATAGTCGTGTAATGTTACAACAACACAATGTCTTTGTTGTCATGTTAATTACATAGCAATAGATATTCTATGGAATAACTAAGAACAAAACAATTTCAATATTATCAAAACCATCATCATCACAATTGAAAAGGACATGACCCAAAAGGCTGTGCATACGAAATGAAACAATAACATTAATGTAATTGAGTGGAGCATCACGTAAGTGTTCAGAAGGCGGGCGGCCGCCGGGTGCGAGGTTATTACCGCCGACATGACCGAGGACGCCGCAGTACTACACTGGTATACTAAGCACGAGGCATATGGCTAGTTGCTTTGTATGCGGTTGGAAACTTCTGGTTTTTCAAAATCAAAATTCATTTATTCAAACTGGGCTGAAAATCAGCACTTTTTGAAGGTCAAAGTTACATAAGACAGTCCCCCAAAAACGCCCATCCTTCACCACTTCCTAGTGCTTTAGTTGGGAAGAAGAAGTGGCGCAACAAACTCCCCAGCAGCACAGCTGTCTGTTTAGTTGGAAGAACTTGACTCTACACATTTATCGTATGAGAAGTATTATTGGATATTTGGTGATTTTTAAACGGAATCTGTAATCCCGCTTTAATAAAACGAAGCATCGTAACTTTTCGTGTAATTCTATATTCTGACGGCTTTCTAAAGCCGACTTCGGGGACATAAGCCCCGCCACGGAAAACAAAATTTGTATAACGTTGTTCCAACAACATGTTGTGTTGATAACCGGCATTGGTCTAAACACTTGTAGAAATTAATTTATTACTTTTCATACTAGTAGATATTAAGCCTAGATCCTAAGCTAGCGGTCAACGAATACGGATTACTCCATATTACAGCTTCAGACCCTAGAGACTCTAACTCCGTCATAATAATATACGCCTAATTTACATGTGGGCCTTCAGACTTAAGGCTTTAGATTCCCCAGGGTAAAGGAAGTGACCGATGTAATACCCTTAAGTCATTTGTTTAAGGATTTATTTAGCATAATTTGGGAAAACAGATTCCCTTGTAGGTTTTGAGGAACTTAACCATATGTTAGAGAAAGCTTACTTCTCATATGACCAACCACTTCATTATATTATAAACAACACACGAATTAAAGAATACGATAAAATGTAAAGCAATAGAAAAAAAAACTTTTGTGCGATGCGGAGCCAAAAACGGGACATACATTCCAGCATTTGAGCTGCCACAGTAAAATGTTGCAGCACAGATATTGATAAAACGAGCCACAGACAGAAATAGAGCCAAACACAATTATCTAATCAAACTACCCTCCACACGTAAATACTTAGTTAACAATAACAAATTAGGTAGTTGCCCTTGTAGCGTAAACACAACGACTCATGCATAATTCAGTGGCTGAAGAAGAGTGATTCGCAGCTCGCTTATCAGTAAATGCCTTTATTTATGTATGTGGTTGATGTATGGTGATGATATGTTTAGCGCCTATCGCGTCCGATTGAGCGGTAAAGTGTGGAGGCTTATGTTGGAGAGACTAATTTGCCGTTATAATCTTGTGATGCCGTCAATTGTGTTTGAAATTACGAACGTAGGGTAAATTGAGTCCAATTTAGCGTTTGAAAAAGTTGATACCTATTCTATTTTCTTTTTTCAATATTAATTTCATAGAAGACGTGAAGAAATAAGTTCAAAGATTCAATTAATATTAAAAAATAATCCAAGAAACATTTAAAATGTCATTAACAAAAACAAGAACCCAATTCTATAAAAAGTAGTAGCTGAAACTGCAATAAGGTCCCGAAGTAAATACTAGCGTTATATACGAAGGAGCACAATAGCCAGAGTATCTGGTGTTTGCAGCCCGCCAGCCAATTCAGAGGTATCATCATTTCCACATCAATGGAGCCGTCTTCCACTCCCAATAGATCCAAGACTTAGTGGATCTCGTTTAACTTTCTATTGGATCCTATTGTTCGTTTTTATCAAGTTATTATAAGTTTAAAATGAGCTCTATGAAAAGGCAGATTATAAGTTGAGGTATTTGTCAAAACGGACGATGTTTCTGTGGTCAAATCAAGATATAAACTATACAGATTTAGAGAAGAATTCCTGCATGTGCTTTATTACCAGCCATTTACATAGCATTGTCAAATATTAACCACATAATTTCACAACCTATTAAGCATATCCGCATTCCCTACAAGGCATTAATCGTGAAAACATTTTTATTGTTGCCCTAACCAGCGCTATTTAATATGCTAAATGACTGATGATAATAGTATCCCACATAATAGCCACAAGACGTTTAGGAGAAGAATTATGTTTTTTATATGTACAACCCATTGAGAGTTCACATACACGCAACTATTTTTACAAATAGCACTTACCGACTTTGTTGTATTAGATTCTTCATAATGTTATGGTGATGATTACAGTAGATATTGGTGGTCAATTACCTGAAACGAAACAATTTACATTATAATTTTTAACCCATTAAAACTTAAAAAAAAATAAGCGGAAGCTGAAAAGAATTTCTGGCTATAATCTACTAATCATAATTTAAAGCTGTGTAATTAAATAATTAAATATCAAATCACCCCTATTTTCCCAACTTTATGGTAGGTTTTTTTTTTCTAAATTTATACGGAACTAATTTCGAGGGATAAAATTGAATTATCAAAATCGGACCAGTCTGAAAAAGTAATGCGTGGTCATACATAAAAAAAGTACGGGGCGATTTGAGAACCTCCTCCGTTTCTTCGTCGGTTAAAAATAAAGATACAGCAGACGCAAAAATCATAAACAATAATAATCCCACCTATCTAATAGCAGTACACTGTCTTAAAACAACAAACAATCGTAGCTTCCAAACAGACCTTACTTGTAATTACCATACAAAACAGGCAAAACAATCTACCCGCATAAACAGACGAAACTACCCACATGTAATATTCACACGCGTAGACAAAAATACTACGTTTATGTATACGAAAATACTCGTTTGGTTAAACAAATAAACTGGTTGCATCATTGTTATTCACACCCGCGGGTGCCGCCCCGGCTACTATTAAAAACAAGTTACCACTACAACCCGCTGCTAACGGGAGGAAAAACTTTGACGACCTTTTGAAAAGAGTTTAATAATACTATGTACAAGAATCAATATGTACAAGAGTTCGAAATGTGCAAGCCTTTATTACACTTAAAAAGCTTTCAAGTATACTGCATAGTATTCGAAATGTATTTTCAAATCCAATAAAATGTTAAAAATGACAAAGTGACTAATGTGAGTACATTGATTTATGAACCACAAAAAATAGAATAATGGAAAATACACAAAAAGCTGATGTCGTAAAAATAGATGTAGTAAAACCCATCAATAACTATAAAAAACTGAATACAAAAAATACTAGGTTATATTTCACTTTTCATGTATGTGAAACATCGAATGCCCGCATATACTCGTATGTAACGTCACGGTTGTTTCCCTCGAGCGTTTCAGGCTTAAAATTTTAAAACGATACCTGGTACCTACTACTACGTATATGAATGCTACCTACTTTTATTTCCGGACAGCGTAATTCGGTTTCAACAATAAGACAATAGTTAAAAATAACAATAGCTAGCAATGCCGTCTATGTACTCCGCCTTCGTACTCGTGTATGCGATATTCGATGAGATTACAAACATGAGTCAATGGGAGAAGTGAGTCGCAAACCTTCTTCATAACCCTATCGTCATCATGGCTGGAATCGAAACCGTGCTTAAAATGTCAACTGCGCCGATATTGACACTCAAACATTCACATCACGTAAGTTTTACTGTCCACCGGCGCTTCTGGGAATTGTAATTCAAATCAACCTAAGTGCTGGGGACCATGTAGTACCAAATAGAAAATTTCCGAACCTCCTGGGCCCCCTCGGTGAACGAGACCAGGGCACCGAACGAGATATTGCAATGAAATGCAACGCAATAATAAAAGACGAGTCCGAAAGTAATATATTTGATGGCGCCCGACGTGGGACTCACAACAACATGTCTACGGGCGCTAGCGTTGATGAAAATTTTAATTGGACACAACATTTTAGAATGTTCGCTTTAAAAATTCCGAAATGAAAATAAAGTTCCTTTTAATCCAAAGGAATATTTTTATTTTTTGATACGTGAAAAATGACTTTTCACTTGGTTTATTAATCACAACGTCAAAATCAAACACGATTCAGTGGTCCTTGAAATATAATTAGGTGTTAAGTAAACTTTCAAGTGACTGCCACCAAAGTGTCACCTTTCAAAATAAAGTATTATTACTACAGTAACTTGGCTTGTCATCTCTGACATTGAAATATTTCAAACGGGTCCTTCATTCATTCAAAACAAGTCGAGGCATAAAAAGCAATAACCATTTATTTTGGCGCCCAACGCGGGGCCCTGCGCAAATGAAACTGTATACAAATACACGTACATAGAGATAACGCGACGCCTCTGAATATGTTAACTCGTGTATTGAGTCTGCTCTGGGTGCCTACTTGAAATAATCACTCGCATAATGTCTGCTATTGCTGCGCCTGTATCATGTGTGATTATGTTGACATACTCACTTGCCAAATATTTTTTATTTTTCTTACTTTTTTTATGAATATCTCTAATCTCTTTTTTATGAACATAAAAAATGCAATCAATCAAAAATTTATATAAGAGTGCCCAAAACGTTTTAACCAACCCGTCACTACAATTTAATTGCCTTTTAAGCTTAACTCAAATATTCCGCTCTCTAAAAGCACGATTATAGCATTCGCCGCGAATTGTGGAAGAAAATTAAAGAGCTTTCTATTAAAATAATGAGAACATAAACTGACACGTTTACGTATCAAAATACTTTGTTTTAAGTGCGTTTGAAGACCATAATGAGCATTTAAACACGAGTTAAGGGACTCAATCCGTTTAGAAAATTAATTTAGCAAATTATGTAAGCATAATTAATACACCCACTTACGTGTGTGTGCCAATAAGATTAGAATACAGCGTATGTAATAAGTAGTTGTAGAACTGTAAGTAAATATTTAAAGCAGTAAACATTGAAGTAAAAACGGATAGGCTCCAAGAAAAGAAAAGTTCTTTCAGAACAGTCTGATAACGACCCAATATAAGCTTAAATCTGTACCAAATATTCTATAAGCTCGAGATTGGAACACTAGACTAGTAAATATATTGACGTACACAAAATGTTGATAAACACATGACGTAAAGTTAGATTATACTGCGGGCATAAAGCTCGTATGTACCAAGAAAGATAAATATGTGCTGAAATGATTTGCGTAAGCCTATGTCTGCTTAGGACGGGGAATACCACACAAATGGGATAGTACCGGCTACGCAGCAAATAACGGTCCTCCAAAAATAAATAAAATTATAAGCCTGAAGAGTTTCGCATTACATAATTTATTAATACGTTTATTTAAACTCGAGTCCAAAATCATTTTATAGTCCTAGTTATATGAGACGCTCATTATACTATTTCGTGTTACGAAATGGGAGACCTAGATTCGTGATCCGTGTATCAATATGCATAAATGTAAGTAGCTACTCAGTTTGATCGACGTTCGTCGCGTAACAATGACGTAGGTATACGTGTATCTAAATGAAGACTGGGTCATTTCGGAAAGTGTGCCACGTCTCTAATAAAACCAATCATGATTTACAGTGTTATCTGATTGATCTGGCGAAAGACCTGGTTGATGCGTACAAGAAGATAGAATATAGGCGAGTCAGATTTAAACAACTGTTTCGCTGACTATGTGATTCAAAAGAAAAGTTAATATACATCAGTTCCTAAAACTTGAGCCATACTTTCTGCACTCCCTTGTGGGATTTATTTGATAAAAAAATGTGACGTTCGTGTGATGTGTTCAAAGTTTAGCGACTCGTCTTTACTTACCGCTTAGAAACATTTACCGTGATCGACTTGGACGTATTTTTTTTTATTTGGAAAAACTTACCTTCGAAGAGTACATTTTATTTGTGTCATGTTAATGGGGTGAGATGCAAAGTACGATGTATAACATGACATATTGAGCACGCCTTTCACAATAACGATCATCGAACCAATTATTGATCATTGTCGATGTTCTACAAAAAGGCAACCATTTCATCGTCTAGCTAGCCTTTGTTGGTGCAGACAAGATTTGATAGTGCACCCCTCTCTCAGTGAACAATAAAGTCGAGGCTGCTCGGTCCTAACACCCTCGCCCATACATTTCCTACTGGTTGCGGACAAACATTTGCGTATAAATCTCAGGCGGGAGAATGCGACAGGCCAACGGTGAGCAATAAACGTGTCCCGGAGGACGTACACTTTGATCTGGGTACCGGGATTGTGTGACCGGTAGCAGCGAGTAGCCAGACAGTCCCGAATTATAGACATTTCACATTCAAATCTAT
The DNA here is from genome assembly GCA_951799385.1 of Hyppa rectilinea. Lineage (NCBI taxonomy): Eukaryota > Metazoa > Arthropoda > Insecta > Lepidoptera > Noctuidae > Hyppa > Hyppa rectilinea. Next base: position 950,746 of record OX637317.1, read on the forward strand.
TACACGTGCAAACATATATGTAGGTATAGAGATTCGGGAAAGAAACTTATCTGTTGCTGCAACAAAAGGATGGTACGAAAATTCGTGAAAATGCTTCGTCAACTGCTAAACAGCCCTAGTACTATCGCCTGGGCCATTTAATTCTATTATCACACGAAGAAAACATATGCGAACATCAGTTCAAAATGCGACACAGAATTTTAAAATGCTTTTACTGTTCGTGGAAGCTTAGTATAGAGTGAATGCATTTCGGTCGTAACTCATGTCCGACATGACGTGTGACGTAGCTATCTATGCTTCCACATCATTACACGTTTAGTACCTGTTAGTGACCTATAGACTCAGATTTACCTTAGTCATTTGAAGCGTGACTCAGTTCAGGAACAAATCCCTTATGACGACAGGTGTGTAAGCTCCGTTTACCAAAAGGACCAGAAATAAAGTATCGTGATCAAAATATAAATGATTGCCAGTTCATCTCCGTCTCCTTCGGGATCGCGGACGTGACTTAGATATGGGATACTTTTACATCTCAAAGAGGTACGTTCTCTCGTTGTATCTGTCTGTTCGTATATTCAGAGCGTACTTCAAATTTTATTAACGTATGTATTACCCGCGGTTCTCGTGTATAATAACAAATATAGCTGTTTTGCATTACAACAAAACAGTTATTATGTTATGGAAAACGCACAACATATGTTTGAAGAAATTATCTTTAGAGTTTACTTTTATTTAGAAAATAATGCGTAAAACTCACCAAATTCCTACGTTTTAAATGTTCTTACCCCACGCTAGGACTTCGCGGTCGATTCAGTGAAGTGTCAAAAGTGCCAACTATCACGTGTCTTAAAAACCACTCAACCGCGAGCACATGACACAAATCCAATGCTATCACACAGCAATGGTTTAAAGTCCTGTTTGATATCTGCTGGTGAAAGAGTCCGAGATGTAGACACTATGGTGAATTGTGTATGGAATTCATACACGAATTCGTACACTGGGTCCAGTATGGGGAGTCGCCCCATAGTACGTCCTCATCACATTTCAGTCCAGACTACTGAAGTATTAGTGGGTATTAAGGGTTATTCCACTCCCTGAGAGAATCCCCCTCAGAGGGCAAAAGTGAACCGTAAAGTAAAATTTTCCCAGAAATCTCGCTTTTCATTTTTAATTAATTCACTGTTCCCCCTATTTGTTATTTTGAATTGGGGAAAAGAACACCCGTGCTAGTGGATAGGGTCACCTTCGATTGAAAGTATCACATAAGCTTGCTTTTTTTTTTCTTAAGGCTGGGAAATCATCCAATGACTGCTCACGCTCTGGGTGGAGCGGAAGGGAGTGTCAGACTCTTACTGACTAAAACCCATCCATGTTCCTTCCGTAGCCCTTTATGTTCCGGGGTAGCGGTAACCCTTTCGGACAATCCCGCTTACCCGGCAGGCTTGGCCCTGATGGGCCCCTTCATATGCTGACATCTTCTTTGAGGCGCGCGTGGAACATATACGCGCCGTCCGGCACGGGTCTGGTGCTGATCGGACGGTGAGTCCGCAGGCCCGCGCCTACGGTGGCCGGGAGTCGTCACGTGGCTCCCGACACCCGGGGCGTCTCCTGCGGCGGCTGGGACGGGAGGACCTTTCTCTCTCCCATCCCGCCACCTTCGCGAGCACGACTTTTTCGCAGAAGGAGGTGAACATAAGCTTGCTAGGCCACCGTTTGAGTCCCATGTGACGTACTGTCGCACAACGGCACAATGACCGGCTTTTTTGACACGAAAAAGTCTACGTCGGGGACGCCCCACTTTGAAACATGGTCTTCCAGGCCTGGGGCCTAGAGCAACGGGCATCAATCCGGCTGGTCTGTTCCCAGATAAGCGGTTGGCTAAGCCGTTGTAACACCTCTATCCTCCAAGGGAGGTAGACGGCTGACAGTGTGATGTTCAACAAATCTGCTAGCTTCGTCATTTTACAAGTTAAGTTCAGGAGCGCTAGAGAATGTTACCCTCGCTCATCTTAAATGTGTAACAAAATGTCTGTTGTCGTATTGAATTTGAATATAATTATGCACTCTGATGACTGGATTTTTGGTTGCTTATTACTGCGTATATGACAAAAACTCTCTCAAGTTGAGTGCCAAGAGTAGCTCGATCATGAGGGCTTCTCACCCTTATTAAATAATCAAGGAATTATTATTTAATGAATGTTTAGAAGCTATATGACAGGTGACAGTTAACAGTTCACTTCACAAAGATGCCGCGGACTTTTGACATGGTGTAAGAGCATTTAAAAGCACACAGCGGAAGAATTTAGTGAGTTTTACGTATTATTTTCTAAACAAAGATAAAATCTACATAGATAGAAGCAGTATGCTGTGTGTTTCAAAAAAACAATATCTGCAATTTGCAATTGTAATGAATGCGCTATTGTAACGTGTGTGCGATTTATTAGTGCAGCGCGGCATTGCCCGTGCCTTACCGACTGACTACCGCCACTGAGTATCTACTTCCAGAAAGGTAACAAGTTCTGTACTAATCAAAAGCAACTGCAAGGCACGGTCATGAAAGATAGTCTAACTATTTAGAACTGTAACCATCACGGTACGCATCCACATAGGGATGTTTGTCACATAGGTGTGTGACACTGATACAAATCCTTTTGACACACCTGTTGAAAACCGAAAGGACCCCGCTTATATTAGTATCTCCAGCTTTTACACAGTCTCCTCATCGATTTGTGCACAGCGGTTGCAGCTTTTCCGCTATATATCTGTGTGACTTTAGCCTTCTGCGCTTGCCTGCAAGTGTCCCTGCGCCGACGTGCCACTGAGCCGTTATGTTGCCGCATTAGCTTCACATGGCGTTAGTCGGTGATATATCTGCACTATATTGTTCATTAGTAAGCCGTAGTTGCTGCCTACTAAACCCTGGACCTAGCTACGAACCATTGCGTGTCAAACCATTTAATCCGCTCCATATAATACAACAATTTCTCTACGAACAAGGCCTTACTAAAAACGTTACAAGAAATTGTTATAATTCTGGGAATCAGTGAAAAGCAAGCTTGTATCGTAAACTCAATTATAACTCCCGAGTCAATATTTGAACATGAAAGTAAGCAGGACCTCGTGTATAAATATTTATAAGTCAATTTGTAATCCTGAAATATTATCCATTTCCGTCGGTATTAGCACATTATTTCTCCGGCTGTGACTCGCAGCTCATAATTGGTACTTATCGTTTATTTCTACGACCTCGATTTAGCTTTTCGATTAGTCTAGCTCTAGGCTACCACAAAAACTCATACGGATACTACAGCCCACGTAAACTATTATATATTACGATACGACTGATTGTGAGGCGTCAGAAAATACGAGTAATTATTACAGAGCGTAGGAAGCTTCCTAGCTTCCTACGCTATGTTTCTGTACAGTATTGTTCTTACTATATAATATGTATATAATTATTTAGTAATCGCAACCTCTGCTACAACTGCTACCAGTCGATGTTATGCCGTCAGCCCGCGGAAGAGAGACCCCGGCCGCAACATTCTCAGCGCAATTAGTTATGCCAGCAATGTGTACCGAGTATTTCGTAAATAAGTGGCCCTTTTTCCCCGTTTTCTGCTAACTGCCTATGAATGTGGACTCCGCGGCGATGTGGTTCGACTAATTAGTGTGACCGCGGTTCGGTCCGCCCTTTGTGTTCGACACTGTTTTCTATACTGACGTGTACTGCCAATTATTTTTGTTTACATTTAGCAAGCGTTTTTCGGTAATTAGTGAAATACAGCAGATTAAAAGCCTGTGCGTGGAAATCGTTAAGAAATTATGGCACTCGATAGTAATACTTAACAAATCAAAATAAATCGGGAAGTATGTTTTGTCTCGAATTCTAGTTTACATACAGAATCCTTCCTTAATTTCTGATATTTGTATTTTTATGCATCTATCTGACTAACTGCCTCGTTGGTCTAGTGGTCGCATGCTCTACTGCTGAGCTTGAGGACCTGGGTTCGATATCCAGGTCGGGCAGTGTAATTGGGTTTATACATCTGGAATTTATCAGTAGCAGCTGACAGTCTGGACTAGTTGCCCGGATAATAGCAAAAGGCTGGCCCCCTATTACATGGGGCTTGAAAACTTTGCAAAATGTGTGTAAAGTGAGGCAGAGTTGCACCTATTAAGTATAGGTACACTTCTGCCTATCTTTCCGGGACTTAAAGGCGGGTTATGTATGCATCTTTATTATAACTACATAGTTGTAAAGATGAACAACACAACAGGACTACATAAACATTAGTGTGTTCTGCTTACCATAAGAGCCGTAGCAGAGCGACATCATCTGCCTAGCCTTTTCCCAACTATGTAGGGGTCGGCTTCCAGTCTTAACCGGATGCAGCTGAATACCAGTGTTTTACATGGAGTGATTACCTATCTGACCTCCACAACCCAGTAACTAAGCAATACGATACCCTTTGGTAAGACTGGCTGTCAGTTTTTTTTGGCTTCTGACTACCCGTTACGACTGGGACCAACGTCTTAACGTGCTCTCCAAGACACGGAGGAGTGTCGGTATGTAAAGATGGTCACCCATTCGCGGCCACCCCCGCAAGCGTAGCTTAACCTGATGGATCGACCTGTGCTGCTGTTAGTACTTAGCCACGAGCAGACCGATATAACAATCGATAAAGCACATTTCCAGCGATTCATCAAATATATGTTCACTGAAGGCTTTAATGAGCACGTTTTAATTAATCGTTTGTTCTATGTCGGCAATCGATTGTGAACACGCAGCCCAACACAGAAATCGAGTTACGAATGCAATCATGCAAGCAATTAACGAGCGATTAACTAGTTTAGGTTCGTTTGTTTTTGGTTTTTGGCTGTGAAAATATTCGCTGACGGTACACTTTCAGATACAGATTGTAACACATCGTCTATTCCCAATTTAGAACGTCCTATCTCTAAATGGGATAGGACGCAGAGTATGCAACCTTTTACTTAGAAAGGCCCACATTTACTACCCAGTAAATGACGACACCAACTTATTCCTAGAACAAGCCTATCAAATTAAAGTACAAGGGCCATATCTGCGCAATTCATAGATCCCTTCAGCATATTTCCAAATAATAAGTACATAACATGCAAACTATTATATCTGAAGTCACGTCTTGCCCGAAATAGTATGGATTGAAGCCTGCGTGATCATGCTGACAGTAATCGTGACGCAGTTGTATTTTATGATACCAAAAAAATTTCCGAAAATAGACACGACTTTTATGAAGTCGTAAAAATAATAATCTGTCGGGTTGCTATGTCAGTTTCATAAAAAAATAATGGTCGGGATGCTTAAAAGTGTAATATCTGGGGTCCAGTAATGTTTGCTATTTAACTAGTTTCGCTAACAAATTATCATTTACACTACGCTACTAGACTGCAGCAAGCATCAGTCTGCGAGGAACCCATAAGTACGAAGGTTATCGGAGACAGTGTATGGCGTACCTAACGCGGCTGCCTCACACGTGGTTTATTGTGCCTGTACATACTGTTTACTGCCACAGTAAATCTAATGTACAGGCATAAATAATGATACTTTATGAAACTTTGTTTATTGCATCAAATAAACCTTTATTCCCGTCATAAAACCTATATTTGCTAATCCTCGGTCAACACTCGTTAATTCTCTCTATCGCACTGTCCACAGCGGCCATTTTTCCTCCCATTTGCATAACGGTTAACCTGACAATGATCGTGGTGACAGCCTCGCATAAATACGAATACATTATTAGGCACGCATCGTCCGGATCGTCCGGACGGTTCGGACGTCGGACACGGATCCCGGACGCCGGACAAAGGCGCCCTCTTAATTTGCATTTTAATTTGCTAGCACGTCGTTAATATACAGATGTGTCGTTTATTGCTGTGAACTTATTAATTGCGTGGTTAGTGTGGATCAGATTAGGCTGATGTCCTGTCGTGTGGGCCAGCATCAACACGAGTTCCTACAACTTGGGCCTAGACCCGCGCGACTGCTCTCGGGAACTTAGTCTGATGCACTTAGCGTTGACCTACTTAAAATCTCACTCACTTGCATTGTGAGCTGTAACTGAACTTAACTCGTATGCGGCTGGCGTTAACTACAGAACACTACGCGCTACTGTTCACAAGCACTTATAAGCATAACTCTAAAATCAAGACTAACCTATAAAAAATCACTTGCGCTTTTCAACCCCAATGCCAAACACATTGAGACCGACTCTCACTTAACAAGATTCGGTTGTACTGTACATGGACTACAGATCTTACCCAGACTAAAGCACAACCGCATCAGCTCCATTTAACACCGGCTTCCAATCCACCACAAATACGTCTCTAGCCCATATTTAACCCGGATATGCATCTGTACCGCAAGCTCGAAGGCTCTCGAGCGCTGCTTGCATCACAGTTGAATTCCTCCGCCGGCAACCTCCGCCGCGTCGCCGGCGCCGGGAATTTGCGCCCAAATGTAATGGCGCTTCACACATGATTGCACGTTTATATTGAGTGGTTTCATAACCAGGTGCATTTATTGAAGGGCTATTCGACAATAGGGATTTATGACAGGGTCAAAAAAAAGAAATTATTAAGTCCGTCAGTCAGATAATAAAATAATATTAGACACGAATTTCTTGCATTATCATATTAATATAAAATGAATTAGATATTACGCATTAAAGTTGGGCAGTAGGGGCGCACTACGTCACAATTCAGTATAAAATCTACAAAGGAGTGACGTCATTTTAACACAATGTGTTGAGAAAATGACGTGTCCAATTTTAATAATTTAGCTCATCATCTCATCGCGCTCATAGCGTCATCATCCCTATTTGGAGGTATACGAAAATATATACGATGATTAATAAAAATGAAAATTCTTCGAAAGGCACTTTTATTTCAGCTATTATATTCAGTACGCAACCGCTGCATTAAACAGTCTTCAGTGCCACTCAACTTAAATAAAATGCCCCGAAAGCTGTCACTTAAACAGTCGTATTCGATCGCGCATTCAACTCTTTAGCGCCGTCCCATTTATCCGGCAATATTTTGCTCCGAATAACCTTCACTCACCGGTACGGAGACTTGGCCACATATGAATTTATCGAAAATTCGTATTTGAATATATTTTTGACACTGAATAAATTATGGGTACACTCTACTTATAAGTGTTTCTTATGCTTTTAGAAAAACAAAATATTTTGACAGTCAATTTAAAAACTGACAGGAGCGGAAGGACCGGATTGCCACAAGAAAAGATAGGCTTATGCCCAGCAGTGGGTGAAGTCGGGCTGTGGCCTACAAAAGGACAAAAATACCGAATTTCTTAACTGCATCTTCGTTCTAACATCGGGTTTTATTCTCCTCTAACTAATAACTACTATCATACGATCTGACATGCTTTGAATTATATTTTTAGTATCAACTTGCAGCAAGCTTAGCACGAGGACCGTAGCGTTTTGTAGACGGAAGAATAGACAAAAATTACGTTTCCGGAAGACTGCCTTTAGCATGGCAATTACTAAAACAAAATGTGTCTTCACTACCCTAAACAGTTGTCTACAACATCGTGTACACACACTACGCGTTACACTATAATTTGTGCATAGCGACGGAAACTCCATATGAAACGACCATTGAAGAAGCTTTTGTTAAGTACTAACGCGATAAGCGCTTGGCCGTGATTCCGTGCCGCAGAGGGTATTAGGTTTCGACCCAGTGTTCATTTGTGTTTCAAAACGCAATTGTAGCGTTTGGCGGCCAACAAATGTATGGAAACTCGGTTTGTATCGAACATGTAACCTTGGAGCTATATTTGGTTCAAAATATCGGGCGTGGAATACGTGGGCAGGCCGCATAGGTACCGAATGCGCGCATACTACGGGCTTATGTAACTGGATTGAAGATTATAAGCCTGGGACAGTTATGTGAGCTGCTCGTTAATTTTTAACGCGAAAAGGGTTTATACGGCTTTCAATTAAGGGAAAACTGCAATGTTTTTATGTCGTCGTAATCTGTCTGTTCTGTTCTGTTCTTTTGATTTCTTATTAGTAATCAACTTGTTAGAAACCATTTCCTTTCAATGTTTGTAAGGACGTATTTTTATTATTATAAGTGTGTTAACTTGTTTACAGTTTAACAGCAATATGTCACGCTTCGAACTCGGGCTAATACACGCACGCTCCCCGAAACTTACACATATCCATAATGTGAACTCATCAATACTGGAATATCCTCAGTGGCGGACCTTGGCCGGGGCTGGCGCGCTGCCAAAGGTCGTCCTTGCCTACTTTCACCGCTATCGATTTTGGAAGATGCCCCACATCGGAGCTTATTGCCCCGGCTAACGCAAGTGCAAGTTCACTTGTTATTGGGGGACGCAGCCAGCGCCGTCAGCTGCTGTCGCTGTTGCTTTTATGGCTATACTTGGTTTGGAGTATGCCATTTCTATACCGGATCGATTTATAAGAACATTTTCAGATGGTTGAAGTAGGTTCGGTTGTTCTACTCGGGACCTATTATTAATACTAGTATTTCCTAACTTCTTTTATGTACCTACTGCCAAACCGGGTACTTCACTGACATATTTAATAATCATTTGCAATTTTGTGGTGTTATATATTTTTCAGTATATTCCAGAGCTATGCGTTTCATTTCAAGGATTTTTACAATTTCATTTTTGTTAAAACACTAGCCTCAGTACCCCGGGGGCGCGTAAATCACTTGAACTTGAACTTCTACTTCCTACGTGAGTTAGAAAATCCTGCAGAATAGATAGATAACCCACATTTTTATACACGCCAGCATTTTCAGTATTATTCAATCGTTAGACACTGCTCGGCTCTGAATTTAAATTCCGCTCAAGTTTCTCCTGCAAGGTTGTCGAGTGATTGAACTAAGTTTTATTCTAAAAATATCAGGTTTCAGGGCCTGTTTGCCGAAAGTACTTTCATGAACAAAGATTACAAGACCTTCACTACGAAAATAAAATGAGAGAAAAACTACCTTGGAGAACTAAAATGTTTCATTTTAACTGGATTGTGAAGCGGAGCAATTTGCATAGCTAATATTACTAAACAAAAGTAGCAAGTAAAGAGCGAAGGATTGCGTAGAATCACGCTGGCACAGCGAGGCGTTAGCCGCCGCGGACGGTCTGTGTCACGATGCCACCGAGGGCCGAGGGACAGGAGATCATTCTAGAAATTTGCATTTTAATCACTGTGCCGCCACCCCCGCTAACGGACAGAGGAAAAAAATTAATTTAAATACACATTTTGCATAATTTACATGTGACGTGATCACACGATGAACAGCTCTAGCTAGATCAGACTGAATGAATCGTTCACGATCATCTTCGTTCTTCAAGTTCTTTGGAATGAATCTATTGTTAACGCCAGGAGCGGCGAAAATTTCAACCGAACAACTTTGTCACTGAATACCTTCCATTTAATAAGAATTCGGTAAAGTGAGTCGCCTCAAAGCGGGCACATACTTATTTTAGATTTATACACACCACTTTGTGAAAATGCAAGAGTAATAAAACGGAGGTGGTTTAATTTATTACGTGTCACCATGTACACTAAGTTTATGAATATTGTGATTTGCTGAGCCTTTGCTTTCATAAAGAAACAAAAAAAATATTTTAAGAGTTTTCTTTTTATAAAGAAAATCCAAAGGCATATAAAAAGAAGGGTATTACTGTGCTTTACTCGTATTTCCTAACAATGTCAACCGAAATTTTCGTACAAAATCTGTGTCGGAGTGAAACACTCGTGTAATTACATGGCCCTCTCAATATGACGTAATTCCCTCTAAGACCTCCGCAGCTCCGCTCTGACGCTCCACTAACCTCTAGAGAATGTGTTTTCACGCAACTGTATCAAATTTTTAATTCCTCACGTCAAGTTTAAGAGGATGAAGGAGCTTTTCTTTAAAATATTTGAGAATGATCGTGACCTTATTGGTTAAGTGAAAGATGAAATTACTATACCTAATGGTAACCAAAATTTCTCACTACAAATCAGGAACCTCAAAACATACAAAAAATGGTGGTTAATAACAGCAAAGTTACATAATAGTTGTGTCACAGTTAGGCGAACCCACCTGGAAACTTTAGCGGGGATCGTGAAGTTTGGACTTAGAAGGCATGGACAGATCATCGATCAATGACGTCGTGGTGAGGAAATACTTTTAGAGAAACGTTTCTTTCCAATTGCTTTTATGACCGGTGTCATAACATATTACCTGTTTGTAGCTGAAAATATGGTCGCCCATAAATCGATATACGTCACGGTCAATTCTCAAACTGCAACTGTTAGTTTGAAACTGATTTTTCTTGACATACAGACAGATATTAATTATTCAACATTTTTTTTTGAGTGTGGGAAATCAGCAAATGACTAGGCCTTGATGACCCCTTCCGCCCTAGGTGGAGCGGAAAGGGTGTAAGACTTTTACTGACTAAAACCCATCCATGTTCCTTCCTTAGCCCTTTATGTTCCGGGGTAGCGGTAACCCTTTGGGACAATCCCGCTTACCCGGCAGGCTTCGGCCCTCATGGGCCCCTTCCTTATTGCAGACATCTCTTTGAGGCGCGTGTGGAACACGTACGCGCCGTCCAGCACGGGGTTTATTCTACATTGCAATGCTCTTTAAGATCAATCCAATAAGTATTTTATTGGATTTATCTTAAGAAGCACAGCTATTTCAACAGATCTTGATATCCCTTGCCTAATCTGACGAGAACACATAAAGCATTCGTCATCCTAATTTCTACAATGACTACAGGCCGTACATATCACGAGATCGGACCCGAATGTATCGGATAGCTAGTAAACCTAGAACACTAGGTATCTGTGTCACGACAGCCTCCGGGCATATCTGGTAGCATCTCGCATCTCGCCTGATATTCCCGAATTGGGTCACTGTTCTAATGCAGGCCACACACGTTACGATATATTTGCGCAAAATTGAACTTCCAAGTATGCATCAACCCGCCTGACGCAGGTCCTCACCGGACATGGATGTTTCGGGAGGTTCCTGCACATCATCAGGCGGGAGGAAACGCCCGGGTGTCACCACTGCGAGGATCGCCCAGAGGACACGGTAGAGCACACGGTGCAAACCTGCCCCGCTTGGGCGGAGCACCGCCGTGTCTTCGTAGAGGCGATCGGCGGCGGCGACCTCTCGCGCCCGGCTCTGGTGCAAGCCATGGTCCGGGGCGAGAGGGAGTGGGAGGCAGTCACCTCCTTCTGCGAAAAAGTTATGCTCGCGAAGGAGGTGGCGGGATGGGACAGAGAAAGGTCCTCCCGTCCCAGCCGCCGCAGGAGGCGCCCCGGGCGTCGGGAGCCACGTGGCGACTCCCGGCCACCGTAGGCGCGGGCCTGCGGACGGTGAGTAATGGGTGACTCACCGTCCGATCAGCACCAGACCCGTGCCGTACGGCGCGTATATGTTCCACGCGCGCCTCAAAGAGATGTCAGCATATGAAGGGGCCCCCTCAGGGCCAAGCCTGCCGGGTAAGCGGGATTGTCCGAAAGGGTTACCGCTACCCCGGAACATAAAGGGCTACGGAAGGAACATGGATGGGTTTTAGTCAGTAAGAGTCTGACACTCCCTTCCGCTCCACCCAGAGCGGGAGCAGTCATTGGATGATTTCCCAGCCTTAAAAAAAAAAAAAGTATGCATCAACGAATACGGGATGAATTAGCACAAACTTTTGAGCCGATCATGTCACGCAGACTTGTATGATGCGCTGATGTTGTTATTTAATAATTTAAATAACAACATCAGCCTTGCTGACTGAATGCGCTGATGTTGTTATTTAATAATTTAAATAACAACATCAGCGCAGGTTTAAAAGGTATCACTACAAAGTCACTAAAATGTGTTGCAAACCTAATTCTTGACGAACTCACTTGTTGCATAAACAAATGTATGAAATCAGGAACTTTTCCAAATAGTCTTAAGGTTGCAAAAGTTACGCCAATTTACAAATCTGGAGTTAAATCAGAGCCGGGCAACTATCGGCCCATATCAGTGCTCCCCGTACTATCTAAAATTTTTGAGAGAGTCTTATATAATCGTCTCGAAACGTACCTAATATCTTTTAACTTCATATATGAAAAACAATATGGTTTTAGACCGAAATCAAATACACTCTCAGCTACAGTAGACCTGGTGACAACTATAAAGCTTAATATAGATAAAAAGAAAGTGGCTATGGGTGTCTTTATTGACCTAAAAAAGGCATTCGACACAGTCAGTCATGAATTGTTGCCAAGGAAACTAATGGAAATCGGGATACAAGGACCGGCCCTTGAAATTTTTAGATCTTACCTGTCAAACCGATATCAAGTAGTCAAAATTGGTGACACTCACAGTGATCCCAAAATTATTACATACGGTGTACCCCAAGGCTCAATTTTGGCTCCCCTGTTATTTCTACTGTACATAAATAGTGTCCACAAAATTGGTCTGAAAGCTGACCTAACATTATACGCAGATGACACATGTTTGTTCTACTTCGGCCACTCCATCGATACTATTGTTAAGCAAGCACAGAACGATTTGGACTTACTCAACTTGTTTTGGTTTCAACAAAATCTTCTCACCATTAATACAGCTAAAACAAATTACATGATATTCACAGCGAAAAATAAAAAAATCGGCAATTTTACTCCATTAAAAATAAATGGTCAAACGATAAACAAAGTAGATCAAGAAAAATATTTAGGACTAATTTTGGATAGCAAACTGACATGGCTTCCACATATTCGAAAAATAAAATCAAAAATACAATCACTCACGGGTACCCTACGAGGTATCGTTCGTTGCTTACCACGCCAAGTTCGCTATTTAATCTACTTCTCCCTTGTTAAGCCGCATATTGACTACCTAGTGGAAATATAGGGTACCGCTGCCAAATCACATACGAACCTACTACAAACTGCTCAAAATAAATTGCTAAAAACCTTATTTAACTATGACTATCTAACTCCAACAGAAACTCTTTACAAAAAAATTAAAGTAATGAATTACCAGAAACATACATATATAACACATGCATACTGATTCGAAAAATACTAAACAAAAATATACACACAAATTTAACCTTCACAAAAAACATAAAAAAACACAAAATGAAAATGAGACGTGAACATGACTTTTTACAATTACACCCAGCCCGCACAAACTATGGAAGAAAAACTATCGTGAACGAAGGATCTAAAATATTTAATAAATTACCGAGAGACCTTAAGGAATCTAAATCCAAAACCACTTTTAAAAAGCTACTTAAACAATTTATATTAAAAAATTCGCATTCCCTACAGTAGTGTCGAGCCACATCCAGTTACCGTTTATCTATGTTACACGGATACTTGTTTACATTAATTATTGAACGAACATTAGTCCACAATGATTTGTAATCTACCCTCAAAACATTTATATGATCGACATCTAATTTTTTGTAATACCCCAACTTTTTGTTCTTTTTAAAGTATTTAGTTTTAATATTCTCATGTAAGTGAATAGTGTAATTCTTATGAGAATAAATGATCATAAACCTCAAATAGTATAGTTTGTGAGTACCATTTGCTTTATGTAACAACATTTTCATATTTTTACAAACTGATTACGAAATTATTAATTCAGGTCAGGTTGTACCAAAGAATTCCAAGTCTTATTTTCAATCTTACAACAACAAAACTTGGTAGGTATTCTGTTCTTTATATAGTTTTATTTTTAAGATCCTCTTCCCTCTAGAATTTCAAAACTCCAGAGTACAAAGCTTTCAAGAGCAAAATGTATTAAGGATTTCCTCGGAACAACATTTTATTAAAATTTACGAAGGTGCTATTTTACATTCTCTTTTTGTTGACTAAAATAAAACTCATCTAATACGTAGAGTTTCCGCCTACTCAGGTGTCATATTGACACCTGACCTTCGACCTTCGCTCATGTATTTTCCAGTTGCCCGCTGAATTATGAACACATCGTTAGCATACGGGCAGCTCGTCATTCAGTCTCGCGTTAATTAACGGACACCTCGTCCCGGCCGGGATTGGAACCGACGACCCGTTGCGTAGATTGCCTATTAACGCTTCTACGTCGGGATTGTGAAACACGTGGAGAGAGTAATCGTGGACTATTTTCATTGAACTTCCGAGTCTAATCATGCTTATTATATAATCTGTGTATATCATACCTATTATCTGTAGAATCTTGTTATTCTTAGGAATTGATTGTAATAAATAGCACATATCCACGAGACGAACAAGACCCTTTGAACACTAGCTACTTCACAATTGAACTTATTATTTACTGCAAGATGAAAATAGACTTGATTTGAAACACAAGACGGGTACACAAAGCTATAATCAAGTACAAAAAAACTTGGGTAATATTCTTGAATTTCCAAACAACAACATTTATATAAACGAAACAATGTTGATCTATTCATAAACTCAAATAGCCCTGTCCAACGGCGTCCGGTTTTCGACCAGCCGGGATTGAAACCGGCGACCCGTTACCCCGATGCCCTATTAACGTCGCCTTGGCAACTGATTTGTAACGGCCGTTTAATGGTGTGCAATCGGCCGGTTGTTCTGCTGGTAACATTATTACCACTTGGTGATAGAAATGGTTTTTGGTCTGGTGGTCCGAGATTGTCTGAGAATTGAGTAATATGTAATGAGGCGCTTAGACCGAAGTTTGCGTTATTCAAATGATAAAGTAACAGTGTACTCATTATTGAAGTGTACTCATAATAAATAAATAAATACTGGATACTAAGGATGAAGTTCACCAATGAAACTAAGCGCGATCTGCTCATAAACCCTGTTCAAGTGCTGTCGGTGTCATTATTTTCTTGCCTGTCAGTGTTCCGCAAAAAATAACGACACTTAAACGCGGTTTAGATATGCTGATCGCGTTCAGTTAATAATAACGAGTGTAATCACCACCTCATGTTTTCAGTTATTTCAAACGTTTAAATACCGCTAGCTAATACGTTTTCAAAGTGGTCCCCATGACCACTTTGAAAACGTATTCATAGTTTCGAAACGTGACATCACATCCTTATTTCAGTATTTAATCAACGTTTAATTTTCCAAAACTCGTAATGTGTGTGGTCAAAACTAATATCTGGCGGTTACATCCAGGCAGGTCGGCACTTTGTGAGTTATTCCTTAATTGCCATAGTTTAGACCTCCATCCGTCAGTCACAGGCCATTTGTGTTAAATCTTCAGTGAGAAGCTTTGATGTGTAACGTGGGCTGTAAGCCCGGGTCGCTCTATGTACTTACTAAAAACTGTTGGTTGTGAACAAACGTTTTCGGTTATATTCTGTCTGAGATTAAGCCGACGCTCGACTGTGATTATTTAAGCTTAATGCTTTATTTTAAAGGTGAGGTTACGTAGTGTGACGGGATGTGTGGTTTAAGTTCTAAGGTTCAAACGTAGATAGTAGTCACACATGCTGGGTTGACAACATACAATTTTTTTTAAGGTGATCAATTATTAATTTTAAATTGTACCTCCACTAAAATGTCTACAACTAACTAACAGCGTTACAGTAATTACACTGCAAGATTTTTATTTAAGTATTTAGAAACAACGATAACTTACGATCACTGAAGTCTTATCGTGCGGATTAGCTGTCCAAGCAAAGGCATTTTTAAGGGGTCTCCCTTGTTTTACCGAAAAGAAATTGCCAAATTATCACTTCCCAAACAAATTTTCGCATAATTTCATTTGCCAAATTATTAGTTACCAAAAAATCTCTTTACAAATAATTGTTACGAAAACCTATGTTTGGCAAGTGAACGTTTGAACAATAACTTGTTCACCAACTAGTACTTTTACCATTTTTTATCTAGTCAAATATTTCAGTTGGTATAACATACTTTACGCAAAATTAAATAAGCCAAATATTTGGTGTCGTCAATTTTAAACTTATTAAGATCTAACGTTGAAGACGTTTTATTACAAGGGTGCTTTTTCCACTTGGGACAAATTCTAAACAGGTAATAATAATGTTATTAGAATTATATTATTTCTCTCGATAGCCTCCTACAAATAATCTCTTTTTTCCATATTTTTTTCTATATAATCTATTCGTTTCTGGCACTCGCCGGCCGCTGCCGCGGCACCGCTCGCTTCGCTCGCTCGGCTCGTGCGTAGGTGGTCACAGTTTTAACCTAACCTAACCATTTTTTTTAAATTTATAACCTACTGTAACATAGTTCCATAGATAACCTAATGTCTAGTAACCATAAATTTGACTTGTTTCAGACAAATTCAAGCACATAAGCTTACAAAGAAATACGCAAATGACATCAAATTTAACAAACAAGTAAAATGTTTATTTTTGCCTTTATATTTTTTGCCATAACAAATCATTTGACTAAACGTTTATTGTCTAAATATTGTTTGCTGTAATAAATCATTTGATTAAAGATCAAAAGCCTTAATGACATTATCCTTGGTAATAATCTGCCAAGTAAACATTTGACCAAATGAAAATGTGCGTACTAAAATTATTCCAAATATTACATTGGTATAAAAAAAGGTTGCTAAAATTTGTTTGGGTAATGAAAATTTGGCAAAATCTTTTCGGCAAAACGGCAGGATCCCATTTTTAAGATAATCTGGTAATGTAATGAAAAACATATTTTTACTATTGAAAAGATGAAGATAAACTAAGATATAAACGAAGTTGAGATAAAAGGAGCCGCCGGAAAACGTACACAACAAATTTTCTGAAATGGCGCAGTTTCAAAATAAGTGACTATTATGAAATAATGATTTTTAGGTTTATTCTACACTTCTGCTGAATTGTGAATTTGAATGAGGCCTAGACTTGAGATTACTTTGCATTCTGTGTAGTAACTGTAATAAGTACAATAAAGGAAATTAAATGCTAAAATAAACTAAAACGTTGTTTCTAGTAATAACTAGGTCAGCCATACAAAATTACAGCTTTTAGTTTTCCACAAAAATTGTATAAATACGAATATGACTTTGGGACATTATCAAAGCTAAAGAATAACTGTGAAATAAAAAACAGCACCTGGCACAGGTACTGAAGTACTACTTACTACTACATAGGTACTTTTCATAAAGAAAAATATAAAATATTTGACGTGGACGACACTACACCCCGCCCCTATAGCAGTTATTCTAATAAATGTTCTTTCTTCAAATGATTTTCATGTAAAATTACTTCAAATGGCACTCGGGTTTTTTAGAAACCCTACCAGCAGTAAACTGAAATTGTGTTACGTAAGTTTCCGAAAAATTCCAGCCCTCATAACATGAAAAGCCATACAACTTTTATACAACCAAAGACCAAAATTCGCCGTCATAAAATAAACTTCTCCGTGAAACCGTAACAAAATAGAAAAAATAAACAGTACCAGAGCTAACAGGGTATACATGAATCTATTTGTGTAAGAGCAGAACAATGGCGACGCGGGCCGGCGACGTAACGACTACGCAACGGGCACGCTCGAGTGTCGAACAAACAGGTACCATTGTGAGCTAAGGAAAAAGTGAAATGAGTAGCAGCTACAATACTCCGGCTTAATATGACACACCGAGCTTTAGAAAGAGCCTGTCACAAAAATATGAGTGAAGGAGACGACGCTCTACAGAACCAAACTGCCATGATGCGCCATATGTACGGCCGGGAGCCGTTGGATGATTGACCGTGAAACTAACCAAATCCCAAAGAAAGGTTCACAAAAATACACGTTTTTGTCGCCATGTGAGTTTGTAAGCATTTACATTGTGCCTCCTAACGGGTAAAAATAATTTGTGATCGTAAAAAAAAAAAATCGTCCGTGTTGAAAACTGATTAGTGATCGCTATGTTGTTTTTTTCGATTCCAATAATCTTCAATGAACGGGATGGTTCATACACCACGCACTGTGTAGCAACCCCAGCCAGTTCAAAGTATTCTGTGTTGTTTGTTTGAAATGGTAATCAAAAAAGTTTTGAATAGCCTTTTGTCTGACACTTCAATACATACTAACAATACAAAATATAGTTAGACGATTGTGATTTGAACATAAACTTGTCTAAATCGGCTATCGGATGGCTTCCAGAATGAACCAACAAATAATGATCTCGACGGAACTGGGTTAATTACTCGCAAGCAAATACCTACTTAGCACTAGGAGACAATCTTAACAACAAATCTTTACTTGCTTAAGCTTCTAAGCTAATACTTGTATCCTTGTTTTGATTACGAAGCCACGTTATATTTTGGCTGTGTTACAAGCTCTAATGGCATTAAAGTTTAATTTTGAAAGAAAAGTGGCGATAGTAATAATAGGGCGTAATATCACACGGCACTTTAATTGAATCTGAATTATTTCGACATTCACAATAGTCCAGATTGTTCAATTACAGAAAACGCAATCCCAGAACAAAATGAACCAATAAATCTGGCTAATAATTTGCCTATTAATCAGACATAATTGGCTGCCGGCTGCCAGCCTAGGTAACAGAACAGACACAGCACAGTCTGTATAGAGACACAATTAATCTACGTTTCAGTCGGTCACCCCGCAGCCGGCTTGTTGGGAGCGCCCCTATCAAGAGCAATTCAATGCAGATACGAGGCGCACTTGCACGTATTCATTTGTAACGCATATCTCAATCTATTTGTTTCAGATCCCCTGGATAGCATCAGTGTATTTCGCCATCACGTAGTATAAAACTTCAATAAAAGTAAGATTAAGACAAAGTTTTAAGTGTAAACGTTATCAAGTCATTAGTAAACAGTTCGTTAAAAGTTCTTTAAGAACTTGCTTATATTTACATTTTATAATACTCCGAGCTAAAACTATCATCTTTATCTCATGCTTCAGTACGTTAAAAACTTCTATGAACTTGAAACCTTGTATAGCATCTTTTTGTGAAACTTTGCTAACATTATTTGATCAGGATAATGTGAAAATCAGCAAGACAGGCACTTCAAAAGATTTAGAAGCACTTGAACTTCAAACAGCTGTACTGGACCCGTATAAGATTTGATTAAACAAAGTCTGCAGCGTTGATTAAACAAAGTTCAGTGCCCAAGAAACCCAATATTTCGAGACCTATTTCATCTGAAATAATAACATAAAACAGTATCCGAGTTCAAAGGCAACTTGCTCGTAAGAAACAATGCTCCGTCAAGTTTTCACGCTCGTTCGCCTGTTCCGTTACGTATAATTTGTTGTTCCGAAGAGCGCCGAGAGCGCCCGACACTTGCCGAATGTTTCATGGTAACTTAGCATTGCAATCTCTCTTTGTTCCGGATTTTGAGAGGGTTCTTCATTGTTGAAAATTAGTCAACATTCCTCTCCCATTTGGACACAATTGCCAATTACCTTTTTTGAGATGAAAATCTTTTTTGTTGCGGTTTGATGGATTGTTTTCGAGAGTTTCGACACTTTTTGCGGGTGAATGGAGTTGAAACAGTTCAGTTCATTCAAATTAAATTATAATTGAGATCAGAAGCAGTTTGAAAGTCTTTTAAATTTAGAGAAATGTTCTGTTTACCTACACAAATGTACACTAAAACCAAGTTGCAATATTAGTCATCATTACCTTCCATTACATAACCCAATAGTTGACATCCTATATCAGCTCAATATAGACAGCGCTCCAGTTTAATGTTCCATCGACACAGAAAGCTCCAGCGCACCCCGGGGGCTCGCGCCGGTACTGATGCAAATAAACTATTGTAATCGTACTGCCAATGTTAATGAATGATGAATAGTAATGTAGTGCAGCTCTTACCTCTGTTCCCTACAAATGTGATTGAATTTAAATATAAAGCTGCTTGTGTAAATAAAAGAGTATCAATTCACGATGCTCTAGCTCTTAACGGTTATATTTATACGTAAGTTTTAGTGCCTAGATTTCCACTACGGGGTGAATCCTCACCACTTGTGTTGATTTTAAATATTCAACGGATAATTCGTTCCAAACAAGAAACTTAATTTTAATTTGCCTTTAATAATAAGCCAAGTTACGACATAAATAACCATGACATGACATATGCAGCATATTCGCTTATAGCTGCGAATGCATCGAAAAACATAATGGCGTCGTTAGGATAAGCCTCAAAAAGTGGTACCTACGTGTGATGATAACATTGGGGCTGATATCAGTGGATTTACGAAAGGGATGTAAAACTTCTTTTACATGTTTTCACTTAGGTACTCTACTTTTTTTTTATTTTTAATATGTGCTACAATTGTCTCTTTTATTTTATATTTTTAGTTACTGTAACTGATTTAACACAATCATTGTACTTAAATCAATAAATTTACGCTTTAAATTTTCACTCGAATAAATGATGACAGAACGATATTTTATGGTTTTTATGAATGCATTTACTGAATTGCAGTAGAATACAAAATGTAAGAAGAGAAATAACATATCTCTTTAGGTCACTATACGTGAAACATTATAAAACTGGCAAAAATGTCCACAATAACACAATCCTTTTCTCTAACAACAACAACTATCAGCAATTTGTTACAGAAATAACAGAAATGATGCCCCTAGGACACCACTGCTCATTGTAGATATCCATTAGGACATTAATTTACAGGTTGGTAATTATGTTAAGGTAATGGATTACAGTGTGTGTCTATTGTATCCGTATTATTGTCGTTTCATGAATTTGCCATCAAGGTCATGACATATTACTTTTGTACAGGTGGCAGAATACAGACAATATTACTATGTGAACTTATGTGTTCGTTTCCTACCTCAAAAACAGATCGCAGTTAGTTAGGATGGATAATAATTATGAAAGTGGCGCTTTACCCATAACCTGTGGCGTTCCCCAGGGATCAATTCTTGGTCCCCTGCTCTTTTTAATCTACATAAATAATATTCAGGAGATCAAATTACATGGCCATCTTACTCTATACGCAGATGACACTTGTTTATTTTATTTCGGATCTTCCATCCATGATCTAGTTTCACAGGCTCAAGAGGATTTAAACACCCTTTTTTCATGGTTTCAATATAATTTGCTAACTATAAATACTTCAAAAACATGCTATATCTTGTTTAAAGCAAAAAATAAAACAATACCTCCACATAACCCATTACTCATCAATAATGTACCCTTGCAGCAAAAATCGTGCGAAAGATATCTTGGACTAAGAATGGACAGTTTTCTATCGTGGTCCACCCATATAGATCATATACAAACAAAGCTAACGTCACAACTTGGATCACTACGAAACATAGTACGATGTATTCCACATAGACTGCGTCACACCATCTATAACACCTTAGTGAAACCACATCTACTATATCTCATTGAAATCTGGGGCAGTGCGGCCAAGACGAAGCTAGCTAGCCTTCAAGTCGCACAAAATAAAATAATAAAAATGATTTTTAACTACCCATTTTTAACATCAACAAGCAAAATCTATCAGGAAACGAAAATAATGAACATTAGGCAGCTATTTATTTACAACACATGTATTTTAATTCGAAAGGTACTCAACAAAAGTATACAAACTAACTTGTCGTTCACTCAAGTCAAACAAATAACCCAACGTAGCAGTCGCCGAGCTAGTTTTTTCATTTTACCGAGGATGAGGACTAAGTTTGGCAAAAAAATGTTAACGTTTGAGGGAGCACAATTTTATAATAAAATACCCTCATATATAAAAAAGTTAAATTCATTCAATGCATTCAAAGCTCAATTAGCCACGTATTTAATAACAAATCACACCTTTGCTACAAGCTGAATGCATTGGATGAGTTTGATCATTTCTACCTACCTACTGCAATGACGTCTGTGACGAACTTTTCATATTATTAATTTTATAAGCATTGTTCTCATGTAAGTGACTTTGTGTCTTTTTTGAGAATAAATATCTTTAAACCTAACCTGAACTTGGCCCACTTTTTCATGAGTTACTGGATGAGGACCTTAAAAATAAAACAACAAACACTGCAATGTATATCACACAGAAGCAGCTCTAAATAAAAACAAAGCATTTTTTCATAGTTGTAGGTACTATTCAAAAGAAATGCAATTATGAATGCATCGGACCCTTTTGTTTTGGAACACAATCGTCTCCTGCAAAACAAAGTGTGCAGCTGACGGTTCATGATTTACTCGCCGGTACTTATCTAACTGCCTGCGGGAAAGCTGATTGTTTAACAGTGTTATTATATTTCAATTCTTGTCAGTCTTTTATATATTTCAGAGATATCAGAAAAACGGAAGTTTGTAAGACTGCGATCAAAGTCTTGAATAGCCTTAGCCTTATGTTATAGGTGTTGTTCACCCTATACTTATGTACATAACTAGCTTTTGCCAGCGGCTTCGCCCGCGTGTATGTAGACAATTATCCCACGGGAACCGTACATTTTTCCGGGATAAAAAGCTATAGCGTATACATATGCTATTCCAGACTACAATCTATCTTTGTGCCAAGCTTCATCCAGATCCGTTAAGTAGTTTTTGTGATTATTCATTACTAACATCCATACAAATGTTTCCTCTTTATAATATTATATACATGTAAGTAAGTCAGGTAATGGGTGCGTCTTTCATTGACTTGAATATGCCCTGGCGGCTGAGAGTATGCCATGCTCACTTTAATGTCTCGCTGATGGTGGCGTGTGTGTTGGATCATTTAGCTCCCTTCAAAATGGTTGAGCTGAATGGTGCTAATATATGCGTCATGTTCGTGAACGGGCGCTGTCAGTAGAGACTGGTCATCTCTTAGCGGCTAAGGCTTGTTTTAATTTAATTATTGAATAGTTTTTACATATTTTATATCTGATGCTTTTAACGTTCTGCATCGTTCTCACATGTATAATATTAATATGAACTATGTAACAAATATTTTGTAACCATATTTTGTTTAAAAGAGTGTCCATGGAGTTTCTTGCCCGTTCTTCTCCATAGGTACCTACTCCTTTGGAATGGGCAACTAGCTTCATTTCTCGGACTGACCGACACCATGACAATTCAAAAGTGCCTGTAATTGGTTTATTTGAAATAAATACTTTGAGTTTGAGTTTGAGAATGAAAGCATCATCATAAAAAGAGAGCCCTATTCAGACTTTTAATTCTAATTCATTTATTGTCCTTCACAGACGCAAAGTCAGTTCTTATAATGCCTCGTGGTTACGCAACCGTCACAGTAGCCTTGACCAAGGTGGAAGCCAATAACGCCGCCAATGTTAAATGACTCGGTTTTAATACCACAATACAGTAGAGGGTTGTAACCTGGGCTCTTGTCTGTGAGCATTTAGGGAACAACCAAAACACGGTTCGCCACCAAAGACCAATCTATTGGACCTTTCGACGCATACAAAAATGGAACCATTGTAGAGGCAAAATAAATTCGAATCTTGTCCCACTGTATTACATTTACCTGGGGATCAAAGTCCCCGTTGAATTCCAAAGTAAGTATGTATAAGGTATATTCAACTAGGGGCACCTAACTCGAGACACTTTAACTTTTCTGTAAGTTTCGCTGAGACAGAATATCATTTAACTTTTTTTTTGTCATCACAACTAAAGGTACTTATGGTAAATAAATAATAATGGGTACAATAACCCACTATGATGATTAAATGATGGAGAGGTAATTAATACAATCACTAAAGCGGATTCAGAACATAAATGTTTAATGAATGCGAGGCAAGACTATCGCAGTATTCTCTGCAAGGCCCGCCACGAAGGGACGCTACGCGAAATGAAATAATGCAACTTAGAAGAAATAAACCACAACACCTGGTAGACCCTGACCATCCTGGTCTGGCGCTCCGCCAACACTGGAGCCCCGCATTTCATATTCAAAGCGACCGCTGTAAAACTCTCGAGCACTCGCGGATAATTCACTTCTAAGTGAATAGGTAAACAAATCTGTACGAGTTTGTTTACAAGCACGGATAAGGGTATTGATTTAGTTACAAAGGGCTGTGTGTGGCAGCAGTAAACAAACGTCATGAACAGTTCAGTATTATGTCGAACTAACCAACTGTGGGGGGTTCAAAACCCCACCTTTCCTTAGTCCAACACTGGTGGGTCTGTCAGGAAACATGCATATGTATTAAGGGTTCGGCAAACAGTTGTCGCGGCTGTATCATGTCGTGTATGATTATAGAAACGCCTTTAACAGTTACTATCATGTACTGAGACATGAGCAGCTGTGTTAGATAGACATCAACCAATCTGTCACCATTTTGTGATTATGACACTAGTACCCAACTTCGGACATTACCTGCGACATTTATCTGCGATCATCATAACTCGTAATTTTTTTGCAAGTGCTGTCTAAAACTCTCAATAATTTCAAAGTGTTTTGAACCAACAAACAAGTGCAAACAAATTCATTCATCACCATGACTAACCCAGTTCCTACAAACACCTATATTACGTACTTTAGCACCATAACATCGATGCTATACCTATAAATATTCTCGTAACACTAATACTTAACGCATTCAATTTCATAAGCCAGCGCAAATTGAACGCGTGTGCAGCGGTGCGTCAGTGCACCATCATAAAGTGTGTGCAGCGGTGCGTCAGTGCACCATCATAAAGTGTGTGCAGCGGTGCGTCAGTGCACCATCATAAAGTGTGTGCAGCGGTGCGTCAGTGCACCATCATAAAGTGTGTGCAGCGGTGCGTCAGTGCACCATCATAAAGTGTGTGCAGCGGTGCGTCAGTGCACCATCATAAAGTGTGTGCAGCGGTGCGTCAGTGCACCATCATAAAGTGTGTGCAGCGGTGCGTCAGTGCACCATCATAAAGTGTGTGCAGCGGTGCGTCAGTGCACCATCATAAAGTGTGTGCAGCGGTGCGTCAGTGCACCATCATAAAGTGTGTGCAGCGGTGCGTCAGTGCACCATCATAAAGTGTGTGCAGCGGTGCGTCAGTGCACCATCATAAAGTGTGTGCAGCGGTGCGTCAGTGCACCATCATAAAGTGTGTGCAGCGGTGCGTCAGTGCACCATCATAAAGTGTGTGCAGCGGTGCGTCAGTGCACCATCATAAAGTGTGTGCAGCGGTGCGTCAGTGCACCATCATAAAGTGTGTGCAGCGGTGCGTCAGTGCACCATCATAAAGTGTGTGCAGCGGTGCGTCAGTGCACCATCATAAAGTGTGTGCAGCGGTGCGTCAGTGCACCATCATAAAGTGTGTGCAGCGGTGCGTCAGTGCACCATCATAAAGTGTGTGCAGCGGTGCGTCAGTGCACCATCATAAAGTGTGTGCAGCGGTGCGTCAGTGCACCATCATTAAGTGTGTGCAGCGGTGCGTCAGTGCACCATCATAAAGTGTGTGCAGCGGTGCGTCAGTGCACCATCATAAAGTGTGTGCAGCGGTGCGTCAGTGCACCATCATAAAGTGTGTGCAGCGGTGCGTCAGTGCACCATCATAAAGTGTGTGCAGCGGTGCGTCAGTG
The DNA here is from genome assembly GCA_951799385.1 of Hyppa rectilinea. Taxonomy (NCBI): domain Eukaryota; kingdom Metazoa; phylum Arthropoda; class Insecta; order Lepidoptera; family Noctuidae; genus Hyppa; species Hyppa rectilinea. The sequence goes on from OX637317.1 coordinate 976,227, forward strand.
CACCATCATAAAGTGTGTGCAGCGGTGCGTCAGTGCACCATCATAAAGTGTGTGCAGCGGTGCGTCAGTGCACCATCATAAAGTGTGTGCAGCGGTGCGTCAGTGCACCATCATAAAGTGTGTGCAGCGGTGCGTCAGTGCACCATCATAAAGTGTGTGCAGCGGTGCGTCAGTGCACCATCATAAAGTGTGTGCAGCGGTGCGTCAGTGCACCATCATAAAGTGTGTGCAGCGGTGCGTCAGTGCACCATCATAAAGTGTGTGCAGCGGTGCGTCAGTGCACCATCATAAAGTGTGTGCAGCGGTGCGTCAGTGCACCATCATAAAGTGTGTGCAGCGGTGCGTCAGTGCACCATCATAAAGTGTGTGCAGCGGTGCGTCAGTGCACCATCATAAAGTGTGTGCAGCGGTGCGTCAGTGCACCATCATAAAGTGTGTGCAGCGGTGCGTCAGTGCACCATCATAAAGTGTGTGCAGCGGTGCGTCAGTGCACCATCATAAAGTGTGTGCAGCGGTGCGTCAGTGCACCATCATAAAGTGTGTGCAGCGGTGCGTCAGTGCACCATCATAAAGTGTGTGCAGCGGTGCGTCAGTGCACCATCATAAAGTGTGTGCAGCGGTGCGTCAGTGCACCATCATAAAGTGTGTGCAGCGGTGCGTCAGTGCACCATCATAAAGTTTGATCTCAAGTGTTCCCATCATGGCAGACCACGCGCAGTTCGCGTGGCTTTTGTTATGAATGAACGACGCTAACGTTGAATAATATCTATAAAACATTATATTTTAACAAAGAAGCTTTAAATATTACGTCTTAAGGACATTAATCAACATTAATGTTGTTCAAACACTAATAATATTAAAGTCTACCAGTGAATAAAAAATAATCTCGTACAAAATAAGTAGTTACTTAAATAATGAATGTCTTTAATAACTACTTTACGGGCTTGGTCTACTGCCAACAAACATATTCAAACAAGGCATCTATTAGGTAAACTAATCATCAATATTCAATATCTCCCCAAAGTATTTATATTACAATTACACCGAGTGCTCTATGTAGAGTACCTACATAAGTAAACCTGCATGTGTACACAGATAAGATAACTCCCATATTATCGGCCGGTTATCGTTTACCAGTGCAATTACTACAAGAAAAACACTTACGAATATTTAGTACTAACCATATCATCACGATGAGATAACAAGAGAACGAACAAACAACCACAAACCATATTTCAAATGTGTTCAGAAATAGTCACAATTTATACGGGCTACGCTACACTACATAGCGAAAGCCGCGTAGTAGTTCTTAAGGCGCTACGAGAATTCGTAGCGCTACGAGTTTAGTGCAATGTCTACGTGAGTTAAATAAATATGGGCTACATGTTATTTCATTACAGAACTGTCTGTTTGTCACTTTGTATGTTTCGTATAGTTCCTGAAACTACTAAATTCTTAGTCATTTTATATTGTAAAAAACCGTTTTATTTTCTTACAAAATAATACTTTTTCATGAACCATCCATGTTGCTTTTGTAACACCTCACTGCACTATTGTACTCCTCACAAGAGACCGTAAGAGGATAAAGTTCATACAATAACAAGGGACACTTTGGAATTACTGTACGCTTCAGCTTCTGGCAGCAAGGACCCTGTAAATATATCATCACAACAACTCAGCCATATTTTCGAAGGTTTACAAGTGTAGTAATAACAATCTTGTAACAAATACACAAAACGCTTCATGTTTTATACAATACTGACAAATCTTTAATAGTAATTAGAGTTCAATAATTTACAGTATTGAATAGCAATGCGTTTCTGAAAACTCTATATGTGCTCCATCGCCAGTATAGCTAAAACGGTTCAGAAGTAGAATTTACTAGAACTCATCAAGATTAAAATTACAAACTAGAAGCTAGAAGGCTAAGTCAATACCTCCTACCCATGAGTATATTATCGCAACTCGCAAGCAATTCAAGTAAAACAAACATTTATCAATTCTTTGGAGTTAATTCAATACTCAATTTAAATAATCTGTTGGTTTTCGATACGTTGGATCTATTGTTTGTTCGAAAAAGCGGTCAACTGTATTAATTGTTCACGGAATAAATAACAAACCGCGCAGTTAAACCGCGCAAATTAATTTTAAACATGCCAATTTCTCTAACACTTTCGCAAACCATTTTTTTTAATTGACGCAGAATATATCTTTTTACCATGACTTTGTAGAAACAGGTTCAAAATCACTGAAAACCTTCATCATACTTCATAAACTCCAAACATTCTCTTTCCACTCGAAAGGAGCCTCACTCACGATCTACCACAATCCGAGTAACCGATGTACACTCGGCGTCAAAAATAAAGAGAAGATCACACTCTTCAAAATAAACAAAAGAAATTACACTCACAACAACAACCACATTCAGCACACAATATTTCATTTCAGGCTGATTTCCAATAGTCAGATAACTTTTAACTGAAGAATAAATGTGACAGTTAGACATTTTTTCCATACTAAAGTTATAAAGTAAACTGCAATAGGTATTCGTTTTTCAGTTAAAAGTCGTCTGACTATTGAAAAATAAACCCTTAGCAGTGGGAGAGTACAGGTTGGACAAAAAAAATCTCATTACACTAGGTGTGTTTCAGAATAAACACGTTACAGCGCACAACTAGTACACAATTTTCTTCAATAACCTGATAACATCATGAGATAATGTGTGGGACGCCACTCAGCTAGATTGACCAATAGTTCTATACCACTAACTGCCAAACATGAAATTATTCCTTGGTTAAATTATCTGAAAGTTACTTGATCACAACTTATCTTTCAAATAGTTTTGAACGGCCTGCGCTATGCTGTTATGCTGTTGACTGTACATAACAGTCGCAGAAATAAGTGAACGCGCTCCACGTCGGCTACAGACGCGGCAGGTCTCATTGTTGCCCCGTGCACACAATGCTACATATTACTTCATGGTTACTTACTGCGCTGCACATGTCTTGGTAAAAGGTCCTTCATGTAATAATAGCAGTAACGCTACTAAGATTGTGTTTAGAATCACTTGAATTACATCCCTAAAAAATGAGTGAATTTGACATAGATTTAAGAACAACTCTGTATTTAACGGCAGTCCTTATATTTTTGAATAAACTTTATTATTATTATTTATTTATTAATGAGATCTGACTTGGATCCGAGGACCGCACGAAAGCCAAGACAAGTGAGGAGACCATACAGATTACTATTTTTTTTAATCTTGCAAGGTCAGAATTAGGCCTCATGTAATTAAGCGGGATTGTCCGAAAGGGTTGTCGCTACCCCTGAACATAAAGGACTACGGAAGGAACATGAATGGGTTTTAGTCAGAAAGAGTCTGACACTCCCTTCCGCTCCACCCAGAGCGGGAGAAGCCATTGGATGATTTCCCAGCCTTAAAAAAAAGGCCTCATGTGATTAGAGTTCCGTACCGCCAGAACAAGATATTCAACTAGCGCTTTTGCCTCGTTGTTCTAGTAATCACAATCGCTACTGCTGAGCATGATGTCCTGGGGTCAATCACGAGGTTGGAGAGTGTTATTGGGTTTTTCTGTCTACAATTTTTCAGTAGTAGCCCGGAGTCTGGATTTGTGCCCGGTTAGTGGCAATAGGCTCACCTCTTATACATAGGACTTATAGATGACTGGCGAAATGTGGATCTACTACAGGTATAATTCTGCCCAACCCTTCGGGGAAACAAGGCGTAATGTTATTATAATATGTTACATAAAGTTATTGTTTAAGGGATTAAAAGGGTTTACCTAAATTATCCGTGCCTCGTATGCATCGTAAGGGATTTCAAAATTTCATGTAACAGACAACCGTAGCCTAACTTGGGAAATACATGTGTCTGCTATTACCAACCATTACGTTACGAGCCACGGATAACTCATTTTCCAAATTCTAAGTGTGAACATACACCGCGTTCATTGCTTCTCACCTAATTTCAGTACCGTGTGTAAAAAATAATATACTATGAAACCATAACGTTATTTGGGCCGTTCCCTAAAGGCAGTTCCACAATTATAGCTGCTCGAAAAGTTAAGCTTCCCTAGTTCTAGCCGACACGCCGAAATTCGGCTAGTTCGGTTACGTAAAGTTTGCATCAAAGTTAGGCTTCACCCGTCCCATATACATACGTAAAGCCTGTGCACCGCGAGGGCAGTAGGTTAGCCAGTGTTGCCAGTGCTGAAAGCCAGTTGATGAATACCACTGGCTTGTCCCGTGCACTGGCTTACGAGAGTCCCATTGCACGGTATGTGACATTATGCATGACATAATTTTTTGTACATCAAAATGTAACAAAGTTGATTATACACGACCCAAATCAAACTAGGCACATATGAGGTGACGAAAGTATATTAAACGAATGAGTGAATGTGAATAATTGCGTATCAAACACAGGTTTAATTGCGTGATGCGGAGTTACAAACGACATTACTCCGTCTATCACATAAAAGCACAACTGCTACCTGCAACAGACTAAATTACGCGCTACACTAAACGGTACCTACATTACAGCCATTTAGCGCACACATTTCATTTCAAAACATTAACAATGTAATAGTGATATTTAATTTATGATCATCCATAAGGTCTATTGTCAAAGTAATATCTTCAGCGATGTTGCAAATAACGTAGAATAAAGAATATAGCTTGCGTCAAATCCACGTAATAATAGCTCACTCATACATAATTCAATTTATTCTGGACATCAATACAAAGATAAGGGAAGTAACTGAAGTGAGCGAAAAAAATAAACATGCCTTTTCTGAGAAAATTTTCCTTTTAATATAAACTCACAAAGTAACGAAATAACTTACTACACAAAGGTAATTTATTAAAATACTTCGAATATTACAATGAATATCCTAGATTCCAAACAAAAAACCAGGCAATTGGGGAAACTTCGCGCTTGAAATATTAAAAGGTAAATTCCAAACTAAGAACTAGGCAAGGAAACTATTCGGTGCTCAGGAGAGAATTAAAGAACTTTCATTGTTATAGAACCGGGAACCAGAACGTACCTATAGTGCGCACAGATTTATTACTACAATAGTGCGATTCAGCGAGAAAATTTGGAATTGTTTATTTCATCTTTTTGTTTATTCCAAAAGGGAGAAAGGTTATGGTACCGAATAATTGTAGTATGAACGTATGACGAAACATCAACGTTATTTAATTGTCATAATAACAAATGGAATATAACAAGATGTCTAAACCTCAACACACCTGCCCCACAAACAATGGACACAATAACACAATATTTTGTATGAACGAAGCCAAGCGATAGTACCCCGTGTCAAAACTTGTCTTAAACCTAATATTTATGTGCGAATGGCAGGAAAGGTCGTACGTAACTTAGAACAAATTCTCTTACGAAACATCTGAGTGAGAACAAAATACAGATGCCTATAGAAGGAACACAAACTGCAAAAAAGATTAATTGGTACGTACAGACGGCAGCACATCAACCTAAACCCTATACATATCTATAAATACGACGCAGCATGAAGCGTTAGAAAGAAAGTGTCCTTGGCACGATTGGTCGATTTTAAAGCGTTTCTAAAATTACCCAATGGTCGCACATTCTAAAAATTTGTAGCCAATAAAATCTTGTCGCACTTGGAATAGGCCACGCCTCCGCGCCACTGCGCGTCCGCCGCTGTCAGTCACTTAAAATTCGTGCAAGTGTTAGGTTGCGTGCAAAGTGCGTGAAAAATTATTTGTTTTTTTATTTAAATGGCGCCTCAGCTGACGCAAATTGAGAGGCAGCGCATAATAGTGCTGAGATTGAGTGGATTATTGATATTTGTCGGCAGACGGGCATAACGGTGAGTAATATTTTTTTGTAATTATCTTTTTAAATCCTAAGATGACCAATTCACCGAAACTTATTACATTTAGGCTAATATTGAAAAAAAGTGGTAGTTAACTTCCTCTTGTTCTTTCCTAATGAGTTCCCGCTACTGTGTTTCGTTGTTTTGTTGATAAAGGTATCAATGCTAGGCTCAACACCGAGTGTGTTTTTAAAATCCAGTGCGCAATAAAACCCCGCTGTGATATTTTTACGTCCGATTGAACGTGGACTAAGTCGCAATTAGGTATACCTACTCCAGACATACTCAAAATAAAACTCGATGTACTTTTTTTCATTCCAATTAGTTGTTATAAGACCTTTTAAACCTAATTCAATACAGTAGTAGGATTTTAAGTTACCTACCTGCATAATTTTGCACTAACTTTTTGTTTGTTGAAATATTGCAAGGTCAAGGCCGGGATGGGTATAATCCTGTCATGACAGTGATGTTTGTGTGGAATACTTAATAATAACTTAACGATTATTGAAGGGAACTAGTTTAGTATTATTACATCTTTGCCTATAGTAATTGTGTAATAATGTGCAATAAATACTCATTTAGTTAGGTTAGCCCGTTACAATTTGTCAGTAATGATATTATGTAAGTATTGAAATTGACAACATTTTCTTGTTTTAGATTTCGATGGATACTGTAAGAAGGCGCCTGAAGGCCGGCGGAAAAAAATGCTGCCGTCTTGTCAAGAAAATTCTAATGAATCAGGCACATAAGGAGGCAAGAGTAAGTTTTTGCCTAGAATATTATAATTTTGACTGGGCAAACAATATAGTAATTTTTGTAGACGAAAAAAGCTTCCGGTCGGATATGGATGGAAGAAAAATACTATGGCGCAACAGCAATGAGCGCTATGTGGAGATAAATACTTTGCCAAATCGGGCAAGTGGAAGAATTTCTTTAAATTTTTGGGGATGGATGAGTTCCATGGGACCGGGTGAACTAGTGGAGGTTAGCAGGCGCATGACTGGGGATCAGTACGTCGAAATTTTACGCGACGTGATGATCCCCACCGTGCGCCTGCACTACCCAGAGGACATTATTTACTTGTGCCAAGATAACTGCCGCGTACACACCTGCAGAGTGGCGCAAGAGTGGTTCGGCACAGGATGACGTCATCTGCCTGCCATGGCCTGAAAAGAGCCCTGACTTAAACCCAATCGAGAATTTATGGGGTCTCATGGTTCTCTATTAGGATGCCTCAGAAATACGCAACAACGAAAACTTGCGGCGAGAAGCCCATACTACATGGGAGCATTTCAGAGGCACGGACACCTGCTGGAACATGGTGGCCGGCATGAAGGACAGGCTGGATGCCGTATTAGATGCGCAAGGTGGTCCGACCAAATATTAAATAATATACTTATTTATTTCAAACATACCTACATCTAGATATATATTGATAAGCATATATTTTTATTACATATTAATAATATTTTAAGTATCTAGGTTTTTTTTAGTAGAAGTAGTTAATATACCTACTTAAAGATTATTACCGAATTTTGCTTCTATTACAGTTTAAGTATTTTAGATTTTAATTTATTTTAGGAGGATGCGCTAAGGTAGCCCGCGAAGTTCAATTTTTTTTACGTATTTTTTGCAATTTGCAGGTCAGTGTCAGGTCGTATGCTGATTAAAATATGATTCGCGGCCGTAACTAATATGGCTTTACAGAATTATAATCATTAGACTACAACAATACAACTCCATAAAGTTAGAACTGACCTCAAACTTCATGAAATCGCTAGATTTGAGGTCAATTCTAACTTATGGCGTTGTATTGATGATTGTAATGATTATAATTCTGTAAAGCCATTATAGTTACGGCCGCGAATGATATTTTAATCAAAATACTACTCCCTGCAAATTGCAAAAAACGTAAGTAAGAAAATTTTAATTTCGCGGGCTACCTTAGCGCAGTCCCCTTAAGTTACTTTTTATTTGTCATATAATAATATTATGTGTATTGTTTTGGCAACGCATTAGGCTCCCGTGTAGTTATTTTTCTTATCAACAGGAAGGCCGATCTTGTTGCTTATTTCTGAGGTCAAGTTTAGGCTCTTTTAGGTCATGGCATATTGTTTATCGCTAATTAGACCCGAGCTTAGTCGAGCGAACTTAGTCTTAAAACGGATGCGCTAAGGTAACCCGCGAATTCAAATTTTCTCACATTTTTTGCAATTAGTATGTCAGTGTCAGGTTGTTTTGATCAAAATATGATTCGCGACCGTAACAAATAATTCTTTACAGAATTTTCAAAATCATTAACACATCCCGCTAAGTTCATTTTAATCCCTTTGATTGACTTTTCATGAAATAGTTAAGTATTCAAAGTGATTAAAATGAACTTAGCGAGTTGTGTCGATGATTTTAATTCTGTAAAGAATTATTACTTACGACCGCGAATCATATTTTGTTTAAGATGGATGCGCTGTGGTAGCCGCGAAATTCAAATAAAACAGATTTCCAGCAAATTGATTACATTTTTTTCGTTCGAAGAATCTGCAGGAACTAAATTAACTTTTAGAGATGTGTTGATGATTTTATGGTTAAAATTATGTAATTACATTGTTTTATTTCCGCGGATCATATTTTGATCAAGATACAACCTGACACGGATCTGCAAATTACAAAAACCCAAAAAATAATAATTTCGCGGGATACCACTGCGCATCCTCCTTAACACACAACCTGATACTGACCTGCAAATTGCAACGTAAGAAAATATGAATTTCGCGGGCTACCCTTGCGCTTCTACAACACTATAATAGGCCGTACACTCAATGTCTGACACCGTTTAAACACTCGGTGTCGCAAGATGTAGGTATCCGTAGAGTTTATGAGTGTTCCTACAAACAGACACTGAGTGCAAGGTGTATAATGTCGTAGCCTAAAGTTAGCTTTAGATGAGGAACTCCGATTCTACGTCACTAAATAATGCCCTTCACTCAAGCAAACACCCATCCATCCATTTTCACAAACTTAAACTTCGAAATAGTAGCACAGTTTTACAATACGTATCTAAGTGTATTATAATAAGTATTGTTATGATTTTATTTATCAAAATAAAGGTATCTGTTGAGGTATTTCCAACCACTGTTTCTCAAACGCTTATTCTTCCATTGTTTGATTTGGGAAAGACGCCAGACACGTCGTTCGTTGATGTTGTGTCATAATAAACTGGCATCCTCCCATGTCCTTCTCCAAGCTTTAAACGGCGGCCAAACTGTGATGAAAATTATGCAGGTATAATTTTCATCACAGTTTGGCCGCGAAGGCGTAACAGACAGACAGTTACTTTCGCATCATATTAGCATGGATAATTCTTCAAGTAACGTGATTTATAATATTATAAATAATATTGTAAATTGAAATATACTTCTTTTCTCACCAACCGTGCCAACACTAAACGTCTAAACTGAAAGCCTAGTCAAATTATACTAATCTAGGTAAAAGCTTACTCTCGTTTGGCGGTAGCATTTAATTTAGTTTGGCAGCCATGCGGCCTTGTATTAAATAAAAGCTTGTAAAAAAATTAATTTCGAATTTCTATTGTCTAATTTTAATTTAGAGTAAGAAGGTATTTAATGTTAAGTTAGTAGGTATTTAGTTAAGTATTTAGGTAAGCAGGCATATTCATGTTTTAAAATAAAAATAATATGATTGTTATTCCGTATTTTATTTTGATACCTAATTATCCCATGCGTTCCCGTAGGAATCTATCCTATGTCCTTTTCTGGATCCAAATATCAGTTGTGTAGATTCACATGGAAATGGCAACAGCCGGCAGCGACGTGGTGAGCAGTTTACTTATACGAGGTCGAGTAGTGACAAGGCATTATAATAAACTTTATGTGTAAGCAAGCCGCCCGTGGCAGCGAGCCGGCTCGCTCCCGTCGCGGGTCGCGCGTCTATCTATCTATACTAGAAAGGTGTAGGCAATGACGTTTGGTTTACACAAAAACAAACAAACTTGTGCTTTGCATTGTCAAGAAAATTCACGTTACTAAGTTCAACCTTATTATTTGTGATAAGATCGTGCCGCGGACGAAACGGTGATATAGTCTCAAACACGGCGGCGGCGCGGCGGCGCGGCGCGGTGCGGCGCGGCGCGGCGGACTGAAAAGATGCTTTTGTAGGTAAAGTGAATTGGGTAAACTTCAAACACTTTCGTGATGGGGTATCGAAATTGTTTTTAAATTTTAAGTCGATTGCGGTAAGTAAACAACTGCTGTGATACCTATTAAGTATGGCTTTCTGCATTTAATTGCGTAGAAATACTTTTCTCACATCAGATAAGATTATACCTACCTCAATCAGCCTAGCCTTTTCCCAACTATGTTGGAGTCGGCTTCTAGTCTAACCGGATGCAGCTGAATACCAGTATTTTGCATGGAACGACTGCCTATCTGACCTCCACAACCCAGTAGCTCGGTAATACTATACCTCTTGGTAAGTATGGTAAGACTAGTTGTCAGACTTTCGTGCTTGTGACGACCCGTAACGACTGTCAAAGATCCGCTAATGACGGCCGGGACCAACGGCTTAACGTGCTTTCCGAGGCACGGAGGAGTCTCGGTATGTAAAGATGGTCACCCATCGACTGACCAACCCCGGCAAGCGTAGCTTAACCTGATGGATCGACCCGTGCGGCCGTTGTTACTTAGCTACGGGAGAAGATTATACCTAGTTACCTGCCTCATCAATATTCATCAGGAGCGCGAAGTTTCGCTAATTAAGAGTAGGTAATGCCTTATTAATAAATGTATCCAACAAATATGTAAAAATGAAGGATTAATGTAAAATTACCTATAAGCGCGCGCATACGCATTTTTTCGATTCGATTCAAGTATTCAACTGTTACGCGACGATTTGTAATCACATAGTAGGTATCTTATTATACACTACGACGACGCGCATACACACACACTCACATCGCACTGCAGCACGAAACATTACGAGTAAGAACGGATAAAAAGCTATTTATCTCTTTCGTACGATTCTCGCTGTTGTTGCTCATAGCGCCTTCAAGGTCAAAGTGGGGTAACTTGATGTGCTGCCGTGTGTACATAGCAGATAATTTTAAGTAGAAGTAGAAAAACTGAGAATTCTTAATCGCGCATTTGTAAAGATGGGGCCTATGTACTTTACTGCAATGTAGTACCTCCAGTCACGAGCATGTGTACACCTAGCAATATTCCGAAACGAATTTCTTGAAAATAACTTTTTCAACTTTCGAGATACGACAACTTGCCTTTTGGAGGGGCGACTAAAATCAATACTATTTCTTGTTGGTTTTGACGTTCAAAAGTGCCTTTCTTGTGCCTATCTAGACTTATATTATAACGCTGAAGAGTTTGTTTGCTTGAACGCGTTAAGCTCTGGAACTACGTCCGTACGGTCCGAATTGAAACGTCTTTTTGTGGTGGATAGTCCATTTATCGAGGAAGGCTATGTAACATCACGCTACGACCAATAGCAACGGGTGAAACAACAATTTCATTCAATGATTAAGGAGAAAACCGCTTATGAAATTAGCTAAGTTTATATATATTTTTGCTCGTGACTGTACACCGCACCTTACTGTAAGGAGCGCCACCTCAAACGTCTCTTGTTATAGAATAAATTTGCAATATCTCGACAGGACTGTTTTATTAAAAAGGTATTTCCATACACATTGTGACATTGGTCTGGCAAAGAAAAAAAAAAGGTAGCTTACTGATTAAAATCAATGTATAATATTTTCTCAATTCTTTAGAAAATAAATATTGAAATAACATCTACCATGCTAATTAATCAATCAGAACAGTGGGGTACAACTACGAATTATATGAATGTAGATCACAAAAAACTCCACTTTCTGCAACTCGTTATAACTAATATCACAAAAGCAGCTCATCTACAAATTTCCATAGTGAAACAGAACGCAGGCAAGAAAAACATCTCCGACGTTGTTTTGAAGGAAACTCGTTATCTTTATTAGGGGTTATATTGAGCGCCCTAAAGGGGTTAGGGGGCTGGCAGAAATAGCTCTAGGTGTGCTTCAGCACCGTATGAGAGAAATGGACGAAGGTCGATGACTTGTTTAAGGCTATTAAGGTAAAGGCCAGCTTTTTGTCGGTGAATAAAGAACTAGACTTGGCAATAAAGACACTTTATGAGATGTAGTTGGACGAAAATTGTTCGGGCTTGGTTTGTTTTCTTACGTCATTTCTTTCACTAGAATGTGAGGTGTTCAAAGCTCCGAAATATTTTAGTTCATCATCGAACAGACATTTCTTAGATTCACATTCCATTTTTGAGCATAAGCACAAAGGCCAGCGAATGGAAATGCATCTTCGAAACATTTAGACAACTGTGACAAATCTTTACTTTCGTGTACAATTAAAGTGAATCGTTAAATGTAAATAACAGAGCTGCATCCCCAAGGGCAGAAATATCAATAAGAGCGACAAAGTTAGTGCAGATTGTAGCGTCGCGCATACTCAATGGAGCGGCTCACAGACTCCGTAATGTTACGAATTCATAGCCACGAGGAATGTTGGACGATCGAAGCTTGCTGAATAAATTGATTTTTTATTTAATGGTTACGTCACAGATTTAGCTACCTAAGGGCAAAATATGCACCATTACTTACGTTTGGAATATGTTTGACAGTCGCTTTTTTAGTATAAATAATAATTAAAAACCAAGCGGATTTGAAGCTGTTTGGGGTAGGCCAATGTATGATGTATCTGTGTCCAGCAGTGGACATCTTTCAATGGTGTTGTTGAATGTGAAAAATATTAAAAAGAATTCATAGTGCTCAGTTGCCAGCTACAAAATGGAATCAAATGAAGAAAGTCTGAATTTACCTGAACCAGTTATATATACAATATCGGCATTGTTCCTTTTACCTTGAATCATGAATAATATTTTATTTAAAAACGTTATAAATTACCTTTCCAATAATATCCCTCCATTGTTACTTCATTTTGTGGCCTAAGTAATCACTACGAAGTATAATGGAAACATACATTGTGGGTTGGAAAAAATGCTAGGATAAAAGCGGCATCGGAGCGGACTAAAGCCCGCGGGCGCTGTTTCAACTGTTCTGGCTAGGGATGAACGAATATTATAAAAATAATGTTGATATGCCAAAGGTGCGTCCTTGGCTGCTTAAATAATTGGGCTTATAGCGATTGTAAATGGCGTTTAAGATGAAACAAAATTAGATTTGGCGAATCCTAATATAGCACACGCTAGGAAATTACAAATACAAAGGGTCGCCGATATCGAAACCGATACGAAGGACTATGTATATAAATAAATGGTGCTTGAAAGTCGTTTTCCTCAAAGGAAAATGTGGCGAAAATAATGAAAAAAAAAATTACGTGAAAATCGGCATTCGACACGTGCCCGCAGAATATTGACCTAATATTTTCACTCATTACCAAAAATGAAGACATCTGAACCAGTGAAAGAACCCATTCATTCCACTTTACCAACACATCTCACTCATTTTTATAGCCTTCAAACATGCATGTATGGGTGCAAAAAGCGAAAATGAGCCGCGGGTAACGAGAGGAGCCTCGCCGGCTGCATACCGATGTATTATATAAACTTAGGTCATTCCAGAAATCACTTCTCGCGATAATTTTATCTTTGTGGGAAGATAAATCTGAAGAAATAACTTCTATTTAGATTGCAATCTGAAAAACGATCTTTCTTGGGATTTGCTTCCAGACCGGCCTTTAGGTCTCTTCTTCTTTCGTCTGGTTAATGACTAACCTGGTGTTCTGACACCTGTTTTAGATTAAGTGCAATTTTTAGGAATCCGTACCTCAAAAAGAAAACGGAACCCTTATAGGATCACTTTGTTGTGCATCCGTCTGTCTGTCAAGACACTTTATCTCGGGAATTCGTACAGGTATCGAGTTGAAATTAAAACCATATGCTCAGGGTCTATAGCCCTTGAAGCTGTGATAAATTTAAACTGCTGTGAATTTTTAGGGGGAATTTCGGGAATAAGCCCACATATAAACCTATGCCTATCCCGGCAATACAGGCGTGATGTTATATTACGTCATTATGCTTCATTATCATTTATTATTACGCGAAATAGTAGTCGGACTTAATCCTATCTACGTTTTCTTTACTTTAAATTAAGGGGACACTTTTACCCGTACAACTCCATTGTAATTTAAAACCCTGTGTTCGCGCATACCAAGGAAACCACAAGCCGACAACGTTAAGTTTATTTCTTGGCAAAATATTTTCGTAAAGCATATTGTAGGCTGTTGCAACCCACAGTTTGGCGCGCCAGCTAAGTGACATGCAACATTACGTCAAGTAAACCGCTAACTGGCACACGACGAACTCGCCAGATTCTAGAGGTTGGAACTTGTTGGGAACCGGGTAAGTTAATTGCCAGAATTTAATATGAAGGGCAGATCGAACTTAACCTGTGTAGTATATACAGTTTGTGTTACGAACATAATGCACAGGTCCAGGCTACAGCTATGATCGGTCTACACTTTTCACTGACAAAAAAATAAAAGTACAAAACACATTAGCAGGCTCGTCCTTAAGTACAAGAACGCCACGTGAAGCCTACATTCGGTTCAACAAATGATACATTATCCAATTCGCCTGATCCGTTTAAGTAACACGCGCGTTACATAAAACATCTCATAAACGGATCTTTCTGTTCACACCCCCTCAACAGGCGGTCACATGTTCAATCATTTACAAATCATTTCAATTTAATCATTTACGAAATTCCTCTTAAACGTCCTTATAGATTTCGCATCTCATTTATTATGGCAACACAATAAATACTGAGATCAAAAGAGCAACAGTACCGTAACGACCAAAAGGTATTTTGATGAGAATGGCGCTGGGCGGACCGTAAACCGCCGTTTGATGGCGATTAGGGCGGGCGGCCGGCTTCCGGTGAGACAATGTTGTGTAAAAAAACTCCCCCATCCGGTTTTATGATGAAAAATTAAACGGCCACCAAATCAAATTTGTGTCACGGGAATCTGTATAAAAAAGTTACGAAAAACAAATTTTAAAGAGTTTCGTTAATAAAATGCAGTCATAACGAGGACAACTGATTTTTTTGTTCGAATTATATTTCTTACTAGCTTCTGCCCGCGACTTCGTCCGCGGAAAATTGCGATATACTGTAACTGTTTAGGCAGCGCAAGCAAATAATTCTGTTTTCGGAGGTATTTCTTTCCGACTTGCTAGACGAAATTTGCGATAGCTCGGCTAATATGTATGATATAAATATAATTTATAGCCTATAGCACTCAGGAATAATGTAGCTTTCTATTAGTGATTTTTTTTTTTAAATTGGATCATTAGTTCCGGAGATTACCCCCTACAGACAAACTTACAAATATTACCTCTTAATATTAGTATAGATTTGGTTGTTAATTCGGCAATAAAATAGTAAAACGTATGAGCTTATAGTAAACACACAAGTCTCGAGGCAGGCAGCCGAAGTAGGTCACAACTCTCATGCGGCCGCGCAATTTTTCACTACGAACGCACGATTACAGTTCTGTACCCGACATGCAATTCTTATTCATAGCCCGCTGCTCAGAAATTACAGGAAACAAAAGAACCGGGGGGTCGTAGACCTGCGATTTTCCACGAATATAAACAAATGAACGAGGATCATTTCTGACAACGCACAGAAACCCACCCGCGCATGGGTGGCATAACAAACAAATCTCATACTCAAACCACTGGGCTAAGAACAAACATCCATAAAGTAGGAAAAAATGGCTGTACAAATATTTGAAGTATGCCCTAAAGATATTGGAACCGATATAGCAATCGAACTCACATCAATAAGTTTGCCAAGCGAACATCGTACGTAGGTTGACACGCCCACATATTTCACTGGCGAAAGAGTGCGGAAACTTTTCCAAAAACTCAATAAACAGATTCGAACCCATAACGTTTTTATGATACGCACACAGAAATACTGTGCAGCTACATAAACAGTTGCTATCGCGTCTTTTATGACGGTTTGCCGATCAACAATAAAGATATCGTCGTAATAAAATTCGTTGGCTCGTGGTAGCTCCCGTGACAAATACATGGCGAATGTCAGAGGCTTCCTGACCTTCCTTCTGATGGACGACCTCCAGTTATCAATCAATGCTGACGAAATTATTAGTGGCTATCGATTTTACGGAACCCTTCTGGTTGGAGTGAATGAGTTCTTCACATCTTTCCTGGTAAGTAAAATTAGCTAGTGGGCTATAGACATTGTGCAGTGTCAATGGCTCACGTATAATAATTTAGTTAAAACAATTGTCGAGCTATCGCAGTCCGCTGCTGTACAGACAGGCTACTTTCATATCCTGCCAAAACACTTGGCACACATATTTTAATTGTATAATATGTGTGCCACCTTGACAAAAAAAATCTTCACACTTGTGAGAGAAATCAAACGGAACAGGAACCTAATAGAGCCTTCGGATTTCATGAATTTTTCGAAGCACGTGCAACCAATACTATAACTCAACTTGCAATGAGAATTTGCTTTTACCCTGAAGACACGGTTCTGGGCTCTTTTACAAGGAGCACATTGGGAAGACATTAAAATTGCGAACATCGTGATAGTATCACCGTTTTGCCGTGTCAATTTTCAGCGGAATTAAATTGAAAATGAACGCTCAAATATTATGAGTTCAGTTTAACTTTTATCACCCCACAATTTAATTTAAAGTAGGCATAATTGAAACAAACTTATTTAGAAAAGCTGAATGGTACCTACAATATGCAGCTCTGACCATCAAATGCGAACATCATTTAAGCATAGGACGCACAAACGTGACACAGCCAGATAACTGTACGTTGTTTTACAACAAGAAACAAATTCTGCCCTCATAAAACGCCGAAAGTGAGCATGGCATTTGGCTCATGCCATTGACATTGGCTGTAACGGTTGGCATCGTGCCAAGGGCGAACACCATGCCCGCTGGAGGTCGCTGTCTTACCATTCCCACATACACCTTCACCCTGCCATGGTATTTTCGGCCTTAATGCTGTCGTCAAAAGGGTTGTGGTCGTGAAATTGAATCACTTCTCAGTGTGTCGCGGCTTACTAGGCAAGTTTTTAATAGTCTCCGGTAGACATGTGGGGGTTTATTGTCTAGTTTATTCGGGATAGTAGCCGAATGACATCCGCCGGGGACGTGCGAACATGTGCTGTTTATGAAGTGTCTTTTCTAGTTCTATTAAATGTTCAGCACTTAGACAGTCGTTGATCTTAATTAGAAACTTACGAGTTTGTTTACGAGTAGATTACATTGTACGTAATGTTTAAGGTCTTTATTTTAATTAAGCTGGTCCTGCGAGTTTAATCTCTTCGTCTATGACTTTGAAAGCTTACTTAGATTAATAACGGACACTGAAGATTTCATATTAGCTCTGGTAGTGTAAAATGGCACGAAGCCAGCACTAATTCAGCTTAACATGATCTATCGTGCCTACGAGAACAGCCCCGGAAGTAATGTGCATTGTGCAATGAAACCTGGTTTGTCTTCCAGCGTGGTTCTGTCTCCTGCCTGGTGACATCGTATTGATTTAGTGGTGAAACTTACCTGAAACAAAAAGAGACAGATTACATATGTGGTAGGTAGTAAATAAGACGTACTAAATAAAAAGAATAATTAAGAACACACTTTTACGTCGACCTTATCACTACAATGGGTATCATAGTACGTTTACGAGCCATTAAAGACGTTGGGAGCTCACCGTCATTTGTGAAGAATCACAAAATTCGTGATCTGCCAGCCCTGAGGCACAATTACGGCAATAACACAAAAAAAGAATTCCAATTACGCGACTCACTACAACAAACATAATTCCGAGACAAGACGACAAGACACTTTACTTACATTTCTTTACAGCATTGTCTCCGTAAATATTCATAAGATATGTTTCAGGTATTCCCTTATTTTACCAATTTATTTTCTTCTTAGAACAATAAACTACTGAATATGTAATTAAGTTTATGATAGATATAGGTTTGTTTATGATAGGGCAACTCATAGATATAATAAAGAAGGGGCAACTGTATTGAATCTCCTGGCTCTGTAAAGATTTCTTACTCAGTTTGCCCAAAATGTAACTGAGTGATTAAATAAACAAAAGATAATTATTGTTAATGTTATATTATAACATTACAATTTTTAAACCACTTTGACGACAGTGATGAATCATAAATTAGAGAGATATACGAAAGAATTCTTATATTTATGTAACCGAATTCTCGCAGTCCCAAAGTTCCAATTCCATGCTTAGGTAAAGCAATCAAGTTGGCAACATTAGCGGGATAGTTGTAGTTTCCAGCCATCCTCTATCCGCCTCGGCTGAGGCGCCATTCTCCGGCGGAACCAACTTAAGTTTGCTCTTGACCTATTGTGGAGACACTTGGCAACATAAGCGGACCACGCTTGCTGGAGCACAGTTTTTATTTCTCTGAGACGAAGCCAAAGGATAATAAATATTCCGCCATAACAAATAGCTTCACTAGCTATTTGTTATGGCGGAATATTTATTGTTTTTCCGTGCCTTGTTTGAGCAGCCTTGAAGCTCGAATTTAAGTTTAAGCAGAGAATGTAGTTTATTTGGTACTGTCTTTTTTCTCACTTTCTATTAGACAAAATGTACAAAAACATTTTAGTAAAATTATAAATGTCGAGTGTGATACCAAGACACGCATGAATAATTAAATATTAATCATTTTCTGGCAAGTTTATCCGCTTTTGACAAATGAAATATTATCCTACTCATCTATTTTGTAAAAGAAACAAGACTAAAAGACAGTGAGGCATAAAAAACGTTTATGGCGGAAATTTCTTTCTTTTTGTGTTTCACGTAGATCTGAACGTAAGTACTATGCCGCTACATATGCATTACTATAGCGCTCAGTTAATAATGATTTCGCGTTAGTTCTACTGAAACTTTTAATAACTATAATAGGTACAAGCTCATAAATCCAAGTGTATATTATCATCTCCCCTAACATGAGAGCATAATCACGCAAGTGTCAGTGTTCTTGACATTAACATCGAATGTCCCTGGAGCGCAGCCAGCCAGCGACTGCCAAGCGCCACAGATGGTCTACTACACTATATATTAACGTAAATTGATAAAACATAGTAACGCGAGATGAATGGAAGCGTATTGTGCACGTACATATGAATAACTGTCGATTTGAACACCTGCGGCAGGTGGCTTGCCAAATATTTGCAAAGAAGTTTTAAAGGTTACGTTTGCCACGGAATGAAGGCACGTAAACAACGAAGGTAAAGGTACAAGCTTTTGCTAACTAACAAGCCTTCAACTTCGTTTGGTATGAAAATTAGGACATATTTTTACTAGAGTCAGACCGAACTGCTACTTATAGTAACTTGATTAAAAGTGGTAGAGTTTAGTGTCTATAACACAACACAGTATGGAAAAATTGTACTCTATTTTAAAACAAAATAAAATCCCAGATAAATTAGCGGTCAGCCGAGCTACTTGTTAGAGAAAATAGGAAGTGGATCTCATTCCACTACGCCATACATCTAAGCCGATTTCACAGAAAATCCATACGACCTTCCTGTTCGAGCAAGGAAGCTTCGTTTTACTTCTGTTAATACTCTATTTGTCTACATCATTAATCTCCTTTAGCAATACCAATATATACACAATAAATAACAGTAAATAAATAGCTACCATCTGCTTAGAAGTAAAAGCTATACAATATTTTCTCGAAAACTAACAAAGATTTATGAACTTGAGAGAAACTACTTAAAACTTAATTAAAGCATCATTAGTCATCGCAGTTTTAAACTACTACCACTTACTAACAAAGTCCAAATCTACTTTTATCTAAGCGTAGTAACAGGCAATGACCTTTCCATTATAAATTACCCACGAGGCAATTAATACAACTTTTACTCTCTGGGGTAATACATTCTACAGGGTCATATGTAATTCATAAGTCATTGACTGCTAACTGTAATAGAATATAGGCTGTTTTCTGCCAGCACACGTTGCGACGAGCCCCATCTTTTTACAGAAAACACCGATGAATCTTATACAAGCAGTAAATTATGATTGGAGCCCAAAAGAGCACCAAAAAATTCTTAAAATCTAAAATACTTTTAGTTACAACAGTCTCCTAAACCCCTTTCATAAGAATCAAAAATACATAACACGTATAAAAAGTAAAAACACTTTGAAGCCGTCGTCACAGATATATTTGATACTAAATGTAATGCCAATACTTAAATTATTAAAAGACGCCAAGTTTTGATTGTAGTTGTATGACTTGTCTGCATTTAGTTTACGAGGATAAAAAATATATTTATTTATTTATTTATTTAAACCGCTATACCGCTATAAATTCGTAAATAGGTGTAGTCTAAAAGTTTTATGTTCCATATTCCTGCTTGCTACGAAAAACACGTAAACCTTAAACAGTGTATGTATTTTACATGTGTAACACGCACCTTTGAATATAAGATAGGTACTCGACTATATAAATTTGTTTCTATTTCTTGGAAACCCTAATGTCAATATTTACGAAATACTAGTCAGCGTGGAAATTATAACACTCCGACCACTAATCATTCAACCAATCAAAACATTAATCATCCTTGTGACATCGGGACTCCTAGAACATTCACTTCATAAAGCACAATATCACCAGCACTATTTCTTGTATCAAACAAGACAGTCATGTAAATGAAATAATTTTGATCAATCCCCAAGGTTACTTTCAGGGAACCCTCCCGAGAGAAAGAAGCTGACATCATATAAAAACGCAAGTAATTGGGCCTTATTGATGTTGTTGCAGCGAAGGCCACAACACTCTCAGCCTTGAGCTTATGAACCAACAGACCTTGATCCAAGACTCTATAATCAACAGGCTAAAGATACCAAATGATAACGAGCCAAGTTTAGGTCGTTATACTTATTTAATGTTTAAAAGGGATGTCTATGAAGAACTAAATAATATTAAAGGAAAAGTTGATCACGTTAACCAAACTGAACAAAACGTTGACGACAAAAATACTACAGCTAAGAATGTGTAGATTCCGTACAACACGTCAACAACCGTTTTGTTTTAATTTCGACGTGCATAGTAAAAGGAATTACTGAGCCAAAAGACGCAGTTTTCCAAGACCAGTGCGAAGGTTCATTTAAATTCAAGGAGTAGGCACCATGATATCATCAAAGTAAGATATTCTGAATGTCAAAATTTCGCTTTGTTTCTCTGCGGCCCGGCCTCCTTTGTGGGCTGTTTATTCAGGACTGCCAGTTTTTGCGGTTCATACTCGTTATGTTTTAGTTTTCCCTTTCTGGTTCCAACTCTCGCGTTTGGTGTCATTTCAGTACAGGCGGTGCTTATAATGTATGGTCTGTGAACGGCTACTGAATGCTCTTATTTGAATACATTTGTATTATATTATTTTACATGGCTTGACCGTATTCATTTGATTTGAGTATTGTTAATCTAAATATCATTATAACTTGTAGAAAGCTATTCTGAATCCTTGTCAAGAAAATCTAATGCATAACATAATGACCACGCAAGTAATAAAAACATCAAACGATTTTACTCTCATCCTTGCAAAAAAAACTGTTCTAAAAGCGTATATTTATGTGTGAAGCTGTGGGATGAACATCGCAGCATTCGGAGCACGTAGTTGAGATTGATGAGTGCACAAATAGCGCAGGTGTTGCAGCACGATCCGAAAGGACGATTAACAGTTTTTTTTTTCAGTTGAACCTTTATTTATTTAGTGCGGGGTTAGATTGGAACAGAGGCAAACAGTCGCTTAGAGTGCGATATTTGATCAGGTGTAGGACATTATGGAAAATATTGGAAGCTAGTACACATTTGTTCAATTTTCAGTAATATTGGTAAAGATAAAACCTGCTCCTATATTTCGTTGTACGGCTCCAGCGAAATATGGAACCATGAAGGTTTCGCGAAACTACTCTTACTAGTGCTCATATCACATCTCGCTACATGTGCAATATTATCACCTTTAACCAGCCACATTATGCCAAACGTATTTCCAGTAGTAGTCCTTTGGCACCACATACACATACGTTTTTATAATTGCTTTACCCGCCGGAGCGTCACAAACGTACATATTAATGTACTTTCAGGGTACAAATTACACCCAAGTTTTTTTTCAAACAAAACTGCCGACACCTAATCTTACTTGAATAATGAGTGTGTAGGTAATAATTGCACACGGCACAAAAGCCAACCGAAGTTACTCTCCTAATGAACAAAGTGCAAGCTGAAACTTGCAGGTGTTACAAAATTTTAAAGTCAGACCGCCAAGTCGATCCTGAGCTACTAACGTACTGACCTATTTTTGGGCAACCTTCTTGATAGGTGAGACTACGGCAGTCAAAGCCTCAAAGGTCATTAGATAATAATAATAAATAAAGTTTTATTTACGCTTCAGTTTCCAAAAAGCTGTTTAGTGTTTGGAGTCTCCTTTTAAGCAAACAATGCCTGTGTTAGGACAGTCCTAAATACTATTCTATGATCATTGCAGTATACTATTAGTTAGAAACGGAATGAATACAGAAGATTAACGGATATTGATAATATTTTTTTTTTATTTGATACTGTCTGCAAAAACTGTTGATACTACGGAGCTGAAATTCCTGGGGAAGTGAGTCGTCAACTATGAATAGACAAACTCATTTAGTTATCGTGGGCGTTATCTGTTGTAATAAAGTTAATCCAGATGGATGCAGCCGGGATTTCCGAACACTACAACTAAAATGCTATCGGATCTCACAACAGTTGACTGTGGAAAATGTTTAAGCCAAGGTTCAAACCAGCTACCTAACTATCACATGCCACCAAAATTTATTGCTGTTAGTAAAACCAACAAAACTTCATCATATTGAGGTAACTTTTACCCCATCAACACACGCGGTATTCACTTTCCACTCCACATTAAACCGCAAAACACAGCGCAGCTCCGTGGTTCACTCAACTAATGAAACTGTGGCGAGGAGTAAAAATCCGAGGTGACAGCGGGGACGGAATTCACTTAAAACAAGTAACTAGTACTGTAGCAGTAACTTGGGAATAAACCTTGTAAACCATACCCGTGAGATAGCTGCAACTTTGTACTTTGAAGAAAAATTCTTCACTGTTTAAATGATATCACCAAAGTAACACTACACGCATCATCCTACTTGTACAAAGCCTGAATTATTTTGCATTTAGAAGATATTAATTAATTCATTCGGTTATCCTTTATTTGAGAAACACCTATTGCTAGGGATTAGAATTGTAAGCAGACAAAAATATATATGCTGTGAAAGCCCAATCAAACGGCAAGATATAAATTTTATTAAAAACCTATCAAAGCAACTGGAAGTAAACTAATATCAAATATAAACATGCAGAAGATGTCTCCAAAATATCGGAATTGAGGCGATACTCAAAAAATTAAAATAAAGCAATCACGACTTATCGCTAAAGAATTGATCAATATTAACGGTTGCAAACCAAACGCACTTATCCCGAAATAACTGCTGCTTTAAGCTTTCACCGGTTCCATCCGAGTCAATTGGGTTATGACGTCACCGGATATAGCCCTCATGTTACTCACATGATACTACAGTAACCCTGTGACTATCACTAAACTATAATAAAAATCTATCAATCTTTATGTATTTATCTTTATATCAATATTTAACGTTCTTGGCAAAACGTTTTGCGGAATTTTATTAATTTCGGATGAAAAATGTGATCAAACACCTGAAGACTGTTAAATAAGAACAATAGCACAAACAAAGGACCTATATAATACCATTTTAAGAGAAAGCACAATAAATTAAAGGTAAGTAATCACAAGCAGGTCATTTATACAATTTTTTTCAGTACTCTCTTAGAAATACCGTCGCGACGTTTCAAAGCGGCATATTTGAGATTTTAATAAGGTTTAAAAATTAGTTGAACGTGTAACAAGATAATGACTGTTTTGGTAATCATACATGTTCAAAAGCTCTCTAATAAGCAAGAAAGATGTGTAAATAAAAAAAAGATTATACTATTTTCGTCAACCATTATTATAAGCAGTAAGTACAAAAGGTACTTTCAAAGTACACAAGAGATTCCCACGTGTTAATTCTTCTAGTTAGCTTAACTTCCGAATTCGACCAAATTTTACTTCTCTATTCCTATCACGCACTCCCAAGCAAGAACAGCCGATAATTCCCGAGTCAAAGTGTATTGTCCGAAATATATTAGCTGGGTAGCACAATAGGATAATGTTTGTTAGAGTAATCTGCGCTGCGCGACACCTAGCGACAATTTATGTGCCGGGTCGGACACACGGGATTAAACTCTCCACCGGGAACAAAGAGCAAAAAGGAATCGCACTCAGTAGTTAGCTGCGTGCTTTGCTTTATAAACGAAAAATTAGAAGTAAAAGAATAAAATTGTCGTGTCTACTTTAAAATGTAAAGCTGCAAAACAAGTCGCAGGAATTAAGGAGAGGTGGAACAGGTAGCACATGTGAGCAAGCTGTGGCAGCAAGCAGACGAAGCGTGAAGTGTGACCTCGTCAGTCGCCATCTTGGCAAACACCGCTAAATTGGCTAACGGAGCTTACTGCCTGTTCTGTTACAGAAGAAACCGATAACTGCACACTGCAGAACACTATTGTGACTGTAATGCTGCAGTTACGCGTAATGTGTTATCACTTTATCACGAACAAGGTCTTTATAGCCTCTATTTTCTCAATTATTTAAGATTATTATATTAACTTAATAATTCGTGACACTAGTGTGCAACTCGCGTCGCATTTCGTGCCGTAGTCTAAATATAAATGAAAAGTTGGCCGACGGAAATAACTTACAATAGCGCCTGCAATTAATGCAGTTTAAAAATCATTACTGTATTTTTTGCATCCCGTGAAGTTAGGTAAACAATGAACTTCCAAACTGCGGAAATGAAAATAGTGAGCTGGATTTTTAAGTTTTCTTTTTAAGTCAAAAAAGCTATTTGAAGCAAGCCTGAAAAATGGCGCTCTTCAGTCCGCAAAATAGGTATATCTGGTAATAATGATTCAGAACCTTAAAAAATTTTAGTTATTCTTGGGACTAAGAACAGCAACTATAAAACACCGTAACAACCGAGAATATGGTAGAGTTTGCCAAAACTTTTTCCATTTCGGTAATAACAATATTAACTTTAAGAATCATAGCTGTCGCGAAAAACATTTCACAAACTCCGGCCGGCAAAAACTCCGAGTAGCGGTCTTATATCATCATTACACAATAACGTGCTACTGAAAAACTGCGGTATATCTTCTCAGTAATCCGCTTCAAATACATATTTGTAGCATAGAATATCCACGGAAAAACCATGACCTTTGCCACTGGTGTTTGTCCACTAATGCCTTGAAAGACCTCGAATTTCGTGTTTGGAAGCCGGCGGCGGCGACCGCGGCCGTTAGTTGCGTGCCGAGCGCCGACGCGAGCGTACGTCACCCACGAACACTCCCACACCCTCGGAGAGAACCCTCCAACACGAAAAAGTTGCATCCAGGGAACAAGCATAGTTCAAGTGTCAGTGTTGTTGTATTATGTAGGTGCGTGATGTTTGCCTATATCAGACCACTTGGGTAGTCTGTTCGCGCCAATGGCAATATCGTCGTGGAGGTAAATATTGACGACAGCCGATAGCTGGCACTGGTGCGAGTCCTCGCGACCACCGTCCGGTGCCAGACAAGTATTTGCTGAGCATTCGAACGGCGTCCATTCCATTTCCCCGCGCGATTTCATTTGCATCATCATTGAAAGCAAATACGGTTCGGACGTTCTTTCATACAATGCTCAGCAAAGCAAGCACTAAAAGAATCGAACTCGTTTCATGGACACAAGTTAAATTCTCGCAATTTGTCGTAATAAACGTATTTTCAAGATAATTCTGAACGTTTAGAATTTAGCACGTCGTTTAAAAGCTGTTACTGGTTTTGTCGCGTCCAATATGTAAATGCAGGATCGTACGCTGGACCGCACTGAACCACGCACGGCGTGTGTACACATCACCACCACAAGATACCTCTTTGTATTTCACTGTTAAAGTTCCAGACGAGCTTACGTAAGCTTTCGACGGACTCCCCACCCCCACTTATGTAACTGCCCGATTTGGTTTGAATTTTATATTTTTGGGATTCAATTTTAGGGGATATTGAAATTGCTATCTAAAAATATATCTCAAAGTTCATTGTATCCACCGGGCCGTGAGTTCGGTTCCAATCAACAGTATGGCCACAGCTCAGCATGTTGCCAAGCGCGGCGTTGCTCTGTAGTTAGTGGGCTAAAATCTTTTCATTTAGAAGCTTTTGTTTCGGTCATAAGTGGTTGCAACCTTGTTAGTTGGTGTTATCGTTGCAGAACGCCGCTAGTTCACTATTCGCTTCGTATGTTAGCCAGACATTCGAAGCACGCGAGCTAATGGGGTTAATGCAATCGTATTGCGCCCTTGATCGAGTATCTCTGCAGCATTATCAATGAAGATTGTAACGGATTCTAACTGCCTATTAATGCTCCGCCGCCTGCCAAACATATCTTTGGATTAGTCGAACAATTGAGATGAATGATGAATCTGTTAGACAGCCACAGTTTACGTTTGAAGGCTATATAACTCTTGTCTGAGAAATATCTGATTAGGCTTTAAGGACAGCGACTATTCAAAGACAGCACAAAGCCGCAGAGTTTAACCCCATACTTCTCCCTGCAAAAGTTTTACATACATATTCGAATTAACATTCAAGATATATAATTAACATTCAAGATATATTTATGTATATGGATAGTGAAAATCTCAATCTTCCAGTATCCGTAATCCAGGCGCTTAGAAAGGGTTAGATTTTGATGGTGCCATTAACTGGTAAATCTCGCAAGATTTGAGACTTATTATCAGCTGCGCTCAGTTTACGACCTCCAGGTGCCAACCTTGTGTTTTAAACGGCTAATAAAATTATCGTTTATGCAGGCTATCCCAGGATAATGGCATCAAATAAATATTAAATGGGCAGTACAATAAAGTTTAAGGTATTCGCCTTGAGAAATAGTAGACAGGCAAAGTATCAAATTCCGTATCATAAGAGCGCCAAAGGACTACCCCTACTTAAGAATTAAATAAAAGGGAATATGACGCAAAAAAAATACGAAAAGCGTCAACTGAGGCTCAACGGTCGATAAGCAGCTTCGAATTATCTATTCCATTACACCGGATGGCCTACATCAATATTGCCCTAGGGGTAGCTTTCTGTATGACCTCGTATAATTTCAGATACACTTTAGCGTCGTGCGCCCAAGCCACCGGTGCGTTGACCGCACTCACTTTACAAACGTACCGCCTCGTAAACATGTATCGTTACTACATCATTTTATTGGATAAAAATATAGAGCCAAGGAGTTTTCAGGGGCAATAAACAATGATCAGGTCCAATTTGCGCACGGGTCTAAGTTTTGTCGAATATTCTCGGCAGTAGACTAAATAAACTAATTTTTTCAACAAAAAACATAAATCTTTACAAAAACCATTTAAGGTGCGATAATTACAGCCTAGAATGCCGGCAATTTTGATCACAGAGTACATCCATTATAATTTCACGGAGTTATGAAGTCAAATAAATGTGTGAGAAGGGTCTGCTCCCCGGGGGTCAGTCATGACTCAACATTTCTCTTGATTTTACTTTACGTGATCCGAGTGACAAACATACACTCACGTTGGATATCATTCATATATTTTTAAATAAGTACATCAAATAATATCTTATCCATTCTCATGCTGATATGGAAGGAAAAACAACATAACATGAGTGAGCTGGTTTTTTTTCGCACCTATCTAACCAATATTAGGAATCAATTAGAAGATATACATTATTTATTACACGGGCGAAGTGCGATTAGTGTTATGAGTCCGTTACAAAGGAAAATATTTAAATAGCACACCGTGAAACCATAGGAAGGAAAACCTGAATACCAGATATATACGATATACATGGAAGATGCGTCCACCGTCAATTTGATAGAAAATATATAGAAAATAGCCAATATCTGCGGGGTGGGGTTGAAAACCCATTATCCAGTAGGTCAACAGCGAACACTAACGTTTCTGGATTGGACGCTTACGACCAGCCTGTGATTGAATTCTGTGTCGACTCTTACAATGGATAGAGAAAAATGAACTATCGATACAGAATTGACGCTTCAATTGTGAACATTTAGATGATATTTAGGAGCGAAATTTAGTTCATCTATACATTGTCTGGGTATTTTGTGATAGAAAATTACATTATTTGCATGGTACATTTACTAATGAGGCAACTACTATCTGGGACAAACTTAAAATAATAAATTTTCCTTCTATTGTGGAGTAAAACTCCTAACATTTGTCGCATCAAGCAGGCTCGCGCCGCCCGCCGTACAAGCTTATCTGTATCAAACTTTATGAATAACAACTTATAATACACGGCTACAGGCGTACTCATCATAATTCATGATAAAAAATAGCTAAGGAAATACTGTTGAATAGATAATAACGTCGATAATAATAGATTAATATCGATACCATCATAATGATAACACGTTTGAAGTAGCACATGTACTTAGTATTCATGATTGTACAGGGGAAAGCTAAGTTACACAAAGAGCAGTTTGAACAAGACACATAGCAAATAAAAATCTTAATAACCAAATTAATGTAGAAGTCGGAGAAAGTGGAGATGTGCTGCGAAAGAAGATAGAAAACAAAATGTAGGATGGACAGCATATTGTTTTCACATAAGCGAGGAACATCACACTTCAAAAATCTTCCTCCTTGATATATGCGAGGGATACTAAAAGTTCAACTATGAAGCTCGATCGTTAATTTCGATCTCGGCTAGACATATTGCCGACAGTCAGGCAAATTCATATCGCCTGGGCCTGGAACTTGACCTAGAAAATTTGAAAAAAGGTTCTCGACCATCAATCATGGTAGCTTGTCGGAGATAAAAAAACGTTCTTTGCTAGTATACTTTACGAACAATATTGGAATGTTTTAACAGCTCTAGTGTACTATTATCCCCCTATAGTGTATATATTTTGGTAAGTAACACTGTATGGTCAATTTAATCAATCGAAAATTATACTAGGTTACTCAGCTCACCCATCCGTTAAAACCCTCAAAGTGCTACAAACAGTGATCGTAATCCTGAACAATACATTCACAATTTGTTAAGGGTGAAATTGGCGCTGTTTCAAGATAAAATAAAAGTTAATGTTAGAGCAATTAAACGCAGCCAGTCATTTCGGGTAATTTGGGCAACGTGGGCGGGTAATGTCGTTACGCACGGCACAATACTGTAGGTTGATACACATCAATATTTTTATGTATGTATCAATTACGTTTTTAATGATTAAATTATAGCTGGAGACTTATCAGCAGTAAACATGATAAGATACATAACAGAAAATAGAAAAGATAAAGAAAATTTTATGGCAGTAAAGTTGGACAAACAGTAAAGTTTTAATGAAACGTAAGAGCTATCTGGTACGGCGGCCTACTCCACAATACGACCACATTCACACATAAAGTCCAACTGATCTTTTGTGCTGACTGTTAGAGTGCGGGGAATGACCAGTCTTACACGCTCAAGTACTTTATTTTACGATCGTACCTTTTTCTATGTAAAAGCTCTGACCGACAAACGAAAATCTGTTACTGAAACAACCATTAGATTAAGCAAAGCAATGTCCGGACATTACCTTCTGATTTTAACTGCAACACTAATTGAACATAAATTGTGTTGGTTACCTACATCTACACCGAACACCAACAACAGATAGATAATACGGAACTATTTCATAATTCGCGCGTAATCTGCAATGGAGTTTTATGACTAAATAGTTCAAGCTCAGAATTAAGTTAAGCTCTATTGGGTCCTGCTCCACAACATATCAATACTTGATGAGTAGGTATTAGCCGGAACTACTTTCCTAGTAATTGGCAGGTAATAATTAATTACGAAAATTAAACCGGAAGCTCAATTGCACGAAATCCATCTATAGTAAAAATATCATATGAACCACGAAGTCAAGGTAGTTTGTTGAGTTCAAGGATACCATAGTGGCGTGTAATTTAATACAAGAACAAGCCACCATTATAAAATATTTAGCTGTACGTTATGTTAGCTCACCGTACAACAACTGAACAACTCTCAACAAAGCGAACTTCACTCAAGAAACAATGAAACTTATGAATAAAATATCGCAGCACCTTTGAGTTACACGGTACCTTGTTTAGTTATTTAGTAGAACTCAGAAAACAAAGTTGTAGATCTATAAACAAAACAAAATCTAGATAAACTTCCAGATGAACAACTTTCGCTTGACAAAGAAAGGCGAACCTTTTAAATCCATCAGCGCTATATGAAGCTTGTGTGGCAGACTTCAATAAAAAGGGGCTCGATAAAGAAGAGGGTTCGTACAATGTACAGCTACAGAACCATACATTCTTCGTAGAGATTCATAAGATATGTCCTGGCGACGAAGTGAATTCTTTTAAAAAGATGTTAACGGCTCTATAGTTGTCTACTATTACAGTTAATACAATAAAAAGCTTTCTTAAAGCGCTGTCCATCACAAGGTTATTTGCTTTCAGGGTAACGTACACATTGACCGGCGCACCCTTAACACACAATGTAACTTTTATCACTATAATAAAGATAGCGGTGGATCTGAAAGGGTACCACAGTCACCCGGCTGGGAGTACTATTATTGTCAAGAACATAAAATCTTTTAGATTAGTAATGAGAAAAAAACGGCCAAGTGCATGTCAGACCACGCAGAGTAAAGGGTTTAGTTAACTATCGGTTCGTAAACTTTATTCTATATATTTTTTAATATTTTAGGCTCTGTAGTTTCGGAGATAAAGGGGGAATGCTTAATTTTTATCTGTATTAAATAAATTTTAAACCATTAAAAAAAAACTATTTGAGACATTCACAGTAGGCCCTTTTTGAAGGGTGGGAAATCATCAAATGACCCCTCCTGCTCTGGTTGCAGCAGAAGGGAGTGTCAGACTCTTACACTAAAGCCCATCTATGTTCCTTCCTTAACTCTTTATGTTCCGGGGTAGCGGTAACCCGTTCGCAATTCCGATCACATTTGCAAAAATCTAAATTTTTTTTTTCTTATTTGCTTCCTAAAGTGATCTTATTGAAACGTCCGTATTTGGGTCACAGAAATTCATGTGTAACTTAATCGGTTCATTATATTCGGAGCCCATTGGCTGTGACATAAGGACACACAAGAGATCCTATAAGGGTTAATTTCTTCATTGGACGTACGGAACCTTATAAAGTAGACAAGATAACAAAACACTTTCCACGTCCATAATTTGTAAAAAACTTTAGATGGAAATTATTTAATGCACTCTATTCAGACACCACAATTGTGTACAAACAACTTTAATGTGTAAGTAACGTCAGCAGAAGATATAACAAAATACATAAAGGCTTTCATCTGGTAGATGATCTAATAAAATTGAGATAAACACACTATCGGTTCTTCATCAGTTGTCCGGTCCATGGGGTAGTACGCAGAAGTATGTCTCGAATGTATCATTTACTTTTTGACCTACTAACGTCTCACAGTGAAATAGATCTGCACATCAAAGGAAAACAACGGGACCCTCTTTGATGTTTTGTCAATTTGTTTCGGCATTAACGAAGCGTACAATGTCTACACAAATAAAAGATTCTCGTTGCTGTCTCGGGGGCGTTAACGCAATTTCCTATAAGCTCCCGAGAGCAAAGACTTGTGCCAAACATATCAGTTCTAAATTGCTTTATATAGGATCGTGGAAATAAAACTCGTGATTGTAATTGACGCCAGAAGGTTTCGTTAGGCCCGTTATGATCAAACGAAGTAATATCACACCTTGGCTATTTTCCATCCAAGCAAACAGGTACGTTCGGTAATTCGGCGGAAGGAAATCTATTTTTAGACAATTTCGAAAAGTGATAACACTACATGACGCTTTTATAAATTAAATTAAATTATCCCCGAATGACCCTAGTTCGCCTTCGATAACGTTTACCTTTTAACAAACATCCGAAATTGGTATTGGATTCAAAATTTTCCGCGACCAAAACTGTATCGCACCAAACTAAATTGATTGTGTTTAAGTGTTTAAAGTAAGTAAATTAACAGGAATTAGCGGTTCACATCTGATCAATTAAGCGATATTAATGAAAAGCGCCGCTTTACCCTTGCGACGCGACGTAACGTAACGTGTGATCTGTCACACGATGACGGAACTGAGATCACCGACCAATCAGGACGCGGCCTATTGCGGCGCAGCGATGCGAAACGTCTTTAAAGACTATTAAGCTTCCCCGTTCAATCGCGTTTGTAAATTGATTTATTGTCGCGTGGCGTTTGTTATTAGAAGGTTAATGCGTGTAATATGAGACGGGTAGGTGTATTGTACATGATACGAAAACATGATAACAAGATATTACGACCAAAAAAAAATGTGGAAAAAATTAGCAGTAATTTTCAAACATTTGTGAAATTGAACTTAGCTTACAACTTTATTAGATTTCATTACTTTAATTTTTAGCTAAATTCTGCTTCGAAACTACAATCGTAGTTCTCAGTTCAATAAACATTGACAATCAAAGATGGCTGATATCGACAGATTCACCCGCAACGCCTTTCTACTGTACTCTTTCTATTGAGGGTATTGCGAAACATACTTAGAGAAACCCCGACACCACCTCACACGGGGAACACTTAAAAGTTAGTAGTAATCAGAGTTATAATATTGACGTCCCCGGAATGTCTCTCAGATAGTTTCCTGTTTGCTAAGTGACTTGTTAATTCGATTGGAGTTAGTTTTTGTTTCCTAAAACGTTAAAAATGTTTTAGAAACCTTTTTATGTGCACGGCAATTCGTTTAGTCTCAATTTTAAATACAAGTAATTTTATGCTTCTTTAAATAAAATATCAAAGCCCCTCTCAACCTGAGAGGGCTGTATCTAAATTAAAAATTTAAATGCAAACAAAGTTTTGCTGACGTGACTTCAAACGTACCGTAAAACAACCGCGGCGAAATGAAATTAACTTTCAGTTAAGTACCAATTTAGATATTACGTTATGATATCTTAAAAATACAAAATCTAATAACTGTACTGAAACAGGGTATATGAAAGGGCGAAGATTTATTCGCCGGCCGACGACCTTTCGTTCACCCTAGCCAAGTTGGACATGAGCGATGACCACACTTGCGCCATGGCAAACGTCCATCAAATATGTGGGAAACGCCATAATTACCCGCAAAGATATCACCAAGATAACGATAACGTTACAATATAACTAGGTACATGAACAAATATGCTTCACTACCTGTTTTTTCTGCCATTAATTAAGCAATCAATTTGGGCATTTTCTGCTAAAATTCCAAAGTCCCGAGCTGGGCTTTAGTCAAAGGACTTTTTAATTGAGTTCCAGAAAAAAAGCTTCTTAATTTGACTTTTGTTTTCACTGATGAGGAAAATACGGGCTTCTACAGGCAATCTATGTCAAACTGGTAGTTAAATTTCAACAAAATATGGCGTTAACGTCATTGTTTTCTTTCGATGGTTGTGTCATGTTTATTTCGCGAGTAGATATTACTTTTGGGTAGATCTTTGCACTCATGTCATAACGACCTTCTGTCAAACAGCTTTAAGGATATAACTGACGTCACTAATACGCAGATTTCACTTTATTTGCACGTATTGTGCAAGTGCCCGGTGCCTATCTAAAAGTTTATCGCTATTCTAAGGCGCTCATCGAGTGAATAATTTCGCAATTTTTTTGGTTATTCCATCTTGAATGAGGCGGGCATATAATGTTCGTGTCGGCCTCGGCTCCTTAGTGCTCGTACATCCACGTGTTCACTTACTTTCTCCGCGATACTCACGTGCGGCGGAAAATATGAGTAGTTGTAATCGTAAGTCGTATCAGTAATAGTCCGGGAGCTCGCGGCGCCGGCGGTAGTTTCCTCTCTCGCTGATAACTCCCAGCACTTCGGAGCTGCAGTTACAGCTCCTCACGTTTTGGGGACAACGTCCTATATTTTTATCGAGGCAAGCGAGGCTCCGGTACCGTTTTTATTTTCAAGTTTATTCCATTCCGCCATTCACTTCTATCACGCAATTAACTCGTAAACTTAATTCGGCGGCAGCATTAATGAAAATTGGATAGAAGTTTTTCTTCGCTCGGAGACGTTGGTTTCAGAGAATCCTACTGTTGCGGTCGTTCACAACTTCGTTACATTATTTCTGAAGTACTAACGAAGTAATGAGTTCATACTTTTGAGGGAAACCCACCCTATTAAACATTTCATGTAATTTAGAAGGATTGTGTGATAAAGTTTTCAGGAGTTCAAATGAAGCAGAGGCCCGCAAGTAGGAGCATAAATCAAAGTTATTGACAAGCGAGATTCACCAATAAAACGGACGTTTTCGTTTCTGCGAGCTCTTCGGAACGCGAGCAATGTCGTCACGAAACTTTCTTAGCCTCTGGTATTATACTGTGTTACACAATACAACTCTTAAAAGAATGTTTGTGCTCGTCTGGTCCAATATTGTGCGATGTAACATTTACATAGATAGGGCTAGAGGAAATTTTGTTACATGAGAGTTTGACTTTTAAATAACAAGTAATCGATGATTCACAGAAGTCATCGTTATCGCACGACCTCTAACCACGTCTTTTGATAACGCTGTATTAAATCAAAGATCACAAACTGTACCAGCACAGATCGTCTGCAAGGTCCGAATGTTTACTTCCTAACATATTGCTGCCCTGGCCGGCTACGTAGTCCGACTGTAATAGAAAGAATATTGCTATCTTGATTGAATTGTGGCCAGTAATAGCTGGGCCATTTGTCTTCATTTTTGACCTTTGCCGAATCAAATGCGAGTTTATTCAAGATAGTAGTTTTGTGGTCTCTTCCGTCTTGGGCGTTGTTTGGATTCACAATCTCTATTTGGCGAGTGATTGAGATTGCGCGTATTAATAGTTGTCGAAATCTCCGGGGCTAGTAAAGTAACCGGTAAGTGTCAGCCGTTGCTTAAATTGTTGGAAACATTGTTACGCCGTTTATTATACATTAGTAGTAGGTACTTACTGGTACCGTGCCATGAACAGTGACAAGTACGTAAAATGTTGCAGATATTGATATTGAAACATTGCCCCGATATTTACATGCCTACCTACACAATGTTTATTCTTTTTGGAAAAACAATTATTCAAACTTCGTTTCCATGTTAGTAATACGTAAGAATCGTTCGTTATTACTACATACACATTCAATGGCGACATTGAAGCAATACAGTACGAAGGTACTCACTAATTAAAATTGAAATGTAACGAAAAATTGAGCAATTAAAATAGTTACAATAGTTAGCAATCGAACTGCAGAGGTCGCACGCGACGCTCGCACGCCGCGTTACGTAAAGGACGATCGTAGATATAAACACAAAAATATTTATGAATCGATACCAACTACTGAACTACCACTTTCTATTGTTTACTCGATTAACTTTTTTCTGAGTCGCCGTGTTATTTTCCGATATTCAATTACGGTACGACTATTTAATAGAATGAGAGTGACTCTACTGCTTCAGAGTGTAATGTTATTTGATTACATTTGTGGCGTTCTTGTGTTTACATTTTTACAATTTCAAGAATAATAAGCACGTACCTTCTTTCAATAGCATGGTAGTGATCTATTTGTCGAGTGATACAAATTATTTCAATTTTATTTTCCTCTCCTCAATTCAGCGCACAAAGTTACCTTCAGTGCTAGGTAATAAATAACGAGGAGTAGTCCCGCGAGTGAAGTGAGTTGTAACGTGTGATCAATAAGGCGGTTGGTGGCAAAAAGCAACATGGCTGTGAAACAGCTCAATCAGCGCGTGGGCACGAATTAACACACGTCACTTTACATTTATTACTCTTTCTCTGCTACCTGCTCATCTGATTGTTATTTTAAATGTATTCCATTTAGTGATCATGTCGATTCAGTGGACTACCTTAACGTAGATTTCATGTCAAAAGCTTGATAGCTATTCAAATAAATACTCGTTTTCAGGTCCGCGTAACTTCCAATATTTTAAACTTATATTGGGATAAAAACTATTATAGCCTAGTTTATTGCCACTTTTGAACTATTATACAGCTTCGTATACGTGTACCTCTTAAGTAAATAAACACACAAGTATCAGCATCGATACCGCTAACCGCTTTTTACCAACAAAATCTACTTGATCAGACAGAACTGAGATAGAAGTGTCATCATAATCGAGAGTCCGCAAACCGGCGCCATGAGCGAAGCATAGACCAACGACATTAGTCACGGTGATCGTAGTGCATGCTAATGCACTAGGCATTGGCAAAAGGGCATTCTAGTAGCCCTGTGCGCCTGTGACCAGCATACCGGCTCACTCACGCATCTGTATGGACGACGGCTACTGACATATTTGTTTCATCTACATTGTCTATTTTGACTTTGAAACCAGTTGGTATTTTGAAGTATCTACCAACTTGTAATACGTAACAGTTATCCAGCTTATGGCTTCGTTAAAACTTTGGGTGTTTGCGTACGCAGTTGCGTAAGTAAACGTTGTTGTTTAATGAATCAATATTTCATTAGATTTTTTCCTTTCCAAATTCTAAGACAACGGAACTTTAATCAACAAGGCTGGCTTAATTACGGCGTGATTAAAGCCGAATTACAAAATCTATATTCCTAGTAAATATTGTCTAACATGCCTTAACGAAATAAGATTTAATTATTCATACTCATGAAGAACAACAAATTGAGAGCATCGAATCACAACACAAGAGCTAAAAGCATAACGTATTCTCGGAGATATAAATAATTTAACGCAATAAACTAATCCAATACGCGTAGACTACAATTCGCCGACACGCGTACGATCGCGCGCCTGAATCACACGGATAAATCCATCCACCCAATCTAGCCGTCGAAATCATCGCGTTACAAATTGCTATCTGATATTCGTTATCGTTGCAACAAAGGCGTGCAACCAAATTGTAAAACCACTTTTGACATTTCATTCATCAAAACCACGTTTGGCTTTACTGAGCAATTACGTAGCAACCGTTCTGTCACATCGAAATCTGAATTTGATGAGGCTCACTTGACACTTCTCCCTTATTTTATGAAAGCGTCAATCAATGACACCCAACCGAGACACGATATCCAATCTCAATTCCAAATTGATCGTTTTATGAATAAAGGCCAATGAATTGTCGTAATAAGGCTCTCGAACTCTGTAATCTGCGTTTGGACGGGCCGATTTCGTGCAAAAATTCTAAAGCCGTTTACGCGTCTCAGGAAATTTACGAACACTACCGCGTAGCTACTTCGTTATATTTGTCCGAACATAAATTGCCGACAAATGAACGCCGGCAACGATTCCACTTAAACGAAATCGAAAGAAACGGACCCGCTATAATCTTAATACTCAAACATATTAAAAAAGATATTTCAGAATCTGATTAGTCAATATTATTAATAATTATCAAATACAAATGTTTAATCAACAAATTTGATTAATTTTTATTCGAACTTTTTTTAAAGATTTCGGAATCTTAAACGAAGCCTCAAAAACGAATTTATTTTTATATAAAAGTAGATTAACGACAGGAGATCAGCAAAATGGTGTTGATGGATTAAAATTAATGGAGTCTGCAAAGTGTTTTGATCCGTGCCTATTTGTAATTCAGATGCCCGTGTCGCTGCTTGGTCCAGATGAGTCGAATATAATTGACGTTGTCAGTTCCAAATGAGCTAAATATTTCATCGACAAACAACCCGCCCAATGAATGAATTTATTAGAAGCTGAAAAAGGATTTTTTTATTCATAAAATTATCTCGCTTCTCTTCTCGTACGTCCTATCGTTGTAGTCCAGCAAGTTCTATTTGCTCGATATTAAACTAGTAGGTACTAGTTTAAAAAGGGAGATTGTGTAACCTATTTAAAATTGAATACAAACGTGTCTATCGGAAACAATCTCGAGCTGTTTCTGCAGTTTCACTACTTTTATTTCAAGAGCTTTCAGTGCTGAACTTTGCACGTTTGAAAGCACTCGTTCGTTATATAGCCATATATCCAGTTCCATATCCAAAGATCAGTCGACACGGTTTTGAGGATCATTTATTGAGTTTCCAACTTGACAGAACTGCACATGAATAAGTAACCTGTCGCTGAAGGACAAAAACGAAGCCGTAAACCTTCAAACATTACCGATTATAATTGTTACAAAACAGTCACGAGTTTATGAACCATGTGGCCTTCGATGTCTGGAAATAATTCATTTATAGAAGCACGGCCCGCACGGCAATCGATTAGGGCGCAGACAGACAGGGCTGGTCTCACTGTGCAACATAAATAATTCAGCGACGGCAGAGGAAGCGGTAACTCCCGACGTTCTCGCTGGCGATCCCCTGAAGAAGTTGATAATGTGATTTAACAGGCGTGCGAAGTGCGGCGGTCCTGGCGACTCATTTGTGAGGCGACGCGCTCCTGCATACTGAGCGCCTCACAGCGCCGCTATGCATTACTTGCGTACGCCGCTATGCATTTACAAGGACCCAGTCGCACGTGCATCCCGCACAGGCACACCACACGCCCTAAATACTAAGTCGACTACACTTTGTTCTAGGTGTCCGGAACCAACAATATAGTGCAAATAAAATGTGCAACAAGTGTAAACGGGAAAAGACCTCTGTAAAAATATCTAGTGTATCGCGAGTGACGGGTGAGGGTAATACTTAAGAGCATGTGCGCGTGATTGTACCACGACGTCAGATTACTCGGAGTGGGGGGCACTGGCGTCCGCGGCCAGCGATGGTATGGACTTTGTATTCGGGAATGATAGTGACTTGGGGTCGAACGCGACCGAGGAGGGGGCGAGTACGAACGTCTACAACCACTGGGGTTGGAGCATCGTGGACGGTTCGCTGATGCTGCTGATCGTGAGCGGGAACACACTGACGATCCTGGCGGTGACCATGAGCCGACGGTTGTCGTCGCTCGTGTCCAACCAGTTCGTGCTCAACCTGGCGATATCAGACCTGATGGTGGGGCTAACGCTGCCCTACCATTTGGTCTTCTACTTGAACGATGACTTCGGCACAATCAAGTGGTCGTGCCTGATGCGCTTCATCCTCATAATCCTAGCGTGTCTGGCATCCATTTATAACATCATAGCGATAGCTGTAGACAGGTAATTATATAGAAATCCTTCAGTTAAAAAAAATATATTTCATAGAAATCTTTACATTAAAATAGAAACTAAAAACTGTAATCTGTGTAACTGCATTTTAAGAATCAACTGACGCTAATGCAATTTTATTTTTCGCGTCTGTTAAAATATTAAAGTGAATGCATAGAAGTAGCTCGCGAAATTCAAATTTTCTTGAGTTTTTCGCAATTTGCACGTCAGTTTTCTCAGTAAGAGTAAGATAACTAACATATGTAAAATCATATTTGCTGTCGCGGATCATATTTTAGTCAAGATGCAGCCTAACTAACCTGCAAACAACAAAAAATGCAAGAAAATTTGATTTTCACGAAATGTCTCTCCGCATTCACCTTAATTTGAATTATATATGTTCCAGGTACATAGCGATAGTGCACCCGCTGCACTACAGCCGGTACATGACAAAGCTGGTGACGCGCCTCATGATGAGCTTCACGTGGTCGGTGGCTGTCTGCATCAGCTGCATCCCGGTGTTCTGGAACGACTGGCATGAAGGAGTCACGTGCGAGATGAACATGGTACGTACACGGACGGGCTTAGACACCCTTAAAAGGTCAAATAAGGTCTTCTAAACTTAAGAAAGCGCAATAATTATTCTCATACGTGCATAAGTCAGAGCAGATTTTCCGCTTTAATTATATTGAAATACAACCGCATACGATAATAAACCTTAATTTTTATATGAACCTTAAATCATGCTATGCTTTGTTATTCAAAACTACTTCGAATAACTTACGGTGGGTGTCTATCAGGGTACATGGATACGAAGATTTATGGTAGTTTCATGACATTCAGTGTCCTCTAGACATCTAAAAGCACCATGAAACACGATATTGTTTGTTATAAAATCAGAACATTCTAACCTTTATTTGCCTACGAGTATAAAACATAATAAATATCTCCGGGGATGAACACTGTCAACACATTCCGTAATAAGACAACATTATCCGAAATTCATAGTGGAAAGAAATGGTATTCTCGAGGCACGCTTCTCAAACCCACTACAACATAAATAGTTAATACAGTTGTTTCTGCGAAGAATATCTTGTTACCGAGTACGTACTAGTTCGCCCGAGGAGCTATCGCATACATTAGTGTATTAATGTAACCATACACAAACTATATCGCTGTTTGATAATGTGCACGAGGAAAGTCACGAGACATTACTATGAGAAAGTTATAACAGTTCAGGAAAATTATAATAATATTCGGCGGTAATCATTTCTATAACAGTAACTGACAGTAAGTTTTTGGATCGGTGCCATTATTTGTAAACACTACATTAAAGGGTAAATAAACATGGCGCTCTTCGAAGCTATATCTGGTCCAGAGATAAAGTTAATTGCCAGAGTCATTTACAACCGGAATGTCCAGATGAGATTGGAACAATTGAACATTCGAGGTAAATAAAGAAACGGAACTTTAATATTTGAACTAAGTACTGCTACACACAGACGTGCCAACTAACACGTGGATACGACTTTGGTATCCCAGTTTTTTCAACCCGGCCTGCTCAACTTCTAATATTAGCTCGTTTAGTTCCGTTTGTCAAATGAAATAAAATTACGCGAGTATTTAATATACATGAGCAAATATTGGTAACGTGCGAATATTGAATTATCCTCAATATATATTTAAAAATGCTAATATGAATATCGGGCCGTCAAAGCCGAGTCAATATCCACTAAAGATACAAACCAAACTGAAGAGGCAATTTTAATGCCTCTTCAGTTTGGTTTGTAAGAAGTTAAGTAAGTGTGTTGGAAGATCTCTTTCACGATTGAGTAAAGTGTTTCAAACAATTTGGAAATGCTATCTGGCAATACAATTCTACTCTTCTTAGATCTGGGGTCATTGAAAGCTGTTTATTGTAGCACATTTTTTTTAACTTTGAAAAATAGGTAAATCGATGACGAAAGACAAAATACGCCATTTAATTACAAATGCTTTAACGGAATTGTTATAAATGTTACAGGTGGTGCCGAAGAACTACACTACGAGCATCCTGGCGCCGATGTTCTCCCTGATCTGGATGGTCATGTTCATCCTGTACTGGCGGATATGGCGGGAGGCCACCTGCCACGCGCGTCGCATGAGAGCCAACACCTGCTGCCCAACTGGTGCCAACGATTGGAAAAGCATACAGGTAACATGACCAATCCTATTTATTTATTTAATTAATATTTAAAGTACCATAGACATTTTCTAGCAGTCAACCTTTGGGTGATGCAGAGACAAACAGTGGCAATCTTTCACTACTGCTTGAACGACGCGGTTAACCAATTTCCAAATGAAGTGTAGGAAGGGAAAAAATAAAGAGACTTCAAAGTAGAAAGAAACAAAAAAATTGTTAGAACGGCTGTCATGCTAGATGCATCGATAATTCATCGTAAATCATACCTTTAATGATGTTGCCTGAAGGTACAAGAGTGATCTAATTTCACAGACCGATACCGCGTCCTTCCCTTTTCGCTTGTTAATAAAAGATAGTAATAGAATAGCCAGTTTAGTGAGCAATCTTATCCGCAATGTAATCCAAAGCGCGTTATTGAAACTAATGTGCTAATTTTAAATGCTATAACCACCATAATATTGTTAAAACCATCGCATCTCTATATACTTTACTAGGGAGTTTTCGGTACATAATAGCTTATCTCGTAATAAGCATTACTTCGTGATTTGTTTCTATCGCTATTCAATTTGATAAATATATTTTTATTCCATCAGGAGACAAATGGATTATTTCAACTACATATTGTGTCACACAATTGCCGCAATTTCCAAAACCGTGACACCCATGACCCAATATAATCTAAACCCAATTTGTTCCAAAACTTGACATTAACACGAGATCATGTTTTCGCAGGTGGTGCTGTTAGTGCTAGGATCATTCTCAATATGTTGGATGCCGTTTGTGGTAGTGGCATGTGCCCAGACGTTGCCCATGATGCCGCTGCACAACCACATAGCGTACCGGGTCACGTCGTCTCTGGCCATGTCCAACTCGGGCATCAACCCCCTTATTTACGCGTGGAAGAACGCGGGCTTCCGCGCCGCCTTCGCTAAACTACTGCGATGCAAGAGACCCGACACGTCGGAGTATCGAGGTTCACCTGCCCCGGAGAGGAAGCGAGGCTCAGTGGCGCTTCGCGAAGGCTCTATAACTCGGACAAGCGCCCCGAGCGCGCTGTCGAGCCTCGGCGGGGGGCGGCCGGCACGCCTGCTGTACATGGAGCACGAGGCGGACACCGCCCGCTGTCGCATCATCGAGAACGCGGGCTACGTGGAGGCGGAGCGCGGCGACGCCAACCCGTCGTACGCACCCGACGCGCCCACGCCCGTGCACCGGCCCGCTGCACCCGGCCCGCGCGCCGACATAGTGTAGTGTACAAACGATCATTAGACGTTTTGTGGGAAACGTGAAACGCTTCTAGTATTTAACGTTGTTAGTGACTGTAGGTACCCCTTTCGCATTTAGGTAAGTACCTGTTCGAATCTACGCTCAAGTTTTTAAAAGCTTTATTGTTGAATTTTTATTGAGAGATTATAATGAGTTCCCTGCCATAATGATGTTTTAATAAGAGGTTCTCTGTCAAATAAAGATGTTTAAAAGATATAAATAATAATTAAAAGATGTTCTATGTAATATTAAAGTATGTAAATAATGTGTTTTATTTCTATCAAACCTACTGTATACTATTTTTGTCTAAGGTACGACTCACAACGCCATCTATGACAAAACGCAGTAACATACAAAATTTGTACCCGTCTGAAACAACGAATAAATCCGAATCATAGATGGCGCTACATAAAGTAACTTAAGGATGTTTCCTTACCAAGGATAAGCATTTTTGTCTGAATAATTTGCATAATATTACAAAATAAATGAAGTAGACAATCACAAAATGACGAGGCAAAAACTTGAAAAGTACCTAAAATTTGAATAAACAGATTCTTATTCGAAGAGCTCCTTTAAATATATGTGAAGTTAGTGACCTAAGTTAATTTAACGAAACATAACTGACTGATTACGTTGAGAACGTATCACAGCTGATAAAATCCTGTTTGTCCGTATTGTGCAATCTAAAGAGGTCAGTAACGGACGAGAATCACGCTAGCACTCAGCTTGTTGCAATATGTTTAGCATTTTTATTAATTTCTTAACTAAACATTGTATCGATAATACCACATTAATTTGTAGGTATAACCTGAGTTTAATCAAACAGAGCTATTAGATTAATGGCCCAATCTTTATCTAATTATTCGACATTGAAAACACGTGTATGATTTTTGAAAAAGAAATATTGTATTAATCCTCTTTAATGTGACCGTTACCTAACCAACAATATGTCAGTGCATGAAAAATTTATCAAACATGAAAGATGAACCGTAGATTGCGGTAAATACCGTAAAACGAATAAAAACGAGCCTTTATCAGCATAAATAAAGCTACGGGCACAACTGAATTATTTGAAGCTCTGGACACTGGACACACGGTAATATCAGTGTTTGCCTACATCGAAAACAGGTGGG
The DNA here is from genome assembly GCA_951799385.1 of Hyppa rectilinea. Classification (NCBI taxonomy): domain Eukaryota; kingdom Metazoa; phylum Arthropoda; class Insecta; order Lepidoptera; family Noctuidae; genus Hyppa; species Hyppa rectilinea. Next base: position 1,020,067 of record OX637317.1, read on the forward strand.
AATCGCGAAAGCCTAGATAAGGTACCTGTCCCACCGCCGAAGAGAAACGAGAAGCGTGTAGAGATAGCAACTAAAAACAATTTGGCGAGCAACGAGCAGACGAGTACTCGCCGGTGCGCGGTGGTGTGAACCGTCAGCGATCAACTATTAATCTATGTATCTCTTTTACTTCCACGGAACGTACAAACTTTCTTACGTTTCTTGAGCGAAAAAATTCGTCAGGGGTGGGACAACTGTGGAACAGTTGTTTCGCCGAAATGTGACCAACGTCACCGGGGCTGTAATTAAGAGCTACTTCTCCGACATCTTTGACTTTTTAAAATATTCCGTATCGCAATATTGTAATTATCGCATTTTTCGATATTTAAACTATCCCGTAAACAGAAAAATATAATCTATGAATAGGTCGCTCGTAAGTCAGGAAGTTTAAATCGACCAGTCTCCCAGGTGATTAAGAGGCTTGCAGGATACCAGCTAGTATTAAGGAAGTAAAGAAAACTTTAAATAATTGTTTTTTCTACGTATAAGCAACCATTATTTTTAAGAGCGTGGGATATATTACTAACGTTATATTACTAACGTTAGTGATTAGTGGAACCTTATAATTAGCTATCTTTTACACATCGTACTAGATATTGAAATATATTAGCTGTAAGTTTTCCTAAAAGATATAAGAGAAATAAAATTAATAAACTTGACTAGTTTAGCAAGGAAGAATGTTTTAAACAAAAAATCCGCTAAACTTATAGACCGCCCTATAGAGAGAGCCTATACTTTATACAGCCAAATAAGACCTGGAAAACTTTACACAATTATTTTTTCAGAATAAGAAAATTTCATAACAAATGACAATAAAATTGATAACCAGCACATAAGTAATCGTTAAGACACTCACCTCAACTCCAGTCACGCCCAGCGCTGTCACCATGTTGGGCGTCATCCTGAAGGGCACTTTCTCCGGCACCCGCAGCGTCTTGCCCTTCTCGAAACACACGTTATAGTCTATATGCACCACCTCACCCGACGTGAGGTCCACCAACACATTGTCCATGTGTCTGTCACCGAGCCCGATTATATAGCCTATCGTACTCATCACGGCCACCGAGTAACTGTACCGACGGGTTATCTGCCACCACTGCTCAGGACTAACACTGCTGCACCAAAACTCCCTCCACAGTAAATCCCGAGGAGTCTCCGCGCCCAACTCCTGCATAACTTGCTTCAAGATCGACACGGGCCAGTCTTTTCTGTTATCCGTTGGTATACCGGCTTCTTTTAAAAGCGGATTAAGCTTGTTGTAGAATAACTCCGAAGGACGCAAGATATTAACTGGCTTATTGGTTTTTGCTGACAGCATAGCAGCTTCCCGATTTTGCCAACGTTTGTACACCGCAAACATTGGTGTCACGTTGTCTACCCAGCTGATCAGTCCCGATCGAGGACCTAAAGGTATCACGGAGTAATGGCGCGCTCTATACGTTTGATTATCGTTATTTTCAGAGTCCCTGGCCATCATCGTATTTGTTATAGACAGCAACTGCATTATTCTCTCATCTAAATGCAAGTCTTCTAATCCTTTGAATAAATACGTGTAAGGCTTGCCATCTGACCCGTTAAACACTAACTTCTTTGGCCTTGTCTTTGTTGGCAGAATAGCCACAGTATTTTCAACTGCTTTTATTGTGACTCTAACCGCTCTTTGATTTGTATGTACTCCAGGCATAGTTATCACGGTATTTCTAAGTTCAGCTAATACGGGGCTGATGTCCGACATCTTTAAAATGTATGAAGTTCTTTTATTTACTTTTAGTTGAAGTCTTATTTGAAGTTGTTTGAATGGCGCCCATGACTCCTGGGGTTTGTCGGGATTCGCAGGATTCTTCAATTTGTCTATCACGTCGCTGATGAGAGTCAGGAATTTATTTTGGAAAGACACTTCATGCGGGGTCTCAGGTTTCGCCGAAGTAACTTGGTAGAGTTGTTCCAACACACAAACGACTGGTTCAAAAATAATGCGATGTTTCTCTTTGATCAGATTTTCTTTATCTTCGGCTGACAAGTGTGTGTTGTTTTTTACTTTGGCAACTTCACTTTCCAATTGCGAAAGTCGCTTCGTAAACTCTGAGTGATGTTGGACTAATGTGCCCAGGCACAGTTCATCCCATAGTAAATTAATTCTTTGTAATTCTTTGACTAACAGTTTCACTTGTTGAATCGTTTTTGGGGCTTGTTTTGCAAGTGTTTCCACCATATCCAGGAAACAAGAATTAAGTTCATTATTGACAACTTTATCGCTGGTAGCATCTTCTAAGTCAAGATTCTCTTCCCCACTTTCAGCGTCATTTGACATGAAAGGTCTTGCAACATTCAACTCCAGTAGATCATTCTGTTCATTTTCCACCGTACCAACTACTGCTGGGAATGTGATCAGATGCGGTGTGTCCTCTGCCAATCTACACAAGAGATCAGATACACATTTCCTCACGTACGTTTCGGGGTGGTTTAGACGTGAAAATAACTGTGGAATGATCACTTTCCAAGGTTGAGTAGGTGTGTTTGCTAAGCCAGATTCTAATACCGTCTGCAACTCCATTGCGTGTTTTACAATTAACCGTAGAAGTCTCAACGTAGCATTAACTACGGCGTTTTCTCCGCTGTGATTGATGAAGTCTGATGCACAAATAAGCTGCAAGAATTTGAAGTAAGCATCAGCAGAAAGTTCAAAGTACGAAAATACTCGTTTTTGTGCTTGACGCCAAATATCCACTAACAATGCAAGGTGTTCAGGATAAGCATTGCTCAAAGATGGAACAGTCCGAAGTTGACTTTCAATCATTTCAGATGTGTTAATTTCATTCCAGTCAATGTCTTCGTCGTCACAAGTAGCTTTTGTTTTCGACAATATTTCACAAACCTGCTCAAAATCTTGAGGTGAGCATCCAATCATAACGCTCTCTATCTGCAACTTATCATTTTCTGTTAATTGCTCTCGAGTTTTAGAGCTAAATTCAACCATTTTACGACCCCATCTGAAGCACCAAGCAGCAAAGCTTGCCCAAGCTTTAGCTAGTCCTGGACATTGATTAACACCAAACTGCAGTAGTTTACCAACGGCGGAGTCAGATACTGGTATGACATTCTCCGATATATTATTGTCTACCAAGCCTATTTCTGGTAAAGCTGACACCAACTTTAGTAAGGGTGAATCTACGTCCAATATATTTTCAGTTTCGGTTTGCACCCACTTCGAGAGGGTGAGCAGTAGTCTTGTACCCTTCTCCCGCAGTTCATAACTTTGTTCACTCATTGCCAATCTTTGCGAAAACCCAAACGAAATGCTTGCACAAAGATTCACAGCGCGTATTTTAGTTTCTTCTTTCGCGTAAGTCAATTTGCAAAGCTCAGCCAAAGCTGTGGCGTTGTTAAGAGTCCAAATTTCGAGATCGTAAGTATTAGTAGACATAAGTAATGCTTCACTTAAATCATCTAAGTTATTAACGCTGCCTAAACACATTTGGAAAGCAGAATTTTGTTTGAAATGGTTTAAAAGTTCCCTTTTTGCCATTAAAAGGTTAGCGTTCTTCCTAGAACTTTTTATTACATCTAGGCGAAGGCATTCTGCAAAGAAAACGTTTTCTTCTGTCATATTAAGCTTAGTAAAATATTGATTCCACCATAATATTCTGCTTAGGTTTTTAAAATTAGTTCCGTACTTATAATCCTTTACTGTTGATGGTTTAAAAGGATTAGGGATTACCTTTCCGCTCTTCACAATGTTGCTTAACCCATGATTTGCTAATTGCAACACCGCAACCTCTTTTAAGAAATGTACAGAATTCGTTCTGGAGAATTCTTCAGCTTGTGATTTAAGTAAAATGTCACATTGTTTTAATAAGTCCTCATACTTGTCATTGTAATCACTGTTATACATCTTCACTGCAGTGCATACAAGAGTAGATTCAATTTTGTTTAATAAGCCCTGATAGGAACAAGTATTCTTCGATATCTCATTGGCTTCATTATCAAGTATGTCCCAATTAGTAAGGTCTTGCGGGATCTCTGAGGTATCTTCGAAAAACTTTAACGTCGAAAAAGAACTCCATTGTGAAATATTTGAATTAAATTGATCACTGTCTTTCCATGTTTGCATGTCTTCCCAGTTTTGTATATGTTTGTAACTTTCCATGACCTGTTCGTCAATGAACCTGGTAATTCTTGTATCTACGTGGGATGATGTTTCACCCTCTTTCAAATCTTCATGTGGTTTTAAGTTGTTTATTTTTTTATAGAACTCTATAGCTAATTCATGTCTAGAATTAGCCTGTTCAGCGGCTCCTTTCAGCCACAGTAACTTCTTATCAAAATTCTGTTTTATCCAAACGTATAAACCGTGCAACACTTCTGGCTCTTCAATTTTTATTAGTGCTCTGGCAACGCTAATAGCTATTGCTTCGACGTCAATATTTGTATTCGAATTAGCAGCTGTTTGCAATATTAGTGAAGCATGGTAGATGGCAGCACCGAAATGTCCAGCGTAGTGGCTGACCGCAAGCGCAGCGGGACGTACTCTAGTGAACCACTCGCGGCAAGTCGGCCTGTTCGTATGAAAGAATGTTTTTACAGGTTTGGCGACAGCTGGTAGTACTGTAGCAGTCCCTTCTGCAGCATTATAAATGTATTTCTCTAAGAACATCATGAACTCTGTTATCCAGCGCGTTCGCGTTTGCTCTGAAGTTACAACTTCCACCAGATGCTGTTGGTCACTGCCAATGTATTTAGTTTCATGGGAAGATATTTCTCTTGCTATTCCTTTCAAAGCTCCTTCGATCCTCATGAAAGTCTCTTGTGGTTTGCCCAGAATAGTTCTTAATTTCAATGACACGCAAGTCTGAGCTAGTTCTGAGAGTGCCCAACCCACGCAAATAGATGAGAAACTTGTAGCACATTGCCGGAAGAACAAAAGATTATTTTCATGAATATCAGCAGTTTGTAAAGGCCAAGATATTAAAAATGCGTCTATTAAAGCTTTTTTATCCTCCATTGTGTTAGGGAAAAGACAATTCATTATCATTTTAAAATGCTGGTTTGATAGGTTACAAAAGGATCCTCGCATGAGGTATTCTTTGAAAGAATTAGCTTTTGTGTCACTGTTTAGCACATTCAGGCTCATTTTCCTTGCAGTAAACACTTTGACAACTTGTTTGTCCAACTCAAGTTGAACAATATCCCAAGGCAATTCAAATAGTACATCTTTGCACACTTTAGACAACATTTTATTTTGATTATCAATGTGTAGTATACAAAGGACTGCTATTGTTTTCAACACCATAACATTCCAAGTGAGGGTCTTATTTTTCAGTAGATGTTGGGAATTTTTCATAACAAGCAAAACAATATCTTCGTCAAAATGATATGCCAGTGACAACATGTTAGTTGTTAATACAAGAAAAGCCTTTGACATGCTTACTATGGGTAAATATTTGTCTAACTGGCAAAATATATCAGATATCCAATTAAGGACTAAAATTAATGTTTCTCTAGGTGCATCTTCATCTAATATCATGCTTAATGTATTGAGGATCACAGCTAAATGTCCAGATGTTGGGCTAGAGCTAGAGACATCACCAAGGCTCAAGTTTGATAGGCCAAATATGTCATTCGCTCTTTGCTGGGTATTAGTAACCAAGTCGCTGGAAGCAATGAAGTGATTGTTCTTTTTGCAATGTGAATAAAGCAAGTATAGTACAGAATACTGAAGAGCTGGCTTCTCCTTAATTAGCTTTTCATCATGAGGACACATTTTGATGGCTAGCAGTTCTAGTATGCTAGGTTGTAATGCCCACATTCCAATAATAGAGTTACTAGCATTAGCCAACTCTGATAGACATTGTAAATAAAATATAACATTTTTCTCTGCATCATCTTTGTCTACTTCTTCTGGATACTCCGGGATTATTATTTCTATGTTAGGTATTATAACTGAATAGGAATTCTGAATATCTGTCAGAACATACTTGTATGTTTCTTGTAAAAGTGGAATATTCTTCAAGTTCAACAAGTTACTGTATACTGACATAACACTGTTTAAAATGAGAGAACTGTCTGAATAGCGCAATTGACGCAACAGTGATTCAGGTCCAATAGTTTGTGATATGAACTCAATGGGGAGGTTTGAGTTTATCTCCTTTATAACTGTGGATACTAAGTCTATGACGCTGAGGCTAACACTTTCCTCTCCTTGCAGAAAGTTACTCATCTCTTTTGTTATTAATGCAAACAGGGCTGGAGAACAAGATGACGATTTGGATTGCAAATATTTCAAAAGCAAAGCAATACATTCATTACCTGCCAGTATCAGATCTGCTTCGGCATCATCCTTCAGTGTTTTAGTTAGAACTTGCAAAATCTTTGTGAATGCTTCTGTAAGAAATGACCATGACACAACCTGCGACACTGTAGGGCTCAAAAGTGTCCCTAAGCTCTTGACAACAGTGTTAAAAACGTTGAGGAATGATGTGATCTTCTGCTTACAATCTTCAGGTGTGGTAGCATCACTTTGTTTCTCCACAGGAGTTGAATCCATCTCAGTAGAATATACCACCATGTCCTCTACAAACTGATTGAGAAGGTTTACTGAAAATCCAACATCTGCTTGCCAGTGGCGACTGAGTTTGAACAATGATTGTAGAGCAAAATCTTTTATCTTCTTCGGCTGAGCATTATCTACATGCCATCCAACCAGTATATCAACCGTGTCCACAAAATGATTTGCAAAGTGTTCTGGATATGAATTTGACATGATAATCATAGCGTTTATAGCAGACATGAACACGTCAGCTGAGTCTGTACCCTCGATGATAGTCTGAAGCCTATCAAGAGTCAGCTCAGCAAAATCTGTTAGGTGAGGAGTTTGGTAATCCAGCTGAAATGTCTCTATAAATGAGAGTGTCAGATAATGTTTTATAGTAGAGTTATGCACTGAATAACTAGCGGCAATCCAATCTAAATGCTTCCTGAAGTCAGGACCCATGACATAGCCGATCCTCCCGAGCACTATGGATGCACCTTCCTTTGTCTCAGGACCAGGGGCGTCATAGAGCACATCCAGGAGTGACTCTACTAGTATGTCGTAAGAACGCCGAATGTAGCGCGAGTTTTCTGGCAACATAACGGCGTCTTGTAATTTACTGCATATGACAAGCGATTTCTCCATGTCCACTTCTGCACATAGTCGACGCAGCAACTTGGAAATGCGAGGGTCCTCAGGAAGATTGACAACCAACTCTGAACGTTCATAGAACTTGTTGCTACTGTTTCCTTGAGACCAGGTGTCGTTGGACGCCTGGTTTAACGATTCGTGATATTTATATGAATTATCAAGAGGCTCACGATCGCCGCGGGGCGGGAATCCGCCACGGCCCCTGCCTCCGCGCCCACCGCCTCGAGACGGCCTGAACTCGGTGACACGACCGCGGGACCGATACCTGCCATCTCTGGATGGCCCCCCAAATGACGAGGATGCATCGTACGCACCAACATAACCTCTGACCTTATCGTCCGTGTTTTCTTGTCCAATTTCGTCCCTTTCCGGAGTGTCAGTACCCTCCGTTCCCTTCGGATTTTTCACTTTACTGTTTGCAGTGGTGGGCATCATCACTAGAAATTTTGTCTAACACGTAATTGTAAACACACATGGCCGTAAATTTACGACAAAATACGGGCAAAACAGACACTCTTCGCCAACAGTCACTGTGTAACATAGACAAAATGGTAATTCTGTCACGACTGTCACTGTTATTGTTGAAAACTGTCAAGATCTGTCAATTCATGCGCATAGAGATTGTAAATTATAAAAATGAAACCATATTTCGGAACGAAAAACGTACTTTGCTTGCACTAGTTCCCAAATTCTAATGAATATTTACAATTTCAGGACACGCTATAATAGCGAACATTTAATTTATGTATTATTAATTTGTTTTTTTTTTAATGAATTTAAAATGAACTACAGCTGGAATATTATACGACTTATACGGCTGGTATTAAATTTTGTAGATTTTGAACGACAATGTAATGTAATTGTCATTTGTCATTAGCAAACTTAACCTCTGTTCACTAGACATGTTGATTTGTTATCTTTATTATTAAAGCAACAACACACTGAATTTGTTACTACTATTAGTTACTGTATTTATTGATACTAAAACTAAAAACATGAAGGCTGCAAAACGTACTCAAGATTTTAAGGGTAAGAATAAATCCGTTCGTTTTTGGTTAAACAGTGTTTGATTTCACATTTTCAGATGTAACAATGTTGTTTCTCTTGCAGCTTTAGAGCTCCAGTTAATAGAGGATTCAGTAGCACCACACACAGTGTACCTCAAGGAACATATAGTAAGAGAACACACAAAAGACAAGCCTCAGGGTCGTACGTTACTAGTAGTGAATGTGCCCCCTTATGCTGATGAAAAAGGATTGATCAATGCTTTCAGAGAAGTTGGAACTGTACAGTCTGTTCAACTTTGTTTAAAACCATCCACTGCTGACATAAAGCATATCATAAGGTTCTTACCAGAAGAAAACAAAACCACATTCAGAGCAGCATACATAGTTTTTAAGAAAGTTGCTGAGTTAGATAAAGCATTGAAATTAACTAAACTACAGCCGCTGAACTCAAATGCTCACCAAATGAAAGTGGGAATAAAAAAATGGATTGATGAGTACAACAGTACTATTTTGTTGCCCAAAACACTCAAAGAAAATGTAGAAACATTTATGAAGCAGTTTGATGAAAATGCACAGAAAGCAGACAAGAAGGAAAAGGAATTGGAACAAGAGGATGATGAGGGATGGGTCACTGTTACTAAGAGAGGAAAGATCCAGAGCTTTGCACGGACAGAGAAGGTAGAAAACAAAATAATGCAGAAGGAAGAGAAAAACAAAAAACGAAAAGAGTTGAAGAACTTCTACACTTTCCAAATAAGAGAATCAAAATTGAAGCACATTGTGTCACTGAGGCAGAAGTTTGAAGAAGACAAGAAGAAAATAGCTCAAATCAAACAGAGTCGGAGATTTAAACCATTTTGAAATAAATAGCAATTAAGTTTATCAAATTATCACAGTATTTTATTTACATTATGTAATCACAATACATCTATTTATTAATTCAAAAGAACCATTACTTTGATCATCTCAGTTGTAGCTAATTTCTTAATTACTATGATAATAATATTTTTTATAATTGCTATTGTATTCTACAATAGCAATTATAAAAAAAAGTTACTTTGATTTTTCTAAAGCAACAGCTTCTGGCTATAATTTTTTTTCATATTAAGTTGTGAATCCTTAAAAATACTACATGTATATTATTCATGGATAATAATGAAAGCACTTGAGGAACCACTGACTGAACAATTCATTGTCTTTGTTCATAATTTAGTCAAAGCACTTGTCAGATGGTCTGCTGGTGAGTTTTGATGATGATTCGTAGCAGTCTGTTCTCTGGCAATGTTTCTAATGCAGCAAGAAGGTTGTTGATGTTGCCATACACACAACCATTTGCTAGGGCCACTTGTACTGCCTGCCCTATCCTGTCTAGGCAATCCTGTAACAGCAAATGCAAAGCTTTAATATCCCCTTTTTGGTAGAGTAGAATACTACTACTGCAAAAATCTATACTAATATTATAAAGCTGAAGAGTTGTTTGTTTGTTTGAAAGCGCTAATCTCAGGAACTACTGGTTCGAATTGAAAATTTCTTTTTGTGTTGAATATACCATTTATCGAGGAAGGCTATAGGCTATGTAAGATCACGCTACGACCAATAGGAGCCGAGCAGCGAGTGAAACCGCGCGGGAACAGCTATAGGAAATAATTATAATCACAAGTAATACAAACCTGTAACTTATAATCAGTGTGAAGCCTGCCGCCTCTCTTGAGTACCACATGCGCGTAGCCCTGCACTACTGGCGCCAGCGCGGCGAGGTGCTGCGCGTTCACAGCCGTGGGGGGCCCGTGCGTGCGCCGGCCAGCTCGAAGGCTGTGCAACACGCCGAGGTGAAGTTTTATATACAGCTCCGATTCCGACAGAGGCTTGTTTGTCACAGTCTTTATGACTGATCTATCAATGTCACCTTCCAGTTTTATTTTTTTTACTGGTACTGGTATTTCTACCATTTCTATATCTGTAAAGTTGTACATTTTTAAATATTGCTCTGAAACCAGTAAAAAAGTTCAATATTTTCTAGACTACAAATAAAAAAAAAATAACAACCTTCATCAATATAAAGTGGAGCAAGTGCACACCAGTGTATGAGACCTGCCAGAGGCGTCACGGCTGCCATTGGTATGGATCCACTTGGGAGTGCAGCGGGATTCAGTTGTGCTGACATGCACAGAGTGGGATTTGAGTATACCTGTAAAATCATACAAATGTCCTCATTCATTTGTAGTTTTCATATTGTTGGGACAGCCTATCCTGTGCTGTGGACTATATACAAGTGCAACGCAATGCGCGGTCGAGTACGGACGTGTTTGCGCTGCACGATACGAATATTATATTCACGTGTCGCGCGGCTTTAGCCGTTGCCCAGTTTACGTCGTTATGAGTTCACAACCGCTCATAGCTAACGAGGTCTTGGCATTTATCAAACATGCCATCGACTACATGGACGAAGTTAGCATCTTGCAGATTTGCAAGTCCAGCTTCAAGGAGGAGGAAATAGGCAGTGCCAAGCTGCTATTGTTCCAGTCGCTCGGCAAAGTCGAGCAGATGCAGTCCCGCCGGAGGGATGGTGGTCAGAAGTGCGTGCAGGACATCATCACGTTGATGAAGAGCACCGACCCGGACGACGTGCCCGCTTTTGTGGCGAAGGAGCTTCATAAGCTGCCCCCAGTCACGTTTGACCACGTCGACGTCACCAGGTTGCTGAAGGACATCACAACTCTCAAAGCAAGCCTGGCCGAGGTACAGTCCAAGTTGGAGGTGTCGAATAACACCATTGGTGAGCTACGTGCCGAAGTGAAGTTGTTGCGCAACGCTGTAGCGGTAAATAGGTCGCCTGATGCCTCCAACGTGAGTGCTCGTCGCGGAGCGAGTAACGCTAGCGTCGGCAGTTTTGAGTCGGCGAGTTCCACTGCGTCACCGGCTGCTGATACTGCACGCGTTGCAACTTGCGCCGCCGCCGTCGCTGACTCGATGCCGGTCGAGGTAGTGACTCGTGTGGGTACGTTGACCCCTAAACGTGCCTACGCTGATATCGTCGCCACGCACAAACCTACCAAAAAGGGGGAAAAGAAGAGCTGCTGTGACCCTGCCAACAGGGGTTCGAAACAGCAAGGCCCAGCTATGGGCACGTGTGACAAGGAGGGCTTCGTGAAGGTGGAGAGGAAGAAGAGGAAGAAGGCCCCTAGTCGGAACCAGTGCGGGACCGCGCTGGCAGGACCCAATGTGCCGCGTCCGGCAATACCAACGACGCAGCTTTATGTGTCCCGGCTACATCACACCACGAAGGTTGAGGAGATCGTGGAGTATGTCCGAGCGAAGACCAGCTGGACCTTGAGGGTTGAGAAGTTGGAGTCGCGCCACAACACGAATTTCAAGTCGTTCGTGGTGCGAGTTCCGACTCATCATATTGAGACCTTCCTCAAGGAAGAGTTTTGGCCGAAGGGTGTTATGTATCGGCGTTTCCGCGGAAGGCTACGCGACACCACGCAGTGCAACACGACACCGTCACTTCGTGTACAATAGTTATAGTTATTATCAGTTTTTTATAAATATGTATGATAGTCTGTAAGGTATTTATGTTATGGGTCTTTGTTACCTGAAATAAATGATATATTATTATTATTATTATTATATAACCAAGACAGAACAGATGATATTATTTCCTTATAATCATTTATATTATTTCCGTTTAAATTACTAACCCAAGCTGTGATCACTTCTAAAAGGTTCTTAGGTGGCAGTTTAGTAGTTCCTTGAGCATCTCGCATGTATAGCTCAGTCACAGACGTAATGAAGTTGGATACAAACTGTGGGGCTGTGTTAGCTAGGGACTTCAGTGCCAGTTGGTTGGAGGTATTCAGGTAGAAATGGTCTCGGATGACATTTTCAACCAGTTGCAGGGACTGTGCTGATGAACAGCCCATTTGTTGAAGCCAAACACCAACTGCAAGTAACACCTGAAATGCAAGATAAAGTTTTTATGCTTGATTATAGTTTGAAAACTAAATAAAAACGCAATGAAACATAAGCAAGTGTTTCTCTGATAAAACAAAGATTTGTACTTACTGGTGTACTAGATGCGGACACTGCCATGCTGGCAAGTATACTCAGTATTTTCAATCTCCTCTGACTCTCCATGCCTCCAAAAAGTGATAAGAACACCGTATTCTTAGTAGTCTCATTAGTACATGCAGACAGGTAGTCGCATATGATGTCTATGAGTTGTAAGTCCTGGAGCGGGGTTAGGCCTCCGCCTCGACGGCCGCCGCGCCGGTCTGACTCGCAAAACACGAATTCTGATATGATGTCCATTGCTATGTCTAGTTGCTTATTAGATGGAGCTGCACGCCCCACCAACAGTTGTTCTAGAAACAATAGTAACAATTTATTTAGCTACTGCAGTCTGGGTAAACGAGGTCTTCATCTCGAGAAGTAAGACACTGACACTGACTGAAAGAAGTAAACTTGTATTCACTGTTTATTGGGGGTTGGTGGAGGGTTATCTTACCAATTTTACTTAGAGCTTCCTTGGCACATACAGGGAACTCAAACTTCCTCAGAGAATGTTTTAAATCGGATATAGACATTTTGAATCCAGTTGTCTCCGTGTATTTCTCAAAACGAACAAAACACCCCTAAGGCTACCCACTGACCACAATCTGAGTTTATCGAAGAGATTTTCTGGCTCCTGAAATGCAGGTACCAAGGTTCTCTAACCTAGCTCTGGAGCCAGGGCAGGGTCCCAAACAAAGAGTAATATAATAAGACTGATCGTCCCAAAATTACCCAAGAATTTTTGACAAAACAATATTTTTGTGTCTGTTCAAAAACGAAGTAATTCTAATGCTAAATATATTATTTTTATACATTGGAACGCCTATTGATGTTCGGATACTTGATATAACGATGACACATTAGTGAAAACGCCACTCCACCGGGGTATCGCGAAATCCAAATTTTACGTTTATGCCATTACAGGTCAGTAGGTATTAGGTTCTGTTGATCAGAATATGATTCGCAGCCTTAGCAATTTACGGTGCAAACCTGCCCCGCTTGGGCGGAGCACCGCCGTGTCCTCGTAGAGGCGATCGGCGGCGACCTCTCACGCCCGGCCTTGGTGCAAGCCATGGTCCGGGGCGCGAGGGAGTGGGAGGCAGTCACCTCCTTCTGCGAAAAAGTTATGCCCGCGAAGGAGGTGGCGGGATGGGAGAGAGAAAGGTCCTCCCGTCCCAGCCGCCGCAGGAGACGCCCCGGGCGTCGGGAGCCACATGACGACTCCCGGCCACCGTAGGCGCGGGCCTGCGGACGGTGAGTAATGGTTGACTCACCGTCCGATCAGCACCAGACCCGTGCCGTACGGCGCGTATATGTTCCACGCGCGCCTCAAAGAGATGTCAGCATATAAAGAGGCCCCTCAGGGCCAAGCCTGCCGGGTAAGCGGGATTGTCCGAAAGGGTTACCGCTACCCCGGAACACAAAGGGCTACGGAAGGAACATGGATGGGTTTTAGTCAGTAAGAGTCTGACACTCCCTTCCGCTCCACCCAGAGAGGGAGCAGTCATTGGATGATTTACCAGGCTTAAAAAAAAAAAAAGCCTTAGCAATTAAGTATTTACAGAATTGCAATAGTTAAAATCATCGAATTTATATCAAATTCTCCTTTATTTATTAAAACTTGAGTAGCTAAATTATAATCTAAAAGATCAATACTTTTTACAATAGGGCCCGAGTGCATGACATTTCACAGGACTTCACAGCCTTAGAGTATATAATAATATCGGTAGAATTCCTATAGCATCTCTTCAAGCTCTTTAAATGCTCTAAGGTAGAATTATATACACCGAGGGACTAGCTGATGCTTTGGCATTTAAAAAAAGCATTGACAGTCTTCTGGGCACGTTTCCGGATGACGGTGATTGTAAGGACTAGGAGTACTTCGACTATAATTTTATTCTTCTAGTTCATTTCATTTAGTCTTAGAAGCATTTAACCTATAAATGCTCTAAGCATTTAGTACGTAGTGACGTAGTGTGAATAGTCAGTTTTGCAACTAAACGCAAGCTACGTTTAGTAATAATCGTATCGTTTTATTGTGAGCTGTCCTGCCAGGCTGTCAGTCATATTTTTTATTGTTTATCTGTGCAGTGTACAGTCTGTGCTGTGCGTTGCGACTTGCGTTTTTTTGCCGTTCCGCAGTTTGGCAAGAAATATTTTTCTTTAGTTCCACAAGAAAGTAACATTATTCTCAGAAAACATGGAAGTCATTGTCGCTAACGTCGACCACATAAAATTTGATATAGATTACGCTTTAGAAGAGCAATATGGAGCGCTACCATTACCTTTCCCAGGAATGGATAGTAAGTGGCTTTCCTTCTAATACCCATTTATATCAATAACTGCTACTATGCACCCTACTACTATTTAAGTAAGTAACTTCTTACTTAATAAAAACTCATTGTTTTTAGAGTCAACCGCGGCAGTTTGCGAATTCTTCAGCCAGCCTGGAGGTTGCGGGAATGGCCCACAATGCCCCTACAGGCACGTCCGCGGTGACCGCACAGTGGTCTGCAAGCATTGGCTGAGAGGCCTCTGCAAGAAAGGCGACCAGTGCGAGTTCCTTCACGAGTACGACATGTCCAAGATGCCTGAATGCTACTTCTATGCTAGATTTAATGCCTGTCACAACAAAGAATGTCCTTTCCTTCACATAGACCCTGAGAGTAAAATTAAGGATTGCCCATGGTATGTATTCACAAATAAATTCTAAATTGTGGTCTGTCATCAATCCCTTAGAAAAACAAACAACATAATTTATTTATTTACAATAAGTGTACCTATTGTAATTATTTATAGTACGTTAACCCTTCAATTCACGGTGGGTTAACCCTTTCAGACAATCCTGCTTACGGTTCGCCATCCCTGGCCTAGGATTTCATAACTATAATAATATACACTTGGATGATGCCCACATTAAATTTAAATATTGTATCAGGACTAAAAATATTACTGTGTTACATATCGAGCAAATGATAATTGTTTGTTTTGCAGGTATGACCGAGGTTTCTGTCGTCATGGCCCGCACTGCCGACATCGACATGTGCGCCGCGTGTTTTGTATGAACTACCTCTCTGGCTTCTGTCCTGATGGATCCACCTGCAAGTACATGCACCCACGGTTTGAGCTGCCTGCCCCTCCCGAACAAACCAAGGATACTAAAAGACTGCCAGTGTGCCATTACTGCTCTGAAGCTGGCCACAAAGCTTCCTCTTGTAATAAGATACCCGCAGAGGTTAGTAGTGTTCATAGTTTCTTTTCTGCAGGTACAAAAAAATCTGTTCAATTCAACAATGTTTTGTGGATGAATTTTATCCCATTACTTATTACCAAAGATTTTATAATTATTTTTTGTTTGATGTTTAAATCATTCATTTAAATTTTAATTACAGCAAAGAGAAGCTGCTCAAAGACAAGAAGAGGCGAGATACCGCGCCCTCGGCTACGTGAAACCAGCAGCTGACAGTGACGATGTTAGCACCCAAAGACTCCAGAGGATTGTGCATAAACCACTGGAAGAAGTGACCTGCTTCAAGTGTGGTACCAAAGGACATTACGCCAACAAGTGTCCTAAGGGCCATCTGGCCTTCCTGTCCAGCCAAAACCAGAACCATCAGAATCAGAACCACCCAAATCATCAGAACCATCCAAATCATCAGATTCATCAGAATCATCACAACAACCAGAACCCTTTCAAAAAACCTATCTAGTATACGTATGTGAAGTACTCATTTGAGAGGCTTCAGTGACAAACTATAAAAAATTATAAAATAAGTTATGTGTAAATTTTAATGACTAATTACTAAGGTTATGTTAAGATGACAGTTATACCTACACATATGTGAAACGGAAAAAGAAATGTAACATTTCAATGCAAGGTTAGTATGTGTAGCGCAGTTTGTGCGCGCGACACATCCAAGGCGGATTTTTCATTATGTGACTCGCCACTAGAGCGTAACCATCAACGACTTCAGCGTATTTAACACTTTGGCGCCATTTCTGATTGTAGGTATTAAACGGGTTTTGCAAGTGTTCTCCTAAGCGTAGGACAAGATTCACAGATCATACTTTGACAAATTCTTGGTATGAGGATATTGTTCGTATTCGCATGCGGCGCATTGGTTCTATTTTTATGAAAAGCTAAGTTAGTATAGTTAAAGTGCGCTTTAGGTATCTTGCCCTTAGTTTCCAAAGCTTTCATTTGGTTTGTTGTTATAATTTGTTCTTAAAATTTTATGTGGGTCAGAATGACGGGTGTATTATACCAGAATTGAATATGATGAAAGGAATGTACCAGCAATGTACTAGAACGTACCTTTAATGAAATTCTATGTACCTCCATAAATCAAGAACAATTAAAATAATAAAGTGAAGTCCTTTCATATATAACATACTAGCTGACCCGACAGACGTTGTCCTGTCTTAACTATGATACCTACCTTACCTACCCTACCTACCCTACCTACCCTACCTACCATACCTACCCTACCTACCCTACCTACCCTACCTATCCTACCTACCCTATGTGCAATAAAAATATTTTTCTCATACGAACTTTGCCACCACTTGTAACCCTTTTAGGGGTTGAATTTCCAAAAAATAATATGCCTATGTCCTTCTCAGGAATGCAAACTATCTAAATACCAAATTTCAGCAAAATCGGTTGGGTGGTTTAGGCGTGAAAAGATAACAGACAGACAGACAGAGTTACTTTCGCATTTATAATATTAGTGTGGATTCAATTCTGACCCACACGAAATTTTGGATTGTGTGCTGAGAAACCTAATGAACTGACTTTACTTATGAAATAAAATGTTTACTTAGTAAAAGTTTCGAGTAATAACAGCCTTATGGGTCGATCGATCAAGATAAGCTACGCTTGCCGCGGTTGGTCCGAGGATGGGTGACCATTATCTTTTCAAGACCCCTCCGTGCGGTCTTGGAAAGCACGGTAACCTGTTGCACCCAGCTTTATTCGTGGATCTTTGATAGTCATTATGGGTGGTCAGAGGGGTAACTCACAACCTATCTTACGAAGGGCATCGTATTACCCAGTAATTAGGCTGCGGAGAGATCATTTAAAAAATCCTTTACTATGTTATAGGTATCTCGCTCATTCTGCGCAGAGCGAACTCACAGACCATAGGCAGGGCTATAAGGTAAAATGTTACTTTACACCGTGTCTGTTTTATTTGCTAGCGATGCAGATGAATAGACGAATTGTGTAACAAAAGTAAAAATCTTAGCTGGTATTATGTCGTTTGTCGCAACATCTACAACATCAATTTGTACACAGTAAATATAAATGATGCTTGAATATTGTAAAATGAAATATTTTTCCAAAGCCATGTGGCCTTCGTGACGATTCTTATGGAGGCCTATGTCGAGTCGATGACTTGCAACAGTATGATACATAGTAAACGTTAGTGTGCGTCCACACTGCGAGCCTAGCGCGGTTGCGACAACGGGCGCGAAGTATCAAACAAGAAACGCGCCTTTGCGTCCATATTGTAGTGACTCGGAAGCCTAGTGCGACGGGACTGAGCGACACAGCGCGCGTAGTTTTCAAACGCTCCTGTCCGCGCGTTCTGGCCGCCGCACTACGGGCCTAGTCAGCGAGCGACCCAATGCGCGGGTGGCGGGGGTAACAAACCAGGAGGTCTTGTCGCTCGGCGTATGCGCGTCTACATTATAAATACAAAACTTAGTAAAATCTTGTTTTATTCTTACCTCAGAGTTATGAACAATTTCTCCTCAGGTCTAATAGGTACTTTTGCGAAAGTTAGTATCTTCTTTGGTGATTTTAGGGGCTATTTTACTTAGTATGTAGTCAAACGTTGACATGGGCATTCGCGTATAAGTACTCAAAGAATTTTGTAGGGTATAATCTCAGTTCTTCATATAAGTTAAGAAATTCACCAGATATTCCTCTGTTTTTATTAATTTCGTGCACACCATCTCTAGTGTTCAACACCTCCCATCTCAGGATCGGACTGTCTAGTAAAAAAAGCAGATCCTCGTACATGTTTGCAACACCTGATATACGTCGAACCGCTACAAGAGCTCGCGCTTAAGTGTGGCCATCGCACGCCCCCGCTCGCCGCGCCCGCCTAGGCTCCAGTCACCGCGCATTGTGTGCGTTTCGACCGCGCGACCATGGCGTCATATTAAAAAAAAAAACATGCCAAGATTTTGTCAAAATTTGTCAAAGTTGATTCCCAAAACCATAAATTTGTCAAAGTTATGGTTAAAAAGTTATAAGGGTTTGAACGTGGCCGCGCCATCGAAACGCGGAGAACCGCGCGGCCACGGAGATCTCTAAAACTAAACGTTGCAGAGACCTGAAATTCAGGTAAATAACAGATTGAATTTGTAAAAAATTTGTAAAAAAATTGTAAAAATATAGAAAAAATTCCCAGGTCAATATTTTAGGAGCTAAAAGACTAAAACTCCATGGCCGCGCCATTGAAACGGTGAAGAACACGTTATCGCCGATATCTCGCTGAAAAAGCTTCGCAGAGGTCTGAAGTTTTTTGTAAAACCTAGATCTGAATTTGTCAAATAGTGTAAAAATGCACAAAAAAGTCCTAGGTTAATATTTTAGGAGCTATAAGACTAAAACTCCATGGCCGCGCCATTGAAACGGTGAAAAACACGTTATCGCCGATATGTCGCTGAAAAAGCATCGCAGAGGTCTGAGGTTTTTTGTAAAACCTAGATTTGAATTTGTCAAATAGTGTAAAAATGCACATGTTCGCTCCTGTTGTACTGTAGTCTGTGGCATTATGGTTAATTCCTTCAGTGCAATTCAATGTTGAAAAGCATATAAAGCGATAAAAAAATAATTTTGCCTGGTTTAATATAGTTTTACATATTAATAGGTGTTGTTTACAATAAAAAAACTCGCTTTACTCTTACTTTCTTCGGTAGATAATCACGACATATTTCTACGCGATACCGTACTACAGCTCCTGAAATATTAACCTAGGATTTTTTTGTGCATTTTTACACTATTTGACAAATTCAAATCTAGGTTTTACAAAAAACCTCAGACCTCTGCGATGCTTTTTCAGCGACATATCGGCGATAACGTGTTTTTCACCGTTTCAATGGCGCGGCCATGGAGTTTTAGTCTTATAGCTCCTAAAATATTAACCTAGGACTTTTTTGTGCATTTTTACACTATTTGACAAATTCAGATCTAGGTTTTACAAAAAACTTCAGACCTCTGCGAAGCTTTTTCAGCGAGATATCGGCGATAACGTGTTCTTCACCGTTTCAATGGCGCGGCCATGGAGTTTTAGTCTTTTAGCTCCTAAAATATTGACCTGGGAATTTTTTCTATATTTTTACAAATTCAATCTGTTATTTACCTGAATTTCAGGTCTCTGCAACGTTTAGTTTTAGAGATCTCCGTGGCCGCGCGGTTCTCCGCGTTTCGATGGCGCGGCCACGTTCAAACCCTTATAACTTTTTAACCATAACTTTGACAAATTTATGGTTTTGGGAATCAACTTTGACAAAATCTTGGCATGTTTTTTTTTTTAATATGACGCCATGGTCGCGCGGTCGAAACGCACACCCGCGCATTCAGTGTGGACGCACACTATGTGTACAGACTCTTTGCTACATAGTGTGGCCTTGGATAAATAAATGTACTCTGTGGCCGCTGCACTGGTCACACTATTGATATCATTAAAATAATAAAACTACTGTACATAATGTATTGTAAGTACCTTTTGAATAGTAAGATCCTGTTGTAAGGTTTCGAGATCCAGAAGCAAGACTTGTTATCTATAAAGCCTCGTATCCACTAGGCAACATTTGGCGCGCAACATGTTGCATAACATGTTGCTCAACATGTTGAAAGTTAGCGCGAAACTTTTGTCTAGCAACGTAGTCTGTCTACGCATGATCAGTCGTCGACTACATGTCGCCAGCGTAACTAGTGTTAATTTTAGCGGCGGTGGTTATAATTGTATCAAAGAGTAGAAACCACGTTGATTTGTCAATTAATTTATACACTTGTTCGTTACACCAGTCGAACATTTTTGCGTTTCCACTCAACAACATTTGATGTTCTACGGTATGTTGCACGGAAACAAACAACAAGCCGCACGTCATGTTGTGCACCAGCTGACATTGTCGCGCGTTGTTGTGCAACGTTGCCTAGCATGTTGAGCGTCGCGTGATCCGCGTCAAATGTTCCTTATTGGATACGAGGCTTTAAGGTATTTATTTTACAACCCCAACGGACTTATAACAATAAATAAATAAATTGTTTAGTTATAGTTAGTTAATAAATTCTTGGTTATTTTTCATCCTCGTCGAAAACTGGCAACACCAATAACTCTCTGAGCAATACAGTCAACAGTGTAGGTAAGTATCCAGATCAACTCCTTTTCCTTACTCTACAGGTATTGATACCTGTAGAGTAAGGAAAAGGATACGTCATTTCTATTAATATATGTAATAGTGTAGCTGGGCTCTTGGAGTTCCACATCAGGCTGTTCCAGATCGTCAAATTTATTCTCTCAGCAGAAAATGCTCATCACGTGGAACAATTTTTGCTATGGTACCATTTTTGTATCTCTTATAGTTTAGCTGGTCTGTTGCGATTCTGCATCAGGTGTTCAAGTTTCCAAGATAAATTATTCCTACCCTACCTATATGTTGTCTAGACTTTTTGCCGATAAGGTGGTTTTATATGTGTGTGTGGTCAGAAGGTTTGGCAAATTAAAAGGCGTGTTCTCAGTTGAAGGTTTACTGAACGACTGACTGTAAAGACAATGGATTCGATAATATAATACAGTGGTTGAGAGCTTAGAGTTAACTTACGTGCTACGTCATACATGGCCAAAGACTAAAGATTAGGTACAAGTAATATGCCTATGCTACAATCCTCCCCCCTTAGATTAAACAATATTTTTTTATTTGTTAGAATGAAATGAAATTAAAATGAAATTATTTGAGAATACAAAATTATCTATCAACTACTTAAAACTAAAGACGTTAACAATAAACAATGAGTTGTGAACAATGGTTTGACTTATAGTTACACTATGCTACTTATACTAGAGAGTATATTTTTGTCACATGTTGTTTACGCTACACTATAACTTTGTTTGAGGTTTGCACTCCCGATATTTCCTTGTAGGATGGATAGCACGTTGTGTGATCGCGTGGTTGATTCTTGTCTCGACGGCGGCTTCGATGCGGCGTTTGCAATAGCACCACCCCACGTAGAGTATACATAGGGTTACAGGCGTTACAGCTGTGCTGACTAGGATGACTGCGGCTAGCGACATCTTGTGGGTGACGGTAAGGGTTTCGTCTTGCAGCGAAGCCTTGTTGCCGGTGGCTGCGCTGTTCTGCGCCACGATAGTCATTTTGCTAGCTGGCTGGCCCATGATGTCTGACTGCTGGCTGGTATGAGTGCGGCGATAGTGACTAGTGAGCGTTTGTTGTAGAGTGACGGTTATTAATACAGTTGATAAAGACGTTGACGGAGGCGGCTCACATGTCGAATCTCACGGTCTTCTTAACGACCCGGCCCGATTTCGTTGTTATCGGCGGTGTCGTAGTACTCGAAGTGTCGTATGAAGTCGTAACGTTCGCCGGATGTGGGTCGGTGTCGGGTAACGTCGTTGTTTGGGTCTCCTGGCGTGGGACCGACACGTTATCAAAGTCTAATAGGTAAGCTGGTTTTAGACGATCAAGTGATATTGTGACTTGTTTACCGTTGCAATCCAAAGTATAAAATTTTGGATGACGTTTTATTACTTTATATGGACCTTCGTAAGGTGGTACCAAAGATCTACGTGCTTCATTTCTAACAAACACATGAGTGTTAATGGCTAAATCTTTATGAACGAATACAGTATGGTTTTTGCTATGTAGGCTTGAGTGTGAGAGATTGGGAACGGATGACAATGACTTGGTTAACAGTTTGATGTAGTCGCTGTCGTTAATATTGGTTGTAGGTTTTGAATGAAATAGGTCACCTGGCAGTCTGAGACTACTGCCGTATAAAAATTGTGATGGACTGTATCCCAGATCTAATTTAACTGCCGAGCGTAACCCTAGGAGTACTAGAGGTAATTCCCGTAACCATTGTGCGCTATTTGAACATTTTGCCATAATAGCAGCTTTTAAGGTACGGTGAAGTCTTTCGATCATGCCGTTCGCCTTTGGGTTGTATGCAGTTGTGCGGACTCGTTCGATGCCGAGTCTTTTTAATAACTGCCGAAATAAATCTGATTCGAATTGACGACCTTGATCTGAAGTTATACGTATTGGACAACCGAAACGAGCAATCCAATGCTCTACGAACACCTTAGCAACCGTTTCAGCTGTTATATCTTTAACGGGTATAACTTCTGGCCATTTCGTTACCCTGTCGATGATGGTAACGCAATATTTGAAATCCTGTGCCGGTGGCAGTGGTCCTATTATATCGATGTGTACATTTTCGAAACGATTTCCTGTGCTGTCAAATTCGCCTATTGGTGTTACTGTGTGGCGTTGAATTTTAGATTTTTGACAGGGAACACACGTTTTAACGAAATTTTTTATGTCGGTATTCATGTTGCTCCAGAAATACCTTGACTTAACTAAGCGTTGAGTAGCTGTGACGCCGGGATGACTCACATTGTGTAAAGTTTTTATGGCGAGTTCCCGGAACTGTAAAGGTAGATAAGGACGTATGTCATTTGTTGATGTTTCGCAGGCTATTTTTATCTCCGCATCGGGCATTGTTATTAATTTAAATTGGAGTTTGTCATGTTTGCGTAGATTTTGTAATTCTGGATCGGTTTTTTGTAGTTCGGCTAATTTTCTATAATCTACTAGTGATGGCATGATAATCTCATCGATTCGGGATAATGCGTCGGCGACTGTCTTTTTGTCACCTTCTATGTATATGATGTTATCGCAAAATTGGGAAATGAAGTCTAGTTGTCTTAACCGTCTAGGTGAGTCTGAAGGCGATACCTTTTTAGATAGGGCGAAGGTCAATGGTTTGTGGTCTGTTAGTACTGTCAGCTGTCTGCCTTCTACCATATGGCGGAAGTGTTTAATTGCCATGTAAATTGCTAAAAGTTCCCTATCGTACGTACTGTATCTAGTTTGGGTATCGGTGAGTTTCTTTGAATAAAATCCTAGAGGTTCTAATTTATCACTAACTCTTTGATTTAAAGCGGCACCTACGCAAGTACCGGAAGCGTCTGTCATCAACACTAATGGTACGGTTGCGTCGGGATGCGATAACGTAACTGTATTATTGATAGCTTGTTTACATCGACTGAATGCTTCTAATGCACTTTCGGTCCATGTAATTTCTGTTTTGTCGCGTTTTTTTGAATTGTGTAAATACGCATTTAGTGGTGTTTGAATTTCTGCAGCTTTTGGAATGTTGAGCCTATAGAAATTCATCATTCCGAGGAAACGTCGGAGTTCCTCTATTGTATTGGGTTGTGGATAATCATTAATAAGTTGCGTTTTGTTTGCGCTCGGTTTTATGCCTTTTGAGTTGATGTGGTAACCGAGGAAGTTTAACTCGGATTTACCGAATTCGCATTTATCTGTATTGACTGTTAACCCGATATTATTTAATCGTTCTAAAACTAACTCTAAATGTTTTGCATGCATTTCTTTTGAATCTGAAGCTATAATTACATCATCAAGGTAAGGAAATGCAAAGTCAAGACTTTTTAAGGCGTTGTTGACTAACCTTTGAAAATCTTGCGCTGCGTTACGTAATCCAAAGTTCATTCTAGTAAATTCGAATAAACCGAATGGAGTTATGACTGCAGTCTTTGGAATGTCTTCGGGAGCCAATTTTAGAAAATATAGTTTTCCCTTTGAGTAAATATGTGAAATCAAGTAGTCTTGGTAATGGATAACGGTCGGGAGTAGTTTGTGCGTTGAGTCTGCGATAGTCTCCGCACGGCCTTATTTCACCGTTTTTTTTACTAACGCAAACAAGTGGGTTAGCCCAAGGACTATTCGAAGGTCTACAAATACCTAATTGCATCATTCTTTCGAATTCTGCTTTGGCGACTTTGTATTTCTCCGGATTAAGCGGTCGTACTTTTTCATGGACCGGGGGTCCATTAGTGTAAATGTGGTGTTGAACGTCATGTTTAGGATGCGTTTTAAAATTTTCTAATTTGGTTATGTCGGGAAATTTTTGTAGTATGAGATGGTATTCGTCGTTTACATCGATTGATCGAATACTCGATTCAGGGCAATTTGTAATATTTGTAGCGCGCGATATTAAGGTGAGTTTGTCTACTAGTTTTCTACCATGTAAATCTACTATTAGTTTGTTAGCAGCAAGGAAGTCGGCGCCTATTATTGAACGTTGTACATCGGCTACTATGAACTTCCATTGGAATGGGCGACGTAAACCTAAGTCGACTGTGATGGATTTTTCGCCGTATGTTTTGATTTTAGTGCCGTTGGCTGCATATAATATGTAGTCTGATGTGGATGCGTTTTGCCTTTTACCGGCTAAAACTGACACATCAGCACCAGTGTCGATAAGAAATCGTACACCAGTTTTAATATCCGTAACACATAAACGATAGGAACTGACACCGGCGACATTGTATATTTGACCCGGTGTCTGAATTAGTTTTCCGGGTTCCTTTTGTTGCAATTTATTGTGTCGCCGCATTTACGCGCATTCGTGCCATAAGTGAAATGGTAGAAGCACTGGTAATTCGCATCACCTGGTTTTTCTTTTTGTCGTAGGTAATTCTCCCTATTTTTATAAGTGATGTCGCGACTTTTAGAGCGTGTCCGGGAAGTTCCACGGCTGTAACGATCTCGGTTCCGCGACTCGCGGTTCTGACGGTTATTAGAATAGTTTATTTTATTGTGTAATTCCAAAATTTCTAGTTTTATTTGTTTCATCTCATTTACAATGGTTTCGGGAAGTGTTGGGTCTGCAGTCGGAGTTGTTTTAGTAACTGGGGCTATCTCCGATGGTCTGGTATTTTCCATGATTTTATCTGCGATTTTAGCCAAACTATCGAGTTTAACCTCGTCAGTGTCGCATGCGGTTATGACGGCCCTAACTGAGTGTGGAAGACGACCTGTCCACAGTAATTTAAGAGTGTTGTCTGGGACTTTATTCTTCCCTAAATCTCTCATACGCCGTAATAATTGTGAAGGCTTTTGATCTCCGAGTTCGATTTCGTTTAAGAGTTGGTTCATTTGTTTGCTTTCCGACTCTTCGTAAACCGAAATCAACCTATTTCTCAGTGTTTCATATTTATTGTTCTCCGGCATGTTTTCAAGAATGTCACTAATATCAGGTAATTCGTCAGGTTTCAGCCTAGCTATTAAAAGTTGACTTTTGTGCAGGTCACTTGCCTTTAGAGGGTCCACGATGGCGTTGAATTGATGGAACCAGAGTCTTGGTCGATCTTGCCAGAAGTCCGGTATCCTCGGTGTCATCGAAACTCCAGTCATCTCTTGCGGCTGGTCCTGGGTTGACATGGCTGCAGGTTGTTGGTGAGCTGCGGCCTGGTAGCGTGGGTCGTTCATTTTCACGCGCGATTGTACTTTTAAGTCTTTGTTATAAACTTGGAACTCGATACGCGCGCGATCACGTCGGGTTCACCACTTTGCCGATAAGGTGGTTTTATATGTGTGTGTGGTCAGAAGGTTTGGCAAATTAAAAGGCGTGTTCTCAGTTGAAGGTTTACTGAACGACTGACTGTAAAGACGATGGATTCGATAATATAATACAGTGGTTGAGAGCTTAGAGTTAACTTACGTGCTACGTCATACATGGCCAAAGACTAAAGATTAGGTACAAGTAATATGCCTATGCTACAACTTGATACCTAAACAACAAAAAAAAACATTCAAATAATAATAATAATAATAATAATTTATTTGCATCAAGTTTTACATTTTACAATAAATTTGGTACATGGTAGATACAATACAAGTAAAATAATTATACAATTGTGAGGTGACACCAGCACCCTTACTAAGTTGCCAAGGCAACTTGTGTTAAAGATGCTGGGCCCGACCCTACAGTTGGTGCTTCTTAGTTGAATTTTGATAGGTACATGCCTTTTGTATATTAAGCGGTGGTTCAATTATAAAACAAAGATAAACCAACAAATAAACTATTTAAAAGAAAATTAAAAAAAGAATGGATATTTAATAAGTAGCCTAATGTAGTATGTGTGTGAGAGTATCATAGTGGGTGATTGATGAATGTGTGGGTGAGAGTGTGTGTAAGATGTGTGTGTGTGTGTGTGTGTGTGTGTATTTTCTTTATTTATGGGTAATGGTAGTGATGGGGATAAGATGGGGTTTAACGGGAGCAGTATTGAGACAACAGTAGGCTTTCTGTGTTGTTGTAGTTAAGTGTTAGTAGCCAGGTATTTAGATTCTTTTTAAGTGATATTTTAGGTAGCGAGTAGAAGTTCAGTATTTTGTTAAGATTGTTGTAGAGATGAGGACCTTGGAAACATGGAAATCGTCTAGTAAAAGAATAATTACAGCGGAAGGGTTGACACACCTTGTCTTTGCGTCTTGTGGTGATTGTTTCATAGAAGGTTCTTTGGTGCTGATAAAGTACTGTATGTAAAACAAATAACTGTCTGACTGTAAGGACTCCACATTTCCTATATAGTTCTTCAGTTGGGAAAAATATGGGCCGATAGGTGCTAATTTTCAATACGGCTCTCTGAGCTCGTTCTAGCTTTAAAAGTACCGTTTTGGGAGCACCACCCCAGACGCTGATACAGTACGATAAGAGAGACTGACAAAGAGCAAAGTATGTACACCTAACAATTTGGGGTTTAGCAATGTGGCGAAGAGTACTAAAGACAAAAATAAGCTTACGGATTCTTTTTGTCAATAAGTCTATATGTGGTGCGAAGCTCAATCCATCATCGAGAGTCACACCGAGATATTTTATAGTTTGACAGCGTTCCAATCTTGGACACGTACATGTCGCATAGCCAGACTGTGAACATGAGTGCGCCACTAGAGCGTACGTATTCGGAGGTTGAGTGGAGTTTCGTAAGCTGTACGTAAGAAATTTAGTTTTGTCTGTGTTGATTGTAAGAGTGTGTCCCTGGAGCCATTGCAGTACAGTATTTAGTCCTTTTTGTGCGGATTTGAAGGTTTCATCCCAAGAGGCGCCAGAGAAGGTAAGGACAGTGTCATCAGCAAATGCCACGACTCTTCCATTTTCCAAACTAAGATTACACAACTGGTTCACATAGATAAGGAATAGGGTTGGACCAATCACACTGCCTTGGGGAACGCCGAATGTCACTGGAGCTTCTCCACTGAGGTAATTTTGTATTTTTACTGACTGCGTTCGGTTTTGAAGGTAGTCCCGGAAGATGTTAAGAGATTGGTCACGAATCCCTAGCTGCTCTAGCTTTAGCAATAGGTCAGGAATTGAGACAGTATCAAATGCCTTTTTTAGATCCAAAAAGATTGACAATACTTTCTTTTTCCTGTCAATATTTTTGATAACGTGGTCAGTTAGATCAATCACAGCGCTGCCAGTAGACTTATTGCGTCTAAAGCCGAACTGATTGGGAGAAAGAAGCTTTTTATCTTCCAGATAAGTCATCAATCTTTTATTGATTAGGCGTTCTAGAATTTTGGAAATGGAAGGTAGCACAGCAATAGGACGATAATTGTTTACATTTTTTTTGCACCCAGATTTGTGGACTGGGTGTATGATGGCCTTCTTTAGATACAAGGGAAAGGTGCCCGTATGGAAGCAGAGATTGAAAATATGTGTCAATATGGGGACTAATATCAGTGAATAACGTTTTAAGAACTTGGCCGGAATATTGTCCCAGCCTACAGCAGAGTCTGTTTTAAGTGACATTAGTACTTCCTCAACTTCCGCTTCATCGGTGTCCAACATGACAAATGAATGCAGAGCTGAAGTTGTGGGCGTAATATCTGGTGGAGTTTTATGACTTCCAGGTGAACATGAAGAGTTATCAGCTAGCTTCTTGCCGATATTGGCAAAAAACTCATTTACCATGTCCACTGAGAGCTGTGTTGTAGTAGCAGAAGCTAATAAATCGGTATTGGGGATGTATGGCTTGTCTGTATTAGTAACTCTCTTTATCACCTTCCAAATCTTTTTATTGTCCTTTGAAGCGTCACTCAGTTCTTTCCTGTCAAAGTCTCTTTTTAGTTTTTTTAAGATTTTTGTGCAGTAATTTCGATATCTTTTATATGTAATATTTAATATGGTATTGTTTGGAAATAGCTTGACTTTTTTGTGCATTGCATCTTTATTACGCATACAGCGGAGCATACCAGCGGTCATCCACGGTTTGAGTAAGCGTTTATTATTTGGAAGCTTGACAACTGAAGTATGAGCATTTATGAGTTTGGCGAGAGTGGTGACTAGATTTTTAGTCGCTTCATTAGCGTCAGTATGGTCACAGATTGCTTGAAAATTTGTAGTTTTCATCTCACTGTCAAGAGTTTCGTAATTAGTCTTTAAAATTGTGTATAACCGTGGGCTGACATATCGTTTGTCATTAAGACACAGCATTACTGGGTTATGGTCGGTGACAGAGGCGTGTATTACCATGGTGAGCGCAGGCAGGTTAGATTTGAGCAAGATGTGGTCCAGACAAGCGTTCTCTCGAGTGGGAAGTGTGTGAGCAGGTAGTAGGCCATGAGAAGCTATGAGATCAAGATAGTCCGAAGTTTGGTTTGTAGATGTAGTACATGCGATGTCCAGGTTAATGTCACCAACTATCACTATAGTTTTAAATGTAGTCAGGCTTGTTAACAGGGTGTTGAGAGACCGTAGGAAGTTACTGACGTCTCTAAAAGATGGCGATCTATAAATAGATATTATTGCCCTATCGGAGCCGATTTTAAGCACTAGACAACTGGCATCCAACATGTCAGGTTCTTCGACTGTGTAATTTTCTATGTTTCTAGCATAAACGACTACACCATCGTTCTGGTTGATGTTTTTTCTTGTTTGATAGTAGGAATAGTTATCGATAGTTGGGATTGAATCACTATAACGTTTTAGCCAACACTCAGTCAATACTAGTATTTCGCAGTCAAGATTTATTCTTTTAAGGAGGGTTAGGAAAGAGTCGAAGTTTGCATTAATAGAGCGAATGTTCTGGGCAATTATTTTTAGTTGCTTGGAAGGGTTAGTTACATACCTAGTGCATTCTTCGGGGTCACAATTTAAAGTGGTAGAGACTGTGATCTGATCTATATTGCTAATAATTTCCTTTACGTTATCCACTGGTAAATAGTTTTTTTATTAATGTGCTAAATTGAGGTGTCACAGGGTGTTTTGTAAAAGAATTATCTATAGCCTTTATGACATCGATTTTAAACAAACACAGGGTAAACACGTATTTATGGTACCGTGTGGTAATCTTATTAATAAAACAAAAATTACGACAGCCTGTGAGGATGGGTGGATGGATGGATTGATTACTGGAAGTTACCCCTTCACGCAAGAGCAATAGGACGGGTCTGAATGAAAGCTGGCTCATAGATAGCTTGTAGCCTGGATCAATACATGGACTACAGTTAATCCCGGCAACAAATGGGTGAAGCCGCGGGCAAAAGCTTGTGATAAATATATGAATAAGATGTAGAAAATACAATGGGATAAGTGTAGATGTGTGTATGTTATGTGTTGTTATGTTTAATAATTGCTCGTATTGTGTAAATAGGAATCTAATGTGCTTTGGATTTAGTGTGTAGGCATACATGTACAAAAATATAAAAAACAGAAGTAGGTAACTTATAACTATGCTTAATCCAGGAAGGTTAGCAAGGTAGGCAGTTTTCCGACGAAGATTCAATGATTTAGGTAGGTTACATTGAAGAGTGTTATAACGTGAATCTAGTCACTTTTGTTGTAGTTTCAGACCTTCAAAGTCGGATTCTTGCGTTATTCGTTTAGCCGGCGCTCCGTCCGCCTTTTTTACGTACACTTTGCCGTGCGAAGTCCAGTGATATGCATAGTCGTTCAGTTTTGAAAACTCTCTTGCTTGATAAAATAGCTTCCTGGCTTTAGTGGTGAGACTCTCAGAAATGAAAATGGGGCCATTTCCCGGCATTTTAATGTGTGAGGTGTTCAGTCGGTTGGTCTTGTGGTCACGATTGTACTGTTTAATGTTATTCAGTAGTTTTTCCTTGAGAATGGTTGACGTGAATTCGGCAGTTATTGGCCCATCGGCTTGGGGTTTTCTGTTGCTGGTAAGCCGATATACATCTTTGAGCTCACCTGTTTGTATTTCGGTGTTCACAGCACTGCCCAGATTTTTCACAATATCTATGAGGTCCTCCTTAGACTCGTTAGGTTTTTTAGGTACATTGCGAATTTCTAGGCTCGAAGCTTTTGAATTCCGTTCCATGATTTCGACTTTTTCCTCCAGATATCCCACATACTCCAGCGCATTTCTCTTTTCAGTTTCTAAAAGGGCCAATTTGGTCAAGAGATCGTCATACTTAGCGCTCAAAAATTCGACCGTGCTTATCAGTTCTGAGTTTTGAACCTTAATCTCATCCAAATTACATTGCATCACGATAAATTTGTCTTGTTGTTCCTTCCTTAACGTTTCAAGTGATGACATTATATCTTCTCGGAGAGATTTCATTTCAATTAATTGTTCAGAATCATGTTTGCGTTTGTGTCGCAAGGTGATTCTGTCCAGTGTCTGTTCCGAAACTGGTGCTGTTAGATCTGGCTCGGAACTGTGTTGAATAAGAGGTTCACTGCCCGGTTTTGGTGGCGTTCGCCTTATCATTTTGGTAATATAAAAAAAAAAATATATATAAACTAACGTTTGGAGTTGCGAAGAGTTGTCGGGATGACACACGTTGCTCTGTGTAATTTGGTAGGCGCTTGTAGTGTTAGTGTTGTAGCTGAATCTATTGGTATTAAGTGGGGCTCAAGCGCGATCGACAGAGATGCGTAGCGTAGATACCAACTCACATTCACACCCCACTCGCCGTAGAACTCGATATCCTGAAGTAGTTTGCTCTCTTAAATTGAGACTTTCCCAAAATTAAAATTTTCGATTTATTTAATTTTTATTTGAAATGTAAATATTGAAATATTAGATATAGATATTATTTGGGTAAAGTCACTGATAAAACACGTATGTGTGCTCTCCTGGGGAAATAACGTCCAAAAAGTTTTGTCGGGAGTCAGATTTGAACACAAGACGTTGTGTTCCCGATGCTGGGTCTTGCTTCACAGGGCCAAATCGCTAATTATTAGCTGGTTGAAATTTCTGGTGCCTTGGCAGAACTTTAAGTGCCTAGAGCTGGGTTTACCCTCAACTTTTGGGTTTATACACTCACGAACAGAGTCACTTTATTATTGACACCCACAGTTTTAGAAAGTTTTTGTGACTGTGATCACTTTTATCAGTATAATTCCGGCATTCAGTTTGGTTAACACTGCTTTGGTAGTCACTAGGTTTCGCTTTAAACAGTTCCGATTAGCTTAGCGTAGGTTTCATGTAGTTTGGCGTAAGTAAATCCACTTTTACGAATTAAAGTTACGGAGCGATTAAAAACACGTCAGCTTGCGTTGGCGTACCGCCTTAAGGTTGGGTAATTAGATTTTATTGATAAAATAATGTATAGATTGGGCAGGGCAACCGACCATCTGTAGAAAAACAAACCCAGCTAATTAATGTTATTCCAGCAAGAAGATTTTTAACAAATAACGCAGTAGATTCACGCACGGCGGCTCTCATTTATTCGCCGTTCTCTGTGGTGGTCGTCCATTCATTCATCCATTTTCAAACACACACGTCACGCCCATTCAAAATCACGCGCGGCACTGCGGGATTCGGTGTGCCATACCTTGCGTCTCGCCCCGCACCTACGCGCAGGGGTGCATGTTTCCCCGCGTGTATGCGCGTGATCCGCATGAACGCGCGTGGATGCATTTTCTGTGTGTTAGACTGTGCGTGTTTTCCATACAAACGGAGATACTTACAAGCAACGGAAGAACACGCATCCACGCGCTACGCTGCATCATGCGGGGCAGTGTGAGAATCGCCTTACTGTAGTTCGTGAACACTGGCTGGCAGTGATGCCAACTTGGGGGCTTTCTCCCTAAATTTAGGGTGAAAAATCAATACGGGGAGTTTTTAGGGATAAAATTTGGAGTAGAGGACACCATCGATTTACATTATATCGACTACAACATCTATACAATCAAAATTCCCATCCCTAGTCTACTTTGACTTTGTCCATTGGTCATCACTCAATTCTGATGCTGTCATTTGTCAGTGTCAAAATAGTTCGTGAACACTGGCTGGCAGTGATGCCAAATAAGGGGGTTTTCTCCCTAAATTTAGGGTGAAAAATCCATACAGGGAGTTTTTTAGGGATAAAATTTTAATTGTTTTTTTTATTGCACTACACTCCGTAATTTTATAATAAAAGTTTATGAAAAAAAAAATTGATCAGATGATACTACTGTCATTAATGGTTACTAGATGGTGCTGATGCATATGTCTATATACTATACAAATAAAATGTTAATAATCAGATATGAAATATAAACATCAATAAATATGTTTATTATTGACTTATTTAACAATTCCTGAAAAAAAAAAAGAGCTTACGCTGGTAAGTAAATGAAATAAAATATAAAATAATTAAATTTACATTTCATTGTTTGTAGGATTTAAAAATAAAATTAATTACAATATCGGGTTCCGCATTGATATAATAACAACCCCTTCCATTTTTTTTTTAATATTTCCATTGTACAGACACCACTTTTTTACAATTTTATTATAATATATGTATAGATGACATACTTGTGTCACAGTTGGGTAGTTTTAGTTTAAATTTAGTGGGTTTTGAAATTGCTTTAGGGGAAAAGATTTCAAACGGTTGGCGACACTGCTGGCTGGACTGAAATTTTAATATTATTTCGACTCTGTGGTGAACTATTCAACTGTGGCGTTGTGACTTGTGTAGTGCATTGCTATTTCTGGGATTTCACAATAATTCATCTCTTCTCCTCACCGTTTACACTAAGTAAACGGACATATATACATTATAGTTGCTCAGTCTTCTCTGTAGTACAAGGTCCTCAGTGAAGCGAGAAATCGCCGAGAGGTTGACTGCGAAATCAACACTCGGTACAACAAAATAGTCAGCATGGTAAGCACGTGTTCCTATTTCATAATAATCCCTGACAAACTAGCTTAATTGATATTTATCAGTATATTTTTATGAGAAAATTGAATAAGTGTAAACTAAAACAACATGTTTTCGTAGTTCACGCGGTATTTTTTTTAGGTTATGTTGATAATAGAGCTTCACTACATAGTATAAAGCAGTCGCTTCCCGCGTCTGTCCTAATGTTTGTATGTATGCTTATATGTTTAAAACTACACAACGGATTTTGATAAAGTTTTTTTATTAATAGATAGTGATTCAAGAGGAAGGTTTATATGTAACATGCAATTTCCGTCATCCACGCGGGCGAAGCCGCGGGCAGAAGCTAGCTAGTTTCTTATACTTATTTTTGTTGTTTACAGGGCGATGAGGCTGCAGTTAATCCGAAGGCATATCCGTTAGCGGATGCCTCCCTCACAGCGAAGATCTTGAACTTGGTGCAACAAGCTTCCAACTACAAGCAGCTTCGCAAAGGGGCCAACGAAGCTACTAAGACGTTGAACCGAGGACTCTCAGAGTTCATTATAATGGCGGCTGATGCTGAGCCATTAGAAATTGTGCTACACATTCCTATCCTCTGTGAGGACAAAAATGTACCTTATGTGTTTGTTAGGTCTAAGCAAGCCCTGGGTCGGGCGTGCGGCGTGTCTCGCCCGATCATTTCTTGTTCTATCACTATTAATGAAGGCTCCCAGCTGAAGCCACAGATCCAGAGCATTCAACAAGAAATTGAGAGACTCTTAGTATAAGTGGTGTGTGATGTCAAGTGCTATTTTTTAAATAATACTATTTGTATATTCAACTTCAATGGGTTGACTTGTAAAACAATTGTTTGAAATTACAGAATCTACAAAAACACTATCTTTATTTTTATTATCCTGTTCTGGGTAATAATATGGGCTTACGATTGAAATTTACTGGCTACAAATGCACCAGCATCTGTAATGCAATAAAAGACTATTTCAATAATATTTTTCTTAAAATTTATAGGTTTACTTACATTAATATTGGCCAATAAAACTAAAATAACACTTCTTGATCAGGATGTAAACAACTTTTTGACTCTTAGGTCCCAGTTGGGCTCCCAGCTGGTTTCCCTGAAGGTGGCGATTTCCTTGTGCATCCTCTCTGCTATCAGGTTCTGTCTGGTATTACCAGGGAAGTCCAAGAACCAGCTTGCTAGCAATTTGAAGAGTTCATCACTAGATCTGAAGGTGTACCCGTTGACGCCGTTTTCGACAAGCTCATCAAGGCTGTGGGCAAGAAATGAATCTAAAGACTGATTTTCAGTGTTAAGGTGAATCCTCCAACCAGCCCGCGAAATTCAAATTTTCTTAAGTTTTTTGCAATTTGCAGGCCAGTGATAGGTTGTATGTTGATGAACATTTGATTCGCGGCTGTAAGACGTATGTAGTTACAGAATTATAATCATCAAAATCATTAATACAACCCTCCGAGCTCATAAAGGTGTAAAAATGACTTTTTACAAGGTCAAAGTCATTCCGGAACCATTGAATTGAAAGCAAAATTTGAATTTCGCGGGCTACCCTGGAACATCAACCTTTAAGGAGCAACTTTGGATGTTTACAATGTATATGACATGTAAACCAATGACATAATTTTGACACTAAGAATCAGTGTACAATTATAGCGTCCACACCCTCAAGAACAGATACTAAAATACAGCCTGAGATATTTTTTAAATTAAAAAATTCTCAATTAAAATATTT
The DNA here is from genome assembly GCA_951799385.1 of Hyppa rectilinea. Lineage (NCBI taxonomy): Eukaryota > Metazoa > Arthropoda > Insecta > Lepidoptera > Noctuidae > Hyppa > Hyppa rectilinea. The sequence continues at coordinate 1,055,283 of OX637317.1, forward strand.
GACTTACCAAAGAAAATCAAATGCACAGACAGGGAGTCCAGCCCCAAACATATCAACTACTTTCATTGGCAGGTCAAGGCCTGATGAGCTGGTGTGGAGACACACACCAAGGTCTGCGCTGGCTACCATCTTGGGGTAGTCAGCTGCTTCCAACCATGGTGTGTAGACCTGGATATTCTGCCACTTCCGCCTTTTTATTTCCTGCAGGTAGCGCTGCTTTTCAGGACCTTTGCCAGTGATTACACAGATCAACTTCGGCAGGGTTTTTGATAGTTCATAACTAGTTTCATAGACTGTAGACAACAATAATAGATTAATATTCAGAATACTAATAGGTAGTTTGATAGATAATGAAGACCATTGTGAACAGTATCAGCTGCACATAAATGTTTACAATGCAAACAAAATTATTAATTTATAAATAAAATAATATTTCATCAAATAATTTCGTACGCTGTAAAGCCTCCATCAGTAGTCCAAAGTCTTCATCAGGGGTCCAGCTTGTGCTGCTAAACAAAAGGCCAGGCCTGTCAGGTCTCAGTTGCACCTGGCCGTTAGTCTTCTGAGTGAACAATGTCTTCCCAACCTGCCCATTGTCTTCATTCAGGTGCTCACTTCCGACACCCGCAAAATCAGGGTATATTCTGCTTAGTGCCACAAACCAATCATGCTTTTCTTGTAAAGTGAGTGGCTTGAATATTTTTGGTGGTCTATCATAAAGGACTGTTGCATTGCTAAAATAATAAAAAAGCATTTAATTCACAGCAGTCCTTTTTACACTTAATAGTAAATGAAGTCTGAATCAAAAGAATAAGAAACAAATTAATTTAGTTTGTAGCAATATTCTGTTACTTGTGACTAGTCTGGAAGAGTTCATACATACAAGTAAAGAACTACATTATACAGTTTATCTATTAAACTTAAGGATGCATACATAAAGAAAATACTTACTGAACATTCCAATTCATTATCAAATCCTCCTTCATAGAATATGTTACACAAATGCTATGATCTGCTGACTGACCAAAGAACTTCTCTAAAAATCTCGCTATTCTAACAAATAAGTTATCAGGAGAGAGAGACATTGCCATTATAGAATAAGCATAGTTGTGCCAGTCTATTATAAATTTGGCTTTACTAAATAAGCAATATAATCTACATACTGGCAATGTAGGGATTGCAGGAGGATTCTGGCAGAGCACATAATTACATTTGCCGGTGACGAATAAAGTAAAAAGTAAGCTTATCGTCTGCCATATCGTTTTGGCGACATATCTCACTAATCTTGGGCCAATATTTATAGGTTGAAGCTCTGTTATCGTGATGTGAGGGTGTTCCAAGATTTCCTTTAGAGGTTGGGACTCCAAATATCCAATAATATTCACTACCAATCCATTATTTGCAAGAGATAACGCATGATATTGCATACGTGGACTTCTGCCGATATCGCCCAAAACTACGACTTTTACAACTTTTCTTTCTTGTTTTGATGCCATGGTGCTCATAACACAAGTATACAATCACAAGTCCTTATTCCAATTCATATTTTTTTGAGTTTATTCAATTGTTCCTCAATAACCGGTCAACAAATTCGGGTTGTTTTCAAACATTTTCAGTGCACCGCCGCCTAGCATGAGGAAATGACATAAACGAGAACATTGACAGCAACGAGATTGACAGCTTGACAGGCTCGCAATCATGAAGGTTATCTATACCTTCATGCTCGCAATTATGTCGTCAACTCGACATTTTCGGATTTATTGTCGTGTTAAGCGAAGGGTTGGTTAATCGAGCAAACGTATAATTTTGTTCAGGAGAATTTATTATGGAGGTTTAATTTATTTTTGCACAACTGCAAAGTATTGCGCTCATTGATTTCCAGACGTTCCAGCTCCTTTCAAAAACAGCTGGGCTGGCATGACATTGTTGACAAGACAATTCAATTATTCAATTCGCGTTAATACGATCGTCGATCTTTGGTTGTCTCCAGATATATTACTTTCCTCTATGGTTGTCTCTTTGGGCATTGAAACTTTAAGGCCGCGACGAAAAATTGCAATTTACTTTAAATATATTGTTTGGCTTCATCAGGTTTAACAATATCGGCAGTTAATAAAAAAATAAACATGTCCAAAGTCTTAATGATAAGGCATTTACCAGCTACGCTATCATTTCAAGATAAGGAACAACTCTTGAAGCATTTTGGAGCTGATAAAGTTTGGGAGACTCGATCGAAACGAAACTACATTTTTGCATCATTTAGTTGCGTTAATAAAGCCAAAGCATCGCTTTCGCGCCTTCATCAGCTTGAAATAGCCAACAGACGACTAGTGGTTGAATATTCTCAAGAAAAAGAGCCGCTAACTAGCGCTAAGCCACAGGCAGAACAGAATTCGGAAACTACTAATTTAATAAAACAATTCTTAAAAGTTTTGAATGCATGGAACCCATCTATTGATTTTTATCAACCTCCACCAATACATTTAAAATACAAGTACCCAGACATTAATCCAGAAATAGCTATCCAGATAATTCATGCATTATTTTCTCACAAACCATTTTATACACAAACATTGCATTTGATGAACAAAATGTCTCTTGATGTACCCTTTCAAGAAAATAATCAATCAGTGGAGTTCTTCAAAGAAACATATCGGCATCTCTTTGTGGGAGATATACAATTACCACCGCCACCGGTGAGTGAACCAGAGTCTGAGATATCAAGTGCAGAGGATGAGCACAAAGTACAACCTGTCAGAAAACTAGTAACAAGGAAAAGAAAACTAGCAGTGCCCAAGCACAATCCCTTAAAACTACCACCTGCCGCACCACCAGCTAAGAATAAGAAAACTGTAGTTCAGCAAGATGAAGTATTTGAAGCTGTTATACCAATTCAAGAACCAAAGAAAATTATGCTGAATGTCCATCAAGATGCTTTAGAAAAGCCAACTGAAGAAGCAGAAATTATAGGAGAACTTGGAAAATTCCAGAAAGAGGTACAACCAGTTGAAGTTGAAGAAACACAAGAAGAACCAGACCAACCTGTTATTACCAAGAAAGAATTATTACAAAACAGGATATCATACAAGGACATGAAGATCCTACCTGTCTTCAAAAACTATCATCCAGGGCAACCATCAATGAGATTATACATTAAAAATTTGGCTAAAACTGTCACTGAGCAAGATGTTAAAAGTATTTACAAGCGTTATGTTAAGGGATTGACTGATGAAGAACTAACAGGCTTTGATGTGAGAGTCATGCAGGAAGGCAGAATGAAGGGGCAAGCATTTGTGACATTCCCTTCAGTGAGCACAGCAGAGACTGCATTGAATGAAACTAATGGCTACATGCTGAAGGAGAAACCAATGGTTGTACAGTTTGCTAGAGCAGCCAATAAAAAGACTATAGAGTAATCATTTGTTTAGATTTATTTCTGTTTTAATGATTTCATTAGGCCTCTTTTTAACAAAGTTCAAAAAAGGAGGCGATTCTATATTCCTCTTCTAGTGTGTAAGTAAATAAAAGTACAGTTGAACAATTAAAATTTTATATTTGCATTAATTCAATGGTATAAGACATAGAATCTTCATCATTCTCAATCATCTTTCCTGACAACAACTTGTTTAGAACAGGTAATATCTCACTGACAGTGTGTAGCTGCTTTATTAGGTCTAATACAATATTCAGAGTGTTTTGCAAAACTGAAGTTACTTTCTCATCCTTTGTCATCAGGTACTGTTGGTAGAACGCATCCATCAACAGTGTGTACCAATCAAATAGCTTGCTCTCATAGTCTGTGTCCATACTTTTGTCAGAATTCACGAGCACATGCGCCATATATGTCATGAGAAATAGAGTGTCATCTAAACTGAGTCCACTTCTCAAAGGTGGTATAATTAATGCATCACTAAATGAGATTTGCAGAGTAAAGTTCAGTAATTCAAACTTAGCTCTATGCACTATCTGTTCCTTTTTAATTCTATGCTCACCAGTACATAATTTTATGAATTCTTCAGCATCACTGACATCAATATTATTTGGGTTGACTAGTTCTATAGAATACTTCAGCAATGCCACTAAAGTTGTTTCAGGAATGTCTTTGAACTGTTTGATTGTTTGGTACACAGCTCTAAAGTCATCTTGTTCTAATAGTGGAGGTATGACATTGCTACATATACTTCTCTCTGTGAGACCTAGTTTCACAAGGTCTTTTGTCTCATCATTGACTGGGAACTGCAGTTCAGTTGGTGAATCCCAGTCTGCTATCTCCATACACTCATCTTGAATGACTTCATGGGATCCTAAGAGACTTGACAAGTTCCTTTTTGTCTGAAGGACATAAGGCAACATACCAATATGGTTGGAGGCTTCTAAAATGATACGCCCATGGAAACAATATAACTTAGCACCTTCTGAATACATCTTCATGGGGTATCTGCATGACCCAACTCCGAGCACTATGTTGTATGCTATAATGATGGCTCCATCCTGATCTGTGTTACTTCCAAAAACTATGAGGTGTTCCTTGCCCATCCAGGCGAGGGACACGCTGGATAGCGTTGATACCCATGGTACACTACCTATAGTTTTCCAGTCCTTAAAGTTATATACTGTCATTTTCCCATCACTCCCTGTAACCAGAAAATAAACAATTAGTCCAGTAAATATGAAAATTGTAATGTTGAGCATGGATAGTTAACTAATGAATGCTTACACAAAATATATACAGCATTTTTCTCCTCAGTGCAGATGAATTTTCCAACAACATAAACATCATCAGGTCTTGTCATTTTAGTCCTAATCAACTTGGATCTATCCATGTCACCAAGCTCGTCTCGTAAAGGACAATTAAGTATTTCATAGCTATCTTTATTATTCTTCACAATATAACAGATGAAGTCTGTCTTGTTAACTGCATAGCAAGCTGATTCAACAATTGTATCGGTTTCTTTTAGCAGAGATTTACTTTCGTAAGTCTTTCTGTTGTCAAGTGCATATGGTAGTGATGCACAGTTGCCATTACAGAACACAATGAGTGATGACTGCTTCTCCCTAGGGATGACTTTCAGGATATTCAGGGGAAACTGAAAATTAAAATTTAAGTGAATGTTAGATTCTTAATGCCTGTCTGTGTAATAAATTCTGTGCAATTTAATTATAAATAGAGGCTTCAATATAAAAATAAATTGCAAGAGCTAGTTTAGTTACCTTGAATTTCTTGATTTTATCCAAATTGTCTGAATCCTCCTTCCATGTTTTGATGGTATTTTTGTTGAACACACCGACATAACTTTCTTGCTCCTTGTCATAGATTACAGTAGATGTTATGTGGTCTTTTGATGTCCAACCACCAACCTGCTTCTGGTCTGAAAGCTGAAAAAGTACGTATTTATAGGTTCGGTATAACCTTTACGGATAAACAAAAACAGCTTAAATACATAATAATAAGTTGTTACTGCGTAAATTCGACATAAGAATAAACTAGTGATTGTCTAAATACTTAAGGATTTACTTACTTGGTATTTATTGACGACATTTCGTCCCAATGTAACAATAACGTGTTCTTCTTCTTTATCTTCTGCAACGCCGAGAAAAGTTTTCTGGTCTATTAATGGGCACAGCACGTAATAATTATGTAATTTTGCCATTATTTCTCATGCGTAATTCATAAAAATACGAAAAAACCGCATGTACAATCACACGATGCTAATTGAGCACAGAACAAATTAACAATAGTATTGTCTACTGTCTGGTCTGTCACAACTGTGACAGCCACTTGAGCCACTATAAAGTGGTGACTGCTCTATCTGTCACTTCTGTCAGTTCTCAGTTATATTTGAAGTCTGTGAGGCCTGTGAGTGTGGATTCGTGGTATCGTTCCCGTCTTGAATTTTAAAAATGTTGCATTTCTTACATAGTTTTGACAGTTTGTTCGGATATTTAGACAAAGCAAAAAAAAATTGGCATAATTCCATCCAGTCTCTTGTTGCCTTCCCGCTGTGACGATGACAGACGACCTAAACCGAGGTCCGTATCTCACAGGGGGTTCCCATAGCGAGTATTGGCTTAATTTTTAAGCCCTGGTTGGTAGCCTTAATTATTGAGGTTCAAAGTAAGACCAGTTAAGCAGCCGACCACCTCCTAGGTCCTAGGTTAACCTGTGACACGGTAATATTATCTATACAGTATTCCAACTTAATACACGCGGACGAAACGAGCTATACCTACGCGCCTCGATCTCGGCAAGCGCTCGGCATGCAGGCAGTCGCGACTGTGCCGCAGTGACGAACAGACGGTGTGTTGTTTTTTTAACAATAACCGCGTGATTTTTTCACTAAAAATAAGTTCAAGTAATTTAATATAACGAGTTGGATACATTATGCTGTTTTTGGTTGCATGTTTTCTAAAACAATTTTTAATTAAGCTTTATATTAGAGTGCGGCTTTTTAATACGTTAAAATTTAATAATAAAGCATTTCCTACGTCTCAGTCGAGGCGCAAATATTTTTCGGTCGCAAATTTATAAGACCGATTTGTTATTCAAACATAAACATGGTTTTTTAATTAAATCTACCAATCAAAAAACAACACGCATTTTTATTGAACACAAAGTATTTTATTAAAAAAAAGTGTATTTACATTCACAAAACTAAATGGAAACACAAAGTAGGCAAATGTAATTCAAATGCTGGAGGCGGGCAGCCCTGTCGCATGTTTACGTACCGCGCGGCTGTAGGCATTTATTTCAAAGATGCGGCCGAGTTACAATACTGTATAGATAATATTACCGTGCCTGTGACTTGTGAGAAGTCATACAGAAAAAAATGGCATAATTCAGTGTCGGTGCCGAATACTATGGCAGGCAGCACGAGCACGACACTACAAACAAAAGTACTTCAATAGGGTTGTTTGGACGTAAGACTAGGCAATATGGTTGAAAGACTATAGCCTTCCCTTCGGGGTAAATTAAAAAAAAAAAAAAAAAATCAATAGGGTTGTCTACTTAGCTCATGTGACATGTCATAAAATGTCATTGTCAGACAACGTTAAAATAAAAGTTCGATATTGTTGCTTTTATTTACGGTATCGCCTTCCATCCATCACCAGATGACCAGATTACAAAACACTATCTATCTGTCCATATTTTAAGACTGTGTTAGGAGGTAGTTACTTACCCATCAATCAGACACTGTATTTTACCATTTAATTTTGTACCTACCTATTATAGTTACTGTAGTGGTAGGTACCTATTATCATTGTTGCCGAATTTGAAAATTCATGATCAGAGTTCAAGGTTGACGCGTTGAAGTTTGGCTGTTATCGTTCATATTATTATTACATCATCGCTACGACATACATACGTTGATGCGAACGTGGTCGGTTCATATAATCAGCTAGTTGTGTTCTATTCTATATTTTACTTATTTTGTGGCAGTCATCCAGTGCGCACGAACATGTCGACAGCCGGGAAAGTAATCAAGTGTCAAGCGGCCGTCGCGTGGGAGGCCGGCAAGCCTCTGTCCATCGAAGAAATCGAAGTAGACCCGCCAAAAGCCGGTGAAGTGCGCGTCAAGATCACCGCGACTGGAGTCTGCCATACTGATGCATACACGCTCTCCGGTAAGGACCCGGAGGGAGTGTTCCCTGTTGTGTTGGGGCACGAGGGCGGCGGCATCGTCGAGAGTGTTGGCGAGGGAGTCACCTCTGTCAAGCCAGGAGACCACGTCGTGCCCCTGTACGTACCCCAGTGCAACACATGTAAGTTCTGCTTGAACCCCAAAACCAACCTGTGCCAGAAGGTGCGCATCACGCAGGGCCAGGGCGTGATGCCCGACGGTACTCGTCGTTTCCGCTGCAAGGGACAGGAACTGTTCCACTTCATGGGATGCTCCACCTTCAGTGAATACACAGTTGTTCTAGAAATTTCTCTGTGCAAAGTTAATGAGGCAGCGGCTTTAGATAAAGTGTGCTTGCTGGGTTGTGGAGTCCCCACTGGGTATGGAGCAGCTCTCAACACAGCCAAGGTTGAACCTGGAACAAACTGTGCCATCTTCGGTCTGGGAGCAGTTGGTCTTGCTGTTGCATTGGGCTGCAAAGCTGCTGGAGCTAAACGTATTATTGGAGTAGACATCAACCCTGATAAATTCGAAGTTGCCAAGAAGTTTGGAGTTAATGAATTTGTGAATCCCAAAGATTATGACAAACCCATTCAGCAGGTCCTTGTTGACTTAACTGATGGAGGTCTGGACTATACTTTTGAGTGCATTGGTAATGTGAACACCATGCGAGCTGCTCTGGAAGCATGTCATAAGGGTTGGGGAGTGTCTGTCATCATTGGTGTGGCTGCTGCCGGTGAAGAGATCAGCACACGCCCATTCCAGCTGGTTACTGGACGTACCTGGAAGGGAACAGCTTTTGGAGGTTACAAAAGCCGTGAGAGTGTACCAAAGCTTGTTGATGAGTACTTGGCAAACAAACTTCCTCTGGATGCATTTGTCACCCACAATGTGCCTCTGAAGGAGATCAATGAGGCTTTCCATCTGATGCATGTCGGCAAATCTATCCGTGCAGTTGTACAGTTCTAATTTTAAGGAAAACTTTCTATTTTTGTAAGCATTCTATGTTATTCCCTTTGTTATTCTGCATTTTACAAGAAGTGATAAACATGTCAAACATGTTAGTCAATATTTATAAAAGTAAACTGTCTTGATACTCTGAACTTTATTTTGTTTTTCTTCATGTCACCGTAGTTTGAGAAGTATAGGTCATAGCAGACCATAAATATAACATAATTATCATTATTCCAATTATTGTAACCACAGTATATAACAACACACACAGCTACTGAGCTGCCTTTTCCCTGGATGTATCTCCAGATAAGCCAGAACACTTCCAATTATTATGCAGGTATCTATGTAACTATACATTACATACAGATTAATGACTAATAATTAAAGAATGCCATTGTCTTATCGATATTATTATAATCTTATGTCAGAGGTCTGTAACTCTGTATCTACTGATATCCGATGGTCATAAACACGTAGCCATGTGTTTAGGTATCCATATAATGACGTACGTACATAATATATAGCTATTCACCGCATCCTGCTTACCCCTGGTAGATATGTGCTTAGACTATTAACAACAGGGTCCTTTTCGAAACACTACCTATTACGTAACTATGTACTAAGTTCATTTATATTTCATACAAGGTAAACTTCAAGCTAGGCAACATGAAGGACTGGCAGAATGATAAAAATATAACAGTGAAATGTATTGAAGTGGAGTTCCCGCTGTTTGACTACACTTAGTAATTTTATTATGGCTTTATGAAATTCCACTTAGGTTTAAGATATTACAGCGGACGGGCCAAACTCGTAGGAACATATTGGGCTGGTTATTTAGATCGCCATCGACATGCTAAGATAAAAATAAGATTTATATCAGTGTTAATTTACCTTGTTAGTTCGTGTTTCATTTACTTACCTACAAGTGGCCGCTAAACTAGGAATGTACTTAGTTCCTAATTGATCCTAAACTAAACCACAAATAGTGCGCACCTATATTGTGTCGACCTTGTCTTAAGCATTCAAAAAAATACATAGAAAATATCGTCATGAAAACGTTTACTTCTTTTTAAGGGTTCCGTAAACAAGGAAAAAGCGAAACCCTTATAGGATCACTTTGTTGTCAAGGCCCTTTATCTCGGAAACGCGTGGAGGTATGGAGTTGAAATTAAAACTGTATACTAAGGTCTACAGTCCCTTGAAGCCTGAAAAAAATCAAACATCTAAATTAACGTAAAAAAAAAGAGATACGGCCATTTATGCCGGAAAAAACGAATATTTCGACACTCTCAAGGGAATCGAAATGTAAAGGGTACTCTCCGTTGACCTAGAACTATGAAATATGGTAAGTAATTAAGTACAGGGAAAAATCTGAAAACTATAAATTAAATCATAAAAAATATAGTCTTTATTCAAAGTACTTATTCAATACTAACAAGTTTGAACGGAGCCCTCGGTGGGCGAGGCCGACACGCACTTGTTGGGTGTTTTTCTTGCTGTAATGATGACGTAAGTAGTATTTTTATATCTTACATAAAATCACGCCTTTATTCTCCGAAGGGGTAGGCAGCAGAGGTGCTCCACGCACTTCGTCTGTAAGTAGGCTACATTGTTACATCTGCTAGTAACTAAGATATTAATTGAAAAACCCAATAACACCCCACCCCGGGGAACGAGTCCAAGAACTTAGCTGAGGCTAGTGACGATGCAGTTATCTGTTTATATATACTCCTATACTAATAATAATATAATATTATAAAGAGGAAAGATTTGTATGTAGGTATGTTTGTAACGAAAACCTTGATACAAAAACCTCTTGCGCAATCATATAAATAAACATTTAAATGGCCAATGTACATCACCTAGATAAGCTTATTTTATTTTACATTTACTACTATATACTTACTTACTTTATACTTTATTTTAGCACTAGCTTCTGCCCGCGACTTCGTACGCGGACCCTGTTGCTTATGCCAGCGACAACGGGGTCGCCATTTATGTTATTTTTTATCATTTTTCCCATTTAAATCTTTTATCACACTGAGCTTTAGTTTTATTTCACTCCAACAACCACCAAAACATACAGTCCATTTGTCATCGTTTTCATTTTGGTAACCGCATTATTATATTCCTCCTCTAGAGACCTAGAAGTCGATGCGTAGATACGCTTGGAACTTAAGCGTAATTCTCTTTCCGTGAACGTCTCTGACTCGCGAGACAATACATGACGTTCACGATCAGCGGTCAGTCGCGCATCATATTCTTCACTGGTCTCTAGAGACCTAATGAATACGAGAACGCAGGCGTGCTTCGCGACCCGAAGAGGTTTCCACGGAGCGAGTTGCAGCCTAATGTTCTCGAACAACATCAAGTCTCTCCTGACGCTCTTCGGTAGATTCTTGGGATCTTATGATCCTCAATCTTTTAGCTCTCTTGGAACATTGGGAAGATTTGACCTCTTTCTAGGCATGGTCATAGTTTTATTGTGAAGATACCTGATCAATAAAAATCTAAATTAAAATGACTGCTCCCCTGCGTTACCGGGTAGGCTACAGTGTCACGAAGATAAATGGAAAAGGAAATTAAACACTCAAACAACATAAGCCCGAAGGCATATTCATACAATAAAATAAAAAAGTCAAATTTTCAATGATATACCATCGTCATCAAAAATCAGTCCTAAACTGTTACCGCCTTCACCGCGTGCAGGTACTCCCAGTTTATGTTATTTTATAATTACACAGTAAAATTAGTGATAGCTTTGATTTCCACATCAGATGTTTCTGATCTTCGATTTTTATAAGTCAACAGGAAATGCCCATCATATTGAACAACAAAGACGTCAAAGACGTCATTCCTATATGTGTTATGTTATAGCTAGGCTCTTGGAGTTCCACAACAGGTGTTCCAGGTCTTCGATTTTTATAAGTCAACAGAGAGTGCTCATCAGATTGAACAACTTGTGCTAAGACGTTATTCCTATATGTGTTATGTTGTAGCTAGGCTCTTGGAGTTCCACAACAGGTGTTCCAGATCTTCAATTTTTATACATCAACAGAGAGTGCTCATCAGGCTGAACAACTTTCGCTAAGACGTCATTCTTATATGTGTTATGGTGTAGCTAGGCTCTTGGAGTTCCACAACAGGTGTTCCAGATCTTCAAATTTATTCTCTCAGCAGAAAATGCTAATCACGTGGAACAATTTTTGCTAAGGTATCATTTTTGTATCTCTTATAGTTTAGCTGGTCTGTTGCGGTTCTGCATCAGGTGTTCAAGTGTCCAAGATAAATTATAGCCTATATGTTGCCCAGACTTAATACCTATACAACAAAAAAAAAAACATTCCAATCTGTCCAGTAGTTCCGAAGATTAGCGTGTACAAACAAACAGACAAACAGACAAAATTTTTTTTTTGGATTCATGCTCTATTACTGTTTCTAAACCCCCCTCAATTATTATTTTTTTAATATATTCAATGTACAGACACAGTTTTTTTACTGTTTTATTATATGTATAGATTTCATTTTTTTTCCTTTTATTCACTCTTATTTTAGTCTTAGGTCTGAGCTGTCCAATTTATCTCGTTTTGTTTTAAATTTTTATTCACATTTAATTTTTACATAGTAAACTATGTTGTTTTTTTTTAAGAGAATGTCGTGTACACCTATAATTGGTATATATATAAGAACCATATCTGTAGAATATTATATTTAATGTACTATATATATGCTGTTGGTGTACCTATTTTCAATAAATAAATAAATAAACGAACAAACTCAAAAACTTGGCACGAAGATAGATTATAGTCTGTAACTGTTTGAGACCCAATAAACAATTTAATTTAATTGAATTTAGTCTGGAATAGCATATAAGCTACTTTTTATCCCGGAAAAATGTACGGTTCCCGTGGGACAATTTCTTACATAGGTACACGCGGGCAAAGCCGCTGGCAAAAGCTAGTATCAGATAAAATCACGGCTGTATTCCTCGAAAGGTTTGACAGAAGTGTACCTACCTACCAGGTACAGACACATTTCACTACTTACGTTTAAGTCTCATCATTAGAATAGAATAGAATCTTTATTTGCTTAGAATGTAGTACATAAAAATAAGCTGGAAAATATTAATATTAAAATGGAAAGCATTATAGGAGACATCCATCATCATAAACCGGGCACGAATCCAACCTCCGGGTTTCTACTGAGAAATGACAGATTGAAAACCGAATCACTCTTTTCCCCACCGGGGAGTCGAAACTAGGACCTCTTACTCAAAAGTACCACATGCGACCATAAACAAACGAGGCAGTTTATAGCTGTTTATATCCTGTGGTTAATAACCATGTACTCGTAACTAAACTCTTAAAAAAAATTGAGGATTTCCAAACTGAGCGATCCAGTTTCGTCAGTGCCTATCGCATGATCAAGAAAATCGGTAATTATACGAATCTTGACGCTCCGTGACGCATATAGAGTCATTAGTGTTGAAGAGGTCGACCTTTTGGTAATATTATGCCGAAGTTTTAGATAAAATAGCTTTTGTCATAATAGGAGGCACGTGCCCACAAATATGCTTACTGCTAAGTGTCCCGTTTGTCCAGGAATACTGCCTGCATGCCCAGCCTTTTCCCAACTATGTTGCAGTCGGCTTCCAGACTAACCGGATGCAGCTAAATACCAGTATTTTATGTGTAGCGACTGCCTATCTGAACTCCACAACCCAGTAGCTGGGTAATACGATACCGAAGCAATACTAACAAAACCAATATACAAAAATAACATTTGTCTATATTCATAACAAAGTATACATTGCATTACTTAATTATGTAACTAACCAACATTTTTACAAACACTTATTTACAATTTACATAATAATTTAGACTAATTAGAGAAACATTGTTATAATAATTATAGATATTTTGTCATAATTATTACAACCATAAAATTTAATGATAAACAATGAAAGATAGTGTACTATTGTAGGTACATTTTGTCATAATATTATAAAATGTTAACTCAAGCACTCAACAGGACTCATAATTATAATATCAAATAGACATCTAGAAATCTTACAAATTACATTGGACAAATGCGAGGAATCAATAAATTGACGCCTGTGAAGTATTTTAAATTAAAACATTGCATAATAATGGTAGAAGGATATAAAAAAACTCGTCCTTGCACATGCTGTAGAACGATTTCAAAGTTGGACAATATTCAGAAAAAACTTTAGTTGGAGTAGGTATACATAATATGTTTCATTATCACTACATAGTATAAAACAAAGTCGCTATTTTTGTCTGTTTGTTTGTCTGTATGCTTAAATCTTTAAAACTACGCAATGGATTTTGATGCGGTTTTTTTTAATAGATAGAGTGATTCAAGAGGAAGGTTTATATGTATAATTTGTCGACATATTTTGCGGGCGAAGCCGCGGGCGGAAGCTAGTATCGAATAAGCTCAACATGTCCTAGTATTGATCGCAAACAGACGGACTGCTGGAACAACCAGTGTGGATTTCTTCAAGAGGAGCATGACAGGACTATCAAGTATCATTTCATTTTGCCATGGTGTGAGGCTGTTTCGATAATCTTCCGAGTTTGTTTTATGGTCCATCCTTCCATCGAAGAATCCATCACAAGTATTTGTCGTTTACTGTGGTTCAGCAGTGATCTGTTTGTAGTACTCCACGTAACTGTCGCATTGTTCTCCTGAAACAATAGAGCTACGATTAACACGGACTCAAAACCTATAAGTATAAATTGTTTTGCATTTGTGAGAGAAACGTCGAATGATTGTAATGAAATTGATGATATTTAATTAAGAATTCGGGGATAGATTGATGGAGTTTCAATGTTAGTGGAAAGTTAAACTTGTTATTATAGCATAGGTTTTGAACACTACGAGCAACTCAAGAGGGCGCGGCGTGACAGGCCGGTGGCTATTTTGAATCTTCCTGTATTATGCCGCCCGGCTGTGTCGGAGCATGCCGCCCCGAATAGGTAGGTAATGTAGGAGTTCTTATTATACAGCGTGTTAGGTTAAACGAGGGACATACTTTCAGGGGGTTTAAAACTCATCAAAATGAACAACTTTGACTATGGCCCCAACTCTGAAATATCTATACTAATATTATAAAGAGGAAAGATTTGATTTTTTGTTTGTTTGTTTGAAATTAATAGGCTCCGAAACTACTGGATCGATTAAAAAATTCTTTTACCGTTAGAAAGCTTAGTTTTCTAGGAGTAACATGGGCTACTTTTTATCCCGGGATAAATAACGAGTCCCACGGGAAAGACCACGGGAGCGAAGCCGCGGGCAAAGTACTAGTGAAAAATAAATCAGCTGTTCCGTAGTAACATTTATAATGTTTTCATAATTCGTCAAAATGTATGGGAACAGCTTATTTTTTTTTGCATATTTCAGAGTTGGGACCATAGTCAAAGTAGTTCATTTTCATGAGTTCTATACCCCCTGAAAATATGTCCCTCGTTTAACCGAACACACTGTAAAATGTTTCGATGTTTCCAGAATATTTTTGATGCTTTAAATCACGATTCTCTGTAGGCACCTTACACCAAGGCTTATCACCAAAATAAAACAGAGTTTATCTGAAGTAGCAACCCCATGACATTCATCACAATAAATGGTGTCGATAAGTTATCAGTTGAAAAATAACCGTCGCACCATGTTAATGATGTTTTTTTTAAACTGTCCTGAACCGGTTTGGACTGATGCAAATTTAATAGTATTTTGAGGCCAAGTGTGATTTGATAGTGAAAATATTGCCAACGTTTGAGCAATATTTAGAAAAGCCTCTAAAGGGATTAATAGATTTATTTGCCTATTAATCCTGATATTTGTAATACCTTTTAGCAGGATCTGCAAAAAATCTATAAATGAATAATGTTATAATAAAATAATAAATTAAATTATAAATTGCTGAAAACCACTATACGCAAGATGTTCCGTTGAGTAGGTATATAATGCTTTCTCAATTCGGTATAAGAATTAGAATTTAAAAAGTTAAAAGTTTCAAAATATCCGGGTACGATAGGAATATTTCTTGCAGTTCTGCACTTATAACAAAGTCTTAGCAGCGCCGTGTCCTCGTAGAGGCGACGGCGACCTCTAGCGCCCGGCCCTGGTGCAAGCCATGGTCCGAAGCGAGAGGGAGTGGGAAGCAGTCACCTCCTTATGCGAAAAAGTCATGCTCGCGAAGGAGGTGGCGGGATGGGAGAGAAAGGTCCTCCCGTCCCAGCCGCCGCGGGAGACGCCCCGGGCGTCGGGAGCCACGTGACGACTCCCGGCCATCGTAAGCGCGGGCCTGCGGACGGTGAGTAATGGGTGGCTCATCGTCCGATCAGCACCAGGCCCGTGCCGGACGGCGCGTATATGTTCCACGCGCGCCTCAAAGAGATGTCAGCATATGAAGGGGCCCCTCAGGGCCAAGCCTGCCGGGTAAGCGGGATTGTCCGAAAGGGTTACCGCTACCCCGGAACATAAAGGGCTAAGGAAGGAACATGGATGGGTTTTAGTCAGTAAGAGTCTGACACTCCCGCGCAATGTAACGCACGCAAAACATTCGTGTTAATAAATGTGTTCGTGCCACAGTACAGGAGTTGTGGGGGCATTTAAACTTGTTTTATTTGGAAAGTAAATAAAATATGGAACTTTGATTTTCAATATCTCTGTAACCAGAAGATATGGTGCAGGACAAAAAAGGCGTACTGTTGCCCGTCAACATGCCCCTTTACCTTTCAGGAAGTGCGGCGCCCCCCGGGTGCGCTCGTTGCGGCTGAGCAGCGCGTGGTACACGGCGCTGAAGGCGGCGGGCTGGCCGGCCGCGCGGGCCGCCGCCAGCTGCTTGCGCGGCGCCAGCGCCAGCCACGCGCCGCCCGCCTGCCGCGCCGCGCCCACCGCGCCCACCGGCTCGTTCCAGCTCAGCAGGACCTCTACCACTTCCTGTGGATGGGGATTGTTGTTCGGATCACTCACGAGCTTTGCCGGTTGGGTGATAATGCCGGCCTCGAAATTCGCTTGCAAACATGTCTGAATCAATTTTGTTTATGTCATCTTGCATGCACTTATTATTATTGTGTGTATAGGTATACACATGTTTGGGCAAATAAATCCTATCTTATCTTGTCTCATCTTGGTCAGTATCGACGACGAAAGACGAGATTATCTACGCACCAAAGCGCAAGTAGCAGTAGGAACGCCATGGTAAAAACGTATCAAGTTAGAATACTTAGTTAAAATCTTAAAGAGATTTGTTTATTATGATGTTTTATCCTAATCTAATTAGTTTACAGTTATATTTAAGATATTATATTTAAATCCAATACGATTGATTAAAGTAAGTTTGCAAGGCAATAATTACGTAACTTGAAAATGTGAATTTTTGTTTAAATTACGCATAAAACCAATATTTACATTTGAATTATGTAAATCGGCCAAGGAATTTAAAAGTTAAGTAGGTAAAAAAAAAAAATTTACTTTTGTCTGTCACAAATTTCCATTTGTGACAGACAAAAGTAAACATTTGTTAAAGTTTTTGTTCAACGAAACTTATACTGTCTGTAATTATGGAATATAAATAAGACATGTTTGGGATTAATAGCAAAATACTTAGGTAAAATTAAAGGCTCCAAAGATTTCGGCTACCTATAGGAAAACTTACGCGTAAAAAATCAAAATACACGAATATGGTAGGTATAGATGACCAGAGCCGGCTACATCACCTCATACCCTCGCAGCCTCCACAGCATGTCGAGCGCCAGCTGCGCCGCGGCCGGGTCCAGATGGCCCAGCGACAGCAGCGCGCAGGCCAGCGGGCGCGCGTCGCCCAGCGCCCCGCGGCGCAGCGCGGCCCGCAGGCGGCCGGCCGCGCCGCGCGTCAGCAGCGCGCGCACCGTGAGCTCGGCCGCCGCCGGCTGCACCACCATGTCGTGGCGGCACAGCGACGCGATGTAGGCCGTCACCACCTGGGGGACGCCACGCTGTCACTACCGACGGAATTATATGCCGCCAGCTCAAAATATTGATACATCTAATAAAAGATGTAGCAATCTCTTATTCAATCAATCAATCTGCTGACCTTTTCCCAACTAAAGGTTGTCTCAGTAAGAGTGCACTTTTTAAAATGGGATTTTTTTTTTCATGCAAGTGGAAACTCTGAACTTTGACAGCTGTCACCTCTGTTTATTCCGATTTTTAAAAACGGAGCGCTTTTTGAAAGAACAACGCGTTATAATTGATAAAATGGGGAAAGTTACGCTGAAACCGCTCGCAAACTTTGCCAAAGGACATGGCCAGTATTTGCCCCAAGCTGTACATAATTAAAAGTATTACAATTAATTAAATTCAAATAAACAAAGAACTTATAATATCTAATAATATTTCATAGCAGTCTCTGAATAAAATACTAAAATAAAAGAATTGTAAGCGATTTTATCCGTTCAATGTCACTTTAAAGTATCTTCAATGTTGCCATTTAATAATATTAATGCTTAGAGGAAAATATAACTAAACGCATGTAGCAATTAAAATATTCATAACAAAATATTTATTTAAATATATTTTTGACGGTAAGTAATCCATCAAACCAACCTTCTCGTTATGATTTTATAGATCAAAAGTCAAAGTACGCAGACTGATAGCATATTTTAATACAGTTACGTCGTGTATTGTAGCATTACAATATTGACATAAAGGTATTACTTGACATAATTACTAGTAACATTCAATGAATCCGTCAAACGTCAAAACTGGTGTTTCCGCGGTAATCGGTTGCTTCGTGTTTGTGTTAGTATTTTATTGCATCTTTATTTTATTGTGTCGTAGCCCCACGCGAGTGCTCCACTAATTATAATAAACGGTGTAATAACCTAATAAGTAAGGAAAATGGACCTTTTACAATCGTGTGTTAACTGTGGTATCGCTATCAGAGAACGCATCAGGCGGCATGAAACATCATCATTACCCCCTGATATGACTGTTCTTTTAACGGAATGGTTAACTTTTGAGGTAAGCTGTCGTTTATTTTTATACTATTATTTGTATTTTATCATGCAACATCTAAAGGAGTTACGTTGTAATCACAAATAGTTACCCAATAATCTGTCATGGGTTTAAAATCTTTGATTATTAAGTTCATAATTTATCTTTACAGGTATCACCTCACACCTGCGTTTGCGGCCCCTGCTATGACACGATGACCAGATGTCTTGCAACTAATTCAAGAGTCAGACAACTTGGACATATCAATGTTTGTTATGGCTGTGGTAGATCCGTCACCCGTGCAAGGAGACACAGCATTTCGGAATCTAGTCCTCTCGCCTTAGTTGTATCATCATGGCATCAGCATGTAAGTAAATTATTTTTATAGTATGTAAGTAAAACCACATGCACTGAACTGGGAGTGTTGATCTTTAAATTCTAAAATATAAGAAGTTCCTGTAATAAACATAATGATACTGTACATCAATACATATTATTGTATAAAATCATAGTTATAGTAAAGTACTAGATTATTGTATTTATTGTGATCATATTATCAATAATTAATCAATCAGCATTCAGCAGTAATGCTAAGTAAAGCTATTTACTTTCCATAAATAATATACCATTCATCCTTACCATGTGTATTTAAACAGCTTACCTCTTTTTTATGTAAACAGTTTTATGGTTTTGTTTTAGGTTAGAGCAGCCAACTATTTGTGTCATGGTTGTTATGTGAGAGCTAACAGAGAAATAGCCCGAAGAAATGTTGTTGATGATGCTAGATTTGAAATTGTGGAAGGAAACAAAGCTGTTCAGGAAATTCAAGCACCAGTTCCTCCACCACTCCCCCCTGGCCCAGCTATAAGGAAAGTTCAAGATGCATCTACAATTGTCCTACCGAATTATAGACGCTGTGCCAATACATCTAGAAGATGCATATTCGATCAGTGTCAGCGTAGTGCAGGCCATTTAGTGCCTACCCTGATTAAATCAGCATTGCTGTTGAATAATAAACTTTATGTACCTCGAAGTGCCAAGAAATTCAGCTGGTGGAACAATGCTTTCTTGGTATCTCGCCCATCCCAAGTACCAAAGAATTGTCATTATGTGTGCACAACATCCAACAGTCATCTTGTTCTGTAGTAAGTTGATTTGGGAATCCTAAAAAGACTAGATATCCTAGCGTCACTGTCACCAGTCCTATATTTCATTAAAAGCATTGCTAATGCAGTTTTCGAGTTTTTGGAAACAACCGACTGTATTGGTATGCTAGTATGCAATTCTATGAATTCTTGTGTAGTGCGCCCTGTCCAATAGTGACATATATGACTAGGCATTGATTCCATCTTTTCAAAATCAATAACATTTTCTTCTTGTTTATTATCTAATAAACTTTCAATTTGAATAGCTGTGAAAGTATTTGTTAAACTTGTATTATCCAATAATAATTCCCATACATAACATTAAATGATTAAATGGATATAAAAATGCACTTATGTGGTTTTATTGTGTCTAGTATACTTACCTATGCTACAAAAAAGTTCAGTAACTGCTGTGCCAGTTTTTCCAAGTTATAATATGATATTAACTCATTACCTAAGACAAATATATATACACCTCAACCTATTAAACGGTCAGGAAATTATAATTTTATAAATACATTGTAAAATCATGGTGAAACCCGAGTGAAAAAATCAAGACTTTCAAATCTTCATAACTTTGTTCCACGACTGCATAGCTATAAGTAACTTACAATTCTTAATAATTGAAGATATGACCTATTGAACGACATTAATTTCATCTCTGTACATTCTGGGGCACAGGTCCTAAGAGATTCTGGCCATCTCCTTTGAAGCAAAGCATGATGGAGCAAAGTGAAGTCAATGCCAATTTTTCTAAAAAAGTCATTTTCGCCGATGAAGCGCGTTTCCATATGAATGTCTTCGTGAATACACAAAATTGTCGAATTTGGGACACAGAAAATCCTCATGCAATCCATGAGAAACAAATGCACCTACAACGAATAACTGTCTGGTGCGGATTTTGGTCAGGCGGCGTGATTGGACCTTACTTTTTTGTAAATGTAGGTACTGTAATAAATATATATATTTTTAGGAACCAGAGGTAGAGATAAATAAAAAAAAAACAATAATCACGTAGATTTTACAAATATTCTTAATTTTAATTAATTTGAAATACACACAACAAGATCACATTAGCAAACAATCGTTAAATTCTTGTACAATCAATTCAAATAAATAAATAACGAGAAATAGCAAATTACGACGATCACCAGACAACCTTTCCGTTAGAGAGCCGACCGACGTGTGAAGTGACCGATCCCCTTTTTTTTTTTTTTTTGATATGGCCTCTCGCAGATCAGCCTAGGGTGGCTGTTGACTGCTTAACCGGACAATCCTGTGGTGGCCAAAAATTACTTTAAGGCCCCCAGCCAGGGCTTACAAACTAAGGATGAAAATAAATGTACGCTCACTTAGGGCACCCCCTGTGGGGTTCGGGCCTAGGCTTAGTGCGTCATTGGGAGAGACCGATCCCCTCACAGAACGGTCCTTTTATAGTGTGGCTGTCAGATGACGACACAATTCGCTACCTGTCATGCCGTTTATCCTAATAATATAATATAACTGTGAACGGCATTCGTTACAGGAATATGATAACGGACTTCTTGTGGCCTCAACTGGACGGCATGAATCTGGACAACAATTGTGGTTTCAGCAGGACGGCGCAACCTGCCGCAAGGCGCATGAAACAATCGACTATTGCAGCAACGATTTACAGAATACATTATCTCACGAAATTCTGATGTCAACTGGCCACCAAGATCGTGTGATTTAACGCCGTGCGATTTTTTCGATTGGGGTTTTGTGAAATCTCGGGTTTATGCGAATAAACCCGAAACAATTCCTGAGCTCTAATCGTATAATTATCCAACGCGTCATCGGTGAGATACAGCGTCAGCCACATCTTTGTGCAAAAGTCATGGAAAATTTCATGAAAAGAGTAATGACCTGTCATCGGAGCCGTGGGGGTCATTTGCCGGATATTTTATTCCATACTTAATTGAAGCATGTCTTCTTTACAATACAATAAAAATATCATAACTCTGTCATAAAATACTTGTTTTTATTTTAAAAAGAAAAAGTGCACTCTTTCTGAGACAATGTAAAGGTTATACGAACAAGTTACATGTTTTTAGGCTGTATGACTAAAAATCCTCGCGCGAGCTAAATGAAACAAATAATTGATCAGAAAACGAATAAAGTAACGCCACTACAGTAATAGAGTGTAAGTATTACACGTTCTATTGAACGTGACAGGTATTAGTTGGGAAAGTAGTACTGATCTTTATTGCAGTGCATAATTCGAAAAACGACTGTTGGAAGCTGTGCTCATGTGATGACAATAATTGTCTGATGGTACCTTGGATGAAAAGTTTGTGATATGGAACCACGAGTTTTAGGGATGACCTTCTAAATATATTTAATTTATCCTGGTTAGAATTAATGAATAATAAAAACCCATTTTCGAACATATTTTTTTTTCTTGTTTTCTGTTATGCATGTGTGCGTGCGCTGTGTATGTAAACGGGCTGCGCCCCGCCCCCAGCCTGCGCACGCCGGGAGACTTATAGCAATAGAGCCATAGAGGAAAGTAATATATCGGGTATAGAGAGCCCTCTTGCAGCTAATGCTAATGTCAATTGATCGGCGCCATCTATTATCACCATCCACAAACTTGTCATGTATAGCTATAGCTATAGCTAGCTACAGGTAGCTATAGCTAGCTAGCTATAGGTACTACCTATGCTATAGTGCCTATACTTAAGCTTCCTTACTAATTTGCTTGTTTATTGATAAACTTTTACTATGATTTTGTTATCATAGTAAAACTTTATCAAATTAAAAAGAAGCAAATTAGTAAGGAAGCTTAAGTATAGGCACTATTGTAATTTCAAAAGTTACACAGCGGATACATAAAGGAAACATCCTTTTCTTTTACAAAATTACTTGCTTTATTTGTAAATTTTAATTCAAATTAATTTGTGTGTTAATATACAAAAGGTGTGGCTGATGTTCAATCATTACATCTGGGCCGCTCTTTCACTCATGAACGTTGCTTGAGAGCCGTGGTCAATCAAAGCCATAGCACTGTCTCTTGTCCCGAGTCATGATTTCTTACTGGTACAAGAGCTGTGGCCAGTAATGCAGTGGACAAATTTGCAGCGAGATGCAATGAAAGTGTAACATTGGTTTCCGCTGATTTTGCAGAATCTTGATTAGTTTCAACTTCATTGTTTTGTTGTTTCTTATTGTCTGGTTGATATGGTGTGGATTGATGCGTGAGCGTGTGATAACGTTTGTGACTTTTTGGGCAGCACATCTTCAGGCGACATCTAGAAGCGGAATGTCCTGGGGCCAGACAATTATAGCATAGGTTGTGTTTTTTCTGGTACTCGCACCTCTCAGCTGGATTAAGTTTTATGAATTCCTCACAATGACATAATGTGTGGTCCTTTTCGCACATAGCGCAGCTTCTTGGTTTTGAAGAGGTAGTATTCGGTGTGGACACGTGAACTGCGTATTCTTTTCCCTTAGGAGTAGGCTTCTCTCTATTTGCAGGCGTGATAAGCTCGATCGTGCGGAACTTGGACAGTAGGAACTTGTACAGGGCATCCCATTTAGGTAACTCGTCGTCATTATCATCGTAAGCAGCTTCTTCCCATTCTCGATGCGTCTCGGGGTCCAATGCGTGAGCGTATCCCATGGGCTGGTTGTCAGGTTCAGGTTCACTACGGAGGAGGATTCGAGGACCGGCGGATTAATTTTTATGCAGAAAAGCACAAACATGACACACACAACAACGACCACGACTTAAAACATAAAAAAATGTTGTGAATTTGTGATCTAATAATTTGACAATCAATAACAACTCAATAATTCTCTGTGTTGCTATCGTAATTATTACGCGGCTTGTAATCTCCACAAATATTTGCAAATAATTATAATACGTGTTAAATAAAATGATAGGGTAGTGAAATTTATTTTTAATTAATTTATTTTTTGTCACATATTACATTTGTATCGGTGGTGGCGCCATCTGCGGTGACATAAAGTAACTAATTGTTTTTGGATGGAGATAACAGATGTCGCATTTTTAAAACATTACCCCAAATCTGTCAATGTATGGAATTGTCCTACCCCTGAATAGAGCAGTGTGCACCAGGCTAGCGAGTTTGATTGACGAGCGTTACTGTCCCTCCGCGTAACTACTTACGTACATAACATTTTCTATTTCTACTCTCGGTATAATGTAATGGTAAAGGTAAGGCAATCGAATTATAATAAGTATTGATTTTCAGCAGATAGTTATACGTATATGTTAAAATAATAGGCGTCTAGGCGACGAATGGTCTTAAAGAACCAAGATGTACAAATGATAGACTTTGCCTTACCTGCACCAGGTACTGGTCATCAGCGTGATGCTGCAGCACGTGGCTGCAGATGTCGGGCTGCGAGATGAGCACGCGGAAGTTGTGCTGTGGGCGCGCGCACTCCAGCGGCTGGCCGGCTGTGTTGCGCGCCACCTCCAGGTCTGCCCACTTCCTGCAGATATATATATTATTTAAAATATGGGAATTGATGCTCTGGTGAAGAAAGCAGGGAGCCGCTGGATGCGAGAAGCACAAGTCCGGACCATTATGTCGATGCTGATCGGAGGCCCATATCTGCCACTTCTTTCCGTTAAATGATGAAATACATTGGTCTTGACTACCTCGTTGATCTAGTGGTCGCAAGCGCTGCTGCTTGAGCATTAGGACCTGATTTCGATTCCCGAGCCCAGTACAGTGTTGTGGGGTTTTTCCACCCGGAAATTTTTTTCTTGTACTCACCTGTACACACAGTTGATCTCGTCGAACACCTGGGACAGCTGCACGAGGTAGCTGCCCGCCTCACTCACCAGCTGGTTCACGATCCTGTATATTGTGTCCTTGCCGTCAGTTCGACGTAGCAGAACTGCTACTATTTTTGCTATTTCGTCTTTAGGAACCTGAAGATTATATAAGAAGAAGAATTTATTAAGAGAAAGAAAACAAAATATGTTTATTTGGCACATGCCATGAACAAAGACCCTGGCCCTGAGGTCTAGAGCTCGCGAACGTTGCCCTTAAGGCACCACCTGGGTTCCATTCCTGGAGCGGGCAAAATGTTTTTGGGTTTTTACATCTCAACAGCTGTAAAACGATGATTTAGCTACTGGAAGAAGGTTGAATAATACTCGGAAGTATGCCAATGAAAAAGTTTGTACCTATAGGGGCAGCTAATTATGATCAGTGTTGGTCAAAGTTAGAATCTAGATACAATAACAAACGATATTTATCTAATTGTATGCAGATCTGGAATATTGCCCGGTTGATGGCATTAAACTCGCCTTCTATCACCCCTAATGCTGAAACATTACATCTATATACGTATATCATATTAATATTTTAAAAGTGAAAGTTTGTGTGGATGTATGGATGTTTGTTACTCTTTCACGCAAAAACGACTAAACGGATCTGGATGAAATTTGGCACACACATAGTTTATAACCTGCATTTATCCTGGAAGTACGTTCCCGTGGGATAATTTCAGAAATCCACGCGGGCGAAGCCGCAGAAGCTAGTAGTATTACTATATGTATGTTAGAGTCCAGAAATAAGATAACTCACGAGGTTTCTAATCACTTATAAGTATTAATTACTTAGTTAGATCAACAATCAATAAGCGTGTATCCATAACGATAGCTCAGTTGTGACTGCTGTCCGTGTCCTTCCCCTCGCATAGCGCCGGGATAACGCCGTAGCACTGACGTCATGACGTAGCAGATGACGTCATAGCGTAGCACCACACAAGGCTCTGCCTGTGTGTCCAGTATTCCTTACACTTATACATACCGAGTGCGCCAGTCCGGAGGGAATGAGGTTGACGCGCCACAGGCAGCCGAGCCGCGCGTCTATAATGTAGTCCGGCTGGAACACCACCCACGTGTCCGAGTCTATGCTTTGAGTCAAGGAATTAATGTCGCCAACCAAGCCATTCTTTTTCATGCACCTTTTATTTTGAAGTATTTCGCTCTTTCGTTCAAATTAATTGATTAAGACGATGGTGACATCGGACGATCATACCGTTTCAGCATAACAATGATCAAACAAGACAGGTGGGCTTGACCTTTATCACCTATGATCGATCGGTTTTCACTGTTTCCGAATCTGCGAATGCAATCGATAAACGTGGATTTGCAATAGTATCGATGTGTGACCGCGTTGTTCCTACAACTTGGTCCGCGGAACACTAGGGCCCTTTCCTAGTGTTCATAAAAGTTCCCGAGGTCCGTCTGAGAGTTAAATAAAACGTTGTTTGACAAAAAATTTAAAAAAAGAGCCAGTCTTTTTTTTATTAAAATAAATGCTTTGAGTTCGAGTATTAGGTTTTTTTTCTAATATCTTTGAAAAGTCTAGTAGGTTTTAAATTGATGGCGACTTGCATTAAAGGATACACATCGGACAATGCCGGTCCTGCAGCGCAGCGGGCTGCATGGCGTGCGCGGGCGCAGCCGGCAGGTGCAGCGCCACGCCGCTCTCTGCGCGGGACTCCTCCATTATGTCGAACAGCTGCGATGTGCGAGTGGCCTGGAATGGAATGACATTTTTATAATGCTGGCTAGTGCTCGATGTGACCCTGAATAATAAAAGATATATGACTTTCCAGCACTTGTGTCGTCATCAATACTGACTACACAATTTTCAATTCTTTGGAATGTTCCATAACATTGATAAAAACGTCGGTAGGCTTAAAAATAATATTAGAATTATGGACCTTGACGGGCACAGCATAGTAGGAGAGAGGAGGAAGAGTGCTTATTTGTGTTTATTTTCTGGAAAGTGTGTTTTATTTTATTACTTATTGAATTAAATATATTAAGTACTGGGTAAAAGCCTCCTTTCTTTTTGCCATATATTCCAGTTCCGTATCCTTCATCCAGTAGTTATATGCGACTTTAGTGGACTCATCAGCTCAATGCGATTTTGACACGAGAATCGGAAGTCCCAGGAAGTACACAAAGGCTTTTCATGAATCAGTACTTCTTACGAAAATCCATATTTATAAGTTAGAGCAATTTCTTCCAGCTTTACTCAATATGGCTTACCTGATGATGCACCACGACTAGATCATCGACCACGTTGACAGCGAACCTACCGACCAGGCCGGTCTTCAGCACGTGCGTGTAGTGGAAGCCGGACGGACCCGTGATTGGCATCAGCCAGACCTGGAGGAGTTGTAGGGATATTTTTGTTATTTGTATAAGAGTCATCATCTGCCTTGCCTTTTCCCAACTATATTGGGGTCACCTTCCAGTCTAACCGGATGCAGTTGAATACCGGTATTTTACATGTAGCTACTGCCTATCTGACCTCCACAACCCAGTAACTGGGCATTACCCCTTGGTAAGACTGGCTTTCAGATTTTTGGGCTTCTGACGACCCGTAACGACTGTCAAAGATGCACAAAGAGTAGAGTATGCACTCCTGTATAAGAGTATAATACGTTAATTTTGCATAAGTATAATCAGCCTATATGATCCCACTGCTGGGACTCAGGCCTCCTTTCTGAGAGGGTAGTGGGCCATAATTCACTATTCAAGGTCAGTCGTGAATGTTATCGAACTTTTGGTTCTAGGACATGCCAGCTTCCTCACAACCTTTCACTGTTTTGAGAGCAGTGGTGTTGAAAATAAAGAGGCGGATCGCTAGTTTTGTTAGAACTTGTGGTGCAGTTGTTACTACTATATGCTCAAATGCTAATTTTCCCGTTAAGGTACGTTTTAAATAGACTCACTAATTACAATAGCTGATCAACTGTTTAAAAATTTCAATAAAAGCATTCTTTCAGGCTATACCGAAATGTTAAATGTCATTTATTTCTGTAAGTAGGTTTGCACCAACACTTTTACACATCGTGTTTAAACAGCGGTCAAGTATAAGATCAGCAGTAATGCCCATATTATCTGTAACTCACTCAATTCTCAAACATTTTTTGAGTCTCAATTAAAACCATTTGATTGGTTAAAACTAGTTTTAAGTAATGAGTGAGGTTGTGGGCCTGAGTGAGGTTCTGTGATACGGGCCTAAGAATGTCTGGTACACATAGGAATATTCTATTTGTAGCTTGTTTACCTCAGTGGGCCCAGGAGCTGTGACAGTGGCGGAGTGGGCATGTCTAAACACGGCGCACCACGTCGCGTCACACAGGCGCAGGATGAACACGTCGCGTTCTACAACCGGCCTTGTCGCGTCCACTGAAACATGATACCACTAGTTGTCTATCATTTCATTATTTTATTTAACTATAGATGCTCCTCTACCTAAACTCTTCAGGGAGAACAGGCGTGATGTTGTGTTTTTATTATATCTCTACTTATGATGCATGATGATAAACGATAATGAGTTTTCCAATTTAAAATTACACACAAATTTTAGTCAGCTGGCTGTTAAAAGACTTTTTCAAGAATTCATTAAAAGACCATGGAGTAAATTATGTTTTTTGTAGGCATAGGTTATATTTTAATTTGAAATTGGTTTTTTTATGGCAATACAAAACTACATGCCCTTGACCAAAGTCACTTCTTCTAGGTTAGAACAAGTCAAGAGCAGGTAGTTATTTGTGGAAAGTGATGGATGATGTTTATGGTTTGCAAGATTATTTGTTTAATTTAAAAAAAAACACTTACAGACTTAAAAAAAACTTAAAATT
Source organism: Hyppa rectilinea (assembly GCA_951799385.1). Taxonomy (NCBI): domain Eukaryota; kingdom Metazoa; phylum Arthropoda; class Insecta; order Lepidoptera; family Noctuidae; genus Hyppa; species Hyppa rectilinea. The sequence goes on from OX637317.1 coordinate 1,083,673, forward strand.
ATGCAAAGGGAAAGTGTTAGTGAAAGCTATAGCAATAAAAACAAGTGAGCCTTCATTTCTTACATTCCAACTTCTGTAGTTTGGTGATGGTGGAGTTGTTGAGTGAGAATGGCTGCAGCAGCACTCCATTGTTGCCGGCCAGCAGCACTATGTTACTCTGAGAGCACCATGAGAACCATGCACAGCTGGGAGGTACAACAACTAATTATAGTTCAGTTTAAAAAACTGTCACATATTCTTTATGGAGTAAATACTTAGGACTAATCTGTATATGACATGGTCACTTGATTATATTTTAGGTAAACAATCAAATCAATCAAGAATAAAGAACTGTATTTGCCCAGTTACAAACTAGAGGCTTAAAGTTAGAATAGTTGTTAGGGTTTCTGTAGCCAAAGAATAAAACGGGACACTATTACTAAGTCTCCGCTGTCCATCCCTCTGTGTGTCTGCCAGTCCGTTTGCCACCAGGCTGTATCTCATGAACCGAGATAGTTAGACAGTTGAAAATTTTATAGATAATGTATTTCTGTTGTCTTAATAAAATGAATATTTAAGGGGGCTCCCATACCACTGGGCTCTTTTTTTTAGTTTTGATAATAATTTTTTAATAATTATAATTATACCTGAATGAAGTGTTTTTCAAGCTCTTCAACTGTTTCTTCTCGGGTAAAACTTGAAGTAACTCTATGCCATGGTCTGTTATAAATGTAATCTCATTCACTTTAGGCCAAACAAAGCCTAAGATCTTGGCATTCTTCCATTTGCATGTGTGTGAGTATTCCACATTGGTTGGGGCCAAGTCTTTGAAGTTTACAAACTCTACAGTAGCATTCTGGTTATCCTGGTTTCTTTGTATAGCCAGAATTTTTAGGTCTGGAGAAAATTTTATTGAAATAATTGGCCCACGATCCTCCATTCGGAATGAAGTAGATTTTGAATTATCCATGCCATTGACCGTGACTCCTGTGACGCCCCCAGATCTAACTGTGAATACCTATAAGAGAGAAATAATAATGTGTATTTATGCACAAAACATGCGCATAAAAATAGCTTTGATCAAGTAAGAAGAGCATTTTCTTTAGATTTTTTAGCTTAAGTCTGCACAGTTAGACTAAGACAGACAAAACATAAAGTAGTACAATAAATAAACTGAAGGACACATGATAGATGAGGATTTACCTGTCCATTGCTGTCGTCGAAAAATACGTTTGTAACTGGGCTATCAGCGTCAAATCTTTTTGGCTGGTCAGAGAGAGCCAAGTAGTACTCGTCGCTGTCTTTTAAACGGAATCGTGCCATCTTTTGAACATAATAAACTTTCGTTTCAAAAACTACAACACAAAACTTTTCCCTTTGTTGTGACAAATTCAGTGTCACTGTCAGTCAAGTGTCAGCTGTGTGGTGTCAGTTTCACATCAGTGACATAATTTGATTTGTCTAGGGTTGTTACAGAGTAATTATTATTCGACTAAGCATAACAGCTTTTTCGATACTGAAATAAATGGTGGAAAATCGGTAGCTTGGACCATGCTCCCGACACCGGCGGACGACTGATCTTTTTTGAGAAAGTACCTATTACACACAAAAAGTGTTATAAACGAACAATATCTACTTACATATATATATTTTTTGTAATGTGTGTAAAAGTGCCACAGAGCTCATCTTTTGACCTAAATATATTTGCCTTTGTCCTGCAATTTCTATGTGATTAGCAGTGCTTTATTTGCATTCATAATTTTACGAAAAAAAGAGCGGCATATGTATTAAGGTTAAATGCTCTAAGGTATTAAGGCATAGACATAGATGCCATTTTAAATTGTCATAGCAACGAATGGCGGTAACAACAAACATCGAAAGTTCCGTATTGTGAAGAATATATTCTTAAATATTATGAATGAAAATATAGAATTGAATACTTGGACGGTGGATGATTCACTTGAAAACGATATTCAAGAGTATCACGAGATCAAGCAAGACACTACACTCGATGATATCGAAACTTCGTTTTCTTCCAAACAGTCGCCAAAACACTTGAATGAATATGATTTCTTTACAAAACATGAAGTAAAAACTGAACCTAAGAAGCATTTAAAAAAGAAAAAGGGGAAGAAGAAAGATAAACCATCGAATTTAATGGACATAATAAGTTCTGAGATAGCGGCCTCCGTAGCACCTGTAACCGAAAATGTTGTGACTATGGTGGATGTTAGTAAAGAGCGACAGCACAGTTACTTAAAATTTAGTTCTAAAATCCCCACATTTCACAAATCTAAGACATTTTCTTCTGATTTAGAGAACGGGTAAGTTTATAACTTCTTCTACCTATGTTGTAGAGTCATATATAAATAAAACTAAAATTACTCATAAAACGGGTGAGCGGCCCCTTAGGGCCAAGCCTGCCGGGTAAGCGGGATTGTCCGAAAGGGTTACCGCTACTCCGGAATATAAAGGGCTACGGAAGGAACATAGATGGGTTTTACTCAGTAAGAGTCTAACACTCCCTTCCGCTCCACCCAGAGCGGGAGAAGTCATTGGATGATTTCCCAGCCTTACAATAAAAAAAATATAAAAATAACGGGTGGGAAATTTTCCTTAAACCACCGGGCCCGGACTGCACAAAAGCGGAGACAAGACTTGCGGAACGTGGATGTGTGTTAAACAACCAATAGAATCTCGTTATTCACAAATCTCGTCTCCACTCAGCTTCAGTTGAGACTACTAATCAAAGCGGAGATGAGAGCTGGGCGGCGCGACGGTACAAAGCAGAGATAGGAGCTGTGTCGCCTCACAAGCTGGCGATCGACGGCGCGCAGCGGAGTCGAGATTAGTGATGTTCCGGATATCTGTATCCGTATCCGCGGATATCCACGGGAGAAATAAGGTCCGTGTCCGTATCCGTCACTTTTCTCGCGGATCTTTTATTAATTTTCAAATTCGATTGACAGGATAAATTGCTGCACAATAACTTTAATTACCTACTTATGTGTATGTGTATGTGTTAAGTATATAGTATAACTAGCTGACCCGACAGACGTTGTCCTGTCTTTACTGTGATACCTACCCTACCTACCTACCTACCTGCCTATTCTACCTACCCTACCTACCTACCTACCTACCTACCCTACCTACCTACCCACCCTACCTACCTACCCTACCTACATACCTACCCTGCCAACCTACCCTACCTAGCTACCTACCTACCCTACCTACCTACCTACCCTACCCTACCTACCTACCTACCTACCCTATAGGAGGAAAATCAGCAGCTGATCGAAAAAAATAAAAAATAAAAATGTATTCTGCTATTCAGGGCGGAGACAAATCCAACGAAACTAAAACCATGAAAATTGGTCCAGCAGATCTCGAGTTATAACGAAGGGAACAAACCCGTCTTTCTTTTATATAATATAGATTTAAAAAAAAAAACATTCAGAGTATTTTTTATTTCATATCACTATACATAGTATAAAACAAAGTCGCTATTTTTGTCTGTTTGTTTGTCTGTATGCTTAAATCTTTAAAATTACGCAACGGATTTCGATGCGGTTTTTTGTAATAGGTAGAGTGATTCAAGAGGAAGGTTTATGTGTATAATTTGACGACATATTTTGCAGGCGAAGCCGCGGGCGGAAGCTAGTAATCAAATATTTGGCACCTTTATATGCAAACATATATTGGCACGTTCATCATTTACTATCTCAAAATAATTTCAAATTACACTATAAAACTTTTTAATAGACATTATTTTAACTTTTGTATCAAAAGCATACACAAACAAAAGTTATCTATGCAGCGCAGTGTCACACTAAACAAAAGTAATACGCGAGCAATGAAAGTTTCAAGGTCACGCACCGAGACCGATTGAGTGAGAAAATAATGATTCGTATCCGTGTCCGTTGCCGCGAATCTTGACACTAAAATCCGTATCCGGATCCGTGTCCGCGGATATACATTTTTACGGTCATCACTATTCGACATTATGTGCGGGCATGCAGTGAGCGGTGAGATTAAAATGTGAACGTTCCGCTCTAGCCAGCACACATCTCCGCTTCAGCCAACACGTCCCCGCTCCAGTCTAGCCAGTACCTACACATCTCCGCACAGGTTCGTTGTATATACCTACCTGACAAAACATATCTTCTCGTTTCCACCTCCACGGACATTTCCGCTAGACGAGATGAGCGGAGAAAAAACATCTCTCCGCTCGCCCCTTCTCCGCTTTGGTGGAGTCTGGGCCATAAACATAAAAACTCCGCCCTAAGTAAATTAGAACGCTGAAATTGATAAAACTTTTATACAATGTAGGTATATTATGATCACAGCAGGTGGCGTTCTATAGTTTGTAGCCTGGGTACCCTACCCTCATTGGAATCCGGCGTGAGTTTATGTATGTATGCATAAAATGATTTCAGTATCTATGATTTCATCATTATTCCACTTTCAGGTGGGGTCAGAGATCAGAGGCTGCTTATTTAAGCCCCATATTTCCGCGAATTCTCGAAAATGCTGTAACTGAGGACTGTTTAGTTGCAGTCGAATATGTTAGCCCCGGTATGTTTAATGATATAGTTGCAAACATTGATAAAGGAAACGATGTTCCTATCAAGTTTTTAGACATCTCAATAAAAAACATTATTTCTAAACATCATCATTCTTTCACATTAGAAAAACTACTTTGTGTAAAAGTTATAGAAAGTTATGATGAATATAGTCATATTCAGAGACTAATCAAAGATCTTGTAAAAGACATAATAGTCAATAGAGAAACAAAGGATAATCTTAAGAGAGATCTCATGAAAGTCAGTCCTAGTAAAAAAGATGATGTACGATTCGATAAAACTGTAAGAAAATACACCGAAAAATTAATAAAGCTCAAAGAAAAGTATAAAGAAACACTGAAATCCCAAAAAGAGATAATACATAAAATTATATCACTATGGTCAGATATAGAAATGATTAGAGAGAAGCGTGAATGTATTGAAACACCGTATAAATTGGAAATAACGAAAAGAGTTTTAAATCAAACTGAATACGAAAAAGAATGGAATGATACATTTAACAGAGAATATATAGATATGCTTGATCAAATAGAATTTGAATACGTTACTGATTACATAGGATATAAAGAAGCGAAGAATGAACAAAGGGGTTCCGACGATAAACCGACTAAGCCCAAATTGCATCTAGACGAAGTGAAAATAAAAAGTAAAGTGGAAGCGTTTGTGAATGTCGTTATTAATAAAGATGAAATAGAAATAAATTTGAAAAAAGACGAAAGCATTTTAACAGATTTCAGGCATCTGGGCCAATGCTTCCTGCGAAATAGTTATAATTTTTTTATCTATGTGGATGATGTTTTCGTATGCGAGTCTGATAAATATTCTAGTAATGACATGTTTAGTGCAGAATTTACAGAGAGCTTCTCCGTACAGATTCTACCAAAGAATATAAGTATAAGAGTAGTATTACTAGAAAACGAGACAAAGGTTTCAGATTTTAAAATAAACTTATTCGAGGTAAGAAAAACAAACGCTAATGCTGATTTTGTTCCTGAAGATCTTATTTATGAAGACATAGTTGAACCTAACTCTAAATACGTGGGCAGTGGTGTTAGTATCAAAGAAATAGCTCACGCAAATAAAGTAAGGCTTAAGAGCAGCAATCTGTTCAAAGAAAAACTATATACAACATATGAAATATACATAAAAGTGGGTTGGAATGATAAACTGGAACAAAATCAATATGAAACTATCAAATCATCCATGGAAACTGGTAGGCAAATAAAAAGACTGTTACATGGCATTGACAAACCAAATTTAGACGTGTTAATAGCTGTAGTTAGTAAGATATATGAAAAAGATGTAACTGACGAAAGCATGGTACAGTCGTTACAGAAACTAAGTAAAATGGAAGTTCTAGACGATGATAGCTTTCCGCTCGACCAGAATAATCCCGACATTACAAGGTTGAAGTTGCTTCATTTAAGGAATATTGGGGGATTTAATAAAATAGAAAAGAAACTGGTTCCTCTCCATGCAAGTCAAATAACGACTGAGCAATTGAACTGTCTTCAAAAGACTAATGAAACGGAGTTCGACATGGACTATCTAAATGATAGAGAAATGGAAATGGATCCAATCGAGTTGCAAAGGTTTATTGGAGCCAAGTACGTCCAGAAGTTAAATAAGAATATGTTGACGAACCTGAATGAGTACCTGCTGCAGAAGACCCATAAGGACGTCGTTAAGGAATTCAATTTAAGTTTCAGGTTTGTATTTCAATTTGTTATTTTATGTTTCCGAAGATCCAAGAATAACTTGAGAACCGAAATTAATTAACCTTTTCAAACAACTAGGTAATTTGAAAGCCAAGCTTCTATGATTTCTTTCTCGTTACGTAAATTACGGGTATGTAAAGTACGCAATTGTTTTTTCAGTTCGATGTCGTTCCTTTCGACATTAAATGGTAAAATAATCGTTTTGCAACGATATTGATGGGCTTCTACCTATTTGATTGCAGAAGTCTATTTTCCAATCAGTCCAACGTAGGGGCCCTAGCGGCTGCATCAAACACCACCAAACAACAGATTCTGAAAGAGTCCCTAAGCAAAGACCAGGAGATTCACGTGACTGTGCTGAGAGCATTCAATCTGCGCGACCGGAGTTCTGCCATGCTGGACGAGGCGTCTGAAGACGATGAGAAGATTGCTGGTAAGAAAACTCAGAAAATACTACATAGTACTATAAAACTGAGAAAATGTGGGTATACTTACTACAGGTACACCTCTGCCTTATCCTTCGATGAAAACAGGTGTGGTGTCACGTTTGTGGTGTTTACATTTTCATGTGACTGCTTTTTGACCAATGCTATAAATAATTTTTACAGGTTTTAAAGTACGACCTCTAAGGCCATTCGTTCGGGTAAACTACAGAGGAACTTCAGCTCAGACCGTCACCGCCATTGGCTGCCACCCGTCGTGGAGCCACACACTCAAAATTAACACCAAGTCAGTACCTAGTCATTCCTCGTGATAAATACCTTATTTTGGTCATCCAAGAGAATATGTCAAGTTACAAATACTTACTTCACTAACAGATTGGAACCACTTTCATCCATCCAGATCAACGTCTTCGACGAGTACAAGGCGAACATAGTTGAAGGTTTCTCCGAAGACGACCACTCCAATAAGACGGTCCACTTCCGTTACTATAACAAGTGGCTCGGAACCTTGGAGGTTCCGCTGTATGCGGTGTTGACTTCGGGCACTGTAAGTATCGAGCAGACATACTATACATTTCTCCGTGTAGTTGGTAGACACAAAATCTCATTATGTGTAAACTCCGCCACTGCGCGTATCGGCTCCTTGATGGTTGTTAGCTAGCTATTCAAAAAGTTAGAGTTTTATCAAAATATACCGACGCCTTCCATGAATCTACTTTAAATCAAATCAATCAATCTACAACGCTACAATCAATCAACCTACTTCGACAGATTTATTTTACTAGAAAAAAACCTGTCGAAGTACGTTCAAAAACATTCTCAAAGAGGTGTGTCCCTGTCCATTCAACATTGAACATACCTAAGTGAGAGTGACACATTATTGAGTGCGAATGTCGCGAGGAAGCAGCGTGATTCATACTCAATCTAGTGTAATTGAGAGTAACGTCCTGCCAACGGACATTGCACGGTGACGATAGCTGGGAAGAAGGGCGTGTCACCCGGAAGCGTAGCTGTTGGCTAAACAATACATTTAGCATGCCTACACGTGACACATCGTGAGTAGGTATATTGCTAATGTGCTGTTTAGGATTTAAATCAATAAAATTTTGGACGTAGTTATTTCGTCACTTCATTAGACCTGCGTAAAGTGTTGTCAGCGACAAAAGCCGATTACCCTGCTATTTTTACATGTCATCTAAATTAACAAAAAAAATTACGATAATCTGCTTTTTAGCATTTCATATAGCTAAGAGATAACTGACGAAAACTGTCAGATAACTGACGAAATGTGCGTATACTTCAAGTGCACTTCTTGACGTTATGGGTAGGCATGTATAGTTAAGTGTTAATTTTCCTTTAGTTTACTACTGTTACGAATCATTTCATTATTTGCTCACTAAGAAAGATTAAGAAACTGTTATTCGGGTTTTGTTGCTGACTGTACTACTTATCCAGCGACTGTGATCAAAATAGTATAGTAACCATGCGCGCACTGTTCTGGGAGAAGCTATCATGCTATGCTATGTTATCATCATACATCCAGCCAAAAGATTCTCGTTACAATAAACCGTACGCAAGTAGCCAAATTATACAAACAACAACAACTTAGTTAAGTTAACACAAATATTGACCAAACCGATATTGATCTAACTATCACGCTTTCAGCTGCGGGGCACATTCAAGATCACGACCCCACCAATCTTGTTTGGATATGAAACCCTCCAAACGAAGGAGTCAACATCACTAATCCCAGAAATAACCCAACTCATGAAGAAAGATACCGCTTTTATAACATTAGAAGTAACTAGCAGCCTCTCTCACTTGGGAGGATTACACGCTTACAACCAGCCGTTACCAAGCTCAATAGAAGACGATTATTTAATCAAACATTTGAACAATTTCGTAACAGAATACACAAATGAATTTCCGATGAGGAATATTTCGTTGACTTTTATAGATAGCGCGGGTAGGAACAAATGCGTCACGCAGTTTTTACAGCCGATTCCTGTGCCCGAGAGGGACTTTGTTCCGAAGAATCCGAGGGGTGACTCTGCTATTTCAAAGTCCTCTGGGTTGTCGAGAAGTTCGTCTTCGAGTGGAAGACGGAGAGATGTGGATGTAGATGGAGTGGGTCACGAAGAGAGGGAGTCGCTATATAGTGCCCGTGATGGAGACAGTTTAACTAGGATGATAAACGCATGCATGCGATACGTGTCGTTGATTCCTAGCTATGAAGTGACGGAGTCGCATGCTGTAACTCTGTTGGGTCTTGTTAGTATTGCCTCTATATTTTTGCTTGTTTATCTTTTCAAGACTGTGTATATTAAAATTAGCTTTATATCCATCCCAGGAACTGCTAAAAGTCCTCCACGGCTCGCCTTTAGACCACACAATCCTGCTAGCCAGCTACTTGATATACCTGGGCATCAAATGCTGGGTGGCCATTGGCCTGGGCCTCCCCCGAGGTCATAGCAGCTACGTCCTTATAAAGTACGACCTGAATACGCGCAGGATAGTCCTGGAGAATGACCAGCTGTTTAGGAGTCGAGGTTTCTTGAACAAGAGTGATGGGTATACGTGGTTTGTATGTGATGCGAGTAGTGGGGAGAGGCACGAGCTCAGAGATGTCGGCTGTCCTTTGAAGACTGTCGAGTACGTGTTTGATAACGAAAACGTAAGAAAAAAGTAGCGAAAATGAGTGCAATAGAGACGCCTTTTGAGGAATTTAGGAAAGATGTGTAACTTTTTCAGATTTGGCTGAATGTGCAAGCGTCTCAAGATTGCGAGAATATGGCGTTCGATTTCACCAGGTCTTCTGATTGGCAAGGTGTAAGTATAGTAATTGGCAAAGTTGGAAGAACAACTTTATGTAAACAGTGTATGTGAACGGAAAAACGACCTTAATACCTCAACAATAAGGCCCAATACTTATCTACAGGTGTTCGATAAAACGGTCTTCGTAATGAAGCAGCCGGTGATGACAGACAACGCACTCTACTCCGCCCCTCCTCATGTAGAGGGGCTCAGGGTAGCATTGGAGAGTAAGATCAAGACCAAGGTACAGAAGTGGCGGTCTCACATGAAGACTATTTGGAACAGGTAAATTATGGAGGTCTATGGCTACTAATAGGTACTAACCAGCTCGATGACAACGGATGTCTTCTATTTTGGGATTCTCCGGCTTGTATTGACCGCGTTCGTTTTCCTTGGAATTTTTTATTCGATAGCTGCAAGGGTTAGCAAGCTGGAGGTGTACGAATTGATCTCGGCTAGGTACCTGTAATGAGGTGAGATGGGCTGTTTTATCATTTTAGATTTCTAAAATGTTATCTAAGCTCTATTATTATTACTAATAAACATATTGAATGATAAATTATGCTTGAGAAAAACCTGAAGGTTCAGAGTACGGCCGCGGCCGTAAAAATTGCCAATAATACAAGTTTCCTCTTGACCAATAATACCAGTTTGACTCTATTTCTAAAGGTCTCATGGCTAGTTTCTTTTCTACAAATCCCATAAGTCTTGAGAACTTTCAACAGATAATTTGTTTAAATTTTTAGGTATTGCAGTACGCTGTTACGCGATATGTTGCCGCAATGGGAATATTGGTGTTTCAATCCAATGGGATCCAAGCCAGGTTTTAGTCAGAAACTGAAACACTTAATGGTCACATTCAAAGTAAGTTTAAACAAATAACTTGAAATATTGGGCTTTCAAAAGTTTATACTTTTATGTTTTTGTCTATTTCCTGTTTCTAGATTTATGGCTTCCCTCTAAACATGGCATTTGTGAACACAAAGTCCGTGATATCCGCCGTCAAGTCCACCGGCCTGCACCTGTATGACGACCCTAACGCAGAATTTGCACTCGGTGTGGAAGTGTGTGCCTACCCTAACAATGTCATCAGTGTCTGGGTGTTCCTAGCTAGTATCACCAGAATGTGAATATCATGAAGACCTTATGATTTTGCGTCAATTCCAAACATGTGTTCACTATTAACTAGCCTTCTTCGTGTGAACAGAGTATTATATGTTTTGTAGTAGTATTTGCGTCAGTGCAATGACGTATTTTGGCTTCCGACTATTTGAATAGGATTACAAAATACGTCAAACGCTTTTTGCAGAAGTCTAAAAGCAGACCTTTCTGCGCCGCTTCGCAAGGTAAATATTTGGGTAACCACCGTCCACCAAACAAAAACTTTACAGAAGAGCAATATAAAATGTTTATTTTTAAAACTCATTTCATCAGGACTATAAAACGCAGATTAATAAAAATAAAAATAGAGCATGTATGTCTTTTCGTTTTAATGCTAACAAAATAAAATTAACATTTATTCCATCGTAGTATAAAAATATACGTAAAAATAGAAAAAAGGAGATGTTACACGTGTGGCGTCTGCGTCGTCATGAGCCCAACGCTCGGGAGCGCGGGGGCCGCGGCTCGATTCAGTTCCGGGCTGACTTAACCTAGGGGAGGAGTGCGCGGCTTAGCTGCCGGGGTCGTCGGGCTTGTTCTGTTTGGAGCGGCGCAGCTGCTGGATGTAGTGGCGCTGGATGGGCTTGTGTAGCGCCAGCTGCGCCAGTGCGTCGTCGATGCTGAACCACTGCCGCTTGCGCCCCATCAGCCGCGAGTCCTCCCACTCCGCCAGCTCCTGGGTAACCGTCATCACGTACACTTCTGTTCGGTGTTTGTGCTCTCGGTTCTGGAATTAATTTCAAACAAATACGTTACTTTTGCTGAGATTGAAGTATCTTAACCTTTACAGGCTCATTTGGGGGATTCGTAGACGGCGGCAATCTAGGCAACACATTTTGAATTTAAACGAGACTTTTATTCGCCCATTATGTATTAGGTTCACAGAGTTCATACAGATAACCGACTTTTGTAGTCGTTTTTAGTGAACGTTGGCCACGACCGCAGAACATGATACCCCACACCCGCCTCGCACGGCGGCTGGCCCTGGCAATATTTGACATAGGCCGAGTAATGTAACTTTACACAGGTAGCTTTGCACAGCGATTGTCGGGGATCAAATGACGTCACGCTGCTTGTTATTTTTTTCTCCTAGTAATGAAACCTGTTTGGAATCTAACACTACAAAAACAGAAGCAATGCAGTAGTTGGTCTCGAATAAATCTAGTTTGTAAACAATAGAAGTGAGGCATGACGTAAATACTAATCAATCGATCTTAATTAATTTTACGACAAAGTAATTGCTTACGTAATTAGGAACGTTAGTTAGTGTTTGATAAGTAAGTCAGGAGTTCACTCTGATGATCTAAATCATAAGCTTTATAATATAAATAATGTGTATTATGATTCGAATGGAATGAAGGGAATGTTTTTCTTATTCGCGCTTGAGTATTCAGTAGCTATTGTGTCGCTTGCGGATTGAATGCCTCGATCGATTACGGCAAATAGGTTATCGTAAGATCGGTCCTGTAATATGATGATGGCTATTCACCCTTCATCTGTCGCCTGAATTACCTGTTGCCTGTGTTTGAATTTATTTTAACAGTAAGTTCAGGTGTTGAAGATACTTTGATCCAAATGTGCCTCCGACAATCGAAGGTGAAATAACGGTCGGACGATACAATGTAATAAACAAGTCTTATCTGCGGGAAATTAATACAACGTTAATAAAGGGATAAAATTCGTGAAGCACCTCCAATGCTGTGATGAATAATGTCTTTAGAACGTTCATAAATAATCTTCCGTAAGTATTGATTCAAACAAAAACTAACAACTGCGGTTTTGCTCACAACTTAAGTAATGAACCAAGCCAAGCCAAGGGTGATAATCTCCGGGAGAGTGTCTTAAACTGTCAGACGAATGAAGTTGGTCACAAGGACACCGATAAACTACGAGTATGTTTATAATATACCTACATATAACGTCTGAACATGAACAGAATAGCGGTAAATAGAACTAGAAAACGCTTTTAATTATATTAACTGGGACATCATAGGTCTGTCTGAAGTAAGAAGAAAAGATGAAGACACTTTAGTACCAAATCAAAATATTTTCTATTGGTTTAATGGTAGCAAAACGATGGAAATCTAATATCATCGAGTTAGTGGCATATTCTGATAGTATGGCCTTGTTAATGTTTCAGATCACAAACTCTGAACATCATATTGAAGTTTATGCTCCTACGTCAGCACACCCAGACGACGAAATGGAGAAGTTTTATGACCTACTAAACAAAGCACATAGGAGTATGGACCGTAGTTCATAATCAGCCTATATTGTTCCCACTGCTGGGACACAGGCAGGCTGGACCCTAGTACTTGGAGACTAATGCCAACCTTGACAAGAGAAAACCACGATAATAACCGCAACATCCCAGCCCATCTCACAGCTTGGAGACCAGGAACTAACGCGATGATCGCCTATTTTATTACAATTCGCTTTCGGGCAGGAATGAGCGTTCGTGTCAATCACATCACTCATCATCATCAAAAGCCAACTCGCAGAGGCCAGTTAGAAGTTTTTAATTAAATGAAGCACCAACCGACAGTTATCCCTGGCTGACCAATGTTTTATATAAAATACAATGGCAAGGAGTGACTTGCACACTCAATAATGGCCCCCGAAAATCGCTGGCACATAGTGCTGTAGCGACAAGGGGTCAACATGTCCTGAGGCGCTTATGAGGAGTAGAGACAATCCCGGAAGTACAGTAGCATCTTACTAGAATACTTGCTTCCTCCGAGCTGCACGTTTGCTCTTGCGAATAGCTACTCAAGCCGGCCAATAAAGGCAAGAAAGACGTGGGAGCTCTAGTCGTCATCAGTGTTCACTCTAGTCGGCCAATGAAGACTAGCCAGATGTGAGGAACAAAACTTCTCGTCCGTCTGTGGGTCCGCTACTTCCCAAACGTTCGCCACATACTGCCGTGCGGATTTATGTATCACTCTTGGTCTGGTTTCTCACTCTAGACCATTTTCAGCAAAGTAAACTCTACCGGCACAGACCTGCGCGTAAGCCCCACCACGACCTTAACGTAGAGTTACGGAAGTGGGTAATTTATTTTTATTGTATTGTAGCTAACCGACATCGAAAAAGGAAGAAGTTATGCTTTCGGTTCTAGTTTTTTTAACTCTGTCTGAGAGCATTTTATAGAATTCATGATCGTGGTTATATTCTGTAGGCTAAGAAACTACAGAGCGTAATAAGCTGTTAAATTGAAATTTCCTGCAATGATAAGCTGTCCGTGTGGTTTCCCGGATATGCTATAACAGGTGTCGTAAATGAAGGCATTCCTGAGGAACTGAGGATAGGACGGGATAGCAACATACGCGTACTATTAGTCTTTATGAATGCTTAGGTAATATTCCGTTACGAATTGTGTAATTGTTACGACTTTGGAGGTGGATTGTTTAGAATGGATGTGATTGACAATGGATGGAGAGTTTTCTGATATTTGATTGGATGAAAAGTTTGATGTTTAGTATCTACGTCTAGGCAGTCAGGTTTTTCTTATAGCGATTAGCCTGAGTGAGTCAGATAGGCAGCCTTGAAATACATTCAGTAGGTTTAGAGAGGGAACTTAAAATAAATGCCGACCGATTATGACAAATTCTAGGTCAGAAATGTACTAAATAGTAAAGTATCGATTTTACATTCTGCCAAGAATTAGTCATCCGTTTCCGTGCTTTCTTAATGTATATAAAGTATGGCACTTAAAGTTTTCGAGAACCTTGACATTTTCTATAATTTGTCAGGAATATATTTCAGACAATAACTTACAAGTTACACGAATCGAAAGGGAATTTTGCGCAGCATTTTATTCCAATGAATCATTGTTTTAAAGCTCGCCAATTTCCTATCAATTCGCCAGGCCCATAATAAAGCCATAAACATTTCCTTATTAAACAGCGGGATCGCTTCATTGCAACATTTTGCTACATTGTCGGCAAAACTAATTTAGATAGGGTAAACAATAGCTTGTTTACTTTCTGTTATGATGAAGCGATGTTTTGTGGACAAATTAAACACGTAACATTGTTGTATCTCGCTAATGATTCGAACAGCAATGGTCACTGCTTTAGTCTTGTTCTACGATTCATCCTGTAGATTTCGACGTGGGAAGTAAGCTCGAAATTGGGAGCTTCCGACGAAATATATCTACTCATACCGATCGGTCGATACCTAGGTCAAGGGATTATATCCCAAAAGATTGGCCCCTTACGAAAGCATCAAAAATTGGAATGTGAGCTTACGGTAACTACAGCTGAGTCATATAAAGTTTTAGAACCTATCCACTATGTGGTAAAAGGTACTAAGTTTCGTTTTAATAGGTAGTTTATTATTATGGTAATAAGCATACATACCTACGTCAGTCAGTGTGTATTTATTTATTAGCTCGAGCACGATTCGACTTACGTATTCCTACAATATTTAGCACATAGGCGCCTACGTTTGTCTACGTTGGTTTGCCCATATGTTGCAATTATTAGTTTATTACTCATTCAATTAGTGTTTAACCCAAACGTTTAACACTGCACATGGAGCGTTTATTTGACGAAATAAGTAATGTACGTCTTTAAAGCCTTTATGGCTTTATACAGTCGTAGGCTAGCCCATACACTGCACATGAACATGTCGAAGGCGCTGAGCTTAGAATAGCACAAAAAATAGTGGCAGTGTTTGTGCTAGCTATAGAGGCCTCTACTCAGATTTGAAGCGACCCACACTAATACGCCAGTGGGCCAAGCAGTAGCAGTACCTAAAAATTTACTAATATTGACAAGATTAGCTTGATTACTGCCGCAGAACCTCTTTTTATGAACTAAATTTGACCACCATTACGACTGTTTTCTCCCGAGTTACCTAAAGGGTGTACCATCACACACATTTCGCCAGTTTTCTACTGAACATGACTCTAAATAAAATATTATATATAATAATATAAAAAATAAATAATAATTAATATTATAATAAAAAAAATGTCGCAACAAAATGTCGTACCTATGCCATTATAATGTCAGTGATAGTGTACTGTCAGGAGACACTCTAAAGCAACTCATGGAGGTCTGTTTACAATTAGGTTATTCAACCAATGAAAAATTTAGGCCCATAGGTACGTAATTCAGGTAAAAGTTACATTATGTTTATCCCATTAAAATCATGCACAGGAAAATTATTTAGAAATTTACCATATTTGGATATAACAGCCGTAGCGGCATAATTCAGTAGCTATGAATAAATATCGCCTAAATAATAAATATATATGCCTAAGTAACGAGTTTTGGCTGAAGTATGTTTGTTCAAAAATTCGTTTCTTTTTGCGACCCTCACAAAAGATACAGAGCATTTTCTTTGGCTCCACTCCTAATAGCCTATTATGTAATAGTCTGTTTATAAACAGAAATAAAACTTACTGTGAAATATATTCATCACGTTTCTCTATTGTACAGAACTTTTTTTTTCAATATAATAATAAATTGTCCATAATACATATTCCGACATTTTCTTGCCAGGGAATATTGACATAAAGGTGTAGAGAATTAAATATTTTACTATTATTTAACTACAAACTAGCCAGTAGAGTATGAATTTATTTATTGGTGTCATTTCATAATTTTAATTACATAATTATAATCAATGGGCAGACAATGCCTGTTTATGAATCTATTATTTATTAAGTGAGAAAAGGCTAAGGGCTAAAGGGATTTCCCGACACTTTTAAGAATATTTGAATTCTAATGTCAGTTCACTTTTAAGAAAATTTGTCGGAATATTTCTCATTACCCATATTAAATATACTGTAAAATGATCCATTCATTGGTTTCAGGTATGTATTAATAGATCAGGCAGTCAGTCACAGTTTCCTTATACCTATACATATTAGACATAGACATTACAAAGTTGTTTTATAGTAATTATTCGATTGAATATTGCATTAACACAGCCGCCATAGAGAATATAACCATCTACTACTGACAAAATACACAGGTGTTAGCAGTAACAGAAAAAATAACTTTATGGACTGTGCAATTGAACTATTGCTCAATTATTATTAATGGTTGTATTTAGTTATTAAGTAAATAATTTCTAAATTCTACTGATAATAAGGAAAAAAGGTTTGCAACTAAATAAACTCCAAATTAATCAAACAAGGATAGTAATAATAGCACCATTTGCTTAAGTAATTTGTGATTGGTATGACAATCTAACATTACATACATCCAAGCAGAATTAGATTATAGCCTAGAAAAATATTGGACTATGGACTGTGTGGAAAATGAATACCTATGTCAACTTATTTAGATTTAAGTACATGATTTTTAAAGTTAGTAATTTAAACTTTTAAGAACATTCTACATTATCATCACATAGACATAATGGAATATCGACGGGTAAAAGGCAAAAGGGGTCAAGCACCACAGATCATATTGTTCAGGAGAGTAAAAAGAAAGTTTTAATAAAAAATATCTCTTTATTGCTTTATTGAATCACATCACAATCTTCAGAAAAGTTTACTAAAATACAATGTTCTTTAATAATTTTACATCAAAATAAGCCTGAGATCAATAGTTTCAAAGATAGATGTCGTTTGACTCCAGGTTTTTACCATGTTTATCGCATTTGCGAGGGGTCAAGTAACAATATTTAATGTTGGAATATTTAGATTTTGGCCTAAGCTTCATGTTAATAAAGTAATATTTTATTTTATTTGGCACAACAGATCATAGAACTAATTCAGATTTTGGCTTAAGCTACCATAATCTTAATAAGTATTATTTTATATTTGGCACAGCAGGTAGGTAATAGAACTATGAATTATGTATTAAACTAAAACAATACAAGGAACAAAACTGAGATCCAAAAAACAGCAGTTACCTAACTGTTAGTACATACAACAGCATGTTATCACATTATTTGAGTAAATAAACCACAATAATTTGGTACTTACTTAATTCTTAATAAAATAAAAAAATCAACAATTATTATCCAAACTAAACCACAATAATTTGGTAGGTACTTATCTCTTACTACAATAACAAAGTGAAAATCAAAAATTATTTACCAATCTTTTTTCATACAATTATTATTAATGAGTATTTTCTTCTTCATCCTCTTCATCAGTTTCAATCAATTCGTCCCTTTTTCCGGTTTCGTAAGGCATCTTTAGATATTCTTCATGATATCTTCTCGGTATTACTCCAGAGTCACATAGTTTTTTTAAGTCCATGTATTTAGCTTTACTGATTGGTAATGGTTTCTTGTACAAAGCAGCAATTTTTTTTTTCATATCCGGGCAAACTAATTTTATTTGAGTATTTTCTGAATCCACAGACATAGTATATTATTAATCGTCATCTCATCTGTTTTGGTTTTTTTGAAAGTCGCAATTCTAATTTTGGATAAATTAATGTTCTTTTTACACTTAAAATGAGATATCCAAAAGCTTCCTTAAGTAAGACATCATCTTCGTCTTCTTCTTCATCAACAAAATAATCCAAGTATGATTTATTTATTAAAAAAATTGAACTTCAAAAAAGAGAAAACAATTCATTCTCTTTTTTGAAGTTCTATTTTTTTTATTTGCTACTGTTTCCTGTTGCTCTTCTAAGTTAGACGTTGATGGAACACTCCAAAGATTTTGTATATCCAAATTACTCTGCTGACTAGTAATTTCTCCGATCTTTTGTCCTTCGAGCCCAAGTATATTTTGAATCTCTCCTTCTTTCCCCCCGATGAGCTGCACATTATTTTCTGGTACATAGACGCCAATTTCTTCTTCGGTAACGCTTTCATTCCATTCCACATCCTGCACGAAGTTTGCCTGCAAGACATTCTGAGTCGCTTCGTCTTTTGCTGGTGTTTCTTGTTCTTCTAAGTTAGACGTTGATGGAACATTCCAAAGATGTTGTGTGTCCAAATTACCCTGCTGACTAGTAATTTCTTCTTCCTTTTGTTCATCGAGTCCGAGAATATTTTGAATCACACACCCACATTTCATAAGCAAATTAAAAGCATGTAAAATACCTTCACATTGTTTAGGTCACTCTGTATTTCACTTTGATCTTGTGGAATACTCGTAAATTGGTTTTCGTTAATGTGCGCTGGTTTTAATTGATTGTCAGTCTGAAAAGTTAATAATAACAGTATTTAATTAGGCTATTAAATGGGACGATATGGCTTTGTGTGAAATGTCCAAGGATATTATATTATTATATTATATTATATTATTATTACCATCCCGTTGCTACTATAATATTTATCGTCTAACTACCTACTTGACCACGTAACCTATCCAATGTTTGATGCGTATGATTAAGTACACGGACAAATACCTAGGTAGATAGACAATGAATATTAAAGTCCTTCATTTGGAATTAAAAATTGAAAACAAAACTTTAATCTTTAGACTAACTAGATAGGTACCTTGTTGTTTAACATTCCTCATTAACTTACATACAATAACAATATTTTCACATTTTGCATTAGTTAAAAAGTTCTTAGAACAAAAACATCAAAAATTATGATTGTTTACATTTTTACTAAACTAATTCTTAATGATTTCCTAAACGCGTGGACCGATTTACATGATTCAAACGGATAAAATGGTTTTATACCTAGACCTTTTATTTGACACCAATATCGTTAAGATAATTATCTCAATAAACAAAAAAACACATTTTCAAGCTTGCTCTTGCTCTCGTAATAAAATTATCCAACATGTATGAAACGCGTACCTACATTACCAGTTCTTTTAAAAACTATCCTAAGAAACGTTAAATTTATTTTTATAAAATAAATAAAATGAGGTTGAACTTACCGATGATAGTACGGGAATCACGTCATCTTGAATTTCTTCGACCTCTCTATTGCTATCAATATAATCAAGTAATAACCTTCTTCGTACTAGCAACAGTCTTTTTCGGTCTAAAATACGTCTCAATTTCACGTTTTCGGGAGTTGCAGACATGTTTTATATAAAATGTTAATCTGTGTTAAAAACTGCGATCGCGTTTCAAACACGCGTGAACTTGCTTTCACGCACACAAAACATACACCCCACTTGCAACGGCGCTGGCGCGCATACTGAGTGAATCAAATGCAACGTAATGAAACAAAATTATTTAAGAAAGGGGCCAAGCGCCAATTATGTTTAGTTGACAATCTTTACTATTGGTGTAAGCGACGTTATAGTATTTCATTTTCTTATCAATAGTGTTAAGTGAAAAATTATTACTAAACAAATAAAAGGAAGATGGATACAAACGACATATTTATTTCTAATATTGTTTTTAAAATTATGCCAAATGACAAGGCGATACAAAAACGTAATATACAAAATGGTCCTTCAACCAAGCAAGGTAAAGTCGGTGTCGCTTGAGCACTTTTGGTAAGTAACGATTTGGCAATTCAGTACAAATAATTCTTTGGTGCAAGTGACTTTTTTTCTTGCTCGAAAAACGATACTATGACCATTCGAAAGAGAAAAAATAGTGGAGTTGGGGTCAATAAAAAAGTTAAGATCGCAAAATGTGGCGCTTGACCCCTTTTGCCTTTTTACCGTCGATATGATTAGATAGGTCAGGTTTAGTCACTGGTAACACATGTGATGAACACTGAGAAATATGATTACCATATGCTTCAATGCTATTTCACTAAGCTATAGGATTGGCTATCTTATTGCTTACTATAGTCATGGCTATGATTCTGTTCATGTACTATCACTGTCATCAGGTTAATTCAGGTTCCAGTGCCTGATTGACACTTAGTGTCCTACATGTCATATTTGGGTGTTTACGTGTGGCTCACTCACCTCGAAAACACCGAGACACCTGCCCAGCTTGCCGATGACGCCAGCTTCTTCGAGCACCTCACGCATAGCGGTCACCGAGGGCTCTTCTTCGGGCTCGACGCCGCCGCCGGGCACTATCCAGTTGTCGGGACGTCGCGACGATGTCACCAGGAGCACCTACACAACACAACAGCAAACACACGTACTGTACAACCCCTCCACATCTCAAACAACACCGAAACAACAGAAATACAACGCTAACCTCTGTTTCGGCGTCAGAACGAACGCAGATACACGCCGCACGACGTCTAAATCCCTCGTCGTCGTAAATCCGAATCGAATTAGGCTTCTCCTTCACCATTTTTACATTAAACACGTAAACACGAACTAAACAGACGATCACAAACGAAAAGCTGACATCAAATATAAAGAAAAACTATGAACCGAACGTAATTTTTTAATGATCAACAAACGCCATAAGCGAAGTATCCTATGTTGAACGTATCCATTTTCTACTAATAAAGTTACACAACGTACATGTAAAATGAAACTATAATAACAATAACGCTACAATTAGAGCAATGTTTCAGCTACAACTAGCTTTTGATCGCGTATTTCAAGCCCATGTTGAATGGTGCCTGACGTATTCTTTCTTAGCGAAAATCGAAATAGGTTTTGGAAAGCAATAGGGAGTCTATCAGCTGACAGCCGGAAGTCGGAAACGGTATTGCCCTTTAATTAGATTTTATTTCCAAATGTTGCTATTCATTGAGAGGTATTTAAATTTATTTCACCACAGGATGTTAGTGCATGCTTCAGAATGTAACTAATAAATAAAATAAATAATGTACTTACTAGAATACAAGAGTGATAATAATTTATAATTATCTAAAATCTTAAAAGCTTCCACTTGCTAACTTCAGATGCCGCTACTGTCACTCCAAGAGTCCAATTTGACAGAGAGCTAGCGGTATATAATGCTATTGCGGTCCATAAAAAATATTTTTGTTAACAAGCGTCCTTTTCCCGTAATTAAGTCCCTTTGCACAACTGTTGACTGCAAAAATATCCATGCATTTGCTCAATATATTAAATACGAAATCAGGCTGACTTGAAAAATTAGAAAACTGATATTTCATCGAGACTATGTGCTACATTTAAACCTAAAGTTATAGGAGAATTTTTTATATAATTGAATCTACCAAGAGAACTAAGTCAGTTTTCAATACAGGCACGTGTAGTGCGGTACCTATTAAGTAAGTAGTGTGTGTATCTTATTAAAATTAGACCGGGGAGTTTATTTATTGTTTTGTTTGAACGGGCTAATCTCTGCTACGAAAATTCTGCATTTGATACCCCAATTCTTGAGGCTTTGTAACATCGCGCTAGTATCCTTAGGAGCCGAGTAAAAAGAAAAACATTAAACAACGATAACGAATAAATATCGCGGGCTGCGGGCAGATGATGCGACCAGTCAAAGTGAGTTGGGGAAGTCTAATGCTAGAATAAAATTTACATTCAGGCAATCATTGATTTTATGATTAAGTTTTTTAGTAGGAACAGGATGTCAGGCAGATCATCCTTAAGATGGTTTTCAACACCAATCACTTTATTCAAATGTCTTGCCTCCAGTCTTCAACAAAAAGAGTAGACAAATACAAAATCACCGGACAATACAGGGTTACTGGTAACTCGACGTATTCCTTGCAGGACGTCATAGTAGGGTTAAAATGCAACAAATTAAGCCACCAAATGTTCTACCGAAATTCTGTAGTTTTTGAGTTAGTTCGATTTTTAGAGTTTTTATGAATAATCCCAGATTAAATCATTTGAAACCAATTTAAAAATTATTTACGGCGCGACAGTACAGAAATTTTAAGTTATTATCGTAGTTGATGCCGTAGCAGATCTTTGTTAATAATTAAAAGTTCAAAAATGCCTTAAACCTTGGCAAATATCACTAATCAAACATTTTTTTTTTTGTAATTTTTGTTATTACTCCATACAAATTGTTGTCTAGTGCAAAAATAAAATACTACGCCTGATGTACAAATTACTAGGAAAATATCCTTGTCTTATCAGCTATTCAGAAAGGTATGATTGTCAATACTTTTGCATGTATGACAGGGTAGAGAAGAGTTTTATGGGGAGCAGGTAAAATTGTAAGACAATCAACATTTTGTTTGTTATTCGTAGTATTCGTAGTTTTACCTGAGCTTGAACTCCAAACACACGGTAAGCTTTGTGATTGGTTACTATTGTTCTCTCGGCATGACTCGGAGTGCGATTTTCTGGTCGTCAGCGTTAGTCAGTCTCAACTCTACGTCGCGTAAGCTCGTGTTTTGTTATCTGGCTATCCCTATCGCGTATCTTGCTCTCGTGCTGTGCTGTGCCTTCATAAGTGCTGACTATGGCTGCATATTCTAATCCAGAATACGCTGACATAATTTACTGTTACGGACTTTGTGACGGTAACGCTGCTGAAGCGCGGAGAGAATATGGACTTCGCTTTCCCAACCGCCGACTCCCACACGTTAGTGTCTTCGGATCGACTTATCGGCGAATATCTGAAACTGGCAGCGTCCAAAGAACCAGGCAAATTGACACTGGTCGTTCCCGGAGATACACGGCTGACGACGAAGAGCTGATTCTTCAACGTTTTATTGACGACCCCAACATATCGACAAACATCGTAGCGCGTGAGCTTGGTATGTCACAGTGGAAAGTCTGGTCTGTAGTTCACTTGTCAGGCCGACATCCAGATCACTACCAACCAGTCCAGTCATTAGAAGAGGGAGATCCGCCGAGACGGCTTGAATTTTGTCGTTTCATGCTGAGTGCCGACGCCGAAGGCGAAAACTTTTTAAAAAACATTCTGTGGACCGATGAGTCATGTTTTGACCGTGATGGTATCACAAACTACCACAACTTACATTACTGGGCACCGAAAGCAGAAGCAAACCCTAAAAAACTGAAACCAACCGCATCCCAGCGTAGGTTCTCGCTTAATGTTTGGATGGGTATTATCGACGACAAATTAATCGGCCCACATTTTTTACCCCGAACACTAAATGGGGAACTTTATGAAGATTTCCTTAGAAATCATTTAACACCACTGCTCGCGGATGTACCGGAAGAAAGAAGAGCAAACATGATTTATCAACATGACGGATGTCCAGCCCACTTCCGAATCACAATTCGACAATTGCTGGATGAAAACTATCCAAACCGATGGATAGGGCGCGGTGGGCCGATTCCGTGGCCTGCGCGAAGCCCTGATCTGACGCCCCTAGACTTTTACGTCTGGGGTCATATGAAAGACCTAGTTTATGTGACCCCAGTAAATTCAATTGAAGAACTAAGGGAGAGAATAACAGATGCGGCGGACCAGATGAGGGCAACAATCACATCAAGAATCACAAAAACTGAAATGAGGAAGCGAATAAGAACATGTATTCGAAACCGAGGGCAGCACATCGAACAAGACGTGTGAAATGTATGTCATAAAAGTTATTAAATTGAAATTTATTAAAAATAATAATAACATTCACGAAATTGTTTTATTTGATTTTCCGAATAATCACCTTTTTGTGAGACGCACGTCTTCCTGTACTAAATCAAAAACGATTTTCATAATGTAGTCCATGACTTTGTATTAACATTCATACCTTTTTGGATAGCTGATAAGATAAGGATATTTTCCTAGTAATTTGTACATCAGGCGTAGTATTTTATTTTTGCACTAGACAACAATTTGTATGGAGTAATAACAAAAATTACAAAAAAAAAAATGTTTGATTAGTGATATTTGCCAAGGTTTAAGGCATTTTTGAACTTTTAATTATTAACAAAGATCTGCTACGGCATCAACTACGATAATAACTTAAAATTTCTGTACTGTCGCGCCGTAAATAATTTTTAAATTGGTTTCAAATGATTTAATCTGGGATTATTCATAAAAACTCTAAAAATCGAACTAACTCAAAAACTACAGAATTTCGGTAGAACATTTGGTGGCTTAATTTGTTGCATTTTAACCCTACTATGACGTCCTGCAAGGAATACGTCGAGTTACCAGTAACCCTGTATAATTTATTGACTTTTCCACTAAAGCTGTCTTGGTGTACAGACAATAGTGCTGCCATATATGACGACCTTATTAGTTTTTAAACCCACTAAATTTTTCGTACAAAAAATGTGGTTCCAGAAGTTCAACACAAAGAGCCGAGTCACACTGGAATGGCGTCGCTGCTGGCACGACCACCAGACCCCACGCGCCTAGTCTTTTTTTTGACTAGTTTAGTTTGGACATTTGGCAAGAAAACTCGTGTTTGCAGTGAACATGATGGGATTGGTTATTATGGCACTTATTGCGGAAGAAGAAGTAGAAAGTAACAAACGAACAGACAAATGACAGAGAAATGGTGCGGTCAGTGTTGTGGCGGGGGTGAGGAGGATTTTCTAAAACAAATTCACATGTATTGGAAAGTCAAGTCATAAAAATCAAGTAGAATAAATACAATACAGTACTTACTTCAATATATAAATCACGGTCGGCTTCCGGTCTAACCCTTAGAGCATTTAACCTAATGCTCTAAGGTCTAACCCAATTTAGTATGTTCCAGTGTTACTTACAGTACATACTTTTTCCATACAAATAGTTAATTAAATTGGCAACTTTATCCTAGCGACGCTCTATGTATGCAATGCACTGACTTTGTTTGAGTTTGTTGACAGTTATTTATTTAAAATTAATTTATCATTTTAGTTTCAGGTATTTACTATGGGTAAGATCAAAAAATATTATGTTTTCAATGAAATTGCCAGTAATTGAGTGTTCGAGTAAACATCTAACTTTTTGAATAAACACACAAAATAATAATAATTGAATCTGGGTATTGAGACTTGAATATCGGTCTTGTATGAGCGTTAAATATTACCTACAAATTGCAGAGGAAAGCTTCGACTTCGGGAAGCTGCTGAAAAATCACGCGAAGAAGCACAAGAGCAAGCCCTCACAGTTCGGCAGCGTAGCTGGCGGGGTGTGTTTCTAGTATTTTAATAATAAATCATAAGGCTTTGATATCATCATGCATGAGGTAGAATCCTCGCGTAATGTAGGTATACCAGGGTGCATTCATATCGCTGTACTTTGTTTGTAATGTTGAGTGTAAAAGGAAATTCGGCACTGTTCTAGCTTAACATGTTTTGTTTGGTCATTGTGTGGCCACCCAACTCTTGGAAATTTCATGCATTACTTACCTATTAAAACGGAAAATGTTTTTATTTCCGCTTTTTGCATACCATTGAAGCAAAGTATAGTTTTTGAATGCACTATTTAGGTGTACCTAATAAGATGATACTTACAACCAATTTATAAGAATAACTTTGTGTTTCAGGTCCAAAAGAGGCTAGAGAAAAACATAAAGTACAGGAAGAGCAGCCGATTGTCATTCTTTGACAATTTGAGGAACTTGTCAAAATGCGAAAGTCCAGCTCCTGTAGTCAATTCTGTGCAGTGCAAGGTGGAGCACAGGAGACAGCAACTAGAGAAGTGGAAAGAGGAAAAAGAGAAGAAGAAAAAAGAAGCTGCTTCAAAGAAGAAGAAGCCATTTATAGCGGGAGTGCCACATGCACCACTCAAGTTTGTGCCCCCACCTCCACCTCCAAAGCCCATGCCAAGCACTTCTGGGAGAGTGACACGGTCCCAGTCTGCTAAGGCTGCAACAGGTGTAAAGCCCAAGGAAGCTAAGGAGACTAAGGCAATGTCACGCTCATTTGCACCCAAAAATGCATCATTTAAACCTCCAGAAATAAAAACTCTGACAAAACTACCAAAACTGGCACCCCCAAAGACTAAGAAACATAATATAACATTTGACCCTGTGTTACCCACCACTAAGAAAGAAACTGGCAAGCAGACAAGGTCTAAGGCTGTCAAACAGGCTGCAACAGAAGCAAAAGCTGTTCGTAAGCAAACAGAGAGACCAACCAAAGGCAAAGTAACTAAACCACTTCCAAAAACCAATAAAGTTACGATAACTCCACTTCAGAGTAGTTCTTCTAGTGAGATAGAGCAGAATAATGAGTTTTCTCCAATTTTGACAAGTAAGAACTTGAGGAAGTCTTTACCACCTCAAAGTTCACCAAGGATAACTAACAAAACACTGAGGAAATCTGTACAGAATATCACTCCTAACAGACCTGTGCCTAGGAGTGAATCAAGCTCCGAGGAACGTCTTCGGTCGCCCAAGAATTCGGATGATTTTGCTTTGACTCCTGAGCAGATAGCAGAGGAGGCTAAGAACATAAGTCCTTGTGTCACCATGTCTCGAGGCAAGGATAATGCAAGGAAGGAGATGAGGAAAAAACTTGATGAAGGTATGTATCTGTATTATATATCCTGTCATTTTTTTAGAATTGGTTCCAATATATTCATATTAGAGTAATGGAAACTACAATATTGTCTATGAAACAGGTTTGCTGGACGAGGATTCCAGCAACATTGACAGTGTGGACCACTTCAGAAGACAGCTGGCTTCTGAGATCAAGCGGATGACAGAGATGTGCGACACCTGGGATAAGATTCTGGAGCAAACTGTGTTGCCTGAGTCTGTGCAGGTAAACTGTCAAGGTTTTTAGAAGACTTTACTGATCTTATTCACATTGTAAAAAGTTTAATTACAAAAAAAAAACTTTTATTTTCATTCCTTTGATCTTCAAATTGTTTGTTAAGTTGTCATGTCAATTTTATGTCTATGATAAAATGGAATTATGAGAATTAAATCATGTTTATTCCTGTAAGTAGATCTTTTGTGACACTTTCACAACTTAATTCTTATGTCCTGCATTTCTTCAGTGACTAATCCCGGAGAAGAAATGCCGAAACAAACTCAGACACAACATATATGAAAAGAGGCATTTGTTGTGCTGTAGAAGAACCTACACTACTACTACAGCCCCTGCCCATTTCGTTTCTCAGGAAGCAGTGCTATCAGCTGTGGGTCAAGCTCGTCTGCTGATGTCACAGAAGCTTCAGCAGTTCGCGTCGCTAGTGGAGCGATGCGCGCGGCCGGAGCCCGGCACCGCGCTCATCACGCGCGCCGACCTGCACGGCTTCTGGGACATGGTGTTCATGCAGGTAACTACTGTACCTGGACAGAACATAAACAACTTTTAGACCAAGTTCAGCGTTGTAGAGCATAGACTCTGTGACTCATACCCTTGGTGTTTTCTTTAGAGTACTACTGTACTAGTGGTGTGTGCTGACATCAAAAGCCGCAGTATAGGAGTGATACATAGGGTCTGCTTACTGCTAATGTCAAACAAGATTCTCTGCCACCCTTTCTGTCAATGGCTACCATTGGGTCAAAAAATAAAATTAAAATATAATATCAAGGTATTCTAATTGCCTAAGAAACACCAGCTTAAATTATTGTTCTATGAGTTATTTTCTGGTGGATTTCTAATCTGAATTATCATACCTTCCCATCAAACAGTATCATTGCAACATTCTAAGTATTTTTCTCCCATAGGTAGAGAATGTTGACATGAGGTTCAAGAAGCTTGAAGAGCTGCGACTCTGTGGCTGGGTGGAGGACCAACCTGTAGAGGTCAAGAAGAAAGTTGTCCGACCTATTGTGAATGTGAAGAAAGCTGCCAAGCCTACTGGTGGACCTAGTCGTCTGAGAGAGATGATTGCTGGTGAGCGTTATGTGTTGAATTGTTTCTTATAAACGGGAAACAGCGCACATTTCACTTTTTTTTATTTATTTAAATGTACATGCAAAGTCTGTTAGCAAAACATCTTGTTTGAAAATAAAAAAAGTACTTATAATAATAAATTTATCTTTCGTCCATCTTCTCACAAAATCTTAAACATTCACGACATACATCTATCCATCTTCCGGCAGACATGTCACCATTCGTTCATTACGTCATATTTAAATTCTAATGTATCAAGACTGTCATTTACTTACACCTAGCCACGAAAGTCGCCGCCGAATAAAATCAGCTGTTAAAAGGCAATTAAGATTCCCGACAAAGATATGGTGAGGATTATTTTCCTGTTATAGACTAATGTAATTCTTTTAGCTGCAAGAAAAGCTAAGAAAGAGCAAGAAGAGGCCCCAGCTACCCTCCAGCCGCCGGCGGGCGACAGTAAGACGTTCGAGGCCGGGTTCTTCACGGTGAGCTCGCCCGTGCGCTCGCCCGCCAGCGCGCCCGCCTCGCCCGCGCGCTCGCCCAGCAGCAGGAGCAGCTTGCTGAAGGCTGTGCTGTCCAGCGAGGCGAAGAAAGCTTCGGCTAATAAGGTACAGGCATAAATAAAAAAATCTCAATTGTCTGTTTGATGCGTGTAACACAAACCCAATGCGTGTAACACAAGTGAATGTTAGTACAAAAATAGGCACACACGTAATAAAAAAGCCGTTTATTTCCAAACGTGTTTGTACATTGTTTTTGTACTTTTTTCTTGCTTGCGCTCCGTTCTAGCAATACTTCTCTGCTTTTATTCGTTTTTTAGCATTAGTTCTAACTTCTTGGGGTCTTCTTCTAACAGGATAATATCTGCGATAGGGTACATATTTGCCAGGGTAGTCAATAATATGTTACTTTTTATGAACTGTCAAAACATTTCATTCAATTTGTATGTTGTTTAAAATATTGAAATGTGACATCATAGATTTTTGGAATCAAATGTTACAATTATATCTTCACATACTATTCTATTTCTGAATTCTGTACAGGGATGGAAGTTTTTAACCTTTTGACCGCCACGTCAAAAATGAAAAAGCGTGCCCTCAGCGCCAAGCTCCGAATTCATCCTTTAATACCTACAAAATAGTAGTGAGGTCGAAATTATTATTATTATTATTTATTTACGTTTAAAATTCTGTCACCCAGTCGCGACCGTGGCGTGCTGGGCACATTTTGGTTTGTCGTCTATACACGACTGTGGCGGTCAAAAGGTTAATATGAGCTGTCTTTTTCTCATTTTTTATTTTGGACCCTTTCAACTCCTGTACTAGTTTATATAAATTTTTTACGAACTTTTAATGAGGCACGTACACACATCATCCCTATCACAGGGAGATCAAACTCTGACATCTGTGTGCATGTGACATTTAAGCTCATCTATGGGCCGAATGCCGTAGAACCATAGAGTCGGTCATGGTATTGTTATTTAAGTTCATACATTTACGAAATCTAGATACAAATCTTGATGGAATATAATATACATCAAAAATATACAATCAAAAACATATTTTTGGGAGGAAAATTGATCTATAAACTTCATGTTTATTATAATCGTAGATGTTTTGTATAACTATAATTTTACTAATTCCATTTCAGAATTCAACATCGTTTGCGATGCTACGAGCCTCAGTATTAGGAAAGAATGTGGAGTGTGACGGATTCTCCCTTCTACCGGTAAGTGTCTGTGCACATGTATTTTTTATCAAATTACAAAATGATAATGTTCTCTTTACTAAAACTAACATTTTCCGCAGCAAACCCCGATGCCGATGACTCCCATCAACATATACGCGACTCCGGGCCGCAGCATACTCAAGAACACCAACACAGAGAAGAAATCCACCAGAAAATCGATCAAAATGGTCCTTTTCAACCGATCAGACGCCGACATACAAGACGTATCCTACCACACTCCAGACAGCGAGATCAACGAACAGAAAACTGATGAGATACAAACTGACAGCGGAATTTCCTCGATGGATCTCGAAAAGGTGGAAAATAAAGAAAATTCTAGAAGAAGGTCCAAGTTAGTACGGCAGGATGCTGAAGATAGGTCTCCAGTGGTGACAAGGAGTCGACGCAAGAGTATGAACACGACGCTAGATGGCGACCATGATGCGGCTACTCCGAGGAGGTCGTCACGCAAGAAGGTGCTGCATGAGTCAGAAGATAATGTGGGTGAAGAGAAGACCGTGCGCTCGACTAGGAGACGGAAGAGTGGGTCGCAGGCGCAAAACTGATTTCAGAGATTGAATATAGAATGACCCTTGAAAATGTTCCAAGTTGAAAAAGGTTCCCTATTTAGATTACGAATCTTGATGCTTGATTGACGTTTAGGTAGCAGCCTTTACAGATAATTGGCATCAATATACGTCGCGTCGGTACTTCGAATGACTTATTAAGCATGAAGCTTTTGACCGTATGAAAAGGATGGCGCTGTGCACCTTAGATAGCTTAATTTGTTTCTCGTAGCAGACTACTTTGTTTAGATATTTAACACTAGAAATATCAAGAATGAACTTTGAAAGTCGCTTTGTCCGAACTAAGTGGTAGGTTTTATTTTATCTTCGTGCGGGAAAGTGTTCATATGGGGTGGAAGTCGACAGGTCGTGTTTGCCATAATTAATATAATATAATTATACAGTATAATAAAGCCGCCTATTTCCGAACTTTGCGTACATCGATTTTTAGCAGAAAGTATATAATATGTCCCACAGCTCTGTGTGCCGCTTGGAGTAGATATCCTCCAACTGTCGCCATTGTGCTCTGACCTCTGCATGCCTGGACCAGTATGAGCCCAGGTTTTGTCATCTTGTTTTTGGTCGCCCCCGTTTTGTATTCCCATCTCTGGGGTTCCACAGGGTCTTGTTTGCTCCATTTGCTGGTTTTACATTGATGCATGTGTTCTGCCCATCCCATTTCAAATGGTCTAGACGAACCAATCCTTAACTTCTTATATCTGTGTTTCTGATGTTGTACGTTAGTTTGCTCTATGATAGTCGGTGAGCGACCATTTATACAGTAGTCATAATTTAAATACCACTTATGCCCGTATTACAGAAACTCACTCAATACTCAAGCATTGCTTGAGTGTCGATTAAAGCCATTTGATTGGTTAAAACTAGTTTTAAACTATGCTTGGGTATTGAGTGACGTTCTGTAATACGGGCCTTAGTTTCAACATCGAGGTGGTGATTATGCTCATAAAGAGGCCAAACTGTTATTTTATGTTACTCTTAGTTTAAGTTTTTGAAGATTCCAATATACAACATTTCAACTACGCATTCCAATTTTAGAAAATAACTATCTGAAGAATAAATCGCATACGTAAGTCTTACCAAAGGACCTTTTGCCATTTTCACTAATACCTATAAATTATAATATACCACTTCATTTTTTCTTTAACTAGTATTACTTACTAATATTTTTGTGAAAAATATTGACAATAATCATGTTCACTTATAGTAGATTTTATAATTTTTATATAATTATTATGTTGATATTAGTGTGAACGATAATGATGGGATTTCAATTAATTGTATCTGATTAGTTTGTGTAGATGTAATCATTTGTTTTTAGTTTATATTTAGAGGGAGTCTTGGGGAAAGTGCCTTTTAACAATAAGATGCAAGTGTTTACAGCTGCAGCTACACTCGGCGACATCACTTACAACAATGTCCCGGACCTGAAGCCTAATTATGTAACACGATGGTGTAGTGTTTCAATTTCACAATTATTCAACAATATTTATTGCATTATTTACATGGTCGAGCAGACGAATTTTTCAAACATGTACCAAATGATTGATTATGAATTTTCTTCAAATTCGTTTGGATTGTGATTGCTAGTGTGTTACGCAGTTGGGATGCAGGTGTTAGTTCCCGAAGCCGACATACTTGCACGGCTGGATACACTGATGGAGGGATAAACTGTGCCTTGATAATTGTATTTAATCCAATTCATTTGAAACCAAGACTGCCTCGAATTGATTTCAGTTACGTTATGATAAGACTGTGTGAGGTGTGTCTCGATTATTGTACAATAATAATTATTATACAAAAGTTTTAAATAAATTCGTCGTTTTATTTACTGCGTGTCTCAGTTCTCCCACAGCATTCGCAATGTTGACATGGCTGACCACTTGCTTCTAGCATAAGCGCAGACACAAGGCGTAGCGTACGTAACGGAGGTGGAACATTACCCAGCATTCGATAACATTTATTTCCCGAAGCGGTAGGTCACGAGGTAAATATGTAGGTATGCCAGACAGGCTGTGGCAGTAGGGGTGACGAGAAGATAAATTACAGATTAAGTGATTAAGTGCATGATGCGTTTCGGGGAATTTTCGAAGATTTAAAATCAAATTGACGATCATCATATTTTATCATTCATATTTTGATGCGTTTTCTGCTATTTATACATTAATTCCGGAAGGTTATCCGGTCTATTAATATTAGACTAATGTGAAACTATAATACAAATATTTCTTTCTATGTTTTGTCAAGTCTTAATAACCGTGTATAGCAGAAGCGGAGAAGAGTATTAAATAGTTATTTGTTATACAAGGCTTTAAAGTTGAGTTTTGGCGCTCGTACTTGTATTGAAACCTGAGCGTAGCGAAGGTTTCAAAGGTACGAGACGCAGAAAAGCTTTGCTGCCGAGCGCAACACAATTTTTCACCTCACTACAGCGAGGAAACTGCTAGGTGCAAGAAAACAGGTGTTATATGTTGAGTTTTATTTTGTTCGAGCGTCTCAGATACATTGACTCATGTGAAGAAAATAACAGATACATGGCAATGTATCTTATGAGATACATAGAATATCTCCAAAATTTAATACCCTGTATTTTTTTCTCTATCCTACTTGTCCTTTAAGGAGAATGAAAGAAAAAAAACAAATTTAATACAAATAACTAATTTAATTTAATACATATTTATTTTTGCTAAGCATAACATATTATATTAGTAGTTATTTTATTAAAAAAATTATACTTAATTTACTACACAATCGGGTATTTGACAGGGTAGTAATTTCATGGAATATTCAAATGTGACATCACAGATTTTTTTAATCAAATGGAATACTTATTACTTAACATTAATTTCGATATCCTCGCAAAATATTTAATTTCTGTACCTACTGTGATGGATGTGTTTAAGGTGTGCGGTATCATTTCTATGTGATTTAATATTTTATTTAAGACCGTGTCATGCATTTTCAGTGGAGTGGCAGTATAGAAAATTATTAATTATAAAGGTTCGAATTTTAAAAACTCTTTCCACGCTAGCGAGCAAAATGCAATTATGGGCTCAGATTTCGAATGACAAAGACTCTTTTTGAGCCTGTGAGGTGAAAATAATATTAATAAATTTATCATTGCAAACTCTCATTATTTAACAGTTTTGCCGCGATGCAGCGATAAACTAGGTCGGTGATGTTTTTACAAACCACCAAATGAAACGACCAGTTTAAAAACATCCAGCTTTAATCTGCAGCAAAGCCTGGCTTACGTAAGCGACTACGATCTAACGCTGGCTGGAGGCAAGCGAGCCAAGTGGAGAGCATAACTAACAGGAGTTATCCCCTGGCCCACTGCCGCCCGCTACACTGACACATTAAGCGCGCTGCCAACTCGTTATCGCGACGACGCGACGCAACGCGACGAATAAAAACGCAGTAAAGTTAGTTAGGGTACCATGTCTTTGTTGCTGATTTGAATATAGTTGGCCTGATGTGCACACTGCTCCTACTTGCTTTATATTAGGTTAGTTGTAATGCTCACTCATGCAGAGTATTTCCGAGGATCTGATTTGAGATTGTACGCCTTCGTGTTTTCGGATAGCAATAGATGTTAGGTAGGCGTTATTTTTTTAGGCATCGAGGCATCATTTATCACAATGTTTGCGAACCTATTTTATAACGCTATGTTTCGTCTCACGATAAATTACCCTAATTAGCTGCCTAGCGAATTTTCGTCTGGGTAGCCGTTTATGAAATTAAGACGTTTATGGGTTAACATCTATTTGATGTTCATTATCTTTATTTTAGCCTAGCATCAATTCTGTAAGATTAATTGATAGTCTTTAATCAGCACCTAACGTCAAGCAATTTCTCGACACTTGACGTTTCAAGAGGCCCATAATTAAAAGAGACAATTAAAATGGCAGCAAAGGTTGCGATAATATTAACATTAAATGACTTCCGTTGTTAAACTGGAGATAACAATGGGTCAGATTAAGTAAATCTATGCAAATTCGTACTGGGCTGAAGACAGTAATAGGGGGTAATTTGGGTTCTCTCGATGGCAATACTGAAAATCGTCATTTAAGTCTTTTTTTAAGAGTTAATTACTTTAATTTAAAATAGTTGAATAAATAGATTCTGTACTTATAGTCGAATAAATAGATTCTGCGGTTAACCTTTAAGTGGTACTTAGGTATAGGTACTGCAGAAATATTTTGTATTTGTTTAGGTATGTAGGTACGTACTGAAATATTATTTACATATCACTCAACCTGCATTGCACATCTTCGGTTCTGTTAGTTCTTGTTACCTCAGGTTATGGTTTCATGGAGATCTACTACATTAATAATAGTAGGGGAGCTAAAGTGGGGATTTCGGAATTTACACAAGGTTTTCAGTAGAACTCTACTAAATGTAGAATCTCTAACCAATTTGTAGAATTCATTACCTTCTCTTTTTCGAAGTCGGTTAAAAAGGATTGGTCAAATAACTTCCGCTTAACAAGCCATCGATCTTTCATGACAGAAGACTTAATTTTATTCGGCATTAAATAAACTTGTCACACTTTCTGAGATTTCAACTCAGAATATGCAAATACCGTTGTTTTAAAATGTCGGTTGGCCATTTATTTTGTTATTTCGTAATTACTTTGGGGACAGAATTACAGTTGTTAGTTAAAAAATCCGTAAAAATTTGTCTCGTGCCGGCGTAATAAAGACGTGCATTTCGCGTGTGCTGAGATTAATGTCGATGTATGTATAGGTAGTGACGTGCAGCTGGCATATCGACAGTATTTGTTTTTATAAGTTGTAAAAAAGTATATTTACATAGTTAAGTATATGCATTGCAAACTATGTTTTTACATGAAACTACTTATGTAAAGGTGAGAGTAACCATTATACACATAAATTTAATATACAAATAAAACTTTACAGAACTCTTAAAACAAGTGTTACCTAAGTATCAGATTCAGCCCAAGATGTAGCTTTTAAATCTGGACTTGTTAATTAAGAGTTTTAGATAAGTACGGCCTCAGCAGTCCACAGCTGGCTATTGGCGTTAATAATGTTTGTGAGTCGAATGAATTCTATTTTGCATGGCGCATAATGTAGGCAGGTAGGTAGGTACCTACTACTTAAGGTATTCAAGTTTTCTAAAAGCCGTCATATTACTTGGGGCAACACGTTTTCTTTTAAAGTAAAATTAATATTTTCTCGATTCTCACGTATCGACACTCCAGCATCCCCCTTGTCGTCAGCCGTCGTCTCGCGGCTGCTGCAGGAATTTTATTTCACTTCATTTCGCCGTGACATGCGCCACGTTACCCAATAAGAATGATGTAATAACACATTTTTTGGATTGTTTTTAAGAAACCACAGTTGACGAATGTTATGTCGTTACATATAAGACTAACTCCTACACTCTATTTTGTGGCGAAATATTTGTTTTAATGGCAATGGCCTCGATATTAATTGAAATGATAAGGGATTTTTATAATTTCATCCTAAAGCCCATGCAGCTTTAAAGTTTAGACACTAGTTACCATAATATTCTACGGACCCTTGGTTGGTGGGTTTAATACTGGTATTCAGCTGCATGCGGTTAGACTGGAAGTCGACCCCATTATAGTTGGGAAAAGGCTAGGCAGATGATGACCCTTGGTTGGTGGGGACTTGCTCGTATTATCTTAAAAAATATTTAAGAAGTTAATTATTTACATGGCTTCACCCCTTTTACTTTTAGTATAAGATAGATACATCTTCATTCATCAACGCCTATCTATTTCCCCATACAACCTTCTCAGTAATGAACTCCATGACCTCAGAGGGCAGAGGCTGAATAGTCATTGTTTTTGCCCTGAGTCTGTAGGGAGGACGCAAAAAATAGTTGTCTATGGCAAAAGGACGGCGCGCGCTGCGATGCGAATAATCCACTAGTAATATAAATATAAACAGTGTCTCTTCTCTTCGCTTTGGTTAGGGGGAAATTGGGGTGACTGTGCATTTGTATTGAAAGGGACAGTTGTTTCGGAAAGACATCTTTGTAAAGAGATTTTTGGTCAGTGGGTAGCCTTAGGGGCGGATTTTTTTTTATGTGAATGACGTGATGGTTTCCATTTCTACATCGAAGTGTCTAACTCTAACCGAATATTTCACTTGTCGTTTTAACTCGACCTTTGTAACCAATGGATTATGAATGTAATCATTTGATTTGGTTAAGTACCTATTTAGAAGTTTTTAAGTTCACCTGGTTGAAAAGTTTGTGCTCTTTATACTACTTCAGAAGTTCAAATGTGACGTGTTACGATTTCTGTACAAATAAGTAGGTAGGTCTTACGTATTTTTTACCGACATACAACCTCGCTATGTCCCAATTTTCCCACAAGCATGGTTCCCTATCCCGGCTAAGAGAGTGAGTTTATTAAAAATTGGATTTGTTCGTAGCGTGGCACGCGGCGCCGCCCTCGCACCGGGCGCATTATTATTATTATTTTATTATTACCCCGTAAGTGGGGAACCCAGTAGGCTCGTCGATGGGTAAATATTTTGTTTTGATTTGACGGTCGGATTCGATTTCTATTTCTAGAGGTTTTTATTTCAACACAGTAGGTATCCAATAGTTCTAGGTGTAGAAATGACAAACATGACTTTACCCGAACGTTGTTTTCAACTCTCAAGTCCACCCCCAACCTAAACGATGAATATATAAATTAATTATGAACATAGTATCTATATGTCTAAACATGTTGACGCTGGATGAAAGGCGCAAAGTTATGGATATATGTGTTTGCTTTATGATATCCTTAATGGACGCCTCGATTGTCACGAGTTAGTAGCACAGGTAACTTTTAACACTCCCCTACGGCGAACTCGTCACACTACAATGCTAAACGTGCCTCGGTACTCGACTAATTACGCCAAAAATTGTGTATTGACCCGTATTGCTCGAATTTATAACACAGATTTCTCTAATGTGGATATATTTAACTGTAATAAACCTGCATTCAAAAGACAATTACTAAAAACCATAAACAAAGACAAGTGACAGGCTTCTAGTCTGTTAATGTTTACTCTGTTTCCTTATTAGTTAAACATTTAATTTTGTTTTTGCGGGCTTATTGGACGATTCGCACGAATTTAACTCGCACAAAACGTGTGAATCGACTCCTTTAAAACATATAATTTTTTCTGTAGTCGATTCGCACAAATTTTATTGATTGGCGTGCGAATCGACACCCTCACAAATAATATATGTAGTAGGCTATTCGCACACATTTCATTTTAAGGAATAAAAAAAATAAAGTACAGACGTATTCAGCCATCACTGAAATAAAACTAAAAAATAATCGAAGTTTAAGCAACAGATATTTATTTGAAAGTAAGAAAGATCTGTATTATTATTATATTATTTGTATTGATTTGTTTAGTACTTAGTTTTAATTTTAATACAGATATTTTTTACCATAGATTGTGTTTTTATTATCTATCTATTACGATTAAAACACATTTGACCTTACTACTTCTGTACTCAAGTGTACTTTATTTTAACTGCATTTCATAAAAAAACATTATGTGTGCGAATAGCCTACTACATATTTGTGAAGGTGTCGATTTGCACCCCATTAAATGAACTTTGTGCGAATCGACTACAGAAAAAATAATATTTTTTAAAGGAGTCGATTCGCACGTTTTGTGCGAGTTAAATTCGTGCGAATCATCCAATAAGTCTTTTTTCGTTCTAAAATTTAAACTTAATTATAAGTACCTTAAATACCTTAAATTTCACCTCTCTAATCTAAATATGTATTAGTAGTTCGTTCGCATATTAAAATGTATTCTAGTTATACAGGGAAACCTATTATTAGCCATACAATACTGTAATCAACAAGCTCTGTAACATACTATAAGCATCGCTGTAGGTTACCTAAATAAAGAAAAAAAAAAAAACATATTCGAATCTTGTTGTGCAGTGGCGGACAAAATGATGTGACCAGAAAATATTAGGTAAGTATTATTAAAATATCCTTTCTTCTACTGGCCAATTTTACTTTGCTTAAAAAGGGTTTGCTATGCTCCCTGGTTTGGGTCTTCTCTTGTTAAATCCCCATAAAAATATTAAATAGTAACTTTTCAATTTGCTTATAAGTATCTAAATCCAAGGTTCTTACACTTTTGCTTTGCCGGCTACGAATTAACGAAACAATTTGTAATTTAATTACCAATGAACCCATTAAAGTTGGTGCAGTTTTCCGCGCCGGCGCGGCGTTGCAAAGATACGTATTTGTAAATTAGATCGGAACTTGTTTAATCCTGTTTGTGACCCTTCACCCTCTGCCCTCCGGCATGTCGACCTAAAATATTGCTGACATTTTTCAGGGACTTAGCTGTCTCTGCTCAACCCTCTACGATGAGGGATAGTTAAAACGAGATGCGTTTGTTTGCTATTCGAAGGGGCAGGAATTAATTTTGTTGATAATTTCAACTTTCGTACATTTGCGGGGCCGAGTGTGTAAACGATATCTCACGGTAAACAGTTTTGGTTTTAATTTTGCCGGACGCTGGAGTAATTTATTAGATTGAAATGATTCATAATCAGCCTATAATGTTTCCACAGCTGGGACACGGCCTCCTCTCTTCGAGAGGGAGTGGACTATAATCCGTCACACGAGCCCAGTGCGGGTTAGT
Source organism: Hyppa rectilinea (assembly GCA_951799385.1). Lineage (NCBI taxonomy): Eukaryota > Metazoa > Arthropoda > Insecta > Lepidoptera > Noctuidae > Hyppa > Hyppa rectilinea. The sequence goes on from OX637317.1 coordinate 1,122,846, forward strand.
GCATGTCACATGTCTTCGAATTTTTGGTTCCAGGACATGCCAGTTTCGTCACGATGTTTTCTTTCACGGTTTTGAGGAAAGTGGTGATGAAATTATTTACAAAAATCACCTGCTTGAGTTCGAACCAACGACCTACAACTCTTAAGTCGGGACAGTCACCACCGGGCCATCTATGCTCACAAAAAAAAATTTGAATGTTTAGTCTAAGTAGTAGATATTTTTTGATGAATGAGAGCACAGTCCCAGAATTAAATTAAATTTGTTTCCATAGTTCCATAGTGGATAGCATTTAGATGAGAATGACATCCTGGTGGTCGTATTTCGACTGTAGCTGCCAGGCTTATATTAAGTAAGTTATAACATTAATGACCGGGTGGTTAAATTACCCATTGAGGCATTTAACAAGGTCTACTGATCCGTCTCGAAATGAGACGGATTTAGAGAGTTCAAGTAGAAAGTGGTGACCACCGAGTACGTCAGCAGCTAGAGAGTATCAACTTAAATTATAAATATAATTACAATCACATCAAATGTAATCAAAGGCTGCATCCACTGTGGGTACAAATCTATCGTCCGGGTGGTCTCGAAGCGCGCCGTCATTAGTATCAGCGCCCGCGCAGCGTTGCCAATCGCTTAGACGCGCCCGCCATTTGTACCGAGACGGTAACACTACGGCTATTTCTTTTAAATGCATTTGAAAGAAGTAATCTGAGAGGGGAAATTTATCCGAGAATGAGTTTTTAACACCTTCGTGGGTATCAGCGATGACTGCGCTAGACTTGTCGTTATAAGGTTGGATAAAACAATTGTATTAAGGTCCTGGGAACTTCATTTGTTCTTTTGGTAAACTTGTCTATTGTTAGTTACTAATAAAAGCATCCTTTGTAATATCCATTTCTTCATTGGCAACTGGTAAAAGCCACAATGGCTAATAATAAACATAGACGATTTACAAAGACAAAACCAATTTGTCAATTAAAAAAAAACATAACAGAGCCGGCGGCATTTTCTGCTGTAATCTGCACAAGAAAGTCTAAGAAGGTACTTCGAAGTTCTTAGCGCTATGTTCATGGTAGGATGGTATAATGTTGTGTGCCACTTTTATTTCTCTACATCAATGTCTGCGGCCCATGTCTCCATTTCCTCGTCTGCCGAGCGGCTGACAAATCAATCGGCATCACATGAGTGATAGCCGATCGGCGGGGTTCTATCTGACGGCTATTTGCATTGATTGATCTGTGATTGAAGCTACGTACGGGCGTGTATATCATGATGTAATGGATGGACGGTCTCTTTTTTGAATTACGATACGTTTACTATGGACAATCAGCGCATAATTGCACTCTTTATAGAAGAAGGGATTCTGAAAATCATAACCAGTGCTTTCTGTTTCTACATGATTGCCCAAAATCTCCCGACTGAATTTCATGCTTGCGGAGTAACGATTTCAGTTCTAAGATTCTTCCGAACTCCACTAACTTTATTAATTCGATACAGTAGGTACCTATGTAAATACTGGTATTCAGCTGCATCCGGTTAGACTGGAAGCCGACCCCAACATAGTTGGGAAAAGGCTAGGCAGATGATGACAGTAGGTACCTATGTATTTTGGGCATCTATTTATAAAATAGATTTTTCTAAATAGTTTGTTAGTTCATATAGTATGTACTTATAAGAAGATTATACCTACAGTCTTTAATTTTAACAGTATTAATTCTTCACGTTACAATTAATATAAACTATTAAAAAAAAAATCATCAACGTATTGTTAACTGTCCTGACGACTAGTTGCTTGTCTCTAATTAAAGATCTGTTGCCAATTGATATCGGTCAATTTCAACCTCATTTCTACACAACAAACAACAGTTCTAGGTAACCTACCCAGCAGCCAAATCAGCGATAATCCCCATCCACTAGTTAAATCTCTGCCGTCACACTACAAACGATACGAGAACACATCGGCCCCGACTGGCACCGCGCCTCGCGCTTCGCGGAACATTTCGTTTGTCACCACCGTACCTACAGTACGACCTACTTCTTGTACTTATGTGTTGTATGTGTAAGTACCGAAATGTTAATTTATTGAGTGTCTTTACTGCTGAGATTGGTTACTTTGAAGGGATGACTGGGTCTACGATGGATGAATAAGAACACTGGATTTATAATACGGCATGAAACTTCTTTTCAGATAACTGGTGCATTTTCCAACTACGGCAGTCGGGAATAACTTTTATTTGCAAAATCTCCAAGAAAAAGCTATGAATCTCATAAAATCTAAATATACTGCGGCCCGTTAGGAAAATGGTTGTTGGTTGTTGTTGTAGTGTGGTCCCAGTAGGTAGGCTCTCACTGCTGCAGCGCTCTATGTATTCATGTTCTGATTCAGTACATATTGTTGTAGATACTTTTTGCATTTAGCACACAATGAGTTAATTCTAATAACCTTGCCTTAGGAAAAGTACAGCATTCAAATCAACCTGAGTGCTGAGTCACCTTTACCTAGATCAGCAGATTAGTTTACTAAGTTAACTGGACTCCGTAGAATTTGGTTGCGGACTCGCTGTAATAGTTTAATGTCTTATTCAAACGCCAGATGATATAACACGATTGTCTGCGCGGACTGAACTGGGCTCGTGTTTGAATTATTTAAATATTTGCCATACCTATCTACAATATTGATTGAGTTAATATTACAATTTGGTTGACATAATAAAGGTAGTTTATGTTCTAGTTCAGTTGCAGTGTTTATTTAATAATTCCTGTAATCTCATAGACAAGTACGGGTATTTTTTTATATAATTAGGGTACATATAAAGGTTTGGACTAAAAAAACATACGGTTATTTAGTTGAAACCTTTCTTTCTTATGCAAGTAACACCATACAATTGGACGTTATGCACCATACGTTATGTACCTATATCAATGTCTATAGCAAGTTGTTTATGATACAGTATGTCACTGTATTCTCAAAAAAAGTTTTATTGTAAGCGTCAGTAGTCCGACGAGTGATGAATCAGTTTTGCGCTCGTTAGAAGGAGATTATCACAATCAATACAACGTGGTGGTTTTTTTAAATAAACCTGTTTCCACATCAGTCATAGAGTTTTCTGTTTTGTTTTGAACATCTCAAAAGTTACGGGAACCAGTTACAGATGTACAGAAAGGCAGATATGTATACTGTATACGTCTGTGTACATTTTGGGTCAGTAACTTTTCTGAAGTGTCATGCAGTAGGGATTTCAGGATCTTCCTTCCTGTTTCGGTATATTTCTCTCCTTAAGGCGCCTACGAAAAAATGACCAGCTTTTTCACAAAGCACTTTCAAATGAACGGCAGATCACAAGGGTATTTTATAAAACATTTAAGATGTTGTAAGGAACCAATTTTCTCATAATTAATAAATGAGAATGCATGGACAACTGTAACTGTGCACAATTATGCACGTGTGACGATGCATGTGCTTAATAGAGTTAATTGTGTAACTCGGTCACTTGCGCAGTCCAGGCTGTCTAGAGTCTGGTACTACACGATGTAATACAATTTCTCCTAGTCAATTGTTATTGTCACGGCTTGATTGGGTGACACGCACTGTGATGGTTCTATTTGCCACAGCATGTTAAGTGACAGTTGCAATTATATAACGTGTTTGTTTCGCTCCAAGATAGTTGTAATTAAAAGCTTCTAAGTCACTTGATAAAGTCATGCCTGAAACTTGTTTGAGTGAGCGCTGAAACTTACTGAAAGTAGCTCAAAAGCAGAAAATTAATTTCATAAGTAATAAAATAATTGTCCGCAACAGTTACAACTTATTTCCGAAGTTACGGCAAGAACAAGACCAAGTAACTAATTTAGTGGACGAGTAGAGAAATAAGTAATAGTAAGTTAAAGTGTTATCCAAGTTTTACGGCTCTTATAGTCACTTGTGGAGAAGTGGGACTAAAACAATTAATAAGAAAGTACCGCATTAATGGGAAAAAGAGAGATTTTCTTAGTCCTAAGAATTGTCATCTATTTACTCGATCAAGCCGACTCGACTAACCTAACCTGCCACAGGCCACGGCTGGTTAATGCTATTGTAGTGCCTAGTCCCGTCCTGCTGCGTCGTAATCTATCCACACCGAGTCTACCTGCAGTTTGCATTACAATTTCGTTTTTCAGATTTGTCTATACGTTACAGTATCGTCAGCATTTCAGATTAAAGACGTCCACTGCTGGCCTCCCCCAACCACTTCCACTTCAGCCTGTTCTTTGCCTAAAGCATCCAGCCGGTTCCTGCGGTCTTGCGGTCATAGGTCCACCTGGTGTAAGGCCTTCCAACGCTACGTTTTCCAACATACAAAGTAGATATAACATAATAATTAAATAGCAATAGGATGTGAAAGATAATTACATAAACACAGGTAAATTTATATACCTTTGAAATAATAAACCAATCACCTGCCTGTCGGGGCTTTATTGATACCTTTCAGTAAGAAGTGACATTGAATTGAAATGTGAAAGGAGAATAACGAAATCCCACATGAAACAGGAAAATCATCTCGTCTTATGTGTCGCACACATACTGAGAAATAGAATACTACCTTATTAATACCCTGCTACAGTGTTGTATTATATGAAAATGGTAGATGTGTAAGTGTTTACAGAATACGATTTGGTTTAATAAAATATTCAGGAAAAATTGTTGCTGAACTTGTAAAATACAATCTTATTTCAATGAAATTGTTGTTTACCGTATCGATCTGGCTACCCTATATAACTTACTTCCTTGTATGCAAGAATGCTTCAGAGAATCTTTCGACAGACTTACTTTTTTTTTTTTTTTTTTTTTTTTTTTTAAGGCTGGGAAATCATCCAATGACTGCTCCCGCTCTGGGTGGAGCGGAAGGGAGTGTCAGACTCTTACTGACTAAAACCCATCCATGTTCCTTCCGTAGCCCTTTATGTACCGGGGTAGCGGTAACCCTTTCGGACAATCCCGCTTACCCGGCAGGCTTAGCCCTGAGGGGCCCCTTCATATGCTGACATCTCTTTGAGGCGCGCGTGGAACATATACGCGCCGTACGGCACGGGGACAGACTTACTTTGTTCTCTATCTATTTCTTCCCTGAACTGAGACATTAACAATTTTTATTGACTGTAATTTTTTTTTTTAATTTTCATACTCCAACTCAACGAAATCCAATTTATTTGGTCACGTTTCGCGTAAATGGAAATACGTTTGCATATCCACAAAAAAAATCCTTCTATATAACGTTTAAATGGACGGAATTTTTAACCCTATAATGTTCTGTCAGATTGCTTGTTGCTAAGGGTTGGACGTATGATAACGGTATACGGTACGGCCGGCCATATCGACGCACCCATCAATATGCTGACAGAATTATCTTTTTGTAAGTCTTCAGTGGAAAACTAAACATGTGGGTATTATTTGCGTGGAAAATAGATAGAAATGGAATAGTTTAATGAATGCTAAAATAAGACTAGGTACGGATCTGCACAATGCCTTAGCAGTCATATTAAAAGCTAAGACGATCAAGAAATAGTCAAGAACCTAGAAACAGACGTTTATATTAAAGCCTGCATAGCTGTAGCCTTTTTTTTTTGGGGGTGGGGAGTCATTCAATGAATTCTCCAGCTCTGGGTGGTGCGGAAGGGAGTGTCAGACTCTTACTGACTAAAACCCATCTATGTTCCTTCCGTAGCCCTTTATGTTGCCTGCCTGTACCTACTATTTTTGTGATCTCCAACGAGAAGTAAAAGGTTTAAACTAATTCTATAAATAGTATTTCAGACACTGTACAACTGTATCTATACTAATTTTAATAATTGTAGGTACTATTATGGTGATCTACGTTGAGGAATGATGGATTAATAAAAGTTTCAAATCTTATTCAGACCATATTTTGATCCATGTTCAGGCTGCAACGTATTCTTCATGCAATTATGGCCCTCTAGGTGTCGCTAGTTGGCAGTGAGTGGCACCACCACTCTCGGTGCTCCCCACACAATGAACATCGCACCGCGAGAGTTAGGTGATTGTCACAGCCCTAGTTAGAGATATATTCTTAAAATTATCTTTAATGTCTATAAATATCATACATTTAAGTCGCTTTTCTGTCTGTCTGTGTGACCGCGTTGTTCGTCTAAAGAACGCAACGGATTTCGTAGCGGTTTTCTGCATCAATCAGTGAATTCATTCAATTAATAATATACATGTTATAAAGAAAACAATTAATATTGACTAACTTATTTATATATATTTTTAATGTTTTTATATTGCCTTAACCTGGTTTATATAAATTAATTTTCGTTTTTTCTAACATCACGATCGGTTTTATTATGATAGAATGAGGTTGAGATTCATATCTAGGCATATCCTATAGCCAGCAGCATCCTTTTTAAACATCCTCAAAAGTCAAATCTAATAAATCATTGTATCAAGGAACCTTGTGAGCATATCTATTATCCAAAATCAAAAGCACAGCATAGCATACACTGCAGTGCCGCCGTAGGCACTTCTGGTGGCATCACGTTGTAATTAAGTCGCTTCAGACACAGCTAATAGTACCTACTGGGCGAGTAATAACTTGAAACTGCATTGTCCTCCACCTAAATGTTACTTGCGGGGTAGGCAGATATGGAGGGTTCTTGATTAGCTTCATTTGGTTGACAAGTACAAGTCAGATGGGTAGACAGTTTTACCAATCAACATTAAAAGTAAATTATCATATTACTCAGTGCTTTGAATCATCTGCCTAGCCTTTTCCCAACTATGTTGGGATCGGCTTCCAGTCTAACCGGATGCAGCTGAATACCCGTATTTTACAAGGACCTATCTGACCTCCACAACTCAATAACTGGGCAATACGATACCCCTTGGTAAGCCCCTTTCCGAGGCACGGAGGAGTCTCGATATGTAAAGATGGTCACACATCTAACCTCTAGTAGCGTAGCTTAACGTGATGGATCGACCTGTGCGGCTGTTAGTACTTAACCACGAGCTCCTCCGTGCGTTATTTCTCAGTGCTTTGAATATCATCACAATTTGGCAGCAAGCAACCCGGCAAAACGCACATTGTAAAAGTGAAAAATAAAGTTTTCCAGCATCCTATAGCATCAGCACAAGATGTGCGTAAAACTTAGGATTCCTATTTGATAAACAGAAATTGTCAACTCGTATCAATTCAAGCTAAGTATTTTTAGGTCTGAACAAACCAGTATAAATTAGCCGAACAATAGTAGAATGATGTACAGCCGCCGCGATATCGTCATAAATCTCTCCGCAACATCTATAAATTCATTACGACCACGAGGGAGCTTGGCAGAACTCATTCTTCTTTTAATTTATCGGCTCCTAGTCGTACTGTAGTTAATTTGATACTGGTTATGATTTCATTGGCCTGGATATTAGGGTTAATCTTAAGCTGTAAAATTGTTTTTTGGCCTAGATATATCACGAGCTTTTAACCCAAACCTGAGAATTCTGTACTAAACTCATTTATTTGCAATTCCTTTTATAACTTCATGCAGCTCGAATAAGAGTGCACTCTATAAAATGCGACAACTTTCTCGTTCAACTTCTTAACATTTTTATTCTGATTTACATGACCATTTCACACATTTCCAATTTCATTTCATGTAACTAGAAATACTTAGTTCTCAATTTGAACTGATTTATACTTTTCTTTTTGGTTTGTGCATGAGTTTAACGTGTGTTGAGGTTTATACTATTGTTTACTTTACGTTTATTTTATTTATTTCCTGAGGTTGCCCAAAGAACACGACGTCGACGTCGTACAGACAGCCTAATTATAGAACCCTGCTGCTTGATGACCTTAATTGTAGAAAGTTTTGTAAGAATTATTCAGCTTGTAAACTAAATCCAAGTTTTCTAGCTCGACAATCGCCCTTGGAGAACTAGACCATGTGATCGGACACTGTGTACATGATAAGTTTCACTATCGATAGAAATTCATTTGTCGTTGATAGTCTTCTCAGTGTCATTCATCGCAGTAAATGCAGGATGCGTGACACCTGACGAATTCGTGTCGCACTGTAGGCACGGCATTCTCAGCATAGTCAGCATGACTCAGGTGGCGCCACCTGTCGTCATTGCTCGGATTCTTCACGTGTTACGGGTAACATACACAGAAAGAGAGAAACAATTTGTTTGACATTTAGATGATGATGAGAGATTTATTGTGAATAATTATAACGTCAAGACAATCTGCAGACCAGAATCTGCATTGCATGCTCTTCCTAATGCTCAATATAGACTGATAAAACTGTTAAAAATTACTACTAAAAATTTAGGTATTTAACTTTTAGTTAAAACTGTGACAAATTCACTCAAAAGGATATTTTGTAAAGACACTCAGTAAAGTCCTAATTAACTTTGAACAAATTGATTAGTGGATTCGGACCCGCGATACTGACCGGCCCGTGCCTCATTCACCACTTATCGCCCGGGTTATCACGCTACTGTTCTACGAAACATAAATCAAGTTAAAACAATATACTAATACCTCCTTATTTGGAAACTGGTTTATATTTATTTACTGCCTAATGTACACGCTATGTTGACTTGGTTCGTGGATCTAAGAAATAGAGAGGACATGACTACTTATAATGATTAAGTAAGTATGTAACATCAAGATATATTTGGTATATTATCTAGTAGGTATATAGACCCCTTTGGGAAAGAGTTTGTCCCTAAGACTTTGATTCTGACATGCTAACTTGCAGAATTTTAAGACCTTTCAGGCATGGCGGCCTGCTTCGAGAATTGAACCACCGAACTGCTATTGGCAAACTTAGAGCTTAAGATGAAAATGTGCTTGTCGTTGTAAAAGCATTCGAAATGGTAAAATAATCAAAACTATAAAGATAGAAGAAATATTTAATGTAGTATATTTTACTGAAAGTCCTTCTGTGATAAAAGTTTTATTTCAAGCTTAAATTAAACGCATTTATTTCAAATAACCCAATTACAGGCACTTTTGATTTGTCAAGGCGTCAGTCAGTCAGATAGATTAAGCTGGTTGCCCATTCCTAAGCCGTCCTACGGAGAAGAACGGGCAAGAAGCTCCATGGACACTCTTTTACCTATTAAAAATGGGTTACATTAATCATGTTGAAATTATTAATTTGTGAGAATATTGTAGAAAGACGTGCAACTTAAAAGCATATAAAAAGATATAAACAATTGTAAAAATTTAGATAAGCGCAGCAGCTAAGAAATGCCCCTACTACGCCGTCTGTTCACGAACATAACGCATGGATCAGCAACATTCAGCTCAACTATTTTGAAGGGAATTTAATGATCCAACACACACGCCACCCCCCGCGAGGGCACATTCAAGTCAATGAAAGGAAAGACCGTCAAGACATTCAAGTCAATGAAGGTAAATGGTAGCTTTATATAAGGGCTCACACATGTACTCGCGCATGCCGGACTAACTTCGGGCACAAATAGCTCCAGAACTGGTGCCCTGGGTCGCGGCCGGTCACGTAGGGGATGGCAGGACGAACTGGATACGTGACCTAATGGAAGGAGGATGCGCGGAGTAATGCTAGTATTGGACTAATGCCCAGGAGTAGGACATGCTAACAAAATTATTAATGTCATATCTCCCTTATTTCTATGATCGTTCTTCGTCTTTAGCGGAAGAGTTTAATTATAAATATATTCTGGAAACAATGGCGACAGCATCAGTATTAAGATTTCGTTGTAATAATAAACTGGCGTTTGGAGAAACATGACCTTGTTCTGAGTATAGAGCTTAATATAACACAGCTTTATAATTCTATTTCTGCTATACAATGTTTTCGACAATGAAAACACTCTCGGCTTCATTATTTTACGGGTTTTTGGACAATGTATACGTATGTCCAAAAAAAGCCGTCTACGGACATACTTTTATGGATTACTAGCTTCTGCCCGCGGCTTCGTCCGCGTGGATGACGGAAATTGCATGTTACATATAAACCTTCCTCTTGAATCACTCTATCTAGTAAAAAAATGCATCAAAATCTGTTGTGTAGTTTTAAAGATCTAAGCATACATACATACAGACATTAGGACAGACGCGGGAAGCGACTTTGCTTTATACTATGTAGTGACTTACATTAAAAGTAGAACCTCGCGGTGACGCTAGTAACTACCTACATGTCCTTCACACCTAACGCACAAAGTTTTCCATAAATCCTGAATCCTGATGGATACCACGAAATAAACACCAATTGGTCCAACTCTGCGTGTGACTTCAGTGCATTTAATAGCACTGAGACGTATTTTTTAAAAAGCTCCGCAGAAACCAGTAGTCTTTATAATGAAGATGTCGTTATTGCCTGTAATGATCGCTAATAGGTCCTGAGACGCGGGCGTGGCAGCATCCATTAGTGTGATGGGTTCCGGCAACTGAGGAGCAAGCCGTGTCACGTGTAATCAGACACTGTTACCGCTAATTTTCTGCACGATCATACGTACAAGAATACGGAGTACGAGAATCATTTGGTACAGTGCTCATAACATATTATTAAAACCTCTGCCAGCACCATACATGCGTGACATACTTTCAATCACAACCCAAAAGATAGTGTAGTACATTGCTAATCCATTGCTTCTTAAGTTTAAAAAGTTTGTTGTACTCAGCTACTTAGGTAAATAACGCAATGAACTGTCAGGTTGCGTGCTATGCAAATACTTCGCTGGTTTTACGACCTTCAACATAACTAACTATTTAGATAATTATGATGTGATCTCTCTTGAATTGTCATGTCAATGTTCCAAACTTGAAATCATAGTTTCACGTCTTCATTCCAGGTTTCAAGATACATAGGTGCTGTATTCTTGACGGAGTTTGCGTTGTGGTTCATCACAGCTATTTCGAACAGTAATACTGCTAAACTAAAAAAACTCAAATAGCTCTTAGCTGCTCCATTCCAAGAACATCAATAACTTTCGGCACAAAAGGCCGCACTCTTCAGCGACTAGTCTAGACTTATCACGAAATAGTCGCTGGCCGGTATTGGGGATGCCGGTCACGCGCCGGTAATGCACTCAGAACAGCTCTGAGTCCGTACTGAGGCCGTGTTTACCTTACAGAGGAATGTTCCTAATGGATACATGATGGTGGAGGATGAAAATGGGTCTGTAATGTATGGATGGAAGTGGGTGAATGAGTCATTTTTTTTTCACTAGCTTTTGGATATCGAATATCGAATAATATTCGGATAAGTTCTTATCGAACCGAATATACTGCCAAATACCTACTTCAATTCCCCGTTCTATAGTTTTATCGCGCAAAATAGTTTATACATGCTAGATATTCAAAGCCCTGCACGCGAACGGAGTGGAACCGCTTTCCTATTACAATATAATTTTAATTTGCTAGTGGGATTATTGCAATTAAAAATTAGAGTTCTTTTAAGATACTTCATTTTATGTAACTGTTAAAGCTAGGTTGTATATGATTACCTGTGTTTGAAAGATCGAAACAGGTATTAATAACACTAGCAAAGACACTGAGCTGCAGGATACATCATGCTCATAAACGAACACTGGGTAATGTGAACTATACGTATAGAATATTCTTCCTTTGTATTCCTATTATAAGTATTAATCATGACTCTAGAAAACAATCAGAGCTAACTGTGGTTGTTCTGAGACAGTTCTAAGAGTTGGTTCACACCTCAACTTAGTACAATGGGTAGTACGGTAGACAAAGCTAGGACAATTCCGTCGCCAGACCGGACATCGTACAAAATTGAATAAATCACTCTCCTTTTCTATAACACGTAAAAAGTCACCAATAAAACATCCCTGAATCAAAAACGCATTTCTGAACCGAATTCTTCAAATGATATAAACAGAAAGCATTATGTAAAGTGAATCGCGGCAGCTGTTCTATGTCATGAATAATTCAGGGCTCGTCTCCCAGGGTGCTGCGGTCCATCGTGAAGACTTCCCAATGATGTGGGAAGCCTGGGGATGAATCTAAAGGGTTAAGAATTAGGGACGTTTAGTTTACCGTTGCTTTTTGTAACTGCTGAAAAGTGGACAGAGGGTTAAAGGTAAGAAAAAGTTGTAAAGGCTCAGAAATGTTTCTACATTTTTAACAGACTTCTGTTTGATCTATGGTTGAGGTCGTCCATTTACCTCACAATGCAGTGTTGCTTTTTCTTGCGACAAGTTTCTGGGTGTTAATTTTTAAATCCTTTTTTCACTGCAAATTGCCTCACCTATTTGCAATATTTAATTTTTAACCGAAATTGCAACCTTTTTTTATGTCATATTAATTTCAACCTCTTTTCCAAGAACGTTTACACAAGTAACAACGCGAATTTGCCTTCCGTATCTTTGCGTACAACGTCTAATCTAAGTTGAAAACCGCCGCGGGCAGCACCTACTCCTAGCTACTGCCGGTATAACGGAGTAACTGTATCCCGGACTACTACGCCGAACTTAGGCACCGCCGCTTGAGGAAGTGCAACCGCGCGCAATTTCCGGCCGTCGCTCACAGCTCCCTCTGCGAATTAAGCTATTAATATAGAATTACGGGATTGTTATTACAAGTGATGCGATGGCTGAAGCCTTCTGTCTTCGGGCGAGTTACAAGATGGCGAATTGTTTAATTACAGATGGAATATGCGAATCACGCTGGTATTTCAGTCTTAGTTCTGAAATGGAAGGCTATATGACACTGACACTGACACTAGCTAGGCACTAGGCACTATGGCACTGACTAGGTACATTCGACATACTTCGAAACTTGATGTCGCTAAAACGCTCCTGTTAAAGTTGGAGAGAGCTCAAAGAGCCATATTAAAAGTGGCTTCTTTTCTTCCTATGCGCTATCCTACAGTGGACTTGTATAAACGCTGTAAGGTATTGACTGTTCGCCAACTTTTTATTATATTGACTGTTACAAAAAAGCATGCTGAACTTCCCTACGACCCTAAAACATTTTCAGGGAAAAGGAGAAAACCAACCCAGAAAACCAACTGTCTGCGCGACAACGCAATATAGGACCAGTCTGGCACATAAATTTTATGGTTTTCTGGGTTCGTATTTATATAATCTTATGAACAAGACGTTGATGATCTATCCTCTTTCCAGGGTAGAGTGCAAAAGGAAAGTGTTCTCCTGGCTTCAAGGCATTGATTACAATGCAACAGAACGCTTATTGAAACCCCTGAGCTGATGGATGGAACGATATACGTACCACATTCACTCTATTTCATTGATACGTAAAGAATAATTTCTCTCTCACTCTCACTGACACACATACACCTACATACACGCTCCACCAAATCAAAAATAATCCATGCTTGTCACTTTAAATGTTTACTTTTACTTCTGTTTTTATTTTATTTTATTTTATATTGAAAATGTGTACCCTAATTTTATTATTAATTAATTAATTGATTATCTAAAATTGTTAATGTATTTGCTAATTTTAATTTACTTATTTATAATGTTAAATCTTGTATGAAAATTTAATGCAGTTAATGTCATTTAAATGTCCGACGGAGGGTCAGCCTGGTGATCTGTAATACAGGTTTTACCTAAAACAGACACCAGTCTCTTTGTAGTGAACATTGACCTTGTACTGTTTATGATGATCAGAGAAAATAAATAAATTATTATTATTATATTATTATTATTATGTTTGCGGGTAGCTAGGTATTTACAAGTATGAATCCACGTAAGTCTACTGTAAAGTTTACTAAAAGTCAACGATAATGATAGTAGGTAGGTATAGGGCGTTTTAATATAATCCCTTTTCGAATTGGCTTCGAGCTTTAAAAGGCTTTGTTGTATTACAAAATGTTTCCAACAATAAATAATAGCCTGTGTCAAACAACAAATTAATTACAAAAACACCAGCTTGTCACAATATAAATAACTACGCATCTAAGAATGCAGGATTGTGCGTATCAACGGGGTAGCCACCCCCTGTTAATTAAATGTTTTCAATGGCCAGGGGAGAAGAGGCGCGGGGAGGAGGGGGGAGGCGCCCGGGTTAAGGGGTAATCTTTCACAATTCGTCACGACATTTGATATTGTATTTATTGCGAGGTTCTATTAAAAGGTTAGATCAGATCATCAGAATGAGTGTGTTTGTGACAGGGGTGTGTTTTATTGTTATTATAGTTGTAGAAACAATGTTGGATTGATATTGGGAGAAATACTTATGTTAAAGTACTGTTACTTACTAAGAGTGCAGAGTGCCTACTGCGCCAGGCGCTAAGAAAACCCTGGGAAAGTTGAGCCGATTTGTAAATTTTTTTACACCCCAGAAAAATACACTACCTGAGGAAGATGATCTCGAGGGATTCATGTTATAGGTAGGTATCTAAATACATACACAATGACCGAAGCATTGTGAAGTAGAGGGTGTACAGACGCCAGCACATCAAGCTATCCCTAACTGTCAAATTTTTCTCAATTAAGGATGAACCTTATGTCTTTGTAATAAAGTTGAAATACTATCAAAGAAATTTGACAGATTGTGGTAACTTGATGTGCTGGCCTCTGTACCTTATTTCGACTAAAATATTCAATTTTTGTCTCGTGCTTGTACATGTTTATTTCTGTCTAACCTTTGAAGGACTTGCTTTAAATATACAGACATCAGACAGACGCCACATTTTGTCAGCAACCTGTTTTTGATACAACACACGTCTTTTCCAGGTAAAATCGATAGAACAACATAAATAAAACATTTTGATAGAGATGACAGACGTGTGTGTACCCGGGCTATAAATAGTTTTAGTTCACTTTGTCATTATTATCATTTTTGTAACATGAATCATGATCGTATACGTAAAAATATTTTAAAAACTAGAATAAGGAGTGTTTCCTGAGCTGAGTTCTCACAGTCTGTTTAAATGTGTACCATTACACAAAAATTTGGCCGGTTGCCGGACCATGTAGATTAGTCTCTTAAATGCTCCTTTGAGGAAATAATCACACAGACTTGAATTGATCTGCCCAGCCAGTGCACGCATGTGTCAGTAATCAACTCTATAGGATTTTGACTAATGAAAAGTTTTTGATACATGAAAAAGTATGACGGGCATGCATTTCTCGTACATCCCTCCCTGGTGTTAAGTGTTTTCTCCTGCTCATTATAACTGTTCTTCGGAAATCAAGCCTGCGTTTAATGTGCCATGTTAGTGTGTTGCAACCATCACTGATAAACACTTGAGCAAAAAGTTATGAATAAATCTGGAACGGTACAGCTGACGACTGATGACGTCACATGCACATTAAATACAATGTAATGTATCGTTAAGTTTGTAGGCTATGTAGAACACTATTCTAAATACCTCCAAGTATCGTGTTTAACGGATCATTTGGTACCACTTAAGCCTATAGCCCAATAATTCGTAGCCTGCACTTAAACCTACGTGAAACAATAATTCTATCGATTTCAATTCGCATGCGAAGCTGGTGTAGTAAAATTCTGATACGACCGGGTGTTGCAAATATTTCTCGATTAGCAATAGGGCTCTCGTACGCAGTGGGTGTTCAATAGTACACCTTTTTAGGGAATGTTCACTCTAGCTTTATGTGTTTTGTGTATACTAATAGGGTATTATAGGGCTTCTCTAACTAGGACTAAGTATAATTGTGTAGCTGTACAGTGCCCTATTAACTGTATAACTTTATGTACGCAATTTAAGTGATTTTTATGAAGATGCCAGCAGATACACAGCTGTAAGTCGTAATCAGCGAAATAGGTTCTAAAATAAAGTAAAGTGATAAAATATAGATTTTTCTTATCCAATGCCGAATTATGGAAGTTTTCATTGTAATCCACGCATTACAATGAAAACTGCTACCAATGAAACGTGGCGACCAATTCTTCCAAATTCTTTGAGATGGCAGCAGTATACATATCCAATATATTCTGCAGACTTCCTTGTTGTTTAATGATTATGTGTCCTTCCTATCAGCTCCAGGACATTCATTGCACCAGGACATTGGTCAAGAGATCGTTAATCTGATAAGGAGAAGCTTGCAACGCTTTAATGAGATAGAAACTGATTCACTTGCAGTAAAATGTGGCTCAAATCGGAGGTATCTCCGCGTTATCAG
The DNA here is from genome assembly GCA_951799385.1 of Hyppa rectilinea. Taxonomy (NCBI): domain Eukaryota; kingdom Metazoa; phylum Arthropoda; class Insecta; order Lepidoptera; family Noctuidae; genus Hyppa; species Hyppa rectilinea. The sequence goes on from OX637317.1 coordinate 1,138,954, forward strand.
TAATTGGACGTGTTCGTGTGATAACGAGACACGCGGACGGACAACTGTTGGGGTGCAGTAAAAACTCAATCAACACACACCTAACTCGGTCGGAAGATATTTATACACCACGACACGACTGGCTAGCTCGATCAAGTAAGCATTAGACACTACCCTGTAGCTATACATTGTGACCGTGTGTGTGTGTGTGGGCACTGGCTTCATGGCTGAAAATCTTAAATAGAATCGATTTTGTGAAACAAGCCCGTCAAGTGTGAAAAGGATGAACTTGAAAACGGCAGGTAGGTGTACGCTCCAGGCTGTCCGTTGCTGTATCCTCTACGACGCCCTTAGTTGAGGTCCGTACCCCACAGATGCAGATAGTGCCATTAGCGTGTAGTTGCTTAGTTTGTAAGTTTTTAAACCCTGGTTGGAGGCCTTAATTTATTGAGGCATCCACAGCAGTTCAGCAGTCGACAACCTCCTAGGTTGAACTGCGAGATCCCCTTCAGGTAGGTAGAGGCACATTGACAAAGATTGCCTTCCGACACGACAGTCCATACTAAATAGCCCAGAGCTATACGTTCTATGCGACCACTTTATTCCAAGTTTGTTTTAAGGTCTATAAAATTTACAACCAGTCCCGATAAGGGCCGTGCCATAGCCCGGTGTTTGTTCAGATTTATCATCTCATAAATAAACATAACATGTTACAATTATACGGATTCTTCACCATGATGTATTTCAAGAAAAATTAGTTTCGTTTGGAAATTATTTCGGTCATAATTTTGGGAGAAAAACGGTTAACTTGGTTGTAAATTAGAAGAGTGGTTATGGATTTATGATGTGAGATATACTGATGTGGCAATAGCAATTAACATTTCTTTAATATAGGTGCTGATTAGGCTGAAATCGCTTTTCATTATTTCAAACAGTGGAACTGATAACCATGGTGACCGCTTACCTGCTAATAGGGAGTTTCTTATGTATAGCAATGATGGATGGATAGATAGGGAATGGTGAGATGCAAATGGTGACATTATTTTTAGTTTTAATAACTAATATCGTCGCTTGGCACGGTTGGCGTAGTGGATGAGCGATTGACTGCTGCGCAGCATGTCGCGGGTTCGGTTCCCGCACGAAACAAATATTTGTACGACCTGCAAGTATTTGTTACGGGTCTGGGTGTTTATCTATCTATAATATGTTGTATTTACAAAAAAAAATAATGTATATGAGTAGTTTATCAGCCATCTCGTTACCATAACACAAGCATTAGGTTGCTTAGCTTGGGACTAAATGGCGTTGTGTGAAATGTCCAAGGATATTATTATTATTATTGTCAAACTATGATCCAGAAGAAAACAAAAATGTGGAGGCGTCTAGGATTACATGCTTCTTCAGTCGATAGGTACCTAGAAGTAAAAGGCCCTATAAAGTGGTTATATAAAGGGGCCCCAAACTCACCAAGCACATCCCCAACAAACACATTCATCACTTTTCTCACCAGAATAATCTTTTAATTTCGTATTCCTCAGCACACTAACCCAATTTAATTGAATTATTTATGGAATAAAGATGAGTTGCATTCTTTTTGTCACACTATATTTACGCGGCGCTTTCGACAAAGATGCGTGTGCGCATACCGATGTAATCCGTGCCTTCCTGCTGATTCGCGTGACAATGCGCAGCTTCACAGTCAGACAGGTATTAAGTGAGATTTGGTGAAGACATCGGTACGTTTTCTATTTTTAAACCTTTTATTGTTATTTTTCTGTAAATTTTATTCTGCTTTTGAAAACTATTTATTTTGACAAACTCAACATTAACTGCCTCTACCACCTTCGTTCTAGTTGATAAATGTTAGAATGGCATTTTTATTATCTATCCTAATATTATAGAAAGGAAAGATATGTATGTATGTTTGTTACGAATTAACTCAAAAACTTCTTAACGGATCTGGGTGAAACTTGGCACAAAGGTAGATTATAGTCTGGAATAGCATATAAACTTTTTATAAAAGATACGGTTCCCGTGGGATATTTTCCTACATACACGCGGGAGAAGCCGCTGGCAAAACGTAGTCAAAAATAAAAGTATAATACACAGATTTTTTTTTTGTTTTTTTGAATGGCATCTCGCAGTTCAAACAAAGGGTTGTCTACTGCTTAACCGGGCTTGCCTGTGGCTGCCACAAAAGAATTGTAGCCTCCAGCCAGGGCTTAATAAAAACTAAACCTAACTTACAAAACTAAGCGACTACACGCTAAGGGCACCCCCTGCGGGGTTCGGACCTCGGCTTAGGGCGTCGCTGGGGGGGACAGCAAAGGACAGCTGGATCGGGGGTTTTTAAAACTACTGGCTCAGCGGCAACGCGGAATGGCTCGAGCAAGTGTCGGGGGGATGAGAGTGGACAGGGTCAAATTTGTGTCTGTGTGCTAATCTAACAGTGCTAGTAGCCGGGCTGCTCTCCTGGAGGAGAGTGGTGGCATCGTCGGGGGCAATGAGGGTATGCCGTGGACGGCGAACCTTACTGATGCGGGACGGGGTGTATCGGGAGGCGGCCGCAATCAGGGGATTGCGGTGCTTTATGGCAGTGACAAAGAAACGCTTCGAGAGGCGTTTCATGAACTGCTGGACTGTGGGGAGTTTAAAATCTACATGAAGGTCCATGTTACGGACGTAAAAGGGAGCTCCTGAGACCCTACGAAGGAACCGGTTTTGGAGTGTCTGCATTCGATGCAGATACTTGGGTTTGGCGTGCGCGAAGACGACACAAGCGTAGGTCATGATGGGACGGATTACAGCCTTATAGAGACGCAGTTTGCACCGGAGTGACAATTTGCTGCGTTCTGTAAGCATGAATTGGAGCCTACCGAGAGCGAAAGCGGCCCGCGAACGGACCTGCTTTATGTGCTCTGCGAAACTGAGGTGTTGGTCGAGAGTGACACCCAGGTACTTGGCATGCTTCGCCCAAGGGATCGGCTTGCCGTACATGGTGATCGGATTAGGGGGGTTGGGGAGGGCCCTACGAATTCTCCTAAAGAGAACAGCCTGGCTTTTATCGGGGTTGACCTCGATTCTCCATTTCCGGAACCAAGCGCCTAGGGCGTTGGCCGAGTTCTGGAGAGTCTGAGCTATAGCTGGCGGACTGGTCCCTGTGTAGTAAATGGCCGTGTCATCGGCGAATAACGCCAATTGGGCCTTTTTACTCTTAGGGATGTCGCTAGTGAACAGGGTAAAGACTAGGGGGGAGAGAACGGAGCCCTGGGGGACTCCGGCGCGAATCGGGTGGGGGGAGGAGATAGCGCCCTCGATGCGGTAGCGGAAGGTGCGGTTCGACAAAAAGTCCCGTAAGATGAGCACGAGACGGTCGGGCACGCCGAGTTGGTATAGCTTATAATTATATTAAGCCATTGTGCCAGACTTTGTCGAAAGCCTTCGCTATGTCGAAGAACAGGGCGCCAGTCATAGCGCCACGCTGGAAGCCGGCACTGATGTGCTCGACTATGCGGTGCGCTTGCTGGACGCACGAGTGTTGGGTACGGAACCTGAACTGCTCGTCCGGAATCAGGCTCTTCGCCTCGGCATAGTCCTTGAGACGCTTATAAATAAGCCTCTCGTAGATTTTGCCGAGCACGTTGAGCAGACTGATGGGGCGATAGCTGGTGGGGTCGGATTTGGGTTTGCCGGGTTTGGGGATACCTATAACAGAGGCCTCTTTCCAGGCTTGGAACGTGTTATTACTCATGGCGCCATTGAAGATGGCGGTCATAAGCATGATCAGTTGGGCGGGGAAGAGTTTGAATACCCTATTGATAATTCCATCTGAGCCGGGGGGATAATACACAGAACAGATTTTCTGCGTATTATACAAGACCATCGGAGCACCTGATGGAAAGACATTTTTCCTATCTATCTTGCTACCTATCTTCGTACTACCACGTAGATGCTTGTATGAATGTTACCAGAATTTTGATGCAGAACTCCAAAAAATGCTTTAACACGTTTTTACGGGAATGTATGTTAATAACTCATTCAATATGCAGATTGAGCCGTTAATACTCTCGCAGCTAATTATTGTGTGGTCTTACGAGCGAAAGTGGGGACTCGGACATGTTATCGATTTCCTCGTAAGTACATTCGTTACGAGAGTTTTCTGAGATTGCCTACAGTCCGCGAGGTATAAGCTGAGCTTTGCATTAGTGTGAGTGAGAGGAGCGCGGCGAGACAGAATGGCGCCGCGCCTCAGGCCGGTTACCCAAAATCAGTTTAAACCACCGGGCGAAAATGGCGCCGCGCCTAAGGCCGGTTATCACACCTACACTATCCATGTACACTCACACAAATGCAAAGCTCAGCTTATACCTCGCGGACTGTACCACAGTGCGATGTTGAACGAAGATTTATGTTGGGAAGGAGAAATTGCTTTAGGTTAGGTTATAGGGGTATAAACCGAGACCTTAACCTTTTGAACGCCATTGTCACATATACGTGACAAGCAAGCGCATCTATACACAAACGACACAAATATGTGACAATGCGGTACTCTATCAACACGAAATAAACAATTAAATCATTACCTTTGTGCGTGTTTATAAAGATTTATTAAAAAAAGAAGCTCTCGGACGTATTTAATGACATGAAACAAATTAAAAGAGACCATGGATATTGGGCAATTCATGATAACAAGAAGAAATAAATTTGTAGCTTGGCGTGGAGGGCACACGCGTGCGTTTACTCTGGCGTTCTGAAGGTTTAGGGCTTTGCTTGTTGTATTATTTTGAATATCTGTGAAGAGTGTTTTGTGTTAAGCTTACATATGGTGGAAGCTATAGGGTGGGTAGGCCTAAGTTGTAGCTCAGTTGTTAGTGATTCATGATTCTTAGGATTATAATTCTGTAAATACATACTCGCTACGGCCGCGTTATATATTTTGATCAAAATACCACCTGACACTGACCTGCAAATTGAAAAAACCGTAAAAAAATTGGGATTTCATGGGCTACCCTGGCGCTTCTCCCTTAAGTTCTACTACTCCTCTTGATGTTCAGCTAAATCAGCAGGGTGGTAACGACCACTTCCACGCAAACAAAATCGCGGATAGAGGCTAGTATGTACTAAATGATCATCATTCATCAAGGCTCTGTCAATGTTCTCTTGTAACTTAACACCTCCATCGGTAGTATCTACTAATTATAAATTGTTTGATTTATTATCTATATTTTGACCATCACTCAACACCATAGCCTTGGTTGACCAACAAAGTAACGACTTTATTGAACGTGTTGCCCATACATAGTCACCTGATATAAATACGTCGAAGCCCACATAGGCATTACTTGAACGATCAGCCCAACACTTAGTTATATCGCTTGCCATCAAAAACACCTACAAACTTAATGAGACCCTACATCTTAAGTATTGGTATATCATTGGACGCTCAAAGAGCCGACAGACAGACAGACAACCATACTAACTACATCCAAAACTCCACCTAAAACCTTATCAGAAAGCCATAAGGTTGAAGGTCAAATGCAGAGTGTAATTTGAAGTGCAAATAAAGTTGGCACGTCAATACTCGGTACAGACGTCAAATCAGTAATGGTTGAGTTGATGTGCTTCAGTTGATGACTCTACATTTGTTTTGTTGACTGTACTTCAAATTGTTTGTGTGAGAATTTGTTTTACTAGATAGGTGAATGATGACTATGTTCAGTACCTGTTTTTTTTGCATTTATGGTTTCTAGTAGATACTGATTTCAGTAAACGTTGCAGTCATGGGAATTGCACAGTAAGTTTTCTAAAGAGTGTTAGTAGTGCATTATTCTCATTTCATAGACAGTTTGTAAATTAACTATTTGAAACGGTCGAATATAAAATATGTAATCACATAGAAAAAAGGCCGCTCGTCTTAAAAACTTCCATCACCGTACAAAAAAATATTATGCGATGATATAATTGTAAAATTGCATTTAATGCTAATAGGTATTCCATTTGATTCAAAAAAATTGTGACTTTACATTGTTATATTTCATACAAATCACGTATGTACAAATTCCGCGTTTTGACAGTTCATAAAAAGTAACGGTATTGATTAGATTACCCTTTCAAATACCCAATTATCCTTATTTTATTGCACTTAGCAACTCTATCCTTATTATTACGCAGTGATGTTTACATTAACACGAAAACTGGAGCAATCCATTATAATATTGTGTCAGAGGTTATACCTGGAACAATTCGTTCTAGCCAACTTCTGGAAGTTCACTAGTTACTTCGAGACTACGATAGTTATTTAGGCATTGTACAAAATATAGCATAATTTCACTATAGTGTGTTCCAGTTGTGTCTGGTGAGGGTGCAAACAAATTCTCATAAGTTAGAATTCTTACGCAATAACTCACTGAAGAGAATTAGTAACACGTTCGAATTTATAAGTCTTCAAATTTAAAATTGTTTTGAATAACATTTTTAAATTCAATTTGTAAGTGGCACCACAATAAGCGGGATAATCCGAAAGGGTTACCACTACCCTGGAACATTAAGGGCTAAGGAAGGAACATGGATGGGTTTTAGTCAGTACAAGTCTGACACTCCCTTTCGCTTCACCCAGAGGAGTCATAGGATGTTTTCCCACTCTCAAAAATCAAAAAGTGGCACTACAAATTGGCATCCTCAAGTGGGATCTAGATTTTCTGATCTATTTGTTTGCATTTTTATGAGAAACTTTAGGAACAGGTCACAGCTTACTTTTCCTACATCTCCTTACCCAAGTTCCCGGTGAGGAAACTACCGTGTTCCTCACACTGCAGTATTTCGGTCGCGCACCTGATTGGTTCCAGACTGGCGCTGCGCCAGCGCAACAACAGCTGCTAATAGCCAATTATGTGTTTCCGAGACGTGATCAACTCGTCAGTGACGTGTTTTGGGAGATTTGCTGAAGTGGTCATATGTTAGGGCTTGTGTTTTCAGAATTACTTGGCGTATTAGTTAACAATGATGAATATAGTATGTCAGCATCGTATGATCAGATTTGTGACCAAAGAAAATGGTGGCGGCGTCTCAATACATTACTTAATAATTCTTCTTCGTGTGGTTAGTGACTACACTGGTGTCAGAGGTTTTATGCTGCCCATGGGCTTCTAACTTAGCTTCACATGCTGTTGAGAAACATCTCTCAGACATGCCGGTTTCCCCACGATGTTTTCCTAAAACACATATTTTTAAGCAAGTGATAGTTACTTAGTGATATCACTTTTGATTTATTTGGAGAGTGAGGTCGATGATTTTTCAAAAGCAGATTCTGTTCTGAGACTAACCTGCCTACCTTGCTTCTTATTTTATTTCCCGAAATTGTGAACAAGAAATTATTGTAATAGAGAAGTTAATGCAATGGTTAGTCAGATCCTTCTATAATCAACATCATTGATTCAATTGCAAACCCCAAAACTAGATTAAATCCAATTATTCTAGAGAGATACTGTGCATCTTCCACACGATGAAATATCAAATTCAACTTAACTTGTTTTCTTAGAACGAGACAGCGCTATCTACCACCGGTACTTGTTCCCTGTCTAATGAAGAGAACAATGGTATCAAATAGTTGCAGCCCGCAGTTTCAGACATTCATCTTATACCGTTAGCCAGTAAGCCAATAGTTGAAAAAGGTTCAGTTATAGTAATAGAGCAGGCTACGTCATGTAAGCAATGAGGTCACTATATAGTGTGTGTGTAAGTATTATTCTATCTTACTCTATTTTATTGCGGTGCCAGGTGCCCTGAAATTATACAGGTCATGGCTTAGTTCAGGCACCAGTCCCAGAAATGACCATAATAATTATTATTCTTTCGTTTTAATTATTAATTAATAAGTGTTATTTGGTGAAGAAAATAAACCTTTTTTATTTTTTTTAAATTATTTTTTATTAACATTCGCCTTCTGTCCGTGTCTACTATGTGTCAGAGCCAGGGTACGTTCGAATTACCGGCTGATTGTGACTGGGTGCGTGACAGAGTTGTCTACACTCGTTTATAGTTCGGTATTTTCAGTTGCACCAGCCTGTAAGGTTTATATTTGTATGTAAAGCTCAATGATAAGACACTGAAATAATTCTGTACAGATTTACAGCTGAAACGTGTTGATTGAATAAATAACTAAACTGAAATAACTGATCTCGTCTTCATTTAGATGTACAGCCCAAAACTGAATATTTCTGACCACAAACAAGGCCGCCCACTGACTCGCCAAGGTCACGCAGACTATAAACACAATTTTCTAAAACAATAACTGTGCCGCATCTCACCCCACGCAGTATTAGAAACTTTCACGGCTTTCCCGACATTCCAGTGTTCATAAAAGTTATTTATGATAAGACTAAGTTGCAATATCAGTTACAGGCCTTAATGGTTTTAAATTGGCAACACGCAGGTATCATTTTGTCCAGCGGAGTAAGTGCGTAACATAGTATCAGTAGTAATGGATTTAACAGTTCAACGGCATTAATTGCGTTATTAACGCTTTTGAGCGGAATAATTTTTTAATAATTATTATGAAGCAATGGAATAGGATGCAGGAGCTCACGGTCAGCTTTTGCGACCACAGATCTGATAATGCAGTAAACAGACTTTTTGATATTTTACCGTTGGTGAGAAAATCGAAATTTTCCTTTTTTTCTAGTAAAATGGAATTCATTTTATAGGGAACGTTATTATACGTGCACACGTATAGCTTGTAGTATCGGTGTAAATTAGCTGCGAATGCTGATATATAGGTAAGTATGTCGGGAGAAGAGCCAAGCCTACGCTAATGGATGATTTTTATTTACGAATTCGGTTTATTTTCTTTCATACTACAAAATTATTAATCTACGAAGCTTACCCAACAGTATTTTATTTAACTATTTTATCATCAGCAGGGTCTCGTTAGCGCTTTGTTCCGGAGATAGCCAGGACAGACGGATACCGTACTTATTGGATTTATAAGGGAGGACTGGCGACGAGCTGTGAGGTGAATATTGAGCAGCTAGGGGTCATTATTTGTAATAATATTGTGTTTATTAGGTACGTTTAGGTAGTCTTGCGATCGATAAATGATTTTGTGAGCGTCTCTGTATCCACGGCACCTCATAATCTCGTGTCAAGAGAAGTAAGTACCGGTTAATATTTGCCTCATTTCTAAGAAAAACTGAGCGTTACTCGATATTAATACTCGTATTTCTTAATATTCAAGCGAATCTTCATTTATTAACAGCCTTTTCGACCTTGGGATGGGTTTATACGCGAGTTGTATGAAATTGCTTTCTCGTTATTTGCTAAGGGAAAAAAAAAAGCAGAACGGTCTGAGGGCTTACCTGGTTACGGGGTTAATATAAACCTACTACACGAGGTACTAGTGGATATCTGGGCTACCAATATAAGGATCGTTATTCTATCAGCTTTCCAGCAGATTGCTGCACTAATCCTGAAATTCAGCGATAGACAATTGAAAATACACGCAAACCAGCTTTTTTAAATCAGACAAACAAGTTTCTATCTGGGAAATCAAGCAAGTTCTCCCCGATTGAAGTTTCTAGTATCCTTTAATGGCTTGTTTAACAAGGACTACAAAAAACAGGCACCAGCAATAAAAGTAATAGTGATTATCATAACTTGAAGTTATTGAATGCTCCATGTTGTACAATATGTTCTCGGCTGCTGAGCGGTATCTACATACCTTTTATGAATATTCTGAGGAAACCTACGTGGATCGCATAAGTGTGTTGGATATGGCAATTGAGATTGGAGGGTTTCTCCAGCATTGTGAGGCCTCTAGTCAATACCAGGTAGGGGTGAGTAGAAGAAAGGTAGATCACTTTTCATATAAGATGACTGGTAATTAGTGACCGATATTTAAACACGTGATTGTACTCATGATTACAATCAACTTTCCCAAAGAAACTTTTTTTGTATACTCGATAGTTTTATTTTTATCACAATAACAATACAACTGGCGCGCGCAAAGTTCAATGACCTTCGCGCCGATCAGCTGTTAGCAGCTATTGAGTATACAAAAAAAGTTTCTTTGGGAAAGTTGATTGTAATCATGAGTACAATCACAAGTTTAAATATCGGTCACTAATTACCAGTCACCTCATACATTTGGGCTGCCAATACTGTTCATTTGTGCAGAGTAAATAATCACTAAATATATTACTTTGGTGTTGATGACTCAGTAACGCAAGATTACTTTGCCTTTGGATTTAGATGAATTTAAGAACAGAGATAGAAATATTGTCATCTGTTTAATTTAATAGTAGCGAGTCTTTTTGGCAAGTTTCCGGATGACAGCGATGCGGACGAGTAAGTACTTCGACGCTTAAGTGTCCTTTTTTGTTTTTGTATTTATTTGTAGGTATAGTTAATCAGTCATTTAATTTTTGGTATAAGTTGTTACTTCTTATTACTTAAAAATAAATCTATACATATATATAAAAATGAAACCCGTTTTCCTTGGTCACGGCATCATGCGTGAATGGCTGGACCGATTTCACTAATTCTTTTGCTGGACCGATTTCACTAATTCTTTTTTTGTTGTATTTGTTATTATTTGGAGAAGGTTCTTACGGAAAAAAATATTAAGAAAATCTCTCAGAAATATTGAAAAATATACATTTAATTTTGCATATTTAAAAAAACGCGCGTAACGAATGTCAGTGTCATTCACAGCCATAGACTATATTGAAAGAGCATTGTTTGTTCGGAAACGTAGTTACTTAATTAAATTCGAGCGACATTTGTTCGGAAACGTGGTTACTTAATTAAATCTATAACATAAAAATGAATCACAAAATGTGTTGGTAAGCGCATAACTCAACAACGCCTGGACCAATTTGGCCAATTTTTTTTTGTTGTGATTGTTATTGTCAGGAGAAGGTTCTTACATACAAAAAAAAATAGGTAGGTAGGTAGGGTAGATAGGGTAGGTAGGGTTGGTAGGGTAGGTAGGGTAGGTAGGGTAGGTAGGGTAGGTAGGGTAGGTAGGGTAGGTAGGGTAGGTAGGGTAGGTAGGGTAGGTAGGGTAGGTAGGGTAGGTAGGGTAGGTAGGGTAGGTAGGGTAGGTAGGGTAGGTAGGGTAGGTAGGGTAGGTAGGGTAGGTAGGGTAGGTAGGGTAGGTAGGGTAGGTAGGGTAGGTAGGGTAGGTAGGGTAGGTAGGGTAGGTAGGGTAGGTAGGGTAAGTAGGGTAGGTAGGGTAGGTAGGGTGGGTAGGGTAGGTAGGGTGGGTAGGGTAGGTAGGGTGGGTAGGGTAGGTAGGGTGGGTAGGGTAGGTAGGGTGGGTAGGGTAGGTAGGGTAGGTAGGGTAGGTAGGGTAGGTAGGGTAGGAAGGGTAGGTAGGGTAGGTAGGGTAGGTAGGGTAGGTAGGGTAGGTAGGGTAGGTAGGGTAGGTAGGGTAGGTAGGGTAGGTAGGGTAGGTAGGGTAGGTAGGGTAGGTAGGGTAGGTAGGGTAGGTAGGGTAGGTAGGGTAGGTAGGGTAGGTAGGGTAGGTAGGGTAGGTAGGGTAGGTAGGGTAGGTAGGGTAGGTAGGGTAGGTAGGGTAGGTAGGGTAGGTAGGGTAGGTAGGGTAGGTAGGGTAGGTAGGGTAGGTAGGGTAGGTAGGGTAGGTAGGGTAGGTAGGGTAGGTAGGGTAGGTAGGGTAGGTAGGGTAGGTAGGGTAGGTAGGGTAGGTAGGGTAGGTAGGGTAGGTAGGGTAGGTAGGGTAGGTAGGGTAGGTAGGGTAGGTAGGGTAGGTAGGGTAGGTAGGGTAGGTAGGGTAGGTAGGGTAGGTACGGTAGGTGCGGTAAGTAGGGTAGGTAGGGTAGGTAGGGTAGGTAGGGTAGGTAGGGTAGGTAGGGTAGGTAGGGTAGGTAGGTAGAGGGTAGGTAGGGTAGGTAGGGTAGGTAGGGTAGGTAGGGTAGGTAGGGTAGGTAGGGTAGGTAGGGTAGGTAGGGTAGGTAGGGTAGGTAGGGTAGGTAGGGTAGGTAGGGTAGGTAGGGTAGGTAGGGTAGGTAGGGTAGGTAGGGTAGGTAGGGTAGGTAGGGTAGGTAGGGTAGGTAGGGTAGGTAGGGTAGGTAGGGTAGGTAGGGTAGGTAGGGTAGGTAGGGTAGGTAGGGTAGGTAGGGTAGGTAGGGTAGGTAGGGTAGGTAGGGTAGGTAGGGTAGGTAGGGTAGGTAGGGTAGGTAGGGTAGGTAGGGTAGGTAGGGTAGGTAGGGTAGGTAGGGTAGGTAGGGTAGTAGGGTAGGTAGGGTAGGGTAGGTAGGGTAGGTAGGGTAGGTAGGGTAGGTAGGGTAGGTAGGGTAGGTAGGGTAGGTAGGGTAGGTAGGGTAGGTAGGGTAGGTAGGGTAGGTAGGGTAGGTAGGGTAGGTAGGGTAGGTAGGGTAGGTAGGGTAGGTAGGGTAGGTAGGGTAGGTAGGGTAGGTAGGGTAGGTAGGGTAGGTAGGGTAGGTAGGGTAGGTAGGGTAGGTAGGGTAGGTACGGTAGGTGCGGTACGGTAGGTAGTAGGGTAGGTAGGGTAGGTAGGGTAGGTAGGGTAGGTAGGGTAGGTAGGGTAGGTAGGGTAGGTAGGGTAGTAGGGTAGGTAGGGTAGGTAGGGTAGGTAGGGTAGGTAGGGTAGGTAGGGTAGGTAGGGTAGGTAGGGTAGGTAGGGTAGGTAGGGTAGGTAGGGTAGGTAGGGTAGGTAGGGTAGGTAGGGTAGGTAGGGTAGGTAGGGTAGGTAGGTAGGTAGGGTAGGTAGGGTAGGTAGGGTAGGTAGGGTAGGTAGGGTAGGTAGGGTAGGTAGGGTAGGTAGGGTAGGTAGGGTAGGTAGGGTAGGTAGGGTAGGTAGGGTAGGTAGGGTAGGTAGGGTAGGTAGGGTAGGTAGGGTAGGTAGGGTAGGTAGGGTAGGTAGGGTAGGTAGGGTAGGTAGGGTAGGTAGGGTAGGTAGGGTAGGTAGGGTAGGTAGGGTAGGTAGGGTAGGTAGGGTAGGTAGTAGGGTAGGTAGGGTAGGTAGGGTAGGTAGGGTAGGTAGGGTAGGTAGGGTAGGTAGGGTAGGTAGGGTAGGTAGGGTAGGTAGGGTAGGTAGGGTAGGTAGGGTAGGTAGGGTAGGTAGGGTAGGTAGGGTAGGTAGGGTAGGTAGGGTAGGTAGGGTAGGTAGGGTAGGTAGGGTAGGTAGGGTAGGTAGGGTAGGTAGGGTAGGTAGGGTAGGTAGGGTAGGTAGGGTAGGTAGGGTAGGTAGGGTAGGTAGGGTAGGTAGGGTAGGTAGGGTAGGTAGGGTAGGTAGGGTAGGTAGGGTAGGTAGGGTAGGTAGGGTAGGTAGGGTAGGTAGGGTAGGTAGGGTAGGTAGGGTAGGTAGGGTAGGTAGGGTAGGTAGGGTAGGTAGGGTAGGTAGGGTAGGTAGGGTAGGTAGGGTAGGTAGGGTAGGTAGGGTAGGTAGGGTAGGTAGGGTAGGTAGGGTAGGTAGGGTAGGTAGGGTAGGTAGGGTAGGTAGGGTAGGTGCGGTAAGTAGGGTAGGTAGGGTAGGTAGGGTAGGTAAGGTATGTAGGTAGGTAGAGTAGGTAGGTAGGTAGGGTAGGTAAGGTAGGTATCATAGTTAAGACAGGACAACGTCTGTCGGGTCAGCTAGTAAAATTATATAAGAGAAAGTAAAACCAAGTCAAAATAGTAGTGAGTTGTGTTGTTCTTTTCAGAATTTCGCATTAATATGAAGTAATGAAGTCATATCCCCCATTTCCACGATCCGCGTCTTCCTAAGTTATCAAGAAGCTGTATGATGGATGCAGGCACGCGTCCGTACCCGTGCGACTGCGGCGTCGTCGCTCAGAAGTGTAGTCGCTCACGCATACCTTCCGCATAGCTCCTTTTTACCCACGATCCCTGCGAGCGCCTGCTCACCCACCCAGATTAGTAGCGTGTTGATACTATGGAGGAGTGGGAGATTCTGGAAATAATCAGATGATATAAGACGTTGAGTGGCTTTAAACATATCAGCTCTTGGTAAAAATACAGTTTGGGAGTTACAGCTTTTCTTTTGCCTTCAGGCAGTAGGTAAGCTTCATTAATGACGTCCTGATTAAAAACTTAGTTAAGGCACAAAAATGGATCTTGTTTTAGATTTCGAAAATGATTGGTATTTGATTATTGTGAAAAGGTTTTTCTTTTCCAAACATTATGTATGGATTAAGACGATGGATAGTTACTTATTCCTTGAAAACGATGAAGTAAACTTCATCTAGTAACTTTGGCAACTCAAGACATTCTTGACGAAGGTCTTCGTTACAATAAATTACAAACTCCTGAGTCCTCGGTCCACGGAATGCCAACAACGCAAGGTCGGAGTCCGGCCTTCGAGGGCCTAAATATTTTTTCTAACCCTTAAATCGATAAGTGTGGCGTTTCGCAGATAAAGCTGGTGGTATGTGGTCGGAGATTTATGGTTGCTGTGTCGAAATGATTGGAATGGGTTCGGCTTATCAGGAATCTACAGCAAAATGAGACGGTGTGGCTTTAATAGGCTTGACAAGTAAAACCTTTGTTGACAAAAAACTTAAGACTTTTGTAGAAACATTTTCAGATTTTCTTTCAGTTTCTTCCAGAGTCTGCCTACATGATATTGTTCTTTTAATACCCCAGTCGTAACTTATACATAGCATGTATACCTACCTATACTAACAATGAATTTTAAATTTGTGTTAAATATTTGCTGCAACGTAGCTAACTTGCCTTTGCGTCTTCCACCTTTCTTTCTGATACCACATAGCACCGACATCGCACTACTGCCTCCGAATAGGCCGCCGCAACAAGACTGACATGTCCCCGGCGTCGATAAGTAATTGTCCACTAAGCAGGCAGCGACTGCCATTCCGTTTTTGTGTTCGTTCGCCCGCGCCCGTAGATGTGCTGCGGTTTTCACAGAGTAGTGCAAGAGTAGATTTTGCAGGACTAATTAAAGGTTGTTTTGCTGAAGCCCTTTTAGCTTTAATTATTTTTTATATATACTTACATACATATTTTTGCATTGTTATTGTCAGATGATGTAAGATATCTTAATTATAGGAAGATTACATCTTCAAGTTTTTAGCGACATGGTATAAATAGTTAAGAACAGTATGCTCTCTTTCGCTTTTATTGAGTTTTAGATGATGATATATCTGCTTGTGAAGCCAAAAAAAATATTTATCTGGTAAAAAAACATGCAAATAATATTACAACTATCTGTCCTACACTACTCTGTGCAGCAGTAGTCCATACAGGGCTAATGGCTGCGATTAGTCGCTATTGGGCCGCGACTTTTTGTGCGACTATCCGTCAGATCGCATCACAGACAAGTTCGTATCGTCAGTTATGTTATTACACTTGCTAAGCGCAGCTTTTTAAGGCCACCTTTAGAGGATAGTTACATGGTGTTGGTTGAAGAATGTTGTCTCCGCGCGATGTTATTGGCTAGAGACTAATTGGAACACTGTACAACATGTCGCCTCGATTCCTTGAAATTTCATTGCATTGCCACCATCGAGAATAGAGTTCTGGTGCGAATAGGAAATTCCCGTTTCGAGAGTGGGTATTTTTCTTTTTTCGTTTGTTTAGTGACTAACCTCTGTCTTAGCATCACATACTGTTGAGAAAAATCTCTCAGGTATGCCGGTTTCCTCACCATGTTTTCCTGCAACGATTTTTAAGCAAGTGATAATTATACAATACGCACATGAATCTGAAAAGTCAGAGGTGCGTGCCTTGGGTTCGAACTCGAGACCTAAGACTTGGCAAACCGACGGTCATACCACTAGGCTATCACTGCTATTAAGTGGGTATTAAAGGCGTTTGAGAAAATAGGGTTGTAACGAAGCTTGCTTTTTTCTGTATTAACGAAGAATTAAAAATTAGATTGAAATAGGCCCTTAAACACCATCACGTCTAATTTACAGTCGGATATACCAACCTTTCGGAATAGTATTATCTATAAAAAATCCATTGTCCAACAATCCAAGTTTCGTTTCAAAACCCCTATAATTTAGCTACATCATGATCCCGCTACTCAACACAAGTTTCTAGGAGTGGTCCTCACATCTTCGATTCAATCCATTCATACAATTGCACTTTGTTCTCATTGTTCGAGCCACGTCACGCGTAGCATTTGCGTAATCACACACTATGGGATACTCTGAGCTTATAATCATAAAGTACATTTAGAAATAGGTGTCTACATGGAGGAGAATATAGGCCAGGTTATAAAGCTCTAGGTTCTCGTAACAAGAATAAATGACCTAATGAACTTTGGTCTGATTAGTCTGGGTACAAATTTAGGGAAGGCACGAAATTAAGGTCGTTTTGTCTCCCGTAAGGAAACGAATTTATAAAGATTTGAATTTGAATATTTAGATTGTTTTATAGGCAAGTATGTACCATTTCAAGTTTGATACTGTAAGCGTCAGGGTACCAGATTACACCATCCACATGTTTATAACGAACGGTATACTTTGAATGAACCAGCCATGTTTTAAATACTGGTAAGTAGTTTTCAAGTTGCCAATCTGTTGAATATTGTAAATCGATACATTATGTTAAACGTCCGGTTTTCACAATAGGCGCTGGGAATATATGGGTGTAGGTTAGGTTCGATTAGCTGTATCCGCGCTTTATTTTATTGGGTCATTGTACGTGTGAATCTTTTTGTTACTCAAACCAACCCAGGCCCTTCCAGATATGTAGCTAGCCGCCTTTTCAGGTTGCTACAGGCTTCCGGGAGCAATGCCGTTATAAACTGAACCTACTTAAATATTTGGTGTCTAAGTATGTGTGAATCTATTTATTAAGAGAAGTTTAATGATAATTAAATGTTGCAGCTTCTGCTCCACGAACTTTGTATATTATATACTTGTGATTTATTTGTTTATAACACAATGGACACAACCATACGCTTTTTTTTTTTTTTTTAAGGCTGGGAAATCATCCAATGACTGCTCCCACTCTGGGTGGAGCGGAAGGGAGTGTCAGACTCTTACTGACTAAAACCCATCCATGTTCCTTCCGTAGCCCTTTATGTTCCGGGGTAGCGATAACCCTTTCGGACAATCCCGCTTACCCGGCAGGCTTGGCCCTGAGGGGCCCCTTCATATGCTGACATCTCTTTGAGGCGCGCGTGGAACATATACGCGCCGTACGGTACGGGTCTGGTGCTGATTGGACGATGAGTCACCCATTACTCACCGTCCGCAGGCCCGCGCCTACGGTGGCCGGGAGTCGTCACGTGGCTCCCGACGCCCGGAGCGTCTCCCGCGGCGGCTGGGACGGGAGGACCTTTCTCTCTCCCATCCCGCCACCTCCTTCGCGAGCATGACTTTTTCGCAGAAGGAGGTGACTGCCTCCCACTCCCTCTCGCCCCGGACCATGGCTTGCACCAGGGCCTGGCGCGAGAGGTCGCCGCCGCCGATCGTATGCTCTACCGTGTCCTCTGGGCGATCCTCGCAATGGTGACACCCGGGCGTTTCCTCCCGCCTGATGATGTGCAGGAACCTTCCGAAACATCCATGTCCGGTGAGGACCTGCGTCAGGCGGTAGGTGAGGGCGCCGTGACGCCTCTCTAGCCACTCCTCAAAGAGGGGCCTTACCGCCACTATCGTGGCGTGCCCTACAACCATACGCTAGGCTTAAAACTAGTGAGTATATGACCATGTTTGGGCCAGCAAGGTAACTTAAAACTAATAATATAATTGTATTGAGCACGTTAGGAATTATAATATTAATTAAACTTATATTTAGCTCTATAAATAACATGTTATATGATATTTTAATGAACACATAGACATATTTTGCATTTTAACATTTTATCTTACTAATCACTACATAGTATAAAACAAAGTCGCTTTCTCTGTCCCTATATCCCTATGTATTTTTAAATCTTTAAAACTACGCAACGGATTTTGATGCGGTTTTTTTTAATAGATAGAGTGATTGAAGAGGAAGGTTAATATGTGTAATGACATGCAATTTCCGTCATCCACGCGGGCAGAAGCTAGTCATACATAAATTAAACTACAGCCGGATCTCCTCCCTCCGACTTTTAATACGTGAGATAGCCACACAAACTTTTTCAGCCACATAAAACAATAACTTGTTCCAAAAACACTATAAATTGCGCAAATCTCTCCGCCATTAAAATATGAAGCTCATAAAGGGTGCAGGGGTGACCGGAAGTTACGGAAGTGAGTAATTACCGTCCGCTGGCCGGCGGGAAGATAACGTAACTACGTCATCCATGCATTCCGGAGCCCGGGCCGGCAGTCAAGTGCAGAGTAATGAAATTATGCACGTCCGGAATTTTAAACGAAACTTAAAGAGTACTTTTTGTAATTAGTCGAGCGTTTCCGGAATGTTATAATGTGCGCAGTTTGTTATATGAGTACTTTTCCTGGTGTTCTTTTCGTGTAGAAGGGTTGCAGAGCTAGCATGTGGTTGAAGTTTCTGCTGCTCCATTGTTATGTTGATAGGTAGCATGCTCTTATTGTACACATATGTATATTACAGACAATTACAGATATAAATGTAAAAAAAATATGTTACATTATCTTCTATCTAATTTTCTGTGCACTGATTCATCTACTTAGAGTTTTCCCAACCATGTTCGGGTCAGCGTCCAGTCTAACCGGATGCAGCTGAATACCAGTATTTTACATGGAGCGACTGCCTGTCTGACCTCCACAATCCAGTACTTGGGTAATACGTGACTATATAGCTGACTTTCGGGCTTCTGACTACCCGTAACGACTGTCAAAGATATATATATGACAGCCGGGACCAACGGCTTAACGTGCTTTCCGAGGCACGGAGGAGTCTCGATATGTAAAGATGATCACCCATCCACGAACCAACCCCAGCAAGCGTAGCTTAACCTGGTCATCGGTCCGTGCGGCTGTTATTACTTAGCTACGAGTTCCTCCTTTTTTTGCACTGTATTACTGTGTCTTATTGATGACATGAGTAATTTATATGTTTAGCGGCGAACAGACTAGCGACAATTGTCGGTAGCGGATCGTTGGGCGCATATCGACCGAAACAGCGATGCACTCGACGCATGCACTGCGTCCTAACGGACCGTGGTAGCTAAAGTTACATTAACTGAGAGTTTGCTTGTTAACAGAAATATAAACTGTGAACAATACTCAGAATTTAACAGTCCGTAGACGAAAAATAATTTTCGTAAATTAGTCCTTGCTTAGTCCTTGAACTTTAAAAAAAAGAAACGAAACAGCAAAGTCACCAATAATAGCTGAAATAGTTTTGTTATTTTGCAGTATTACCTATCAAAACGCTGAATTTTTGCTGTAGCTGTAAAGTCAAGAATGACTTTTAAGTATGAAATCCAACCTACCCACTGACTAAGGGCTGATTACACCAATGAAATTAAACGGGATCAGCACATCTGAACCGCGTTTATAAGCTGCCAGTGTCAACATTGTTGGAGAATAATGACACTGACAGCTCTAGCACACGCAGTTTAGATTTACTAATCGCGTTCAGTTTGATTAGTTCAATAAACACTTAAACTTTTTGTTACGTGTAGAACGGGCCAAGAGAAGCTTGTACTCTCCAATAATGTCATTTACATCCAAAAATTAATATAGATCGTTTTATTTGTGCAAATAAACTTACAAACTGTGGTTATCATCAAACGCACCCCGGCAATAACCCCGTGAAGGGCTTAACTTAAATAATGAAGAAGGATCAGGCATCAGGCAGGTCCCCCTTGGCGTCATGCGTGATGTAATGTACTCAGTTTGCTCGGCTCGGTGGCACATGACAGACGGTCAGACAATGGGAGATAGCTATCCAAGGACACATTTAGTTTCCGTCAGAGATTTTACGCATGTAATGTTTTTTTTAAATAATATTTCTTATTCATGTAAGTATGTGCATGCTTCAAACATTTAAATGAAAAAAAAACTTTTTTAATTATTTAACTTTAATTAAAACGGTTAACTAATTACAATAATTAAAGGCACATAATTATAAAAGAAAAAAAAAATATAAAATTCGAAACAAAAAAAAAATTGCAACACTTTCATGAATCCCTCTCACAGAACTTCTGACATGCCAGTAAAATCTTCATCCATTCATCCGCAAACAGATCAATGTGTTTATGCATATTTTTATTGCAATTGGTTGTATTTTGAAATAATATAATTTGCGACCGTAACAAACATGTATTTACACAATTATAACCATTGTTGGCATCAATACAACTCTCTAGCTACATCTTAAGGGGGACGCCCTTAAGAACTAGCTAGTAGATACCACAAAACATAATACTTGTGTGTTGTAGGTACTAATTACCAACTTCAAGTTTTCAGATCTTGGATAAAAGTTTTTGTTTATAAAAAATACTACACAAGTTTCACTTTTACTCCCTAAAGTTAAGCAATGTCCGAAAATTAGTCGAAACAAAAAACAGGAACTAAAACATGAGCGAAACTATATTTCTTCATAAACTGGCATTTCGCCAGCGGCTTATAGCCAATTTTATTACACAAAACAGTTTTAACATACAAACAAATCACACAGTGAGATGTGAAAGGTATTTAATTAGTTAATTAACTACATGTCGACGGATAATGAACGGTGTGATTGATGGACATGATTCGCACATATGAGTGATGAGAGCTCTATTACTATAAGGAAAAAATATGGGTAAGTAAGTACACACATAATTTATTGCTCTTAAGATATTGAAATGGAACTAAAAGAGTTAGATTCGACACTAAGTACCAATTTCACCAATGAAACTGAACGCGATCAGCACAACAAAACGCGTTCAAGATCTTTTAGTGTCAACATTCCATATAAAATAATTGAAACTTTCTTAAACGTAGTTTATGCGTTGGTCAGTTTTATTGGTGAAATCCGCCCTAAATACCCAGTGTCGAAGTTAAGCCTAAATAACCGGAAATAAGGGAAACTGAATAAAATATGGAAAAGTTTTCAGCCAATTTGAACAAATTGGCATTGTTTGCTCAAAAAAAGAAACTAAAGCTCGATATGAACGTTAATTCTGACCTCGTTCCATTTTTGAAATTCATTTTATGTTGCCGTGTGACCAGCGCTCGAAATACAATTTTTATTTACCATCGCAAACACTCGGACGATACTATTAGTACCCCCAAACTGTAGTATTGACTTGTTGTTTTCAGAGAGCTTTTGATAACAACTTATTATGATTACTTGTGAAAAGCTTTCAGTTTGAATCCCGCGTGCACACTACGGACTACGGGCACTACGGCTTGAGGCGATAGTTTGATGCGGCCTACATCGTAATAAATTGGAAACTTTCCATACCTGGACACTGTACGGGCTTTTAATAATAGTTTAATATTATAGGTAATGTTAGTGCCCCGGAAGTTAGTTAAAACTTTAATGTTTTAACTTTTAACGATTGGCATGTCGTATTAGGTAGTTGGAGTGAGCTTTCTGCGTTTAATACGGCAATAATAGGTATTAATCAGTAATTAAAAACATTCATTATGGATTTTAGGTTAATTGTAATCTAGACACTAGAAATCAATATGATTGAGAGAGGCTATAAAAACAAATCTTTAAAAGTATAAGTACCATGATAATTCTACCAATTAAAAAATTAACAGAGCGCTAACAAACAACACAAATAGCCTGAACAAGCAGACACAATAAAGTCAGACCGCACAACACGGAGGACTCAAAACAAAACCGTTTTCAATGGAGCCGTAGGGAGCCCTAAGCTCAGGGCTCAGGGGTCCGGGGGTAAGCGAGTTATGAATTAGTCTCAGGTATGATGGGTGCGCGGAGGGGCGCATTCTTACACACGCGGGATCAAACCGTCTGGCTGAGGCCACGGCATTGTGCTACCCTATTGCTTCAAACATATAAAAAATATATGAAATAAAGGTTTAAACACGGTTAGCTTAACTGTTGATTCATTTTATCAAAACAAAAAATAGCGAACATAATAGTGTACTAATCTGAACAGTCACATTCGAACAATCACCTAAATAGCATGATTGATTACAGTTAACAAGACCCGCAATCACGGAAGAGAGCACTTAGCTGTCCACCGTCAAAGAACGGCTCGTTGATGTCGTTTGTACAACAGAGGTAATTTATACGTATCTACTATCTAATCAAATCACACACGATATTAAAAATAGTAAACTTTCACTGCGCGGCGGGTGCCCGCGGCCGCCGAGCGCCGCGCCGCGCGCCACCGCCAGCAAAGCTCGCAAAGCTCCGCGCCCCTTCAGTCCGCCGGCGGCAGTCGACCGGCGAGTACGTGCCGCTCGCAACGCCCTCCCACGGAAACTTTACGCGAGTGTAGTGACAGTGAGTGAGCATGCCCGCCCGCGCCGTGGCCCTCCTAGCCACCGCGGCCCTCGCGCTCGCCGCCACCCCGCCTGACCCCTGCCTGGAGGACGGCCGCCCGCGCCGCTGCATCCCCGACTTCGTCAACGCTGCTTTCGGCGCCCCTGTTGTCGCCTCCTCCATCTGTGGAAGACGAGGCCCCGAGCGCCTCTGTGATCCTCCCGGAGATCAGCCTCCGGAAAATTCCTGCAGAGTGTGCGACGCTGCCAGGTCTGACCGACGACACCCGCCGACCCATCTAACTGACTTGAACAACCCTCACGATGTCACCTGCTGGAGATCCGCTCCGATACCGCCGACCTCCTACGACTCGCCACCCGACAACGTATCCCTTACTTTATCTCTCGGTAAAAAGTATGAGTTAACTTACGTGAGCCTACAGTTCTGTCCGAAAGCCGCTCGACCTGACTCTGTCGCTATCTATAAGAGCGCGGACAACGGCATCACCTGGCAGCCCTTCCAGTTCTACTCCAGTCAATGCAGACGGGTGTACGGGAGGCCCAACAAGGCGACTGTTACTGCTGCGAATGAGCAGGAAGCCAGGTGCTCCGATAGTCATAGACTGACTGGAGAGAGCTCCGGAGGAGCGAGGCTGGCTTTTAGCACCCTTGAAGGACGTCCAAGCGCTGCTAACTTCGACATATCCCCAGTTCTCCAAGACTGGGTTACTGCGACCGATGTAAGGGTTGTTTTCAACCGCCTGCACATGGTCAACGAGGGTGACGAGATCGACAACAAGAAACAGGCCGCGCCGGGCAGCCAGCATTACGCGGTATCTGACTTTGCTGTTGGGGGTCGATGCAAGTGCAATGGTCACGCTTCGAGGTGCATCCCGATGAAGGGCGGGGAGGTGGCCGCTGGTGGAGGAGTGCAGCAGCTGACCTGCGAGTGCAAGCACAACACGGCGGGGAGGGACTGCGAGCGCTGCAAGCCCTTCCACTTCGACCGGCCCTGGGGACGCGCCACCGCCAGGGATGCCAACGAATGCAAAGGTCAGCTCCCTAACACTTCATTCTGCTTGTTATATTTTTTTACTTATTTCTACGAATCGATGATTTTTTTATTTCGGTGTCCGTAGATTAGAGGTAATTTACATTCTTGTTTTCGAACAATTAGATGATTTGCTTATTTTTTGTTGCTCTCTGTTTGTTTTACGACGGTCCAATCAATGTTATTTCCGTAATCACTCCAGAATAATTGTGGAGTGATCATTAAATTCTACAAAGTTACTTCAAGATAAAAAAAAAAATTGATTAATTGCGATCGCTAAACTTAATCGAGAATCTAAAGTAGAGATAATCAGATAAGTATTATCCGACTGTAGGCGCTTTAAAATCGCAAAATCAAATTAAAAGAAATAGAATCAAAGAATCTGAAAATGTAAATCAGCTCATTTCTTATTTTAAACTTAACTTTGAAGCTAAACTAAAAGCGAAGAAGGAAGATTACCATTCGCCTACACGACTTACTTAAATGTGAGGCCTACGGTTACAGAGAGACTCATAGCCCAGAATATCACACATTATTTTTATGGAAACGAGCGTATGTACATTTTTATGTACAGCCCAATACTTGTCGTCATCAAATAAATTCTCCGAGTCTGTGATTAAATCACTTACTTATTAATTTTACAGTAAATAGCTAGCTTCTGCCCGCGGCTTCGCCCGCGCTGATAACGGAACTTGCATGTTATTAACATATAAATCTTCCTCTTGAATTACTCTATCTATTACAAAAAACTGCATCAAAATCCGTTGTGGAGTTTTAAAGATCTAAGCATACATACAGACATTAGAACAGACGCGGGAAACGACTTTGCTTTATACTATGTAGTGAAGTAAGTGAAATTCATGTTTTTTTTCTTACTGCTATTTTACTGCATTACGCGTATTTTCACCCTGCTTGTAAATAAATGACATTTCTTCCTAATCCTTCTGGAGTTATTATGTACGGAGCTTACAGTTCTAATGCAAGCCTGTTTAAAGGTTTTCCGGGAAAGTAATTGTTTTCCACGGGGTATTCATGGTAAGAAGGTATTTCTACGAAATGTCTTATTAGTTAGTCCCAACGTTTTAGTTCTGAACATCTCTCAACCAATAATAATGACAGTTTGTTAGATTGTTGTTTCACTCCCGATTAATTTATAAAGACTTGATTTAACCGACTTAAACCGAATTTGATCTTATTAACAAATTCTCTTACTTTCCACTCATATCAACTGACGTTGCGTATGCGTTAAAAATTTCAATAACGACCAAAATAATACGTTTCTACAAACAGTACCTTCTTAATCGTAATTGTAAGATACATTTAACCCGTTCCTGCCAGCTAACTGCTGGTTAAATTAATTGATTTATTGCACGGCATAGCTGTCCGTTAATTAACATTTATGAGTTATAAATTTTTACGCTGAGCGGCGCAAGCGCAGCATAACCCCATCCATCATAGATTGATGGCCGTCAACTTTATGAGAATACCATTAGGAAATTAGAACGTGGATGGAAAAAGTGGGTACGAGTTTTTTTAGAGTGAAATTACTGTTTTTATTCAATGAGAATCAGGGCATCGGTATGCTTAAGAAGATGAAGTTTTTAATTTTAACTGATGTTAAATTATCTTTGATTTGCATCCGACAAGTAGAACCTTTGTAAGAACACTTACCTACCTAGTCCCTGTTACTGTTTTTGTGAAACCTTTAAAAGTTGGATTCGGAAGTTACCAAAGCTTAAGCCGGAAAAAACTCAGGCAGTTCGGTACATAATGGTGTTGCGGTTAGTTAGCAAAGCTGGCTTATAAAAAGCTTAACTGTAACACAAAAGAAATTTGAATTGTAATCAACAATTATCATACATTCTTGTCCTCACGTAATTACCCATCCGTTTGGTATCACAATGTAGAGCTAACAAACTCCGCCGTGATAATAGAGGTGCGCCCACGCATCCCACCTCTATGATTTGTGGTCCACAAACGCATATTATCATAAATTTACCAACTCTACTTTTAAAGACGTCTCAAGGATATTTCTTTTTATTTTTTCAGTATTATTATCTCCCCTTAAAAGTAATGGGCAAGACTTATTTAGATTTTTATGTAGATCGTTAATTTCTATTTGGATTTTTTAATGGATTATTTGGTAACTGAATAAATTGAATTGTTAGAATGTCGTCATAATGGGGGTAGATAGGTACCTTTTTATGTAAGAAACTTTTGCTTGCAAATGTAAATGCTAATTTTGGCAATAACATTTACGACAGTGACTGAAAAATAACAGTTTGGCATTGCTTACTAAAAAAACGGCCGTGCTCTTAAACAAAGCCAGCTTTTAATTAAATTCCGGACCTATTTCACTTTTCCGAGCATTTTATGCTGAAACTGACAAACAAGTGCCTACTACATAGGTGGTATTGATAACCCACCTACAACTCATCCAGTATTCTAATACAACTTGTTTCACTAAAAATTCATAAAAAAGACGTCTTATTTCTGCATTTACTGCATAAAATATAAACCAAAAACAAGTTTCAACAAAAATGATATCACAATAAAGCCATAAAACCATGAGCCTGTGTAATAAAGGCCATCTCGAGCCATTTCACTATCGCTACGGACATTCAGAAGCACCCACATAGCCGTGACAATATAAATAACGTAACTTTGTACTATTTCAATAAAGTAAAACTAATAATAATATAGATTGTTGTCGCAGTTGACGGAAAGCTTGATAAATTAAGCTTTTAATTACCTTGAAGAAAATCTGTGATAAGGGGTCATTTACACAGTTCCTGTTAGCAAAGTAGGGTTGGAAAATCGATGTAGGTACTTAATGTGGTACAGCATTGGTGGGTCAATGGTAACTGTCCCGACATACGAGTTGTTGATCGTGGATTCGAGTCCAGGCAGGCTCTTTACTTTATGAAAAAAAAATCATCACCACTGCTCTCAAAATGGTGAAGGAAAACATCGTGATGAAACTGGTCCTAGAACCATGCGTGGCGGATAACGGCTCACTCACTCTTGAAGAGAGGAGGCCAGTGTCCCAGCAGTGGGACCATTATAGCCTGATTATGCAATGTGGTAAAGTAAAAAATATTGTAAATTCTTCTTGGGACGATTTGAATGCAAATCAAGTAGTATTCTAAAGTGTCCTAACCGCGATGTGCAGAATTGTATGTTATTATCATAGATATTCGCCGAGAGTATAGTAACTTCGTCCTTGCCCGTATTTTGTCCTTTTAGCTAAAAGAGTTGTAATAATATTTTGTTGTGTGCTTCAAGACGTTTCCTAACTTCTATTCATAGACCAAAAAGTTTTATATCTGGGTTAAAAATATCATTATCCTTATTCCATTTAAGGCTTTGACTGCTTAATACTGCCACGTCAGTGTCACACTGATAATGATCCAGTGATACCTTTTTCCTTTAAAGTACAGACAATAAAAAGTATAAAAATTAGGATGAATCACAGCGCGTCGATCGGCATCAAGATAATGTTATTTTATTGTGCTAGTTTAGTGTTAAACGTGCTGTTTGTCTCGGAATTCTAGTTTATTGCTTTGGACACGGTACAGGGCTGGCACGAAAGGAAAACTGGATTTTAACGCCATAACTTGGTAATTAAAGCCCTATTTCATTAAAACATTACTATACAACTGCCTTTTGTGACAAATGATGTGTTCATACAGTGTATGACAGTAAGAAAGAATCATGCATTTAAAATGGGCGCAGTGGTGGCCCCGCGACTTGCGATTTGAGGGTTGGAACGCTGGCAGGCACTTTGCTTTGTGAAAACTATTTCATCATAACTGTTCTCAAAACGGCGAAGGAAATTATCGCCAAGAAACCAGCATGTTTTAAAACCAATTTGAAAACATATGACTTCCACCACTACTGGTACCCGTACTGGTCGCGCGTGGTGGTTTACGGCCCACTCGCTGCCACGGAAAGGATGAGGATGCCTGTCCCAGCAGTGGGACCATTATAAGCTGATTATACTGGACATAAAAAGCACAAGATCTCGAGAACTACTTAGTCCTTCTCCATAATAGCTACTAATCGTTTAAAAAGCATTTGCTGCTCTAGTACTCGTAATCTTTCCAAAAAAGTGTTGACCACAAAACGCTTTTTGTCCCTAACTAAGTAAGGAAAAAGTGATAACTAGAAATTTGCGCTGAAGCTAATCGAAATGTCCTAAAAAGGTGATTTTAAATCGGTAGGAGCATCCGGGAGATATGGGAAAGCCTTTTTCCTTCACTCACAAAAGATTAGTCACAACACTTTGCCTTAAAGTTCAATTCTTTGCATCTTAGATACAAGGAACAAAAAATAGCAGGATTGTAGTCTCATACCGTTTTTAGTTTGGCAATTCCTAATGGGTGAAGTAATTTGAGAAATATTTTTGTCTGGTTGCATCAAAGGGCAACTACAAAAATTTTCACACGGAAAGTGAAGCCAAAGTCAAACCATGTATTTCAAATGGCACTTAAAAAGCTATTTTTAACGTTAATATTAAAAAGAAAAGAGAACTTTTTTTGGTTATACATAAGTGGATCAATTCTAGCTCAGAAATTTCTATTATCAAATCAGAATTTAGCAACATATTGAATAGCTTTAGTTCAATATCGATTTTAAATGGCACTATAGGAATTGGAATGCTAACTATCCTATAAAAGTAAAGTGTGTTTCAGTAAAAACTTGTCGCGCCAACCCTATCAATTCCAGTGATTGATATTATCAAGTTATTTGTCGAGATATGTCGCTACGGCATGTTTATAGCCTTAGGAAGTGATAAAAACCTTGTATTTGATTACCAATGGCTTATTTCCTTCATGACATGTCTAATGGCTAGTTTTAAGGAACAATCGGCTGGTGTTATTGTCTATGGTTACGTTATGCGGGCTCATGGCGGCTTGTGGTCGGTGAATTAATACTTAATACTGGCTGGTGTTTTTAATTTGAGGGTGAGTTTTAGTGAGTGTTATATTTTTATTGCAGTTTTTAATAGCCACATCATGGAGGCTTTGTAAATGCACAATAATTTAAAATTGTTCAGGCTATGTTTGAAGGCATTTTTTCAAAGGGTGAAATCGTGAAATTAAAACAACTTTTCAGTTAGTCAAACTTTGACCTGCAGGATAATATGGTACAACTTGTAATAAAAGCTCCAGATGGCATATTTACACCTTCTGCATCTTAGCAGCAGGCTACTTATGAACTCACTCTACTCTCCCTGTCCCCAAAACTCATGACACATCGCAGCTAATTTTGACAACAAAACGCAGTAAAAAAACTTTACAGATAAGCGAGTATTTACAGCCGAGTGTTTATCCGGACCTATCTAGTCGAGTTGGCAGCGACTCAACGGGTGAGCTACTGGCGCGAGCTACTAGCGCCAGCGATAAACGTAATTGGCTACATTACATTTGTATCTCGGTTTGTTGTTTTAGTGTTTATTTGAATGGTGGACTGCTTTTCCAAGTTGATACATATATTTGTAATGAGTTTCAGCTTTTTATATGCAGGCACGTAGTTCTATGACAAATAAATGTGTTCGTCTTTCATTTTTTATTTTGTTTTGAATGATAATATAAGATAATGATAGTATACTTACCTTCTACATATTAAGCGGGATCGCCCTTATATTAAAAAAAAAACTAAACTTCAAAATGTATTTTCAGGCATTTGCCTGTCTCTTGGGGATCGGCACTATAACATTTTAACATTAACATTTAGGAGGGATTACAAAATTGGTAAATATGAACTCAAATGAAACTAAACTAAGAAAAATATAAAAAGTATTAAAAAAAATCACTTAAAATATACACTGTCATTAGCGTGAGATCAGGTATATTACACAGGTTTTAGGTCATTAAAAGTTAAAGTATTAGCAATAATTTTATTACTGCATTAATGTGGTCATTCGATTTTTAAGCTTAAAGATATTTATTTAACGGCATTATTTGAAATATCCTTTGAATGTTCTTGGTTTTTCATAAATGCGAAGCTTAGATACACCTACCTCACAAATGGTATGAGGATACATGCTCACCAGTCCTCCAGTCATTAGTCAAGAGCAATGATTATGGCTTGATCCATTTTTTGTATGTCCTACACATCGCTTTACGGTTGGACGCCATGTTTAAGAGTCTATAGCTTCTGGTTCTCAACCTCTCGGCATCTATAAAATAATAAACATTCAATAAATCTTACCTATCTTGTAATTTTTCTTGCAATAAAACGAGACCGCAATAGTTATATGCGTTTTTATACAAAGAAGTAGTTTTATATTTATTGATTTAACTAATAAATAAAAAAATTGAAATTGTATTTTTCTACGCCTTTTATATGGAACGAGGCATATAAGTAATAATAGCAGTAAGTAACTTTTAACATGTCCTGCATGTAAGTAGGTACACGATTGCTGTTTAAAAACAGAAATGGCACTATTTTTCTACCATATAAGTTAGAAGATTTAGTATCTACTGGAAATTGCAGTGCGTATGTACTTCTAATCTAAATTAACGTTTAAGGCTACCGTAGAAAGAGTCAATGTCCATGAAGTTTTCTTGGAAACTTTTGTTCTGAGTCACGTTGCGCCTGTCTGCGGCAGGGCTTAACAAATTGTCAGACTTAATGCTTCATTTCATTGTCCTATAAAATAGAAGATAATAATTTAAAGCTTGCCTTAAAACGATACGGTACACGCTTGTTAGTAGTGGAAAGACAGGCACAGCATAAAAAAATCTTGGTAGAACATCACCCGGTATACCAATCGATCCCATTACCTAATAGGTTTGCATACAATAAGTACGTGTGGAGCAAATAACACAGTTATCATAACTGAACGTATTTATTCGGGTTGGATTCGAGTGCTGCTCTGAAATAACACTCGTGGTTGCTTGACCCATTACGGATCATGAGTATTGGGTACCTATGAGTATAATATCTGTCTATTTAGTCTGCATCTACTGGCGATTTATGATGCGGCAATTTTCAGTATTTTGTTAGACTGTGGTTTTAACTAACTTTGATTACCGTTTTGTATTACAGACACAATTAAAAAGCCTTGTGTCTCGCGTAGACCTGCGTTCTGGTAGTCAATGGGTTAAATCATTCAGCATGTTTCATAGAAAACGGGATTTAGATATTAGATTTAAAAATCTTCCGTAGGACAATAATTCTCCTACTATTATTTGAAACTTTAGAACGAACAGATCAATTTCTCCTGAACTAATTAATTAGTAAGTGTCTATCATTGAACCATATTATTGGGTGTGACTGTTGCAATGTGGGTGTACTATAGGTATACCTTTGCCCAACATTTCGGGGAAACAAAACATGATGTTATGACATGTGTTTACTTCGATGTTGCCAATATACCAATTCTCTGAGTTATCCAAGCTCTGCTATAATTTGGAACCTCTTTTTTTCTCATCTCATTGCGCAATTTTCATACCATCTTACCATTAAAACATTATTTTTGTAATAGAGTGGAGCTGAAACCTCCGGTTGGCGTGTCCCCAAGATTCCAATAAAGCGATGGCATTCACGAGCCCAACGAGGTAGTTACAAGTTATTCCCTCTGACAAACTACTGCTGTTTACATAATAGCCAGCTTTATTTCACATAGATGGTAATGTTGCTTCTATTCTTATATTCTTGTTTATTGTAGCCATTTGTTTTGAATATAACTTTTATAGTGTTTCATTTAAATAAGACCTAAAAAAACCTTTGTTATCGTTTGTTTTGCATTTCAGAAAGGGTTATATTACTTATTTTAAGTTAAATAACATTACAACACAGTAAGCACTAACAAAACATAACCCATTATTTTTTTAATGATGTACGCAAACATCATCAAGCATAATGATTTCAAATGAATCATTGTCAGCGGCGTTAAGATTAAAAGTTAAGACGAACACATTCAGACAATTACCTTCGGAAGTCATCATTCAAATCATTGTTTATTCATTCAATACAACTAAACTGACACATTGTCCTTTAAGCGGATACCACTATTTCTTACAAATTTAATATTACCATCCCAACAATCTTTAATAAACCCTTAGCATCTTAAAGATACGTCTTAAAATCGTTTGGGAAATAAGTAGAGTAGCAGCAAATGAATTATTGTGTTGAACTGTCAATATAATTGATGTGTAGTCAAGTGTTGCCCGCCCACTATGCTAAAATATTTTTTTTAAGTTTCAATACAATGGTAGAACAAAAAAATGGTAGAATAATAGTTGCTTTGTATTGAGAAAGAGTGTTTTGGCTAATTTCGTAGAGGTACTTGTGTGGTCGGTTGAGATTCTTGAAGTTTGTATTACTCAGAAGACGTTAGTTGACTTATACTACAAACAACTCTAGGGCACACGCTGCACAAGCAAGCCCTGGAACATAAAGGGCTAAGGAAGGAACATGGATGGGTTTTAGTCATAGTCTGACACTCGCTTCCGCTCCACCCAGAGCGGGAGAAGTCATTTGATGATATCCCACCCTCAGAAAAAAAAGCTCTGATTAGACGCAACTAGTATCCACTTGTCAGCAAAATGCATAATTTGATGATTGCCAAATTAGTTGTTAAGTTACTGATTCCGAAGTTAAATTAATAACCAACTTGACTAACCAGTCGTAAAGTTATCTCGTAAATTTTTGGTCATTAAAAAGAAGGTTGTAATCGACCGTATAAAAAAAAATCTACCCCAAAACCCTACTTAACCAATCCTAATTTTAAAGATAAATAAAATGATCATTTAAAATTATTGCTTAGTCACGCATCCAAATAATTGAATCTGTTGCCGAAGCACTCAAGCAGACTATTCTTCAGTTTCATCCCATGAAAAGGTCTAAGTTAATAATAACATTAAACCTAGTTAAATGTAATCAGGTAAGCAGGACCTCAGTATCAATAAAACCGTGTCGGCATCAGTCAAAGCCTGGGGAGCGACGTGTTGGGTCAGAGATCACCGCGAGCGCAAATATAACGGAGGCTGGCTGGACTCGTTAGCTCTGTACACTAGGTACTGATTTTTATGATGGAGGTTGATAAACCAGCATTTTTTTTCCTGGAGCATTCTGTTTGCCTTGTTGTTACAGATATAAAAGAAGAATAATAATTGTAAAGCCGTGTCCACACTTTGTTATCGATCATTATAAAGTGGCGATGAGGTACTAAATCCGTGAATTGTAAGAGAAACATCTTAAATGTCTATCTTATAATAAGCAATAACCACACGAAAAAGAAGATCTGTTATTTAATTATATTTATATATTTCTTTCATACTTACGCCTTAAATTGTTGGTCTTTTTAGGATTCAAGAAATTTATTCGCTTTCAAAATGCTTATTTGTCTTAAATGTTAATAAAAAT
Source organism: Hyppa rectilinea (assembly GCA_951799385.1). NCBI lineage: Eukaryota > Metazoa > Arthropoda > Insecta > Lepidoptera > Noctuidae > Hyppa > Hyppa rectilinea. The sequence goes on from OX637317.1 coordinate 1,171,675, forward strand.
AATCAGCAGGTACGATAGTACAGTCATTTTTCTCACATTCCCAGACCAACACATATTTTCTCACGTAACCACACTTATTAACATAAAAAACAAGTTTTCAATGAAAACAAACACTATTTATTTCACTTTTCTTTCAAAACAGCACTTAAGTCATTTCCTAAGCATTATGTATGCAGACACGCAAAGCATCAATTACCAGAAAACCAATATAAGATGACCCTTTATTTGTGTCTCTTTATATTGGAGTAGGGATAGTTAGGAGGTTTTGATAGGTCAAGGTAATTTTGTTAATAGGAGCTTATTATGATAAGTTGTTCTCAAAAATATAAAATTGTTAAGCTTGTCGAGTTAATAGTTACTTGCTTTTATAATGATATTGTAGCCCTTATTATGTGTACTTAGAGTTAGATGAAAGTTCAACGTTTTGTTTTTTTCTGTGTGACAAGACTGGTAAATGTTCCTTTTTGAAACGAATGTAATGTGGAGGTCTTAGGGAGTTCATATTGTTTTCTAGTTCATAATAAAAAATACGTTACCATGGTTAGGGGCTGTTGAATCTATGGTCAACAAAAATTAGTTAACTATTCTACAAGTTTGTAACAATAATTTAAGTTCATTGTCATACTGAAGCCTGAATAATTATAAAGGTCGGTAACTGCTACCACCTAGCATGACTTTGAACGTAGGTAGATAATTATATGAGCACATTACTGCATAAAATTTATTAATAAAAAAAAATCCTTAGTGTTGTTTCGTAACGCCTAACGCCTGGCAGGCAGGTCGCTACTAACCATGCAGTCGGTGATCTTTAACCTGCCACGTGCGGCGAGGTTCGTACTTTATACGGATAAATAACCCGCAAGAAATAGCTACCTGCCAGAAGGGTGTTTAGATTAATTTTGTTTGAAATTAACTAATAGCTTCATGTGACAGAATGTAATAATTCCTTCTTCAAATATTTGCCTAGTACTTAGTACTTGTAATAGTATTTAAAAAATCCTATGTATTAGGATGACATCTATGAATATTCGTGCTGGCTTTGGTGTTTACCACATGGGCGCATAAGAAAAATGGTTAGAATAGAAAAGAATATTTTTTTTATTTGTGTTGAATAGCATGTCTGAGAGATATTTCTTAAAAGCATGTGAAGCTTATTCAGAGGCCCATGCAGCTTAATATCTCTGACACCAGGTTAGTCACTAACCACACGAAAAGAAGAATAAAGTTATGTTCTATATGTCTCATAGACAGACAGGCATATAAATATTTTACAGAAAACAACTGAATAATGAAAAGAGCCAAGAGATAATAACTGTGTTGTGTCGAGAAAGCAAGAAATTGGTCGATCTGACTAACACAGCGTAAAACATACAGCGCACGTACGGAATCACAAACAAATTATTTGAAGTTTTGACAAAGCTGAATTAATTATTATAATTAATTATGAATAATACCTATAAGAAAAGTATAATATCTCATTACTTAAAGACTTTTGCTAGGACTGCCCTTTAATGTCTCAAAATAAGTAAACTGCTTCCAAAATATTTTAACCGGATGACGTCGAACCGGCCACTACGCTATTCATAGATTACATTATTATAGAAATAGGCCCATCCGTATTAGTTATAACGTAACAACGAGATAATTCAAAAATGCTTTGTTCAGAGGACGCCGCCGATACAATTTAAGCCGCCATGATGGATGGTCGCTGATGACAGTAATGACAGTTAAATACGTTCGGATATTCTTCTAATAATATGTCATTAGCTGGAGCTTAAGGCTGTACATGTGTTGACGTGTGCCTATTAAGAAGTGTTGCCAAGTTTATTATTCATTTTGAAGAGTTAAAAAAAGATGGGCGGAATTGAATATGTGAAAAAAATTAAAAAAAAAGTATATTATAAAGAGTGTTCTATCTATATCTAGCTTTATGCCATGTTGATAAAACTTGTTGAAGCTGCCTTAACCTATATTCTCCTGCGAATAGTTTAAAACCAAAAGAAAACTAAAAGGCATTGTACTTATTGACGGAAAAAGTCACTTCTAACCTAAACTTCATAAAAAACCGTCCCATATTTTATGAAAACCATTTCCTTATTACACGTGCTTCTATTTGAAACATTCGAGGAAGCAATGAAAGTCCCCAGTTATTATATAGTTTTTAACGTCACATTTGTTTAAAATAACGATACGTTTAGTTCGAATATCAGTCATAAAACCGTCGTTGTAATAATAACTAACGCTTTAACTATAGCACGGTGTAGTGTTGCCAGATATGGGGCGCTACATGTTAGGATACGGAATTTTAAATGCTTCAGGTATTTTTAATATTGATATGAATAGATTTTTAGTTTATATTTTTTAGGAAGTGGCATAAGAAAAATGGAATTTGGTTATTGGTACGTATAGAATTATTTGCCATTACATGATGATTACATAAAGTTGATGTTCAGTTAAATGCTATGCAACGATGCGCTTTCAACAATTAACTAAGATCAAACCCATTACTGAAAATTGCAAGAGTTAGATTGTTCTTCTAGCCCGTTTCGTCGATAAAACTTTTCCCATACAGGGAAACGAAACGTTTGACAGCTTACTTCAAAGTCCCATTACAAAATACAGGTTAAACATAAACCCGTGGTCCCGGAACCGTCGTCCACCTGGCCACTCTAACCTCAGGTCTATTTTAACGCGGCGTTAAACACGCGGTTACTGCTAGATTTATGGTGCGCTCGGTAACAGGACTCTTTGCTTTTTTTAAACAGCCGTCAATGGAAACGTTTGTTGCCAGTTCTGTTATGTAATACGAATATACGAATTTGTTTTGAGAATAAGGAGTGTGCTCTTAAATGTTTTGTTGAAACAACAGGTGGTTTGTTAGGAAAAGGGGAGCTATTTTCCTTCTGTATTGTTCAGGTATTGATGCCCGTTTGAAAGGAACCTTGGATATCTAGGTGTTAGATTTGACAACTTATTCTAATCGATGCATAGTTAGGAAGACCAGCTGTCCATTAGTTCAAGCCTATGGTCCGCGGAGAAAACTGATGATATGAGATGTTGCCAAATTAACAAGAGCAGTACTACAGTACAGTAGGGTAGTCATTAACACGAACTTAAAAAAATACCATAATTCGTTTTTTTTCAAACTTAGCCAAGTTGTCCAGCCGACCTTCCCACTCGCTTGCAGCATGCCTATAACAAGATACACCGTTGTCTCACAAATGACTGCAATTTGTTCTATTTCAGGCTAGGAGCCATTCCAGCTCGCCTACATGGGCTCTAAATTGGCCTTTCGCCAAAATAAGTATGTTTCCGAGTTGTCAAACAAATACCGTATTTAGATGAATGCTTCAGATCTCAAATTGAATCGTTTTGTGTAATTTATGAAGTTATCAAATGCTGGATAGTTGTTGAGTTGGATGTAGGGTAATGGCGTGCGAGAAATAGTTGCCATTAATATTTTGATAGTCTTATTTGAGATGTCGTTAAATTTAACATAATTATGTTATTTGTTGTATTAACTTCTGATTCTAGGTAATTATTAAGTAATCATAAAATTGAAAACAACATCAAATATTAATTTGAAACAAATATCAAACTTTCATATTATGATTCTTATCTTCGGTAAGCACAACATTCGCAGTGTGCTGTCTGTTAATGAATGACTAACTGCAATGGTTTATGTACCAGAGGGTGGACATTGAATTATGTCCGGTACACATTTTGTAGCGAGTCATTATGCAGAGACAAGCAACAGATGATGACAATGGCCAGTGTCCCTTTCACACTCGTTCATTAGCTTAATAACATTAATCGCCTTAATTTAACAGCTGTGTATTCTTACAATCTATATAATACAATTAAGACAAATTAAATCGTTCCAAACTTAACGCAGATGTTCGCGTGACATCCGGCCTGCAACTGCAACACTATCACACCCCCACTGACCTGCCGTCTGCCCTATTATTGCAATACAACAATACAAAATGGCCGTCCAACTGTCATGCGATTCCAATTCGCGCGTTTTCTATACAAATTGTACGACTTCATTGTGCACGGCAAAATTTTGGGGAACTCGTAAATACGGCAGATAATTTGATGTACGTATGAATAGAGTTAATTACGGCATTTATTTACTGTATCCGTTTCATTGCGCGCGGGGGTGGGACTGCCCCTGTTTTTATTAGCAATATGCGCCCTAAACTTTACGGTTTCCACTGGGGTGAGTTTAGCCATGTTGATTTATTTCTTTTGCGACGCATGAAAACATAATTTTTTGTCTATGCGACGCACAAAGGAGGTTACGAGAAAGGTTGGATTTTATTGAGGTTATGTTAAAATTGGCGGAAAATACAGTTTTTTTGTATCGCCCGTGACGATTGAAAACACGTAGAATTTAGTACAAACGAATCAATAGGGGGATTTGGCTGTTCAGCAAAATAAAGCGAGTTCTTTTGAAACGAGATTAACCGAAGTTAAGGCGAAGTCTGTGCGTTAGATAATTCGCATCAGAATTTGCTTTTAAAAAGCTCGTTTATCAAGCGGACGTTAATTTATTTAATAAATCAGTTTGGAGGATGGCGGGCCTGCCATTAGTCAAACAGAGCGGGCTGAGATTCAATACTGGGATTGGCCGGGGCTGGCGAGTGGCGGGAACTACAAATGATGCTGTATGACGGAGATGGATGGAGCCGCGCCCGCCGCCAGCCTGCGGACAGACGTTTAACTTAATATAATGACACAATGCTAAGTACTTGTAATTGGAAAACTTATGGGATAACTGCGTTTATTGATAGTCAGTGTCCCTCAGTGGGAGACAGGAGATACTTCTAAATAACTTGAGATATTTTCATAATGCGGTATAGAATTTAAAAAATCATATCGTTCAGTTTTGTAAAATAATTATTACTACAAAAAAAAAATGGTAATACACCATTTTTCCAACTTTTCAAACACAATAATTGAGGTCAAAATGTGATTAAATATGACGGCGGAAACAAGATTTTTCAGTTATTTCGGGAGGCAGTAAAACCTTTGCTTAAGTTTTTTTACGTTCCAAGTCGTAATGAGATGAAAAAAGTTTGCAGCCTCCTTCCTTAGATCACTCGGAAGAGTTCGCTCGATGTAATATGTATTATGGGTTTATGACCAATATTGGGAGCCTTTAAAAGCAATATAATGGATATTTATTACCTGCGTATATCCTAACTTTGTTATGAGAGTAAGTTTTTAACTTATTGCGTTACTGGGCCAACGTGGCTGGCATGTTATAAGAGAGCTATTTCAAAGGTATAGGTTCCATTCATAATATGTACAGCTACATGAAGAATGGTTTGTCGAAGCCTTTGATGGTCGAAGCTCACCGCACTGTTTGATCTTTATGTCATGGTCTTGTAATGGTTCCGACGACCATTAAACGACAGAGGAAACATTTTTTACGAAGATTTCTTTCACATGTCACTTTCATCGGTCAACTAACATTAATAAAAAATATTTTTGTAATCCTTCGGCCGTCGCCTTAAGGGGCCGTCGCGTGCGTCGCGCTCACGCATACTTCTCGCGGATTAACGCTACATAATGCCGCGGAAGTTCTACCGAAAGTACTTCCCCTTAATGAACTAACTTAACATTCATAATTACGACTTTATTACCTTACTCCTAAAGGTTAATTTCAATTGTTTGAGGTTACATAAAGTTTAGTAAAAAAATATAAGCTCTGTGTAGATTTAGGTGAAAGTAGATCTTATTAGCATGAAATAGGGTAGACTTCCGTTTGCTTAAGATAGAATAAACATAGTGGATGGGACAGAACTCGTGTCTACGCATAATATCATTGGCACACACTCTTATTGGTGATGATTTGTCAACTTTTCTCTGCACACTGGATTCTGTACTCTACTTCTAGAGAGTGAAGGTAGTTTTTCTTGGAAACGTGTTCCCAAAACTATGCTTTCTTTGAGCACAGAGTTGTAAAAAGTCCATTCACGCTGTGATCTTGGCAGTGCGAGCAGGAAATTATTATAATTTTGCCTTCACGAGAACGTTTCTTGAATTTTAAGTTGTATTAAAATGTCGGCTAACTTGATTGTCATGTTTTCTTTAGTACGTTCAGGTTTTCCTTAATGTCGTAATTTCGAAGGTTTTCGACAATCTTTTGGTGTTCGTAAATGTCTGTAATAACGGAGTATTTTGGTCAGAATGAATATTAGCTTGTAAATTACGTATATTCAGGGCTAATGTCAATAGCACATATGTGAGTAATATGTACCTACTAAAACTCTACCATTGGGATACGTCTATCATTGGCTTGAATGTGCCCTGGCCACTGGTGGCTGACAGTATGTCATGCTCAGCAATGTCTCGCTGATGGTGGCGCGTGTGATGGATCATTTAGCTCCCTTCACAATGTCTGAGCTGAATGGTGCTAATCCATGCGTCATGTTCGTGAATAGGTGCCGTCAGTAGGGACTGGTCACCTCTTAGCTGCCACGATTTTTAATTGTTTTTTATTACGACTTAGCGTTCTGCGCCGTTCTCACATACAACAACATGAATGATGTAACTAATCATTTGAAACCCTATTTTGATTTAAAATAGTGTCGGTGGAGTTTCTTGCCCGTTCTTCTCCATAGTTACCTACTGCTTTAGAATGGGCAACTATCTTCATTTTGCTCGACCGACCGACTCCTTGATAATTTAAAAGTTTATTTGAAATAAATTAAATGCATTGAGTTTGAATAACCGAATTCTGTTTTATCTCTGTCCTCATTAAAAGCAAAAGTCGTTAAGTACATACCTACCGACATTCTTAATTAAATTATTTAACAAAATGCTAAGGGCAGCAATATTTTTTCAATTAACAAAATGTCAAATTAAGGCACCTTACACTGGCAATCGTATTCACTCGTCGACTTGTGACACCTCTTATTTTCCCCAATGAATGGATCTCGTTAATTTTCCAAAGGAAGTCGGGATGAATAAATCATGGCGTCAGTTCCGGTGCTACTCAGGTAGGTAGCTACTACATAAATTATTTTCTTTTCCGTGAACTTCCCTTCGCACAGAGCTTCGCTAATTTTATTTATTTTTGGCTGAAACTTGAACGTATGCATTCGTTGGGTTATTTTTTATGAACATTTCTGTATTTTTTCTGTGCTTATTGCACGAAAAGAAGAGTAATGAAGCAGCCATAGATAATTTAATGAATGATTGTAAAGTGAATAGAAGTGCACAAAAACTGACGAGCAAATATAAGTCCATTTGCGCATAAGTTTTCCATGGACCGAATAAATATTGTGACGCAAGGGAGTTTAGTCCATAATAATCGATTTGCATTATGCAGATAGATTGAGAACCGATTGTTTTCATGTCTTTTACATATACCTAGGCAATAAATCGAGGAAGCGAATCACGAATACACTACATATCTCCCGCCCACACCTATAATTAAGAACATAATCCTCCACTTATTACCATTGATGACCGGCAGACACCATTCATTCAATACTCTAAGTGTTACTCAACAACAAATTATCTTGTCTTAATAATTATTAGTGGCACTGCCAGTCCCCGCAGTGCCACACAACTATATTATGTTAAAAAACTTTTTTACGAAAAATAAAACCGACTTCCAAAACAAACACTACAAAGTGAAAAATAATTTTGATTTCGGAAGTCGGTGTCTTCGGTTTTGTATTTTCATTTTTTGCCACCGACTTCCGAAATCAAAATTATTTTTCACTTTGTAGTGTTTGTTTTGGAAGTCGGTTTTATTTTTTGTAAAAAAGTTTTTATTTTTTACTTTTTAGTTGTGGTACCAACACAATCCCCCCCCCCCCCATTTTAATACCACTACCTGGTATGAAAATTACAGTGACAGGAAGTTATTATAACATCGTCCACATATATTAAGTAGGATTTTTTTAGATTTTTGTTGATTTTTCAAAAACCGCTTATCCGATTTCGATAAAAATTTTATGGGACCATTTGGGAAGTATACCCTTACCAACAAAAAAAGAATTTTTCAAATCGGTTGGCAAGCAACGGAGTTATGCGCGAACAAACATAAAAAAAAAAAATACAAACATCCGAATTGAGAACCTCCTCCTTTTTGAAGTTGGTTAATTATTTACGATAATCCAACACTAGGCCATTTACAATCAGACTTATTGTCAATGGAGCTGTTAAATCAGATAACAGTAATACGGTTAGACTTGCAGATATTAAGTTATTATGACAATTAATTTACGCCACAAACTACTACTCTACTTACGGTTGTTTTGTAAATTGATAAGTCTCTTAGTCTCCGGTTTGCACGCAATATTGACTATAGAGAGAATAACTGATTATTTTTACACTGAATATTTAAATGACACCTCGTGAAGAGACAATAGACCATAACAAGTCCTGTAGATACTATCACTAGTTGTTTGGAATTATGCTGAAGTACACAGTTCATCAAAATGCCAGACATCGCGCATTTGGCGCAGTGAGGCATATAATATTTTTTATTACTTAAGTGAGGTACATACGTTAAAAAAATATGATATCAGCAAACGATATTCGCGTTGCTGAATTTTGGGCCAAACAAATTAACAAAAAAATCTTATTATTTTTGCCATCGACACGCTAAGAAGAAGAAGCGATAAGTAAATTATATTATAATCCTTTCTCTAAGTATGATGGTTACTCAATTAGCAAATTAAAAAAAAAGTCTACTCGAAAGTACGGTTAGGCTTGTAACGGAAGAAATAACATATCCTTATAAATTACTTACCGACGTTACGTAGCTTCAATATTGTTGCATTTTCATTAACCCGTTCTCCCTATTCTAGACTTCCTGTCATCGATTGGCAGCGAAGCCTTACGCCCGCGGATAATCCACAGATAAAAAATCCTTCCACAGGAGGATAATCCATCCATACATCTGTCACAGTACCTACATCCATCCGTTTCAAAACTAACAAATACTTCTATTTCTCTTTTTGCCAGCTTATAATATACGTATTCGTATTTCAATGGTCGTGTTGTGCACAGAATAGGAAACAAAAGCTATTTCTAGCTTTAGATTGGGCTACGTGCGAGTTTTAAGGTATAAAGTTTGACATAGATTTATTACAAGCGAACTTGAAGTTTATTACCGTTTTGATAACGGTGTTATTTGATCTGTACTGTTAAAATAAATTATGTAAATCTATTTAACAAATGTGGCTGTTCAATTATGCAAGAAAATATATTCGCTATTTACAGTTGAGTTCCTAAAAACTGTATTGTGGAAGCAGGCTACCTGTTACCTGTCTGTATGGTATCATAATGCTTCCCTGGCCACAAAAACTTGGTATCCATGAACGCTCCATATTGAATATTGATTGTCATTGTCATTTTATTTAACAAAAGAAGACCGCAAACTGGCATCTAAAGCCGTAGAGTTTTTTTGCGACTTAAATATAAATATCACAGATAATCGAGACGTATGTCATTGCTCCAAGAGGGGCGTGGCTTAGTACTTAATAACAGTCGCACAGGTCGATCCACCAGGTTAAGCTACGCTTGCCGGGGTTGGCCGTGGATAGAGACCATGTTTAGATATCGAGACTCGGTAAGCCGTTGGTACCGGCTGTCATTCGTGGATCTTTGACAGTCGTTACAGGCAGTCAGAAGCCTAAAAGTCTGACAGCCAATCTTACCAAGCGGTATCGAAATCAGATAGGCAGTTGCTCCATGTAAAATACTGGTATTCAGCTGCATCCGGTTAGGCTGGAAGCCGACCCCAATATAGTTAGGGAAAAGGCTAGGCAGATTGATATCATGGCTTCAGTTTTCTATGTTAAAATAAAAACGTAAATAATATGTAATGCCTAAATTATATAGTATAAACATAACATCACGCGTGGTTTTCCAGAGGGCAAGGCAGTGGTGTGCTATCTATAATATACCTACGAGACAATTTATGCACAAAAAAGAACAAATACATTTTTATTTAACAGATAATCACAAAAAATACAAGTAAAATATCAATTTTAAACCATATAGCTGGTGCAGCGTGAAATAATATACGTGTAAATATGCCCTTTAAAAAGTAGATAATAAGTTGCTTTCCTACACTTTTCGTTCACCTCGGAATGGCGGCGTGGCGATAAAATGCTGATCGAATATGAGTTCCAATTACACGAGATTCCGAGTGGCGGCCATAACGCGGGATATTATTAATTTATTCATAGGACTGCGACTCTTACTAACTAGCTGCATTTTAGTGGCGCTTGCAGACGCACTTAACTTGTAAGACATACGGGGATGAGACCTAGCAAACATTCCCGCAAGTTGTGTAGATTTTTGTGTTGTGTATTTTTTTCTATTGTGTATTTTTTAGTTGTGTATTTTTTCTATTTCTGTTAGGTAGGTATGTTTAAACCAAGGCCTTAATAATTTCAGAACTGAGTCTGTCGACCATTGATTGCATTTAATTTTCTATCCTTTATTTTGGAACATCATTGATGACATCATATTCTTTTTGGCTCTTGTACTATTTTTTGTTTGTTGTTCCATATTTAGTTTAAAAGACCGTCCATGGAGTTGCTTGCCCGTTCTTCTCCATAGGTGCCTACTGCTTTGGAATGGGCAACTAGCTTCATCTCTCTGACTGACCGACCCCTTGACAATTCAAAAGTGCTTGTAATTGGGTTATTTGAAATAAATACTTTGAGTTTGTTATTCTTCTGTTTTATAAATGCGAAAATTTCAAATTAATTTCTATTAGAGATAGAGACTGTACAAGTGCAGGTTGGATGTAGACCTCAAACCTAAACATTTGCCTGTATCTTCGGGATCGGAGAGCAGTAATAAGTCATTTTCATTAGTCTCCACTTCAATCCTCGCAATAATTGCGAATATTCGCTATCCTCCCGCCCGTGTGTCACGACCAGCAGGGTGTCTTCATCGCTCGTGTTAAACACATTGTCACCGAGCAGTCGGCGACTGCCTCAACTTAACTACAACTTAACTTTATCTACTGTTAACTTACTGACTTAAGGTAGCTTCACTTCCTATAGGTGGACTGACGACTTTATGGTTATAAAGTGTCTTTCCCACTGGATTTCTCTTGAAGATCTTAGAATGCGATAACGAATTTGGAGCTTGGTTTTACGTAAAAAGCTTATATCACCATTGTCTCTGGTCAATTGACCAACACTCAATAGTAGATTAACTGCCGTTATATACCGTATTTGGGTACTTATTGAGCCAATTTTCCTACAGTAAGCTTCGTTCCCTATTTTTCAATTTCCCACGTCGTTTATGGTCAAGTTAAACTACCGAACGAGATTTGAACATGCGTGGGCGCATTGATGGTAGAAATACCGATACGTGCGAGTTTACATCGCGCATCCAAATGTTTTGATGACGGCGGGTTACATATTACTTGACGATGTAAATGTAAATCCGGAATTCCGGATGGTGATGGAAAATCTGAGAATAAATTGTTATGAACGAGCATGGTGGAGGTACTTTTTTACTTTATGCTACATGTATCAATGTGAATCAATGAGGAGCTTGTGGCTAAGTAATAACAGCCACAGCAGATTGATCCATCAGGTTAAGCTACGCTAGTCGAGGTTGGTTCGTGGATGGGTGACCATCTTTACACATCGAGACTCCTCCGTGCCTCGGAAAGCACGTTATGCTGTTGGTCCCGGCTGTCATTCGTGGATCTTTGACAGTCGTTATGGGTAGTCAGAAGCCCGAAAGTCTGACAAGCAGCCTTACTAAGGGGTATCGTATTACCCAGTTACTGACCGGGTTGCGGAGGTTAGATAGGCAGTCGCTCCATGTAAAATACTGGTATTCAGCTGCACCTGGTAATACTGGAAGCCGACCCCAACATAGTTGGGAAAAGGCAGGCAGATTGATATTGTTTCAATGTGAATACAACGTGCGAATGAAAGCTTAGCAGTCATAGTACGTGGAAATATTATGCCTTGCAACACAACTGGTTTTGGCAATAATAATTTTCACTTGAATACTATTTTAGACATTTCCGGAAGTTTCCTAAGTCTTTTCTAGTGCTTACGGCCGGGGGCGGGACAGGTAGGTGTTTATGTGTGTTTCATAACGTTTCAGAAATCATAACTACATAGTTATAAATGTTATTCCATATACAATAAGCTTCTATAATATTAGTATGAAGATAGTCCGTTAGCGGAAGTATGTGTAAAAAATATTTTGACAGTCTGCCGTCAGTGGTGCTTCCGTCCGCATCCGTTTGACATTTTTTGCGATTGTTTTTATTTGCCATCGCGACACACACTGTTATGTTATTTTTTTTTGTGAACCTTCGTTGTATCCCACTGCTGGGCAAAGGCGTCTTTTGCGTCTCACTGCTACAAAATTTTGTAGAGAAATTATAATGCAGTGGGGAAATCGAATACCTGCTCAGTTCAGTGTTGAAAACATTTCTACAGAATGCGGTGTTATAAAATAACGTAAGATTTTCACTTGCACTTTATTGCGACTAAAGGAGATGTGAAAACTCGTCTGGGTTTAGGTCTCGTCTCGTTAGGAAAAGGAAAGTGAAATAAAAATGACGCAAAGCACGTCAAGAAGAATGGAAGATAATATGATAAAAGAATTTTGTTGAACTTGTAACTTGTTTATTCTTAAATGTCTTTGGATCAACTTTTTTTAAACATTATTGAAGAGAAGAAACTTAACACGGTTTTAGAATAAAGCCTTCTCGATTTTTTTATTAGTAAATGGCAGATTGCAGACGCACATTGATTGATATTATGAAAAAGAAACCATTAACCCTATTTGAAGCCGTTTACTTATAGGAGCTCAACGATGTATACGGTTATATTTATTGTCGTTTCGAGAGAACTTTTCTTATGAACCTATAGTATTCATACGACATTTGAGGGGTTAAGGTTAACAGTTAGCAGCGACAGATGACAACAGTCAGCTAAGAAAAATATTTTATTGAATGTATAAGCGAATGAACAATCTCCTATATAGGTATGCGAAGCTTTCTTATTTACGAATGTGATTGCGACAAATCTTCAAACAAAACCTTTCGTCTCATTTACTTCAATATAATTGTATACCTCCCACATATTTAAACAAAAAATATTTCAAAATTGCCACTTACCACCTCTCTCGCCATTCATAAGCTACTAAAATCCCGTTAACTATCCACGTGTAAACAGAGCAGTATCATGTCAGTGTTTAGTCAGTCGGTCCGTGTTTGCACACAGTATCCGTGACTGCCAGCCATTCAGCCGTTCTCGACTACATACTGACACGACACACAAACAAACATCTTCAGTGTGTACTGTGTACATTAGCTTATTGGGTTAATAACACACCTGGGTTCCCGAGAGGCTGGGTACAGATGCACTGTGCACTTGTGCAGGGATTTGAGTTGGAACTTGCAACCTGAGCTTATCCTACAGATAGCTTTTGGATGCCGTACAAGTCAAAGTCCCGCCTTAACTTCGAAGGGGCTCAGCCATGACTATGGCTTAAAAGTAAAATAAATACATTGTTAATATATTGTCTTGTTATTTTATAAAGAGCAAGTCAGGGGTTTATTTAATGAAGGGGCCCCTCAGGGCCAAGCCTGCCGGGTAAGCGGGACTGTCCGAAAGGGTTACCGCTACCCCGGAACATAAAGGGCTACGGAAGGAACATGGATGGGTTTTAGTCAGTAAGAGTCTGACACTCCCTTCCGCTCCACCCAGAGCGGGAGCAGTCATTGGATGATTTCCCAGCCTTAAAAAAAAAAAAGAAAAGGGGTTTATTTAAAGGCAGATCTTCTTTTTTTTGAGACCAAGGATAAGTTGGTTTTGCTATGATTTGCAACATTTTACCTCGGATTCGGAGCACGTTTAGCAATTGATCATTGCACGCATCGGAAGACGTGGGGTTTTATTAGTTTATAAGAGTAGCTTTACTCTTTTTGTCCAAATATATAATGCTTACCTACCTGTGTGTATGGTATCTTACTATCCTATTACGTCGGCATCTTTTAAAAGGCAACCTATCAATATCCTCCCGTGACGACAGACAGACGTGTTACAACTCACGTAAGATGGCGGATCCAGCCTAAACAGCTTGTCAAGGAAACGTCCATATTATTCAACAGCACGAACATTTATAGCGAACACCTCTTGAGAACCTTCGGCCAGTGTGTGCTCACCAACAGACGTCAAGCTCTTGCGTATGTTGGCTGACATTTTATGAATATTCACCGCGCGAAAGTGTGACCAAAGAAAGAAAGCGTCAAATTTTGACATAAATACTTAAATACTGCCATGATATGTGTGACTTTAGTTATGTTTGAATAGTAATTGAGAGTGTTAAAGTGTTGACTGCAATCGTTTATGCATATTTGCTGCTAAGATGACGGACTTAAAATGTTGTTAATTTGTTACTCGATGACTGTTTATAATAATAATAATAATAATAATCGTTTAATTCAGAATCAAGTTCCATAGTTTGTTAGTAACAGTATAAAATGCCTTATATCTAGTGTTAGTAAGTAAACTAAACTCGACGGCAATAATAACGACGACGACGGCGGTTAATAATTTATTCACTTTCATTATTTCCCCGTGGGCAGTTTCTTGTAATGACTTTTAGTCAGTTTTATTTGCTGACTTTTAGAAGTAAGCTAGCTATTATAGCATAGTGTGACCAATATAGAGTTATTAAGAGCGATAATTTTTGGCACGGTAGCTGTTGAAATATATTGTTTAATTTCACCAGATTTCGTCATGGCATAATCAGCATATAATGTTCCCACTGCTAAGGCACTGGCCTCCTCTCTCGAGAGGGATGGGGCTGTTATCTGCCACGCTGGCCAAGTGCGGGTTGGTAGATATCCAATGTCTTTAAATTTTTGGTTCTAGGACATGCTAGTTTCCTCACGATGTATTCCTTGAAAGCAGTGTTAATGAAATTATTTTAATGCTAAATAATCTGCCAGGGTTCGAACCCACAATTTACAACTTGTATGTCGGGGCCGCTACCACTGAGCTACAATTGCTCCAATTGAGCGTGAATTTGAGTGTGATGTTTAAGATACAGGTTTAGTCCTAGTTCAGATAGAATTATTATATACCTCTAGTTTCATGGCACTATATTTATAAACATTTACATTAATCAATTTTCAATTTAAAAAATCATTTCAATTTCAATTTCGTCATTGTTCGGTATAATTATGTTGGTGTTTCTACAGGTAAAACACGTTTTTTTTAAGTATTAGTATAAAGGCACAGTAACTGTTAACTCAGATACCGTTTGGAGTCCTAAAAAGCAGCAGGAAGACATATCTCTAGAAACTAAGACCACTCCTTACAAATGCATCGATTAACTCCTTCCCCATTCAAACGAGTGAGGTGCGCAATAAATTGTAACTATTTATTACCTATCTAATACATTATTTATCTACTTACTAAATCATAAGTTTTCCAAGTGAAATTGTATCGGAATGTACTCAATGTACTGTAGGTCCGTGTGTAGATCCTAGTTTGGTCTAAGTTAACATGCTCTGCGTCTTGCCAACTTAGTGCTAGTAATTGTAGGGCATAGGGAAAGTACCTGGTGCTAATGAGCGGCGTCATTCTATTTCTGGACGTGTAATACTAAGTAACAGATGATCATAATCTCGTGCTAGGCCTCACTCAAATGAAAATCATTTCTAAGTTTATTTATGACTAGCACTTTGCCCGCGGCTTCGCTCCTGTGGTCTTTCCCGCGGGACCCCTTATTTTTCCCGGGATAAAAAGTAGCCTATGTTACTCCCTGAAAACTAAGCTTTCTAATGGTGAAAGAAATCGGCACAGTAGTTTTTGAGTTTATTCATTACAAACATACACACAAAAATACAAATCTTTCCTCTTTATAATATTAGTATAGATATAGATTTCACGGATGTTTTTTATTTAGGTAAGCAAAAAATCGTTTCGCCATTTATATATTGTCTTGTTAAGAATTCTACCCATGATATTCTGTATATGGAATGGAAGCAAATATAGTTAAGGTTTCGTTTCAATCAATCAATAAATAAATACAAGTGGGTACAGTCGAGCGCACATCTGTGGTTACAGTTTTAACTTGAACTGGCCTAGCGTAGTACGGCGTAACATTGGAATAAGAGGCCAACTTATACTGGTGTTGTTAAAACGAACGAATAATATATATTTCCTCCTTATTATTCCGCATCATAACGGTGAAATTAGGCAGGCTTGCGTTGTTTCCCGAAAAATAATCGGCCAGTTATTCTCATCCCGAGGGGGTAGTTCACGTCAAGATGAGCGATGGTACTTTCCCGATGCGGAAATAATAACAGATCTCGAGCACCGATCCGATTCCCAGTTTCCTAATAATAGCGATGTTCGTTTGACGTTTTCAGCAGTAACATTATGGTTTAACAAAATCTATACAATTTACCACCAGGTTAGGTTGGCAGTAAATATATCACTTATATGTACAGAGGCCAGCACATCAAGTTACCACAATCTGTCAAATTTCTTTGATAGTATTTCAACTTTATTGCAAAGACATAAGCTTCATTTTTAATTAAGAACAATTTGACAGTTAGGGATAGCTTGATGTGCTGGCGTCTTACTTCGAGTGCGTGATAATAAAGGTTATGTCTCCTTTGATCTTAAAACGGGACTAAATAAATTCTGCAGTAAAATAAACTCTAACAGTCTTATTCATAAAAAGTTAAAATAGGTTTATTAGCTTGTTATAATGAGAATCCCGAAAAGCATTATTCATAAACCTTCGATAACGCTAAAACGCTTTGTAAGTATTCAATAGCGGCTTCGTAACTTAAAACAGGGCCGACCCTACTACATATAAACCTTTATTATACAGAAATATGGCCGAAATATGTGCAACAGCTGTTTTTTTTCGCATCCGAACCGTTTTAGTGTTAGTGTTGGTTGAAGCTAGCTGGGAAGTAGATACAATTTTATTTAAAAAAATGTGAAATCGTGTTTTGTGTAAGTTATGCAAGCTCTGCAAGCATTACATGCTATTGAACGAGCAGAACATGTTCCACGCCGTCGAAAGATTTACCAAGAGAGATGTGTTTCGTTGCCCGATGTAGAGTTCAAAGGCCGATACCGTTTCAACAAAAATACTATTGGCCTTTATAATTGATCTCGTCAGGCAAGACCTGCAACTGGACTCAAGAGGTTGTGGAACGTCACCAGAGTTACAGGTGCTTACCGCTATAAGATGTTGGGGTCGTCGTGAAGGAAGCACATTTACAAGTATTTATATATCCCGCATTTTAATATACCTACCTAAGTATTATTTGTTAACGTTTTTAAATCTCGTGTAACATTTTAGTTTCATGATGATGGAGGAGATATTATAAGGAGGTTGTCTCAACCAACTATAAGTCGCATTTGTGCCAGAGTAGCCCGCGCGATTGCTCGCCACTCTGATACCTACATAAAAATGCCAGAGTCCCTGGCAGAACAGCAAAGAGTTATAAGGGTTTTTTTAGGAATAAGAGATTTTCCTTGTTGTTGTACAGATTGCACCTACTTATATAAAAATAAAGAAATATGGTGGTGACGCAGCTCAATACTATATAAATAGAAAAGGATTAAACACGTGAACGAAAAACGAATCAAGAATCCAAGAAGCTCTCCAAATGTCACAAATGACGTTGTCTAACTTTTTTTTTGTGATTTTTGGCCGTGGACACTAGTTGTTTTGGCATTTAATCTATGGATTCATCAGAACGACAACATAATCACGTTAAAACGACAACTTAGCTATGACGGGTTTATTGAACGTTTATGAATAGAGAATTTTATA
Source organism: Hyppa rectilinea (assembly GCA_951799385.1). Classification (NCBI taxonomy): domain Eukaryota; kingdom Metazoa; phylum Arthropoda; class Insecta; order Lepidoptera; family Noctuidae; genus Hyppa; species Hyppa rectilinea. Next base: position 1,189,507 of record OX637317.1, read on the forward strand.
ATAGGTTTATTAGTTCTAATGAGCATTTTAACTAGTGAGTGTTTAGGTTTTAAATACTCACTAGTTTCTTACGGGTCTAGTATTTTAGGGGATTTTTATGAATAAGACTGTTAATATTTTGATATCTATTGCGAAGAATGACTTTTCGATTTGTCGGTGGATTCTATCTCACCCTCAACACTTAGGGGAAGCTATCGTTCCTATAAGTGATAGGTATGATTGACGCCATCGACGTCTCGCTTTAAACTCACTACACCTAGTTTTCATGCTGTTTTTTTTTACAGAATAGCAATGCTCATGCTCATGTGTGACACTATTGACAACTCACTTTACTTAAGTTTTCACAGGGTTTCAACAGGTCGGCTGAAAATGTCTTACAAAACTTCAAATCATCCAAAATATCCAGTTTCCATTTCTAAGCTCGGCTTTGATGTAACACGTCTATAATACAGATCTGAATCCGGGGGAAAGTAGAACAAACGTTTTACAGTCGGTGTTATTGCCCAAATATGTGACGGAGACAAAGCGTCTCATTGGGCACAAGGTTGAGACGTATTCGCGAAAGATTGCAGTACTTTTGACTTAGAGGGATCCTTTGAAGGTTATGTCACAATAGCTTTATCACGGCTTCACGTTATTCAGACACAATTTGGGCAAAAATCCAAATTTTATCAAACTGTAGTTTAGGCGTGAAAATATTAAGCGGGATTGTCCGAAAGGGTTACCGCTACCATGGGACATAAAGGGCTAAAAAAGGGTCATGGATAGGTTTTAGTCAGTAAGAGTCTGACACTCCCTTCCGCTACACCCAGAGCGGGAGAAGTCATTGGATGACTTCCCAGCCTCAAAAAAAAGGCGTAAAAATATTGTTCTTTACCGTATAGATTCGATAGCATTACCGGAAAGTTATATTCATCTTTAGATTACAAATATTATTAATAAGATAAAAAGGATGTACATAATTACATTAAATATTTTAATTGCATTTTAAATATTAACTGTTAAATTTTATAAACTTCAGAAGGTACTACATTCATTTTACAGCAGCACTTAGAGAATTAACCTCTTATCTGAAATCTCAGAATAAAACGGCTGGTTATCTTCTATTTAACTGATCATTAGACGGTTCTAACTAAAGGTAACTGCTTGCAAGTGAGCAGTTTACAGATAATTGCTTAACTGATGTTTGTCTGTAACTGTGACATTTGATATGTTACGGGTGCGAAAGTTTTCTCGGCCCTTTTGCAGTTACATGCGTAGATAGCTGCCTCTAGGTGCAGTATCAAGTGACTAACTGTCTGCGTACTGCTACCTATTTTGCAGATAGACAGACAGACCAATTATTCTGCCGTATCAAGACATAAAGTTCTGAGCAGACGAACATACAGGGCCGTTTTTCGAAATGATGACTATGCTGCTTGCTTCATCCACCTGTGTCAGAAGTCATCATCTGCCTAGCCTCCAACTATTTTGGGGTCGGCTTCCAATCTAACAGGATGCAGCTGAATACCAGTATTTTATATAGAGCGACTGCCTATCTGACCTCCACAACCCAGTAACTGGGCAATACGATACTCCTTGGTAAGACTGGCTGTCAGACTTTCAGGCTTCTGACTACCCGTAACGACTGTCAAAGATCCATGAATGACAGCCGGGACTTATGGCTTAACGTGCTTTCCGAGGCACGGAGGAGTCTCGATATGTAAAGATGGTCACCCATCCCCGGCCAACCCCGGCAAGCGTAGCTTAACCTGATGGATCGCCCTGTGCGGCTGTTAGTACTTAGCCACGAGCTCCTCAGTACTTAACCACGAGCTCCTCGTCATAAGTGTCACTTATGTTCGCCAATCCGTGACCAGTGGTGATGATCACATGCAAAACTTTATGAATACTTAAATGTTGTAGGTATATTTTTCTTGTCTATCAGTCTGTCAGCACCACATTTCAATGTAAAAGAGAAATAAAAGCACAGCTACAATGTAGCAGCTGTTAATTTTATCATCTCGCGTCTCGCGTTGTTCACCTCGTAAATGTGCACATTATCGCCAATCGCTAAGTAATTCAAGGTTTATAATAGCTTCTCACTGATCCCCAAAAGGAAAAACTAGGACCAGTAGACGACTGAATAAAACTCGTTCCTATCTCTGTGAGAATAATATATAAGAACAGCACGGAAAATCATGTTTTAAGGAGTGGAAAACATTGTCATGTTCGCACCAATTTTATGAAGACTTGTGTCATAAAAGGGAATTTAATAGAACTGCTTGCTAGTCACTGTATACCTAGTTAATAGAATAATACATAATCTAATCTTTGTAAGTATGTATTCATTTGATATTTATGACACAAGTTTCATGAACGTGAATATTTAACGTAATCTCTTCTAGAAATGCAGCCACCTGCCACAATATTCCCTTGACGACGATAACATGATGTACTTAAATGCAATACACAATTAATTTCCCTGACTACAAGATAAATAATTTCCCTTATCTTCTTATGCATGGAAATAATTCGCAGTAGGTATCAGTTAACTCGCAGAACATTTTTTACGCTATCAACTTTGTGGCAGTAACCATTTGATATTCGACTGACAACGCAAATGTGCTGCCATTATCTGTTAAGAGTCCTACATATTCTTTACTTTACGTCCTAGTGCGACAGGACCTGATAATATTGTAGTACCAGGCATGGGGCTGTAGCGCTCATCTATTAAATAGATGATCACGGAATGAGTTAGAAGTATCTTGGTCTTTTCCATTTGAATGGGTACAAGAACTATGGTCGTGTATGATTTCGATAAATTGTGTGTGCATTATATTTGAACATAAGTTTAGGTGGAGGATATTTTCATACATACTGTGCTGTTCTCCACGAGATCTCGAACGTGATTGTTATCTCTGCTGACATAGCCATTTCAAATCTTCTATATAAATAAAAATAAATTGCTGTTCGTTAGTCTCGCTAAAACTCGAGAACGGCTGGGCTGATTTAGCTGATATTGGTGCTGAAAGGTGTCCAGGGAAGGTTTAAAAGGATGAGAAAAGTTCGGTGGGTAGGTTGGGGTAGGTAGAATGGGAGGACAACAAGACAACGTCTATCGGGTCACATTTAACAATAGAGTGGGTGACTAAAGTCGCACCTTAAATACGGCACTATCGAAAATGGTGCATTTCTCTCGCGAGTTACGAAAGCTCGTTGTCTATTGAAATAGTTTATATAATACCTGGCAACTTTGTGGAGAAAACTTATCATTATTTTGCAATAAGAATTACAAATATAGACCACGAGTCACTGCAAACGCAGTCTGTCTATTAATAACTGTCCGTTCCTGATAGCTTCACCTCACATCACACGTACGACAATGTAGCTAGGTACAGTTGTAAGGACGATACGCCCCACGTGCGTGTAGCCCAGTGTTTATGATCCAGCACCCGATAGAAATCTAGACTGAATGTCTCGCAGATGTTACAATAACTGACGTTTTGAAAAATTAAGGAAATATGTAAATATCTTGACTGCCAGTATGTCTCGTTTATGCGGTATAGAAACTTATTGTAGCATTTGCACACCTACCTCTTTATATTATAAACGTTGCTTTAACCAGTAGGTAGGTACTATTAGTTATTCTGTGCTTGAAGTTAAGAGGTGTTTAAACGTCAAAATAATTATAATATAAACGTTAATTTGCTCTACACAAGTTATGTACTTACTGCTAAATGAGTTATAAATATGTAGGTATGGTTAAACAGTCACTAATCTTAAGTCTAAGCATCGTTTATATTATAAATGAACCCCTATTTTAAAATTATATTTAAATATTTTATTTTATATTTAAATATTTTTTCAGTAGACTGAAGTCATAGTCTTCAAAATTAATTCTCTAAACTATACAGTTTTGCATTTAGTACTAGGTGCAGTTCATCTAATCCACAGATTATCCTTTCAGACCTTATCTTAACCTCGATACACGATGACCTGACTGCAAAACATCTAAGCAGCTTAACTTCAACCCATTCTCTAGTTCTTGCGACACATAAAAGCCAACAAAACCTGTCCTCAAAAACAAAAGTAAAAGTACATCGCACCTTACGAGAATCCTTCCCACAGGACAAACATATGTACCTAACCATTCACAAGCGTGGTTTTTAACAGTGGACAAGTCATAAAGTGGTGTACCTCCCACGCGAGGGATAGCCATCGTACCGGGGCGTGCGCGCAACTATCTGACACTCGCGAGGATTCCGAATATTCTGCAGAGTCAAATGTATGACCACGTTTGTGCAATGTTTAGTTACGATAGAGGAGGAGTATGAATAAATATGGCAAAAGCTGGTAGTCTTGACAATTTGTGCTTGGACTTTACCGTAAATTTAAGTATGGTTGATACTTATCAGGGTAAAAATTTATACCCTCTTCTCACTTAATGCAGGAAAATAGCACCTGCCTGTAGAACACTTCGTCAATCTTTCCATCAGTAGTGACGTCACTGCTTGCGGATTACTGCTTACCGCCAGTTTGTTAGACTCATCCGTCACCTTGGTAAGCGAAATTGTCCGAAAGGGTTACCGCTACCGCGCAACATAAAGGGCTAAGGAAAGAATATGGATGGGTTTTAGTTAGTAAAAGTCTGACACTCCCTTCCGCTCCACCCCGAGTGGGAGGAGTCATTTGATGATTTCCCATACTCAAAAAATAAATAAAATATCCGTGACCTGAACTATGCCGTTTGCTGGCTTAAGATAATTGGTAATCGAAAACCTTTTTCACTAGACATATATGTTACCCATGATTTTAAGCTTTAGCTTAAGCGGTGATAGCCTAGTGGTGTGACCGACGGACTGCCAAGTCTTAAGTCTCGAGTTCGAACCCAAGCCACGCACCTCTGGCTTTTCGGATTCATGTGTGTACAATTATCATTTGCTTTAATATCGGTGAAGGAAAACATCGTGAAAAAACCAGCATGTCTAAGAGAGATATATCTCAAAAGCATTTGAAGGTTAATCAGAGGCCCATGGGCAGCATAAAAACTCTGACACCAGGATAGTCACTAACCACACGAAGAAGAAGAAGAAGAAGTGGGAGAAAAGGTGTGTCGACTCGACGCATCTAATGACTATTCAATCCCGAATGTTTCATGATTACGCACCGGCGCCGGCGCCCATGACGCGGGGAAACCCAGTGTTTTCTCAGTATAAATCATGAATGTGTCATGTAATATTAACCAGTTGTACCACGTAGCGTCACTTAAGTTATTCACACTTTGTCTTAACCAAATTTATTGTTTCTTGTTACAGGTAATTAAAATTCACTACTGGCGTGCGGTGAGAATGTTAAAAACATTAGTTATGTGCTGCTCCGAAGCTGAGGTCACATAGACAGCTTAATATAAGCTCTTAACGACTCATTAAAATGGTGTTTGTTTTAATGTTACATGTATTATTGTAATAGATTTACAACGAGGGCGAAATAGGAATGAACTTTCGACAGATTGTGACTTCTTGGTTGCAAGCTGAAAATGATACCTGCTGACTCCAAATGTTTTTTTTTTATTTTGATATTGGCATCTCGCAGTTCAACCATAGGGTTGTCTACTGCTTAACCGGACTAGCCTGTGGATGCCACAAAAGAATTGTAGCCTCTAACCAGGGCTTAAAATAAACTTACAAACTAAGCGACTACACGCTAAGGGCACTCGCTGTGGGGTATGGACCTAGGCTTAGGGCGTCCCTGGGGGGGACAGCTGGATCGGGAGTATTTAAAACTACTGGCTCAGCGGCAACGCGGGCTGGCTCGAGCAACAGTCGAGGGGACGGACTCCAAAAAAAAGTTCCGACATATTTATATTCTAACTGTAAGAGCACTAGGTGAAAGTGACAGAGTTGGTTGAAAGTGTCGGACAATTGTATCCAAAAATTTAGGCCGAATTCGAAGAAAACCTTTCCCAAAAGTAAAATCGTTCACCATACCATTGGACACCGGAGCATGTGACCCCAGCGACCGCAGCCCCTATATTTCCCTTCAGCCCGTAGTACTGTCTAGCTGGATGGTTCAGCCAGCTGTCAGTCGTAAAAGACAAAGACGCCATCGTAAGCAGGCGAGTCTTTGTTCAAAATTTTAATTATTATGGCAAGTTGGTTAAGTTTATGCGAGTTACATTGGGTCGTCAGTCAAATATAATATGTATTGAATGCAGTAAGAGAAATATCGACCCTTAACCTAAATGAGAAAATAAGAGCTTTTATAATGATCAATGTTATTCTTAGAGCAATAATTCCTCTCTTGAGTCTGAAGAGCTTCACAAAAGTTGATTCCACTTACGTCTGCTCCAATAATCAACTAAAGAATAAATAACGTCTCGCCCTTGACTGGTTTTTGTTATACAGTTAAAATAAACTTATATATTGTGTAATAGTTACGTTATTACGACACTAGAATCGATAATTAGTCAACTCCCACGTAGTGTTGCGTAACTGTAAGTACCATCACTAATTATTTATTAAATTGACGGAACCAACAATTGACAATTAATGAAAAATAAACTTTATTACTATAGGCCTAAATAGCTAAATATATTGAAAACGAATGGCTGTTAGGATGTTTTGTAGATACGGATGCGACCACAGTGCACATAGGTTATGGTAAAATAATAGTGGAATATTTGAAATAAATAAGAAAACCTTGAGCCACCGGTTTATGCTGTAATAAGGCATACTCTACTCTCATGATTACTTTGAAATTACTGTTCTTGGAGGCAATTATTTTTTGCTGGTTCCAATAAATAAATAATGTGTTTTATAATCCTTTTAAAACATATTTTAAACACCATCAATATACGAAGAATTACAAAATACGACCGCTTTAACTTTTACCGTCACAATATTTACTACTTCGCCGTCTCCTAACTCACACTCATTAGAAAACAGCTGTACAATAAATAATATAAAACAAAATTGCCAAACGCTATTAATGTATAAATAACTGGCAACTAATTACGAATGCAAAGTAGTGCCATTTCTCACGGCTAGGGAGGCGACGTCGATAGGTGTCGACATCAAAGAAAAAAACAAAACCTATCGATAATTTTTCCTCGCACTAACTTTGTGGTGTAAAACTTTGGTGTAAGTTATGAGTGAAGCGATTGAGTTGACACAATATAGTAGGTTACTTAACAAATTTACTTTGCTTTCACACTCATCTGAAATACCATTTAGGTGATAGGCAAATCGTCCATTTTGAGTTTGAGTTTGAATTATATTAATTTATGTTTGATTTTGTATGAAAAACCTTTCTAGTAACCTACTTTTAAACAAAAAATTACATGCTAAAACAATTACTTAATATATACAACCTAAAACTAAAAAAATATATTCATTATGTACATGTGGTAAAAAAGGGGAAGGGCTCATAGGGTGTCAAAAAATTCATCCCCATCGGCGTCAGTGGGAAATGTGCCCAAAAGGCTGGCAGTGTTGCCACGTTGGATGGCAATGCTGATTGCTGATTCTTTGGCCTTAAAATTGACCAACCCTCTGGTCACGTGTAGAGTCAACCAACCGCTGGGCGATATCCTGAAATACTCGATGAATGAATGAATAACTTCCTAATGGTTGACAAAGTTTTACACAACTAGTTTTCATTTCATTTTCTTACCAGTTTTAAAGGAATTATCTAACTCTGTAACAACTATAATTGCGAATGAAATCAGATACCGCTGTCTAATAACTGCAATATTAACTTATATAAGTTATCCAGTCAATATAAAGTCCATATTTTATTTTAATTCAAGCCACATATTTAGAGACTGGTATATAAATAAGGCGTTAATGTATTCATCGCCTAACTATGGCAAAATCGCCGCAATTGTATGTGTTGGGCCACACCCCGCACCGCAGGGGTCCTCTAGTTTATTTGAAGGCTCTATTACTGGACACCGAGTGGTCCGATAGGCTTTTTATTTATACACACACCGTAATACACACATATTTATATATATAAACATAGTGCACTCCAACATTCCCAGTCGTTTAGCTGTTGTTATGCAGATCCGATTACTCTATCGTCTGTTGTGATCTTTTTACGACGAAAATTATGAAAAATAAAGATATTCACGCAGTACGCGCTATTCTTACGAGATGGTGGGTGTTTCCTTGAGTGGTTCTTAGTGTGTTGCTCGTCTGTCTGTCCGGCCCACGTCTATATGTTTATTGCGTTTCTAACACACCGTTTTGACAGCTTATAATGGTTTTATTGGCCATATTTTAAAGTTCTTCGTGTGTACAAATATGTGTATTTATAATGGTCGTAAATGGTCAGCGGCCTGTGAACCGGGTTACGTACGGAACCAATGATATATAGTTTTAATAAACCTTCATGAGTTTCATAACTCAATTGCCGTGCGTTAGTCTCGCAAAACCTCGAAAATGACTCGACCGATTGTGACGAAACTTTAGTAAGTTGTTGAGTGCGCGCTGGAGAAGCTTCCTTACAAAAAAAAAACATTGATACGCATTAGCTAGTATTTGAATAAAATTATTAGCTGACTTGCTTGTGTCTGCTTTGCCGGCTTGCGTGCAGTTTAAATTGATAATTTTGACAATATAGCTGTCCTTTTACTACTAAGTTTCCGCTCTGCTAAAGAAAAGAGATGTAGTAGGACAGTGAGCAGGCCAATTTTTAGGTAAAAAATCAGCATTGCCATCAAACGTGGCAACGCTGCCAGCCTTTTGGGCACTTTCGCCACTGACACCGAGGCGGACGAATTTAATTTAATGATGCCCAATGAGCTAAATTCTTTTTTTCCTTTATATATATACTGGTTGTATACACAAGTTTAGATTATATATTGTTGTTGTGTTTAAAGATTTGCGTATATTACAAAAAAAGCGTTACGTTATCAAGAATAAAAAAAAGAACTTTAACACAGTCCCGACTAGCAATCTGTCCGTCACGCAAGGATCGATCATTAATGCGACAGTCTACACCTAGGTATGTCTGCGTGCTCTCACTAGTGCGGCTTCCGATGATAGCGGCGCTTGCACTGTTGATACGATGTAACATTATAAAGAGATTACATATAATAGGGTGAAATTGAATTCATGGGCAATTTTTAAGGGTCTTTGTACAGACGCCAGCACATCAAGCTATCCCTAACTGTCAAATTTTCTCAATTAAAAATGAACCTTATATATCTATTCTATACATATAATAAAACAGTAAAAAAACTGTGTCTGTACATTGAATATATTAAAAAAATAATAATTGAGGGGGGTTTAGAAACAGTAATAGAGCACGAATCCAAAAAAAAAAAATTGTCTGTATGTCTGTTTGTCTGTTTGTTTGTACACGCTAATCTTCGGAACTACTGGACGGATTGGAATGATTTTTTTGTTGTTGTATAGGTATTAAGTCTGGGCAACATATAGGCTATAATTTATCTTGGAAACTTGAACACCTGATGCAGAACCGCAACAGACCAGCTAAACTATAAGAGATACAAAAATGATACCCTAGCAAAAATTGTTCCACGTGATTAGCATTTTCTGCTGAGAGAATAAATTTGAAGATCTGGAACACCTGATGTGGAACTCCAAGAGCCCAGCTACACTGTAACATATATAGGAATGACGTCTTAGCAAAAGATGTTCGGTCTGATGGGCATTTCCTGTTGACTTATAAAAATCGAAGATCTGGAACACCTGTTGTGGAACTCCAAGAGCCTAGCTACACCATAACACTTATAAGAATGACGTCTTAGCGAAAGTTGTTCAGCCTGATGAGCACTCTCTGTTGACGTATAAAAATTGAAGATCTGGAACACCTGTTGTGGAACTCCAAGAGCCTAGCTACACCATAACACATATAGGAATGACGTCTTAGCACAAGTTGTTCGGTCTGATTGGCATTTCCTGTTGACTTATAAAAATCGAAGATCTGGAACACCTGTTGTGGAACTCCAAGAGCCTAGCTACAACATAACACATATAGGAATGACGTCTAAGCAAAAGTTGTTCAATCTGATGGGCATTTCCTGTTGACTTATAAAAATCGAAGATCAGAAACATCTGATGTGGAAATCAAAGCTATCACTATTTTTACTGTGTAATTATAAAATAACATAAACTGGGAGTACCTGCACGCGGTGAAGGCGGTAACAGTTTAGGACTGATTTTCGATGACGATGGTATATCATTGAAAATTTGACTCTACTGGCCAAAACTCCTATTTATTTTTTTATTTTATCGTATGAATATGCCTTCGGGCTTATGTTGTTTGAGTGGTTAATTTCCTTTTCCATTTATCTTCGTGACACGGTAGCCTACCCGGTAACGCAGAGGAGCAGTCATTTTAATTTAGTTTTTTATTGATCAGGTATCTTCACAATAAAACTATGACCATGCCTAGAAAGAGGTCAAATCTTTCCCAATGTTCCAAGAGAGCTAAAAGAATGAGGATCATAAGATCCCAAGAATCTACCGAAGAGCGTCAGGAGAGACTTGATGCTGTTCGAGAACATTAGGCTGCAACTCGCTCCGTGGAAACCTCTTCGGGTCGCGAAGCATGCCTGCGTTCTCAGCGTATTCATTAGGTCTCTAGAGACCAGTGAAGAATATGATGCGCGACTGACCGCTGATCGTGAACGTCATGTATTGTCTCGCGAGTCAGAGACGTTCACGGAAAGAGAATTTCGCTTGAGTTCCAAGCGTATCTACGCATCGACTTCTAGGTCTCTAGAAACAAGTGGGGCACGTGATGTGCGACTGACCGCTGATCGTGAACGTTATGTATTGTCTCGCGAGTCGGAGACGTTCACGGATAGAGAATTGTGCTTGAGTTCCAACCGTATCTACGCATTGACTTCTAGGTCAAGAGACAAGTGGGGAATATAATAATGCGGTTACCAAAATGAAAACGATGACAAATGGACTGTATGTTCTGGTGGTTGTTGGAATGAAATAAAACTAAAGCTCAGTGCGATAAAAGATTTAAATGGGAAAAATGATAAAAAATAACATAAATGGCGACCCCGTTGTCGCTGGCATAAGCAACAGGGTCCGCGTACGAAGTCGCGGGCAGAAGTTAGTTTGCAATAAAGTTGAAATACTATCAAAGAAATTTGTCAGATTGTGGTAACTTGATGTGCTGGCCTCTGTACTCATCATTATGAACTACTTTCACTATGGAAACAAATCTGAAATCGCGAAATAAAAATCAGCTGCTCCATACATTATGCTCGCCAAAATACAATCTAAATACTAACATCTATGTATAACAAATTACAAACAATGCATTTTTTGTGAATTTGCCCAAAGAACAACAGAATAAATCCATCTTATATTTATGGAGAAAGTATTCGGAGGAGGTTTTTCGAAAACCGTATTTTCATTCTTTTCTTCCTCTTATCAAGTGATTCTCTTTGCATCATTGTAGAGCTTTAATCGGTTTATTGTAATAACAACATTTACGTTTTGATATGAGTATCTTGAATGCTAGGTATTTTGAGTAATGGCTAGTTACTGGACTTTATATAATTAGATAAGCACAGTTTGCTAAGTTACGTGTCGTCAGACCGCCGAAAATCTGACAGCCAGTTTTACCCAGGGGTATCGTATTGCCCAGTCACTGGGTTGTGGAGGTCAGATAGGCAGTCGCTCCATGTAAAATACTGTTATTCAGTTGCATCCGGTTAGACTGGAAGCCGACCCCAACATAGTTGGGAAAAGCCTAGGCAGATGATGAGTTTGCTAAGTTACGAATACGCTTTATAGTAGGTACGAATAAATAATTACCTTCAAATCGTAGTCAGTGTTTGCACTAAATATTCAATTAATATGTAAGCTTATTACATTAACGCGTGTCGAATGCAGGCTGCATTATAATTGTACATTTGAATAGGTAATTAACTAAGTCTTGTGAGCGATTGTTTCAATTTGAATTCATTAATTAATATCTGAACTGGATATGCAGGTTCTCAGTTCTCATTTAAGGTCTTGCATAACTTGCGTAATATGAAAGTGGAGTAATGGAAGGTGCTGTGCTATACCTACTAACTACCTACAGGAAATGTTTTTGTACAGATGTTTTTGGGAGTTCAGTTACTCAAAGGCTTCCTGCAAAATCCATTTGACTTTTGTTTCGATTTGCCATTACTATTATTATTTTTTGCATTTTTGATGACAATATTTAATTTACTTTAATTTGAAGTTTAATGTTATTTGCATGCCCATGTGACGGTAGTATATGGAGAACCTATTATATATGAAACAACTTTACTAATTACCCATGTTTGCAAATGAATAAATGATTATAATTATGAAGATACAGTAGCGGCACGAGGTCATGCAAGGTTTCGGTTCTGGAACCTGTCGTACAATGTGAATTTTCTCTGTTACTTTTAGTTACCTTAGCCTACCAAATATTTAGGCCTGCGGGCGGTGAGTAATGGGTTACTCACCGTCCGATCAGGATCAGGCCCGTGCCGGACGGCGCGTACGTGTTCCATAGAGCGCCTCAAAGAGATGTCAGCATTTAAAGGGCTAGGGTATTAGGCAGGGTAAGGGCCGATGCCTGTCGGGTAATCGGGATTGTCCGAAAGGGTTACCGCTAACCCCGGAACATAAAGAGCTAAGGAAGGCACGTGGATGGGTTTTAGTCAGTAAAAGTGGGGAGTATCAGTCCCTTCCTCTCCACCCACAAAAAAAAACAAATATTTAAGGATAAATAGAGCTGTGAAACCGTACTTAAAACTTAAATAACCACTTATTTGGCTCTTTTATTTCACAGTTTCTTGAACATAATATTAGCATGACCAAGTGCGTGCAAAGTTCAGCCATATTGAATATCACATAGGTACTGCGTCTGAGTCAGTTTCATGAGGGTGTTCAATCACATGTAAATTCAAGGTGACACACAACGTAAAGTCTACCTATTTACTTAAGTTTCAGTTAGGGTTAAGTTGGTCAAGTATCGTGTGTCTTTACTACCTATGTCTAAATAGCAATTTGTTATTTAGTCCATTGCTGGATAAACTCATCTCCCGAGTCGATCTCTCCAGATATTAAATCACTTAATTACTATTATATCGACTGAGCTCGATTCTCGGCCATTCCTATAAAAGGTGAAATTAAATTAGCTAGCCAAACCTCACAGATGTTTTGGGTATCGATAAATAACATAACATCACGCCTGTAATCTCCCAAGGGTTAAGCAGTCATGTCCCATGTAATAGGAGGTATTGATAAATAATGAGAGAACAGTAAAACAATATTTACTTAGCTTATAATTTCATGTGACAACGCTACCAGCGGTCGATGACCCCTGCAAGCTGTAGTTACTTACAATGATGAGTCTAAAAGTCTGTTTTTTTTTATTCAATAGTTAAGTCATAACCACATATTATGTCCTTCCTGATTCTAGATCCTTTATGAAACTTTTACTACAGTAGCACCAACTCGTGAATCCAGCCCTATTTACATTAACACAAAGGTGACCCTCCACTTGTTGCTATCAGCACAAAAACTTTGCATAGCTCGTAACTCCTTTACGACGGCTGTAAAAGTAAGCTGTATGGTTGTAAACCATGACACGATAGTTAACTGACCTCCATGGGAGTGACGGCTGGGGAATGGTGACAGGCGAATGGCATCAGGGGAATTATACTCATGAGGTTAATGATGGCCAGCTTAAGATGGTTAGGGAATGACGGAAGGTGAATCATTGACAGGGTAATGAAAACATGAACAAATTGTAGTTATCACACTAATATTTTTAAGGCGAATGTTTGTGAGTGTGTGTTTGTTACTTCTTCACGCAAAAACTGCTGAACGGATCTGGATGAAATTTGGCACAGATATAGATTATAACCTTTTTTTTTTAAATCATCTAATGACTTCTCCCGCTCTGGGTAGAGCGGAAGGGAGTGTCAGACTTTTACTGACTAAAACCCATCCATGTTTCTTCCTTAGCCCTTTATGTTCCCGGGTAGCGGTTACCCTTTCGATAGATTATGACCTGGATTTACACATATGATTAGACATTTTGTCCCATTAGTACGTTCCGATAATTTCCGAAATACACGCGGGCGAAGTCGCGGGTAGAAAGTTAAAAACAAAAAGTCTTCCTGCTCGATCGATCTGATAGTTCAAGTTTCATGAGATCAAACCTCCTCAGGTGAATGTAACAAAGAGATGTCAGCATATGAAGGGGCCCCTTAGGGCCAAGCCTGCCGGGTAAGCGGGATTGTCCGAAAGGGTTACCGCTACCCCGGAACATAAAGGGCTACGGAAGGAACATGGATGGGTTTTAGTCAGTAAGAGTCTGACACTCCCTTCCGCTCCACCCAGAGCGGGAGCAGTCATTGGATGATTTCCCAGCCTTAAAAAAAAAAAAAAAAAAGGTGAATGTAACAGGTCTATAAGTTAGATGTAACGGTAATCCGCTGCGCTGAGGAGATGTCGTGGTCAGCAGTTACATGTTTATTTGGGTGTAAACAACATTCAATGAGGCAATTGTCAATTGAATGAAGCGACACTTACCATTTGATAGCCCTATTAGAATACTATGGCTAGACTGGTGATGGGATAGGATTGGAGATAGGATGGTGACAATTTCTAATTTAACACGTTATGTACCTACTATGGGTTTGTGTTGCTCTTAAAAATCTTCTATCTGTGGTAAAAGGGTAATGTCGGAGTCCCAAAAACCTCATGGGGTTCTTCTCTTTATCTGTTCTGTGGGTTCTTAGCTTTATCTTTTTATTCTTTTGTCTTGAGTGGTAAGCTAGGGGCCTGCCCAGGATGTGACTGGGGGTTATTTCAGTGAACAACATTAAATGAGGCATTCATTCGAATGTATCTCTATATCACGTACCGTATGGTATAAAATGGCAAGAATTTTTTTGGATGAATTTTTTTAAAATACAAACTATCTTATATTAATATCACGCGTATATTCCCCGAAGGGTTAGACAGAGGTGTATCTATATACAGACGCCAGCACATAAAGCTATCCCTTTTTTTTTTTTTTTTAAGGCTGGGAAATCATCCAATGACTGCTCCCGCTCTGGGTGGAGCAGAAGGGAGTGTCAGACTCTTACTGACTAAAACCCATCCATGTTCCTTCCGTAGCCCTTTATGTTCCGGGGTAGCGGTAACCCTTTCGGACAATCCCGCTTACCCGGACAATCCCGCTTACCATCAAGCTATCCCTAACTGTCAAATTTTGTCAATTAAAAATGAACCTTATGTCTTTGCAATAAAGTTGAAATACTATCAATGAAATTTGACAGATTGTGGTAACTTGATGTGCTGGCCTCTGTACACACACATTTCGCCACTTTTGTTAAGTCCCATGCAATATAGGGTGAGCCTGTTGCCATCAATCGGGCACAAATCAAAACTAAAACCAAACATAGTTTGGCTCAGTCCAGTTTCCTCAAACTAATTCACAATTATTAATCATAATCTTTACATCTAGATAAGTAAGTTCTTCAAAGATCGAATTGATTCTGAATTATTAAGATAGGCTACGATGATGATTGTCTAAGCGACATAGTTAGTATTAGCAACATCGTTTGTGTGGAGACAAGTGATGGTTATTGAAATTGAAGAGCTTTAGCTCAAGATTAAGTATTGATTATTGAGTACATTAGTTCAGAGCTGTTTGACGGGTTGGTTAGAAGGCCGTGATGGTGTACTGGTGGTTGTGTTAGTGCCGTTGTTATGGTCTAGGATTAGAATTTGAATAGGTTGGTTTATTAGTATTTGTATACAAGCTGAAGTTATCTCTCTGAAAGTACTCTATCCTGTTAATTCCGGTTAGAGACTATCAGTGTGCCAAATTTCCGTTCAGCCGTTTTTGTGCCGGTCCGGATCATACGTGCAGACAAACAGACGGAAATTCTACGTTACCATTTTAATATAGGTAAAATGGATGCATAATTATTATTTTTATTATAACATAATATTATATTACTAACCTAAATAATTAAATAATTGGGTAAATAATTTTTTACATAAGGATAATATTTGCAGCGAGATCCATGATATTTTAGTTGTTTTAACTTCTGATATAATTAAAAAACTCAGTTAAATATTAGACTCATCATATATTTACATCATCACAATTATTGCCCGATCAGTCACAGCCAGCCTCGCTAACAGTACGTCATAAGTTCATCAATGGTACAGGACTTGTAGCAGCACTCGTCGACGGGGCCACGCTTGCCGCGCACGCCAGCCAGCGCGACCCCCGGCGACTCCCAAAGGCCGCGCTTGTCCTCCTCGGGCCCCCAGCACAGCGCGGCCAGCGCCTCGGACAGGCGCCGCCCGCAGTACACGCCCTGCCCGCCCGCCGCCGGCGAGCCCGCACACACACAGCATATCAGCGCCACACACAACAACACTAACTTCAACATGGCTGCGGTACTGAAGGAGGATTTGCTGCTCGACGTGATTGTCCCGATGGATAGGGTTGGAATGTGTTCTTCCCTTAGATTACTACCCTTTTATACTGTGTGTGTAGGTCATTAATATTCATTTTATTTTCTGGCACCTGATAATGTGTAGGTCGCGAAACATCCTACTCACGGTCTGCTGCTTACAACACCAATACAACGTCATTGTGCTATGGAAAAATTTGATCAATCTTCCGAACGACGTCACTTTTCATCATTTAAAGATGAATCGCCCTTTCTATAATGGCGATCATATAATTTCACAGAAACCTCAGAATTAAATTATCGAAAACCCCAAGTAAATCACATAATCAATGTACGAAGAATCAATGCCTCTTTGTTGGCTCACAGGAAGAAGGCACTCAGTTCTCCAAGGAACAATAAAGATAAAATTGACAACACAACATTCAAGGCTATCCATCCAAATATAGAATAGCAATGAAGTTCCAAAAGGTGAACTTTTGGGCATATAGTGGATGGATAGATGCTACAATGATACTATCGACTCTCTGTAACGTTTTACATGTCGAGTCAATGAATTAAGTCTAATTATTTTACACCTACATACTTTATGGTTTCAAGACTGAAAGTGCATATTAATGAGCTATTCCTCAGTATAAAAGGGTAGTAATCTAAGGGAAGAACACATTCCAACCCCATCCATCGGGACAATCACGTCGAGCAGCAAATCCTCCTTCAGTACCGCAGCCATGTTGAAGTTAGTGTTGTTGTGCGTGGCGCTGATGTGCTGTGTGTGTGCGGGCTCGCCGGCGGCGGGCGGGCAGGGCGTGTACTGCGGGCGGCGCCTGTCCGAGGCGCTGGCCGCGCTGTGCTGGGGGCCCGAGGAGGACAAGCGCGGCCTTTGGGAGTCGCCGGGGGTCGCGCTGGCTGGCGTGCGCGGCAAGCGTGGCCCCGTCGACGAGTGCTGCTACAAGTCCTGTACCATTGATGAACTTATGACGTACTGTTAGCGAGGCTGGCTGTGACTGATCGGGAAATAATTGTGATGATGTAAATATATGATGAGTCTAATGGATAACTGGTTCTTTTATTTTATCAGCTACCCATTTACCCAAGGCTTGATTAATATGATAGCTGCTTTCTGTTTTTTCGGATCCACATTGAGAAACTGACTAACCGCTGCATCTTCAAGGTTTTTTACGAGATTCTTTCTTCTCTTTTTGCTTGTTTTTCCACTAGGTACTACGATTGACTCAATTGCTTGCCAGACGAAACAGTGTTTCCGTTCATTGGCGATCTCTATCCAATCAATTTTAAGCCACGATTTTCTACATCAGTATTTCTGAACGTTCTAAACGGGTACTATCAAGATGCGTGTTTATCCAGCTAAATCCAACTCCACAGCAATTCTCGGCGTCTTAACGTCTAACGCAATAGCAAAAATTAATTGAATTTATCTATCGGTGTTAATATGATAATCTATGTAAGCCTAGCTCATAACTAACCGCTCGCAGTTAATTATTTACTGCGTTTATAAGTTGCGTAGTCTGACTGCCAGATAAGATATAACTGATAAATCCGTGATTTTCGTTCACGCAAATATTAACTTCAAGGGTCTCGTTGCCACTGGGGATTATTATACTGAGGGCCTAAACAACACCATTCTACCAGCGATAACGATGACGGAGAAGTACAAAGTGTATTGTATCGATATATGTAATGCTACTGAGTGTGGATTTCAACAATGAAACTGAACGCGATCAGCACTTCTGAACCGAGCTCAAGAACTGTTAGTGTGAACGCGGTTTAGATGCGCAGATCGCGATTAGTTTCATTGGTAAAATATGGCCTGAAAAGCTTTATTCGCTCTGGTATCAGTTCAAGGGATTCGTATCTTTGTTCGTCTTTCTTATTGTAAGAAGATTGTCATGAGTGGGAAACGCCTACGGTGATGCGGCAAAAGATCTAACTAACTTAGATAGGTAAGCATCGTCTCGCAATCAAAGCTTTTCTTTCAGATGATTCATTCAAGTGTAGGATGACGTCATCCTGCCGTACATACACCTACACATGTATGGTATGATATAGTATAGATCAGTCGGTAAGACGTCTGCTTTTATTACTGAATAACTGAATCATTTGTTACTATGAAAGCTACTTGTTTGGCTAGGAGCACTATTTCTTGTGGCAATAATAATAATGAGTTAAGTGATTAGCCTAATTATATATTGCTGGAAACAAGAACAGCATCATACATACATATAATATTCACGTCACATGAATTCACTCGTTGACTTTAGAATCTTCTCTGTTGTCACAAAACACAAACTCAAACGTATATGGCAACTGAAAAAATTTGCGTCGTTTTTGTTAATGGGAAATGTTAAGCAAATTGACTACCGACTTAGAGGAGCTCGTGGCTAAGCACTAACAGCCGCACAGGTTAATTCATCAGATTAAGCAACGCTTGTCGGGGTTGGCCGTGGATCGGTGACCATCTTTACATACCGAGACTCCTCCGTGTCTCGGAAGGCACGTTAAGAGCGGGGGCACACGATGCGTTGCGGCGCCGCACCGCAAAGATTTCACCGTGTCAGTGGGCACACGAGCGGTGCGGCGCCGTAACGTTGTTATGTCGCAGCGGCGCCGTAGCACCGTTGGACAGTCTGTTAATGAAAATGGATCGTAAAAGACGTCTGTTGCTGGCCCTACTATTACGCCACCGCCGAAATCGACGTAGAAGCGTACGACGATACTGGATCTGTCCTTTTATTGCACTAAGGAACAGTGATGGACAGTTTTTTCTCCAAGAATATAAAGAGTTGCTGTTAGACGAAAAGAAGTTTTACAATTTCTTTCGAATGAGTGTGTTAAGTTTCGAATGTTTATTGAAATCTTTAGAACCACATATACGGAAACAGTACAAAGAAAAAGAAATCTTAGAAAAGAAATCGAAACGAGCGAGCGTGTGTCCTTCCTTGTGACGCAAAACAACTGAGCGGTGCCGCTCCGACGTCGCAACGCATTCACCCCTCCCCGCCTCGTCTTGGTGGTTGCAAGTCCGGTGCGGCGCCGGAGCGCATCGTGTGACATGCCACAGATATTTCTATGTAAGACGACGCAGCGACACCGCTCCGGCGCCGCACCGCCGCCGCAACGCATCGTGTGCCCCCGCTCTCAGCCATTGGTCCCGGCTATCATTTGTGCATCTCTGACAGTCGTTACGGGTCGTCAGAAGCCCAAAAGTCTGACAGCCAGTCTTACCAAGGGGCATCGTATTGCCCACTTACTGGTTTGTGGAGGTCAGATAGGCAGCTGCATCCGGTAAGACTGGAAGCCGACCCCTGCAAATTTGGGAAAAAGCTAGATGAGATGACTACCGACTTAATTATTGACCGATATTCAAACCACAAATAACATTCCTTGTATGAAATGCATGGTGTTAATTTGCTTAACCATTAATTTCCCTGACTGTATTTAATATAAGATCGGACTTTCTCTCCGTAAACAATTCAAAATGTGTAGACCCATTACTAATTCGAATAGTAGCATGCAAAATCAGCAATTTCAACAATCTACAATAACATTCATAAATGAGGATAATAAAAACGATCAATTTTATGTGTATTATGAATTTATGAGCTCCGGCCTGGGTGGCAGCCCACTGTGCACTCGATGGCCAGAAGGTTAAGTACGTTCGTAAATCAAGTAGATAAAACCAAGTGTCAATGCTTGCTTTGTTAATTATAAATCGATTTATTTGATTAATTCCATCTTTGAATATTACTGAGCAGAATAGAATCATTGTAGGAGTGTCTCTGGTAGTAGACTTTGGCTTTGCTAATGTTACATGGAGCTTGAACTTGTTGATTAATTACGAGAATTATAGTTTGGCCAGTTGCTTTAACCGCAAATCAATGCTGCGTGGTGGTTCACTAATCCTAATCAAAAATTGTATTAAATCAAAAACTCGTGAGGACATAGTTGAACTATCAGTTGAGCATAGCATTGAATTGTCTTGTGTTGAGCTGGATAAGCATGTTATAGTGTGCGTTTACAGACCCCCTAATTATCAAAACTACTCAATATTTGAGGCAGTAATGGAAGATGTTTTGGCAAAACTTGCTTCCAGTAATAAATCAGTAGTTATCTGTGGTGACTTTAACATTAATAGTTTAGAAAATAATTCAAACACGAGTAGACTATTAAATTTGTTCAAATCATTCAATTTGTCAAATGTGTTTGTAGAACCCACCCGAATAACTATGTCTACTGCTACTTGCATTGATAATGTTTTTTGTTGCTGCGACTATTTAGATAAAGCTATCGTTAATTATCTCCCTTCCGATCACAGTGGTCAAACTGTAACTTTTGAGTCCAACACACCAATACAAAAAATCCAAATACAATCCAGACCCATAACAACTGTTAATTTAAATAAATTTAATATCGCCTTAAATTGTAAGTTAAGTGCTCAAGCACTTTCTTTAAAAAATATAAATATTTTGTATAAGGAATTCTTTATGGTAGTGCAAAACGAGTTTAATAATTGTTTTAAGAAGACCACTAAAACTATAAATCCTAAATTTTTATTTAGTGACTGGGCCACTAAAGGACTCAGGAAAAGTAGGGAAAGACTTTTCGAGCTTTATGGCCTTAAGCCTTTTATTAACACAGAATGTTTTAATAAGTATGTTGCTACCTACTCAAAAATTTTTAAGAACACTTGTAAAGCAGCTAAAGCCAAATACATTAGCAACAAGGTAAAATCAGCTGAAAATAAAATAAAGACGGTTTGGAAAATTATCAATAATGAAACGAACAGAAACAAAAGGCATAGCTCTGATTACATTCTGGAGACGTCATGTGGTCCCATTTGTGATAGCAAAGAAGTTGCTCAAGAATTTGTAAATTTCTTTACCAGTATTCCACTAAAAACTACTGAAACCTTAAATTCATCGCCTTCCCTCTGTTTTGATTTACTAAAGGCGAACGTTTCAGCCTGCTTAATTGAATTCCACTTTAAGCATATTAACCCCATAACAGTAATTAAAACTTTTAAACAAATCAAAATAAAATTAACCGAAGATCTTTGGGGAATGTCTACTAAAGTCTGCACCTCGATCATTGAGACAATAGCACCTTACTTAGCCTTAATATTTAATTTATGTGTGGATCAAGGCATCTTCCCGGATTTAATGAAATACAGCAAGGTAATACCACTTTTCAAATCCGGGGACAATAAAGATACCAATAATTATAGACCCGTATCCGTGCTGCCGGTTTTCAGCAAGATCTTTGAAAAGATAATGCTTAACCAAATGCTTAATCATTTTTACACTAATAAAATCCTTAACGATCAACAGTATGGTTTCACCAAAGGACGTTGTACAACTGACGCCGGTGTGACCTTATTAAAACACATTTTCAATGCGTGGGAAGAGGCTCAAGATGCCATAGGAATCTTTTGTGACCTCTCCAAGGCATTTGATTGCGTTGATCACGAAACCTTGCTGTTGAAGCTAGAGCATTACGGGCTTGGAAAACTTGCGCTTAGTTTAGTAAAATCTTATTTAAATGACAGACAACAGCAAGTTCAAATAAAAGGTGTCAATTCACTCGGTTTAAAAGTAAAAATGGGTGTGCCACAAGGTTCAATATTGGGTCCTTTCCTCTTTTTAGTATATATTAATGATCTTCTCCATTTATTAAAAAAACAACCGCAAATGGTGTTATTTGCTGACGACACTTCTTTAATTTTTAAGATAGATAGACGTGCTAAAAATTTTGACGACGTAAATAACGCCCTACTGCAGGTCCAGAATTGGTTCACTGTAAATAATTTAGTATTAAATGGAAAAAAAAACTAAGTGCATTAGATTTTCTTTACCGAATGTAAAAAGTAGTGATTGTGAGATAGTATTGAATCAAGAGAAACTAGAATTTGTCGATAAAACTGTTTTCCTAGGGATCACGCTCGACTCAAGGCTACAATGGGGTCCTCATTTAACATCTCTTGCAGGACGGCTAAGCTCTGCAGCATATGCTGTCAGAAAGATCCGTCAATATACTGATGTAGATACCGCGAGACTGGTCTATTTTAGCTATTTTCATAGTATTATGTCTTACGGTATTTTACTTTGGGGACGTGCTGCAGACATCGAGTCTATTTTTATTCTGCAGAAAAGAGCTATCAGAGCCATTTATAATCTACGTAGGCGCGATTCTCTAAGGGAACGGTTTAAGCTTATTAACATCATGACTGTACCTTGTCAATATATCTATGAAAACATCATGTATGCAAGGAAAAATCTACATCTTTTTAGTAAAAGAGGTGAAAGACACAATTATTTCACTAGAAATAGGGACCAATTAGTTCAACCAGGTTTCAGGCTGGCTAAAGTAGATTCATCTTTCATGGGGTACTGTTTAAAATGTTACAATAAAATACCTTCAATATAATAATATTCTTGAACTTAATGAAACAAAATTTAAATCCTGTATAAAACGCACACTATGCAGCCAAGCATATTATACATTGGGAGATTACATCGCTGATAAAAACGCTTGGGTCAATGCTATTCCTGCTCCACAAGGGCGTATCACCTAATTCATTAGACTTCTTAAAAAACTGTTGGAGCTGCGGAAGATCAACCACAATAAAAACTATATTTGCATTGTATAAATTCAATTTCTTAATATTGTATAATTGCTTAGCGCATATGTGAGTACTATGTACCTAATATAAAGTGACCATTTACTGGGTACGTCTTTCATTGACTTGAATGTGCTTTGGCGGCTGAGAGTATGTCATGCTCACTTTAATGTCTCGCTGATGGTGGCGTGTGTGTTGGATCATTTAGCTCCCTTCAAAATGGTTGAGCTGAATGGTGCTAATCCATGCGTCATGTTCGTGAACGGGCGCTGTCGGTAGAGACTGGTCATCTCTTAGCGGCCATGGCTTGTTTTAATTTAACTTTTGAACTTTTTTTTTTTTTACATTATTTTATATCAGATGCTTTCACCGTTCTGCATCGTTCTCACATGTATAATAATAATAATATGATCTATGTAACCAATATTTTGTAACCATATTTTGTTTAAAAGAGTGTCCATGGAGTTTCTTGCCCGTTCTTCTCCATAGGTACCTACTGCTTTGGAATGGGCAACTAGCTTCATCTCTCTGACTGACCGACACCTTGACAATTCAAAAGTGCCTGTAATTGGTTTATTTGAAATAAATACTTTGAGTTTGAGTTTGAGTTTGAGTTTGAACTAAATGTTTTGTGTAACTAGGTAATAATTGTCTGGGGGTTTGCTCGGGAAATGATGATTTTCTTTGACGACAATTTATTAATGCAGATGATTGAATTTCTGTTTCATCATGTAAAAATGGGCAATGGTAGCCCAGGGTAGTGGCCTCAACTGTCGAGTCGTGGGTTGTGGGTTCAAACCCAGATAGGCGCTTTACTTCGAGTAAACAATTTTCGCAACTGCTCTTAAAACGGTGAAAGAAAACACCGTGATTGTCATGTCTTAGAACCAAATAAAATTAAGACTAGTGACAATATTCCAAGCCGCGCTGCTCCCGCATGGTGGATAAAAGCCACACCCTATTGAAGAAGGAGGACGCCTGTGTCACCGTAATTGGAACATTATAGGCTGATTATGATGTCAAAATGGCTAGTAAAAAATGTTTGCCAAGTTTTTAAACGTGGTAGGGAAGCGTCGACTTGCGAGATACTTTTCCCTACTTTTCTTGAGATCCTAGGAATACAGATGAAGGCTTACCTAGAAAAGTGAAAGCTCAAGGACATGGAGGCTTTTGTACGAGTATTGTATTAATACACCTTTGTACAATCACTGTCTGCATTTCCCACAGAAGTATCGCATCAGAACAAATGCTAGACTGGTCTAATGACCTACATACACAACTATAAAAAGATTACCTTTACAAAACATATAGTTTTTAAGTTTTTTTGTTTAGAATATGTATTATTTTATAGCTATTATTTTTATACTATATGTATATATACTGTGTTTTGTGGGCTTTCGTTGCCTTCATGCATTTTTTCATTTTTAGACTAAAGTGGAGCGATTAAATATTAAAAATAATAATTCCTTTTACCTGGATTTATTTCTGTGTTGAGTAAAAGATTTTTTTAACCCTTAACTTGGCAGGAAGTAAAAAACTTGAAAAAATCTACTTTATTGATATATTTGGCCTTAATTATGATTAAAAGACACGAAAAAAATAAAAATAAAAATCTAGATATCCTAGGTTCCGAGAAAACCTATGTACATCACAATGCACACTGCCAATTATGCCGAAGTGTTGTCAATGTATTGTTTGTACATTGTGATGCACATTGCCAGGTTGATAATGAAATACATTTTTAATATTTATTATCTATTTACTTGAACGAAAACGAGAAAATACAAGAAAAAACTGAATTATTTTGTGTGAAAATTACGGAAGCAATTACGCTTTTGTTTTCCCACAACAAACATAAATGTACATTACATTTTATACAGAAGAAAGTTGTCCTACCAGTTTTGCGATACTTGCAACGCATTGTTTCATCCCCTGCTTCTGGGAGATGACCGAAAAGAGACTGGTTTATGGATTTTTAGATCCTCGCCTATGTCGTCTGTGACGTTTATATTGTTTACTGTTCTATTTGATTTAGTCAATACTTCGAACAATTGAAATCTAAAATCAATCAACATATTTTTTCCATCCCGTCTATGCTAAAGCCAAGCGTGATTAGCTGCTGCTGTCGGCTAGTAGGTACGAGGGCTAGTAGGTAGTAGGGCTGAGGAGACGTCGTTCAACGGTAGGTGATGGTAAGATTGTATGGAGTTCAGTGTAAGTAAAATGTTGTAGTTGCTCGTAGTCGGTGATGGAAAAACTTCATCGAATATTGGCGTTAGTGGTACACTTATAGAGACTTCATTCTGTTCTTTATTGGAGTCGGTCGAACTATCTAGTAAATTAAGAGCTTCAAGCGGAGATGCTAGCGAAGGTGGATCAGAGGAATCTGGAGAAGGTGGTATATAAACATTGGTTTCATCATCGGACGAAAAACTACCCTCATAACAAGCATTTTTGCAGGAACCAAAGCCAAGATTTTGTGCGAGCGAGTTAGTTTTAAATTCTGCAGGCAAAACAGAAAACAAAAGTCAAACCAAACACCTTCTATCAAAGCGTTACAAAAAACAATCGAGCAAATACCGCCAAAACAATCGAAAATCCATACTTCGTAAACCTGGCAATGTACAGTGTGGTTACCATAGTTTACCGTCAGTACTTTAGCGTGTCATTGGCAGCGTGCAGTGCGATGTACATTCATTTATTTCAATCAAAAGCGTGAGTTAGTATTTAGGCAACTACGTAAAAATGCATTTATTGAATTCTGAATATACTTTACATCAAAACACACACAAAATATTGCCAAGTTTCGAGACAAAAAATTTAATAAAAAATAAAACACTTACTCGTGTCACACGAACAGCTTGTTGCTTTGCGGACATTTTGATTTTCACATGTGTTTTATTGTGCTGTCACAGTGAAATAATTTTCTACCAATTCTACTATAATTGACAATATATTGGTAAAAAACAGAACCTTTTTTTTCCCAGTAGTACTGAGAAATATTTTTTTTTAATCTATGTACAGTACGATGTACACCGTCAAGTTAAGGGTTAACGTTGAATTATTATTATTTATCCTTTATTTCTTTATACAGATTATAATAAAAATCAAACGTTTAAAAAAATCTTTTACTCAACATAGAAAGAAATCGAGAAAAAAAGAATTATTATTTTTACTATTGAACGCTCCACATTAGTCTATTGCTACATTACCAAAGATTATTATTTTTACTATTGAACGCTCCACATTAGTCTATTGCTACATTACCAAAGATTATTATTTTAACTATTGAACGCTCCACATTAGTCTATTGCTACATTACCAAAGATTTACAATCAGTATAAATTAAGAGCAGTTAATAGAAACAAGGCGAGTTATCTGCGGCTATCTGGTGATCAGCGATAGTGGCCGTTAAGTGGCCGCCATTGTCTACCAGCTTATAAACGACGCTGATAATCTGTACAGATTTATTATCAGATACTGCTCGGTGCAGCCGGGTAGCACCTTCGATCCGATTATGTAGATTCAGGATTAAAAGTCTATTTGATTAAGAGCACAGAGAAGGAGACGGTTTTGTGATTTTCTCAGAGGTTTGTGCGTTAAGGCTCTGTGGCAGTCTTGTTCGCTGAAGCAGAAGTTTAGGGTTGTTTTGAAGATACATAATTATCTTCTATACTAATAATATGATGAGGTAATGTTTGTGAGTTTCTGTGGGGGTATTCGGAAATACTGATCTGATACCAAAGATTGTTTCACTAATGTGACGTAACAATACTTGACAAAACATGATAGAAAACAAAATTTTTCAGGCAGTCGTCTAGAAGCAATTAGTACCTACATGTTATAAAACGATTTCCTCCCGTCGCGTCTGTGTGTCTATCTGAACGCGATAAACTCAAAAACTAACGAACGGATTTTCATCAATAGGTGAAGTGATTCATGAGGAAGGTATATAAACATAAACTCACGCCTTATTCGCATGGTAGGCAGAAGATGTGGGTAAGCGGGATTGTCCGAAAGGGTTACCGCTACCCCGAAACATAAAGGGCTAAGGAACGAACATGGATGGGTTTTGGTCAATAAAAGTCTGACACTCCCTTCCGTTCCACCCAGAACGAGAGAAGTCATTGGATGATTTCCCACCCTCAAAAAAAAAGGCAGAAGATGTAGTACGCCACCTGCTACGCTCCTAACATACCTTTTGCTTGGCTTTCTTTCGTTAGCCAATAGAGTTAAGTCATTAACTGCCACGCAGCAGACACAATAGAAAAACAATTGTTCGCGATCACCGGTGACCGCGCGTGGTGCGATGGCGCTCAATGTGTTAAATGAAAACAATGTATTACGGAATTAACAGAAAAGGTGCTTGTAATCCCGGTAGTGCATTCCGTGGGATATTTTCCGACAACCGCGCGGGCGGAGCCGCGGCGCGGGTATAAGCTAGTGTTCTATAGGTACATCTACCATACATTAATACATATAGTATAGTTGTATGGCAGGCCTACACATCAGATGTTGTAAAGCGAGTTCGATCTACTTAATGATTTAAAACACACGAACGCATTAGCTGCGCCTGCGTCGGTCTGATCCCATCATATTACTATTAAAAGTCATCGCTTGTGACTCTAGCCAGAGAATTATGCATTTGGGGTGTGGTTCAAGTGATGGACTCATAGCTGTTTAATTTTTTTTTTGTTGTTCGGTTTGGCGGTTTACAATGTTTTATTTTTGTAATGACCTATTATCGTAGGTTTTAGTAATTAATTCAAAGTCCGTCTTCTTGTCTCTGATCTAGTTCATCATAAACATAATCTATGTAGATTGCTTTGTCCATTGATGCGAAATAAAATGACATTGAGACCATTTACTTAATTCATTGTCGCTTAAATTAGATGATAAGATTGTAACTTTTGAGAATCTGTGTGTTATTGGCATTTGGTTATACAATGTTCCATAATCGTTCATCCGCTACCGCCCCTGCCTGATCTGACCACAGTGCGGCGGTATTAAGTGTAGTGCACCTCTAGGCGGTCTCACACCTTTGGTTGGCGCCCGATACTGCGCATTATCGACACGCCAGCCTCCTTCCCCGTATTGATTAAAAATAAAATAATATATAATTATATCCTTTTCAACAATCAAGCCCCTGGAATTAAATAAGAGGAAAAAATACGGCTTTGTTGTTTTAAAATTTTCCGTGTTTGGCTTCGGGGAATCTGTAAATAGGTAAGTAAGGCATACTTAAAAAAACAAAAGCGCTCAAAGGAACGTGCACGGTAATGATAATGTTCTCACGGCGAAGCGAACCAGCTGGCAACAACACCAATAAAATTTACGGAGCAACAAATCATACAAATTAAATTTCCACAACTTGACACAACAATTACGAATACAAACATTAATTTCCGCAACAACTTAAACAAAATGAATAATAAAAACCGTCGCTAGCAACAAATATGCTACATTCCTCGCCTGCTGCGCCCACAATTATAATTGCCTTAACCGCTACACGTTATAAATCTTTCACCGAGATGAAGATTAGGCTGTTTGTAATAAAAATAAACATTCCCTTGCCATGGAACGCGATGATAGTATGACAAATTAATCGGAACGCGCTCGACGCTTTGTAATAACTTGAAAATAGAACGTCGCGTGGCTGAACCGCGTCTGGCCGTTGCGGCAATGGCTTGCATGTGTAATAATAGATTGGTGTTATTAATTTCAGCTTGAAACACTCATTCATGACGCTTTTTGTAGTAGACATGATAAGAATTTGTGAGGAAAATAGATGTTTTTTTAAGACGCAGCGTCACGCGTCGTGTCAAATGATGTTGATGACAGAAACACGAGTCTGGGCTATATTCGAAGAGGATTACCTAACATTTTCACAGGAATTTATGTCTACACAAATATTTACTGGGAAATAGATCTATATTTTTATGGCAACATGTAGGGCTAGACACAAAGCCTTACACGTGCCGACACTTTGACATAATATCTATTTACTAACGGACATTTTTATAAACAAGACAACTTGTTCACCAACTCAATTAAAGTTTAAAATCTCTTCACAGCCAGTCGCCGGCAACTTTGTGACTTATAAACGACACTTTCTCCAATAAACGCCATTAACTCATTGTTTAACAAAGTTAATACAATACAGACAGACAGACAATCGCTCTTATTCCGTTTCATTTATCACAACGTAGGCTGACAAACCGTCCGGTAAATACATAATACAATTCGATTTTCAAATAATTCAAATTAAGACAGCGATGATTATGTAGTTGTTTTTTTTCAAGTGTCAACTTTATCAGTGGCCATTATTGATTTGTAGGATTTGAGGAGACTAGAATCATTATGGTTTCTAGGATTATTCGTTGTTGTTGATCGACAAATTTGCCATTTTATAGATCATCTAAAATTTAGGAGGTAGATTTTCAGCAGATCGTAGGTATTGCCATAACTAATAGGCCTGGAAATACGGATGCTGTTCAATTGACTATTTGAATCGGTCAAAAATAAAATATGAAATCACATGGAAAAAAGCCCGCTCGTCCTAAAACCTTCCATCACCGTACAGAAATTAAATAAAATGCGAAGATATAATTGTTAAATTGCATTTAAGGCTAATATGTATTCCTTTTGATTCTAATAATCAGTGTCGTCACATTGTTATATTTCATAAAAATCACGTTCAAATGACGCCTTTTGACAGTTCATAAAAAGTAACGTTATTGTCTACCCTTTCAAATACCCAATTCTTTTCCTATCATCAATAACAGTTGCACTTTGCGACACCCCAGACCAGTGCAATCTCGGCCAATAACCACAAAGCAAATAGCTTAGTTCACCCTTTCAAATAAATATCACAATCTAAATAATTCTACACTCTTAACGTATTTATATTACTTTACACTTTACACTTTCAGTTGAAAAGAAGGCTTTTAATTAAGCAATTAAAATACTTCTAAGGAATAAAACTCTTTAGGTAAATAATTTTAATGTTATGCTTAGCATGTTCAGGGATCTCCTTTCTATATTTCACCTCGTTGTTTCATTGTCGTCAGTTTTCACATACCTAAAATACATGTTAAATTAATGGCTTAAGTAATTTTAAAGCGATTTCCATACGCAACATGGTTTAAATTATTAATATTGTTGTGTCGAAGTTAAATTTATTTGCCGAGTCGTTAAGTTATTGCTTATTGTGCTCGAAAGTACAATGGAGGAAAGTAGGTAGGTACGTACGGTGTGCCACTCGTGCGCAGAGGGAATTCGCAGAGTACCTGTGGTGTTCAGTTATTTTAAAAATATACGCTATTAACTGATTATTTATTCGATAATGAATGGCTGGTACGCCTGAGGTGGCTAAATACAACTAATTTATTAAATATAAGTTTATGCTTGTAGCAAGTAATGTCGACGATGATCTAGAATGACGAGACAAAAGGTCGTTAAGAATAAACTATTTGCTATACGGCAGCACCTATTGCTGTAGCCAACAGCTTACCAATATAATTGTAAACGAAACTACCCGGACAGAATTTCGTTTATGCAAAGCTAAGCATGTTGTTAAGTTACTCGCACAAGCAGCAAAGCAACTTTAATAGTCGAACAAGTGGCCCACGTGACTTTGTGCGGTAATAAATTCCTATAAACGCCTTTTCTATCGGGCGTGGCATATAATAATAAATTCATAACGTTAAGTACCCCATTTAACGTATAAAATGGTTGCATCATTAAGAACCTATTCAAAACTACAGTTAAATCATAATTATGTTACTTTTACATTGCACCATCAGCGATCAAGTGATCTGACCCCTATTAACCTTTATCCAGTCGATAACGCCCCGGAATAGTTAGGAAATACCAGGAAGATGGCGCGTTAGTTTAGCATTAGTGAGCAGAACTGAGAAAACTTAGATCACGAAATATATTAGGTTCAGAAGTTCAACTTCAGGAGACTTCACTATCTGTTGTGGTGTGGATATCGTCAAGAGCACTCGGAGACTAGAGCAGGTTGTAGGGAAGTAAAACGCGTTGTTTGTTCGTGTTCGTGTCAAAGGTAAGGCTAGCAAGGGGGTGACTGCCGAGATGACGAAAAGAGAAGTATGAAAGAAGAAGATTTCTTGCACCGACTCCAA
Source organism: Hyppa rectilinea (assembly GCA_951799385.1). NCBI lineage: Eukaryota > Metazoa > Arthropoda > Insecta > Lepidoptera > Noctuidae > Hyppa > Hyppa rectilinea. The sequence continues at coordinate 1,220,723 of OX637317.1, forward strand.
ATTTGGGATACCTAACTGCAGTATAATAATGATTATGACCACACGTTTATAGTAATCTACTTCAAACCGTGAGTATCTTCAGGATCTTGAAAACAAGCCGGTCTTTCTCCTAAAACAACTTCTTCTCATAAAAGGGAATCAAGAGCTGTTTAAGTCTATTCAAAGTCCTTTTCTACGATATCGTAGGCTCTTCTAAGGCTGGGATTTCATAGCGGAGTTTCTGTCTCACCTTCTCCTTGCCTAAACGGACACACACAGCCAGACAAATTGAATTCATCAGTGCATTGTAACCGAGACAAATGGCATTTTTATTGAAGCCGTCGGGACTGATGCAAAATAATGTAATGTCACCGCTATGATTTTAATATCAGTGGAACGCAGTACTGACATACTTAGCGTGATGGTCCTTTTACAGGAGCCGGGAATTAATGGACGTCAGTGTGTGTTTGTCGGTAATGTTACATTATGTTCAATGAGGGTAGCATGTCATCTGCGGTCTGCAACTTTGTCTGTATTTGATTTTTCTGTGTGTTTATATCTTCTCAAAATAAGTGTTCTTCATAAATACCAAATTCCACTATTGTAAATGTAATTTAGTAGTAAAACATTATTAAAAAACAACAAAAATTCAAGTTGCGAATCTATCTCCGTTGGCGCATACTCATTGACGATTCATCTAACAGATTGAAGACCCATTATCCAAAGTAAACGCTTTCTCCGCTGAACTGTGAACCCTTGTAACTTCATATTAGTCTGCTTATCAGTTGCTGTGGGTGAGCAAGTGCTGCCCAGCTGCCCCGCTACGGCAAGCGATCCGTCAGTGGAGCCCGGTACATGTCTCTTATCTGTAATGTATGCTACCATACAATCGATGAATCGAACCCTTGTGTGTATTGTTCACGAATTTTGGGATAAGTGGATCTCGAGTAATGTTCGTAAACAGGCAGGTGAGATGATCGATTAAACTGTTTTGTTGTGTTGACCGTGTGTGTTGAAGCGCAGATTTCAAAGATCTAGTGAGTTATTGTGTTCTCTGGAAGCCATTTCATGCCTGTTCATAATCTCTTTGAAGATAAATCCAAATAAAAGATTTCGAATTTATTGAACTACAAAGTTCCTAGAAACATGGAGGGTGGTAAATATGAAAAAAGAGGAGGGAAGTGAGTCATAGCGACGCTCATAAAACTGAAGATTACCATCTTACTCACAGAGGGAGAGCTACTTGTTCACAAACATCAAAAAATTAATGAAAATATGAAAGATCCACAATAAATACTCAACTTGCATACAACAGCTTTGATTGAGCACAGTATGTTTAATATTCCGCAATCGACAGCAAAATAAACCTCAGTAATGTCTTTAACTATTGTAATATATATATCTGTTACCACACACAACAGTAACTAATTTGCAGACTAACACACGATTCAGTGTCTAATAAACCAAAAGGCTTCTATTAACACGAATCGTGATCATCTAGCAGTCGTGAGAATGTTAGTCGAGTTGCGAAACACTCGAGTTGACAGTATCGAGTCGGCTAGGTGAACGATAATCGATATAATGATAGGGGGGCGCAATCGATGTCCAATGTATAATGCAGGGACTTCAGTTACCAGTAAGGAGTTTTACGTAAAGCTCACCTGGTTTGTTATTTATTTAAACTTTTTCTTGGTAGTCGGGTTTTTTCATGCATGGTGAGAAAGCAAAAATAAGTAGTTATTCTTGAGTAAGTTATAGCTATGAGTTAATTATGAGATTCGAAGATTAGGGAAAGAGACATTAACATTTCTTCCAGTTTAATTTTCCACGGTCTTGGATTAATTTCGGCTACAAAATTAATGCATATAAAAAGAAGTACATAATTCATCGATTTAATTACATAACCAGTAGACATACAATGTTAACCCTTTAAGATCAAAATTCCACGAGACTCTTCCATTTTCACGACCATTAAATTTAATAACCCTATAATTTCGTCACTGTTTATTAACCCTCCAAAGTTTGGAAAATCAAACGCCAATAAAACGTGGACATTATAGCTGCAGGGTTGAGCCCTGAAGTTTACAGAGAGCTTCAGTTAACTGAATTTGTGCTTTGAGCGTACAGTCGCGCACCGCGTCGGCGTTGGTTAGGTGATACTGTTGATGCTCGCATTCCTGTTTGTTGGGAAAGGACCGTTTGGATGTACGCTCTTTTCGGATTTTTTATTTTTGTTAGCATTGAAACAGGTGAGCAAAGGCTACTTATTTACTGGGCTAGGAGCATTGCTTTGACTAAACACCGATGCACTACTTCCCAGTCAAAAGTAATTTTCCAAACTTGCTGCGTTGAGTTTAGTCTGGTCAAATAAAAAGTAAGATTTAAGAACAAAGTTTTGATTCAAGGACGGATTTTTTGATGCCCTTTGATTTATTTTTTCCGCCTGTTTTACATACTTGTACATAGTTATTATTAATATTTTAAGTATGTTTAGCTATTTAAATATTATGTGAATAAAATGACTATCTAGGACAAAGTTTCAGACGTTCAAAAGATTTTCATAAAAACGGAAGAAGCATCTTGGAAAAAAAACTCCAAAAATAATGAAACTATCAACCTGAATCTTCTGTAACCGACGATACCATGCCGAAGCCCGCGGCGTCCAGTGATCCCGACGTTTCATTAGTATCCCAACACTATTGACCACTCAACCCTGACCCCTCACCTCACTAAATCCTCCCCCTTCATCCCTACAGCTGAAACAACTAGCGGGGGGTGGGAGCTCAACATGTACTGGCCAATAATTTGTACGCGCGTAATTCCGCACTAGTTGTTCCCGTCAGTTTGTTTGACGGAATTTGCATAGTTATTAGCCCCGTCGTTGTTTATTTAATAATGGAGGTTTCTTTTATTTCTCAGTTTGGAAGGGGAGCTTTTTAATTATTTTGGGATTTGGGATTAAAGTAATATGTTTGATGCTATAGTTCTTAGTAGCAGAGCAGACAGTTATAAGATTTTAATCTCTTTGAGCGTTTTAATTTTGAAAGAGGCAGAATTGCTGTTTTATTTCAAATGTTTACGAGCATTTTTTATTTCTTTATGCCTTTTTGTTATCAATTTTTAAGAAAGAAAGATGAAAGACGTAATCATAGATTTGATCAGAGGAGCAAAATTTCCATTTCAATTTAACTCTGCGATTTCATAATTATTATACTCTCTTTCTTGCTTTTCGATTCAATTCACATAGATAAAATGAATTAAGTTGTAAAGAGAATAAGGTTTTGTACGCGATTGTACAGAGGCCAGCACATCAATTTACCACAATCTGTCAAATTTCTTTGATAGTATTTCAACTTTATCGCAAAGACTTAAGGTTCATTTTCAATTGAGAAAATTTGACAGTTAGGGATAGCTTGATGTGCTGGCGTCTGTACAATTTGTTTAAAAATCATGGGAGAAACCTAAAAAGTTTTCATTTCTGTTACATTATACGTTTTTTTCTCTTCAGAAAATAAACTTACATTATACTGTACCTATGAAATACCTACAATAAACGACTATTATTCAATCCGCGATACAATATTATTGTATAGCATTGTATGTAGATTTTGTAGGTCTGTTTGTCAGTGGCCATTGTCCTGTCCACTGGCTAGGCTAGTAGCTAGCCTGACTTGTGGATACGCCAGTGCACACAGTGACTGCTAGCTTTGTTATTTTAGTTTCTTTTTTGTTAAAAGGATAGGATTATGGGTGTACAGGATGTTATGTTAGCAGCTAGCATATCTAGAATAAAATATATGTTGAGTTTGTAAAAAGAAGGCTTATTAACCGGAAAATAGAAAAATATGCACCTAGTATTTATTTACCAAATATGGTACAATTTCAGGCTCTTAAAACACAGGCTTTTTTAATAATTTAGGAGGCATCATTTTCGCCTTTCATGTCACTATATTGTACAACAAATCTCTCATCCTTGTGTATTTATTTATCTATGTTTTTCAAAGTGTACAAACAAACATTGTTATTTAATTTTGTGTCTCTCACGTACTGGCAGAATCTCCGCTTGCGCTCCCATCTTCCATAGAAGTCATCGCCTCAAGTTCGTCTCCCAACCTCGCCATCAAACTAAAACGTAAATAATGCCATGTAATTAGTACAACTAAACACTATGCTAAACTCGGATCCATTTTCAAAGTTTCTCCACTACAACAATAGTTTCGCAGACTCCGCGGTAGTCCCGAAACCGGAGCCGGGCCGAACCCGACACGCGGGTCCGGCTGGCCGTATGTTCTGCGATGTGAACACGCTTCCTCGACCCTAGGGACGAGCCCTTTTATGTATAGACATGCTCCGTGAGCAGTCAGTAAGATTAACTACTAGCAAATTGTTCCCATCTATAGGAATGTTTGTAGATGTGTGCCTGAGCGGAAATGTATGTCTTATTATTTTGTTGTATTGTAAGTTGAATGGGAAAGGAATTTTGTAAGTAACAAAAGTTGTTTGGAAGTTTTTGGTTATTATCTATAAAGGGTTTTTTGTTGCTTTATGGTAACCTCATCTTCTGAAGGACTATATAAGTTGTATACATGCGACTTAGTTCTCTCACTGCCATTCATGTATTGACTGCTACATAAGTCTAGTGGTTGCAAGAGCTACTGTTGAGCATGATGTCCTGGTTTAGATTCCCGGGATTGACAATATTTTATTGATCTTTTTCATCTGGAATTTCTCGGTAGCAGCGTAGATTCTGTGCCTGGTTAATAGCAATAGACTCACCTATTACCGGGGACTCAAATATAACTGCAACCCGGGTGTGTACTGTTATAGGTACCTAACCTATACCGAAGCCCAACCGGGCATATAAGGCGAGATGTTATGATGATTCATGTATCGTAGAAATCAGAGGTTATAAGGCTACATTAAAATTATTCCGCTCAAAAATTGTATGTAAAGAGAATAATTTGTTCAGACACTATTACGAAAGCTACGCCTGACGGTTACAGAACTGCGCCGTTCGGCCGCTCGCTCCAATCTCTGAGGTTAATTCCCCTCGGGTTGATCGGTTACCCTTTGTCGCTCGTTATTATGGTAATGACTGAATTATCGGTAAACGAGCCTGAGATCTACGTGCCTTGTTACCGATACGTTACTGATATCGATGGTTTTAAAGTCAAATAAATCCTTTTCTGGTTTGTCCATATTTTTTTGAAGATCGACTTTATCCATGAGAATTCTCTACTCTCCAATTACATCCATGAGAGAACCTATTTTATTCGTCGTAAAAATATCTGCTGATATTTCAGTTGCACTGAGATTTGGTACGGTCGAGGAACAGTTTTCCGTTTCAGAAATGTGTTGAGATAAATCTGCCAAGAAGTAATAGAAATCCTGTCTGCTTGTCTGTACTTGAAAGAGATGGCGATGCGAGAAAATTATGGAATTTATTGTTTTCTGTGGCACTGACTCCAAAAATTTTTAAATTGTAAAATATAGTGTAGATAAAATTTTGGTAAGGTTATTTAGGTTAATAATTCTTGATTGTAGTTATTCAATTTAATATTATTTTTAAGTTTTTAGTGTTTATTAAGGTTTTGAAGTCGGTTTTTATTTTTTATTTAAAAATAATTTTATTATTTCTTGGTTTCAATAACACACAATTCCTTGTACTATTAGATGTAAAATACTCTTGATTTAACTTTGCGGGATTATAGTCCCAGACGAACTGTTCATGTTATTAGAGCTGAGAGCGAAAACGTGGACATCGTTGCATTTCAATAAGATTCATTCACCCTCTTTAGTTTAAAGTCATCGTGTTTGATAGGTATTGTTAATAGGATGGGGAGAGCACTATTGCCACATAATCAAGCCTGGCAGGCGAAATGGTGATTAAACTGAATTATTCATTTATATTACCTACGCACTCTTCGTTAGGTACTTATAAGGAAGAGTTACGTCATTCGAGGAGTAGTTGCTGAAAATCAGCGCTGTTGACAATAGGTTCGTCTGAAGATTTTGCTGACCAACGACTTGTTCTTGCACAAATGCGATGCACTGCTTCAATGTATTGTTTGTTAAAAATAGTATTTACCCAGCAATCGGCATTTTAGTTTCTCGTGCATTTTATGTTATTATTAAAAAAATAACTCTTTAGATTTGTTATTCTTGGTGGTTGTTGTCATGTTCATGTTCTTATGCAATAATTTGTCAGTATTTTGTCTGTGGTTGTTTTTTAATTATTCTGAATACGAGGTTTTTAATGCTTTGCACGGGTGTAAAATTTAATGAATGTAAGTTTTTTTTTTAAGAAAATGTGTCTTTTGTTTGTGCAAAATTTTGTTTTCTTTCTTACTCGTTTCTTTCTATATAATTATGTGCAGTAGGTGGGACGAAGGTATGTATAAGATGCAGCCGAACAGGACATCGATTATAAAAAACCAGATGAAGTTATTACGTCTCCAAAAAATTACTCCATTATAATATAATATACACTCCAGCCAAATATGAGGAATATGAAGATACTTTATATTCTCGTCAGCTCCTATTCTCATTAACTTCACGACATTATTTCAGCACTGCCCCCCCCCCCCACTCAATATTTCTGGGCCCGCTATAATGGTCCAATAAGTTAATTAAGTGGAGATTTCCTTCCGAGATGCGGCGTGTGCGCCCAGTGTGGAGGGGCCACGAGCCTCGTAAAATTAATTAGCCTTAAGTAATTTATTTTGTTAATTTATTGCCCGGGAATGTAACTTGTAAGGTTGTGTTATGAATTTTGAATTGTTGGCTGTTCTGTTTTGTAATTAGGTCGGTGTGTGGAAAGTGTGCTGTATTGTGGCAAATAATGTTAGAGTTCGATTGTGGTCGGATATTGTTTACGTATGCCCAGTTTTTCATTTTTAGCGACTGCCAATGAGCCATAGTTTCGAAACCATATATCTTCGTAGTCGTGTGTTCTTTTAATGACATCATAGTAGATAGTTAAAATATTTGTCACAGTCGTCTTAATTATTTCTCGAACAACCAATCAAACGTATATTTTATTGATAGTAAGTTTATCTATGTGAAAGCGTAGCATTCTATCTACGCGGCGTAGCACCGGCGCCTGCGCAGCTGACGTCCAAACTGACAGGTGGCGCGATCAATCACGGTAATCCGTGAAGCTGTTTCAATTCAACTATAGAAGGGCATTCACCTACCTGCAGATGCAATAAATACTTTTCATTACCACAGACACAAGTGTCTACAGATACTTATAGCATAATGTTTTGCTGCGACCTGTCATTTTATAATTCGACGACACGGTTGGCGCAGTGGTTGAGCGATTGACTGCTGCGCAGTATGTCGCGGTTCGATTCCCGCACGGAAAAAATATTTGTACGACCTACAAGTATTTGTTACGGGTCTGGGTGTTTTTCTATCTATAATAATTATGTATGTATTTACAAAAAAAAAATGTATATAAGTACTTTATCAGCCATCTCGTTACCATAACTCAAGCATTAGGTTGCTTAGCTTGGGACGATATGGCGTTGTGTGAAATGTCCAAGGATATTATTATTATTATGTTCGGTGTCTGAAATCCCGCACGCGTAGAAATTACTATAATCATATATAACGGCAAAACTGTCTGTCTGCTATCCTATTACTGTTTGTAACCCATCTTAATCATGCGGTTACTGCTTACGACAAACCGTGCATAATCCCAGTTCAAAACCGTGACATCAGTATTAATGAACAATTAATTACAAACAACAATTGCTCGCTTGTTGACAGCCACTAATACGTACACGAACAACAGTCAGCTCCTGATCTGACACCCGATACCGCAGTAATGCTGACAGTTGTATTAATTAACATGTCATTAGGCATCAACGGATCATCTTGTTTGAATTGATGTAGGTATCTAATTCGTGATTTGATCGCACTGCGAAAGATTATATCGTTGGATTTGCGGTGTAATTTGTACTAAGTAAAGATATATTTTCATATCTTGAAAGATTCCTCTCGTTTTGACGTTCTGGTTTTCCATTACAAAATTTATCTGAGAATCAATACCATTTTTTTTAAATACCATAATTAACGCTCTTAAAAGTCTAAAGCCTCTTATTATTTACGGCGTTTCTTCTGGAAGAAATGGTACAACAAAGTTTATAGGAACACAATTCTATCTCATTCGTTTTAAAAACTCAAGATTTTGTCATGGACATTCCCCCAATCATTAAACTCGAAAGACCACGCTATGAGACAGGGTCGCAAAACGACAGACAGAAGGTGAGGACATTGCTGTCAGTGTTAAAAACAATTGGGTATTTGAAAGGGTTGTCAATGACGTTACTTTTTATGAACTGTTAAAACGCAATTTGTACGTGATTTGTGTGAAAAAAAAGAATGAGACATCACTGATTTTTAGAATCAAATGGAATTCTTATTACCATTAAATGCAATTTTACAGTTATATCTTTGCATAATATTTAATTTCTGTACAGTGATGGAAGTTTTTACGACGAGCGGTCTTTTTTCTATGTGATTTCATATTTTATTTTTGAATGATTCAAATAGTCAATTAAAGATCCTTATTTAAGCGGGATTATCCTTAGAGTTACCGCTACCCCGGAACATAAAGGGCTACAGAAGAAACATTTGGATGGGTTTTAGTCAGTAAGAGACTGACACTCCCTTCCGCTCCACCCAGAGCGGGAGAAGTCATTGGATGATATCCCAGCATCAAAAAAAAAGGCCCTTATTTAACACCTAAGTTGTTCGTACATCCCCTCTACTACGGCTACGTATATATACGTTTTCGAGTATTTTAAACCACATCAAGCGTATCTCATTGTAATTTCGCCCCACATAAGATTCAGCAATCAATCCGACACACTTGGCTTCTGCTCCTCCATCCTACGCCGAATTAGTTTCCGACACGGGACTAATTAGCACGTCATTATGAAGCTGCCGTGTAATATGTTTAGTTGTACCGCTGCCGGGTTCGTGACACCCACGCGAGGTGATACTGTCTGTAACTAGTGTCCTGGCATTAAGTTTTCTAATTGAGTCACAATGTAAACAAAGTTAAATAGTTCCTTTAATTATGTTTCATGCATACAAAGCTCATACAATATTAGCGTCGAGGACTGTGGTTGAGTATCATCAACGAATAATATCCGAATAAAACAAGATGGGAGTTAATTGCTTTATTTTGTAATTTTAGACAGTTTAAATATTTTTTAGGACTAACTATTTCCACTAAGTACAGTAAATAACTTACTATATTGCTCTTGAAAGACATTTGATTATTGTAGATTCAGAAATGTACTAACATGTGATTTGACTCCTATCTTATAATCTCGTAATAAGATGCAGAAGACCAGTCTCTACGACGCTGGTAATCGTGGGGTAGAGGCTAGCGGCAATTGAATTTGTAATGCTTTTTGGAACAATAGAGTTTTGCTCGTGACTTTGACTGCATAGAATAGTGGATGCCTACTTCATCATAATTATCAAATTCTTCTTCTTTGACCAACCGACGATTATTCACGTATGCACTATCTAAGTGTAAACCAAGGACAACCACCAATTGATGGAAAAATAAACTCTACCGTCATGGATCTAAAGGTCACAGGGGCGCGCAAGCTTCACCGCGACCTCAACGTCGACCACATCATCGTTTATCATCAGGTGAGATTGTCGAGGTCGTGGTCAAGCGCGAGCCTATTGTCAATAAAAAAGAAGGTTTTAATTAATATCCAAATACTAATAAAAAATAAGGAAAATAATTAAACATACTTTAATGATCCGATAAATTCACATTACATACTAAATAATATTATTAAATAGTAAATGCGTAATCGTAACAATAGGTGCAAAGTACAAATGATTCCAAATAGTGGCAAATGAAGTGCATGTTTATGACAACATTCGACTTTCGATCAACAAAATTAAACCAAGCTTACTTACTTGGCGCAAGGAAAAAAAAGAATAATTTGTTAGGGCAAAAAAAAAATGTCTGGAAACAGCAATATATCTGGAGGATCCAATTTAATTCCCTAACGCTGTCGTTAAATGGTAATTTAGAATGTAATGAGTTTTATGTTGTTTGATAGTAAATTAATCGGTTTACTGCTAATAAATAGGGAATTTTAGTGGGGCTAGACTTAAATGGATGCTGTCTGGCGTTAGATTCTCTAAGTTAATGTTATTTTTTTCATGTGTGAGAAGGTCGAAGGCCTTAGCGGGTTTACCTTGAGGAACACCTGCTCTATTTCTCATGGATTGCCTAGAATTTTCACAAAAGATATTGGTTGTACCGTACTGCTAAGTATGATTCTGAAATAACTTGCCTAAAATCCTTAATATTATTTATAATTCTACCATACATCTTAGCAGAATACTTTCAACTCTTCACTCTACCTCCATCTTATGTGCATTTTATTTTCATTATACACCCAAAAAAACCTGCTTCAATGCTTGTATACGAAAAATCGTTCAATGAATCGTCTTTGCTCCAGCTCCTAACGAGGCTCGAGGAGTTAAATCAAATCTGACTCGATTGCGAGAACATAACAATTGCACGGTGTATCGCTTCGTTCGTAATTGGTGGCGCAGTAAACGTCACCGTATATCGTTTACTGTGAGTGTTGATGCCGTGGTGCGGCGTGGCATTAGAGGCCTGTGTAGCCTCGCAGGATACGGTAAACACGGTGAGGTTAGCACGCCTGTGTGGGCTGCGCTTTATTGGCGTTCGTAAACTGTTACATCGTTATGATCTTCTTAAGGAGTGATTAGGATTGTAAAAGGGTTCTTTAGTTAGTAATTTAAGTTATAAATATCATCAGAAATGGAATGGCAGATGGTAGCTTATGCAGAAATAAGGTAAAAGTACTTTGGTGAAGAAGATACTTACCAACGAAAAATCTGTGAGAAATCTTGATGTTCTTTAAAGGTTATGTGAAGCATTTTTCTTCTCGTGGATTTTTATGGGCCGCGATATTTGAACAGCTAAAGGCAGGAGACAGCAACACACTAAAAATCCGACACTGAAAGCAAACGATCTCAAATCACAAGTTACAACACTAGTTTAACGACATAGATACGCCATAAAACTCGGTAAAGAAATAACCGAATGTTAAACCAAATATAATATACGGCTGGCTCCCGATCGGGTGCAGTTTCTAAATAAAGCGAATTTACTGGCGTAGTAAAATCTATTACTCGTCGTGCCGGCTCGGGGTGTAAATTAATATTATTCGCTTCTTATTCGGTCCTCGGATCCGATTTATACCGTTGCGGTTGGAGAAAGGTCGCGGGATGCCGCAGTGTTTTACTACGACTAATATTTTCTGGTTTGCAGAGTAGCAGTGTAGCAGTTTAGTCCGAGATTTTGTGTAATGGTTTTCTTGGCTTAGCTCTCGGAATGTTTTATTATGCTCTTGCTAGGTCCCAACATAGCATAACGTGAGGCCAGTAAGGCTGCTATGCTTACCTACTTTAGGTTATATTTCCTACTTTACTTCCAAGAAAGTAAATAATTCAGGTTCAAATCTGTAAAATTAAATCCTTCTTATAACTCCACAGTGTAAGTTGAGAATGCCACTTGGGAGCAATAATAAAATCTAATATTCCTCGGTTCCTTGTCTGGCGCAAATGAATATTATTCACTTTGCTTGTTTTATGTGGGTGTCTGCGGCTTGTTCGTAACTCGTGAGATTCCTCCCAGTAGTCGCGCTTTGTCGGCGTTATTACCGCACTTGAGGCTCTTTACAATTTCTTGTATAACTATAACATTTTATTGTTGAATAATAGTGGATTTTGTTACTCTGAAACATTAATGCTTTTATCATTTATATTCACTGTATGATCTAACAACAGTTTTGCCAGTAAAGTGTGTTTTACTTGAACAGAAAATAAATCATGATTTTAATACTTACCTATCTACTAAACCTAATAAGTACTTCTGGAACTTCTAAAATAATGTTGTAAACAGCGTCTTAATTCTCATTTCCTGCCCAATAATTATTCGGAATCACATGGCCTTTCGAATCGAATAGAATTTTATTCTTTGAAATATTACGACTCACTCAATATCTAATAGCAGGTAGTTACACCGCCATCTTGTTGTTAATTTTTTTTTTGGTTTCCTTCGAGTCGTCGGTTCTCAATGGACGACGATTTACGGCAGACATCGTGGCAACAAAAAGAACTTTTTTTTTCAAAATACGAATACGACGAGTCATTCATAAAGATGACCTTATAAAGGTTTTTATGTTCAAACCATATTCCAAAGAAGTTTGAACTTAAACATCCAACAAATAAAGTTTAATTTAGGTAATTCGCTTAGAAAGTTTTTATTTTTTGTTGGTAAAGTTTGTTTAGGGCCATTTATTTCGATGTATCGATGCGTTTAATTTTTTTTGGTAGTTGACAAAATTATTTGCGGTTAAAATAAGAAAGGACATTTAAAATTGAAATTTATTTTGGAATTATGGGTGTAAATTAAATCTTGTGCCTTTCTTTAGTGAACTGTTTAGTGGTTAGTTCCAGTTCTGATAGAAATAAATGTTCTTTTAGCTTTATGTGTCTTTTTACGTTCCCTTGATTTACACCTGTAGCTTTTCTATTAAAAGCTGTGTTGCATGGCAGCAATGTAAGGAACTTTTTGTATTTTCGTTTCAACGGAAATAGATTTATATTGTAACATTACATTTTGTTATAATTATCTTGGAGGTACAAAGTCTTATCACTTTTACTCTGCTATGATCAGACACAGAGTATAAAACAAGGACAGAACTTTTTATCTCCATACCCAGCCGTGGCAAAGGAAACACGATACACAGCCTACTCGTTATTTTTCCACCAGGTCACCTAAGTTCAGACAAAAATAAAAGGTCAGTGCACAATTCAACATGTTAATTACAAACTAACATTATTTTACGACGTGTGCATGTAAACATTCTGCTGTGCTGAGCCATAACACGCGTTAACATTGTTAATACCGTAAATATTTGTGTGTCTGTCTGTTTGTTTGAGAGCCTATTGCACCCGCTTTGCTTCAAATTATGTTATTTGTAACTTTACGAGCTTGTAATGTAACTTTATGCTATGCACGGGTCGGAACTGTCTTCAGGGCTGCATTTTCAGAATATTATTCAGGATTAAGGTAAAACAAAATGTTCTGAAGTGTAACCAAATAAAAAGTTGAAACAATTAACAAAGCTTATCTAAAACCAAACGGAGTTTGCTAAGCTCTAGTTAGATAAGATTGCTAAGTCTGAAATTGAAAACAAATAGAACCATACATGTATGTATTTCAAAAACCAATCGTAAAAAAATATCAGCCGTGGCGTCCATAGACCCAAGGATGATATACCTAGTCCAAATAAATAGGGTTGGTCAATTAGCTCATCATCCTTCTGCCGACGGTTGCTAGACCCAAAAATAGGAAGCCGAACACAGATTCATATTAAGCCGGATTTTTTTTCCGTTTGTGTATTACTTTTACTCAATTGAGATCAACCCTGCGAGATCGCGAGTAATATACGCTTTTTTGGCATTTTTTAGCGAGGCGGGATTGGTCAAAAGCCCAACAAAAGCCGGACGGGCTGGACAAAAGTCTGGTTAAAGCCGGCTGGCCAGACTTTGAAAAAAAAATGTAGGCAGGAGTAGGGTTGCCAGGTGACTACCTGGCAACCCTACTCCTGCCTACATTTTTTTATTGACATAAGCTAGCTTCATTACCACGCTACGGAACAGCTATATGCCCCAATGTAATAACAATAAAACTTCTATTGTCTCGTTCAGTGTCCTTCAACCGATTGGATTACCAGAAGAGACAACATTTGCTTTGCCTCAGATTCTTTTCCAAATAATTCATTTCAGTGATTCGTCATCTTCATCTGAAAATGTAACGGTTGTCGGTCACAAAAAATGCTTTAAAGTCAAGATGGCGGCTTGTAGCATGCTTTATGGTTCTTTGTTAGCGACGATATTAAATTGACGACTGTTTGTTTTGAGTTTGTCGCCGAAATTACACTTGCACAGTTGCACGTCTGGTTAGGAGTGTGCAGTTTTGACGGACGAAATATATGTTGTGATTTACAAGCCTTATAAATATTGTATGACCTCACTTTGGTATCAGGTACGTGCCTAGGTATGGACACACGTCCTTAAATAAGGTGGTCTAGCAAGTAACTAAGACTATTTTAAATATGTTGGTATGAATTAAAATAAGCCTCTCGTGTTCCAAAATTGATAGTTTATTGATACATTGAATAATCACCCAAATGAGAAATAGATTCGGGCGAAAAATGTTAATTACACCCCAAAAAAGTTCCCCTCATCAACGCAATGACTAATCCGCAGATCCTTCAAGTCACAACACACATCAGCCAGCTTATTGGTGTTCAGTGTTCACCTACCAGATGCAACTCCTCCATATTGCTTCATTTATGTTAGCGGCTCTTAACCGAACACATTGTTAATTTGCCCCGAGACGCATTAGCTGGACAAATGTTTACACAAACACTAAGTTTACACTTTAGATTGTTGCCAATATTTGTTATAAAACACTAACTTAGTTCAATGTTTGTTTAACTTCGAACAGTACATTTTGTTACGTCCGGGTGTTGGAGGGAAAATTTGAGATGTCAAATAGGCTTTGTGGAAAATGACAGTTCAATAATTGTGTTGTTGCCAGTTAATAAGAAATATTTACTATTGTTTATGCTAAGCGTGCTGGCAGAACTTTTTTTAAAATAAATAGAAGGTGTTACTAACATATTGACAAATGGTCGTGGTGGTGTTTTGTGGTTGTTAAATGGTCTAAAATTGAACTGATAGAACAATGATAGATACTCAATTATTTTTCTTAAGCCAACTTTTATAATGACGAAGTTAGTTAGTAGGTAATAATGATTTGCCGTACATTAGTAAAGTTTGATGTGATGATACCAAACAAATAAAAAGAAACCTAACAACAACATTAAAAATCAAAGCCCCCATCGTGAAAACTGCAATAAAGTTCGTTATAAATAAATCATAAGTGCGAAACATCGTAAACACGACACAAACACTATCTGTAGTCGGAAAGCTTTGTTCTATGTTTACTGCTTCACGCCCGCCCACCTTCACGGGGTGGCAGTATTAGAAGCTATTGATAGAAGCTATACGATACGGCATTAATTGAGTTTCCATAATGGGTCAAAGGTTATAACTGGATTTTGGAATTATTGTAGGTACCTACCGGTAATCGTTGCAGTTAATGGCCTAATAGCGTAGGGCTTCGATCAACACCTCATTGCGCCATTGGACCAAGATCTTGATTCAGAAAGCAGTACTCCTGAACACGGCATACATAGTAAGGAGGTCCCTTTCGCTAGAGCCCTCACCAAAGGCCCTATTGACCCTGTTTTCTGATACTAATAGGCCACTTTTTAAATTGAATTAATACATATTATGTAAATGTAATAATTACAGAATATAATCAAATATTATTTATTTATTTCAGCCTTTATTTGTCGGTATATTTATCCATATTTTGTTAGTGACGAGGTTATTAATCAAAATCAGGTTTTCATCAGGAAACTCGTCTCTAGTCAAAGTAATCGTTCAGTCAGACGGAAGACATATATTTTACCTCCACCGGTCTTATATCAGCTGTTCTATTTAAAACCATATAGTAGGTCTACCCATATGTTTATATTTCGTCACCTGTAGCTAAGAATAGATTGTCGCATGTTAGTCGTGGGTGTATCAGGTGGGTCGGAGATTCCACCTGAGTGTGAACAACGACATCAAGTGCCAAACACGATCAGCTACGATTAACTGCGTCGGTGATATTCAGGTTACCTAAGTGTTTTCATAAACGAAATTATTGTATTGAAAAATCCTTTAGAACGAGGAAGCTCACGTTTACAGTACCTTAAGCTACTGAAACTTCAGCAATATTTCAATGATTTAGGTAAGTATAGGTTGTTTCTACTATTCGTTATCCTGTGGTGTAGGTACTGTGTAAGCAGGAGACCATCACTGAGGGGGCGGTAGAGCTTGTGTAATGTTTGTAAGTAAGGATTTCTTCACTAAATAGTATAAAACAAAGTCGCTTTCTCTGTCCCTATATGCCTATGTATGCTTAAATCTTTAAAACTACGCAACGGATTTTGATGCAGTTTTTTTAATAGATAGAGTGAATCAAGAGGAAGGTTTACGTGTATAATTTGTCGACATATTTTGCGGGCGAAGCCGCGGGCGGAAGCTAGTATCCTATAAATGCAAACCCACGGGCAGCGTCTATTCAATTATATTGCCTTGCAACGAAACAAATACAACCGTCAAGCCCCACTGCTAATGACAGAGTCACTTTTCTTTTATAAAAACCTATCAAAGTATTCGAATGCTGCCAGATATTTACCAGCTATGTTCAACTTACGGTGCTTTACACTACCTTTACCCTAATGATACTTGCAAATGTGTGTCACAAGAATTAAATCAGTAGGGAGCTAATACATTAACATAGTTATTACAAACATCAGAATAAATCCAATTATAATTCAATTATTAGCTACAATTATTCCAATGTAATTACAATCAAATTGTCATTAATCTCATTCTGTTGCCAATGAATACAAAATTATCCTTATTTCCTGGAGTTAAGGTGTACAATTCAATAGACGGGTATGTGAAGAATGACGGATGTTCGAATAATGGGTGAGCACAGATTGTCGCATTTGTTTTGTGGATTATTGCTATGTAATTATGGCTATAATTTTGTCGTTTTGTTGAGCGTCAAATTGTTTTTGTTGCTCAACCAGGTCATTTGTTGTATATAATAGAATAAAGTTTTATATATTCTGTAAATTCGGAGCAGCTCATCTTAATCTACTTTGACAAACAACATTGAGGATCCTGTTGGTTACAAACCGACTCGAGAAGGATGAGTAGTTTAGGGCGTTTTCTTCTTGCAGGATCTATTGTTAAGATAAGTTCATTTTCTTTTGTTAAGGATCTCCCTCGGTTAATATAATTATTTTTGTTACAGGTAATTGATCTTCTTGCCTTCATAATCAGCATTTACATGACATGAGTATACACACATGGATAGGTAAGTACTGCCAACTACACGTTAAATTATTATTATTTACACAAAAGTAAACATTTGGAGAAATAATAACATACGCAGTTATGGTATGGTTAAATCCTAACTATCCTTACTTATAAATGCGAAAGTTTGGATGGATGTTTGTTAGTCAATCACGCAAAAAAGGCTGAACGGCACTGGAGGAAATTTGGCACACAGATAGTTTATAATCTGAATTAACGCATAGGATACTTTTTATCCCAATATTCCCACGAGATTGAAATGAATTCAGCGCGCCTATAGAATAATATAATGTTGTTTATGTATCGAAGTCGTAACTTCCGGATAATTAATTATGTTTTGCTACAATAATTGCTCAATCATTGGTTTTAGTAATTTTCTGAATTATTGAACATTAATTTGGTTGTTTGTTTCCTTATTTACCTTTTCAATCACTACAGTTAATTGCTATATTATCGTGGGTTGGATTAATCGAGTATTTTACGAGGTAAAAAGTTTAGTGATAGATTACTGGCTATTATTAAATGTATTCCGAAACACTTCTTAATAAATGTAGGTACTAAGTCTATGTCGACGAGAATTCTAAATAACTAGTCTAGTTTATCTTTGAAGTTAGCTTAACAGTGAGAAGCAGATGTTTCCGTTACTAAGTTAACTGGATGATGATACTAAACATCCTGAATAAGCTTGTAAATTTTAAGTAATTACCTATACTGGTTGTAACAAAACTTTTCACATAACCATCATCTACGCATTCTTTACATCAAATTATGTAACTTTATGCAAAAACAATTGCTGGGAGGATGTGATGTGGATGTGAAAATTCACTGTTCACGTAATGTAACAAACAACGCCTACAAACCTTGGGCTTACAATGGTACGAGATCGTGGGAGTAATTATTTTCACTTTATAACATTTAAACATTGTTTAAGTAATCAAACATATATACATTTGGGTCTTTGATCTTCAATATGTCCGTAACCAGAAGGTCCAGGTATGGGTCCAGTGCAAAAAATGACCATAATAATGTGAAGAACAAGTGAGTCCCGAATTCGGCAAAGGTATTTACAGGCTTATGAATGCTACCTACCCAAAAACTTCTGCTGACTTGTCACTTTGATTCGTTTAGCGTCGCCGCCATTTAAAATTTCGCTTGTCAGTCACAGATTAAAAAAGTCTCAGCCGGTATATCCTTCGAACATTACAGACGTAATAACTGTAGTCTGTGGCTGCAGCTAAACTGTCGGGAGATTCCTGTTGCGTGTAATGACGCTGCGGCCGCGCCTGTACTGGTAGCAAAATAAGTCGAATTGTTAGAACAGTTTTAAATATATTAAAAAAAAATAGTATGGAAAAGGATTACCTAGTTGCTTATAGATAGTAGACCTACGCGGAAGTTTAGGTGGAGGAAATAAGCCAAAGTCAACTATATGATATGATTTTCCATCTTTGAAATACCTGGCAAAAGCGAAATTATTGAACTGAGAATTCCTGAAGGAAAAAGTCAATAACACTTTGCCCCATACGGGTATCGAACCTAGGACCTCATGCTGAGCAGTAGCGCTTATGATTACGACCAACAAACCAACAAGGCAGTCGAACTATCAGCCGGTCGAATTATTTCTTTGGTAAATAAATACAATAAAGGCACCAAATGTGAATACCTCATTATGAAAATAAAAGACTCAACCTTGTTATAAAGTAATTTCGATACCTTCCAGGTAATGCAAACTAATTTGCCGACCGTACTTTCCGGTCGGCCGGTCGCAATGACCATCTTGCCAACTCGTCATTACAGTATTGGCAAAAACTCTAATAACCCATTGTTTTGTGACCAAACAATCGAGCCGCCATCGAGGGCCTCTTAGACCCAATTGTAATTTCATCTGCAGCTAATTTAGGGTTACAGAACTCGATTCAGAATCATTTCAAGAGTTATGTTTGAATCGAATAACTGTACCTAAGTGTGTGTGTGTGTGTACTTATGTAAAGATACGTACGTGTGTGTGTTTGAAATGAGAGGTTTTTTTTTACGAAAAGTTTATTGATGGCTTGATTTGATCTTGAATGTTATTAGAGTCAAATGTAAATGTTACCGTGTTGTCGGAACTCGGAGATGAGTTAATCAGTAACTTGTGATGGATGAGCAAGAGAGTTAGCTTAATAAAGATCTTTTGCACATGGATTGAATCTGCAGATAGACATACTTTGAAACTTGAAATATTACGTAACGTTTGCAATTTTCCCAAATCAAGGAAACGAGAGAAAAGTAGCATGATCGCAGGACAGTAACGTTACAATTTTTTTTTAATCGTTGAAGTTATGTTACGTTCGCTACACGCGCTCGTGCTAGGCCCTCAGATAACAATGTTAACCATGTTTCCAGTTTCCCCTTGCCCAAAAACAGCGAGAAGAATCCTAAAATGCTTCACTTTTTCCGGACTTTTTTGGCACTGACATAAAGCCTGTCCAAAATGGTGGATGTCAAGTTTTTGCGAGGTCGGCGACGCTCGGCTGACGGCTCGGCTGGTGTGCACCCGTCGTGCAGGTAACCTGAGAACACTGACAGCAAGTGTCCAAGTGATAAGAGGATGCGGGTAGAATGATCATAACAGAATTTGTATTTTACCAATTTTCATTTTTTTTTAAATTATTTATCCGTGGTTTTTCGTTTGTGACTGTTGTAGGGGTTTTTGAAGAGACTTTTGATTTCAAAATGTTGGCATTCTTTTTCAACGATGGATAGCGTTTCTAACATAAGTACGAGTTAACCATTAAAGTAACAATTCCGAATAACCTTAGTGTTCGCTTACCTTATACCTCTTAAGAGGTTATGTACCTACTCGTCATTATAAACTAATGCTCTGGGACCAACCACTGAAAACAGTGAAAATAGAGGTACTCTCTTCAGGTCGGTGACCTTAGACAGATAGATATTTATTAATTATAAATTACGTACATCATAAAAATTACCTGCAGAAAAAAATATAAATGCAGAACATTTCACAAGGGGCAGTACCTATGTCTTGTCGCTAAAAGCTATCTTTAAACCTTTGGATGGATTTAGGAAAAAGCAGAGACAATACACGCTTACACATCACATTACATTTAAACACTAAACTTGCTCGGCTCGGTGTATTTCAGACAGATAAGACGGAATTGTAGCAAACATGATAAAATTAATAATGTAGAGCTTGTTTCATCTTGTAAACGTGTAAAAAATATGAAAGTACAACCTATATATTGCTCAGTGTGAAAATATGGCCCTTAGGGAAATTAGTTCAATGTTTTGTCTTTGCATACTGAATAAGCTGGATAAGTTAAACATTCCTTTACTTATTACATTTACTGGAAAAGTTGAACAAACGACCATTATCAGTATCTACGTTGTTTTAGAAATGTAAGGTACGAGAATATTATGGTAGACAATTCTGTGTACCTACTTGACTCATTGGTCACTCAGATTCCGTCAAGTTACTCGACAATGTAACATCACGCCTACATTCTCCGTAGGGTAAGATAGAAGTGTAGATACCTATATACTTAAAGTACACCCACTTGTCGCGGTTAAATAATTCTTGATCTAAAGATTTTTCTGTTTACGGATCGGTTTCTTTCTAGGTTTTGCATTAAGAATAAAATATAAAGTCTCCAAACAGTCATCTCTCGCTGCCGCTCATCGCTTGTCGCTTGCCTGACACCTGTCAAATGTGACAGGTGTCATGCCACTTGCGTGCCGAATTCTCTGGCTTAACGGGTTTTACTCAGTTTTTCGTTAAAACGCGTAAAATTTTGGCAGTAACTTTCTTTTACAATTTTATTTATAAATGAGGAAATTTTTCATAAGTTGTTTTGCGGTATGTAAGGTACGGAAGTAGCGCCTGAGTGATCCGCAAAATTTTCATACGTTTTTTGCAATTTGATTAAAATGAGAATTACATGATAGATAATACCGTTAATAGTTTATAGACAGTTAAGGTTTAAACCTTTATCCAGCAGTGGGACAAACATAGGTTAATATAGGAAAAAAATAATGATTAAGTAGGTAGGCACTTACAGGTGTGTCTCTTTTAGAGACACTCTTCACACAATATGTCAAGCCAGGTGAAAGCGTGTATATTTAAAAAGGCTCGGTATTACTCTATAACATAATACCCCCACGTCGCTTGTCGCTGGTGTAGTTATTTACGACTGTAACTGAGCAGATAAGGAACCACCACCAAATAAATAAACACATAGGTTTGTCCCCGCCATAAAATGGGCAAACTACCGAAAAGGGTTCTGCCCACATTCCGATTTGTGCAACACAGTGTAATATTCAGTAGGTCTATTTTTTGCCCGTGATTTTGTCACGTAGAAGTATGGGTCAGTTTTCCTAAACTAGGACAAACTGACATTTGTACAGTTGCCAGCACATCAAGTTACCCCAATCTGTCAAATTCCTTTGATAGTTTATCAACTTTATTTCAAAAGCATAAGATTCATTTTCAATTAGGGAAATTTGACAGGTTGGAATAGCTTGATTTGCTGGTAACCCTATGAATTATGTATAAATGAAGTACTAAGTAGTAAGTAGATACCTATTTATATTTTACAAAAGCTGCAAATAGCCTTGTATTCTGGAATGATAAGATATCCTACATCTTTGACGCTGTCTTCATGCATTGCAAGTTATCGACTTTCTGCACATTGACTGTTTTGTGACCTATGTAATGATGTTCGGTTTTGAGTTATTGAATATTACGGAGGCTTACAGGAAATTGTGGGTTCTTTTTGATTACCAGTCAGAAGGGTT
Organism: Hyppa rectilinea; assembly: GCA_951799385.1. Lineage (NCBI taxonomy): Eukaryota > Metazoa > Arthropoda > Insecta > Lepidoptera > Noctuidae > Hyppa > Hyppa rectilinea. The sequence continues at coordinate 1,242,587 of OX637317.1, forward strand.
TATGGAGATAGCACACGCACTTAAGGGGGGTTGGTCAATAGTAAATGATTGCCCAGGGTGTATGAATATTTGGACTATCGACGTTGTCCGGTGGTTGGTAATACGCGATAGTCAGTTATTGCTGGGGTTAGTTGGGTAAATTAATTTAATCAATGTGTGGGGTGAGGTCAGAATTATAAGGTTCCAATTTTACTTTTCTTGATTTTCCATCACTCGATTTTAAAAGTAAGTATTTATTTGACTGCCCTCTTTTTTTAAAAGATCCTGTAAAGTCAAATAATAATATGTTAGTTTTTGTTTTCATAAACTAAGATAATAAAATAGTAATCCCATGAACTCAGGTCAAGATAAATACAAAATTAAATCGAATTACCAAACTTTTCCCTTGAGAACTTCAGTAATGAAATAGTAGCGCCTGCGCCGTCGTACACTTGATGTCAGTAAATCTGTTACCGACTAGTCTTCAGTGTTGCCACACACTGTGTAACGATATAATTGTAGTGTGGTATGCCTAAACTATTTATTGGGTAACGAAGTACATGTTTAGTTTTAGAGACAATCAGGATTTTCGGTTTTTTTGGTTTTCTTAAAGTCAGGGCCCTCCCTAAATTTATTATACTAGGACGACACGACTGTATAAACGAGGTAGGTGAAACTTTAGTGGTATAACTACAATGAAGTAATTTTAGATTACCAATAGTAAATTTTATTTTCATAGAATAAATAATGGCTTGTTTTAACTTAATGGTTTTTCATAGGTTAGGATTAACTTTAATTTGTGATGACTTTCAATTAACTCATATTATTATTATCAGTTAGTTACCAAAATACAGCTATGACAACTATCCAGACAAAAGAGTTTTAAATAGAACCTGGAACATGGTTGTCAAAAACACGTAAACAGAAGCTATAAAATAAAAATAAATAAAACGAAAAATTTTAATGGCATCCAAGATTTTTTTAACCAAAAATTGCCAGTGTTGTCTAACTAAATTACGATAATATAGTACAGAGTTTTTATTCGATTGATTTCTTTTTTAGACATGCATGGATACTACTTTTATGAAATAATACGTGCTTGACTGAAAACAGGCAAACGGGTGATTTTACTAGATTTTAAGTACATACTTTTGATGTCTACTCTTTGCAAGCAGCGTCGCCATAATTCACATTGCTACCAGTACAAATTATGACGGTGTGACCAAATATAAAATTGTTCATAATAAAATCCAGTATTCCCACAACTTTCTAATACCCCCAACGTAGAACAAGAACTCCTAATTTATAAGTCACTAAACCACGATGTTCTCCTTTAAGTTTCACTTTATAAATTATAGCTGCGCATGCGTGCGACGTGTCATTAGCACCCTATAAAGTGGGAAGTGTAAGCATGGGGCTAAATGTAACCACAGAGCCGAGGAGTTAATTTTGTCCCCAAAAACAACTAAGTATCGGCTGCGGCACGTAGTATTGGAATTTATTGAAAAAACATTAAGTTTAGTAGTATTATGGATTATTTAAGCTGAATTGTAGGTATTTGAAAAGCTCTAATCATTTTAGTACTTTCATTAATTGTATGTAGGTATAATGTTGTTATAATGGTGTTGTTGTTGTAAAGTGATGACCTGAAACACAGGTTTTAATTAAACCTAGATCAGGCAGAACACTACACTAAACAAAGAAAAATTTTACCTCAGTTGTAATTATGTAAACCTTAATTTAGACTTGACTTAATTCTTAAATAAATAAATAAATGTAGTATTTCCTTAAGCTGATATGATTTCAGAATAAAGATCCTGAAATTACGCAAACAGCCTTTTAGTGAGATAAGTATCTCAGAACAATTGAAACAGAATTATCTTGACTACTTTACTTATATCAGATAAGTACCTACCTAACCTAACTATTTTAAAGTAGGTACCTACTTACTTAATTCGAAAGTTAGTTTGCAACATCTTTGCAAACATTCTTAAGAATTTACATTTATAAGTATTTACAGAGATACCAAAGACTGAGTTCTTGACATTAGGTAAGTACTTAGGTATTTATATTTGGCTAAAACACATAGATTTACTGATGCTGTACTTATCTACCTAGTTTTGCTTGTAAAACTTTCATTTTACAAGGACAAAAGCTTGAAGCCAAAGTTTCTGTATGTATTGCAATGTCCACTCAATTAATATTCTTAATGGTGTTTAAATTCTTAAAGTCATGATTTGTCGGCCGCAATCAAACAACGTGTAGAGACAGTTGAAATCTTTATGATATTCAATATTATTTAGCACAGCAGAGGTGTGCTTTATATGCAGGCCACAACCAGAAGCTGCATCACTAAAATGCTCTATTCTCTATATACTTGACACTCTCTACTCGCGTGGAATACTAAAACGTTAAAATATTTACCGACAGCTTTTCCTTGCAATCTGCAAAGCTTTTAAATAACGTACAACACAATAATAAATCCTCTTTGGTTAACATTACTAAAGTAAGTAACCCACATTCATCAGATTTTCGGTCAATTAGTCGATTATTTGAGATATCAAATAACAAAAATAAAGTATGCCATGCACGAGCATTAAACATTCGTTAGCCGGCATAAAATACTTCATTACCAGTGCCTCGCCATTTAAAAAGCGAGACGAGTCCGTTTCGCGCCCTTTTTGTTTATTTTTAAAAAGATTATTTTTCATCGGGTGATTGATGTTGTGCACGCGGGTCGTGGAAAGGATGCACCCTGCAAAAACCTGCTGTATTAAATAACAATTTTTCACTTTGATAAATATCTGGGCGCTCTTTAAATCCTTGTTTATGGAGCTTTTTATAGTTAGATTCCGTGAGCGAATTTTGAAAATAATGATAAAACAGGATCAGTTTTAGAATTTCCGTATTTATTGTTTCGGACCTTCAAAAAGAGGTACAATAACCTAACGTATATTTTTGTTCTAAACAGAATCGATACTGGAATTGAAAGTTCCGTTCGATCGCGGAATCGATCAATCGATAATTTTATAAATAGTTCGCCTTTGATGTGTCGACGGGCGCGATTCGATCAAAGCATTATATATTAGTGTCTGTTCGTCTGTATGTTGTTAGCTCGTCGACAAGACATGTTTTATAGACTTTCTTTACTAATTTATTGATGTAAATTGAACTCGTACCAGGTAGTTGATAAGCAGGAGATAAACTACCTCACGATTGTCAATCTAGGAATCTCATATGTAAAACGTGAGCTAGCTTGGGTATAGGGCTTTCGACGTAACATAACTTGTCGTGTCTGACTAAGGTAGGACCTTACCAACTTTGATTTGCTTTTTATGAGACATTTGAACGATTACAAATCTCGTTTTTGAATTGTTTAGATTTAAGTCATAGATAAATCGAAATCTTCTATGTCGAATTAAAAGTGAGCATCTTCAAAAAGTTGTAGGTTGTTATACCTACATTTATCTGCGAACGTTACCTTCCCGAAAGTAGTGTTTCTTGGAGTTTCTTGCCCGTTCTTCTCCATAGGTACCTACTCCTTTGGAATGGGCAACTAGCTTCATTTCTCGGACTGACCGACACCTTGACAATTCAAAAGTGCCTGTAATTGGTTTATTTGAAATAAATACTTTGAGTTTGAGTTTGAGTACGGAACTGTAAACCCGTCACTTTAAATAAAATACCGTAAAAAAAAGATAAACATAATTCCTTCACGTCACTGTCCTTTTATTTCATACACGACAAGACTCAATGTCATTCCTAAAGTACACCTCGCATCAAGTGTGTCAGACTTTATCGCGAGTTCACACTGTCTCACATTCAAAACGAATATGACATAAAAGTGAAAAATCCAAAAAACGCTTGAAGCCTTGCCGCGCGGCGCGAGTGCCCGCGAGTCGCGTCTTATCGCGGCAATTAATCTCGCGCGGCGGCTGGTCGCGTATCACGCGACAAATCTGTTGCCTGCCGCCCGGCAACGCGTTTTATGATTTCATTTTGTCGATGTTATGTCATTTGACACTTTCGGGATACGTGAACTGGTTTGGGGTTACATTGTTGTGTATTTGTAAATTTTGAAAGTCGTCTTTTGTGGTCGTTTTGTGTTTTACTTTGATCTATCCCTTAACCCAGGACCCAAAACATTTTGAAAGCCAACATACGGTCATAACACCAGCAATGACCACGATTTGATAGCAATATTTTTTAGTTTAAAATCAAATGAGTCTTTTGGTTTGGCCTAATATTTCAGGAAAACTCGGGATAAATGATCAGCAGAGGTTCACACGATCATAAAATAAAGAAGTTAAAACAACATTTTATCTCTAAAACTGCGAGCTGTAAAATGAAATCATAAAAATAGTGATATAGTACGTGTACAATCGGATTAACATCGCAATAAACCGCAATGAAAAAACAACAAAACGTTTATATAGGGTTTTTATCGCTGTCATTTTAACCCATGGTTAAATCTAAGCTCATGTTACAATTGACTATGCAATGATGGTAGTAATTTTTTTTAATTTATCGATCATCAGAAATATTTGTATTAAAAGATTAAGATGTTTACTAAAAGAAACAATTATTTAAAAGTGGCCAGTATGTTAAAAAAAAATGCTTTTTAAACTATAAAAATTTAATCAAATACAAATATTTTATGGCTTCCAATATTTTTTGACAAGTAACTGCCAGTACTAAGTTGCGTCAAATTAATTCTGACCAAGGAGGTTCGTAACAAAATGGTATCACTGCTGCCCTACAGTTATTGTTCTGCATGGCAATTGGCAACGTGTCAACAACCTGCTTGCCCTGTTTTTAATTCATCTCAAGAAATAAGCATGAATTAGTGCAACTTGTTTTACATAAAATATCAAGTCCAAAATTAAAATAAGACCATACATAGGCTCAAAATAAACGCTTGTACTGACGGGAATTAATATCGCGATCACTGTCAACAGGTGTCACGCATAACTTACAAATAAATCCTTATAAGTGCCCCAGCGCACTGTGCCACATAAATGTACTAAATTATAATGTTGATTTGTTGGTTAAGCGCTTACACACTTCAGGGGACAAAATAATAGGAATATTTTATAGTGGCAACATGCAACTTGACAAAAGGATTTATGTTCAATCGTTTCAGGCAAAAGTTATTATAATTTCTTAAAACTTTTGTCATGAACTTAATTTATTAAGTTTATTGTCTCACGTTAATATCTGGAGGATATTTTATTACACTTATCATCTAATAACCTGAATATTTTCTGAGTAGGCATGAGCACCACGATCACCACGCTTACTCAAAGCGGGTCGATCTTTGGACTTTATGTTCCAGCGTAGCGGTAACCCTTTCGGACAACCCCGTTTACCTCTGCCCGTAGCTTGGGCTAAACTTAAAAAATATCCTATAAATGTATTATTCCAGTTTATAATACTGTGTGTCTTTATTTTGCGTGTTTGAATAAAAAACATTCAAATGTTCACATTTACGAGTATATAGTGGGATCAGACCATTTTTCTCGCGTTTTCCTTTTCCGGCGACAGTAATGTCTAAGATAAACTTAGAAAGGACTTACATGTATTTTATTTTAACCCATTCACTGTCCAATGAATCACATATGGTTCATGATGATTGTTTAACTATTGTGTCTACTTTGTGAACAGTGAATGTTCGAATATCCACATTGCTTCTTGCTCGAATTTAAATCCACAACCACTGTGCCATCACAGCATTTACCGTGTGTAAATCCAAATAAATTATTATATTAATTTAATGCGCTTTGGTCTTTTGCAGCTGTCAAGTAGGTACAAGATAAACTGTTTCCTAGTTTTCACCGCTTTGCAAATATAATACTCAAATGAAACACCCAGTCCACCCAGTGAGCAAAACCTTTGCGTGCTTAGTAATCCTTTCCCACCAGACTCGTATAATACAATAATACATAGATTCGAAAATGTCAGATTGTTTGACACAAGCGTTCGTTCCCGAAGGGCTTCAGAAGTCATGTTGGTGTCCTTTCAACATTTCCGACAGAAAACTCGGTTGTGTTGACGCCGTGATAAGCATTTTTTATAATTTGTCGAAGCTTTGAAGTTGATTTACAAGCGCGAATGGCGGATTTTAGTAGTTAAACTGACAGTTTTATTAGTAGAAGTTTATTTAGAAAGATTATTTTGAGTATACGTTTATGTGTCAATTAATTTTAATGTTGTGTTTCGTAAATTAAAAGTTGCACAACTGTGTACTTTTGTGGAAGATTAATATTAATCGAATTTTCTCATCGTTGTATGCCATCCAACTTAAAAGTTTTCGAGAAAACCAGGCTATACAAATATTAAAAAATCACTACCCGCACTTCATTAATTAGCATCTTAATTAATATCATACTAATTGAGTGCTCATTACAACATGGTGAACACATCTCGTGTGCGCGGGCACTAACTTGTGTTGATCAAATAGTTGATAAGCGTCACTCAGTGGTTTGTAAACTGATATGTTTATGCCCGGCGTTGCTCGTAAACGACGTAAACTGCGATGTTTACGTTCTCCCTGCAATTAGAACTTTTGATGTGGGCAAAGTTGGTGACAGCAATTTGTTCTAATTTATCCTATTTTTGGTAGTAGTCTGTAGTGTCTGTAGTGTCTATAGTTCTAGACCAGAATTGTTTATTGTTGCATAGAAAAGGCCTGTATTTTTCTCATAATAAATGGCCATATAGATTTTTAGTTAACGTTTTGTATTTTGGAGGGGCGCGCCATGTTATCGCAGTTTATTTATACCGTTAGTGAAGTCGTTAAACATCAAAAAAAGTTTTGAATTAGGGTCGATAATAAATCAGTACGTACCCATTTCACTTCCATATATTTAACAATAAAGAGAGGCATTATTTTCTCATAAATCGTAGTATAATGAGGGATCATCATTGTGGGCCTCTTTTGTGACAGTTTTTATAATATAAATAATGGCGGACAAACGACCAAAGAGTCCACAACACACAAATTACAAGCTCGTTGTTTCCGCGCAATTTAACAAAACAAGATGGAATCCGAGACGGTTCCTTGATTGTTGCTTATTTGCGTTTTTAGATCGTTCCGTTTACTTTTAGGATATTTCATGTTGGGATAATCGGTTACTTTTCTTCTTTAATTCAAAATTTAAAATCCTAATTACCCAGCAGAATGACCCAATAACACCGTATTGACTTATAAATGTTCATGTTCAGAGCGACAAAATCATGCAATTATTAAGTAATTCGAATGGAATTACTGACAAAAATACTAAAACAGTTCAAGAAATGAGCAATTACAACAAAACGGTAAAGTACAACTAGCAACTCCATTGTAATGTTACAATTTAAACTGCTAACTTAATTGTAACTCAAGGCACTTCAGATTGACCAAATACGCCATGTTTTATATGCCAAGCGCTGCTTAACTTGTTAGGGAAACGGTAGTAAATAAGCAATCAAGTAGGTCGAATATAATCCAATATGGTAGAAACAATTTAATTCGTTGGACGGGGTACTAATATGGTCCCTTTGTGCAGGCGCCATAGCTCTTTATATGCAGCTATATGCAAACGTTGCTTGTCCAAACGACATCTCTATTTGAAGGAATTATTAGGTTAACTTGAATTATAGGATACAGACAAAATTTCAAGAATTTAAGCTCTGCTACGGAATAAGACTTAATAGAAGTAGAAATAGGTTGTTATTACTTGAAAAAGCCCCTGCAGCGGAACTCTCAGATTTTCTAGGACTCATTTTCCAAGTTTTAAAATGGCTACTTTTACGTGAAGCTTTGTTCTGACCTAGTTACTTTTGGCATGCTTACATCTACGAGTATCAATGGAAGGAATAGAAACTGATGATGTGTAGAACATCAATGATTTCCAAATAATTTATGATCAACTACTAGTAGGAATCTTAGAAACAAAACAAAAAAAAACGGCACAGTACTATTTGTGTGAAGTGGCAAGCAACGTGCTCCGCAATGAACTCACTGCAGTAGCCAGGTATAATTTGATAGTGGTTACATATTTATGGCGCTAGTGTTGTGAGCCGGTGTCATCGAGTGGACATTCTACCTGTCATTATCGTACCGCGGTACGTGTGCACGGAAATACTAGGGCGGTGCAAGTGAGAGACGAGCGCGGGGTGTGTGTTTTGTGCCAATGTGTTATCACGATTAACAAGGAACGAAGTGAGAAAGACAAGCAAGATGGATAAGATGTGATTTCTTTATTTGGTTAAATCACTACATAGTATAAAAAAAAGTCGCTTTCTCTGTCCCTATATCCCTATGTATGCTTAAATCTTTAAAGCTACGCAACGGATTTTGATGTGGTTTTTTTAATAGATAGAGTGATTCAAGAGGAAGGTTTATATGTATAATTTGTCGACATATTATGGGGGCGAAGCCGCGGGCGGAAGCTAGTATTGTATATATACAAGACCATGCAAGATATTATCTGCATGCTTTGAGTCCAGTCACGAAAAAATAAAAAAAGCAAAGAAAAAAATAAAAAAAGAATCAAATCAAATCAAGAAAGGAAAGGAGAATCATAAAGAGCAGAAGATTAATTGTTCTAAACAAGGTAAGACTTCTACTGAAACTACTAACGTGTTAGTTGAGCGCCCTTATCCGTTTGAAGCTTGCACTAGGCATGTGCAAAATAGAACCCTGGTTAACTGCAGCAATTAATTACTGGTATTACTGACTTGAGACCAAATGAAATGCAGATTGACATTGATCTGCAGATTTTTGACGCGGTAAATAATCCTTCATATTTAAATTCCAGTTAAAACAATTCTAACCGCTTCGGCTCCTAACTCACGCTGCCCTAAACAAAATCGTTGACAGTATGACAAATTAATACAGTGAGCGCGCGTGCTGCATTAGCACCCGCGATCGAAGGGACACTGCCCCTGCCTCATGCCCCATGCCTGTCCCACTGAGCTGTTCGATGTGCCCGATACGGGGATCGGGACCAGCCGCGGTCATAAACACGAAAATATATGGATTGACCACTTACATGCATAAATTCATGGTAGAAACTACGGAATGGCACGTGCTGCCGCAGACGATCTTTACATATTCATGTTTTAATACAGGTTGCGACTTGCTGTGCAGTAAGCTGGCCTTTTGGAGGATTTCTGAGGTGAAGAAAGAATAACAATTTTATTCTGCATAAACATAACGCACATTTCAAAAAAATCCAATTAGTAACTAAATACACCCGTGCAAAGCAGCGGAAAAACCTCGTATTCAGAGCCATTAAAACAATTGAAAATCTGTATCTCGGCTATGGACAATGGACGGACCTCAGACAAAACCACTTGACTGTCGCATAGTTACTTCTCAATAAATTTTGTTCACTCTTGATGCAGTTAACGCCAGAACTGCCTTACTGTCAATCTGAAAATAATGGGTCATTGTCAGATTCAGAGATATTGTTGCTGCATCATATATGATGCAGCAACATAAAGCGATAGCCTGATCATGTTTTATAAAACATGATCAGGCTATCGCTTTATCTGTTGAATTTTAAATTGTTATTTGATTTATTTTAATGAGCATTTATCATGGTGCTTGATTAGGTACTGCGTGCAGGTATCATGTCCTCAGGAATTGTACAGACGCCAGCACATCAAGCTACCCCAAACGGTCAAATATTCGCAATTGAACATGAACCTTATTTTTTTTAAATAAAGTTGAAAATCTATAAAAAAAATTGACAGCTTGGGGTAGCTTGATGTGTTGGCCTCTGTACCTTTACTTAAGCGTTCATTGGCTTATTGTTATAATATTTTTTTAATCAGAACCTAAATTAGTATTACTTTTTTATATTTATTTTTGTATATCCCCCATTTTAACACGTACACTACGATAGGTAGGTATTCTTTCGCCAACATAAAGCTAACTAGTCTACAATGCTGAGAGAAAGCCTAATGGCTACCTAGAGGCATCCACGCGTGGGTCTGTGGTATTAAGTCTACAGTTCTTAAAAGAAAACAAGAAATTTTTAAATAGTTCTCTAAGTATGTTACAGAATACGAAGTATAAAAGAAGTAAAGCAGAAAGAAACTCAAGACATTTTTAAACTATAGTTAGAATTAAAGTTAAGTAAGTATTTTGGTTCTGTTTTTTCAGTCAGGCATAGTTACGGTATGATATTATGAAAATATAAAAAAACAAACATTGTGTAATCTTATCAGAGATAAAGACAGCAAACGATAAACACAGCCTAACGCAGTCCACTGCTGAGCCCAGGCCTCTCCCAGACTGCGCCACCACACCCTGTTCTCCGCCTTCCGCATCCAAGTTGCCTTAACCCTTAAATGCATGGCGTATCAAAACTGATAACTGAGTTTGACGTCGGGAAAATTTTTTAGCTGATAGTGGCTATGAAGTTAGTGTTTCAGTTTTGATACTCCATGCATTTAAGGGTTAAAGTTATGGGTAAATCTAGCTGGGGGGCGGCCAACTACGCCTCGCGATACGCGGTCTCCACTCCAGGACTCGTCTCCTCCACCGACCAACGGTGTTTAAGAGCAATTCTAGATATCTTATAGCAAATCACGTATAAAATAAAAACATCTCCTTACTCAACTTAATTTGACAGTCATTTAAACATCATTTCGAAATTATCTCTTACAAGTACATCATACATTTTTGTATTCCGTCGCGGCTCGTTAATTATACACAAATTGTCCGGCAGTGTTTCGGTTATTAATGGCAGCGGCCGGACAATGTGCGTAACGACCGGAATATTAATGCTTTCGCCAATGCACTTTAATCATAACTGTGTTGTGGGGAATTACGAGGTTATGGGAGTATTTCGTGTTAGTGCTAACGGGGATTCGTTTTGACGGTGCGGAGGTATGTTACAGGTTATTTTCTCATTTCTTGGAGTGACAACAAGAGAGACAAGAGAGGTTTCATAGCAAGGACTCAAGAAATTATGAATCTATTAATTTGCGCCGGAACGATAATTTTGGTATCAATAAGGCATTTAAAGAAGTTAACTTAGTACCTACTCGCAATTAGCAGAATTCTGTGATTAAATTACAAAGTTAAGGAATGTTAATTTAGTTACTTAATCGAAAGTAAACTTTCACGTTATCATATGTCGCGTTATCTTCCTGAATACCAGTATTCCCTTAGCGAATCACTTGCATAATTATATGTTAACTGTGGGATTGTTTTCTATTACGATATACATATAATATCTTCGTTGATAGCAAAACTTTTCTTGCTACACCCGAGTGCACCCGTTTCCAATATCGCAATAATACCAAAAACCATCGAGACCTTTGGCAGGCGAGGGTTGAAAGAATAGAAACAAAACAAAGAGCGCAGCACTAAAGGGTTAAAAGTTGGAACATAGCTGAAACCCACTCGGTTGCCAATCGACCGGGGATCCAATCGGCGTTCTCTGTGCCGTCTGTACGAAAAAAAAAACAAAAACGAACTATAGGCCCTGTTTCGAGAGTAGGGTTTCGGAAAAATCAAAAAGGAGGTATCGAGTTCACTTGGTTTGGTGAAAAAGTTTCCAATTAACGATTATAAATTGTTTGCCGCTTAGCGGTTACCTACGATTTTTGTATAAAGGATGTCTGCTTCACGCAAACTAAAAAGGAGGTTCCAGTCATCTTGCGGCATCTTGCTAGTTTTTTTTTGTTTTTTCGTCCTTCGCACGTTCTCTCTTAGCATATCTGACTGCGGCACCATTGCCATAGACTAAAATGGAATAAAATAGGATCGAAAATTGACGTAAGTTTTTCAGTAGGTATTGATGTCAGTCCCATACAAATTTAGCTTTTCTATCATTCTTAACGCGTATAGAATGTCACTTTATCTAAGCCCTTTGGTTCTGTTCCCACTCACTAATATTGTACTGTCATCTTCGGGATTCTAAACCAATATACTTAAGAACCTATCCAAGTTCAATATTCTTGAAACTGTTTTGTGCAATAACCGACAATATCAGTTACCATTGCTACCCTACCAATACACGAACAATTTTCCAATTCCCCAATAGACACTGCAAAAACATAGAGTATGTTTGACTATGAAGTATGAACGTTATCAATAAATGTCAGTGTTTTCGTTCCCTTTTTGTCAGACTGTGTTATTGTTTGTGCAGCGTTGGGCAAACATTCATAACTGTCATGGTGGAAATATTGATGTAAGTGTTAAAACAACTGCGGTGGGCAAACCGCTGATATATATTTGATTTGCGAGTGTCATATTGTTAAGATGCATTCGTCAGCTGTTTTGGTCTGGACACGTTTTGAGGATGCATAACGAGAGGATAGCTAAACGCATCTTCATCTTTGAACTCAAGAACGGCAGGCAATAAGGCGGCAAGTAGTGCTATTCTGTAAAAATCTTACCTACGAGTGTCAATCCAATCAATATTTTTTTTGTCATTATTGTTTTTAATGTATTGACATACGTATGGTTTTATGTAATTTTTAGTTGCATGACATTTTACAATTATTATTATTAGTACTATTTATTATGCAATGAAATTTAATTATGTTTGTCTATTTATAAATTTGTAATAATGTTCCATGCTGGATTATTTCGAACGCAGTGTAAATTGCTACTGAATTAATTGAATTGAAGAATTGAATTGAATTGAATCCATTACCATTCGTTGAAACGACAGCTTCATGCTCTCTTCACCCAATTTTTCAGAATCGACCAACAGTTCCTCAACACCAAGACGTTCAGAAAAGATGCAAAATAGATCCCTCTCGTTGAGAGGAATTGGCAAATGATAGAGCTGTTTGGAGGCATTTGATGAAGATCAGCGATCACCTCAAAAGTAAACCTTCTCATACCACAATAGCATTCTAACGTGTCCGCACTATGCACGTACCTCTACAGTAAAGATAGCTTATATTAGCCACGCAAGCGCCTGTCACCTAATAATAGTCGTCGGAAACAAAAATAGTCACCGTGTACGAAATCATATTATTATTATTATTATTTGATCTAGTTATTCCTTATACATGTTTTGACATTCACTATTAATTTTATAATATTTTTTAAATTATTGTATTTTTTTATTTTATTCATCTTTATGTTTTTATATTGTTTTGTAAGTAATATTATGGATTTTTATTATCTGCAATAAATAAAAATCAAATCAATTGAAATCAATTATTAAAAGTAATCTCTTGTACATAATTTTAATTAATGATTGTGATTTCGTGGCTAAGTACTAATACCCGCACAGGTCGATCCATCCGGTTAAGAAACGCTTGCCGGGATTGGTCAGTGGGTGACCATCTTTAAATACTGAGACTCCTCCGTGCCTTGGAAAGCACGTTGAGCCGTTAGTCCCGGCTGTCATTTGTGCATATTTGACAGTCATTACGGGTAGTCAGAAGTCCGAAAATCTAACAGCCAGTCTTAGGTATCGTATTGCCCAGTTACTGGGTTGTGGAGGTCAGATAGGCAGTCGCTGTATTTATAATACTGGTATTCAGCTGCCTCCGGTTAGACTGGCAGCCGACCCCAACTTAGTTGGGCAAAGGCTAGGCAGATGATGATTTTATTATTTTGTGTAATCATACTAATAATATTAATCTCTCTTTTTTTACAGGTATGTGTCTCCTATCTCTACATGTACGGTCAGCATACACTTGGTAAGAACTCTTGCTTATTCACGTATTTTCCACAATCTCGATAAGATTGTCTATCCCCGAGAATATGATAACATAATATAGCCGAAAGATTATAACAGCACTTACCTACTTTCTTATCCTGAAGACCTAGCTCGTACATGATAGGCGAGGCATCTATTCTTGTTTGGCTATAGAGCAAGAAAGGTACCTTCAATCGATAACGTCAATACAACTAATGCTTTTAGGTAAACTTCACGACGTCTATTCATGGCCTTCTCTTTTAAGGCTCTTGCAGACAGGCGCGTCGCGTCGTTGTGACGTGATTCTGGTCGAAAGATTTCCATGAAGTTTTCATAGAAATTGCTCTTCTAGATTCGCGTCGCGCCTGTCTGCGGGAGCCTTTAAATCTAAACGGGCGTATGAGTACCGTCAGCAACAAAACTCGATTATAACTGCAAGTTTAGTGGGTGCTCGTCTTTTAATATAATTATGTCTGTCGCAGTCCGTAGTACATCGAAGATTTAAAATATCAAATAATAAACAAAACGAAAATATTTTTTTTTTATAAAGTATGTAATACACAACTACATATTTTGTTACGAATAAAAATAACAAAGTAAGTGATTATTACAGTGATTTTTCTTTTTTGCTATAAACCATCTGTCTAAAGAATGGAGTTAAGTTGGTGCAAGCTAAAACTCAAATTATTGATTACTTATAATATTTAATATTTTAAAATTTTACTGTTTACTAATAATATAATACTTAAACATTAATAAAAAAAGAATATTAAACATACATATTATGAATTAATCTCATTTTTGGCAAGTGGTACCGTGCGAAGCAGGAACTAGTCGCTTTTATATGTATAACTAGGTTCCGCCCACGGCTTCGCCCGCAAAATATGTCGACATATTATACACATAAACCTTCCTCTTGAATCACTCTATCTATTAAAAACCGCATCAAAATCCGTTGCGTAGTTTTAAAGATTTAAGCATACATAGAGATATAGGGACAGAGAAAGCGACTTTGTTTTATACTATGTAGTGATAGCAAAGAAACTCATTTATATTCTTTTAATTTTGCTTTTGTCCCAATTTAAATTAAATATTTGTTTTTTTTTTTTTATCGTACGATACGTTACGTACGGTATCGTACGCGACCCGGTATCGGTGCGAGTCGGTGAGCGGGCGTGATCCTAATTCAATTTCATTCAATTAAGGCCCTCCCTGCAATTAGAAACCGGGCCCTTAGGTGGCGAGCGACCGGGATTTAGAGAGCAGGATAAGGAAGTTTTAATTCTGTTTGGAAAAAAATTTCGATGTTTAAAGTGAACTTTGAAAAATTAGAGCGGTAATTTTGTTTAAGTAGGTTGCTTTGTAAAGTTTAGTTAATTTTATTGGGGATTTCTACGCTGTAAATGTTTCATCCTACTTCTCTTAGATATCCCAATTTATTTGTGGTCGGCGCTACATTGCAACACCACAAATGCTTGCGATTTCTTAAAAAGATTTTTAATGTTTCAATAAATAGTGAATTTGTTTTTTCCTATACCTTTTGTGTAAGATAAAAGTTCCTTTTTTATAAAATGTAAGGTTTTATTGGTTGAAAAGAATCTACTGCGTTAGCTAGGTTATGACAATCCCAGTCTGTCTTTTTGTTTTTTTCAAAAATTCTCGAACACCTTAAACACTGTCCTCAGAGTCTTATCCACTCCCAGCATATTCCGCACCAAGTCGTCCAGTAAGATCTCCGTAACAAATTGTGTTGTCATGTTTTCTGTAATTTAAGCGCTATCTACACGCACCGACTGTCGCGCCTACCTCCCCACGGCCCGGCGGTGTACACTTGCACTATAATGTGTTGTGTCCGACGGTTTTAGATCACTATCACGGACTCACGGTGTGATACGAACAAAGTAGCGATGGTGTGATTGTAGGGTTTAGGAGATTTACAAGGGTAATGCTTGAGACACCTCAAGTAAGCAGTGGATGGATAATTGTTTTGCTTAGATTTAGTTTTTACTTATGGAATCTCTTAATGGGTCGTAATATGAAACGAAAATCGCGTTCTCAAAAAGGTAATTTAAACAAAGGGACGGGACTTTTAGTCCTAAAATAATAATACCTAAACAGATTTTAGATACCCCAAGGGAAAAGTCCAGTAGCAACTGTTAAAAACGATATCCTAATTTCAGAGACTTTAACCTAATACTTACTCTCTAAAAAATTCGTGGTTATAGAACGTCTAATAGAGTATTCAAATTAATGTCCAACACAGCATCGGTCCCAGTTAACTGCACATAAAATTAAAGCACGCCATGTTAATACCTGCCACATTAACAATAATTAATTAATAAACATTCACCAACAGGTTCAACTCACGAGCACCTCACTAACCTAGATATAGACTGAACTAGACTGAGTCTAGTCTACAACCGGCCACAGACATACTTTCGAGGCTAATCCATAGACAAGATCTGCTGGATAAAGATCTACAACGTGTAAATAAGACCGAAGTGTGTCTATGGTTTCAAAATATTCTAATGCCTAGGTTTATTTTGCTCATGTTAACATGAGATTTAGACATAAATGCACATAAATAATCTGTTTAAGCGTTTCGCAGGAATGACAACACGGACATAGAGTTGTTTCTTAATTAGAACGCAGGTAAACGATCTAAATATTCATAAGTTATTGGTTTAAAGGATCTTTTTCATGACGACTCACACTTATAAATTACGATTGTTACGTAGGTAACGTTGAGGTTTTAGATAGCTTTCATAAAAAATAAATTTAATCTATACTAATAAATCATGAAGCTGAAGAGTTTGTTTGTACCAGTAGTTCCAGAGATTAGCGCTTGAACGCGCTGAAATCTCTGGAACCACTGGTCCGAATTGAAAAAATCTTTTTGTGTTGGATAGTCCATTTATCAAGGAAGGCTATAGGCTATGTAACATCACGCTATGACCAATAGGAGCCGAGCAGCGAGTGAAACCGCGCGAGAGCAGCTAGTTAAATATATAGTTGTCCATGGCCGAGATACTAATCGTTAATGGTTTTTAATGTCTCTGAATACGAGGTTTTTTAGCTGCTTTGCACGGGTGTATTTAGTGACATTAAATTTCTTTTTAGAAATGTCTCTTTTTTTTTACTTTCATATACCTTAGGTATGAAGTTTACTAAAGGGGTTGCAAATCAGCGTAAAACTTGGTTTGCAGGACTATCCGAAGGGGTAGCCGCTGCCTAAAGGGCTAAGGAAGGAACATGGATGGGTTTAGTCAGTAAAAGTCTGATACTCCCTTCCGCTCCACCCACAGCGAGTCATTTGATGATTTCCCATTCTTAAAAAAAAGGTAAATCTTATCGTTTAACAGAACACGCATTCCTCATGTCTTATTTATTTATTAATTTAGTAATACCAGTCTTAGTGCTACGAAGATCAAGGTGAACAAAAGTACCGAAAGACAAAAATAAATCTAAGAAATTTTGTTAGTTACACCTGTTGGCAAAGATTTCAAAGGAGTATTTAATAACACATAACGTTTAACTCTTCGCATGCTATCTTTAACATATGTTTAGGAAACTGTTCATCATGCGAGATGTTTGCAAACAAACAGATTGCATCTTATCGCGATCGCGTTTGGCAGTTTTGAGAAAGATCATGGAATGAGATTATTTGAATGTCAAAGTCACTTCTCATTCCAATAATATTTTAATAGGATTTCGTGCGTCAATTGCAGCTTTATGCTGGTCCAATCCCAACGAAAACCTCCTTCGTTTTTCGTTGGTTTCATCTTCAAATTACTTGTGCGAGAGATTTATATTTTAATCATTAATCATATATTTTTTTTAATCTGATCCATAACTACTTATTAAATTCGACTATGGCTATAATACTCGTAATAGCTGTTTCTATATAACTATTTAATTTAATTAAAACCTAATATTTTGCAAGCCGTAAGGTAAATATCGGGACAATTCATAATTATTCCAAGTTATATGTATGTATCTCTTTCTAAAATTTTCTTAAATTGCACATTTAATTTATTTCTTACTCACGAAAAGAAATACCAAAAAAATCACGAAAGTTAACTCTCCTTTATTTTTTGGTTACCATGTCTTCAAAATTCTACATGTAAGGTTTATCAGTTGACGATCACAGAGAGTTTTTCCAAAAACCTTAAAAACCCGGCTTTCTTTCACAACAAGCCTTATAAAACAAAAGCCGGTATTCCAGGACACGTCTGAATACGTTTGCATATCAATAATAACGGGACGATGTTTTTACGTCTTGTTGCGCGCGCGCATCTCGCCATGTCGGTGGCGGAGATGCACGATAGCAAGTAATGGACGAAACTTGGACGAATGTGCATTCTTTGTGGTGTGATGTTATTTGTAAACGACTGTGCAATGTGTGTGTGTGTGTATTAATGGCAGAATTTAATGAAGTCATGTGCAGGTTTGGTAGTAAAATAATTGAAAAGAGTTTAGACAGTGCTGAAAACCGTTGAAAGTTTTAAGCTTCTAAATGACTAAAGTTATTTTAAAAAAAAAAACGTTTACGAAAAATGTAAATAAAGCTATACGGCGATATTCCACCATCAACTGTTTATGGCATTTTGATGTTTTCTGCCTCATTTTTAGGGTTCCGTATACCAAAGGGAAAAGACGGAATCCTTGATCCTCACTTCTGTCTGTGTGACTATCAGTCTGCGAAGACCCTTCTCAGGAAAGCGTGGACTATCAAGTTAATTTATGTCAAATAATAATTCTACGGTCCCGTCGAGCTTTACACGTAATTCTGATTAATACAGCAAGGACTTTGATATTTCACCCCTCTCTGAATCCATCTTTTGAACCGCGTTTCAAAGTTATCTCAGTCATCTCATCGCTTGGGCCAGCCCCGAGCTGCGGATAAGGGTGGCTCAATAAACTATGTGACGGCTTTTTTAGAGCAACTTGTAAAGACCAATCAGATACCTCTTAAACGGTTGCAATTAAAATGTTGCCACTGTCCGTCCCACAGAGTCTTGTGGCATGATGGTGATGGTCCAAAACGGGATTGTCCGAAAGGGTAACCACTACCCCGGAACATAAAGGACTAAGGAAGGAACATGGATGGGTTTTAGTCAGTAAATATCTGACAGACCGGCACTCCTCCTGGAGTGTTTGTGATTTCCTACACTCAAAAAAAAAAAGGTGATGGGCCAAGAAGAAGACGATATTAGACGATTTGGATGAGGCAATGGTTATTAATTCACAATTGCCTGTATTCAGCTTGTATGCTGTGTCTTTAAAAACGAACCTCAAAGAAATATTCTACACAATCTGAACAAAGTAAATTGATTTTCTGCACAGTTTTAATTTCCGAAAACTAAAATACAAACCAATGCTGCCCAAAATCCCATCGATGTGCGATCAATTGGAAACTCAGCGTCCATTCAAGCGTCAGATGAAGTTTTTTAAAACAATAAAATTAAAAAACAAAAGCAATGTTGCCATCCGGTTACGGCGGAATATTTACAATGAGTCGAGTCGCCATCGGGCTGGTTCGATTGTCTTGATTCTCGATTTATTTTTATTCGATTCTTGTCTCCAGATCAGCGAGTGGGAATGCGTGAAGCGTTCTCCGAGTTTATATTTAATGTTCGCGTTTATTTGGGAAGCAAATTGGTCTTACGTTCTTAAATGAAGACATCGCTTTCTCATTTGTATTAATGTTTATCCTCATGTTTGTCCTCGCCGTTTCTTTCTTCATTTTGAATCATACGTCATAAATACTTATCCAGTCATCTCAAAGTTCAAGTTTATTGTATTATCATTTCTCGCTGTTTGTTGTTTCAGCTGCTTTTATTTTTGAATACGATATTTTTTTACTTTACAGCTAATCATTTCTTTAATTTATCGCGTTTCTGTTTAAGACTTTGTTCATTCATGCACTTTGATTCATTTACAGTTTCTTAATCAATGGGAGAAAAACGCATTAAAACATATTTAATGAACACAACATTATTTTGCTTTAAAATTAATTGCCCAATAAATTACATAATCAGTAATTGCCCGTCTTATCAGCACTTAACTTCTTCTTTAAGATTTTTATCGGATATGTAAGACGTAAATGATCCCAAATTAATGTTAAGTTCGTTTAACGTGACAGCAGCGGTCCATAGAGTGGACGTAGAACTTGTGACACAAGAATCAACTTTCACAAAACTTTGTACTTTCCATTGTTCCTGCGACCAACTTACTTTCAAACAGATTCTTACAAGCATTTAATTACAAACTTTATTACAAAACAGTAGGGAACAGACTTGTAATCTAACTGTTTTCTAATTGAAAACTCAAGTTGCCTCGTGGAGCATTCCCTTTGCACTGGGCATTATCCATTTTTACGACGGCACCTTAATAGAACTATGTTTTGGACTACAACCTTAAACTGGTCACCATGACAGAGGACATTACGCTCTCCTACTTTCGAAATAAAAGCTTTGTTAGTTACACCTTTATGTTTGTCCGTCGGCGTTTTTGATTAGCAACCTTTACTACGGCGAGAATTGTTTTAATCTGGAAACTTCATTATTCTGAGGACTTTAAAAAATGAACACCTCAAACGGTAGTGTTTTATCAGAATACTCATTAAAGCGGCAATTAACTTTTGTAATCTGTTTTGCTTAATTTACTTTGATTGACCCATTAGCTTTGAACTTCGGTTTAGGAACAAATGTTTCAGAATCAGTTTGATCTTATTAAAACCATTGATGTTTCATTATTTTCTGGTGTAGTATAGAATTTGAAAATTAATCGACTCCAGATGTACTAGATGTTTTGGCATTTAACGAATTGATTATAATATAATCAGTCAGAGCTTAAAGACGACGATGTTGTTGCGAAAAATGCGATATTTTTCATAAAATACTTGTAGATTTCTCCGTACAGAACACAACAAGCTCAAAGACTAGTAAATTACTTGATTCTTACTATTATAAGTATTATTTACCATACCTTTAAGCAGTCACGTTCTTAAACAAAATCATTTCTTTATTTTCACGTTTACTGCCACATTCTACCAGCCACTTTACGGAATTTTTCACACAATGCACCAATATTTTTGCATTTACTTCGTGACAACAAACGATAGCTTTATAAACGAGAATGGCGCCTGAAGGGAGCTGTCTCGTTGTTATTTATACAATAGCCCCGTAGCCCGCCGATTTCTAGATGTTTCTTGTAAAGTATCGCGGAGCAATTTTGTCGAAGCTTGAAAAGTTAAGACCTCAGCTGTGCTGTTGTGATGGGCTGTTTGATGTAACGATGCACTTTTGATATTAAAAAATGCTCTTGTGGTTTTGTTGGTAAATTGAGGGAAGAAATAAATATTGAAAATAATTTTAACAGATGCTCTGAAACAGCAACGCAGCCTTTTTCCTATAAAGTTCCTTCAGCCACATCAAAAATGAAATAAATATTGAGATTTGCTACAATTATGCCTAAAGAGAACTGGCGTTTGCTTATAATAGGGTCCTGTATCCATCAATTTGTGTGTTTTAATCCTGGATTTTAAAAAAACAAAACCAGAATCAAAAAAGTACATTGCTGCAGCACGCTACGCCTTCCCCATATCATTTTACACCAGATATTAGCTGGCGTAAAGTTTTGTAACGGAGCGTGCCCCAAGGCAGTATCCTAGGCCCTGTACCGCATGCAATCACCAGTCGTTTTGTTTGCTTGCACTCCCGCCTCAGGAGGTAAATCCGACCAAATTATCTGTTAGGATATACTGGTATTTTCGTTTTATGTTTTAATGTAATTTTATGCTGCAAGTAATGTTATTAGACTTAATATTGTTATGAATTTCTCGTCATCATCAATCATGCCACTAATCCATCACCCGCGTAATAAATGTGTGATAAATGAGTATGCATTCTAATCAGTGCGTTCTAAACTATTACCTAACGATGTTATTAGATTAATGATCGTTAAATACTGGTAAAGGCATGTCCACATTGTTTGTTTGAACATTTATTTCATCAAGAATTTTATGCGTAGCTTTTTATAATAAAATCCCCCATCTACATATAAAAATAATCCGCCCTTCCCATAACTCACTCCACAAATCTTACCGATATTTCCCTCAAATCTTCTTCCTTGCTTGTAAGGTATTACTCGGGCGCGTCGCCTGCGGCCGAGCGATTGGGCAAGCGGCGCACGAGTTCAGATAATTACACCAGTTTGCATGTCAGAAGAATCTTCAACGATGGGATCTGCTGTATGCATGGAAAAGTTTACGGAGGATTTCTGGGATCATGTTTGAAAGAGTTTGTTCTTGGCTTTCCTATTGGTTGCATGATACAATATTTATCATCGAAGTATTTTTAGTTTGTACGGATGAAGTTACTTTTAACACGTTATTAAGCTGCTATAATTTCTTATAATTATTATAGCAAATGACATTTAAGGGATTACGCTGCCTTGCTAGTACGATTTTCGTCTTATTGATTACGGTCTCTTTCAGTTGTCATTTCTATGTCAATAAGTATATTTAAGTAAGTTTATTATTTTCCAACAAAAGCTAAACATCTACTTCGGTGCAGTTTGCCGCGCTGCGTGAAAAAGCACGCGGTTAAACTTGACGCCTTGCCGCCTGCCGTTTGACGCCTTGGCGAGATGCCGCAAATTGTTAAAACTTTTGACTACTGCCGCAAATATCTTGCGATTGCTTTTGGGATTTAGTAACTTTGGGCTATATATCTTTCCTATTTTGTACAAGCCAACCAAATGTCAATTATTAAGTAGATATGTTTTGCTTTGAATACTTCACCCGTCATCAGATTCAGTTTGATTAATAGATGTTTATTCTGTGAACATTAATTATATTAATTACTTATTAATTTCAATTACGCCGCTAATTACATTTCAAAAATCGAGAGCCATGTTGCCAAAATTAATCATACTCATGATTTCACAAATGAATAGCTCAAATAATTCATATTTATAATGTGCCATTTGCGGACGCCACCCACTTTATGCGCGCAATGATCGCCACATTTAAATCCTGCAAACAGAGTACAATGTTTCAATTTAAATAATAAATAATCGATGCCACCGGGCATGTGTGATTGCGAAATATTGCTGGCTCCTACATTACAGTTTAAAATACTGCTGCCTCGAGATAAAAATATGGTAAATTACCTTATGATTAAGCAGATGTTTATAGATTATTAATGTGTACACAAATACGCCGAGAGATGTGAGAAAGATAATGACCCACCTACAGAGTTTCACTTTTGGTGAATGGGGATATAAATCTGAGACTTATATGCTCAACACCCAGTTTCGCTTCGGTATGATAACACAGGTTTTGCTAATCGCCAATGCCGTGAACACGTTACACTGCACAATATATCCTACATTCCCTGATGCCTACCGGAGCTATGTTAGAGCTCGTTTGTCGTGTGTTCCTGCCGTTTGAAGATTAGTTCACCTAGTATTCTCGTTTATTCTTGGACACCTTTTATTACTCCATTAATGCAAGGGTTTTTTTATACGACTCTATGATTTTATTTTGTAAAAGCTATGCGTTGATAGCTCTCGGTTTTATTTTCTAAAAGTTAGAAATCGTGGTGGATATTTTGGGAATCAAAAGTGACATGCCTAATACAAATTCTATAGATTGATCTGCCACTTAATCCATCAAAAACAATTACGTATGTACGCCTCTTCAAGAGTGTAAACTAGACAGCAGCCCAGCTCATCTTTATTTTATATTTATTATGAGTTATTATTCAATGCCCGGAGCTTTCCCATTTCCATCCATCAGAGTGCAATCTTTAATCTGCCGGGCACACTGTAGGCAACCGTTAATATATCATAAAACACCCACTCGCTATGAAATATGGACGATATTTTTAATACGTAGCTTTAAAACCGATAAAATGTTCTGTATAGTGCATTCATTTAAGGCATTATGCGGTATGTTCTTACAAACGTTTTTTTAATAATTTGCTGCACAATGAAGTCTGTCGTAATTTTATAATTTATATAGTACTAGTTTCTAGCTTCGCTCGCGTGGATGTCGAAATTATCCTACGGGAACGTACAGACGCCAGCACATCAAGCTATCCCTAACTGTCAAATTTTCTCAATTAAAAATGAACCTTAAGTCTTTGCAATAAAGTTGAAATACTATCAAAGAAATTTGACAGATTGTGGTAACTTGATGTGCTGGCCTCTGTACTAATGGGATAAAAGTATCCGAAATGTTATTCCAGGTTAAAATCTATCTCTGTACCATCCAGATCCGTTCAGAAGTTGTTGCGTGTAGAAGAACAAACATACAAATACACCCCACACACATATTCACAATCTTTCACCTTTTTAATATTAGTGTGACAGGGGGACATCGCTCTACGTTCTATGGCTGTAGGTATAAAGGCAGGCCTTTTTTTTTTTTTTTTTTTTTAAGGCTGGGAAATCATCCAATGACTGCTCCCGCTCTGGGTGGAGCGGAAGGGAGTGTCAGACTCTTACTGACTAAAACCCATCCATGTTCCTTCCGTAGCCCTTTATGTTCCGGGGTAGCGGTAACCCTTTCGGACAATCCCGCTTACCCGGCAGGCTTGGCCCTGGGGGGCCCCTTCATATGCTGACATCTCTTTGAGGCGCGCGTGGAACATATACGCGCCGTACAACACGGGTCTGGTGCTGATCGGACGGTGAGTCACCCATTACTCACCGTCCGCAGGCCCGCGCCTACGGTGGCCGGGAGTCGTCACGTGGCTCCCGACGCCCGGGGCGTCTCCTGCGGCGGCTGGGACGGGAGGACCTTTCTCTCTCCCATCCCGCCACCTCCTTCGCGAGCATGACTTTTTCGCAGAAGGAGGTGACTGCCTCCCACTCCCTCTCGCCCCGGACCATGGCTTGCACCAGGGCCGGGCGCGAGAGGTCGCCGCCGCCGATCGCCTCTACGAGGACACGGCGGTGCTCCGCCCAAGCGGGGCAGGTTTGCACCGTGTGCTCTACCGTGTCCTCTGGGCGATCCTCGCAGTGGTGACACCCGGGCGTTTCCTCCCGCCTGATGATGTGCAGGAACCTCCCGAAACATCCATGTCCGGTGAGGACCTGCGTCAGGCGGTAGGTGAGGGCGCCGTGACGCCTCTCTAGCCACTCCTCAAAGAGGGGCCTTACCGCCACTATCGTGGCGTGCCCTGCGCTGGGTTGCGACAGTCGCTGATTCCAGGCCGCCATGAGATCGCGCCGGAGGTCCGTCCGCTCCGCCGCAATTTGCTGCGGAAACGGAGTTTCCCCCCGGCTTAGTACCTCCACGCGCCACTCGAACAGGCGCGCGAGGACTATCGCCTCCAGATCCCACGGCGGCAGTCCGGCAAGGAGGCTTGCCGCCTCGCCCGAGATCGTGCGGTACCCCCGGATTAGCCGAATGGCTACCACCTTTTGGGGCGCGTTCAAATAGTGAGCGGCTCGTCGCCGCAATGAACGCGCCCACACCGGGGCCCCGTATAGGGGCATGGACCGCATGACTCCCGCGTAAAGCCTCCGGCAGGAGGCGTTTGGCCCCCTCAAATTGGGCAAGAGCCGCTTTAAGGCGGCCCCAGTCCGTTCCAGCTTGGGGGCCAAACGTCGGAAATGCTCCACGAAATTCCATCGGCTGTCGAGGACCAGACCCAGGTATTTCATCGTGGTCTCGACGCCGATGTGAACCCCTCCTACCGTAAGTTGGGATCCCGATGGTGGCCTATTCCGAGGCCCATGAAAGGACATGGCCTCGGATTTGTGCAGTGCCAACTGCCGGATCCTCTCAACGACTGCCGCAACCCCGCGTGTCATCGCGTCGGCCGCTGCCTGATGCGACCTCCCCTGCGCCAGGACCAGCGTGTCGTCAGCGTAGCAAACTACGCTGACGCCGTCAGGGAGGTCGGCCCGCAGCACCCAGTCGTAACCGATGTCCCACAGGAACGGCCGCAGAACCGATCCCTGCGGGACACCGCACGACATCTCTCGCCGGTTCCATTCCCCATCGCGACCGGGGTAGATGACGGCTCTGTCCGTCAAGTACGCCCCGACTATTCGACGGAGGTAGGTCGGCACCCGGTGATACCGGAGTGCTTCCCTAATGCAACTCCAGGGCAGGGTGTTGAAGGCGTTGGCGATGTCGAGTGACACCGCCACGACGACCCTACCCTGGGACACCGCGTCCCCCGTCGTGAGGGCTCTAACGCGCATGATGGCGTCCACCGTCGAGCGCCCCTTGCGGAAGCCAAACTGGCAGTCCGCAAGGTCCGGCCCCGTCCTTCCAAGGTGCCCGACGAGGCGGCCCGCAATAATTCTCTCGAAGAGTTTGCCGACCTCGTCGAGCAGCACTATGGGCCGGAATGCGGACGGAGAGTCCGCAGGGCGCCCTGGCTTCTGTATGAGGACCAGCTTCCCCGTCTTCCATCGGAGCGGAAACTGGCCTCTCTCCATGCATGCGCTTAAGAGCGCCTCCAGTCGGGGCCCGAGAGCCCCTGAGGCCAGGACCCAGGCTCTACCTGGCAAGCCGTCGGGTCCTGGGGCGGTATTCTTGGCCTTGAGCCTTCCAACCGCCGCTCTCAGATCTACCTCGGTCACTGCGGGGATGTCGTCGTCGTCCTCGTGGTCCGCTTCGGGCGGAGCCATAGGCGGGGGAGTATGCTCCCCCCATGAAGGGAACAGAGCGCTCACCACCTCCTCCACCAGCTGAGGGCGGAGACTCTGCGTCAGAGGGGGGGCCCAGGTGCGGAGCTTGTTCCGCACCATTTTATATGGGCGCCCCCATGGATCTAGGTCCAGAGTCCCCACCATCTCCTCGCGGGCCACATCCTTGGCCCGCTGGACAGCCTCCTGGAGGGCGGTCTTCGCCGCTCTGTACCCCTCGTACAGCTCCGCCTCCGTGGCTGCCGCATCCGGAGGGCGGATGCGGAGCCTGCGGTGCCTGGTGTACAGGTGGCGCACCTCGACGCACGCCTTGCGAAGTGCTTCCACCTCTTGCGACCACCAGTACACCTGACGTCGGGCGCATCCTGGCCGGACTCGGGGCATTGCCACGTCACAGATCTCGGACATGGCCTCCCGGAACCACTCTGCCTCGTCGTTGATGTCGGCAGGCCTGACCGGTGATGACACCCAGGCCTGCACGATCGAGGCTTCCAGGAGGAGCTCCCGGTCCAGCTGTTTCAGCGCCCACCGCGGACCACTCGGGGCCTGTCGGACCGGCGCGCTTGAGGTCTGGGTGGAGACGTCGAACCGGATATACCGGTGATCGGAGTAGGTCTCCACCTCCTCTACTACGCGCCAGTCAAGGACGCACTGTGACAGAGCGGGGCTAGCGAACGAGATGTCCACAACGGACTCACCCCGCATCCGCACGCACGTGGGAACAGAACCCCGATTGAGGACGGCTAGGCCTGCTTCCAGAGCCCAGTCCTCCACCATCCTACCCCGCACATCCGTGTAGCGGGAACCCCAGGCCAGGCTTTTGGCGTTGAAGTCCCCGAGCACTAGCACGGGGAAGGGATGGCTTCTGGAGACGACGACACTCAACTCTGTGAGAGAGTTGTGGAACTCGGCGAGAGTTCGGTTCGGAGAGTAGTACACTCCCACTACCACAATCTCTCCGAACCGTGCTGCGACGCACCCCTGTCCCTTCGAGACACCCTCGAGGGACGGGGTGCCGGCGGCGGCCGACGAAGTTATGGCCACTGAGCCGCTCAGGTCCTCCACCCAGTTATCCCTGGGCGGGACAAAGTACGGCTCAGCGACCACGGCGATATTGATCGACCACTGCGCCATGCTCTGGAGCAAGAGGTCCTGTGCACAGGCGCAGTGGTTGATGTTCGCCTGAAGGAAGCGGAGTGGGGCCATCACTCCTCCATGTTGACTCCCCCCTGGGTCCCCTGCTAGGGGCCCTCGGCAATGGCGTCGGTGGCGGCGGCGGCGGCGACAGTGGCGGCAGCGGCGGCGGCGACGGTGGGGGTGGCGGCGGAGGGCCTGCCTCTCCTCCTGGTCCCGGCAGGCGGGGCGCAGGACTTGCTCCCCGCCCGGTGATCGGCCGGCTTGCCAGCGGCCGCACATGCGACGCAGTGCGGCGCGGCGTTACAAGAGCCGGCCGTGTGTCCGGGCTGACCGCAGCGGAAGCACAGTGTGCTGCGGTCCACCTCTGAGGTGCACTGGACACCGACATTTATTTATTTATTTATTTATTTATTTAAAAAGTACATGCACAACATTACAGGACAACTCCCAAGGCGTTGTACAGTATAAAATAGAGAGAAAAAAAAAATACATTTCACAAACATCTTGTTTGAAAATAAAAATAATAAAAAAGAGAATAAAAACAAAACGTAAACAAAGCTGAATAAAATTAACAAAATACACAAAATACAAACAAGAAAGTGATAAATTTATCGTTCGTCCATCTTCTCACAAAACCTTAAACATTCACGACATACATCTATCCATCTTCCAGCAAACAAGTCACACTCCGGTGTTGATGCCAGGAGAGCATTAAGCATGGTAAGCGCCCGAACGAGAGGTGAATTAGCTCGTGAGACTGTGCGTGCTGACGGTACGGCTAGTAGCCGGTGAGTTCGTGGCCTGAGTTGTTGTTTAGGCACAACAGGAACAAAAAGTCTTACTAACTGCTCCACCAGTTCCTGGCAGTCGGACTCACCCCGCATTATGCGGCAAGCACAGATAAGCAGAAAGTACTTACGTCTTACTTCGAGAGAGTTGAAATTTAGTACACCGAGTAAAAATTTAGTAGGATACAGGAAGGGGTAGTAACCGAAGAGTTTTTTATAAAGAAATCGAAGGAAAGCCTTTTGAACTTTTTCAAGAAGTAAAGCGTAAGTACTCTCATAAGGGCTCCAAATAATTGCAGCTGCTTCCAGCTTGCTCCTGACTAAGGCCATGTAGACTAGTTTAATAGCTAGGGGATTATTAAACTCGCGCATATTTCGGATAACGAACCCTAGTCTCCGAAACGATTCAGCAGCTAGCGACCTCATGTGATCATGAAAAGTTAATCTCGCGTCAAATAGTACTCCGAGATCTTTAACAGAATTAACACGGGCTATCGGTTCCTTGCCTAGGAAATATTGTACATGCCTAGGATTATGTGTACGACTAAAAGATAAAACACTGCATTTAGCGATGTTGAAGAGTAATTTGTTGTCTATGCTCCATTGATAGACAGAGTTAATGTCCTCCTGCAAACTTGTTGAATCAGCTTCATTTTGGACGCTATATATTAATTTACAGTCATCAGCATAAAGCAGACATTTTGCATGTTTGAGAACCTTTTCGAGATCATTAACCATGATCCCAAATAGTGGAGGTCCCAAAATCGAGCCCTGACTTACTCCAGACCGAGTGTGGTAAGGTGCAGACTCAAAACAACCGTATCGGACATATTGCTGACGATCCCGTAAGTAATCTGCGAAAAGCTTTAGCAATTTCGGGGAAAAGCCTATGTGGTTAAGTTTCATGAGCAATACGTCGTTATCAACACGATCAAACGCTTTTTTAAAGTCGAAGTAAAGAACATCAACCTGTGCGCCTTTGTCAAAGTGTTGCGATACAATGTTCACCAGTGTAAGAAGGTTCGTATTGACAGACCGGTTAGAACGAAAACCATGTTGAGAATCACAGAGAAATGGTTGTATCTGGGAATTAATATGTATGTGTAATATCGATTCAAACAGTTTAGGAAGTGTAGAGAGTATAGCAATAGGCCGATAGTTTTCTACGTCAGAAGTTACACTAGTCTTAGGAATAGGTTGGACACGTGAGACCTTCCAACGCTGTGGATACTTTCCGGTAGATAACGCCAGGTTGAATATGTGGAGTAAGGGTGCTTGGATCTTATCTTTACATCCTTTAATTATGTATGCGGGAATGTTGTCTGGTCCTACTGCTGACTTTGGTTTGAGTTTATTAATAGCCGTTTTAACATCATTCATTTTAATTTCATCAATATGTACAAAGTTTGCATGGTTGTTCTGATAGTTTTTGTCTTGACTTTTATAGTCAAGAATAGGGGCGTCAGGTAAGAAAACACTTGAAAAAAATTCCGAGAAAGCATGTGCAGCATCGCTGCCAACATAATCTTTCCCTTTATAATTGACCCTGGGCTCAAAGCCACCTCTGGCTTTAAAACTATTTATATGGTGCCAGAAGACACGTGGATCACGCCTAAGTTTGGTTTGAATGTGTTTGATGTACTCATCGTAAGCGAGTGACATTCTTTTTTTAATACTTGCCCTAAGCGAAGAGAAATTGTCGTAATCACTCGGGTTTTGAGATGACTTCCACTTACGATGCAAATCAGTTTTAATTCTAATATCACTAATTAGCGTTGCTGTGAACCAAACCGGATAGCGCCTACATGGTTTTGTAGGTCTGTGTTTTTTTGGTACACATTCATCAAAGATTCTATACAATATGTTATAGAAATACCCTACAGCAATATCAACGTCATGGGCAGAAGACACCTCTTGCCATGATTGTTTAGATATTAGCTTGTACATCTGTTCAAAGTTTCCTTTAGAGAAATTCCAGTCCCTCTGAGAGTCAAGGTTACTTGGATCAATTTTTTTGGAAGTCAATGGACTCATTGTCTTATTTGGTGTAAAACAAATATCTAATGGCGGATGATATGCGTCTCGACGTGGTACGAGACCTCCCCCTTCAATCTCTGCAACATCAACACGACTAATACAATCCGACATCAACACTACATCCAACTTACTTCCATGCGCATTCATCACCTCATTCCTCTCAGTCAGGCCACAAACACTTAAAAAGTAACAATAGTAACTTAAAATATTAGTTGATGTACGATTAGCATTTAAATTTAAATCACCAACAATAATAACTGCACTTTTTATTGAATCAATGATAGATTCCACTTTTTGAAACCAACGCATATAAATGTCATCAGATGCCCTTGGATGTATATACACTACACAAACATAGAAAGTACAATCGTTTATTGATAAATGTGCCCACATGTCCTCGCCAGCTGTCGTCTCCAGATCACAGCGGCGTGTCATTGTGATGCCGGACCGCGCAGTGAGCAGCACACCGCCGCCGACACCGGTGGTGCGGTCACGACGTAACACACTCCATCCGTGGTTCGTAATCTCAGAGTCAAGCACAGAGCTCGTGAGGAACGACTCTGTTACGGCTATGAAGTCACTGTCAAGTGTCAATAGATTGTTGTTAAAGAATTTAAGCTTAGTATTCATTCCTCGAACATTTTGATATATAAAGCTAATTGGCCGTTGCAGTTTTACATTATGCTTTGCACTCAGATCGCCTTTGTTGAATTCCGTTTGGTTGTCTTCGAAAAAACCATTCTTTAACTCTGGCATTAGTGGGCCATGTATCCGCCGACGTGGCTTTTTCAAAGAAATCTGCAGGAACTCCAATTTTATATGACTTATAGTCACCTTTGGGTATAAGTTCCTCTACAGTGCAGTTCCCCTCTGGGCACATTTTGTGAAGGTAAGACAGGATTTCAGTAGCCCCAGACATCATGTTCCACAAGTGTATGTATTTGCGAAATTCAACGGCTTTAAGAGGGGTTGTTTCTGGTCCCGCAGTACCACGAACAGAATTATATCTCTTCGGTTTGTGCCTCCGTACTTCTACCCACTCATCATTGGCAGCGTTCCCGTCAGTTCCGTCAGTTTTAGGTGCTAGAGTAGCAAAAGGCTCTTCTAATTGAATAATCGCCTGAGCAGATTCAATTGGCTGTGAGGAAGCTATGGGTTGCAAAGGTATGGGTTGCAAAGGTGCATCCAGCGAAACACTTTCTACTAGCACAGAAATAGAACTAGCCGACTGAACACATTTTTGTGGATCTTTTTTCTGTGTACGCTTAATTTTTGGCTTTGAGTTAACTATGCTATTGCCGTTTGGATTCGTGGTTTTCGGTTGGATTTGTATGTCTTGAGAAATAATATGGCAACGGCTGCATTCCGGTGCCTGCTCTAATTTATTCAGCTTTTCGTTACAGACTTCGATTTTTTTCGTGCAATCCATAAGCGCAATATGATACTGTGCAATAGTAGTGACGGCATCAGTAAGCTGTTCTGTTAGCATATTTATTTGTTCGCGGAGTTGCTGCATTTCTAAACCCATAAGAGAGGATGAGTCATCCGGAACTAGCGGGGGCGGGTGACTTTTATTCCGAGTGGATACGTTTTTCAGTATAATTGGTGTGCTTACTGATATTGGTAATTCATTATTACGGCCACCTCTCCTCGCTGCACAGCAACACTCAGGACATACCCAAATAGCTCTTTCTTCAAGCGTAAGCTGCCGGTTATTACATAGGTAATGATAAACTTTAGTACACTCTGCCACCGCGCATTCAAGAAAAGCATCACCCGACAATAACTCAGTATTGCATGCAGAGCAAATCATTATGCCACTTTTTAAAAATTGGTAAGCACAGCAAGCAATATGTCAATAGTGAGATTATTTATTATTATTTGTTAAAAAATATTGCGTCTTTTTGCCAAGCTTCGAGCGGTCAATCGGAACACCTGCACTGCACCTGCGTCCCCTCGTCCCGCACCACCCGCACGTGCGTGTAAGTAGTGCGTCTGTGTGCGTAGCACCGAAGCGCCCGCGGGTTGTCGTAGGTCAGGGATTGTAAGCGTTATGCAAATATTTTGAAAATGATTTTCTAATTACTCACGATCTACGAAGAGTTTTGAAATGATGTAACTTGAAGTAAAAAGCCAATATCTTCAGCTTTACACAGGTATAACTCACATGGGCTAACAACAACTTGAAACTATTTTTATGATAAAAAAACTGCGGAGCAAAAAAAAACGGTGTTGCTTCAACGACAGACGACTTGCGAAAAAAAGTGGTGCCCCACGTGACAACGGAAGCACCTCAGAGGTCTGGGCTCCAGCAACTTAACCTGTGCTGAAACCCAGCCCACCAGGAGTCTTCGGCCCTCCATAATCTTGCTGGCCGCCGTCACGGGGCAGCTTACCGTAACGGTTCGCATGCCCGTGAAGTCAGGGCGTATGGTGCCTGCCTTCACTTGTTCGGCGAGACACCCGCCCGTCCTGACGACGACGGCCACCACCTCTCCCTCCGTGACGGAGTCATCCAGGCCCATGATACGCATGTCTGCGCATTTCACAGGCCTGGAGACACGAGCCTCCTCCGCGTTTAGGGACGCCCGTAGCTTGTCAGCTAGGGCGTCAGCGGTGGGGCCACTCGACGCACCGGGGATCTCCAGCATGCGAGCGCCGGTTGCCGTCACTCTATGCCGGAGGCCCCCGGTGATCCCCAACTCCTGGAGGTCCACCGTCGCCCTCGCTTTTGTGAGCACGTCGCGGTACGTGACGCCCCTCTTGACCGCGTCCGGCTGCAGTGTAATGACTACAGCCGCGGTCTTTGGGGCGCGGAGTCTCGCCGCGACGGCTCTCTCCTTGCGGCGCCGCTTCTTCTCTTTGCGCCGCGCTGCCTTGGCCGCCTTCTTTTTCTCCCCGACCACCTGCCACGCGGCATCGGTCGCGGGAGGCCCCGGGCGCCGTGGAGAGGGCTCTGTGACCCTATCCACCTGCACCGGTGGGGACTTCTTGCCCTTTGTGGCTTTTCCGCCTTGGGACCGCCAGCCGCCCGCGCCTCGTCACTGGAGGGCCCCGAGGCGACCGCTTGACCGGTCTCCGCTTCCATTTGGGGACCCTCCTCCAGCTCTGCCGCCTCCCGGGCAGTGAGCCCCCTCCCCGCGCCTCGCTCTCTGACCCCCCCCCGTTTGCTGGTGGGGATCTTGCGAGCTGAGGCCAGCTCTCCCTCAGAGGACGACCCCTGGCCGTCCTCTGACCTTGGCCGCTTGGCAAAGAACCTGCGGTTCTTCGCTGCAGCGGCCAACTCCCTGGCGCGACGGGAGCTCTCAGAGCATCCCGTGCTCGCGCCACCAGATGCGGGATCGGACTCCGATCCCGCATCACTCCTCCTGTCGTCTGGGGTTTGTTGTTTTTTTTTAAAAAGTTCTGCCATATTTGTTCCCACGAGTATGAAACATTCTGTACTGGCTCAAATTAAAAGGTCCGCACTAGCGACTGAATCAAGCTACCCATCAGTCAAGCTTGCAACCCCTCTCACAGTGCGCCGCCGCTTAGGGGTTTGGGGAATTTTTTATAGAGGTTATCTTCCTCGCGGTCCGGGCGGTTAAGCCAAGACCCTCGACCCCCTTCAACAGTCAGAGACATGACCGTAACTGTCTCCGGGGCTACGAGATTATAGCGGTGACAGGAGGGTTACCCCTCCTGCCTGCCCGGCGGCAGGGTAAGTGCACACCGGGCCCGCTCTGACTCCACCACAGTTGCCGCTCTGCTACTCAGAGCGGCAGGTGTGGAGCGATCCTCCTGGCAGAACATTAGCATGCGGACAGCGAGAACCCACTGGGAAATAGCCCCAATGGGAAGTCGCTGCCCGCACCCCAGGATGCACCGGCCCGAAGACTGGCCTTCCCCCCAGACGTGTCCAGAAAGGAACTCCAGTCCCCAGGCACACGTGGAGGTTTTCTGCCGGGCATCCCATAAAGGCAGGCCTGCTTTGAGAGTTTCAGACATCAACATTAATTGTCTTTGTAACGCAAATTCAAACTGCAATTCAAAATACAAAAGCTTTTCTAGATACGATTAGCAAAAGTCTTAAAATATAAAATATGGAACGACCGAAAATTAAATTCCGAAAAACCACATGCAATTCAAGTAAAGAATTTTTTTCTGAAGAAACCAAAATCGAGCATATACTTACTACATGTACCTATTTAGTATTCTGTTTATCATTCTCTTGAAAATAAACTTTCCGTATCCCGGAAAAACTATCTAAAAATACTTTCGAAACATGACGATTTGAATGATGTTTAATTATAAATGAGACATTGCATCGTGATTAATTATTATTTCAGTAGGATACTTTTTGAAATAAATTCACGCAGAGTGCCATCGACCAACTTCACTTTTTATAATCTCATGTCTATTTTTGTGGAGCCGAAAATATCGGGAGTACGTTATAAATATTAAAATTTACGTTTATTATCGTGAGTGCTATACCTAATGGTACTGAGTGTGATTTTATGAATCATCCACATTGCGAGGGTTGCTATACTTTGAAAAGAATAACAGTAGGTAATGAAACAGAAATGATGTTATCAGGTCGACAATCTTATTTTTTAAAAGTACCACTTTTCCCTTTCACCCTTAGGTACTTTTAAAGAACATTTCGACGACATTTCTTCGTAACTGGGAAAACGAGCACTTTTCTTGTAACAAAAGTGTCAGCCCTCATTCACTCCGTCCTTAATAGTCCATGACATCTGGCAGTCCACCAACGCAATCGACCATTACATTTTCTCAACGAGATTTCCACGCTTCATTCATGCGGCCCGTACCTAAAAAATGTCAGGAGACCGCGGCATTGCACCATTCATCCTAACCTAATTTTGTTTGCAACGGTCACTGGCCTGCGCTCCTTTTTTATGTGTGCTAGATAATCTAGCGTGAATTGCTGGATGTAGGTACTACTTATATCGAATAATAAATTTCTAGTTTTGACTGTGCAATATTACATTTATGCAAGCAATCGAAATGGATGGATGGCTTCTAAATGAGTTTTAACAATTAATTATGGAAACTAGAACTGCAGTGCGTTTGTTGGAACAACGTGCGAACTAATAGCAAACATAGACTCGTCAAATAGAAATAAAACCGGATTAACAAGAAAAAAAAACAATGTTTACATGTTCACGGCCGGGATTGTGTCAATCTTTTGGCAGATCACTTTTCGAACCGCAACCATAGACCACCTATTATATTTTTTCCCGTTTCCCGCCCTCGCGACCCGAGCGCCACTTAAAGATGACAGCTCAAATTACGCGCCGCGCATGCGCTCAACAATTAATGAGCTCATTTCGCGCGCATTTTATTTATCACTCGGATATTAGTCTGCGCTTAAAGGAACCGGTGTAATAATTTGTATTTACATGCGCGTTTGTCATTTTTATTTCGTATTGCGTTGCTTGCTTTTCTTAGAAAGGTGGACTTTGTGTGTGATAATTTAAGAGAAGAGTGTTAAATTACTTACATGATTAAATTGCCAATTAAAATTAATTAACTATAGTATCTGTGCTACTTGTTTCAGGTACTGAACTAAGGGACCGTATGCTTCAGCAAGTAATATGAAGTGGGTAATATCATAATTAATTTTGTAATTAGGTACCTACATTATGTTTGCTATAGCTACACTAGATACTGTTTTACTATAGCTAGATGTAATCATTTAAAAAAATAAAAAACGAAAAAGATTGAATACTTTTTTGCATCACCAAAATATTATCAGTTAAAATCCCATTTAAAAACTTCCGTGCAATTTCCGCGGGAAAATTAAGTTAAGTTTCGTTACACATCTTTCACCGAGATTCCCTCGGCTGCAAGTTTTAAGTGAATTGGAAATAAAACTTTGTTGGAAAGCCTCGTTTTACAAAAGTGAAGTTTGTGTGCGTGCGAAGTGCGTGGCGAATCGGACCGAGACGGAACGAATAAAACAATGACCCGCCCGGCCTTGTGTACAGGGTTGCCAGAGCTAAAAAGAGGATCATTTTGTTTTGGATCAACTTAAAATACGTTAGCAGCTGGAAGTTCAAATATGGCGGCGTCTTACATAGGTACCTAGCGTGTTATTATTATTTACATAAATGTTTGCTTTCGTCTCATCCGACGTGAATGGATATGAAATATCCATTCCATTAAGTTGCCGATGCCTTAACTTCGAGGGAAGAAAATAGTACCCAGTTCACATGAATTGAACATTCCACACTACATAACCCTGAACACATCCATAAAATCTAACTTTACAACTCTGCAAAAGTATTTTCTAGATATTATTGCAAGAACAATAAAATAGGCTGAAAAATGTTATGACATGCTTTTACGTGGGAATAAAACCTTTTTTATGGTTTAAAAAGTATAGCATCGTTTAGTTCGCGATAGTTAACGATCTTTTTGTCGAACAACATGTTCTACAACTCTTCAACAAAGTGGAACATGCAAAACATACGTTTGAAGAATGACTAAACCAATTTGACGGAACATTTTACTGAAATAAATCAATGGAGTGAGTATAAAACCGAGGCATTGTACACGGAAGCTTTTAAGAATAAAAATACAATGTAAACTTATTTTATTCATTATAATGTGTTTAATTTTTTTCCCTATTGTTGTGGAAATCGCTGCAAGGGAGATTACTAAAATGAAAAAAGTTGAAAATAATGATTCTTTAAAATTCTAAATTAACAAAAAACAAATTAAAAACTTTACCCCATTCCATAAAAAAAAACAAACTTATTAAATAAACTGCGAAACCCAAGTAGATACACAGAACAGCACAAACGAACAGAATTTATAGCGTATTTTACCGCCAAAATCGGACCAAGTCCAAGATGGCGTCTTTTTTGCGGGAACTTACAAGAGATCCTTATCGTGTCTCCAACGGCAAATGGAAGAACAAATGATAGCATTTAACGAAATTGTTGCAACATTATATAAGGATTTTCTTTGTGATTTGAGAAAAATTTCGAAATTGAGAAATATCCACTTGACTCGCAAATGTTTTTGGAGAAAGAAATTTCAATTTGCCG
The DNA here is from genome assembly GCA_951799385.1 of Hyppa rectilinea. Lineage (NCBI taxonomy): Eukaryota > Metazoa > Arthropoda > Insecta > Lepidoptera > Noctuidae > Hyppa > Hyppa rectilinea. The sequence goes on from OX637317.1 coordinate 1,279,919, forward strand.
CGTTAAGGCATGCACGCAACACGTAATGTGGCACTTTTTATTAAGTTTAAATATGTATTTTCGCAGAAGCTTTCCCGGAAATTGATGTAGTTGTTCCACACCACCACGTAGGCTCTAGTTTCCTTGATATTTGTATGCAATATTGTACATATTTACTTCAACATTTTATTATAAGTATAAAGGGCTGAAAACAAGTAAATAAAACATCCAAAATCACTTTATCAAAGAAATGCGATGACAAACAGACACACGTCGACCCTTGCGGTGCAAATAAACGGTAATGGCCGGGGGTGGCCACCCCGACCGAGGCACATTTAAAATATTTTATCTTTAAAATAAAAAGCATGTCCCGCCCGCGGCCAGCCGACGGTATCTGCCAGAATCTGCCTTCATTTTACAATGGGATAAACATACATATAGCTTCTTTTCTTTAATACATTTTACGTTGAAATGCGTCTGGCTTCTGACATATTGTTTTATTTTCCAGATGTAATTAATCTTTATTTTGTTTTCTCTAATTACCTTTGTGAACTGGAAAATGGATGTTTGAATAATAATGTTAATTAAAATAGTAAATACAAAGTAATTACATTCATGTGGCGGACTGGTGTGATCCCTGGACGCGAAGGTGCAGGGATAAGTATACGGGTCCAGACGGCGCTGAAGGCCTATACCTATAGGCTTCAGACACTTAAGGCTGAAGTTGTTTCTTGACGTGGAAATAATAACACCAATATAAATCTTCATAATTCTTCTGGAGGCGGTTGGCGGGCTCTTCAGGGTTCCTTAGAATTACCTATCAAAATCTTGAGGTTCTATGCCAATGACTAAAAATTTTTGAAATTTTGTGTGCGTTTAAATACTGCTCACCTTCACTTTAGCGAGAGCCGTAATAGCTTCCTGCTTTTGCGTTTTAATTAACTTTATTTTATTTTGGGTACACCTGGCCTGAGGTGTAAGTTCTCTTAAATATGTTTAAACATTATACTTACGTGATAATTTAAAAGTGATCAAATCAAAAAATGTGAGGATTTATGTGATTACTCCTGTTTGCTATCTTTCGCTCAGTGGGTGTGTAGGTAGTGGTATCTTGTCCAACCCTTCGAGGATTAGAAGAACAAGCTGCATTGTGCACCCTCCGACTATCTTAACATGATATGCTATCCTGCTAATGACAGTTTGTTATCAGTGGGAAAAGTAAGACGAAAATCAATGAAATATGGCAGCTTTGCCTGAATAACGTAATTTTGATATATTAGCAGAGGGAAAACTGTATTTTCACCTAGGCAAGAAATGTGTTGGTTGCTAAATATTAAACAGATGTCTTTCGGAGAAACTGACATTCGTAATATTCTGTGAATTCGGCGCTGACATAAATCCGGTAATTTGTCAAGATTACAGTCCGTGAGACAAATGATTGCTGATTTACTTTGTCGGCTAATTTGGGAAAAACAGCTGTTAGAGTTAACTGTTTTTACAAGTGCAAGATGCAAGATGGTAAAATAATACGGTTCAATTCAATTGATTGATTAAGTGTTGCGAGGTCATTGGCGAAAAATAAACCATCTCCGGATAGTGACTAAAGGAAGAGGATGGGCTGTACCCATCCTGTTGTTTATTCATGTTTGGTCACACCGCATTTAATACCACAGAATGTAACATGGCTAATCTAATGTAGCATGGCCTGCCTGGAGACAGATGAAATAAATAAAAGTAAATCCAACTGTTACGTGGTGCAATGCAAACCAGCAGGTAGGTAGTGGAGGTACCGCAATATCGATATGTCGAGTGTCAAGCTTACCCCGATGACCAACTTATCAAAGGATTCGCACTTTATTCCGCCATCTGAAGAAAACAATATTAATGCAGCAGAAGAGCATTATTCCACGACGCGTCGCCCGCGCATTGAATCCGGCACTTTATCAAGATAACTGTCGTCGTGAGTAATTTTCACTGATACGCGAACGACGTTGATCAATCGATTTTTGTACACGAATCGATACCGCCCGAGAATCGGATCGCATCGAATCGAACTTTGGCGTAACATCTTGATTTATTCGAGTGATCCGTGATGTTATGGCGCATTACGGCCCTGTTTAAAGGTCACAGAGTTTCCGTTTCTTTATTTGTGGTTGATGTGGCTTATCTGACGACAAATGGCTACGATTCTGCGAAACTGGACATGTGTTGTTTTATCGTTGGCCGTGTCATCGTAATTCGTGGTTTTTTATGGGATCTTCCAACAACTTCACCACTGGTATCATACGCTTTGGGATGCGTGTGATTCATCATCAATGCCTGTAAACGTAAAAAAACCTAAATAAACACAATTTTGTACGATGAGTGGATTTTGAACAGCTACCTATTTTTCCGCACTCATCCCTCACTGGATCAAGCAAACACATAAACAAAACCCCCCTTATAATATGAAACACAAACACACAAACCCTTTATAATCCTTAACGCTCAGCAGACGTATAATTTCTAATTAAATAATTAATTAGAAACGGTATCCTGTTCGGGGTAATTCGCAGCGATTCGAGAATTGTACCCTTTCGCCCCTGCCCGGGGTTCATTCGGGGCGTTTGATCCACTTCAGTTGTTACAAAACAACTTTAAAACGAGATGATTGGGAATCCTATTGTTTTCATAATTACTTTTGAATATCATTTTTCGTCCATTTGTTGGATCAAAGCTTTTATAACAGAAAAAGATTTATCTCTAATTTCTAGACTTAATTATTTCTTGGTTATCTGTCTAAAATTTGAACTGTCTCCAAAACAATCATTGTTTTCTTGCACACTGCGATATTCCTCAATTCGTCTGCTAGACGTAATAGCAGTTCCTAATTTGGCCGTATTAAAGCAGTTTTGTAAGTTTATTTATTGAGGTCCACAGGTCCAGAGATCCACAGGTATAAACGTCGTTAAAAGTATAAATACTTCACTACATAGTATAAAACAAAGTCGCTATTTTTGTCAGTTTGTTTGTCTGTATGCTTAAATCTTTAAAACTACGCAACGGATTTTGATGCGGTTTTTTTTAATAGATAGAGTGATTGAAGAGGAAGGTTTATATGTATAATTTGTCGACATATTTTGCGGGCGAAGCCGCGGGCGGAAGCTAGTTTATTATAAATATTACACGGTCTGGACACCTTTTCAGTAACGACGCCGCACTTACATGTGTCATTGTCGAAAAATATGATTTAAACGGTGAACCATTTTAATTTTGCTTTTGAAGGTTTAAATAGGTAGGTTAGTGCGCTATTACACCAATCAACACGAATACGACCACCATTACGTATCGTTTCCATGCATATTACCTATGGGCCTGCCTAATAACTAATGTTATGTCCTACCCTTCCAACGACTACCCGACAGTGTAATACGTCCCTAGGTACAGTCTCCAACGACACTAAAAATATTTCTACACTACGTTTATAGTCCACTAGAAGCAAAACAAATTGCCACTTAGGTTTACCTTATTCCTGGTATCAAAGGTAATATTTGGCTAAGTGTTATGTACCATGTTACCGTTTGTGGGATCAGCAGAAACCGTTATGGTAGAATCACATCATTAGATCCTGTCTAGGGAATTTTCTTGCCTGAAACACCGTTTTCTTTTCAGTCGGTTAGTAACCTGTCGAAACATCATTACAGCATATGATTCGTCCATATCAAACACTAGCTTTTGCCAGCGGCTTCGCCCGTGTGTATGTATGAAATTATCCCACCGGAACCGAATACATTTTTCCGGGATAAATAGGAGTGAGCGTCTATGCTATTCCAGACTATAATCCATCTTTGTGCCAAGTTTCATCCAGATCCGTTAAGTAGTTTTTGAGTTTATTCGTTACAAACATTCATACAAATCTTTCCTCTTTATAGTATTAGTATAGATTAGGCGAAATATTTAGTTTAACTCTATGGATTACATTAGTATCTAAAGTCCGAATTGATGAGCCCCCTTAACACCGGAATACTAGCGGCAGTAAAAGGTATAGCGGTACTCATTCCCTTTTACGAGCCTTTCCTAAGGACCTCTAAAACGACTACCTACTATGTACTACAGAAAATTACAGCACTGTTAACCAGCACTATAACCCTCTCAAAGACACTACCGCACTACCCTTACATACGAAAGCACATCCCTACAATCGAACTTAACTAATCACATCTTCGCATTAGTACAGACAGCCCCCAGACCGCAGGGGGGGGGGGGGCAAGGGGAAAGAGGGGGTTCGCTTTGAGTTAACACCTCACTGCTCGATTATACGAATGCGAGTTATTCGACGGTAGTACAGACATGGTAATGACATTGCTGGTGGTTTTTTGGTAGGTAAAAGTAAGGATTATTCTAGGATTTGTAGGTAGGTGAAATGTATACAATGCAACGTCTAAAAGTATCTATTAAAATATATGCCCCAGGTTTAAAATGGCATTTGGATTAGTAAGATGGTGAAACTGATACCAAAGATGTCGTGGCAGCGAGACAGTATACTTTTGTTCAGCATTAAGCTGAAACTTATTGTGCAGTCTGTCTAGTGACATTCGAATCATACAAAACAGCAGTATAACTATGCTGCTGTTTTGTTGCCTATACACAGCTGTATATGCTGCAGCTGTATATGGTTTAAATTGGGTATTTGAAAGGGTAGTCAATAACGTTACTTTTTATGAACTGTCAAAACGCGCCATTTATACGTGATTTGTATGAAACATAACAATGTGACGTCATAGATTTTTAGAATCAAATTGAATACCTACTTATTAGCATTAAATGCAATTTAACAGTTCAATCTTCGCATTATATTTAATTTCTGTACGGTGATGGAAGTTTTTATGACGAGCGGGCTTTTTTCCAAGTGATTTCATATTTTACCTTTGACCGATTCAAATAGTCAATTGTCTTTAATTTCTCTATTTCATTCTTTAGTTCGCCAGTACCAGCCTATATCTCCTTCTCCTAGACAATGTCTTTCCTACATTACGCCACAACCACAACACTCGGCCCTCGTTCCAAGTATATCGCTATCACAATGTTTGTTTGTAATGGCGCAAATGACATTTGTGCAAGCCGTCCCTCTGCAGCGGCAGCGACGGTAATGAGCGAGATTGTAATGATATACGCCGGGAGCTTAATGGTATGACTTGTTATGGTTTTCATGTATTTTTATGTTGCGAGGCATATTTCTTTCCTGCCAAGTCTTTTTTGGAACCATTTGTGAACAAGATTTCTAAGAAAGGTTGTTATTTCATTTTTTTGAACCAGATTTTCGTGTCACTGAGCGTAATTAAGTACACTCCTTTGATTTGGTAGAGGTAGATTTAATGACCAGCTTTTAAAGCAATTAGTACACTCTAATAAGACACCGATCCAATTTCCAGTAGATATTAATGTTTGATCGTTGATAGTTCTATTTAGTAATTATGAAGTAAATGTACTGATTACTGTTAAATAATCGTAAAATTGTGCATTGACTTACTTACTGATCTTTGACAGCCTGGGAAGAAACTTATAGTTTTGTTTGTTCCTTCCGATACCGGGTGACGACAATTTGACAGTGCCGTCATTTACGGCCGCGAATTACTATACTTACGTACTTTTTGATCAACATGCAACCCGACACTGACCTGCAAATGCCAAAAATAACTTTCAATATGTGAGATGACGACGCGACGCTTGCAGCCAGGGCAACGGTTGCGAAGGCTGCGCCCAGCTTGCGCAGCGCACCAGACCACGAGCGCGGCTGCGCCGCAGTCGTCAAAGTGACAAATTTTTTTAGTGACATATTTTGAAACATTTCTTCTAATCGTGTATTTTTGTGTGTTTGTGTATAGTTTATTTAGTTTTTAATAGGTAAGTGTAGCTGTAAGCTTTTATATATTTACATGTCAAATGCCGGCAGTAGCGACGCCGGAAACTGTGCTAGTCAACCTTCTACATCGCTTGATGTCCAGCTGGTGAGATGTCCACATTGCTCCCAGGCACGCTTTTTTAAAGGAGAACGGGGGCTTAGGATACACTATGGCAAGATCCATAAATCACATAGTGTACCATTGTGCCCCCCAGCCACATCCCAAACATCAACACCTTTAGATCAACCCTTGTGGTTAAAGCTTACAAAATTGAAAAATTCTACCCCAGTTGTAAAGAGAGTTCCCCGGGGCGCGAGACGGTCTGTTGCGCTGAGTTTGGCGCAATCTCTCCGTCTTGTGACCCAGGAGAACTCACAGAGTGCCTGGGAACAATTACTTACCTTCCCTTATAGGATTCTGCATGTGAAAAAAAATTTGGCAATTAAAAAAACTTTAACGAACCAAATTAAAGAAAATTGTAACATTTCGACCCAAATTTTCGATCCTAAATTACCTCCATTCAATAACATTTCACAAAAGGGCTTATGTTCACATGTGGAATCCAAATTAAGTGAAGGTGACATCAGAGGAGCAGCCAGAATGCTGTTCAGTAGCGATGTGGTGGCGCCTTACTCTCCAGAAACGCTAACAGCTCTAGAGAGTAAACATCCAGCGCCTGCGGATGGTCTCACCTTTCCCGACCCCCCCGATTCTCCCGACCTAAATTCAACTTTCCTAAACGTTTCGGCTCCCCAATTGATTGCAGCCGTAAGCTCTTTCCGAAGTGGTTCCGCTGGCGGCCTCGACGGCCTGACTCCACAACATCTCAAGTATCTTTTGAGCTCAGGCGCCGGGGAAGCTGGTGAGTCGCTTTTAAAGGAGCTTGCGGCCCTAATTAACCTCATGCTCACCGGCGGTGTGAACGAAGCCGTCGTCGATGTCTTATACGGGGCCAACCTGTGTGCCTTACGTAAGAAGGACGGCGGCATTCGTCCCATTGCCGTTGGCTGCACCTACAGGCGCACGGCAGCCAAAATATGCTGTAAGCTATACAGTGAATCGCTTTCAGCTAAGTTTCAGCCCCTGCAGCTAGGTTTTGGCTCTAAAGGGGGCTGTGAGGCTGCCGTACATGCCTTTTCCACCTTTTTAACCTCCAATAAAGGTGGGATAATCCTCAAGGTTGACGTAAAGAATGCCTTTAACTCTGTCAACAGGGACACTTTGTTGGCTGAAGTCAAAAAGGAATTACCCGAAATTTATGGTTTTATGTGGCAATGTTACAGGCACCCGTCTAAATTACTATACAAGGACAATGTTTTGGAATCTTCAGTAGGTTGCCAACAAGGTGACCCTCTCGGGCCAGTCATTTTCAGTTTAGCTATTCACCCAGTTATCCAGAAACTAAATTCAAAATTTAACGTGTGGTATTTGGATGATGGGACTCTAGGAGGTGATGTAGACACCGTTTTGAAAGATTTACAACTTTTGAAAAAGGAATTTAAATCTATAGGCCTGGATCTCAACCCTTCAAAATGTGAAATTTACCTTTCTGACATTACCGACAGACAATTGACCCTAGATAAATTTAATGCAATAGCCCCACAAATAAAAATTGTAGAAAAAAGTTCTCTACACCTCCTAGGTTCCCCTATTTTGGAAGACAGCTTTTCTCCTTTTATCGACGAAAAAATCAAAAACTTTAACGAGATTTCGGACCGACTTTCTAAAATCAATTTACATTCGGCATTCACCTTAATTAGATACTGTTGTTTTGGCCCAAATTTCATGTATTTTCTACGTTCTTCCCCTTTATGGAAGCAACCATATCTCTTGGACAAAATTGACCAAATTATTCGCAGCACTTTATCATCTATTTTAAATGTGGCCTTGGACGACCGAGCGTGGCTGCAAGCCACACTGCCCATTCGTTTTGGCGGCCTCGGCGTCCGCAAAATTACTAGTGTAAGCTTACCGGCGTTTCTGTCCTCTGTCCACAGCACTGAAAAGTTGACCGGGAAAATTTTAGCCCCCTCCCTGGTTGATTCTGCAGTGCCGTGCTTGACCGACGCAGAGAACGCCTGGAAAGTGGCATGCCCAGATATTGATCGGCCCGTGAACCCATCTTCCCAGAGACAGTGGGATGAGCCGCTCTGCAGGTTGGTACGGTATAATCTTATTAATACGTCCTCCAACACTGCTGAGCGTGCCCGCCTACTGGCTGTGGGTGAGTGGGAGTCGGGCCTCTGGCTTCAGGCACTTCCGTCACCCAACATAGGCACTCTGCTGGGTGACACCACTTTCCGGCTCGCTACATGTTTGCGTCTGGGCGCTCCTTGCGTGGCTCCGCATCGCTGCCAATGCGGTGAAGTTGTCGACTGCCTCGGACACCATGGTCTATCCTGCAGTAAAAGCGCAGGCCGGTTAGCACGGCACGCCAGCATTAATGACATAATCCGTCGTGCTCTTGTCACCGCCGGGGTGCCAGCTGTTTTAGAACCCAAAGGCTTGGCACGCGACGATGGGAAGAGACCAGATGGAATGACACTAATGCCTTGGAAGGTAGGTAGGCCTTTGGTGTGGGATGCAACGTGTGTCGACACCCTTGCGCCATCCCATCTTCCTTGCACGGCGGGTTGTGCTGGGGCAGCCGCTGCAGGTGCAGAAAACCTCAAACGGCGCAAGTATAACAACCTTATTGGAAGTTATATATTCGAGCCGTTTGGGGTTGAAACACTAGGGCCATGGGGTCCGAGTACCCACTATGTTTATCGAGACATCGCCAAGCGATTGGTCGACTCTTCACGTGACCAGAGGGCTGGCCTATTTTTCGGTCAAAGAATCAGCATTGCCATACAACGTGGCAATGCTGCCAGCCTTTTGGGAACTTTTCCTGTTGACAGCGATGTGGACGAATTTTTTGATGCCCTTTGATTTATTTTATTTTGTTTCCCTCCTGTTATATACTTGTAAATAGTTATTAGTAATGTTTTAGGTTTATTTGACAGTAAATTAAACTGCGTAAGTCTACGTAATATCATTCACAGCCTGCATAGAAAATTTTTCAAATATATCCAATAGTTTGGTTATTATTGCTCGTCAAAGATTGGTAAAACCCAAACCCACCATCACTATTATTTAGGTACTCTGTTTGAAAAAATCATTTTTTTAATTTCTATGTTAGGATGTATATTTTGGTAGTTACAAAAGACTCCTATTCATTCGTATTTCATTATTATCGTTTTGTTGTGCGAATGGTGAAAGTCTGTGAATGTGTGGGTATAATGTGTATGTTTGTATGTTTGTTATTTCTTCACGCAAAAACAATGGAACGGATCTAAATGAAACAGGCACAGAGATAGATTATAACCTGGACTAAGACATAGAATATTTATCCCGTTAGTAGGTACGTTCTCGTGGTATCGTCCGACATCCACGCGGGCGAAGCCGCGAGCAAAACCTAGTACATCATGAGATTTTCACATCAGTCTGGAAGGTAACTTCCTCACCTCTGTCTTGGACCCCATGATGTTAGAGGAAAACATTGTGTATTACTACTAACCGACTATTCTTTGTCTTACAAGAGAGCTTTTAACATAGTCTGTATTTATTAATTTGACACAGTCCTACCCATCCTCTTATCCCATCTGTCATTACGTTCAAATTATTAATTGATAAACAAACCAAATCCTCTGAAGCACATCATTAGATTGAGTACACCTGTCGTAATTCCCAGGCGACGTGGGACTCATTACGCTAGGGTTAAGTCATTCATTCAATCGCCGTCCGCGAACCGTCGCGGCGGGGGGTTCACAAATAACTCGATGACATTCTCATGTAATATCATGTTATTGTAGAATGTGGTAATTTGGATTTATAGGTGGCCTATGGGGTAGGTGTTAAGCCTGGGGTTTTAGAATTTATGGTGCGTTTATGAGGTTCGTTTTGTTGTGTTAGTAACTAATGTTGAAGGGATTTGCATGGTATGTTATGAAATTGGAAGGTTGCATGTTATCATGGAGTCCATGATTTTATCATCACTTTTTACTTACCTGTTACTTATCTGTTGTTTTACTTATCTGTTAGAATTATTAAAATATAAAACCAAAAAACCTTGCTTCTTACTTATTTCATAAATAAATTGTTAAAAAAAAATTCAGTACCGTTAGGTTTACCTTTATTTAAATATTCTGCTACGAACCCCTGGTATATTGTATAATTATTATGTTCCTACTAATAGTTTGACACTTTTATAATTGACATTTCTCCAAAATTTCTGTGACTAAAATTAATTGACATTTTTATTTTTTTTATTATTTTTTTTATTTTTAATTATATGAGTTATTTATTGTATTACATCTGACATTTATTATTGCACTCAGTGTCAAAATTTAAATTTTTAACAGTTGTATTGTATGTTTGTTCATTTAATTTTTCTATCTCCGAGCCGATGAATAATCAATGTTATGTACGCCGTTATTGTCACGTGCATCAGACCGAAAAATTGTATATGTTTTAATAATTGAATGTTGAATGTATGTGATGTGGCAGTACTTTGTTAATAAATAAATAAATAAACCCCTAAATAATACCTAGGTTTTACTGCTGATAGTATTCAACGTTTCACGTGGCTTATCAAAACAATTCCTTAATTCTACCAACTTAGATACGTATACTCCCCTTATCAACCATCACACACGACCTAACCCAGAGGCCATCCAATCTATATTAAAGTCACATTACTAAAAAGAAATGGCCGCCCACTCCCGCGCAGCCTGTTGACTGATCGCTTCCGACACACGCATGCGCTCGCGTGTTGGCCAATCAATACGGGAAATGTTGCCATACCACAGATAAGATAGATACGAGCCATTAGTTATGCGTAATTGGGAGGGTTAATTGAATTAAGATGAAGGTAGATCTATTTCGATGTTTTGGCTGTATATTGTAGCAGGGTACTTACAGAACTACCTTAAGCCATGTGTGGTTGAGGAGTGGCTAGAGAGGCGTCACAGCGCCCTCACCTACTGCCTGACACAGGTCCTTACCGGACATAGATGTTTCGGCAGGTCCTGCTTGCCAGGTAAGCGGGATTGTCCGAAAGGGTGACCGCTACGCCGGAACATGGATGGGTTTTAGTCAGTAAAAGTCTGACACTCCCTTCCGCTCCACCCAGAGCGCGAGGAGTCATTTGATAATTTTCCAGCCACAAAAAAAGCCATATGTGGAAATCTTTGGGCTAGGTATAATCGACACATTGAACCGACTTTCTACTAAACTATAAGAATAGCTCATGCTGTGGTACAAATGTCAGCAAGACGTAGGTGGCTGGACACTTTAGTGCCCCAAACACACATTTGACTTCACATCACATCGCCACTCGTGGCTATTTTAATAACTTAATAACAAAGTAATCATTAACAGATCGATAGCCATCACCTGACAGCCAGTCAATAGTTCAATACTCTATTACTTTAGTGATTTCGATAATAGCCACATCCCTGCCTACCCAACTTGTATAATAGGTGTGCGGTCCCGATATCGACTGTAAACAATCTATTTAATTTGAATAATAACCACTAGGAACATAATCTAACTGAGTCGTAATTACCAGCTCAGGGCTGACACACTATCTGCTTTCAAAGCTTTATTTATCTTGAAATGTTTCTGTGGACAGTATCTTACAGCGAATAGGTTAACTTGTAACTTGTCTAGTCTTATATGTTGCAAAATAACATATAAAGATAATAATTTATACAGAGATCAAAGCTGAGACAACTATTTTATGGATTTTAGGAGTGGTCACAAACAGCAAATGGAACGCTAATGCATCGCCGAGCTTCCTACAGTCCCTGAGCCACACTGGTATCATTTCACAATTCCTGCTAAACACAAATCGAATAATACAGAAAAATAATGACAAATCGCTCATCACATTAGTATAACTGGCCAGTATTAGTAATGCATGCACAGAGGTTTAACTTAATATATTTTAATTACAATAAAACGAGTGTTTTAGTTAGGTACGTAAATAAATATTAACGGATAATGGACTTAAGGACTCAACAATTTGGGCAAATTCAACATTGTGGGTTCAGAAAATTCAACTTTCTTTTTTTTTCTTTTTTCTGAGAGATATTTCTCAACAGCATGTGAAGCTAAGTCAGAGGCCCATGGGCAGCATACAAACTCTGACACCAGGTTAGTGACTAACCACACGAAAAGAAGAAGAGACGAATGAAATATTTAGGGATTCAACATTTTACGAATTCAACACTTTGCAAATTCAACATTGTAGTCCAGAAGGATCAGAAATTGTAATGGTGATAGTCCTGCCTTGAAAAAACTGTGTTACGAGTTGGTTTTCTTTAAAAAGCCCTCAGAAAGCGACACTAATTCGATTACCGGCGACAATGAGTACTTATTCTTCATCTCCCTGCCACCCCTAATTACAGTGTCGATCGCGAACTTGATTACAAGTTAATTGGCTGGCCACAAAGCCGGTCGCACACGGGCCGACCGCGCGACTGCTAATGACGACTAATCGCAGCGTCCGGACACGTGCGTCACGGCCGCCTCGGGCGTTGCGATTAATTGAAATCGTGTAATTTGAGCTGTGTATGAAGCGTAATGCCTTGTTTGTTTATTGGTTGCGGATGATATAAATCGCTGCGATTAATTTGTGGCTGCGGCCGTCTAGTGGAGGCTTTATTGATTTTGTTCAGTGTGTTGTTATTTATTCGCGTCGTTGGTTTTCATGTATGGTTTGCTTTGTGTGTTAGAGTTTAGATGCGTATTTGATATTACATAGGTAATTCTCAAATCACTACAATTTACTGAGATACCTTATTCACACAAACAGCCCCATGGACTTTGCACCACAGGTAGATTTTCTTTCTTGCTTATAACTGAAAAAACGTACAACTGAAAATACCTACATAAGTACAACGTTTTAACATTCGGTTTATTTAGAAGCTTTTCCTAATATAAACAAATCTATAGCTGCGGGGTGTGTCCAAGGGACACTGGTAATTAGCGATAAATAACAAAAGATAATGAAGGCGATAATTAACTATCATGGACTAAATAAATACCTGTAATCGATAAACATTTTTGCAGACCAAACCTCGTGTGTCAATACGTTGGTAATTAACCGGTACATTTGTTTAAGTAAATAAATAAATTGCCATAATTTATTTAAATTCTGTCAGTAATCACCGTAGCGAATGGGGCTACGTTCGTAAAATAATTGCATGCTAGGGTTGCTGCGAATCGTAACGTTATTTTAATACTTGGTGTCTTATTATATTGAAGGAAGGAAACAAGTGACCATTGCCTTAATTAAAATATAATTTATTTCTCCCTTAAAACTATCATTACAGGTTTATTACCTAAAATGCAATAGTGCTGTCTCTTATAGTTATAATGCCTTACAATAAAATCGTCCTTGTGAATAACTTCAGACGCAGTCTAGAGTACCCTAGACTCTAGGGCAGGGGCTACCAAACTTATTTTGTCTACTCCCACTTTGAGAATAAATTATTTCTTAGCGCTCCCATTTTTTCATCTACCTACTTAAAAACGCACTACCTAGATGAAATTACAAATTGCCCATTCTCTAGGTCTCTTACTGGGGGGCAGCTATTGTTAGTACAGTTTAGGCCTAGGCGCCCACAAGGGAGCGTTATCGCCCACTTTGGGAAATGCTGCTCTAGAGTATCAAGATGATAGACAGGCCACCTTCACCCGAAAAACAATAACAATATTATTATTAACAACGATAATAGGTACTTCAATTTATTTTTATTTATTCATATATTTTGGTGTCATCTAGCGTTGTCACACTATGCAACACTTAAATGTGCATATTGCCTGAAAGTCAACAGCGCGTTTTTCTTTACATTTAAGTGTCGCCTACTGTTAGCGAAACAGCTGCTGTTAGAGCCCTTTGTGTAACAGGCTTTATAGACACGCAGTACCTTGAAGTAGTTACTGTAACTAGAAGCTCGATAACACTAGAGACACAGAAAATAATCATTCATGATCGCACTCAGTTTGAAGACCCCCACTTATAATAGTACGGAGTAACCGCACGCAGGAGTCGACCCGTCCAGTCCAAGCAAAATATTCCATTCAAAAGAGATCCAAATGAACGAGTGTGATTCACGGTGTAACAAAATTCTCTCAAAACAAAAACCTCCACAATACAATGCCTGAAATATTACAAAATACTAAGAAAAACCACAGAATGGCGTCGAGTTTTACAGCGAACTCAATTAGGCAAGTTTACGACATTTTTCAGTTTATTTCAGTGAGACCACACGCGTTTACTGCTGTAAAGCTATTTACATGTTTTACTGTTGCGTTGCTTTATGCTGTTCACGCTATTTTTCAGAGAAGGAACCTTATATTAAAAGGCTGGATTTTAGTTTTGGTTTTCGTCTCATGGGACTTAAACATAACAGGCGAGATGTGGGTGTAGTATAAGTACACTTATGCGCAACCCTTCGGGGAAACAAGCCGTGATGTTATGTATGTATGTTTTCGCTTCAAGAGGTACGAAATAGTAAGCTAATCGGTGAAGGAAAACATCGTGAGGAAACCAGCATGTCTGAGATGTTTCTCAACAGCATGTGAAGCTAAGTCAGAGGCCCATGTGCAGCATTAAAACTCTGACACCAGGTTAGTCACTAACCACACGAAAAGAAGAAAACTGTAGGTAATGAAACTTCAAAGTTGGGGATACTGTTGGAGTACACGCATAGTAATAGTATACGCTTCAAGTACGTATTAGTTGTCTGGCAGAACAACGATTGTTTACGAAAAGCATTAGACTAAATTGCTTCTCTTAAAGAATAATAAAGCCACGAGATTTTGTTTGTGTAATAAAACAAATCTTCCTTAAGGCTTATAAGAACTTGAAAACTTTATTAAGAAAGCTTTTGTAACATTCGAGGAAGAAGCTAGGATAACTTAGTTACTAAAACAACTAATCTCCTTCATGAGTTAGTACTTCCAAACTTATAGGGGCAGCCTTGTTAATCTCGGGCCTGCGGACGGTGAGTAATGGGTGACTTACCGTCCGATCAGCACCAGGCCCGTGCCGGACGGCGCGTATATGTTCCACGCGCGCCTCAAAGAGATGTCAGCATATGAAGGGGCCCCTCAGGGCCAAGCCTGCCGGGTAAGCGGGATTGTCCGAAAGGGTTACCGCTACCCCGGAACATAAAGAGCTAAGGAAGGAACATGGATGGGTTTTAGTCAGTAAGATTCTGACACTTCCTTCCGCTCCACCCAGAGCGGGAGCAGTCACAGTATGATTTCAAAGACTTAAAAAAAAAGGCTTGTTAATCTAGTGGTCGCAAGCCTGACTGTAAGTGTTATTGGGTTTTTCCATCCGAAATTTCTCAGTAGCAGCCCGTAGTCTGGATTTGTGTCCGGTTGATGGCAATACGCTCGCCCCCTATTACATGGGACTCAAACATCTGGCAAATGTGGGGGTACTATAGTCACACCTCCGCCTAACTCTTATAGATGTGATGCTGTGTTACAGGTGCTCCTAGCTAAATTAGTAGTCAGAAGCCCAAAAACTAGATTTAACTGATTCTTACCAAAGGGTATCGTGTTACTCAATAACTGCGTTCCCCGGTCGATCCTGTAACACAAGCGAAAACTATGTTACCGATTTTAGTTCCAGGAAAAGCGGACAAGTTTGCATCAATCAATAAGTACAACCTTTTCTCAACAATGTTGAGGTCGGCTTCGAGTCTAACCGAATTCAACTGTATTCTACATGGAGCCACTGCCTATCTGACCTCCAGTAGTGCTATTCTGTACAAATCTCACCATGAAAATTAAGGAGAAGTGAGTGTGTATTGAGCTGTCGTTCCACCTAATGCTAGGATTTACATGCTCCATGTAGAATACAGCTGAATCCGGTTAGACTGAAAGCCGACCCCAACATTGTTGGGAAAAGGTTGAACTTATTGATTTTCTGGAACTAAAATCGGAAACACGGTTTTCGAGTGTAATTATAATTGTGAAATAGAATGGTATGGCGCGAACATTTGTATCGAGTCCGTAGCATTCATATCTAACTCCCGGTTTTATTGACCTGTAACTTCATTGTAGAAATTCTGTTGAATCCAGGGTTGGCACTCTATCAGATTTTTATTATTTATATAATTTAACTCGTTTCTCTGAATGCATTTTTCATGGTTGTGGTCGAAGAAAGACTAGAAATGAATTATGCGGTGATTCTTGCTTATGCCTAATTTTCTTTATGGCGTGATTCCGGTTTCTATAACATTACGCTGTATTTAGTTATTATTTTATGTCGTAAACGATATTCTTGAAAATACAAACATTATATTTGATTTTTGCGGTTTCGACATTTTAAATACAACATAAGCAAGAAATCCTGAAATATAACTAGGTACGTCACATGAAAACATCGCCAAAGTTACTCATACATTATTTCATAACCCTTTGTTATACGAAAATCGTACATCTTAGAACCCACAAAACTTATCACCGTTATCGCAAACGTTATAACGTAACACTTACAACGTTATAACCACGTTATCGTTATTCCTTTGTTACAGTTACGATACGCGAGAAATTAACGGTTCCCGCGGGTTCTATATCTACTCCTATTTGTAATATTGTTATATTATCCTTATTGTTTCTTCTCAACGATATCGGAAAATTGGATATTCGAAGTCCGTGAATATAATTCGGTTTCGTTGGCTTTTGTTTCTGTTATTGTTAAGGATTGGGGAAACAACTATTGCCAATATCTTGGGATTTGATTCCATGATATTGTTCGGTTCAAGAGTTTTAATTGTTAAAACAATCTGATATTAGTACGACGTACGGTGGTATCTGGTAGTAGTAACGAACTAAATTAAAGTAGATACCTTCTTAGAATAACTGTTATTCTAAGAAGGTATCTACTTTAATTTAGTTCCAAACTTCAAATATTCGAAGAGAATACAGGATAGCCAATAAAACTGTTGCCTAATTAGTTATTAGAAAGTGTCTTGGTTTTATTAAAACACTAACTTTCTTTTTTCCAAGTCATTGCTTATTTTATATATGTGTATGTACTTTACAATATTGCCTCAAGCGATGACTGATAGTTATATTGTTAAATGCATTCAAAACAAAAAAAACACATCAATGCTTCATCCATGATCGTAACGATAATAAAATGCATTAAAGCCTTCCCACCTAACCTCTCTTTCTAACAACTGTTTTTATCAATCTTACTATCTCCCTCTCAAAAGTTGCAGTACAACTGGAAATTCCGACACTTTCACCAGTGACCTCCGCGCTGTCGGTCATTTGTCAAAACGTCTAGATACTCATGTCTCTATTATTGCTGCATTGTGGCGGATACCAGTTTTTATTGCAGGTAATCGCTTGTAATATAAACATCTAATGATATTAGTTACGCCTCGTTAGCTTATTGATACACGGAATTTATAGAAAAAAAAAACATTTAATAGTACTTTGGTTTTTTTGGTGTTCCGTACAATTTTTGAAATATTTTCTTGCCACTCGCACACATTTACTTTCATAACAACTTTCATATTGGCGCTTTTCAAAAATACTTACTTCAAGAAAACGTATTTTATTTTCTAAACCAAGTGGTTAATAGGTAACATTGTTGACTGTTAGAACAGTAGCAATCGGTTACTTTTTGACATTTCTACAACATTCATTGCGTGTCTTACATTGTCGGGTTGACAAATTTTTCTAACATACGAAGTATCTAATGGATTAGCAATGTCTTTCAAAACCATCCAGATGCGTTTTATAATGTGTTTCGCAATTAAGGCGCCGGTATCCCTGAGCAAGTGAGATGCTAAAGTCGTTATCAGTGTTATCAACTTATCACTTCGCTAAACTTCGCTACAAATAACCCAATAAGGTTATTTCTTTTTGGTTTAATTAAGTACCTACCTTCCAGGAGCTCGTGGCTAAGTACTAACAGCCGCACAGGTCAATCCATCAGGTTAAGCTACGCTTGGGTGACCATCTTTACATACTGAGACTCGTTAAACCGTTGGTCCCGGCTGTCATTTGTGCATCTTTGACAGTCGTTACGGGTCGTCAGAAGCCCGATAATCTGACAGCCAGTCTTACCTAGGGGTATCGTATTGCTCAGTTACTGGGTTGTGGAGGTTAGATAGGCAGTCGCTCCATGTAAAATACTGGTATTCAGCTGCATTCGGTTAGACTGGAAGCCGACTCCAACATAGTTGGGAAAAGGCTAGGCAGACGATAACTAGCTACCTTCATTCGTTTATTAAGTAGGTAACAGAACCCAATTAATTTGGAGAGTTATATACTACCGCTAATTTCCGAGCAATTACCACATCCGTTAATTTAAAAGTAAAAAAAAAATACGTTACTTAAATTGATATTGACATTTGCAGTGAAAGTTACATAGACGAGTATTTTTTACAGGTGCTTACAGACTTGATTGAAATAATTAGCGTTTATCAAAGTTCAATCATGTTTCGGAGCCATTGATTTAGAAAATCATCGGCATAGAAAGTTGCAATATTTAAAATATGCATCTTTAATTTAATTTGTAGGTATATATCTGTGCCCTGTTGATGGCAATATGCTCGCCTCCTATTTTAAGGAAATTATCATTACTAGCGAAAACCGGGTGTAATATGTAACATGGCTATACCTCTACCTAAGGGTCAGCTTAGACCGAGAGGCGACGTGACGCGACGCTACGCGCACATTTTAATAGAGCCTCTCAAAATATAACTTTATTTACTACACGAAGAGATACTGATTTCATTGCGAGGCAGCACGAGGCGCAGCGCTGCGTGGCGCAACTTATTCTGAATTCTCACAACGAAATGTGTATCTTTTCGTGTAGAAGATAAAGTTATATTTTGAAGCGCTCTTTAAAAGTGTGCGCGCAGCGTCGCGTCGCGTCGCGTCTCGATCTGAGCTGACCCTAAGTCTTGGGGAATACAGGCGGCATGTTAACTTTTGATTTATAACATAGGAATCCTACTTTTGAATTAAAATATTAGATTTAGATTTTTTAAAGTTGCCACTTTAAAACCAAGCGGCAACCCTAACGATCAAAAAGATCGATGGACCACGAAAAGCCGAATCAGCTCAGCGCAATCAATTGAAACAATTTGAGCATTAAATACGACAGCTCGCCGATATGGTACGCCGACTACGCCAGTACGCCGGTATCGGGACGCCGCAACCGCGGTGATTGATAACAGTTCGCCAGCGGAATGGAATATAAATTGTATTCAAATCAATGTTATGTTAGTATGAGGTTGGTGCAATTATATTGGGCCAAAATGTTGGTTGAGATGGACTGTATTACCTGCGGTTTACCTAAAACACCTCCAGAAGCCGAGTCCTACAAAATGTCATCAAAATAATTAGAATTCTGAAGGCTGTGTAAATGATCATCTTCAGTAATATTTGTTAATTGCTCATTATAGCGTGTCGCGTCTGTAAGAATGTCAGCGGCAGAACTGTGGCTTTTGACCTATTTCTTGCTAAGTAAAACGAGATAAATCTCGTAATTATTACTCAATTGATCAATATAGCCACTGAGATATTATCACGAACATCATTTCATATTTACACTTTCCTTATGTCGTAGATGGATTGTCGAATCCGCTGTTTTCCATAACCGTTAAATGTTTTACAAAAAAACTCCGTTGCCTTGCTTAGTTACGCGATCATTTCAGCGTTAGAAGCCACACCAAACGATCATTGTATGACTGGAGAAAAGCCTTTCTGCATTACACCTAAAAAGTGGGTAGCAGTTTTGGCAAGCGTAACGCATTGGTAAAGCGGAACTGCTTTGTAAAATAGCATGCAGTTTTGTAAAACAGCGGATTCTACAATCTATCTGCTACTTTTATACTATTCTATCTGAGGATTCATACGTAGCTGTAGTGGGCGTTCGTCTGTGTCTTAAATTCTGCATTCCTAGCCTGTATGACGTATGTGCTCAACGATTTTCCCACGCCTCTTCAATTCGTTTTCAACTTTGATACAAAACAATAAAATTCTCAATCTTGTCAACTTCTCCCATAGACAAGATAGATAAATTGAAAACCTTTTACGGCGCCATGAACGCGTTTACGACGTAACCGTCTCGTTTCCGTTCCCATCCCGACTCGGACACGTCCCGTTACGTCTAAAGCTGATGCTGTGGCAAGCAGTATTTTCTGATTTAGTTGCGTATTAGTGAGATGAGGCCTTAAGCCCTTAATGAGTGCCTTTGTGTTACTAATTGTATTGCTGCGGTGTTTTAGAGCTAAACGGTTATGTTCACTTCTGTTTGTTTTAAAGACTGTTTAATGTTTTAGCCACTTGAAATAGATTAGTTTCTTTAGCAGCTAATAACACTAAACTTAATTGCCTCGCGGTGGGAGATAGTTAAGCTGTCAGTCCCGCTTTGCATACGAATATCTTCGACAGCTGTTACGATGGTAAGCCCGAAAAATGGCCTGAACTGCCACGGGAGTAGATGAAGGGATTATGACATTACTGCATTCATTCAATCTTCTTCGGTTTCTGTTTTAGTTCCATTCTTATCTTAAGCGAGTACTAACTAACGAAAGCACAATAACTTTAAGTTCAATTTGGTGTAGTTCAACACCAACAAAGATGTTATGAAGGAATGAAGGAAAATATAAATGTCTATCTACTCTGCAATAGTTTCCTTCTTCTATGTTGTCGAAACAAAATCCATACACAAGATCCTGATGCATTTTCCTTGCATCGAACGCAAGTAAGTCACAGCCGTGTACTAAATCTATTTAAAGCTTTCCCGCGCGCCTGTACTTTACGAGCTCGTAAAGTCGCGCGTTCACCTGCGCGTGCGCATACACTGGTGTACTAAGGTGTTTTGTTTTAGGAGAAATAGTTAATTGAATGTTAGTGGTATTATTTTTAGTTGTGTTATAAACGTTAACGTTTTAAATTAATCTTAATGCTTTTACTTTTAAGTGCTAAAATGTCATGGCATTGATTAATATTAATTACTGTTGCCAATCGTCTGTTCTAGTTCAATAAAATGAATTCATTTGTTTGATCGCCACTCGCCATTCGCCATTTTAGATTTGCATACCTTAATGATCAAAACCAAATATGTTTTTTTTTGTTACACAAAAATGTGTACACTATTTAAATAAATAGCCAGTCACAAAACTCAAAAATCAAACACCCTTTACGCAGCCTTTTGTGAGTGAAATCATAATCCACCTCAATCTCTAAACCACGCTCACCTCAAAGCTCATAACTAAACCAAACTTGATAGCATCAAACTTCGATTATCGCAGTAATCAGCGCGCAGCATAATGAAATTATCGCGTTAACACTTTAGCGCGCGACTGTACGTTAGCACCTTGCCCACGCGCTGTGCTGTGCCGACAAATAAACTCTAGCGCGCGCTGCGTCGTGGGGTCCAAGTGTGAGCGATTAGCGGGTCGATATCTACGTCGTTCGAGCGCCAAAAGACCGTGGTTTCCGTGTATCCTCATGTACAAAAAATGCAATAGACACATTTTAAAATCAGACTTGTAAAGATTGTATAAATTGTACAAAAGATTGTTTTTTTTAATACTGCATCAATGATTTTCAAATAAAGATTCTATCAAATAAATTCAAAGGTTTTGCTACCATAAAGTTTTTATGCATTATACTGGCTGACTACCAGCCAAAAAAGAAATTGAATTAAAAATAAATACTTTATGGCATCCATATTTGTAATGAAAAACTGACAGACCTTTGAAGTCATTTTTAGTTTAGACCACGAAGGTTTGCATTTAAATTATTTTAATGATTTTGTTACTACTTTGATAAAATATTGTATCTTCTTCTTTTCGTGTGGTTAGTGACTAACCTGGTGTCAGAGTTTTTATGCTGCCCATGGGCCTCTGACTTAGCTTCACATCTCTAAGGCATGCCGGTTTAATAACAATGTTTTCCTTCACCGATTTTTTAGGCAAGTGATAATTATACAATACGCACATAAATCCATAAAATCATAAAATATTGTAAGTATAATATTAATGATCAAATCATAAAGTTTTCTTTCCTCAGTTACATCCTTTCTCAAAGTTATCCCTATCAGTACCTCGAAAGCTATCTCCTATCACTGCGGCCCCACACTAGAGTTGTACCACGTCGGACGCCACGCTCTGTATACTAACGGTGTCCAAAGAACACGGTATACACGGCCCTATCGCGTTACACTGACAATCGTGTACATCACACCTCTAGCTCCTACGAGTGATACATCGACAACTCATGGGCAGCTTCGTCGAACAATAACTAATGTAGCTCACAGATCTACATGGCGTTTGAGATAAAGGTTGAATTTGACGTGTTTTTGTATCAAAATCAATTGATCAGTCTGTTCGTCAGACAGGTGTCTCTCTGGCTCCTGAAATACAGGTACTCCAACCTAGCTATGGAGCCAGGGTCTCAATTTTTTTTTGTAACCTGTTTTCAATTTATTTATTTATAGGTACGTAAATAAGGGAATGCATATACGAAATACTTACCACAGCAAATAATACTGACCATAAATAGATAGTATTCGAGTAACTCTAGTGTACAGAGAGCGGTTAGGTTCTACATTTTGTAGTTAACTGTTCTATGTTTGTGAGAGTTATTAGCAGCTATGGAGGTCATGATAGTGTGTCTATGGTCATTTGCAAAATTGCATATAGACATTTCTTTTAATTTATTACTTTTTGGGGTTCCGTCGTACGCTTAGATCTTTGAAACTACGTAAGGGATTTTAATGTGGTTTTTATCAATAGATAGAGTGATTCAAGAGGATCTCGTGGCTGTATTACTACTAACAGCCGCACAGGTCGATCCATCAGGTTAAGCTACGCTTGCCGGGGTTGGCCGTGGATGGGTGAACATCTTTACATACCGAGACTCCTCCGTGCAACGCACGGCACACGTTAAGCCGCACGTTAAGCCGTTGGTCCCGGCTGTCATTTGTGCACCTTTGACAGTCGTTACGGGTCGTCAGAAGCCCGAAAATCAGACAGCCAGCCTTACCAAGGGGTATCGTATTGCCTAGTCACTGGGTTGTGGAGGTCAGATAGGCAGTCGCTCCATGTAAAATACTGTAGGTATTCAGCTGCATCCGGTTAGACTGGAAGTCGGCCTCAACATAGTTGGGAAAAGGCTAGGCAGATCGAGAGTGATTCAAGAGGAAGGTTTATAGGTATAGTTTAATTAGCTTTCGCCCGCGTGATAGTATATCTACATTGCACCCGGGCGTAGCTGGGGCGGGTCGCTAGTAATTTATAATTTCAGAAATGGCCCTGACGCTCCACTCTTGAAATCATGCTTTCAACGCTCAAGTATTTTCTATGATAGTTACCGGTACATACTATAACTTAATACTAATTACCTCTCGCCTATCCTGGCTCTCTCAAATAGCTTATTACCGTAATAACAGCTTATTACAGCAGATTGTGTTATGTGCACATAGCCCATGATTACGGCTCCGAGAACAATCGGCTGTGAGGCCGAGCTGCTTGGCGATCAGCATGTAGATTTTGATTGGAACTTTTTATGTGTGAGCACTTAATAGTTTCTTTAAATGGGTGAGAATCTAGAAACGGTTTGTTATTAGTAAAGACAACTAGGCGACGCAGTAACTATTTCATTTAAAAAACTATCCAACTAGGGATAGTTGGATAAGTAGTAAAACTAATTTAATAATATCAAAATAAATTGACACGTGACCAGAGGGCTGGTCAATTTTTAGGCCAAAGAATCAGCATTGCCATCCAACGTGGCAACGCTGCCAGCCTTTTGGGCACATTTCCCACTGACAGCACTGACAGGGATGAATTTTTTGACGCCCTATGAGGTCTTCCCCTTTTTTGCCACTTGTACATAATAGATACATATTTATATTCTGTAGTTTTAGGTTGTATAGGTATATTGTTTTTAGATTTGTGAAATGAGCAATTATGTTCTAATTTTAATTAAATTTTGTTGCTTATGATTAGTGTAAGATTTAAAAGAAATAGATAAAAAGAACGAGATTGAAAGAGACAACATCAGACTCAATATTAAACTACCCGAGTACTGAAAACTGAATATTAACTAGCTCTTGTATTAAATCGACAGAAAAATTCTTCTTGTCAAATGAAATATTAATAAACTGCACCCTTCCAATACTCAATTCTCAAATACCCTATGTAGACTTAACCCGGGAGCACACAGTAGTAAAACACACATAATTTACCTCTGTCTATCGGGTGCAGCCTGTGTACACACGGCCTAACGAAGCCGTGACTCGATTTCCGAACAGTGAGCACCTTGATCCTGTTACCTTTTGATTTCCCAAAAAAAAAAAAGGAATTTGGAAGTTGTCATGTACCATGGGTTACTCTTACTGATGTAAATACGCAGTTTTTTATTCTGGTCATTAGGCCCGTGAAAATCAAATTTTCTTACGTATTTTGTACTTAACACTTTGAGGGACACTGAACGCCTATAGACGTAATAACAATAAAACTTCTATTGTGTCTCGTTCACTGTCCTTCAATGGGTTAACAGGGTAGTATGTTGATTGAAATATGTTTCGCGATAGTCTTGCGTTAAGAAAAGGTTAAACAAAACGCGATAGTTAAGTAGAGCAAAATTATTAATAAGCAATTAGTGTTAGACTAAGAGTTACGAGCTATTGTGTTGTAAACCGATTCCATCTGCATATTTTAACAATTTCTCATGCAACTGGCGTGACTAGATACTACTCGCTAGGTAGCATAACAAGACAAGATTTCTTATTTCTTCAGGTACTCCTACAAGTATTTAGTGTAGAAAGAAAGTACTAATCAAAGTCAAATCATTTATTTCAAATAGGCACAAGAAATGCACTTTTGAACGAGTTTTGAATTGATTCTAGTCGTCCCTTCCAAAAGGTAGTTTCGTATGAAGAAGAATGGGCCAGAAACTCCACCGTTACTGTTTTAAAGTGTCACATGCATGACTAAAAAAATTAGTAAAAGTGGCCATGGCGGGGTGGTGTGCATCGGCCCCAACTTACGAGTATTGGGTCATGAGTTCGAACCCAGCCTGGCATTTTTCTTTGTGTATTTAATTTTATCACCACTGCTCTCAAAACGATGAAGAAAAGCATCTTAAGGAAGGACCCAAATATTCGAACCAACGTCCACAAACTCTTCCGATCCCTCACACAGAGGGAAGCCTGTGTCCCAGCAGTGCTCTTAAAATTCAATTGTTTTATCTTTACTAATATTATAAAGCTGAAGAGTTTGTTTGCTGAATGCGCTAATCTGTAGAACTATTGGTCCGAATTGAAAAAATATTTTTGTGTTGGATAGTCCATTTATCGAGGAAGGCTATAGGTAGGTAGTAAAATCACGCTACGAGCAATAGGAGCTTAGCAGCGGGTGTAACCGTGCAGGAGCAACTAGTTCTTAATATTGTAACTTTATATTTCTTAAAGCTTAAGCTTAACTGCCAGTAGGTTATATACCTAACTAAAATTTTATTTTAAACATTTCTCTGTAGTCCTTTCGCATGTTTAATACATATATGTATGTTATACAGGGATCATTAACGTATTATTAGCCATACAGTACTGAACAGATAAACTACTACTGTTCCATGTATTGTTATTGGTAGCCTAAATATAGAAAATAAAAGTGCTTAATATTTTTGTATAATTGCAATCATATTTACCGCAAAAGAAAACTCCCCGTGTTTATTCAGACAGAATACCAATATTGAATACTCAATATTCGTTCACAAATAATATACTCATCAAATCTGATAAGCCCTCAACTATTGACTCGAGGCCGCCATGTCTGCTCCGGGTCCCTGATGGCTTTAATATCGACTGGTCACAGTGAGGGTACTTGTGGCATAACACGGAGGGAGCCTGAGGGCTGGTCAGAGTTCAGAGGATTATTTTGCACGGTTAAGTATGGTGGGACGACAATTTATATGAAATTCCAGTATTCCGGTTTGTCTGAGTTAAAACCCAATCAAGGCGTCGGAAAATAGAAAATATACTTAAACATTATCTTAAATCTTCACGCCGCAGCATTGGGAAGTAACATAAAGTACTTTTTTATTTCCAATTAACCACGGTGTTAGAAATCTCTACAACTTGTTGGTTTTTTAATTAAACACCATTAACAAACGCTGAAACACGCTTACTTAAATGAATTGAAAAAAAAATTAGTCATATTTTAAACAAAGTAATTTTAATAAAATAATATGGCCACATAAACACTTAATAATTATGCATACATATTGACCACATGCATACAAACAGTAGCAATTACTATACTTCTAAATGATCATTTAAAACACTTTGTTTATTTTACAGGCCCGTTTGGTAAGCCATAATAATTAAACCAAACGGTTCTTGAAGCAAACTCAAAAACGTTGGGTTGTATTAAAAAAAAAACATCTTATAACATGATTCCAAGGAATCGGAAATGCGGATATGAATGTAATGATATTTGCTCTGTCTGTGTGTGGTGCAAGTTACAAACTGTTAGTGGTTCGACGAAAGTGCCTGTAATTTCATCACTTTTATCATAAACTAAATTTGCCAGCGGCTTCCTAGCGTGGTTCTCGAAAATAATCCCACGAGAACGTACTACCAGAATAAAAAGTATCCTGTGTTAATTCAGGTTATAAACTATCTGTGTGCCAAGCATCCAAATGCATACAGTAGTTTACAAACATGCAAAAATCTTCACAAACTTTCACATTGATAACAAGTACTATTAGAATGGTACTATTATGCCTCCTTTTTCCTGTTAATCTATCCAAAGATTGTCTTGATCGATTTTAGCAATAAAACCGTTCATTGTCACCCTATGTATGTACAAACCTTAGAATCATGTCTGTAATACATTTGGTGTAACTATTGAAGAGTATCCAATTCTATTCTATTATAAAAAAGGGATATTTTATTTTGTAGATTACTCATTAATTAGCAGGGCTTTAATTAAGTCATAAAAATACTTTCAAATACTTACATGAACAAAGGACAATTTTAGTGAAAAAACGGAGGTACAAAAGCCGAGTGAGCTAAGAACCTTTTAAATTTAAATATTCTGACACCATCAAATTTTAAAGACACGCACTAATTTTACACAGTCGTTCTGCATCGTTTGATGTCACCACTTAAAGCGTGTGACTCACGCTCTCGCTCATCGCTCGTCGCTCATCACTTAGGTAACATCGCGTAGTTAATTTCTGTTTGGGAGTTCCCTTTGATGTGAGGAGGTTGCATATTAAATTCTCTTAGTCGACGGACCCCGATCAAAGGGCTTAATTATTTTAATGCGAATTGCACACACAATTTCGACAGAATTCGTATATTTGCAACGCCATATTTTTAATAATATAAACGAAAACGCACGATGACGAATTTAATGAGTTTGCTAAAATTTGCGGGGAAAAGTGACGTGTTTTTTGTTAGTTTTGGATTAATTTAATCGTTCATTTATTGTGATTTTCGATGACAAGGATTGATGAAGCAGTGAATCAGTTTCTTTCTACGTCATCGTTGGCGCCAGCTGCATCAACTGAAAGGAGTGATTTAAGGCCAAGATGGCTGTTGGTATGACTTGCTTAGTTATTTGTTCGATTATAAAGAAGTGGCTGATATTATAACTAGTTCATATTTAACTGTTGCCTACAAATAAACATAAACTGGACTAAATTCGTAGAACGAAATCTGCTCGGAGATTACTCTCTAGACTTAACTCTAGCTTGCTTACTTGACAAGTGAAGAGTAGATTGAATTAACATTAATTCTTTGAAGTGTTCAAATTACATTAATTACTTACAAAAATGGTCCTACATTACATACCCCGTCTCCATATCTTAGTTACAAGAATCGATTCCAATTCCAAGTCGATTACCTTATCGAGTAGACAATTACCGATTCACGATAAACGGAACACCGATTATATCGATATTTTAGTGTTTGTTTGTGGTATAAAAATGTGTATTAAGCTTTACTGTTAAGTTGAGTGGGCACGCTTGATTGTGATCATTACTTCTCACACTTTCCAATATAATAAGGTGCTATTACGAATTCCGGTGGTAACCATAGCCACAGTATGAAAATAAGGTGCAGTAGCTCAACTGGTAACCGAGTGGTCATACTTACAGTCCCACTAAAAACTTTGTGGTCCTTTCTTTAAAATCATTTTGGGTGCTAATCTGCATGGTCCTCATATTTACTAATCAATTTAATCGACTTCAAAGGAGACCGAGACTGATACCCGTGATGCCCGCATTACAGAACCGCACTCAATACTCAAGCATTGCTTGAGACTCTATTAAAGCCATTTGATTGGGTAAAACTAGTTTTAAGTAAATGATGGATCTTGAGTTAGGTTCTGTAATACGGGCCTAAGTCTGTTTTAAAACCTGTAAGGAAACACCGACCGTAAATTTAAAATAAAAATCATCAGTACAAAGCCCCTATAGCAACTGCTTATTCGTTGTCAAATAATTATTCCTCTCGAGTCTAAGACAAAGTTGCCGACTGGTTGGTTTTGCCAAAGTTGCTGACTTTGAACTTGGTTCAAAGTACCTATCTGATTCTATGTAGAGAAACATGAAAACCCTCAATAACTAACTGGTACAGTCAAGTTGAATGTCACTTTGGAATGTCATAAAACGACAAGGTCTATTTGTCTATGTGACAGTTAAACAGTTTCAACCTTAGTGAACATTTAATTTACTAGGAATGGTACTTAAATCATTTACGAGCTCAAATGATGTGTGCAATATTAGTGATGTTTCGAATGAACGCAGTTTTGAAATAGACCTTTAATGTCACCTTACCTGTCGTGTTGTTAGAAGTGAACTTACGGTATTTAACGATACTGTGGCAACGCTCGGTAGGAAAGAATCGGAGCTCGAAATTATCGTTGATATTAAACCAAGTGTTATAGCGACTGGTCTTTGAGTACCGTCGGCCACGGAAATTAAGTCTCTTTCAGTGATTTTTAATGCTTAATCAGTAATTTATTATCAAAATAAGATAGTTGATGATAGGCAAGAGAAATTGCTGAACAAGCAGTTGACTTGCTAATAGTTTTCACTTCTCAAGGCAATCATAAAACTGAGCTTCCTATTATTATTATTATTGACAGTATT
Organism: Hyppa rectilinea; assembly: GCA_951799385.1. NCBI lineage: Eukaryota > Metazoa > Arthropoda > Insecta > Lepidoptera > Noctuidae > Hyppa > Hyppa rectilinea. The sequence continues at coordinate 1,308,985 of OX637317.1, forward strand.
ATTATGCATATATAGATACATAAACTCATGTCTTCTTACCAAGGTGGTTTACAGAAACTATTAATGTACTACCTCTATAAACTATAGGGATAATACGGATGATGACTAAAATTAATTTTTTAGACCGTCAGCTAGATAATTAAAAAATATTGGACACGTATTTTTTTTTTCACGTAAGTAATCAAAAGATTACGTCGATACATTGTGTTAAAATGTGGCATGACGTCACTCCTATGCAGATTTGTACAGAGTTGTGACGTAACACGCCCCCACTCCCCCCTCAACTTTAATGCGTTTGATCTAGTTATTTTTATTAATGTGAGAAAGCAAAAAATACGTAATACCTACTGACGAACTAAATAACATAATTTCTTTTTTTTACCCTGTTATGGGATGATATTTCAAATGAATACAAGTGAATGTATTTTTTCTGTATTGTTGCTAAGCCAGCTTTACACCACGCTATGAAAAGTAGAACAATTTCCCCGAGAGTATATTTTAATGCCGAGTACCTTTTCTGAAAAATAAATAAAACCTTTTCCAAAAAATATTCAGCCGATATTTCCCACGGGTGTTCAATTTGTAATTTAATATCTGAAAAAGTTTTGTACCAGTTAAAATGTCGGTGGAGAACAAAATGAATTTTTTGCGAAAGGATAGGTACAGACGCCAGCACATCAAGCTATCCCAAACTGTCAAATTACCCTTTTCTAAGCGGGATTGTCCGAAAGGGTTACCGCTACCCCGGAAAATAAGTGGGTAAGGAAGGAACATGGATGGGTTTTTGTCAGTAAGAGTCTGATACTCCCTTCCGCTCCACCCAGAGCGGGAGGAGACATTTGATGATTTCCCAACCTCAAAAAAAAACCCTTTTCAATTGGAAACAATTTACAGTTTTTGATAGCTTGATGTGCTAGCCTCTGAACATCAAATTCAAATCCGCATCTGGCAATCCAATGATAGGCATTAGACACCGTGACACAGCTCATTAAAAAGAAGGTAGGTATAAGGAGTGTTGCAAATTAAGTAACGTTGTACATTAATAAATAAATTTTATTGTATAATGCATGTTATGTTTACTTTTAATAAAAATGTATATAAGATAGTCAGAAGAGTACCAATGAAACAACTATTACTCAATATCAATCAACTGTTTATTCGGTTTTAGAAGACACTGTTTACAACTCATTTCAGGAATTGATTTTATTAACACTTCCCTAAATTTCTTAACTTCTAAATAAGAACACTTTTTCTTAACCGGTCGGTAACACTGTCTGCATGTATATCCTCCAGTATGGCCGACCGCAGTAAAGTAAACTCGGATAGAAGTCAAAACACAAACTATTATTCCTCAAATAAGTGTTATTATATTATTTTTATAAAACAATTAATTTAGATCTTGCTAGTGAAATTAATTTGAATATTTTCAGACGAAATAAATAGCAAAAGCTTACAGTCGGCCATTCTGAAATAACAGAGTCCTCTCGTTACGTTTTGTATATTATGACTATCTTTATGTTATGCTAGATTCATGTTCTGAAACTATGAAACAATATTACAAAATAACATATGTATTCAAAGTAATTTACAACAAACGAATCTAATGCCTAAAACTTTTCCTGACTGACCATCAGATAATGCAGATTATAAGCAGGTAATTAGTGAAATTTCCATTAAGTGCTTAGGAATGTATCAAAACTATACAACTAAAGAAAGGCAAGTAATAAATTAATAACAAAATTTACATATTTTACTAATAAGGTAACATTTTATATAAATTCAATAATTTTGATAATTAATTTTATTTTTAATAAATATTATTTGTTCGGCCATCTTATACAGTAATTGTTCCATCAATTAATACAAAAAAAAAAACATTTTTAATGATTTGATATTAATTTTAAATATTTCTATGTCCATATCAAATTAATTATAACTAAGAAAGCACTCAAATCCTTGGCCAACGGCCTCCTTGCGCGATTCCATAAAATCTAACACACTCATAATTGTCAAAAGACTCCCTTGTGTGTAGATTTTTACATAACAATTTTCAAATCTAACACACTCATAATTGTCAAACGACTCCATTGCATGTAGATTTTACATAACAATTTTCCAATCTAACACACTCATAATTGTCAAAAGACTCCCTTGTGTGTAGATTTTACATTACAATTTTCAAATCTAACACACTCATAATTGTCAAACGACTCCATTGTGTGTAGATTTTTCCATATCAAGTTCTAAGTCTAATCAAAGTCAAAGTTCTTTCATTCCATAATACAAGTTAAAAAACATAATCATAATTCCAATCCTAATCCATTTAAAAAAAAAAACTTTAAAAAATAAGGGGAAACATTAATCGTGATAAAAATGTTATATATATTTATATTTTTTTTTAATCAATGGTCGTCATTGTCCCAGTACTCTCCACATCCATACCTACCAACATGTCCAACGGCTCTATTTCCATATTATCAGTACCTTCAATTGTTTCGTTTACATCTACATCCTCCGTTGAGCTCTCCTCATCGGAATCAGCTAAGCTTTCTTGGGTAAAGGTCAACCAAGGATGTATCTTATCTAACGCAATAACTGCCTCATATTTTCTATTCTGTTTTCGGGTTAGGGGTGTATCTTGAACAATATACCTATCTCTATCTAGTACTTTGACAATCCTGTATGGGCCTTGTAATTTAGCAAGTAACTTTCTCGACTGTCCGCTATTACTACCTACTTCTCTTTCAATTCTTACTAAGTCACCTACTTGATATTTCCTACCTACCTTCCTATTCTTGTCAAATCTTTCCTTTTGTCTTAATTGATCCTCACTTATGTTGGCATTTACCTCTTCTCTTATATCCTCTAATGTTTCTTGTGAACACCCCGATTCACCCTGATCAAGCAACGAAGAGACTAATCCGTCACTTTTCGCCCTCAACCTTATACCAAACAGTATTTCAGCTGGCGTTTTACCTGTACCTTTATTAAGAGTTGTATTAAGACCCAGCTGAATTTCTTCTAAATGAGTATCCCACTCGTTTTCCTTACAATTGTGATTTTTGACTGCAAGCGAAGCCAATATGGTACGATTATATCGTTCCACTTGGCCATTCGCTCGCGGTGTTGCTACCGCATTTAAAACGTGCTTTATGCCTAGTTTGTTCACAAAGTCTTTAAAACTTTTACTTGTAAAAGAAGTTCCCCGATCACTGATTAACCTATTTGGTATACCGAATAAACTAAAATAGTGATTTAAAACTTTGATGGTCGATTTAGTTTTCGTATTTTTGACTGCAAATAAAGTTACGTATTTTGTGTATGCTTCAACAAGCACCAACAAGTAAGTGTTTTTAGATTTACTCCGAACAAATGGACCTAAGTGGTCCATGTGTATCGTGTGAAATGGTTTATCAATTTTAGGTACTGGATGGAGCATACCTTGTCTTTTTCCTGGTGGTACTTTGTGATAACTACATTCCAAACACGATTGAACATACTTTTTGGTAAACTTGTTCATTTTGGGAAACCAGTAAAGAGATTTCAACTTGTCCAAAGTTTTATCTAGACCAAAATGACCAAGTTCATCGTGACACTTCTTGAGAAGCTGCCACCTAAATCCTTTGGGAACCAACCATTTCAATTGGCTGTCCACAACTCTATAAACCTTTCCTCCCTTTAAACGATAATTCTGAAAAGTTTCATGGATTTTAGGCGTTTCAGGGTCTTCTAAAATACTTTTAATTCGTTGAACCTCTTCATCAGTACTCTGAATAGTCGTTAACCAGTCTTCTGTTTCTACAACTAAAATATCGAATACAGGCTCAGGTTCATCTGATATAGGGATAGCATTCCTGCTAAGTGCATCCACATGGGTCATACGGTTACCCGGCCTATACTCGATACTACAATCGTACTCCTGAAGTTGAAGCCACCACCTACCTATACGAGGTATCATATCTCTCTTTGATAAAGTAGTACGTAATGCGCTACAATCGGTTACTATTGTGAATTTGAGGCCTAAAACGTATACTCTAAACCGTTGCAAGGAAGCTATTACCGCCAGGGTTTCCAATTCAAATGAATGGTACTTCTGCTCTTCGAGGGTAGTTTGTCTACTGTAATACGCTACCGCTCGCCACCTACCTAATTCATCTTCCTGCAGTAATATGCCCGCTATACCCGTTTTGCACGCATCCGTATGAATCTGAGTTTTTGCACTTACGTTGTACAACGCTAAAATTGGTCTTTTTACTAGCTCTGCCTTTAGGGTGCAAAATGATTTTTCTTGTTCAGGACCCCATTCCCATTTACAGTTCTTTTTTAATAATTTTGTCAGCGGATTAGCAATTATAGCAAAATTTTTTACAAAACGCCTAAAGAAACTGGCTAAACCAACAAATTGGCGTATTTCGTGTTGGTTAGTGGGGCACTTAAAATTTTCTACTGCTACAGTCTTTTTTGAACCCGGTCTGACCCCTTGTTTACTTACTTCGAAACCTAGATAATCAATTTTTTTTGAGAAAAATACACATTTTGATAATTTTAACGTCAACCCCGCTTCTTTAATAAGTTTAAGTACTGTTTCTAATCGCTCCATTCCTTGCGCAATACTGTGGGCTGGAATAATTATATCATCCATGAATGCAAGAGTTTGGCCTTTGAGGTCTTTCAAAATGGTATTAATAGTTTTCTGAAAAACAGACGGTGCGTTGGCCAAACCGAAGGGCATGCGAGTGAACTGATACTGGCCGTCCGGCGTGACAAAGGCAGTTTTGTCTTGCGACGAAGGGGCTATTGGAATCTGATAATAGCCTGAGGCCAAATCAAGCGTTATAAAATATTCGTAACCACCTAGCTGATCTATTTGATCCTCTATTCTGGGCAAAGGGTAGTGTTCCTTGACAGTTTTAGCATTTAAAGCCCGATAGTCAACGCAAAGCCGTTGATCACCGGTCTTCTTCTGCACTAAAATGATGGGGCTTGCATAAGAAGATGTTGACTCAGTAATTATACCTGAATCCAACATGTCCCGAATCATTTCTTTAACTTTATTCCTTTCCGAATAAGCTAGCCTGTATGGCCTATACACAACAGGGGTCGTATCTTTTAACGTTATAGACATTTCGGTCAAATTAGTTAGCCCTAAATCGGTTAAACTAAACGAAAAACAGTCCCTATACTTTTTTAGCAAGGTTTCTAACCGTTCTCTATCTCCAGTACTAAATCCATCACCTACTTTAAGATCGTTTGATATGGAATCACTATCCCTGTTTTCTAACATTCTAACACTTAAGCAATCATCATCATTTAAAGTGTAACCTCTAGTCAACAATTGTCCTTTTAGAAGTTTAATTTCGTTACTATTTAAATTTACTACTAAAATGTGGCCTTTTCCTTGCACGATTGTATATAATCCAGGCATAACAAAATAACAATTATCACCTATTTTCCTTAAAGATTCTTTTACGTAAAATTGTACGGTGATATCGGTATTCACTTTTACCGGTATCATATTGATAGAGTTAACGTTGACATCGGAGTCTACAACTAAATTAATTTTTTGATAGTTTACTAATTTGGAATTATCTAAAGGATTAGGCTTTTTTTGAAAAACTAAGTGTTCGTCTGTCTTTATAATAATTATACCGGCTTGCTCGGTGAAAGTATGTCCCAAAAGTACGGCATGTTTAAGTAATTCGTCTGGTACAACTAATACTTCTACGGATGTAGTAACGGCTTGTACTTGTATTTGGACCACTGCTCTACCTATAGGTTCTATGAGTGAATTACCAAAGCCTTTTAATGTTGGCAGATCATTTTTACCGTAGGCAGTGTTTAAATTTTTAAAGTCACTAATTCGAATCAAAGTACTTTGGCTACCGAGGTCCACATAACATGACATTGTTTGACCATTAACTTGAATTGGAAGGACATACTTAACATCTAAGTCACCGGTTAACTTAACTTCAGATACTGCTTTACTAATTTCATTATGTTTACCGCCATCATTACCATTTCTGAGAAGCCTTCTACAATTAGCGCTCTGATGTCCAAGTTTCTTGCAAATGCTACACGTCAATAAGGGTTTGTTACACTTGAAAGAGGGGTGACCTACCTCATTACAATTAAAACATTTTATATTGCTACTCAGTTTAGAATTATCATTATTGCTATCAGGGCGCCTTTTTGTAAACGGCTGACGTGATACTCTGTCTCTTACATCCTCTAACTTAATGGATTTAAAATAAGATAGTAATTCTTCAGGTTGAGAGTAGTTCGCAGCCTGAGCACCCAGTCGCATACCCCTATCTTCTAATCCATATATAAGACAATCCACAGCCCGCTTACCAGTTATATCGCATCGGTTCAGCAAGTTAATTTTGTGATAAAAATAAGTCTCTAACGATTCATTATATCTAACCTTCCGATCCAACATTTCATGCAAAACTTGAGCATAATTCTGAACTGTGGGAAATGTCTTTGTCAGTTTATCCTTCCACTCCAACCAACTATAACTTAAGGAAGTTAAGCCTTGGTACCACACCTTTGCTACTCCAGTCAATTTAGGCAACGCATAATGAAGTTGTTGTGTTTCAGACCATTTATACAAAGCTGCACATTCTTCCACTTTTGTAATCCATGAATCAATAGTTTGTTCCTTATTAGCAGGATCAAACTCTGGTACTGCGTTAGTTGACATACTAAAGTGGTTTTGAGCCTGGGACGCTGACGTGGGCAGTGATTTAATTAACTCCATGACATCATGAATACTAAAGCTACGATCATCTACAGTTTTGTTTTTAGGGGTCTTATTCATATTAGTTACATCAGTGTTAACATTCAAATTACTATCCATACTGCTAGTACAGGATGACTGACTTACGGTTTCCCGACGTCTTCGACTCGTCCTGGGGTGACGGGATTCCCGTCTTACCTCGCTACTGCTGTGCTGCCGTCGTCGCCGTCTCGCCCTCCGCGAGCGTGCAGATCGGGAACGCGAGCGCGACCGCGTTCTTTTTCTCACGCGCCGCGACTCAGACCGACGCCGCTTCCGACGCTCAAGGCTCTTATAAGAACCCGCACGTCTCCGTGGCGTACAGCCTCTTGAACCTGCGCGGGTCGAGGAGCCTGAGCTGGTCCGCACAGGCCGCGGGCGCCGCGTACTAGAACAGCTTCGCCTGTGACGCCTGCTCAAGCGCCCCGCGCGGCTGCGGCTGCGGCTGCACGACGGCGCAGCTCCATCACGCGTTTGAGAAGCCTCTCGATCAAAAGCTTTACGCATTCTCACTTCTTCACGAAGTCTTGACATATTATTTAGGTCTGTAATCATATTTTTGTTAACATTTTAATCACTTTTTAATGAGAACATACGAGTACATAGCTGTTTAAAATCCTAACACAGACAAGCAAACAATAACAATAAAATTAAACCATTGTAATCATCAAAAATTACGTATTACTTACTGATTTCTATTGTACGAAGACAGCAAGAAAAACAACTTATTTTACTCCTTACATTCAAACTATACGTATGCTAAATATATGTATATCTTATGAAATAAGCTCACTTACGTAATTGGGAAAACATAATAGGTGAAATACGCATTTACATACATAAAATCACGCTTTCTTTCCATGGGGGTAGGCCGAGATTACAACGTCTTCCTAATTATGTTTTTTTTTTTGTTTTTAGGTTCGTATACGTAATCTCGGTGACTCACAATGCCTTTACAACTAAAATAACTCACTCTTTATGTATTTAATAACGCGGTTAAGCGTAAGCATTCATCATAATAAAATATACATAAGAAATACACTTACCGAGTTTATGCTTCTTACTTTACCTGTCCTTAGAAACGGCCTAAGTGGGCGTGATTAGAATATTAAGCAATATTCGTGTCAGATCCCACTTCTGAACTATAAGATAGTCAGAAGAGTACCAATGAAACAACTATTACTCAATATCAATCAACTGTTTATTCGGTTTTAGAAGACACTGTTTACAACTCATTTCAGGAATTGATTTTATTAACACTTCCCTAAATTTCTTAACTTCTAAATAAGAACACTTTTTCTTAACCGGTCGGTAACACTGTCTGCATGTATATCCTCCAGTATGGCCGACCGCAGTAAAGTAAACTCGGATAGAAGTCAAAACACAAACTATTATTCCTCAAATAAGTGTTATTATATTATTTTTATAAAACAATTAATTTAGATCTTGCTAGTGAAATTAATTTGAATATTTTCAGACGAAATAAATAGCAAAAGCTTACATGTATTATGTGTTTATATCAGTGTAATCAATTGTTAATAAACCTAATAAAAAAATTAAAAAATGTTGGGAAACAATTGATTTTTGTTGTAAAATTCGCTGTTTACGGTAGAGCGCAATGTAACGCACATAAAACATGGCGCTTGTGGTTGCATACAACGGTACAGAATTGGGAGTATTTACACCACCACCTCACTTCGACCATCAATATCTGCGTAACCACAAGGTTCCCAGGTATATGCCAGTACAAAAAAAAAACATAATTCCGCGAAGAAAAAGTGATCCTCGGCATCGGCATTGCTAAAGGTATTTTTCTTTACACCAGTGATATGAATTAAATCAATGGGGACTTTCGATTTTTGATGACATTTCCAATTTGATTTAGATTTTTCTAGACTCAACCTAACACTCCATATTATGCCGGAGAAAGTTTGTAATTTTATTATTTCTTGTTTACGTCGAATAGGTATGTGTGTCCTAGGAGAAAGAGGAAAGACATAAAATTAAAATTTACAACATGTTATAAAATAAAAAGTAATCACTTCACCACTTGACTGTACATTGTGAAAATCGTGATCATGAATTAACATTTTACGAGATAAACGCCTCATAAACAGTTTAACATTTTAAAAATTAAGCTCGCCTGTACCCTAGCGTACTTAATAATGATCTTTTATTATCACTGCATCAAAAAGGGATCTTATCACTGGCTAATAAAGTTGGTTTTCCATAATTTTTTAGTCGAGTTTATCTACCACAACGCATGCATTTAAAAATCAATCTTAACTGTTACTGATAGGGTTAAAATTAGGTAAAATAGGTTGTATTGCTAGTGTTATGTAATATTTTACTAGTAGTATAAGTGCATATTGTGTTATTTGCATGATAATTGACTTAATAACGTCAGTGATTGGATTTTAATCCAGCTGCACTTTGGGCCAATATTCACAGGCTGATAATGGAGGGAAAATATGGAGTAGGTTCAGCTTAATTAAACTGTTGACTATGATTTTTGAGATCATAACTGACAAATTGGCTCTAGGGCTGTGATTAATTAATCTTTAAACTTTTTTATGCATAGCCGTGTGGTTCTTTTTAATAATTAAAGGTATGTTGTATTTAGTTAAGTACTTTCTACGGTGTAGTAGACAGTGATTAAATACCTGGGATGAGTCTTTTATGTATAATTAACTAGCTTCTGCCCGCGGCTTCGCTCGCGTGGAGGTCGGAAATTATCCCACAGGAATGTTCTACCGGGATAAAAAATATCCTATGTGTTAATCCAGGATATAAACCATCTCTGTGTCAAATTTCATCCAAATCTATACAGTAGTTTTTACGTGAAAGAGTAACAAACATCCATACATCCATACTTACAAACTTTCGCCTTTATAATAGTAGTAGGATTAACAAATATCAACAAAACAATCCAATTGAGAAACCACATAACATATCCTATCTTTCTATACATATAAATAAAATTGGAGTGTCTGTTTGTAATATTGAAATAACTGTTTTTCACTGCATGTATATGAATATAATATGATACATACACCAAAATAATATTTTTTACAATTTTTGTCTGTATGTTTGTTTGTTCCGGCTAATCACTGAAATGGCTGGACCGATTTTGACGGGACTTTTATTGGCAGGTAGCTGATGTAATAAGGAGTAACTGAGGCTACGTTTATTTAGAAAAATAGCTGTTAGGCGGAACAAAGTTCGCCGGGTCAGCTAGTCTTATTATAAAATCAAGCAAACATTACAAAAATTGTAACTATTTTACCGAACCCAAAAGAAGTGAACAACATTGAAAAACATCAGTACAAAAATAGAGTGCTAACTTCAACCATGACAAATTCCTGTATACCTCACTGTTGAGCGGTCTGCGAGGATACACCTTGGGACTCATGCAATATTTATTTGTCAGATAATCAGTGAACTGGTGGAGAAATCAATGCATTCCTTTCTAGAACGGCTGGGCGGTTGATAAGCGGAGCGGTTGAAGCAGCGGGAGCGATTACTGGAAAAGGGGAATAAAATTTTGATAATACCTAATCCTAAAAGTCGTGGAATAATTACTTACCAAATGGTTCCAACTTCTTAGGCACAACTTTTCCATGATTCAGAAAGTCATAAATCAGAAATTCTCACACAATACATTCGTATAACAGTAAAAAAAGTAAATAGGAAGTACTAGCTCATACCAATCAATGGGAGGAGCTCGTGACTATGTAATAACAGCCGCACGGATTGATCCTTCAGGTTAAGCTACGCCTGCCGGGGTTGGTCTGTGGATGGGTGACCATCTTTAGCTATCGAGACTCCTACGTGCCTCGGAAAGCGCGTTAAACCGTTGGTCCCGAATGTCATTCGTTGATCTTTGACAGTCGTTACAGGTAGTCAGAAGCCGAAAGTCTGACAGCCAGTCTTACCGAGGGGTATCACAAGTTACTTGGTTGTGGAGGTCAGATAGGCATTCGCTCCATGTAAAATACTGGTATTCAGCTGCATCCGGTTAGACTGGAAGCTGACCCCAACATAGTTGGGAAAAGGCTAGGCAGATTGATTAGCTTATACCAGTGGCTTCGCCCACGTGGATCCTATGTGTAAATCCTGGTTATAAACTATCCCTGTGCCAAATCCTTTCAGCCGTTGCATGATTGGAGCACCAAACATCCGTCCATACTGTCGGATTTGTAATATAAGTGAGAATAAATTAGTAGGTACACCCCTAAGAACACCGCAAATAATTACAAACACTTTTACTTCCGCAGCCCTCATTCTCCGCTCCACGTCACGTCACCACCTATAGACGTCAAAACACGTAACATTTTACGACGTGTACTGACGTCAGTCACAATCGCGACAATAACTCGCGCAACACGTGGGAGAAAGTAATTACCAACAAACAATGTTATAGGGAGAAACAATAACTTTATGTTTGTACGTTTCCGTAAATTAAATATAATGGAACATTCTGTTACTGTATTAAAAATATCCTGAATGGGTTCCTCTGACTCTTGAATTATTTTATGCTGCTGGTGAAACGCAAAAATAAAATTGAAGAACGTTGAGCAGTTCGGTGCTCTCAGCTCTTGTCGTCGTGGTTTTTGTATCAGGTAGGTTGATAAGTAGTAGGCAACTGGATGCCAAAGTAATGTTGATGACAAAGTTGTTGCAGGTTAATAGTGATCAGCTTTCTTTTTTGAGGGTGGGACATCATCAAGGAGTGTGCGAATCCGCGTATGGAGTGGAAGGGAGTGTCTGACTTTTACTGACTAAAACCCAGCCATGTTCCTCCCTTAGCCCTTTATCCAGGGTTGCAGTAACCCTTTCGGACAATCCCATGTATCCGGCAGGCTTCGGCCGTAACAGACCCCTTCCCAATTGCTGACATCTCTTCGAGGCGCTCATGGAACACGTACGCACCGTCCGGCACGGGCCTGGTCCTGATCGGACGGTGAGCTACCCATTACCGCCCGCGCTAACGGTCACTGGGAGTCGTCTCGCGGCTACCTACGCCCGGTTAGTGATCAGCCTAACACTATGATACTATAGGGGTAAACAAATAATAATAATAGGGCTAAATAGACCAAAATCACGTATCGTTAAAAAAAAAACAACTCGCTTTTCTTGTATCACCATATTGCTACCTTACCGTATTCGCCACAGGAGTTGTTCAATAGCGCCATGTTTTATTCATCCCCGTGGCGTCCACAGACGGACCCCCGAAGATGGCGTCGTGTCAACGAGCGTGTTTAGCGACAACTCATACATTCTATAGTGACAACAAATTAACTGAATGCAATGAAACTGACGCCAGTTTATCTGTTATGTAGAATTGTTGAATTATAATGCATAAAACGAAACTTCACTGAAATACTTAATTCTATAATAATAATAATATCCTTGGACATTTCACACAGCGCCATATCGTCCCAAGCTAAGCAACCTAATGCTTGTGTTATAGTAACGAGATGGCTGATACATTTTTAGGGTTCCTTACCTCAAAAGGAAAAAACGGAACCCTTATAGGATCACTTTGTTGTCCGTCCGTCCGTCTGTCAAGACCGTTTTTCTCAGGCACGCGTGGAGGTATCAAAATTTATATCTAATACTCAGGTCTACTGTCCCTTGGAGCTGTGAAAAAATCAAACTTCTAAGCCAAAGCAATCAAAAGATACAGCTGTTTATGCCGCAAATTTTCGAAACTCTCACGGGAATCAAAACCTACAGGGTACTTCCCGTGAACTTAGAATCTTGAAATTTGGTACAAAGTAACGTCTTAAGTGCAGATAAAGGAAAAATTGCGAAAACCGTAAATTTTTAGTTACATCATATAATAAAAACAAAATGTTTTTTTTTTCAAAATATAAAACTATGACTGGATTCTCGTGATGGGTGAACTTTTACTTATATATACCTACAGGTTTGTACGGAACCCTCGGTGTGCGAGTCCGACTCGCACTTGGCCGGTTTTTTTTTGTAAATACATACATATTATAGATAGAAAAACACCCAGACTCGTAACAAATACTTGCAGGTCGTAAAAATATTTGTTCCGTGCGGGAATCGAACCTGCGACATAGTGCGCAGCAGTCAATCGCTCAACCACTGCGCCAACCGTGTCGTCAATTCTATTCAATTCTTAGTTGGGGTTGGCTTCCAGTCTAACCGGATGCAGCTAAATATCAGTATTGTACATGGAGCTAAAAACTGGCACTAAAAATAGTAAATAGTATAAATATAGTAAGAAAGTTGCTATTTAATTACAATAAATTGTTGTTAAAAAATTGTAAAATCGAAATACCCCACTGTGAGCATTTTTTGAACTAAACTGGGATCTTGGAAATGGCTGACAATTAATGTCTTGTTCAAATCAAGTGTCGAGTTGCTGACGCCGAGAAAGACTGCATTGTATTGACTCTTTCAATATGCCGTACGGTACGTCAGAACTTCGCGTCGGCCAACTTTACATAAACTTTATGGAACTAAGTAGTAACTGGATAATATTCAGCAAGTTTCAGGAAAGTTGTTTCAGTAGAGCAAACCTTGGGACGGATGTCCAACTTTTAAGAAGTTATTCAAAGTACTAACTTCATAGAAGTTATTCAAAGTACTAACTTCATAGGTGCGCATGGTTATCTGGAAAAGAATTTCAAACATGAAGGATTTTTGTGTGTGTTAATATTACTATGACCAATCATTAAAAAAACATATGCTGTAATGCATATTCGTCTTTCATTTTAATTTTACTACTTACCTAGACACCAGCTTCTGATGACGAAAATTATCGCACGGGATCGTACCGGGATAAAAGTAATGAAATAGTAATGAGTATAGAAGTAGAAAATCTTTTCTAAACCGTAATCTGTAATCTATCTCCTAGCCAAATTCCATCTCAATCCGTTAGGTATTTTTGAGACACATCAGTTTGGCGAGTTTAGAATTACACCTACAATGTACTTATAGTAATATCGAACAATAAATAAATAAAAAAACAAATCATTTAGTTTGTTTGTTTTTAACTAACTAAGTTAGTAGATATGATAGTAAGAAGTAACATTGATCATTACAGCTTCCTTACCTGCTAACAATAATATGTATCTTCACCTCGAGCCCATAGGCCGCAATCCTTTTCCTCGTGTAGCTAGCACAAGGGCAACGCACAGCACAATGCGTTCGTTCCCACAAAGTCGCCATTTGCAAGTTAAATACAGCAAATAAAACCGTTTGGAACATTTAATACAAAGCTTGTTACCGTTGTTCCCGTTCCTTTCAGCTGTTCACATTGTGGAGCCCACGATGGATGTCTATGACCTAGGTTTTATCTATGTCTACTTAGAAGGGACAGTGCTAAATACAGATAAAGGATGCGGTGTTTCCTGCATATAAAAACTTTGTACCAATGGAAGAAACATCATCATCATTTCAGTCAAATGACGTCCGCAGCTGTCTAATAGCGATCCATAAGTAACTAACAAAATATGGACAAGTCTGAAATAAACGGATTTTATTTTATTTTAATTTTACTATTCCATCATCTTGACGTCACAGTTAGCGGAGTGGTTGAGCGATTGACTGCTGCGCAGTATGTCGGGGGTTCGATACCCGCACGGAACAAATATTTGTACGACCTGCAAGTATTTATTACGGGTCTGGGTGTTTTTCTATCTATAATATGTATGTATTACAAAAAAAATGTATATAAGTAGTTTATCAGCCATCTCGTTACTATAACACAAGCATTAGGTTGCTTAGCTTGGGACTATATTATGGCGTTGTGTGAAATGTCCAAGGATATTATTATTATTATACTAGCTTCTGCCCGCGGCTTCGCTCGCGTGGAGGTCGGAAATTATCCCACAGGAATGTTCTACCGGGATAAAAAATATCCTATGTGTTAATCCAGGATATAAACCATCTCTGTGTCAAATTTCATCCAAATCTATACAGTAGTTTTTACGTGAAAGAGTAACAAACATCCATACATCCATACTTACAAACTTTCGCCTTTATAATAGTAGTAGGATTATCTACCTAGCCTTTCCCCAACTATGTTGGGGTCGACTTCCAGTCTAACCGGATGCAGCTGAATTCTATACTATATTACATGGAGCGACTGCCTATCTGACCTCCACAACCCAGTAACTGGGTAATTTTATAAATCCATAAAGTCAAATTATAGCCTTTACAAATTCCCCTCAAAAAATTAAAAACTGGACATAGTTAAATTAGTTATATTCTCTTAAAGGTAAACCACTCCATCCACATTCCATTAAGTCTACACCTCACTAAATTTTACATCCAACTCCTCAATCAAACCCAACTTTGATCACATAATCACAAAACAGAAGACCACAAGATGAAAGACACAATTACCTAAATATCAATAATCTTACGAGGTGTCAATAAATCTGGCTAATCCTAGCGGGTGACTAAACGTTAGGCCGGCCAACTGGGTGCCCCGGCGATTATCCACAGCCATACGTCTTAGTTTGGAAGCCCGCCAGACTAAGTCTGATGCTGCATCGTTACATGCACTATTTGTGTAAATTAGTCTGTGATTTACAAGCGGCTGATTTTTCTTTGTTGTGTGGTGAGGATAGACTAAGTGTCTAGTGTTGTAGTGCTGCGAAATGACGATGCGTTGGGATTTTAATTGAGTTTGTGTTGCTGTGGTGGTTTTGTTGCTTTTCCTTGGTGTTTCAGTTTGTGGAGACTGAAATACTGTTGTTAGGCAAATCAGAGGACCAAATTAGAAAAAAAAATTATTGGCCGACGAACAATTGTTGTAACACTGTAAATATTTTGAGTAATTATCTATTTTTTTTTTAAATCTAGTTTAATTATTATGTAAGGTTAGTGTAACAATTTCTTACAGGTTAGCACCACATGCCCCTTAATCATATTACATGCACTACAAGCACTGTACTATAAAATTGGTTTCTAATTTGGTTTTAAGTTATTAACTTCCACAAATAACACCTGTTTGTTTCAGGAACGAGATTCTTTGAGCTTTTTGAGTAACGAAAACAAACATGCATCGCCAAAAGTCTTTTGGTAATAAGTTATTCATAATTTGATACCAAAGCTAGCAATAAAGCGAACGAAACTTTCAAATTGTACAGTTCTCGCAATCAAACTAAAACTCCTAAGAGCCACTTGGCTATGTGGCGCTCTTCCCATTTCATCCCCCATTATACTAAATAGGGATGAAGATAATTGAGACGAACAGCGTTCTCGCCTTTATCCCATCTTTCGAACGAATGTCTACCTCCCTACATAACGACTATGGTAACAAGAGTATAAGGTACTGTTTACAATATAATGTGCGGAGTTGTGTGGTGTGCATGCTTCTGACATACCCTAAAGGCTTACGTAGAAAGGGGAGTCTGATATGTAAACATATGTTGTTAATTTTAAGTCGACTTATCTATAATTAAAAGTAGGGGTAGATGGAGGATTTTTGGAAGCCTCGAGCATTATTTGCTTACTGTTTTTTAAATAGTGAAGCTTATTATTTAAATATAACGGAGTCAGGTATTTTTTTTAAATATCCTTTTAGCTACTGGGCTAATAAGCGGGATTTTCCGAAAGGGTTACCGCTACTACGGAACATACAGGGCTAAGGAAGGAACATGGATGGGTTTTAGTCAGTAAGAGTCTGACACTCCCTTCCGCTCCACCCAGAGCGGGACAAGTCTTTGGATGATTTCCCACCCGCAAAAAAAGGTGTTTTATTGCACATTTAAGCTAATAGGCTAAGAGTAATTAAAACAGTTAAAGGACAATACGAAATGTAAGTAAATAAAACCTAGCTTGGGGCATAGACAGTTCCATACAAAACTGATGAACTCCACAAACTTTGAGCACCACAAGCTAGCCATAACACAGTTCCCTCAAACAGATCAACACTTTGAACAGCTGGAACGGATATTAATCATGGATCTTGTGCAAACAGTGGCATCAAGGAGGCGTGCTCCGCTGGTGTCAGGACCTCATTTGTCAATCAGTGTCCCCGTGAGTAATGGCCGCCGGAAATTCGACAGAT
Source organism: Hyppa rectilinea (assembly GCA_951799385.1). Taxonomy (NCBI): domain Eukaryota; kingdom Metazoa; phylum Arthropoda; class Insecta; order Lepidoptera; family Noctuidae; genus Hyppa; species Hyppa rectilinea. The sequence goes on from OX637317.1 coordinate 1,325,820, forward strand.
TACTGTCCAAATCGATATCCAGCGGATTTATTTTTTTGATAGGTCGATTTGCAGGGTTTTTGCTGTGTTTGTGATATGAAGTGGATAATGTGCTAGTTATAACGCAAACGTAATTCAGTACATAATCATTGTAATGCTATTCCTTCTGGATTTCTGGAGATCCATGTTTATGGAGAAGTATCATACCTACATCCATGTATGACTGTATGTCAAACTCAAAGCATTTATTGCAAATAAACCAATTACATGCACTTTTGAATTGGCATATGGTCGGGCAGTCAGAAAAATGAAGCTAGATGCCCATTCCAAAGCAGTAGGTAGGTACCTTTGGAGAAGAATCTCCACGGACACTCCTTTAAACAAAATATGGTTAGATCATTCATATTATTATTTTACATGTGAGAACGACGCGGAACGTCAAAGCATTCGTTATAAAATATAATTTTTGTATAACAATAATTAAAACAAGCCATAGCCGCTAAGAGATGACCAGTCCCTACTGACAGCGCCCGTTCACGAACATGACGCATGAATTAGCACCATTCAGCTCAACCATTTTGAAGGAAGCTAAATGATCCAACACACGCGCTACCATCAGCGAGACATTAAAGTGAGTATGATGTGGTATGATACTTCTTAAAACACATCATCATCAGCCTAGCCTATTCTCAACTATGTTGGGGTCGGCTTCCAGTCTAACCGGAAGCAGCTGAATACCAGTATTTTACATAGAGCGACTGCCAATCTGACCTCCACAACCCAGTAACTGGGCAATACGATACCCCTTGGTAAGACTGGCTGTCAGATATTCGGGCTTCTGAGGACCCGTAACGACTGATAAGGATGCACAAATGACAGCCGGGACCAACGGCTTAACGTGCTTTCCGAGGCACGGAGGGGTCTCGTTATGTAAAGATGGTCATCCATCCACGGCCTTAGCGTAGCTTAACCTGATAGATCGACCTGTGCGGCTGTTAGTACTTAGCCACAAAATACATATAACATCGAACCATAACTACAGTCACAGGGACTACCAGACATGGGTACCTGCATGATATAGGTAACGACATTAAAATCCTCCACATGGTACCTGCAGGTACTCAGCGCACAATGACGCCGTTATTACATTAACATTGTCTATACCACTACTACGTACTGAAATTCAGAAGGATCATACCTTACAACATTATACATACCCCACATGCTTTCTTGCAACTACTACCCGCCCAGTAAAGTAACAACGGCAAAATGTTGTTGTAATCCAAAGATGAAATGGATTTTTATATCCACGAAATAAAAATCCATGGGACCTCCAATAACCCATATTCGGTTACCGATAATACATTTCAAAAAAAGTTTTAAAGGCCTTTGTGAACTGTTGCATCTGTAATTGGGTATTTGAAAGGGTAGTCAATAACGTTACTTTTAATGAATTGTCAAAACGCGTATAACAATGTGACGTCACAGATTTTGAGAATCAAATGTAATACTTATTAGCATTAAATGTAATTTTACAATTATATCTTCGCATAATATTTAATTTCTGTATGGTAATGGAAGTTTTTAAGACGAGCTGTCTTTTTTCTATGTGATTTTCATATTTTATTTTTGACCGTTTCAAATAATCAATTACCTGTAAACGACTTTATAACGCAAGCCTGTACATCACGAATTGATCCTTCTGTAAATAATTCTCCATGTATCAGACAGGGGTGCTCAACCTTCCCAAGTTATTAAGCCCATGTGTCTATGAGCCGGGATTAATCAAATTAATAAAGTCGTTATCTCGAGTGTGGCAATTTGCCACCCCTGTGCGACTTAATGCTGTTACTAAGTTCAGTTTGGAGACTTTTAGCGCTGATGCGGATGTATAAATTGTATTAATATGTGCTGAGCGTATTAGGAGCTTAAATTAAAAGGTTATTGGAGCGTAAAGTTTAGGTAAATTGATCGTTATTGCGTATTAGATGGAATTTATGCTTTAGCTACGGGTAAGTAGGATTTAGTTAACAAGGCGTTAAGGCGGTGGAAGATTTTTTCTTCCACCGCCTTAACGCCTTCTTTCTTAGAAGTCTTTGTTAACACCTACCAAGATCCTTGTCGTCCTATTATCTGTTGAACCAAATATCATAATACGTTACTCTTCTCTAAGATACATCACTAACAATACAATTCTTAAAAAAATATCACACAATTCATACAGAAGCTTGATGAAAGCACTGTTTACCGTCCATTTACTGAGATCGTTAGCGAATGACAAAAGAAAGAGTGGTCGCGTCGGGCGGGCGGGCTGCGTGATTTATGTAGTATGACTGTACCGGGAGTGTGTATGGCGATATTCAGCTCAATAGTGCCCGTGACACGGGGGCTTAATGTTTCGGAAAAAGGGTTTTTACTTTTTTTTTTTGAAATGGCATGTCGCAGTTCAACCATAGGGTTGTCTACTGCTTAAGCGGGCTTGCCTGTGGATGCCACAAAATAATTGTAGCCTCCAGCCAGGGCTTAATAAAACTTTAAACTAACTTACAAACTAAGCGACTACACGCTAAGGGCACCCCCTGTGGGGTACGGACCTCGGCTTAGGGCGTCGCTGGAGGGGGGCAGCAAGGGAGCAAGGGCAACGCGGGCTGGCTCGAGCAAGGGTCGGTTGGGTTTTTACTTAAGTTTAGGGAAATATTTATGCGATTGTTGTCTTCACGAATCTGAGCTTACCAATAAGTAAATAGCAAATGATGATTTCTGTGTTCGAAATCAGTTAGACTAAGAGGCAAAATTTGAATTTTCAATACCAGGATTGCTTAGATATAAGTCGCTGCGTGTATGTCGTGTTCGTTTATTTCACGAAGCGACGCGCGCTTTTCTTGTCGTTACCAAGTGTACAGCTACAAATACGTTGTGAAAAAGTTACAGCACCTTTATTCCCCGAAGGGTTGGGCAGAGGTATACCTGACAACTATTCATTACATGATACTTAACAACTTTACTATAAATACCTGATAATCAAGCAAGTGTGCGGTCCCTCCCTATTCCTCTCCTCAAAGTTACTAGTTCCATGAAGTGACACTTAAGCAATACCGAATCGAAAGTTTCTCTGATAAATCAATTAAGTTTGTCTCCCTATATCTTGCGATATACATTACAAAGGAAGGGATTAGGGCAACTCATTCCTGACCAGGGGGTCTTACAATCTCAAGTAAAAGTGCTATAAATTATCAGAAGGGAAATAGATTATTGGGTTGCCAAGCCACCGTGCCGGCTGCGCAATTTATCACTATTTTAACTAATAAATTATGTACACTAATTCTAGTAGCTTGTTGTTGGGTTGAGCACACCTAAGTTGCTACTTTGTACAGACGCCAGCACATCAAGCTATCCCTAACTGTCAAATTTTCTCAATTAAAAATGAACCTTATGTCTTTGCAATAAAGTTGAAATACTATCAAAGAAATTTGACTGATTGTGGTAACTTGATGTGCTGGCCTCTGTACGTACCTAACAAATATACGTAAAAGGAACTTAACTGTATCTAAGATCAGCCTCCAAGTCTCGAAGAGAGAAAGTGTCGAACTCGTGATATCATGTGCGGCAATCCTGTGGATTTCTATCAATACAATGAAATAAAGATCGATTTAAAAGCTTCGAAAGTCGTGACGGAAACGAGAGTTGGAGAATTGTCTAGATATTCAGAGACAGGAACAACCAGTTATACTGAACCTAAACCAATTGCTTAAGAGTTTATAAGAATCAACGTAGACTTGGAACACTTCCGTACCATGCAAGACTTTATATTGGCACCTACATACGTTGTCATAGGCAAAATAGTAACACGGCTTCTCGTTGTATAGTAGCTGAAGAGAAATAAGAATAAACTAGCAACACGTCTTACTTACCGTATTAGTAAATAAAAACTACCGCTACTTAAAATTAAATCTCGAACATACTATTACTCAAAAACTTCAAAACTCCATCAGCATTTCTTTTTCATTTCACCATTATACTCTGGCACGCGCGTCCGTATTGTCGCGAAAGTAGCGTCGGATACGGCGGCTCACGTCCGGCATCCGGTCACGTGCCTCGTGTCCGGCCGACGGACGGCCAATCAGTCGGCTCTCTAATTAATTTACTTTGAACGCTTCTTATTGGCTGCTACGTGCTCCAATCAAGACGCGAGCCACTTCACGATTAGTTTCCACAGGTCCGTGTTTTTCCGCTGACTTTAATTTCCGTTGATCGGAAAGTACGGATCGCTTTTTTCTTGTTGGATGTTGGTACCCGATAATTATTGTAACATCTGCACTTTTCGTTATGGAGTCTTCTTTACCCTAGCGAGAAGGAATATTGAGACAGCAAGAATTAATTGCGCGGAAACGGAAGTAGAAGAAATAAATATTTCTAAGATTTTACGTAGTTGTTTACAAAATGTGAGAAAGTAATGATCGATATTAAAAATGACCCCTGTTCCGTGAGATTCTTTTTGGCCTTTCAAGCTGGATACATCAGGGAAATTAGTTTGACTAAACGATGATGGACACGCCGCTCGTTAACATTTGTGCGTTCACAATAACATGTCTGTCCAAGCAATATTGTGGCTTGTGTGAAGTATGCTAATGCCTATAATCCCTCGGATCGTTGCGGTGGATTCTTGGCACGCAACGAATCCAGGTCGCTCCGATAGTTTATTCCCTAGACGCAGGTCTATGACGATTATCACCGGCGCCTCTAAACAGGATCTATTGGGACCGTTCTTAGAATATTCGGTGTGGATGCCAGGATATGTAGAAAAGGATTAAAAGATCTTCAGACCGATTTTAAATCGGTACAGGAAATGCTTCTGTGTGGCTCTGAGAAAACACTTATAAATGTCAACAATTTAGTATAACATCACACCATCTTCTGATCTGGAGCGCTGTATGTAACGGAAGTTTGTCTTACAATGGGACTGAAGGAATTTACGTATTACGTTGAAAATTTACCAACCAATGCCTTCAGAAATAAAACAAACGGGCTTACACACACAACTAAAAACATTAAAACAACGCAAAAGACATAACAGCTAATACTACTATTACGAAAGTGATCATAAGTCTGCGCGCGCGCCGCCGCCCTCTCCACATAAACCTGTCAGCAGTCGATCTGTGGTTCGCTATTACGTTTAACAGATGGCGCTGTTAGAAAAATACCCAGCTTCCCTTTGTAGTGGGACTGGGCGATGATTTGTATGTCAACATATGACAAGGCACTGACAGGTATAAATCTTAGATTTTTATATGTGTATGTCTTCTTTTGTTTGTGGTTTAATGTTTGCGGTGTTGCCAGCGATGTATTAAAATATCTCAAATGTAAATTCTCTTTAGTATAAACCGCTGCAACTATTTTATAATAAGCGTATAAGATTGGAAGACAGACTGATTTATTGAAAGAAATCAGTTATTTCTTTAGGCATAGATTACGAAACAGTAATAGGGATAAGAGCCAAAGAGGACACTGGGCCAAGAACTTATCGATTCGAAGATTAATTATCAATTGGATTAGTCTCCAATCAGCAAACAAATAGTACCTAAAGCGTATTTTATTAGAAACTCGCACTAAATCAAGGAAAAAGCAAATGTAAGCTTAGGCACTCGTACTATAGCGGAATTGTCCGAAAGGGTTACCGCTACCCCGGAACATAAAGGCGATCCTTAGCGATGGAACATGGATGGGTTTTAGTCAATAAGAGGCTGCTGACACTCCCTTTCGCTCCACCCAGAGCGGGAGAAGCCACTGAATGATTTCGCAACCTCAAAAAAAAGGCAGTCTTACTAGCGCTTCTCCACTTTTACTATGCGCACAGTCAAACTGTTGATCTGTCTGCCAGCGTCTGTGTTCCCATCCACATACAACCCATCTGCCTTCAAAGCAAGAGTGAATAGGCATCTTCTGGGCATGACGTTCCATCGTAGATCCTCATCTATCCAGCGTGATCGAGGTCAAGAGTTGGCCCATTCAATAACAAATAAAAAATGACGACAAGTTGATCCATGTGTTGGTCCCATGGATCAAGTTATTGCAACTTTGAAAACAACTTGCCAGTTGGTGTAACATAAAATTGAAAACATATAAAATACCCACACACCTATTTGCCTGCACCGCAAAAAGATCTTAAGAACCCATCCCCTTCTATCCAGCCACAATAAATAGTTCTAAGCTTGAATAAATGGATTTATCCGATAATTAATCGCAATACATTTACCTCCTTGGATTCGCCGCGGTCGGTTAATGGCGTCATACGTCACAAGGTTAATGCCTGAGTGCTGGATCCTTGGACTAGGGATATTACGTCTGTTAGACGTAGGACAAATGTTGATATTGTGAGGTACATTTGTTTCGTGGAGGTAATTCAGTAGCGAGACGTGGACGCAGGGTTATAAATACCACGGTAGGAACAACATTCTTTGGTGAAGCAATATTTATTTAAATGAAATCGTTTATTGTCCAGATAATCATTTATTATACAATAAATACGTCAAAAATTATTTATTATTTATTTATTTATCACCACTTACAACTATTCTTACAGGTAAAACTCAATGCAATAGTGAAGCAAACTTAATAATAAAAAGTTATTTTCTGAAACTTATTACATAAAATGTTATTCTTGTGAATTCACTCAGTGTACTAGCAAAAATGTCAATTTCCTCCGCTACAAGGTTAAGAGTGCGAACCGCCCGCGTCTGGGGCGCCTCATTTACCAGATTAGTGCGATAATAAAAAGAGTAGGTACACTACGACATCATACCTTCGCCTTACATTACTTATTACTTTGGGGCAGTCCTCGGAGTCTATGCAATCAGCGTGTAGTAGGACTGCCACTAAATTCTAATAATTGAAACAGTTTTGTTTCTTACTAACTAAACTGAGCTAAGATATAGCTAACTGAGCTGAGCTGAGCAGTGTTAGCCTAGCGGTGTGGCCGTCGAACTGCCAAGTCTTAGGTCTCGAGTTCGAACCCAAGGCACGCACCTCTGACTTTTTGGATTCATTAAGATCGCTTAGTGGAAGAGTTTATCTGCAGTGTTTTGGCCACTAAAAATAATCCAAATCTGCTTTGTAAGCACCACAGCCCCATTCTCCAAAACGACGTTTACTTTCGACGCTACCCAAAACGATTATTATCTTTAAACAACGCTTTGAAAGTTAAACCTAGATTACAATAATTATGCTGATGCTGGGTATTGTTATCGTAGCGATTGTATAAAATCTATTAGATTTACCAACACTCATATAGACCTATAAAAAAAACAAACGTCATTAAAACACAACTGCCAGGTGAGTTTCAGAGATGTAGAAACAATTTTCCGTCTGTTTTTGCTCCAAATATTGAGATCTATATCAGTCTTGACTTTGACTCTGACTTTAGCTAATTTTCTCTTCCTCTTCCGCAGAATGTAACTGCAACGGGCACGCGCGTCGCTGCCGCTTCAACATGGAGCTGTACAAGCTGTCGGGCCGGGCCTCCGGGGGGGTCTGCCTGAAGTGCCGGCACTACACCGCGGGCCGGCACTGCCACTACTGCCGCGAGGGGTACTACAGGGATCCTACCAAACCCATTACGCATAAGAAGGCTTGTAAACGTGAGTATTTCAATTCAGTTACAGACTGTTTTAAAGAACCCACCACAGAGTAAAAATAAACTTTTGGAATTATGTTTCGTAACATTTGTTGGATGCCTCAAAGGCAGTCAGTTCTGCACAGAGGTGAGAATAAGAATATGGATAAAATATAGCATCAACATCGGACCTTCAACTACCACATCTCAAGTGCACGAAAGGCTTCTATAAGGTGCCAGGTCACATGCTAGGTCCTAAGGTGCTAGAAGTAAATGCAAAGCCAGTTTAAAATTCCAATATCCGCTAATAGCGGCTGTGTTTTTGAGTAATCCACTCTTAATAAACCTATTAAAAATGAAGTAGAATGTTAATCGTTACCAAAATAGTTCTTGGAACACCCAAACATGTTTTTGCTTTTATTTTAAAATTAATAAAATATTAAGTAAGTTTTTATTACTAGATAGTTATTGCGATGTTATTTTATTGGTTTTTACCAATTTTATAAAACGCTATTAATTTATTCATACAGTCATAAAATTCTGCAAAAATAATATAATTAATTAAAAAGCTTTAACATAAATTAAGAGTTGTTAATTGATTTGATAGAACGACATATTTTGTTAATTTGATCCCAGCATGCCAAAGACTGACCGTCCTGTTATTTTACGGCTCCTTCTCAACTTAATTATGTGTAAAAATCACTTGGCGAGGGTTTTGGTCATCATAACTGATAATTAATAATATTCTAACGTAACGTAACCTACGATCCGAACGATTTTAAAATTGAAAATACTGGTTGCGCACTTACATTCACACAGTTTTAAGATTTTATCCTTTTATTAATTTGTTTATTGCACAATGTACGCAACCATAGCTACACGCTAGGCATAACCCATTCACTGCCATAAACACGTACCTATGTGTGTTGAAGGCACAGCTTAGAATAGCACAAAAAATAGTGGCAGTTTTCGTTTTAAAATTAGTGAGTACATGACCCTGTTAGGGAGTAGTAGCATAACTTTAAACTTATCATTTGTTGTGCATGTTGCAAAAATACTGACCAGAATACTATAGAATAGAAAATAATTATACTCTTTATTATGTACACCATAAAAATTACAGAAAAAAAATGGTACATTTTACAAGGGGAGACACAATGGGCGGGCGGTCTTATAGCTAAGAGCGATCTTTTAAAGACAACCTTTGGTTGCATTAAGGAAGAAAGGAGAGACAATACTGAAAGTAGTCAATGGTATACCACTTACATATAAACAATAAATTAAAAAAACGACTACTACTATAAGATAAATTATTGTATTTTCCATTAAAATATCGATCTAATTGACTGTAAGATTACGTCATGGGTTTGTACTAAGGCTCTGATTTTTTTTTATCTACAGTAGTGTTCATTATCATCATCTACCTAGCCTTTCCCCAACTATGTTGGGTCGGCTTCCAGTCTAACCGGATGCAGCTGAATACCAGTATTTTACTTGGAGCGATTGCCTATCTGACCTCCAAAACCCAGTAACTGGGCAATACGATACCCCTTGGTAAGAGACTGGCAGTCACATTATCGTGCTTCTGACGACCCGTAACGACTGTCAAAGATGCACAAATGACAGCCGAGACCATCGGCTTAACGTGCTTTCCGAGGCACGGAGGAGTCTCGGTATGTAAAGATGGTCACCCATCCACGGCCAACCCCGGCAAGCGTAGCTTAACCTGATGGATTAATCCGTGCGGCTGTTAGTACTTAGCCACGAGCTCCTCTACAGTAGTGATGTTCTGTAAAAATCTCACCGTGGAAATGTAGATGAAGTGAGTTTAACGTGACCTGTCAATCCCTAGCTTTAATTGGAATGACATTCATCTAATCGGCAGTCTCAATTTATAAGTCCAGAATCTCAAAACGATTGAAACCACTCATAACACTCACCATTTCTTTTAAAAACGTAATATTTAAAGCGTCAAAATTAAGTATAAATTAAAGTGACGATAACCGTTTACACCTGTCCACGGACAAACAGACAGACAGATATAATCTGAAACTATATCTGTGTTCAAATAGACACGGTCGTTGTACAAATACTCGGACTTTAGTTAAACGGAGTTTAACGTCGGTATTTAGATAAAACGTTGCATCAATTCTGGGATTATGAGCGCTTTTTATATTTGTAATGTTAACTTTGGTAATAAGTTTTATGGTATTCGTTGTATCTATATTATCGTTATATGGTGTATTATCGGTATTTGTTGCTGTAGTAACAAGCAGGGCGGGGTAGTAAGTTTATCAAAGCCTTAATGTAATCTGACAACAATTAGAGTATATTGAGAGAAAACAATTATTTTCGATTTTGTGAACGACTTCTGTTTTATCGCTTCTTTACGGCTCCTGCAGACGGGCGTGACGCGATTCTATTAAAACTACTTCTATGAAAAATTCATGGGACAATGTTCTAAAAGAATAGCTTCGAATATCCATTAGGTACCTCGGTGTATAACTTGGGTCTTTTAATGCCATAACGTCTGTAATCTTCAAAGGGTATAAGGCAGAGGTGTACCTACAGTGCACCCACATTGCGCCAGATATGTTTGAGTCCCATGTAATAGGAAGTGAGCCTATTGCCATCAACCGGCCAAAAATTCTGACTTCGAGCTGAAAAATTCCAGACGGAAAAACCCAATAACACTTAGCCTGACCCGAGACTCAATCCCAGGACCTCATACTCAGCAGTAGTTCTTGAGACTATTAGACCAACGAGGCACTAAGAATAGTATCACACTATCACACTAATATTATAAAGGCAAAAGTTTGTGAGTGACTGTGTGTGTGAGTATGTATGTTTGTCCGTCCTTCACGCTCAAACGGCTGAACGGATCTGAATGAAACTTGGCACAGAGGTAGTTTATGACCTGGATTAACACAAAGAATACTTTTTATCTCGGTAGTACGTTCCCTATTTTGAGATAATATCCGGCATCCACGCGGGCGAATCCGCTGGCAGTCAGCTAGATTTAGTATAATATCATTGTTAGCATCATGTTTATGGTACCTTTGCATAATAAAAGGCCAAGTTGCAAAGTTCGAAAAAAGGGGTATCGCGACGACTACATACGAGTATAAGACTATCCTCTCCCAGCGGCACCCACTAACAACTCCGCAAACATTTAACCCTATCGAAACTAATCCTATTCTGGTCCCAAAGAAATCGAAATTGCAAAACAAAAAGGCGTCGTTAAGTCCAAAAGTAAACGCGTCCCGGGCACATCGTGGCGTGTCGCGGGTACAATAGTTTTCACATAAAATTGGCCGAAAATCGAGTTGGTCCACTCGGTCTTTCGGTCGGGATCGGTCCTCAGGGACGCTTCAGTTTTATTTGACGGCCGCGGTAGGTTTTCGCTGATTGAGTCAAGATTGGGGTATGGAAATGGGACACTTAAGTACTATTGTTACGTCAGCTAGTTGAGGTCGAGTTGTTACGTTAGATGGGCCGATGGGAGGAGAGTTGAAGTGGTTGCATTCGAATTTTGTGGAGAGCTAAATGCGAATAAAGTTGTATGAAAATACTTGGCGGCTGGATTGTTCTTTGGCCTAAGAATTAGCATTGCCATTCCACGTGGCCATGCTGACTTCTGGGGAAGTTTTCGGATGACAGCGATGCAAATAAGTACTTCGACGCCTAAGTGTCCTTTTTGTTTTAAGTATTTATAAGTTGTTAATATGTAGAAACGATATTTGGTTTATTGTCCTATTACCTATTTTGTTTTTAAGTCAAGCGTTGATGGCATAGCAATGTTAAGAACTCATCTCAACTCTGTTTACGGAACATTTCCTTTCATAAAATGTTTCCCAGCACACTGCTTAGAACTGAAGTTTAACAAGCATTTTTCCACATCGCACCAGATAGCAAGCCAAACAATTTTGACAAGATACTGTCCCCGAAACCTTTCTCGATTCTCAAAATACGTAAACAGCCGGCAGTACGCAACTACGCACGCCGATACAATCGCCAACATTATTTCCGATCGCAATCCCCTGTCATATACCCGGACCGCTATAAAACGTCGGGGTCAACGCACAACTCGACACTTTCCCTCAACCGAACCCATCCGGGTAATCGACTTCACAAACCTTCTTCTACGACACACGGGGGAGAATCCGATTATCGAATGAAATCAACTATATCGATAACAAATCACGACGCACAATAAAACGAATTCTGTTTCGAATAGTTTCGATTATCGATAGTGATTTAGGGTTTGGCAATTTCTCGAGTAATTTGAGTGTGTGCGACCATATTTTGTGTATTTATTTTTATAAAAAAAAAAAAAAAATTATAACGTGTAGAAACATGACGTTACAATCAAGTTATAAAAAAAATATGGCATATTAAAAATTGCACTCAACACCGTAATTTTACGACTAATTAAGATCTGGTTGAGGCTTTACTACCTAGGAAATGGTGGTAGAATTACGTTATTTACTGATTAACTCGAACACATTAAAATAAAAGTGCCCCTAGTTATAGTCCAATGCTATAAAGTTGCTACCAGGCAAATAAAACGTGATTGTGCAATGCGTGTGTACTTGCTTTTATTTCTACTGCTGCTAGATTGCGATGTAATGTGTGCACTGTGCACTAAATTGCATTTAGACTCTAAACGCAATTTAATTCTCGACTGAACGTTTGGAGTTTTCTTAGGCACCTCGCGCACTTGACGGCCACGACCACGACCAGTAGCCACAACTGTTGATATTTTATGTTGATTTAAATAAACTACCTCGGATAAATACACGTAACGTATTTATTGTTCAAGTTACAAAAATGGAAGAGGAAAAACAGTCAATGTTGCCAACTAAATGCGAAGTGCATTCTATTTGGTGAGGCCAACTAAAAACATTATGGTTGCGTTCTCTATTAATTCCCAACAGCAAAGACTAGATTAATTAACCATATATGAACGTCGTGCACTTGGCCGCACACCGGGCTGGTCGTTGGGTTCACCATAAGTATAGTTTGCTATGAGCGCTCGCGCACTAGATTTGCGACCCTGAATGCGGCCCGGCCGCGGCCTACATCATAGGATGTATCCAATGACGTCTTTTCCACATCACGTACCTACAGGCTCACAATTTCAATGTCCACACGGTTCGAGCTCAGAACAATCTGTAGCACCTCGACAAATAGCCGCTTCACGACCAGTCGTGGTCGTGGCTGCAAACTTGGCCGCAGCCCAACCGTAGCATCTGCGATCAAGGTTGACGACTGGTCGTGGTCGTGGCTGTCTGGTGCGCGAGGCGCCTTATGTCTTATTGTCAGACCTTAGGCCGTGACTACATTGTTGAGAAAGCGATTCTGTGTAACACTAGATGCTACATAACTACAGAGCTTTGAAAACTTGGCATTTTTACAATCTGAAAGAGCTTAATCTTTGAAAAGTACCATTTTAATCCTGTTGTCGTCACGAGATAAAATTCAAGCCAAATTAAATCAATAAAATTTAAGCCAAAGACAGAAAAAATCACGTCCCGACCCTTAAAAGACTCTCACACATTCCATTCCGCCCTGATTACATTCGTTCCCATCGTATTCAGAACCAGCAAATATTAGTTGGAAAAGTCCAACCAACTTCGAAGTACGAAGAGCTACGAAGTACCTAATACGAGCAGCTCGCAAATAGTGTTCAAGCTAAAGCTAATTTACTTGGTAAACAAGGCGAACTGCCTGCCGAGCAAACTGTGTTAAGAACTTAAGACTTCGTTATTTTCCGACAACAGACTTACTTTGAGAAAAAATGTAATAATAAAGAAAGGAAGTTTTCTTTTCCTTCTCTGCGACGGCCACAGTTCGGACAGTGATGTTATCGCATTATGTTTTTTCTTCCTTGTTTGTAGTTCTGAGTAATACTTTCAGTTGCTTATGTAGCTTTGATTAAGGAAACTGTCGGCTCCTATGCAAGACGACGGTAAACATACGATTGATTTCATTATAACCCCCAACTTTGGATCTAGCTTCTGCTTACGAATTGGAGAAGAACATGAAAGCATTCTTGTTAAGCTAAAAATGCTAAAATAACATAATGCCTAGCCGTTATGTGATAAAAAAAAACAACTTCATCCGTGTAATTTAACACAATAAAGCACTCGGCTATAGGTAGCGTTTCTTTTAGAGGAAAACCTTAGTAATGTGATCAGTATCTCCAGAGATTACCTTTTACAAACGTTTGAACAAAAAATATTACCTCTTTAAAATACTAGTTTAAATCGTTGTTTGTGTGTGATTTTTGAAATCTCTCGCTCGTTGAAACATTTTAATTCATGCTTTTTATAAGAAGCATCTTCTGCCTACATAGGAGCAGCCGTTACTGATTCTAAAACTGAAAGTCGATACCAGTTAAGTCACTCAATGTTAGAAAGGTAGGGTGTTCGACTGATTGAATTATCCATGCCAGGTGACAACAGCCGCGCGGATCGCGCACAGTCGACGAAAAATTCAATCAACGACCTGCCATGACTGCCGTCCTTTCGTTTTACCTGGCAGTTATATGAAGTGGAAAGGCCTTTTTTAAGTGTGGAAAATCATCAAATAACTCCTCCCGCTCTGGGTGGAGCGGAAGGGAGTGTCAGACTCTAACTGACTAAAACCCATCCATGTTCTTTCCTTAGCCCTTTGTGTTCCGGGGCAGTGATAACCCTTTCAGACAATCTCGTTGACCAAAGGGCTTAGATACTATTCTCATTTATTCTGTGCTTGTGATGTTAACCTGTTGTATATCATATCAATAATAAATTTATCTGAAAATCAAAGAGATAACCAGCGCGCTTCTAAAAAAGCCAGTCAATACAACAGCTCCAGAGCCACGTAACTTTGTTTTTTTCTTAAATGAGTTCTAAAAACTAAAGGATAGAATATGATGAGGATAAGTCGCTTATCAGTTGCATTTTTTTTTTCATGCCTTCGTCGAGGTTATTATATTGAAGAACCTTATTCCTATTTGGAATTGGAATGTTTTTGAATAACTAGCTATAGTGTTCTTCATTTGTTTTCTCCCACCAGCCTGTGACTGCCACCCCGTGGGAGCGAGCGGCAAGACCTGCAACCAGACGAGCGGGCAGTGCCCCTGCAAGGACGGCGTCACCGGCACCACCTGCAACCGCTGCGCCAAAGGATACCAGCAGTCGCGCAGCCACATCGCACCTTGTATACGTAAGATAACCATGTGTAACGTAAGATAACCATGCCCTACAGTGTGAGTCTACGATCGAACGATAACACGATCAAAATGTAGGCTTTGTAGGATGCACATTGGGCAGTATATTTATGTGTCCTAGAAAACGTTATGTCTCACTGTTTCTTTTCCCCAATAAATAAATAAACAAACATAACGAGTCGCTGGCCGAAAAATTATTTTCAGGTAAAAGAAAGCTTTATAATTTTGAGAAAAGCTGGGACTTGCCATGAAGCTGTAATACAACCAAGTTCCATCAAGTAAGAACCAAAGTAAGAATTTTCCGTTTAAAGTTACAATCCTTTAAAAACTTTTAACGCCTCAGTACTATGAGGGGAAATCGATCTATTCGCACTATCCGTCCTTGATAAGGTGTGAGTCAAGTAGGTTATGTTCAAGAACTGCACCTGGCCACAATCCCACGCGTTAAAAGTCACTTAAAGGTGAGGTGTCGTGATTGTAAGCACTAAAGCAACCATTACATTGCAACAGTCGTAACTGAGGCTGTAATGGAGGACTTTGTGATGCCGACACGTGGTGATATCCTGTCAGATTGTTACACCGTGTAGGGGAATTGTCGGGTTTAATGTATCCTTTTTGCTACACGACAGGAACGACCCTATACGCAAAGCGTGTGATTTTCAAGTAGTCTATCGGTTAGAAGTGGGCATCGACGTCTTAAGCTCGTGACGGCTTTTGAAGGAATATTTTCGAATTCCAGCAACATTTAAACTGAACTCGTACTATAATTTCCAATCACCAACCAACATTAAAATTAAAAAGTCGTAGACTGAGCATCACGACTTTCTAGTCATAAAATTATGTCACAGATAGAAACAGTAAAATAATTATTTTCTACTATTGGAAACATTTGGATAAGTAATGGAAGTGATAGCTTTCATCAGCTAAATCAAATTTTTAAAATACATCCGTTTTTTTTCGGAATTTGACTATCGACCATAGCAAGAGCTGTGGCTACCTGATGTGTTAGTGGACCTTCGCAGTCGGACAAATTGACTAACACTACACTTAATATTAGAAGCTTATGCTTCTCTTATGACAGACCTCTTTGTTATACATACCCACAGAACAGATAAAAGAGGCTGTTCTGTGTATGGTCGCCAGCGCATAAAGTTGTACCAAACTGTCAAATTTGTCCAAATGATTTTAAACCATAAATCATTGCGTATGAGGTTCAAAATCGATTGCGAAAATTTGAAGTGCTAGCGGCTGTACATTCCTACGTGATAACTTGACATGTTCTGTCCAGGTATACCGCGAGTGGTGACAGCAGTGCAAGCCATGGAGGCGGTGGACGGCGACCCGGGCCGCGGTAAGTAGTAAGTGTACCTTCATGCACTCTCGCCTCACACACACTTGCATGGACACAGACACTCAATCACCAGTCTATAGTGTCTGTACATATATCTGGTTAAATCAGTTGCAAAATTGCTGAAAGATTTTCCATGTATACAAAAACGGGCCTTATTGGATCGGAAGACCAAAAATTCATCGAATCAGTTTCTTAAAATATTACGTGATTGAATGTCTGTGATAAGGAGCTTACTGTACTTTACTGTATAAACAAAAGTATTATACACATGTAGTTGAGGTACTGCTATGAAAAGCCATCTTATTTATTTGTTCAAATAAAATATGTTAAGATATTGTAACGGAGCAGTAAAATAACTAAAACCTTAAATCGCCACATTCCATCGTTAAACGTTATGAGCTGGTTATGGGTTTAAAATCACAATGTTGCTTGAGTATGCGCTTGCGCAGCCTCTAACGTTTACACGTTACTGATATATTCAAATGTAACCAGTAAGTCTTTTACATAGAAACATTTTTAGATGAATTACCCGTGATATCATGTTAATGATACTTATTTGTAAGTTCTAATAATTAATCTTCAATTTGCGAGGAAATATTCAATTATGAATCCTTGATGAAAGTGCTCAGTCACTCACCGTATTATCAATAGTTTAAAAAGTACAGTAGCTCCATCTTATTATTAATTTGCACATTAATTTTATTTACAACTTACTATATCTTGATGATCTACTTGTTGCAAAGGCGATGAGTAATGCCATCCACACTTTTATTGATTAGAACATAAACACTTCGAGTGGTAATGGTCAAGTGTCATTTGATACCAGACCAATAAAACACTTTGTCTGCGAATTGATTTAATTACGTTGTAACATTTCAAGACGTGCTAAAGCAAATCAAAATGTAGTAAGTTAATGAAATCCATTCTCACACCACATGACTAATTTCATACCAAAATGTTTTAACTTCAATTATTTAGATTATTTTCTATCATAACATTTATCACCATGAAAATATTGTTTTGTTATGTCAAAGTTATAACAGTAAAATTAAATAAACGCAACCGTAACCTGCGGGCCTAGACAAAGTCACATTTTCACTAACGATAACCAAATTAGATAAATCCGAAATGTATGGAATTGGCATACGCTTTCGAAATGTCACGTTATCAATCGTTTTCGATCGCTAAGTGTTAGACAATGTCAAATTGTGTAACGAAACTTGATCAATATTCCCATACAATTGTTGACAAGTGGCGTTCTTGGCAATCCGAAACGCTAAGATAACGAATTGTTCGATAAACGATTTCCGAAATCGAATAGACACTTGTTTAGGCCCTCTGATCATATACAGGATTTATAAAAAAAGTCTTCCAAATCATGGATTAGGATCAAAAGACCAAAATTTAAATAGTACGTTTTCATATTTTCATGGCGAACTAACTTTACCGTAGTGTGGGAATGTTTCTATGTCGTATTGTAATCTCAAGATGTTCATTTCAAGCTTGTTCCGTGTCATCCACTGTCAAACTCATAACTATTTTTGTTTTATTTTATCAGTGCCGAGTGAGAGGTAACACTCTTATATTAACATTATTTTTCAACAGCATAAATTAAGTCAGTTTTGCGTCATTCGTTTCTATTTCAACGATTTTCCACAAAATGTAATCAACATTGACCGCTATCCAATTTTATCTTACACTTTGATGAAAATTAGATGACAATAATAAAAAAAAAAATGATGGTAATAATAGGCGAGGCAAAATCATTAAAATAAAAGTAGTGAAGTCTTTTAAAGATAAAGTTAAGCATAATAATGATAAATATAAAGTTATGAATGTAACATAAGCATGTGCTGACGATGATGTCTATAACAACAGCGGCGGAGCAGTGCGGCCGGTGTCGCGCCGCCGCTCGCACGCTAAATCTCAACAAGTTCTGCAGCCGAGACTACGGTAAGTACACCATCGGATTCCTTCATAACTAATTATAATTATATGGGAGCTTCTTCTTCTGCTTCTGTTCGGAAAGCACGTTAAGCCGTTGGTCCCGGTTGATTACGGGTCGTCAGAAGTATCGTCAGGGTATCGTATTGACCAGTTTCTGGGTTGTGGAGGACAGATAGGCAGTCGCTTCATGTAAAATACTGGTATTCAGCTGCATCCGGTTAGACTGGAAGGCGACCCAACATAGCTGGCAAAAAGCTAGGTAGATGATGATGATGATGAGAACTTCTGTCCACGACTTGGTTCGCACTATATACTAAAATAACAGTCACATTTTCCTAAAACTCCCTCGGACCTCGAACCTCCGCGTTGCTTCGCATTGCCCGCCCGGACTTTAATATAGTTCTTTTCCGTTTTGTTCGGTTAAGAGTCGTAGCGTGATGTTAAATACGAGTAGTCTATAACCCTCTCAAGAATTGGACTGTCTAATGTAATTGTAAAATCCGACTGGCAGTTCCAGAGACAAAGAGAAGAAAAAAAAAGTTCAAAGAAAAACCTTTTACTCTAGATAGTATAGTATAGATGCGAACAGAATATTGCCGGCTATCAACTAAACCACTGAAACAAATATGGGTGCTGCATTAGCAGATGATGCCGTAACATGACACACCGTTATAGCAATAGTTTCAGCAGATTTTCTCACAGAAGAGTGTCCCCGTGAGATCTTACGTGAAGTGAACTTGAAGTGTACCGTCATACCACCTTATGCAAGGAATTAACACTAATGACAGTTAAATTAAAACTCACTTCACGTCTGGTCTTGCTGAGCTTCAAGAAATGTCGTTACATCGTTACAATTATGTACTTTTAATTTGAAAAGTAATTGCCTGTGGAAAATAATCAAAATCTTCGTTAATTTCGCCTCTAAACGGTCAATAAAATGTGTAATTATCACCTTGTAGCTACTTTCCATCACAGCAGGTTAATTAAACTCTCTCTCTTTCTATTATATGGCGCGGATGGGGCAACCTGAGTGTGTTTACGTCCATAGCTTCAAAATAGAAACCCTAATAATTATTTCTTCCTCTTCTATTTATTTTCATTCTCCTCCAATAATTGAAATATAGTTACTAAAACTCCTGTCAGTAACCTTTACCAATCTAATATCATTATGAGGCTAAAAGCAGACCCTCATAAAAAGTAATTAGTAGCTGAAAGAAAATAGCTTTAGTTTCTCATTACTACGTATAAAAACACAGGACTTAGAAATCGGTCGAAACAAAAACATGGGTGTGCGTATCATTCAGTCAACTCAGCCTATCGCAGTCCACTGCTGGACATGTAGGCCTCTCCATAGCTACGCCACAATGCTATCACCTCAACCTTGCCATATATTTACGGTCGTCGGTCTACGCTTAACAGCGACTATTAAGTTGACATAATTATGAAAGATGATGATAAAAAACTGAAAACTAATGTACTTATAACAATTCTGATGAGTCTGTTTGTGTACGCAGTCATAATGGGCAAGGTGGTGGGTCGCGAGGCGAGCGCGGCGGGCGACCAGTGGGTGCGGCTGGCGCTGAGCGTGCAGGCGGTGTACAAGCGCGCGCCGCGCAGCCGCCTGCGCCGCGGCGCCACCGCCCTGCACGTGCGCGCCGCGGACCTCGCCTGCAAGTGCCCTAAGATCAAGATTAACAAGTAAGATGCTTTATCATCTTTTACCCAGCCCTATGTACCCCAAAACATGCAGTCAAACTTACCTCTGCGCTGCCACCGACAACGCCGTGGATATAGCAAACTGAACTACTGTCGAGCCTGAAGAATAATAATAATATTTTTTTTAGGTATTGAGGTTATTAGCGTGCAGAATATGGAGTCTACTATCTCACATCTTAAGAAGCTAGCTAGCTAGCGGGATGAAAATTCAAAAGCTGGTTATGGGCACAACACGCATGTTTGGGTGAATCACATTTAGGCCCTTAATGGGTTTCAGGAAGAAGCATTTTAGATTTTTCCTAAGAACATAATCTTACTAAGTTCCAAATATTTCTTAATCGCCTTTCAGTACCAATCATATTACGTTCAACTAGAAAAGCATAGCCACTTATAGCCTTTTCGAAAGCCCAGAAAATAACGTTAAACGTAAAATATTGTTGTGCGGTTTTCTTTAGAATTCTGCAGACGCAAACACAAATGGCTTTTGCAAATCATTAAAATTAGTTTGTAATTTGCTTTTAGATCCTCTTGTCTAACAATGGAAGAAACAACCTATTATTTAAAGCATTAGGAGTCAGCGAGGCATCACTAATTTTCTTTAAGTGTATTTGCAACCAAATTACAGCATTGAACAAAATCTTAAAATTTTTATTTTTGCTAGAAATTGTTTTAGAAAAGGTTCAACCTTTGAGTAGGTACCTCCTTAGTAGATTGCAAACGTTGCAACGTTTTGTACAATCACTTATATTTTGACTTTTAGAGCCATAATTGGCGTACTCGAACCGGAAGGATTAAAACATTATTTTTTTTTAATTACTCTATCTTTTCCTCCCAGGTCATACCTAATCCTAGGAGTGGAAAAAGAGGGCGTGTCAACCGGTTTGCCGGGGCTGACAGTCGGCGAGAGGACACTACTGCTGGAGTGGCGCGACGACTGGCACCGACGCATCCGCCGGCTTCAGCGGCGCGCGATCAACTGCCATTAGCGGGCCACCATCTTGTAATAGTGGAGATAAAGCAACCAATGAGAGCGCTCTGTTCTCGTCGTAATCCGTCGTTGCAAACATACGTGAATTGATAAACGTAGTTGTTTTAACTGTTACTGCCATATACGTGCTGTCTATATAAATTCATATTACAATAACTTGTCTCAGGAATTAATGTTGATATTTCGTAAGAAGACTGATTGTAATCGCCCTGCAATACATCTTCGTGTAACATAAAGATGTTCTAGGTACAGATTCTATGTCAATTCCTCTGTCGTAACCCTTCGTATGCTAAATGTGCTTAGTTGTTAGACAAGTATTAGAAATGATATTAAGATAAATTCAGATATCACACATTGAAATGCGTCATAGTATTAAGTCTACATTTACATAATAATAATATAAGATGAAGTTGTTTATTTCGTTGACATCACAAGGTTTGAGGAGGAAACATATCGAAAGTAGAGCCTAATTTTCATGATAATTATTAACATGATTGCAAATCACAGGCCTAAGTTAATAACCTCCTATTTAAATCTGAATCCATGAAGAATATTTAAAATAATTATACTAACTTAATCGATATACACTCGTCTATATAACTTTTGGCTCTCATTATAGCCTATTTCCATAACATTAAATGTAATATTGTCCATTTTATCCAATATCAATTCCTGAGGCACTCGAACGTTTACCTAGTCCGTTTTAGGAATAACGTTAATGATAAATAACTGTAGTTTCACTGTTATGTACGACAAGTTTTTATGCCAAAAATGCAAGAGACATTGATTGGGTTGCGCGGACATTAGTCCTTTGATCCAGGACCAGAATTGCAATTCTCAATTAAAATCTAGTGAGAATGCACTGTCAAAATAAAATCTTGAACTAAAGGAACCAAATATCGCGTGTCTCAGTCTTTCAGTAAAAAAAAACTTCGAAATTTTCCCAATCCTAGGATTTCGTTGAAAAAAATTGTACATTATTATTATTATTTATTTTGAATAGTATAATTTTATAAGGCAAATATTATTGTATCGTTCCATTTCTTGCATTTTTTGTATAATTGTTATTTTATATTGAAAATGCTAATGTTGATATTGTTTTTATGTGCTGTGGCTGCATGATGTCACGGGGTCTGTTAAACTTTGCAAAGTATCAAACAAATGAATAAAATCATTATTAAATCTGTCATGATTTAAAGGTATATATTCGGCTCTCTACAATATAGAGCAATAAACTCATCAACAAAAAAACTTTGTATAAAACGACATGTCATCTCTACATGACATGTCATGTCAGTTTGACAGACGACGTGAGTTGTGTGCGCGATTGTACACGTTAGATGTAGGACACATTCGAAGATGAATCACCACATAGTCACAATGGTTTAACGTACCTCATTTATATTATAAATCTTATCACTAAGGTTAAGTGTTTAATTTATATCGTTAGCGCTTAGATTTTATACACTATAAGCTAAAAATATCAATCTCTCTATGTGTTCGTAGTTTTCTCTTTTTTTTATTTTCTGTAAATTAAATGATTTAAATATTAGATCTTGCCAAAGTAACATTTTTTTTTTGTATAGAGTACTTAGTTTCCTCTGTGTAACGTCTTTGCTGTTGAGGACAGAACTTGAACAAATGCGTCGCCTAACTATGGTATGTACAGTATTACTAGCTTTACTAAGGAACATAATAATAAGAATCTTTTGGTTTTTGAAAAAATACAATCGCGAACAAAAAGTTTAAAAGTATAATAAAACAAAACCCGATTATGACTAGATTTATACATGAAAGAAATTTAACTAAAATTCGTTTAAGCACGGATCGTCACATTTACTTTATACTAAAACCACTTTTACCATCTTTTTATGTCTTATTCCATTCAGCTCAAGAAAATGCATACAATAACACAACAAAAACCATTCATAATAAGAAAAAAAACTTGAACATCTCAATCGAGAATAAAGTCAGAAAGTATGCGTAATCATTTACAATTGACCTGTCAGAGTTATTTATGCTATCTCCCTGGCGCGGCTAAGTATACAATGGTATAAATCAACTTGCAGGCGGAACATTTTACAATAATCAATGTACCGGTTGAACCGCCCAGTTCAGGCTAAATTGGCCGAAAAGGCAGTTTTATAAAAGCAATAATAAATTTATAGCATTCTTTTGTGTTATAATGCAATAATTTACGTGAAAACTCATTTAGCGTTTAGCAGCAAGTTGGCGTGTGACGTAGCCTTTACGTACCCAGCATTTAACAAAATTGTATTTTTTCAAAAACAAAAGAACGTATGCTATAGATAAAATAAATATTTAAAAACGACTTAGAAGTTTCGCTTGAACGTACGGATTGTAAAAAGTGTATTTAGTTGTAGATTGAACTATTAACCTGTTTCTAGTTATGCATATCTTTAGATTTCATAATTTGTATATTTTTAGTTATATTTTGGCTCCATAGACTTTATACTTTAGCTGCTAATTTAAAAATAAATAAACAAATGTCAATTTAGTAACAATGTTCTTTTTTCAAAGGTTATCTAAATAAAAATTGCGCGCCAAAATATAATTTAAAATATAACTATTAATATCTGAACGTAATTTTACCTATAGCATAGTCAGTTTGTATTTTAACTGAATGTAATAATATATGTGAATATTGTTTTATTTTCCAATTAATTTATTCAGAATGCAGCAATAACGTCATATTTTACAAGAACTCAAACAGAAAATACAAGCATAACGACTTTACAATGAAAGGAAGATACATAAAAAAACTATGAATCAAAACTGGTAATTTCCCAAGTCCCTTGAACTGAATACTTACAGTAAAGAGCTTTAAAGCTCTAAATCTTGACCGATCATTCCTTCGCATATAAAAACTCGAAGTACTTACTTAGCATACAGTCCATTCAGGTTTTTTCGCAGAACATAATAACATGACTGACATCATAATATATTATTAAACTTCTTTTATGTTATTTTAAATGCAAACTTAATAGTATGTCTTAACGGTTACTTACATTGGTATAAAATAAATAAATGAATTATTATGTAACGCACAAATAAGGCCTATATGCTTACCTACTGTCGTGAAATTAAAACTAGAAAATAAAACATCTATTTAGTTGGCGACATGTACTGTTAATTAATAGTATAATATTCATTTAGTTATACTTATTTATATTTTAAGGGATGTCAATTGAATTTAGGGAAAGTGCACGAACGCTTTAGCTCCGACCATAGATTCAAAATGGCCGACTTGCTGTCTATGGTCTGGGAAACGTTTGCCGCGCGAATGAATTGTGTTTTCAAGATACCCTGCTCCTGTGATGTAATAAATGTTATTGGTTATATTTATTTAAAAATAAAAGTACATTAATATACGGACTTGTGATTTTATTAACGATGAAAAATATCCCGTCAACCTAGTTGCTGAACGTGCATCTCCTTTGCAATGTGATGATGAATGAAATAATCTACTTAACTATCCGCGTTCAACTGCTGTCAGTCTTAATATTCCCTAAGAATTATGACAGTGATAGTATCTTCAACGCGTATTATTTGTGATGATCTCGTTCAGTTTCATTGGCGAAATATGCCATTATGCCACACTAATGGCACTCTACGTCTACAGACATAGAGTCAAGTAGGTATGGTCAATCATTATTAAGAAATTAGCCGACAGAGCCTTTGGAAAGATCTTCAAGAAGCACATAGGAAGGCAGCAAGAGTACATCCACCTACTAGCGTACCTACATCAAACCGCCATACATAACCGTTTCATCTAAAGAAAACAGCAAAGTACGAAATTCCGAGACTCCCACTACTATGAAATACATTTCCATAATAACAACCAAAATGATACTAGCAAGCCATCCATGTAAACAGGCCCTAACGCTAACAACTACATGTAACCCGCGCACGTAGCCATACATCAGTTATAAAGGCGGCTCCACACAATATAGGGCTAAGGGCAGCTCGACACTTGCCTGATTTCCCCCGGGATCCCTCCACGAAGCTGCTTTGATGGCTCATTCTAAGATACGGATATTTCCAATATTACCATCCATATTTAATGAGATTACCTTGATTTACAATGTCAGGTATGATGGGGCGATGAATTCTGATCAGTTCCAGATTGATTGATTGTGATTGGTGGCTTTAGGTGAGTGAAGCACGCGGAGGTTGATTGGTTTAGTCATTTTGGTTGGCGAGTTCATTTTTTCGCGAGATGAAATTAGGGTTGTTAGATTAGACGTGTTGATGAGATCGCTACAGTCTGATGCTGCGTATTGTCGTATCACTGTAACAACTAAGATGCAATTAGGCATAGGTTTAGATTAAGAGTAGGAGACGTCGGCTAAGAAAGCATTTCAAGAAATTTCCTTCGTTAAGGAGTGAAATAAGGGGTAGTAAAGTTTGAGTGTTAACACTTTGTTGCGGGCGGAGCCACGGGCGAAAGCTAATAAAATTATTTCTATGGATAACGTTTTTTTAACATTGTATTATATGTTAGTGACCGTGAACGTCAGAAAGTTGGCTGTTGAAACAAATTATTTAGAACAAGTATTTTCCAGTAAATCTTTTGGCAAACCCACAGACAGGAATATGGATAACTGCCTACGAGCGTTTGTTAAAATACTTACAACATAGGGTACAAATATGAGTGTACCCAATAAAAACGTATTGTTTACAATATGCTTCAAAGAACACAATATGTGAAACCCACACATACGACATGGCGTTACTTATAATAAATTAAAATACGACTGCAAGAACAGCATGTTGTTTCAATCTAGTAGATACAACACAAAGAAATTACTACAACAAAAATTATACCACAAAGAAATTGCATGATGAAAAAGGTTTTTTTTCAATAAGTTAGATGATAAGGCCTTTTTTTTTAGGTTGGAAAATCATCAATGACCCCTCCCGCTCTGGGTGGAGCGAAAGGGAGTATCAGAGTCTTACTGACTAAAACCCATCCATGGATCAGTGATAGTCTAGTGGTGTGACCGTCGGACTGCCAAGTCTTAGGTCACGAGTTCGAACCCAACGCATACACCTCTGAATATTCAGATTCATGTGTGTATTGTATAATTATCACTTGCTTATAAAACGTTGAAGGAAAACATTGTGAAGAAACCGGCATGCTTGAGAAATATTTCCCAACAGCATGTGAAGCTAAGTCAGAAGCCCATGGGCAGCATGAAAACTCTGACACTAGGTTAGTGACTAACCACACTAAAAGATGAAGAAGAAACCCATCCATGTTCCTTCCTTAGCCCCTTATGTTCCGGGGTAGCAGTTCTCGGACAATCTTGCTTAGATGATAAGGGCTCAGAGATCAAATCTTAAGGGAAATACAAGAACAAGTCCACTATACACAAATTCCTCTTAAACTCCTAAATCAACAAAGTCATTACTTCTATTGTGCGCACACAATTCAGATTCTAACTTACTATTCCAGCTTCCACATTCTGACATTTTATCCAGGCATTCTATTCAGGCTAGGATACAAACTGTAGCCTATAGCCGGGCCACATTGTATGGCCCGGCCACATTGTGCCCGCATCTCGATGCAACGCGAACATTTTCTTGAACTAATGCCCGATCACGATGCGCAGAGCGCAACTGTGCGATTGTGCGCCGATTGGATAAGGCTGGCTGCGCGCTGACGTTTTTACGGCAGAAATTAGTTCTTTTGTTAATGTATCAGTGAAAAGTAACTAAAATACGATATCTTAGCAACGATCGATATGTGTTCGGCAGATTTTTTTATCTAGCGCCATATCTTGAAAGCAATATAAATGGATACGTATCTATAAATACTTCAATTTTTTGCACATTGCGATAACCAGCGACTAAATACAGTGAAACTTGGTTAAGTGGGACCTGGATAAGTGAGAAACCTCCATAACTGGAACTCATGCTGAGGTCCCAACACTTTGGCACTAAATTGCCTCTGTTAGTGAGACGAAGCAAACCTCTATATCTGGGATTTGTTCCTTCCATTTTATCGTCATAGTTACCGACTGCGAGTGAATTTTATATGCATTTAACCTCTTAATAATAAAGATAAAAAATTATGTATAATATTTACATAATACTTTATTTTATTTAATACTCGCACCTCTATAACTGAAATAACCTGTATTCTGACCTCTAAATGAGACAGAATTTTATTTATACCTAGATATCTGAGACACTGGGTAAGTGGTATACCTCTATAAGTGAGACAAATTTGGAGGTACCTTGATGTCTTACTTAACCAGGTTTCACTGTACACAATTTATTAATGCTGTAGTTCAAGCCATAACCAGGAAAAGTTTATGAATATTCATGACTTTATATTAACAGAGAATATTTCTCAGTCTTCATGCTCAATCAAAAAGCATAATTATGTGGTTGTACGCCAATTGGATAAGGCCCTCAACAGGCTCGCGACTTATTGAAGCTTCAATGGAAATCATTTCGCTGAGCTAACGCTGAATCAAGATACATAATTGCGTGATTGTGTGCCAGTTTAATAAAGCTCGGAACACACTGACGACTCTCTGTGCAATTACTGTTATGACGTAGGTACCTTTCGATATGAAGGGAATAAATAGAATTAACTTCTGAGAAGTCTTGCGCTCCTCAACGACGACCAAGAAATGAGGCTTTTTCAGTGATTTAGCTGAAACACATATTCAGTCGAGTGGTAACCCTTTGTTATCCACTCGGTTATTATTTATGGTTTTATCCAGACTTGAAAGTAGAAACTCTGTCGGTAAGTTGTGATCATCACCTATTTCACCATAACTAAATATTTTCCAGAATAAATACCATCACGTTAACTATTTAACGCAAGTTATTCTTCCAAACGAACAGCAAGCGACTAAAACATTCACCAATAATTTGTCTCTACCTATCTATTAAACCCGTAATGTCCCACTGCTGGGCAAAAGCCTCCCTTTTACGTTTCCATAGTTTTACTCTACTATATTCTTTTACATATTCTCTATTATATACACATTAATAAATGACAAAGTAACAGTATTTTACTAAAAGTTATATCTGAAAGTCATACAATTTTTCTGCCTGTTAGTTTGTTCTAGCTACTCTCGGAAACAGTAAACCCAATTTTGACGAGACTTTCATTGGGTTATAGCTGATATAATAAGGAGTGCAACCAGCTTGTCTAAGAGATATTTCTCAACAGGTAATGTGATGCTAAGTCAGAGGCCCATGGGCAGCATTAAAATTCTGACTCCAGTTTAGTCACTAACCACACGAAAAGAAGAAGAGGAGTAACTTAAGATACTTTCATTTTAGTAAAAGAATAACCGTCCTCACGGGCGAAGCTGTGGCTGAGGCTAGTAAATAATAAAATCTTGATCAGTCGCAAGTCCGCAGCCAGCCTTACAAAAGCACGAACTCTTATCCAACAATAGTCGGTAATAACTTTCTTTGTGTTGAAATATAAACTGTGTACGCACATTTTAATCACGCATTGTTGTTCCTGAGGTTAGAGCAAACATACGGATAGATTTGGATGCCGTTAGGACGTAGGCGAAATTTTCCGGGTCTATTGTTCAATCGAGTCGAATGTCGAAAGAATCGTAAATCGTTCGAGAGCACTTTCGTTAATAAATCGTGTGCTGCTTGTATACTGAAGTATTATTTATATTTAACTGCTTACCTAGGTTGTTGCCCGTGGATTTACGTCGAAAATAAAAATGGTATTTCTTTATGTCTTTCACCACTAGATGACTAATATAAATCTTATACTTACATTACCAGAATTGAATATCGGTTAAAAGCTACCTATAGTCCGTTTGTTACATTAGACAAATAACGGTTATCACCGTTTCGTTATTTCTATATAGACGTATATAAAACTCCGTAATTTCACGTTACATATGAAGAAATGTTATCTATTAACCATTTACATTAAAAAAACTACTTTAAAATGCAGTTATTTCAACAATATTACACAATAACTGTCGTTATTTAGCCGTTGTTTGTCTAACGTTATAATAAACGAAGTATAAATATGTTCGAAACAACTTTTGAATTGAAGCGCTGCCTAAGCACAGACAAAACTGTCATAATAAGACAGGCTATATACGACACACAGCATAGGAATTTTGATAACGTAGATAATAAGTTGATTGATCATCCCATAATCTGCTCTCAGAGTTTTGACGACCTACACTTTGGGCTTCAATTTCAGAAACCGCAAATTTATATCCAGTTCCCTCATAATAATCCAATTAAACCCAACAAAGGGCACAAATTCCTCAATACCTAACAATATACTGGGTTTATAGAACGAAGAAAGCTTTGCCAAGAAACCAAAGCAAGTTGAACTTCCCTTTGACGATAAAACAGCAAATACAATAAATAATAAGTCCTTTGAATATGGACATTGTAACATTAAAAGTCGAGTGAATAAACTTAGACTTTGCCTTGTCATCGCGACGAGATAAATCTAGTATTAGAAGATAAGGGCGACCAGAATGTAATGACAACAAGGATATAACTGTAAATACAAATCAACCAAACACAAAGTAGAAAGACATTCTTTAGACATACAAAATTAGGTGGTGACATAAACATGCAAAACATAAAATCTATAGCTGAAAATAGTGACGGAAATCTCAGGAAAAGCACGTTCCGTATGGATGTAAAAGAATGTTTTATTTATTTTCAGTTTGTTTCGGCGTTTCGAGACGATTTTATTTAGATGTTCTTTTTGTAAATCGGATACTAAAGTTTGAAAAACCCCTCAATGTGAAAGCTTTAGACACAGTTTTACTAGATAAAAGTGATCTAAATAAAGAACAGTTGGTCGATTGTATATAAACCTCACCGTGAAAACCTAGGTGAAGTGAGCTGACGTTCCACCTAATGGTATGGTGGACTAAGGCTGGGAAATCATCTAATGACTTCTCCCGCTCTGGGTGGAGCAGAAGGGAGTGTCACACTCTTACTGACTAAAACCCATCCATGTTCCTTCCGTAGCCCTTTATGTTTCGGGATAGCAGTAACCCTTTCGAACAATCCCCCTTAACCTTAAACTCACTCACTTAACCTATGTTTTTTACGGTGTTATTTTTACAGAATAGCACTACTGTTACAATAATAATTACAAGCGGTGTAAACAAAGTCTGCGAGTCACCTGCACTACTTAACACTTAACCCTATTTTTCGCCGTCTCCGATAAAAACACGCCAACCTCGTAGACGCACTTTACGAGCCGCGAACGTGCCCAAACACGGTTGCTGGTGGCAAAGCAGCGTGACTGGGCAAACTTGGCCCGGCCGCCTTTGTGGTCGCCCCAGCGAACCGTGAGCCACAATATTTGTCCAACTGAGTGTACTAGGCACGTATATTATAAGTATAATCCTGTGGGAAACTGGTTTGCTTGTGAATGATACCACTGAAGCTGCTTAGAGAAATGAACTGCCTGATTTAAAGGAGGAATCCATCTTTTTTTGCTTTTATGGGTCCGAGAATAACGCCTTGTGGAAGTACTAAAACTAGAGTTTGTACAAGTATGTATTGTTAACAATTGGTGGCAACAGTATTAGACTGATGATTTGGTTTTGAAAACTGCAAAGTCCACTAGTTAATACCACTCATGTATCAGTCTTATAGGGCTAAAAGTGCATGAAAACAGAGGATTTATATGTAGTATATACGAATAAACAACTTTAATTTGGCAATATGACAGAAAAAAAAATATTTTCGTTTTTTATCGACATTGACTGACAACATAAGCAAATACATATCAATTTGAGATATAGATAAAAACAAAAGAACTTCGAACGAAAAGAACAAACTTACGAATATTATGCATTTGAAGGTTTACAAAAAAGTATACATATAACACAAAGTATTTATTCGAGTTGCGTCGCCACAACAACACAACCCAGTGAACAAGAAATATCCGGAGAGCATTAGTCTAGATTTTTCCACTCCTTCAAATAATTCCCACGATCAATTTAACTAACCTGTCTAGTGATTCTGTGTTGAACTTTATTTTATAAGTATCTCATTATCTAGTCTTTAGGTATTGCCTCAAACTTGCCTAATGCTGTATAAGGCCACAACGTTTATGCCTATTGCAGTCAGGTGCCTATCAGACATCAATCCAAGTCGTCATCTATAGATTATGGACCTAATCTAACTTAATGACGAGGTAACATAAACTTATGACCCTGGTAATATCTAATGAAATGATTGCATATACCTAGTTAGTTATAAACTAGTATGTTTTTATTGCAAACAGGTAGGTACTATTGATTTGATTGGAAGGCCCTCTGCAATAAGTATCAACTCAGAGCTGATGCTTGGTCAGCGGGATTGTCCGAAAGGGTTACCGCTAAAGGGCTAAGGAAGGAACATGGAATCAGTCCTGCCTTTCAAGCATTGAGTGACTTACAGAGCGGGAGAGGTAATTTGATGATTTCCCAAAATCAAAAAAAAAGAGCTGATGAAAATAACAACATAAATATAACGGTAAATTATTTATACCCTGCAGTAGGTCTGTCTTTGAACTGTAACAACAGTTCCTGGGCAGCTAATGGCAGCGAATGTAACCATGATTTCACTATTATTCTTACCTACAAGTTAATAACTATTTCATAAGCTTAACTATGTAAACATACAGAATTTTACTCCATTTATTAAATGTTTAAACAAATAACGGTTTTCATCATATGGTTATTATGATATAAACGTGTAATAAACTCCCATATTTTACGATAAGAACAAAGCAATGTAATCTATTTAACATTTAGATTAAGACTTAACTCTTATGTGCAGTAACTTCAACAATATTACACAATAACAATCGTTATTTGGCCGTTATTTGTGTAATGCTAAAATAAATGGAGTATATGTTTCAAGAGCTTTAAGTGCTTCATCTTCGTTGTCAAAAACATGTACAAATAGCTCGTCTATATCACGCATCTCACCACTTACCACAACGAGCTGTATTTCAGGCGGCTGCACAAACGCGACATTCCCGACTTAAAATTAATTTACTGCCACAATTTCGCAACTTCCTGAGCGATAAGCTCATTGTTAGTTCTGCCATTGTGTGCAATCGTTATGTGGAAATTATAACCAAGGAACACCTGTTCCCTTGTTTGTCATTTATTATTAATAACATTAATTAAGTTGTTGTGAAATGGAAGATTAGTGGAGCTGTTTTTGTTAGTATTTTGCATGTTGTTATTTATTTTGTTTTACAAACTACAAATCTGGGTTTCTACTACTTATTTTATCTATACTAATATTATAAAGAGGAAAGATTTGATTTTTTGTTTGTTTGTTTGAACAGGCTCCGAAACTACTGGACCGATTTAAAAAATTCTTTCACCGTTGGAAAGCTTAGTTTTCTAGGAGTAACATAGGCTTTTTATCCCGGGAAAAATAACGGGTCCCACGGGAAAGACCACGGGAGCGAAGCCGCGGGCAAAGTGCTAGTATTAGGTACATATTAAGCCAAGTTTATTCTGGGTGCATCGTCTTCACATATAATAAATAACGTTTTAAAACAGCACCGGTAGAGTTTCTTGTGCATTCTTCTCCATACGAAACTACCTTTTGAAAGGAGCGACTAGAATCAATTCCATTTCTTGTCATTTTGACACTCAACGCCTTTCTTGTGCCTATTTGAAATAAATGATTTGACTTTGACTTTGCCGTCCAACCGATGGGATTTCCCATTGGCAAAAATAATGAACTTCTCCCCTATTTAAAGGTGATATAAATTTTCAAAAACCTTTCCTTACCGTCACCGATAGAAATGGAACTCTTGCGCTAAATTTCATGCTGCTAGCTAGACCCAGCGCCTTAGGCAGTGCGTTGTCTTATTGCGTTGTTTTATTAAATAGGATATTGCAGTACGAGCTAGCTCAGGATGTCCAGTCTAGGCTTTGTCTCAGATGTGCATTTTACATTAGTATTTACTTAGGTACCCATTGTTTAACAATATCATCAATGTATAGTATAGTTCATGGACTATTAGTAAACTGTCTCTGTTTTGCCTTTTTCTCTTTATAGTTCCTGTAGAATCTGCACTGTCAATGAAAGGAATTATATTTGTTTAAATATTTACTTCAAGACGGTCATGCTCAGCATAAACCGCGTATGATATTCCCAGTGTTGGGATACAGGTCTCCTTGTGAGAGGAAGTGGACCGGAACCCACCACGCGGGCCCAGTGCGGGATGGTAGATGTCACATGTCTTCGATTTTTTGGTGAGTTGCCTCTTTCCTGTGAGCACCATGCACTTATGACATAATTAAGTTTACTTGCCACTGCTACATGTGTTTTTCTTTTCACCTTTTGTGATGTATTGTTTTTATTCTGGGTGCATCGTCTTCACATATAATGTTATAATACATGTATACAAAACATTGTGAAACATTTTAAAAGAGTAACGGTGGAGTTTCTTGCCCATTCTTCTCCACACGAAACTACTTTTTGGAAGGGGCGACTAGAATCAGTTCTATTTCTTGTTCATTTTGACGTTCAAAAGTGCCATTCTTGTGCCTATTTGAAATAAATGTTTTGACTTTGACTTTGACTTTGACTTTGACTTTGATGTTTTCCTTTACCGTTTAGAGAGTAGTAGTAATGAATGAATACACAAAGTACTGAGCCTGCCTGGGTTCGAACTCACGACCTACAACACGTAAATCGGGGCCACTGAGCCACCACTGCTATTAATATGCTCGGTACATAAAAAATGTAGGCAGGTATCATGAAATAACGGATAGGCTTACACCCGGAAGACTCACGCAGTTAGCTCGAGCAGTATTCCTAAGTCGGTTGTATCAGAATAGATCGTAAAACCGTAGCTATGTAAGGTATTGTATTAAGTAAACTGTGGAGAAATTCGTCTTCCTTCCCCCAGAGATAAACCTGTCGTATCTTATTATGTTTTACGATTGTCCTCACAAAAACATTACATGAAAAGGGTATTTTAGACTCTTTACACGGACCGACACGACTGACAAACGACTTAGTTTAAATACTTCGGAGAACAAACAAACCATCCATTGGGAATGTAACATCGTAGACGGCCTCACTTAACATATCTCTCTGCTCATACTGTATGTTGATGTTCACAGAACTTTTGACTTTAAGCTGCCAATTTTAGAGGCTCTAAAAACAAACTATGTACATACTACAGATACAATCATCTATCTTCATCAGTCTATTAAAACAGTCCACTAGTCCACTACTGGGTCGCATCTTCAATTATACTCTACAAAGCACAGAGATTGATTCATTCCACTCGCCATGATCTTCGATCTTCAATCAGCTACATACCTTCTTAAGATCGAAGGGGTTCCTCCGTCACATCTAAATGTCCCACCAAAGGGCAACTAACCCGTCTCCCTGAAGATTCAATTTGCAAGGGCGAGATTCGCGCAGAATAAAAAATAAAATATTATCCCCACTTTATAGGTCAGCCGTGAACCGAACAGGAAAAGGAACATTTAGATGAGGATTTGAGGAGTCTTTGATAAATGTACTGGTGGGACAATTAGGGTCCTCATATAAATGTCCAATTATCATGTCCTCTTGTTTAAGATAGGAATGTTTTAAATGATTATTTTTACAAAAGATTTTTCTGTGGTTGCAGAAGAAATGGTAGATTACAAGCGTTGACCACTTTGAGAGCCCCACCATTGTTAATCAATCATAAACTTTTCAAAGAGAAAAATATTAATTTGTCGCTTGTGAAGAGAAATATAATAACTGTAGTAAACTTTTCTTTTTTTTTAAGGCTGGCAAATCATCCAATGACTTCTCCCACTCTGGGTGGCGCTCCACCTCAAGGAGTATCAGACTCTTACCAATCAATCCCGCTTAAGTGTAGTAAGCTGTTCCTTAATTTTCATCACGGCGATAGCGAATTGGATCCATCCAGAAGTATAAAAGGTCAATTGGTGATTGGAAAGAATTACAATCAGCAATAGGTACATTGAAGCTGCATATGAACCTGATGTTCAGCCTGTAATTCGTTTTAAATTGCTAATATCCGCTTAACTCATTTTATTTCACGTAGGTAGGTAGGTACTGTAAAATCATTTTAATTGTATTACGTGTAAATATACTCCACACCACTACATATTTCTTGATAAAACATGAATCATGCGTAGAAATCCGAAAAGTAGTCATACCGATCGTTCAGTCCCATTTGATTAAGGGTGGACCCCAAGCTATTTAGGTCATTTTCCAGACGTAGGGGTTTCTTTCAAATATTCACATTTACTCATAAATTATGTTAGATTTCGGCATTAGGTTAGTACATATTTCGTGTGGTGTACAAAATAGAGTCACTAATTCCTTCCCCAGTATAAAGTTTTATTGCTTCAGTTTACAAAGAAGGGTTCACCACCCAGAGAGAGCGGGAGCAGTCATTGGATGATTTCCCAGCCTTAAAAAAAAAAAAAGGTTCATTCAGAGGCTTCTTCTTCTTCTTGGCTTCTTCTTCTAATAAGTTATAAAAATAACCGCGATCACCAGCCCGTGACGCATGTATGGTGATCATAAATATCCTGTTTACCAGTTATCGAAGCAGCCATGTCCAACAAAATTGACATTCGCAAACTACTCCCAACGTCAGTCTTCCACTTCCACAGACCACTTAATTCCATTGGAAGCAACTGCATATTCTAATAACTGCCGTGTTTTCACCCCTTGCGTCGTATCCACACTAACAATTACATCGTCGCCTCAATTGTAATTCATCCCCTACGGCGCGCTAATTAAGTAAATATGGCGGCACACGTGACGGTTGTCATGACGAGAGTTAAGAAACAAGGATGATATGCTGTGTCAATGTATTGTGTGTTCACCTGCCTAGCCTTTTCCCAGTTATAGCAAAAAATGGGTAAACTAGAATAAAACAAAGATGATCAAGCAATTTTTTTTGAGACATCGCCAAGCGGTTGGTCGATTCTTCACGTGACCAGAGGGTGGTTTTTTGGTCAAAGAATCAGCATTGCCATACAATGCGGCAATGCTGCCAGCCTTTTAGGCCTGTTGACAGCCATGTGGTTCGTCCACAAAAAACATTTTTTGAGCTTTAAATGTAATTTTAAATGATATAGGGGGAAGGGTAGGGTTGGAAGAATTCTTGGATGTTACGCAAATGCACACAAAACAAAAGACCAACAAAATGACCAAATACTTGACTACAATTAAATCATTTTCATAAAGACGTCGAGCATGATTCATTGTAATAACGGCAGCAGCAGTCACTAACGAACGATTTAAGAGGTTGTGGCCATCAAGAAGAGCAGACGAGATTATAGCACGAACATTAACAGAATTCATGATTACTTTCAGTCAATAAGCATTTTTTTACATTACAGTAAGAATCGCCTGAAAAACAATCGCAAGACTCAAAAAGCGCAGCGACTTTGAGCCAACACAATAATTGTAATAAAAAATTATAATACATATTTATTCAGAATTAAAATAGGTAAAATATTAACATTTAAATAATTTACAAAGGTAAGTATTTATATTGTAAGATGAACTGGATGAACCTGTATCACAGGCGGCAGGAGCGCACAAATTATTGTATGCTCATTCTGTGCATATTGCAGCAACACCTAGCTTATTCCAGGCACTTCTTCGTTTCCCAGATCCCCGTGATGATTGAATTAGTCAAAGCTGAGCAGTGTGCCTGTGTACACAGGATTACGCGTCAGGTATCAATTTCATTATGTGCACCCCGTGGAGCCCTGTCCCACGTACTGTGTGTTTGACGATCACTTGTGGAATGGTTAATTTTTAAGATCTGGTTTTGTTTTTGTTGATGTTTGTTTGTATGAGTTCTCAGTTAAATCTTTAAAGTTAAAGTTCTCCGGAAAACTAGACAGTTCAATGTGCTTAGCATAAGCCGTAATGACTCACTGAGGTATTTATTGCTAGAATTCATACCCACATTCATATCGTCTGGAAATTAATATAAATGTAAATAAGTCAGTTATCTCTTGCAATACTTGTCAGGATCACAAAGAGGTTCGTGTGCCTATTGCAAGTTATCGTAAGTATTATTATATTTAGTCCATTAAATTCATTGATTATTGTATTAAGGATCCAACGAGTGGAAGAGTGTGAAAAAAACGACAAAAATTCAGACGTAGCGGGTCCAGAGACGCGTGGGGAGGGGGTGCGTCTTAATACGTCATTAGCGAACAATTGCTGAGTGTTTTTACACTGTTCGGCTTCAGGGCTGGCACTCGACTCGTAGTACCTGACGATTAACAGCTTTATCAATATTTTTATGCGGTTTATTTTAACACGCCTGCCCAACCCTTTGGGAAATACAAGCGTGATTTTATGCTATGTTATGTTTGATATTTTCCTTGATTTTGTAAGTATAAAACCAAATATTACAAAACAACTTACAACATTACAATTTGGTGGTCTCAGCACCCAGGCTATTGTCCGAAAGGGTTACCGCTACCCCGGAACATAAAGTGCTAAGTAAGGAACATGGATGGGTTTTAGTCAGTAAGAGTCTATCACTCCCTTCCGCGCCACCCAGAGCGGGAGGAGTCATTTCCACCCACAAAAAAAACAGGCTTATTATAACTGAATCAATATTCAATAAACAATATTTTTCCTCCATCTTCTGTTCATCATAGTTCAATGTATTCCATAACAGCATTTCCCACTTTTTGTCAATTTTCCTCGTAAGAAACTATTTCGTAATTTTCCGCCAATATTTTCATAACATTCCCGAACTACAGAGGCATATTATTATGCCCTTTTTTTCAGCAATTTTTCCTTGTAAGAGCTTCTGTGCTGTTCAGTGATGACTGTACACAACATGGGATTCAGATTTAGATTAATTTATTTGCAAAAACATGGAAAGGGAATGTCTTATGTTTGTATGTATAAATTCGTCAATTTAAGTTCCAATTAGCCCTCCCCAGGGCTAAACAATCCACTAACGAAAATAACCTTAATGTGTATTTTTGGGCTCAACAATTTATTTTTTCGCGTTGTTTTTGCCAACGTCGCTCTTAGAAAAAGAAATCGTCAATGTCCCTAATAATGACACAGCTAGCGTATAGCTCTCCACAATGACAAATAGTAGACATGTTATTTAAGTAATTAGACCATCGCTCAGCTTGTTGCTATGGCATATACAGATATACGAAACTGACCCACAGAGCTGGCTTTCAGTGTCAGCGAATCATCATTCTCAAACTCAAAGTCAAAGCATTTATTTCAAGTAAACCAATTACAGGCACTTTTGAATCGTCAAGGGGTCGGTCAGTCAGAAAAATGAAAAAATAGTAAAAGAATCAGTAGGAACCTATGGAGAAGATCGAACGGGCAAGAAAAGCCATGGACACTCTTTTAAATCAAAATTTGGTTACAAAATCTGGACTACATCATTCCTGTTAAATATAGGTTTAGGTTTTTCATCAATTTAAATTTTAAAAGAGCCGTGTAAGCTACAGGTGACCATACCATGTTCTGAACGTTTTGGTTCTAAAACGCAGTTCGATTTACAGGTCTAAGCATAAATGAATTTTATTTTATTTTATTTTTATTTATAAATGGACTAGTAATGAGAGTCCAAACACAGGCAACCCTAGCCGGCCGTGGGACGATATCGCTTCGCTAATTCTATCCGTGATTTATATGTTCACGCGGAGGCGGGTCGGATAGCGGATTACTCGCCGGATTACGCCGGGTTCGACGCCCGGGTAGATAATGGTAGATTTAGACCGCGTGTACTCGGAAAGAAATCGTAATGGATTGGACTGTGATTGCTCTATGTAAATGTTAATATTGCTCTTTTTCTTCGATTTCATGTGATTTGTTTATTCGACTGTCTAGGTTAAGTGTCTGTGATTGTGTGTTGTTGACTTAAAATTTTGTTTTTCGAGGACATCCTCTAAGGGTGAATTTATGAATGAAACTGATCGTGATCAGCTTTTTAACGATGAAGAGGTGTCAGTGTCATTATTTTCTTTGGAAAATTGAGACTCAGGTCCGGTCAGGTCATCAAGGCGGTTAAAAATGCACATTTCTTCCGTTTTTTACATTTCTCTGGAATTCCCAGAGTTCAAACACGAAAGTTTAATCAATTTTGCGTTTGTGCCATTCCTGATACCTGATAAGTTATCAGGAATGGCACAAACGCAAAATGTACCTGGTTACATGGTTTATTTTTGTTTTTGTACACAGATGATGAGTAAAGACACAGTACTCAGCAAGTATCCCTTCCCATCGATTATGAGAACAAAGTTAAATAAATATTGACTTTTCAAACCACTCTAATGATAGCCGTGCATCACGCTTTGACGTCAGTGGGTAGGCAGTGATGTATCGCGGCAAATAATAGCACTAGAATACATTAGTCGCTATTAGAGCAGTGTTGAAAGAAACCATCGTTTTGGGGCAAATTGTAAACAAAAAGAAAAATGAGATAGTGCAACTGTTCTTTTTTTTACGATTTGTTTTGAATTTCTATATTATCGGTCATCACAGATCTATAGGTAGGTGTATCTTGGACTGTACCTATACATATTTATTGGGGGTAGGTAAAATTTAAAAGTAAATAGTAATCGTAGCAACAAATAGTAATCAGTAACTACCCGAAGTCTGGAGACCAATTCTGTAAAATAACCAACTTGTCAACAGTGTGTCGGTAGGGTGTAAAAAGTCTCTCAATAGACTAATCATTGACATTTGGTATTCTACAAGCGCGCAATTATTTATGGCCATTGACTTACTACTGTAGTGGCCTTGGAACGCCATAATATGACTATTGTTTTAATTGGTAGGTAGTCTGCTCTTTAATGTGTCAATGTCATTGTGACGGCCTAATTTAAGGTAGTCTGTAAATATTTTAACACTGAAAACTATTTGTACTGCTACACTATCGACACACTACTGAGCCACCACTGAAAAGCAATTGAAGTTTTTGCAGAATACCTAATTTGCAACAGTCGCAACATAATGTCTGTAGTTTGTCGATAGAGTGTCAAAGTCGTGTTACAAAGTTACAGAATTCTTATGGTAGGTAATGGTAAATGGTTCAGGGTAAAGTAGATGCCAGGCCATAGTAGGTACTATGGGTACACCCCTACCTAACCCTTCAGAAAGAAGGTGGGATATTATGTTATGTTAATATTTAGAGTTTAACTACCTGTGAATCTGCGTACTGTATTACATAGAAAATAAACTATTTCCCGTTATTTCGTAATACGTAAAGTTAAACA
The DNA here is from genome assembly GCA_951799385.1 of Hyppa rectilinea. Classification (NCBI taxonomy): domain Eukaryota; kingdom Metazoa; phylum Arthropoda; class Insecta; order Lepidoptera; family Noctuidae; genus Hyppa; species Hyppa rectilinea. Next base: position 1,365,903 of record OX637317.1, read on the forward strand.
CATACGACCTTATTATGAAACAAGGTTTATCTTTAGCGCCAAGTTTAAAACATTGAAATGTTTTTGAAATGCACCAAACATGTAATTATTTAAGTTGCAAATATCAATTTATTTCATACAAAAATATGTCATTTGTATCTTCATAGAGCATGATACGACACGCACTCGGCCGGTATTTCAATTTCATTTCGTTTTCACGCAGTCAGGTTACCGATCCATTACCTGTGCACATTGATAGCTCAGCGCTAGGAAGCGTGGCGCATTTTATTTATGGCAACAACATCGCTGACTATCCGCTTTTCGATAAAACCACAACATGATTGCATACAGTTCTGGAAAAACCGCATGCAGCTGGCTTTGTGTTGGTTAATATTTTTGGTTGGGGTTTTTCTGGAATATGAGAGGATCAATCAACGCAGCCTTTCATAGTACCTCTGTATAGCAGCAACCGGTTAATTCTGAGTCAGGAAATGCGTATACTAATGGTTCTATTACCAAGTAATGGTTTTAATCTATGACGTCTGACAATTTTCGTACGAAAACACAAAAACAATCACTATTCGCCGTGTAGAAGAACCTACTGGGTACATAGTAGTTTGGTCAGATTTGTCCTAAGCTTTCGAAACATCTACCCGAGAGACATCAAAGTAGTTCGTCGATTCTTGTTCCTCAAGGACTCATCTGCTATAACGGCCAGCCTTCCTTCGATAACCAAGCCTATACTATGTACATATTATACTCTTCTCCTCCATGTCTTGACTGCCCATCGTTCTTGATTGCTTCATATATTTTTCTATCACAATCGAAGGATTTGGGGGAAGTTCTTTATTCACTGCTTGGTATATATGTGTGAAAAATTCGTATGCAAATAACGCAATGAATAGTTAAACTTAATTGAATTGTTAAAATCAATGGCACTGGCATTATGAGCGTCTTACGCAATCGATCTTATCTACTTTAAAAAAAATATCATTTCGTTTGACATCTGTATTTTTTCTATAGAAATCATTTATCAATTGGTCCCAACAAAGGGTCCCAAGCAACAGTTAACGGTAATCTGGCAGGCCCAGAGGAGGAAGCGCGACGAAATCTACTCTAAAAGATAAGGCACATACAGCAATTGATATTGATAAGTAGAAGGAGAGTAAGGAGACCTTTGCCCTGCAATGGGATACAAATAACTGATAATAATATATATTTAATTTACTCTTCAGGGTTCTACGGAACGCCGCAGCGTAGAGCCATTCACTTTGCGATGGGTACAAGTTGTAAACTTGACCCAGCAGAGGGGAGTACCACTAAAGCCTATATATATTTGTATAATCACGTCCCGACTGTCGCATTAGCTGCACGGGCGCTTTGTACGCTTTCGGCACTGTACATAATGTTGGAGGATACTAATCTGAAGATCTAAAGATAACGGAAGGGATACCGGATCTCTGTTGAAAAAGCTGATAGTTTCAAGGTGCTATTTTACTTCAATTTTACATCTGCCTAGCCTATTCTCCACTGCCTATCTGACCTCCACAACCCAGCACCTAGGTAATACGATACCCCTTGGTAAAATTGACGGTCAGACTTTCGGGCTTCTGACGACCCGTAACGACCGTCAAAGATTCACGAATGACAGCCGGGACCAACGGCATAACTTGCTTTCTGAGTCACGGAGGAGTCTCCGTATGTAAAGAGTGTCACCCATCCACGGCCCAACCCCAGCAATCGTAGCTTAACCTGTAAGATCGATCTGTGCGGCTGTTATTACTTAGCCACGCCATTTTACTTCAATTTTACATAAATAATGTCTATTATAGACTACCAGAGAACCTGTAAGTGACAATAGTACCATATAAACACCCACAAGATTGAATTCTGAGGGGTCACGAGACAGACCTCGGTCATAACATTTTAGTGCCTCTAACTGAAATGTAGGAGCTAACAGAAAACAGAATAGCTACCAGAGTTGTATTTACGATGGTAAGGGACACATTTCGTCGTGTTTTATTGTTATTAAAACTACCGAACTGATACCTTAGGAATCAACTACTCAATCTTAGCTACTATCCTTTGCTAGGAGACTTGTGCTTCTTTTAAGAGGTAACGGGGGCCCCTTCCTCGTGCTGCTGGTGATCACCAGGGTGGTTTTAGTGAGGTAAGAAGCCCACACTCCCTGGTCTTTTCCCTGAAAGTCCAGGGGCCTTTTAAAGGTTTCCCCCCGTCAACAAAAACAAAAGTGACTATTGTGCTGCCCGTCTTTTGTCTTCTTCAAAATCTTACATGCGTATTAGTTTTTTCGAAAGTAAATTACGGAGTCTCAGAAACATTTTTAGACTATCTGACCTCCACAACCCAGAAACTGGGTAACACGTCGATACCCCTTGGTAAGACTGGCTGTCAGACTTTCGAGTTTCTGACTACCGGTAACGACTGTCAAAGATCCACGCATGACAGCCGGGACCAACGGCTTAACGCGCTTTCCGAGTCACGGAGGAGTCTCGATATCTAAAGATGGTCACCACATCCACAGACCAACCCTGGCAAGCGTAGCTTAACCTGAAGGATCAATCCGTGCGGCTGTTATTACTTAGCCAAGAGCTCCTATTGTTGTCACTTGTTCATAGTATCTACGTTTTTTTCCCTTCAGGTCAGGGTTTTCGGCCCGTTTATTAACCTCATCAACTTCCGGTCCTGATTAATTCCGTCTTAGCGTAGCATGTCTTCATCTTCTACATAATTATCTTATCTCAATGTACTGTCATCTCAGTAGTAAGACCATTTCTTGCTTTTTAACACTGTTTTAAGATGTAAATTAAAAGCTCTCCATCACACAGATAAACCCTGAGAGGTTTACCGTGTCTGGCTGAAACTAAATTGTTAATAGGTGATGTCATCACCATCATTCGCCTACCCTTATGCCCATTTATTTGGGGTCGGCGCAACATTAGTCCTCATCTCGGTAGTCACTGCCTTTCTAGCCATATCACCTCTCACACAATCCATCTTTCGTTTTTTTGGTCTCCCTCTACTTGTATAGCCCTCTCAAATAAACTCACAACTTTCCTGACAACATTTTCCTCATTCCTCCGCATAACATGCCCATACCATGACAACCGATTAAGTCTATTAACGGGTTAATAGGCGATGTGCAAAAATAAAAAATAAATACCTAATCATTTTCCAAACAACCCATCCACTGTTTATGCGCTTATCCCCTTTTCTTCTATCTCACCATAGACTGTCCATCAACTTACCTGGTAACAAAATCCTTAGCAACCCATTCCAGTCATGTCAGACATTTAAGTCTACAGCCTACAGAGCTATCGTCGGAGCGCCCGCGCAGCCGTCGTAAATCTGCGCGCGCTATTGTGCATTGAACTCACATTTAAATGCCCCGACTTTGTGTTTGACAACTAAGTTCCGATCCGTTTATGTGCTTTTGAACTTGATTATTATTATTAAGTACCAGTATCATAGTTGAACAGTGAATAGGGCCTTATAACTTAGATTCAAACGTATTCTTCCATGAACCAAGTCAATAGTAAATATTGCACATCTTAGGATGAAAATAATTTAAAGGTTTAAGGTAAAGATAAGATAACTGAAGACACTTTATGTTAATTTTATTTTATTGAAAGTCATGTTAGGGTAATTAAGCTATAACAATTTGTATCCTGTACAGTTCAAAAGATTCTAAAGTATTTTCCGAGAACATTACGTCATTAACGACACCAATGGTCTGGTAGTAGCCCACCAGATACAACACCCATCTGCGTGGAGGATCCTCATTTTCTATGAAGGATAAGTGAACTTTACCCTTCTTTCCTCATACCTACCTACAGTCAGTCAGTTAGTAAAAGAGCTTGGGTACACCCAAGTTATTTTCTAAACGATTTAACCTCTTTTCAACACCATAATAACTTAACTACCTACACCTCAAATCCATAAAAAACATCTAATTACTAAGCGGTGCCGTCCCTTCACACGAGAACTACGAAGAAAGAATCCTGCCAGCAGTAATTACAAATTATTATGCGCAATTATTGTTTATAATTATAATTTATGTCTGCCATTACTTCGGCGCGTACGCAAGCGCGGTGAATATAGTCATCTATCATGTAAAGATAAATATTAGCCAAGAAGCCTGCAAGATTTAATGCCTGATATTTAGTAGGGAGCAGGAAAATTATAGCTAAAATGCCAGGTGTGTTTCCATGAATATTTGACCTGCAAGGTAATTGCGTAACACACTATAGCAATGGAGGCGCTCGTGGTTAAGTTATAACTGTCGCACGGGTCGCTCCATCATGTTGGGTTGGTCCGTGGATGGGTAACCTTTACATACCTAGACTCCTCCGTGTCTCGGAAAACCGTTGGTCCCGGTTGTCGTTTGTGGATCTAACAGTCGTTACGGGTCGTCAGAAGCCCGAAGGTCTGACAGCCTGTCGTACCAAGGGGTAGCGTATTACCTAGTTACTGGGTTGTGGAGGTCAGAAAGGCAGTCACTGCATGTAAAAAACTGGTATTCAGCTGCATCCGATTAGACTGGAAGCCGACCTCAACATAGTTGGGAAAAGGCTCGGCAAATCTCATCTACTACTCGTATCAGTAGCAATGGCTTCCTTTTTGACCTTTCTACAACATTCATGTACATTGTTGAGGCAATTCAGCTGTTAGACAACACGGACCTAGTGCGTAGACTAAAGAGAACTAAACCTTTTGAGTTAGTGTAGTGTTTAAAGTTAGTGTATAATAGTGATCATTGCTGTGCTATGCATATAACACATGAACAAAGTGTTTTTATCAATACCAGACTCTAAGAAAATGCTATGGACTTGTATAAAAGTGCTAAAGGACGCTATTCTTAGTTTTAACAAAACCTTTACCGTATAATAATAAGTTAGAGTTAAATTGCGTATTAGTCTTTTAGGCTAGATAAAAAAAATGTACATTGTTGAGCGGATACTTTTTTGACATATATAAAGCAATGGATTAACGAATGATTAACGATATTGCATCGACCACGTCCATAAAATTTAAGAAAATAGTGCGCCTTAGAAGTAACGTTATCGTGAATGGAAAAGAAGTACCTACATATCTTCATTATTTATCTAATGCCAAAAATAAACGAGTTTGAGTTGGAGTTGATAACAATAGTATTATGATTTTTCAAACGTTCTATATTAATTTATCGGAGGAATAAACATGAAAGTTTGACAGCTTTTACATTACAATTTTTTTTGTCAATTCGTCTTTTTTGTTCTTCAAAAGAAAATACGTTTATTTGCGGCAAACGTGACGCGTTAAAAAAAAATTAAACAACAAAAAAAAAACAAGTGGTGGGGAAATATGCGTCTTCAAGTAAAAGATTACAAGCGATTGAAAAATAAATGGTCATGGACAAATACTCTCTACACACAAAAAACAAAATGAGACAGAAACTCATGTTTAATCCAAGAAGATCTTCACTTCTCCACCGCAGTAGCGTTTGGACGTCCAATTTCTATTAATTACATTAGCTGTTAGTAGGTAGGTACTTTTGTTTACCCCATAACTCAAGTAGTCAAGTGTAGACTCTCGAGGATTGAGATGTAAGTACAAACAATTTAATTTAATTGAAACACTCAGTTTTGTCCGTGTCTTCGTTTGCACGTTTTTCTGTAAGAACAGGTGTTGTTATTTCTACAGAGTTCTTTCAGACATAGTTGAATAATGATATAATTTCTTCCAAACAGGGTCTTGAATTTTAAGTATTTAATGTTGAGACAATTACTTCTGTGGAGGTTTTAGCTTTGAGCGAATGGCGGTTTGTGTAACATCGCCATCTGCATAACTTCCAATCGTCCAAAATGGCCACTTTATTCATTAAATTCCGTCCTACAATGGATACCATTTAACCCATTAGGTGTTCGCCTATCAGAAGCCGTTTGCTTATAAGAGCTCAGCGATTTATACGGTTATATTTGTTGTCGTTTCGAGAGAATTTTTCTTATGAATCTATGGAGTTCATACGACATTTGAGAGGTTAAAACAACAGACACGCTGCGCTGTCAAACCTCTGATTAGCATTTGTGATACTCTGAGCAAAATTTTTGACATGATTCCTGGAAACCAGAATCCTGCATAATACACAGTAACGAAACGGTTTATGCTTTCCCAGCCTCCATAGAAATCAACCTCAAAACAAACGAACAGACAGCAGAACCTTTATCTTGGAATCGCCGTATGTTTACGGACAAAAGGCACACAGGGGGTAAGCAAATACCGAGCAGAAAGTATTGACAATGTGCCCAATATCGTAAGGGGAACGATCGCAATTTGTCAGTCTGTTTGCGACCATCGCACAAACATGACGTGGGATTAGATAGCTTATTTTGTTCAGTTGAAACTGGGGATCATTGACTTTTGTCTCTGGTTTGGACAGGTCCTTTTTGGACGTGCAAGGGTTGAATTTAATTGCGACGGTAAAAGAATAAAAGGTATGTTTTGGTAAGTCTGCAAATGTGCACATACCATTCACTTAGCAGCGTAAAAATCAAAGCATTTTCTTCTCTGCATTTAAACAGTGATATTTTAAAATTATAAGAATGAATACGTATATATATAATATCACGGATAGAGGGAGAAAATTGCGCTTCAAAATCGTTGTTCAGAATACTACTTAGGGGTGGTCCTTTAATTACGTCAGGTTTGAAAAGCGGAATCAAAAAGTATGATGTGAAAATCCCGTACATACTTTTATTGCGAAAAAAATATTAATTGTAGTTAATAGTTTTTGAAAATCTAATTTTAGATTATATCTATTTAAACAAATTTGGAAATTCCTAATCTTTTACAGAAAAAAAGTAACGAATAATCTTGATACGATTTCCCTTCTCTTTCAAAACGATTTATGTTCTTTCAAATCCGGAATTAAGACGCCTTTCTTTCCCATTTCCGCATGAAAAAATAAAATGTTCTTCCCTAGTGGAAGGATTGCAATCATTCGAGGAGGAGGGTCACTATTAACATAATGAGGGAGCCAGACAGGGGCAGTAACAAGCTGGAACATTTTTCATAATTCCCACCCTTTATCTCTAGGGCTTTGACGCTTGTGAACATACGGGGGTGGGGAACGGACGGGAACGCCGCGTCTGGAGCGCTTCTTCTTTATGTCAGTGGTATGACAGTTTTCAAATCTTTTTGGGCCCAAAACTTCGCCACATTCACTTTCGCGGCGTCATCAGTGGCACTGCAGAGGTCACTTTGACTGCATGTTGTGGAACAGAGAGAGCAGCATGAACGGAGGTGGAGCATAGTTTGCGACATAGCTCCACATTGTTACCGTTCCGTCAAGCTAGCCCCACTTTACCAGGTTGGACTTATACCTGCCTATGTGAGTCTGAAGATGGTTCAGGGACTACCAAGTGGACCACGGAAGGTTGGGTCAGGATTAGATTGAATTGTTAATCTTGATCAATTTTATTTTATAATTACGATAAATTTCTTACTTCTATAAGGTGTTAAAAAATTAACTCTAAGAATTTCGTGGGAGCATTGTACTCATCGTAACGAACAACTTTTACTATGGGATGAACCCTGAAATCGCGAAAAACATATGAGCTGTTCCATACATTTTATTGAGTTACGTGTGCATAAATGTATGGAACAGCTCATATTTTTTTCGCGATTTCAGGGTTCATCCCATAGTAAAAGTTGTTCGTTACGATGAGTACAATGCTCCCACGAAATTCTTAGAGTTAATTTTTTAACACCTTATATATATAACCTGGAATTCCTTAATTGTACAACAGTAACTAGTTTATAATTTTTAATTAATAAAAGTTAGATTCTAGCAAATGTAAATTCTTAGGTTATCACGTTGTTTTGTTAAATGGCATTCACACAGTCAACTTTTAAGAGCCTGAGGCACACAACCGAGTCTGTAGCGTAGGTATAATGTCTGCGCTGGTTGCGGAAGACTAAGGACGCGATGTTTAAACGAGACTTAACACGTTATTCGACTTAGACATGTCCCGTCTCTGTCTTGAAGTGGTAGTTTGGCAGTAGTGCGATGGTGACCGGAACAACAATTAGCAAAAGTACTTGCTAAGTAACGTTTATAGATGTCGGCCTTAGTCAGGTTGTGTCGTGGACTCGTGGTCCAACAGACTCAATAAAAGCCATCGTCTCACGATCGAATGTGAAATCGTGATACCTATTTGCCAACTGAGTATTCGGATTTTGTTTTAATTTAAGCCAATGCGTTTCTATTTCCTGGAGAGATTGTATTTACAAATTGGCCATAAATATGGCTACTCTGAGATTATGCCTATGTGCCTATTCCGCTGAAATCATTTCGGTATCCTACTGAATCGTAAGCACACAAACCTCAATCAAATGTAGGTATGCCTTAAGCTATTGTAAATCAGATTCTTTTTATTCGTGTGGTATGGTTAGGATATTATAATCAGAGCATTGCTGTTGTATGCTCACATATATATTTCCAATCCAATTCTACACGCGAAGACTATGTTTTCCTTTTTATTAGGTTTTTTAAACAGTAAGTCCACGTTTCAAAAAACAAATAAATAAATGACCTTTTTTTCTGAAAGGCATCTCGCAGTTCAACCTAGGAGGTTGTCGGCTGCTTAACCTGGCTTGCCCGTGGATGCCTTAATAAAGTTAAGGCCTCCAGACACGGCTTAAAACTTACAAACTAGCGACTCCACGCTATGGGCACCCCCTGTGGGGTACGGACCTCTGCTTTGGGAGTATCTATAGCAAAGGACAGACTGAATCGGATACTCTTATCTTTCGTGTTACGTCATATATTAATCTTCTTCTTTTCGTGTAGTTAGTGACTAACCTGGTGTCAGAGTTTTTAAGCTGCCCATGCGCCTCTGACATTGCTTCACATGCTGTTGAGAAATATATCTCCGACATGTTGGTTTCCTCACGATGTTTTCGTTCACCGGTTTTTAAGCAGGTGATAATTATACATACAATACGCACATGAATCCGAAAAATCAGAGGTGCGTGCCTTGGGTTCGAACCCGAGACCTATAACTTGGCAGTCTGACGGTCACACCACTAATTATTAGCTAAGTTTACCTTCCAGCAGGTTCACCCAAAACTGAATCCCGTATGTCATCACAGGGGCGGGTTGTGTAGCAAATATAATCGGTTTACAGCAAGCGGGTCGCGGCGCGATTTTGATCAAATAAGTGTTTGAATGGCATCTCCTGATTTACAATACAGGATTACTTCATGTGCTCTGAAATATTTAATAACACATTTACAGCTAAGATGTTTACTGCATTGCGAGCTTCGCCTAATGTATTTTATTTATTTCTTGTTCAGGTTCCAGTGGCGTGTTGGATTGTCGTTTTAGTAAGTAGTTTTAATTTCTTTTCTGAATATTTAAAACATTAAGATCACATCTTAATTCTGTAGAAAACTAATGGTGTAAACATCAGAACAACTTTTTTTTTTTGTTAACTTCTAAAATCGTCCTCCTATCAAATCTTAAACCGATTCATTTATACAGTGTAGATTAACTTGACTCAATGTTCGATTTTCATCTCGATCATCTGTGTTCCTGATAGAAAAAGAGTCAGAAACATGGAGGTTCGAGATCGATGTGAATTTAGACTCTACTGCTCTGTGGGAAGGTAATTACTGGATTATAACTATAAGTGGATACCTGTTCTGAAAAATAATATCGCATTACCTTCATAATAGATAACATAACACCTAATCAAATCAGTTGCAATTACCGTTAGCTCCTAATACCGACACGAATTCAGCGCTTTGTTCATATCGTTCAGTCGCACGCGGCGAGTGATTGATCAGCGCTAATGCGCTGCCAGCGCTACAGCGCTGGGCTGCCTTCGCTGCGATACAGCGCAATTTGTCACTGCGCTGAGCTCACGATAACGATACTGGGTTAGTGTGGCAATGATGTAGGAAGTTGAGGTCGAGGTAAGACTTAATTGCTGCTTTCTTCGCTTGAAGGAACCGCTCATTAGCTGAAACCACAGAATAAATATCAGAAATTGCGAAAGCATTTTGTTCGTAAGTGTTGTTTAAAGGGAGGAGTGCAGTAAGAACAAAACTGCCACGGAACCATGTCTTCAGTCTATAAACGTATTAGCCTACACTGCTTATCATGGGTCGATTAATCATTTAAGAAGTTATTAGGAAACTTTGACAAATCTCATAAGGCGATAGAATCGCTCATGACCTGAAAACGCCTTTAACTGACAGGAAATACTATAGTTTAGTTTGTGATTAAGGCAAGTCATACCTACGAGTACTTGATGTTAATAGACAAATATCCAGTACAGAACCCAACAAGTAAATATTCAATTTGCCTTCTCGAGGCAGGGTACACCATAATATTCATTTTTTAATCTGTATCACAGCTTAGTACGACAGATAAAACTGTTGTTCACCAAAAAGGTAGCCGTGCATTCTCTATGGCGCATGCCGCTATTGTTTTCCCGCGTCTTTTGTCGTGCTCAACGACCAGCCATCTTGGATCCCTAGCTTTTGATTCTGTTTCTTACTTTTTTATAATATTCAGTGGGCAGCTCAGCCGGTCCGTGCTAATGTGTCGGGGACTCAGAGTTTCTTAATTAAATAAGTTACCAAGTGTAATTAGTTATTCGCGTTTATTCTTGTAAGCAATAGACATATCTAACTATCTACTCTAAATGTTAGGTTCAAGTATTGCAATCCCTTTTCTGAGTATTCTAGTTCTGAACAAGAACATTTATTGGTAAGTATCAAGCAAAATGCAAAACATCCAGCTTCCTAATATATCCCTAATAAAATAAAATTGTTATTCAGCGAAACAAAAAAACTAAATTCTAGTCCAAACAACTCTCAAAAACAGTAAAACAAAACAATTCAAACAAATATTATCGCGTTACATTTTGCAAATCATCTTTTCTGACAAGGCGAGCGCCGTGGGCCACGCCAGGGCAGGCCACGCTGCGCTGGCCAACCATCGCCCACTCACCCCCACTCCACGTCAAGTGCGCCCAAGAGCACGTTTGTTAAAGATGCACGCCCGCTCGAGATATTTCCGATAAATTCCTTCTTGTTACATATTTATTAACGATAACATAGTTAGACGGACATAGCTGATGTCATGGCCATGTGAATTCTTAATTTTATATTAGAAACGCAAAGTATTTAACCATCTATAATTTGACAGCACCGTAGACATCAATACCCAAGTTCGACAACAACACGGATCACTAACAATAATTGCCTATGATACATGGGACTGGAGCTTAGAGTCAAGGTGTTAGTGCATGCGACAATATTTTTATTCATATATCAGTTAACTTACCAACAGGAATCCATCCTGTGCCAACATTTTTAAAACAACAAGACAGTTACATGGTAAAACCTTACAACAATTTTAGCGTTCGTTACCTAACAAAATCAGCAATGGTATAATCTATACTGCCACATGTTACATGTATCTCCAATCCTCTAAAACAAAAGGCATTCGACCCCAGATTCTGATTAACGTAACTAGGTGACACGTCTATATTATATCCCCGTCCATTGTTCGTCACAAGTGGGTCAGCACAGCCCCAGCCTCCTGTGAGCACCACACAATGTGCCGCTAACGGCCTCAATTAGCGCCATCTGTGTTTTTATTGCTCTGAGGTTACAAAGGAAATTGTTGTCCTCGGCAATGTGTGATAGAGGAGGTATCAGACGGATGAGAATATACGCACGTTTGTCGCCCCGCCTGGTTTGACGTATATCAAGCGATGTCTAATAAAAGAATGGTCGTACCGAAAATCGATTTGAAAGGAGTTCATTCAATCCCTGTATCTACTGCTAACCTGCAATATACACTTCAGGTATGGGACCTGAAAATCATATGCCGATAACGTTAGCCCGTTCATTGCCGTAATCATTTCACCTAAAATGATTTGTAAAGAACCACACTGTTATTTTATTTACCAACGACCTATGTCTTCTCCTTCTTAACGTGTCAACTGTCGATAGCAAAAATAGAACTTCAATATATATTTATATTTTAATTTTAAACGACCTATGTCTTAAAAAATTGAACAAAAAAACAATCTTTTGACGCAAGGTCTGTACGAGGTCTGTACGACTGTACGAGGTGTCGTCGCCGACCGCCATGTACAATCTGAACTCACCTTTACAGCTCGTGTGTGCTCGGGGTCGCCGGGATTTCGTGTTTTCTGTTATTGCTTAGTTATCAGTGTTATTAAGGTTCTCGTCTTTTGTTACACCCCTGTATTGTGTGGTTACACGAGGGTTTGTTACAGCTTATCTTTAAGTTCGTTCCCCATAAGAGTGTCCTGATAATGTGTGCCTTTAACTGAACTGCTGTCGGGCCCGCCTTATGTGGTTTCTTGGCTTCACATCGAGTGAAAAGGCATTCTAAAAAAAACATTCTGTAAATTTTTTAGAAAATATCTGTAACGGTCGACAAACAATGCAATGAATGCGAAGTACTATTAAAGAAACAGAAACACTATAATATCTAAATAGCAGCAATTCAGAGTGAAAACAAATCCCAAAGAATACGTCAATTATAGTATTTGTGTTCCCATAAAACTATAATAACTACAATCCAAACAATTCACTGCAATTTCATCCACTCTCATCCACCGTACCATATACAAATATAATCACTATGATAACTATTCCGATAATAGCGGGAGAAATTCTCGAAAATAAAAGAAACTTTTTGCTTAGTATGTAATCAAAAGAAATGGCCATGTGTATTGTAACAATGGGAATGTTAGCTACAGAGAATGGTGGAGTAATGATAGTGTCGATGGAGGAATCCTTTCACGTAGTGACGCGTGGTGTGTTAACATGGCTTCATGGCGTATGGTAGGTAGAACAGAAATACGGGAGCTCGATCTATATTAGCTACAGATCCCTGATGAACTATTGTATGTCTATTAATGATAGGCTGAGGTAAAGTCTAAGTCAAAGTCAAATCATTTATTTCAAATAGGCACAAGAAAGGCACATCTGAACATCAAAATAAACAACAAAAAATAGAATTCTAGTCGCCGCTTCCAAAAAGGTAGTTTCGTATAGAGAAGAATGGGCAAGAAACTCCACCGTTACTCTTTTAAAATGTTTTACAATATTTTGTATATATGAATTATAAAATTATATGTGAAGAAGATGCTTCCAAAAGAATAACAAATAGTTATAACAATGGCAGGTAAAATAAATTATGCGTTTAGCGCATAATTTATTTTACATGGTGCTCACATATTTACAAAAATTCTAAAAGTTAATAATAATAAATCAATCAATATGGTATCAAGTAGTATTTATTCAATAAGGTATCATGGGATAGGGCATAAAGTTTAAGAGTATGCTTAGATGATTATTGTTAAGAGGATGAATGAAAGTCGACTATCAAAAAGTATTGGAGAGCATAGTGACCTTATTGGTGATGTTCTTCGGAAAGGTCAGGTACGTAGTACTCGCAACCAAGCGTGTGTGTATGGCCAGAGGGCTTAGACAAGTGTCAATCGCTCCGTGTCGATTCGATTTCGAAAATTGTTGATCGATTAATCCCCTATTTCAGCGATTCGGATTGTCAAGAACGTCACTCGTCAACGCATTTGTATGGGAATATTGATCGAGTTTCGTTACACAATTTGACATTGCACTTAGTGTTCGAAAACGATTGCTCACGTGGCATTTCGAAAGCTTATGCCAATTCCATATATTTCGGATTTATCTAATTTCGTTATTGTTAATGAAAATGTGACTTTGTCTAGGCCCCCACATGTATTAACGTACACGACGCAAAGAAGTATGTAAGTATCGTAGCAGGTGACGTTCTTTAGTTATTGCCTACTCGTACTGCTGTGTATTGCGTATTTCGTGTCTAGTTAAAAAATAAAATACCGAACTTATAAGAATATTCCTTGTAATACGACTTCAATATAATCTAAAACAAATGAATCATCAACGACAGCCAAGGAGCTTCGACAAAAACCTCCTCAGTAGCTATCTAGCTATCCACAACAACGTTTCCAACACAACAAGAACACAGCGTCATAAATCAGCTTTCCAGCTAAAACTTCTGTACCACTTACTCCGTAGTTGTCCGTATGGTGGACGACCATACATAATGATATTGTAGTGTTCTGTGTACATGCATACGTGCGCCGTGATCCAGTAATTTGGCTCACATATCGCCAACGTTGTGCTGCGAGGTACAAAGCTAACTTTTCGCCCCTACTATGATGTACAGATTGAGTTAGGAACTGTCTGTGTAGCCTCGCACAGGTGATAAATATGTCAGATCGGGGATTGACAATGCAAGAAAATATGACTAAGTAGGTTTTTAAGATGTCGCAGGTGTGGGATGTGCATTAACAAAGCTAGGTGACGGTAAACACTTTCTTGCCTGTAGAGGCAGAGGGCTTAACCTAAGTAGGTATTAAAATAAGAAAGGGAGGTTTTCACCAGTTTGGCGTTTGGTAGTTTTGGAGGAGCTCGTGTTTAAGTACTAACAGCCGCACAGGTTGGTCCACCAGGATAAGCTACGCTTCACGGGGTTGGCCGTGGATGGGTGACCGTCGTACAAACCGAGACTCCTGCGTGCCTCGGAAAGCAGTTTTGAGCCGTTGGCCCCGGCTGTCATTTGTGCATCTTTAACAGTCATTACGGGTGGTCAGAAGCCCGAAAATCTGACAGCTAGTCTTACCAAGGGGTATCGTATTGCCCAGTTACTGGGTTTTGGAGGTCAGATAGGCAGTCGCTCCATGTAAAATACTGGTATTTAGCTGCATCCGGTTAGACTGGAAGCCGACCCCAAGATAGTTGGGAAAAGGCTAGGGAGATGGTTAGCGTAATTACAGCAAAACCAATAATTGTGTCATTCTGGTGAATTTGTTATCTGGTGAGCTAGATGCTGTGGCCTGTGACTAAACTAACTTGTGGTTTGGGCACCGGCGTGTTATCTTTTGGTTTTAGGAAAATTAATGTTGTTCATTATGTATGTACACGCATATCCCATAACTTTGCTCACGTTTTGCTACGAGTACGTGAGATAGGCTCTGAAGCTACCCTACATTGGTACTTACTACTGAAACTCACTAGCCCATAATATGCTGTCACAAACACGTATGTGTTGAAGGCACTGAGCTTAGAATAGCACAAAAAATAGTGGCAGTGTTTGTGCTAGACTATTATACAGTAATATTAATGAGGTATAGTTGTGTAACGATTCAAATAGAATTCTATTCTTAATGTGAAGAAAAAAAACTACCAAGATTTGTCTTGGTCGTTTGCAACCCAATAATAGAATCCTAGGTACATCCGCCTCCCGTGATTTGCAATCGCCTAGGAAAGCCAATACTAACACAATTTTTACGAAATATGGGCTTACTGATCCATGCAAAGCCAAATGCGAGTGTGTTGGAGCACGCATCGCATCATGCTTCACTTACAAGAGTGTCCATTCATTCTTAAGGTCATTCAAGTTACAGGTGAACGAATCATCTGAGACTCGGATATAAAGAATGCCACTGATGCCGCTCTGGGCTCAAAGAATATTATGCAAAACAGAACAGAAGAGTACCATCGACACGAAATGAAGAATAAGAGTAAATCTGCAGTGAATAGTGAACAGCTGAAGGCTATTCTTGTACATAAAAACGTTTGAATTCCAGTCGCTATCCCATCATCAGCGACAATCAACCAATTTCTAAAATTTAACAAAAATATAGATCACGGACAATTAGAAGTCCTTTTGACAGATTGACACTGATTTATTGAACGAGGAAATCTCAAAAACACAGATATTGCCCTTCTGGAATTATCTCGTAAGTTATGTAACCTCTTCTAGTTAAAACTTGTTGTAGCTCCAAGCACATGGAATACCACACCACTTTAGAGCAAGCACACCACCGATTGGTAACAAATAGTAAGGGATACTGATTAATTCCCCTCATTGAGGCAAGTTCGCACCCTGGGCCGGTCGTACTTGTCTAGTAACAATAATTGCATTTTCGTGTTCACGGACAGAAATTGTTATACCGAGGTGAAATAACTAGCTAATAATACATGAATTTTAGTAGTATTCGTTGTGGTTTGATGTTTTTCTCACCACCTCCCAATATTCTAAGAATTTCTGCGTAACAAAGCTTACAGAAAATTAATTTTACATGGGCACTTATTTATTATATAAACATAGTACAGACGCCAGCACATCAAGCTATCCCTAACTGTCAAATTTTCTCAATTAAAAATGAACCTTATGTCTTTGCAATAAAGTTGAAATACTATTAAAGAAATTTGACAGATTGTGGTAAGTTGATGTGCTGGCCTCTGTACGTAAAGCCGGAACATGCCTCAGGGGTACTGGAATGAATGAATTGTTATTAAAAGATTCCTGTTCAACATTGGATGTTATTTAAGCGTTTAATAAGTGGATAGCGATTTGTGAAAATGTAATAGATAACGTTAAGCGTATTAAAGGAGCACTTAGCCTTATTTTCTCTAGAATAAGTAGCTTAATACAGAGTGAAATTGAATTCATGAGCAACATTTTAAGGAGTCATTGTACTCTTCCAATTGAACAAAGTTTACTATGGGAAAAATCTGAAATCGCAAAAAAAGGATCAGCTGTTCCATACATTTTGCTTGCGTCAAAATTTAGGGAACAGCAGATTTTTTTCGCGATTTAAGGTGTGTTCTCATAGTAAAACGTGCTCATAATGATGAAAATGACCCCTTAAAATAGTGCCCATGACTTCAAATTCATCCTCTAGAAGGTATTAAGTTTTATGTCTGGCTAATAAAAGTTAACACAAATTAGACCTCCGATGTCCCTTCTTTGATTACAAGCGTGAAGTTCTGTTTACCTCTACATATTTATAATTTAATGGTTTCTTTAAACCTCTATCTATACTATATCCTCCATGTTTGATATTAGCAAGCTCTTTGCTCCGCCTGGGGCTACTGTCGGCCACAGGTACAACCGCATCGGATGCACCTTTGTCCTTTGTGTATATATCATAATTAATTTAATTTATTACTCTTTGTGGCATTTACATTCATTAGCTTTGAGACTCATGAGTTAATTAATTTGTAAAGTAATTTGGGATATTCTAATTAACCGCAGTATAGTCTGTTTGAAAAGTATCTGATGATAATGTAAAGATAGATTCAGAAAAAGTGCGCGTGGATACTAATTTAGATGTGGATATCTTGTGAATGCTTTAATTTGATTATTTTTAGGTTCGTTTCTTGGCTGGGCGCTCCTTGCGGGGCTCCACATCACTGCCAGTGCGGTGAAGCTGTCGATTACCTCCGACTCCATGGCCAATCTTGAAGTAAGAGCACAGGCCCGGACAACACGACACGCTAATATCAGGTAATAACATCGAAATCATCCCAATGTTATTGAGAGTTAAATGTTTAAGCCGTTTGTGGTTGAAACCACCATCTTTTTAATTTAATCTGTTTGTGAGCCCTACAAACAGAAAACAAATTATCTTGTTTTGTGAATCTGAACATTATTTTTTCCCTTGAGAAACCAGTCTCAAATTAGTTTCTGCTTTCCATTTTCATGTAAATTACTTGAAAAATAACAATATAACTTAACTGAACGTATCTACTTACTTGAAAGTCATAGGAATAAACATTGCAAACAGCATTGTTATTTCGTTCTCAACTCCAGCAATAATATGATTTGTGACAGCTTGAAAATAGGGAAAACCGAAATACGCAATCATGCAAAAAATATTACCGATATCAATCTTGTAAACGACATAATAATTTATACAAATACACACCTAGAATAGCATCATGAAAATACATCGACAAAGCGCGCATTTTCCCGCCAAATCCGCCATCTTGATCAATCGTTACGTTCGGAAACGGCACCAAATCAACACCCGCGAGATTGGAACGCGTGCTTCGAATACGCACATGTTCAATGCAACGCCTCTACTCGTTCCGAAACCGTTTTACATAAGAATGCGAATTCACGATCCACTGACTCGGATAATAGTGAATGCCGGAGTGAATTTTGGAGGATCACTTTTGGCTCTATAGCCGATATCATTGCTTTTTGGAACTTTAAAAAAGGTAACGACCGGAAAATCACGTTATAGGAAGCTTATAACGGCAGAATGTAAATGCGATATATCAAAGTGTTACTGCATGAGCCAGCGTTCACGTACCTAAAGTTAGTTTATGGAAGTTTTTACTGTTTCCTCGTTGAAAAGTCAAGTTCTACGTTTTACCGATGATACGTTTCGATCGTTTTACGATCTATTTGTCTTGATCTACCTCTACAAATCTAAGTTTGACGTTATGATAGTAAGATACAATTGTTGGCACTTTGATTACCTACCTATTGGAACTTTTCCCTCATAAACTGCTTATTAAGTACTCCCGCGCACTAGGGAGCCAAGTGGCAACATCAAGGCTATGGCAGCCGAAACATTATTTAGAAAATTCTTGGCTGCCTGATACACGGGCTCCAACTAGACATTAAGGGCAGGTTTGCACCCTAAATGTTGCATTGTCACCCGCAGCCACGCTTCCTAATGCGCGGGCAGCTAAGAGGTTTCTCAATAATTGTCCGGTGGCTGTAGCCAGGAGGCTCAGTGTGCGCTTACCCTAGAAGTTTCGTTTTAAAAATCTTTTCCACAAGACCGCACAACTTGAAAACTGTTACTAACCAAAACATATTGGAAAACAGATTTATTTCCGTTTGAAAACACATAAATCCGTTTAAGAGATGTGTTTTAAAAAGTAAAACAAACTTTTTAAAATTGCAAGCTCCTTATTTCCGCCTGGCGAAATAACCGTTTGGAAACGTAGACGAATCAAAAGGATTCATCCTTTCGATTGCAACGAATTTCCCGCGCTTGGGCGGGCCATAACAACAGCTAGAGACCAGACGATAACACACTGGAAACATAGTGGAATTGCTGTTGCAAATGTAGTTTCGAAAGGTAAATGAAATATGTACAGTTAAAGCTCAGGAGAAATATTTAGAGACCGAATTTCGACCAATGGCGGCCAATAAGTACCAACGGAGACTACCCATTGGCGCTGGAAATATTATAATGTCCCTGCGGATTTTACGGAGTCGCCCCGTTAGTCATTCTTGAAATTCACTCCTCGGAAGTCGTCCCATCCACCGCCGCGGCCTCCGAAGCCTCGTCTGCCATCGCATGTCTGCGCAGATACAGGTCCACTCTTTCATCCCTCAGTACCATAGTCCAAAGGGGGACAGTCACGACCGGCGAGAGATCAGGTGCAGGACCAACGGCTCAATGCCCTATCTGAGGCACGGACGTATCAACTTCCAAGCTCCAGGCATCTACTGAGAAATTCATAATGGAAAATCCAATAACACTTTGCCCTACACGACTTCACACTGAGCAGTCGCGCTTGTGACCGCCAACGGGGCAGTTAAAATAAAAAATGAAATATAGTGAACATGAAATCGATACACGATTAAAATATGGTTAGCATTAGGTGCAGCGACAGCATACTACGGAACATTACAACGGCACAGGATACTAATTTGTCTTAGAAAATCAAACTGTTTTATTAGCACACAATAATAAACTGTACCAATTATAGGTACCTACTTCTTCTTTTTCATGTGAGTCACTAACCTGGTATCAGTTTCCCAGTTTCCTCACGATGTTATGCTTCACCGTTTTTAAGCAAGTGATAATTATACAATACGCACATGAATCCGGAAAGTCCGAGGTCCCTTGGGTACTTAGATAATATAGATCCAACGTTCGAGTCGCATATCTCGTGGCCACAGCTTTACATCTGCTTCTCGCGTCGCGACTCGGATATTCGTCTGTCTGAAATCCTGCTTGAAAACTATTATTAAACATTTGTCACCACTTCAGCTAACAATGTCAACAAATAGAAAAGCTACTTTAACGTAGATCATAAGAATGAGTTTTTCGGGAAAAACATATAATGCCTTGGTATCCTCTAACGCGGCCAGTTAGATATTGATCCTATATATTGCCATTATTCTTTGTATCCTAAGAGGATTCCTAAAAATACTATTTTCCTTTTAGGCTTTACTGTAGTCAGTTAAAAGTTATGGGTGGATGACAACAACTACAGTGACTGGCTACAACTTCAGTTCTCTTTAAAAAGTTGTTGATTTGAAATGGACTCTTCTTTGTGCTTTCGAGTTTTTCAATGTTTAGCTGTTCAACCACTAATACAATGGTCACAAACCATTGTATTAGTGGTTGAACAGCTTGAATATCATCAGGAATGTGCTGGAGTACCTATAGCAGTTCGTCGTTGACGAGGTATGACAGCGGGTCCCCGAACATTATCTTATCATCAGAAGAAGACCACACAACCAACAACGCGGCTCTCTGCTATTATAGAATAACTATCACCAGCCAGTGTCACTTTTATCCGACCTTTTCGGTGATTCCAGTAACTTCGTAACAAAACGGGGCGGCGCCACTTGCTGCGCGCCCCTATTATACAGTCTTTTTATACTCATATAACTGTAACCATCCCATTATTATGTAGCCATCTAATGTTAATGCCCGTGACTTGGCATAAAGATTTACGAATAAGTCGCTCTTTGAAGACGTTTACGATTATGACATTTGTTAGGTTATGAATATTCAGCCATCCCTACGTATATTATATATTGTTATGTCGTATACAAATCGCAATGATTAGTCATAGTAATAGGTACTTGATCTTCAACGTATTTCGGTTATTTAGTATTCATATATCTGAGCACCGAAAATGGACATGATCCTATCATAATCCTTGTCAGACCAGTCTTACTAAGGGGTTTCCGACAGAAAGGCAGACACTCCAATACTGGTATTCAGTTTGCGCTGCATCGGGTAAGGTTGGAAGCCGATCCCAACAAAGTTGGTAAAATGTTAGGTAGTAGAATCATATCAATAAGAAACTCTTTCATAAAAAAAGGTTCATCATAAACATCATAGATGTGTGACAAAAGCATTTCCTCTATGGCTCTATTTACCCTTAACTTATTCAATTTCAGAACTTAACTGATTACCAATTCCATGTCATCTGCACTCCTAATCAACTTGGCGACTCAATTGAAATCTTCATAAAGCTTTAATCAGCAAAATAGATGAGCAATCAAAACTACTAGTAAAGGCTATTAGTACTGATGATTACTAATCTATTTTCAATCTGTTAAAAACAGATTTTAAAAATTTAGGGCGATATTTTTCTCCATTTTGGACCGATTCAAAAATTCTCGTTTGCCAAGTTCAATAGTAACAACTAATAGGCCTAAAAATACACGGGCATTTTATTCACATTTTGTAGTGAGGATATAAGTCCCTTTCACTGTTGTTTACATAGCAAGTAGATGGGTATACTTACAAATTCGTGTGGGGCGGCCGAATTTGTGACAACAAATAAAAAAATCTTTATAAAAAACAAAAATACCAAATCAGAGACACTTCAGAAATGAAAGCTATTTTTTAGAAGTCGGTTGTTTCTTTTGTAATTTTTACTGATACATCACAGTCTCCAATCTTTAGGAGAAATAGGAGACTAAAAACCTGATGGAGCTGAAGAAGCAGACAGACTGCGTCGACAGTAGTGCAATGATGTTTGTTTCTAGCCAGAACCCCAAACTATTTAGCTGTGTGTACCCTGCTAGCTAAGAGTTCCACCAAGTCATACTATGTGCTACATACACGCGCACAGCTCATCAGGTCGAATCACATTCGTCTTTATTTTTTTGAACGCCAGAGCATAAACGCACGCACGTGCCCTCGTCGCCAAGCTACAAATTTATTTCTTTTTGTTATTATGAATTTCCCAATATCCATGGTGTCTTTTAATTTGTTTCATGTCATTAAATACGTACGAGAGTTTTATTTTTTAGATATCTATATAAACACACACAAAAGTAAATGATTTAATTGTTTATTTCGTTTTAAAGTGTACCCGCAATGTCACATATTTGTGTCGTTGGCAGACAAGTCATGCGCTTGCTCGTCACGTATATGTGACACTGGCGCTCAAAAGGTTAATAACAAGTTCGGTCGTAATCACTTCATTTGTGCTTCGTTAGTTAAAAATTATCTTGGCCAATTTATGTGATCATGCGATAATGTACAGAGGGCAGCACATCAAGTTACCACAATCTGTCAAATTTCTTTGATAGTATTTCAACTTTATTTCAAAGACATAAGGTTCATTTTTAATTGAGAAAAATTTACAGTTAGGGATAGCTTGATGTGCTGGCGTCTGTACCTTATCACTTTACATTATGAGAGGTATTAGTAAATTAACACAACATAGAAAATATTAAAAATTAATAATGGGTACCTATGTCAAATTATTTTCTCCTTTTAGCTCTCTTCATTGACTCCATATAAAGAAAACCTTGATATTTATTCTTCAAGTAAATAAACGAATTCGATTAAAATGTGGTAAAGCGATGGAGTACCATGGAAACGATTGAAGCAATAAAGTGAAATTAAATACGCTACGTAGACGAGACTCGATACAAACAGATAAATATTGTGAAACTTGCAAACAGCGTGATGTACGCTTTGTTTGTGTGGAAAGACTTTTAGCTTTAACTTTAAGGGTACTCATACATGATCAGTTTTATTTTCAGTTTCATCATAACTCTGACACAATTTTTTTTTTGAGGTTGGTAAATCATCCAGTGAACCCTCACGCTCTTACTAACTAAAACCCACCCATGTTCCTTCCTTAGTCCTTTATGTTTCGGTGTAGCGGTAACACTTTCGGACAATCCCGCTTCCTGAAACATACCTAACGAATGGCGGTAGAAGCCTAGTTTGGCCTTCGCACATGCTTTTGGTTAATATCACTCTTGCTGCTTAAACATGCTATTGTAACCCAAATGGAGAAAGTCACTAGCTCCTGAAATACAGGTAGTCTAACCTAAGTCTTTTTTTGTAACCTTTTCATAGGTATAAAAAATTTAATAATATTATTTTGGTGTGTTACAAAAATAACTGATGAAAATGTAATCAAATAGAGTACCTACTCGGAACGATATCAATTTTTGGCAACGCCACTTGCATGCTTTGATTTGATTTTATTATCTGAATACTCAAACCCGAAATTCTTATTTTGAATCATCTTAAAGATGTCTTTCATTTGACGTTTGAGGTTGATTTATTTTTTTATAAGCCTTAATATTATTTAAACTATAATTGTTGGAAAAAATTGTGAAATAACCTTCTTAATACAGATTAATGTGTTACTAATTCGAATTAGTAAGTGATTGCGTAAGAATTTGATCTGAAAAGGGATTGTTTACACTTTCATGAGTTACTTTTGAAACAGATTATACGGGGGCTGGAGCGACCATTGTGTGTGTGCTTTTCACAAATGAAATCCTACATACGCGGCGTTATAGTCATACCGCTACGGTTATCAACATTTGTGTCGCATTACTATAATTAAAGTATTTATTTGTCTAATGCCGGTTGCAGACCAAGAGCTCACCTAAGTTAGTTTAGCTTAGCTCGCATAGCTGACACAGTTTGTCATACTTGTTTAATAGTTTGCAGTCTGCACACAAGTACCAAAAACTGTGTCAGCTATGCGAGCTAAGCTAAACTAACTTAGCTTAGCTCTTAGTCTGGAACCGGCATAAAGTTCTCCATCGGATACCCAAAGTCGTCAACGCATTTGGTCAGGCCAAACTGACGCAGACTTACCTGTTCAGTTCGTGTCTCCATGCTTCGCTTTAGGGTGATGTTAGTCGTAATGTTATTTTTCTTCGTCTTGTTTTATAGATACTATTGGCTTTATTTCACCGCAGCATTCTGCTATACCAAATCACAAAACAAATTAATACCTAGGCTGTCATATGTAATTCCCTGTAACTAGTAATAATAATTGTGTAGTTATTACTAGTTACTAACACTAATGGATCTGTGTTATCCGATTATTTAAATAAATAATAATAAATAATAAAAATAATAATTACCTTTGTCTAGTTTTGAGTAAATAAATGTTTTTCTCTACGGGGGTGACATTATCACCAAGTGGTTCCTTTAAATAAAGGGAAAAAAAATCAATGGACTAGACTAAGATGAGTAAGTCACTAAAATGACTATTATCAGCACTAGATACAATAGGCTTTATTATAATTTATTACCGCATATTAATTTAAACAAATCAAAAACTAGTCCATCGATAGTACGGATTATAACAAAACATTTGGTATGAAACCGATCAATGAGTTCGCAATACAAACACCAATCAGCATTGAAATAAACAAAATGTGCATTGTCGTTTAACTATCTAGTATTGATATGACACTAGTCCGATTATCAAAATTGTACCTACTATATGCATGGATGGTGGGTACATTTTTTCTTCATCTGAAAACAAATAAATTATCTGAGTATAGTGATGATCTAGAATAGAACTAGAGAGAGAAGAAATAAACAATTGTACTAGCAAACCCGTACTGACAATATTTGTATGAATTTTATGCTGACATCAATGCGCAGCGAATGAATAAAATATACATATTTGAGTAAGCGATCACAACTCGCATAGCATAGTTATTGAGTAAATGCAAAAGGACTCATGCGCCGCGGGTCAACCATTCATCAGTTTTGGGTGTTAGTTCTTTCCAACTTTCATTACCTATACAAGTTGAACTCAAATTACTTAAATCCCTACGTCTCCAGTAGCAGTACCATTTATAAATTAAGTTATTTAAATGCAAATGCAGTTTCTTTTCTAACAGGGGTGATGACTAGAATTTTTATTACACACGTATTTTTACTTTTTTTACGTAACCCAAAGATTACGCTAATACATTGAGTTGAAATGTGGCATGGCTTTTTTTTTGTTTTTTTTGATAATGCCATCTCGCAGTTCAACCATAGGGTTGTCTACTGCTTAACCGGACTTGAATGGCATGAATGGAATTTTTAGAGGACGCAATTTTATTTTTGGGACATGTTTGGGGGGTCAATTGAAGCTTAACCTCAAGTTTGTGGGGTCGCCACCCTTGTCCCCCGGACGCCATCTTGGAAAAAGGGTGAAAATACTTTTTTCGCGATATCTCGGAAACAATGCGTCTTACATAAAAAATGCAAAGACATAATTTGTAGCAAATTGTTTTGCCTACAAATATGTAATACAACTTTTTGCCCTAAATTAAAAATTATAGAAGTTATAAGCAAAAAAGGGAGTTTTTTTTTATAAAAAAATTCTTTTTTGCTCTATAACTTTTTTTTTATACATTTTACAAAAAAAATACATCAGACTATTCTTGTAGATGATCCTTTGAGGATAATTTTTCCCTATTTTATTTTTATTTTCATTCATTAATAACGCTGTTACAGCGCTCCAAAGTTGACCGGGTTCGTCAATGTTCATGAGAATCCGGTCGAAACGAAATGTTTAACTTATTTTTGTTTTATTTTTTATTGTAAATATATTCTTACAAGAATTTTGTTAAATTAAAAAAACAAATCAAACTTGATAGATCTTCTCAAAACTGCTCTTTCAGCGGTTGGTATTTCTGTCGACCAAACTGAATCAGATGCATCATGATTTTGTTATTATCGTGGCAGAGGACATTGCCATTCTTGTATTGCTCACGGCATTAGGCACAAGACAGCTTTTTTTGAAGGCTGGGAAATCATCCAATGTCTTCTCTAGTTCTGGGTGGAGGGAGTGTCAGACTCTTATTGACTAAAACCCATTCATGTTCCTTCCGTAGCCCTTTATGTTCCAGGGTAGTGGTGACCCTTTCGGACAATCCCGATTACCCGGCAGGTTTGGCCCTAAAGGGCCTTCATGTGCTGACATCTCTTTTAGGCGCGGGTGGAACATATACGCGCCGTACGGCACGGGTCTGGTGCTGATCGGACGGTGAGTCACCCATTACTCACCGTCCGCAGGCCCGCGCCTACGGTGGCCGGGAGTCGTCACGTGGCTCCCGACGCCCGGGGCGTCTCCTGCGGCGGCTGGGACGGGAGGACCTTTCTCTCTCCCATCCCGCCACCTCCTTCGCGAGTATGACTGTTTCGCAGAAGGAGGTGACTGCCTCCCACTCCCTCTCGCCCCGGACCATGGCTTGCACCAGGGCCGGGCGCGAGAGGTCGTCGCCGCCGATCGCCTCTACGAGAACACGGCGGTGCTCCGCCCAAGTGAGGCAGGTTTCCACCGTGTGCTCCACCGTGTCCTCTGGGCGATCCTCGCAGTGGTGACACTCGGGCGTTTCCTCCCGCCTGATGATGTGCAGGAACCTCCCGAAACATCCATGTCCGGTGAGGATCTGCGTCAGGCGGTAGGTGAGGGCGCCGTGACGCCTCTCTAGCCATTCCTTAAAGAGGGGCCTTATCGCCACTGACGTGGCGTGCCTTAGTTACAAGACAGCCTAACATTTATTTTTCAAAACCTTCAAAAGGGAGCACATCTGCTCAGATATAGCCCTTCAAGTTTTATGTATGGAGATCTCATAACACAGAAGTTGCTGTTTTTTCATGCTTTTTCAGGATGTGATACAACATCAGCAGCCTATAAAATGGGGAAATGAAAATGTATTAAAATTATGGAGAAACATTCTTAATTAGCTGGTGGTACCACGCTATTCCATCTTTGCTCACTCTTGTTGGCGAACGTTTTTTCATATCTTTATACGGCTTTATACCAGCTAATTCAATTGCTGATGTTGTATCACATCCTGAAAAAGCAGGTTTTGAAAAATTAATGTTAGGCTGTCTTCTGCCACATTAATAACAGAATCATGAGATCGGGATGCAGTAAGCGCAGCAGAGACGATGATTGAATCTGCACCTGATTCAGCTTGGTCGACAGAAATACCAACCCCTGAAAGAGCAGTTTTGAGAAGATCTATCAAGGCTGATTTGTTTTTTTAATTTAACAAAATTTTTGTAAGAATATATTTACAATAAAAAAAAAAACAAAAATAAGTAAAACATTTCGTTTCGACCGGATTCTCATGAACATTGACGAATCCGTTCAACTTTGGAGCGCTGTAACAGCGTTATTAATGAGTGAAATTTAAAAAAAAATAGGGAAAAATTATCCTCAAAGGATCATCTACAAGATTGGTCTGATGTATTTTTTTTGTAAAATGTATTAAAAAAAAGTTATAGAGCAAAAAAGATTTTTTTTATAAAAAAAATCTCCCTTTTTTGCTTATAACTTCTATAATTTCTAATTTAGGGCAAAAAGTTGTATTACATATTTGTAGGCAAAACAATTTGCTACAAATTATGTCTTTGCAATTTTTTTGTAAGACGCATTGTTTCCGAGATATCGCGAAAAAAGTGTTTTCACCCTTTTTCCACGATGGCGGCCGGGGGACAAGGGTGGCAACCCCACAAACTTGAGGTTAAGCTTCTATTGACCCCCCAAACATGTCCCAAAAAAAAATTGCGTCCTCTAAGAAATGCAATATTCGGTCCCTAAATTGTAACATTTCAATGGACTACATGGCGTCACGAGTATGTAATTTTTATACTTACTTGGGACGAAGCGAGCCGCCACTCCCCAACTTTAATGCGTTTTATCTCAGTATTTTTTTGTTAATATGATTTAAAAAAATACGTGTCTAATATTTTTTTATTATAAGATTGACGGACTAAATATTACCTAGGCATAATCCCTGTTCAAAGATCATCCAAAAAGAAGGCCTAAAAAGAGAAACATAAATAAAACTATTTCATTGGCAAGTATATGAAAATTTTCAGGTTTTCTCGTCACGTCTGCGACCCTCCGTCCTGGTGCTTCGGCTCTTTACATGCCGAATGCTAATGTTACCGGGATGGCCATCGACGAGTATTTTGTTGTTAAGTGTAGGTTTATGGATCTAGAATAAGTAACTATCAAGAAAGGATTAAAAAACACGAATAAAAGGAACATTCAATCCGATTTGAGTTCATTTCGGCTTTCTTCAAAAAAACATCCGATTACAGAATGAGCAATTTCATTTCATTTAATTGATTTATGTACAAAGCAACTAGCCATCAGCTAGCATGTTTTTTTTTTTAAGGCTGGGAAATCATTCAATGACTTCTCTCGCTCTGGGCGGAGCGGAAGGGAATGTCAGACTACCGACTAAAACCCATCCATGTTCTTTCCGTAGCCCTTTATGTTCCGGGGTAGCGGTAACCCTTTCGGACAATCCCACTTATAAAGATATTTTCCGATACCGGGAATCGAACCCGAGCCTCCTGGGTGAGAGCCAGGTATCCTAGCCGCCAGCATGATGACTCTCTTTTTTCGTGTTTCTCAGTCAGCATGTCGGCTGCATACTAATAAGTATTGTTAAAACAAAAGAAACCAATCACCGCATACTAATAGATTTACACGTTTCCATTTAATAATAAATAATAGCCTTTTATTTAGGTAGATCTAAATAAAAAGAGACACAACAGACTTAAAAACACAGTTTTCTATACAATACACTTGCTTAATCTAAAATTTGCCGCTTATGTACGTTTTGTACATCTGTTTGCCAATCGGCAAAGACCATTTTTCACCCCACCTTTTTCATTCTACTCTTTCCTGTTGTCTGTGGCTGTGGCATACAAGAAATGCCAGCAAGCAATGACTTGCATCGTCTAAACATGGCTTAGACTCTAGACAGTGTTAATTAAGACTTAAGTAACTAATTGTATTAATAGATTCAATCTTTTATCGAAATTGTTCATAGGTGAAAAAAACTGCTGAATAGGTTAGGTATACCTACCTATTTGACCTTAATTAACCAAGAATATTTTCTGCCGAGCATCCTTAATTGTCCTGTAATAATAATTGCAATCGCAATTACATTACCTAAATGCTTCGTACCGCCCTTTAACCACACCGTATCGAAGGGTATTGAAATTAGCAATTTTATTTGATACAGATCGGCCATACGTCAGGATAATTCTGCAATTAGGGACGGATGAGACGCGGGTACTTATGTAGATTTACGTGCCCCTCCGAGATTGTGCCTCGCTGTAATTACTGTTCCGTTATCACTTAAAAACTTTGTAATTTATGTTTTTTATTGATGATGATAAAAAAGAATATTAATCTAATCATATTTACATTTAAAAGCTAAATATTCATAATAATATGTACAAAAATAATAATTTGTACAATAAAATTATTAAAGAGCATCAAAAAATTCGTCCACATCGCTGTCAACAGGCAAAGTTCCCAAAAGGCTGGCAGTATTGCCGCGTTGTATGGCAATGCTGAAATAGAATGCTGATGCTGATTCTTTGACCAAAAAATAGGCCAACCCTCTGGTCACGTGAAGAGTCGATCAACCGCTTGGCGATATCTTGAAAAACAAAATGGGCACTCGGACCCCATGGCCCTACTGTTTCAACTCCAAACGGCTCGAACCCAATAAGATTGGAGTATTTGTAAAATAACTAATTTATGTATATTAACTGAAAACTACACATACTTACTGTAAGTATTTTACGTAGCTGTTTGAAAGTCTCATACATGCTATAATACAAGTAATACATCAGCAACTAGGCACACAATGGGACTCTTAAACTCTAGCAGCATTTAGGAGTCATAATTTTTACCCAATTACGGCGACAAGGAGGGTAATGATTTTAACCGTTGTGAAATTTATGTCGGTAGCTGCCCAGTTAGTCTTGAGGTCACAAGCGCGATTATGTACACCATAAAAATTACAAATATATTAAAATGTAGATATTTTACAAGTTGGGTTTTAGTTTTTGCATAAGTAAACTTTTTTTTTATAATAACTTAAAGTTAACGTTATTAAGTATCCAGTAGTAATGTTTTACATATTTTCATAATATCGAACAGAATTGTTTTGATAAAGTTTGCTACGCCGGCAGTGGCGTAGACGCGTAGGGCCTACGCCGTAGCCTCATTATAAACTTATTCGTAGGCGATTCAATGATGCTTAGTTAATTACAAAATTGAGACCTTACTGAAGTTGTTTTTACATTAAGCAAACGGCTTCGAAACATGTAGTTTTTTCTTGAATAAAGTTTCTTAAAGAATCTCACTTTTACCCTTTGAATAATCCTTCTCTGGAAAATTTTGTTTTATGCAGATAAAACAAATAATTCAATAACTTCTTAGTTACTTATGTGAATTTAGATAAAATAAATGCAGCTCTTCCATGCATTAAGACCCACAAACAAGAGAAACAATCACAGCACAGCTACTTAGCACCTCTCTAATTAAAACAAACGACTTCTCCTGCGATTCAGCATCAACTCAGTTCGGCTCAGTTCGACAGCTCTTTAACTAATTGTCCGATTCACTCCCTCTAATTAAATTTACATTTACAATCATTTGCTGTCTCCCTCTCCCTTCACGGTGTTTTGCTTTCGCGGCTCACTGTGATTTTAGTTGAACAATCTGTTTAGGAGCTTTTTGGGAAATTGGGAAGAATTCGCAAGTCGTATTAGATAGCGTAGGTAATTGGATAATTCTGCTTGAAGATGGTATTGGAATTGAAACATTTTACTAGTGATGTAGTGCTAATGTATGATGATATATGTTTTTCCTTTTTTTGAGGGTGAGAAATCATCAAATGACCCCGCTCTGGGCGGAGCGGAAGGGAGTGTCAGAGTCTTACTGACTAAAACCCATCCATGTTCCTTCCTTAGCCCTTTATGTTCCGGGGTAGCCGTAACCCTTTCAGACAATCCCGACTACCTTGCAAGTTTCGGCCCTTCGCTAATGCTGACATCTCTTTGAGGCGAGCGTGGAACATGTACGCGCCGTCCGGCACGGGGCCTGATCCTGATCGAGCGGTGAGTAATGGGTATTACTCACCGTCCGCAGGCCCATGACGATATATGTTATTCTAGAATTCTGAGACTACCGACTTAGGAAGCATCGATAAATACCTAACGAGAGGCATTCTATTACGGCTTATCCTACGCCTAGACAAAATAATTTATTTAGAAAAGAAAGAAGACCTATAAAATCGTGGTAAATAAAAAATCTAACAAAAGTAATTCTGAATAATAAAAAGCCTGAGCTTCCGTTGGTACTGGAAGTCAAGCCGCCTCTGTATCTATCTTCAGTTTCCACCGTGTGCCTACAATCACACTAAACGCAGATTGAAAACGAATAAAAAGCTCTTCCAATTTCCAATAAAGTTCGCCACGCACAAAGTTTCAAGCAAATAGGTTTTATTTAACATTCTTCGTGCGTTCCGTTTCACTCAGCCGACGGCGCCCAATCAGAGTTGTAAAAAAAAGTAAAAATGGCGAATTGAAAAACTCCAGTGTTACGAAATTACGACGAGGGAGACATC
The DNA here is from genome assembly GCA_951799385.1 of Hyppa rectilinea. Classification (NCBI taxonomy): domain Eukaryota; kingdom Metazoa; phylum Arthropoda; class Insecta; order Lepidoptera; family Noctuidae; genus Hyppa; species Hyppa rectilinea. Next base: position 1,397,218 of record OX637317.1, read on the forward strand.
CGCGGGTTATGACTTTATAGAGTTTTTTACACGTCTGATACTAACGTTGTTAGAAAATCTGCTTTGTTCATTTTGTCCTTTTTTTCTTCTTGTCTCATCATAATATCATGTACATAATTAATTGAGTTGATTTGTTTTTCTTGCCAGTTCTTCTACATATATACCTACTACCGTTTTGCAATGAGCGACAAGCTTCATTTTTTTGACTAATCGACTCCTTGGCAACTCAAAAGTGCCTGTAACTGGTTTAAATAAATGTTTAAAAAAAGGTTTAAAAAAATTCAAATAAATGCTATGAGTTTGAGTTCGACAACATAACAAAACAATTGACAGTCTACCCATGCCATAAAGGACCATGAGTCAAATTGGGCTCAGTGTCCAACAGAGTTATAGCATATATGCCGTTTTGAAGGATTTTGTTTGTACTAAAATTGTTACTATGGGCACCACCTTCAATTCCATTGCAGAAAAAAGATATGCACCTAAATAGGTTTTGTAGAAAAAGACAATTGTTAGGAGTCGTAAAACTTATTGAAACAATATACTCATTCTTAAAATGCTTAAAATAGTGGTAAACAATAGATGCGCCTATATATACCTAGGGAATATGGTATCTAGGGTTAGGCAGGCACATACAATTTAATCCACCGGCAGGATATTTAGACGACATTATTATTGATATTGATTGAAATGTTAATAAAAATAATTTTAACTGTTAGCAGCTGTTTTATTTTTTATGTATACATTAAACCTGGAATTAAAACTAGTTAAAGATGTTCAATAACAAAACCTACAATGCCATAACAGCACTACTTTTTGCAGAATTTTAGTTTATTTATGGTCGGAGAAAAATATTTATAGCAAAATAACCCCATGGATTATTCGCAAAAATGAGTTTAAATCTTTATATTTAGTGCTTTACAAGTATATTCAAAGTGGTCTCATCTCTGTTGGTGGGTGAGCCCAGGCTTCATACATTTTTGCCCATGGTCCTTTGATTCCCTATACATTAATTCGTTGTAACAATACCCATAACATCACTAACACGCTGCTAAACTAATTGTGTAACACGTAGGAACACTGACTCCGGGCTAGTAGTTAATTGAATATTAACCAACGGAACACGTACCTACTACTTGCTAATGTAAGGGTGCGTTTACACAAGCTAAGTGAAACAAGACAGCAATGAGTTTTTTTTTTTGCTAAAACGTTATTTACGATGATACTTACCGAATACGGTTTATTTCAATTATAACTGCAGATGCAGATCTTGATCTTCTAATTAATGATATAGTTGCGGCTAAGAGTTATACGGACTCAGCAAAACTCTTTTTGCGTGTACAAAATAATCTTATTTTAAGTTATAGTTGACTTCAAAGTCTAAGGGAGGTGGTGGCTAAATGATAACAGCAGCATGACCCGATCGAAGGTTAAGCTATGCTTACCGCGATCGTTTCGTGGAGGGATGACCATTCAATAAGTATCAAGACGTACCTCGGAAAACACGTTAACCTGTTGTTCCCGGCTGTCATTCGTAGATCTTTGACAGTCTTTACGAGTAGTAAGTTCTCTACTTACTAAAACCCATCCATGTTCCTTCCGTAGCCCTTTATGTTCCTGGGTACCATACATTAAGTATCGAGACTCTACCGTACCTCGGAAAGCACGAATGGGAAGGAAAGGAGAATGGAACTTCATTAACAGACAAAGTCCAGTCAATAACCATATTGGCTAGCAACGAAGAACTCGTGACAATAACAAATTCTTACTGTTAAACAAAAGATGAAATTAAATTAAATGAACAAGCATTTAATTTAATTTCATCTTACTAAGCCAAGCCAGTACAACACACCTTATGCACCATCCCAACGACTTACAAGTGTATAGAACTTCTCCCAGAGCCGGGAGAAGTTCAACAATGTCTAGGAATCAGCCCGACATGTTTATAGCGCGAACTGGATGCCGAGCTGCGATCCATCCTCAAGTTTGCTACACCTGAATAGCGGAGCTGCTAGAGTTCACGCGAGTTTGTTTAGTTAGTGAATTTCCTTTTAATCTTTATGAAAAGTTCGGTGAGGAATATGAAATTTTCTCTCCTAAAAACCAGTCATTTTAACAGTTTCGTTAAATCACCCTTGTTTTTGATGCAATTTAAGACAAAAGAGCGTTTTAAATCATACATAAAGAATTTTAAAAAAGAATCCGCGTCGAATTAATTCCGCTGAAAGTTTTAAAAAAGTAACTTAAAACTCCGTCCCAAACCACGCAGACTGTTTGAAATTAAAAAAGAATTCAATTCAAATTTGGAATTCTTACAGGGGCCGGGGCTGCCACCTCGCCGAACTTTACCCATAACATGTAAATGGGGAAAGTTTTGGCTAATTGCTTGCAAGACTGTCGCCAGACTGACTCAACTCACTTAATTAAACTTACAATCTTTACTACAAGATTGCTTATATTTACTAATAATCAAGTACGTGTTGTTATAATCTCATGTTTCGTTAATTTAATGAAGTAATAACGCTTATAAGTTCTTACTATTATCCAAATAACAATTACATAAGTATGAAGGTTCTGAAATGGCCCACATAGGTAGTGGAAGGCACAGCATTGGTAGGCGTCCTACAAGGTGGACCCATGACCTTATGAAGGTGGCAAGAATTCGCTGACTTCGGGAAGCATAGGACCATCCGATGCACGATGTAGCGACGCTTGGGGTTAGCCTATGTCCAGCAGTGACGCTTTTTAATAATAATAATAATATCCTTGGACATTTCACACAACGCCGTATCGTCCCAAGCTAAGCAACCTAATGCTTGTGTTATGGTAACGAGATGGCTGATAAACTACTTATATACATTTTTTTTTTGTAAATCCATACATATTATAGATAGAAAAACACCCAGACCCGTAACAAATACTTGCAGGTCGTACAAATATTTGTTCCGTGCGGGAATCGAACCCGCGACATGCTGCGCAACAGTCAATCGCTCAACCGCTGCGCCAACCGTGTCGTCTTTTGACTGAAATGATGATGTAGATGAAATCATGGTATACCTATATGTGTAGTACTTTAGTCCACCTATATTATGTAGGGAATTAAAAAACTGAAATCACTTTAAAATACAATAAGTCATCATTACTGAAATCACTTATAATATCTTATTGTACAGATTGTGCTAGCCGCACATCAATCTACCCAAATCAGTCAAATTTCTTTGATATTTTTTCAACTTCATTCCAAAAGAATAAGGTTCATATTTAATTGGGGAAATTTGACAGTTTGAGTAGCTTGATGTGCTGGCGTCTGTACTTTAAAGTGATTTCAGTACAACACTATCTTACAACTATACTTACCTACTTTCGTTAAAACAGCTGCAACTATCAAAACAAGAAGAAATCAGTGGTCTACCTTCCTAACAGACGGGACGGGTAAGAGACATTAAGAATGTTGGAAAACATCTTCATTTTCAAAATGTCCTCCCACTTAAGACAAAAGTAAATCCTACAAAATTAAATTGCGTCCTAAAAAACCTTAATAGATTTCCTCATTACGCAGCCAATCAACAAAGTTTAATAACTTTATGTACAAGTAACGTCGCAAAAAATCGATAACCATAGACAAGCTTATTAAAAACTCTACCTACAACCGTTTTGCAACAGACCGAGGGACAAATGTTGTTTAAACGACATTTTTACGGCAATTACTCTTCAATTAGGGGATTTTTGGGAGTTGGGGGAAAGCGACAGGATTTACTTGTTTTATGTTATGCGTCCGTATAATGGAACGAATCTGTGATGCAGATTTTGTTGAATAATTTTATTGTTTGTAAAAATGTAAGCGAACAATTTGGCGATGATCAACCACGCGTGGAGTCATCAACTTTAATTGTAATGTTAACATTTTATTTACTTCTTTTATTAAACAGAATCATCAATGAAGGATTATATATCGAATTAGTAATCTATTTAAAACGACGAGTGGATGACTCGGTTAGGCAATGGTTAATGGCGACGCATATCGTCTATTCGATTTCAACAAATTCTGTATCCGTACGTACAAAGCGTAGTAATGTTTACTAAAACTATTTCCAATCCTAACACTAGACTACAGCCATAGAATAACTGTACAGTTATATTTGGAGAGCCTTATTCACACAAAAGTAACCAAAATAAAGCTATTATTTTCCATGCATTATTCAGAAAACAATCCAAAGAATAGTTGCGAGCTACTTCATCAGAAAGGATTACCTCAAATCCGGGCCAAATTGAAGATTTTCTCGACGCCATGCCAGCAGCGGGGAGAAATAAATTTACTATTGTCTTTGTAAGATGTAAGTAGTCGTACTGTCAACTGCACATCCATGGTAACATAAAAATGGTGACAGCGTCTTTATTATGTATGGTTTTCGTAGTGGTTTTTCAACTATCGACCGTAATCACAGAATAAAGCAAGTACCTAATAGAGAAATACAGTGAACTTAGCATCCGTGGATTACCACAAAGCTTTTGACTCATAAACATGCGAAGATGCGGGAAACTTTGCTGAAACAAGATGTGACATGAAATACATTCGACTTAACTATGGAAAAAACGTATACAAGAATCATCATCTGCCTAGCCTTTTCCCACCTATGATGGGGTCGGCTTCCAGTCTAACCGCATGCAGCTGAATACCAGTATTTTACAAGGAGCGACTCCCTATCTGACCTCCACAACCCAGTAACTGGGCAATACGATACCCCTTGGTAAAACTGACTGTCAGATTTTCGGGCTTCTGACGACCCGTAACGACTGTCAAAGATGCACAAATGACACCCATCCACGGCCAACCCTGGCAAGCGTAGCTAACCTGATAGATCGACCTGTACAGCAGCTGTTAGTACTTAGCCACGAGCTCCTCAACTTAGACAAGAATAACATTGCAAAATATAGAACTGAAAGACTGGGAAACAAATTTGATATAAGCAAAGAAAGAGTGAGACATGGAGGCCAGTCCCATCTTAGAACATTTTTTTCTCAACCTTGCGACTACTGAAATGCGGACAACCATACCTACGCGTTCATTTTGACGTTCGAAAGTGCCTTTCTTGTGCATAGAAATAAATGATTTGACTTTGACTTTGGCATTCGTTAAATAGTTATATTTATTTACAACCTACATCCTTGTAAAAGCTAATTTACATTACGGTACTAGTTGCGCACAAACTTAAATAGGTAGGTAATGATAGTTTAATGTCTAAATAATCAACTATTATTAACATATCATCTACATCATACAGCAAACAGGTTGACACCCTGTTTACTACTATCGACATTCACATATATTATTAGTATCAACTAGGTACTAAAAACGCTAATTTGATTAAGTTACTTATTGTGTAAAATTATAGATTACCGCCTGGCAAGAAACAATAGCAAAACTTCTGAAACTGTTGTTTTGATTCCCACAGGCGGTACATTCTTGGTAATCATACCAGACCAGCACAATGTGCTAAAAGAAAGTCATGATAACATTACGTTTACAAGGAACGAGCTTTCATTAGGCAACGTTTAGAGTCTATGCTACTACCTACTGAACCAGCGAGATTGTCCGAAAGGGTTAGGGCCCCGGAACACAAAGGGCTAAGGAAGGAATATGGCCATGGGTTTAATTAGTCACTAAGAGTCTGACACTACCTTTCACCCACGCAGAGCGGAAGAGCAATTTGATGATTTATCATCCCTAAACAAATTATATGGGGAGAATGGAAAACCCCAATAATAATTTGCCTGACCTGGGTATGAAACCCAGACCCCATTCTTAGTCGTGCTTTCTACCATAATACCAACGAGGCGGTCCAAAACCTTCTAACCTAACACTTATCCAAATGTATTAAATTGATTTAACAAAGAACAAAAGATTCGTTGTGGATACCGAATATGAATAAATTATTATTATTCTTTCACCCTTGCCAGTAAGAAGAGTAATAAATAAGTTCTTGGTTTAATAAATAATATTATAAAAGAGAAATTAACAGATTGTTATTATTATTGTAAAAGGCAAATAAAAATATTTTCTGACGACTTATATTTTTCTATTGATTGTTGTACTTCTTTTACATACTCGGACATTTCACGTACTTGTAATGGAACGCATTGCGTTCGGAAACGAGTAACAGTTTGATGTCTATCAAAAGCAAAACAGAAACGTATCCAAAGTAATACTATTGAAACGCTTTGCTTATAAATAATAATTTTGTAATTGAAATAATAAATACACGAAATAAATATTACGCAAAATAAAAAAAATGGATAAATTATTTAGAACACTGACATTTCATTTTTATTGATTACAATTTTTGACAAGACGACGCATGACGCACCGGAGATGTGTGACGTAGTTTCTGAACGGACTAGTGTCAATTTATCTACTTGCGTGTGCATACAAGTCGTCAATTTTACCAAATTACCACAATTTTCACAATCAAATTATCAGAACAAGCTACCCTAAGTGATGGCTGGGAAGCTGAATAAATTCGAAACGCCGAGCTCTGCCAGCTCCGATAGGTAAAGCGAGTGTGTTAACCTTCTGAAATGTTTATTTAAACAGCTGGCCCGTGTTATAAAAAAAAATACGCTGTTGAGGAATCGTTTTCAGTGTTGGCTTAGTCATCGTGCAGTCCACGGGGTGTTTTCGCGTGCCGTGTTTTTGTGCTAAATCTAATACATCATAATTCGTGGAAGCAACGTTGCATTATAACCTCTGCACGCATTGTGATATTTTTAGAAAATCATTTAGTTCATTGGCAGCTCGCTTCTCGCTGAATAATCGTGTCGTGGAAACACGTGGTCGGCACTGAACGTGCCTAAACACGCCGTCTAGCGCGACGACCCTCAGCAATATCAAGATATGGAGACAGGTTCATTGCTCTTCCCCAATCCGTAAGATATTCTGTCAATACGATGTTAGGTCGTCAGTGTGACTAGCCGCCGGCTTCTGTGCAGTGAACGCACGCATTTTATGTTATTTGTGCTTAGAACTGTGTTATTATTATGTTGCTTTTGCACAGGAGTGCTCTTTCTATGATCAACAGCTTATTCTGTAGTGATAGCACATGCACACATGACTGTGACATTTCGAGTACGTTTGTTGACTAATCCTTAACTAAACAAAAAATATAAACACTGGCATTGACCTTCAATATATGATAATCAAGCATAAATAAGTAAAATATCATTTTTATCTGAGTGTTAGGCTGATAAATCTAATTAGTATGATAACAAGTCGGCTTTTACCTTGATTAGTGAATAGAAAAATGTCTATAAAACTATTTTGTTTTGCAAATGAATCTAATTCTACAATTTAATGTGAACAACCTTGATCTAAAAATTATATTATGTGCGGTTTTACTGCTATTGTTATCAAGACGAGTCTGTGACCTTTACTCAAATTAAAACTTTAGTACCTACCTATCATTAAATCAACTCAAGATGTTATTTAAATAATTGTCCCAGATAAACTTGGTCTAGCAATTATAATTTATTTTAATATTTTTTACCAAAATCTGCTTTCTATATCTTTAGTCTCTACATACTTTCAAAACATATTTTATCATTGTTCTCACACACAGGTGAGGTTGTACGTGTATTATTGAATGTCAATATTATATTTTTTTCATGGGCGACAGGTATCAAATAACATTAACAGTAAATAATATGATTGTCCTGATACACATATACATCCATTGAAACAAAGGTAAATAAATAACAACTAAAATAACAGTGTTGTTAACATATTAATTATGAACTGATAATGATGTAAATATCACAGCATACGGGAAAACAGAGAAGCAACTTCAGTAATACAAAACTATTTTAATATTTATGTTTAACAGCCTTTTTCTATGGCATCCAAGATAGGTTTACTTAAAACAATGGGGTTACAGACTACAGAGTATAAAAAAAAGATTAAATGATGCCATTCTCAAAAATATATCATTGGTGTACTACAATATAACATTAATTCCTGAAAGTATTAACTCGTTCAAGGATACTGAAAGAAAAACAATAGAAATTTTATTCTTATAATGCCTATGGACTTTAGTAATCCCACAAAGTGCTAAGTTAATAACATGTTAAACAATAGCTAATAGCCGCCTTCATTCCTCAGTTATTTTGCAAGTGCAAAATTGTATTTCAATTCTAACAAGCATGAATGTAATAATACTGCCAATAATATAATTAAGTGGCTTAAATTAGCGGCATTTAAATACTGATTGTAAACAATGATATCAGTTTCAATTGAATTAAATATTATCAACCGATTCATAATATAATACTTAAATATAATCTGTTGTTTTGTCTTTTATAATAATGATTGATTGTTAGGAGTAGGTATTATGTTTAGTCATAAATTATTAAAAGTAATTTTGATACTTGTAATTGCAGCTCAATTTAGTCAACCAAGGTATATTTTAGCTTATGCCAAATTATGAAACAGTATGCAAATAATTCAAATTTATTTCTTGCAAACGACTTAAGAGAGGTCAAATAATCTGAGAAGGTAGCATAGGCAATGGCCCCTGCTGTTGGATAGCTTTACATACTAGCAATAGCATCCTTGGACCCGTATTACATAATAAAAAATAATAAATAATCATTTAAAGTTCAAGCATTATTTGGTTAAACTACTTTTAGCTAGCTTTTAACAAATTTTATGTAATGCTTGAGGTTCCATAATACGGGCCTTGAAATTGTAAAATGAAGATTTAATATTTAAAAAGATGTTTAGTATTTGTACTGGCAACATTTGGGCATATTCGGGGATTATGAGCATTATATTATGTTATATTTTGTATCTGCACCACTGTTTCTGCCTGAGTTGTGTGCAATAGCACACAACTCAGGCAGAAACAGTGGTTTATTGGTTGGTTATTTATAACTGCTTTATATACACATTAACAACATGGTTGTTGATAACTTTAATTGCATGGACCTTTGTAAGTAAATGACAGTGCTTTCCTACTCAATAATAAGTACTTACCAACTCGTTTTCAGTATCATGAAATAACCATTTCTATTGTGTGGGAATTACAATGTCTATAATTACTTTTTACAGCTGATACAAATGATTCACTAGAATATCAGTCATTAGAAGTGAAATTAAAATCTATTTATAAATAAACAATTTACCAAAAGCTACTCTATAATATTATCTATATTAAGATAGACTAACTCACGGTATTGTCTGAAAGGCTTACCGCTACCCCAAAACATAAGGGCTAAGGAAGAAACATGGATAGGTTTTAGTCAGTAAGCATCTGATACTCCCTTCCACTCCACCCAGAGCGGGAGGGGTCTTTTGATGATTTCCAACCCTCAAAAAAAAAAAAGGTTAGACTAGCTGTATTCCTTTTATTCTTTTTCTTAAATAAAAGTAATCTGACTTACTACATAAATAAATATAACACCAGCTATCTAGCAGTGAAAGTATAGCCATTTCCAAGATTAGCCAGAACAGACAGACACAAAAAATAAAAAAAGGTATTTTTGTTGTGAGTACCGTATATACCTACTTTCATAGGGCTTCAGTAAAAAGCTGTTATTTTGTCATAAACGGACATTTATTTGCATTGATGAGGCATTAGTGACCTCCTACTTGCAACAAAAAACAATTTTGGTTGCATGTCTATCCCGAACAATACTAATAGTGTTTTAAGATAAAGTAGACATGGTTTACTGTTTATTACTTCATATCATAAATCCCGTTTCGACCTCGTTTTGATGGGAACAAAAGACCTTGGTCTTATTTCAGAACTGCAATTGAATTACATATGCCACAGTCTGGGGAATTAATAAAACAGTATGAGCTGGTCAATTTTAGAGTAGTTATAAATAAATATGGGAAATATAAGTCAACAGCTGTCCAATTCAATAGATTTTGTTGCGTATTAGTCGATCCGCATGAATTTAGTCGCCCGAAACGGGCAATTGTGGCGCGTATTAGTTGAGTTTTAGTATCTAAAGAAAAGTCTTATTTATTGAGAAAAAGAGAAAAAATTTATGAATGGATCAAGTGAAACTACTTGGCAGTGACCCAAATAACTGATTTTCAGTGTCATTGTATTTTCCTATTTATAATTGTAATCTAAAGTAAAGATTACAATGAATTAAATAATCATCTTGGCTGTGCATCATAATTTACTTGTAAGTTCATGCACACAGCAGAACATATCGAGGTTAACTAAACGCAGGGACTTCGTCAGACTTCGCCTGTGCAAGTGACCTCAATACCAGAATATTGAGGTTGTGCAGAGGAGCACAGACAAAGTCTAGCATGCACACAAGACATGTCCTACTTTATCTCTCACTTGTAAACTGACTTCAAGAAAGCAGGGGACAAAAAATATACATTTTTTCTTCACTTTTTTAATTTTCGACAAGGTTTTGTTTGAAGTCGTTAATTTCATTTCGTAAAATGTTTTTATCATTATTTTCACGTAAGTCCATTAAGCTATGTTATGGACCAGACACACCTCTCGCTTATCAAATGTTATCGCACATAATTCCGATGAGAGATAACACAGTTTACGTGGTTTTAACATCACTGATAACGGCTATCTGACTGATACATTCGTTTTCACTAGTCGCTAAATGTTTGTATACCGTGCAATTCCATGGTTTGTTATGGAAGTACCTACCTACAAGATTCTACGCGATTTATAAAAAAACAATAGCTGCTATCGCGCGGTTTCAACCGCTGCTCGGCTCGTATTGGTCACAGCGCTATGTTAAAGCCTTCCTGATAGGGGGGGCTATCCAATACAAAAATAATTTTTCAATTCGGACCAGTAGTTCCAGAGATTAGCGCGTTCAAACAAACAAACTCTTCAGCTTTTTAATATTAGTATAGATTTTGAGTTTGCCGCGGTGCGTTCTTATGGATGTTTTTTATTTATTTTCAGATCACTTTAATCCGATACATTCCTAAATTTGACAGCATTTGTCTAAGAAATAAGTAAAACCACGTTATTTATTCTTCAGATAACTGACATTTGAAATAACGGCCATAACAATTACTAACATTTTTAATCAATTAAAAATTTATAAATAAAAAAGATGTTGCTGGATATGGGCGAATACAATGGCATGCATAGCCAGACATCAGTGCTACAGTAAGATAACAACAAAAAATAAGCTTGTAGCTTGACCTACCTAGTACCAAAATGTCCCAATTTCAAATGTTCCCTTATTATGTAACATTTTTGTACTAATTCTCATTGTACCAGAAGAAACGATAACTTCTGCTGCCTTATCTACTCAATAAACAATACTCAAGATAACTCAGTTATCTTTATCCTATATGTATATTTAAACTAAAGTTCGCCGATACAAGCTAATCTGCATTTGAACATATATCTGTGTCAGTGTCACTGAACTTTTCATAACAAGCATTATCATTTGCATGGTTTGTTTTTAAAAATAGGAATGTGTGTTCTTCATCTAATTTTCTTGTTATAGGTGCGCTTACGCAGGTGACCGCAACGGCAAACCGCAGCGGCAATAATGCCCTATCGCATTGATAGACTATCCGCAAGGACACGACTGATTTCTATGCAGCTTCCGTAGTTGGCGATATTGCGGCTTGTCATTTTTTTTAATAGATTTAACGGCTTTGTCGCTGCGACTTGCGACTGCGATCGGCTTCGGTAGAGCATCTTAACTTGAACTTTTTGCACTGTGGTTGGGGTGGGACCCGCACCATGTACCAGCACATCAGATTATCCCTGTCAAATATTCCCAATTGAAAATGAACCTTATATCTTTGCAATAAAGTTGGAATACTATCAAAGAAATATGACAGATTGGGCAACATGATGTGCTGGCCTCTGATCGATGTCATTTATTACTTATGGTTCGGCTAACGGGCGGTGAAACGGTGGCACTGAGGTTACCTATAATCTTGGTAAAGAAACTTAGGATTGGTTTCGATTTATACTACCACTTACAACAACTTTGTAACAGCATGTACCTATGGGCTAGCCAGCTAGGACTACATTACATGACAAAGGCACAGCTAAAACTCCGAACATAATTTAAAATTTAGGCTCAAAATTTCATGGAAACCGAAGCCTGAACTGACCTTTGTTTAGTCCCGGCTTTATGCCTGATAATTTTTTTTTTATTATTTATGCTCTCAATGATGAAAAAATCATCATCATTAAATTCAACTCCCAAGATTAACAAACATCTTTTAAGTGTTGTTACTTTTGCAGTGACACAGAACTTGCTCTGGAGCTGAGCGAGCAAGTGTTCCTGGACGATGACGAGTACCAGACGCGGGCCCCCGCGTCCCCCACCACGGTCCCCAACGTGAGGCCTTACAGGCCCCCTTCCACAGGTAACAACATCATCATCTTTCGACTCAGACTTGATTAACGGCAGCCTCGGGAAGAGGCGATAATGTAGCTCCAGTTGGAGATTAATACCGATCGAATGCTAAAATTCACTGCCTCTAGAAAAGCCATTCAAGGAAACTTCGAGAAAATATGGATAAAATTGGCTACCTTTAACCTTTTGAACGCCAGAGCATAAAAGCACGCGCGTACCCTCCACGCCAAACAACAAATTTATTTTTTCTTGTTATCATGAATTTCCCAATATCCATGGTGTCTTTTAATTTGTTTCATGTCTTTAATTTTGTTCGAGAGCTTCAATTTTTAAGATACCCAATAAACGCACACATAGTAATTATTTAATATGTAGTTTATTTCGTGTTATAGTGTACATACACACATAATATATTTGTGTTAATGGCGTACAGGGTATGCGCTTGCTTGTCACGTATATCTGACAATGGCATTCAACAGGTTAAGTGAAAAAAAAATGCTGCTTCGATATTTAAAGAAATAGCCTCAACTCGCGACACGAATCCTTCCTCAGTAGATAGAATTTATCAATTCACTGGCTCTAGGTCAGCCGGTGTCAAATTGTTTTCGTAGGTACGTAATTCGAGCCTTAAGTGCATCGCGCTGGCCTTCAGTGCCACTGGTCTACATTGCGTCATCGTATAACTGCACCAACCTGAATGTAAAGAAGACTTGACTTAAAAATATGAATATTGGCATTATTTTTATGAAAGTATCTCAACATTTGCCTAGCCTTTTTCCCAACTAGACTTAATCTTGGTTAAATCATGTAGACAACAGTATGTACCTATGTAAGGTGAAAACAAAACTTTCAAGTCTATCATCATCTGCTTAACCTTTTCCCAATTATGTTGCGGTCGGCTTCTAGTCTAACCGGATGCAGCTGAATACCAGTATTTTACATAGAGCGACTGCCTATCTGACCTACTCAACCCAGTAACTGGGCAATACGATACCCCTTGGTAAGACTGGCTGTCAGATTTTCGGGCTTCTGACGACCCGTAACGACTGTCAACGATGCACAAATGACAGCCGGGACCAACGGCTTTCCGAGGCACGGAGGAGTCACGTTATGTAAAGATGGTCACCCATCCACGGTCAACCCCGGCAAGCGTAGCTTAACCTGATGGATCGCCGTGTGCGGCTGTTAATACTTAGCCACGAGCTCCTCGAAAATATCTAGGATTGCTAAAGGTCCTGTAACAAATACGATAAGAGACTTATGCCCTAGATTACAGTAGGCACACAGGATTCTTAATTGTTTTCTGAATGGTTAGGTATCGACAGTTACTTAACCATCATCGCGTTTGTAGAGTTTTGCTAGATAATTTGATTTTACCATGTAGATAACGTCATAAATTAATACTTTAACATCTTATTAAGAACTGATGAATCATTTTCTGCCAGTCGCCTTAATAAATAGTAATCCATCTATAATTAGATCATTTTCTCTATGCTAACGTAGATCGCGGCAACAACCTATGACGTCTGTGGGACGTGGGGTCAGTCGCCGGAACACTTCGTAGAAAGGAGAATGCTCTAGAAAAATAGATTTCTATTTGTTTACTTGTGGGGCAACAGTCTTGAGCTTCGTCTACGAATAGTTGAATTTGCACTGTCATGAACTTGAAACTTTTGTTTTCACCTTACATACATACCGTTGTTTGCATGATTTGAACAAGATTATGTCTGGTAAACCGTAAAAGAGTGTGACGTGACCTCTGAGTTAGGAAACGCCGACCGCATATTGTTTTAAAAATATTATTGACGTATTAAGTGTTTGTGAAAAACTATTTACAAAATTAAAATCATTTATCTGCTTTAATATTTCGAGTACCTATCGTCGGGTATCCTCTCCTTTGATGTCCTGTGCCCGACAGGATCCACAATGATGGCTTTTGTAAACCATAGTTCACATTGTGGAATGCAATGAATACAGGGTGAAATTGAATTCATGGGCATTATTTGAAGGGGTCATTGTACTCATCATTATGAACAACTTTCACTATGGGAACAAATCTGAAATCGCGAAAAAAAATCAGCTGTTCCATACATTATGCATTATAGGTACTTATTTACAATTTAGTAGCATCGTGCGTACTTTTCTCGCGTCTAGATTATTTGTGATCTCCGAATATTGTGGCTGGAATATAATAGTAACACAATATTAACACGTTGAGCGCCAACGCGGTCACCGCGGTCACCGGTCACCGGTCACCGCGGTCGCAGCAGACACAATAGAAAAACTATTGTTCGCGGTCACCCGGTGACCGCGAACAATAGTTTTTCTATTGTGTCTGCTGCGTGGCAGTTAATGACTTAATTATGAAAGAAAGAAAGAAAAACATACTAACGGTAAATAAAGGAACAATATTATGAGTAACAAAATGCAGGTACTGTGTAGTTTAAAATATAATAAAAATTAGAATTATGATTTAGTATCTACTTAATATTTCAATAAAACATACTAGATTACAATAAAAGATTTTAATAACGATAAAACCTTGGTTTAATTTCGTATGTATGCTGCTTAATTAAGATTTTGTTTAAATTTTTAAGATTAAAATTCTAATTTGGTTTGTGTATCGTTTTGTTATTGAATTTATTGATATTTGAAATTATAGTTAGGAATGTTTAGTTTATTTGTTGACATTTATAATTTAATTTATTGACATTTATTGAATTTAATTTGAAATTGTATTTTCTAATAATGATTATTTTCTGAATGATTGTAATGTTGTTGTGTGCAATGTAGCTTTGAGACTAAAATTTAAATTTTCATGTTTAATGTTTTAAATATTCAATAATTTTGCATGCCGTAAGGCAAAATGTATCGGGACTAATGAGACCAAACTACCATCATATTTGTATACCTACATTATTGCAAATAAATTATTTCTATTTCTATTTCTATTTTTTTTCTATTTCTACAGAGGCCAGCACATCAAACTACCGGACCCAATCTGTTAAATTTCTTTGATAGATTTTCAACTTTATAACAAAAGAAGAAGGTTCATGTTCAACTGGTAACATTTTACAGTTTTGGATAGCACATCAAGCTATCCCTAACTGTCAAATTTTCTCAATTAAACATGAACCTTATGTCTTTGCAATAAAGTTGAAATACTATCAAAGAAATTTGACAGACCGGGTAACTTGATGTGCTGGCCTCTGTACATGCGCTTGCTATTACCATACCTGTCAACTGCTGCAGGAAATGGGCTGCTGAATGTGATGGGCGGATGTCTAAAATTATGCTTATGTCTGGTGTTCTTTGAAAGAGATTATGCAAGGGTGTCCACTGTTCCATGTTAATTTTAACTGAATTGTATACCACAAATTACACTTTTTTAAATCCGTTTTTTATATTTCTATGTTAATTAATATAATTGGTGTTGTGCCGTTTTAATTGACTATAAATAAATAAAACATATTGTACTACATAAACAAACTGTCAACTGCTGCAACGAAATGACTATGACGCCATAGCATCTAAGACCAGACTACTTAGTGCTTCATTAAAAAAACAAGAATTCCCATTTTAAATACCTCTCACCGTCCCCCCGACCCTTGCTCGAGCCAGCCCGCGTTGCCGCTGAGCCTGTAGCTTTAAATACGCCCGATCGGCATGTCCCTTGCTGACCTCCCCCAACGACGCCCAAAACCGACGTCCGTACCCCACAGGTGCCTTTAGCGTGTAGTCGCTTAGTTTTGTAAGTTCTTATTAAGCCCTGGCTGGAGGCTACAAAGCCCGGTTAAGCAGTAGACAATCCTATGTTTGAACAGCGAGATGCCATTTAAAAAAGAAAAGTTTTAAACCTCCATTGCTTGCAAGCAGTTGTGCATGAAACAATACACCTGCTGTCATCGTTATGCACGTCAAATTAAATATACTTTACAATAAGAAAGTTTATAAATATTATGGCTCATGTATGGTATGACTTTTATAGCAACATAACAAAGGTCAAGCATTGTTTCTTAATCTTTAACAGCAATATTGAACTCTAAAACCATGGCTTAAAGTTTTTTTTTTGTAACTGCAAGAGAATGAACTTGATCCATGGACTTACACGTAAGACGAGTCGACGTGAATAATTCTCAGTGTTAGACCACATATTCTGACCTTCATGGGCGACTTACTTGTAAATCTATATATATAAAAGAAAGTCGTGTTAGTTACACTATCTATAACTCAGAAACGGCTGAACCGATTTGGGGAGGTAGCTTAGAACCAGGAGACGGACATAGGGTAGGCAGGGTAAGTAGGGTAGGTAGGGGAGGTATGGTAGGTAGGGGAGGTAGGGTAGGTAGGGTAGTTAGGTATGGTAGGTATCATAGTTAAGACAGGACAACGTTTGTCGGGTCAGCTAGTTGGAATATAAAATAATTATGTTCCTTGTGTTTAAATTAGTAACTAGCGGCTGCCCGCGACAATGTTGAAATTTTTCATACAAACTTCCTCCTTGGAAACTCGCCCCCTAAAGGGGTGAAATAGCCCCCCCCCCCCTACCCCTATACCCCTTTAGGGGGCGATTATCCTTAAATCCTTAACTGACGTCTCTTGCTCATAATCTACCTCTATGCCAAATTTCATCTTCGTAGATCCAATAGTTTTGAGATTTCGGGATTAATCAGTCAGTGAATGAATGAATGAGTTAACTTTCGCTTTTTTTGGC
Organism: Hyppa rectilinea; assembly: GCA_951799385.1. NCBI lineage: Eukaryota > Metazoa > Arthropoda > Insecta > Lepidoptera > Noctuidae > Hyppa > Hyppa rectilinea. The sequence goes on from OX637317.1 coordinate 1,414,304, forward strand.
ACGCGGCTAAAATCGGAACAAACGTCGCCATATTGTTTTGTTAACAGTATTTCCGTGACTGTTTCACAAATGTTTACTAACAACGCTCCCCTGGCCTCATTCAGACGTCAAAGGTCCTTGGGAACTCTCCAGTTTACAGTTCCTTTCATTCAATATTCATTCAACTATGGTTCGTGGCCGTAGCAAACGTATACATATAACTGTAATCATTAAAGTCATTATAGAGCCCTCTAAGTTCATATTACGGTATGGAGTGAATAATGAAATAATGACTTTGAAGGGCAATTCTAAATAAGAGAGTTGCTTGATAATTCTATTTTTGATAATTCTGTTAATACTAGATACGGCATTCGAATCATATTTTGTTCAACATACAGCCTGAAACTGATCTGCAAATTACAAAAAAAAACGTATAAAAAGTTGAATTTCGCGGGCTACCCTTACCGCTTGTCCCTTAAATTTTATGCAAATTCTTCAGTTGTTAGCTTCGAATAAAAAAAAAAATTACATATCGAATGGCATTACAATATAACCCAATTCCAGCGTAGATAAAAAAACATTGTTTTGTAGAATCGCACACGTTAGGAAGGAAGTAACTCTAACCGAATACATAAATACACATTGCTCCATTCATTATTTTATCCATATCCATTATTTCCAAAAAAAAACCTGAAGGAAACACATTCAGCTATCTATCTACTAAAATTCACAACATTTAGAATTCTCATGTAAAATATGTCATTTGTGTGTAAACTTTAAGTGTTAAATATCACAATTAGTGAACATGCTCTAACTGATAAATCATGACTCATAGGTACTTAGGTACTTACATGTACTCAATACTCTTATTGCATTCCACAAGTAGGTATTTTTAGGGGATAAACTTATAATAAGATCGTATGGACCCTGTCGGGCACAGCATAATAATTCAGTTAGAAGAGAAGGAAGCATTTAATAATTATTATTAACTAGCTGACCCGACAGACATTGTCCTGTCTTAACTATGATACCTACCTAGCCCACCTACCTACCCCACCTACTCTACCTCCCTACCATACCTACCTACCCAACCTACCCTACCTGCCTACCCTACCTACCTACCCTACCTACCTACCATACTTACCTACCCCACCTATCCAACCTGCTTACCCTACCTACCCCACCTACCCTATCGGCCTACCCTACCTACCGATCTTACCTACCCTAACTACTCTACCTACTTATTACAAATCGCCCCTTACCTGTAAACCCTCTACACAACGCCCCCACTTTTTTTCTGGATCTCTTCCCCTTTATAGGCCTTTAGCGCCCACAAGGCCCACTTTGAAGCGGCGGCGACCTCTCGCGCCCGGCCCTGGTGCAAGCCATGGTCCGGGGCGAGAGGGACTGGGAGGCAGTCACCTCTTTCTGCGAAAAAGTTATGCTCGCGAAGGAGGTGGCGGGATGGGAGAGAGAAAGGTCCTCACGTCCCAGCCGCCGCAGGAGACGCCCCGGGCGTCGGGAGCCACGTAACTACTCCCGGCCACCGTAGGCGCGGGCCTGCGGGCGGTGAGTAATGGGTGACTCACCGTCCGATCAGCACCAGACCCGTGCCGTACGGCGCGTATATGTTCCACGCGCGCCTCAAAGAGATGTCAGCATATGAAGGGGCCCCCCAGGGCCAAGCCTGCCGGGTAAGCGGGATTGTCCGAAAGGGTTACCGCTACCCCGGAACATAAAGGGCTACGGAAGGAACATGGATGGGTTTTAGTCAGTAAGAGTCTGACACTCCCTTCCGCTCCACCCAGAGCGGGAGCAGTCATTGGATGATTTCCCAGCCTTAAAAAAAAAAAGGCCCACTTTGAAAGGCTAGTTTAGAGTTTCAATGTATGTAGGTACATAATAATATGTTACATTTCACGTTACGTACCACATACTTATGTGTACGCCACCAAATCTACTACAAAAGCAAAAAGTAGAACAACGAACGTAGGTTTCCGAGTGACTGAACCTAATTAAGACATGCCACTAATTGACTGTCTCAACAAGACTAGCTGTGCATCGTGAGACTACTTTATTATACTGTACTGCAGTCTATACTAATATTATACAGAGGAAAGATTTGAAACATACATACATGTTTGTAACGAATAAACTCAAAAACTACTTAACGGATCTGGATGAAACTTGGCACAAAGATTATAGTCTGGAATAGCATATAAACTACTTTTTATACATTACGCGGGCGAAGCCGCTGGCAAAAGTTAGTAGTGAATAAAAGACACGAACATAGCCTAGTGCGATACTTGTTTAACTTTTATTGTGAACTGTATAAATATTTAGGATTGATAGACGCAAATTTTGTTAAGAAAAGTAGGTATACTATGCTTACTCAACAAGCGAAACACAATATTACTTAACTCATTAAATGTTCGCCTATTAGAAGCTGTTTGTTTATAAGAGCTCAACGATTAATACGGTTATATTTATTGTCGTTTCGAGAAAATTTTTCTTATGAACCTGTGGTTATTGACTAACCTGGTGTCAGAGTTTTTATGCTGCCCATTGGCCTATGACCTAGCTTCACATGCTTTTGAGAAATATCTCAGTCATGCCGGTTTCCTCACGATGTTTTGTTTTGAGGGGTTAATCATACATAGTCTGCAAGGTGCATCTTTTGATACTTATTAGAATAATTGTTAATCTTATTCATTGAGATACGGACACCATAACATCACGTCTGTAATCCCCGGAGGGTCGGCAGAGTACTTGTACACTCACATTTCGCCAGTTATGTTGAAATCCCGGAATATAAGACAAGCCTATTGTCATACCGGCCAGAACTCCGGATTCCGGACTGGCACTGAGATATACCTGATAAAAACCAACAACAACATTGCCCGACCTTTCTTTTTTGGGGTGGGAAAACATTCCCCGACCTGGGAGTCGAACCTACACCGACAATAAAACACAAATATTACCAACTCTACTACCTACGTGTCTAGTTCCATACAATTATAAATCCGTTCCGCTAGCTTGTGGGATATACTAATTATCTAACGTTTTTGTAAACAATTGCCGCATGTTAAGAGGTTCCTACTAGGTATGTTTTCATTCACGTTTCGTTACACGGAACTGAGAACACGTGTCACCGCACCACTGCCGTCACATTTACGCAAGCCATATTTTGTTTACAGAAAACTTGTGCTAACTTTGACGAAGCTTATTCCCTTATGTTTTCGTTGGATTTTCAAAGCTCGAGAAAGCGGCGAAAGTTGAAAATCCAACAGCATTTATTTTGGCATTCATCAAACTATCGCCCGTTGGGATAAAGGTTACGAATAAATTCAATAGATGGTTGCCTATAAAGACTGTTCCCGAGTTCTCCGTTCTACGAGAGCGGTTACTATTGATAGCATTCCGATTTAGGTGCCGTTTTATAGACGGTGCGGGCGATAAGCATGTATGAAGCGGTTTTACGTAAACAACGTTGGCTGAACTGACTCATACACGAAGTTTACCGGCTTTTGAGTAAACACAAGTATTCGACATATAGCTTTTGAGTAGCCGGTCTGAAATTGGAACTCTCATGCTGAGATGTGTCATCGCCCTTAGTTGAGGTACCCGGTAGTCAATTATCTTAAACTTAAAATATCTCCCTCTTCATTTCGTGGGGTTAGTGACTAACTTGGTGTCAGAGTTTTTATGCTGCCCATGGGCCTCTGACTCAGCTTCACATGCAAAAAAAAACACACAAATGCGATATTAAGTTTGTTATCTTCTCACACCTTTTTTTTTTAAGGCTGGGAAATCATCCATTGACTTCTCCCGCTCTGGATGGAGCGGAAGGGAGTGTCAGACTCTTACTGAATAAAACCCATCCATGTTCCTTCCTTAGCCCTTTATGTTCCGGGGTAGCGGTAACCCTTTCGGACAATCCCGCTTAATCTTTTCACACCTAAGCCATTGAAGGGATCATCCTGAAACTTTTCGTCTACGTTGTCAGGTGTACAATAACGTTCTAATGATAATAGATGGCGCCACGTGTACGTTCTGTTCTAATGATGATTGCAACGGCCAAACAACAAGCAGAGTACAACCCGAATTGATTGTCAAATTCTAAATTAACGCGAGCGAAGCCGCGGACAAAATCTAGTGGACCATAATGATAACAGTTTCTTCTTATCTTAATACTGTTTTGATTAAACAATGCTTGACTGTTGATTGTAATCGATACTGTGAATAAAGTGATAAGTGAAGTGATCGATGCAATGTGATTGTTTCTTATGAAACATCGTGAAGTATTTCATTGATTCGGCAAATTGCTGGAGGATACATAAAGGAGGGCTAAAAATACTAAAAAAGAGAAATAGAGCCGAAAAGGCTACCGCTGCCCCGAAACACAAAGAGCTAAGGAAGGAACATGGATGGGTTGTAGTCAGTAAGAGTCTGACACTCCCTTTCGCTCCACCCAGAGCGGGAGGGGTCATTTGATTATTTCCCTTGTGAATTGTCACTTACGTGTTAACGTTATCTCATTATACTCCTCAAAAACATTACGCGATTCATGCAAGTATTAGATCACTGTTAATTTACCACTACTTTTCTATGTATAATATGTATGTATTTACAAAAAAAAAAAATTATATAAGTAGTTTATCAGCCATCTCGTTACCATAACACAAGCATTAGGTTGCTTAGCTTGGGACTATATGGCGTTGTGTGGAATGTCCAAGGATATTATATTATATTATTATATTATATTACCATAATATACCATAAAAATAACTCCAAACAAGTCTGTAGCACACTGCCTATATTCGTATCTTTATCAGTCATGAGGACCTACCTTTTTATAAGGAAAATTGTGTCTGAAAACTATATTTTCGAAACGCCTCCACCACGGCAAAATGCGACACGTGCAATTAAAATGTATAACAGTCTAAAAATAAATAAATTTGACAAAAGCAGCACTAGTGTTTAAAAAAAACGATACATAGATACAGTCTGTTTTAGTAGGTACCTACGGTTCTACATCAGAAAAATATAAAATGCTCAAAGCGAATGAAATCTTTGGTACAACCTTCACGCATAATTCAGTTGATCGGCGACATTGACCGGCCATTACAGTAACCTCGCGGAGTGATTAAAAGAATTAGTAGTTCTTTGACTGAAGACAGGAAGACATTGTGTTCTTGACAAAATTTTGTGTAAAATGTTATAACGTGGTAAAAAGAAACGTGAATTACAAAACTGGAGTGAGGAAAGTGTACATAAGAACGTGAGAAGTTGCAAAATGTACGATTAACACACTAGTAACAATAGCAGTTGAGTTCATTATTATCTGTGATTTCGGCAAAAATATAACAAAAAACTAGTGTTGTATATAGTAAATTTGTGATAGAAAAACGCTGTGTTCTTGCTAAAAGTAAGTGCGAAGGTTATGTTTAGCAGTTAACCGATGATTTAAAACTCATATCAAAAGTACACTTTGTAAACAAGCATGTTATAAATTAGAGGATTTTATCCAAGATAAGGATGCTTGGAAACATGTTGGTGTAGCATAAGACAATCTAGACTCTACACCAAGTCAAACTTTTTAACGACAAACGATTTTACTTTTTGTACTTACTTTAACTCGCACACTGACTTATTAATTGTTAAAATTTTAGGAAACTCGTAAACTTTACAATCTTTGTAAATAAGTGAGCTCCATCACATAATTAATGTATCTGTCATTGTTTTCTTTATTCCTTTTTTGTGGTATGTACTACCTACTAGGTATAGTACTTAATTTTATTCATACTATAAATAATAATAACTATAAGTACCACGTACTTCATTTTATTTTAGGTGCACCGTCTGTACATATTATGATACAATTTATGAAACAAAATATTGTTAAACATTTATAAGAGTAACGGTGCGAGTTCTTGCCCATTCTTCTCCATACGAAACTATCCTTTGCCCTTCGAAAGTAACTAAAATCAACTATATTTTCTTGCAAGTTTTTGACGTTCAAAAGTGTCTTTTATGTGTCAATTTGAAATAAACAATTAGAAAAATGTGTTTCACTTTTACAAAAACTTCAGGATTGTCCTGTGTATAGAGGTATAGAGTGACGTGAGGAAGTAGGACTGCACGAAGTTTGGTGTAAGTGAGACCTTGCTGGACGTATAAGTAGGTACTGGGGCACAGGCTCATATTACAATCTCAACCAATGTGGTAGTGCGAGCTTCGTGTGAAAATAGTGTTGCGTCTGACCTCCATAATATCCATTATTCCTTTTTTAAAAATAAATCGAAGCGTGTTTTCTTTTTAAATAAACTTTAATAAGGTTGTAATTACTTTTGTGCTTTTCGGTGATGGACGCCTTAAGCATTGTTTATAGAGTTTTCGATGTTTATACAATATTAAGGTATATGTAGAACTTATCTAAGGTTGGCGGTTTTCCTCTGGTTACAGTACCTACCAAAGGTAAAATTAAAGTGTGTATAGCAGTGTTGTTATTCCTTAGTTGACACTTGGTTTAAGTAGATACAGTAAAAAAATTATAAAGTTTATTCAAAAATATAAGGACTGAATACAGTGTTCTTAAATCTATGTCAAATTCATTCATTATTAAAGATTTTTAAAAGCACTTTTTTTTAAATCGTGTTTGTAGTGTTTTTTTTACACGGACAAAAGTGTTTAAAATAGTGCAATTAGGCAAGTACAGTTTATTGTATAATTCTTGTTTTTAATGTCTGAGTGAACTCATGCTCGTATCAATTTTTACAGAAGATACAAATACAACACTAAAATAATATTTGAGTGCAATTGATCCACATCAACATTACGGCACGTGATGTAATTCAATGAGTGCCGTCACAACAGCACATTAATAGTGACAGTTAACGTTAAATACCTCAGTCGTCGTTAATTTATCTGTTTACTTTTTGAAACAATAAAAGTGATGTAACTGAAGATAATTATTATAGTTTTCGATGCTTGAAAGAAATCATACAGTGACCACAAGTATATTTTTTATACATAACGAATTTTACCAGTGGTGTCGTGTTACCCAGTTACTGGGTCTGTGGAGGTTAGATAGGCAGTCGCTCTATGTAAAATACTGGTATTCAGTTGCATCCGGTTAGACTGGAAGCCGATCCCAACATAGTTAGGAAAAGGCTAGGTAGATTGACGAATTTTACCAGTTCGTTCAACTTTGCGGCATAAAAAACTGAAATAAGATGTGTTATTCATTGTCATCAAAATCCTTAGCCCTACACTTCACTTTGTTCTCGAAGCGATACAATTTGATAATCAACTTTACATATACCTCACTTTTCTCCTCCAGGTTCAAACATCCTAAAGTCGCCGCGAGCGCGACGCGTGCGCACCACATCAATGTCGCAGCCAAACAAACGAACCACCGCAGAGAGCATACTGCACGCCGACAGACGGACCATATACACAGCCGGCCGGCCACCCTGGTACAACTGTACCGGGGGGCAGGAGGTCGAGCCCTTCCTTATTGGTGAGTACTGACGTACCACACATATACTTAGCTGGCTGGCTGTCCTGGTTTAACTGTTCCAGCGGAAAGGGCTCGAGCCTTTTCATATTGGTGAGTCTGACTTTCTTACCTGCCTGAAGTAGTCAAGTTAGATGAGGGGCGCGCTGTTGGTAAAAAAATGTGCAATTTTTTGTGTAGACATAAAAACAAGATGGCGGTTTAGGTCGGATTTTGGCCACGCGTCAAAAGAAACTTCTAGCGCAATAGATCCCTGTTTCTTAAATCAGACGGTTTAATAGTAATTTAACACGAAAATAGTCTGTAAAAAAAATCTTGGATATGGACTTGTCAAAAAACAATGAAAGAACTGTACTGTAAAATATTTATAAAAATAACGACGATTGATGTACAATTGACACCAAACATTATATTTTTTGTGCCCCAGAAAAAAGTAATTAAAGTCCATGTGCACGGAACTGTGACCGTACAATAAAACTTGTACCGACAAGTAATTTGTTTGTGCTTAGCAACAGTTACCATTGGTTACAGTGTGGTTTCCTTTGAAGTTATTAGCCACGGGCCCCTCTCAACACAGTGGTTACAATGTGCTTTCATTTGAAAATATTAGCCACGAGCCCCCAAAACAATGATTACAATGTGCTTTTATTTGCAGGTATTAGCCACGAGCCCCTCTCTACACAGTAGTTACAATGTGGTTTTATTTGAAGGTATTTGCGGCGCCAGCGCATCGGGTAAGACGACCGTCGCCGCCAAAATCATAGAATCTCTCAACATACCATGGGTGACCATAGTCAGTATGGACTCGTTCTATAAAGTGAGTACACTATGTATAGTTGTTTTTAATTATGTGTTTTTTATTTTATTTTAATACATCTATTAAGTACCTACACTTTTAAACATTTTTATAAAAATATAAAAGAAAAACATTTAAAAATATATTTAAAAAAACATTTAAAAATATAACAAATAGTAGTAGCCTACCGGTATCGGGACCATGGTCCAAGCTACCGGTGGTCAGGGCTCCTGAGAGAGGAACCTCCTAACTATACGCGTCGTGTCCAAAAGTAACGCCGCTACGGCGTTACGTAGTGTCGCTTTCTGGATCAAGCCTTTGATCCAACTGCCTAACAAGAGCGTCTTCAGATGCTGGTCGAGGCTCTTGGCTATTATACCATTGGCCGTCACAACGATCGGCACACTGATTGCTGTATCCACATACCACATGTCTACAACCTTGCGAGCCTGGTCAAGATACTTCGTCTGCTTATCTTTTTTTATTATTATGACAGCCTGAAGTGTCCCACTGCTGGGCAAAATCTAATTTATCACGGTCTTGTACTTTTTTTCTTTCCAAGTCCTAAGGAATCGAATACAATTTTATCTTAAGAATATTAACGACTGTTGGACCAAAGCAATACACTGTTTCAAATTTTTATCTTTAGTAATGTGTAATATTTTTGGAATGCAATCTGACCATGCAGGAAACATGTGCTAGGTTTCCTGCATGGTCAGATTAAGACATAAAACTGCAGATTACAAATTGAAAATATTTGAGAAATCTCTGTGTTGATACATTTACTACATGAACGGCTGATAGCACATTGCAATATTGGTGTGCAGTCATTAAATAATTTCATGCAATTTACAATAAATATTGATTTGAAGCAGAAATTCTTGTTTTAGTATTCGTACTGACGACATAGAAAGAAAAACAAAAGCACTCCGGCGCAAAAAGACGAGTTTATTAGAATTAATTATGTAATTTATCATCTTATACCTATATTTTTTTATTTTGTTGTCCCCGCTTAAAACAGTCGTATGTGTTAAGTCACTATACAGGGTGGAATTTTGTAATGCCACCTGAAGGGAAAGTACTCTTACTACTGTGGATAGAACATTTTACTCAAAGATAACATTCCTTAATTTTTGAATAGAAAGAAAACTGCATTCAAAGATTTTCAAAAATTCGCTTGCCACACCCGGGAATCGAACCGACTAAAACCTGTAAAAATTAGAACCTGTACTTTTATTCCATCGATCGTTAGGATCAATTATAAGGATGAAAACCCTCTAAGAAACTTGATAAATTAAATGAAAGGAAAACCATACACCCCTGTGGGGTACGGACCTCGGCTAAGGGCGTCGCTGGGGGATGGGAGCGAGGGACAGGCTGGATCGGGCGTATTTAAGACTACAGGCTCAGCGGCAACGCGGGCTGGCTCGAGCACGGGTTGGGGCGAGGAATTCGCTGTAATGATACAATACTAGCTGGTCTCGCACGGTTACACCAGCTGCTCGGCTCCTATTGGCCGTACCGTGATGTTACTTAGCCTATAGCCTTCCTCGATAAATGAACTATCCAACACAAAAATAATTTTTCAATTCGGACCAATAGTTCCAGAGATTAGCGCGTTCAAACAAAAAAACTTTTCAGCTTTATAATATTAGTAAGTATAAATTATTATTAGACTAACACTGTATATGAAACCCAGGTACTAAACGAGAAGCAGCACCAAGCGGCGACGCGCAACGAGTACAACTTCGACCACCCGGACGCGTTCGACATCGAGCTGCTGCTGTCCGTGATACAGCGCCTGCGGGAGGGGAAGAAGGTGGAGGTGCCCATCTACAACTACGTCACCCACTCCCGGGAGAACAGGACTGTGAGTATGTGTGACTTCTTGGAACTATCTTCCTGCACACTCGAGGATGTAAAGAACGCTGCTGAAGCCGCGATCAGCGAGGCCACGGTGTTGTCCAAAGTAATCTTATACAAACTCAAAGCATTTATTTCAATTAAACCAATTACAAGCACTTTTGAATTGTCGAGGGGTCGGTCAGAAAGATGTGCTGATTCCAAAACGTAGTAAGCCCCTAATTAACTAGCTGTTTTTTTTTTATTGTAGTGCTATTCTGTTGAGGAGCTCGTGGCTAAGTACTAGCCGCACAGGTCGATCCACCAGGTTAAGCTACTCTTGCCGAGGTTGGCCGTGGATGGGTGACCATCTTTACATACCGGGAGTCCTCCGTGCCTTGGAAAGCACGTTATGCCGTTGGTCTCCGCTGTCATTTGTGCATCTTTGACAATCGTTACGGGTCGTCAGAAGCCCGAAAATCTGACAGCAAGTCTTACCAAAGGGTATCGTATTGATCTCGATTGATCTTGATCGATTTTTTTTTTCAGATATTAGGGAGCTCATCGATTATTTAAGGACTTGTAGAATGTATTATTAATGACTCACTTCATCTAAGGTTTCACAATGATATTTCTACAGAATAGATCGTCTGTCTGATGTTTAGGGGTCTACACTAACTGCCGTGGTGTCATCCACAATAAAATTCATGAAATCATTTTTTTGTTTTCTCTTTCATACAAAGTTTGTTTCACATTCCGCCTTGTCCACAGAAAACAATGTACGGCGCGAACGTGATCATCTTTGAGGGGATCCTGGCATTCTACAACGCAGAGGTGACCAAGATGCTGGATATGAAAGTGTTCGTGGACACCGACGCGGACATACGACTCGCTAGAAGACTGAGGAGGTAAACTTGACTTGCGTATTGAGAGATGGGCTTGGTTGATCCAAGTGTTATTACATATACGGAGTACAGTGTAGGTCTAAAGTTAACCTAAACTTGAGGCAATGATAGCCTAGCGGTGTGACCGGCGGACTGGCAAGTCATAGGTCTCGAGTTCGAACCCAAACCATGCACCTCTAATTTTTCGGATTCATGTGCGTATTGTAACACTTTCTTAATAATCGGTGAAGGAAACTAGCATGCCTGAGATATATTTCTCAACAGCATGTTAAGCTAAGTTAGAGGCCCATGGGCAGCACGAAAACTCTGACGTCAAGTGAGCCACTAACCACATGAAAAGAAGAATACCTAAACTGACTTACGAATGGAAGGGTAAAGTTTGAAATACAAAAACGGGCTTGAACGTTTAACCGTGATCCAAAAATATACCTACCTACGGTTACTATAAGGTAAAAGGCACACTTTCATGCATTTTTTTGCAATTTGTAGGACAGTGGCAGGTTTTATGTTGATCAAATTATGATTCGTGGCCGTAATAAGTACGCATGTCGTGGGCTACCAAATATCTTTCACTTGCCGGGACGGGATTGCCCTGTTGAGACATTCGATAGCAAACTAGCGAATGAGAGATTTCTCGAACGATAATGGGACAATTAAAACACGGGATTAAGATTTGGATTATTAATTTCGTGCGTTAGTTGTTAGTCGAAGTAGTAACTTTTAATTATCAAACTGTTATAATATAATTAATACCGGGCTGGCAGTTTGCCAAGGGGAATAAGCATTAACGGGATGTTTTATTAAAGCAGGTGTTCCCAATAAATAAAATTTATGACAACGACAGTTTATTGATATTATGTAACGGTTCCGTGTTTAATTGTAAGCTGTAAGAACATTTAAACGGGTTTGACATTTCCAGTCCAAAGCTCTTACATTTTTTTTTTGTTTTTAATCATTCATCTAGGATCCGCTGCACACCAAGTGCGGTGGTTAGTGTTCTCTGTCGCCATTGTCCTGCTGCGAGGCAGCGATAGGCTATTTATTTATAATAAAGTACCTTACCCATAATAGGGATGTTGACTACATTTTTTTTAATCCGCAATCTAGATTATTAAAAAATATTGGACACGCATTTTAATTTTTTTTACGTAATACAAAGATTATGTCGATACATTGAGTGAAAATGTGGCATGACGTCACGACTATATAGTTTTTTTACATCCTTTTGACGTATCGAGCCCTCACTCCCTAATCCTTATTAATATGATAAAGCAAAAAAAATATGTCTAATATTTTATTATCTGATTGACGGACTAAATATAGGCCTAATATATCCCTATTCTATATATCATTATAATATCTTTTTAATCTGTCAACCACAGAGACATAGTGCAGCGCGGGCGCGACTTGGAAGGCGTCCTCAAGCAGTACATGACACACGTGAAGCCGGCGTACCAGAGTTACATCGCACCGTGCATGGCGCACGCAGACATCATAGTGCCCAGGGGAGGAGAGAACAAAGTGGCCATACACCTCATAGTGCAACACGTGCACAAACAACTGCAGCTGGTGAGTTACAGCAACACGACACAGCAACACGACACAGTAAAAGGGCTACAGGAGCATGACACAGTAACAGGATTACAGATTAACTTAATCTCGTTACACCCACACGACACTGTAATGGTTACAGCAACATGACACAGAACAGGTTTACAGGAGCATGACACAGTAACAGAGTGACATATTAACGTGTTCTCTTAAATCGAGTTCAAAATCAAAAAAGGAGTAAAAAGAAATTGTTCTTATACAAAGATTTATTATGTTTGTGAAGTTTTGTCATTAAAACTTTGCCAATTTGAGGGTTGGAAAATAATGAAAGTTTCGTTTACTGTCTTCACTTAGCTACTACAAAGAATTGATTTATTATGACATGTAACATTTATTTATTTGAATCTCACTAACAACTATCTTTACAGGGTTGTGTATCTAATGAGATAGAGCGGTTTTTTTATAAATCTACATTAAGTAATTTACAATTCAATTAAAGAAAATTGAAATATTAACTTTCAAATTTTTTTTTAGGATATTAAAGTCAATAATGAAAAAATACGATGAGTTGGAACTAAAGTTCAAACCAGTTTTGTATGTATAGGTTAATTTAATTGTTAATAGTACGTATAAACAATCATAATTATTGTTACAGCGTGGCTTCAAAGTACGTGAAAAGCTGGCGATCGCGCACATCGGTCAACCCGTGCCAGACTCACTGTTCGTACTGAAAGAAACTCCTCAGGCAAGTTACCAGAAGGGTCGCAAGACTTATCTATTTCATAAGAATTAGGCAAATTTTGGTCGCCATGTATCTATTGTCTGAGAAACAAAATTGTAATTGGATTTTTATGCTGTACAAGAAACATTAAACAACAAAGACACAAAATTATGTCTCGAATTATTCATTTACATATTAAAACTATAATTCCTACAAAATGATAGAGAAAACCATAAGATTGAAACATCATAAAATAAAGAAGTCATTAATAAAATAATAATATAATGATATTAACATGTTTTCGTTTAGACAACTTTTACAACAGTTAACGCGTATAGACATTTTTTTTATTGTGGAATGGGCCTGCTCTTGACCTAGATCACGCCTGACTGACTGGATTGGAAGCCGACCCTAACATAGGTGGAAAAGGCTAGGCAAACTGAACTGAATTGAATATTATGACAGTAATTTCCGTAACTCGTGTTTCAGGTGCAAGGTCTCCACACGTTCATCCGCAACAAGGACACGCCCCGCGACGAGTTCATCTTCTACTCCAAGAGACTGATGCGGCTGGTCATAGAGTTCGCGCTGTCTCTGCTGCCTTACTCCGACCACACCGTGGACACGCCGCAGGGATTCTGTTACAAAGGTAATCTATGGTTTATAGATAACTTGGACTATAAATTAACTTTAACTCGTGTTTTTGTGTTTGATCGTAAGTATACAGGGTGGAATTTTGTAATGCCACCTGGAGGGAAAGTACTCTTAATACTGTAAATAGCAAATTTTACTCAAAGGAAACATTTCTTTATTTTTGAATAGAAAGAAAACTGCATTCAAAGATTTCCAAAAATTCGCTTGCCACACCCGGGAATCGAACCAACTAAAATCTGTAAAAAGTACATCCTGTACTTTTATTGCATCGATCGTTAGGGTCACTTATAAGGATGAAATCTCTCGAACAAACTTGATAAATTAAATGATAGGAAAACCATGAAATCTTAAATGATTTACAAAAAATTGTAAACTAACTAATTAGTTGCTCGAAATGGGCTCCATTTTCTTGGATACACAAAGGTATTCTTGTAACGAATTCATTTCTAGTGGTTATTAAAGGTTTTTAATATCGTGTTGTGGTGAATATTATTTATAATATTCACCACAACACGATATTGATGAAGAGTTGAAGTTTAGAATACTATTTATAAATAGTATTCTAAACTTCAACTCTCAACTCGTTTATTTTCGCATAAAAATGAAAATTTGATTTTTCTATGTTGTGCCTTTTTCCCAACTATGTTGGGGTAGGCTTCTTGATTTTTCACATATTCCCACAAAAAAAATCTCAACGTGTGAGATCTGGTGATCTCGTAGGCCATCTCATTGTACCGTTTGTACCAATCTTCAATCGTCGTAACTCGTCATTTTCAAGGATAAATGACGTTAATGATAAAATTATTGATTACTAACATAAGTAAACAGATAGATCTTTAACTTAAAGAGCTTTAACTTGACTCACTCTCGACTTATTTATTTATAAGTCCAGATTTCATGGTTTTCCTTTCATTTAATTTATCAAGTTTCTTAGAAAGATTTTATCCTTATAATTGATCCTAACATTAAATGCAATAAAAGTACAGGCTGTCATTTTTACCGATTTTAGTCGGTTCGATTCCCGGGTGTGGCAAGCGAATTTTTGAAAATCTTTGAATGCAGTTTTCTTTCTGTTCAAAAATAAAGGAAAGTTTTCTTTGAGTAAAATTTGCTAACTACAGTATTAAGGGTACTTTCCCTTCAGGGGGCATTACAAAATTCCACCCTGTATATGGCTATCACACAAGACTGCTTGTAAAGAGCCATTATGTCTAGCTCAAAAACGAATGTAATTAAAATTAACCTTTATTAACCTTTTCGGTGCCAGCCTTTTTGGGAACTTTTCCTGTTGACAGCGATGTGGACGAATTTTTTGATGCCCTTTGATTTATTTTATTTTTTTCCCTCCTGTTATATACTTGTACATAGTTATTAATAATGTTTTAGGTATGTAAATATTAAGTTTAATAATTTATGCTAAATTGAGAACAATAAAACCTTTATTTCTATCTGGTTAAGGTCGTAAATGCGACGTGGAGAAAATTTGCGGCGTATCTATCTTACGAGCGGGCGAGACCATGGAGCAAGCGGTGTGCGACATTTGTAAGGACATACGTATCGGCAAGATACTCATACAGACCAACCAGCAGACTGACGAGCCTGAGGTATGAGTCGTAAAGAGATTTTTTATAAAAAAAAGCAATTTTGTGTGGTATATTTGTGAAATAATATTTTTTTTTAAATGAATGTTATGAAAAAGGTTTTTAAATTCTTCAAAAAATATTAAGCATAATTAAAATGATTACCTATTATTATTAATTCCACCTACGTTGTCTTTATCGAGGCAACAATTTTTTTTGCGAGTTTTGGAGATTAACAAAAATTGAACAGTAATACGTATTTTCAATTGGCTATCGCTTTCTTTACAAGAGATATGCCAACAAAAAAACTTAGTAATAGGGTTATGTGTATCCTGCCCGTCCTAACTTACGGTGCTCAGACCTGGTCGCTCACCGAATCGCAAAAGTTCCGCTTTGGGGTTTGCCAAAGAGCTATGGAGCTCAGCGTTTTGGGCATTAAACGAACTACCAACCGAATAGTATAGAATTTGAGTTTGAGTTGAGTTTGAATACGAAATGCCATGCTGCGCTCCAAAACTGGGATCGTTGACGTTAGCAAAAAGGCTGCCAAGCTAAAATGGGATTGGGCGGGTGACGTTAGCCGCATGCAGAGTGACCGCTGGGCAATAGTCGCTACAAGGTGCCTGAGGATGGACGGCGCCGTCGAGGCCCAGGAACAGGTGGCGAGACGACCTAGACGCATACCGCAAAGGATGGATCGAGGTGGCTCAAGAGAAAGATCTCTGGAAGGATTTGGGGGAGGCCTTTCCTCAGCAGTGGGACAGTGTAGGCTAAATAAAAAAATTAAAAAAATAGGGTTATATTTGTACCCTCCAAAAACAGTGTATTAATCCAATAGTACGTCCTCCCTCCAGCTGTACTACCTGCGGCTGCCCAAGGACATCAAGGACTACCGCGTGATCCTCATGGACGCGACCGTGGCCACGGGCGCGGCCGCCATCATGGCCATCCGCGTGCTGCTGGACCACGACGTGCCCGAGCAGCACATCAGCCTCGTGTCGCTGCTCATGGCCGAGATCGGCGTGCATTCTATCGCCTACGCCTTCCCGCAGGTACCAGGAATACATCTCTGTACTCATTACCCATGTTTTCAAAGCAATAGGAGTCCTGACAGCTGCTTCACATTATATAAATCATTTCATAACCACTGCTCTCAAAACGATGAAGAAAATTATCGTGACCTACGTGATTTGGCTCGCGTGGTAATTACAGGGTACTCCCTCTCGAAGAGCGCAGGTCAATGTCCTAGCAGATGGGAAATTATAGGCTGATTATGCTACAGACAGCAGAACTCTTAAACATTATAAATATGACATTGATTGTTATGTTACTGATTACCGCAATCCACAGGCCGCAGGCCGTAACGCCGTCTAACACAACGCAACAAAGTAAACAGACCTAAATCTTCACGTAACGGAAAAGTATTATGCCCGAAATAATCAATATCAAGTGGCAAAAGGATTTTTTTGACATAATATTCAAAGAAAGGAGACAACCGGGTGTCACACAACATCTCCCGACTTTCTTATGTTTTACTGGCTAGGTGTTGTATACACCTCTGCTATTATCTAAGATTGATCTCGCACGTCATATCAAAAATTCTGGACTATGAAGATACTAAAGTAACCTGTATTTGTAACTATATCACAAAGTAACGGAATATTTATAATATCTCTGTCCACAGGTAAAAATAGTAACTTCAGCACTAGATCCGGAGATCAACGAGAAGTTCTACGTGCTGCCGGGGATTGGGAACTTTGGAGACCGGTACTTCGGGACCGAGCCCTCCGACGACGAGTGAGCGGGATGCTGTGTGCAGAGCAGGCGGGCGGCGTGCTGACGCTATTGTATGGCCCGTAGACGTAATGCGTGACCGTTAATTTGACGTAAATGTACGTTGCAATGACGTATTTGTACGTCGCTTTGACGTTAGTGTACGTCGCTATGACATAGTTGTACGTAGTTTTGACGCTGCGTTTGCGAAGCGTGTACGCTGCGTTTGCGAAGCGTGTACGCTGCGTTTGCGAAGCGTATACGCTGGACTAACGCCGGGCGAAGGCACCCTAAGAGTTAATCGTCTAAGTGAATAATGGCAGGTAATGTGGAGTTTGAGTGTCCACTCTGTGGTACAAACCTGTGGTTCAAGCTGTGGTAAATGCAAGTAAGAATGAAAGTTTATTTTATTGCGATTTTATTTCGTTTGTGTTTGAGTTTTTAAATTCCAAATATGGGATTGAGTAAGGAATTTCGCATTTGACTAACATACAAGATAAAATAATTGGATTTATTTTTAAGAATCTAGTCTAATATGTTCAGAAAACCCTGAAATTATTGTAGCAGCTACATTTATTGGTACCACGTTTGTACCTAAATTTTTCCATAAAAAGAATCCACTTGAATGAAAACTTATTTATGGAAAATTTTCAAGAGCCGTAACAGACGATTAACTTCTCAGGTATAAGGGGCTTCTTAAACTTGCGAAAATTGTGTAGAAATTACACTTAAAATCTTTGTATAAAAATATACTAAAATTCGGCAAAAATAATACACCGAGTAGGAAACAAACGGAGACCTTGTTTCAACAGTGTTTAAAAGAAAATTGTGCGGCACAAAATAATCTTCTGCGATTAGTCGCCGCGATTTGTCGCATGTCTATGTCAGTTCTCCATTTGTTAACTAATCAGTGGTAACTAATAATAGTGAATATTGTCGTGGACTGGCCCTGTATTTATTTAATAATCGTAATGTTTACATAATCGTGTGTAAGTGCGGCATCTTGCTATGGAAGTAGTGGCCAAGTTTTTAGTACCTCAAGTGTGTTCCCGTCCAATAGGTAGGAGTATAGCGAACACTGCCATCTAACATTTTTTAAAGTACACGAGTGGCATGTTCATGCCCGATAAACATAGCATATTGTTATGCATCACGCGCATGCGTGCACACACACGTGCTTACATAAAACGCACATTCCTGTATATACGCACACACGCACGCAGTCTTTAAGGGAAGTAACTATACTCCAATCAGGATAACATAACGGCCGCATTTCGCAACACGCCTCGCGGGGGGTTCGGAGCAGCGAGTAGCGCACTTCAGTTCGGCGCTCACTATACTCTGGAAATTGCAATTTGTTGTAATTACTGCATTTTATGTCTTATAAACGCAAATAGTAAATACATGTTTACATTAATATGTTTTCGTCCAGAAATAACAAAACTATTTTACGTTTCTATCTTAATAACGTGAAAATCATAACCAGTGATCGGATAATCGGATGCATATTAACCTAAAGTTCATTTTTGGGTAGGAAATTATGCAAGCGGCTTCTTAAAACATATTTTTTTAAATATAAATCCCGGAATTCCAGAAAATATTCCTACACCCGATTCGATTCTATAGTAAAAAAAACTAAATTTGCCGTCCGAATTCGCGGGTTTTTTTTTATAGAAAAGTGCATTCCATAATAACCAACACCTACACTTAGGTAAATATGCATCCGATTATCCGATCACTGATCATAACGTAACTTGTTTAAAGTTTCGACAATATAACGTTTATTTCGCCATTTTTGTCCAATGATATCCTGACTGGAGTAAAGAGGCGATATTAATAACATTCGTATATTAAACTTAGTACAGCCCGATTCAAACTTCATGGCGGCTCGGAACATGACGCGAGTCGCTGCGCAGTAGCACATTTATATGACTGCGGGGGAGGGGGGCGGGACTGCGCAGCGAGTGGCGCACTTCAGAGCTGTCATAAAGTTTGCCGCGTCCTATAACACCCATACATCATACACGGAGGAACTAAAGACGTAATGTAACGGTTGTATCACTTCTAGTCCTTACTAACGTACGAGTAGATCTCCATCATATAGTAGCGTAACATAACGAGTTAAAACTATATTATTATGGGCATGGGTTACCTGCATACATTTAGGTATATAAATGCTTATTTAGCAATCAAATAATCATTTGACAACTGAAACGCGGTAAAAGATATTTGATCAAGTGAAACAGTGGTCAAACATAAAAAGTATCTGGATTCTGAGTAGCCGAAGTTACATCTATTGATGTTGAATTTTATTTCCAGTACTTAAGGTTTATTTTGGCTTATCCACGAAAGTACTAACTGCTAAGCTTAGCACAACCCATGTCCAACATTTAAGAACGTAATATTTAATATTTATTAAAAGGCACGTGCCTACAGGAGCACCTATCCATCACGGCTAAGCCTCGGCAAACAAAGGTCACAAAATATCGCGTCGCCAAAGAATAGTTCCTAGAACGAACTAAAATGTAATGTAGGAAGCAATCAAATTATAATTTTCTTGTCTTTTGGGGACATACGACTGAGTCTAATGCTATCTCTTTCTGTTTTAATGTTGCATCCCTCTCCCACGTGGTTCAAAAACAACTTTACTATCAAAATGAGATCCCAACGTTGGCAATGTCAGTGGCATGCACCCAAGAGTCGTAGGTAATTATATTTTGTCTGCAATCATACTTCCATAGTAACTTGCCCAATCGGCTGATACCTAGACTGTTATACTAAATCGAATTATACAATTACTAAGTTTTTTAGAAGGGAATTATACAAACATACTGTGTGCAAATATGAATACTAAGCGGTCCTGGGTTCGATTCGGAGGTCGGGCAATGTGATAATTGGTTTTCGATCAGGAAATTCGTAGCAGCAACCCGGAATCTGGATTTGTTTTCGTTGAATTCTCTTCTTAGTCGAGTCTAAAACTAAACTGTAGAATGTATATTTCCCTTTCTAATAAACACTGTATAAAATGAATTCTTGCTTCTAATTTAAATAAATTGTAATTGCTTATGTATCATTGACATAAAAATGAATTCATCGATGTAATTTATTATTATTATTCATATAAATGTATAGATTTTCATAATCTGCTTTCTACTTAAATGAAATGTTGCCATATGCAACACATCGCTCGCACATTTTATCAAATGAATTTTATTTTATTCTGTGCTCAGTTTATTAATCAATGTTTCGTATCATTTAGTCATCGTGCATTTTTGTCTTAGTCATAGAGAACAGATCATAGCTGCATAATATATTTTCTCATGAACTATCAGTAAAAAAAGATTGGTTAGTAAACTGTTGATTTCGCCAATAATGGATCTTTTAAACGTCTTTTTCTATAAACGCGGGGTTCTTTTGCAATATTTTTTGAAAGGTGAAAATAAATGCGAAATATTTTATTAGGCATTTTGTATGTAAACTTATGAGCCTCGCGCCAACATTGTGTAATACTGAATACGTAGATCCAGGAGACTTTTTGTCTAGATTGTTCAGACTAAGTTTCATTCCTAACGATTATTATTATATTTACTGCCATTTTCTTTCTTCAGTATTAGGATTTTTGCGGTTTTTCTATGAAATATTTATGAAAAACTATTTTATATGTATATATTAGAGGAATTGGCATTTTTTTTTAGATAGAAGACCTCGCTTCGTTAAATTAAAAGCAATCATGATATTATTTAGCGTAATTTTAATATTTATTTGACAGTATTCGTGTACTGTGCTTAATCTTAAGTTTTAGTTAGTAAACTTGACACTTAATGAATGTGCTTAATTTTTTTTTTATTGTTGGCAATTACAAGTTTTTAGTTATTTTTTTGACGTCAAGTATATGTTGTTTTGCCTCTCATAAGAATCGAGAGTTTAACTCGATTATTATTTTATAGTTGTAATAAATAACCGCCGAAATATTCGACTCGAATTGAAACTCTTCCAAGTGACAACTTGTCATTACACAAAATGATATGAAATATAATGATGATGACATGCTTCCAAGCTTTCTGACTGTTTGAACAACTAACAACTGAATGGACTTCCATAAAATAATATTTTATGACGTATTTTGATATAAATCATTCTAATTATGTACAATTTGAACACACTGCAAGGAGAAGTGCCGGGTTAGCCCGCCACATTCAAATTTTCATTTATATTTTTAAATTCAAGTTAACATACAACTCTACATTGACTTGCAAATTGCAAAATAAATGTATGAATATTTTGAATTTCACAGACCCTTTAGTTAAGAACCTTTTTAAATCTTTATATTTCTTCCTAAACTTTGTTAGCGTTCAAATAGTCAAAAATTCTTTAAAACAATATTTACACAATATACATAATATTGCACAACCGTGTGTACAATATATACATAATTTATATAGACGTAAGTCTGTGGATAATAAGTGAAAAAAAACAAGAAATAATCTGAAAATATGATGCAAATATTAAAATAAAACAGATTGAAATAATTTACTCATTGTTTTATTCTTATTTTCTGGAAACCGTATTTCGACCACAATATATCTCTAACCAGGAATAAAATCAGTCTAGGAATTTCCGAAAAACAATTGCCACGTTCTTTTTGCAACTTCACATATAAATTAAAATTTTGATGAATCAATTTTGACCCACAAATAAACCTCTTTAAATGACAAAGTAAATACAAGTTATAACCGAAATAGGCACGGTAACCAGCGCATCAAGTTGTCAAATTTCTCCAAATAATTTTAAACCTTAAGACATTGAAAATTAAGTTAAAATCGATTGAGAAAAATTTTTGGTAACTTGCTGTGCGGTCACTTGTAGTTCTAACTGTGTGATCTATCATATATGGTCGCAGGCATCCAAATGCCTCTGGAACGCCACATCCAAGTGTTCGTATTTTGACGAAGGCACGTCACCGTGAGGCTGGTTCTTTCTGGAAAACGAAACTGCGCTTTCAATTGAGTTTCTAATGCATTGTTTGATTACAACTTTATTACTACTGCCCGTTTTCTTTAAGCGATTCTAGAACTAAAAATTCGAAGACATGTCACATCTACCAACCCCCTACTCGTGTCGCGTGGTGGTGGAATATTAATGAACGCTTACAGGCGCTGTTGGATTGTCAACGCTCGGCTCAGTATAGAAAGTCGAAAATCCAACAGCGCACTTTTATTTAGACACCCGTTTAGAGTTAGTCAAAGAAATAAAAAAAAATGTATGAAACGGACATCCCCACTAATAATTAAAATCAACTTTTACACACAAGTTGACATTTGTTTAAGTGGAGGTCTTTAGATAAAAAATCTGCCTAGCCTTTTCCCAGCTACAATAATAATTTATTTCAAATAAAACGTTTACAAAAAGTGTACATGTAGCCAACAGTAATAAGTTTTCCATACAATTAAAGTGCCTAAAACTAAAACTAAGATTTTATTATAGGTGCAAGTAATGGTTGTTCGGAATTGCAATTTTATGTAGCGACCAGCCCGATCTAGGTTAATTTTAACCTGTGTTTCAGCTATATTGGGGTCGGGCTCCAGTCTAACCGGATGCAGCTGAATACCAGTATTTTACACGGAGTGACTGCCTATCTGACCTCCACAGGCAGTAACTAGGTAATACGATTCCCCTCGGTAAGACTGGGTGGCTGGGTGTTTTCTATCTATAATATGTACGTATTTACAAAAAAAAATGTATACAGGGTGGAATTTTGTAATGCCACCTGGAGGGAAAGTACTCTTAATACTGTAGATAGAAAATTTTACTCAAAGAAAACATTCCTTTATTTTTGAATAGGATGAAAACTGCATTCAAAGATTTCCAAAAATTCGCTTGCCACGCCCGGGAATCGAACCGACTAAAATCTCTAAAAAGTACATCCTGTATTTTTATTGCATCGATCGTTAGGATCAATTATAAGGATGAAATCTCTCTAACAAACTTCATAAATTAAATGATAGGAAAACCATAAAATCTTGAATTATTTACAAAAAATGGTAAACAAACTAATTCGTTGCTCGAAATAGGCTTCATTTTCTTGGGTGCACAAATGTATTCTTGTAAGGAATTCATTTCTAGTAACCTTTAATAACGTTTTGTGGTGAATATTATAAATCGTATTCTGAAAATCAACTCTCAACTCGTTTACCTTCGCATAAGATTAAATGAAAATTTGATTTTGCACATATCCCCACAAAAAATCTAAAGGGTGAGATCTGGTGATCTCGTAGGCCATCTGATTGTACCGTTTGTACCAATCTTCAATCATCTTATCTTAATAGTAACTCGTCATTGTGATGGATAAATGATCTCAATGATAATTATTAATTAATAGCATAGTAAACAGATGGATGTTTGACTTAAAGAGCTTTAACTTGATTCATTGAATTTATAAGTCCAGATTTCATGGTTTTCCTTTCATTTAATTTATCAAGTTTCTTAAAAAGATATCATATTTATAATTGATCCTAACGACCAATGCAATAAAAGTACAGGGTGTCATTTCTACAGATTTTAGTCGGTTCGATTCCCGGCAAGCAGTGTAGCAAGCGATTTTTTGAAAATCTTTGAATGAAGTTTTCTTTCTTTTAAAAATAATAATAATAATAATCTTTATTTATATAAAAATCAAAAAAATAAAATAAAGGAATGTTGTCTTTGAGTAAAATGTTCTATCTACAGTATTAAGAGTACTTTCCCTCCATGTGGCATTACAAAATTCCACCCTGTATATGTAGTATATCAGCCTTCTCGTTACCATAACACAAGCATTAGGTTGCTTAGCTTGGGACGATATGGCGCTGTGTGAAATGTCCAAGGATATTATTATTATTATTAAGACTGGCTGTCAGACTTTCGGGCTTTGACGACCCGTAACGACTGTCAAAGATGCACAAATGACAGCGGGAACCAACGGCTTAACACTTTCACTGCCAAGCACATTTATTGCATGTCTATTGGCATGCCACAAAATGTGTCTCGCATATCTATAACAACCCATCTGTTGAGTCCATCGGCGCAACGGTTACGTAACGGTACCACTATGCCGCAGCACCCGAATCCGAGTTCACTAAGCCACGCCCACGACCAGCCAGCGATAGTAGGGTTGTCGAACGTCAAATTTTTTATTGAAAGAAATAAACTACACGGTTCTTTTTTTAATTTTTATTTGTTTTTCTAGGTATTTAAAAATCATAACACTTACGCCAAGAGAACCTTACATGATTTGCCTAATCCGCAGTTGTAGCTTTTAAACGTCAAAAACTTTTAATGTCAAAATATCAAATCTTCATACAGCCAATGATGCAGATTTTTAACCCTCTGATGCCTGATGATTCACACGCATAACAACAGATTATCTAAGCTACGTGAATTAAAGTAAGGTAGCTAAAGTTGTATAAACAGTTGTCGTCTAAATCGCCAGCAAGGGATTAAAAACCTTTAAGCTCAATAAAACCAAACCGATGCCTTTGTTTTCATTTTTTAAACCTTCAGCGGCGGTTTTTACCTCAATAAAACACGCGCAGATAAAGAAAAGATTAAACATTTGCTGTCTTTTGTTTCTAAATACATTGTTAACTATGTACTATTTAGTATGTTTCTTAGAAATTTGTCAGCATAATATCAATATTAGTACAACATTTAAAGTAAATAAATAATTAATGAAAGACGTACTCAAAAGTACATACTATTCTCACCTAGCTTATTTTTGACAACCCTAGTAGCACGTTTTGATTTGCACCCGGGAGGCGGGTGCTTGGCATGGCGACAAGCCACATATAACTATTTATATGTAGGACCCGGGAGCCGGGTTGTGGGCACCTGAACGAATTTTCGTTCGACCCGGGAGCCGGGTGCTTGGCAGCGAAAGTGTTAACGTGCTTTCCGAGGCACGGAGGAGTCTCGGTATGTAAAGATGGTGACCCATACACGGCCAAAGCGTAGCTTAACCTGGTGGATCGACCTGTGCGGCTGTTAGTACTTAGCCAAGAGCTCCAGACTTTCGGGCTTCTGAATGTCAGCCGGGACCAACGGCTTTAGATAAACTTGGTAAAAAAGTTTTCTTACTTATAGTATTCTTCACATTCCTCCATCGAAATATCACTGCTGATGATCCGGGAACCGAACCCGCTGTAGTATGTTGAATAACGTTGCTGTGGAAAAGACATTCACACACCATTGAATCAATGCTATTTATTATGTAAATTTTGACGTTCAAAAGAACCTTTTCGAAATAAATGATTTAATTTGGACCTAGATAAGAGGAAGACGAAGAAAAATGAGTTCTATGTATACCAATTACTAATATTACTAATAATATTATAAAGAGGAAAGATCTGCATGTAAGTATGTTTATAACGAATAAACTCAAAAACTGTTTAACGGATCTGGATGAAACTTGGCACAAAGATAGATTATAGTCTGGAATAGAATATAAGTAGTTTTCATCCCGAAAAAATGTACGGTTCCCGTGGGTTAATTTCCTACATACACGCGGGCAAAGCCGCTGGCAAATGCTAGTTTTTAATAAATTATGTTTGCACCTGCAGATGTTTGGATAGAATCTGTTCAGCGATGACGGTACACGCCAACCGCAGCGCTTTAGCCAAAGCGTCGATATATTTGACGTAAGTAGTGACGCCCTCGCGCAGGTCGCTGTCGCGGCGAGCGGGCAGCCTTAGGTTTATGCCGCCAGGGGGCGTTGTTCCCTGTGAAGATATAATTTACATGAAGTGGGTAGGCGGAATAAATCAGTAAAGCTATTCTATAAAAATGTCACGGTGAGAACTTAGGTGAAGTGAACATTCCACCTGACGCTAGGGATTGACACTATTGACAGCTCATTTACAGTGGAATTTCAACAGCGCAAATCAGCAGGTATGTTACAATTTTTGTTTCGACAATAAACAGAGACTTGTTTATTTTTTTTTTAGACTTGGTAATCATTCAATGGCTTCTCCCACTCTGGGTGGAGCGGAAGGGAGTGTCAGACTCTTACTTACTAAAACCCATCCATGTTCCTTCCTTAGCTCTTTATGTTCCGGGGTAGCGATAACCCTTTCGGACAATCCCGCTTACCCGGTAGGCTTGAAGACTTGAGATCATATTATGTGACTTTACTGCAAGAAGCAAGGAGCGGGAAATAAGGTGGTTGCTAATGTTGCTATGCTGTTACGTCATTATAATCAGTTTTTTTTAGAGACATTTTGACCACTTTATTACACAAGACCGGTTACCAACATAGCGAAGAGGAGAAGAAACTACAATGTCTCCTAAGTTCTACGACTTAGGAGACATTGTAGTTTCTTCTCCTCTTAGTTGTTCAACCTATTAGTTGGTTGTCTACACAACCAACTAATAGGTTGTTGAAGCTAAGCGACGACACAGTGGAAATATCGCAAACGTAACGGTTTTCCGAGACATGTTCTCCTCCAATTACTAACCTGGTCAACGATACATTTCATCATCAAGGTAAGAGTTCTGCTGTCATAATGGTCCCAGTCGTGTGTGACCGTCACACCGCCTAGCATATTGTATCTGAAAGCATATTTTTGAGTCTGTTCAATTTCCACACGAACGTACATTGGACTGCCTGGCAGGACGTGCGGTCCTGGGTTGATTCCTAAGTCAGGTAAATGGATATTGGGTTTTTTACTGAAGTTTTGTAGCTACTATAAAACTCTGTCAGTCCTTCCAGCCAGAGCATCAAGTTATACCAAACTGTTATAGCAAATGATTTTAAACCTTAAAACGTTGACGGTTAAATTCAAAACCGATTGAGAAAATTTGACAGTTTGTGGTAACTTGATGTGCTGGGGACTGTACAAAAAATATAAGCAGAAAAAGATGTAGTTTAATATGTTAATAAAAGGCACCCCAAGTTTAAGTGATCACTTACACGTTAGCCATGTACATATGATGTCCAGGCGTCACAGAAACCTTGTAATATCGATCCAAATTATAGTTCTTCAGCAAGTACAGACAACTGGTAACATCCCACATATAAGTATGGACTAAATCCCTTTCCCGCCACTGGTGGTGTTGCCAGCCATAAAAGTTTCTATTTTGGTAGTAATTATTATTATAGGGCATTATTATAAGCTGACATCTATAATTCAGTCTGTCTTTGTATTCCGCGGTTAGTTTTAGCAGTTTGGCGAATAGCTTTATTTCTCGGGCGACGTCTGTTTGGAAGGGAGTGTGGTATCCCTCTCTGTATGGCCATATCAAGAAGCATTCTGCGTTCAAACGTTGTGACACTTCTAGACATCTTTTTATTTGTGTGGCGGCTTGGATGAATGTGGTTGCATCGTTGCTTGTGAAGGCGCCGGATACGTATCTGAAATAGAATGTTTTTAGAGTTACTGGCTCCTTTATGAGTCGGTACTCAATACCTCCTTTAAGCCTTGCACAGAAAGTTCAATTTTAAATGCAACTAAAATATTTTACATTTCAACAGCAGGTTATTGTGAAATCAGCTTAATCTACACTTCGGTAAAATTTATATTTGCTTAAATGGCTGGTCGACATTACCTTGGATGTGAATGTAGATCAGGCGCTATCCACAGCAGCTTCACATGGTACCTCTGCGTCAGTTCCTGTATGTACTCTGTGACGTCATCCCAGTGGGCCTTGGTCTCGTCCCAGCTGTCGGTGTGCGGTACCAGGTCTGAGTCGAAGGCCGTCCAGTACTTGATGCCTAGTTTGATGCAGAGGTCGAAGAGGGCCTTTATGTGTCGTTTGTGGTTGTCCAAAGAGTCGGTGTTGTCATCCCAGGGACGGGAGTGGGTTGAGCGGCCGTGGGCGTCTGAACCTGTTCAAATGGTGCAACTGTTAACCTACAAATTATAATATACCTTCTGGCGAGCATGATTTTTACGTCTTGATAAAACACAGAGATTTCTTTATGAATGTTAGTTAAATAATACACATAAGGCTTTCCAAATAAATTCTCAAAATTATGGTGTGAACCGCATCGAAATCCGTTACGCAGTTTAGAAGAACAACGCGGGCACAGACAAACACGAAAACCCGCATTGGCACCGCTTAGTGGATACGACATACTACCTCTCACCAAGAGGAGGCCTGTGACCCAGCAGTTAACATTATAGGCTAATTATACTTAAACCTAATTACTTATATGCTGCAGATCTGAGATACTATACTATAAGCTCGGTTAGATTCTGCAAGTTTTTGAAACTTTAAACAATAAGAATAGGTAGATACGTCTTCTGTGGGCGTCCTTGCTAAGTGTCAGTCTCAATACTCAATACGTTTATTTGCATTCCACAATGTGAACTTAGGTGGTAGGTACAATTAGTTTTAGAGCATTGTGGGCCCTGTCGGGCATAACAAAAACAATAAATAGGAAGAGGGCTATTATACATTTTTACAATTTCAATAGGTATTAATCTACTCTTTTGTTTTGTGTAGGTAGGTAGATAATATCTATTTATTATGTATTTATATGTATTTTAAGATTTGTGTTCATGTGAGTGCTTATAAATAATTGTATACATATAATTTTACTGCTCATATGGATTTATATACTAATATTCATTTAAACTATGTATTATTATTATTGGTTTTATATATTATTATTTATTTTTTTATTATTGGTATTAATGTTTATTTATTTAATTTATCATTTAAATATTCATTTACATTATAATAACATTTACGGATTAGAAGTTGTTTTAGTTTATTTATAAAGATATTAAATTTTTCTTCATTTTTAATTGCGTCAGGTAGTTTATTATATATTTTAACTGACATTACTAAAGTGCTTGTGGAGTGTATTTTCAGCTTAGAGCCTGGTAGGTTTAGTCTATTTTTGTGTCGTAGTGTGTATTTAGTTTGTATCTGTTCGCGTGTAGTGAAGAGTTTTTGGTTATTCCTAACAAACTTGCACATTTCCAAGATGTAAATACAAGGAAGGGTTAAAAGTTTATGTTCCTGGAAATGGGGTTTGCAGCTGTCTGTGTCATCTATGTTGGCT
This sequence comes from Hyppa rectilinea, assembly GCA_951799385.1. Classification (NCBI taxonomy): domain Eukaryota; kingdom Metazoa; phylum Arthropoda; class Insecta; order Lepidoptera; family Noctuidae; genus Hyppa; species Hyppa rectilinea. The sequence continues at coordinate 1,443,667 of OX637317.1, forward strand.
AGTATTCTAATCAGTCGTTTTTGTAGTGTGAAAATTGTGAAGGCAAGCAAGGTTCTCCTTACAATAATAGGTGGGTGCATTTTTTGGGTGTATTGTATCTCGCAGTTCAACCTAGGCGGTTGTCTACTGCTGAACCGTCGATGCCCCTATAAAATTAAGGCGTGGCTTAAGGCCTTAAAACTTACAACACACAACAAAAGACGGTCTATCTATATGGCTACTTAGTTGAAGTGCACCCACCATTACTCCTGAAGTCAAGAGCCACGCTATACTTCAGCCAGTCCTCCATAGACCGCGAGTGAACGCGCTCCGTGCTGTTGTAGTAGCGGTAACTCGCGCTCTCGGAAGGTGACGCCATTTTGTTGTACTCTATCTTGTCTATACCTGGAAATTTATGTAATGTCTCCTAGTTACGTCAACCTCGTCATTGCTTAACCAGTTTTGAAAATTTGTTTGTTTGTTTTGAAAATTTCCCTTAAATTGAATGTTCAATAAGGGCGAATTTCACCAATGAAACTGAACCCGACTAACGCATCTAAACAGAGTTGAAGAGCTATCAGGTCATCATTGTTGTGGAATATTGACCCTGACAGCTGTTGAACGCCGTTTAAAAGTGATGATGGAGCGTTCAGTTTCATTGGCGGAATTCGAACTCAGAGTGAAACGATCCAACTTACAGGTACTTATGGTTTTTAACTCGCCAACCCAACACTTTAACCGTTGGGCTATTGTCGCTAGAATAACGAGCTTTTTAATTTATAAACACTTACTAGGTATACAGATTGGATTTTTGAGACGGCTAGAAAAACGTTAATTATCAATTTTAATTTAAACAAAACTGTATCGCTTGGCAGTATTTAAATAAAACATGAGAAAAGACGTTTTTCTAACTGACTGTACCATTTTTCCATCCACCCTGTTATGTTATTACTGATACCTTGAAAATAGTCAACATTATCGGCTCTGGGCTCACGCACTTTCTGCCTCTTGGCAGTAGGCTGGTTGTGTGTCGCCATTGTTGATATCTCTGAACAAAAAAAAGGTATAATCTATACCGAGTTTTTATCAAATTTTGTAAGTTGGTATTTTGCTTGTAAGTTGGTTTTAAATGTTAGAACTGTAGTCCCTTCACAGTTGTTTTACCTCTTATAGCGGCAATCCAACAGCAACTTTATTGTAACTAGAATAAAGATCATTGTGATTTCGACATAGATACTAGGACACTAGGAACAGATGATACTAGGTATAGTATTAAATTTATTTATATAATACTAGCTGACCCAACAGACGTTGTCCTGTCTTAACGATGATACCTACCCTACCTACCCTACCTACCTACCTTTTCTCACCTTTTAAACCTTCCCTGGACTACGACAAACATTACAACACCAAAATCAGCTATATCGGCCCAGCCGTTCTCGAGTTTTAGCGAGACTAACGAACAGCAATTGATTTTTATATATATAGATAATTAGATATATATTTATAGTTTGTATATGTGTATTCGTAATTAAATAAATATTTACACTTAATTTCTTATTGCACCTACCACTGTTTATCTCTGCATCACCCGAAGGTTGACTGGTAGAAAATGCCTATGGCATTAAGTCCGCCTCTGTACATTTCTGTGCTTAAAGTATTAAATAAATAAATAAATACTCGTCCGTGGCAGTACCCCAACAGAAACCGTTAACGTTCGGTACGTTAGTAATGATCACTGTGATTATGACAGTGATGCAAAATGAGAGGTAAATGACTTTGAAAGGACTGTAGTATCCGCCTCTTAAGTGTCGATTCGTAAATTAAAAAAAAAAACAACTCTCGGCACCAGGAGTTTTTAGGAGTTTTTAAGGAGTCGCGTAGTGCTAGTGTGACGTCGACGTGCCTATGTGTTTTTTAATTAATTATTTACATACACATAACACATCTCGCTAAATAAATAATAATACAAAATAATGGTAAATAAAAATTATACTAACTAGTATCATGGTGGTGGTATTGAAATTAATTTATGAATAGATAGAATTATTATTAATGTTTAAAATTGGGACCTAGAACCATTAGAATTATCTGTAAGTAAATACTTTATTTTGTGCAGGCGTGTTTTAAAAATTTTAGTTAATTTTTTTAGGTTCCAATTCTTTTAGTTTTTTCTTGTCTAGTTCCAAGTTTGCGACTTCGGCGTAAGTTTTATAACCAGTATTAAGTATAGGCTTATCCTGCGAATAAAGATGCGCACTTTTTTGTACTTAGAGAGCAAAATGTGTATTTTTTACAAGATATAAACTCTTTACTAAGTATATAAAAATGATTATAATCATAATTATTATTATTATAATCGGGACCTCACCCTAAAAAAGTAGAAGCTGTCAATTCCTAGCATAACATAGAATCACAAGTTACCGTTCACGTAAGTTTTTACATAGAACGGCTGGTCATACACGCACACAGTTTGTAAATACTACGTACCTGACCTTCTGAAGAATATAATCTACTTACCCCTAAATATCTTCCAAAGTGTCCTGTTCCCCGCAGGCGGCCAGACAGACGAGCGAGCGTGTCGGCGTCGCTTATATAACGTAACGTGAATGGGCTCAGCGGGGCGTGCTGGCGGGCCTTTGTGCCGCTAACTGGATGCAGCCGCTTTTGTTTGATAGTACTCATGTACAGTAATAGTGTTTTAATTTTGTAACGAGGTTTTTTGTAATTTTATACGTTGTTTTTGTAAGTCTGTGTGAGGAATGGTATGAAAGGGAAGGGAGTGTGACGGTTGACGGTTGAAAGAAAACGTAAATCAAGGGACAAGACAGGCAATGATCATGAAGATGTAAGTCTGTAGACTCTTAACTGTGGATCCGATTCGTTTTTCTCACATTTTTCTGATTATAAAGTCAAAAATTACATGTTTGTAATTTGTAGAACATTAATAAACTTAAATGAAACTTAAATCCTTCCAAAGTAGTAGTCTTTTTTGTTGAGGGTGGGTAATCATCAAATGACCCACTCTGGGTGGAGCGTAACGGAGTGTCAGTCTCTTACTGACTAAATCTATGTTCCTTCCTTAGCCCTTTGTGTTCCGGGGCAGAAGTAACCCTATCGAACAATGCCGCTGACCAAAAATAGCCTGCAAGATTAGTTTTCGCTTTCGCTTAGAAATTTATCCCAAAATTAGTCCCAAATTATAGTTTTGCTAGCTAGTGTAAGCACCAACCTAACCATAGATTAATAATATTAGAAACAAATGATATCGTAATGTTAGATAAAAAAGGCTCAGTCTATAAGCAAAGGCTTAGCAAAAAATCTTAAGCGTTTATAATGAAGGTAAGGACAAAATATAGTGTCAAGGGAAAATGCACAAGTTGCACTGAACTATGACAGACTAAAACATGCTATTGCAATCTGTAATTAACAACAGTATGAAAAAGTCTTATCTAAAACATTAAAGAATGCAAATAAAACGCCATAAATTTCCTTATACCTATATTCTTCTATACAAAAGTATTATAAAAATATCCAGATCAATCTGAAGAAGACCGCTGCAAAAAGCACAATTATCGGTAGAGGCACTTTGGAGCCATTTTTCACACTTTGAACACCTGAAACTTCACCTTTCTTCAACGGAGCGGTTAAACCGGCCATCTTTGGTTTGTCTATGGGCTCTCCCGCCATAGAGAATTTGCTCGCACTAGTAATTTTAACAGTCAACATTTTTCCCATATATCTTTCTTCTTTGGGTACCAACACTTGTTCATAGTACTCGTTGTGGGCCACGAAGTAGTTCTTGTCGTGAGATATGTCGGTGACCAGGACTTCCTGCGTCTCGCCCACTTTGTGGCCGTACGGCTCGTAAGAACGGAACAGTTCGGACAGCTTTTTCGTGCGTTTTTTTACTTCTTGTGTTGGGACCTGTGTAAAAAAATTACAATTTGGTATCTCTTCTTATTACCGCCTGGCCGCTTAGCCTTTTCCCAACTATGTTGATGTCGGCTTCCAGTCTAACTGGATGCAGCTTGATACTACGATACCCCTTGATAAGACTAGATGTCAGATTTTTGGGCTTCTGACTACCCGTAAAAACTGTCAAAGATGCACAAATGACAGCCGGGACCAACGACTTAACGTCGCCGACACATATGTAAAGATGGTCACCGATCCACGGACCAACCCCGGCAAGCGTAGCTTAACCTGATGGATCGGCCCGTGCAGCTGTTATTACATAGGCACGAGCTCCTTTCAAGTTACTCTTGAGTAGATCGATAATCGTCGTGACGATAAATAAATTTGGAAAACGAAGTTAAATATATAGTTAGATAGTAATACGTATACAACCACTTTACAAATTCCGCTAAGATAACGCCCGGTATCTCGCACAAATATTTCGACATGTCAAAATTAAACGCAAGTCAAATGATGCGATTGGCTTTTATTCTTCTTCTTCTTCCTTTCGTGTGGTTAGTGACTAACCTGGTGTCAGAGTTTTAGTGCTGCCCATGGGCCTCTGACTTAGCATCACATACTGTTGAGAAATATCTCTCAGGCATGCCGGTTTCCTCACGATGTTTTCCTTCACCGATTTTTAAGCAAGTGATAATCATACAATACGCACATGAATCTTGAAAGTCAGAGGTGCGTGCCTTGGGTTCGAACTCGAGACCTAAGACTTGGCAGTCCGACGGTCATACCACTAGGCTATCACTGCTCTCAGGCTCTATTCAGGCTTTTATTAATAGAGATGATGATTAATCGATCCATCAGGTAAAGCTACGCTTGCCGTGGATGGGTGACCATCTTTACATACCGAGACTCCTCCGTGTCTCAGAAAGCACGTTAAGCCGTTGTTCCCGGCTGTCATTTGTGCATCTGTGACAGTCGTTACGGGTCGTCAGAAGCACGAAAGTCTGACAGCCAGTTTTATTACCCAGTTACTGAGTTGTGGAGGTCATATAGGCAGTCGCATGTAAAATACTGGTATTTAGCTGCAGCCGACCCCAACATAGTTCACATATATACATCATCATCTGCCGAGCCTTCCCCAGGCTCGGCAGATGATGATGATGATTAAAGTTTTTTTTAGTCCGTCATCTAGACTAATAAAAAATATTGGACACGTAGTTCTTTTTTACGTAATTCAATTATTACGTCGATACATTGTGCTAAAATTTGGCATGACGTTACTCCTTTGTAGATTTTATACTGAGTTGTGCTTGTGACGTAGCGCCCTCACTCCCAACTTTAATGCGTTTTATCCAAGTAATTTTTTATATGATAAAGCAAAAAAAATGTGCCGATTTTTTTTATGATCTGACAGATGGACTATGTCATTTTCATTCATTGTCATTATTTTTTTACTCTGTCATCATCTCTATTGAATCAACCAATAAAAGCAGCTGACACGCGCGCTTATTTTTTCGACCCAAAAATCAGGCGTTAATGCGATATTAGCAGTATACCTTAATAAAATAAAAAAAATTGTCTTCAAGTGAATACCTTGGTCATCTTAGCGGCGGGAGTCCCGGGTCTAGCGAAGAATTGATTGATGAACAGTGAAGGGAACCGGTACTTGTCGCACAGCCGCATGGTGTCGTCGAAGTCTGCGTCCGTCTCGCCGGGGAAGCCGCAGATGATGTCGGTGGCTATCGTGATGCCGGGCACCCTGCAGGTAACAATATTATGGTATGTGTTGGTTGGCAGAAACCCTAAGGTTTGACTGATAGAAAATAGGTATAGGGCGAAGTCAAATTATATTGATTAGTGGACAGCTTAGAATTGTGAAAAAAAAACAACCGATTTCCGTAAAAACGCTATATATAGTGTTTTTTTTTGTAAAAAAGTTTTTTATTTGTTACTTTTCAGTTTTGTTTTTTTCCTACCTCCCCCACAGTCCCCGCACCAATTAGTATCCACTACTAAACTTGCTATGTAAACAACAGTGACCTATATATATCATCAAGATACAAATATAAGACTATTATGGTTATCTCATGGAAGCCATTGTCAGACCAAATTCTGAAGTAGGTACTATTGTATCATAAAGATAAAAATTTAAGACTATTATGATTTTCTTATGGATACCATTGTCAGAACTAGACAAGACTGGACCACACAGGAAGCACTAGCTTTCAAATAAAAAGAATCATTAAAATCGGTTCACCCAGTCGAAAGTTCTGACGTAACAAACATTTAAAAAAATACAGTGAATTGAGAACTTCCTCCTGTTTTGAAGTCGGTTAAAAAACAGGCGAAGTGGCAAGGAGGCGCGTCCCGAGCAAACTGCTCATATAGTAGCACAATCACCATGTTAACTAATATCACAGTGCACTATTTTTGTAATAAACGCCGCTAAGTGACTGGACAAGGGTCGCTTAGCGACATACTAAGGTAGTGGTTAAGAAGCAATGTAATAACTGGAGACACTGGGTTTCGATACATTTTCAACTACGGGATATAATATATCCATGTATGATATATATGATATCATATCTATATATGATATAAGATAATTTATCTCCTTGTTTTTTATATCTATGGTGGAGAGTAATTCTAGGGCTGCTTTCACATTAGGCGGTTAGCAGCGCGACAGAAGCGCGGCAGAACCACGTGTCTTCACCGCAGAGGCCCGTTAGACGCTTTGAACGAAATCATTATTATTATTCTTAAGGATAAAAATTTGAAATTTCGTGAAGGCGCCTTAAGAGCGTCAAAATCAAATCAAAAGTCATTTATTCAAACTAGGCTGAAAATCAGCACTTTTTGAAGGTCAAAGTTACATAAGACAGTCCCCCAAAAACGCCACCCTTTACCACTTCCTAGTGCTGTAGCTGGGAAGAAGAAGTGGCGCAACAAACTCCCCAGCAGCACAGCTGTCTGTTTAGTTGGAAGAGCTTGACTCTACACGTTTATCGTATGAGAAGTAATTAACATTACGAAACACATCACATTAAAATCAGTCATTTGCGTGGTCCATGGACTCCGGAAAGTCGCGAAACATGTTATAATGAATGAAATTCGCTGACTCACTTGTCTCTGAGGAAGTCGACAACTCGTTCGAAGTCGGCCCGTGTGTATTCTCGCTTCATGTCGGACAGCACTTGATCACTGCCCGACTGCACCGGCACGTGGAGGAACCTGAGCGAGGAGTAACAACATTAAATCTGGACCAGAGAATAATTTATTACCATCTTAGAAATTTTGGGAGTATTTCACTTTGAACGTAGTTTGTGAGATCCGTCTCTGGCATCAGTGATTGCGAAAAAGTAATAAAACTATTTTTAGTGTCATTAATTTTTCAGGGTGAATGTTTATAGGGTAAGCAGGATTGTCCGAAAGGGTTACTGCTACCCCGGAACTTAAAGGGCTAAGGAAGGAACATGGATGGGTTTAGTCAGTACAAGTCTGACACTCCCTTCCGCTCCACCCAGATCGGAAGAAGTCATTGGATGATTACCCACCCTCAAAAAAAAAGGGTGAATGTTTAGTAATTACTTGGACTTTTATTGGACTATCTCATTGGTCTAGTGATTGTAAGCTCTACTGCGGAGCATGACGCCCTGGGTTCGATTCCCAGGACAAAGTGGGTTTGGTGTTCACCATTTGGGGTGGGATTGAGTTATTCCATCTGCAATTTGTCAGTCGTAGCACGGACACTGGATATGTGACCAGTAGTAGACCCCTATTACATAGGACTTAAACATAACTGGTGCAATGTGGGGGTTCTATACGCACACTTGTGCCCAACCCTTAGGTGAAACAAAGCGTGCTGTTATGTTCCGCAATCATAAGAAACTTACTTTAGACAAGACTTTAGTTAAACAATTTACTTTTAGTATTTCCCTACAGATATTCACTCCCTTATACAAACAACAGAACAGAACAACAACGTTCAAGCGAACAACAGAAACAACAGAACAACACACACAACACAACAACAGAATATTTCAAACTTTATCAATTCGTGTTCCTTACTTGTAAACCCTAGGATGGTGCATGATCTTGGCGACTTCGGCGAGGTGCTCCAATATGTAGGGCGGGTTGGTCATACCGAGCCGGAGCCGACAGCCCTCCGGTATCACTTCGACTAGCTTCCACAGGAGCTCCGGCAGAGACGTGCCAATGTCGCGACCGTATGTGCCTGGACGGATGTACAATGTTAATGTATTAAAACTAGATAATAAAATCCCATAAACAAACTTGTTGTAGTGTGTATCAACACTAAATTACAGTTGTTTTTGGGATTCGGCGAGTCCCCAAAGGTTGCACTTAGTTTTTTTTTTGCTAGCTTTTAATGGAAGCTAAAGATATAAAATATTTTCTTCATCTCTTAAAAATAATATGATAATTATGAGCCCGCGTTGTTCTTCTAAACTTTGCAACGGATTTTGATACGGTTATCACCATCATTTAGAGGATTTATTACGGAAGATTTATACATCCAATACATGACTATTTAAGCTTGCATACTATAATAAAGAAATCTCAATGTATTGTCAAGATCTAAAAAAGTTGCAAATTAGAAGCGGGTCGCTAATAATTAAATAAAAGAAAGAGCAGAGAGACAGAAGAATTTCTTCCAGCATACAGTGGGTATGCTGGAAGAGACTTCTTAAGAAATAAGCATTACCTTTGTACATATTATGTTTCTGTGCTTTTCTTCTTGTGTTAAAAAATAAGAAAATAAAGCCACCGTCATATTACTGTGTTGTGTTGTGTCGTGACGCGGGATACACCAATCAAACGAATCTGTTCAGGAGTTCAGGACTACGTCAAATCACAAGGAGTTTTGATTGGTTAACACTACGTCAGAAGGTGTCACGACACGACACCTCATAGTAATGTGAATCCGGCTTAACTGTTATTTTCATAAACTCACCTGTATCCTCACTAGTCAGCCAGATCTCACAAACTCCCTCAGTGAACGACTGCCTGGCCCTCTCCACAATCTCCTCGGGAGGGTAGCTGCCGAGCTCGCCGCGCGCGTGCTTCGTCTTGCAGTAGGTGCACTGGTTCAAGCAGCCGGTGTTGATGGAGATGATTTCTATGAGGGGATTCTTGCGGACCTTAGGAAGGAGGAGTGAAGCTCCGCCCGCTTTACGGCCGTCACTTGTTTTTTTTTGGCCGAAGAGACGAACCGTGTGGCCTGTAAAGATTTAATACACATGCATTTCTATATGTTCGTAAGTTTTTTTCGGGTTCTGTACCAAAAGGGTGCCAACAATACCCACTAACTACAGTTCCACTGTCCGTCTGTCTGCAATAGGGCTGTATCTTTTAACCCGCGTAAACCGTGTGAAAAGTCGGCAACAATCGCGGGCTGCGGGATTTCCCCGTTTAAGTTATTTACTTCAACGGAGGAATCCCACAAATTAATATTAATATTATGCAAACATAATACAAATTTTTATACGGGGCCCCGCCAAGCCACGCTACGCCCCTGCCGTCACCTACAACTCGTAAGTAGCGCCCGTTGTTACCACCTGGTCACCACTGGTCTTATTTGATCGTTATTCCCGTACCTTTAAGCGTCTCCTCAACAATCTCGACGATCCTGTCGATCTGCTGCACGCCGACCACACTGAGACCCGTGAGGTAGTTGGCCCGCGGGGCGCCCTGCGGCACACAGCCCGCCACTACCACGTGGTAGCCGCGCGCCTGTCCGAGCTCTATCTCATTTCTAGAAAATTAGCAAAAAGTTTTTTCTGATAAAATTACTTAACTTTTACAAGTAAACTTGTGGTAAAATTGTTCAGATGAGGGAAAGTCTAACTTGAAATGGTCTTCAGAAGGGCTCTTGACTGTGCAAGAGTTGAGCAGCCACAGCTGTGCGTCAAACTTGTCTTCAGTCAACTTGTAGCCGTTGGCAGCCAGCAGGCCAGCCATGTACTCCGAGTCGGAGTTGTTGTGCGCACAGCCCCATGTCTTCACATAGATAGTCTGGGTACCTGGAGAGTAACAAAGCCAGAATTAAAAGAAAACCAGTGAGTATAGCACTTACTATTTGATATAACAGCTTTGTAAACATACCGATCCACACTAAATAAATATAACAACCCTGTCTTTAACAATTACATTAACAACATGTTCTTGCTTATGCCACATTTGCCTCACAGCAAAATATGTACTGTTTCTTCAGTTGTCTCTTAGCAGAGTTACAGTTGCTTATTAAAGGCACTTTGTTGCACACTCTAAGTCTTGGAGTAGTGAAAGTAACATATAAGTATGAACCACATATACTGAAACCGTTGGGAAAAACAATACTATCTACAACAATTTCTCCTTTTTAGATTGAAACGCCGTTACTTGACTATTTAGTATTAGAGGAAGATGGGTCTGTGACTTGTTACATTAAAGTTTAATACTGTTTACAATTTGTCAGTTTGCCATAGATAGATAATATACTCTCGAAAAATAATTTGTATAATTGTAAACTGTTGTTACAGTTCATAAATGCTCGATTCTTTATAATATAGCAAATTAGATTTATCATAAAGTATCGAGTGCTATATTATAAAGTAACTAACGAAGTTCATATGGAGACATATACACAAAAAAGAAATACATTCCCTTAGTTATTGCACTAGAGACTAGCTTGTGAGGTGTATAGCAACTTCACACGCAATATTTATCACATAGTTTCACAGCGGTATGTTAATTGAAAGAAATAAACTAAAATAAACAACTTTTGAGGTTATACCTGGTACGACACTCTCCAATATAACCTTTTCGGCGGGCTCGGAATCATTCTTGCTGTCACGTTTTCTTGACCGGACACTCACACTCTTTCTGCTGGCGTATCTTTCTTTCGGTGTGATGTCCTGGGAAGATATTAAATCTTCTATATCATCTATAATTTCATCACAAACACCTGGCATTTTTGAGTTTTGTTTTGACAGATAATTGACATTGACTTTTATCAACTTTGATGTCACAGTCATTATAAACCACAGACTTTTTTCGCTTATGTTCACTTCCGTTGATAGGTTGGTTCCGTTATAGGTTGAAAATTAAAAACTCCTGAAGAGGATAGGCAGAGACATGCGATTATCAAACGCTCTCCTCATCTCATAAAAAAGAAACTGATAATAGGAATATAGAATGATAACTAATAGAATTATGTCAAGCTTGGTAATAAACACGGTACGAATGTGGTAGATTGGTGACTTAAAAATTTGCCTTACTCTGAAGAATAATCTACGGAGCCCTTTTTGATGTTGTGCAAAAAGAGTACCAATCTATTTTCGAAACCAAAACCATTGATATCAATGGCACCGCAGTTAGCTTCAACCAATGGGCTACCCCAGGCATTTATCAAAGAAGAGCGAGACTATACGAGTTATACGGTTTAAAAAAATACAAGTTTGATACTCCTTTCCTAGAGTATGTCAAAAATTATTCAAAATTATTTAAAAAGGTTTGTGTTTTTGCAAAATCTAAATTTTTAAGCGAAACAATTAAAAAATCCAATAATAAAATAAAAACCACTTGGAAAATTATTAAAAATGAAACGGGTAAATCAGTTAAACAAGTAAATGAACTTGAGATTATGGTCGACAACAAATTAATTAATAAAGCAGCTGACGTAGCTGAGGTTTTTAATGATTTTTTTGCCAACATACCTATAACTACGACTCGCTCCTTAAATTCTTCACCGACTAAAGCTGAAAACCTTCTCCATAGTAGTGTGCCTAAATGTAGTCGCTTATTTAGCTTTGAACATGTAACGCCTCGTGATGTAGTTAACGTTTTTAATACACTTAAGTCCAAAAACACTGGTGATTACTGGGGCATCTCCATTAAACTTTTAAGTAATATAATAGATATCGTAGCCCCCTATCTAGCTGTTACTTTTAATAAATGTGTTGATTTAGGAACCTTTCCTGATCTCATGAAAAGTAGTAAAGTCATTCCTTTATTTAAATCAGGTAATAAAAATAACGTTGGCAATTTCAGGCCTATTTCAATCTTACCTGCATTTAGCAAAATATTTGAAAAATTAATACTCAAGCAGTTGCTAAGACATTTTAATTTAAATAGCCTCCTTCATGATGAACAATATGGCTTTACAAAAGGTCGTTCGACTACTGATGCAGGTGTTGCTCTGCTGAAACACACATATTTAGCGCATGGGAGAACTCACAAAATGCTATTGGAATTTTCTGTGATCTCTCCAAAGCTTTTGATTGCGTGCACCACGACACGCTTTTACGTAAACTACGTCATTACGGTGTTCAAAACGAAGCTCTTAACGTAATAAATTCATATTTACAGAATAGGTTTCAATGTGTAGATGTTAATGGTGTGAAATCTACTGAGCTACCAGTTCAGTTAGGTGTACCTCAAAGCTCAATACTAGGTCCATTCTTATTCTTAGTGTATATCAATGACTTACCATTCCATTTAAAGGGTATCTGTGATGTTGTACTGTTTGCAGATGATACCTCTCTTGAGATAGACTAGTTTTTGACGATGTTAACAGTGCACTCTCAACAGTAACGGATTGGTTTACATCTAATAACCTAGTTTTCAATGCGAAGAAAACGAAATGTATAAAATTCGCCTTACCCAATGTCAGAAATCTAGGACCACAAATCATATGAGATAAAGAGGTGCTTGAAACTGTAGACACAGCAGTCTTTTTGGGAATAACCGTAGATTCGAAACTCCAATGGAGCCCACATATATCAAGTCTAGCAGGACGGCTTAGTTCAGCCGCCTATGCCGTCAGGAAAGTAAGACAATACACTGACGTTGATACAGCCCGGTTAGTGTATTTTAGCTATTTTCATAGCGTTATGTCCTATGGCCTTCTGCTGTGGGGCAAAGCCGCAGATATAAATAATATATTCGTTCTTCAAAAACGAGCTGTTCGAGCAATTTACCAGCTAGGTGCCAGAGTATCTCTGAGAGATTTTTTTAAAGAAATTGGTATTCTTACGGTAGCGTCACAATTTATTTTCGCCAACATTTTATATATTAGACAAAATATACACTTATATACCAAAAACAGTGATATTCACAACATCAATACTAGAAATAAGGATAAACTACGTGCTCCCTTTCATCGGCTTCATAAGGTTCATAACCTTGGTATAACCTTTTATAACAAGCTGCCCTCTTCTTTGCTAGAATTGCCTTTTAATACGTTTAAAACTAAAGTAAAATCTATCCTCTGTTCAAAGGCTTACTATACTACCAACGACTACTTAAACGTTTGCTTAAACGACAAGAATAGTTGGTCGCTGTGATTAACACAAGACAATGTTTATGTTCTTTCTCCAGAATTAGCTTCATAAAATTATTTTTATTATGTATTCTATTCATTGTGTTTTGGTTGTTTATTTTTTATTATCTATTTAATGTTGACATAATCTACTCATTACAATGTTTTTTTATTGAGTTGTATTGCAAAATGTGGTTAGCTAGAGACCTCGACAGTTGATCATATTTATTTATCCTGATCTTAGTTAGTACTCATTAGCCATTAATTGATTGATTTTACTTCGATGGTCCTAGTTTATCATTTTGTAACTTCGAGTTACGGCTGTATGGACATAGTACAGCATTGCACACATGCAAGCGGGCACGCACTTTTACCTGGAGGCTATTTTTTTTTTTTTTTTTTTTTTTACGCTTGTGTACAGTCAGTTTTAATGTTTTAATTGATATATTGACGTGTGCTAGCTGACATGTGGCAAATTATTGATTTTAATGTGATGTGTTTCGTAATGTTAATTACTTCTCATAAGTACGATAAATGTGTAGAGTCTAGTTCTTCCAACTAAACAGACAGCTGTGCTGCTGGGGAGTTTGTTGCGCCACTTCTTCTTCCCAGCTAAAGCACTAGGAAGTGGTGAAGGGTGGGCGTTTTTGGGGGACTGTCTTATGTAACTTTGACCTTCAAAAAGTGCTGATCTTCAGCCTAATTTGAATAAATGACTTTTGATTTTTTTATCAGTTTTCATCACAAACGAAAGTCTTGAAGAGATTTGCTATAAATTAGTAGAAAACAAAACTACAGTATTATGCCTTATCCATACGTGAATCAGCTGACAACTTGATCTTGCAAGACTGCAACTTATTGCTATAAAAGCGACATAGGCGCCAATATTGCAGTTTTGTCGTTTTTTTATGTTAAACGGCAAGTAAATACCACCCCGGAGTTTAGATTAGTGCCCATAGATTTTGATTTGACATTTGATTTCAGATTAATGAAAATAGGATCGCCTCCTAATATGGTATGGGACTCAAACATCGCCGGCGGAATGTGGGTCTATAGGTACAAACAAATCTCCGTAACTCTTCGGGTTTTACAGGAGTGATGTTATGTTAAATTAATAGGTGCCTAATAATAGATATCTAATAGCTGCTGGCGACATTGGACTCGTAAGTATCTAATCTTTGATTCTAGCAAGTGAAACAAACAAAAACGATGCTACTCGGCCTGTCTAACAATACAAAGCACACATATTACGTATCTACTTAGCTAGTAATTTTATTACCTCTTTATGATTGTTTTAATTTAGTTTGCCAAAATTTAACTGCAGTGTGAGAACACCAGTGTAATAAAGACGTGGTTTTAACAATAATACGTCATTAATCATGGCTTTTAATTGATGTTTATATGTTATTAAACTTGAATAACTCACCAAAAATAGGTGTCGCGGTACTTATTGCGATCTTATAGAAATCTAATTTCAATGAAACCCCAATAAAAATCTACACTTCCGATTAATAATAGCACATTATTATGGCCATGTTAACATTAAGTAGTGTCGTTATGAGCAATAATAGTTCTTATTGCAATCTAATACGGGTTAAAATCTGTTGTAATAAATGCGAATGTAAGCATTACAATAGTGACAATGGGTCGTAGACGCAGCAGCTGTCGTCGTAATGGCGGTATCGCGGTAGTACCTGTGAGTTTTGGCGCCATTTGTCTGGCAGTTCATTTTATTCGAACTATACAGCTGAAATCGGTCTGGAAAGCACATTTTGTAATAATAAAAGAAAATTTTCACTATACGTATACGTTGGTTAATTATAGAAACTCTTTCGCAGTCATTTACATGCATCTACAACTGACCGCTACTTAAAGATAGTCTCGTTAACTTTGCATTTACTTGCCGTTTTAATTTGCTGATTAAATCATAGTTACGGTGTATGAATATGTATTGCGAACAAAAAAGCTGGAAGCCGTTACTGAGAGAATATTTGAATATTTAATTTACAATCTCTGGTTAACTTTAGTGGTAGTTTTAGAGAATACTTTGCATTTATTTAATTGCTGAGCCGGTTCAGACCCCTTTCAAAGTTTGGTGCAGTGGAGCGATGAAAAGGTTCACCTTTCTCTGCTCGTGCATCGCGCGTGTTAGCTCGCGCTTGGCAGAACAGTCAACAGAAGCGCGCGCGCGTCGGTCGCGGCAGGTCGCGGCAAGTAGCTTGAGTGACAGTTTGTGCGTTGTGTACAAAAATACTGTGTCAACTTTATCGTGTTTAGTTAGTGAACTTTTTGGAACATCACTGTTTTGAATAAAGAATTGGTAAGTTTTTTTTTTTTTATTCGTTGCCTTTCGCTACATGTATAAAACGGTAATTTACGAATTATGTCTAAGCTTAACTTAATAAATCCAAACATACCTACATTCAAAAATTCATATAATTAATGTTTGAAAATTCCGTTAAGTTCGGAGTGAATATTTAATCAAGATTTGCTTATTCAGTAAATAGGTAAATGTTATTTGTATTTGCCGAGTGCTCAAATAGACCACATAACTAAATATTGATCCCGAACAAGACTTAATCCGGTCCATTTCTGCTTTATGAAAAGAAATTCATTTTCCAACAAAGTGATCAATATATTATATTAGTTTCTGGAAAAACGTGATAGATACTACGAAATCGAGATCCCGATTGTCAGGCACGAACAAAATGTAAACAAAAACGCGTTATTTATTGCGAGATTATAAGCGGGTAGTTGTAAAACAAACCGTATTTGAGCGCTTTAGAAATTGCCAGCAAGAAATATTATTTATAAACTAAAGTAGCAATAGCGTTTAAATTAGCAATTTAATAACTTTGCTTTCGTAATCTATTTGTTATTTTCTTTGCGAGTGTATTAAAGTTTTTTTCAGACTACGCCACACATTGTAAAATAATGTGCAACACTTAGGTATAGCAATCTGTTTCTTATTTCTCACGCTAGATGAAATTAGAAATGCTTACTTATAGATTAAACGAGAAACTAAAAGGCAGAAAAGCACATAGGTACAAAGGTACAAATATACCCAGCCCTGATAAAATGGCATACTTAGGTACTTAATAACAAATGCCCTCCTACTTGTATGTGTGTAAAACAGGGTGTAATGCCCTTTAATGCGTACCTAGCGCCACAGATTACTAAAAATTATCATGTAGGCCACAGTCCTAATTCGACAGACTTGTGGAGCCCTTTAGTTCGTGCGTAAACGCATCGACCATTTAGATTTTTTTAAACATCAAGTTGCGGTCGGATGCAGATGAAACGTCAATAATACTGCATTATATTATACCTAGGATAAAAGTTTTTTTGGTTAGAATTGATCACGTATTTTGGATATAGGTAGGGCTACCACGCATTCCAATTTCCAAGCATTTCTTATATGTATGTTCTATTAATCATTGCATTGAAATACTAGGAGATTGTATGAGTAATTCTAAAGTGGGTTTCATTTAAAGTGTGTTTTTGATAAGACCCTCTTAAACCAAAGATTTTACCTATGAAGTATAGCTTATCTGTTTAAAAGCTGCCAAACATTTACCAACATGCATAAATACAAGTCAATCAAATTTTTTAGATAGGTATGTTTTTATATCAGATTTTTTTTTATAATATTAGGTATGCCATGACATGTTTCTTAACAAAATTGGGTACATGCTAAAATATTTGACCAAAACAAACACGTTTACTGAACAGGTTCCGTAGAATTTTTCATGGAGCAGCCCCTGCTTAAACTATCACAATTTGCAATCTCATTGTTGCTAACCCCACTTCCAGTAGTTCTAGTCTTCCGAGATACAGCCAAAGGGCAACGGTTACGAATCATCGGCCTATTAGTGGATTCGCACATATTTACTCACCGAAATGTGCGAATGAACAGTTTGTGCAAGTCACCTACAGAAGAAATTAATAATGTTATTTAAAAGAGTCGATTCGCACATTATTCTTCTTCTTTTCGTGTGGTTAGTGATTAACCTGGTGCCAGAGTTTTTAAGCTGCCCATGGGCCACTGACTAAGCTTCACATGCTGTTGAGAACTATCTCGTACATGCTGGTTCACATTTCGAGCCAGTAAATTCGTGCGAATCCACTAATAAACGGGATCATCATTTCATTCTCTTGCTCTAATTTCAATTTATTTGAGGTCGGCGCCTTTTTTTCGTCCATACTTTTCTATTAATCATCATCTCTGTAGTCACCCCATTTTATGCCAAACTCATCTTACACAGTCCATCTATCGTTTCTTTGGTCTTCTCCTATTATTCATACTCAATAGCGAGCTATCAGGGTATCACTATTGAAAACCGACTAAAACCGGCCTAACCTAACACTAGACGTGCCTAGCACTAGGCACTCGGCTAAACAAACTATTTATTCTATTTCCAACTATGCGAGCAGCACTAAGTCTCGATCATTTAAATTAATGTTTTATTTACGTCTACATTTTTACAGAGTAAAACTGTAGAGTTATAGTGTTGTTTGAAGGTCGTTACGGGTTTGGGTTTGCGAGGATGCGCGTGCGACCCTACGCTGCGGGGTCGTGGTTGTGCACGCGTGGTGCGTGTGCGTGTGTGTGACGCACGTGCTGTGTCCACCTGTCATTCGGTGTGGGCGCACCTCGGCTAGTGACGTAAAAAAAGGTTCTAGTAATATGTATTTAAATTAAAACAAAAAAAAACCTTTTTTTTACAATCGATTGGTTAGGTCTACAAATAAAAAGTTTAATTACAACAGGATCTGCCCCCACTTTTCCCACCAAAATTTCTTGTTTAACGCTCGTAAAAATATTAGGATGTTTTTTATGCTAAAACAAGAAATCTCTCTACTTACCTGCCAAATGATTTCTCTGTGCTGATAATATAGAGAGGTAAAATATGCAGAAGGGGGAACTACTGATCCGAATCGATAACACCCGGCAATCATGTGACTAATTTACATTAGTGATAGTGAAAGAATTTTCAAAATCGGATCTCTAGTTCTGAAAACCCCCTACATATTTAACGTCTTTATATTATTAGCACAGATAATACATGGCATATTAGTAGCTATAGATAGACCTACCAAACATTTAGGAGCAAAAAAAAATTAACTAGACTAGCATAAATGCATGGAAATTGGCAAAAACTATTTAGTTTTACTTTTACGTACATGACTTGTAAACGAATTACGATCTTAGAGTTTAAGACCACATTTTAGTTGATTGCGTCAGAAGCAGGGTTATTTGTCTGACTGTACGTACCTACTCCGTTATTCCTATTAGTTGGCAAATTGATGGTCAGAAAAAATGACGCTCTTTTCCTATAACAGTAGATAGATACATATGAGTAAGCTTCGTGTGCCAAATAAATTAAACTCGGGAGGTTTTTATCACTTCATCATATTTGTATTTGAACTCACCAGGTAAATATTAAACCACATTGCTGCAAAAATTCCTATGACCAAATAAATTAATCATAAGTATACTTCATTTCTAAGCAACCTATTCCCTTTTACAAAAAATAAAACCCGATGACACTGCACGCCCCAGGAATCGTGCCCAAGTCAGCAGTCGCAACATAAATTGTAATTGGGTATTTGAGCGGGTAGTCAATAACGTTACTTTTTATGAATAATTGTCAAAACGTGGAATTTGTACGTCATTTGTATGCAATATAACAATGTGACGTCACAGATTTTTAGAATCAAATGGAATACTTATAAGCATTAAATGCAATTTTACAATTATATCTTCGCATAATATTTAATTTCTGTACAGTGGTGGAAGTTTTTAAGACAAGCAGGCTTTATTCTATGTGATTTTCAATTTATTTTTGACCTTGTCAATTAGTCAATTATGACAGCCCGCCGAAACGCCCGCCCATCGCCACTTCCCAGAGGTTTAGCTGGGAAGAAGTAGCACAACAAACTCCGATGCAGTCAAATATGTATAGTATACCACTCCACACTTTTTTTTTCGCAAAGTCAGTGAATATTAAAATCATTATCTGTGCCACCTACACTGATACCTAATCTCTAGTGTGCAAAGTGAATCAAAATAACTTATTAATTATGTTGCACGCACGCACGATCGTTTATCTGATCTGCTGTCTCTACAATGAACTACCTATGTGATTAAAATATGGAATGTTCTAGAAGGTAGTTTCATGTTTACTTAATTATGACATTTTGTTATTTGTCAAAAATTATAATAAATAAAGGCAAGGAAAAGCATAACTCCCTTATACGGAGGAAAATTTATTTTACATAAGTACGTAGGTACAATATTTTTAAGTACTTCGGAAGTACCTAAGTAATTATTTTTTGCTTAAGGTGCTCTAGTATCTCTCTTCAGGTTCCTAAGTCGATTCGAAAGAGAAATACCAAAGTAGGAAGAGGATATCACTGCCATCTTTTTACCTAATTTACTCCATCCATACAAATGATATATTTGCCTCCATATAAACCCCACGAAACAAAACACGGGCCAACAAAAACAATCTATTCCTATTTATAGTAAACTGGAGTAGTGGTAGTTGACAGTGGACGGTGACGTCAGATGTCACCAACCACGTAACTGTCATTCGTTATGTAAAGCTAAGTCATCGAGACACTAGTACACTTTTATCGACAGATTTATGTGGAATAATTGAATGTTATCATCGTTGTTATTGCGCTTGCACAGGCCTACGCCACAACCGGGTCGCTAGATAGATACTAAGTAGTCGGTCTAGCTATTATATAAGATAAGTTGCCAAGTATACAAATGGTAGAAACTGAAGCAAGTAATATGATAGTATTAAAAAGCCTGTTTTTCACAGTAAGTGACTAACCTGGTGTCAGAGTTTTTATGCTGCCCATGAGCCTCTGACTTAGCTTCCCATGCTACACCTAGTACATACCTATGTTTCACAAATAAACCTTATGATTTATAACTGTAACTGATGTAATGATATGACATTTTTTAATTATGTTCCTAATGTATTGTGAAATGTAATATTTGCAATTAATTTATATAATCAGTCAATTTTTGTAACGTAGGTATTCTGAATTTAATATTTGCACACCACATAAATGGTAGAATGTAAATGGGCCATAATATTGATAATTAACATCATACTACTTTTGTAAACCTACATTTAGCAAATACAGTATTATTATTATTATTATAGTATTATTATTATTATTATTATAAGTAAGTACTTAGCTACTTACGGTGTAAAAGTTGATCGGATATCCGAAGTCGGAACTCGGGAACACTCTCTATGGCCGCGGAACCACGTCGACACTCATTTGAATTTCCCAGATATTCCAAACATTACCGGCATTACCATACAATAAGCCAGCGCAGATTGATTACAATCTTCAAACATGCTGTTATGAAATTTTATTAATAGTCTGCCCACTACAGCTAAAGTGACTTCCGTGTATTGATTCAAAATTTATTCAAACATGTTGAAATTACATTCATTCATTCTATGAATGATGCATTCAGTGGGATTAGAACATTGCATTTATGTTCTAAAATGAGAAGTCCATCTTCTTGCCTCTTTTCATATAACATGGATTGAATGAAAGATAAGACGGATATAGCAAGCAAGGAAGACACTGTAATGACGGATATATGTATGGAAGAAAAGAAACACTACGCCAACCACCAAATAAAATGGTAAAAGCAGATCTTTCTAAAATATCGTCAACCGAACTCAGTCAAGTAGATCGGCACCAATAGGCGTTTCTTCATACCGCGACTAAATACAAAGTACTAACAAATATAAAAAAATACACTACAAATACATATACAATACAAATACATATATACTAACTAATATACACATACCTACTAACAGACACATAACCGTGCGTAACCGTGCATTATTACCAGACTTGCAAAACTACCATGTTCTACAGAATCAGATGAAATGCAATTCAGAATTGAAAGGCTACAGAAATGAGGAGAACGGGTTGTTTTGCATGTACATGTCAAATTAACATGGGGCTATTCATTAGGCTCTACGTGTGGTCCTGCTAACAATAGCTGCCACATCAATTCCCCAAGGTGGTTCAAGGGCCTGTCTAGGAGGTAAGCGTAAGCGGATTGTCCGAAAGGGTTACCGCTACCCCGGAACATAAAGGGCAAAGGAATGAACATGGGTGGGTTTTAGTCAGTAAGAGTCTGACACTCTCTTCCGCTCCACCCAGAGCGGGAGGAGACATTGGAGGATTTCCCACCCTCGAAAAAAATAAGGGCCTGTATAGGAACAATGTGACGACATTATCCCGTTATTTTGGGAAGGTCAAGGTAGGCGTTGAAGTTCTTAGAAACGTTATGTAGATCTAAAAAGTTCGACCACATTTTAAAGTCCCATGAATGAGACTGACCCACATGGGAACATGGTGATTGTTTAACTTTAATGTCTAAAGTCTAAACCACGAGAAGCTATAAATTATGTAAACAAACATCTTTTACTAAGTAAACGTTTTATACTGCGAGATAATAATAAATTGACCATATTCAATCGACATGAAATATAAACGGGTTATATGAAAGTAACAACCTATTTAATTTAGTCGGATCATATTTTAACGACGCAAAGCGCTATCGTTTGTGTTTCTTGGTACCGGAACGCGTCCATCGCAGGGATTGTCAACTATCGGGACGCCATTTTCAAATAAACGCGTCATTCGAGTTTCGAATGCGTACGAGTTTGTTTCATTGCTTTGCATATATCGCGGATCTGAATCTGAATCTGACGAATAATTATTCTTAAATAATATATGTTAATTAATATTTGTTACTTAATAATTTATTAAATCTTAAACAAATTCATTTTTTTTTGTTGGTCCAAATGTTGTGAACTCCTGAACACTTGTTTACAAAATTTATAGCTTCTCGTGGCGGGGACTTTACTTACCGGAAACTGCGTACAATAGGCCTGTAAAATCATCCTTATGCCTTTTTATAAAAGAAAAAGCATCTAATTATTATGTAGACGGCGTCCTTTTGTAATTTAGAGGAGCTCCTAGGAGAGGTTTTTGGAAATTTGACCTTTAAGGGGGTTAAACAAAAGACCCCCTTTTGTTTGCATAAAAAATCCGACTTCCATGTGGACGAAGCCGCTAGCAGAACCTAGTTCTAGTAGGTACTAAAACATTACTAATTTTTGTGACAAACATTTTAAGAGTATCATACATCACGAATTCCAACAGGTTGTCACAAACTTGTTACGTAGAAGGCCAATAGATCAATTATTTTCTTGATTAATATTGGCCTTACTTAAATGGCAACATTTGACTGCGAGGTATCTACAAAAAGTAGAGAGACATAACACAATCGTCTTGTTATATCTCACACCTACAGGTCCAACATAGCTATTAGAGCTAGTAAATTAAAAGGCACGCGAACACTTCGGCGTGGGCGCATGTTGTGCGCGATCGAAATAAAATTGGATTGACCTTTTCGCAAATATTGTGTCGTTTTCGCTGTCAAACTAACTGCGTCAACTTAGCTCAGAACAAACGAAATAACGACAAGATGTACTACTTATTCTACTTACTATAACATAAACATAACATCACGCCTTGTTTCCCCAAAGGTTTAGGCAGAGGTGTACCAATAGTACACCCATGTTTCGCAAGTTTACTACTAGTTATACTACTGCTTCTACTTACTATAGATGTATAAAATTCAATCATTTATTTAGTGCAACAACATTAAAGCAAGCATCATCCGTTCTGGCTCACCGTCGCCGTCGGCGCGTATATGTTCCACACCTCAAAGAGATGGCAGCATATGAAGGGGCCCTTTAGGGTCAAGCCTGGCGGGTAAGCGGGATTGTCCGAAAGGGTTACCGCTACCCCGGAACATAAAGGGCTACGGTAGGAACATGCATGGGTTTTAGTCAGTAAGAGTCTGACACTCCCTTCCGCTCCATCCAGAGCGGGAGAAGTCAGCGAATCGCATAAAATTTTATAATTCATGTATACAAAACATTTTAAAAGAGTAACGGTGGAGTTTCTTGCCCATTCATCTCCATACGAAACTACCTTTTGGAAGCGACTAGAATCAATTTTATTCTATTTCTTGTTGATTGTGACGTTCAGAAGTACCTACCTTTCTTGTGCCTCTTTGAAATAAATGATTTGACTCTGCCTTTGAAGCAATAATACCTGGAATCCTCTTCAACAAACTAATAGGTTTGCACTAGAAGTTGTGAGATTATAATTATAATCAGTCTGCAATACTTTAGAGGGTGCTATTTATTCTTAAACAAGTTTCTAAGAGGCAGGTCACCAGACTTGACCGCACGATATGTTATTATTGATATAAATTAAATGATGCACCTAATATAGATAGCACTGCATCATACCACTAATTAAAATACTATGCGCTTGAATCAGAAGTGTTGATCCATATATGGACTTTTTATTAAAATCATTGTGCGAATAAAAAAATATGGTGTACTAGCTTCCGCCCGCGGCTTCGCCCGCATAATATGTCGACAAATTTTAAGTACACATAAACCTTCCTCTTGAATCACTCTATTTATTAAAAAAACCGCATCAAAATCCGTTGCGTAGTTTTAAAGATTTAAGCATACATAGGTATATTATATAGTGACAGAGAAAGCGACTTTGTGTTGTACTATGTAGTCATGATACGTTGATGAGTGACAGGAGAGAATGGGAGATACTAAGGGAATGGGACAAGAAGATCTTTTAATTAAACATAACAATTTACAATTAAATGTTAGATAAGATTTCCACTGATTATAACAATTTTGAACCTCATCAGTTCCAAAGACTAAAATACACTGATAAGGCGGATTATATGACTCACTAATTAAATACGAACTTATCATTACCCGAAAACAAATTCTATGTTAAAAGTCAATATCACAAAATAGGTTACTGTATACTTACAACAGAACGTGATACACTATATCTACATGATGATGCATCGCAAGCGCACCTCGTCTCGTGTAAACCTAGACTTCTGTGTCACACGGCAAATAAGTATAGAGTCCATTGTGTGCTAGATCTAGGCCACTTATCCGAACGTTATAATTAGTGCAGTCGGCTTGCGGCGTCTTCCTAACTGTCAGTTATGTACAGTCGGCAAATGAGCTCTTTTGTCAACTGTCTTTTGTTATTTGGCAAAAATATTCAATAAAAAGAGTAGAGGGATTCTGTGAGAGATGATATGGCTGGAAAGGAAGTAAAGTTTCACATTGCAAATTCCGCCAATGAAACTGAACGCGATTAGCACATCTAAAACGCGTTCAATAGCTGTTTGTTTCAATAATCTATACATAAAAAGACAATGACAGCTCCTGAACGTGGTTTATGGACTAATTGTGTTCAGTTTCGTTGGTCGCCCTATGACCGCGTCCTAGGTGAAAGCGATCGTCATTTTCCGAACAACAGTTATATAGTTTACGAACGCGACGGTTTTGGTTAGTACGCGAAGAAAGGGAGATATATAGAAACGACGTACCATGCCCAGCATCCGATAAACTGGTATCAGGGTAGGTGGATGATGATGCCAAAGACCTGACTAGACTAGACAGTACACCAGTACACGTACAATTGCTGCAATTATCATTGCTTGCAGCGGCAGCAGTTGCAAGAGACTCGCCTTTTTTCGACGGTACCTGCAAGTGTTTAGTGTGATGCAAATAGGGTTACGTGACGTGATAATTATGACGTTGTCAGCCGGCGGATGTGTGACTGGTCATGATTATGTGTTAATGTAAGAAATACACTCAGTTTTGGAGGTGTTTGAGTTCAGAGTTAGAGCATTACAAATATGATTTTGTAAGATGTCGGTGTACGCCTTCTCGAGAATTACAGAAAATATCTCATAACTTGATTTTAATTGTTCATCTCTCTAAAGATAGTCGATACAGTTATTATCCGTCATGATTTTCAGAGCCTTACAAAACTCACCCAAAAACGTCACGATTTCAGGAAATAGTCATTCAATACAGGAAGTTGTTGAAGAATTGAAAATGTGATCATGGTTTCGATAAGTTCTGGTTTAAATTCGTCATCTCAATTACATGCTGGGTAAGAGGTTCCCTACAGTTTGTTTGTACATCTATTAGTAGCGATACTTTGCATACTTTCAATAAAGACGGAAAGACTACTAAACACTTTGTAATCGGTTCCTTAATCTAGAACATTATTTTCTTCCAGGTAATAGTGTTAATCCAATAAAGTCATAGAAATATAATAGTTAAAGCACTAAAAGAAATGTAGTACCAAAGAATTTTAATTTTCACCGTACTTATAGGCTGCACAGTGGAAACAAAACCATTAAATGCTGGCCGGTTTTTCTATTGAAACTGTGTGCTCCGCTAGCCAACTCAAGATGTTACCACCCACGTCCCGACCGTACTAACAGCAGTGTTCATCGGTCCAGCGCCTCTTTTATAACTGCAAACATTATTCTACGTACGATCTAAATGTAGTTTATTTACTTTCGAATATTTCTTACGTATTCTTTACAACTATCTACACTGCCGCTCTTCAACACATTCTTCACTCGTTTGTTAAAACTTCAATTGTTTAACTTTATCGTTACTTATGTTGCGTTTTCTTGGGACCGATACAAACAGTACATTTTGATGTCGATTTATGAAGATATTACCATATATCACAACTTCTTAAGCAATGGATAAATTATATTTTCGAAATGTTTCATGCAATCCATTACTACTGCTTCCTCGGGGTACATTCATCACTGCTATAAGTTTGAAAATAAACAAGTTCGCTTTGAGCTGAGTCGCGTCCATCATTTAGGATTACTTGCTTTTATTATCTATGAGAATTGATGAATTTCTGTAGTTCTAAGTTCAGTGCGTCACGATACTCTTACTCAGAAGTACTCAAGTGTTCTATGGAGACTCATATCAATCGATGTATTGACACACATACCTACTGGTTTTCAGAATAATGTGCTAAAGTGTTCCAAAAAATGTCCGTTCACCCATACTTACCCCTTTTTTTTTTGAGCGTGGAAAATTAATAAATGACCCACCCTGGGTAGAGCGAAAGGGAGTGTCAGACACTTACTGACTAAAACCTATCCATGTTCCTTCCTGTGCCTAAATCTCTGACAATCCCGCTGACCCGGCAGGCTTCGGCCCTAACGGGCCCCTTCTTCATCGCTGACATCTCTTTGAGACTTTAAGGCTGACGATCTGAATAACAACACGCCGCAATAAACGTGCCACGGGCCCAAACAGTATATTAAAAGCAACCTTGAAACGAAAAAAAAAACCTGGTCATTTTTCATAACAATACGCACAGAATCCTACATACGTCAAACTTTATTTGGACTTACATATACGTTACATATTCAGTATATTCTAGGTAAAGCACAAAATAATGACATGTAAAGCAAATATTTACTGGTAAACAGGTATTGGGCACAGACAACAAACCTAGCTGGTTAAGTATGGGCGAAATATCTTGACAGTAGCTTTTTTGCCTAAAGAAATGCAAAGGGTGTTATTTGCCTTAGTTATAACCAGCATGAAGTTTTTCACATTGTTTCATTTACTTACAATATTAAACGTTAAAAGGATGCGCTAGAG
Source organism: Hyppa rectilinea (assembly GCA_951799385.1). Classification (NCBI taxonomy): domain Eukaryota; kingdom Metazoa; phylum Arthropoda; class Insecta; order Lepidoptera; family Noctuidae; genus Hyppa; species Hyppa rectilinea. Next base: position 1,470,493 of record OX637317.1, read on the forward strand.
TAGCCCGCGAAATTAATTTTCATAGGTTTTTTTGCATTTTGCATGTCATTGTCAGGTTTTATGTTCATCAAAATACGTTTCGCAACCGTAGCAACTACAAAATTATAATAATAAGAATCAATCAAAAATGACAAAACTGAACGAGCATACCTGGTCTATATTTTTAGCGGAAACGGGTTGGTGATAGATTGACCGCAAGACTTTTATGTTCATAATCTAATTCAGTTTTGTGGCCGTCTGGAACGAAATTGCCAGGCCAATAAAGAAATCGTTCACTTTAGCAAAGCGTTATACGCTAAAGGTCTACAGTTAGAGGCTGGCGTACGTTTCTTAATACTGATCTAATTCTGTCTTAATGTAACTGAAGGAACACGTACCACGCATCGGAACCAATCGATGTTCGAACTGTTTGGAGCTCAAAATACCTTCCACTTGTTCACAGAACCACGAGCGTCCAGCTGTCTACGTGGTCTACGTCACACAGTTTCACAATCACGCTTTAAATAGTATTCATGGAACCCAAATGTGTATTGTTACTGTATTAATATTAAATGTTTGCCACTCCGAATCTATATATATATCTCTGATTGTTTATTTTACGAGATTCTCGAGAATCCTTTCTGTTTTCCTCCTTCTATATGAGATTTTCCAGAAATTTTATGTGTAACTTCGATCTAAATGAAAACAGGCGAAAAGCTCTAGTTGGTGTTTTTGAATTTGTAAATGCTAACGATAAGTGCTCGGCAGTAATTGTGTTGGCAGCGATAAACCCGAAGCTTCTGTCAATAACATGATGCTATCTAGATTCGATAACAGCTTTATGTTCTATCATTGCAATGTTTAGGCTCGCTCATCATTGCATTGCAATTTATAATCTTTAAAGACAGGAACGGGGTAAAAGTTATCGTCAAGACCACAAAAGACCTGCCGGGTAAGCGGGATTGTCCGAAAGGGTCACCGCTACCCCGGAACATAAAGGGCTAAGGAAGGAACATGGATGGGTTTTAGTCAGTTAGAGTCTGACACTCCCTTCCGCTCCACCCAGAGCGGAAGAAGTCATTGGATGATTTCCCAGCCTTAAAAAAAAAAGACCACCAAAGACATCAGTTCCACACAGAAATGCAAATAAAACACACTTAAATCCGTCTCCACGACACGAATTAATCACTTTAACCCAATACTACCAAAAGTCTAGACTGTATTGAATCATTTGTAGTTGTTTTATTTTCTTCTTTTTCAAAATCCAGTGTTAGCCCAGCCTACCGGAATGAGTCAACTTGGACATAAGAGCTGCTCTGAAATGATTCAGTCAGGAAGTGACTCAGTGTAATGTTTCGTTGTGAAAGCCTAGAGTTTTGGTATGCACAAGTAATTTTTTGATGATCATCGAGCCATTGCAACTAAATTCATTTTTTAAAAACTTTCCGTTTGTTGAATGCATGTTCAATTTACTTTCATTCTACTCCAAGATTAATAAGTACTTCTTAAAATGTTGTCTAATTTAGTTCTGGCCGCTTTTCTGTCTTGGCGACAGCTATCTCATTAGGTATTTTAGTTGAATCGTCTTTTATGATTACTATGCCACTTATTGTTCTAGCTATAGCTTCCTTGAGCGTTTTATCTAATATTTTTCATAAAATTTTCATAATTACCCAATCATCATCATTGGCAGCCTTGTTCCACCCACTGCTGGGTACAGGCTTCCTCCTTTTGTCATTTGTACTATACTTTAAACATAGTAAGTACTTACAATGACTCTTGATCTCAAAACAAAAATGTTAATAATAATGTCACTCTCTTTACTTCTTAAGATTCTCTTGATGAGTACATCGTAATTGCCGTCATATTTGGCATATTAAATATGCTATAGTACTTACGGACAACCGTGAAGTAACTTTATATAAATAAATGACACGTTCTTATGTGACGTTCCCTTCAAAGCGAAGGATCTTATCTACAAAAATCATAATAATCAATTCATCGCAAAAATCCCAACATCCGGGAAAAATTAAAACAGTGCTTGAAAATAATTCCGTCACTTAGTTTTATCGATGAATAATGGCTAAGTATCAACGACTGTTATATTTAACTATATTAGTTGAATCACGTCAGATAAGATTAGCGGTGCTGACTAGCTTTAGAAAAATCACAGTTTCTTGTGAACCTGTGACTCGTTACGATTTATTATCTAAATAAATCAACTTTTTTTTTAACATACTAGATTACAATGGGGAGAATCCTTTTAAGCAATTAGTTTGGTTGAGTTAGGATTCTCCGCCCTTCCCCAGGTTATCTATACTAATATTATTAAGAGGAAAACTTTGTTTGTTTGTTTGGTTGTAATGAATAGGCTCAAAGACTACTGGTCCGATTTTAAAAATTCTTTCACCGTTGGAAAGCTTAGTTTTCTAGGAGTAACATAGGCTACTTTTTATCCCGGGAAAAATAACGGGTCCCACGGGAAAGACCACGGGAGCGAAGACGCGGGCAAAGTGCTAGTATAATATAATTATACAAGTTACGATTAGAGGCTGTTCAAAGTGATGTAAACAATGTAAAAAAAAATCAGTTGTTCTCTACATTTCGACGAGTCACGTGACCAAAAATGTACAAGTATACAACAGCTGAATTTTTTTCATGATTTCGGAGTTGGTCCCATAGTAAAAGTTGTTCAGTTTGGTAGTCTGTAGCATTGCTTTTGTATGTATTACACCCTGTATAAAAATAAAATAGTGAAATGGATACAGTAATTATTAAGAGAGACAAAAAATGCTCTGGATGGTGTGGAGGTGAGTGTGTGTGTCAGTTGTGAGTGTGAGTAAGTGTTGGGAGTGAGGGTTGTATCACTACATAGTTTAAAGCAAAGTCGCTTCCGCTGTCCTAATGTCTGTATGTATGTATGCTTAGATCTTTAAAACTACACAACGGATTTTGATGCAGTTTTTTTTAATAGATAGAGTGATTCAAGATGAAGGTTTATACATATAATAATAATAATAATAAATAATATCCTTGGACATTTCACACAGCGCCATATCGTCCCAAGCTAAGCAACCTAATGCTTGTGTTATGGTAACGAGATGGCTGATATACTACTTATATACATTTTTTTTTGTAAATACATATTATAGATAGAAAAACACCCAGACTCGTAACAAATACTTGCAGGTCGTACAAATATTTGTTCCGTGCGGGAATCGAACCCGCGACATAATGCGCACCCGCACCAGTCAATCGCTCAACCACTGCGCCAACCGTGTCGTCAATATGTATAATAACATGCAATTTCCGTCATACACGCGGGCGAAGCCGCGGGCAGAAGCTAGTATAGAATATACGTGGGGTTACTTATTTCCTGTAATTTGAGGTAAAATGCATAATTATACATTAAACATTTAACATATTTCTAAAATCATACATATATAATATATTTAGTGCCCATATCCATATCACAAACTATATTTTTAGAATCATAATGTTGAAGCTAATGTTTAATTACTAAAATTTTGATAGCTTTTGTGGTTAAAACGAGCTAAGTGCGCAACAGTGGTTGAAATGGCGCGTCTACCAAATTAGGTAATTTTAAGGAAAACCACTCGTTAGATAGTGTGTTAGGATAAACGAGAGACATACCTACTTTAGGAGAGTGAAGTACCCATGAAAATTGACAACTTTTAATATTGGCTTTTTTTTGAGGTTGGGCAATTATCAAATGACTCCTCCCGCTCTGGGTGGAGCGGAATGGAGTGTCCGACCCTTGCTGACTAAAACCCATCCATGTTCCTTCCTAAGCCCTTTATGTTCCGGGGTAGCGGTAACCCTTTCGGACAATCTCGCTCACCCGGGATATAATATGAGGCTGACTTTAATCTTAAAAAAAAAGCACCTGGTAAAGCATTTTGTCCAACTATGCAAACCAAAATGTAATGAGCAGCATGTTCTTTTCTTCATAAGTATTTCTGATTTGGTCCCTTAGTATATAGTATATAATAGTAGTTAATTTTCATAAGTACTTAACTCTCCTGAAGTATGAAGCAGTAACTTAATTTCGGATATGCATAAACGGCCAGAAAGAAGGTATCTCTAAAGCTAAGTATTTAATTATTTATACACGCTAGTCACTACAGTAGTCCGAGCCCTACTGCCCCATATCTTCGTCAAATTAGACGGGCCTTCAACCTATTAAAAGCAGAACAAATAGTCAAGAAGGACGGCCGTTTGCTCAGTGCCATGATTTACAATGCACCCACAAACCTGGTCGGCCAAATTTGGGTAATAATTTGGAAGAAATACTGGACTTGCTACGGACTTATTTCGGTTGTATTTGTGGCTTGTAGCATCAGAGCTACCTATTACTTGAGCGTTTATTGTCCAATTGTGCTTATTCTCTTGTTTTTCAATTTAAGTAAAAACAGTCTGAGTAACAGGACTAGAGCTGCGTCATCGACATTTTACATAACAATTGCGATAGATTGGGACTTACCTACATGGATCAACAATACAAGTGTCGTTGCTATGACGTGTCTACTGAGCAAGTTTCCTCAGAGGGCTTAGTTCATGCGACATCGTGGGACATGTCTAAGTACCCTACTTATATAATCCTGTAACACCAACTGATAATTTGTACCTTGTACCTTTGGTAATTTGTGATAAACGTTAAACAATTGCCCAGTTTCTAACTTCTTCTTCGTGTCGCTGGCACGACTGTTTTTCAAATTTTGTTGGCCTAAAACTTCGCCGCTTCCACAACGTCGTCGATGGCAGAGGTCACGTAGGCTGCATGTTTAAGGACACAGAAGGCAGGATAGGAGCTGGAGCATGGTTTGCGACATAGCTCCACGACCACATCCACCCCCTGCTGCCGTACCAGTGCCGTGCGTGAGCTAGCGCCACTTTACCAGTTCCTATGACTGACTATTAACTAACAGTTATTAGTGCTTTGGTAACAGTTACTACTAGTTAATAAGTAACTAGCCAATAGCAGTCATTTGGTTATAAGAACGGGGAAATTCGATTTTAGTAACTCGTGTGTAGCAGTTGTGAAATTTAATAGTTACCGAAAGTTACTTTGTTTAATTAGTAGCGTGAAAGAATCTAGCTAATCTCGCTTATACATAGTACCAATGTATCAGCTGGTTCGTTTGAAAAGATCTGTACCTACCCAACATCAGCACTTGTAAACAGAATGATTGGTTTCAAATAGATATAGGCTATCTATAGGAGTCGGGCATTAGTCGGTGGTAGACGCGAGGTCGTTGGCATATTTTTACGGTATTCGTAGTTTTCCATACATCACGTAAAGCCCTTTCCTGCTTACTCATTAGTTGAAAAGAAACGAGTACAATATTGACACACGTCAGGTCCGTTATCAGGAATAGGAAAACTTGAATAAAGTGCGCGTTCCGCATATAGTTTACTTATTTCGAAGTTCGAACCATATTGTATGTCGATATTGGTCTATCCTTATTATAGTAAACTCTTAGTATAGTAACTATCGAAGCCAAGTTTTAGTTAGATTCGTATGTAGAGCGTGTTCTCCGTATCTACATGTACTTATAAATTCAGTTTACTGCTCAGACTGATATCTACAAACAAGAATTCCTAGTTTCATCCGGTTACCACAAAAGCCATATATCTACGAAAGTGCGTATAATAGGTGGCCTGTTATACGTTATCAGCGTAAGCCGAGAAGCGCCACTGTCAGAAAGATTAACTAATTAACTCGTCAAACAATCGACATTTTATCAAATTAGTGACGCCATCGGCAGCCATTTTTGGCGCGCAGTTACTGCGGCCAGTGACGCCCCCGTATCGATTGAAGCTCTTAGTAAATTAGTGATGTGTGCAAACATCGAGCACTCGATGAAATTAGATTGACATCTGTCATTAACCGTGTTATTTCTAGTATTTGCTAATATGATATGGTACGTGTTATCTTTAATAAATTAACTACTTGCAATTGTTTTTTTTTTATCACGATGCTGCTAGGCGTTCTGTTATTTTAGCTTCACGAGAATGTTTCCATGTTCTTCTCTAATTCTTTACATTCATTTACAGACATTTTAGAAATCGTTTCGATTAATTTTGCAATCAACACTTCAGCTGCACTCAACAAAACTGATCATTAAATAACATTAATTCAGTTTTAGCGAGAACAATTGGCGCAATTTATTGATGATGATGATGTGCGAGACTGCAAAAGTAATCGCATTATGAGGCCGTATATGTGGAACAAACTCATAAAACAGCTTTACGAGACGCACCAACAATAAATAATTATCTGGTATTTAATAATAGCAACAAATCATCGGCAAATCATACTAAATCGATTTAATTAATGCATCGTAAAATTTTCAAGATGGCGTCATAAGACGTTTTGATTTACGCGGCATTGTACAGATCATACGCATGTTGTACGTCAATAAACAACAGCTTCCCGGTAAAACGAAGAATTGAAAATGAAAAAGCTTTATTTGCGCGGATTAGACGCGAGTTTCCGATTTTAAAATTAGGTTTTTCTTTCCTCGTTGCTGGAATATGCCATTGATCTTGGTCAGAAATGAATGATATACGTAGGTAGGAAAGAATGTATTAATCGAGTCTGTTGGGACTAAAACGTCTAAAATGTAATAACTATCATCAGGGGGAATGGCTAAATAGTTAACACTTAATAAATCCCACGCCATTACACTTCATTTCAACGAGAAGGAAATATAGAGGCAGAACTTAAATACGACATTTACGAACCACGGAAGACAATAACTATTCTGAACAGCAATAAAACTTTCAGCCGGCACCGCACAAAGTGAGACACTTCCAATTAACGTGAATATATCTTGGGGTTTTATAGTGGCGCCACTTGCAACGCCACATCTGTGAAAATCCGTGCATTAAAGCCTAGTTCCTTATTCTGCCACACTTGAAATTACACTGGGCTTACTAGATAACCTAGTCTTGTTATGAAATTCAAACTTTCCCACAAGAGTGGTTAGCCGGCGCCAGCGCACGTAAATGGTTGCAAACGATATTATGTCTGTACTCTGTAGCTGTAGACTAAAATAAGAATGTGATCATTATCAGCCGGATCTGTTGTAGCCGCGCTCTCGGTTGTCTTTACCGATACCCCGATGTTGTTCCAATAATTATGAATCGATTTTTTCTCATTTTTTCACTGTTTCATGAAAGAGCTGCCATACAAAATAATTTTTGCGGTAATCTGATTAGCAATGTTGGCGTTTGCGCTGGAAAAGGAAAATATTTGGCCTGTCGAGCGGATAGTTTTTATTGGTGGGGTAATTTCAACTAGAATGAATTTCGATAGTAAAGTTCTTGAGACGCCTTAATCTCATACTAGATTTTACTCTCGCTGTTCACGCTGACACTAGCAGAATCCAGTCTTTAAGTAGGTACAGCAATCAAACCCTTTTAGTTTTATTTTAAAATCTTAAAAGTTTTTGTTCTTCATATTTTCTTTATAATGTTAAGCTAAGTCTTGTCTCCAAACCTACAGCCCATGAAACTTTCATTGTATTTTTATCCATTACTTTAAATGCCATTCATGACTCTTAATTTCAATATTTCACATCCACTAATGAGTTTAGATTAACCATACCCCTATGATCGACTCTTTCTCAGAACATTTTCTTAATAAGGATGAGAAGTCATCAGCTACGACTGGCCACTTAACAGGGCAGCGGTCATTACCAACCGTATTAATAGCTGTTTGTATTCACAGACGATAATGAGGAGGGGCGATGGGTGACCATTGCACCGTAAACAAACGAGTCCTTGGCATTATTGATTAGATTTGCGAAATGTCAGTCGGAAAAAAAAATATCTGTCAAAGTGAAGGCTAATTTGGCGCCAAAAATGACATCCGAAATTCCGAACCCGCCATACATATACGTACCATACGGTAAGGGTTTCTATCACTTTCAAGGTGAAAATTACCCGCAAACTTCCCGAAATAGAGTTATTTTGGATTGAGTGCCATAACGGCCTCGACGTCGCGTCTTGAAAAGCAACGAAGTCTTATTCTAAACTACCTGAAACAATTTTTTTTTCTCAATCAGCATAAGAAAAATATGTGCCAGCCTAACGGAACTGAAAATAATGATAATAATTATTACAATCGTGTCAGTGGGCAGGTGTGCGTTTGTGGGTCGAGTTATGAGAATTTATGCTTTCCATACACCCGTGCGATTCATATCAGCATGTAAATCCATGCTAATGTCTTCACCAGGCGCCGCGTGACTTGATACGCTTACTTTTTGCTGTTAGGGAAGAAAAATACGTGGAAATGTCGTGATTGTTGCGAACGCGACGTAAAAAAGATGGATATTTTAATTTGTAACGGAAGTAATAAGTACCTCACTAGTCCGGAGAATGAGATATCGATACTTTTCATGTAGAGGCTCCAGCATATCCAGCTATACCAAACTGTCAAATATTCCTTAATGAACATGAACATTTGGACCTACTAAAATTTAAATCTGACAGATTGGGGTAGCTTGATGTGCTGGCTTCTGTACTTTCTAAAGTCCGTTTTTGATTCTCTATGTCTTCTTCTTCTATGATAGAATGAAAATAGACCACAAATAAATTGGATGCGCTTCTGATTTGCCCAGAAGGGTGGAAGAGTTTGGCAGTCCAAACTTTATTGTGAGACGCGTTTATAACACTGATGTCTCAGTTAATAATTCTGTATGAGTCATGCTTAAGATCCTTGCATCTTTATAATTATCCTTTCATTAGTATATCCACATGTGATTTAGACTGGCCGAAAAATATGTTGACTGTGGGCTTGATATAATAAAAAAAAATACGTTTACACAACACAAGAAAGGACCATAAAAGTATTTTGCGAATGATTCAATCATTCAATGTGGTATCCTAAATGTTGATATAAATAACGGACCTCCCACAGCGAATGATTGGCATAACAATAATTTATTATATTTACGATCACGTAATGGGGGCGAATAAAATCTGGGAGGGCATAGCAATGAAATGAGATCAACATGTTTGGCTGAAAATACTTCTACTTACGAACCACCAGCCTTCCGTTATATTACGTATATTATTAACTAGAACTAGTCTATTTATATTTATACAAAATATACAACATCTTATTCCGTTCGTAACATTTTCTTCGGTTTTCTGAACTCTGTTCTTAAATTGACCGTACCAGTTTTTGCGTTCAGTTTTTCCTAATGCTCTTATTTATTTTGTCAATATCTGCAATAATAAGTAGATTTGTAGAATATGTCAAATACATAATAAGTTTGAGCCTACTTAGCGAGTTGCTTTTCTTGCGAAATTGCCTGGTTATGAAGCCGAATATGACAACAAAAAGTACTAAATCAATTTACATAGCCTAAATGACACTGATCGCCTTTTTTTTTTTTTTTTTTTTTTAAGGCTGGGAAATCATCCAATGACTGCTCCCGCTCTGGGTGGAGCGGAAGGGAGTGTCAGACTCTTACTGACTAAAACCCATCCATGTTCCTTCCGTAGCCCTTTATGTACCGGGGTAGCGGTAACCCTTTCGGACAATCCCGCTTACCCGGCAGGCTTAGCCCTGAGGGGCCCCTTCATATGCTGACATCTCTTTGAGGCGCGCGTGGAACATATACGCGCCGTACGGCACGGGTCTGGTGCTGATCGGACGGTGAGTCACCCATTACTCACCGTCCGCAGGCCCGCGCCTACGGTGGCCGGGAGTCGTCACGTGGCTCCCGACGCCCGGAGCGTCTCCCGCGGCGGCTGGGACGGGAGGACCTTTCTCTCTCCCATCCCGCCACCTCCTTTGCGAGCATAACTTTTTCGCAGAAGGAGGTGACTGCCTCCCACTCCCTCTCGCCCCGGACCATGGCTTGCACCAGGGCCGGGCGCGAGAGGTCGCCGCCGCCGATCGCCTCTACGAGGACACGGCGGTGCTCCGCCCAAGCGGGGCAGGTTTGCACCGTGTGCTCTACCGTGTCCTCTGGGCGATCCTCGCAGTTGTGACACCCGGGCGTTTCCTCCCGCCTGATGATGTGCAGGAACCTCCCGAAACATCCATGTCCGGTGAGGACCTGCGTCAGGCGGAAGGTGAGGGCGCCGTGACGCCTCTCTAGCCACTCCTCAAAGAGGGGCCTTACCGCCACTATCGTGGCGTGCCCTGCGCTGGGTTGCGACAGTCGCTGATTCCAGGCCGCCATGAGATCGCGCCGGAGGTCCGTCCGCTCCGCCGCAATTTGCTGCGGAAACGGAGTTTCCCCCCGGCTTAGTACCTCCGCGCGCCACTCGTACAGGCGCGCGAGGACTATCGCCTCCAGATCCCACGGCGGCAGTCCGGCAAGGAGGCTTGCCGCCTCGCCCGAGATCGTGCGGTACCCCCGGATTAGCCGAATGGCTACCACCTTTTGGGGCGCGTTCAGGTAGTGGGCGGCTCGCCGCCGCAATGAACGCGCCCACACCGGGGCCCCGTAAAGGGCCATGGACCGCACGACTCCCGCGTAAAGCCTCCGGCAGGAGGCGTTTGGCCCCCTCAAATTGGGCAAGAGCCGCTTGAAGGCGGCCCCAGTCCGTTCCAGCTTGGGGGCCAAACGTCGGAAATGCTCCACGAAATTCCATCGGCTGTCGAGGACCAGACCTAGGTATTTCATCGTGGTCTCGACGCCGATGTGAACCCCTCCTACCGTAAGTTGGGATCCCGATGGTGGCCTATTCCGAGGCCCATGAAAGGACATGGCCTCGGATTTGTGCAATGCCACCTCGAGACCCAACTGCCGGATCCTCTCAACGACTATCGCAACCCCGCGTGTCATCGCGTCGGCCGCCGCCTGATGCGACCTTCCCTGCGCCAAGACCAGCGTGTCGTCAGCGTAACAAATTACGCTGACGCCGTCAGGGAGGTCGGCCCGCAGCACCCAGTCGTAGCCGATGTCCCACAGGTGCGGCCCCAGAACCGATCCCTGTGGGACACCGCACGACATCTCTCGCCGGTTCCATTCCCCATCGCGACCGGGGTAGATGACGGCTCTGTCCGTCAGGTACGCCCCGACTATTCGACGGAGGTAGGTCGGCACCCGGTGATACCGGAGTGCTTCCCCAATGCAACTCCAGGGCAGGGTGTTGAAAGCGTTGGCGATGTCGAGTGACACCGCCACGACGACCCTACCCTGGGACACCGCGTCCCCCGTCGTGAGGGCTCTAACGCGCATGATGGCGTCCACCGTCGAGCGCCCCTTGCGGAAGCCAAACTGGCAGTCCGCAAGGTCCGGCCCCGTCCTTCCAAGGTGCCCGACGAGGCGGCCCGCAATAATTCTCTCGAAGAGTTTGCCGACCTCGTCGAGCAGCACTATGGGCCGGAATGCGGACGGAGAGTCCGCAGGGCGCCCTGGCTTCTGTATAAGGACCAGCTTCCCCGTCTTCCAACGGAGCGGAAACTGGCCTCTTTCCATGCATGCGCTAAAGAGCGCCTCCAGTCGGGGCCCGAGAGCCCCTGAGGCCAGGACCCAGGCTTTACCAGGCAAGCCGTCGGGTCCTGGGGCGGTATTCTTGGCCTTGAGCCTTCCCACCGCCGCTCTCAGATCTACCTCGGTCACTTCGGGGATGTCGTCGTCGTCCTCGTGGTCCACTTCGGGCGGAGCCATAGGCGGGGGAGTATGCTCCCCCCGTGAGGGGAACAGAGCGCTCACCACCTCCTCCACCAGCTGGGGGCGGAGACTCTGCGTCAGAGGAGGGGCCCAGGTGCGGAGCTTGTTCCGCACCATTTTATATGGGCGCCCCCATGGATCTCTATCCAGAGTCCCCACCATCTCCTCGCGGGCCGAGTCCTTGGCCCGCTGGACAGCTTCTTGGAGGGCGGTCTTCGCCGCTCTGTACCCCTCGTACAGCTCCGCCTCCGTGGCTGCCGCATCCGGAGGGCGGATGCGGAGCCTGCGGTGCCTGGTGTACAGGTGGCGCACCTCGACGCACGCCTTGCGCAGTGTTTCCACCTCTTGCGACCACCAGTACACCTGACGTCGGGCGCATCCTGGCCGGACTCGGGGCATTGCCACGTCGCAAATCTCGGACATGGCCTCCCGGAACCACTCTGCCTCGTCGTTGATGTCGGCAGGCCTGACCGGTGATGAAACCCAGGCCTGCACGATCGAGGCTTCCAGGAGGAGCTCCCGGTCCAGCTGCTTCAGCGCCCACCGCGGACCACTCGGGGCCTGTCGGACCGGCGCGCTTGAGGTCTGGGTGGAGACGTCGAACCGGATATACCGGTGATCGGAGTAGGTCTCCACCTCCTCTACTACGCGCCAGTCAAAGACGTACTGTGACAGAGCGGGGCTGGCGAAGGAGATGTCCACAACGGACTCACCCCGCATCCGCACGCACGTGGGAACAGAACCCCGATTGAGGACGGCTAGGCCTGCTTCCAGAGCCCAGTCCTCCACCATCCTACCCCGCACATCCGTGTAGCGGGAACCCCAGGCCAGACTTTTGGCGTTGAAGTCCCCGAGCACTAGCACGGGGAAGGGATGGCTTCTGGAGACGACGACACTCAACTCTGTGAGAGAGTTGTGGAACTCGGCGAGAGTTCGGTTCGGAGAGTAGTACACTCCCACTACCACAATCTCTCCGAACCGTGCTGCGACGCACCCCTGTCCCTTCGAGACACCCTCGAGGGACGGGGTGCCGGCGGCGGCCGACGAAGTTATGGCCACCGAGCCGCTCAGGTCCTCCACCCAGTTATCCCTGGGCGGGACAAAGTACGGCTCAGCGACCACGGCGATATTAATCGACCACTGCGCCATGCTCTGGAGCAAGAGGTCCTGAGCACAGGCGCAGTGGTTGATGTTCGCCTGGAGGAGGCGGAGTGGGGCCATCACTCCTCCATATTAACCCCCCCCTGGGTCCCCTGCGAGGGGCCCTCGGCAGTGGCGGCAACGGCGGCGGCGGCGGCAACAGTAGTGGCAGCGGCGGCGACGGCGGCGACGGCGGCGACGGTGGGGGTGGCGGCGGAGGGCCTGCCTCTTCTTCTGGTCCCGGCAGGCGGGGCGCAGGACTTGCTCCCCGCCCGGTGATCGGCCGGCTTGCCAGCAGCCGCACATGCGGCGCAGTGCGGCGCGGCGTTGCAGGAGCCGGCCTTGTGACCGGGCTGACCGCAACACTGATCGCCTTGACATTTCCTTAAAAAGCTCTAAGTAGGTGTCTTTAATGTTTGTATAAAGTTTGTTTTAGTAATATGACTAACAACACGTGCCCAACTCATAAAACTGTATAACACATTCCCTGTCTTTTGTTACAGATCTATGTGGCGTCCCGCATCATGGCTGGAAGGAACTTTTGACAAGACCATGTCAAAGTTAAAAAGTATAAAATGTCAAAAAAGAATTCTAAATTAAAGTTTTAAATTTTTGTGAAGTAAACCAGCCAGTGTTAGTGAAGTGCTTAACTATGGCCGATATCGATATGTCGTATGATATGTATGAAAACATTACAAATATGGAACAGAACATAACGCACTATCCGGCAGAGGCCACGATATTGGCTGCAGCGTGTGCCTGCATCTTTAGTGTCGTCGGAGTCGTCGGTAAGTAACCTGCCAGTGTTCTTTGTTTATCAGTTAATATTGTGTTTACAGGATCGATTTTATAGGCCGTTTTAGTAACTGCATGTCCGATGCCCGATGCAACTATTCGAAGAAAGCGTTGAAACATTGTTTGTTTATAGTGACGACGTTCTGTACAAACAATGTGTCATATCCTAATAAACTACATTTCAAAGTTCTGTATCATTGATATTTCATCAGCTTGTTTTGAAAACACTCGAAGTTGTGTTAGTGATACTTTCCTAAGAATAATGATGCATATTCTGATGACTTACATAAAACAACACTTTTCACTTTGTAAAAGTTTTTTGTTATTGCTAGTTCACATACTGGTTATTGCATTATTTTCCAGTGGCTTGCGCTGAAGATCTCCAAAGAAGCTCTTATAAGCAATACATAAAAGAAAGGTAAACAATTTCCGTACGGTATTAAAAATTGAACCCTTTTAAGTTCAAACCGTATATTAAAACATCAGAGCACGAAGAGACTTTACGGTTCGAAATGTAAACTTTACTTACAAAGGATAAAGTTCAAATTCGGGCGTTGATTTTTAAGAATGCATTTGTTTGTAGCTCGATGTACTTGCTATCACTAGAAAGCGTTCAATAATCGGTCACTTAACACGAACGCAACATAAAACGCTAAGTGCCGGTCGTAATCAGACATCAAACGGTTTGTTACACGACTCGATACCTACCCGGGTGCGTCGCGCTCTCGGACGCCCAGCTGCGTACACAAACATACGTTGCACATCACTAGCCAGTTGCGCTCGATGTTTGAATTGAATTATTATTGTTTTTTATTAATAGATGGGGATGTTGTTCAATAATATACAACATCCGAATAAATCCTATGAATATATTTTCAGTTTCGCAAAATAGCCATCGCTACGTAATTTCGCAACAAGAAACTTTCACTGTTCACAGCTAATGATAGAGCGTGTATTTAAAATTTTATTACAGTGTTATGACTACTTTAAAGAAGTAGCATTTACATTTTATTTCGCGCTAAACACACAGCTGGCTTATGTTTTTGCTCTCTGCCAGTTTTGACTGCGTTGTATAATTTAAATTATTTTCAACGTCAGAACAACCGCCTTTGAGACATTACTTTGCCGTCTTGTTTCTCATCCCATGACATAAAATGGTAATAAAACCTGGAGCGAGGGCTGTTGCCCTTCGAGAGTGAGCGACAGAACGAGTGAATGAATGGGTCCATTGACGAGACGTGACTAAGCCCTGAAACGCACCACTGAATGTTTAACAGGAATTAATTAATTTAATACTTTGTAATGTAAGTCGTTGTTTGAATGTATAATTTGTCAAATAAGTCGGATGTAGCCAACCGGGGATGACAAACTGGAAAACATTAAATTAGAATGCTATTTTATTAGAATTAAGACGAGTCTTGAAATGGTCTTATACAAAAAAGTTTTTGACGCTGGCGAGTAGGTGTATTCTTTAAAAAAACATAGACTTAAACCCTACGTCAATATAATATTACATTCTCTAGGGATTAATCAATTAAGAATATAACTTCCCGCTCATAATAAAACCAGCTAAGCAAACCTGTTGCAATTCCCTCGCTATTATATCAAAGCAAACATTCGCCCGCGCGGGCGACACGCGTCCATCTAACGACCGTAGCGATGGCCGCCATTTGTCACCGACTTTATTATCGAAACAATTAGCCTCGCCGAGGGACATCCGCACACAATAACACCCCCTATGTATCGAACTATTAATAGAATGCGATAAACAACTTGCTTTTGTTATTGTAGGAGCGATTAGTTCTAAAGGTATGAAGGGAAGACTGACACCTGTAAGGTTAGACGCTCAGTAGGTAAGCTCAAACTCAAACTCAAACTCAAAGTATTTATTTCAAATAAACCAATTACAGGCACTTTTGAATTGTCAAGGTGTCGGTCAGTCCGAGAAATGAAGCTAGTTGCCCATTCCAAAGGTACTCCTTTGGAATGGGCAACTAGCTTGTCCATAGTCTCCATAGGTACCTACTGGTACCTATGGAGAAGAACGGGCAAGAAACTCCATGGACACTCTTTTAAACAAAATATGGTTACAAAATATTTGTTACATAGTTCATATTAATATTATACATGTGAGAACGATGCAGAACGTTAAAAGCATCAGATATAAAATATGTAAAAACTATTCAATAATTAAATTAAAACAAGCCTTAGCCGCTAAGAGATGACCAGTCTCTACTGACAGCGCCCGTTCACGAACATGACGCATATATTAGCACCATTCAGCTCAACCATTTTGAAGGGAGCTAAATGATCCAACACACACGCCACCATCAGCGAGACATTAAAGTGAGCATGGCATACTCTCAGCCGCCAGGGCATATTCAAGTCAATGAAAGACGCACCCAGAGACTGGTCGCTTTATAGTAGGTACATAGTACTCACATATGTGCTAAGCAGTTATACAATATTAAGAGATTGAATTTATACAATGCAAAGATGTTTTTTTGTTGTTGTTGATCTTCCGCAGCTCCAACAGTTTTCAGTAGTCTAATAAATTAGTTGATGCGCCCTTGTGGAGCTGGACTAGCATTGACCCAAGCATTTTTATCAGCAATGTAATCTCCCAATTTATAATACGCTTGGCTGCATAGTGTGCGTTTTATACAAGTTTTAAATTTTGTTTCATTAAGTTCAAGAATGTGGGGAGGTATTTTATTGTAACATTTTAAACAGTACCCCATGAAAGATGAATCTACTTTAGCCAGCCTGAAACCTGGTTGAACTAATTGGTCCCTATTTCTAGTGAAATAGTTGTGTCTTTCACCTCTTTTACTAAAAAGATGCAGATTTTTCCGTGCGTACATGATGTTTTCATAGATATATTGACAAGGTACAGTCATGATGTTAATAACCTTAAACCGTTCCCTTAGAGAATCGCGCCTACGAAGATTATAAATGGCTCTGATAGCTCTTTTCTGCAGAATAAAAATAGACTCGATGTCTGCAGCTCGTCCCCAAAGTAAAATTCCGTAAGACATAATACTATGAAAATAACTAAAATAGACTAGCCTCGCGGTATCTACATCAGTATACTGACGGATCTTTCTGACAGCATATGCTGCAGAACTTAGCCGTCCTGCAAGAGATGTTAAATGAGGACCCCATTGTAGCCTTGAGTCGAGCGTGATCCCCAGGAAAACAGTTTTATCGACAAATTCAAGTTTCTCTTGATTCAATACTATCTCACAATCACTACTTTTTACATTTGGTAAAGAAAATCTAATGCACTTCGTTTTTTTTCCATTTAATACTAAATTATTTGCAGTGAACCAATTTTGGACCTGCAGTAGGGCGTTATTTACGTCGTCAAAATTTTTTGCACGTCTATCTATCTTAAAAATTAAAGAAGTGTCATCAGCAAATAACACCATTTGTGGTTGATTTTTTAGTAAATGGAGAAGATCATTTATGTATACTAAAAAGAGGAAAGGACCCAATATAGAACCTTGTGGCACACCCATTTTTACTTTTAAACCGAGTGAATTGACACCTTTTATTTGAACTTGCTGTTGTCTATCGTTTAAATAAGATTTTACCAAACTAAGCGCAAGTTTTCCAAGTCCGTAATGCTCTAGCTTCAACAGCAAGGTTTCGTGATCAACGCAATCAAATGCCTTGGAGAGGTCACAAAAGATTCCGATGGCGTCTTGAGCCTCTTCCCACGCATTGAAAATGTGTTTTAATAAGGTCACACCAGCGTCAGTTGTACAACGTCCTTTGGTGAAACCATACTGTTGATCGTTAAGTATTTTATTCGTGTTAAAATGATTAAGCATTTGATTAAGCATTATCTTTTCAAAGATCTTGCTGAAAACCGGCAACACGGATACGGGTCTATAATTATTGGTGTCTTTACTGTCCCCGGATTTGAAAAGTGGTATTACCTTACTGTATTTCATTAAATCCGGGAAGATGCCTTGATCCACACATAAATTAAATATGAAGGCTAAATAAGGTGCTATCGTCTCAATGATCGAGGTACAGATTTTACTGGACATTCCCCAAAGATCTTCGGTCAATTTGATTTTAATTTGTTTAAAAGTTTTAAGTACTATTATGGGGTTAACATGCTTAAAGTTGAATTCAATTAGGCAGGCTGAAACGTTTGCCTTTAATAAATCACAAGAGAGGGAAGGCGAGGAATTTAGAGTTTCAGTAGTTTTTAGGGGAATACTGGTAAAGAAATTTACAAATTCTTGAGCTACTTGTTTGCTATCACAAATGGAACCACATGACGTCTCCAGTACGTAATCAGAACTATGTCTTTTGCTCCTGTTCGTTTCGTTATTGATAATTTTCCAAACCGTCTTTATTTTATTTTCAGCTGATTTAACCTTGTTACTAATGTATTTAGCTTTAGCTGCTTTACAAGTGTTTTTAAAAATTCTTGAGTATGTAGAAACATACTTATTAAAAGATTCTGTGTTAATAAAAGGCTTAAGGCCATAAAGCTCGAAAAGTCTTTCCCTACTTTTCCTGAGTCCTTTAGTGGCCCAGTCACTAAATATAAATTTAGGGTTGATACTTTTAGTGGTCTTCTTGAAACAATTATTAAGCTTATCAATAGATTGATAAGTTCATAATAAAAGGGGTCAGTCGGGAAAGGAACCCTAAATCAGGATGGTTCTGTGGGCAGTTGCCGCCCCGAAAGTCTGATAATCAGTCTTCGCTAGGGGTAGCTGCCGTCGCTCTTTGCAAAATACTGGCATTCAGCTGCATCCGGTTGGACTGGAACCCCACCGGAACATAGTTTGGACGAAGCTACTCGAATGATGAGGGTCAATCGGAGACTTAAGGAGAGATAAGGTATCTACCCAAGCACAAACAAACCTAACCCGGCTAATGCTTCCGGATATAATTGATCTTTAATCAGACTTCGGTCGTCGCCTATCAAACATGTTCAATTGTTCATCCATCACACTTGGAATTATTGGACATGTAACTGTGGTAGGTCTGGTAGGTAACCCTGACCTCCAGACGCTGATTGTGACTGCAACTATGCTGGTCAATGTTACTTAGATTGCTGGAGGTGCGTATATTGTAGAAACATGATCGCAAGAAACGAGCCGCAAACCGCAAAAAGGATGACAACTATAACTTAGATAATAGGTCACGGTGACATCGTGAAGAATATTGAAGTGTAAGATGGATGAAGAGAAAGGCTAACGAAGTATTAGAAGACATCTAAAGTCCCGGAATTTAAAAAAATATAAAATCAATTCACAATCTTATCTCAGCGCCAGTTAATGTTAAAAATAATTAGATTTTCTATAGATTGGGACAGATTTAAAAGTTACCGTTCCTAAAAATACAGGATCAGAGGTGATAACATCTGAGGCAAAGAGAACAAGAAGGTGGCGACTTCCCATGGACTCTCCCTCCATACCGTGGCCTGGTCTAGGGCGGACGGGACGTGAGAGATTGCCGCCGCAACTGATTTTGTTCCTTGTTAATCGAGGAGAAGTCGCATATACGTGAGCGTATATTTCTATTATACAGTGTGTTAGTTTAAAAGAGGGACACACTTTCACTATGGGACCAACTGAAAGAAAGAAGAAAAGAAAAAATGTTTATTCAGCACTGGAATATAAAAATGGACGAAACATCCATACATATCGACGAAATATGCGAACCTAAATGTACTGAATAGCTGATTTTATTTCGTGATTTCAGTTTTGGTCCTATAGTCAAAGTTGTTCATTTTCATGAGTACTATAGCCCCTGAAACTGTGCCCCTCGTTTAACCTAACACACTGTATAATATAAAGTAACGGGTAAGTCACGGGCAGGCATATTCAGTGAATTATATAACATTTCTACAAACCTGCAACACCAAACCGAGAAATGACCAGTTAAGTAGGAAAACTTTCATTATCAATGTCACCATTACCATATTTTTTCTTCTTCCCTAAGTGATAAGAGAACTGACAGATACTGCACATAAATATGAACTGCCACCCGTAAGCTGATTAATTACGAAAATTTACGCCGACAGCGACCAGAGGGTAGGCAGATCAATCACTTTGTCTATCGCCGGACAGTATTGACCGACGACCTAAGGGGACTATCGTAGGAAAATAAACATGTGTGGCTTCTAGGGTTGCCATTTAAAGAAATAAAAGATTGGAAAATGAGGAAACATAGTTAATTTAAGTCCGAAATCGCCAACCCGTCCTGCACAAGCGTGGTGGTCAAAACTCCTTCGTCAGACCTTTGCGCGGCGGGACAATAAATATACTTCATTTTTAGAACTTTTACGAAACAAAGAAATTAATATGTAGTTTTATTTTAATTTAACGGAACTTAAAAACTGATGATGCAGATGATGATGCTTCAGATGCAGTGAAGCTAAATCAATTAATCAATAAAAAATTCTGTATTCTACAGATGTTTGTCAAAAAAAAAAATTTGATACTTACTTACTTTATTATTATTAAGGGGAAATTCAATATCTAATCAATCTTTCTAGCCTTTCCCAAATATGTTGCGATGCAGCTGAATCAAGGGGAAATTAAATGACGTAATTATACTGATTTTAACAGCAGTTTCTGGCAACCTTGATAGCTTGTGCCTTGCCTTGCAGCCGGGTGGCGAGCCGTAGTATTTATTGATAAAATGGAATTGTATTTTCAATGAGATGGTATCTGTAACGTGTTATCGTTATCTAATAATGAGTTTAACATGCTGTTAGAGCAGGCACAAGTGTTTTGCACGAATAGAATGGGGACATTCAGAACAAAACATGATACATTCATATGAGCTAATCATAGTACGAGACGCATTCGCTCCATGGGAAATTCTGGTATTCAGCTGCATTCAGTTGGAATAGAAGCCGACCTTAACATAGTTGGGAAAAGGCAGACGGATTTTATTGGATAGACTCGCCCCTTTTTACTTGGGACTTTAAACATAATTGGCAAAATGTGGGCGTATACCTACTGTACTACGGGTACAGTCCTCTCCTAACCCTTCAGGCAATGCAGGCGTGGTGTATGTTATGTTAATTAATGAACAGTTTAAAGATCATAGAATTCAGAATTCATTCGTCAGCCCAAATCTATAGAGGACTCGCGATGATGCGACTCATTCAACAATGAGTTTAACAAACGCCAGAAATCCATCAACATAGGAGTCATACAATGGATTCGAGAACACAACGGGCTTACTATTTAACGCGTCGTAAGCGCAACACCAACGAATGGTAACCGTGATGATTGATCCTCTGTGATCTATGACTGTGCTGTCCGCCGCTGCGCACGCGATCTCTTCATCTTGTAGTGTTAATCAGCTCCGTTCGTTACGGAGTCTTGTGATGCACTAGTTCGCTTGTGATGTGATGGTATGGCACAAATTTCACAGTAACTGTACGCGGATATATGAACTGGACTTTGCGGGAAAGGAATCCAATTACTGTAAGACTACTTAACTAGTACTTAATACATTGGCGAAATTTGGGTACTACTTATCACCCACCTAGCTGTTTCCCAGCTATGTTTGAGTCAGCTTCCAATAAAACCAGATGCAGCTGAATATCTGAGAAAACTGAAGTTACCTACAGAGCTGAGTACTGAGAGAACAGTTGATAGAGAGGACGGATGAAGAAGACGAAAAAAGAAAGAGAAAAACAATTAATTGGACGTGAAACACAGAAAAACGAAATCGAAGATGAATATAATGTTTTAAAAACACATGAAAATAATGTGCCTCACGGCTGCGACAAAAGGGTTCATTTTAGTATTGATGCTAGACAGGTGCTGCTGTGAAGAAGATGCACGGCGTCCACCACAAATAAATTAGGATGAGCGGGATTTTCCGCTACCCCAGAACATAAGGTCTAAGGAAGGAACATGGATGGGTTTTAGTCGGTAAGAGACTGACACTCCCTTCCGCTTCACTCAGAGCGGGAGGGGTCGTTTGATGATTTCCAACCATACAAAAAAAGGGATGTACGTTATCACAAAATTACCAAACAAGTACTCTGCTGTACTCTGTTGTTCGAATGCCGTTAACAAAGGGGTGCAGTTGGTAAACATTCATGCATTTGTTTTGAGAAATGTCACTTGGAATGTGTTCAAAAACAAGATGGCGTCGTTAGTTCCGATTTCGGCCACGTGACAAAAGAACCTTGTAGGGCTATATAAATGTTGTGACACAATATCAGCTGAGTCTCTTTATTGACGAATAGAGTGTTTAATAAGTGGCCCATTGACCGATTGGTCACATACGTCCGACGAACACGTGATATCGATACAAACACATTACTACGACGTCATCGGTAATCCTTTTATATCAAGGATTTTTAATTAACGCTTTTAGATGTCATGTTAGTAACTGTTACAACATGCTTGCATATAACACAAACACTGCTACTATTTTTTGTGCTATTATAAGCTCAGTGCCTTCAACACACTTAAGTACGTGTACATGGCAGGATACCTATGGGATAACCAAAGACAATTAAATATACTTACGATACGACTCTCTAGAATCATCATTACAACACTCGTAAGTTAGAATTGCCTACAAATGTCATGATTTCAGAAAATAGTTATTCCGTAGGATTATGTGAACTTAGAGGGTTGCATCAGTGATTTTAATGATTACAGTTATGTAAATACGTACTTGCTAGGGGCGCGAATCATCTTTTGGCCGACACAGAACCTCATACTGACCTGCAAATTGCAAATGACGTACGAAAATTTGAATTTCGCTGGATCCCCTGGCGCGTATGTCGACGGTGTCCCAGAAATAGGGGATGACAGTTTTTCTATGACATTTTTTCTGATAGCCCCTCTATAGTATCTTGAATCTCTTTGGAGATAATAAAAATAGAAAGATCTTTTGAATAAATGAGGTAAATTACGTAGGTACTGTGTGTGATTGATGGTACAGACGCCAGCACATCAAGCTATCCCTAACTGTCAAATTTTCTCAATTAAAAATGAACCTTATGTCTTTGCAATAAAGTTGAAATACTATCAAAGAAATTTGCCAGACTGTGGTATATTGATGTGCTGGCCTCTGTACATCTGTCTAGCTCCGCTGCCAGACGTGAAGTCTCGAATGTACAAAAACCTAACTATCTTTTAATCATTTGAAAGGTTCGAATGCCGTCAGATAATTACCAGCCATGTACAACATAAGGTTTTACTCTAAGGCTCTACAGTACTTAACTAGATGTCTGAAAGTTAGTTATCATTATGAATGTTCATAGGTATATAAGATATTTAATTATATTATCTATGGTTTAAGACATTCGTTATTTTTCTCTACCTATGGGCATACTATGAGTCAGTTGGGCAGAACGAAAATTATCGCGAAATAAGGAGTAAGCGACGAGGTCAAAAAAAAATTGAATTTTGCGGGCTACCCAGTAGCTTTCACCTTAACGTTATAAATTATCAAGTACTTAAATTTGCCAGACTGTGGTATATTGATGTGCTGGCCTCTGTACATTTTGATTTCTCATTCTACATCGCCATTGCGAACAGGCTTTTTAGTAAGTAGGTAGGTAATTATGCCATGAGGATAGACAAACAATTAAGTAGTAATATTATTACAGAATAAAATACAATTTATTATTTATAGAACATTAAAATGTCTATGTACACAGGCCAGTACATCAAGTTATCCCAATCTGTCAAATTTCTTTGATTGATTTTCCACTTTATTACAAAATAGTAGTAATAGAAGGTTCATGTTCAATTGGTAACATTTACACTAGGTACTAAATTAAATGAAAAACTATACTAATAAATACAAAAAAATAAAGTAATTATACAATATTGAGGTCTAGTCAACGCTTATACTAGACAAATTATTATTGTAATTCAACCACAGAATAATAGAACTTAAAGTGTTAATCGTGCTAATTACTTCTGAATCTCAATAACATAATAATTATAATATTATTGTATTATTTTTTATCAATTAAATAGTGCGGTACTAACATTTATATTATTTAAATAAGTACTAATGAAATTGGTGAAGAGTTTGTTTGTTTGCACGCGCTAATCTCTGGAACTAGGTACTAATCGGATTTGGAATGCAAAATTTTGCAATTGATAGCCCAATGCTTGAGGAAGGTTAACATCACGCTTTGACTCTTAGGGGCCGAGCAAAAACAAAAACAGGCAGAAGGGCGCCGGCCCTTAGAGGTCTTTAGAGGACGGCCCTTAGAGGACCAGCACATTGACTGCACGGGACTGCAAAGGATCCTTGGCAATCGCTACACGTAAGCGGAATCTGACAACACCGATACCGCGGTATCTTTAGGAATGCCACGACGTCCTTTGGCGGCATCATTGAAATTTAAACCTTATTGTCACACTTGTACGTTTCTTTTTTCAAAATCCTTTGCCGTGCCGTGTCGCCAGTGAGCGCAGGCCCTAGGCGAAAACGAAGTAAAGGCGCAAGCGGGCGATGTGACGCGCTCTCACGACAAAGTCGCGGGCAGCAGTAATATAATAAAAAGGTAAAATTTCAAAGGTTGTTGTATGTAGGCGTAACTGTCGGTACTACTGATCTTATTTCGCAAATTCTTTCACGAATGTAGCGTTACAGTGTCGCCAAGTGTATATAAATATTTCTTATGTCTATGGACATAGGGTATACTATCAGTTAAAACAAGTGTGACACAGACGAAGTCGCGGGCAGAAGCTAGTAGCTACATATACTACTAGCTTCCTACATAATATATTACCAATCCGTACGGAAGACACATATTTTATTTACTCAACTGCCTAATCATTTGACTTTGTGAGGTGTCTGTTTGTTTGTTCGGTATTACGACTTCACGATTTTGGATAGGTAGTTAGGTACTGTAGAGGATAGAAGTTCCTCTACTGAAGGGGCTCAGTGGTAGAGCGTGTAATGTGTGTATAGGGAACTCTATACTATGAAGGGAAACGCGTTAGGAATTTACACACATTTAGATTTTCACTTTGTTATAAATAATACATCTGTCTAGCTCCGCTACCAGACGTGAAGTCTCGAATGTACAAAAACCTAACTATCTTTTAATCATTTGAAAGGTTCGAATGCCGTCAGATAATTACCAGCCATGTACAACATAAGGTTTTACTCTAAGGCTCTACAGTACTTAACTAGATGTCTGAAAGTTAGTTATCATTATGAATGTTCATAGGTATATAAGATATTTAATTATATTATCTATGGTTTAAGACATTCGTTATTTTTCTCTACCTATGGGCACACTATGAGTCAGTTGGGCAGAACGAAAATTATCGCGAAATAAGGAGTAAGCGACGAGGTCAAAAAAAAATTGAATTTTGCGGGCTACCCAGTAGCTTTCACCTTAACGTTATAAATTATCAAGTACTAAAGCGAAAATTGCTGTAATTGGTTGAATGAAAAATTAGTGTGAAATATTGTGAAGCGCTCGTAAACTGCTGCTATTGGCTGCTGATAAATCATTCAGCCAATTAGGTACAGCAGTTTTCGATTGCTTGACAACTATCATTTACTTTGCGCTAACTCATGCTGTTTTTTTGCCTCCATACCTAAAGAGAAGTACAGTAAATAACATTGTTAAAATATGGAAATACCAAACTACTTTCAAATTCAAGGGTTATACCACCCAGATACTTAATGGGCGAGACGCTATTAATAAATAAACATTTATGCCCTAAAAAACCTAACCATTTAATTTGCGAAAGCAACGAATACCGTAACAATGTAATTAAGAAAGAGAAACTTAAAAATTAACGACTTGTAAAAATTTACGAGTAAAGAATTTGCATAAAATCATAGTTCTATGTAATTTCGTATGTATATCTTGTAGCGTGTTATTGTTTAGGGGTTATTGAACTATGTTCGGTATATACAGTAAACGAATAAGTATCGTTGTTATAAAATGCCTCTCTCATATAATTTACATACATATTTTTGTGTATATGCCTGGTTCCGGCTCCCGCAGACAGACGCGACGCAACATCGCGACGCTGTTCTAATTACTAACAGAACCATTTTCTATGTAAAACGTCATGGAAATTGTTCGCACTCTGTCACGTCGCGCCTGTCTGCGGGAACCTAGTAGCAATAGGCTCGCTACCTATTACTAGGCCTACTAAACGTACTACACCTCAACCTAACCCTTAGGGGAAAACAAGAAAATCCTAAAATATTTTATTTTTAAATTCTTCTCAGTAAGTAGAGATCCGCAAACAAAAACAAATGACGACTAATAGAGAAGTATGGAAGAAAAAGACGTAGATCCACAAACCTTTAAACACAGCAAGATCTAAGATAATTTTAGTACCTGCTTACCGATTAAATAGTTTTAATAATATTTCGTACGTTAAAATGACGTGACTCGCGTCGACACGAGATGACAAATAGCGCACATGCATAAA
This sequence comes from Hyppa rectilinea, assembly GCA_951799385.1. Lineage (NCBI taxonomy): Eukaryota > Metazoa > Arthropoda > Insecta > Lepidoptera > Noctuidae > Hyppa > Hyppa rectilinea. The sequence continues at coordinate 1,496,504 of OX637317.1, forward strand.
CTGATACAAAGTAGAACGAAAACACAAACGGGTCCAGGCTATTGAACTTGCAAATAAATCACTCAATGCGATAAAAATGCATCTTACACGTTAATTAACGGCTGATAATGGACCTATAATAGTGCGAAAATAATATTTGTGGTGCATTTAAAAGTACTTATGGCGATGTGCGAAAATGAAAGTTTGTTAATTAGTTTCTGTTTCGACCATCCGTGAAACAAGCAATTAATCATAGTTTAATTGATTGCTATGATTTACATACTTAGTTAATTACCTGCCTATATTGCCACAATTTGCCATTATGTATGTCTCCGATAAGTATAGACTTTCTAAGTCCAGCCCAGAAAGTAGTCATAGCCTAGACTTTATTAAGCGGGATTGTCCGAAAGGGTTACCGCTACCCCGGAATATAAAGGGCTAAGTAAGGAACATGGATGAGTTTTAGTCAGTAAAAGTCTGACAATCACTCCCTTCCGCTCCAACCAGAACGGGAGAAGTCATTGGATGATTCCCACCCTCAAAAAAAGAAGTCTACACTCTATGAATTTCTATTATTTTGGGGTTTAAGTGTGCACTCAATAACTAAACAATTTAAAATACAGTTGGGCCTGGGCTACTTGCACTTTAAATCGCTTATCTAATAGTTACGTTTAGGGCTAAACGAATTTAAAACATCATGGATCATGAGGAGCTCGTGGCTAAGTACTAACAGCCGCATAGGTCGATCCATCAGGTGAAGCCACGCTTGCCGGGATTGGCCGTGAAACGGAGGAGCCTCGGTATGGTCATCCCATTTTTACATACCGAGGCGCCGCTCCTCCGTGCCTCGGAAAGCACGTTAAGCCGTTGGTCCCGGCTGTCATTTGTGCATCTTTGACAGTCGTTACGGGTCGTCAGAAGCCCGAAAATCAGCCAGACAGCCAAGGGGTATCGTATTGCCCAGTTCCTGGGTTGTGGAGGTCAGATATGCAATCGCTCGACGTAAAATACTGGTATTCAGCTGCATTCGGTTAGGTTAATAGTAGTTTGATTTTTTTTTGGTTGGGTCATGTCACGTCATGTCTAACTTTGTGACGGCTCTGAAGTGAGCTACTCGTTGCGCAGTACCGCCCCCTCACCCCCGCAGTCACATGAATTCGTTACTGCGCAGCGACTAGCCTCATGTTCCAAACCGCCGAAAAGTTTTCTTGAATCTGTATTTACGATTTTAGCCATAGATAAAAATACGGTTTAAATTGACTTTTTGTGTGGCTTTAAATGTTAGTTAAGGTCATGGTTGATAAAACGATGAGTAACGCTGATTCAATCATTTGTTTAGCTAATCAATAATATTCATACGTAATATCCGCTAAGAGGTACTTATTGCAATGGTTTATTTGTTAACCATAAAGATAGGTTACTCCTAACCTAAAAAAAAATATATGTAATTATTAGTTTGTGATAGATTATAAAATATCTATGGAATCTTTTTTCTGAACTGTATCCCTATAAGAATTATAAAATAACCACGTATGATACAAAGTATGTATTGGATTACCTATGATCAGAGTAATGAAACCTTTTCTTTTATTAAAATTTGGCTGATACGGAATCATAATCAGTGAATTTTTAAGATTTAGTACTTATATAATTTTATAGCATGTAAGCCCACGCTATCGCATTAGATCGCAGATCTGTAATGGTAGATATACAGGGTTACTGGTAACTCGACGTATTCCTTGCAGGACGTCATAGTAGGGTTAAAATGCAACAAATTAAGCCACCAAATGTTCTACCGAAATTCAGTAGTTTTTGAGTTAGTTCGATTTTTAGAGTTTTTATGAATAATCCCAGATTAAATCATTTGAAACCAATTTAAAAATTATTTACGGCGCGACAGTACAGAAATTTTAAGTTATTATCGTAGTTGATGCCGTAGCAGATCTTTGTTAATAATTAAAAGTTCAAAAATGCCTTAAACCTTGGCAAATATCACTAATCAAACATTTTTTTTTTTGTAATTTTTGTTATTACTCCATACAAATTGTTGTCTAGTGCAAAAATAAAATACTACGCCTGATGTACAAATTACTAGGAAAATATCCTTGTCTTATCAGCTATTCAGAAAGGTATGATTGTCAATACTTTTGCATGTATGACAGGGTAGAGAAGAGTTTTATGGGGAGCAGGTAAAATTGTAAGACAATCAACATTTTGTTTGTTATTCGTAGTATTCGTAGTTTTACCTGAGCTTGAACTCCAAACACACGGTAAGCTTTGTGATTGGTTACTATTGTTCTCTCGGCATGACTCGGGGTGCGATTTTCTGGTCGTCAGCGTTAGTCAGTCTCAACTCTACGTCGCGTAAGCTCGTGTTTTGTTATCTGGCTATCCCTATCGCGTATCTTGCTCTCGTGCTGTGCTATGCCTTCATAAGTGCTGACTATGGCTGCATATTCTAATCCAGAATACGCTGACATAATTTACTGTTACGGACTTTGTGACGGTAACGCTGCTGAAGCGCGGAGAGAATATGGACTTCGCTTTCCCAACCGCCGACTCCCACACGTTAGTGTCTTCGGATCGACTTATCGGCGAATATCTGAAACTGGCAGCGTCCAAAGAACCAGGCAAATTGACACTGGTCGTTCCCGGAGATACACGGCTGACGACGAAGAGCTGATTCTTCAACGTTTTATTGACGACCCCAACATATCGACAAACATCGTAGCGCGTGAGCTTGGTATGTCACAGTGGAAAGTCTGGTCTGTAGTTCACTTGTCAGGCCGACATCCATATCACTACCAACCAGTCCAGTCATTAGAAGAGGGAGATCCGCCGAGACGGCTTGAATTTTGTCGTTTCATGCTGAGTGCCGACGCCGAAGGCGAAAACTTTTTAAAAAACATTCTGTGGACCGATGAGTCATGTTTTGACCGTGATGGTATCACAAACTACCACAACTTACATTACTGGGCACCGAAAGCAGAAGCAAACCCTAAAAAACTGAAACCAACCGCATCCCAGCGTAGGTTCTCGCTTAATGTTTGGATGGGTATTATCGACGACAAATTAATCGGCCCACATTTTTTACCCCGAACACTAAATGGGGAACTTTATGAAGATTTCCTTAGAAATCATTTAACACCACTGCTCGCGGATGTACCGGAAGAAAGAAGAGCAAACATGATTTATCAACATGACGGATGTCCAGCCCACTTCCGAATCACAATTCGACAATTGCTGGATGAAAACTATCCAAACCGATGGATAGGGCGCGGTGGGCCGATTCCGTGGCCTGCGCGAAGCCCTGATCTGACGCCCCTAGACTTTTACGTCTGGGGTCATATGAAAGACCTAGTTTATGTGACCCCAGTAAATTCAATTGAAGAACTAAGGGAGAGAATAACAGATGCGGCGGACCAGATGAGGGCAACAATCACATCAAGAATCACAAAAACTGAAATGAGGAAGCGAATAAGAACATGTATTCGAAACCGAGGGCAGCACATCGAACAAGACGTGTGAAATGTATGTCATAAAAGTTATTAAATTGAAATTTATTAAAAATAATAATAACATTCACGAAATTGTTTTATTTGATTTTCCGAATAATCACCTTTTTGTGAGACGCACGTCTTCCTGTACTAAATCAAAAACGATTTTCATAATGTAGTCCATGACTTTGTATTAACATTCATACCTTTTTGGATAGCTGATAAGATAAGGATATTTTCCTAGTAATTTGTACATCAGGCGTAGTATTTTATTTTTGCACTAGACAACAATTTGTATGGAGTAATAACAAAAATTACAAAAAAAAAATGTTTGATTAGTGATATTTGCCAAGGTTTAAGGCATTTTTGAACTTTTAATTATTAACAAAGATCTGCTACGGCATCAACTACGATAATAACTTAAAATTTCTGTACCTACTGTCGCGCCGTAAATAATTTTTAAATTGGTTTCAAATGATTTAATCTGGGATTATTCATAAAAACTCTAAAAATCGAACTAACTCAAAAACTACTGAATTTCGGTAGAACATTTGGTGGCTTAATTTGTTGCATTTTAACCCTACTATGACGTCCTGCAAGGAATACGTCGAGTTACCAGTAACCCTGTAGGTTAGATTTACGTAAATAAATAAATACCACTTAGGTGCGGTCTTCTGTAGTTCCATTAAGCCATAATCTATGGATGTTCACGATTTTCAAGAACCATCAAACACCCTAGAACACTGCTCTATTGACCAGTCCATTCAGAGTTGAGAGAGAGAGAGAGAAAAATGTGGCAAACAAACTGAACGACTCCGCAAAAAATAAGTTAAATTCCCATGTCAATAGATTCGGTATTTTATTTTAATTCACGAAGTAAATACGTGTGTGATGATCACAAATAGACCGGCGCTAAAAAGGGTTACTGGCACTTGTTATGTCTCGGCCAACAGCTCGTTAAAGTGTGAACAGTCCCTCATAAACATCGAGTCTAAAATAATTGTGAATCGATTTAAATCGGATAAGTGGCCAGTGGGGCCACTCGATCGTTTAAGAGAAATGCCAATCAATCGAGTGCTTTTGTTTATACTCGGAGTCCGGATCCATCTCTAGCTGATTCGTAAAGTAGTTACATTACGTATTTAATAGGGTTGGGAACTAAAGAATATTTTCGGGAAATGCTTTGCTAGTGAGCTCAAAACCCAAATAACAGCGTATATACTGCTGTTACTGGAACGAAGTTAATTATCGCGCGTTGCGAAAGGGGGCTAGACGGGAAAAAATAAGACCAAAAGTTGTAACGACACTTTTTTGGAGTAAAATATGATGTCTTTTTAATCCATATTTTTTGATTGGTTAATTTTTGATCAGATTTTTTTTGATTATTATAACTTAAAAGAAATATAATTTTAATACAATTCCTTCACTAAAGGAACTTCGTTCCATCCGGGTGTCCCTTGACACCATCGATCACTTGATCGATGCTTGACACCTCTAAAGTTTTATTAAAATTGAACGGATCTGGATGAACTTTTGCACTTCCCCCCAAAATCAACAATAAGTAGGTACGTATTACATAATGATAAGTAGGTACGTATTACATAATGATAAGTAGGTACATATACACCAACCTATCGTCCGCTACGCTTCAGAAAGTCGCAGTAAAGGGGTCACGCTGAAAAAATCAGTAATTTGCGTAAAATAAGCCTGTAACCAATTTCGCATGACACTGATTTAGACATCTCATTTCCTTTTTTTGTTTCGGAATCCAACGAAATAGCAAAACTGAACTGAATTCGCAATTCTTTGTTAATTTAATCAGTTGCAATCAGACTTTTGGGATTGCCTACGTGACTGGGAGCTCCGCACTCCGTAACTCTCGTATATTTTGCTAAGAATCCCATACATTTCGTGTTTGTATACAGAACATGCAATTTCTGCATGTTTTTTTGTGCATTTTGTATTCAATTGATGAGTGAGTAGTGATTGATTCAACAATCAACAACGTACAGTAAGCTGTAACGTAATTTTTACACGCGAGTGCACGAAAAAGAATGCAGTTTGAAAAGTTTTCGTTATGCAGACTCGGGAGTTTTTTTATCTAGTCCAATGCCATTTCATTTTAATCTTATTTTTTCTTAAAAGATTCAACCAAGAAGATCTATGACTGGAAAAAATACCGAAACTACTCCGTAACATTAGTCTACGCCTATCTAATTTTATTCCCTGTCTGTTTTAAATAAACCTCAATTTTCTAACTGACTTCACTCCTTTCTCCACATTCCAGGTAACCTAGTAACCACAGTGGCGCTGTTGATGCACCCGAAGCTGCGTGGCCACGTGACGACCATGTTCGTCCTCTCGCTCTGCGTGTCGGACCTCCTGTTCTGTTCCATCAACCTGCCGCTCACCGCCAACCGGTACATCAAGCAGCACTGGGGCCTGGGCCCCAGCCTCTGTCAGATGTTCGCCTTCGTCTTCTACGGGAATGAAGCAGTCTCGCTGCTCTCTATGGTCGCTATTACTATTAATAGGTGAGTTTTTCTAGAAATGTTTGTAAATAGACTTGCTTTTGTTTACAACTATGAACTTTCAAGGAAGATGGTCGAGGAGTCTTCCCCCATTTTTAGTGTGTTTGAACTTTTGGACTCTTGGGGTTAACCCAGAAGACATTTTTGAGCTCACTTACAAATATTTTCAACATCATCAACAAATATCAAGGTGTAATAAATACGGTAAATAGTCATTTAATATACAAATAACATAATCTATACGCGTTTCATACGCAAACAGGAACGAAATGTTACGTCCACTCCTACGTATGTGTAGGATGAACAACATGTGTTGACAAATATAACTTTATTTTTCTCTATAAAGTGGTCTACCACATGCAGCTTCTACCGAGCTATGGAAGTTTTACTACGTGTGAACAAACACTTCAGCCTAAGAAAATGTCTGTAACTCCAGTGGAAAATAACTAGCGACTAACTTTTTATTGTTTCGCTAGATATTCTAGCGAAACAATAAAAAGTTAGTCGCTAGTTATTTTCCACTGGAGTACTTTAGTAGACGGCCACTGATATTTCCCGTATATATTTTCTACGTGGGCATCGTAAAAAATACATTTAGTGGTGGCGTGAAACAGATTATAAATGTCGACGGGTTATTTATCACGCCATCCCACCACTCAGTTGTAAAACAAACCTCTTTACTGACGCCGGGAAAAAATACTCCTCATTCACGATGCTATTGATAGAAGCAGGCACAAGTGATAGCTCGCTCGATATTGACCTACTGCAGAATTCACGTGAACCAATAAAATTGTTCTCAAATTCTACTTTTATTTATTGTTTTACTATCCTAGGAGATCCATCTAAAACACGGAATTGGTTTTGAGTATTTTTTCTCACAATCTATCAATTTCATGTTTTCATATCAGTCTTTGCCAATTTGCAAACTACACTCGCGAATGTTTACAGAACATGGATGACGTAGGTGCTGCATACATGTATAAGCTAGGTACAACAGTCTGCAGTGAACTCAAAACGTCACTTTCGTTTCGATAAAGTTGTTGTTTATGCAATTACTTCGCAAGAAATTGAAACAATAAGACAATTTTACACAACATGGGCACATTGGGCACACAATATCCCATTGTAGTCATTTTGAAACCAATATATTCGGTTCGTCGACCCGCCCCCAGATTAAACCATTACCATAATACTGGTGCATTAATATTAATGCGTGGTAACCAATTTAAAGTGTCCCCGTGTGTACGTGCGCGATGCATAGGCGCTGCGTTCACCTTCGCTGCACCCAACATTAAATTATTTTTATTAGTTTCTATGTTGTTAAGCCGTGAACGAGTTACATGAAGAACAGAAAATGCGTTTAAATTTGTTTCCTTCATGTTTTTCAAGTCACGTAAGAAGAGGGTTAAGTTGAAACAAACTTTTAACAGTCTCGTTCTCATGATTTTTAATGGATTACTTAAGGGTAAGATTTATAAAAGCATGGTTAAACCTGCCGTCCTGTATGGAGTGAGAGATCAGAGTGTTGGGCCACAAAAGGAATGAATGAAAGACAATTGCAAGCAGCTGAGATGAGAATGCTAAGAGGGATGTATGGTGTTACGCGAATGGATAGAATACGTAATGAGTATACATATAAGAGGAAGTCTGAAAGTGACACCGGTGACTGAAAAGTTGTGTGGAAATCGGTAGTCATGGTATGGGCATGTTATGCGGAGGAATGAGGAAAATGTTGTCAGAAAAGTTGTGAGTATGAATGTGGATGGCTATACAAGTAGAGGGAGACCAAAGAAACGATTGATGGATTGTGTGAGAGATGATAATATGGCTAGAAAGGGAGTCACTACCGAGATGACGACTAATAGAGAAGTATGGAAGAAGAAGACGTGTTGCGCTAACCCCAAATAAATTGGGATAAGGGCAGGAGAATGATGTTCTCATGATTTTCTATGACGATAAATTTTGATAGTAGGCATGTACCTACTATAATTATGGTCAGCGGGATTGTCTGAAAGGGTTATCGCTGCCCCGGAACACAAAGGACTAAGATAAGAAATTGGAGGAGTTTTAGTCCGTTAAAGTCTGACACTCCCGGTCCACCCAGAGCGAGAGGAGTAATCGAAGGTTTCCCATCCTTAAAAAAAGACATGTACTTTATTTATAAGTGCACAGCAAATTACATTAATATGTATTTAATCGTTAACTAGAAATGGTACGATAACAGAGTTATGGGAATCCCGAACCGCGATAAATTTTGGTTTAGGCAAAAAATATAAACACCAGTTTCCTTTTCATATCAGTGCAAATATCAAGTTAAGATTATATGTCTAAATATACGCATTGATACCCGTTTACTTACATCTGATTATATGAGCGCTCACCATAACGTGGCTATATATTAATTATTTGCTATCAATATACCGATATTTCCTTTTTATTATTGATGGATAGACGGGCCAAATTCATAGAATATATAAAAGCTAAACAATGAGTAGGTTATTTTCTTGCAACCCTGGTGTCTCTTGAAGTCTCTTTGATAAATGCCTTTAATAAAAGACAGTCTTAAATAAATGTAAAAACTATACTATCGGTCTTACTTTATATTTTAAACTTTTATAATAAAATTAATTTTCCACCTACCAACCAAAAATCATAGACTACGTAAAGGTATATTACACAAACACTAGCCCGCGGCTTCGCCCGCGTGGATGTCGGAAACTATCTCACGGGAAAGTACTACCGTGATAAAAAGTATCCTGTGAGCTAGTCCAGATTATAATCTGTCTCTGTGCCACATTTCATCCAGATCCGTTCATTAATTTTTGCGTGAAATTGTAACAAACGTCGAAACATCCATCCTTACTAACTCACGTCAGTTGGATTATACAACACAAAAGCCTAACACAGGGGGAAGCACCCGATCGAAGTGCCGATGCTTGGGGAGGCCTAGGTCCAGATGATGACAGTAATGATGATGACGATGATGATGACGATGATGTCGATGATGATAATGATGATGATAACGACGATGATGATGACTATGATGATAATGATGACGATGATGATGATGATGACAGTGACAGCGATGATGATGATGATGATGACGATGATGATGATGATGACAATGATGATGATGATGATGATGACGGTGACAGCGATGATGTGATGATGATGATGATGTTGACGATGACGATGATGTTGACGATGATGATGATGATGACAATGACAGCGATGATGATGACGATGATGATAATGAAGACAATGATGATGATGATGACGATGGTGATGATGATGATGACGGTGTTGATGATGATGATGTCGGTGACGGCGATGAGGATGATGATGATTATTATGGTGATGATGAAGACGGTGATGATGATGATTATGGTGATGATGATGACGGTGATGATGATGACGATGATGATGATGTGACGATGATGACGGTGATGATGATGTGACGATGATGACGATGATGATGACGGTGACAGCGATGATGTGATGATGATGATGACGATGATGATGATGACGGTGACAGCGATGATGTGATGATGATGATGATGTTGACGATGATGATAATGATGACGATGATGATAATGATGACGATGATGATGATGATGACAGTGACAGCGATGATAATGACGATGATGATGACGATGATGATAATGATGACAATGATGATGATGATGACGATGGTGATGATGATGATGACGGTGTTGATGATGATGATGTCGGTGACGGTGATGACGATGATGATGATGATGACAGTGACAGCGATGATGATGACGATGATGATGATGACGGTGATGATGATGTGACGATGATGACGATGACGATGATGACGGTGATGATGATGTGACGATGATGATGATGATGATGATGACGGTGACAGCGCAACGCAACTGCAACTGCAACTAAATCCTTTTGAAATTTAGTTTGTATTGACTGATTTGCATTGTGCCTTGCGCCGTATGTGCTGGGCCTAACTGAAACAGTGGCAGACGTGTTCATACAAACTTTCATCCCTTCTTTTCACCACATTGGAGGTAGATTTTTGAAAAAAACCATCAGGTTTTTCAAAGGAATTCAAGAAGTTTGAGATATAAATACTGAGTTTCGAGTTAATCGGACCGCGCGTAAAAATTTTTCCATACAATCTTTGACAACCCCCACCCCAAGGGATTATTTAGGCGATTAACACACGGCACCGCTCGACCGCGCGGTAGAAGCAGTTTGCAGTAGAAACGAGCGCCGCTCGACCTCGCGTTCAGGCGGTGTACGCATCAACGGATTTCTTAGAGACCAATGCGACATGGTCCGCTAAAAATCCGCTTCACAGCGCAGTGCCGCGTGTGTAAATCGCCTTAGAAAAACAAAAAAAAAGAAAGCTTTATAATTTACTTAGACATCATGTATTTGTGCAGCTAAGTTTCGAGTTTATTAACTCAAGGAATAAGATTTTTCACACTAATTTGCATCGCTTTTTTGCTCCCTTAGGTGTGGAAAACCTTTCCTTAGTGGGTGACTACATTATATACGGTATCTATGTGCAAAATTTAATTTAAATAGGTACGTAAATATAGGGTTTGCGCTGTGCGTTGATATTAATTTCACCCAGTCAGTAAGTCAGTTGCACGGATAACTATGATCAGTTTACTATTTAAAAAAAAAAACAGCTGTACCATACGTTATGCTCGCATAACTCGACAAAATGTAGGGAACAGCTGATTCTTTTTTCGCGATTTCAGGTGTGTTTCCATCGTAATAATAATGAGTGAGTACCTACAATGACCACTTTAAATATTGCTCATGAATTCAATTTGACCCTGTTTATAGCAGATAATAATCCCTGCAATAAAGCATGGGTGTTAACAGTTTAGGATAATATGGGGGACGCTACAGTTTAAATACGAGGGTGTTAATGTTAATAGCAAGAGCAATTACCTACAATTTTATTTAATGGTAACTCCATTTTGTACAATGTGGCTATGCTCGGTTGTGTCATGAAATTTTGAAAAAGCCATTATTTGTGATTGCAAATGTAGTATGTCGTCTAATGTAAACTCAAGTTTTTTTTTATACTGATTGAATTATTTATTTTATTCCCATAGTATTTACAAACCTAAAAAGACTTAAAATATTAATAATAACTGTGTACAAGTATCTATATAAAACAGAAGGGAAAACAAAATAATCTAAGGACATCAAAAAATTCGTCGACATCGCTGTCAACAGGAAAAGGTCCCAAAAGGCTGGCGACATTGCCACGTTATTGCCAAAATAGGCCAGCCCTCTGGTCACGTGAAGAGTCCACCAACCGCTTGTCGATGACTCGATGTTTATACTTGGTTATTATCAAAATACCTACTCAAACATGCATTTTCTATCGGTCCTCAAAGTGATCCAATGATTACGAAAGCTGTTACTAAAAACAAAATGTTTGATGTGCTTTCCTTGTAAATTGTAATAAATAACTTTATGATCTATAAAATTTATACGATACCACAAAGGTACCGAATGAATCAGCTGCAACTATAAAACTTTATAAATCCTTGGTAAATAATAGAGTCATCATTGGTATGTAGTCGGAGATGATGCTAAAACCAAAAATAGTCATATGTTATGGGATACAGCGGTGTCTAGAACTACAGAATAAAAAAAACGTAATTTATTTGGGTCAGAGCCCATTCGACCCCTAAAATTCGTCCCCCAGCATAAAAGTTGTAGATTCGGACCCTATATAGGTGCCCATTGGTCTCCTGGTAGGGGACCAATTAATATTTTAATAAAAAATACTATTTTTAAGGTACCCATTCGTCCCCTCTAATATATATACAATATAAGTTAAAGATTCGGCACCTATTCAGGTGCCTATTGGTCCCCTGAGATAAAATTAGCTATATTTTACATAAGAAACGGTTAACATAGTACACTTATGAACAGTTTATTAACGGAATTAATTTAATAAATCATAACAGATCATTGAAAAAAGAGCTATGATGAATGATAATCCGTCTTCGTAATTTTTATGTAGGTACTTCTAGTTACAATTTATTAGATTTAAGTTATTACGATTTTGCATGTAGTTGGTTAATATACAAAAAAAATATATGTTGATTTATCTAGTCTTCAATAATTACTGTGATTTTAGTATTTTTTTTGTACTGTTATAATTTTTTAGATTTAAGTTATTATGATTTTGCATGTATGTAGTTGGTAAATATACAAAAAAATAAGAAGTGATTATTTACTGTTGATTAGTGTTGATATGTGTTCTATTTTTTTTGCATATTTTATATTTAATGTTGATTTATATGATGGTCAATCAAGGCTGATTTTTGTAAAAGAGTTGTATTTTGTTAGTTTCTAGGACATTGTGATTTTGTATGTGTTAATCTTATTTGAAATAAACATGACATCTACCGAATTACTATATTTTTTATGATAGTCTTTTCTGCGCGACTGTACCAGGACTACCAAGCTGCAGTATACACATATACATACATATACTTATATTAGAAGAATGAATAAAAATAAATATTCTTCAGGGGACGAATGGGCCCCTCAAAAGTTCCAGGGGACGAGTGGGCACAGGGTGCGAATCTTAGGGGACGAATGGGCTCTGACCCATTTATTTTGTTGCTGTAGGTATTCGCGTGTGCTGGCTGACATATGGCAAATAAATTAATTTGGTGTTTTGCTTTTCGTAATGTTAATTACTATTACATACTATTCCATAGAATCAAGTTCATCTAACTGGACAGACAGCTGTGCTGCTGGGGAGTTTGTTGCACCACTTCTTTCCAGAAACACTAGGAAGTGAAGTGGTGAACGACAGTTTTGGGGGACTGTCTTATGTAATTTTGACGTTTAAAAAGTGCTGATGCCCTGCCTGGTTTGAATAAAAGACTTGATTTTGAAACGCAATGATGGGGTAGGAGAATTTAAAGTTAGAAAATATTTGTCCCTGTTTTGAACTAGAACTATGATAAACATATTTATATTTGTGGTAAAACGTCGATTCATCTTATAAAACTCGATCCTACATAAAAAATAATCCATTAGCAATATCAGCCCGTATGGCTTCCTTATTTTTTATGATGACGGCATGCAATAAACAGATACTCAAATCTATATTACTTATGTGCTTTTATTAGGTCTCTCGTCGTGTTATGTAGATACAGTTAGATAACCAAAATGTATCTTCTCTTTTTAAAAACCATTAGCCATTATTTAGACCCTCCGTGCCTCGGAAAGTACATAGCTTGTAAAGCCATTTAGTCCATTGAAATGTTACAATTTAGGGACCGAATATTGCATTTCTTAGAGGACGCAATTTTATTTTTGGGACATGTTTGGGGGGTCAATAGAAGCTTAACCTCAAGTTTGTGGGGTTGCCACCCTTGTCCCCCGGCCGCCATCGTGGAAAAAGGGTGAAAACACTTTTTTCGCGATATCTCGGAAACAATGCGTCTTACAAAAAAATTGCAAAGACATAATTTGTAGCAAATTGTTTTGCCTACAAATATGTAATACAACTTTTTGCCCTAAATTAAAAATTATAGAAGTTATAAGCAAAAAAGGGAGATTTTTTTTATAAAAAAATTCTTTTTTGCTCTATAATATTTTTTTAATACATTTTACAAAAAAAATACATCAGACCAATCTTGTAGATGATCCTTTGAGGATAATTTTCCCTATTTTTTTTTAAATTTCACTCATTAATAACGCTGTTACAGCGCTCCAAAGTTGAACGGATTCGTCAATGTTCATGAGAATCCGGTCGAAACGAAATGTTTTACTTATTTTTGTTTTTTTTTTTATTGTAAATATATTCTTACAAAAATTTTGTTAAATTAAAAAAACAAATCAGCCTTGATAGATCTTCTCAAAACTGCTCTTTCAGGGGTTGGTATTTCTGTCGACCAAGCTGAATCAGATGCAGATTCAATCATCGTCTCTGCTGCGCTTACTGCATCCCGATCTCATGATTCTGTTATTAATGTGGCAGAAGACAGCCTAACATTAATTTTTCAAAACCTGCTTTTTCAGGATGTGATACAACATCAGCAATTGAATTAGCTGGTATAAAGCCGTATAAAGATATGAAAAAACGTTCGCCAACAAGAGTGAGCAAAGATGGAATAGCGCGGTACCACCAGCTAATTAAGAATGTTTCTCCATAATTTTAATACATTTTCATTTCCCCATTTTATAGGCTGCTGATGTTGTATCACATCCTGAAAAAGCATGAAAAAACAGCAACTTCTGTGTTATGAGATCTCCATACATAAAACTTGAAGGGCTATATCTGAGCAGATGTGCTCCCTTTTGAAGGTTTTGAAAAATAAATGTTAGGCTGTCTTGTAACTAGGGCACGCCACGTCAGTGGCGATAAGGCCCCTCTTTAAGGAATGGCTAGAGAGGCGTCACGGCGCCCTCACCTACCGCCTGACGCAGATCCTCACCGGACATGGATGTTTCGGGAGGTTCCTGCACATCATCAGGCGGGAGGAAACGCCCGAGTGTCACCACTGCGAGGATCGCCCAGAGGACACGGTGGAGCACACGGTGGAAACCTGCCTCACTTGGGCGGAGCACCGCCGTGTTCTCGTAAAGGCGATCGGCGGCGGCGACCGCTCGCGCCCGGCCCTGGTGCAAGCCATGGTCCGGGGCGAGAGGGAGTAGGAGGCAGTCACCTCCTTCTGCGAAACAGTCATGCTCGCGAAGGAGGTGGCGGGATGGGAGAGAGAAAGGTCCTCCCGTCTCAGCCGCCGCGGGACCCGCCCCGGGCGTTGGGAGCCACGTAAAGACTCCCGGCCACCGGCGCGGGCCTGCGGGCGGTGAGCAATGGGTGGCTTACCACCCGATCAGGACCAGGCCGGTGCCGGATGGCGCGTATATGTTCCACCCGCGCCTAAAAGAGATGTCAGCACATGAAGGCCCTTTAGGGCCAAGCCTGCCGGGTAATCGGGATTGTCCGAAAGGGTCACCACTACCCTGGAACATAAAGGGCTACGGAAGGAACATGAATGGGTTTTAGTCAATAAGAGTCTGACACTCCCTCCACCCAGAACTAGAGAAGACATTGGATGATTTCCCAGCCTTCAAAAAAAGCTGTCTTGTGCCTAATGCCGTGAGCAATACAAGAATGGCAATGTCCTCTGCCACAATAATAACAAAATCATGATGCATCTGATTCAGTTTGGTCGACAGAAATACCAACCGCTGAAAGAGCAGTTTTGAGAAGATCTATCAAGTTTGATTTGTTTTTTTAATTTAACAAAATTCTTGTAAGAATATATTTACAATAAAAAATAAAACAAAAATAAGTTAAACATTTCGTTTCGACCGGATTCTCATGAACATTGACGAACCCGGTCAACTTTGGAGCGCTGTAACAGCGTTATTAATGAATGAAAATAAAAAAAAAATAGGGAAAAATTATCCTCAAGGATCATCTACAAGAATGGTCTGATGTATTTTTTTTGTAAAATGTATTAAAAAAAAGTTATAGAGCAAAAAAGAATTTTTTTATAAAAAAAAACTCCCTTTTTTGCTTATAACTTCTATAATTTTTTATTTAGGGCAAAAAGTTGTATTACATATTTGTAGGCAAAACAATTTGCTACAAATTATGTCTTTGCATTTTTTATGTAAGACGCATTGTTTCCGAGATATCGCGAAAAAAGTATTTTCACCCTTTTTCCAAGATGGCGGCCGGGGGACAAGGGTGGCGACCCCACAAACTTGAGGCTAAGCTTCAATTGACCCCCAAACATGTCCCAAAAATAAAATTGCGTCCTCTAAAAAATGCAAAGCAAATGTAACATTTCAATGGACTAATTGGTCCTGGCTGTCATTCCTAGATCTCTGACAGTTGACAGTCGTTACAAGTAGTTAAAGGTCCAAAAGTCTTGACAGTCATTCTGGTATTCTGCTTATTTAACCATAATAATATAATATAATATCCTTGGACATTTCACACAACGCCATATAGTCCCAAGCTAAGCAACCTAATGCTTGTGTTATGGTAACGAGATGGCTGGTAACTCATCCATCGCTTTTCACCGTGGCGTGGCGTGATCGAGGTCAAGAGCAAGTCCATTCGCAATTAAATAAATGCATCCTGGTAGACTGGAAGCCGACCACAACGTAGTTGGAAAGGGCTAGGCAGATTAATTAACTGCCATAACAACATCGAGACACACCACTATTGTCCATCCATCCAACAAACCTTTGAGCTAGTGGTTGTATTACACAAAATTAACTATTTTGACTCGGGTTCGACTTCAGTTTTATAATCGGAATTTGAACTTTGTCGAATTAGAGTTCTAAATTCAAAAATAGCTCTGAATGTAAAGATAAATGTTGTTTTTAATAAGGCCGTAAAAAGGCTCCCGCAGACAGGCACGCACGAGGCAACACTGCAACGCGATTTAGCGATGAATTCAGTAGAACTATTTGTATGGAAACAGAGTTGCAATGCCACAAGCTGCGTCAGCCTGCGGGAGCCTTGAGGCCTATCTACTTGCTCGCCATATGACTCATCCAGATAATAGCCATATTGCGAAGACCATCGTTACAGCCAGCTTGAAAGAGCGATCTATTTGCCGAATCAACTTACTCAGGTTTATGTAATTGCACATAATTTTTATTTTTCTATAAGAGCCATCATGAACATAATTACAACATGCAGAGAAAATATTTAATTTGAAACCATTGATGCGTTGAAATTAAAATAGTTAGCGTGGAATGTAATAGAAACTATGACGAGATAACTTATAATTATGTTAGCAGTGCGTGGATTTACTGGAGATGCCGTAAAACTATGTGATTAGCTATCTACTGATACATCATTCATAGGAGTAAGATTAACGGATACCACTCCGGAATCAGGTGCTAGTCGAATCGAACGGAACATTTAACTGATTAACTAATTGATTTAATGTTGTTTGCATAGTTCTAGTATTACCTATTAATGCCAGGCCACTTATCTACTAAATGTTATGAATGAAGTTTCAAGTAGCGTTTGACAGTCTGCCATTGCACTATAACCACTTACTCCTATTTATAGTAGAAGGTAGTCAACTTATATAAAGGTTAGTACTTACTAATTCCATGACAAGAAAAAATTGACATTTATTTTCTTCTTTTTTGACATCGCGCCATAGATTTTTTCTTCAATCTATCATTTTGTCTTTGGTTTCTGCTATGGTCATCTAAAGGGGCCCAGGGACGGTCAAACGGTTTGATTCAAACACGTAAATTTTGGTTTGACTCAAACCATTTTGATCGTTTACATAGCTAGTTTGAACGGTTTGTCAAACATTTACGAGTTTGAAGCTTGTTTGATGAAATTTCATATTTTTGTTGTGTTTGACGCGCCGTTTGATCGTGTTCCGATGCGTTTGAACAAACTCTGCTTAGTTTAGAGCGGGAATTTGTAGCGTGAACTTGTGTGTCGAACAAAATCCATTCTCAGAAAATTCTTATAATCATCTGTAGCGGTAGTTTCTAGCACTTTCTGTAGATGTTCGTGGGTAAAACGCATCTTGTCTGCATCACACACAAGTCTAATTATGGCGGCGTACCGAACCAAACTGCGCAATGCCGTTTGACAACCGTTCAAACCGACATCAAACGGTTTCATCAAACACGTAAGGTTTGAATCAAACCGTTTGACCGTCTTGGGGCCCCTTTAGAGCATTTATTGGTTAAAATTAAATGCTCTAAGATGGTCATGTTATGCGTGCTAGTGGACAGCCACTATTCGAGTCTTTTTAAACATCAAACTTTTTGTAGAGACAATATGTTGACAAAGTGGCTTTCGCGAACCGCTAGTGGGGGCCACCGCTGTTGGTGAGTAGGTAAATGGCAAGTAATCAAAATTGCCCACCAACATCAGCTGACCTTTCCGTTTCGGATATGACTTCAGACAAACAGACTTCCAAATATTAAAGGTGCAGCTGCTTACGTACAAACGTAAATTATTAGTAAATGGGCCATAAACGTGCAAATATTTAATTTGTAATAATAAACACTCTTATTTATGTTTAATTTAGCGAGGATCCTCTAAAATTAACATGTTGCCATATTTTTAGCACTCTTGAGATAGGTACCTACTTATCATGTACTGTACTTGTAATTGCTTTAACTCGAATTTCAGGCATTTCTTCATGACCAGTCATTGACCACTGTATCAATTAAATTAATCTATATCTTCAGGCGTTTTTCACGTTTCATGACACAGGGTCATGCCGCCGGGCAGTTTTATTAGATTTTTCAAATAGCTAATTTAATTCGGTAACATCTATTATTCGGTAAAATCTCAGCAGGCTAACCCTCTAATACACCCTGTTATGTGTAGTTTCGTGTTGTACAACTCTACACCGCGTGTAATTCTCCAACCGAAATTTTCATCTGGTAACATTAACAGACTAATGTGTTGTATTTCAAGTGGTAATAGGTAGTTCTGGCACAAGATGGATCTTATCTATCGCAGTTTCCTGTGCTCATGAAGAGAATAACATCATAACACATCGGTTAGCCAATTCTGTGGTAAGCAGAGGTTGTAAATCAAATACGATTGCTTTACCTGCAAACAACGCAGTCGAAGTTATTAATAAATTCATGTATTCTCGTATTCTATTATCTAGTACCCTACTAGATAATACGGTTTATCGGGGGTGTGGTCTTTCATTGAAGAATTTGGCAAACTGTTATTAGTAATGTATCAGAAAATTCTTCTTTCATGTTTCTGTGTTTCTACTTGTAAGCGAATTTCAGCGTGGTCACAAAAACATACATACACGTCAACAAACATACTCCGTCAGGGTTATGTTAGACATTCGAGTGAAATGGGAGAACCCAACGATGAAATTAAAACTTCTACGAGGTTTTTCTAATGTAAAATTTTATATTAATTTATACTAATAAAATTTTGTGTCAGCTGTCGTCACAAGAAACTCAAAAAACTCAAAACTCAAAAACTCAAAGTATTTATTTCAAATAAACCAATTACAGGCACTTTTGAATTGTCAAGGTGTCGGTCAGTCCGAGAAATGAAGCTAGTTGCCCATTCCAAAGGAGTAGGTACCTATGGAGAAGAACGGGCAAGAAACTCCATGGACACTCTTTTAAACAAAATATGGTTACAAAATATTGGTTACATAGTTCATATTAATATTATACATGTGAGAACGATGCAGAACGTTAAAAGCATCAGATATAAAATATGTAAAAACTATTCAATAATTAAATTAAAACAAGCCTTAGCCGCTAAGAGATGACCAGTCTCTACTGACAGCGCCCGTTCACGAACATGACGCATATATTAGCACCATTCAGCTCAACCATTTTGAAGGGAGCTAAATGATCCAACACACACGCCACCATCAGCGAGACATTAAAGTGAGCATGGCATACTCTCAGCCGCCAGGGCATATTCAAGTCAATGAAAGACGCACCCAGAGACTGGTCGCTTTATAGTAGGTACATAGTACTCACATATGTGCTAAGCAGTTATACAATATTAAGAGATTGAATTTATACAATGCAAAGATGTTTTTTTGTTGTTGTTGATCTTCCGCAGCTCCAACAGTTTTCAGTAGTCTAATAAATTAGTTGATGCGCCCTTGTGGAGCTGGACTAGCATTGACCCAAGCATTTTTATCAGCAATGTAATCTCCCAATTTATAATACGCTTGGCTGCATAGTGTGCGTTTTATACAAGTTTTAAATTTTGTTTCATTAAGTTCCAGAATGTGGGGAGGTATTTTATTGTAACATTTTAAACAGTACCCCATGAAAGATGAATCTACTTTAGCCAGCCTGAAACCTGGTTGAACTAATTGGTCCCTATTTCTAGTGAAATAGTTGTGTCTTTCACCTCTTTTACTAAAAAGATGCAGATTTTTCCGTGCGTACATGATGTTTTCATAGATATATTGACAAGGTACAGTCATGATGTTAATAACCTTAAACCGTTCCCTTAGAGAATCGCGCCTACGAAGATTATAAATGGCTCTGATAGCTCTTTTCTGCAGAATAAAAATAGACTCGATGTCTGCAGCTCGTCCCCAAAGTAAAATACCGTAAGACATAATACTATGAAAATAACTAAAATAGACTAGCCTCGCGGTATCTACATCAGTATACTGACGGATCTTTCTGACAGCATATGCTGCAGAACTTAGCCGTCCTGCAAGAGATGTTAAATGAGGACCCCATTGTAGCCTTGAGTCGAGCGTGATCCCCAGGAAAACAGTTTTATCGACAAATTCTAGTTTCTCTTGATTCAATACTATCTCACAATCACTACTTTTTACATTTGGTAAAGAAAATCTAATGCACTTCGTTTTTTTTCCATTTAATACTAAATTATTTGCAGTGAACCAATTTTGGACCTGCAGTAGGGCGTTATTTACGTCGTCAAAATTTTTTGCACGTCTATCTATCTTAAAAATTAAAGAAGTGTCATCAGCAAATAACACCATTTGTGGTTGATTTTTTAGTAAATGGAGAAGATCATTTATGTATACTAAAAAGAGGAAAGGACCCAATATAGAACCTTGTGGCACACCCATTTTTACTTTTAAACCGAGTGAATTGACACCTTTTATTTGAACTTGCTGTTGTCTATCGTTTAAATAAGATTTTACCAAACTAAGCGCAAGTTTTCCAAGTCCGTAATGCTCTAGCTTCAACAGCAAGGTTTCGTGCTCAACGCAATCAAATGCCTTGGAGAGGTCACAAAAGATTCCGATGGCGTCTTGAGCCTCTTCCCACGCATTGAAAATGTGTTTTAATAAGGTCACACCAGCGTCAGTTGTACAACGTCCTTTGGTGAAACCATACTGTTGATCGTTAAGTATTTTATTCGTGTTAAAATGATTAAGCATTTGATTAAGCATTATCTTTTCAAAGATCTTGCTGAAAACCGGCAACACGGATACGGGTCTATAATTATTGGTGTCTTTACTGTCCCCGGATTTGAAAAGTGGTATTACCTTGCTGTATTTCATTAAATCCGGGAAGATGCCTTGATCCACACATAAATTAAATATGAAGGCTAAATAAGGTGCTATCGTCTCAATGATCGAGGTACAGACTTTACTGGACATTCCCCAAAGATCTTCGGTTAATTTGATTTTAATTTGTTTAAAAGTTTTAAGTACTATTATGGGGTTAACATGCTTAAAGTTGAATTCAATTAGGCAGGCTGAAACGTTTGCCTTTAATAAATCAAAAGAGAGGGAAGGCGAGGAATTTAGAGTTTCAGTAGTTTTTAGGGGAATACTGGTAAAGAAATTTACAAATTCTTGAGCTACTTGTTTGCTATCACAAATGGAACCACATGACGTCTCCAGTACGTAATCAGAACTATGTCTTTTGCTCCTGTTCGTTTCGTTATTAATAAGAGTACCTAGCACGTAGGAAAAATTTTCAATTTAATTCATTTAGAATTCTAGACTGTCGCGGTCACCACCATTATAAGTAAAGTCATAAGATTCGGCATGGTACAATCTACGTAAAAACTGAAAGTAGAGGGACATCAGGATATGCATGAATCAGCTTGTTGTAGGTACCGACCTTACTCATTTTCGGCAATATACCCACTTCGATGTACGTGCCTGCATCAGCTGACCCACATTATATTCGAAACACTTGCGCACGCAGATTTTAAGTTCCATTTATGACCACATGTATGAGTTCAAATGAAATGCCCGAACCTTACGCGGTGGTGCAACATATAGGTGGTAGCGATTAGCGAAATCATCGCACTAATTCGTTAAATCACATAAAATAATTGATTTAACTTTGGTAGGTGGTAGGTATATTTAAATTTGCTTATATTAGGCAAAAAACTGTGTCGGTAAATGTTAGGCCTTCAAAAGGCAAATAAAACAGACAAGACCCCTTGTCTGTTTTATTTGCCTTTTGAAGGCCTGCACCAAGCTAACAAACATTTATTTTAAAGATCATTCAAACTTCTTCTAATCCCATTTATCGTCACCCTGCCTATTCTCTATCTGCGACCCCTATCAATAAACAAAACTAGAAACTAAACGACAAAATAATATTTGCTGAGCGTCACGACTCACGGTCCACGGATCACTTGCATCTGGCATCACAGATTTAATCCATCGGCTGTACTCCACACTCCATCTGTGAACACATCTGTCTCGCGCCCAGTGGGCAAAGGGCCCGAGCCAAACAAAAATAAACCCATTGACGATGGGTCAGTAGCCGGCGCACAAAGGGCCCACTGTGCACAATGAGCGCTTGTGCCTGTACTCCTACTTTTTTGTCTTGTTTTGCTTCAGTTAAAGGCTTTGTAAATAGCTTATTGATGTGTACACTCTAATTTGTTTAAGTAATTGTTGGGTAAACTCCTTCGGTTTTGTAATCTGAGGGGAAACTGATCTCTGCGTACCTAATTGCCTATGCGGTTACATTTCTTCTACGAAGTGCTATATTTATTTACCAGTTAATTTAGCATAAAATTAGTTAGGAAAAGCTTGTTAGTGATGTCGCGGTTGGTTGAATTATTGATGGCAATAAAGCCTTTTCGCAAACAACTACAATGAGCGTTTTATTGTGGAACCAATCAAAATTTTAAACGACCTTTGCTGTAAATACTTCAAAAGAATCGCAAAGACTTAAAACTGTTCTCTTGGTGGTCTTGTAATACAGTGGGTAATATAGCCAGTACCTAATGCTTTTAATACAAGCCAATCACAACGTCAAAATCAAGTCAGAGCTATGAAATAACTTCAAATGCACCCGCCCGGCTTCCGGAGCATCCTCCACCGTGATCTATCAATGTTTACCATAAACACTATAATAACAAGTTAAGCCACAAAATTGTTATCTAATCCTTGCCGAGCTGGCAAACACGCTGCTTTCCCACGCCAGATAACCAGAGTGGTAGAGTGGTGATTACATTATGAAAGCGAAAAGTAAATTTAACTTAAGTGGGGACACTTTGTTGTTCGTAGGCATTTAGATGTTGATGGGTGAAATAAAACTGTGGAGTTAAAAGCTTGGGAGGAGCAATGTGTTTGTGTTTAATTAGCTGATGAGTGGACCAAAGAGCACTCATTCTTTCTCTTTTTAAATGAAATAGATTAAAGGTTAGTCCTTTGAATGGGGGACTATGGTCAGCTGATCTGACAGGAAATGGACTGTCGTGACGTCTAGAATAAATGATGTAACTTTCGCGATCTTGAGATGAAGGGTTATAAAGATTTTCTACTTAATTACTAGAGAAAAAAATAATGCCAGAGGGCCTTTTATCTACACATTGTTGCCACAATCCTCTATTTATATCGGAAGTTGACTAAAATTGGAACACTGAAACGCTCCAAATATCTTAAAATCCACGTGTAGAGAGGTTCTTTTACTTCCTATTGTAAATTGTTTACTTATAGTTCTTATAGGTCTAAAAATAGTTGAACCGTGTACGTAAATATAACCTAGAATGATGTACCGTAATACCTCGTGGTAGTACGTATATAACGTGGTATAATGGTGGTTGATTCGTTTGATGCTCACCTCTTTGCATTTTGTTTCAGATACACTCTGATCGCGTACTACGACATGTACTCGCAGATCTACACTAACACCAAGATCTGGGTGCAGCTGATACTCATATGGCTCGTTTCATTTGGATTGATGGTAAGTAAAAACTAAAAATGCTAAATACTGCCTCTTTCTTCATAAGTTTCAGAAATTGTGAACTTCATTCTAGTCATATGGCTTTAACTATAATATTATTTTCTTACTTTTTGTCGTCTACTTCCAACTTATTAAGTAGATACCTTAGTTATATGATAATTATATCTATTGCATCTGCATAATAGCCAGATATGCTTAAATTGAAGCCAGTTAAGAACATTTCATTCGGCAGTTTTCATTTTAATTTGAGCAAAGTGATTTTTTAGATGAAGCTGTGATATAAATGACCCTTATCCTTAAACTTTCATCAAATCAATTATTTCAACAGAAGCTCATCAATAACGAACAATCACTCTATCCATATAGTAATATTACGTAATGCTTTTCGATAAAAACCATCCATCCTTATTACATCGCTGAATGCATGTAATCAAGCGTTTTTACTCTTATTACGCTCTCAAACGAAAAAATATACAAGAATATTGTAACAAATGGTTCCTGTCAATCATTAGCAAGCGTTTAAACAGAATTTCTGGGTATTTTTACAACAAAAACAATTGCATCACATTGAAATCAAAACAGAAATCAGTCTATCAGTCGACGCAAGCTTTCATCAACTTATCGCTCGAGATTTGTTGAATCGAACATTTTGCAAAAGTGTGCTTATCATTATGAAAATTGAAAATGTAATACTTAAACTTACGACGACGACACGGTTGGCGCAGTGGTTGAGCGATTGACTGGTGCGCACTATGTCGCGGGTTCGATTCCCGCACGGAACAAATATTTGTACGACCTGCAAGTATTTGTTACGAGTCTGGGTGTTTTTCTATCTATAATATGTATGTATTTACAAAAATAAATGTATATAAGTAGTATATCAGCCATCTCGTTACCATAACACAAGCATTAGGTTGCTTAGCTTGGGACGATATGGCGCTGTCTGAAATGTCCAAGGATATTATTATTATTATATTATTATTAAACTAGAAGCCGCGTAAAAAAAAACTATCTGATTCTATCTATCTGTATGTCTACGATATACCAGCATCTAAGGATTTTTCGTAAGTACTCCAAAGAAAAACAGATTTCTTCGCCAATAAAAAACGTGTTTGATAATTAGTAGATAGGTATACAACTTGTAGGTACTATCTTACACTGCCATGCAACTAACAGAAATAAAATGTTGAAAGCCGAATCGAAACAAATTTAAACCACGAGCCATCTGTTACATAAAACTCAGTAATAAATAATAAAGGGACCCGAAACAAAAACCACACACAATTTTATGATATATCTACAATAACAATAACAGAATGAAATTATTACCGGAATCAAAAAGATAATAATTTATCCGTTCCATGGAACACACACAACGTTGCCATTGAGGTTCGTGGCAGGACCACAGTGTTGCCAGCCGAATAAATAAACTTTTAGAAATGAAGGAAGCTAGAATTAGTTCATTGCACTTCCACGCTGTTGATTGTCCTAAATTAGCTAACATCCTCTCCGCTAGTACGAACTCCATGGTGCTGAATTAATGACTGTGATGTAACATGTACCTTACCAAAGGAATGAATTACAAGAAAACAGAATGTACTTATTAGTTTTGGTAGTAGGCATTTTGTATAAATGCAATTGCCTAAAGTTAAATAAAATCAAAACAATTTAAATTAGGAAGTTTCCTTACTCGAAAAGCTATTATAAACATAAACCGCAACAAAATAAATTTAACCGATTAATATTTCAAATGCCTCAGAGTGCTACTAATTTTTTTATAGTTCATATTATTCTTAACTCATGCATCGTTGGTCTAGTAGTAGCAAGCGTTACTGCTGAGCATGAGGTCCTGGGTTTGATTCCCAGGTCGGGCAAAGTGTTATTGGGTTTTTCCATCTCAAACTTGCGAGTAGCAGCTCGGAGTCTGGATTTTAGCCCGGTTGGTGGCAATAGGCTCGCCCCCATTAACAAACATAACTGGCGAAATGTGGGTGTAATATAGGTACACCTCTGCCTAACCCTTCGCGGATAACAGGCGTGATGCTATGTTATATTCAAACTCAAACTCAAAGCATTTTTTTCAAATAAACCAATTACAGGCACTTTTGAATTGTCAAAGCGTCGCCGTCGGTCAGTTAGAAAGATGAAGCTAGATGCCCATTTGAAAGTAGTAGGTACCTGTGGAGAAAAACAAGAAAGAAACTCCACGGACACTCTTTTAAACAAAATATTGGTAAACATCATTCATATTATTACTATACATGAGACAACGACGCAGAAAGTTAAAAACATCCGATATAAATATATAGAAACAATCTAAAAATGTAATTAAAACCAAGCCATAGCCGCTAAGAGATGACCAGTCCTTATTGACAGCGCCCGTTCACGAACATGACTATTATTCGTATAGTTAACTCGCTATCATCTTAAAACTTGAACCACAATATTATCTAAACTAACGCCAGTATATTCTGTACTAAACCTATTTTTCGTAATGATGTAGGTACTTTATCGAGCTATTTCAATTATTAAGAAACAACTCAAGCAACAGCAATTCCGTCTAATCGTGTACAGCGAGTTGATGAACCCAAATGCGATGCATTTTAATACTTCACATTAACACCCTACTGAATTATTCAATGGTTTTATGAGAAATTGGGGACCCGCATTCAATAAAATACTGTTGTTGTTGATTGTTTTGTTTAGGTCTAATGGTAGTGTGAAATATTGTTTTAATCTTTTTTTATGAATTGACTATTTGAAACGGTCAAAAATAAAATATGAAAACACATAGATAAAAGACAGCTCTTCTTAAAAACTTCAATCACCGTACAGAAATTAAATATTATTATTATAATATTACTAAGTATTCCATTTGATTCTAATAATCTGTTACGTTACATTGTTATATTTCATACATAAATCACGTACAAATTCCGCATTTTGACAATTCATAAAAAGTAACGTTATTGACTACGACTACTCTTAACACGTTAGGTGCGAAACGAGGCCTAAATCACCCCTCATGCAACTTCCTTGTGGTGCGGCAAGGAAAAACGTGAACATCTCTGTCGTGCGAAGGGCATAGCTTTGGTTTGGTCCAGTATAGAAAAGAGATAAATGTATATTTGAGACGCGCTAATGGTCCCGGACTCGGTGGTATACCTACCTTGGTACCGGATGTCTTAGGCCTCGTACCGCACTGAATTAATATAATTTTAATGCAGTGCGGAACGAGGCTAAAACGTCCCATATCCTTCCGGACCTGGTACCGCACCCAACGCGAGCTTCCCGCGACTAGTGTTGTGCATCACGTCGATTGGAGAGCACGTCCTTTTACATCGCCGAACATGTCTAAACGATGTCGGAAGAAGTTAATTAAAAAAAAACCCAGAAACAGAACGATTGCGATTTTTTATAAAAAACGTTTAATATTGTTACTGATTTTTTTATGTTAATTCAAGTACTAATAAGTGTATTTTTAAAGCACGAGGCAGAATACATAGGATAGTTTCTTTTCTACTTCTGGTTTTCTTTTTTTTCTATTCTGTGAACCGCATTAAGATTTTCACACAAAAATACATAAACGTCGTTGCGTCGATATTATTTTTCCCATCACTAATCACAAATCTAATCTACCGTCGCCCCGGGATCTGATAACTAGTTTAGGAATTATTGGCAAAACAAAGTATGGGATCTTATACACCTCGTAACGCACTGAAATAGGGTAAATTTTCGCTAAGATTAGTGATGGGAAAAATAATATCGACGCAACGACGTTTATGTATTTTTGTGTGAAAATCTTAATGCGGTTCACAGAATAGAAAAAAAAGAAAACCAGAAGTAGAAAAGAAACTATCCTATGTATTCTGCCTCGGGCTTTAAAAATACACTTATTAGTACTTGAATTAACATAAAAAAATCAGTAACAATTTTAAACGTTTTTTATAAAAAATCGCAATCGTTCTGTTTCTGGGTTTTTTTTAATTAACTTCTTCCGACATCGTTTAGACATGTTCGGCGATGTAAAAGGACGTGCTCTCCAATCGACGTGATGCACAACACTAGTCGCGGGAAGCTCGCGTTGGGTGCGGTACCAGGTCCGGAAGGATATGGGACGTTTTAGCCTCGTTCCGCACTGCATTAAAATTATATTAATTCAGTGCGGTACGAGGCCTAAGACATCCGGTACCAAGGTAGGTATACCACCGAGTCCGGGACCATTAGCGCGTCTCAAATATACATTTATCTCTTTTCTATACTGGACCAAACCAAAGCTATGCCCTTCGCACGACAGAGATGTTCACGTTTTTCCTTGCCGCACCACAAGGAAGTTGCATGAGGGGTGATTTAGGCCTCGTTTCGCACCTAACGTGTTAAGAGTAGTCGTAGTCAATAACGTTACTTTTTATGAATTGTCAAAATGCGGAATTTGTACGTGATTTATGTATGAAATATAACAATGTAACGTAACAGATTATTAGAATCAAATGGAATACTTAGTAATATTATAATAATAATATTTAATTTCTGTACGGTGATTGAAGTTTTTAAGAAGAGCTGTCTTTTATCTATGTGTTTTCATATTTTATTTTTGACCGTTTCAAATAGTCAATTCATAAAAAAAGATTAAAACAATATTTCACACTACCATTACACACTACCACATCCTACATAATTCCAGTCAGTGCTTTAACCTCATTTTCAGAATAAACGCACTGGCCAGCAGGGCAACTGCTTGAAAAAAAAAACCACCTATTTGAAATAATTAGACGTTATTTTTCTTATAGCCGTTTTCCTCGCTGTAGTGAGGTGAAAAGTTGTTTGTTTCGGTAGGCAGCAAATATAGTTTGTTAGTTTTTCAATTTTAATTAAGTAGATACTCGCGGCAAAAAACTACTTTGCAGCGTTGAATTACAAATTATCTCGATCTTTACAGGCACAATCATTTTAAAGTTAAATACCATTTCCTCTCATCCACAGGTGCCGCCACTCCTCGGCGTCTGGGGCCAACTAGGCCTGGACCCCAGCACGTTCTCATGCACGATCCTCCCGAAAGATGGCAAATCTCCCAAGAAGTACCTGTTCGTATTCGGCTTCGCTCTCCCGTGTGTGGTCATCATCGTGTCCTATTCCTGCATCTACTGGCGGGTCAGGCAGAGCAAACGGAAGCTCGAGGGAAGAAGGTGTGTATGTGGGTGAGGATCGTCACGTCACTAGCTGTGACTAATTGGTGCTGGTGGGGTGTTTAATTTTATGTGGTGATGGGACGTGGAAATAATTATGGGTTTTCTAAATTTTTCTGTAACTGTTTTGCTGTGAATTCCATAAAAAGCATGAAATGAATCCCCATATCGACGTATAAGTAGGTACCTACCTTAAAAACTACTGGGATGTCAAAACCTAAAGCGAAATAAACAATATTGTCTCGCTGGTCTGAACTCGGCAGGCTAAATTCAGCGGGATTGTCCGAAAGGGCTACCGCTACCCCGGAACATAAAGGGCTAAGGATGGAACACGGGTGGGTTTTAGTCAGTAAGAGTCTGACACCCAGAGCTGGACGAGTCACACGATGATTACCCACCCTCAAAAAAAAGGCAGGCTAAATGATTTTGCATTTCAGTAGCTCCAGCTCTAAAGTTAATATTTGCTGAAGTTTCGATTGGTTCCTCTCTTGAATGTTTTATACATGACTGGTCAATAATATATACCTTCACCTGCTCTCTTTGGTGTAGTAAATTACGCTGTTTTCTTAAACTGTTTCTCTTCCTCATCCTCAGCAAACTCTCCGGCCAGACAGCAAAAGAGAAAGAAGACGACTCCCGTCTCACGACGCTCATGCTGACCATCTTCCTGTGCTTCCTGGCGTGCTTCCTGCCCCTCATGATCATGAACGTGGCGGACGATGGGATCACGTACCCGTGGCTGCACATCATCGCCTCAATCCTGGCGTGGGCCTCCAGTGTCATCAACCCCATCATCTACGCAGCAACCAACAGACAATACCGTGCAGCATACGCCAATCTACTCAAGTTCTGTAAAAACAGCACTGTAGGGAGAAGAACTACTTGGGGCAGCAGAACTATGGGACATTCTTCTAACTCTCCACATTATGCTGACAAACGAAATCATAATAAGGATAAGCCCGCCAACTTATGAATTGACCAGTGACATCTACCGGCGGGTATCGGTACTATTTTATATTCCAGATGTAAAAAGTTGATCAGTAAAATCCGTAAAATTGCAGAAGTCGTTGTGAATCATCGTACGTCCAAAATATTTTGATTATACCTACATAGAATTTAAGTTTACTTTTTGTAATTCCTTGGAAGAATCAGGAGTTCAAGGGATCTTTTTGTAGCCGTGGATTATTGGGTTGATTTTTAGGGTTCCGTTTATGTACCTATTGATTTTGTTCCCAACGACATTTCTTGTTTTGCGTAGGTACTAAGTATGTCTGCTAGATAGTCTGGTAGTGTCCCACTTCTGCATTTACATTTATGAATCTCATTAACAGTGCGCCGACATAAATAGTATTCTGCAATGTTTTGCAAAAAAAAAATGAATCTATGTTTTGCAAACTGTGTGCTCACTCGAACTCGAAATCTATACCTAACGCTTTTCTGATTATTTGGCGCCAACTGATCAACAATATTAACATACGATTTTTTAAATAATCTGTTAGTGAGTGCATAGCTGTAAATTTTAAAAAATCTTTCTGTAAATATAATTATACAACTGTATATAAAATCAATGGCAACAACTTTTTAATAGCTTTTAAGATGCTTACCATTTAACTTAACCAAAGTAAAATATTACCTTTATTTTTACATAAATAATCTTTTGTACGATAAGAAAATAATTATAAATAATAATACTTAAACGTAAGAATGCATTCCTTTAGATTTTAATTATGTTTAGTTTTTATACGTTCAGTTCTGTAAGATTGGGTCCAGGCACTAAATGTATAATTGAATGTAATTTGGTTTGTCTGCATCCGCCTTAATGTGACCTGACAATTACTTGACGAGATCAATGTTAAATTAAACAGCCTGCTCAAATGCTTGGGTACATACTTAGTAGGTAGCTTAATTTTACTCAAACTCATATCGGTAGGTATGTAAAATATATTAATAAAACTACAATATGAAGAAGTTCTGTTTTTATTTATGCAATATTTTGATACTGATTTATCATTACAATTGGGTTTATTCATAAATATTATCAAAACGTTCTTTAAGGCCTTATTTTTTTTAATATTCACACAATAAATGTATTGTGTGATATGATTTTTTATTGATTTCAGTAAATAATTGTCAAGTTTCTGTAGTAGCACAATATTATAATTATAATAGTTCTTGTGAAGACTGATATGTAAAAGTCAATTAGGATAAATAGCCCCTCAATCATAGCTAATATCGGAAATACGTTTATGTTGACAATGTTATATTTAAATAAACATTTTCGGTTACATATAGAATTATATTTATTTATACAGGATAGGTAACAACACTTTATCGAAGAAATAAAAAATATTTGCTTAAAATAATTTATTGTATTATGTAATTAGCATAGTTTTGTCTAATAATAAGTGAACCAAAGGTAAAATAAATGTATTTATATTAAAACAATATTAGTTTTGTTTACCCCGCGTTCGCCTTTACACACTTCAACTCCTGTGTTGTACGAACCGAAAGAAGAAAACTGACTTAGATCAGTATTTCAGAGCCAATAATCTTCGAGATCCTCATGAGTCATGGAACACCCTAAACTCACGCTCATGGAGCCCATAGCTATTACCGAATGCATATTTAATTATAGACTCTGGCTTGGACGCATTTTCGCGAAGCGATGACCAATAAAAAAATGAATTTGGTCGATTTCTGCCGTCTCTGCCTCAGCATTCCCCTTTCTCTGTCTGTGTTCGAATCACAGATTACTATCTAGTTGGATAAATAGAACTTGAAAATAATTATAATTAATTTTGTGCTCAGTTAGCGTAATGAAAAAAAAAAAGTACTGAACCCTCAGCACATGCGAACAATCAATACTGTCAATGCTCCCCTAAGTTCTACGTTAGACCACTGATAGATGGCGCTTTTAGAAATTGTTATAAAATTATCTACGAAAATTAATTAGGTATCTATTATAGATTAGAAGATTATAAGACCATGATTTATCAGAAAACTAGCAACAAAAGTGAAGAGAATACTATTGATACGTTGTGCACAAGTTCCGAGCAGTAACCTAAAAAAAAACTAGGCTTAAATTCAAGTTTGTTTTAGAGTTTAGTTTTATTAAATAGGTTTTAAATTATTACACATTAATTTAATTACACATAGTGTACATACCTAAAATACATACAATGCTTAAAAATGTATTAAACCTGGATGGACATTGGAAAGTATTTTTCAAATAGGAGCTTTGGTTCTGAAGATTATTAAATATACACAAATTATAAAAATTAATCGAATTATCTCTTTATAGTAATAATATTAGTGTATATAATAATATTACACACCCAACGTTCATTTCCAGACTTAATAAAAATGTTTTCATGGCATAGACAATCTGCTTCAAATTCCCTGGACAAAAAGCCGCATACTCAGTAATCCGTATCAAAAATTTAAAAAAAAGGAAGACCTTCGTATTTTAGTCTATGTCCGTTTGTCCATTTCCTGACAGTTCCGTAATTTTGTAGTAATAAAAATCGCCAAAAAATGGCGAAAAGGATCGCGCAGAGCTCCGTAAACTGGGCCGCCCTCGCCGAAAGGGTCCCGGCCGAACAGAAGGTACACCTTGCGGCTTTCAAAATAAAGTCCGACACTTACCTTCGAAGGTTAGTTTTGATAGATGGATTACATAATTTTCGTCAGAACATTTTTGGATTATTGAATTTCCTTGTTTTAGAGTTTTGGCTAACCCACCTGAACCACCGAAGATCAACTGGTCTGTGTACAAGAATTCCGTGCCCGTGCCTGGCATGGTTGAGACCTTCCAGAAGCAGTACGAAGCATTGAAGGTGCCCTACCCCGCCGACACACAGACTGCTCAGGTTGAAGCCCAATGGACTGAGGTCAAGAAAGCCATCGATGCCTTCATCCAGGCATCTAATGGTAACATTGCCGAGTAAGTTCATATCATGCTCCTATCTATTCCCCATACCCTTTTTATTTTTGTGTAATATATCAGATCTTACAGAAACGAATAATTATCTTACTTTTTGTGCCAGTAAACGATGTGAAAGACGGTTTTATCGTCTTATTAACACAGATATGTAATGCATCTTCACATTATTTACATAATTTCACTTGAATTTAATACTGCCTAGAACCAACATAACCCAATTGTTTGCTGTGAAAAGCCAACCAAATTAGATTTTAAACTCAAAATGAGCTTGGTAACCACTATCATGGCAGATCTTATACAGAAAATGTTAATAATGAACATGATTTTTTTTTCCGACTTGTCACATAAATTCTTTACAACAACTCAAAATGTAAGATTCAAAAATGTTAGTGTAATGAATTAATTCTGTCTATCTCTAAACCCACATTAATGTAATTCCAGGTTCCAGAAACAGATCAGCGAGATCAAGGCTCTGTTGCCATATGAACAGATGACCATGGAAGACTTCAAAGACGCTTACCCAGAGGAAGCCCTCGATCCCATCAACAAGCCTACCTTCTGGCCCCACACACCTGATGAGCAGCTTGGCTATGTCGACCCTGACAAGCCAGCACATTCCGGTCACTAAAATAATTATTCAGTTCCTTTACACAGCTTCAAGAGTTAAAGCAGTCATCATATATCAGCTTAAAGTGATAGTTGACAGTTTTGTGAAGTGTTGTCAAGGTTATTTAGGAAGTTGCAATCATCTTGTTCTATTTATGTAGGAATAAATGAAATCTTTACCATTTGTTGTTGTTTTATTTTAATTTTTAGAAAACCAACAACAGTTATAATCTTTATCATTTGCATGTGTATAGGTACTTTGTACCTTCTTGGTGAAATAAGGTGAACATAAGTACCCTGCATTTTGTTAGAACAAAAGATAACAAATTAATATTACCTATACTGAATTGCTATAATAAATTAATGTGGTATACAAATGTTGTTTTATTGTGGCTTTACCAGTATGCAGAACAAAAATAGGTACCTATGGTTTATTGGGGATCTGTCCCACCAGTTTTTCTGTTGGGACATGTCTCATAAAGTTGGCATTCTTTCTACACTCTAATGTAAAAAGAGAAACTGGCAAGTCGTGTAAGGGAGTGCTGTCGCGAGTGTTTCCCTTAATATGATCGGGGATTTACCTCGTTTGGGTTAAACAAGCAACCCCAATAAGTTTCAGCTCATAGCCTCGGCACTGCTAAACGCGGCCACGTCTGAAGCGCCCTTGGAATGAATAAGCGGCCAGCAGGTTGCCCGGACATGTACGAGAATTGTTCTACATATCCTTTTTAACGCCAGAGCATAAACGCACGCACGTGCCCTTCACGCCAAGCTACAAATTTATTTCTTCTTATGAAATTCCCAATATCCATGGTGTGTTTTTAATTTGTTTCGTGTCATTATGTACGAGAGCTCCAATTTTTAAAATATTATATAAACACACAAAAGTTATGATTCAATTGTATATTTCGTGTTATAGTGTTATTGCCATTGTCACACATTAGTGTCGTTGGCGTGCAGGGCATGCGCTTGCTTGTCACGCATATGTGACAAAGGCTTTCAAATGGTTAATGGAAACTGACCCTCATTTGATTGTGTGCGTTCGCGCAGCGGAATGTTGTTGAATTTAAAGATTTTAATTATGCAGATATTTAGTGTATGACGTCGTATAATTGTGTATGGTAAAAAAAAATTTGTGCATGCAGCCATTGTGGAGAAATTCGTCAAAAACTGATTCCGCTGGGCGAACGTTGTCCTGGCGGAACTTTTTTTAATCCATACACTTTAGAAGAAAAGAGATGTGTCCAAAAATTAGTGTGTATTTGTGTGTAATTGTGTATGTATGAATAAAATTAGTGCATGCATAAACTTCGGAGAAATTCAAGTTTCCGCTACGCGAACGTTTGGCCATTAGCTAGTTTTCATATGAAGCGCTTACATAGAGAGCTGTAGATTTTTACATACGTTGCTTTGAATTTGTTTATATTTGTTTAAAAAACAGATTTAGAAAAAATCGTAGGGCTTAAAAGATAAAAATATAAACGTAAAATACGCTTATTAGGTCTTAGTTCTTAAAGTATGCACTTTGGGGTCTAGATTTTCACGTTTATACAAACCTTGTAAGTGTCTGCAACATGTTGCCAAGTATCAATGATGTTCCGTTAGTAATTAAAGAGTTATAGGACAATTTACCATGAATAGATCACTGTTTACAAAGCAGTCAAATATCACGACGTTCTAAAGGAATTGCATGGTAAAATGTATGCCAATAATTAGTGTATTCATTCAACTATTCACATGCAAAATTTCATGTCATTAAATTCAGTAATTAAAGAAAAACAATTATAATACTGACGAAGCATCGAAAACCTACATAACCCGACCAAGTTCGGATAGCTACAAAAAAGCGGCCGTGCAATATATCTAAGAAACGTTCTTAACCTTCCAATATAGTAATTTTATTAATATGGTACAGTTGCGTACACAAGCGTTAGGAAAAAGTAAAACTATTGCATTTCTTGAATGAAAAATATTTTATTATCATTAATCAATCAATATTTTTATTATCAATTAAAAAATCGATTCAAGAAGTAGTTTTTTTAAGTTATTAGATTGTTTGATCCACTAAAGTTGCAAAGGGGAACGCTCGTGCATGCCTAGTCCATTGGTTAAATAGTGTAATAAGCTACAATATGATAAATATTTACCTAAACAGTAGCGACTTACATGTGGTAATTATTTAATTTCCCTAAGGGGTCTATAGTTGGAATCCTGATCCGTGAAGTCTTCAAAAGAAATTAGCTGTACGAATTTTATTTGTCTTAAATAATATATCTAGATTATATCTCAAGTCTCAAGCGCATACTTAAATAAAGTACCTACGTAAATAGTACCTACTTTCTGTCATAGTCAAATACATTTAAAAAAGTAGGTGTACAAAAATAAATGACCTATAAATTATATCGAAACAACAATAATTTATTGTGTTATCGCTTATACCAATTCAATACCGGTATTATACTGTAAATTTTGGGATGTTACCTAAATATATTGCACGGCCGCTTTTTTGTAGCTATCCGAACTTGGTCGGGTTATGTAGGTTTTCGATGCTTCGTCAGTATTATAATTGTTTTTCTTTAATTACTGAATTTAATGACATGAAATTTTGCATGTGAATAGTTGAATGAATACACTAATTATTGGCATACATTTTACCATGCAATTCCTTTAGAACGTCGTGATATTTGACTGCTTTGTAAACAGTGATCTATTCATGGTAAATTGTCCTATAACTCTTTAATTACTAACGGAACATCATTGATACTTGGCAACATGTTGCAGACACTTACAAGGTTTGTATAAACGTGAAAATCTAGACCCCAAAGTGCATACTTTAAGAACTAAGACCTAATAAGCGTATTTTACGTTTATATTTTTATCTTTTAAGCCCTACGATTTTTTCTAAATCTGTTTTTTAAACAAATATAAACAAATTCAAAGCAACGTATGTAAGAATCTACAGCTCTCTATGTAAGCGCTTCATATGAAAACTAGCTAATGGCCAAACGTTCGCGTAGCGGAAACTTGAATTTCTCCGAAGTTTATGCATGCACTAATTTTATTCATACATACACAATTACACACAAATACACACTAATTTTTGGACACATCTCTTTTCTTCTAAAGTGTATGGATCAAAAAAAGTTCCGCCAGGACAACGTTCGCCCAGCGGAATCAGTTTTTGGTTAATATCTCCCCAATGGCTGCATGCACAAATTTTTTTTTATCATACACAATTATACGACGTCATACACTAAATATCTGCATAATTAAAATCTTTAAATTCAACAACATTCCGCTGCGCGAACGCACACCATTTGATTTGATTCAGCTGCTAAGAAATGTTAAAAAACTTAGTAAGTTCAAAATTCGCACGGACGACGTTATGGGCTAACTAAAAAGGAAATAAAACCAGTAGTATATAATTCGATTAAACTTTATTTTCCGTGAATTGTACAATTCATACACCAAGTAATGCTGTCACAGAGTTACACGACATAGGAATGTTACATTTAGAAAAATAATCTATTTAGTGCAATGAGCTATGGTTCAAAGTGCTATTGTGGAAACAAATAGTTTTTACTAAATATTATGCTATATAAGACACTTCTTGATAAGTGGCACAACAATTATTATTTTGCTAACAAATTGAGATCTAACTACTTATTGGGAGAAATCCTTTACTGATTTAGCTAGGTATTGACACAGATTAAATTGAAAAAACACAAAAGCAGGTATAGACAATTTTCAAATTTTTTAAATGCTCTAGTAAATTATACCTTATAATTATTATTCTTCGCATTACTAAATTAAAACACATAATTACCGCTTTATCGCGGGTACGGAAGCATGGTTTCTGAGACTCTAAACGTATACAATCTGTTGCCATATTACTATAATATACGATATGATACGAGTCTGTAACCTCATAGGTCCGATTCCAAGACATCACTCACAGAAACTTAAAAATAAAAATTAAATCTATTATCATTTACAACTAGACGTGAGTGAAACTATGTAAACCGTTTCTGATAGTTACTCACAGGAGGGACCATTTGGTGTTTCATTTCAAAGCTACATTACAAGCTATGGGCGTTATTAATTTCAGTGATTTTAGCAGTGCGTCTGAAGGTTGAGCATAGGGAAATACTTTTTAAAACAAATTAACAGTTATTTTCAACAACTTGTAAGTCATTGAAGTCTGGAAGCAAGACCTACATAAAACAATGTATGCACTGACACAATCACTAAAATATGCAACGTCCCACTTAATCCTATGAACATTCATTTCACATCACATCCAGTCGATCTTAATCTAAATAAAAACTCTATTTAGCCACGAATTTGCTGGCCGGGGGCGGTGGAGGCTGCGCGTACATGTTGTAGTAGCTGGTGGGCGGCGGCACGCTGAAGCCGGGCGCGGCCCCGGGCGGCGGCCCGAAGGCCGGGAAGCCGCCGGGGAAGGGGGGCGGCTCGCTGGCCCCGCGGCCGCGCCCGCGCCCACGGAACCCGTTGTCGGGCCGGAAGTTGTCTCTGCTATTGTCGCGGTTGTAACTTGAACGAGTATTATATGGGCTTGGGTTGCTGTCGTAATCATTGTTGGAGTCGTCCCATCTGGAACCTGTTAGAAAAAAGAAAGATTCGATTACTGCGACTACAGCGATTGATCTTGTTGTTTTATTGGTATTCCAAGTTATTGTATTTTCAGACAGTTCAGCTTATTGTTCAAATAATATTTTCGGTGAAAGTTAAATGCAATGGAAATTAAATAAAGTTGCATTTTAAAAATGTTTCAAGCACTATGCTAACTCTAACGGGATTTTGGCTTCATGCATGGTTGCTTATTTTTTTTTATTGTCTAAACTAAATACGTTATCACAGTGACAGAGCACAGCTACGTGACGTGAAAGCAGCCACACAAGCACACACGTAGAGTACATAAACACACAATTAGTACTGACTCCTCTCGCCACCGAAGCGCCCGCGGCCGCCCGAGTCC
Source organism: Hyppa rectilinea (assembly GCA_951799385.1). NCBI lineage: Eukaryota > Metazoa > Arthropoda > Insecta > Lepidoptera > Noctuidae > Hyppa > Hyppa rectilinea. The sequence continues at coordinate 1,534,924 of OX637317.1, forward strand.
CGCCCGCCGCGTCCCCGCCCGCCGTCCCGGCCGCCGCGTCCCCGCCCGCCGCGCTCGAAGCGTCCGCCCGAGCTCTCGTCGCGGTCACGGTAGCGGTTGCGACCTGAAAAATTTAAATTATTTATTTTCTCTTACAAACAATAGCATCATATTAGAAATATTATGGTTAAGAAGTCAATATTATTCTATTTAAACCTAAAAAGACAAGAAAAAGCGGGCATAGCTTCGCTTAAAAAGACCAACTACGTAGTAGAAAAATTGTTCCTTTGCATAGAATTTTGTAACATTAGTCTCATCAGTATGTTCCCCAAAGGATTGCCACAACTGCCTCCACCCCGCTGGTTCCTGTGACTTGGTGGACAACACTAAAAATTTTATATTCATGTGTAATGTATCTCTGCTGCTCCATATAGGGATTATAGGCGAAATGTTGATGATGTTGTTGTAGTTGTTGTTTATCATCAACATCAGTGAAACATTTTGGAAAACTCACCATATTTGCCCTTGAATCCCATGCCGCACTGCGCCAACTCCATCAGCTTGGGGTTCACCACCTGGTTGGCCTCTTGCAGGACGCACATCAGATCCTTGGCCTGGCGGGAAATAACATTATTAAACTCACGGTTCCAGGAAGCGCCATTTAGCTTTTTTTAAGACACTATTGTTTTTATTTTTCTCTTTGTGTTCTTCCGGAGTGAGTTCCAATAAATATCTTTTTTTCTAGTAGGTAGGTCTGGAGAAGAACCAACGAAAACCGCCATAATATTTGTATTTCTCTCAGTTCTGCAGGATAGTAGTACTAAGAAGTATTTAATTAAATTGAAACTGTGTTCAACTTGAAATTAGAGAGGAAGTTGCATATATTTTGGTTAGAAAAATAACATTATATAATTGTGCTTACCTTAGCCGAGTTGTTGGGTGTGAAGAGCGTGTAGGCAGTCCCGGTGTTGTGCGAGCGACCCGTGCGTCCGATACGATGCACATAGTCCTCCGAGTTGTTCGGATAGTCATAGTTTATCACAAACTTCACGTCTTCCACATCTGTGTCCAAGCGGTCATGTTAGCGCGTTGTAATGTCGACGCTCACACAATAATGAATGTATTGGACTAGTGAAGTAACCGCGTTCGAGATGAGGGTTCGTTTGTAATAGTCAGCGAAGAGCCAATTAATTACTTTAATATAAAGAATATTCAAGAATGTTTCCTTGACCGAAGGTGCGTTCGCTACAGAAAATGGGTTGATAAACATTCCATTTTCAAACATGCTAAAAAATTTGGCCAGTAACAAAAATTAACCTTTTGAACGCCATTGTCACATACGTATTGACATATACGTGACAAGCAAGCGCATGCCCAGTACGCCAACGACACAAATACGTGACAATGTGGTGCACTAATAACACGAAATAAACATTACTTTTGTGTGTTTTTATTGATGTCTTCAAAATTTAAGCTGTCGTACGTATTTAATTGTATGAAACAAATTAAAATACATCATGGATATTGGGAAATTCAAGAAATAAATTTGGTGCTTGGCGTAGAGGGCACGCGCGTGCGTTTATGCTCTGGCGTTCAAAAGCTTAAAGTGAGATCTGTGAGATTTTCATCTGTGAGATAAAAATAAATCAAAAGAATATTCACGTCACCATTTCCTGTAGGTTCCGCACCAGAACGCTCATCTCAAACAATAAAGACACATAATATTTACCTTATCGTGTGTCGTCGGCACGTCAGTCACCGCTAAACTGGAAATAACTGTATTATGCCCGTCAGTCCGGAGTTGTGCAGGCCAAGAGTCGGTGTGCTGTCTTACGTTAGCGCCCTTTAACCGCGCGGCTGTCAGTTGCGTAGGGCAGGCCAAAGGGCTTCGGATTAAATCTCTCATGACAAATAACCAAGCATGTATTGCTCTAATATGGTCTTACGAAATTCTATCTTTAATTTTTAAACCAACGGTATGTCTTGACAGAGCAAATTTTGTACTCCCCATAATTTTGAAACGAAACTTCCAGAATATAAGACCATGTTGTTTTAATGCTCAATTCCCACGTAAATATTAGAGGCAGCATGCTCATATTGAAACAGTGTGCGCTGACAGTGTACTGTCATTTGCTCGTTACAATATGGTAACAAGGTTTTGTAAGGTCAGCAACACACCGATAGTCTAGCCGTTAACACTGCACGCATGCGCCTCTGAAATGAAAAACAATCGAGAATAATGCCAAGTCAGTCATGGAAATTTATTTTAATTATTATCGGGCTAAGATGTTTGTGTCTGTGGTAGATTTTTACAATATCTATATAGAAAGGTAACTTAAGTAACTCCATGTCCTATAGTCTCTGAAGAATAAAACATTGGAACATTATTTATTTCTATTGTATAAATATCTACCACCAGAATGTAATAGTTATCGTGGCCCGAGAATATAGCAGTATCACCGTACCATTGCTGTGTTTACAAGTATTGGAGGCCATGTTCCAATATTCACTTTTAACCACTTCAAGTGGAATTCTGATATTATCAGAATATATCTTTATAATCATCAGGATTAATAAATAGCAAGTAGTCTGAATTTTATAACATACTGCAGCTCTTTGAAAAATAATTAGAATTTCCTTGCAAAAAAAAAACGTGAATATTGAAACCTATTTAGACAGTTCGTCACGTAACAACTGTTCTCGAATATCACTAAGCAATGGCATCATAACACCTCCGCTACGCCCCTGACATCTCTTAGACCTTTACAACACCCCGGTGGTACAGTGCGAGACCCGCCATCTTACATCGACTTGATAATAGTCTCTAGTACTCGCAACTGTGTCATTTCATCTTTTGTTTGATGCCCTCATCAGTCGGCGGGAATTATCACCACCATAGAACATTAATAACTTGATCGGTGGCACAAACATAAGATAGTAACTTCTGGGCAACTTACAGTGGCTATTTCTCTTGTCTTTGGAAAGCGAATAGTGCTAGTCATATCTGATAATACTAAACTGCAATTGTGTGATTCATTCAGACATATAAAAGCCCTAAACATTTTCAGTCTTAAGATACCCTACCACAGGCCACGTGAATGTCGCGGCAGTACTCACCGAGGCCCCTGGCGGCGACGTCGGTGGCGACCAGGATCCCTCCGGTGGACATGCGGAACTGGTTCAGCACATAGTCCCTGTCCTGCTGGTTCTTGTCGCCGTGGATGGCCAGCGCGCGCCAGCCGGCGCGATTGATCGTTTTTGTTATTTCATCGACCTTGATACAAGTTAGCGTGAGCATTTGGGTAATCAGACAAATAGTCTCTGAATTATTAAAAATATAAAATATTTGCACTGACTATAAAAATGATAAAGAATTTTTTGCTGTCTGTTAAAAAATACGATGATAATGCTATGTTTCTTTTTTTAGATTAGATTTTCTAATCCAAATATTTGAGCAGTGCATAATTTTTTTTGTAGACAAGGTAAAATTTATTGGTGTGTGTAAAGTTTCGAAAACATCGTTATAATTTATTTATAAGACTCACCCGTCTTTTAGTCTCAGCAAATATGATGGTTTTAGTCTCTTCCTCAGAAGATATCTCAGTGAGCAGTGTGATTAGCTTGTCATTCTTCTCCCATTCTTCACACACGTCGACAATCTGCAGGATGTTGTGGTTTGCAGACAGGCTCAAGGAACCAATGTTGATCTGGATGTAGTCGTGAAGGAACTCCTCGGCCAGGTTCTGGACTTCCTTAGGCCAGGTTGCTGACCACATGAGAACCTAAAATAAAATTACAAAACCATTTTATGAAAACTTAAGTACACCAACTAGTCCTTGATGAAGTAGTTCGCCTGTTAAGGGTGCTTAGGACTTGTTGTCGGAGTGCTATTAAGGCGCATCACTTTTGCATTTCTTCTTGACCCTGTAGTTAAGATTCATAGATAATATAATACCATGTGTGTCACCCACCTGTCTGTCTGGACGGATCTGCTCAATGATCTTGCGAATCTGCGGCTCGAAGCCCATGTCCAGCATCCGGTCTGCTTCGTCAAGCACCAAGTATGTGCAACGACGAAGGTTTGTTGTGTCTGTCAATGATAATACTTTGTTATTGTAATGAAGAACCAGATTCATCATCATCTGCCTGTGTTTTGCCAACTGAGTTGGGGTTTGCTTCTAGTCTAACTGCATGCAGCTGTCAGACAAGACCGGTTGTCAAACACAATAATAGTCAAAAATATTCAAACGACAGCCAGGACCAATGGTTTAACGTGATTTTTGAGGCACGGAAGGGTCCAGATATGTAACGGATGGTCACCCATCCACGGAGGGAGCTCGGCAAGCATAGCTCAACCCTCAATCGACCCGAACAACTGTTGTAAGTTGTTAAGGAACCACCAAAGAAGAACTGATTCAACCTATATACAAAAGTATTGATGTATCTAAGGATCACATTCTTCTATGATGGATTATAAAATAATTCTATTGTTAAAACAGTATACTAATGGAAATGCTTCCATTATTTTATGAATAACATATAAAGACAATAGCCAAAATTATTATTTACAAAACTTAAAACATGTTTGTTTTTTTTTAACTGCACCTTTCTCCAGAAAATCAATAAGCCTTCCAGGTGTTGCGATAACAATCTCGACTCCTCGCTCCAGACAGCGCCCCTGGGGTCCTTTAGGGGCCCCTCCGAATACACAAGTGTTACGGACTTGCACACTCTGACCAAAATCATTGGCCACCTGTAAACAGAAAGAAAACCTTCAACTCTTGTATTAGTGTTACATTCAGCTGTCCAAATAAATAAATAACATTTTAATAAACAAATATAGAATGTATGTAAGAGCAGATTATTAGGAGCTTTTGGTTTTAAATGGAGATGACGGTGTTGATTACTTATTCCAGGCGTTTCCAATTTAGACAAGAATAAAATTGTGTTATCATGTGGGTAGGTAATATCTGTGGGTGTGGCAACGTGGCCATGAGACTAGAACTAGCATATTGGTGTGTATGATAAAACGCAAAACAAAAAGTGCTAAGAAGCTGTTACATAATTGTGTAAAATTAAACAAGTTACTATCTATACTAAGTGGAGACTACAATACGATCATAAATTGAACTGCATATAATATCTAATGCCTTCCCCAGCGTGCATACGAAAATACAATCAAATTTATCCAATAGTTTAGTCACTATAGCAAGTCAAAGATTGGCAAAACTCATAGTCGGCCCGTCACTATTGTTTAGTTTGTTTGAAAAAATAACTTTTTAAATTTCAGTGTTAGGATTTATTTGATAGTTCCAAAATACTCCTATTCAACAGTATTGTCAGTGTTTTCGTTTATGGTCGTATTGTTTTCTCCTCATTGTTTATGAGTTGAAGGTCAACTTAAATAGAATAGACTGTGTTTGTGTAAATGGCCTTGAATGCTGGATTATTACATAGCAGCTTCTTTAACCTGCCCCACCTAATCTACTCTTACACACTTGTTAACAGTAAAACCGAAATAATAATGAAAGCATGGTTAAAAGGGTGACAAAAGATGAACTAATAAAAAACATACAACAAAAACAAAATTATTACTCTACTGAACATTTATAGTCAAGTTGAATTATCTAAAGAAATGAGTCCCAGAATATTTGAAATTATAGACTGACCCAAATTTGTTTGCCCCAGCCCCAGATAGCTGACCCCACCACAAAAACTTATTAAAACATGATGTGTTGATGGTCCACAATTTCTATTTAAAAATATAAGAATTCAGAAATTATTATGAATCAGGATGTTTACACTTATACATGTTTATATGGCGGGGTGATGAAGCAAACTGTCTTTTTTTTCTATGTCATATTGAAAAGACTACACAATAAAGAAAGCATTCCACAGATAAGGTCTAAGAGAAAAAACAAAAAATACTTGTGCCCATAACTAAAATAAATAAGGTTACGTTCAGAAACCTCACCTAATAAAAAACAAAATTTTGATTTTGGAATGCCAATTGAAAAAGAGGTAGTGTCAATGTTTCATCAGGTTTTCGAACATAGCCTGCCTGCAATAAGCTAGTTCTACTAATTAAAGGTAATTGGATAAATTTACTATTTCCAGTTCGCTTGGATTGTCCGTCATCTCCGCAGCGATTCCATTCATTGAGATCAACGCCTGGAGTAGCACAATGGAAAATAAATACTAATCTTATATTTTTGTTGTTAAATGAATTTATATTATAGACAAATTATGTTGCATCAATGAGTAATCCTCAGGCAACCTTGTGTCAGTGCAATGGCAGGCCTTATTGTTGCTTTAAGATTGTTATAAGAGCAAAGATGAATAATGTAATAAGTAAGTGCAATAACCTGTTGAATCTGTTGAGCAAGCTCCCTGGTTGGAGCCAAAACCAGAACTATAGGTCCCTCATCTCTCAGTAGTCGAGGCTGATTAATAATGTGTACTATAGCTGGCAGTATGTATGCCAGGGTTTTCCCAGAACCTGTTTGGGCAATTCCCACTAAATCCCGTCCAGACAGTGCTATAGGCCAACCCTGAGCTTGAATAGGGGTTGGGTGTGGGAATCCTTGTTTTAGAATCTCCTTCATAGCATAATCTGGGAAACCACCCTCTTCAAAGTACATACTTGGGGCTGGAACATCGCGACCTTTCACAGTGATCTGGTTTTGGCTGCGGTAGGCTTCTATCTCAGCTTGGCTGCGCGCCTGGACGTTCTGATGCGGAACATAAAAATTTTTCTCGAACGGAGTGAGAGTAATAGTGTCCCAGCGGATTTTACGGAGGTTGCCACCCGGTTGGTCATTCTTGAAATTCCCTCCTCGGAAGTCGTCCCGTCCGCCGCCGCGGCCTCCGAAGCCTCGGCCGCCATCGCGTCCTCCTCGGCCGCCGCTGTCCCGCCCTCCTCGGCTGCCTCCGAAGCGGCTGCTTCCTCTCTCCAGGGAGCGATCACTCGATCGTCCTCCTCGTGAACCACCTCTACCGCCACCGCGGCTTCCTCGGCTACCGCCGCGACCGCCACCACGTCCTCCACGTCTATCGTCGTACCTAAATCACAAAACTCTCGTAAATAAACCAAGCGAAGCGAAAAATATTGTAACAAAAATAAGCCAACTTACATCTTTACTTTAACAACGAAGGAACAACACAAAAACTAATAAATACTGAATTTCTGAGCTATTCAAGTTACTTGATACTAAGTTACGCTTTTTAACATGAATTATTAACTTTCTACACTATTTCTGGCGCAAACATTGGGTTGACTTTTATTGTAAATGCCACTAGTCAGTCCGCCATATTTGATTTGATAATGGTCTATGTCATAGAGTAAATAATTTAAAATAGATAGGGAAGTCTATGTTCTGACATTGGAATTTCCGCTGTATTTTTATGAAGGTGGGAAACTTTTAAATAATTAAAAATGAAGAAGTTGTAACATTATACTGTTGTAATTTATACTAATTTAGTAAAAAATAATCAGTGATGGTCCGAATTTCAAATACTTTGGCCCAAGGAAAAGAAATCCCTTGTTTCTTTTCTTTTGAGTAGTTGTGACATTGGTGTTTATAAATATTGTAATAGAGGACCTCTTGATTGATAAAAACTAAATTGATGACGTCCATAGAGACTGGAGTTCACAAGGGAGTTCACTGATGTTACTAGCTATCTATCTACCTACCCTTTGGAAGCTTATGTCTCCATCCCCATAACATAATTGATCAAACAAATCCACTTGTTCTACTGTGTTAACATTCTGTTAACAGCCCATTTTGGACGTAGCGTAGCACTTAGTGGAGCTATTTTATTCTCGTAGAAAAATGGACGCTTCAATACCTGTTTTTGAGAAGCCTCATCGTCCTTTATCTGTGTTGGACTGGACAAGGAATATTCAGAGGCTACAAAACGAGGCTAGGCTCCGTCGATTCGAGTCTTACGAATTGAGGCAAAGAGCTAATCAACTGAGGAATGAAACTTCAGTCACCACGAGATGGGATAACTATGTTAATAATGAGTTGTTGAGGGATAGGTAAGGTCTTAACTACTTGTTAGGTTTACGTACATACCTACCCGAAGGGTGCCAAACGGAACCATAGTACAAAGCCTCTGCTGTCCGTCCGTTTGTCTATCAGCGGGCTGCATCTCATAAACTGTCATAGGTTTATATTTGAAATTTTCACTGATTGTATACCTATTTCTATAGCCACGCCCTAAAACAACAACAAAAATAATAATACAGGTCCCCATCCTCATACAAGAAATTCTAAAAAACCTCTACATCATTAATGTTGGAACCTGTTAACAACGTGACTTTACAGAATATTCGAAGTTCAAGCATGGAGGGAGAAGCAGAGGTTCACAAGGGAGTGCGTCAGAGACGAGATCAGGGTTTTAAAAGAAGAGAAGCATGCGACAGAGCTTCACTTGGAGTCTTTACAAGTACCCCTTATGGTGATATCACAGTGTCTCTCTAACAGAGATCAGAGGGTGCCTCCGGAGCTGACCAGGGACCAACTTGGGGAAGAGTTGCTTAAGGTATACGTGTTTTTTTAATGAAACAATGTATCCTTCAAAATTCGGAGGTTTTCGAAGATTTTGGGAGTAGGCTTTGGTATCAGGTTTTTTAGGCCGATTTCGTGGTAGCGTGTGGTGGTCTAGTAAAATGTTTGTTGTCTCTTTGATGGTGATCCATCAAAGAGACCATGGCGACAACAGGCTAGCAAAAACGCTTACACTAGGTATCACCTAGTGTAAGCGTTTTTGCTAGCCAGCCTTACGTTATGTTAATAGTTCTTCACTTACATTACTCACTCTTTTTTAAATGATTAAAGAAAACGTTCCTAGCATCTTACCGTCATATAGTCTGTTTAAAAGAACGAAGTTATATTAGGAGGTAGAAGTTGACTGGTAGAAATCGTCACGTAAGGAACTGTCGTTATGCCTCCATACGATTTTCTCTCTCTCTCTTTGTATCTTAAATTTATTTATTAAGCCTACACCAATAACTACTGCATGATATTATAATTACGGTATTGTTATAACCGTTTTCTATCTAGGAACTGCACATAACGGAGAACAATAAGCGGGTACTAATGGACGTCTGTCACATGGGTTGGGAGAAGATAAAGGAGCTGACCAACGTGCTCTGCCGCCTAGAGCGCGAGATCAAGAATAAGGACGAAACCCTCGACTTGGAGTACCACGTCAAAGACCTGACTAGAGACAGCGCGGATATATGCTTTAAGCTGGATCCTACTAGGGTTCCTACAGAGTAAGTTACTATATTATGGAACCTTTTGCCTTCGGTAAGAATGATAGGAATGTGTCCTAGAATCGACGTCGTCACCTTGAACTATCGGTGGATGTATAGCTACTTCTGCCTAAAATTCATAGAAGCGCTTGTGGTTTTCGCTATTTGATCCAGAGCTTCCATCGGATAGCAGCTCTGTCCATATTATCACTCTCCTGCCCTTAACCCAATTTATTTGGGGTCGGCGCAACATGTCTTTTTCTTACATAGGTACCCTTCTTTTAGTCGTCATCACGGTAGTCAGTCCCTTTCTAGCCATATCATCTTTCACACAATCCATCCACCTGTCTGTCCATATAAATAATATTATATTATTGTGAAAACAATATTCACCTAGTCATTCTCACAAATAGTATGAGCAGGTAAGTTTCAGCATTGGGAGTTCAGTAAAACTTTTTTACGGAGTGGGAGTAAGACTTTTATGTTTTTCCTGTATTTCACAATTTCATTTCATTCCAAGATCAATGACAGAAGAGAGTTACGTCCACTGCATAGAAAATACAATAAAGATAGCTGAGCAGCTGATGTCTGAATCCAAGACTCTTCGGGAGACGATGTTCAAGAGCCGCGAGCAGGCCAGGAATCAAATGCACGCGCAGAGCCAGCATGTGGAAATGATCATGAGGAGAAGGGTGTATGATATACAGAGAGCCAGGAATGAGATGGAGTGGCAAAAGTATAAGGTAAGTGCAAAAGTACCTACCAGACGGCACGTACTCATGTTCTACGCGCGCCTCAAAGGGATGTCAGCATTTGAAGGGGCCCGTAAGAACCGAGCCTGCCGGGGAAGCGGGATTGTCAGAAAGGGTTACCGCTACCCCGGAACATAAAGGGCGAAGGAAGGAACATGGATGGGTTTTAGTCAGTAAAAGTCCCTTCCGCTCCACCCAGAGCGGGAGAAGTCATTGGATGATTTCGAACCCTCAAAAAAAAATTCAAAAGTAAGAGGGATATTCATCATTTACCTACTCAAGCTTTGTCAAAAAGTTCAGTCAAACTGTGCTGGTAAATTACATACTGTATTTTTTGTGCCTCCATGATCTGCGATCGTTCCAGGATGAGGTAAAATCTCTCTGGAGGTTTGTTTATCTTCTAAGCACCAACAAAAAACCCTGCTACGTAGTCCATTGAACGAGTACACGACTTATTTTTATTTCTCATAAAAACAATCTATTCTAGCTGGAACAGAATCTCCAGAAGGTAGACAGGGAGATAGAGACACTACGTGCTGCCGTTGCTGACAAAATAAACCCAACCAAGCTGGTGGAGACCAGATTGGAGACCAGGACCAGGAGACCAGTCCTTGAAAGAGTACAGGACAAACCGATGCGTGGTCTTATTGAAGAGTTCGAAAGAGTCCATATGAGTCACAATATGCTGGAGAAGAAGCTCGAAGAAGCACTGTAAGTATTTCTACGACAGAATTAGGTGGATGTTGATAAACAGTAAGAGCTCACTGCCGCAATTGACTATTTGAATCGGTTAAAAATAAAATATGAAATCCCATGGAAAAAAGCCCGCTCGTCATAAAAACTTCCATCACCGTACAGAAATTAAATATAATGCGAGGATATAATTGTAAAATTGCATTGAATGTTAATAAGTATTCCATTTAACTCTAAAAATATGTGACGTCACATTGTTATATTTCATACAAATGCCGCGTTTTCACAGTTCAAAAAAAGTAACGTTATTGACTACCCTTTCAAATACCCAATACACGTAGCTAAAATATTGCATTTGCTTGAATTGCTTGGTAATTACACCAGGACTTGTACCCCTCAAACCGATGTTCACAACAATGTTAGTTGGCAGAAGAAATAGGTATAACCTCCTCGAATGAATTGGGTATTTGAAAGGGCAGTCAGTATCGTTACTTTTTATGAACTCTTAAAACGCGGAGTTTGTACGTGATTTCTATTAAATATAACAATGTGACGTCACAGATTTTTAGAATCAAGTGGAATACTTGTGAGTTATTAGCATTAAATGCAATTTTACAATTATATCTTTGCATTATATTTCATTTCTGTAGTGATGCCCGTTTTTAAGTCGAGCGGTCTTTTTTCTATGTGATTTCATATTTTATTTTTGACCGTTTCAAATAGTCAATTGGACTTCCTCGGACTAGCTTTACAATGAGCTCTACTACAGCCCGATACAAACTTTAGGGCGGTTCGGAACATGAGGCGACTCGCTGCGCAGTGACAGCTTCACGCGTCAGCGGGAGTGAGGGGTGCAGTACTGTGCAGCGAGTAGCAAACTACAGAAATTTAGTATCTTACTATAAACTAGTTTATTTTAACATTTTTTTTCCAGGACTACATACCATGGAATGTTCAACCACCATGAGCGCGTGACCAAGGATCTGCAATACAAGAACCAGGCCTTGGAAACAGATAGAAGGCTGATAGAGATTCGGAAGCCAATCCACGGGCCAGATGAAACCGAGTTCAAGAGAAATGTTGGATATTGCCGCATGAGCGATGAACTGGTCACTGATTGAGGGCAACATTTTCGATATTTTGTAGCTGGCTACACTGATTTTGGTGTTACCAATTTATTTTAAAGGGCTTCTAAGTAGAAGGCAATATTTCAAAAAATCATGTTGGTACTGGCAGCTTTCAAATGATTAATGAGTATCAAATACAAAGTGGCTTAATTTTGCACCAGTAGATGTAAGCACTAAATGTATTGCCATAGGTAATATTTAACAGAAGTTACTTTGTTTCTTGAAGGGCATCTCGGAGTACAAATTAACCAAGCTTATTTTGTGGTTTACCAAGTTTGCTATTTATATTTGGTGAAGGTAGAAAGTCCAGTCGATTTTATTATCAGTATGTAAAAGCTTCATGTAGTTGTAAGAAACTTTTATGGTGAATATAGCAGCATGTGGCAGCAGTGATAGCCTGGTGGTGTAACCGTAGGACTGCCAAGTCACAGGTCTCGAGTTCGAACCCAAGGTACGCACCTCTGATTTTACTGATTCATGTGCGTATTGGATAATTATCTCTTGCTTAAAAATCGGTGAAGGAAAACATCGTGAGAAAATGTCTGAGAGATACTTCTCAACAGCATTTGAAGCTATGACAGCGGCCCATGGGCAGCATAAAAACTCGACACCAGGTTAGTCACTAACTACACGAAAAGAAGAAGGTTAATGTTTTAGTAGTTGATAAAGTTTTAAAAACCTCTTTATAAGCTATTTTAAGACTGTCACCATCAGCGGTCGTGTTCAAAATAATAAACACTTTAAAAAATAATCATATTTATTAATGTAATAACATAACAAGCACTGTGCAGCATTTATTCTATAATAACTAATTTAATATAAGTATATAACTGGTCATGATCTTTCTGACAACACACCTTGGTAATAATTAAAACATTTGATGTAAAAACACACATTTATTAACTATACTCGTAATAATATAATACTTTTAGTTCACTGGAATGTGTTCGTAATTGATCTAAAATATTTTTACATCAAATGAGGTTCTCAGTTCAAGGCACTATTTAGCAGTGTTTCAATTCGATGTATTTGACAGGGACAAAATGGTTAAATTATAAATGTCTAACTGAATATTCGTGAAACCTGAACTTAGTACAGAGGCCAGTCTGGCTAGCACATCAAGTTACCACAATCTGTAAAATTTCTTTGATAGTATTTCAACTTTATTGCAAAGACATAAGATTCATTTTTAATTGAGAAAATTTGACAGTTAGGGATAGCTTGATGTGCTGGTGTCTGTACATTCAGCAACAGAATCGATTTCGGCCATTTTATATGATTTAGTATTATTAGCTTTTGCCCGCGGTTTCCCTCGCGTTAATTTAGAATTTGACAATCTGATAGGGTTGTTCTCTGCTTATTGCTTGGCCGTTGCAATCATGGGCTTAGAGAACGGCACCTATACGTGGCACCTTCCTTATATCGTTGTGATAAGGACGATTTTCGTTATTCAAATGTTACTACTGAAGTGCGGAAACCGTCCACTTAATTAATAATTATTCTTTGTGAATTGCGACCAATCAGCCAATTCCACAAATATACGCAGAGCACTGCAAGCACAAGTAAACAGATTAATACTAACAGAATTTCTGAACTGGTCACAGTAACTCATTAGAAACGGGCCTTTTACAATATTATAAAAAAAAGTAGAAACCGTTGATCGACTATTTTAAGCGTTAAAGTTTTAGCTTTTGATCTTTCTACATTATAAAATTTTATGATAATAATTATTTGTATTTTCATAGTCTAGATTTATCATTGTATGTTTGTGCACGAACCATCGCGATTAATTTAACTTCGACTCATAATCCATGTTTTTAGCACTCAGTCAACAATTTCAGATTATTGACTCTTAGCGCCGAGAAAGAGATGGCTATATGCACTTGGCATAACAGAGACGCCCAACGCTTCCCTACAAATACACGAATTGAGACCGCTTGCCATTGGTCTTACATTATAATACTAATACATAATATAAATATAACTTAGTAAATAGATAAGCAGTGTATCATGTATACTTTATTTACTTGTAGCCACGTAGTGCATCAAATATATCAATACTATAATGAAATATGAGGTTTTATTCGTAATACTTAAGTGATCTGGTTTCATATACAGGTTGGAGGAAAATATGAACAGTGGACGCCGTGGACGGTCATCATTGATCCCGTTGATGAGTTAGGGCATTCCTTCGCTTCGACTACCAGCGGTTGTGGTTTAAAAAATGCCAACTAACAATGTATACAAAAGACTTTACAGGCAGACTAATTAAAAATCCGGATTCAAATTACATGTGATTCCGCGTTTTTTTTACATTCACTGCAGTTACATTGTGATGTAGGATTACTGAGAATATCTACCCTCAATGATATCTATCGAAAATTCCACAGTAAAATTTAGAGTTTATCAAAAGTAATCAATGAATCATAGATAACCAATATATTTTCAGAAATACTTTCATAACTTTTCAGTCGCTATAAGCCGCCATGTTGGTATAATTGTACGTTATTACCCGCGCAACGGCCTGACGCTTCTAACGATGCCCCATTTGTTGAAATACGATGAAGTTTAGGAGTTATGAAGGAATAAATGAACAAACATACATACATGCATACAAACATAAATAGCCTGATAAAATAATAGCCCTCCTTTAGCTTTGCCGTAGTCAAAAGTAAATAAAGGAATGTTTCCATTGAGTATTTATTATTATAGTCAACCCGCCACGGACTATTTTTCTCCATCCTGTATGACATCGCCCTAAAACTTCACGATTATTAATCTACTAACAAGTAATATTTGGAATTTTATACATAATTAAGATTCAGTTTAACAGTAACAACCATTTATTCGGCACTTAATTTTAATAAATTTTAACATATTTTAAACGTAAGACAGTACCAAGTTATTTTTATCATTATTTTAAAAATTATTCTTAATATGCACCAATTTTAGAATATTTAGGGTATTAGAATAACTGTTATTTCTAATTCCATCACGTAGATAACTAACTGATCGCATACTTAGTAATAATAAGATAATATTGTCTATGCTTAACAAGTAAGTAACCATTTTCCTAATTAAATTTAAAGAAGAGTGTTTCATGAATAATAAGTAATTACCTATTCGAAATATCGTGAACGTAACGTTACTTCGTGAGACTGTGAGATGTGAAATCACAAGGGTTAATAGCTATTCATTGTGAAACCATGGAAAAAAAATGCAACCATGTTTTTCCTCGTCCCAAATGCATTGACAAAAATAATTATGAATCTGTTACGCGTATTGCAATTAATACAAAAACTACATACAACACAACACATAGAATAAACCTAAAACAAAAAAATAAAATTTCCCTTAAAACAAAGTCAGAAAATGACAACAAAAAAATTGTACTTCCCGCCAAAAATCATAGACAATACTTTAATGCAAAAGTATGTCTACACAGGCTGTAGTTCAGGTTGAGGACCTACTTTCTCGTAAGCTTCGTCTAGTAAGGAACACACTAAGCTTATGGTATCATCTGTCAACTTCCTACTGCTAGCCAAACGGATGGAAGGTTCTGGGCAGTTAATTTCAACGTCTCGTAAGTACGCAGCGACTGTCATGGCGACGCCTTTCTCGAGGCAATAGTTGGTGATGTTGCGGAGGTATGAGTGTTTCAGTCTGTCTGTGAGGTCGTCCTTTTTGAGGTAAATGTGCTTGACCGGAGAGATATCGTCGCCTCGGAACGTGAAGTGCTTCAGTCGGGATAGTGCTCTAGAAATAAAATGAAAACAATATATTCTTAGTTTAAAAAGTTTTTTTTTTCAGTTTGCGCTCGGTAGTTTTTCCCCCAAGGGAGAAAGGCATGAGTTTATGTCTGTATTTTTTTTGGTTCCTGCAGACTTACTCATAAAGTCCCAGGAAAAAATGTATCCTTCCTTCAATATAATAATGCACTGAGAGTGCTGCTGCGGCTGCCGTGGCGATGTAGTGCGTCAGGGATGTTTGCAGATAATAATATTGATGGTTTTGCCGCTATTATTAGGAAAAAATGTGCATCCCTGATGTCTCGTGATCGCGGCGGCACCAACAGTATTCTCAGTGTGTTCGTAGATCGGTGGGATTCCCCGATGTTGCGGAGGTGGATGCGGCTCCATGCCGAAATTTAATTCTATATTTCTATGTGTCTGTAACCTACTAACACTAGAATTTAAGTTAAAATTGTTACTAACTCTATGGACTCCGGTCTGGAATAAAAATATTCTATTCTATTCTTTATCATATAAAAAATAAAAAATACATTTGTACTTTTTTTAATCATTCGGATTTACGTTAAGTTTTCGTCGTGCAGTTGTGCTAGAGCCTATGTACCTATCTATTCTGTGTATGAGTCATATTCCCTTGGCATTATCGCTAGTAATAAATATTACGCATTGACAACGTACAACGTAGGCTTATCATAATGTAAATTTAATGTGTAGTTATGTTATCAGCATGCCAATAAAATAGCAGTTATAGGTAAATCAACATTAGATGATGAATCGTTCTAATGATATTTATTTACATTTTACGTAAGTTCAAAATTGCAAAACGGGAAATTGAAAGATATTTTGTTTTTCATCAAGCTGAATTTTAAATTTTATCAAGTAGATACAAATGTTATTGCATGACACTGGCGCGAGAAGCTGTCGCGTTTTCGAATGCAGTCACGAACCTCCCACATTTATAATGTGGGTGACTGTACCCAACTTAGTTGCCTTGATTGAAACCTTTTGATAGTTAAATCAATGTGACCCAACTTTGATTTATCAAAAGGTTTCAATCAAGGCATTCCTTATAATTTTTTGTGGCATAATGATGTTAATAATACGTTGACGTCTAGTATTCTCTTGTAGAAATCACTCAAGACACCAAGGGGTCGGCTCCCAGTCTAACCGGATGCAGCTGAATACCAGTATTTTACATGGAGCGACTGCCTATTTAACCTCCACAACCCAGTCACTAACCGGGTAATACGATACCCCTTGGTAAGACTGGCTGTCAGACTTTCGGGTTTCTGACTACCCGTAACGACTGTCAAAGATTCACGAATGACAACCGGGACCAACGGCTTAACGTGCTTTCCGAGGCACGGAGGAGTCTCGATATTTGAAGATGGTCACCCATCCACAGACCAACTCCAGCAAGCGTAGCTTAACCTGATGGATCGATCTGTGCGGCTGTTATTACTTAGCCACCAGCTCCTCTCGCAATACCAATACCTAAATAAAATACCTTTTTATTTTGTGTACCTAAAATTGGTTTTTTGTTTGTTTCTCAGTAGCAGCCAGTTTGGATTTATGTCTGGGTGATGACAATAGGCTGGACCCATTTATGTCTGGGTGATGACAATAGGCTGGACCCATTTAAATGGCTTTAAACAGAAGCGAAATGTGGATTTACTAAGGTACAACTCTGCCTATACCATCTCTCTCCGGAGAAAAAGACAATAAGTTAAAATATTTACCTATTAAGTTTTATAGAGATTTCATTGAGTTCTTCAATTATTTCTGGCTTAGATTCAATGATGTCGAGCGCCGAGATGGCAGCTTGTGTCAACATCGGCGGTAGCGACGCACTGAAGCAGTAACCTGGAACATGGACGCAGTTGTGTTATTGGGAGATGAAAAAGTATCTCGAAATGGAATGGATAAGGCTGCTTGTGCACGCGAAAAGAAAAGTCACAAGAATTCGTGTCGTTTCTACACACCACTGTATAAAAGTCTTGTCTGCCGTAGACCCGAACGCGCGAAGTTGCTGCGGTGTGGTCAGGCCTAACGCAACACGGGCGAAGCCGCAGGCTAAATCTAGTTAATAGCTAATCTACATATATAGATTTAAACAAAATATTTTTCTATATAGTAGCAACATAAGCATTAGGCAAAGGGAATATTTTATTATATTGTATATGTACCACAAGTCCATTTAATAAGGTAACGAATGCAGCGAGCTTTCCTAATCAATTAAGGATATCTCAGTACAAAATTCACACTATTATGACGTAACAACTCAATTGAGCGATGTATCAACAATCTCCTACCTGCAAATTGCAAAAAATGTAAGAAAATTAGAATTGCGCGGGCTACTGTCCAATTTAAGAGTGCTTATGTCTAGCAGTAACGGCTTAGACTGATGAATGATGATACTGAAGTAGTCAGCAAATTAACTGCCAACAAAACTGTGTTTCTTTAAATGCTTCTGTTACATTGTCGCGTTAATACGAACAACACTTCGCGCGCTCTCTGTTGTACAGCGAGACGCTGAGCAGTATGCGAGAGAGATAGCGCGCGAGTTTTAGTTCGCATTGTCGCGACAATGTAGCCGTAGCATTACAGTTGTACGGACTGGCTATAACACGGCAAATTGACGTAGGGTGTCAATCGGAAAGATTTGATTGTTTGTTTGCATTGAAAAGGCTCCGAAACTACTGAACCACAGATATAGATAGACATAGATAACGCAAGAGCAACTACTTCGCGTGCCTAGCTTACGTACAAAAATCACAAGTGGTCACTTTCGCGCTCAGTCTGCATCGGTATACAGCGCTAGTCGGACGTCAGTCAAAAATATAAAAAATGGTTAATTGTGCTGTTATAAATTGTAAAAACTGTACAAATGCGAGGAGAAAAAATAAAGTAAACGTTTCCTTCCATCGGTAAATCATTTTGTGATTCATATTATGCGTAATTAATTTAAAAAACAATTATTTTCAATCTAATACCCTCAGTAATACCTGGTAATACCAAATATGAGAAAAACAAAACATTCGAATTACATTGCGTCTTTTACATGGAGCGGTTGACGAGACGTTTTGTTTTAACAAGTGATGAATATCAAAACAAGCGATTCTATCGTGTATTGCTTCGGTTTTGTAGTACAGGAACTTTTATCATTTTTCTGACAATTTTAGCGATTAGTGCTGTTCATCATATGCAGCACAAATCGATTCTCGAGGATCGATTTCGGAAACAGAGGAATGATTTTGTATGATATAATAAGTACTTATTACGTAGACCATTTTAATAAATAATCGTTACGTTTCGTGATTTTTTTAGTTTTCCACATAAACCCAATTTAAAACAAAAACGGATTGAGGCGACGGGAAACAAAGATTGGTTCCCAACAATTACAAGAAATATTTAGGGAAATATTAACAATTTTATAAAAAATAAATATTCCTAACTGCCATATAAGGAGATCGGGAATTTTATTGTCCTCTCTCTCGTTTATCTCATTCTTCTGTCTATCTCATTACTTTGTCTATTTCATTACTCTGTCATAAAATCGATTCATAAATCGATTTGAACAATTCTTACAAAGTCTTTCAGCGTACTGCTGGCTGGGTGCAAGGCGGGGGTGGAGCGAGAGGGACGCCGTACGCGGCGGCGTCTTTGAATCGATTTGATTTTCCCATCACTAAATAGTGCTTGTGACGTCATAATAGGTAGTCAAAAAATGGCACGCTTGGTTTTCATACAGATCGTGATACTTGCGTTATCTATGTCTATCTATATCTGTGTACTGAACCGATTTGAAAAATTCTTTCATTGTTGGGAAGCTACACTATCACATCACTATTATATTTTCAAAAAATTAGGGTTCCAATTACTAAAATAATGTAACAATTTCCAACATCCACGCGGGCGAAGCCGCTGGCAGCGGCTAGTTTCCTTATAATTTTTCAAAAATATACAAATTTATGCACATACCAAGTCCCGAAAGCCTCTGATGCTCCACAATGAAGTGTGTCCCGGCACAGAAGCCGCCGACAGTCGCGAAGGAATGCTCTAAGGAGCCCACGATCAGGTCGATTTCATCGCGCGGAACGTCCAACAGTTCTGTTAGACCACGGCCATGCTTGCCTACCACCTGCGAACAAAGAGGACCGTAAATAAATGATTTTATAAGTATGGGTACAAAAACCTTTTTTTGAGGCTGGGAAATCATCCAATGACTTCTCCGGCTCTGGGTGGGGCGGAAGGGAGTGTCAGTCTCTTACTGACTAAAACCCATCCATGTTCCTTTCGCAGCCCTTTATGTTCCGGGGTAGCGGTAACACTTTCGGACAATCCCGCTTACGGGTACCTAACGGGAGCATAAGTGAATCTAATGATATGAATAAGCCTTATTAGAAAAGAGGACTATGGCGGTCCTTTTAATCAAGTGTTGGTTGGTCTAGAGTAGCGTAGCAAGTATGTACTTACAGAATTGTAATCAATAAAATTATCAATACAACTTGTACCACCTTTTAGGTTCATATTACTCTATAAAAAAAAACTAAGTATTTTATGAAAGAATGACAATTCTAACTTAGTCGTATTGATGATTCTAATCATTATAAAAAGTATTTACATAACATAACACACAACACACGCTACGGCTGCGAATCATATTTTGATCAACATACAACCTGTCCTACAAATTGGAACCCTGGATGGAGCCATGATTAGGGGGAACCCCCCTAATCATGTTCAACTTTTAAGGCATCTACTTGGCCGATAAGTCCAAATTAATCACACTAATATTATAAAGACGAAGGTTTGTGAGTGAGTGAGCAGCTAGTTCTCGTAATAAAAGCTCTCGTAAAGTCGTTAATGAATGTTTATTCAATTGCCGTGGCCGCGTAGGTTCCACTGATGCCCGCATTCCGTGTTTATTGTTCCGTTAATTGGATTGGACCTACTTACTATACTTCGAGTTTCATGATGAATGTGGTTTTGTTTGGGTCACAATTTCTGATCACGTAAATTCTTTTATAATCTTTCAAAATTAATCGTAACAACTGTATTATATTAAGGCGTGCTTAGGCACTTACTAATGTTAGCGGGATTGTCCGAAAGGGTTACCGCTACCCCGGAACATAAAGGGCTAAGGAAGCAACATGGATGGGTTTTAGTCAGCAAGAGTCTGACACTCCCTTCCGCTCCACCCAGAGCCGGAGAAGTCATTGCTTGATTTCACAGCCATAAAAAAAAACAAAAAATGGCACTTACTAATAATGACGAAAAAAAAGTAAAATATCTTTTATAATCATAAAAAAAATCATTGTACCTGAACAACCCCAAGTGTTACAAGAAAAAAACGAATAAATAAAGCTACTAATAACAGTCACTCATTTCCCTAACCAAGATTAATGCATTTATTATTTTAGCTTTGCAGAATTTATAGGACAGAAACATAGATAGACTTGTCTTATTCATTGCTATTTCTGGATCAAGAAAGTCCGATAAACCATAACGGGGCTGCTATTGTTCCGATGCATTGTATATGACTGTTCCCTTAACAATTTTGATTCCGATATGCTTAGTTCGAACTAGGTGCGGTGCAGTCACCTTATTATTACGTATTCATCGAAAAGATACCATTAATTTTAGAAGAGTCCATAAAAAATATATTAGAATTTATGTTTATGGAAATTTGCAGTGTGTAAAAAATTCGCATCAAAAACATTTTTTTTTTCACTGTGATTATCTAAATAACAAAGCGTGATGATTTTCTATTTCATGGCCTGTGCTTTTTTTTTCTATAAATACGTAAAGGCAGCAACACACCAGATACATTATTTTAATTTTTGACGACACGATTGGCGCAGCGGTGAGCGACTAACTGCTGCGCAGCATGTCGCGGGTTCAACTCCCGCACGGATCAAATATTTGTACGACCTGCAAGTGTTTGTTCCGGGTCTGGGTGTTTTTCTATCGATAATATGTATGTATTTACAAAATAAAAATGTATATTTAAGTAGTTTATCAGCCATCTCGTTACCATAACACAAGCATTAGGTTGCTTAGCTTGGGACCATATGGCGTTGTCTGTAATGTCCAAGGATATTTTATATTATATTAATTTTGTAAGTTTATATCAACGAGAATTATTATTCTTCTTCACATTTTCCATAACAAAGTTACTAAAACTCACCCCAATAGTCAAACTCTCATCCAAAATGATTCTCAACTTATATTTTCTGGCTAGCTGCACCAATCTCTTCAGTGGGCACATCTCCCCTGTATTAAAATAAATGGCTTCAGCGATAAGGAAGGCTCTTCTGCGAGGATTCAGTTCCCTCTTCTTCTGAGCTTCAGCCAGCATCTCCTCGAGGTGGTCCATGTTGTTGTGTTTGAAGTAACGGACAGTGCTGCGGGATGCATCAATGCCTTTCTGGATCGCGAACCAAACACATTCATCGCTGAAATGTTTGTGGAAATTAGTAAAATTAAACCTTTCCGTGGTTGTAGTATGGTTTATTTTTTTCGGCTGATGTATTAAGCTGTATGGTGGTCCAGTGCAAAGATAGGAAAAGGTAGGTAGGTAGATGAGAGAAAACTCCTCTATCTAACTAATAAGGCAGTCTCGCTCCATGTAAAATACTGGTATTCAGCTGCATCCGGTTAGACTGGAAGCCGACCTCAACATAGTTGGAAAAGGCTAGGCAGATGATGGTGATGAGAGAAAACTCCTAAAAGCTAGGGCGAATTAGCGTTGCATAAACCTCATTCATCGCTTATCAATCTGTATCCGAACAAGTTACAGAGTTGCAGCGTGTTTGTTTGGTTCGACGCGGCTATAATCTGTGCGTGCCTTTATACTAAATAATTGGTTACCTGCTTAAGAAGTTATGCTTCTAGTACAACCAATGTAATTTATTATTAAGTACTATTACCAGTTGTCGCGAGTTTCACAATGTTCGTTTCGTAATATAATCTCTAAGATGTTGCATAATTAAGTAATTTATTCTCAAATAAGAATCTTCAATAAATCTTATCACACATCACTGTCCGCCTGTTTAGTGGAACCAAGTGACCAATGAGAGCGTCAATGCGTGACAACCTTGTGTGTTGTTTGTAAATTTTAAAAACAAAATTAATTTATGAATATTCTCCGATACATTAAAATACAATTTGATAAGAGTTTAATCATGTTATTTAAATAATTTATTAAATTACGATGTTTATACACACATCAAAAGTGTCTAGGGATCAACATATATTTTTGCAATAACTTTTCTCTTGATTGATATTAATTTAAATTTTCTTTAAGGATTCATCAAATAAAGTGTTTTCGTTTGTCACAGTAACGATAAACCAAGTCACCTTTGCATTAATAAAGAAATTTGCCATTTTCCTAATAAAGGGATTTTTGACATTTGAACCACTAACATTAAAGTTCGAAAAAAAGACTGAAATAACAGTTTTCTTTAAAATTTTATTGGGTAACTTAAACAATTAATAATCCGTGTTTCTACCGCGAACACTAACAACACAAGAACATCGGTTTGGCATACTCAAAATGAGTTCATCCAAATCACGCTGTGGAATGGCCGCCCATGTTCGTTGCAACAACAAAAAAAGGTCTTCTTGCAACTGGATACCCTCCATATTCGGCAGAGCTCTTCTCTGTAGCATATCCCATGCATGCTCAATCGGGTTCAAGTCTGGCGACACGGAGACAAGACCGATACATTCAAATCTTAACTCGAAGAGCTCCAACAATAACCGCCATGATGTTAGCCGTGAGGCTTCATCACTCTTCAGGGAACTTAATTAGCGACCAAACAGTCAGAAACCGCTTGCATGAAGTGAACCTTCATTCCCGAAGACCGCTACGGGTACCACCTATAGCAATGCACAATCGTAGGATTCGATATCAATGGGCTCTTGAACACAGAAATTGGGCAGAAGAACAATGGCGTTTCGTGTGCTTTTCTGATGAGTCTCGTTTTGGTATGAGACCGGATACAAGACGTATACGACACTGGAGAACCCCTGGACGCCAACAGCGATTAAAATCCTGCCAGGAAGTCCATCCTTATAGTGGTGGAACCATCATGGTATGGGCGGGTATTTGGATCGGCGGAAGAACTGAGTTGATTTGGATCAGAGGCAACCTCAACGCTCAAATTTATGCTGAGACGATTGTATCTGACGTCATCGTTCCTCTACAAGTGCAAATCGGTCCCTTATTTCAGTTAATGCATGATAATGCACGACCGCACACCGCAAGAGTTGTAAGACAGACTCTCGCCGCAGCTAACATCAATGTCCTGCCCTGGCCTGCTCAGTCGCCAGACTTGAACCCGATTGAGCATGCATGGGATATGCTACAGAGAAGAGCTCTGCCGAATATGGAGGGTATCCAGTTGCAAGAAGACCTTTTTTTGTTGTTGCAACGAACATGGGCGGCCATTCCACAGCGTGATTTGGATGAACTCATTTTGAGTATGCCAAACCGATGTTCTTGTGTTGTTAGTGTTCGCGGTAGAAACACGGATTATTAATTGTTTAAGTTACCCAATAAAATTTTAAAGAAAACTGTTATTTCAGTCTTTTTTTCGAACTTTAATGTTAGTGGTTCAAATGTCAAAAATCCCTTTATTAGGAAAATGGCAAATTTCTTTATTAATGCAAAGGTGACTTGGTTTATCGTTACTGTGACAAACGAAAACACTTTATTTGATGAATCCTTAAAGAAAATTTAAATTAATATCAATCAAGAGAAAAGTTATTGCAAAAATATATGTTGATCCCTAGACACTTTTGATGTGTGTATGTTTTTTGAATACTTGCATGATTATTTTTCATAATCATTATTATAAAGTCGTACTTGTGATATTTTTCAGTACTACGGATTCAACTCTGTGAAAGTTTTCCCTTACAGTATTGCCAAGTAACAGGATTTTCATGTCAAAACAATAAATTTAATGTAGGCGAAGTTGGGGCAGAAGCTAGTATTTCTTAAATTTAATTTAATCTTGTCTCACACTGTATGCTATATTTCATGGTGGATTGTATCAAGTGCAATGAAAATGAATAAATTGAACTGAAAATAAATGTATAATATGGTAAGAATAGCAAAATGCAGGAAAATCAATTCCTACTAAAATAATCTGTACGGTAACACAGGAAAGCAAAGGGCAGGGAAGTACTCGAAGTGTCGGGCACGCCACGACAGTGGCGGTAAGGCCCCTTTTTGAGGAGTGGCTAGAGAGGCGTCACGGCGCCCTCACCTACCGCCTGACGCAGGTCCTCACCGGACATGGTTATTCCGGGAGGTCCCTGCACATAATTAGGCGGGAGGAAACGCCCGGGTGTCACCACTGCGTGGATCGACCAGAGGACACGGTAGAGCACACGGTGCAAACCTGCCCCGCGGAGCAGCGCCGTGTCCTTGAAGAGGCGGTCGGCGGCGGCGACCTCTCGCGCCCGGCCCTGGTGCACGCCATGGTTCGAAGCGAGAGGGAGTGGGAGGCAGTCACCTCCTTCTGCGAAAAAGTCATGCTCGCGAGAGAGAGAAAGGTCCTCATGTCCCAGCTGCCGCGGGAGACGCCCCGGGCGTCGGGAGCCACGTGACGACTCCCGGCCACTGTAGGCGCGGGCCTGCGGGCGGTGAATAATGGGTAGCTCACCGTCCGATCAGGACCAGGCCCGTGCCGGACGGTGCGTATATTATTAGGATTGTCCGAAAGGGTTACCGCTACCCCAGAAGATAAAGGGCTAAGGAAGGAACATGGATGGGTTTTAGTCAGTAAGAGTCTGAAATTCCCATCGCTCCACACAGAGTGGGATAAGTCATTGGATGATTACCCACCCTCATAAAAAAAAGGGAAGTATCTAAGAAGAAGAAGTTATTAAATAGATACTTTAAATGGCTAACCTAGCCTAAGCTATGGCATGAACAAGGTACATTATTATTTAGGCTCTTAGGTTAGCTGGGCTGTTTCCACACTTAGCCTCTTTATTAGGCCATTGTATGTGTGTATTTTCCTTTTTTACTCCAACCATCCAGTTTCTTCATCCAGAAAAATCGCATCGGAATCCGTTGCGTAGTTTTAAAGATTTAAGCATACATAGGGACAGAGAAAGCGACTTTGTTTTATATTATGTAGTGATGAAACTCAAGAGAATAAATCACATGAAACATTTGACAAAGTATTTTACTATTTTGTATTAAACTACCACATTCAATAACAAATCAGAATACTGTACTAGTGTTTATGTGCCCCAACATAGTTAGAAAGTAGCTAGGCACATTGATTATGCATTTATAGTTTATACAAAATGAGATTTAACACAACTTGTGTTGGATTTCTTCCAACCAACTTGCAAACAAGATTGCTGCACAATAAAGGCCTGACATTGAAGTATTTGAGTCATGATTTACTTGGCTGCACTTAACATTGATAGCAGTAATATTTCAATACTTTGACAGAAGTTGTTATCAATTCAAGGTAAGGAGTTTTCTAAGAAAAAACTGCTGTTTTTGCTTAAGTTTACTATTGGTTTGAGTTTCTGGCTAGAAATTAATATGAATTTCCTTATCTAGTTTGATTACTCAAGATCATTAATTTAATAAAACTTTTATTATAAAAAACGGTTAATTACTTACGCAAAAATAATGTCCTTCTTCTTAGAATAGGAAGGTATTGCGCTGGCAATTGTTGAGAAGCCATAGGAATACACACAAGTTTCTTCTACCTCCAGGAAGTGAGCTAGACGTTCCTCCAGGTCCAAATGTACATCAATAGTACCATAGAATCCGCGCGGCCCACAAGAACCGACACCATACTTTCCAAGAGCTTTCAGAGCATCATCCATAATAGACTCCTCTTTATCAAGACAAAGGAAACTTGAGGAACCTACATTCAACACGTTATCATCAATTTTACCCATCATGGGCGGTTCTTCTACCGTAACATCATGCTCCACGATAGGTATAGGCTTCCAATCTATTGCCTTCCCATTGCACAGAGGATCGTAGGTTTTAGTCTTCTTTTTAGTCCAGAAAAAGTAGGTAGAAATGACTACCACTTGAAAAGCAATCACTAGAGTCCACCAGCTCGCCTGAAAGTTATGAATTAGTTAAAACACCCATTTAACAGCGATGAGTAATTCAAATGATGGTAATAAACTTACCATATCGTAAATATCAACTAATATCATTGTGTATAGTCTTATACAATCCGTTAATGAGCGCTACAGTTTAGCTAGTAAGTACTAACTAAAATATTGTTTGAAATGTACAAAAATATAATTTGAGATTTTTGTAGCTCTCTCGCGCTCTCTCGTGTTCAACGCCGGTCACAGACTGTTAAAAAAATATAAAACTATGTGGTCTATGATAATTTGACAGCTGTAAGAGGTGTAAAAACTTACTAAATCACGGCGATTGAATCTATCCGAACAAGATCCGAACCTTAGAGCATTTAAGCTCTAAGATCCGAACGAACTTAATTTCCAAACTCAAGAAAAATAGATTGCGGTCTCTCTCTATTTGTCAACTGTCACTGTCATTGTCTTGTTTTGAAAAGTGCCCACACACACACCTCATCTCAACATTCTCAACTCAACTCAAAACAATATTTTTCGAAAGAATACTACAATGAATTTCGGTGGAACTTTAAGAGTGAATAAATTCGCATGTTTTACGTTGATTTTTATATTATTTTTAATAATTTATTGGCGAACAGGGAGTGCTAGTTTTCCTATGGAGAAAAGTGATCTTATTAACTTAAAGAGCTTGTTAAAAGCGTCTATTCAAGCTGCTGAGCGAGGTGGAAAGAAGGTCATGGAAGGAAAAAATCACGAATTAAACATTAAAAGTAAAGGTAAAACCCTGGAAGGAGTAAACGACCCGGTAACAGATGCAGATTATGCTTCACATTGCGCAATGTACTACGGATTAAAAAACACGTTTCCGAAGTTGACTGTGGTCTCTGAAGAGCATTCGAAGAGTGATCCAAGTTGTGAAAACCAACCAGTGATTGATATAGAGAAAGTACTTCCAGGGAACAACATTGTGGAGTATATGAATGATGAACTGGTTTATGTGAAGGATGTTACTGTTTGGATCGACCCACTGGACGCAACCAAAGAGTACACAGGTAATAAATTAATCAAAAACTTTATTTATTTAATAAAAACACTTTTTGGTCTGTGGGTCGTCTTAGAGGCAGTTTTTTCCAGATGTTACTACCAGAATTAGAAACAGAGGGGCAACTGTTAATATTTTAGCATTTAATTCTCTCTATTCTTAATTTCTCAAAATTTTTCAAACATAATATTTAATGTGCTACATGAGTAACATGAAAAACAAAAACAAACTTAAATATTGTGACTTTTATTACTATCTTTACTGTTAAAAGCAGATAAGCTGATAACAATTTAAAACTGCAGTACTTCAGTTAAAAATGCCACATTCAACACAATAGTTTAATACAACAGGACAGACATAACACAACAGCAACAATCACAAGAGTAATATAAATAAAAAAGAACTATGATAAACAGAACTATCATAATAGATATACAGTGTGTTAGGTTAAACTAGGATCATACTTTCAGGTTGAACAGTACTCATGGAAATCAGCAACTTTCTCCGTGGGACCATCTCTGAAATATGAAAAAATATCAGCTGTTCCATTCATTTTGAGGAATTATGCGAACATAAATGTAACTGCAGATTTTTTTTTTCATCCTTTTAGTTATAGTTCCATAGCCAAAGTTGTTCATTTTCATGAGTATAGTAAACCCTGAAAGTATGTCCCTTGTTTAACCTAACACACTGTATAATTATTATACTCAAAGTATACCAAAAGGATTAACAGCTCAGTATATTATGATCATTCTTTTGCCTGTAACCCAATTTATTTTATTCTTTTTCAACTTAGCATTTGCTGGGATTCAACGAACTGGTTTTCACTCGGCATCACAAAGTGGCACATGGTGCACAGTGGTTCATGATGATGTGTAAACTCTCTTACATAATTATTTGTTAATTGTCATGAATGTTAGTGATCACATCATCACCCACCCACTATCGTATTAGGGTTTTTTTTTAAGGCTGGGAAATCATCCTCATGCTCCCGCTCTGGGTGGAGCGGAAGAGAGTGTCAGACTCTTACTGACTAAAACCCATCCATGTTCCTTCCGTAGCCCTTTGTTCCGGGGTAGCGGTAACCCTTTCGGACAATCCCGCTTATTTGTATTAGGGTGACCTGTAAATTTACACCCACTATCCTAGTGGGTGTAAATTTAAATAAATAAATGTTTCTCATGTTATGTTATATATGTTACTAAAAAAATATTTTAAAATTAATTATTTGTCACAGTTGAGTGCTTACTCAGATTAGATTTGCTTTGCGAAGTTTGATTACATTCAGTAGCAGAGGAAAATAAAGTGAAATAATTTCCCCAGTATTTTTTTGGGCTTTTTAGTTCAAATAGTTATTCACATTGTGATGATTTTATTGAGCTTGTAAAACTCGTGGGCAGTGTGTACGATACCCTAGCCCAGGTTTGCACGGGGGCGGTTCTATACGACTTTTTTTGCAGCTGCGCGCGCACTGGAGTACCATCGCTATAATGCTTAGCGCTGGTAGTTGAACAAGTACATACACTAACTGCACTAGATTTTTTTCGTTTTTTTTCTGTTGGATTCTAAACGCCAGGCTTGGTGCCGAGAGTAAAAAATCCAGTTCGCGGAAATAAAAGGCGCCCGTAACGGAGCGCAATTGATTAAAATATAGATTATGTTGCAATACTTACCCTGCTATCATAACCAGTATCAAATGGGATCAAATAATAATAATAGTTTATATATCACTCCTGAAATTACAAATTTCTCTTAGTCTATGGACAAAACCATGGCAATGAATACATGTTTATTTAAGAGATTACGATGACGACTATACTAGGTATAAACTGTGTCACAGTCGTCAGGAATAAATTAAGTAATTAACAATAAGTTAATGTTACTTAAATTAAAAAGTCCTTTACGAATAACGCTCCTAACACTGCTATATCTAGGTATCTGTATCAAATCACAGATACTGTCGCGAATCAAACAATAAAATAAAAGATAAATTTAAAAAACAATGCTAAATCATAATCATAAAAGGACTATGAATGCAAAATCTTACCTTTTCTTGATAGCTGTATTACAATTTCAGAGGCCCTCTACCAGTATGTGACGACCATGGTGTGTGTAGCCATCAAAGGCGTGCCAATCGTAGGGGTCATTCACTACCCCTTCCCGCCGAGGACATACTGGGGCTGGTACACCAAGAAGCCCTCAAGCAACATGCCTATGGTCGCTCATGTAAGTTTGGGATATAGTATTTATCTGTAGGGGCTATATCAATACATGCTTATTCAGAAATAAATATCACTAATTAGAAGCCACTAATTAATTATAACTTAATTCCAAGAAGTAATAAATATTCTAGACCAGTGGTTCCGAACGAAGGGTAAATCAGCTTTTTTTCTGGGGGTTATGAAGAACCTAATCATTAAGATAAAATTATAGATCACCACGCAGTAAGTACCGCGCTCGTGGCATTTCTTTCTAGCTGCCGTCGCGTCGTCGTCATGTAAGATTGATGTCCAATTTGTGATTAATAAATATTTGTATTTATTGGTAATATTTTAAGGTCGTGGTAAAATCGATTTTCCTAATAGGTCATAGGGGTGACAATATTGAAAAGGTGGTTCCTAAACCACTGTTCTAGACTAATAAAATAGGATTGTTCCATCACACTGAATTTTATGCTGAATACACCATGTCCAAATATACCTTACAGAAAGAGGAGAACAAGGAACACCCGCGGGTGGTAGTCTCCCGGTCTCATCCCGGAAAGGTGACAGAAATAGCAACGGAAGCGTTTGGTCCAAAGACCACCGTGTCCTCCGCGGCAGGTGCCGGCTACAAAGTCATGGAGGTCGTGAACGGTACCTACGACGTGTATCTCCACGCGACCACCATCAAGAAGTGGGACCTTTGTGCAGGAGACGCCATCATAAAAACAGTTCGAGGGAAAATGACCTCGACCAAAGGTGAAACCATTGACTATTCAGCGGACAGTGACGTGAAAGTCACTGGGGGCATCCTAGTGACCAGGTTTGACCATGACTACTACCTGGATAAGTTGCCCGTAGTACTGGACGGGGTACATTAGTGAAGTGACTTGTTTTGACTGACTTTACTGATCTTGTTAAGTATGCTAAGTCGGAAGTTGAATGATGTTAATATTACAGGACCTTGCCAATACGGCATATCGGGTTTTATAAATATACCACGTTTTCGCAGGAGACTTTTTAACGCGCATTGGATTTTCGACTCTCGGTGTTGAGCTGATCGTTGAGAATCCAATAATGGATAGCGCGTCATAAAATACACTACCCATTGGATTTTCAACTCTCGGTTGCTAAGCATGGCTTTGTAAATTCAGTGCGCGATAAAAAATAATCCCGATCGTACGAGGGCTTAGGTTTTGTATAGTTCTCTATTACTCTACTAAAATTCAATATGTCATATTTATGGTATAGTGGACTTTGTTGTGTATGTGTAGGGTTTGTTCAAAGAGGGTGTGTGCTGATGTTAACAGAGAAAATATTGTACTTATTTTGATATAAGTATTATATTAATAGTTATTTTTAATTGTGTCTAGTCTTTCATGGCACACACTTTTAGATATAATACATATTTCTGTACTGATTGAGTTTGCAGTGGTAAAATTAATTAATTTTAATGTTTTATCAAACTAAACATTTTAAATTAATTAACAAGTATGGCTGATAACAATTAATTCTTGATTGTGTGTATGGGCTTGGGCTGTGAAGTTAAATTATGATGAATAAAGGTTGATAAGTAAAGGTTGTAAAATGTCTCAAGTTGTCACAAAATTATGTCTTGTTTATGTAATGTATTATTGTATAATGTATTATTGTGTAATAATATATTATGTATTACATTAGTAACTTTAATACTAGTTCAGCTAGCCGAGATAAAAAATGCATGGATCAATTTTTTACTTATTTGTCAATATCATATAGATACCGTAAACTCTGATAACATTTATATTTTTATGGAAAATCTAATTTGTACGAAATAAGAATTGTTGAGTACTGTTCAAATTTTATCAATTTTTTTATTTATTGTATATATATTTCTGTCATAAGTATGTAGTGTATATTGTAATAAGCAGCTAGAACAGCTCGAATAATAACAAATCAAATTCCATAGAAAATTATTGCAAGGTGGAGAGATTCTTAAGTATCACTTTATTTTTGTACTGAAGTCACAAGCGTCTATGCAATGCTATGCTATACTGCATTAAGTCGCCTTGGTGTTACTTATTTGTGTGCAGACTGACAGTGCCTTGCAGCTACTGCTACTCCATCGCAGCTCATAAGACGAGCTGCGCGAGCGACGGTAAACTGAGTTAACAGTAGCAGCTAACATTATTTTATTTTCTTTTGTGAGATTTTCATCGATAGTTACCCGAAAGTAACTTCCATTCTAGTACGATTTGGAATAGTCCCTTTACTGGGTGTTACCAAATGGAGTAATAATAAGAAATAATATTTTTTAGGTATAATTTACATTTTAAGTATGTTTGTTTATTTAATTACATTTTATTAATATTAGTGTTGGCATATAGAAAGAAAGAAATGCACTTACTATTCAGTATTGACTGTTTTAAATGTCGCAAATCATTCGATTTTATTCTTGTGCAAAAATCCATTATTTAGTAGGTAAGTGGAATAAAATACAGACACGTGTTTAACTATATTTTTATTTCAATAAATTAAGCAGGTTGTTTCAATAATACAATTATAATGCATTTCCGTAAATCATAAAAGTACACTTCACCCAGCAATTTTTCATCTAATAATACAGGAATGTGTTGCTAGCCCTAATGTGAAAGTTACCATTCACAAAAATGAAAATAACTATCTTTCAAATGTGAATTTATGAAAATCTCAACATAGCACCGGCAAATATTGCAAAACAAATGGGCAATTAAATTAAATTTTTGTCAATGATCCCATTTGTTTGGTTAATTTATTTATTGCTAAATCACTTGAAAATACTTTGAAGTAGACTAGTTTTTAGTAGTGGTATGCATTGCAGGGAGGTCCGTGAATAGATACGTAGTGCGGCAGTCCTGAAGCGGACGACAGTGTTATAAACATATTCACAGCGAGTAAAACTAGTTTGCATATATAATATATTTAGTCTATGATTCAACGAATCCCTTATTGACATAAGTAAATAAAATTTCATACAAAATTACATCCATCATCAAGTAGAATATTTACCTACAAATATAAAAACAGAAATTATTGAAGATTATTGCATTCCATTATGCTCACAAAATATTCTATGAAAATCGACTGGCTGAACAATGAACTAAATAGGAGCAGATGTTAGGCGTTTTTTTTTTTTACTAAAATTCCCAAAGCCTTAATGCAGAAATATATTTTTATACATGGCTTTAAAAAATTGATTATTGTTTATAATTCAAAATTAAATGCTTCTCAAGCTTCTTTATTTAACTTGTTTTTTGTAAATATTATGAAGGAACACTCGAAGCCGAATAAATAGGCTTTTAGCGTAAATTATATAATCCAGTACCGCATCGACAGCGTGAATGCAGCAAGCAGCTTGGTAAAATCACAATAATAATAAAAAATACAAAATTATATACAACTAACAAAGGATGACTGATGCGTGAACAATAACTCCAATATGCGGTACATTATTTCATACCCTATTATTCTACTTACAGTATATCTATAATTTAGCACTGACAAATCCTATCCGTTTGTATGAATATATTTGTAGCTGAACTTCGAACGCCAAGGACATACCCAACATCAAGAAACTCGCACCATTGACTTATAGAATTCAGCATTATTATTATTATTTCATAAGATTTGTTACGACGCATGTAAATATGTACTTTCAGAACGAATTATCTCAATAAGCGCGATATCAAAATGAAGGGTTGCACAGGGCTTTGTCGCTCGCTACAAATTTTAGAAGACAGCTGCATTATTGAACATTCTGGGTAAACTGCTTATTTAACGGTTGCATGTCATAACCGATGAAATATTAATAACAAAACGATATACATATTAATTGATTTGACACAATATTCTGGGAAATGGAATAATCTAGAAGTACCCGGTCGCTAGATATATGGCAACTGTGACTCTGTTTACCATATCCGGCCGCGAACTGCATTTGATTGGACACAACAAAGTTGTATTACACACAGCATTGTTAGACAGAACACAAGTAGCCAGCTACTTCTACAGTTGAACGAATTATAAATTGTACCATTTACCCAAATCTTCAATACGTCCCAGCTTCAGTTACTCGTTAATTTATGTTCGCCAAGTCCGCCGGGTCCCTCCCCCGTTACGATGCGTGTGCGCACAGTGTTGCAGAGTGTCGCACAGTATTGCAGTGTGTCGCACCGTGTCGCCGTGTACTGCATCGTGTTGCACCGTGACGCCCTCACCCGCCGCGCGTCGCCTCGCGCATTCGCCTCGTATGTACATAACATTTTACAATAACATACCGTTTAGTTATAACACTTAACACATACTGAGATTTATCGTCCATGCTCGATACAGCGACGCGGTGTTTTGTTAGACGGAGTCATCTGGAATGTTAAGATCATGTTAGTGTCTCAGCAAAAAAAAAAAAGTCAAAGTGGTCGAGCCACTAGCAAAAATAAATCAGAAAGATCAGGGTACGTAGTATTCGCAACCGGTGTACGTGTATTAACGTAAATGAGGCACAACTAAGATATTGTCTATAATGATACAATCTATACTATCCCATACATCTTCACCAGTGAGAAAACCATTTAATACTGCCCCCTAAGATACAGGCCTAGCCTAGTTTAGGGGACAGGGTTGAACCTATTGTACTTACCTACCTAATGCTAAATTAAGACCTTTATCCTGTATACAGTGTAGGTAATGCTTCGTGGTAATAAACAATTTTATTTATTATTATTATATCTACGGAGACAGCTAATGTCTGGATCACAAATACCGAGTAGATGCGCGTCACAGTGAAATAATACTAGGCCGAAGGTTGCCTGGGCGTTGTGACGCTGTAGACTAGCGAGACTAGATCGCAAAAATCAAATAAAAAATGGTGTGCGTTCGCGCAGCGGAATGTTGTTGAATTTAAAGATTTTAATTATGCAGATATTTAGTGTATGACGTCGTATAATTGTGTATGGTAAAAAAAAAATTGTGCACGCAGCCATTGTGGAGAAATTCACCAAAAACTGATTCCGCTGGGCGAACGTTGTCCTGGCGGAACTTTTTTTAATCCATAGACTTTAGAAGAAAAGAGATGTGTCCAAAAATTAGTGTGTACTTGTGTGTAATTGTGTATGTATGAATAAAATTAGTGCATGCATAAACTTCGGAGAAATTCAAGTTTCCGCTACGCGAACGTTTGGCCATTAGCTAGTTTTCATATAAAGCGCTTACATAGAGAGCTGTAGATTTTTACATACATTGTTTTGAATTTGTTTATATTTGTTTAAAAAACAGATTTAGAAAAAATCATAGGGCTTAAAAGATAAAAATATAAACGTAAAATACGCTTATTAGGTCTTAGTTCTTAAAGTATGCACTTTGGGGTCTAGATTTTCACGTTTATACAAACCTTGTAAGTGTCTGCAACATGTTGCCAAGTATCAATGATGTTCCGTTAGTAATTAAAGAGTTATAGGACAATTTACCATGCATAGATCACTGTTTACAAAGCAGTCAAATATCACGACGTTCTAAAGGAATTTCATGGTAAAATGTATGCCAATAATTAGTGTATTCAGATTATATCTCAAGTCTCAACTTGAGATATAATCTAGATATATTATTTAAGACAAATAAAATTCATACAGCTAATTTCTATTGAAGATTTCATGGATCAGGATTCTAACTATAGACCCCTTAGGGAAATTAAATAATTACCACATGTAAGTACTACTGTTTAGGTAAATATTTATCATATTGTAGCTTATTACACTATTTAACCAATGGACTAGGCATGCACGAGCGTTCCCCTTTGCAACTTTAGTGGATCAAACAATCTAATAACTTAAAAAAAAACTACTTCTTGAATCGATTTTTTAATTGATAATAAAAATATTGATTGATTAATGATAATAAAATATTTTTCATTCAAGAAATGCAATTGTTTTATTTTTTCCTAAGGCTTGTGTACGCAACTGTACCATATTAATAAATACTATATTGGTAGGTTAAGAACGTTTCTTAGATATATGGCACGGCCGCTTTTTTGTAGCTATCCGAACTTGGTCGGGTTATGTAAGTTTTCGATGCTTCGTCAGTATTATAATTGTTTTTCTTTAATTACTGAATTTAATGACATGAAATTTTGCATGTGAATAGTTGAATGAATACACTAATTATTGGCTTACATTTTACCATGCAATTCCTTTAGAACGTTGTGATATTTGACTGCTTTGTAAACAGTGATCTATGCATGGTAAATTGTCCTATAACTCTTTAATTACTAACGGAACATCATTGATACTTGGCAACATGTTGCAGACACTTACAAGGTTTGTATAAACGTGAAAATCTAGACCCCAAAGTGCATACTTTAAGAACTAAGACCTAATAAACGTATTTTACGTTTATATTTTTATCTTTTAAGCCCTATGTTTTTTTCTAAATCTGTTTTTTAAACAAATATAAACAAATTCAAAACAATGTATGTAAAAATCTACAGCTCTCTATGTAAGCGCTTTATATGAAAACTAGCTAATGGCCAAACGTTCGCGTAGCGGAAACTTGAATTTCTCCGAAGTTTATGCATGCACTAATTTTATTCATACATACACAATTACACACAAATACACACTATTTTTTGGACACATCTCTTTTCTTCTAAAGTCTATGGATTAAAAAAAGTTCCGCCAGGACAACGTTCGCCCAGCGGAATCAGTTTTTGGTGAATTTCTCCACAATGGCTGCGTGCACAATTTTTTTTTTACCATACACAATTATACGACGTCATACACTAAATATCTGCATAATTAAAATCTTTAAATTCAACAACATTCCGCTGCGCGAACGCACACTAAAAAATGCTCATACAGCACAAAATGTTGCAGAGAAAGGAAAATTATATTTGGACGAGACTAGAGAAATTATATCTATGGACGGGACCATGGATTTTGAGGATACCTACCTGATTTTGGTGCCACAAATACTGTTTTTTTTTTACAGTCGGAAGCTCAGTTTTTTTTAAGTTAAGTACATATATTTATAATTCGTATTTTAATTCGTTCCTTGATTTAGCATCATTGTCGAAATCAGTGACCTTTATTCTCGTTTTATTGCTGCTGTCAGAGGTAAAATAACTTTAAATGGATTATATATAGGCTGCTCTTATAAAGTGTCCTCGTACTTCAATTATACCCCGACCCTTACATGTTCAGTGTACGAATCAATTGCACTCCAATATTGATTTCCTTATCTAATCATTGAAACTGATGTGTACTGAATACTAAGATTTGACTATCCCTGATACGTTATGTTTTTAGATAACGCATGCAACAATGGGAGAATTATGTGTTTAGTAAAACTGTCTTATAATAAGTACAATTTTCTTTTTGCTGCTAACGGTCTGGGAAATCATCCAATGACTGCTTCCGCTCTGGGTGGAGCGGAAGGTAGTGTCAGACTCTTACTGACTAAAACCCATCCATGTTCCTTCCGTAGCCCTTTATGTTCCGGGGTAGCGGTAACCCTTTCGGACAATCCCGCTTATGTATGGCATCCCTTAGATTCTTTTTACAACAGGCTATTAAGTAGCCTATTATTTATTTATTTAAACTTTTCGCACACAATAAAGGTACAAAGGCGGACTTAATGCCGTAGGCATTCTCTACCAGTCAACCAAGGGTGGTGAAGAGATTAGATGGCAGGTGCTTTAAATAGTAGGAACATACAAAACATTGAGACTTGAATGAAATGGGTACATCCAAGAGGACAGTACCCCAACTATTTATGTTGTATACCAGTGTTTATTCGTAAAGTGCAACTGTTTTTATTGTATTTACTGCAACACCTTTTATTACTACTAGTATAATTTTTATAAGTTTAGCTTCAGAACGGTCACCTACATATTTTTATTCAAAGGCAGTTGCTTTACAACCTCTGTAGTTTTCATTAGTTTGCGTTTTTGGTGGACTGTCCTATGTAACTTTGACCTTCAAAAAGTGCTGATCTTCAGCCTAATTTGAATAAATGACTTTTGATTTGATTTGCTCCGTGCGTCGGGAAAAGCTGTTTTAATACAGGGTGAAATTGAATTCATGGACATTATTTTAAGGGGTACTTGTACTCATCATTATGAATAAAGTTCACCATGGAAACAAATCTGAAATCGCGAAAAAAATACAGCTGTTCCCTACATTTTGACGAGTTAAGCGAGCGTAATGTATGGAACAGCTGATTTTTTCTAATTGAACCTGTATATCTTTGACAGTCATGACTCAGAA
Source organism: Hyppa rectilinea (assembly GCA_951799385.1). Classification (NCBI taxonomy): domain Eukaryota; kingdom Metazoa; phylum Arthropoda; class Insecta; order Lepidoptera; family Noctuidae; genus Hyppa; species Hyppa rectilinea. Next base: position 1,573,099 of record OX637317.1, read on the forward strand.
GCCCGATAGTCTGACAACCAGTCTTACCACCGGATATGATATTACCCAGTAACTGGGTTTTGGAGGTCAGATAAGCAGTTGCTCCATGTAAATAACTTTAATACTTATGGCTAAAAATTAAGTATTTCTTAAACATGTGCATTTACAAACATACTCTGTTGTTTATCAATGGTAGGTAGTGCTACAAGAATATCTGGCCGCTTGAATGACAAACGTTTTTTAAATGCTTTTCTTTTTATTGCCATTTTTAAATTGTATTGCAAAATTATTTAAGCCACTAACAAATTATAACTATGCGTAGGGTTTGCCTTTTTTTGAGGATGGGAAATCTTCACATGGCCTCTCCCGCTCTGGGTGGAACGGAAGGGAATGTCAGACATCCATGTTCCTTCTTGCCGGGTAAGCGGGATTGTCCGAAAGGGTTACCGCTACCCCGGAACATAAAGGACTAAAAAAGGAACGTGGATGGGTTTTAGTCAGTAAGAGTCTGATACTGCCTTCCGCTCCACCCAGAGCGGGAGAAGTCATAGGATGATTTCCCAGCCTTAAAAAAAAAGCCCTTTATGTTCCAGGGTAGCGGTAACCCTTTCGGACAATCCCGCTGAACATTGGGACATATATAACAGTAAAGTAATACACCCGACATGTCACAAATACACAGGAAAGATTTTAGTAAAATATTTTAATTGAATTTTTACTCACCGTGATACCACCATTTCGTTTTCTTAGGATTTTTGTTGCAGGTCTTAACGTAAAATGAGTTATCTGGTGGCCGTTTCTGAAACGCAAAAAACAGCAACTTTATTTTCCGATTCACTTTTTTGACATTACTGTATTTTGACTTACATATTATTCAATCTGTTCAGCCTAAATGCCTGCTCTATGGGTGCCTATTAATCTTTTTGACATTACTGAATCTTTTACTTATATTATTAATCTGTTCCATAGTATTCAATTTTATTATATTATTTGTAACTAGCTGACCCGACAGACGTTGTCCTGTCTTAACTGTGATACCTACCCTACCTACCTACCTACCTACCTAGCTACCTACCCTAGCTACCCACCCTACCTACACCAGCTACCTACCTACCCTACCTACCTACCTACCCTACCCTACCTACCATATAGGAGGAAAATCAGCAGATGATCGAAAAAAAAAAAAAAATTAAAATGTATTCTGCGATTCAGGGCGGAGACAAATCCAACGAAACAAAAACCATGAAAATTGGTCCAGCAGATCTCGAGTTATAACGAAGGGAACAAACCCGTCTTTCTTTTATATATATAGATTTTAATGTTTTATAATTTAATTTTAATGTAATGATGATCTAACTTTTCAAATCATATTCAGTTATCTGCTTTTATTAATTGCCTTTATTGTGTTAGCGTCAAACTATAACTTTTGCATGCCTATTGGTAAAATATAGCTGAACCTACCTCTTATCTGTTATCCACCATGTGCTGTACCTATATTTGCAAAATAAAATATACTTACTTACTTCTCTGGACGTATGGTTCCTCTAAAGGCAGTACGAGACGCAGAAAAAAAATGGGGGCGTTGTGTAGAGGCTTAGGGGGCGATTTGTAATTTCATCTAGGTAGTGGTAACGCCAGTGGTAAAAATGGGCGCTTAGAAGTTATTTATTCTCAAAGTGGGCGGTAGACAAAATAAATTTGGAAACCCTTGCTCTAATGAATAGTCCAATATGAAACCTTGTTGAACAAAACGATTGCGTCTCGGAATCCACGGTAAACCGTTGGGCCCGGCTGACATTTTTATATCTACCCAAAAATGTGTCTTACCAAGGACTATCGTGTTACCCGGTAACTGGGTTCTGGATCTCAGATACTCGGGCCATGTAAAATACTGTTACTACAGCTGTGGAAGCTGACCCAATTAGGAAAAGGCTGATCAGATGAGAAACAAAATGATGGTGTTTCCGTACCTTCTCCTTACAGCTACTGAGCATAGACACGATTGACAGACAGACGGACTGCACAGACAATGCCGGCGACCAGTCGTCTGTTAGTATGGATAGGCAGATGTGCCCGTTGGAGTATACGTGTGGATGTATCGGGATGTTGTTGCCTATGAACGTCACCTGGAAACAAAGTAAATACACATTGAGAATGTTTGGAAAATACAAATAACATTTCAAAAGTATCTGCAATTTCAACGGTGACGTATCGATTAAAAGTTTCAATTTATTTAAATAAGTGCCTTCCCACTTTTCTGAATCATTGCTCGTGGAATTGCAAAAACTAAGTCTTCTATTTAAGTATTAAGCTTCTATTTGTTTCCGCAAAAAGTACCAACATTCAATCAAAAGACACATGTCATATACTTAGTTATAAATAAAGGTGTGTTTACACTATATAACATAACATGTTATAAAACAAACAGACCATAATTATATAGACGAGCATACACCAGATGTGTTTTATAACCCAATCTGGACGCAACCTTAGAATCCCGCGTCAAAAGGCAAGGGTTTAACAAGACCATTATCTAACGCGTAATACCGTCTTACTACCGGCTCGAGATTCCAGAGCACAATTAATAAACGATTTAAACTCACTTAGCGAGAAGATTAGCCGCCTACGTTCTAAAGATTCTCCTCCAGCCAGTTAATTTGGTCTGAACCGGTGAACTATAGCACAATGACCCATTTGAACCGGTCATCACTGTTCAAGACTATTTTAGATAGGTATTCTGAGGTATAATGCGATGGCCTTGACTCAGTTTACATTTTTTTTTTCTCTTGTTAATGATTGACGAAATTAAGAACAGCAGATCACGATACCCCTTTTGTTTAAGATACTCTAAAGTTTAAGAGCTCTTACACACGAGCGGCATGTTGCCAAAGGCAGAGGTAACTGCTGGCACCGTCGATATTGGATTATTTAATGTACCTTTTATTTGTAAGTACTTTCTTTTTAGTCACTTATAGGCTCATAGCGTGTTTTAGGTCCATTTTCCCGGTCAGGCCTGGACTCCTAAGCGGGATCCGAAAGGGTTACCGCTTCTCCGGAACATAAAGGGCTAAGGAAGGAACATGGATGGGTTTTAGTCAGTAAGAGTCTGACACTTCCTTCCGCTCCACCCAGAGCGGGAGAAGTCATGGGATGATTTCCCAGCTTAAAAAAAAAAAAAAGGCCTGAACTCCACCAAAGCAGAGCTGTGCGGAGATGTCCACGGGTTACATTAACCCATGACTTACTTAGGATAACCCATGAACGTGCAGGAGGTCTTTAGAGATAACAAATAAATACTATGCTAACAAATTGACTCAGCTGCTGTTAGGATACAGTGATAAACAATTGATAAGGGAAACTCATGGTATGTACTTGCATATCCGTAATAGGTATGTCATTTCAGATCGTTTGTAACATTATTAGCGACAATTTTTTCGGTGGAATAAATCAGAAGTCAATGAATGAGTTCTTATGGACAAACCCACTAAACATTTGCTTGTCAAATCCTCTTATTTATGCTACAAAGATTTCATCAGTTTTTGCGTAATAAGTGATAATAATCAAAATATGACGACTGCTGATTTTAATGTCCTCTAAAAATATACTGGCTTAAACGCTCAATATGTAAATGAGTTTAAAGTATGAGTGTCTGAATTTGGTGCTGTTTCACAAACGATGGAACACTTATAAGACCGTGTCCTGCGTGTCCTGTCGTCTGCTTGTTCACTACGCGGCCCAGAATTCGATTTCTTTTGTATTTGATCGCGAAGGCGCTAAATATGACGTCGAATTCTGGGCCAAGTCCATTTAGGACGGATTTCACAAATGACACATAACGCGATCAGCAAAAACACGCTTAAGGGCTGTCAGTGTCGTTATTTTCTGTAGAATTTTGACACTGACAGCTCTTGCTCTTGATCAAGGTTTAGATGTGCTGACCACGATCAGTTTCACTGGTGAAATTCGCATTTACATTGCCATCGACACGCTAAGAAGTTAGTATGACGATAAGGACGTTCGGTGCGTGTGTACTTCCTACATAGCAGAGATGTTAATTTTAACAGCACACGCCGTACGTAGTTACGTCAGCTCGAATGAATTTATAATTAAGACGCGTTTACCAAGTTCATACTCTATGACTATCTTTATCTATGGGTGATATATTAATGTGTTTGCAAAAAAATTTTTGTATTTCCGATGAAAAGCTTTCAAAGTTGCGTTACGTTTACGTCCCGCGGTTATTTTATGCCTCGAAGTGGAGACTGATGCGAGAGAAAAAGTTTAGCGTAATCTTTATGTACATAATATATGTAAGCCTACATAATACTTGCATAATTTTAAAAGGCCTGTAGTTTATGATGGCGTAGTTCCAGTTTTGCTGCTTTTAAGACGAGCATTCCGGAAGTTCTTTTATTTGGAAATAGGCAATTTTAGAGCTAAGCAAACTCTCGAAAGACCTTGACCAAAATTCCAAGTGAAAATGCTTCCTATCACATTTCTATTTGAAAGATTTCTCGTGAAACAGTCACTGCAACAAAGTACCTATATTACTGATTGAATAGTCTGAAAATAGTTTACTGCCTCGAACACTCGAGAATGTCGCGGGCGTCAGTTAATTTATTAACAATTGAATTGATTGAAGTCATGACGGCATTGACAGCACATGAAACAATGTAATGAAACGTATGAATTGCGAATATTTGCGGTTTCTATAAAACTATTTGCCATCCCACAAACAAATATGCCAAGCTAAACATGCATTTTTAGAGGATGCAGCAGGGCGTCATAGTTTCCTATTGACCACTAATGTTTGGGTTGACCAGTGAACATTATTGAAGTTCCGAATTAGATTAATGTGTCAGATCCGTCCGATCGCAAGTACCTACCTAAATCGGCTATCAAAACAAACATTTATTTATAGTGTTGCAATGGTGTCATTATTTATTAATTCTTTCTCGTGTGGTTAGTGACTAATGTGGTGTCAGAGTTTTTATGCTGCCCATGGGCCTCTTATTTAGGACTCTTGGACTTAGCTTCACATCTTGTTGAGAAATATCTCTTAGCTCATACTGGTTTCGTCGCGATGTTTTCTTCACCGATTTTTAAGCAAGTGATATTTATACAATACGCACACGAATCAATTCATTTAGGTCGGATTTTTCAGTCGCTTGATAACTTTTATCTGAAGAATAAAAATAGCGGTTTGACGTACTTTCTATGCAAAAGCTGTCAAACAGTCATATTTATTTCTCTAATAAAACTTATCTAACTATTGAAAAAACAGCCCTTAACTAATTCGTTATTGATCGGATTAGTTTGTTCGCTCGATGCATCAAGGTCTAACTCTGAACTTAACAATATATCGCATATTATGGCTTCGAAGTCCTCATCGAAAGATCAGTAATGATTGGAGTACAGGTACACATACAAATAGCAGTAATTCAATAAATACTTTGCAGCATTTTATATGGGTTAAGAGTTTTATTTCAACTAGTACTTGGGAATAATGTGTCTATCTCGGCAAAAATGAGGGAGTAGCTTACAAAGAGAGCGTGATCAGTAGCTAACAACAAGAAACTGGGACCATAGTTGCAATTTGTCGTATAGCCTAGCCACAGTTCCTAAAATGACACAAATAGAGCCAAGGAGTCCTCGTTAAAAGCTTAACCTATCTTTTTTTTTTGAGGGTTGGAAATCATCGAATGACTCCTGCCGCTCTGGGTGGAGCGGAACGGAGTGTCAGAACCTTACTAACTAAAACCCATCCATGTTCCTTCCTTAACCCTTTAAGTTCCGGGGTAGCGGTAACCCTTTCGGACAATCCCGCTTACCCGGCTTAACCTGTCTAGTGCACACTTCATGTAAGTAATCTAATGAGTTTTCCCTATTATTTTTTACCATTGTCCTTATTTCGGTGGTCTGAATGATTCCTAAAAGTTCTTACATCTATTTTAATGGCACTTTCTACAGCTTAGATGTTAATAACCACTTATAAACTTGTGCTGCTCATCTAGAATGAAAATTAAACTAATTAAATATTTAACTAGATCCATGTTAGGATGAGTTTTAGGAAAAGGCTAGAAAAGCATGCAATGCGGTAATAAAATTAGTATCTAGTCGGAAAAAGGCTGCCAAAAAGGTTTAAAACGATATCTAATAATACCTAGAGGTTACCGAGGTTATCCAAGATCAGAAGAGAGAAAAACGGTTTGCGGCCCAAAGGAACAATTCTTCAAGCATAGTCTTTCTAATTAGTATGGTTCCTAGAATTCTAGTCAAGCCGTTTGTGCATTTAATGTAGGTATGTGTGTCATGGCACCCATGACAAGGATTGTTACTTTGGATCGGTAAATAAACTATACTGTATTCTTTAAATACATAGTTTATTTAGCGGTATTCCGTTAACAGCTGATCTTGAACTTGTTTTGTACCTATTTAAATATGGAATGGTATTATTTATTCGCAAAAAAATATATATGAATAATGAGTTGCGAAGGCAAAATAGGTTCATAAGCGTTGTCACTAAATTAAGAGCAATTAGCCATGATTTTACTCGCGACAGTTTAATTGTAGCATCAAGGCTTTGGTTTTAAAACTATGAAAATAAAGCGCTGGAATTGTTGTAATTTTTTAATTCAAAAGTTTAATTATACTAAGATTATCTATGTAGTATCTTAATGTATTTTACAGTGTGTAAATAAAATAATTAAATCTTTGTAAATTAATTATCTACGCTGACATTGAGATTAAGCACAAGATCGCTCGGTCAGCAGACTTGAACCCGATGGAAAATTTGTAGGTCATAATGGTTCAACACTTTTTTTTTTTGAGGATGGGTATTCATCCAATGACTTCTCCCGCTCTGGGAGCGTAAGGGAGTGTAAGACTCTTACTGACTAAAACCCATCAATGTTCCTTCCTTAACTCTTTAAGTTCCGGGGCAGCGGTAACCCTTTCGGACAATCCCGCTTAAATGGTTCAACACTGGGATTTTCAGAACGAAAGAAACCCTGAAGCTCATTAATGAGTTCGAGGTTTTAAAGGTCCGTAGGTAAATATATTATTAGGCCAGATAATATTATTCTCGTTAAAAAAAAGGTTCTATATTTGTCCTACACTAAGTGTAAATAGAAATAAAAAAAACAATGCTCTATGCCTAATCAAATCACATAATCATAGACTTTGTGACACGGATGTGTACATGCAATTATAAACGTAAAGATGGTAAGCATTTTCAAACCGCGACTGTACCCGTAGTTAACAAATAAATCTTTCCATTCCTTCATCTAGTTACATAGGTACCTATTGCATGTTATGTAAGTATGTAAATCTGATGGTATATTTGCTTATCACTTAATTACATAAAGAGCTGAGCGAAGAGGCAGCCACTAAATATAAGTAGGTACTACAAACCTGTTATTCTACTTGGTGGCGCAATAAGTAATCACTTAATTTTCTTTTTTTTCCGTATAAGTCGAAAAATTATATTAGGTGGCCGTAGTTCTTTTTGGATTTAGTAAGCGGCTCCTTTATTTGCTTTTTAGGATCCCGAACGCTTGAAAGTTATATTTTTGCTCTTTGGAATCCCGATCCCTAGAAAGTATTTTTGCTTTTTAGGATCCCGATCTCTAGAAAGTTATATTTGCTTTTTAGGATCCCAATCGCTTGAAAGTTATACATTCTTTTTTAGGATCCCGATCGCTTGAAAGTTATATATGCCTTTTAAGATCCCGATTTCTAGAAAGTTATATTTGCTTTTTAGGATCCCGATCTCTAGAAAGTTATTTTCCTGCGTTTATTGCAATTTGCAGGTCAGTATCAGGTTGTTTGTTGATCAAAATATGATGTGCGGCCGTAGCTAGCACTGTTTTCCCCGAAGGGTTAGGCAGACAGAGGTGCACCTACATTTCGACTGTTATGTTTTAAGTTCCATGTAATAAGTGCATCTATTATAATATTACTGATTACTAAAGACTGCTATTCATTTTTTTTACGGAACACAAGCCGTACATCAGAACGCTTGAAAAATTAATATAAATTGTGTAAGTCACATTGTAATGTTTAAATACAGAATAGATTTATATATATATACATTAAATTGTTTATAAATATTAATGGTGAAGCGAAACAAAACAATGAAATGTGTAGGGTACGCAGAATAAACTAACCTAATTCCATTAATATTCAGCTATGCTGCTGGGGAATTGTTGCGCCACTTTTACTCAGCTAAAGCACTAGGAAGTGGTGAAGGGCGGGCATTTTGAGGGAATGTCTTAGGTAATGTCGTCGTTTAAAAAGTGGTGACTATTACCTAATTTGATTAAATGACTGGATTTTGATTCATTTAATTAATCTAGTATTATATGATTAATATAGGGCCTGGTTTCTGTTAGTCATCACGGAAACCATTACTAATATTACAGACTTCCATTAATTGATAGTGGTTTTTTGACGGACTGAGTTGATTATAACTTATTTTATTGTTTTATTAAAGGCATTTCAAGGGTAGATAGCGTATACTGAGCGTTGAACGTATAATAATATGATGTCATGATTAACAGCCAATGTTTGCAATGTTGTGGTTTTGGCCTCGAAAATATGAGAAAAATAAAACTTAATTATAACTGAGATTATAAAATTAATTTTAAATATATAATTTCATTAAAAAGATAAGTGGAGCCAAGAGCGCAGTTTTCCCAAGTAGGTACTAAAAAAAAAACGAAGCGTGACCACGACTTTGATCGCCCTTCATAAAGTTATACCTATAATTTTTCTGTATTGTATTGTATATCGGGGGTGTCCGCAACTCGCGCGTTTTTTGCGTACGGTGGTACGCAAAAAACGCGCGAGCTGCGTAAGGTAAGGAAACCAGCATGTCTGAAAGAGATATTTCTCGACAGCATGTGAAGCTAAATCAGAGGCCCATTGGCAGCATAAAAACTCTGACACCAGGTTAGTTACTAACCACGCGAAAAGAAGAAGAAGGTAATCATATTGACGATCCATTTTACCTTTATAGATGGTTTTTACCTGCCTTGTTTCCAGTTGACAATTTGTCTCTAACCCGTCCACAACAAGGTCAGTCACGTTTTGTATTGTTCTTAAAAATCATTTTCCTATTAGAAAGGATGAATGATTTTTTCCCTTAGCATTTCCTGTACTAATTTTAAATTAACTTGAATAGAATATTTATTTATACAATGTCGTCAATTATAGCGTAGATACTAGGTACTAATATGATATGATATTAATTTTTGTGCACTTATCGTTAAATTTATATTTAATTTTAGTATTTTAAAATATTATATTTTATTTAAGCCTTTTTGCCTAGAGTATAAAAAAATGGCGAAACCTATTTACCAACTTTAGATTATTACATTTGTTGTAATTCTTATTTTTGCAGTTTTTGTTACTTAGCATTCAACCATAGAACTAGTAAAAGAATACAATAACCCAAGTATCTATACTTAGATAATTATTATAAATTCAATCGCTTTTCGAGTCTATCTGCGTTACCGCGTTGGTTGTCTACGGATTTTAATGTATTATCCAGCACCATTGAGATAATTAATTCCGGAATGTTTATGTGTAAAAAACATTAATATTTAACTTACATTGTATATCGATATTTATAGGATATAGGAGCGGTTATTTAGTCCTCTATAAGTTCCTAAATGAGTAAAATTAATATGGGAGTTGGGAGTGCTGCTAAGTCCCTTCTTGCGTGACTATTAGAATCGCGCGCTGTCGCATTCCATATTATGTCATCCCATTCATTATTGTTATGAACTATATTTTTTTAAATTCATTTCGAATGACATATTTTTCTCTAAACACCTATAATTATAAGAATAGCTCATGCCAAGCAAGCAGTCAACGAAGTGGTGATAAGGCTCTGTCCACAGTGAAATTTTTTGTATCCGTCCCCAGTCAAGGAGGTTAATTTAACACTTTGTCCATAACCACTGTCCACAGTGAAAATTTTTGTATCCGTCCCCAGTCAAGGAGGTTAATTTAACACTTTGTCCATAACCAGGTTAGTCACTAACCACACGAAAAGAAGAAGACTTTGTTCATGAAGCAATCACAATCAATCACGCATATAAGTGGGTCACCAAAATAAAAACAAATGCACTTACTTCAGGAGAGTCGAATGGGTACTTGTTTGTGAATTTAAACTGCAATACAAATTTTTCGCCTTCATATAGTGTGCCGGGAACGCCTTCCATGTGTACTGTCCACCTGGCAACAATAGAAAATATTTTAAGACATAATATATCATCATCACACTTTTTTTTCGCTGAAGGATTAGGCAATAGTGTACCCATGCCATGGTAGGCTCAGGAACATCCACATTTCGCCATGTTTTTGTTCTAAGTTTTTTTTTCGCTGTAGGATTAGGTAATAGTGTACCCATGCCATGGTAGGCTCTGGAACATCCACATTTCGCAATGTTTTTGTTCTAAGTATATAATAGGGGGCGAGTCTATTGCTATCAACCTGGCACAAATCCAGATGCTAGATTCCTAAAAGAAAACCCAATAATAATTTGCCCCATCTGGGAATCAAACTCAGGACTTCATTCTCTGTAGTAGCGCATGCAACCACTAGACCAATTAGGCTGTCTATTAGGAGTGACAATTAATTAATTCTAGAATAAAATTGATATAGACTTTACATAAATTTTACTCTAGAATCAATTAATAAACAGTCTTTGTTATAGCCATGAAATTTTATAAAGAATGATGCTTGCAATATTTTATGCAATAGATATTTACATTTAATAGGTAAAACAGTCTGTCACAGCCATTAAATTTTATGAAGAATGATGGTTGCTATATTATGCAATAGATATTTACATTCAATAGATAAGACTATAAATATTGAATGTTTAAGTCCCATGTGCTAGAGGGTGAAATGTCACTGTACTATAGAAACACCTCTGGGAAAAAACAGGTGTTATGTTGTTGATTTCATGAGGAGGATAGAGTGATAAAGAATAATAGATACAAAATGGATGTGTCTTTTGAAAAGGGGCTGAGTTTTCCCTTCACATTGAACTGGTTCAACTGAATTAATATAGACTGTTATTGAGAAACCCTCAGCCTCAGACCAGAAGATGTGTTCAACTTCTGGAGGGTGGTGGGCTGGTTGGGATAGCGACCAATGGTTGCCATGGCCCACAGACAATGGTCCACCTGAAGGACAGTTACTACTACAAACTAGCAGCCATAATCTACACCAAATATAAGCTAGATAAAAAAACGCCATGTTGTGATGTAATTTAGTTATCACCTATGTCCAGCACTGGACAAGATCAGAGTGCCTAAGAATAGCTGTAGTGTATGCATGAGAACTGTAGCTCTTTAAACTCAAACTCAAACTATTTATTTCAAATAAACCAATTACAGGCACTTTTGAATTGTCAAGGTGTCGGTCTGTCAGAGAAATGAAGCTAGTTGCCCATTCCAAAGTAGGTAGTACCTATGGAGAAGAACGGGCAAGAAACTCCATGGACACTCTTTGAAACAAAATACGGTTACAAAATATTGGTTACATAGTTCATAGTAATATTATACATGTGAGAATGATACAGAACGTTAAAAGCATCAGATATAAAACATGTAAAAACTATTCAATAATTAAATTAAAACAAGCCTTAGCCGCTAAGAGATGACCAGTCCCTACTGACAGAGTCCATTCACAAATTGACGCATATATTATTAATGTTGTGTGACCCCCCAACTTAGCTATTAGTGAGTCCTTAAATAAAAGATTGTTCACAGTTCAAAGTAATTTATTCTGCAAGCATGAATAATTAGTTCAAGATGTTTTGTTACTTGTATTAAAACTCTGCGGCCAAAACCAGACTAGTCATGACAAATTAATTTTAAATTGTATGCAACACATGGCCAGTGATGACACACACAGGCATGATCATGAATCAATAAACATTGGAAACTAGTGTAGCTTCACTAAGTGAAGTACAAAGCTTTTGCAGAAAATGAGTTGCCTAGTACTTACTGCATAATCTAACTTTTAGAGTAATATAATATTTAATTTAAAAGTTTTTAGGAGATTTTTTATTCTGGCAGATAAACATTATTAATTACTTTTGTTGATAAAAAGACCAAAAATAATATAAAAATGTATCTTTTAATTCCTTTTTTTCTAAAAAATATTCTCTGAAGTACAAAACTTCTGAATAAACAATGACAATATAATAGGTAGATAAAACTATTTATAACTATGTTTACATCACTGCATATTGTTGTTTTGGCATCATCAACATAATTCTATACTCAGTAAAGACAAAGGCTACTTATTAACACCTAAATTTACCACGGTATGATTACAAAAATATTATAATCTAAAGCAACATGATGCAAATACAAATAATCGATCAATGTTTACATACCTATTATTTTATTCACAAAATGGTTCTTTATAATATTATATTTTTTGTTTTTATTGTAGGTACGCAGTTGTTTACTTACAGTGTTAGATTTTGGCTGGCCTGATCTCCGTCTACGGTGACTCCTGGTGGCGGTTCCTTCATCAGGGACATGAGTTCTTTCTGTAACCTCCGCTAGAACAGAAATCGTACCATATTACCCCACATATCGATAAGATATTTGTTTTTAGAACACAACTTCCGTTTCCGTGAGCAGGGAAAACTTATTTTTCTACAACTTCCAAAGGTAGTGCTTATTTTTCTTCAATACAATAAAATTCTGACAAAAAATCTAATATGAAAACTGTCACAATATGGTACCCATTAGAATTATGATTTCATAGCTATTTAATTAACTGATTCGATATTGTTATAGGAAAGACTGTAGACACGTAAAGCATTAACGATTAATGTGTTTTGTAAAGCGTAATATTTTAATTATTTTTTACTTACCTCAGACGGGGACATAGCCGCCATTGTAATCCAATTAGACGTTTGATGTTACTAGTGTAAAAAAATATTCAAATCAGTTCATATTTTCTACAAGAAATCGATTCTACTACTTTCCATTTTTAATTCACTAGGAATAAAATATCGTAATAAATAAAGTACCGTACATTTTATTTTATTATTTATACGGAAAGGGATTCAAAGTTGATTAAACCGCCGTCTATAGTTTACATCTTCGCTTCTATTGCAACACAGTAGAATAAACGTCAAATGTTTTATTCGGATACATTCAAGAGTAACCAGTGCCAAAAAATCGACCACTAGTTATTCGACGAAGATCAATTTAAGCTGGGACCGTCATTATTTTGTCTTGGTGCCTTTTTGGCGTCTACTCACATTTACGAATTCACATTCATTTATGAGCTATGAGAATGTTATTTACCGCATTTCAGTTTTGTCGGTTAAATTTGTTAAAATGTTATTTTAGTTTCATAATACAAAGGTTATCACGTTAAGTTTACCCCAATCTGTAAAATTTATTTGATGTGTTTCATTAGTTTTTTATTGCAAAATAATAAGGAATAAGTTCAGTTGGGAATATTCGACGAATAGTGCTGGCGTCTTTACATTATGGACTCCTCTTTACAGCCTTTTGTCACCATCATCAGACCCCTGTTTAGTCATAACCTAAATATGTAGGTCTAAAGTTCTCATCAAGTCGAATGAAATGGACCCAGATATTGTACGCGTTGTGTCCTGTTTAAGTCATAACACTTCTTTGGCTTTGCCGTAGTGAAAAGATAATGTAACTGCCTGGTTTTTTCTAGTTCGCAAGCGCTACTGTTGAGCTTGGATTTGATTCTGTATCGCAGTAACACTCTCGAGTTTGGATTTATGCCTGAGTGATGGTTAATGGCAATCTTAGAGCATTTTAAATACTCTAAGATTGCAATAGACTCGATGATTAGCTTATAGCATTTCTATTAAATGCTTTAACGCTCTAAGATTAAATGCTATAGGATGATTAGTTAAAAAAATATTGATCATCTCTAATTTACTAATTTACTCTCTGGTCCGTCGGCCGTCAAACGGTCAAAACGTCAAATAAATAATTATTTTTGTTATCTGCGATATGGTGAAATAGTTTGTTGTTGTGAAATGGAAATAAAATGATTATTTTATTTTGCCATAACTTACAGACACAAATTGTTTCTATTTTCTTCGTTGATCGAATCATTATATTGCAGTTATTTTAATTTCGAAATGTGATTGTATTTACTTTAGTATTGTTCATCAACTTTTTGCGAAATTTTGGTTGAATTTAGGCGGCGCTATGGTTTCTCACGGTAAAAAATCTTCAGCAGAGTGGATTATTGACCAGCTTAATGTGGAGAATGCAAAATTAGCAGCGTTTGTGTTAGTCATAGGGTTTATTGGCTACCACGGAGTCTTACATCTCAGATATGGTAAATATTAATTATGCATACAATTTTGAAGAAGATCATTACAATTTGTGTTATTGTATGCATACAATAACACAAATGCCATCAGGCAGTATGCAAAACCCAGATTGGAGTAATAGAATACATAGGCTGTATGCATAATTGTGTTAGAAAAGATTGACAACATCAACAATTTTTATTGAAATTTATTTAAGTTTACAAAGCAGAAAGTTCACTTAACTTATTTCTCCACAGGATCGGACTCGTGTACGTGGCTCCTCACATCTGGTCGATATAAAGGTGACCATGAGTGGCAACCGTATGGCTGTATGTTACACAGATACTCAAAAACGTAAGTTAATGGTTTTTTAACCTTTGCACCGCCCAGCGATTGAATGGAAGTGCCAGATTTTCGTGCCTGCGCCTCAACTTAATATGAAGTTCTTCATTTAAACCATTAGAGCTTGCCGCTACCTGTGCATGTTGGCAGTGAAATGGTTAAACAACAGTTATAATGTTATAAATTTCATGATATGATATGACATGATAAATAATGAACAACATGAAAACAAGAAATAAACAAAGAAACCAAGCAAAAAAAGTAGTATATTCAAAAGTAACTGTCTATCTGTCTGTCTGTCACCTTTTCATGACTAAACCATTGAATGGATTTTGATAAAATTTGGCAGAGATAGATTTAATCCTGGGAAAGGACATAAGCTACTTTTTGTCTCAAAAATATCCCTAAAGCGGGGGGGGTGGGCGGAGGTCATGTATGCGAGGACTACTCTCACTAGAGCCATACGTGTGGTGAATGAGGTTCACGGGAGGGTTGATGTATTGTGGTGCAACTTGAGTGAATTCGCAAAAGTCACACTATATGTAATAAGTTATTTAGATTAAGATATTTTTTACTAGGTATAAGGTGTAGATTGATGATTTAGCTACCTAAAGCCTTACTAATAAGGCCACTCTGTCGCATTGGATCATAGATCTGTAATGATAGTGTAGGTAAGATTGTTATAAATAAATAAATAAATATTGCAATACCGAACCGAACTCTACAGGGACGAAGTGTTAGGTAAACGCTAGTACATATATAAAAGGAAACTGTCCGACTGACTGATCTATCAGCATATAGCTCAAACCACGGAATGGATTGGGCTGATATATTTCGCCCACGGATAGCTATTATGCTGTAGCCATCTCCTAAGAAAAGATTTTTTTAAATTCTACCCCGAAAGGGTTCAAATCATATAAGAACAGATTGCTGATATATTAGTAGTATATTGTGTGTCTTATGCCTTCCTCGCGAACAAAGGTCACTTGCAGAAGCTAGTTTTAAGTATTTCATTTCAGTCCATTTCAGTACCCTTCATTAATTCTGTCAGCAGGGCTCAGCAATTACCTCTTATAATATTACAATTTTTACTAACATTAGGATTCCTTCTAGAAAATAAACTCAATTTTCAAAATTTGTGTTAAATAAACAGAGCTTCTAACAAATTATTTGTTTAGTGTCCTGATTATCTAATCAGTTCTGCTATGAACAATAGCGCAGGTGTTTGCTGATTCACTTCTAATATTTTGTGAGTCAATCCTGTCTATAACAGCCTTTTCCAAAGTGGGAGTTTTTTTTTTTTCCCAGCTTTAAAGTGGGTGTTAACACCGCCTTGTGGGCGTTGTAGGCTTAAAGGGGGGCAGTAAGACACCCAGAAAAAAATGGGGGCGTTGTGTAGGGGCTAAGGGGTTAGGGGGCGATTTGTAATTTCATCTAGATAGTGGTTTTTAAGTAGATGAAAAAATGGGCCCCCATTTTTCCCCGTGTAGTACCCACTAAAAAATATTTATTCTCAAAGTGGGCAGTAGACAAAATAAGTTTGGGAACCCCTGGTCTATAATGTTCCCTACTTTTCATATTATGTAAGACTGTTTGGACAGAACAGTGGATACCTATGTCATTATAACTATCTGTATGCCAAATTTCGGCCCAATCCATTCAGTGTTATGAGCTACATTTGTGTTGATAGATGAATCAGTCAGGGTTTCCTTTTATACTATTTATGATAGATATTGATTATTCTAAATACATACTTGTTACGGCCGCGAATCATCTTTTAATCAACATACAACCTGACGCTGACCTCCAAATTGCAAAAAAACGTAAGAAGATTGAAGGTACCCTATCGCTTGCCGGTTAATGGCAGGTATCCAAAAGTATGCATCAGACAATTGTATGACTACTGCAGTGGACCAGTGGTCTTAATTCTTAATTCCATTGAATTAGTGACCCGGAGGTCACATAATTAAGACTGTTAGGAAGGATTAGAATAAATAATGAAATTATAGAGTTGTTAGTTTAAAGTTGGAATAGGATCATTTTGTAACTGGCTATTTTAGGACCTTGTGTTAATTTACCTACTATTTAAGCAACTAACAAGCGGGTTGCAACTTAAGAAGATGATTGCTTGATGAATGATGATCAACCGTCTGTTACCTATAGGGTCAGGCCACGCTCTAATCAAAGGGAGCGTCCTGCGAACACGTGATCGTCGTGTGTACTTTGCTTGACGATCCCCAATGAATGGTCGCCACGACATAGGGCGCCCCACACATGAGTGACAGAGCAACACGACGTTCGTGTATTCGCGCTACCGATAGCTTTGGTTAGGACTCGCGGTGACGGATATTTGTTCGCCGTACGTTTTTTTTTTCTTAACGGCATATCGCAGTTCAATCAAAGGTTTGTCTACTGCTTAACAGGACTTGCCTGTGGATGCCACAAAAGAATTGTAGCCTCCAGCCAGGGCTTATAAAACTTATGAACTAAGCGACTACACGCTAAGGGCACCCTCTGTGGGGTACGGACCTCGGCTTAGGGCGTCGCTGGGGGAGGACAGCAAGGGACTAGCTGGATCGGGGGTTGGTTGCCGTGCTGTGACGCAGTAAAATAAATAGCAATAGACCATAGACAAGTAATACATTTTATACAAAATATTTCAAATCTTTCAGAGACGCGAGACGATGTCTCCGGTACCTTGCCTTTTGGGGCAAGTACAACAGTTTCGCCTTCATAGGAGACTCCAGACTCGAACAGCTGTACGAATACTTTATAGGTGAGTTTTAAGTGTAATGTGTAATGTACGAGACTTAAAATTGCCAACAAGCAACGAATAAGCGTCGTCGTCATTGCTTGTGACTTCTCTGCAAAAGTCTATTGCAATTAAACAATTGAACAATAAACCGAGGTACGTACGTTCGGGTAACTTTTTAACGTGTCAATTTTTTATTGCGCATTAGATTTTCAACTCGCGGTGTTGAGCTGAGAATTGAGAATCCAAGAGTGCATCACTGGGCGCCAAAAATTACACTATTTTCAACTCTTGGCGATAAGTAGTGCGTTTAATAACCAGAGCGCGATAAATAATCGCCCGTGGGTGCTTTGGATTGTAGATTGGAACAGTGGGGAGTGTGTGAGGTCCTGGGTTTACTACCCTAGTGGGATAGTGTTATTAGGATTATCCATAAGTAATTTCTCCGTAGTAGGTACTGTTACACACCTGGTGTACAGGTTAATCATATTTTCGATAGCCCGGAAGATACGTGCGGTACTGTTCATGACTAGATTACAAAAAAAAACAATTTGGCATGACATGCACTAAGTAGTACGATGTATGGCGACGATTAGTATGATGTGTATAAGTTGGTTTGCAAACCAAGAACCTACGCAAAAATTAACATATCATCATTTTCCTGTCCTTATCCCAATTTATTTGGGGTCGGGATAGGGATCTCTATTAGTCGTCATCTCGGTAGCCACTCCCTTTCTAGCCATACCTATCATCTTTCACACAATCCATCCATTGCATCGTTTCTTTCATCTTCATCTACTCGTATAGCTTCATACTCAAAACATTTTCCTCATTCAGAAAATCAAAAATTAGCTTATATGCTCTGAAAATATAATATGCAATATGTAAATGCCCTATAATCTTCCAATGAAAATGAACCACATCTTTTGCAAAATACCCCAATAAAAGTATGGTGTAGTATTTGGCCGTTAATATCCCACATTGAGATTTACAAAAAGTTTCATTTACACAAATTCAAATTAATTATTTGTAAATATAGGTACAAAATAATCCTTGCTAATCCACACTAATATTATAAATGCGAAAGTAACTCTGTCTGTCTGTCTGTTACCTTTTCACGCCTAAACCACCCAAACGATTTTGCTGAAATTTGGTATGTAGATAGTTTGCAAGGGGTGGCAAAGTTTGTATGAGAAAAATATTTTTATTGCACATTTTTGCATAGGTAGGGTAGGTAGGGTAGGTAGGGTAGGTAGAGCAGGTAGGGTAGGTAGGGTAGGTAGGGTAGGTAGGGTAGGTAGGGTAGGTAGGGTAGGTAGGGTAGGTAGGGTAGGTAGGGTAGGTAGGGTGGGTAGGGTAGGTAGGGTAGGTAGGGTAGGTAGGGTAGGTAGGGTAGGTAGGGTAGGTAGGGTAGGTAGGATAGGTAGGGTAGGTAGGGTAGGTAGGGTAGGTAGGGTCAGTCACCTTTTCACGCCCAAATCACTGAATGGAATTCGATAAAATTTGGCAGAGAGATAGATTGCATCCCGGGAAAGGACATAGCTACTTTTTGTCTCAAAAATATCTCCCAATATAGCCGAACGACACGCGGACGAAGTCGCAGGCAAAAGATAGTAAGATATAATTCTAATATAAGGATCGCCATGTTTACCTAATAGGCATACACATTTTGGATACAATAATACTAATTTTAAAGATGCAAGTTTCTTGCCTTTGCTATGACATACAATCAAATTAAACAAACAAATTACTTGCATCGTGGTATGCCTCAGGGCCCGCGCATGAATAAATCGTACAGTATAAATCAGGCTCTGTTCTATGACTACAAGTTACGACCATTCTTTCCTCAGGTGTGGTCAGAACACGTCTCGACATGGACACGTCCTATTCCACAGTGGACCATCACATGCCCAACTACACATATGTGGACAATAAACTGCGGCTGTCCGTCACTTTCATATACAGTGATGACGTGTCCAAGACTATGGTTGATCAGTTTAGGACGTGGTGAGTGACAAAACAAAAAGGTTATCTTTGAAAAAATCGTATTTTTTAAAGCATATATTCAAAATTAGGCTAAAAAAAAGTTTTTCTTTAAACGCTCAAATAAAAAGAAAAAAAATCATCTTCAATACTTCTTTGTCCAAAAAATACCATGATAATATGTATGAAAATCTTTATCACCCTAAACTTAAAGCTTAATTTCCAACAGGCAGCGATCAGATCAGCCGCCCTCAGTAATCGTAGCATCCACCGGTCTACAACTACTTAAAACTCGGAACACAACAGATTTAGTAGTCGAAGAATACAAAAGGAACCTTACGCACTTGGTACAAGCTATAGATTCGCTTGCAGCGCGGAACACGCAAGTACTGTGGAAGCTTATTGAATCAGTTGATTCTACTAAGTTGAAGAATGAAAATAAAAGGATTACTAATAGTGATATCGATTCGTATAATAAAGCTGCTATTGAGGTAAGCATCTCAGAATGCATCTTTTAGCATTTTAAACGATTTTTGCAAGGAAACAAGTCGTAATGTTTATATTTTTTCCCCATTTCCCGAAATTTCCAGATCTTAACCCACAGTGCAGCTAAAATCTGGAACTCAGCCCGCTTAGTAGCCGAGGACGGCGACGTGTCGCTGAGCCCGACCGCGCTGCGCCACGCCGCGCAACTATTGCTGAACATGTTCTGCAACGACCACATGAACTTCAACGACGGCTCGTGTTGCGCGCAACCTGAACCTTACACACAGCTGCAGATATTGACGTTTGCGCTGTTTTTGTTATGGTGAGATGGTCTTTTACTTAATCATCATTCTTCCCTTATCCTAATTTATTTGGGGTCGGCGCAACATGTCTTTTTCTTCCATACTTCTCTATTAGTCGTCTTTTCGGTAGTCACTCCCTTCCTAGTCATATCATCTTTCACACAATCCATCCGTCGTTTCTTTGGTCTCCCTCTACTTGTATAGCCATCCACATTCTTATTCACAACTTTCCTGACATTTTCCTCATTCCTCTGTATAACATGCCCGTACCATGACAACCGATTTCCACACAACTTTTCAGACTTCCTCTTATATACTTATTCCGTATTCTATCCATACGCGTAACACCACACGTCCCTCTTAGCATTCTCATCTCAGCTGCATGCTTGCATGCCAATTGTCTTTCATTCATTCCTTTTGTGGCCCAACACTCTGATCCATACAAGACGGCAGGTCTAATCATGCTTTTATAAATCTTCCCCTTATGTTTAAGGGGAATGCGGTAGTCTTGTACTTAATAAAAATCTTAAATTCACTGACAGTCAACGGACTTCCAAAGCCTAGGTCTAGAAGCATGAAATTTAGAGTTCCTTTTACAACGGCAGTGAGCACTAAGGAAGGATTTTTTAAATTCATCCTTTAACTGGCTTATGAGAGTTTGTATTTTTTACTGATTAGAAACCCCATCAGGCCCACAGCCTGCACACTATAAACCTGATACAATCTGTAGCGCAGTGGTGTGGGCGCTGCGGGGGGTCTGCGCCTGGTGCGGCGATGCGCGCACGCAGCTGCGCGGGTACGCCCCGCTGCGCACCGGCCCCGCCCCGCTGCGCACCGGGCCCGCCCCGCCTGCGTGCGGCGGCCCCGCCCCGCCGCCCGGCCGCAGCAGCCCCGCCCCGTCCGCGCTGGCGGCGCTGGCGCGGCTGGGGCTCATCATGGCGTACTTCTACCTGTGCGATAGGACTAACTTCTTTATGAAGGAGAATAAGTACTACTCAGAGTGGAGCTTCTGGCTTCCAGTTGGATATGTGTTCGCGCTCGGGTTGTTCTTTACGGATGAGTCGAGGTCTAATACGTGAGTAGATTTTTTTTTTTTTTTTCTTCTTTGATGAAGTTATTGCTGACTTTATGACTGAATTCTTCGAATTTAACATGTATTTTATTCTAAAAAGAAGTGACTAACACGTACCCTCAACACAAATAAAAAAAAAACAAACGTCCAAAACACTGAACAACACTATTCTATACAATTCAAGATAGCTTCTATCTTTCAGAGTCCTTCACCGAGAGCAAACAGACGAATGGAAAGGTTGGATGCAACTGGTCATCTTGGTGTACCAAGTGACCGGAGCCAGCAAGATCCTACCCATCTACATGCTAGTACGGGCTCTCGTCTCCGCATACCTGTTCCTCACAGGATACGGCCACTTCTACTACACCTGGAAGACAGGAGACACGGGCCTTGTCAGATACTTCAGGGTCATATTTAGACTGAACTTTCTGACTGTGGTTCTGTGCTTGACTATGAACAGGCCGTATCAGTTCTATAGTTTTATTCCGTTGGTCTCGTTTTGGTATACTTTGGTGAGTATTTTTTTTCCTTATCATTATTTGCTCCCACTATTTTACCTAAAAAGTTTGACTAACGATAAACAATTACCTATTTTTGGTTATGGTACCCCGCGGGGCAGGGGGGAGGGGAGGGATCTTTGCAACATTTACTCTATAATGTCTTAACATTGATGATATATAATCATATATCATCTTATTATACACGAGAAAATAAAGACGAACTACATCTTTCGTTAGATCTTTTCTAATGTACTTGAGTAACTGTACAGCCTGTTTCCCTCACCCCAAACTGTTCTTTATTCCAGATGTTCGCAATATTCGCTCTCCCGCCGCACATAGCGACATCATCCAGCCACACGGTGGAGTCCAAACCGTATCAGTACCTATACATAGCTGTCAAGGTGAGTTCATATTATGTCATTAATTTTCAAAACTGCTCTCAGGGTTTGTGGTAAGCGAGTTTGTCCGAAAGGGTTACCACTGCCCCGGAACACAAAGGTCTGGGGAAGGAATATGAATGGGTTTTAGTCAGGGCGAGTCTGACACTGCCGCTCCACCCAGAGCTGGAGGGGTGGTTTGATGATTTCCCACCCTAAAAAAAGGGTTTATCTGTGTGTTGGCAAACCGATGTAAAACAATGATGTATACTAGGAATAATGATGCTTACTAATAATGAATATACTACCCTAAAAGTACTTAAAATATGAATAATAACTATGTAGAAGTTTATAAAACGGGAGGGAAAAAAAAATCGAAGGTCATCAAAAAATTGGTCCACATCGCAGTCAACAGGAAAAGTTCCCAAACGGCTGGCAACATTGCCGCGTTGTATGGCAATACTGATTCTTTGACCAAAAATAGGCCAGCTCTCTGATCACGTGAAGAGTCGACCAACCGCTTGGTCGTAATATACTTTAATTACTTGTGTTTTAACTATAGTAAATTGATAAATGTTTCTTTCTCTCAAGGTGATCGGTCTGCTGGTCATAGTGACCATCCTGTATATGAGTGAGGTGTTCTTCCAGAAGATATTCGTCACAAGACCTTGGAAGGCGTTATTTGTGAACTCGGATGATGATATCCATCAGTGGTGGCTGCAGTGGAAGCAGGATCGGTAAGTGTATTTGAGCTATTTTAAGAATACACATGTTAAAATTCTTGATTGCAAATGACGTTAAACTAATATGAACTTTATGTTAGTGTAGTTAAGATTGATTTCAGAATGACAAATAATATTGAATCATTTTATAAAAATGTTGAAGATAAAACTAAATGCAAGCATTAAAGTTATGTTTCTATAACTTGTTGTGAAGTGAAAACGTGATGTAAGGTTGTGTTAAATGAAATAGTCGATTATTCACCAGCGGTATTTTTCCGTAGCTACTCAATGGCGTACGGCATAATATTCGCGCTGGCCTACCTCCTGGCGCAACGCTACAACCTGCTGGACGACAACAACCACAGCAACCTTTTCACACCTGGAATCTCCTTGAGCGCCACTCTTCTGGCCTTCATAGGCCTCGGCAGCTACGTGACCTTCACGTTCTTCTGCACCAACACTTTTGATTGCAACGAAATACATTCTTACGTCGCGTTCCTACCTATAGTCAGCTATATAATCCTTAGAAATGTCTCGGGAGCGTTGAGAATGAGACATAGTTCCATGTTTGCCTGGTTTGGGACGATTACACTAGAATTATTCGCCTCCCAGTCCCATATATGGTTAGCAGCTGATACTCATGGAGTCCTAGTACTTATACCAAGCGCACCTATATTGAATTTGATACTTACGTCGTATATTTTCGTTTGTACGACGCATGAGATACATAAGTTGACTGGGATTATACTGCCGTATGCTGTCCCGGATGATTGGAAGTTGGTGTTGAGGAATTTCGGCATTTTTCTCGCCATTTTAGTACCTATAGGTATACATGATGGCATGTTTTAGTGGTAGTTTGTGGACTGATTTTGGCTGTGTTTTATATACATTAGAGTGAGAAGTGTTTTTTTTAATGTAGTTATAAATAAGTGCTTATAAAGTGAACTTTCAGTGCTTTTTAAACGGACGTTTTCTGCGAGAGAAAATCTAAAATATTTTTAAGGTGAAATTTCCTAGGCTTAGGCGTGAAATTGCAAAGACGCACCAAGTTTAAGCACATTTCGTTACATGAGATATAAGAAACTTATATTTGGTCTGCCTCTCACACTAAATCTCTCTAATCCTTTATTTAAACACTTGTGTCACGTGAGTTGTGCGCATGTATCGCCCTTATTTATTATCATCCTCGCATTTGCACCAAATTATTATAATTTAGGGTAAAAATTACATATATAAAAATTGAGATTTTTACGTGTATTGAATGTAGTTCTGGAACCTTCAGAATTGATCAATATTTATGTTGAGAGACACCTGATGTAATGACGTCAACAAATTAATCAGTGTTCCACAAAAGCAGATCGAGTCTGTACACACCTTTAGACATTTTTTGTACAATTTAAATGTAAGTTATAAATAATGTGTATATATGAACTTTTGTATAATGTATTAAACTCTAGTCCATAAACATAATAAGATCGCGCGAATATTCTAAGAGATTGTGAACCAGCCTCGTAAAAATCTAAGACAGTCTTCTTCCAGAAGAATGATGGTTGCAATTCAAAACATAGCTGTACAAGTAATTTAGAAAAGATTATGTGCTTCGGTAATCCAAGTGTTTCCGAATTAGTGCGAATGTAGCCCTACTGAGTAACCCCCACAAAGGCCAAGCTTCTAAGTTTGAATGAATGTATAAACTTTTCTCTCTGTCGCACATTGTCATCTGTCACTCAAAAATAGTTCGGAATTGCATAGAGTTGCTATTAATTTGTGATCATGGTTATACAAAATAGGCACAGACTGATATGGTTGTAACAGCTCTATATTAGATATGATCATCGCGCGATCGTATTTCCGACAATAGACGATGGTTCCCGAAGCGTATACTTTTCTTCGGAAATCTGTAACTAAGCAAGTAGCTTGCATGCCATTGTGACTTCACAAATCAGAAATTTATTAAATTTATTAACCTTTGCCAAGGATTTTTGGGCGCTTGAAAGACGTCGATAGGTGGGCGCTCTTTGTGATTGTTTGTAAAATTGTTTTGGAAATGAATTGAAAAAACAAGACGGCCGCGATAGTTCTAATTTTAGTCACGCGCCATAAAATCCTCGATATATTGACTTGTAACGTTTGTAATTGCAGCTTGAAAGGCAAAAACACTTTCAAAAATCTTTGCACCGATTATAATTCAAATGGTAATGTAGGAACACAAGTTGTTTTATTTTGGCTAAAGATGTGCGTTGCATCATTCGATTTATTTTAATATTTTTTGGAAAATGGCGTGTGTTTGTTTTTTATGCAAAGCCTTTAGGTCTGTGTATGGATTGTGTATTAAATAATACTTTAATAATGGTGATGATTGGAACAATTATTTCATAATTAATGACATAGTTATGTGTTAGGTTTTAAGCTAACGATTTCACCCTGGTTGCTAAATCCATCCGAATTCGATAACAATATCTCTTAATGACACTTCTAATAAAACTAAAACTTAAACCGGGTATTAGTCTTTTCCGCTGACGTTACAATACACATTAACTTATAGAGACGACATGAATCTTTCTGGTGACGACTGAATGACAGACTGTAAATTCTCTGACCTAAAAGAATCTTCATCTTTCATGTCAGGAGTAGTGGTGGTTCAGAGGTGGTGGTCGTGGGTTCCGGTCCCAAGGAAGCTTTACCACCATTGCTCCCATAACACCATGAGGATACCGGCATATCCTAGAAATAAAAATCGAAGACGTGACGCCCACTGACCCGCACTGGCCCCGCGTCGTGGTTCACGGCCCACCCCCTCTCACAGAAAGAGGAGCCCTGTGTCCCAGCAGTGGGAACTATATAAGTTGATTCATGGTTGCATGACCAACGATTGTAGAATTTTTTCATAGATACGTTTTGGGCTAAAATCATGCAAAGAGTTGTATCAAAATGTAAATATTATTTATTTAATTAGTTCGTAGCGTCGTAAAAAGACAGTAACCGTGAATTTAGGTAATGGAACGCGTAGATCGTTAATGTGGTACATCGAGTCTGATAAAATGTTTGGATTTAGCTGCTGGTGATTCGTGAGGTTCGGCAGTTATGCAACCAAGTTGCAAAGGTTAGGTGGCAAGAGCGCTGACGTCATAAATATGTAGGTGTTTAATATGTTCGGTATTTATGGATTAACCTTTAGAACGCCATAAAAAAAGCCTTTTGAACGCCTTATAAACGCACTCGCGTGCCCTCCACGCCAAGCAACAAATTATTCTTGTTATCATGAATTACCCGATATCCATGGTGTCTTTTAATTGGTTTCATGTCAATAAATACGTACGAGAGCTTCAATTTTTAACATATCTATATAAACACTCACTAAAGTAATGATTTTATTGTTTATTTCGTGTTATAGTGTTGTTGCTATTGTCACATATTTGTGTCGTTAGCGTACAGGGCATGCGCTTGCTTGTCATTAATGAGTATTGATTTGCTTCATAAGAAATGTTCAGAATATGTGTGGGCTTTGTTTTGCATACCTTGGAGGTTCCACGATGTCCCAAAATAGTGAAGAGCCGGTCGGTTCTGTAAAAATCGCACCGTGGCAACTTAGATGAAGAAAGTTGTACATTGCCAGGGATTGACATTATTGACAGCTCACTTGAAACTCACTCCACACTTCTTGGTGATTTTAAGAGTACTACAGGCCTATTTTAGACGACACGGTTAACGCAGTGGTTGAGCGATTGACTGGTGCGCACTATGTCGCGGGTTCGATTCCCGCACGGAACAAATATTTGTACGACCTGCAAGTATTTGTTACGAGTCTGGGTGTTTTTCTATCTATAATATGTATGTATTTACAAAAAAAAATGTATATAAGTAGTATATCAGCCATCTCGTTACCATAACACAAGCATTAGGTTGCTTAGCTTGGGACGATATGGCGCTGTGTGAAATGTCCAAGGATATTATTTATTATTATTATTATTTCGAGTATACCATTTCTTGTAAATTGTACATTTTTCTGTATATAGCTGTATGAAAAATAAATTATTATGATTGCTAATATCTGCTGTTATTTCTGTATCATCCAATGACTTCTCCCGCTCTGGGTGGAGCGGAAGGGAGTGTCAGATTCTTACTGACTAAAACCCATCCATGTTCCTTCCTTAGCCCTTTGTGTTCCGGGGTAACAATCTGCCTAGCTTTTTCCCAAAGTTGTTGGCGTTGTCTTCCAGTCAAACCGGATGCAGCTGAATACCAGTATTTTACATGGAGCGACTGCCTGTCTGACCTCCACAACCTAGTTACTGGGTAATATCGAATACGATACTGCGAACTGAGAAAGAAAATCAATGAACGCTTGTAAATAAATTTAGCCACGGATCTGGTTCCGGAAACCACGAAACTCGGATTGGTTAAAAAGGTGTGCGTTCGCGCAGCGGAATGTTGTTGAATTTAAGGATTTTAATTATGCAGATATTTAGTGTATGACGTCGTATAATTGTGTATGGTAAAAAAAAAAAATTGTGCATGCAGCCATTGTTGAGAAATTCACCAAAAACTGATTCCGCTGGGCGAACGTTGTCCTGGCGGAACTTTTTTTAATCCATAGACTTTAGAAGAAATGAGATGTGTCCAAAAATTAGTGTGTATTTGTGTGTAATTTCGTATGTATGAATAAAATTAGTGCATGCATAAACTTCGGAGAAATTCAAGTTTCCGCTACGCGAACGTTTGGCCATTAGTTAGTTTTCATATAATTCGCTTACATAGAGAGCTGTAGATTTTTACATACGTTGCTTTGAATTTGTTTATATTTGTTTAAAAAACAGATTTAGAAAAAATCGTAGGGTTTAAAAGATAAAAATATAAACGTAAAATACGCTTATTAGGTATTACTTCTTAAAGTATGCACTTTGGGGTCTAGATTTTTACGTTTATACAAACCTTGTAAGTGTCTGAACATGTTGCCAAGTATCAATGATGTTCCGTTAGTAATTAAAGAGTTATAGGACAATTATTTTACCATGAATAGATAACTGTTTACAAAGCAGTCAAATATCACGACGTTCTAAAGGAATTGCATGGTAAAATGTATGCCAATAATAAGTGTATTCATTCAACTATTCACATGCAAAATTTCATGTCATTAAATTCAGTAATTAAAGAAAAACAATTATAATACTGACGAAGCATCGAAAACCTACATAACCCGACCAAGTTCGGATAGCTACAAAAAAGCGGCCGTGCAATATATTTAGGTAACATCCCAAAATTTACAGTATAATACCGGTATTGAATCAGTATAAGCGATAACACAATTGTTGTTTCGATATAATTTATAGGTCATTTATTTTTGTACACCTACTTTTTTAAATGTATTTGACTATGACAGAAAGTAGGTACTATTTACGTAGGTACTTTATTTAAGTATGCGCTTGAGCCTTGAGATATAATCTAGATATATTATTTAAGACAAATAAAATTCATACAGCTAATTTCTATTGAAGATTTCACGGATCAGGCTTCTAACTATAGACCCCTTAGGGAAATTAAATAATTACCACATGTAAGTACTACTGTTTAGGTAAATATTTATCATATTGTAGCTTATTACACAATTTAACCAATGGACTAGGCATGCACGACTGTTCCCCTTTGCAACTTTAGTGGATCAAACGATCTAATAACTTAAAAAAAACTACTTCTTAAATCGATTTTTAATTGATAAAAAATATTGATTGATTAATGATAGTAAAATATTTTTCATTCAAGAAATGCAATTGTTTTGTTTTTTCCTAACGCTTGTGTACGCAACTGTACCATATTAATAAATACTATATTGGAAGGTTAAGAACGTTTCTTAGATATATGGCACGGCCGCTTTTTTGTAGCCATCCGAACTTGGTCGAGTTATGTAGGTTTTCGATGCTTCGTCAGTGTTATAATTGTTTTTCTTTAATTACTGAATTTAATGACATGAAATTTTGCATGTGAATAGTTGAATGAATACACTAATTATTGGCATACATTTCCTTTAGAACGTCGTGATATTTGACTGCTTTGTAAACAGTGATCTATTCATGGTAAATTGTCCTATAATTCTTTAATTACTAACGGAACATCATTGATATTTGGCAACATGTTGCAGACACTTACAAGGTTTGTATAAACGTGAAAATCTAGACCCCAAAGTGCATACTTTAAGAAGTAAGACCTAATAAGCGTATTTTACGTTTATATTTTTATCTTTTAAACCCTACGATTTTTTCTAAATCTGTTTTTTAAACAAATATAAACAAATTCAAAGCAAAGAATGTAAAAATCTACAGATCTCTATGTAAGTGAATTATATGAAAACTAGCTAATGGCCAAACGTTCGCGTAGCGGAAACTTGAATTTCTCCGAAGTTTATGCATGCACTAATTTTATTCATACATACACAATTACACACAAATACACCCTAATTTGTGGACACATCTCTTTTCTTCTAAAGTCTATGGATTAAAAAAAGTTCCGCCAGGACAACGTTCGCCCAGCGGAATCAGTTTTTGGTGAATTTCTCCACAATGGCTGCATGCACAATTTTTTTTTACCATACACAATTATACGACGTCATACACTAAATATCTGCATAATTAAAATCTTTAAATTCAACAACATTCCGCTGCGCGAACGCACACGTTAAAAAGAGGGTAAGGAATAAAACACGTAAAAACAAGCAAAATTTTATTTATCTTTATATTTTACATTGTGAATAAGACGTTAATATATTGAATATACACCTTAAATTA
The DNA here is from genome assembly GCA_951799385.1 of Hyppa rectilinea. Classification (NCBI taxonomy): domain Eukaryota; kingdom Metazoa; phylum Arthropoda; class Insecta; order Lepidoptera; family Noctuidae; genus Hyppa; species Hyppa rectilinea. The sequence continues at coordinate 1,602,737 of OX637317.1, forward strand.
TTACGCGTATGGTGTAAAACATATTTACATTACTCGCATAGTGCTACAAACACCACGAATCAATTTGAACGATATAATTAAGTGAAAGAATTTTTTAAATTATCAACAGCACACCAAAACACTGGTTTAGAAGTAAACTAGTGGTTTCTCCCTTTTGTGTCGAATTAAAAAGCAAAAGAAATATTGTATGCGCTACTTATACCTACCTAGTTCATCCAAAGTTACCAAAAAGTTTTATTTGAACTCCGTTCAAAACCTAAACCGTAATCGCTTTATTTTCGGAATTTATATATCTATAGCATTTCAAAGTATGTTGCGGTGATTATAGACAACTGTGATAACTGATAACGTCTGGCAGTGAGTTTGTTTTTTTTAAATTATTTTTTGAAACATATTGCAGAGTTGGAGAAACTGTCAGAACTGGACAATGTCGGAGTTAGTAAGTAAGTTACTAAGTTAACCTTTTTCTTTGTGCAATAAATTTTATTTTAATCAACGGTAGAACTTGGTGTATATATTTATGATTTAAATTAGAATAAACGTTTAAAACAATTTTTATACGACACCTAAACCCGATTTGAGCTTCACGCTTTCAATCACAGAATTTATTTATTTTATCATACAATTACTTTCTAATGTTATATTAACGTATTGCTTACAATAATTGGGTGCTCTCACGATGATACTACTTTTGAATTTCCTATGTTGATTAAATACTAATAATATATTCTATTCTGTAGTTCAAATAAACAACAGGCAAATAATTAATCGTCATAAGTATTATAATTTTAAATCTTATTTATTTTTATTTATTTTTTAATTAATTAAATGAGATGCTTTTGCCTGTTGGTCAGTTGTTCGGAAATACTTATTTTATGTCAAATTAACGAAATTCTATTGAAAATGAGAGATAAATCAATTGTTTAGATAAAAGTCATTGAATTAAAATGTATTATCTATTATCAATAATCACTGTTAGAGGGAATGGTTCGTTGCAATGATTATTGCTAACAATTTAAACTGTGTACTTATAGACTAACACGTAGTAACACGGCCAAATGTTCATATCTACATAATTTCCACAGAATCGAAGGCACGGAAACGTAGATCTCATACGGATCTCAGAATGTCAAGTGATAAAACTATAGACAGAGTAAATGAAACACATCCACACATCGATCGAGCGAGAAACGAACAAGCGACATTTTAAGAGTTAAGTTTTAGAAAATCAGTCTCAATGAACAGGCCATTATTTTTCATAATTTTTAGTTATACTATTTTACATTTAGACGCGTTCTAGGCATTGAATAGATATTAGTTAGACTTGGGCAGGAAAATGATCTACTGTTATTTACCTAACCTAAGTTACATTTTGAACGTTGGCAAACTACCTAAGTTTTCACACCTTTAATGTAGTTAAGTAGGTTGACCAATAGATGGCGTTATTCCTTTCCAAATTATTAAGGTGGACTTTCGTCAGGGTTTTTACGACTTTTACAGGGTTCGTCTTACCTTCCCTTCCCCTAAGCCAAATGACTCAAACAAAACAAATGACTCTAAGGTAAAATATAGCAAACATTTTATGCTGATTACATATTTATTCAGTTCTCTATGGCTTTCGTTCAAAAGATTCATGATTCATATTAGAAATGTTGTACAAAGGACGCATAAATGCTTTTTTAGTTATATATTTATTTAATGAAACTGTTCAATTTCTTTTCTATCTACGGCCACTTAATTTATGAAACTGATGTTGCAGTTAGTTATATGAAATCTGACATTATCATAAATGTCTAGCTTCTAGTTTTTCTTACAACATTTAAATAAAAATCATAAACATCGAACACATCGACAGTGACTTACTTAGGTATAAAAGATAACTGTATACATTAAATACGCATTTATTAAGATACACATTGGAAAATAACACAGATGTCTACGTTTTTAGTGCACAAACAATGTCAGTCTTTGTACAGTCGAATCACATAAAAATTATTGCTGAAACTGTAGGTAACTACGCATCTAAAGTGTGTTCATACTAATCTAGATTTAAATTAAAAGGACAAATCTAAAGGAGCTGCTGATGTTTCTATCAGTTAAGGGAGTGAAGACAGGAATACCTGGATTAACATTAAGAAAGAAACAAAGAAAAAACTAGAGATCTATCTTACTTTTAAGGTTTTTATATTATGTTTAGGCTAACTAAACTAGGTATCTATTGATTATAGGTAACTTTTCTATTCTGGCTTGAAAACAATATGCATTAAGGAGTAACAACAGAATGGGGAGCTATACAATAGGATATCTATGCAAGGAGTCTTTACCGACTCGTATGAGTGTGGGTTTTTATTTAGAGAACGCTGCAGTGAGCTAATCTATTGGTGCGTCAAGTACATACTTACTTAGAAAGATATCAATATATATCTTAACATATTATGAGTGCTTATATTCATATATATAGTTGTATATAAGTAGTAATTGTGCAATTGGTATACAGATTTTTTTGGGCCTTTCATTTTGTTTTATACTTACAATCTAAAACATTTTACATGTAGTTTTTTTTAACCTCAAGAAAAATGAAAAGATTTCTCTCGAATCCGATATTTACAACAATAAATAAGTTACATATTATATTTACAAAACAGCAAAAAGTGCGCAAAAAACGATTTCACAAAATATGCATTTGAGCAATACGTTTAATATATTTACAAAAAGCATTTTATACATAGTATTATTTAACAAAAACTACAAATGAAGCGAAATGATTTATTTTTTACAAAAAATACTAGTTAGGTAATAAAGAAAACCCTATTTAGTTTTAAGGTAGTAAAAATGATAGCGATCACTTGCCGTGTCCTATGCTACAGTATGTCGCTACAATTACTAACAGTAAAATATTTCATCCTACAAAATCTTCTACAAATAAGTTATTGCTATCGAGAAATTATTTACAACATGAAGCTAAGTTACAAGTAGTTTGAGACATCAAAAGTGAACAGAAGGAAATTAAAACGTTCGATTCCTTAAACATTATACTTAATTTTATAAAACAATAACATTCCTAGTATTCGAGTCGCTTAGATTAATATATCACATTAGATTAGAATCTTGTATACTCATGTCGATTTGATAGTTGTTGAACATGGAGATTATTTGTTTGTTTGTTATCCAAAAAGGTTTCATTTAAGTACTTCTACAATTTACTCAACGACTATGCTTTTTCAGAAAAAATACACAGGCAGGTACTTTTTTTTATTTCTGCGTGTTTAATGGCAAGGTATTTCTCAACTCAAATAGCTTAATTTTAGTCAGAATTGTCTTGACCCGCGGCAGTGTTTAAAGTCCTTGTGTCTTCACTTATCAACGACCTATCGTAACGTCTTTGTCTGGTAATTTTGGGCCTAACCGCACTAAGTAGAGGAGCTGATATCGCGTGGCTGGGAAGGTGACTTAGGTCCTTCCGACCTTGGAGTAGAGGCGAAGTGACGCTCGAGGACTCGTCTCCTTCGTCGTCGGAAAGAGCTGGGTAACTTTCTTTCATTTTCAAGCTGCGCTCTAGCCGTCGGAGAAATCTGGAATGACCTATTTGATTAACAAAAACAGAAACATATCTTATACTGGCTTGATAGTACTTAACGTACTTAAGATATAGGAAAATATGACATTGCAAATACAATAAGCAATAAAGAAGAATAAAGGGATTTCTCCGTTAACAAGTATGATTAACATACCTTATCTGATTGCTTATTGTCCGCAACTTGTTGACTTTCGGCGGTTTTTTGGAGTCTTCTGTTAGATCCAAACTCGAAGATATTTTAGACGAGGTGTCCTGTAAGTTTAAAATAATTAAAAAAAGATGCACATGCACTAAATGCGTTACACTTGTAAATAACTATGCTTAAATACCATGCCTCTATGTTTTTGGTAACGGTGAAGAGGTTGCATGAGTGTCTACACATTCTGACATGATCGAACTAGTTCGTCTACTTGATACATTTGAATGATGAAACTTATAGAAACATTCAAAATAACAATAACTATGTTATCTTATGTAAGTAGGTATCTTATATAACATAAATATTTAAAAAGAAACAAAAGTAAAAATCATAAGCAGCTTGAAGATCCGCAAAAAACATTTCAAACAGTATGAAATCTTAAAGATATAATGGAAATTAATATATTTGGCGACTGTAGCCCTGTACTATATAAATGAACGAAGTAAGGTCATTGCTGCACATAATACAATCACCTCTGAACTACGGCATTTTTGTCTCCTGAGCGGTTTCCGCAAGCGCATCGGCTCACAAGGCTGAAAATAATCCAACACACAGCTACAACCTACCGTCAAACAATCATAAGAAGCTAAAATTATTAAAACATTGAGAAATTATATTTCGTTGAAAATAACAGCGTGATTGATATAAAAGGAAGTGCACATTAAATAATTTTTAGACAAAATATATATTTAATTAAGTTACTTTTTAGGATTTAGTGCTTTATTTGGTTTCAGTGCAGTTTTTAAGAAAAGAATGAGATATTATATACAGGAATTGAATAACATTAATCTACAGGTTTATTTATTTAAAAATATAAGTAAATATTATAACTTGATTGTTAAAAGTTATAATATTTTAGAAATTGTAATAAATCACGTATTTGAAAACAACAATGTAAAACATGAACTTTTTAGTACAAGATTACAAAAACACAAAAAGTCAACAAATCTAGACAATTTAGTAATTCCTTTTTTTTTGCAATTAGGTACGTGACTGCGACTTAATTTTTTGGAAACTTGTTTTATTTACAAACGTTTTTTTTTATTAAAAGAAGATTTAAATACACAAAAAACTACACTGGACATCCAAGCAAAACACTGTTGTTAAGACAAAAAAAAAGAAAACTAAAAAAGGTTTTTCCTACCTGCATTTCTATATCGGGCAGCCTTAGTTCTCTTGCTGAGGCGACGGAAGCGACGCTAGCGTTGGACACCGAATCTTCTGAGGACGAGGACGACGCCGGCGCAGGCGCCTGCGAGCGCGACCGGCGCCGGCCGCCCTTACGGCCGCCACGCGCCGCGCCGTCAGCGCGACAGCCGGGAACCTGCGAGACATAGATTCGATATAATTGACCATTTGAAACGGTCAAAAATAAATTACGAAATCACATAGAAAAAAGACCGCTCGGCTGATAAGTATTCCAGCTCGATATTTAATTTCTGTACGGTGATGGAAGTTTTAACCATCACCGTACAGAAATTAAATATTTTGCGAAGATAATAATTATAAAATTGCATTTAATGCTAATAAGTATTCCATTTAATTCTAAAAATCTGTGACGTCACATTGTTATAATTCATACAAATCACGTAACTACAAATTCCGCGTTTTGACAGTTCATAAAAAGTAACGTTATTGACTACCCTTTCAAATACCCAATTTTAGCCAGTGTCGATCATGGTTAAAGTTGGCAATTGTGGCTTTTAAACAATAGAGTAAACTGCCAGTAATCATCACGTAACGAAAAAGCGTTATGCCTTAAAAAGTCAGTCTCAAGTAACACTTGAAACGCGAGACCATACTATGTAGTTGGCTCTGTATTAAAACATAATATACAGCAAAACGACGTTCGTTCCAACCGGGTATCATACGACATTTCCCGACTTTTTCAAATACGTGGGTTACCTAGCTACCCCCACATTTCATTAGTTATATTATTAACTAGTTTTTTCCCACGGGAACTTACTACCAGGTATTAAGTAGGTACCCTATGTGTTAATCCAGGTTATAAACGGTCTAATGTGCCAATTATAACCAACAAACAGACAAATGCACGCAGTGAAATCGAGTTAGTCTCACCTCCAACAAGTTGTGCATAGAATGCGGCATGTGCGGGAGCGTGGACTTGGTGGTGCCGGTGACCTCGTGCGAGGCAGTCCGCGTGTTCCTCCTGTCTCGCTTCCTCCCACTCTTCTTCTGACAGTTACTGCCCAACTTGTTGTTCGCACCCTTCACGCATTCCGAACTCGGAAAGTCGTACAATCCGTCAGAATCTGTAAACGGCAGCTGTCTACCGTAAAACTGCGGCGAAAACCTCCCCAAACCAGTTTTGTCGCTTAACGGACTCTCGCTCCTCGAACTGACGGGGCTCAGAGGTCTACTACCTTCTGATATCAAAGTAGGCGGCCTCAAACAAGCCTTCTCGTCTAGTCCCCGCTCGACACTAACACACTTAACTATAGAACACTTGGTCACTCCGCTAGGGGAGCACAGCGCCGCTTGTGGAACTTCTAAAGTCTCCTTCATTGCGACTAGTTCCATCTCTTTCGCGCTCGTTGGAACGTCATCTACTCTTTCGTCTGTCCCTATGCCTTCGTCGTTGGATTCTAACAGGGGGTCGTCGGAGAGCGTTTCGGAGTCGGATCGTCCTCGCCTACGTTCCTTACTGTCGTCGTTGGACGCCGCCGGGCTGGAGTTGGTCTTCATGAGTGGCCGCCTCCGGGACTGAAAGCACGACGGTCCCCCGCCGGAGCCCGGATCCTCCATCTCCGAGGGGCACAGAGGATTGCTCGAACCGCAGCGCGAAGGTCCAGGACTCGCCATAGAGCTGTACCCTGACGAGGATAGGTTGGATTCTGAGGGTGCTCGCTCTCCTCTCGCGGACATTGAGAAGGGACTAAGGTAGCACATGTTGCCTGAGGGCGGGGGAGGTCTAGGGGACATGGGCTCATCGGACTCTTCGCTAGCGTTGTATGTGACAGTGATGAGGGGGGGTGGCTGGAACTCTAGGTGCGGCGGCGTGCGGCGCGGCGGAGGGGAGCCGGGCGACGCGCGCTGCAGCTGCAGCAGCGGCACGCGCGGCGCGCACGGGCAGGGCGGCGAGGGGGGCGAGGGCGGGGAGGCCTGCGGGGAGCTGGGGGACGAGGTTACGTGCGTCGACGCCGTCGATGTCGTCGTCGTCGTGTCCGTGCTCAGCAGAGGCTGGCGCAGCTGGAAGTCAATAAAGTAAATTTGAAATATCCAGATACAAATCAATATTCCGAAAATCACCCTGGCGTGGTAGCATTGACAATGTAACGTACCTTCAACCGCAAACTCGAGGTAGGTCTTTCTATCTTCGTTTCGCACTTAATTTCATCAAGTTCATCTTCACTGGGTGAAATGACTGTCGCCATGGACTCTCTCTTACCATCCATCTCCATGCTAGCTCTAGGTAACCTGGGGGATGGTAGTGGAGTGGGTAGAGGTGTAGGAAGAGGGGTGGGCAACGGGGTAGGAAGCTCTCGTATCGGGGACAAGCACTTGTTGATCCCGCTTGGTACTTCTAGAAGTATGGACGGTGGATAGAGTAAGTTGCTACCTGATGATGAAGATTTGTGAGCGCTAAGAGGATCCAGGACCTGCAAATGTAGAGAAAATAGGTCCATCTTGGTGCTTTGGGTTTTAAACATTTAATTTCTCTTAAGGAGTGATCATTTGGGCTGTGATGGATTTACAGATGATGCTCACAAGACAGAAATGTATTTTCCGTAAGATTAGTGCTTCAACAGTAAATTTCTTAGTATTTACCTGAATCTCAATAGTATTATGAGGCCTGGTAACTGGCGAGTCTGGTGCCAACGAGGGTATGTGCGAGGAAGCAATAGATAAGTCATCAGCGTCCACCGTATCGTCTTGTGGTGATGAAGCTGAAGGTGTACTGGACAAGGAGACTCCTCCTGAAGATGCTCGAGACACTATCGCTGCTGACGATGACGAGAAGTTCCGAAACATCGCGAGGATGGAATCGGCGCTTGAGATTTTCGGTTGCCTAAAGAAAATATCGATGTTTCAGATTACATTGGTGATTGTTTTAGTTACATTGGGATCTTAATCTTAACTGGTAGTTTTTCTTATGTATTCTATAAACAAAACCAACCTTGAATATTTCTTCAACGCAGCATGTGTCAACGTCAAGTCGAGACTTGACATTGAATCACTTCCTTGATTGCTGGAGGTACTATGGGGTGACCTCACTTCTACCCCCGGCGAGGGCGGGGTGCTGGACGCCTTCGCCCGCATCCCTCTGTCCGCTATCACCGCCATAGGGATGGTTATAGTGTTTACCATATCCACGTCAGAACTCGAACTCATTTCAGCTGATACTTTGTTCAGCAGTCTTGCAAATGTCACTTTCTTTTCTAGTTTCGGGTCTGATATGTGCCGCATAGATGGCGACGTTGACGGAGTAGAAGCTTCGCTAGCAAATGATGTCTCTTTGTTCTCACTCCCATAATCCATGAACGCCGGCGCACTTTCTACCGTGCTTAGCGTCCGTTTTTCAGACATCTGTATCAAGTCTCCCATTGTTATCTTCTTTGAATGATCATTGGCTGTTGCGGGACTAATAAGTTGTTGTAAAATTTGCTTTTTCTCAGCAGCATTTTTCTTAGTCGGTGTAGAATTATTACGTTTTTTACGCGGTGACGGTGTTCCTGTATCAAAAGACTCACATATACTAAATTATTGAGTTCACAAGGTTTCATGAGAAGCGACGACATCGAATGTTCATGACAAAAGCATCACAATATTTAGAAATTTTAAACAGGGGATTGAACTACAACAGTTATTGACTGAGAGATCATCATCATGCCTTTGATCTCTGTGCATACTAAGGAAGCCAATTCTTTAGGGTAAGTGCCAATAATCAAAAATTTTGGAAGTGCCAATTGTATTTTGAATAGAAGTGTTTTATGTTGTGTTCATGACATCAGAATGAGTAATGAAGATGTTGATCTGTCATCTTGTATAGTTATTGGAACGCTAAGCGACATATAAAGCCACAGACATAAATAGTATTACAACATTCGTTTCAATATCCATACAATACGACTGAGACAATGTTTTGCTTTTAGATCATCTATGATGTTATTAGTGGTAGGTAAGTATCTTTTTGATTTTTTTAAACAATGTAACGAAATCCGTTTGATTTTAGTTCGTTACTTGTAATGAGACAAAACAGTGCCTGAGTAAAATAGCATGCTAGCGACATTCACATAGGTACAGAAAGAAGCCTTTGAATTGTCAATAATATTGATATAGTAATTGGTGTTGAAGAAAAAGAAGAGAGAGACGGACGATGATTACGATAAAGTGACAATATTATTGACAAAACAGAGGCCAGTTAGTTGGACGATCTAGAAAGGTGTCAACGAAGGAAGGAGCGGCTACATTAGAGATGCTGTGTTTGTGCTGTCAGGGGTGCACACATCGACATCGAAAGAAGTAATAACGAGGATAGCGGGCCAGGTTACATTGGTCTTTGCATTCCACATAGAAATTTCATTCACAGCAGGGACACATCCAGTGCTAACCGTACCGGCCGCCGCGCGCTCCGCCAAATGTTTGAAATGTTTGCGATAACACATGATTTTGCAAATGATACTCAAACAAAATGTGTCAGTAAAGCCCTGTGTCAAATAACAAAGACGTTGAAACTGTATTCATGTACATTTTACGTTTTGTGACTCTCAGTAAAGGCAGCATGTAGTATGATCAGGCAAGATTAAATGTCGTAGATTGAGACAAAAGGCTTTAAGCATTAGAGTTTGATTATTTATGAAATTGTGATCCGTTGAGGAAGGAATACATACAATTTGGGTCTCTACTCTAGTACGTCACAGCTAACAGATATTTTAGTTGGTTGCACTCTATCCAGACAAAACATCTAGTTGGTGTATCAGGAGTAATAGTTTTAAGTTCTAAAATAACGTCTAATATAGTTTTCGATTAACAAAGAGATGATAAATCTTTTTAATTTGAACGCATTTGCAGTCTACATGATCAATGAGTAGAGTATGTATTCGCGGGTGGTGCGGAGCGCGCGGGTCGCGGGTCCTAGGAACACAACGCTCCAGTCCTTACGTCCGGGCGGCGGCTTTAACAGATCGTCCAAGCTAAAGGTGCGCGCGGCTCGCGGGTGAGGCGCGAGCCCCGACACCGACGGCTTGCGGATACCCAGCCGCGTCAGCAGCGTGCGGTGCGGCGGCGGAGCGTCGTGCAGCACGCCCGCTGTGGACAAACCCGCGTCACTGACACCCGCGCCGCGCCGTGACGTCACGCGAGCCCGCCGCGCCGTGACGTCACGTGAGTCCACCGCGCAGTGACGTCACTAGGGCTCCTGCGTGGGCACGGCCGCGTAGCGCCGCCCCCGCGCGCCGCCCACGCTCGCCCGCGCTATCCCCACACACACACACACAGGATTGCCAGATACGCAACACACGGGTTAACATTCAATTTTGATGAGCGTGAACATCAAGTCCGAGTCAGTCCCGTCAGTCCGCTGTGTCACAATGATGGTTATTACAATTCACATTGTCTCGCTGGGATTAAATATTGGAAATTTTCATTCGGTAACGTTAAGCCAATTGTATCCGATCAGATTATAACTTCTGGCAATCCTTTTCGACTTAGCTATTGGCACGATTATTTTAACTTGCCGATCCGAAGGGTGGCTGTTCCAGGACAAATACATATAGACTAAACAGACAGATGCTACTTACTGTTTGGAGTGCGTGGATCAAGTTAAAAGAACCGTGTCTCAACGGACTCCAGAAACCTGAGAAATGCATCTATCAATGGACAGTCAGCTAATTCAATACATGCATCAATGCAGTAATATGTACAAACTATATCACATTCAGTTTCTGGACCCGCAACAGTAAAACATAGAAAAGAGAAAGTCAAACAATAAAGAAAAGTAAAATTACGCAAAACGTGTCCTTACCATCCCAGAGACAGTGCGTTTATTGAGAAAATACATGAGTATAGCGGAAACAATCTGACAAAATGTTGAAACAAAGCATTATTGTACTGTGAGTCACAAATATACCTCTCATTGGACGTTCAAACTAGGTTACCGTGTATTATTAAAGTGAGAGTGGCAAGCCGAACTGAACGTAGATTGAAAATGTGCTTATGAGAGAAAAGTTCTTTCGGGATTATATTTTTGGGTCAAATATTGGGCCTAAAGATTTGTCCTCCGTGATGATTGAGGGGGATACTTACGTCTAGCGCATCTGTCGGCCTCCTCGGCGAGGAGTTTCTCGATCTTCTCTGGGAAGTGTCTCTTGGCGCACCAGATGAGCCCGATCATACCGAGCACCACGAACACGGTGATGAGGCCGAGCCAGAACGGCTCTTGGAGCATGCGCTGACCCAAACTGATGATGTTGGGGGTCGGGTTTGGGGTTTCACACCTGTAAAATACGGGGCACTCTTATCGTTATCCACGTTGTCACACATTATCTCTCATTAACTGGACTTCGTCTCTGCAATTGCATTTAAACAAAGTCTACATACTTTAAGTTCATACCTTTTGCCCTTCCACGAGGGGTTACACTGGCACAGAAAGCCTCCGTCCCTCTCAGTACAAGCTCCTCTGTTGTTACATGGCTTGGACGCGCAGGGTCGAACGCGCTCTGCACAGCGCCGGCCCTTCCAGCCGCGCGCGCACGCGCATGTAAAAGCCTCGCCTGCCTCGCTGGCACCACCGACGACTAAGGAACAGTTTCCGTACATGCAAGGAGTCTTCTCGCATGCTGTCACTAGGCAGAATAGTCCTAGAAATGATTGGACAAATTGAGTTAAATAACTCCTATGGATACAGACTTGGTCAATAAAATTAGATTTTATGAGCTGTTTATAATATGTTGATTAAAATTAGTCAGCGTGGTACTTATTGATGCAAGGGAGGGTCTTCCAAAATAACTCTTTTCTTTTCACCTTTTGTGGTGTAGTGTTTTTATTCTGGGTGCATCGTCTTCACATATAATGTTATAATTCATACGAAACATTGTAAAACATTTTAAAAGAGTAACGGTGGAGTTTCCTGCCCATTCTTCTCCACACGAAACTACCTTTTGGAAGGGGCGACTAGAATCATGTCTTGTTCATTTTGACGTTCAAAAATGCCTTAATTGTGCCTATTTGAAATAAATGATTTGACTTTGACTTTAACTGGATGTTAAAATCTGAGCTACTCCAATATCTTACCAGCGTAATATCCAGCGCACTGACAGAAGCTCTTCGATTCATCTGTGGCACATCTCCCGTCGTGTAGACATGGGTTCGGGTAGCAAGACTCCAAGCTGGTCTCTTCAGATATTAGCAGTACCTTACTGTGATACTCCGGATCTGAAAGATAACCATATTTTTAAAGTTGTTCAAAATACCTTCTAAGAACTGAATGTGGGTTGGATAACTTTTATAATTGGCTACTTGTGTTTACTAGATCGCAAAATGTAGGTAATTTGATAGTTGACACATTTACGTACGGACGGTCATCGTAAAACGAGAGTTCTGCCTACGAGGGTCTCGCGCCTTTGAACCCCTAAGGGCAAGTCAGAGGTGTAGTGATAGTCCACCCACATTTAGCCAGTTATATTTAAGCCCTGAGTAACTAACGGCCTTTTTTTTGAGTGTGGGCAATCATTCATACTTTTTGTAAACTTTACTTTAATAATATAAATAAATAAATAATAATAATTCAATGACTTCTTCCGCTCTGGGTGGGTGGTAATGACTAAAACCTATCCATGTTCCTTCCTTAGCCCTTTATGTTCCGGGGTAGCGGTAACCCTTTCGGACAATCTGGCTTACCCGGAAGTAACTAAGGGCCTGTGGTTATCAACCGGGCAGAAATCCCAATAACACTGCGCGACCCGAGAATAGATAATTTAAGATTAAAATAAATAAATCGACAAGATAGTAATTCCAGTTTCTTCTTACCTTTGTTGACCATTAGTGAGACGTCCATGTTGACGCCGCGCTCGCCCGCGTGCTGTGTCACGCTCAGCGAGTGGAGGTAAGAGTTGATGACCAGAGGCGCGCGTGGTTCCAACTTCCTCTTGCTCCTGTCCACCTCGCAGAGAGTCCATTCAGTGCCGTTGTTGTCTGTGTAGCTGTCTTTCACCTGTGGAAAATTGTTGAAGGAAACTTAAAAACTTTTTGTATTGTGGACTTCATACAGTTGACTCAGATGTGCTGGAATGACCCATTGCTAAAATGTATCATCAAAAACTAATGCCGTGGTGATTTCATAAAAGACGAATGCATATAACTTGGAGGAATAATAATATTTTCATCATTCCAATACACACCTGTATCCATCCACTCCCCACTCCACAAGGCCAGGGTTCTTCACTGGACGCGACTAATGTAGTGGCTGTGAAGGCCAAGGTCAGTGTGTGTTGATGCGGCGCTATGAGTCGTGTGCGCAGGGCAGCGCGCGCCGGTGCCAACTGGGGCCAGTTGGGAGCGGCGAGGCGGCCTCCTACACCTGATGCTACTTCTATCACGTGTGACACGTTCAGGTAGCTTACTGGAAAGAAAACATAGGAGTTAAGAATTAGATCTAACTGTGCAAGTGCTCTTAAGAATAAAAAATGGAGGAAATATAAAAAAAAACTTTGACTGCAGGGATAGTTTATTAATTTACAGTATTATTATTTTCATCTTCAAAAGAAAGAGTAGGACACGTTGCTAATGACAATATAATTTCTTTCATGACAAAGCAATCGAATAAAAGTAATAAAAAAAACTCACTAGTTTTAAAATACGCCAGGAAACCTTGTCCAGTAACATTCTCGCCAGTCTTGATCCTTAGTCGGAGTATTTCAGATTGAGACACAAAGAGGCCGTTGGTCAATATGTTGGGGTTCAAGAACGGCCTGATCGGTGGGTTCTGCAAATCTATTTGTACGTCAATGTAGGAGTCTTCAGGTATGGCGTCAGTTACGTTGATGGGAACGCCTTTTTCAAATACTCCGTAACCAAAGTCGAAATGGCTGATGTTCAGGAATACCCGTTTGCCTGAAATGAAAAGGTAAGTAGAGTTGAGTATTGTTGCAAGATACATCATAGCTGCGATGCTTTAGTGAATCTGCTAAGTATGTTATATAGTCTTTGGCGAATTACATAATTATAAGTACTTGTTCCTAGATAAGTGTGCCTTCGTATCCAGCTTTAGATAGTTGATTTTTTGTGTTTCTTTTTGTTGACAACTTGACACGTTTGGCGCCATTTTTGTATCAAGGGTCGAACTTTAGCGAGTATCCAACAAGTACACGCTGTTCTTGTTTTATCTATGACTTTTGAAACTACATATTGATTTTTATTGATGATTTTAGGTAGCGGTGCCCGTTACCTAGCATTAGTTAACATCGAGTAGACGTGCTTATGGATGTGAAGTTACTTTTGATAGAACTTTCTAACAAAAGTCACGTCACGTTGATGCTCCACTAGCGTTGCGTTTGTGTGGTATACTTTTGACGAAATAAAATTTGTCTAAACGCGAAGAGTAGGTACCTTATTGGCCATTAGAGCATGTTCAAAGCCAGCTATAATTTGATACTTACCCATGGGAGCCACAATGTCGATGGAGCAATCCAGGTTGGGCAGCAGAAAGTGAGGATAGTTTGGACTTCTTAAGACCCCTTCTTTCGATGTTATCGTCTGTGACGGGCAGCCAGTCAGTTCTACTGCTCTCCATGTCACTGAAAATCCTGAACCTTGGGTGCTGAAAAGCGGAGAATTTTTACTCTAAATTAAACTTTTGGTGTGGTTATTTACAAGCTTACAGATTTTAAGGCACATACGTGAACGGTTAAAAGTAATGACGAATTAATTGGCCTGATGTTGATATGAAATGTTATGGCTTTGTCAACTAGATTTATTTGGTTTCTTTTGTTTTTGTGATTCTAAAAATTCGATTGTACTAGCATTCACATCATTCAGCCAACGCCACGGGTTTCTAGTGACAGTTTTATTTCATTTTATTTTACTTTATTGGGACATAAAACAGTTACACATTACAATAAACGTGTGACAGAATAAATTAAAAAATTTGGGCATATAAATAGGCAGTGTACAATATCTGAAATAGAAACGAGTAAGCTTGTGACGACCCGACGTGTGTACAACTTATAAGATCATATTGTAACTCACTTATAGTCAGAGTGGAAGTACAGAACGGCCCTGTTGGTGGATGCGACCCAGCGGGCTTCACCGACTGAGCCGCAGTATCTCGACGATTTCAAACTCCATGAGTCACGGAGCTGTAACATTGTAACAAGTATTGAAAAGTGGGTTGTCATTGTCTTAAGGCTGTAGCATCACGGCGCGGACGTGTTCCACGTGCGCCTCATAAGATGTTAGCAATTGGAAAGAGACCCGCTAGGGCCGAAGCCTGCCGGGTCGGCGGGATTATACGAAAGGGTTACCGCTACCCCGGAACATAAAGAACAAAGGAAGGAATATAGATGGGTTTTAGTCAGTAAGAGTCTGACACTGTCTTCCGCTCCACCCAGAGCGGGAGGGATTATTTGATGATCTTCCACCCTCAAAAAAGAAAAGCCTGTAGCGTTGAAAGTAAAACATTAGTAAATTGAAATAATAGTAGTTGTTTTTTTTAAACATATTTTGAAAATCAAGCTATTTTACAAAATTGCCTATTTACAGGTACCTACTAATCTTTAATTATAACTATAAATACGGTCGCTATTATTTCCTGGAAGGCTTCAATGCGAACAATCAACCGGCATTAAAATTAAATTATAATTTGTGCGATGTTTCGGGAATTATTAATTTCCCCAAACGCTACAGCTTACGGCAAAAGACGCGGAATAGCAATTCATTACGAAATTTTTATTGGATATTTTACCTTTATTCTGAATATTTAAATTACATAAAATATGTTACGACATTTAGGAACGTTACAGCAATTCGGAGATTTGAATACATATTACGATTATTCCAATGGCGTGTACTGTAATTTAAATTTCTATGCTGATGAGGGATCAATGGTAAATAAGCCAAATGTTTATTTTTTTGTAAATGTGGTTGTATGTATCGTGTACAAGAAATAAAGAAATAGTAGGTTAATAAACAGAACAGCTCACCTCAACGAAATCATAAAGACAGTCCTTCTGATATTCCAAATCCACATTTTGGAAAACAAAGACTAGTCTCGTGTCCACAGGCCCCACTACGTGCACCCAGAAATCCAGATCATTATCATAGATACCAGGGTGATTGGGACTTGTCAGTACTCCTAGACGAACAGACAAATGCATTAGAATGATATAAGCGAATAGCTTGGCGCCCAGCATGGGACTAGAAAACGATAATAATATGTTAATTCCGAATAGCCGATAATTATCATGTTTTGAAAACACAAACTCAATATATGCTATGAGAAAGTCCCGTTGCCAGCGAGATTTATTTGAGCCCTTATGCTTATTACAAGAGGTCAATAAAATTAACTTAGACAACTTAAAAACTTTTAGTAGGTAGCTAGATGATTACGTTTTTAAATAAATGTTTCTATGATTGGGTATTCAAGTTCAGATCGTTCGTTATTTTGTTCCCGTGCTGGGAAGTGGCGCCACTAAAGTTATATTGGCGCCCAGTGTGGGACCGCTATTCTTGTTTTAACAGAAGCCTCAGCCATTTCACTTTTATGTAGAACTACTTATGTATAAAATTTAACTACTTTGATCAATTTGACTTCAGGAGTTTTGCGTACCTGAAATCCCTTCAACGGTCCTGTTCTTTACGATATGTTCAGGGTTTAGCCGTCGCTTGCACACGTACCCGCCTGTCATACTACATTTGTGTAAGGTCCAAAACAAACCGCTTGGTAGAGACGGAACTGGTGATGATTTCCACTAAAAACATAGATTGTAAGATTTTTTGTTGACAAAGAAGATTTCTTTACAATTATAAGGTCTTAACAACTTGGTACAACAAGTTAATAGCATAAAAAGTTTCGTCACATCTCTGTAGGTTTCAAAGTTTACGACAATGGCAACTTACCTGAATACCTAAGCAGGCATCTTCGATTTCCTCAGTGTCATTATACGGCGGCCACCCTTGATACCCTATAGCGCTTCCATCGATCCAGCTCAAGATGTCCCCATCTTCTCCTGCTTGGCGCGCTCCTAGCCAGTATACGGAACCAGCGCTATAATCACTGCTTTGTCGGATCCCTGAGACAATGAATCGCTCTTCGTCCGCTGAATGGACTGATGATAGATGCATATTAAGGCCTTCACAGACCTGCAGAACATACAAAGATCTAAACATCTTCACAAACCTTGACATTTATAACATTGAGTAAGAATTAATTTTGAGGGGCTATTTCATGTCCATGTGTTCTAAAGGTAATTTTAGAGGGTATGTATTTTGTACTGTAGGTTTTCAAAAAGATTATTCCAAGTTGCTGGACAAAAAGACACAGACACAGTCCGTCACTTTATTTTGACCCAGAAAAAAGACAGGGCTGTCACGATGATAAATAAGGCAGAGGGACCGGTCGCTAAGCACAACAGTCGTAATGGCATTGTAAGGCGTCGAGGTCGAAACGAAACATTCGCTGAAAAGGATTACGGCTAAGCCCTATCATTATGCCTTAGGAAATTATAATTTAACAAGCAACGGAACTGTAACAAAAGTTTTGCAACTTTGTTGCTCTGATTACTTGTAAACTGTAATCAATCTTTGTTGGACCAGGGTAGCGTCATGGTTTTCGACAAAGTCTACTCCATTTAAATTACAAATTTTCGGTCGTGAGGAAAAGAACACAAGTGCCGGTATTTTCTGACGACAGTTTTTCTTCTCGACAAGAAAAACGACATTTGATTTAAGTTATTTCTTACGCTTATTCAGCTATAATAAGCTAATAAAACTGTATAATTTTTAACACAGTTCTATTAACAAAAATAAAACAACCAACCGACTAAGACACTCTTTTATTTACCGCGCCAGCATCGTCTGGAGTACAGGGGTTTAGGAATATAAATTATTGAGGATTACACAACTGAGGGTCCAGTTGGATTTATCCTCAGAGTTATTTTGGTAGTTAAAATCTTGGAAATGCCTTTTTAAACAAGAGTAGTCAAGGAATGTAATGGTGGTGGTAAAGTGTTGTTGATACGTGATGGGGACCTAAATTGGTTTGGGTCCAGTCCATCCTTTTGAACTCTGCTTGGACCATAGTAGGTACACAGACTAGAAGTATTTTGTTCAGATATTGAGATTACTGATATTGATTAGACGGAGCTTGAAATATCTTCTCTCAAGTTTTAGCAAAGAACTTTGATCTTCAGCAAATAATTGAAATATGTTTTAATATAATATTACATACTATCTTATTACTAGGTCATAAACTTACTTACCTGTTTGGAAGTTGCCCAAGATGCTTTCGGGTAACCAGAGAAGAGGTAGCAGTGTCCATTAAATAGCACCTGCTTTGAATCCATACACGATTGTGCTGTGAACAAAAAAAAATGTGCTCTATATTCATTAATTTACCTTTTAAAACCGGAGCATTCTCCATGTTAATTAACAGAACAAGATGTAGCCAACTTCCGCGGGAAAGTTTCACTCTGAATTTAATAAATTCATTACAACTGTGTTTTCTTTTGTTTCCATTGTTCGTGCTTTTATTAAATAAATCATGCTACCTTATATAATTTTCTTCCTTTGGAATAGTGCTACGATTCAGTATGCTTCTAAGATGTACACGAAGATAAGAACTTACCTATCGTTTGCTCATTTTGGTAACACCATATGAGTTTCCTTCATGAGTTGCTATATTAAGCGTAGTATCTCGTGTAACTCTAAACCTCTAATAATGCCCTAAAACCCTAATGGCAAGAAGAATGAATGGCATTACTGGCATGTTTCCATGTCGCGCAGTACCAGGAGAACATGAAATATTTATAAGTTCAGTGATCAGAGCTCACCGGCAGTTGGTGCGCAATGGACTGAGTAATCTTGTTGGCAGGTAATGTACTCACTTTTGGGGACATTTGCTGTTGTAATATGAGGGGACAAATTCGAATATTATGAGGTAAAATGTACCTATAAAATTCGCTTCCGCCAGCCAAAATTAAGGTTATAAAGTAGTAAATTTTCCGCCTGTGCAACGGTTTTATTTCTTTTTCACAATTTCTTCTCTGGCACTAGTTGAAAACCAGAAAACCTACAAAATATACACACGTACGGGCAGAGAACGTGTTGAAGAAGTTAAGTAGGTAGTTTTAAGCAAGTTTGTTAAAAACTTCTCAACAAAATGAAGATAAAGTTTTTTTCTCGAAAGAAGCAAACACGTTCTTTACGACCGTTTAAAAAACACTAGCACAAAACGATGACATTCTATCTCATTAAGAAAAAAAAGGCAAGACCTAGTATAAACTGGCGGCACTTAATTAGTATTCCAAGAGCGCTAAAAAGTATTTTAATTAAAACATGCGCGCGCAATTCCTTCGTCAACACGTGGTAATAGAACCGTTCGGATATATTCATTAGCGGAATGGCGAAGTGGTCACAAAGGCCGGAACAGAGGGTGCGACGACACGACATGTAGTCAACAACGAACGCGGGCCTCCTATTTCTGGGTAGTTATAAAAAATAACCACAAATTTCCAGATTAGGTCTTCTAACTCAGGCTGTCCAAATCGGGATGCCCAAAGTCCCGAGCTCGCTTCCATCGCTCTTGCATCCTAAATTCTCCTAGTACAGTTATATTGCATTTTGTTTTAACCTAACCTATCCGAGTCGAATTGCTCTGAATCGGGGTGTTAACCACAATGATGGTATCAGTTTTATACGACATACCTATTGATTTTCGATTAAATACACGTTATATCCAAAAAGTAATTTAATACGAAATTAATTTTTAGAATAGGTATATAAATGTTATATGTAAAGAAATTATATCAATAGTTGGTATATCTCACTTTTATTGTATCTTGTGAACGTTATTGAAATAAAAATGATAATAACATAATTTTATTTTAATGAAATAATAATAACTTTATATGACATCAGACGCACCCAAACAGTATACTGACTTACGTAGGTATCTAATTTCTATTCAGCCAGTTCCTCAGGTAGAATTTTACGGTCAGTTACGAATTTTTTCAAGTTCCTCCGTGCTTGATCAGAATTTTAAAGACGGGCAATGTTTGACAGTCACTTTTGAGAGTAAATTGTAGCAGGGTGGGTATTAATTTGCTTTACCTACCGCGACAACAGTATTATGTGGTGTATCGCATCGTAGGCCAATCTTCTATGAACACAGTGTGTGTTTAAATCATTGTTGTTGTTTTTTTTTTTACTTAGCCTACACTGTCCCACTGCTGAGCAAAGGCCTTCCCCAAATCTTTCCAGACATTTTTCTCTTGAGCCACCTCGATCCATCCTTTGTGGTATAGGTACGTCTAGGTCGTCTCGCCACCTCTTCCTGGGCCAGCCTCGACGGCGCCGTCCATCCACTTTTTATAAATCTTTGTTAGTGGAGGCAAAATGAACCAATTGATTTATTACTGTATTTTAAATATCTCAAATTAACTATCTCCAGCCTACCAGACCAGCGTCCACGTAAGTGCCCAATTAATAGCCATTCAGTTGACTTTTATAACCGCATAAAAGCATTATTGATGAATATTATTGGCGTAATATTTCGCCTGCTATCCGCTAACTGTTAGGTATTGTGTATGTATTCAATGGCGTGTTGTTTATTTCGAAGATAAGAATTTCGTGTGGGTAAAGGAAGCGACAAAGTAAAATACGGGGAATAATATTGAGTATATTCCAGAATACATTTATTAAAAGCGAAAACATAAGCGAGATCATTTCAAATGTAAAAGTTGTAGGTACCTATTGACCGACATTTTATCGGCTACAGGGACTTTTCAATTGACTGCCTTCGAGACCAGCGACGAAGGGCACCAATGAAACAAAACGCGATCAGTACATCTAAACCTACATGCGCTGACAGTGACTTCGATTCCTTGGAACATTGTCACTAACAGCTGTTAAACGCAGTTTAGGTGTGGTAGCCGTGTTCAGTTACATTGGTGAAATTGGCACTAAATAAAGTTTTTTTTAAATTGAACTGCTGAAATACAGTCGTCATAAACCACTGCAAAAATAAACACAGCGCGAGCATCCTTGCGACTAGACTCCTGATTACTCAGACTCCGGGCGACGCTATATACATTTTTGAGTTTTAATTGGGAAAAGCCCCCCCTCTAAATATTAAATGGACTGTAAAGAGTGAGGGGGCGTCTAATCTCGGGCGGCTTTGTTATGTTTAAGTTTCCTGATGTTTGAATACTTAATTGCGACGCGTGGGAGGACACTGTTGATTAATTTTCGTATCGCCCGCGCTATTATCTTGGACACGTTGGTGGTAGGAATTGTGATAGATGTTATCTAAACTAAAGGTTAGATACTGGAATTTAAACTTAGTTTGACAGTGAACCTGCAGTTTTGTAAAATATGGTGAGGTTAATTTGATTTGCCAAACTAATTAACTAAACCTAATTAATATAACCATATGTGTAGTAATTTCAATTAAATAAATACCTATTTTTTTCTATTGCACTTACCAGTGTTTATCTTTGCATCAGCTGAAGGTAGAATGGTAGAAAATGCCTATGGCATTAAGTTCGCCTCTGTTCAATTCTGTGCTCAAAATATAAATAAACTTAAGGCACAAGACCATTAACATGATAGGTACTGCTACTGTCATCTCGAAAGCCTCACAAAGCCTGTTTTAATGCAGCGAGCTCTCAAATACGTGACATGTACTTAAACATGCCTGTACCCCAACGTGACGTATCAAAGGTGCTCGTTAGATCAAATTATGTTCAACAGTTCAGCTCTCAGAAAAAAGTCAGCAAAAATGGCTTCCTCGTTAACTAGTTTCATTCATCCATTCACTCGTTCGCGAATGAAAGGAATGCCAGCATCGTTATTCAAATTTTAGTTCCGGAAATGTTATGAATTTAGCTCAATCAATTGAGAATGAGTCGGAAGTCAGACTTTTGAATTTCGAAACTTCGTGCTTATTGATTTTGTTTACTGCCAGTACGAAACACAATGGTACTGTACGAAGAAGCGGTACAGCGATGGGTAGTGATATGGATCAAAAAAGGTATCACTGGTTTCAATTAAAGTGCCAATTATGCGGCGCTGCTTCCAATTCGTTTTCAATTTGACTTACTTTACTTTTTATGTCATCGAAATTTTCATTTTTTCATTCATATCGGTTTCTGATACTACCAGGCAGACATAGAATCATAGACGCGTTGAGGCTTCATAAACTAAACGTTACTAAGGTCAAACATAGCTAACTGCTAAGAAATTCGGAAATAGAACAGCAACAAGCTATGTTTATATTAAACCAGGCTCACAGCGACCATCTTGTCAGAAGCCTGGTCATGAAACAGGCGGTATTACTAACGACATGTTTCGACACGACGTCAATTTTGGCATTGTCGCCGGAAGCAATTTGTTCCCCGTGACATGTTGGGCGACGTTGTGATACTAAATCGAAGTAAACATAGCTCTGAATAGAAGTTTTGGACGATATTTCGTATATTTACCCTACTGTGACATTGGGGCCAGGGTTCACGGCAATCTCTTTATTGCCAACTTACAACCCTTGAATTTACCTACATATCGCACGTTTAGAATGAAAACGACGTAACTCAAAAAAGTGACTTTTAGGGAAATAGCAAAACAAATTTTAAAATTCTTGGCACCTCCGTATTATTTCGTGATTATTTACGTCAGTGACTATGTTTGTGCTGCAAATTATAAAAAAGTCGTTTCACTATTTTCGTTTTTAGTCATTTTATGACGATAACTCAATTTATGATTTTTGAATTGTGTGGTTTTCTTTCTAAAGGTGCGATATCTGTACGAAATAGTTCACACGAAACTTCTTCGATTTACTTCAAATAAGTAAGATTATTGTGTTATTTCTCAAAACTAAAATTGGATTGGAATTAGACTTAAAGACCAGCGAAAATTATCGCTAAAGTCCCCGCACCAAAATTAAACAAAAGCATAAATAGAAGAGTTAACATTTATAATAATTAAAACTCGTTACTTTATTTAATGACTCATAAATATGTAATACAACTTTTAACAAGATCTTTACTGCAATAAAATAAATATTTCACTAAACATGGCCGACGTTAGCCCCCAGAGTCTGGAGGCCAGACAATAAGTTATCATAAAATTCGGAGGCCTATTAAATTCGGAGGCCTATTAAATTCGGAGGCCTATTAAATTTCCAATGTTACGCAGACTTGGCTCTAATACCAGATATTATCTTGTCTATATTATACGGATTTGCCTGCAGCTACAACATTTAGCTTCGAACCGAGCTTATTAACTACGCGGTTTCAGTACCGGTACCAATTAAGCTCGCAGAATTTATCAAAACATAACGCGATGTATACATTGAATAGTTAGTTCATTAAAACGATGTTTCCAGTTAGTTTGGAGACGCAGTGGATCGTGTTAGCTTTGAATTGTCGTATTATATTTGATTGTCTGGCTTTATAGAGGGTGTGTTATTTTGCTTGGTTTATAAATAACGTATGTTGCGTTTAAAATGGTTGATAATTAGTTTTTGAGTAAATCGCGGACAAACATACATAGGCATACATGTCAGAAGAAAAAATAACTAAGGGCACTTTAATACTTTTTTTATCTTTATCTGGGAAAAGAATTAGGGACTACGCGTGCGAAGCCGCGGGCAGCATCTATTGATTGTATAAAATAAGATCGAGCGCAGACGTCAGGTCTAGAGGGAAATAGGTTAAAGTTATCTAAGGATAGCCAAATCTCTTGTACTTGTCAACTTTTCTGTACTAGAGGTAATATAAAGTCAAATGAGATTTATGCGTGTCATGTAGCTGCAGCGCCTGCAGCGTGGAGCTCAGCACGAGTACGTACAGTCACGAACAAAAATATGTATAAACTTAGCTTATTTCAAAAGCGGTTTTCACCTTAATTATTGAATTAAGTTGTATGATCTCACACACATTGCAATTTTTTGAATTAGTAGGTTTACCGAACATGTCATATCTCTAAGTTTGAATGGTTATTTTACGTGAAAATCGCTTCTGAATCATCATTCTCCTGCCCTTATCCCAATTTATTTGGGGTCGACGCAACATGTCTTCTTATTCCATACTTCTCTATTAGTCTAAAATCGCTTCTGAATATTGAATATTATACATGTTAGTGGTCGTTACTGTACATACTTATCTCCAAGACATCCAATAGATCGTAATGTTTGATATGTCTGAGACGAATATCTCATAGCTTTTCTATTAAGCTACAGTTTTGATAGTGTTTCATATACCTGTATGGTGTATGGTGGGTTTTATATAAATCAGGATCTATATTTTTGATCAACAACTGCCTAGCCTTTTCCTAATTATATTGGGGTCAGCTTCTAGTCTAACCAGATGCAGCTGAATAACATATTTTAGATAGTACTATTATAAAAAATTGGTATGATTTTTGTATGAAATCCATTTTGAACTTGTCATGCGTTTGTGCTGTACTACATTTAAAAAAAATAAGTTGAAACATGTAAAGAGAGGTCGATTAATGAAATTCATATACATAGTTACTCTCAGTAAAGAAATACTAAGTTGTTTTAACCAGTTAAGAGACATGGCTAGTACTTGGCAAATTTCCAATCTTAAAGATTGTCTGTTCGCGCCAGTGCAGGACCAAGTTCGCTGCAGACGAGGCGCATGCGACTGCCTTACAGCGTCGTCCCAGGAACTAGCCGGGAAGTCGGAACAAAAACAGCAGAACAGAAACGAACGCAAAGTCTTACACAGCCTTGGTTAATTAAAACTAGACTGCGCTTTATTCAACTTGCCTCATTCTAGTTGACGAACTTACACTACCAGTCCTACATTCAATAATAAACTCTATCCACTCGATAATAACGTTAGGTTAACTGCATAACTGAGTTTGTCGCCTTTGTAGTTGGTGTTAGGCGAATTTAAACTTTATTTTCAGGTGCCAAAGGTAGTAGGGGTGGCACAATAGGTATAAGTTGGCAACTTTATTTGTCCGACGGTCCGTTACGTTCCGTTGGTGTCCGCACGGAACGGAGCGAAAAGTTGAAATTGAAAAACGAAACACGTCGCGGATTTTTTTTCAGTGTGAAGACTGGAGTTGTATTCACTGAAGGAATAAGGCACTGATAAACAACGTGGCGCTACAATGGTGACATTAATTTAACACACATATACGAGTACGTTTTCACATATTCGTTTCATGAAGACATTATATTCACTTTTTTTTTTAATTTGCGATTTCTTTTACCTGTAATTTTTTTTTCACATGATTAATGGGCATCCGTGTGTTAAATTAGTGTCACTATTGCAGCACCACGTTGTCTATCGTGTTTTTTTTTGATATCCCATTACTCTAGAGTTATATTTTATTAGTAAAAATAAAACAACTAGTCATAGAATATATGGTCCAAAACTGCATAGTTTCGAAGACTTTCGATGTGTGTAGATATTGATAAATACGAGTAATTCATTTTCATTCAAACCAATTATTCACAATGAAAGTTAAAAAAATGCAACGTTGTAAGGGTGTTTTACATTAATCTTGACTTTGTCGAATTATTTTGTATGAAAATTGAAAACAAAAAGAAAAGAAATCTGAAAATTCTTTGATAAGGTCTCATCTCATACCGTAGAGTTATGAGATTAAAAAAACCACACGTGGTATAAGTAGGCAGTATGGCTACTTCCTTAGTCCTATAATTTGAATTAAAAAGCAAAGTTTCAGATGAACTGCGTCTTATCTATTCTAAAAGTATTTTGTAGCTGGGATGAGTTTTAAAAGTTTATACCTTATATCAAGATATGTACTGTAAAACCTTCAGGACAGTGGGCTGTGCTGAACATTGGACAATACCATTGAGACGAGAGCTTCTAGTTTAATTTTAATGAGGTAAGTCCAAATTTGAATATAATTTCTAAAGAGTCTAGGTATTCAATTTCACGTTCCAACAATTTAATTATATTCATATTTTTATCATAGTAAGCATCAACCATATCTGGAGTTTGCGTTTGACTTTGCGTTCACTCAATCTGCTTAGCCTTTTCTCGTATGTTCGGGTCGGCTTCCAGTCTAACTGGATGCAGCTGATTACCAGTACTTTATATGGAACGACTGTCTATATGACATTCATAACCCAGTAACTAGGTAATACGATACCCCTTGGTAACTGGCTGTCAGTTTCGGGCTGCTGACAACCTGTAACGACGGTCAAATATCTAGATATGACGATCGGGACCAACGGCTTAACGTGCTTTCCGAGGCATGAAGGAGTCTCGGTATGTAAAGATGGTTAGGTACCCATCCACCGACAAACCCCGGCTATTACTTAGCCATCACGAGCTCCTCTTTCACTCAGCTGAGATAGTTCCCGTCTGCAAAACTTGAGCTTCCTATGTACATCACAAAGTCCAGAAATCTGAAGTTGTTCGCTAGTCGTTAGACACTAGCGACTCGCCCCTGATTCGCACGGCTTTACAAAATATGAAAATTTTAGTTATTATGCGTAAGGTTTAATATTTATATTAAATGCTTAAACCGCCCAGAATATATTTTCAAAATGACGGTGAAAACCGCATCAAATCTGTTGCAACAACGGTCGGTACGTGACCGTGCACGTGTGACCGTGTGACCGTTGTTCTTCTACAATGTAGAAGAACAACGGTCACACAGACGTATACGAAAAGCGACTTTATTATAATAAAAGTATGTGTGTTTTTTGTGTACCAGTCTTCTGGTCTGTTTATATGTGTGTGCATATAAGGTTAAATAAGTAAATAAATATTACATAGATTATGGATACCTATGGTAGTACTCCCTACTTAGCTGCTTTTGTTTTACAGAAGACGAAACGCTAAATACGCCCCGTGTACGGGTACCAAGTAGCTTCGATATGTTATATCATCACTACAGCACTGTTATTAAGATATCAGCAATAAGGAAGGGGCCCGTTAAGGCCGAAGTTTGCCGAGTAAGCGGGATGGTCCGAAAGGGTTACCGCTACCCCGGAACATGAAGGGCTAAGGAAGGAACATGGATAAATTTTAATCTGAAAGAGTCTGACACTCCCTTCCGCTCCACCCAGAGCGGGAGTCATTTGATGATTTCACACCCTCAAAAAAAAAAAACCTCTAGACACATTCCGTAATTAGAGGTCGCAGCGTCGAGTGTCTGCCTGTATATGGGTGAATTTTTTAACCTCATCTGGAGCGAAAGTACTCTAAATACTGGAGGTAGCAAATTTACACGAAATCTAAACTTATTTATAATTCAATGGGACAAGGGACACTTACTCAAAGGTCCATCAGATTACAAATTATGTTAGTACCTAATTAACAATTATCTTCAACGACTAATGAATCATCCAAAGGTCCTTTTGAACAACTAATTAGTTAGTAAGACTGTGTGATATTAAAGTATGGTAGGTACTTACAATCAGTAACAGTGACTTTCGCCCTGAACCCCGCGTAGTGTCGTGAGTGGTCTGCTCTGAACCGCAACCTCAGCACGTTCCCTCTCGACTGGTACCGCAACAGCTTCAACTTGCCGCTCCAATCACCGCACAGTCGTCGAGCGCGAGTCGCGTGCGCATCCCGCATCCAGCCCGCGCTAATGGCGTCCGATTCTGGTAGTTGGGTCTCTGTTTCTTCCCAAATCTGGTCAAGTAATTTTATTTTAACTTTGTTTATCTATACAAAATAACAGATGTAAATAATCTAAGGCATTGTACAGTTTTTTTAACAAAAGATAAAAAAAAAATAGAATACATATTTTGTCAAAATTCAATAGTAACAATGTAGAGATACAATTTTTATTGGTCTTTCATCCATCATCATAGAATCTAAAACATTGTCGACAGATATCTATCCATCTCTCGGCATTCAAGACACACGTGATTTGTACGTATCACCCTTAAGATTCCTGCAAATATCTTCAACCCAGTCGCCCAGTTCCGTACCTTTCATCTGGTAAGAAAAGCTGCTCCAAAAACCAAAGTTAACCAAACGACCTACAAAATACGTTTAAGGTACACGTAGTCACGAAACACTTACGCAGAATTTCGGATTTCTTCTAAAGTATGTATTATTGAAACCATAATATCTACTATTAAGAAGCAGGTCTTTTCTCAAAATTGAAATAATTATCTACCACGTAAAAACCGGTACCACGAAAAGTTTGCGTAAGTCTTTCTTTTTTCGTGTGGTTATTGACTAACCTGGTGTCAGAGTTTTAATGCTGCCCATGGGCCTCTGACTTAGCATCACATGCTGTTGAGAAATATCTCTCAGGCATGCCGGTTTCCTCACGATGTTTTCCTTCACCGATTTTAAGCAAGTGATAATTATACAATACGCACATAAATCCGAAAAATCAGAGGTGCGTGCCTTGGGTTCGAACTCGAGACCTATGACTTGGCGGTCACACCACTAGGCTATCACTGCGTAAGTAATCCTGACAGTACCTACATTAAACGTTACCTACCTCTGTATCCGAGCTGAACGCTTCATGGTGGTCGCGCAGCTGCCACTCCTGCGCACCGCTGCTGTTGTCAACGCCCACCTCCGTGATCTCCAGGTAATCGTAAGAGCAGCTGCAAAGAAAGGGTCAAATTTAACACAATAATCATTAGATTAGAGAAAACATTACTATCAAGAGTGATGGACTTTCGGCCTTCCTACACGGCACGGTTCTTTACGGAATGGCCGGCCGTAGATAAAACGTGTCTGTCAACCGATCGCTAATTGCTACACAATGTCAAATTGTGTAACGAAACTTGATCAATATTCCCATAAAAATTCATTGACAAGTGGCGTTCTTGACAATCCGAATCGCTGAGATAACGAATTGTTCGATCAACATTTTTCGAAATCGAATCGACACGTAGTGATTGACAGTTGTCGAGGCCCCATGATCGCGTTCTGCTTTAATATTTTTGGTGAAATTAGCCCATAATATGTACTTTTTCCAAGAAGTGTTTGAGTCGATCTAGTTATTTTTGCGAACTGAAAACTTAAAGGTAACGTGGAGAAATCGAACTAGCTACCGATATTGGTGGATATCTCTCGAGTAGATAAATGAAATATAGTTCGAGCTTACAGAACTTACATAAAGATACTAAGAATTCAAGTTAAATAGCAATGAAATCTCACTATCTTTGAATGCTTTTACAGAAAACATTTTCGAAGACTGGACTTTCTATTTGAAGAGCATTGCACTGAGTAGGTAGGTAGGTACTTAATTTATTAGATTAGCTTCAACTTGAATCTTGAAATGAGTATAAGATATCTAATTAAGAGATTGAAAAGGAATAAGAATAATTCCTAAGAACTTAGGTAACGATCTGCTTTCACAGATTAAATATCTCCTACGTAAGTTACCTTAGGGCGAATTTCACCAATGAAATTTAACCTTTTGAACGCCATTGTCACATATACGAGAAGCAAGCGCATGCCCTTTACATAAATATGTGACAATGCGGTTCACTATCAACACAAAATAAACAATTAAATTATTACGTTTGTGTGTGTATATATAGATGTCTTAAAATTGAAGCTCTCGTACGTATTTAAATGACATGAAACCAATTAAAAGACACCATGGATATTGCAGGATTCATGATAACAAAAAGAAATCAAATCGTTTATGCTCTGGCGTTCAGCACACACATGTAAACAGTGTATCAACAAGGCTTTACTATATTTGGTAAATTTTAACTAAATAATTGTTGAATTATGGAATCCGTTATCAATCCAAAAACAAGATGGCTCTGCTGTCGCATAGACAAATGACAAAACACGAGTATCCTCTCAGAAAGCCATAAATGTTAAATTTTGCCCATAACTCATGTATTATGGGAGCCTAATGGCGGCAGTTACAGACGACCGCCCGATAATGGACGCTTACGCAATTTTAGTTACGTGAATGTTGTTCCCATGAAAATATCAATTAGTTTGCTTTTACGAGGAATTAGTGGAATATTGTTAATAGACATAACAACTTAATGGCGCGTGGATTTATGTAACCGTTCCCGCTATTGTTGTGTGGAAGTTGCGACGAGCGAAGTGTT
Source organism: Hyppa rectilinea (assembly GCA_951799385.1). Taxonomy (NCBI): domain Eukaryota; kingdom Metazoa; phylum Arthropoda; class Insecta; order Lepidoptera; family Noctuidae; genus Hyppa; species Hyppa rectilinea. The sequence goes on from OX637317.1 coordinate 1,632,743, forward strand.
AGGCAAATAGCTTTATGGATTCGTTGTCAACTCGAGTGATGTTACTCAATACTCAATCTTCAATATATTTACCTACTACCTTCGTACTTTTATTTTGTGTCTCTCAGTACCTTAGCACTTACTCTAAGGTTTACAATACCATTTTTAAGAGTGCGTCTACTGTCTTTGTTGTCTGAAATTGTTTTGAGAAACAATTTCAGAACTAATGGTGAAACATACATTAATATAATACGTAGTGCCACCAAAATTTACAAACCATTTCGAAATAATGCATTCACAATAAACACGCTGTTGTGAATGTATCGTAAATTATTATAAAATAAATAGAAAATCATTTTCATACAATCATAACATCAACTTTCATAAAAGTTGGTAATAATTACAGTGGTTAGTGGTTTTCATAAGTAAATATGTAAACCATTGTTGTCATAACGAAGGTTTTCATAAATATTTGTGATTTATGTTATAATATTGGTTATATAGATGTTATGTACAAACATCAAGTTACCACAATCTGTCAAATTTCTTTGATAGTATTTCAACTTTAGTGCAAAGACATAAGGTTCATTTTTAATTGAGAAAATTTGACAGTTAGGGATAGCTTGATGTGCTGGCGTCTGTACCTAATATAAATATTTAAGCAGATCGCGACTACATTAATCTATATAATAAAACACAAAGCGCATATTACTTTAGAATACAATGGTCTACCTTTATACGTATCTACTAAATAAACATATTATATTCTATAATTTTGTCTTTTGTCAGTTGTATGTACGCCCATTTATTTGTCAAAAATGTCAAGTGGCATGTTTCAAAGTATCATTCGTATCGAGGGAAAGAGCGAACAGTGCAATTTCTTTGTCACGTCATTTTAATGACCTTTGTTTTCCTTAAAGAAGTTTATTTAGGACCTCCTGTAGGGTCTTATGCCAACACCGATACCTTAAAATATAAGGCTTTTCAAGTCACGAGCGAAAAGTTTACGTGTGCCATTCTTTGATCAGAATCAGGTAGTAATCAAACCCGAGGTTGTGAAAATACTTAGAAAAAACAATTGGGTATTTGAAAGGGTAGTCAATAACGTTACTTTTTGATGAACTGTCAAAACGCGGAATTTGTACGTGATTTGTATGAGGTATAACAATTGGACGTCACAGATTTTTAGAATCAAATGGAATACTTATTAGCATTAAATGCAATTTTACAATTATATCTTCGAATAACATTTAATTTCTGTACGGGGTGATGGGAGTTTTTAAGACGTCTTTTTTCTTGTGATTTCATATTTTAATTTTGATCGTTTCAAATAGTCAATTGTTCTAATAAAAGTATGCTAGCAAAGCTTCAATTTTAACTTTACGAAGCTGACGAATAGAATCCCAGAATCTTCCAAAACCTTAGAAAATAAAAACAAAAGAATTCGAAATCCATAAGCGTTCACTTTATCTACCATTCAAGGAACCCGATCGACGAATAAAGCCGACGAAACCCGAAATGAGCCGAAACTGACGTAAAATAAACAGTTTGGCTCATCCAGTATATCATGGCGTCCATTGGGAGGGAAGTGCTGATTCATCGACATATTGCGAGCGTGGCCGTAGCGCCTGTAAGCCCGCAGTCAGCAGTGATAGGATAGAGTTGGCGACATGTGCGGGGTGCAACGTTGTGCGAACATAAATCTTTTATTTCTTCATTTGGGAATTTTATTTCTGTTCTTTTGTATAAACTATAGTAATAGCTCATTCTTCTGACTGCTCAGGCGGGCCGGCGTACAATGGTCACTGAAGGCTAGTTTATTACAACAACAACATACAATGTATTAATGGCTAAGACATAACATCCCTATTTTCTCCTATATTTTTTTTTCAAAATGTGCGATTTTAGGATTTCTATAAGGGCTAAACGTACGTGAGTTGTGTCGGAAGACGCGTCTTGGTGCGCGCTAGCGGTGAAAGAAAAAGTGTTGCCAGAACAAAAAACTTTTGGAGAAAACGTAAATTTTGAAACAAAAGGTAAGTGAAAACTATTATTACGACTGTAAATGAACGGGACCCGAGCAGGCGGAACGCGCACTGGAGTACCGCAAGGCAGGTAAATAATGGCGCATCAACATACAAAAAAAGTTGCATTTGTTACAGTTCAATTTATTTTCTGTAAGTACCGGCCTGCCTTATGTATTTCGACTATTATAACCCGAATGCGCCAGAAGGAGCAAACCTGCAATGTCTTGTTAAGTTGTTACTTACTATATTAAAAACAACTTTCCCCTCAGACTAATTTAATTGGTTTAGTTTATGTCTACCTATATTTTTTCTTTCATAAGTTATTAAGTGACCTTTTCAGGAGACCTTTACAGACTGATAAACCGGTTACTACTCTAGAGTATTCAAGGAGAGTCCTACCTTTGACAATCAACAAACATCCAACAATAGTTCACGAACACACAGGTTGGACTGCCGCCAATTTTTGACAGAACGACCGCCAATTTCCTGAGATCGGTTCAGTTTTTGACGACATTCTGAAGCTGAAAAATGTCCCGTGCCAACTTAGGTGACTGTTAATAGTGTCATCAGGTGGAATGACAGCTCACTTCAAGCACACTTCACTTACACGGTGAGAATTTTACAAAATAGACCGTCTGGCCACAAAACTAGAATATTGACGTAGCACCTTACCTTTATGAACAACCAACAGAAGCTTACGTATCGTATACCAAAATAACAGCATACCGAGGGATAATTTAGCATTCTGCCAACATCATGGGAACGTGTCGTTGCATGCAGATGTTATGATAAAATGGAGGTAAACATCAAGAACGCATTTGTGAACTGACGTCTTGCCGAGGACTCGACTTCATCACACGTAGGGGTATGTAGCTGGTAGTTGGTTATTATTGGAAACTCTGCTTAATATGTACAGTCAACAGCAAAAGTAGATGATCCAAATCAGAAATTCTATACTAAAGAACGGAGTTCACGTCAGACCTGCGTGGCGTCAGAGTGATTCAAAAGTTTGTGAATGGAAATTATACCAAACATTTACTACTAGTACAGCTGCCATATATTCGTGAACTCCGTTCATTAGTATTGAATTTCTGATTTTGATCATCTACTTTTGCTGTTGACTGTACAACGATATAAGGATTAATTTTGCCCACGGTGAGGCCTACTCAGAATATTAAAACATTAACTATTCTAATCTACACGGTATACAGGATGTGTTTTTAAGTGGGCGTGGATTGACAAATCCAAAACTATGAGGAATAGCGAAAAGTACTCAAAGAAGTCGCGGGCTCAATTTTGATGAAAACAAAAACTACATTAAGTATAAGATTTTTGAATAATCAATATTTCTAGCCAGAAATTTGAAAGAAAAACACACTGTATTATTAGAACATTCAACAGTGTCGCTTATAGGGATCGAATTCTGGGAAATAATACATACGGCAAACTTAAGGAAAGACGTCTTTTTCAAAAATCTTTCTTTCTTTTGGTTGGTGTAGTTAGGAGAACGCTCATCTTATTTGTCATGCATTGCAAATTACGGACCTCACTCTGAAATAAAGTTTTATTTAGTTTAACTGCTTAATTCCCTGTTCATTCTAGAACTGGAGTTTCTTGTACAAAATTCTTGTGTTTAAAATACCGCGTATTATGTAAACTGAAGTATTTTATAATGTTTCAAGTGTACGTGTTCAAGGAAATGCATTAGCAAGCACTAGACTCGACATTGCTTGGGAATATTTCAAGTTATTGCGCCATAAAATGCTTGTAACTATATTACATCTGCATTTTACGGTCCATTTTTGTGTAAGCATGTAACATACTTACTTGAATATGTAAAGTATTCTAAACTATTGCTTAGACTGTATGCCACTCCATCTTCTTTCGTAAACCAAACCTTCAAAATACATTTTTAACATAAGTTATTTAGCTACATATTTTTACTAAGGTGTAGAGTATGTGAATAAGCCTTGTGAAGTTAGGGCGTGTAGAGTTAGAAGCTTGTCTCTACATGAGATCTAATAACTTTTAGACAGTGCGAGTCATATGGTCGTCTTGGCCACATTTACATGAAAATGTTTTTGGTGGGATTTATTTGTCGGGTACATTAATAAGAATTTAGTGGGTGCGCTATTGTATTGCACAGGGAAAATAGCATAGATGAAATGAATGGATAAAATCTATCCAGCAAAGCAAAAACTTTAAGATACAAGTACCTAACGGTCGACGTTACTTCTGTTAAAGTGAATGTCAAAGCCAAATCATTTATTTAAAATAGGCACAAGAAATGCGCTTTTGAACGTCAAAATTAAATAACAAAAAATAGAATTGATTCTCACATGTATAATATTAATATGAACTATGTAACCAATTTTTTGTAACCATATATTGTTTAAAAGAGTGTCCATGGAGTTTCTTGCCCGTTCTTCTCCATAGGTACCTACTGCTTTGGAATGGGCAACTAGCTTCATCTCTCTGACTGACCGACACCTTGACAATTCAAAAGTGCCTGTAATTGGTTTATTTGAAATAAATACTTTGAGTTTGAGTTTGAGTTTGAATTTGTCCCTTCCAAAAGCAGGTAAAAGTAGTTTCGTATCGAGAACAATAGGCAAGATACTGCACCGTTACTCTTTTAAAATGTTTTGTATACATGAATAATAAAATTATATGTGAAGACGTCTGAGTGGGAAAAAATGGAGCTATACGTCCTGTTTGGCGTTTCATTCTCACTCTGAATTAATATTACAATCTTACTATAGGAGATGGTCGTTCAAATCCAGAGCTCTATTCTCTTTGCCATTTCTGAAAATGTCACCGTGTTAGTAGAATTTCATTCAAAATTAATATCTGGCTTTTACTACAAACATTTTAGAATGATTGAAATGATTTTAACGTGTCCATTAGCCATGTTCAATTAGTTGAAAAGAACGACACAAATTGAGCCGCTTTTCCCAGAATTCAACCGAATATTGGCTAATGGCTTAAACTAGTCGAATTTAATAGCCCAAAGCTACATGTATTTATTTGGTATGCTGCTATATCTATCAACATTTTCGCTCACAAACTTATAACCGCAATAATGAACAGTAGACCTGCCAGATTGACATTTCACCTGACAGTTTTATTTGAGAATCAGTCTATGGTTTATGGGGATCATAGTGACACATAATATCAATCCTGTAAACTCCAAAGGGTTAGGAAGAAGGTATACCTGTAGCATAACTCATATTCCGTCAGTTATGTTTAAGTCCCATGTAATAGGGGGCGAGCCTATTGCCATCAACCAGACTCAAATCTAGACTCCGGTCTCTCTAGCTGAGCGTTGTTCAATTTCATGATAACTGTAATTGGTATGCCTATCATAATAATGTCATATCATGTTTCTAAAATAAGATTAATCTTGTGATATTTAAATAATCATAATCGTGTATTCGTAATTAAATAAATATTTACACTTAATTTCCTATTGCACCTACCACTGTTTATCTCTGCATCACCCAAAGGTTGACTGGTAGAAAATGCCTATGGCATTAAGTCCGCCTCTGTAAATTTCTGTGCTTAAAGTATTAAATAAATAAATAATTATCATAAATTAAGGTAAGCTGGTGGTCGCGAGCAAAGAGGTCTTCGCTTCGATCCTCCATTCGGGCAGTTTTATTGGGTTTTTCTATTTGGAATTTCTCTGTAGGAGCTCGGAGTCTGGATTTGTGCCCGGGTGGCAATAGGCCAATATTACATGGGACTTAAACGTAACTGGCGAAAGGTGGGGGTATGAAAAGAAAGGTATACCTCTGCCTGACCCTTCGGGGAATACAGGCGTGATGTAAAGTATGTAAAGAGACAAGCGGTCGTTTCAAACTCAAAGCATTTCTCAATCAAACCGTTAAGGTATACGCACTTTTGAAGTGTTAAGGAGTTGGTCAGTTATGAAGTAGGATATCTAGTGTTGCCCAAATGCAAGACCAAGACGAGACTTAGGCCAGTCTTGGTCTTGGTCTTGCGCCAATACACCTGGTCTTGGTCTTGGTCTTGGTATTGCGCCCTCAGTCTTGGTCTTGGTCTTGGTTTTGCAGCAAGAGTCTCGCAAGTCTTGCAAATACCTATTAGCCTATTGCTATTTATTGAACACGTTAGTTTAGATTTTAGATTATGATGCCTTCCTCGACCTTTGAACTTGGAGGGTTGTATTGATGATTTTGATGATTATGATTCTGTAACTACATACGTCTTACAGCGCGAATAATAAACAAACAATCTAGCACTGGCCTGAAAATTGCAAATAAAATAAGAAAATTTGAATTTCGCGGGCTATCCTGGAGCATTGACCAATGTACAATGTTAATAAACCAATAGTAGAAGACTACAGGCAAAGCCTACCTATGCGGCCAAAATAAGGAAGTGCGTGTGTGTTGAGATTAGCAGATTTCATTACAGTATGCGTAGGTACATTATTTAGGCAATTTGTCGTACGTGACTGGCGCGCTTTGCTACGTAGGTACTGTCGTAAGTATATGTAAGTAAGAAACGATGTTGGTACCTACTACAACAAAATTGTATTCCTTAGAAAAATAATCGTCGTACCTACACGACGATTATTTTTATTTATTTAGTAAATCATCGCTGAAGACAACCATAACATAGACCTACCCGACTCGCTGTTAGTTTTAAATTTTGCTGAATAGAAGAATAATATAAACTTTGAAACATAAGTAGGTACCTATATAATGTTTATATAATTTTGTTGGCTATAATTTTAAGCACATACCAACCTACTAACGTTAGATCTGCACATTAGACATAAACAAGCATACCTAATATATTATTATAGATACCTACAAGGTATGAACTTTGCTAGAAAGTTATTCTGGGTACATTTTACCACATGGGATGATGGGAACAGATTTGTGAGTATTAACACGCTACCTACTTAATAAATAGTTGAAATATAATAAGTACCGACCTAATAAATACAATACCTTTTAGGGTTCTTTCAGACGAGCGGCACGTTGCCAACTGCAGGTACAACTGCAGCCCTTAGTTTAGTGTTATGACGATACCTACGGTTTTGATACTGGGGAACGTCTATCAAAATCGGGATTGAAACCAAATACCTACTTAATAACGCCCAAATCTCAGTTTGTCTTAACTGCAAGACGCAAGAGTCTTGCAGGCTTAAGTCTTGTCTTGCTCAAGTCTTGCAGGGTTCAGTCTTGGTCTTGGTCTTGCTACAATAAGGCGGTCTTGGTCTTGGTCTTGGTCTTGCGAAAATGCAAGAACAAGACCAAGACTGCAAGACCAAGACCGATTTTGGGCAACACTAAGGATATCCATTCTAAAGCGTAGTAAAGAACAGTGTAGAAAGTACAGACGCCAGCACATCAAGCTATCCCTAACTGTCAAAGGACCATGAGTCAAATTGGGCTCAATGTCCAACAGAGTTATGGCATATGCCATTGTAAAGGATTTTGTTCGCCCTTAAATTGTTACTATCGGCACCACCTTCAATTCCATTGCAGAAAAAAAATATACACCTAAATGAGTATCGTAGAAAAAGACAATTGTTAGCCATAAAACTGTTATTTTAACATTAAATTCATGTTTATATACGATAGAAATATATCCTGAAAATGAATTACATGATTTAGCAGCATGAAACATCCAACACTTAAATGTGGAACTTCACTATTTAGAGAAAGAATAATCTTAGCCTTTTCCCAACTATATTGGGGTCAAAGTCAAAACATTTATTTCAAATAGGCACAAGAATGGCACTTTTGAACGTCAAAATGAACAAGAAACAGAACTGATTCTAGTCGCCCCTTCCAAAAAGTAGTTTCGTGTGGAGAAGAATGGGCAAGAAACTCCACCGTTACTCTTTTAAAATGTTTCACAATGTTTTGTATACATGTATTATAACATTATATGTGAAGACGATGTACCCAGAATAAAAACAATACATCACAAAAGGTGAAAAGAAAAACACAAACATTTAGCAGTGGCAAGTAAACTTAATTATGTCATAAGTGCATGGTGCTCACATATTTACAAACATTCTAAAAGTTAATAATAATAAATTAATCAATGTGTGAGAAGTTATTCCAATATAATAAAATAATATGGTACAAATTACCTAGTTTACTTAGCAACCAGTTTGATTTTGTCTAGACACTAGATTGTCCTGTGGAGCAGGACCAGCATGTTTCCAAGCATCCTTATCTTTGATATAATCTTCTAATTTGTAATAAGCTTGTTTACAAAGTGTACTTTTAATATGAGTTTTAAATTTTCTTTCATTTAATTGCAGTATGTCACAAGGTATTTTGTTGTAACATTTAACACAGAACCCCATAAAAGATGTATGTACTTTTGACTATCGAAAAAATGGTTGAATTATTTTATCTTTATTTCTAGTATTAAAATTATGCCTATCACTTATTTTGTTAAAAAGATGTCTATTTTTTCTTACATACATAATATTTTCATAAATGAATTGGCAAGGTACTGTCATAATATTAATCCTTTTAAATAGTTCCCTAAGCGATTCACGACGACGAAGATTGTAAATAGCTCTGATCGCTCGCTTTTGCAAAATAAAAATGGATTCAATGTCAGCAGCCCGACCCCACAGTAAAATGCCATACGACATAATGCTGTGGAAGTAACTAAAATAGACCAAACGCGCGGTTTCTACGTCTGTCATCTGGCTTATCTTTCTAACAGCATAAGCGGCCGAGCTTAGCCGTCCCGCAAGAGTTGTTATGTGGGGACCCCATTGCAACTTGTCGTCTAGCGTGATTCCCAGGAAAACCGTCTCCTTAATAAATTCTAGCTTTTCTCCGTTCAATAATTATGATGTCACAATCGCTACTTTTAACATTAGGTAATGTAAATCTAATGCTTTTGGTTTTTTTTTCATTTAGTACCAAATTATTTACCGTAAACCAATCTTGGACCTGAAGAATAGAGTAATAAAAAAAAAAATCTTTAATTCAGATAAGCAGCATCCATATGAGTTAGTAAACAAAAACAAAAAGATAACTTATATCTATGTTAGTAAACTTATAATCTATTATTTTAAAACTAGGCTGTTGTTCAAAATGCATCTTTGCACAACATCACCTAGCAAAGGAGAATCGTACCTCCCCGCTATGGTCTTCAGGATGGAGTTATTCACGTCGTCAAGATTTTGTGAGCGTCGATTAATTTTAAAGATTAATGAAGTGTCATCTGCAAATAACACCATCTTCGGTTGATTTTGAAGTAATTGGGGTAAATCGTTAATATAAACTAAAAAGAGAAATGGACCCAATATCGAACCTTGAGGAACGCCCATTGTCATTTCCGACCCCAGCGAGTTCACACCATTTACTTGAACTTTAACCTTTCTATCTTTCAGGTATGATCTAAGTAAATCAAGGGCTGTATTTCTAATTCCATAGTGCTCTAGTTTCAGCAGAAGCGTCTCATGTTCTACGCAATCGAACGCCTTAGAGAGATCGCAAAAGATTCCAATGGCATCTTGTGCTTCTTCCCAGGCGCTAAAAATGTTCTTTATTAGGGTGACACCAGCGTCAGTAGTACAACGCCCTTTGTTGAAACCGAACTGTTGGTCATGCAAGATGGAATTTTTATTAAAGTGACGTAACATTTGATTGAGCATCAACTTTTCAAACACTTTACTGAGAACTGGCAGAATTGACACGGGCCTATAATTGTTGGGTTCCTTACTATCACCGGATTTGTACAATGGTACTACTTTACTGTGTTTCATTAGATCCGGAAAGACTCCTTGGTCCACACTAAAATTAAATATGAAAGCTAAATAGGTCAATATGGTCAACTTCCAGCCTAACCGGATGCAAATGAATACCAGTATTTTACATGAAGCGACTACCTATCCGACCTCCACAACCCATAATACGATTGCTGAGCATGAGGTGCTGGGTTCGATTCCCAAGTCGGGCAATGTGTTATTGTGTTTTTTCCATCAGGAATTTCTCAGTAGCAACCTCGGAGACTGGATTTTTGCTCGGTTGATGGCAATAGGCTCGTCCCCTATTACATGGGACTTAAACATAACTGACGAAATGTGGGTGTACTATAGATACACCTCTGCCTAACCCTTCGGGGATTACAGGCGTGATGTTATGTTATATTTAATTTTTGCCACTGGAATTAAAACTAGTGTAAGATATCAAACTACAATTTCATAAAAGTATTACTTTTCAGGAATACCTAAAGCTTATTTATGGTAGGAGAAAAATATTTATAGCAAAATAACCCCATGGATTCTTCACAAAAATGAGTTTATATCTTTATATTTAGTGTTGTACGAGTATATTCAACGTGATCTCATCCCTGTTGGTGGGTGAGCCCAACCTTCATACTTTTTTGCCCATGGTCCTTTTCCCAACTGAAAATGAACCTTACGCTTTAGTAATAAACTTAAAAAACGAATAGAGAAATTTGACAGATCGGGGTGACTTTATGTGTTAGCCTTTGTACCTATAGAAAAGAACGGGCATGCAACTTCATGGAGAAACCTTTAAATTAACGTTTCGTTTCCATTATACAATTGATTTGAGATTAATGTGGTCTTACGGGTAGAAAATATGTACAAAGTCGGTAATAGTTATCCCAACCTTTATCCGAATGAAATTATCCGTTTAAATTATTCACAAAGATTATCAAAATCCATCTATTTTAACCGAAACTTATGTAGCAATTAGTTTTCATTGCGTTCGTTTGTTTAACGAAGTAAAATTTAATTACCTGGGGATTAATGTTAATCCACAAACTAATCCGCGTACGCCACGTTATTAATTAAAACAAGTTTATGTTTATATTGTTCATAAATAAAATTCGCTGTTTATTGCCGATACTGTAAAGGTTAAATAAATGGATTAGCAGTATAAAAGTGCACATGTGATGAATAATTTGATAACTGTCGGTATGTATTTACAAGCTTTTATTGTACAGACGCCAGCACATCAAGCTATCCCCAACTGTCAAATTTTCTCAATTAAAAATGAACCTGATGTCTTTCCAATAAAGTTGAAATACTATCAAAGAAATTTGACAGATTGTGGTAACTTGATGTGCTGGCCTCTGTACACTAGCTTTTGCCAGCGGCTTCGCCCGCGTGTATATAGGAAATTATCTCTATAATATACTATATATCTGGGATAAATAGCTTATATGCTATTCCAAACTATAATCTATCTTTGTGCCAAGTTTCATCCAGATCCGTTAAGATGTTTTTGAGTTTATTTGTTACAAACATGCATACAAATCTTTCCTCTTTATAATAATAATATAATATTATTATTATAGTATAGATTTAATAACTGCATGTTATATGCTGGTCATCTTAAACACATAATATGGGGTAACACTTCTTCTTCTTATTTACGTGTGGTTAGTGACTAACCTGGTGTCAGAGTTTTTATGCTGACCATGGGCCTCTGACTTAGCTTCACATGCTGTTGAGAAATAACTCTCAGGCATGCCAGTTTCCTCACGATGTTTTCCGTCACCGTTTACACACATTAACACGCTAACATTGAAATATGTTTAATAGGTACCTCCACGTATACAAAAATGCTCGCCTCATTACATAGTAGTTAACACTTTCAGCTGAACATCTGGCTATTGAAATGTTTGTTGCGCGGCGCACTATTTTCTCGTACAAAATACATGGCGATTGCGAATGTATACGTAATTAGAATATATGTGGGTGAGTAGCCATAGAAAATCTACAAAAAAACTAACTGGAGTGACGCTAACAGTCCGAAACGTTAAAGTGATACGGCGCGATGACGTAGCTTGAAGGAATTGGTATAAGCCGCAGCCGTTTATACACGTTCTTTAAAGAAGAACGTGTTCTTAGCTGACGTGATTAAACGTTGTGTCAATTAGCGTTTATCAATATCAATCAAAGTGTTAAACATAACTGGTAAAATGTCGGTGTGCTATAGGTACACTAGTTCCTCCCTACGGGGAAACAAGGTGTGATGTCTTCTGTAATGCATATATATATGTAAAAAAGTGGACAGTCGGCACGAAACGCTTGCATCATCTGATTGTCCTAGGACAGCGTGTCTTAGAAAGATGTGATGGTGCGAGGGTATCGTGTAGGTTGCAAAAAAAATAATCATTGCAGGTTTAGGCGATCATATCATGCGATGTTTTTCCATTATCTTTCCGGAAACAAGTTCTTTGTACTGGTCGGATGAGGTGCATTCGAGTTCTTTTGAAATAAAGTCCTGGAAATAACGCTTGAATAGGCTCCCAATTCTACAAAGCAAAAGAATATTTTCAATTAAACCATATTCAACATTTTAGCGAAAAGTTATTTGCGATTCAACATATTACCTAAACCCCGATAAACCAGACCTATCGGCCGGTCGCTGGAGAATCCTCACAGAGGCTCGAGTTGGCGCGATACACAGAGAGCGCTCGACGCCGCACCTGTGTTTGGCGGCTCGATTTAGAATATTGACTCGGTTTCACTTTGTTGGGAATTGGGGTACTACACTTTGAGCAGGACGGGTAAAGATCTAGGTACCTATAACTTTTGAGAGTACGATATTTATACAGGGTGGAATTTTGTAATGCCACCTGGAGGGAAAGTACTCTTAATACTGTAGATAGCAAATTTTACTCAACGGAAACATTCCTTTATTTTTGAATAGAAAGACAACTGCATTCAAAGATTTTCAAAAATTCGCTTGCCACACCAGGGAATCGAATCGACTAAATCTCATGGTTTTCCTTTCATTTAATTTATCAAGTTTCTTAGAAAGATTTCATCCTTATAATTGATCCTGATGATCGATGCAATAAAGGATGTCATGTACAGGATGTAATTTTTACAGATTACGGTCGGTTCGATTCCCGGGTGTGCCAAGCAAATTTTTGAAAATCTTTGAATGCAGTTGTCTTTCTATTCAAAAATAAAGGAATGTTTCCTTTGAGTAAAATTTGCTATCTACAGTATTAAGAGTACTTTCCCTTCAGGGGGCATTACAAAATTCCACCCTGTATATATTCTTATCGAGATTTTTTTCTACAAAACTGTTTTGAGACTCAATGAAATAATTGGTATTTGTACAGAGGCCAGCACAGCATGTTACCCCCATCTGTCAAATTTCTTTGATTGTTTTTCAACTTCATTACAAAAGAAAGGTTCATATTCAATTGGGAAAATTTTATAAATTTAGATAGCTTGATGTACTGGCGACTGTACGTCAGGTGCATCCGGTTGATCCGGTTCTGCAATTTTTTTTTAGAACTTGTTCTGTTGCTACTAGCGGAACCCAAAATTCTTAAGACAATGATTTACACCGCATCGCGGTCTGTACCGTGAGATTCGCATTCTCAGCAATCCAATGGCGTGGGGCCACAGTGCATAGCAGTGATTAAAATTGATTTAGTGTATTGGTGGATCACTGCTGTTTCTCACATCAAACAACTGTCGCGTATCTTAGTTTTAGCGATCTAATTGTAATAATTACTTGTAATTTTAATAATTACTTGTAATTTTAATAATTACACTAATTAAATATATTTAAGTGAATTATATCGGTTTTCTCTCATCATCTTTGGCTGCAGCCGAAAGTAATTAACTGAAAATAAATTAGTGGGTTTTTTGTCATAATGTGGAAAACAGTCGTAATAGGCAAGACCCGCATGATAGGGAATGATTATAATATTATTGACAAATCGATAGGGCATAACTTCACCCTCACTTCCCATAGCGGTAGGTAGAAACTACAGAACACCTGTTACGGTCTTCGCGTACTCCTTCTGCTTTTTTACATCATCAGCCTTGAGCTCGTTTAATAAAATTACAAAAAGCCGTTTGTTAAGTATCAACAAAGCTAAGCGGGATTGTCCGAAAGGTTTACCGCTACCCCGGAACATAAAGGGCTACGGAAGGGACATGGATGGGTTTTAGTCAGTAAGAGTTTGACCCTCCCTTCCGCTCCACCCAGAGCGGGAGATGTCATTGGATGATTTCCTAAAATTAATTCGACGAGCGACGGGCGACTAGATTCAATTCTATTTCTTGTTCATTTTTGACGTTCAAAAGTACCTTTCTTGTGCCTATTTGAAATAAATGTTTTGACTTTGACCCAGCCTCAAAAAAACAGGATCAACAAAGCAAGAAAATGAGTTAACAAAAATTTAACATTTATTGCCTCAGTTCACGGATTACGAAGAATTCATTAAAAAAGAAAACAACCCTGTTTTATTTCCGTGTCAGCTCCAAGCCCCGAAAGTCACCCCCACAAAGGGTTTAAAGAACTACCATCATAATTCAGCGCAATATCCACGACATGTACTTTGTTTGCGTCGTAAAATGGACATTTATTGCAAAATGTTTTTATACGCGAGGCTTGCGTCGCAGAATGACGCTCGAATCTAAAAACGGTGACGAATACATTTGAGAACGTGATGCAAAAGCGTAATAAAGTTCTGTGTGAAATGACATGATAAATAAATATAGCGTACTAAAGTCCTTTCAACGAATATGAAAGGATTAAAACAATCGCTAGATTTACATAAATTGTTTTTATTTGCTCCAACCATACGTAATGGATCCATATTCAATTATTCTGCTAACTCTGTTAGTACAATTAGAGAAGAATAAATTGGATTGGTTTCTATTCAAAAATATACAGAAGGTTTTTTCGATCAAAAATCTATTAATTAGAAAGATTTGATGATAGAAATTCATTTAACACGGAGATTGACCAGCCGATAAATAGGGCTATCTTTTACCATACAAAATAGTAGTCAAAGCAACAGTTTAGTGATATATGTGTAACATAACTGCGCTGACGTTATCGCGTTAGCTCCTTTGCGGCGAAATTGGGCGGAAAGTAAATACTCAAGAGGATGACTTGCCTTGAACTTGACGGAGTATTGAACACTGTTGGGTCGTGGGTGTTAATAAGATATTAGAGTCAAGAGTTTTAGAACGTTCTTGAGAACTTTATGACATCATTGACAAAAAACGAATAAAAATCTTCTTGTTTTCAAATGGTAAATGCGACTTTGAGACTACTTAAGTACAGACACCACACTACACACACCAAGCTATCCCAAACTGTAAAATTTTCCCAACTGAAAATAAACCTTATGCGGTTGTTATAAAGTTGAAAAACTATCATAGAATTTTTTTTTTGGGTGTGGGATATCATCTAATGACTTCTCCCGCTCTGGGTGGAACGGAAGGGAGTTTTAGACTTACTGACTGAAAACCCATCCATGTTCCTTCCTTAGCTCTTTAAGTTCCAGGGTAGCCCTTTCGGACAATCCCGCTTACCCGGCAGGCTTGGCCCTAAGGGTCCCTTCACATGATGACATTTCTTTGAGGCGCGCGTGGAACATGTACGCGCTATCCGGCATGGACCTGGTCCTGATCGGACGGTGAGTGAACTTGATGTCCTGGCCTCTGTACCTACATCTATAGTGTATTTTTCTTCAGTTGTCTCATTTGGTAAACAAATGTCGCGACTAATATTAAGATTTCTAGGTATTGTATGTGTCTCTGAAGCAATATTTTTTTATAATTCGTGCCTTATGTGTGTTATACAAAGATCAAGACGTTTATGCTCAACTTAACACGTTGAACGCCAACGCGGTCACCGTGTGTCCGACAAACAATAGTTTTTCTATTGTGTCTGCTGCGTGGCAGTCAATGACTTAAAGTGTATGATTGATACGAAAAATCAGAATTTTCGTCCCGTATTTGTTTACCAAATTGGACCCTGTTAAAGAAATACACTATAGACAGGGAGATGTATTCACAACGTTTGAAAAACGTACAAAATAACAACACCTTGTCTGTAGTAGCATTTAAGTACACAGCTTATAAGTTGTCTTTTTACTAACATCTAGAATTGTAATTGGATTAAGTTGTATGACAATAATATTAATATACCAAATGTCAACATTTGTTGTTGAGAGGATGTTATACAAGGTGGAGACCACAATACGAACATAAATTAAACTGCGTTTAACTAATGCCGTCCTAAGCCTGCATACGAAAATTCAATCAAATATTTCCAATAGTTTAGTCACTATAGGAGGAGATCGTGGCTAAGTTCTAACAGCCGCACAGGTCGATCTATCAGGTTAAGCTACGCTTGCCGGGGTTGGCCGTGGATGGGTGACCATCTTTACATACCGAGACTCCTCCGTGCCTCGGAAAGCACGTTAAGCCGTTGGTCTTGGCTGTCATTTGTGCATCTTTGACTGTCGTTACGGGTAGCCCGAAAATCTGACAGCCAGTCTTACCAAGGGGTATCGTATTGCCCAGTTACTGGGTTGTGGAGGTCAGATAGGCAGTCGCTCCATGTAAAATACTGGTATTCAGCTGCATCCGGTTAGACTGGAAGCCGACCCCAACATAGTTGGGAAAAGGCTAGGCAGATGATAATGAGATTAGTCACTATACCTAACTAGTCAAAGGTTGGCAAAACCATAGTCCATACCAAACATAGTCGCTAACATATCCACGCATAATCCCATCACTATTATTTAGTTTGTTTGAAAAATAACTTGTTATATTTCGGTGTTAGGATTTATTTGTTAGTTCCAAAATTATTCTATGCATTAGTATAGTCAGTGTTTTCCTTTATGGTCGTATTGTCGTCTCCACATTGAATAAATTCATTCAAAAAACATTACAAAAGCGTGTTTATCAGATCATTCTTAGCCAAACATTCCTCCAATTCCATTGGTTGACAAGATAAACAAAGTTGTCTTGTTGAGAAAGTTCTCCGAAGTAAAGCGTCGAGTACTCGAGGCGGTAAAGAATGCCATCGGATGATCGGATATATTTATCAAGCTCTCGATGGGATCCACGCGGTCCCGACTTGTTATCGCCTGATCGGGAGACATGTTCGGGTAAGTTTGTGAGTCTTCGTGAACTGGTAGACCACGTGTACATATGTGCGGGTGTATTGTACACTGTACGTGTCACTATGTGTGGTGGCAGTACACCCACCCTTGCAAGTTTGCAACTATTATACTTTACTTTGATAATACTTGCAAAGGAATAAAGCATAAGCTTTAATCTATCTTATAAAAGCGAAAGGTCACTCACTCACTGATTAATCACAAAATCTCAGGTTCTGTATATCTTTCGTAGGTACCTACGAAGATGTTGGCAAAAAGGTAAATAATGAGCAGGACACAATATCAGCTTAGAAAGAATTTTAGGAAAATCCTTCCTGAATAAATATAGTTGAAGAGATATACTTACGTCAAGTTTCACTAGCTATCACCCGCCGCTTCATTCGCCATAGTATCTACATTGCAACCGTGCAGAGCCGGGGCGGTCGCTAGTAATAAAACGATAACAGGAGATCAGGAGCTCAGGTTAGCGAATCGTTTATACAGAGAACGCAAAAACTTAAAAGTAAGCTGGAGGCAGTGGTCGAGACACTATTTGACCTCAAAGTCTCACTTTGAGGGTGTTTTTGGGTAATTAAAAAATCACTTGGTATCTATTTTTTTTTTTTGTTTTTTTTTTTTTTTATAAAGCTGCGAGTCCTGGGTGTGTGTGAGGAAGCTGGGCGGTGTGCGAGGAAAATCGACCAATACAATCATTTCATTTTCATAACTTGAGCAAAACATAGTGTCGTTATTGGTCAGTTTTACGCGTATTCGCCGTTACGCATCCTCGCACATCTCTTGTGGGTTTCCACAAGAGATGTGCGAGGATGCGCGCCCCTAATCATGACATTCTAGAATCACTAGTGAATAGCTACAAACAAGTTAGAATCTCAATCATTATAAGCCAAGAAACGCCGTTTAAAATGAGATTGTTTTTTGTTACAATTCATCATCATCAGCCTAGCCTTTTCCCAACTATGTTGGGGTCGGCTTCCAGTCTAACCAGATGCAACTTTTCCGTTACTATTACAATTTATAAGTACACGAAAACAGACGGATGCTAAAGATTGCTCTACACTCAGCAACGTAACCTTCTCGGTCCAACATTTGAACACCACTTAAATACATGTAATCCATTCCCAATCATTACAATACCAAATAGCCTATTCCGAACAATTGTCAACGCAATACGTACTCGCTAAGTCAATACGATTCTCGAATACGGATATGAGGCGGTGCGGGTGTGATTTACGACGGTGCCGTATCTCGAGCGAGGTCGATCGACATGTCCACTCGACATTTGGGCCGGGTGGGCACACTCACGACTTAGAGAAATAGATTGGAGTTTGATGATAAAGCTTTGTTTTTCTTTCATTTACTTTTACACATTTATTTAGTGTGGTGAAGAGTGTTGGTTCATCTTCGTGTCATATATGTTTTTTTTCTACTTTTGTATGTATCGAGTTGTTTTATGGCTAACCTAATAATAAAAAACTACTTGATAGTAGTGTCTAGTGCTCAAAAGCGCTACTGCAGAGTCCTGGATTCGATTCCCGGGACTAATTTTTTATTGGGTTTTCTCATTTAGAATTTCTCTGTAGCATCCCAAAGTCTGGATTTGTGCCCGGTTGATGGCAATAGGCTCGCCCCCTATTAAACTGAACTCAAACATAACTGGCGGACTGCAGGTAGGAGGGCAATGGGTATAGTTACACCTCTGCCTAACTTTTCGGGGATTACGAGCGTGATGTCATGATCATAGTTTAGTAATATCTAATAGTTAAGTAGGTACCTAATGGTAAGCGAGATTGTCCGAAAGGTTTACCGCTACCCCGGAACATAATGGGCAAAGGAAGGAACATGGATGGGTTTTAGTCAGTAAGAGTCTGACACTCCCTTCCACTCCACCCAGAGCGGGAGAAGTAATTGGATGATTTCCCTCCCTCAAAAAAGTACCTAACGCTCCATTGCTCTCTGACAGCGAAAGAGATATATAAACTACTAGCACTTTGCCCGCGGCTTCGCTCCCGTGGTCTTTCCCGTGGGACCCGTTATTTTTCCCGGGATAAAAAGTAGCCTATGTTACTCCTAGAAAACTAAGCTTTCCAACGGTGAAAGAATTTTTAAAATCGGTCCAGTAGTTTTTGAGCCTATTCATTACAACCAAACAAACAAACAAACAAACAAAGTTTTCCTCTTTATAATATTAAGTATAGATATGATAATATATATTGTCTATATAAACTCTATAGCTGAAAGAAAATAGAACTCCATTTAAATTAAAATCAAATCAGCATAAAAATGCCATTCAGTTTTCATCAAATCGGATCTCCATAATCGATACCGCACCGTCCACTCACTATTCATAATCGAGTCGTATCCAAATACGGATGCGGTCCGGATGTGATTTATTATTCGCTCGTATCTCTGCGCCTGATATGTCGACAGTGCCCTGTCTGTAGGACACAGGGATAAAGAATCGTTGATTGGCTTTTATTTTGCTGTTGTTGGCGGACATTTTGTCTCCTTTGTTTTTTCTTTAGATTTTCTTAAAGACAAGTAAAGTTTTATTTTATGTAGTTCTAGCTAAAATCACTACATAGTATAAAACAAAGTCGCTTTCTTTGTCCCTATATCCCTATGTATGCTTAAATCTTTAACATACGCAGCGGATTTTGATGCGGTTTTTTTAATAGATAGAGTGATTGAAGAGGAAGGTTTATATGTATAATTTGTCGACATATTATGCGGGCGAAGCCGCGGGCGGAAGCTAGTAAAATATAATTATAATCATTTTTAGGGTTCCGTACCTAAAAAGTAAAACGGGGCTCTATTACTATGACTCCGCTGTCCGTCTCGCCGCTAGGTAGACAGTTGAAATTTTCACAGATGATGTTTTTCGCCGCATAACATAACAACAAATACTAAAAAACCCATGGGGCTTACCATACAACCGACATGATTTTTTTTTGTGCTTCGTGCTTGTCGCATTTGGGCGGTTTTATTACATTACATTTAAAAAATTATTTGTTAATTGTATTGGTTTTAGATTACCATAAAGTTAGCCGACCTTTTGACCTAACCGACTTTACCTAACTAAATATAGCATATAATAAACAGCCTATAACGTTCGCAATGCTGGGACAAAGGTAGTGTCGTAACACACTCGAGTCCTAAGTCTTACAATAATACGGCTTCAGTCCACTTTGAAGACTTGTCAAAAGAACTCCGGACTTTGTGATCTGTGTCGTTATCTGGGGATATAAGTGATTGAAGTTGAAAATAAAAATAAATGTTAGTAGAAGTAACTCAAAGAAAGCGTAGGACTTGAAATACCCAAAGAACTCGTGACTCGAGAGACTATTTACCCCAAGTCTCGAAATGAAGCCCAAAAGAATAGTCTTTTACAACTCTCACAGGCCTCCTCTATGCGAGAAGGAGCGGGCCATAATTCACCACGCCGTCCCAATGCGGGTAAGTAGATGTTACACGACTTCTAATTATTAGTTCTGGGACATAGCGGTTTCTTCACGATGTTTCTGTAAACCATTTAGAGCGCACTGGTGACGACGTAAATTACACAAATTAAAACGGCTGTTTGGGTTCTTACCCAACACCTGCAACTCGTGAGTCACAGCCGTTACCACTGCACAGTGTTCTAAAGTTCCAAAGTATTCTTCTTCTTTTCGTGTGGTTAGTGACTAACCTGGTGTCAGAGTCTTATGCTGCCCATGGGCCTCTAACTTAGCTTCACATGCTGTTGAGAAATATCTCTCAGACATGCTGGTTTCCTCACGATGTTTTCCTTCACCGATTTTTAAAGTATTTATATCTTAGTCTAGTATTTTCTTGCTTGTAAAACGAAACTAAAACAAATTAGCAATAAACAATTCGTTCCCAATAGGGTTGTATCATGTTCTTAATTACTCGGTCGTATCTCCTTCGAGATCCGCCCGACTGTCGACAGTCACCGTCTGCATGTTAAGTCGCGAATAGATGGATTTATCGATTAGAGAACTAGTTTTCGGTAGATTGTATCATGCTATTAGCAGAATAGTAGTCGTAAGTACCATTGTTCTATTTATTTAATGCTGATTCTCGAGAGACTAATAAATCCATAAAAAAACGACAACGTTAACAGAATAGGGATGATGACTAGATTTTTTTTAGTCTGTAAGCTAGATTTACAAAAAATAATGCGTAACACGTAATTTTTTTTTACGTAATCCAAAGATTACGCTGATACGATGAGTTGAAATGTGGCATGACGTCACGAGTATGTAGTTTTTATACTTACTTGTGACGTAGCGAGCCCCCACTTCCCAACTTTAATGCGTTTTATCTCAGTAATTTTCTGTTAATATGATAAAGCAAAAAATACGTGATTATTTTTTTTTCATTATCTATTATTTTTTACCCAGACATCATCTCCATTCTGCACTACGAACACTAAATATAGCCGTTGACATTTACAAGGAAAATAAAACAAACAGCTAAACCAACTAACACGTGACATTCGCTCCGAAAATAGCCCCCTTTTATGTCAACATCAATCCGACTCAATATCTTACCTCCTAAAGTTCGGAGCATTTATCCGACAACGGGCATGCTGCGATTAACTGGTCGACCGTATCTGATCGGACATTCGTATACAGGATACAGGTGAATTTTTTAACCTCGCCTTGGGAAGGCACTCTCAATAGTCGAGACAGCAAATTTTGCTCAAACACACTCGGGAATCGAACCGGCTAAGATCCGACAAAATAACACCACTCATAAAAAACAAAACCTCTCCAACAAACATCATAAAAGAAAGGAAAACCATACAATCTTAACTTATTTTAATTGAACGAAAAAAAAAGGGTAAACTAACTAATTAGTTGCTCAAAAGGACCTTTGGATGATTAATTAGTCGTTGAAGATAATTTTTAATTAGGTACTAACAGAATTTGTAATCTGATGGACCTTTGAGTGTCCCTTGTCCCATTGAATTTTAAATAAGTTTAGATTTCGAGTAAATTTGGTACCTCCGGTATTTAGAGTACTTTCCCTCGAGATGAGGTTAAAAAATTGCAAACAATCGACACTACGCGACACCTCTAACTACGGTAGCGTCTGGTACGGTAGGTCTACAGGTTTTTTTTTGGGGTTGGGTAATCAGCAAATGTCTCCTTCCGCTCTGGGTGGAGCGAAAGGGAGTGTCAGACTCTTGTTGACTAAAACCCATCCATGTTCCTTCCTTTATTTTCCGGGGTCGCGGACACCCTTTCGGACAATCCCGCTGAATATGTCTATACCTAGCTTAAGTTTGTAGTATTCACTAATTCCTAGCAACGAATGCAACTTTTGGTTTTGATATAGGTATATGGGTTTTCATCGCAGATCTATAACGGTAGTTGTAGTTAAGATTTACGTAAATAAATAAATGTATTTAAAGTGAAAACTACGGAGGAAGCTTTTAATGTACTTAGTTACAAAATAAATTAATAATAATTTGTACATAGTCGAATTCTAAAGATCTTCTTCTTTCCGTGTAATTAGTGACTAACCTGGTGTCAGAGTTTCTATGCTGCCCATGGGCCTCTGACTTAACTGTACATGCTGTTGAAAATATCTTTCAGACACGCTGGTTTCCTCACGATGTTTTCCTTCACTGATTTTTAAGCAAGTGATAATTATACTATACGCAATCTGTAAAATCAGAGGTGCTTTGAGTTCAAACTCGAGACCTACGACTTGGAAGTCCGACGGTCACACCACGAGGCTATCACTGCTTCTTATTCTAAAGATAATCTGGTTAAGTTATGATTCGTACCTGTGTTAAAAAGTTCCCCTCCCGGCCATAATTCTGTTGAATACAACTACATAGTTTTATCTTTCTTTCCGTCTGCCCGCCTCATTGACAATTCAAAAGTGCATAGAAATGAATGCGTTGAGTTTAACTTCGTTTGCGAATAAATACAAAATGGCACTGTTACGTATTTCATTTAAGTTAAATAAAATGTGGCAACACTGCACCTGTTTCTCTTACTTTAAAAACATACAAAACATAAATTCGTTGCATTATTTTAGTTAACCTAGCTGGCAGAATGTGCCGCATGGCTGGAGCCGCGCCGTGCCCTCATCTCAGAAGTAGGCAGCGACCTGTCGCTGCCGGCCGTCGTTAACGCCATGGTCGGCAGTGAACAGGCCTGGGACGCGGTGGTATCCTTCTGCGAGCAAGTCATTTCGCAGAAGGAGGCTGCGGAGCGGGAGCGGGAGATCACCTCCCTCAACCCGGCCCGCAGCAGGCGCACCGGGCGTCGGAGGAGGGCAGACAATGCCCTCTTCCAGCCCCCCTAAATGGGTCCAGGGGCGACGGACGCGGGGCTAGTCTGTCGCCCCCCACAACAACATCTGGGCCCGAGGCGGCGGCGCGTAGTGTTCCACGCGCGCCCCTCCAAGACGGTACGAGGGGAGTGTCGTACACCTCACTCCCGCTCGGCCGAGACGAGGCCCGCTGCGGCGGGCCGGCACCACGGGGGTTGCGGAAGAATTCTTTTTGATTCCCGCGACCCCCGGCGAAGGTGTGAGAGGGAACACCCGGGGTGGTTTTTAGTCAGTAAGAGTCTGACAGACCCCCCCGCCCTCCCCGGGGCGGGGGACATCCATGAGGATTTTCCCCCCGGATCAAAAAAAAAAAAAAAAAAAAGATGCTGCAATAAGTAGGTTAAACATACAATGCGCAGGTTTACCGCTGTTGCTAGCATTTATAGTATTTACTTATGCCTCTGAACATGAAATTTTATGTAATATGGGGATGGTGCGCGTAAATCTACAGGTCCTCTGGTCCTGGGCCCGACACATGGCACTTGTAGGAATTATCAGGTTTTATTCGGTAGGAATATAACCCTCAGTTCAATAGATATTTACGGTTTAATTCGTTAAATATTATGTACCTATGCACATTATCTGCTTAAATGATAGTTTTTTACTTAGTAACGATTAAGGAGTGTTACTTTAGCGAATGTGAGTATCAATACAAACCATTCATGGTTTAATGGTACAAAACATTAAATGTATTGAAATTGTATGTATAAATAAAATCGGAATAACATCGAATCGAAAGCCACAGGGTACAAAATAGCCAAAATGGCGAATAAAATTACAATTTATCATACATGAAGGTTTTCCAACATCAAATAAAAATAGTAGGAAAAGTTTTTAATTACATACACAAGTGACTGATGTTCCCAGTATTATACACGGTGATTTTTAGTTCACTGTTAACATTTCAGGGTGTGAAAGTACGCATGATTATGAGCTAACTTTTATTATGAAACTGACTCTGAAATATCGAAAACAAAATTGGCTTTTTCATGCAAAAAAGCAATATTTATTTGTATATTGCTAGGGGCTTAATTCGTTACCTTTATTGTGCATGCTGTGGTCTCCTATAAGTGAAGAAATACACCTATCCAATTAATACCTTATGTCTTTCATTATCCAATAATATTTTGTGTATATCTTTTGCTGGAGATCCTAAAATAAATAAACAGATTAATGTATTTTTCCGTAGTTCGTCCTGTTGGTAGTAAAAGTAGTATATAATCATGAGTACTCTCATCTCCTGAAAGGTGAATAGTGAATTAAAAATCACCCGGTATAACTTTATTCTTACACAACTGAACAAAGAGAAAATAGAATTGGAACTTGCTAGTATCGAAATCAAGCAAGCGCCGGAGCAAGCGTGATGTGATCACTAATGCTCGTCCACTCTCTGTTGGAGATTATTGAACCCTTTGTCTGTATGCAGTAAGAACATTATATATTGGTTTCATGTATTTTTGACACAATTTCTTATATGATACTTTTAACGAACAAAAGCCTGACAGCCAGTCTTACCAAGGGGTAGCGCATTACCCAGTTAGATACATGTATAAATAACGACAAATGTTCGAGTCGATTGAAGGTTGAGCTACGGTTGCCGAGATCGGTCCGTGGATGGGTGACCATCCGTTACATATCTGGACTCTTCCGTGCCTAAAAGCTCTTTAAACCATTGGTCCTGACTGTCCTTTGAAGATTATTGACTGTTATTGTGTCTGACAACCAGTCTCGTCTGTCAACCAATCAGTAACTGGATTGTGCAGGTCAGATAGGTAGTCGCTTCAAGTAAATACTGGTATTCAGCTGAATCCGGTAAGACTGAAAGACTAAGCAGATTGATTGTTTGATTTTTAACGGACAAACAAACAAACAAAAAAAATCCACGAGTAGACACAATAGTCGGTAGTACCTATATCTGAAGTCCTTCATTCATAAAGTTCCACTGTTATAAACTCCGCAGTAGGGATGATGACTACAATTTTTTTAGTCCGTCAGCTAGGTTGTTAAAAAATATTGCACGTATTTTTTCTTTTTTCGCAATCCACAGTAACGCCAATACATTGTGTTAAAATATGTCCTATGAAGATTTTATACTGAGTTGCGACGTAGCGCGCCCCACTCCCCAACTTGAATGCGTTTTATTTAAGTAATTTTTTAAATAAGTATTCATTTATAGTTGTTTGTTTTTGTTTTGTATATGTGGGTCATAATCAAAACATGCGAAAAAACTGTTATCACTGAATATTTCGATATTTATTAAACTTGGTAAATATAATTTTTAATTGAGGTATAGATTCTGTGCTAAACTATATTCGCAATGAAGAATGTTCACTTTATTTTTATTAAATACGTATTTTTTATGCACACAGTATGAAAAAGTATCCTTCTGTGGACTTGTTACTTCTAAGACTAAGGAACTTTGCATGGATATTAAAAATAAAATATTCTTCCAGGCATCGTCAGACTTTTGATAATATATAACTAATGAATTGAGCTTTTATGTTCTGGTGATTTAAAAAAATAATCCCACCTATTTTTAATAAAAACCAGATTAAACAGTTCGTTACAGAATGTGTATCCATTCTGTGGACCCAAAATACCCAGCTCTAAGAATCGATTTCACAAATTACAAATCGATATTTTTATTTTTAAACTGGCAATTCTATTGTAGCTGTCACTTGTCATTGTGCCGACGTGGAATTGATGGTGAATGTGTTATAACGAACACAAAAATTGTTTTCTCCAAGTTTTTCGTCAAAGATCGTGTGTCTTTCCTTACTATCAAATATTTCGGTAAGTGTGCACTAAATTATTACGAGAAGCTTTGCAATATTGAGTCAAATGGACTTTTTTACAAATTTTACATTGTTATTAATCTAACCTTAAAAAAATATCACTTTATTATGGATTTTGTATAAGACAGTCCCTTCTGTGGAATTCTTTTCTGTGTTTCTGTGTCCACAGGAGGGACGTCTGTCTACAGAATGGATTATAATAAAAATTCTCAATTGTTATGCTTGTGTCGATACTTAATTATGATCACTTTATTATCCAGTCAGTTGCAACAGGCTCCGATATATCGGATTTTAATGCTTTGTTGACTTGTGTAAAATGTAAATGTAAGGGCATTGAAGGAATTGGCATAGATGATTCTGATGTGGCAGAAATCGAAGATATTGTCGCCTCTAATACCGTACGCCCCTTTAAAGGTACACTTAAAATTCACCAAATTTGCTGGTCTAAAAAGCAACCAAATATTCTTCATGCAAGACGGTTAAGTTGTATAATCTGTGCAGCTCATACTAAATGCAGCCACTTTGAAATTGGACAAATAGAAGTTGAGACCGATTTGTTACGTTCACCATCACAAGAGCCCAGATCGCCACATAGTGCATCAATACCAATTACTTAAGCCGTAGACCTTTACCTAGATATGGAACCCTGTAGTGATTTAAGTATAATGATTATGGTGGTCTTTCCTGTAGACTATTAAAATACTTCCTGTGGAATCAGAGAATTTATTTTTTAAATTGTTTTTGTGACTATCTGATTTAAAAAGTTGCTGGTTATTTTGTTATACCACATATATTTAATCATTATATAGGTTTTTTGGTTCATTGTTACGATAAACACTTAACGCAAAAGTTGATTTCATTCATTTCTGTGGTCAATTCGATATTTTCTGTGGAGTATAAAAAAGTAAATAGTGGCTATATTTACAAAAATAATTAAAGTCGATCTTATTAGAACCTTCGATTATGTTAATTTGTATGGCTTACAATTAAAAGTTGATTTTGCATGTAATCACATGAGTTTTATTTTTACCAAAAATCAAACTTCGATTTTGATTATGACCCATGTTTGAAGTATTTGTTTGTTTGTTTTTTTTGTATATGTTTGTAGTATTTGTTTGTAATTTATTTAATGTTTTTTTAAATGTGATATAACAAAAAATACGTGTCCCATATTTTTTATTATCTGACTGATGGACTAAGTATAATCTCTTTTTTTTGCCCTGTCAGACGGCATGCATTGATGGAATATAGCTTTTATTGATAATTGGCATAGCCATTAAATCGTTGAGAATTAACTATCGAACATAAATGTTTGCGTAGCGGATTAAAATAACTATAAAATTATGCTGCAGTTTTTAAATGAAAAGTTTTCACATCTGAATTTACTTAAGCTTCATTACTCGTTTGCAAATTCTCAGAATATTATTTGCATTTTTATTTCGTGTCCGTTTCTGTTTATTCTTATTCATACATGTTATTTAATTTAAAATACGTGTAATTTTTACTTTTATATAAGCATCGGTTGAGGGAAATTCTTATTTTAGTTCTTCA
The DNA here is from genome assembly GCA_951799385.1 of Hyppa rectilinea. Classification (NCBI taxonomy): domain Eukaryota; kingdom Metazoa; phylum Arthropoda; class Insecta; order Lepidoptera; family Noctuidae; genus Hyppa; species Hyppa rectilinea. Next base: position 1,660,377 of record OX637317.1, read on the forward strand.
GTGATATATTATGCTTATTGTGCCTTTGAAACTATCATGCCATTTTTTAGTTTGATTTAATGATTTGACTAGTTTTGAGATTATAGAACGAAAGAAAGAAAATATTTTATTTGGGACACGCACAGGTAAAATAATACTAATACACAAAAAAATTATTCACTGACAGAATGAACATTAAAAAAACAAAAGTTAAAAAAAGAACCGTGAGACGCCAAAAAGGCTCCTATCTCAGCACAATGCTGCGATATTTTTAAATAAATAAATACCGCAGCGCCTGGCTGGCTGGACTGGATAGGTCCGGAACTAATGTTTCTATGTCTATACATAAAATTAAATAAAGTCTCTTTTGTGCCTGTCTGCGTGACCGCGTTGGTCTAAACTTCGGAACGAATTTTTATGCGGTTTTTAGCATCATTTAGACGATTTATTCCGAAAGGTTAAAAGTAAAACAAATATGTACAGAGGCAAATTTCTTTGATAGTATTTCAACTTTATTGCAAAGACATAAGGTTCATTTTTAATTGAGAACATTTGACAGTTAGGGATAGCTTGATGTGCTGGCGTCTGTACTAAAGAAATCTAGATGGCAAATCGTAAAAATCGTTCAAAGCAGAAGCGGCTCTAATTTAATCAACAGATTTAACTGCGAGATTGGTTCATTTGTAATCAGTGTACTTAATCAATAACCTCAGACACCATAATAAATTATGGTACAGACTCATTTTTCACCAACAATATACTATATAGGTGGGGTATAAGTTATCACATCTTTGGAAAATGCTCTCATTTTTGAAAATGGAATGCTTAGTCATTGCGATGATTTGTGAAGTAGACAAATGTAGAATACACATTGTAAACTCATGGTGTACTATAAGAGCGCGGAATAATTTAGGAAGAAGTGGCGAATCTATGGCCAAAAGCACAGAACAGATAAATAAACTGTTCTGTGGCCAAAAGTAATGAAAAAGTGATTTTATTTTTATTTATTTTGTTTATTTGGGACAAAAAACAGTTATGCGTTACAACATTAATAGTTAGCTATGGTATAATAGTAAAAAAACGCACAACCCACACTATTGTCCACGGATACGTATCGATTTTAAACAGAGCAAAATTATAAGTCCGAACAAACAGTACATTCAGTCAAAAAAGTATCGGGAATGGATGATTTGTTTATGGTTCCAAATTCAAATTTTTGTTTTTTTGTAGTTGTTAGATTGGCACAACTGTTTTCCATTTTGGCGCGGAGTTTGAGTTGCATCTGTTATTTATATTAAATACAGTGCTGTTTTTAGTAATATCATATAAAGTGTGTATTGCGAATTTCATAATGGACAAAAATAGCGAACAAAGACTTTGTCTTAAATTTTGCATCGCCAATGGAATTTCGTGTTCGGAGTCACTGAAAATGTTACAGAAGGCTTACGGTGAATCGACTATATCAAAAACTCGTGCTTATGAGTGGTTCAAAGCGTTCAAAAGCGGTCGAGATGTGATGGAAGATTTGCCTCGCTCTGGTAGGCCGTCAACGTCTGCAACTGAAGTTAACATCGCAAAAGTGAAGAAAATAGTGACTGAAAATCCCCATTCAACTCTGAGAGAGATAGCCGCCGAACTTTCTGTATCTCACGAGTCGATCCGTACCGTTTTAACTAATCATTTGGGTATGAAACATGTTGCTGCTCGGCTAGTCCCAAAAGATCTGAATTTTCTCCAAAAACTCAATCGCATGAAAGTCGCTGAGGACATGCTAGAACGAGTCAGTTCGGACCCAACATTCATGAAACGCATTGTTACTGGTGACGAGACGTGGGTTTACGAGTTTGACATGCAAACTAGTCAACAAGCTTCGGAGTGGCGCCTTCCAACTGAACCGAAACCGAAAAAACCACGCCAAAGTCGATCAAAAGTCAAAGTCATGTTGACTGTTTTCTTTGACTATCGCGGTGTTGTGCACTCTGAATTCTTACCGGAAGGTCTAACGGTAAATAAAGAATATTATTTGAGCGTTATGCGGCGTTTAAGAGAGCAAATTCGACGAAAAAGGCCAGATTTGTGGAAAGAAAATTCTTGGATTTTGCACCACGAAAATGCGCCTTCGCACAAGGCTATCATTGTGAACGAATTTTTGACCAAACACTCAACAAATACCATCCAGCAACCACCATATTCACCAGATATGGCTCCTGCTGACTTTTTTCTTTTTCCTAAACTCAAATTACCACTTCGTGGCACCCGTTTTCAATCGATAGAAGACATAAAGGAGAATTCGCGGCGAGAACTGAACTCAATTCCGGAAGCAGCGTTTAAAAAATGTTTTGATGAATGGATTATTCGTTGGCGCAAGTGTATCGTTTCTAAAGGAGCATACTTTGAAGGTGATAAAATAAATGTGGATGAATAACAGACATTTTGTGTATTATTGATCTTTTCCCGGTACTTTCTTGACAGAGTAGTATAACAATAAACCGCACGATTTTTCTTATTTACAAATATATTTGTAGCTTTAGGAAATCAGGGGATTAATTAAACGTCATCTTGTACAAACTATTTAGTCAGGCAAGTTTAGATACAGGCTATTGTATCGTTTCGATAAACCAGGGTAAACCACAAGCCGACGTTCGACGGGTCGACCGCTAAAACTTCAGTCATTGAGCACCGATTCACGTTGGAGCACTAATTTTATCGAGACCCGATCCCTCACTCCGATGACACTTGATTAAGCACCTGTTTGACTTGTAAACGAACAATGTAGAATTGTACAGTTGTGGATATCTTAATTAGTTTGGCTGGTGGTTTTCATAATGATAATATAGATAGATAGAATACTCTTCATTATGTTCACTATAAGAAATACAGATGTAGCGACATCTACTTAGCCACGTATGAACTATGCGTCAAAATGACGTCAAGCAAAAATCCTGCATCGCGCAAGCAGAGTTTACCGCGCGACTTGCATATATACTCAGATCAGAGACTTCTCCCTCTGCTCATACTCACATTGAAGCAGATCCAGATACCTTTCATATCTAAACAACCAATTAGTCGTTGTTTTTTTCTACAGCCAAGGAAATTAAATTAACTGTCAACTTGATACACTACTTACTTTAATTTGATAAACAATTAATTTCCCTGCCTGTACAGTCGTCATGCCTATTTTTCTCGAAGGGTTAGGCAGAGGTGTAACTACATCAACTTCCCGCATTTTGCCACCTGCATTGTCCATGTAATAGGGTGTTGCTACTGGTAACACTATTACATGCCTGATGGTAAAACCCAAATAACCCTTTGCCCGACCTGGGAATCGAACCCATGACCTCATGCTTAGTAGTAACGCTAACTAGACTAACGAGGCTGTCCAAATCACAAAAAGCACTATTACATTCTTCCCCTACGTAAGCAATAGCCTATATACCGTTGATATACGACACTAAACGATTACATTTGACAGTAACAATAAAAGTATGAATATATCCCTAAAGGAGGGTAGAATTGAACTTGTTTTGCAAGATCACGTACTAGATTCCCGCCGACTTCGAATGTATATGACGTCATCGTTTTGCTGAAGCTAATATTATATTTCTTGTGCGAGGAAATGATTCGATTTGATTGCGATCTTTTCTTTACACTGCCTGGTTTCGATGTAGATAGGTGTAGAAAGCACCTGTCTACATCGAAACCAGGCAGTCTTCTGCCAGCATGTTATGGTAGGGTTGATTAAGCTTCAGGAAAGGATTACGCACTAGTGCGTTTCACTGGACAATCCATGAGGAGGGTCACATGCGCTGAGGACAGCATCCAAATTGGTTGGTTGAAGTCATAGATAGCAGATGTAATTGCAATAGGTACACCGATAATTTTAGTTAGTGGTTCATTCTTTTCCGTGTGGTTAGTGACTAACCTGGTGTCAGAGTTTTTATGCTGCTCATGGGCCTCTAACTTAGCTTCACATGCTGTTGAGAAATATCTCTCAGGCATGCCGGTTTCCTCACGATGTATTTCTTGACCGTTTTATAAGCAAGTGATAATTGTAAAATACACATATGAATTCGTCAGAAGTCAAAAAGTCAGAGGTGCGAGTCTTGGGTTCGAATTCGAGACCAATGACTTGGCAGTCCGTCGGTCACACCACTAGACTATTTTTGCTCTACATGCTTTCTTATTACATACTTGAATAATACTGATTCTGTTTTTCTTCAAGTGACTTGTTCTGTGTTGGTAAGTTTGTAGAACAAGGCGAGTGTTCATGACACTGCTATAATATATATATATAAATATATACTGATGTTCAGTATGTTAAGTTAACCTACATTGGTGTGAAACATCTTGGGTGCATTTAAACTAACTAAATTAAAAAAAAAAATACTTAAGTACTTGTTAGACATGAGACTGAAACGAGCTGCGATTATTTCACGTGTTAAACTTTTGCATGTTTTGCAAAACTTTATGCTGCAAATCAGTTGTCCAAAAAGGACATAAACCTGTAAATAAACTGCTTTATTTTTTTCGTTATTATGTGACGGTAGAGGTAAAGTAAATAAATAAATATTTAATCTGCAAGTAAACAGTGACAAAACATTTGTATGATTATGGGCAGATTTTTTATTAATAAATATGCCAATTTGACATATTTCCTATGCAAAGGCTGTCAAACCACCATATGAATTCCACTGATAAAAGTTATCTGACTACTGAAAAATAAAAATCGGCCCTAAATGAAATAAAATAGTAATGTCAACAATCAAGACATTACAATAATACCTACAACTATACCATGGAAATCCTCGTAGCTTTGACGTTGAGTTACGGACACGAGCCCGTATTACCTGGCCTACATACTATGCACAAAGAACATTATACGCTTGCAACTTTACTCCAGCCACGAGTGACACGTATTGGACAGCTACTACGCATAAAAATTAAAACAATTGTTTAGAACATGCGACATTTGATGACTGCGACGCGACTGGTGACAAAGTGAGGCACGCTCGTGTCGTTTGACACCAAGTCGCGTCGCAAGTCGCATCACACGAGGCCGTGAATGTGGCTCTAACCAGATCACTATGAAACAAAGTTTCTTTAGCGCAAGTAATAAATCCATCACTTCTTATCGAGTGGCACTATCGGCTCTCGAGAGAGTGCGAAAAGATATGTGGTGACGGACGGACAAATGTGCGCGCCTTTTTATTATCCTAGATAAAGATAGATTAGGTTTTAGTCAGTAAATGAACTATATTTTCACCACTACTGGCCGATTTCTGAATGTTGAAGCGAATACATAGCTTAGCAAAAAAAATTCGTTCTTTTGAAGTATTAACAAGTGAAAGTGGATATAAAGGAATTGTATTACTGATTTAAATGATTATTTTACAATATTATAATCAATCGCAAAAAACGTAAAAAAAAATTGAACATCGCGAGCTTTCCTGGCGCCGCCGCCGTAATAACTAGCCAAAAATGAGGAAACAATTATACAAGGTGAAATTGAATTCTTCGGCATTATTTTAAGGGATCACTGTGCTCATCATTATGAACAACTTTTACTATGGTAACAAATCTGAAATCGCGAAAAAAAAATCTGCTGTTTCCTATATTTTGACGAGTTATGCGAACATAATGATGTTGTTGACTCCTTAAAATAATGCTCATGAATTCAATTTCGCCCTGTTTATTGAGAAACGGAAAGGAGACGAATTATTTATTAAAGTATCTGTATAAAGAAATAAGTAAGTATAATATGTAGGTAAATCGACTTTTTTATAAACTTCGTTTGGACCCTCTGCCAGTCAACCACCCGTTAAATTCCTCAATCGTCCGTCTTTTTAACAAGACTTGATAACATCTCTCGAACAACGTAGAAAAAAACTTTTAACTCAATAAATCCATCACTTTGATATCGGATGTTTCTATCGGGTTCCGAACAGCGCGTGCCGACGCGACGCCGTGCGGTGACGGACGGATCAATGAGACCGCACATTTTTATATACATTTGTAAGGCTTAATAGGGATGTGCGACAAATGTCTCTTGTACGACTTATACTTTGGGTGAATGACATTTTGTAACCCTTGTCGTTAAGTCTGATCCTGTCATTTCACTTTGTGTTCCATTTTACATATTTAATTTGTTAGAGAAACTTATTCAGTGAAGTTTTGCCAATTAATTAACATTATTTAACTTAAATAATACTAAAAGTTAATAAGTTAATAACATAATATATTCTTTTTAATTTTAGTCAAATAAACATAATCTATGCTATTATAATAAAAGTAATAATATAAGTAGTAATAAATAAGTATCCCGGCCACCGTAGGCGCGGGCCTGCGGACGGTGAGTAATGGGTGACTCACCGTCCGATCAGCACCAGACCCGTGCCGTACGGCGCGTATATGTTCCACGCGCGCCTCAAAGAGATGTCAGCATATGAAGGGGCCCCAGGGGCCAAGCCTGCCGGGTAAGCGGGATTGTCCGAAAGGGTTACCGCTACCCCGGAACATAAAGGGCTACGGAAGGAACATGGATGGGTTTTAGTCAGTAAGAGTCTGACACTCCCTTCCGCTCCACCCAGAGCGGGAGAAGTAATTGGATGATTTCCCAGCCTTAAAAAAAAAGTAGTAATAATAATATAAGTATAATTATCTCGTCTACCTCTCCGTCTTTGGCCGTTTCTTGGGTATCACTGGGTGATTATTTTGCTATTAGGCTGAAACAGCTATTCCAGCTATGGGATACCTACATGAAATTCGTAAATAAATTATAGTCTAGCACGCATAAGTGACGAACAAACTCTGGCTAAAAATCGACCACTAAGAACCAATTGAGGCTCAAGCACCATTTTGAATGGATCACTTAATGGGATGACACTTAATTAAGTAGCTTGTTAGCCTCTCTTGAAGCAGGGCCCTACACTGACTGACCCCTTTGGTTTTTAAAAGGCCTGGGACTTAGACAAGTGTCAGTCGCTCCGTGTCGATTCAATTTCAGAAATTGTTGATCGTTATCTCAGCGATTCGGATTGTCAAGAACGCTACTTGCCAACACATTTGTATGGGAATATTGATCGAGTTTTATTATACAATTTGACATCGTCTAGCACTTAGCGTTCGAAAAAGATTGATCACGTGACATTTCGAGAGCTTATTCCAATTTCATACATTTCGGATGTATCTTATTTCATTATCGTTAGTGAAAATGTGACTTTGTCTGTCCCCTGTTATATTATGTCATGTGTTGAATCTCCAATCAATTGAGGTTCATGTTTGGTTACATATTCATTCATGAATGATTTGTTCAAAAAGTATCTTCTCAGATCTTTCACTTATTGATGTGGATTCAACTTGTAAGTTTACTTCGTATTTATTAGTTCATCACAAGCTGGACATCCTTATACTTTTAATATGATTCCATACTTAATTTTATTTTGTTTAATGTCATATTCAGTTTGTTAAATTAGATGTTTGAAAACACAATTTTGATTGTATGATAGGCCTTTTTTAAGCGAAGTTAGTCATAAAGGCATTAATGCCCAACTTAGCCAAATTTCGTCGACGGAAAAGTCTACAGTGTACAACAGTTACGAAAAGTGTTTTTGTCGTGAAATAAAAAGGGCAACTTTAAAGACCAGAACTATTTCATGGTTTCGATAATACTGCTCGTAAAACCATAACATATATCCATCAGTACTTTACGAGAAATCACTTTTCAATTCTTGCGTGAGTGAAAAGTATTTATGCTTATGTGGGACCAATGAAGCATAAAAATAGTCGAGCATCACACGACTAGTCGCACGTCGGTACTTCCTTAATGGCGTGAAGCGATTTGTCACCTACAACTGTAACTATAGTACTGAAACCTTTCATAGATAAAGTATAATGCGACGTCGCTTCGACGTGAACATCAAAAAGCGATTTACGACGATACGACGTGTAGGTACCTAGACTACGCGATGTATTATTCAGCTGCTATATAACTGGGGTGATAGTGTTCCAAATAATTGTGTGTTTTGAGGACAGTTTGAGATCTTAAGCCAGGCTTTCGGCAGCGCATTAATACATGGTGATTTTTAATTCACTATTAACATTTCAGGCGATGAGAGTACTCATGATTATAAACAACTTTCACTATGGGACCAACTCCGAAATAACAAAAAAATTATATACATCGTGTCATATATTTTTGTCGATTAACATTGCATTTTTGTGTGAAAAGTCATTTTTTTTCGATATTTTTGAGTGTTGGTCTCATAGTCAAAGTTGCTCATCATCATGGGTACTCACATCGCCTGAAATGTTAATACATAATAAAACAGTAACCTAGTAGTAAGTTAACACTATATTATGGAATAAAAAAAACTAATTGCTGCGAGTTGTGGAAACGGGCAAAAATTTTAAAAACTATATTTTTGGTATCAGAAGGAGCCTGATGCCGAAATTTTGGCTGTTTGATTGGATATAGGTTCCAGATTCGTGCAAAAGCTGATGAACGTATTTGGTTGTTTGTAACACATCTATTTGGGTGAACGGTAAAAATATTCAGTAGACATAAAACAGGCGTGGGGATTCCAGAAAGCTTTGACAAATTGTTATTCCATCAGCGATCACTATGACGGAAAATTAATGTTATGGCAACTTTGTTGCTTTGAAAGCGATTGCCACTTGTCTAGGCCTTCAAAACAGCCAAAACCTATATTGCTAAAATTTAAATTCGTCGAAATTCCCTAAAATTACTCACTGCCTACTTTAATTAACGTTCGGGGATAAATTTATACATTCTATATAAATACTTGTTTAATTACGAACACCCTTCCTCTAATCAATTACGTGAACGGCTAATAACTCGTTACGTAATCAATATTGTTACCGCACGCAATTGAAACTCCTCCATTTCCCTAATAGCACTCTCATGTAGGCATTACAAGTTTAAGTTGAATAAGTTAATGTAAGTAAGCACATTAGTCGAGTTCTTAACGTGTAATCTACATATGATGTCGCGTGGCGGATGTGTGAAGAGCTCTGTGAGTGTGCTTAACTTTAAAAGTAAACCAAACTTGCGCACCTCACTAATTACTGACTTTGCTTTATCTGTTGGGGGTTTTATTTGTGCAAGTAAGGGGCTGAGGCGATGACTTTTTTAATATTTGAAGTATCAGATTAATGTACCGCGAGATCGTCTAAATACAAATTGCACGACACCCCACTACACCACCACAAACTTCATGCCACTACAAACTTCATAGTGTCGTTTTAAATTAGATAAACTCTAAAATGCCACCGCCCTACAATCCCTATAAATATTTAAATCAGCACAGAATCATACACAAATTATATGGTCACGTTTTCAATAGTTTTCATAATTTGCTACGGAAGCGTAGCGACCGCGTAGCAGTGCTACGACCGCGTAGCCGTTTCGTAGACACAAAGCGCGTAGTGTTTTTACTTGCGCTGAAAAAATGAACTAAACAAAGACTCAAGTAAAAACTAATTTTCCGTCAACAACCATCAGTAACCGCTTGTTTCTCTGACTGAAACCATACCCCAAACTCTATGAATATGTATCGCATATTGCACGAGTAACTTGGTTAATTCGACGATTCAAGCGAAAATAGCCGTTATATCTAGGTGGATAAGGTTTATATCAACAGCACCTGAATCAGCGGCCTGATTCCTGGCAAATACACTAAACCCAGATTATATAAAGTTTGGTTAAATTCGTGGCTTCGTGTTCGGTTTGCTAACTTAGAAACACCTTTGCCTGTCTATTGTGGATTAATATTCTGCGACGATACTTTATTGATTGTTCTTATTTCAGTTTTATGTAAGTTCTTTAGTTAATTCTTATGACCAGGACACATTTAAGGCTTTTAAACAGATCTTGATCCCTAAGTTTGTTATGAAATTTCTCCTATGGGATCAGACAGCTGGTAAAATCCGTCGCCATTGACTATTAAAAGTATCCAAAAAGACCAACTTCAGAAGAAAAATATCATTTAATGCCGCGAGGAAGTCACTGTTTTTCGGTTTATGTACATGACTGAAGTACTCGCCGAGACTTTAAAAAAAAGGTGGGCGTTTATATATTTTCATTTGCCGTGAAAGTGGAAGTAAAATGTATGACAATGTATGAAGACGCTTTTAAATTTCCGCCCACGGTATCGTTATTTCCATACAGTTAATGGTCGTAGACGTGGATTCCACGTTAATATTGCAATGATAAAGGCTCACATGTCTAATTTGTTCATAGAAATGACTTTGAACACTTTAAAATAATGAATTTTAAACATAAGAGAAGCTGCAGGCCATAGTTAGTTGTTGCTTTGACAATTATCGCGAAACGTGTGATCATTATTTTAGATACAAAAATTATTATTAAATAATCAGTTGTCACCTAATACCTCGACTAGAACGGATTTTTATTTCTTTTGCAATTTTGACTTTGATCTTGCCACGTATGTATCAGACCCTTAAAAATATGAGCATAAACAAAATATGTAGACAGCAAAAAAATTACAAACCTATTAAGCATGCCACTGACTATTCAAGCCATCATCATGGTCTAAATTATTCTTAAGTTATTTCGCTAAATACAGCAACCGCTGGACCAACGAAACGACATATCCTATTATCCTTCTCTATTAATATTATATTAATCATTACTAATATTATAATCTAGCTTTTGCCAGCGGCTTCGCCCGCGTGTATGTAGGAATTTAGCCCACGGGAACCGTACATTTTTCCGGGATAGCTTATATTATGCTATTCCAGACATTGCTTTCAATATTAAACAACTGTTTAGGCAGCGCATGCAAATAATTCTGTTTTCGGAGGTATTTCTTTCCGACTTGCTAGACGAAAATTGCGATAGCTCGACTAATATGTATGATATAAATATAATTTATAGCCTATAGCACTCAGGAATAATGTAGCTTTCTATCAGTGATTTTTTTTTAAAATTTGGATCATTCGTTCCGGAGTTTACCCTCTACATACAAACTTACAAATTTTACCTCTTTATAATATTAAGTATAGATGAGACAATATAACTTTGAAAATGATTTGGAAGAAATTTCCAAACCGCCAAGCTAATAATTGTTTAACTCCATGCCAAACATTTACCATCAACAATTTTTACACCCGTGCCTATAAATTATTTATAAGAGGCAACTTCACAGGTAAGTTAATTATATCGCTTCATTACTCGGCCGCGTTCCAGGTTCCCCTGTAATCTCGCTAACCGGTTCACCAGTTCTATTGTCTGCGAGTAATGCCTAGAAAGGCTCAATATTTAGGGCTGCCAAACCCTTTGAAGACTTGACAAAGTTGAATTTAATGGAAAATTAAACTTGTTGATAAATACAAGAGTTTTCTTTGTAGATAGAGGATCGCTAATAATTCCCTAAAGTAATATTATTCTGTTTTTAAATTTTGTGAAAAAGTTTTTGTGGTGTTACTTCATTAAATTTCCACAGGGGATTTAATGTCATAGTAATCGAGACAAAAGCTAAATTGTCCGCGTAAAACCTTCCACCCCTGGTAACAAGTCAAGCTAAATTTCATGAGCACAATACCCTGTCTTCTTTGTACAAAGTTATATTATTTATGTCGCTGGAACGTCGCGCCACAGATTAACATAATTTAATACAATATTCTGTGTCACAGCGGAATTTATTAGACTGTACAAAAACATACGGTGGATACGTTCCTTTTGCTTCGTGGAAAAATAAATTATCTGTCAGGTGCATATTAAAGTAGGTCAAAGGGTTCCGCATACGTGAGTTCATTAAAGCAATAATGGAATTGCTTCAATGCTCTAATAAGCGGTATTGCTAATACCTACTTGTTGTTTTTGCTCTGTTTATTTCCTTTGCACCATTATCCGTTGACACCATTTTCGCAGATTCTGGTGCATAAAAGTTTTACAGCCGTATTAAAACTTTGCATTACGTTTTTATTTGCATTTATTCTTTTATAACCCAGTTGTAAAGATTAAAACACGAACGCACACTTACAGATGGTGTTTTCTATGTCTTGTTGTTACAGTTTATAGGAGCTCATGTCATCAGTCATGTGTTGCAAAAACACTAGTTCAAACACTTGTTCAAATTTTTGTTTTACTTACAATCCAAAGGTTGTGAAAGAAATTAATAATCCATTGCTTCATATGTTAGCAAAAATTGAGAGCAACAACGTAAGTAGTGCAATGAATTTTGTTGAACTGCCAAAGTCTAAGGCTTTGTCATTTTTAGTGTCCTGCGCTTTACCCCGCTGGTCTACTAGCAGTTTTAGTTAAAATTTCACACATAAATATAGAGTTTAACAGTTGTTCAGCCAAAACCAAATAATCGCATCTTTTTGGCAATGAAGTAAAATATTTACCACGGAACTCTAAAAACATCAAAGTACGTAGTTTTATGCATGTGTACCACTAAATATTTTAATGACGGTGTATTTTATAGCATCGGCACACTGGTTGAGTTTGTTTTGTGGAGCCGGTGGAAACAAATTTACATCATGCGATGCGATGCGATACTGCATACTGAATGCAATACCCATTCATTTGTGAATTGTTCAAAGGAATATTTTAAACAGCGCAGCGGTTTATAAATTGGTCTGATATTTCGTGCAGGTGTTTTAATTAACTTTGTGAGTGTTTGTCTTTTGTATGTACAAGGCAGATGTGAGTGGAAACGCCGAGGGGGGAGGGAAGGGGTAGGCAAAGGTGTACCAATAGTTCAGCCACATGTCGCCAGTTATGTTTAAGTTCCATGTAATAGGGGGCGAGCCTATTGTCATCAATCTAGCACCAATTCTGACGCCGGGCTGCTACTTGGAACTACGGGATCTTCTTCTTCTTTTTCGTGTGGTTAGTGACTAACCTGGTGTCAGTTTTAATGCTGCCCATTGACCTCTGACTTTGCTTCAGATGCTGTTGAGAAATATCTCTCAGACATGCTGGTTTCCTCACGATGTTTTCCTTTACCGATTCGACTCCGAGATGAAAAAACCCATTAACACTTTATCCGGCTCGGGAATCAAATCCTTTTATATTATACTAGCTTCCGCCCGCGGCTTCGCCCGCATAATATGTCGACAAATTATACACATAAACCTTCCTCATTAATCACTCTATCTATTAAAAAAAACCGCATTAAAATCCGTTGCGTAGTTTTAAAGATTTAAGCATACATAGGGATATAGGGACAGAGAAAGCGACTTTGTTTTATACTATGTAATGATATAGCTGTCTGTTTACCTGTTATTAACAACTAACCGCGTGTTCTTTGTAACAGTCTGCGTTTGACAGCGCCTCTATATTGTATCAGCTAGGGTGGCATTCGTGATTCGAGTATTACCACCGACGTGTGGTTAACTCGAAATACATGCCGAAATCAAATTAACAACAGTCTCGCCAAAGTTTGAACTGTTGATATAATATATTATGTTAACTACCAAAGCGACATTCAAGTAATTGGACATAACTTGGAAAACAGATGGCTATATAAAGTGGTAACTGCATGTCAACCACAGTAATGTCCTGACGTCTGAATAATAAGCAATAAGAGCCTTTTTATTTTAATTTTTATAGCCTTCTGTTTTGCGATTAAAAAGATAAAACTTTAATAACAATTAACGTTGGCTAGATTGCTTGAATAAAAGATTTAATGACCTTTAAAAATAACCTCGAACAATACTGAGGTTATTTTTAAAAGTCATTACGTTTCTGTTTTTTATTTATGAGAACGGTCATACTGAACGTTTTTCAAGTAGGTTAAAGTTAGTTTCTAGGCTTTTCAGATATGGCTGTTTATACTAAAATTACGTCAAATCATCGAATCATTATTGTGGGAAAATATTGTCAGGAAATCTGGAGTAATAGTTAATATAAAACTGAAATCGCCAAAGCATCAAGAGCAAGCGTGGTGAAAGCCTTCTTTGAAATGAACAGAGGCCCAGCAGTGGGACAGTAATAGACTGGCATTATTACGTGCGATATTCTTTTATCCCATCTTTTACATTCCATAATATCGTTTACAACTGGAAAGTGCTAGTACTTAAGGATAGTGTCGGATTACTACGCAGGGTCTACGGCGTAGCTAGTCGCCGCTACGACTGCTACGCGGCGTAGCGCTTTATCAACCGGCGTCTACACTTAATGTAAGTTTATTTTTTATTTCTACTTGTAGATTATGGAATAGTTAAAAGATCCTACACCTAATATAGTTAAAATATGGCTTAATTTATTATTTTTTATTGTACAGGTCACGTGAAATGAAAAAAAGACGTGTAGGAAGACAGGTGAAAAGATGGGAGGATCAGTCTTATTATATTACTCTTTGGATGGGAGGATGATGTTACAAAAGCAAGATACAATGACAGCTAGCAGAACCTGTCATGTTATTAAAAATAATTTTTATTAGTATTTACGTTTTTCCCACCATATAGAATAATTTATGGCACACAATATCTCTGGAAATTATGATAAATGTGGGTAGTGTGACATGATAAACGTGCGAAATGCATAAAAACAACAAATAATTCAACACTATCCGTTACCGCCGGCGTGACAGCGACGCGACCCCGCTATCTATCATAGCAACATTTACCTAAACTAATATTTTATTTCCATTCAGGATCCAGTATCTTTTTGTCCGTTTCTTGGAGAAATTCTATTTCATTTTTGTGAAAGGAAATGTATCCGTTTTAGTTTGTGTGAAAAAATATGTTATTTAGGTGGTTATTTGAATGAGTCTGTGAGTCTGACAGCCAGTCTTACCAAGGGGTATCGTATTGCCCAGTTACTGGGTTGTGGAGGTCAGATAGGCAGTCGCTCCATGTAAAATACTGGTATTCAGCTGCATCCGGTTAGACTGGAAGCCGACCCCAACATAGTTGGGAAAAGGCTAGGCAGATGATGATGTGAATGAGTCTGTTCAGTTGGTTTTCACTGTTACACTACCTAACGAGTTACGACTCGAGGCACTTCAAAAAGATCCTTCGTTTTAGTACCAAGACAAGAAGTCATCATCATTTTCCTGCGTCCGCGAGTCATAGTTTTTTATCCCATACTTTTTTCTATAAGTTGTCATCTCGGTGGTCCTCCAGTGAGGATCAAGATCATTTTAGTGGGCTGACCTACAGTTAGCTTAGGATAGTTATCGTAGATGAAGGCTTTACAATTCAATCAAAATCCCATATCCCAAATCCCTTAAAAAGCAGTTATCAGACTTTTTAATAGTTGTGAGGCAGTGATTGAAATGTACTTGTTGCACTTTACTTCAAAAATTGAAGCGTCCACCAAAATAAATAACCAAATAACATTTTAACGCACTTATCTAGCGCACTATTACTCCAACTTTTGTCAATTATTCGTGTCATTTCTAAACTTATATTACTATAAGTATTTTTTATTCTATATAATACAGTTTTGGATTGCTGTGTATATCGCTTCATATTATGTGGCGTGTGTTAATTGCTTGAATAGCGTAACGATTGTAGATGATAAATAAAACAAAATATTCGTTTGGGAGCTCGCTTGCGGGGCCACGGCAAGCGGAGCTGGTACGCCGAACTGTTTGGCCGAAGCAAGGAAAACCTGCTTAGGTGGCGATTCATAGATAACTCCGCCTTGGCGTGTAAATGTGGTGCTATTCTACAAACGATGGGACACTTAATCGCGTGCCCTCCTTACTTTCATTCTATTTGTCTAAAAGGTAGGAATGTAACGCGTTCAGTAATAACATTAAATGAATCCGAGCAAAAGGTTGATGATATGTGAGTGCAGTGTTGTGCGGAGTGTTCTCGCGAATATACACACATCAAAAGTGTCTAGGGATCAAGCATTTTTATGCGGATTTCATGAGATTGAGATGTGGCTTTGTAATAAATTTATGATTTTATAAATTTATATGGATCCTTTTTGGTGCATTTCATAATTTGAAACAGGAACTGTCAATCAAATTCGAGTAAAAGATGAAAATCAGCTGTCAATATTTTCCCTATAAAAACATACAACGCATTGAAGACATTATTAGTGCTACTGTTTCCCTACTACTGATTAAAACCAACGTTATTATGGAGCGGCGACGTCATTTAAGCAGGGAAGAAATGCTCAGAGCCGTGGGAATGATAGAAGCTGGTTCCCGGCAACGTACTGTGGCTTTAGCTCTGAATACAAGTCAGAGTGTTATCAGTCGACTTTGGACACGTTACCGAAGCACTGGTACCGTGGCTGAGCGCCATGAAGGACGGTATCGCTGCACCACACGGAGACAAGACCGATACATTCAAATCTTAACTCGAAGAGCTCCAACAATAACCGCCATGATGTTAGCCGTGAGGCTTCATCACTCTTCAGGGAACTTAATTAGCGACCAAACAGTCAGAAACCGCTTGCATGAAGTGAACCTTCATTCCCGAAGACCGCTACGGGTACCACCTATAGCAATGCACAATCGTAGGATTCGATATCAATGGGCTCTTGAACACAGAAATTGGGCAGAAGAACAATGGCGTTTCGTGTGCTTTTCTGATGAGTCTCGTTTTGGTATGAGACCGGATACAAGACGTATACGACACTGGAGAACCCCTGGACGCCAACAGCGATTAAAATCCTGCCAGGAAGTCCATCCTTATAGTGGTGGAACCATCATGGTATGGGCGGGTATTTGGATCGGCGGAAGAACTGAGTTGATTTGGATCAGAGGCAACCTCAACGCTCAAATTTATGCTGAGACGATTGTATCTGACGTCATCGTTCCTCTACAAGTGCAAATCGGTCCCTTATTTCAGTTAATGCATGATAATGCACGACCGCACACCGCAAGAGTTGTAAGACAGACTCTCGCCGCAGCTAACATCAATGTCCTGCCCTGGCCTGCTCAGTCGCCAGACTTGAACCCGATTGAGCATGCATGGGATATGCTACAGAGAAGAGCTCTGCCGAATATGGAGGGTATCCAGTTGCAAGAAGACCTTTTTTTGTTGTTGCAACGAACATGGGCGGCCATTCCACAGCGTGATTTGGATGAACTCATTTTGAGTATGCCAAACCGATGTTCTTGTGTTGTTAGTGTTCGCGGTAGAAACACGGATTATTAATTGTTTAAGTTACCCAATAAAATTTTAAAGAAAACTGTTATTTCAGTCTTTTTTTCGAACTTTAATGTTAGTGGTTCAAATGTCAAAAATCCCTTTATTAGGAAAATGGCAAATTTCTTTATTAATGCAAAGGTGACTTGGTTTATCGTTACTGTGACAAACGAAAACACTTTATTTGATGAATCCTTAAAGAAAATTTAAATTAATATCAATCAAGAGAAAAGTTATTGCAAAAATATATGTTGATCCCTAGACACTTTTGATGTGTGTATATTGAATTCTATGGCTGGAAATATTTTAAAAGAAATTAGAGGGAACTAGCGTCTTATTTCATGAGTTGTGTGATGTTGGAGGAAGCGATGTGTAGATGTGAAGGTTTATAGGCTGATCTATGTTTATTTATTAGGGAAAACAAAGCAGTGATAGCTTAGTAGAGTGACCGTCCGACTGCCAAGTCATAGGTGTCGAGTTCGAACCCAAGGATGGAGATGGAGAGATGCGTGATCTCTGATTTTTCGGAATTATGTATGTGCGTATTGTATGACTATCAGTTGCTTAAAAATCGGTAAAGGATAATATCGTAAGGAACCCGGCATGCTTGAGACACATTTCTCCACAGCATGTGAAGCTAGGTCAGAGGCCCATGGGCAGCATAAAAACTCTGACACCAGGTTAGTCACTAACCACACGAAGAAGAAGAAGGGAAAACAAACTGACAATTCTAAAATAATTAAGTTAAAAAAAAAAACTCTTATTTGAATCACAGGCATATTCCCTATTGTCTGAGGTGGTTTGGAAATTCTTAAAGTAATGTTAGTCCTGTTAATTAGTGTTCTGTTATTCGTTGATCCAGGATAGGTATAATATCCGTCTGTGTGATTTCGTAGCAAAATCTTTACAAATTCCGAGTAAATCCGAAAAATCAGTATACTATTATAATACGTTCGTCATTTTCTTGTTAACATAGTCACTTCTTTATTCAAACAGATGCCAGGTGTGGAGCACAAAGGGCTTTCCACCTCGTTTGAGTATTACGTCCTGTGTAGCACAAGCTTTAGATGTAGACTAGTTCGCTGTTGGACACTAAGCTTTATGAATAGGTGATGTATTCACTGCTAGTAGCACGTGTAATGTGCCTGCTTTTTTAGTTTTGTAGTGAGTTTAGGAAATAATTTAGGTATTAAATCATTTTAGTGACTAGTCTCATTCGCCAGAATAATTCATTGCATCTTTTCTATTCAATAGTTTTTTTTAACCTATGTGTTTATTAATAACTTATTACTTCGTCTTAAGAATTCACAACTTTCAAAATTATATTGTCACTTCAATCTTCTTTCAAGATATTTTACACAATGTCAATATACTTCATGTAAAATCATTGACAAGTACAGTCCGCGAGGTATAAGCTGAGCTTTGCATTAGTGTGAGTGAGAGGAGCGCGGCGAGACAGAATGGCGCCGCGCCTCAGGCCGGTTACCCAAAATCAGTTTAAACCACCGAGCGAAAATGGCGCCGCGCCTAAGGCCGGTTATCACACCTACACTATCCATGTACACTCACACAAATGCAAAGCTCAGCTTATACCTCGCGGACTGTACCTGTTATTTACTCGAAAATTGATTGCGGTTGACGTTTCTATTTTTTTAACACCAAAACAGTCACATGTAAATTTTATTCCACGATTAAACTATCTGACGTTGGAAAAATCAGGCATTAGAATAATCAATATTCACTTACTGTGGCTCATGTTCCGTGAGCAGTTCTTCAAAGTGTAGTCTCAGTGTATGCGCAGGCGGCGCTCGTATCTCGCTCACACACTCGACGTCATCCGGATATGGCCGAGGGAAACCGGGACTCGACACGATCGCGTGCGGGTGCGAGTGGGATAGCACGATCGTCTCGTTGCACAAGATCTTTGAGGCTTCGTAGGGGTCTGAAACAAGGTAGGTAAATTGTAGGCAAACTTGGAAGGTTTTCAAAATTTTGTATGGGTTTTTTTCAAAGCCTTTCAATGTATTGTCGATTTGTTGTCACTACATACCAACATAATCAGTCTACAATGTTCTCACTGCTGGGATACAGGCCTTTTTGCTAAGAGAGGGAGTGGACCATAATCCACCACGCGTGCCCAGTGCGTGTTTGCGGGACCAGTTTAGTTGTTACTACCATAACATTAAATATAACTTCATATAACTACTAGGTCTATTTGTCTTTATTATAAGTACACACATCAAAAGTGTCTAGGGATCAACATATATTTTTGCAATAACTTTTCTCTTGATTGATATTAATTTAAATTTTCTTTAAGGATTCATCAAATAAAGTGTTTTCGTTTGTCACAGTAACGATAAACCAAGTCACCTTTGCATTAATAAAGAAATTTGCCATTTTCCTAATAAAGGGATTTTTGACATTTAAACCACTAACATTAAAGTTCGAAAAAAAGACTGAAATAACAGTTTTCTTTAAAATTTTATTGGGTAACTTAAACAATTAATAATCCGTGTTTCTACCGCGAACACTAACAACACAAGAACATCGGTTTGGCATACTCAAAATGAGTTCATCCAAATCACGCTGTGGAATGGCCGCCCATGTTCGTTGCAACAACAAAAAAAGGTGTTATCAGTCGACTTTGGACACGTTACCGAAGCACTGGTACCGTGGCTGAGCGCCATGAAGGACGGTATCGCTGCACCACACGGAGACAAGACCGATACATTCAAATCTTAACTCGAAGAGCTCCAACAATAACCGCCATGATGTTAGCCGTGAGGCTTCATCACTCTTCAGGGAACTTAATTAGCGACCAAACAGTCAGAAACCGCTTGCATGAAGTGAACCTTCATTCCCGAAGACCGCTACGGGTACCACCTATAGCAATGCACAATCGTAGGATTCGATATCAATGGGCTCTTGAACACAGAAATTGGGCAGAAGAACAATGGCGTTTCGTGTGCTTTTCTGATGAGTCTCGTTTTGGTATGAGACCGGATACAAGACGTATACGACACTGGAGAACCCCTGGACGCCAACAGCGATTAAAATCCTGCCAGGAAGTCCATCCTTATAGTGGTGGAACCATCATGGTATGGGCGGGTATTTGGATCGGCGGAAGAACTGAGTTGATTTGGATCAGAGGCAACCTCAACGCTCAAATTTATGCTGAGACGATTGTATCTGACGTCATCGTTCCTCTACAAGTGCAAATCGGTCCCTTATTTCAGTTAATGCATGATAATGCACGACCGCACACCGCAAGAGTTGTAAGACAGACTCTCGCCGCAGCTAACATCAATGTCCTGCCCTGGCCTGCTCAGTCGCCAGACTTGAACCCGATTGAGCATGCATGGGATATGCTACAGAGAAGAGCTCTGCCGAATATGGAGGGTATCCAGTTGCAAGAAGACCTTTTTTTGTTGTTGCAACGAACATGGGCGGCCATTCCACAGCGTGATTTGGATGAACTCATTTTGAGTATGCCAAACCGATGTTCTTGTGTTGTTAGTGTTCGCGGTAGAAACACGGATTATTAATTGTTTAAGTTACCCAATAAAATTTTAAAGAAAACTGTTATTTCAGTCTTTTTTTCGAACTTTAATGTTAGTGGTTCAAATGTCAAAAATCCCTTTATTAGGAAAATGGCAAATTTCTTTATTAATGCAAAGGTGACTTGGTTTATCGTTACTGTGACAAACGAAAACACTTTATTTGATGAATCCTTAAAGAAAATTTAAATTAATATCAATCAAGAGAAAAGTTATTGCAAAAATATATGTTGATCCCTAGACACTTTTGATGTGTGTAGTTAGTTAGTTTCAAATTTAGGTAAGTTACATTGCCATTCAACGTGGCAATGCTGCCAGTCTGCCAGTCTTCTGGGCACGTTTCCGGACGACAGCGATGCGGATGAGTACTTCGACTTTTTTGTATTCGTTGGTATATAGTTTGTTAGATAGTCATTTAAATTAAGTATGTATAAATTGTTAAGTTTCATGTTATGTACAGCAACTACGAGGGCAACTGCTCAAAGTTCCTTCCTTTTAGTTTGTTATTGCTGCTTTAAAAATATCAAAAATAATGAGAGATCCTTTTTAAGGCACAGAAGACAGGGAAAGTTATGACAAATGAATGGCTTCTTCTAACTAAACTATTCAAACGTACAATAACAAAACAAAGGCTTGCAGAACCTTCATCAAAATAGAACAACAGAATTCAATATGAAGACCCATCTAAACATTCAACAAATACGAAATAACTTAAAAATTATTCAGATTGAAATGTTACGTACAATATTCAGAAAGTACGTCTGTGTTGCATATGATATGGTCAGAAGACAGCTCTGTACAGTTTACCAATACTTTGTTCGTAGTGGTATCAACTTGCGAACTCCGCTTTGTTTAAACAAAGTTGAGATAACGTTTTGTGATGTATTTTTTTGCGCGGGAAACATTTGAAATGTTTGTTCGAATTTATTTATTTAAGTGACTATTTTCTTAGAACTTATGTTTTTTCTTGCGTTGAAAATTCTCAAGTTTCAGTTACGTAGACTAACAGGGGCCAATGTAATCAAGACTCATTTATTCAACGTGTCGCTACAATATGGTGACATTAATACAACGTGAATTTACAATGGTGACATTAAATTTAACACATGGGTAGGGCTAGTGCCCATTAATAATATAAATGTTGATAGGTTAAAAAAAATGTGATCAATTCGCCTACTATTTGCAGTTTTTTCATCCTAATAGTGTTGCTTATTCGTTTTATATTTCATCGATGCGAATGTTATGATTCCGTGACCCCGGGAAATTTAATGACCGCTGCGCGACAGTTTTTTAAGTACAGGTTGCTCTAAGATGCTATTTTTTTAACATCTTAAATAAATCTGTAAATAATAACGTTTAATGAAAGTATAATGAACGAAACTAAAATGTGAAAATGTATATGTGTGTTAAGTTAATGTCACCATTGTAGCGCCATGTTGTATAGTACATTATTTGTAATTCCATGTTCCACAAGCGCGCTACACACCATGTCATTGTGCTGCATAGCCATAAGGGAATAAAGAATAATTGTAGGTACAGTACCGGCCACAGTAATAAGAGAAATATACCGCCGCTACGCACCGGCCTTTGTGTTTTGTGTAACCTCAGAAATTAGTAAAAGCAATTAAAATAAAGCTTCAACAAGGCTTTTCTAGTCCACTATAAATTATAAGGGCTCCTCCAATCACGCTATCGTTCGTATTGTAACCTTCACCACGCTTGACACAGAATTTCCTGATAATTGTGTTCCAAAGTAAACGCTAAGCATCAGTAAGGAAGACTACAATAAACATTAACATCAACAGACCCGAAATAAATCAAACTGGTACCGTTTACGAGCGCCACAGTAATTATTATTTTAAGTGCCTCTAACAGATGGTGATTTATAGCAATCTACCGAAATGCTTGTTTGTAAAACTTTGTACCGAGGCCAGCACATCAAGTTACCACAATCTGTCAAATTTCTTTGATAGTATTTAAACTTTATTGAGCACAAATCACCACCACTTTTAGACAATTACTCGTGCTACTTTTCCAAGGTAAGTCTAAATCAAAATGATGGGATTGTCATTTATGTCAACAGTGATATCAAGTGTACTGTGGAGGAACCTGACCCTATTGGAGCAAATTTTTTGTTACTTAAAATCAGCGACATTACCATTTTGGCTACGTACAGATCACCGTCAGTCTATTGCATCGATAACTTTTTGAACTCGATTGATAGCATTATTCGTCCAATTAATTGCAATAGTATTATTATTATTGGAGATGTAAATATAGACATTAAGCCTGATAATTGTGATAGAAATAGTTCACCTTATTTAAATCTCACTGCAGAGCTGGGTCCTCCCAGGGCATACATTTCCAACTAGACTATGCAATTGTTTGGATCACATCATGATCAAAACAAATAGGTTAGCCACAGTCGCTGTCATAGAGTCCACAGTTACAGATCATGATTCGGTTCTTGTTAGTTTATCTTGTGGGCGTGAACTGATAAGGCAATCTAACATAATTGCTAAGACAGATTTTAATGCAACCATAAAACAGTTAGAATCTATGGATTTCTCTTTTGTCTCTCCTTCAGCTAATGCTGAAATAGCCGCAACTCTTTTTACTGAAAACTTGACTTCTGCAATCAAATAAAACACAACGTCTAATATTGTTTCTGGTCGGAAAAAAACCATAAAACCATGGATTACACCCGGTTTGGTTCGGTGTATCCGACACCGTGATAAGCTACATGTTAGGGTTAGGAAAAATCCTAATAATTCAGATATCGAAGTCACTTACAAGCGCTACAGAAATTTCTGTAACGCTCTATTGCGGAAGCTTAAAAGAAACTTTGAGAAAAGTCTTTTATAAAATGCACGAAGTAGTAAGGAAACGTGGTCAGCTATAAAATCAATCACTGGTACTACCAAGCAAAAAACCTCTGCTGATGATTTACTAAAGAACAGTAATAGCCCACATGATGCCGTTGAAACTGTGAACAATTTTTTTGTGGACGCCGGAAAGCTACTTGCGGACAAGATAAAATGCTCTAACAATTCCGAAACCACCCTGCCTACTTTAAATGATTTCAATAGTCCCCGCGTCCCAAATTCTATGGTATTGCTCCCACCAAATGAATCAGAAATTGAATGTCTTATTATGAATCTTAAAAATGACTCTGCAGCGGGCTGGGACTCTATCTCGAACAGGTTCCTAAAAATGTCAAAACATATTATCGTCCCACACTTTACCACGATTGTTAGGCTATGTATTGAGCAGGGTGTTTTTCCTAGTGTATTTAAGAGGGCGCTCATAACTCCTGTCTACAAGAGTGGAGCTCGAGACAGCGTAACAAATTATAGACCAATTTCGGTGTTACCTGCGCTCTCTAAATTACTAGAAAAGGTATTGAATAACCAACTCATAAAATTCTTAGAACAAAATAACATATTATCTGACTCCCAATTTGGCTTTAGAGTAGGTAAAAGTACAGATGGAGCCGTTAGCTCGTTAGTAGATTATATTACAGCTTGTCTAGATAATAAACAAAAGTGTATCGGGGTCTTTATTGATCTGGCCAAGGCCTTTGATACTGTCTCGATCTCTGCTCTTGTTGATAAGATGGAAAGGTGTGGAATAAGGGGAACGGTACTTAAAATCTATAAAGATTTTCTTACTGGCAGAGGGTTAGAGTGGGTAGTGCTGTTAGTTCGGATGTCGCAGTCATCTACGGAGTCCCTCAGGGTAGCATTCTTGGTCCCAGTCTCTTCCTGATTTACATAAACGACTTATGTCAAATGTCACTTAACAAGGGCAAAATATTTACCTATGCCGATGACACAGCTTTGGTGTTTCAGGGAGAGACTTGGGATGAAGTCCAACTAAATGCTGAGGGAGGGCTCCATAAAGCCAGCTTATGGCTGAGGTATAACCTGCTAACACTTAATATATCGAAAACCTCATTTGTGCAGTTCACTAACGCTCGCATGAAACAGCCCAATGTGGCTGTCCGGATTCACACATGCAAATCACCTTTCACTCAGCAGTGCTTGTGTACAACTCTGAGCAAATCTAAGACGGTCAGATACCTTGGGGTTCTTTTAGACGAGAAAATATCCTGGCAACCTCATATCGAGGTGGTTTCGTCACGAGTCAGGAAACTTACATGGGTCTTTAAAAATCTGAGGCATGTGGCTGACAGCGATCTCCTTCGTACAGTTTATTGTGCTTTGGCTCAATCGGTTATTGGTTACTGTATTGGGGTCTGGGGAGGTGCATGTAAAACGCATCTCTTACGCCTGGAAAGAGCGCAACGTTCTTTGCTGAAAACAATGACATTCAAACCCTACAGATTTCCCACGAAGACATTATACGAGTTGTGCCGGGTATTTACAGTAAGGCAACTTTTTATTTTCCAGACAATTACAAAAAAACACGTATCTACTCCATATGTACCTAGCAAAATTCGAAACAAACGAACAATTCCAAATGTAATTGAATCTGTAAAATGTCGCACGGCTTTTGCAAGACGACAAAACGCTTTTCTTTCTGTTTATTTATATAACAAAATTAATAGAATCTTGAATTTTTATCCGCTATCACTACACGAATGTAAACTTAAAATAAAGAACTGGCTCTTTACTCTTGATTATGAGGATGTAGAGAAAATAATAAACAATTAATCTCATTTTACAAAGGAACACACAACAACACACACATTTACATCGTACATTTCTTTCATACTGCACTTACTCACACACGCACACGTACACACCTCCCACACACATGCAGCACGATTTAGCGATTTATTTATGT
This sequence comes from Hyppa rectilinea, assembly GCA_951799385.1. NCBI lineage: Eukaryota > Metazoa > Arthropoda > Insecta > Lepidoptera > Noctuidae > Hyppa > Hyppa rectilinea. Next base: position 1,685,825 of record OX637317.1, read on the forward strand.
GTAAATAAATTATGGATTATGTTTTTGATATTTTTGGCTTCTGTTATTGTAGTTTACTTTGTTTTGTTTTTTTGTTTACTTCTTTTAAAATTGTATTTTGTAGCGCACAGTGTCTATTCCTACTATTGACATTAGTATCTAAGCCAAATAAAATGGGAGAGGGCGCTGACCCCTGACATACAGGTACACCTAGTTCGGGAGTCAGAGGCTTCAAACAAGTTTTTCTGTAACCAATTATGTCAATAAAGAATTATTATTATTATTATTGCAAAGACATAAGGTTCATATTTAATTGAGAAAATTTGAAATTTGAAAATTCAGTTAGGGATAGCTTCATGTGCTGGCGTCTGTACTTAATATCAACCCCTGCATTTCTCGTTGTATAGTTGATGGGAGGTCTTCTCATAAATTCGTCTTTAGTTTAAGCACTAACAATAGTGTTTTAAGTGCAAACTCATTACTAACAATTTATGGATCTCTTGTTGTCCGAATTAAAGTGATTTAATTATAAAAAGCTTCTTGTTTCTCAGAACACCATTGAATATATTGAAAAAAAAAAGTAATTGCTACGAAGTGTTAGAATGAGTGTGATTACGAAAAAATAGTTTTTAGAACTTTTGCCCGTTTGTCTGGATGTATGTTCCTGATTGGCGCAAAAAAGTCTGAACGGATTTGGATGAAATTTGGCATACAGGTAGTTTATAACCTAGATAAGCGTATAGCGTACTTTTAATATCTGTCGCGAATTATCCGACGGGAACGTACTAACGGGATAAAAAGTAAATATCCTATGTGTTAATCCAGGTTATAATCTATGTCTGTACCAAATTTCATCCAGAGTCGTTCAGTATTTTTTGCGTAAAGAAGTGACAAACATACAAACACACTCACAAACTCTCGCATTTCTATTATTAGTGTGAGAGAAATTTCGAGGCTAGGATACCATCGTATGTTTTTGTTCTTGCTTCAGGCATTGAATACAGTAGATAAAAGTCGCGTATAATTGCGTTCATATCAGAAAATCACTCGAATTACGAACGTGTGATTGCAAATTCAGTACAAATTCAATGGTAAAACGCCAGAATTACTCAGTTCACTTTTGCCTTTCAATTCGAAAGAAGCAACCAAATTGAGTCGTGTTAACATAAAAGTAGATCATTCAATGTAGGCCATACTCCTTATTTGTGCGCCTTTTAAACAATTTGATTGAACCAGAACCATGTTACGTAGATTAAACTCGAGATTTTAATTAACAAAACGTACTTAATAGCATCACGCTTGCATTCTTCTAAGGGTTAAGCAGGGTTTTTTTTTTTTTTTAAATTTATTTATAGGGCTTTGTCGCTCAGCGACCACATCGCCCAGTTCAGAAAAACAAAAAATTGTTGATTACGATCTATCTTATAACTAACTTGTACAATTCTTTGGCCTTCTCGGACACTGGAAAAGCAAGGATGGTGTTACAAAAGCCAATATCATACCTTTTATATCTTCCAAAAATATTAAATCTAGTATTTTCATTCCGGACACACTCCATCAGAATATGAAAGACATCATCAACCACTCCACAGTCATCACAATTTGGAGACAAAGATTTCCTCATTAAGTAATAAAACTTATTTGATGGAATATGTCCGGAACGAAGTCTTAAGGCTATAGTAATTATATTTTTATTGAGGTCACAATCAATCCACGGAACCGAGATCTGTGGCTGAATAGTTCGATACCATATCCCTTTTGCTTTTGATCTTTCATCAAAATATTCCTGCCAAAGGTCTAAACACTTTCTTTTAACCTTTCCAAAATAGTCCGAATACAGTGGAGTAAAGTTCATGGGAACTCCATCAACACACGCTTGTTTGGCGAGCATATCAACCTTTTCATTTTCTTCTACCTGACAATGCGACGGAATCCATTGACTACATACCTTTTTGGAATTAGACTGAAGCTTTAAGAGTAATTCATATATCACATAGGCTGTCGGATTACCTCGCATGTGAGAAGTGTGCCGAGCCAGGTGTTGCAGCGAACTTTTGGAGTCTGTCAGAATCACAAATTTGTCGCCATTGATTGATAGAATATACGACAAAGCTTCCAATATTGCAATCAATTCAATGTGCATAATAGAGATATCTGAATCAATCTTAAGCTTCATGTGGTTCATCAGAATGGAATCAAAAAAGGCAGCGCCTCCCAAATGTTTATCTTTGGAGCCGTCAGTAAAAATGGTATGATAACCTGAATATTTTTCATGAATATATGAAGTGCATAAGTGTTTTATTTGTACAGTACTGTACTGGCGTTTAGCTTTAGAAATACCAGGAATTTTATCGATTACTATAAGAGACATATCTATACTACTTATCCACTTATCAAGTGAAAACATTCCAAGTTGAACGCTAGAGTGTATTGGAGCAGAATTATAACGCGAAAAGATGTCAATAAGTAATGGCAGCTTCTTGTTCTGCCAATAGTTGGAACCAGTAGCTAATGAAAGATTTTCTAGTGATTCTATAGTTTTATTATATCGAAAAGATTTTGATTCTAAAATAAATTTGCTGCCTAAGTATCTCCGACGAATATGAAGTGGCGGTAGGCATAACTAGTTTTCCATGACATGTATTGGTGTGCTCCTTATAAATCCGCCGATAACACGTAATGCCTGATTTTGGACCCTGTCTAGTTTTATTAGTTTAGAATCACAACTACTGTCAAACAAGAAACTGGCATAATCAATTCTACTCCGAATTATAGAAATATATAAACGTCTGAGGTGTTTTTGATGGAGTCCCCATCCCGGACCAGATAAAACTTTGAGTAAGTTCATGAATTTCATTACCTTCTGTGCGGTTTCGTTAATATGTTTACCCCATCGTAAAGAACTGTCCAGCCACAGACCCAAATATTTAACATTATTGACGACTTCTATTGAAACATCATCAAAAACAAAGTCGATAGACCTCCTAAAGCAACCTTTTTTAAAAACACATATCTTAGTTTTATTTGGAGACATAGTTAAACCAAGATTATCAATTAGTACTTTTATATATCGTAGAGCCAACCGAAGTTTTTCAAACGCTGAATCTAAATTATTTTTTGTTGAATACAACACAAAGTCATCAGCATATTGAGATATATTAACCTGGCCAACGTTTTTACATATGTGTAGTGTTAAAATATTAAATAAAAGTGGAGCCAATGGATCTCCTTGAGCTAACCCACGGCCGGTAACTCTAACAGTTTCACAGTCGTACGTCGCCACTTGCAGGTGTCTATTAGATAAAAAGGACCACAAATAAGTACAGACTTTTGATCCAACCCCAAACTGATCTAAAACACGTAACAGGCAAGGAATATCAACATTGTTATAAGCACTTTCGATGTCTATAAAACACGCCGCTGTAACCAAGTTTTTTGAGAACCCTAGTTGAATTTCAGAAACCAACCTCGTAAGATTATCCAGACAAGATCGTGCCTTACGAAAACCCACCATCTCCTCAGGAAAAAGACATTGTTTTTCAAAAAACCACTCTATACGTTTGCCCAAAATCGCATGACAGATTTTACAAATACAAGATAACAGGGAAATAGGACGTAAAGATGAAGATGGACTACTATGTTTGGGAATTGGAACTATTTTGATTTGACGCCATTGTAAGGGAACAAATCCAACAGAAAAACATTGATTATATATTAAGAGTAGCATATGTTTACCGGAAGGAGGAAGGTACTTAATCATAGAAAAGGAGATTTGATCTGAACCAGGAGCTGTGTCGGTGGATTTAATAGAATTGACTAATTCTGGCATTGAAATTGGCGACTCCAACATTGCATTATTAGAATTAAAAGTAGGCTGCGAGGGGCAAACAAAATCTGGAGCAAGGTCGCTAAGCAGGCGCTCGGCTTTTTCTTTACCTACACAAGCGTTAGGACTTTGCCGACCTTTTAACCACCTCATCTTGCGCCACATTTCGGATGCGGAGGAGGTTTCATCTACAGATGAACAAAACTGCTGAAAAGATTTACATCTAGCCCTACGAATAAGTCTTTGAGCAGTGCTATTTTTTTCTTGGAGAATATCTAGATTCCTTGGAGAGGGGCAACCTCTCAGATTCGCAAGAGCTAATCGCCGCTCCGCAACGGCCTTGGACAACTCTGAAGACCAATATGGTTTTGGCTTAAATATGTTGCATATGTTTTGAGGGATTTTAATATAGGGAATATACTTATCCGCAGCTTTTTGCATAATATCATATAGAAGATCATATATTTCCTGAGGATCATGGGGAGTTATGCAATTTTTTAAATAATCGGCTATAAATGCGGTATATGAATTCCAATCAGATTTTTTAAAATTTCTTCGGTTTTGGTGTACACGGTTAATATTAAGTACACAGTTTAATTTAATAATTAAATGATCACTTCCGAGTGATTCGTTTGTTGGTTTCCACATAAATAATAAAGACAGATCTGAAGAAACAAATGAAATATCAGGGCTAGATTGCTGGAGAACTCCATCAACCATTCTGATTCTAGTGAAGCTACCATCGTTCAAATGAATGAAATTATAATCCAACATGGAGTCAAATAATTCGGAGCCACGCCGATCAGTTCTTTGAGACCAATTAGAATGATGCGCGTTAAAATCGCCCAAGATAAGAGATTTACTGTTTCCAATTGAAAATATCGCGTCCCAGTCGCTTTGTGTGGTGTGTACTGTGGAAGGACAATAAATAGAAATTATATTCTCAATATGCTGACAATTCAGAATTCTAATATGTAGTAATTCAATACCAGGATTGTGACTTTGCGTTCTACAAACCACAGCCTTAACAGAGCGATGAGTCATAATGGCAACACCACCGTAACCATCTTCTCTGTCCAATCTAAATGTATTATATTCACTAATTTTAAAAAAACTCTCGGGTTCCAACCAAGTTTCGCTCAACACGGCAATGTGGATTTTTTCTTGACTTAGGTGTAATTCAAGTGAACGACATTTAGGCCTTATACTTTGGCAATTCCACTGTATGATATTTAAGTTCATACAATTATTATTATTAGCCATTTCCAATAAATAAATCGAATAACGAATCAATAGATAAGCTACTTACAATTTTATGTGTCAGCCACTCTGAAAATATGGAAATTGATTGCTGGATTTTATTCTGAAGGGATTCTTTGCTTTTTATAATATTACTGATTTTTCTAATTAAATGCCAAAAGCTTAGATTATAAGAAGACTTATTATCAGAGTTATTATTTTCCTGTAAACAAGGTGCATTAAATGTTTCGGAAGAATCTGAAGATTCGGAAACTTGATGCCATATTATGTCCTCAGCAGGCGTAGGGGTCACTGGTCGACGATTTTGCTTCTTCAAATTACGTTTAGGTATAGGCTTAGCTCGTTGATATGCTGTGGATGTATCAGGGCAGTCCACCTGGGAGACTCCAACATTTTCGTCAATTGGAAGTTGCGTTGCTACCGGTATGATATTTGGGGCAGTCACAGTAGAAGTCTGTTTTACTCCAGGTATTGGTTCAGAAACCACATGTGGAACATAATCAGGGGAAGGAGGAACGTACATGGTAAGGGCTTTCCTGTAAGTGCAGTTGAATTCTGACATTAAATCCCTCAGCTTTTTTTCTTTCTTAAAACATGGACATATTTTATCAAACGCCATATGGCCACCTGAACAATTCACACAAGTGTACGATGTAATTGAACAGTTTTCGTGTTTTTGTGAGCATTTGGGACAAACAGGTTTTTTTGATGGACATCTTATTTTTAAATGGCCAAATTTCCAACAGTTAGCACACTGTGTGACCGGAAATATAAACCGCACCACTGGAATTCTCAAACTGTAAATATAGACATAAGGCGGGAGAGAAGGTCCTTTAAATCCTAGCCGGATTGTTTCACTCGGAGTCCAGCCGTTACCATCAGGGTCCTCCGAGCTCCGTTTGTTTAACCTCTTAATAGATGTTATTTCAGCACTGCTTGATAAATTAGATATAAGTTCTTCATCAGATATATCCAAATCCATAGCTTTAATAAGACCGTACGAGACACCTACTTCTGATGTTTTTTGACAATACCAGCCCATGTCAGTAAAGACCGAGCAATTTATAAATTCATCTGCGCCGATATCATTATCAAACGTAACCAACATTTTATTTTGATGCACGTATTTAATTCTGTAAATCTTGCCACTGGCAATGTTATGCATCTTAAGTAACCGTGCTAAAGCGAACTGTTTTGGCAGAGGTTCTTTACAAGTCACACATACCTGTATCCTCTCTTCTTTTTCCTTCTCGACTTGATCTCCTCTACAACATACCAGTTTGTTTCGTCCTCTATTTATTACGCTCCATCCTTCTTCAGAAGAGTTTTCATCCCTTGTCCTTTTCCTTCCTATCAACTCAGTGTCATTCATTTGTGTATTGTCCTCAAATTCCATATTTGTACCGTGCTCGAATTCGTCAACGCTCGACAGTGAATTGATGTTTACATTGCTTGGATTTGATTCACACATGTGAACAAAGCAACAGCTGCAGGGACCGACCGGCTAAAACCGGTTGGCCCGCGCGTAAACAAGATAAGAAATAAGCACTCAATAAACTGAGACAATAATTAATAAGCGTCCGCTCACAAGGATAGCTCGCGCGGATATGAAGCAGGGTTACACTTATTGTTATTATTCCCATCAACCGCGGTCAAATCCAAAAACTCCAAATAGAAAAACACAATAAACAAAACAAAAAGTGCTTTTGGTCTGCTTAAACAGTGTTCGAAAAAAAATCGACTTAAATTTAAAAAGTTGGCAGTAAATCGATTAAATACGTGGTGGCAATGCAGTTGCCGGTACCTTAAAAAGGGAAAGCTTTTTCATATTTTGAAAATCTGTTCAAATAGTTTTCAAATAACTATAACATTGCATTACTCTGCATGGGTTTTATATATGTAGCCTCTACTCTCTCGTTAAATATTATAGCAATTAATTACGAAATGTTCAGAATATTATATTATTCATCACATTCATCTTATTTCAAAGGAACCACCAAATATAACCGGCATGCATTAAATATTAGTGTACATAAAGCAAGCTGATTTGAGCTTTATAAATATATAAATAAGGTGTAATAGGGTGTATCAGAGCTTTTCTAATTGAATGTTACCTGTGTCAGAGTAAATTCTTCAATAGATCTAATAGCTCAACCAGCCAGTTTTAATTTATCCTAGCATTAAAAACTAACAGGCTGGTGAGAAATTCTTTATTTAAATCCTTGTTTTTCTTTCAGCAGTCTTATTCACTTTTTAAAAAAACTTGTATATCGCTGTCCCCAATAGACTATTGTCCGTGGTACAGTCGAACGCAGCCATTGTTTCATAGGTACGCTTCCCGCCGTTTGTCTCGACTGTACTAAAGAATGGCGGCCACTACAATGTGCCTTTATCTGTCATTGTACCAGCTGTGGTATTACTTTGATGTTTTTATTGTACAATGTTTTAGATTTATAGCTGTTGTGTTGTGTTCGTAACATTGTTTGATTGCAAAATATTTTGCGCTACCTACCTAGTTTGTACTTCGGGCGAATTACACCAATGAAACTGAACGCGATTAGCGCGATAGCGATTTAAAGCGCTTTCGAGAGCTGTCAGTGTCATTATTGTTGTGAACAATTGACCTTTAGGATGAAAACGACGTACCTAACTCAAAAAAGTGTCTTTTAGGGAAATAGCAAAACAAGTTTTGAAATTCTGACACCTCCGTATTATTTCGTGATTATTTACGTCAGTGACTATGTTTGTGCTGCAAATTATAAAAAAGTCCAGTTCCACTATTTTCGTTTTGAGTCATTGTATGACGATAACTTATTTTTTGTTTTTTTTAATTGTGTCGTTTTTGAGCTGTGTCGTTTTCATCCTAAAGGTGCGATGTGCTGACTGCTTTCTGTTATAGGTATATTGGTGAAATTAATACCTAGTATTTTCCGTTAAGTCAAACTCAAACTCAAAGTATTTATTTCAAATAAACCAATTACAGGCACTTTTGAATTGTCAAGGTGTCGCTCAGTCAGAGAGATGAAGCTAGTGGCCCATTCCAAAGCAGTAGGTACCTATGGAGAAGAACGGGCAAGAAACTCCATGGACACTCTTTTAAACAATATATGGTTACAAAAAATTGGTTACATAGTTCATATTAATATTATACATGTGAGAACGATGCAGAACGTTAAAAGCATCCGATATAAAATATGTAAAAACTATCCAAAAAATAAATTAAAACAAGCCTTAGCCGCTAAGAGATGACCAGTCCCTACTGACAGTGCCCGTTCACGAACATGACGCACATATTAGCACCATTCAGCTCAACCATTTTGAAGGGAGCTAAATGATCCAACATACACGCCACCATCAGCGAGACATTAAAGTGAGCATGGCATACTCTCAGCCGCCAGGGCACATTCAAGTCAATGTATACGTACCCACAAGTACACTACTACACAAGTAACATGCCCAATGCATGTTCATCAAATCCATGTTTTAGACCATCCGATCTGAAACTGTTGTCTCGACTTGGTCGAATTGCAAAAAACAATCACTCAATTTTTAACGTTGAGGATCAATTTTTTTTTTAAACTTATAGAATAAAGAGATTACTCATGCCAGGCTCACATTTAGAAAAAAACCTATGAAACTAGATATAGGTTCCGAGATTTTTTATTACTTACTCTCACTGGGCTCACAATTCAAAATAAGGAATTCGTTATTAAAGTGCAATATGTCGGAAAAAAATCAGTTTTATTTATTCCCAGGACAGTGTTGTCACGACACGTTCAGATCACGCGTTTACAAGTAAATACAGATCTTAGATTCTCCTCATCTCCTGTATAAAGATCACAGCCTCACGATCAACTCCCCCATTACACACAATTACGTATTCTGAAGACGTCCTCCTATCCCTATTGACTTGTAGCAGGGCATTCAATATTTATCCCTCGTCTCTATCCATTCCCAAATGTGTGAGGGTGATAGAAGATGAGATTATGTTAAGGATGCTTGCAAGTTGAAGTACGGAAGGATTTTAATGTATTTTATTTTGACGTATAGACGCCAGCACATCAAGCTGTCAAATATTCTCAATTAAAAATGAAACTTATGTCTTTGCAATAAAGTTGAAATACTTACAAAGAAATTAGACAGATTGTGGTAACTTGATGTGCTGGCCTCTGTACAATTGTTTGAGATACGTTTGAGGTGTAGAACTGTAGATTTGTACGCTGAGTGGTATTTTATTTGATTTATGACTATTTACACTGCACGTAAAGTCGAACAATTAATCTAAATCAATATTATTATATCAAATTAGGTGTCCTGCCTTTTCGCTTTCCAACCAACGCTTCGCCGATGTTTCACTTTGACAACTAACGATTAGCAAATTTTTGTATGACAACGTTTCATTTGGTAGAATTATTGTTAAGCCGATTATTATAATGACACAAAACGTTTGGGACATTTATCATTTGTCAACCATTTCACTAGGCCACACAACTATTACAATAGAAGTCTAAGGTTGTTAGGTTAGGTTAGAGTATGACAAACAACGCACGAGCCGAGCGAGCGAAGCGAGCGTGCCGCGGCAGCGGCCGGCGATGTGCCAGAAGCGAATCGCTTTTGTAAAAAGAAACAGTTAAGTTAGGTTAGGTTAGAGTATGACAAACAACGCACGAGCCGAGCGAGCGAAGCGAGCGTGCCGCGGCAGCGGCCGGCGATGTGCCAGAAGCGAATCGCTTTTGTAAAAGGAAACAGTTAAGTTAGGTTAGGTTAGAGTATGACAAACAACGCACGAGCCGAGCGAGCGAAGCGAGCGTGCCGCGGCAGCGGCCGGCGATGTGCCAGAAGCGAATCGCTTTTGTAAAAGGAAACAGTTAGGTTAGGTCATATTAAAGATAAAGTAAAAAAAAATATTAATTACATTATCTAATTGCAAAAAATTCTGCTAAATGAAAGTTGGCATTTTAAAAAGTGTCATTATGAAAAGCAGACCAAACGTACAGTTGGTAACTGTGAGGTTGGGAAATAAAACAAAGTTATATGATAAGTTGGCAAATGATTATTCGGCGGAATAAAATTCTGCGAAACGTTGGTTGGCAAGTGAAAATTTGGCAAACAATTTTCGGCGAACAGGCAGAGAACCATCAAATTAAAAATATAAATTCGATTCAATTTAATCAATCGCCTAAGTGTCCTTTTGGTTTTTGTATTTATTTGTATATAGTTAGTTAGATCTTCATTTAATTTAAGTATAGTTTAAGTTGTTAGCTTTTAATTTTTTTTATTGTTAAATACAAATATAATATCCCAAAACTAATAATTGATTTAATCAATTAGGTATAACTTTTATTGTAAGTACTTTATGTCTACGATTTGCATGCACTTAGCTTATTTATTTTTTCTACACCAGCAATGGTAGTACATATATGTGAATCAATGTTTAATTTTAGATCTCAATTCCATATATTTAGAAAAAAAACAAAGTACACGTAGGTAGCAGCTATGTACTTTTAAACAATGTTGCGAGTGTGCTGTATAGTAAATTCTTTAACATCTATCTCTTGAGTATGCTATAAGGTTAAAAAGTTATAACACACTAAATAAAAATGAATATTAGTAGTGTATAGGAAAGATAAATATTTTTGCGTGTAGGTATACCAAATAGCTTGTACAAGCGTGTGTCGGGAATGTGCCCTGGCGGCTGAGAGTACGTCATGCTCACTCTTAATCATGGAGCACATACAAAGAGGAGATGTCATAATGTTAATGTGCACTGTGACAATAAATGTGTCCTGACGTCATCACGGTGGGCGTGGCCTCGGTCAGTTGGCGGCACACGTTGCGTAGGTACTAACTACATGTTTACAGTCCAGTGTTCAGTCTAATTTATTATTTTCTATCTTATTTTAAAGAACAAGATGAAGTGTTGTGTGCTATCATGTAAAAACTATTCAGATAGACGTTCTGGTGCCTTGGACGGCATAACATTTCACGTGTAAGTAATTTTATTTCATAAATTATTAGAAGCGTTCTAGAAAAATCTGTGCATTGTCTCTTAACAATAGTGTCACTGCTCGACAAAAGATGGCGCCACTTTGTATCACATCATGTCACCTATGCACTAGTGACATCTAGCGAAATCTAGCTAAAACGACATTGTAACAATCGACAAAGCTTAATCTATTAATTGTCCTATTCACCGCTAGATGGAAAATAGAGAGGGGCGTGGTTTGTAACGTCCGTCGCTCCCCGTAAAGTGTCACGCATTATGTTACAGGGAAATCCAGTTACGGCATCTCCTCTTTGTATGTGCTCCATGCTCTTAATAATGTCTCGCTGATGGTGGCGCATTTAGCTCCCTTCAAAATGGTTGAGCTGAATGGTGCTAAGCCATGCGTCATGTTCGTGAACGGGCGCTGTCGGTAGAGACAGGACGTGTCTTAGCTGCCACGGCTTATTAAAATTTAATTTTTGAATTTTTTATTTTATTACGGATGCTTTTAACATTTTGCATTAGTCTCACGTGTATAATTTTAACATTAATCATATAACCAATATTTTGTTACCACATTTTGATATTTATGAGTGTCCGTAGAATTTATTGGCCGTGTTTCTCCATAGGTACGTAGGTATTGCTTTGGAATGGGCAACTAGCTTCATCTATCTGTCTGACCGTCTACGCGTCTTGACAATCCAAAAGTGCCTGTAATTGGATTATTTGAAATAAATACTTTTCTCGTTTAAAAGAATTTACGCCACTGAATCTTTACAGTGCTACTACATTTTATCTGAAGGGGTGTAACTTCAAATGAAGTCACGACCTCGCTGTATATTCTTAAAACTATTGGCACTGAGAACCCATATTTTAAAAGCATTTCAGTACTTATGAAACTAAAACAAATTTTAATATGCAAAAGAGAACTGCAGCCGTGCCAACTCGTACATTTATTCGCATCCGGAGCACCGAACTTTGATCTTTACAGCAGTTTTACACAGCTATTAACGCCCCCCCCCCCCCTCCTACCCTGTCGGCCGCGGCTCTTGCCCCCGAAACCAGAACTTTGTTACTTAGTAAACAAAATATAGTAGGTTTACTTTTAACGAAACGTTAAAAGAAAGGAAAGGAATAAAATATTTTATTCGGGACAAATTAGTAAAAAAATAACGCTTAACAAAATGATTTAAAAAAAAGACCCGTGAGAGGCTAAAAAGACCCCTATCTCAGCATAAAGCTGCGATATTTAAAAAATAAATAAATACTGCAGCGCTGGTATTCTGATAGGGCCAGCTGTGATGCCACCATAGAGGAAAGTAATATATCGGGTATAGAGAGCCCTCTTGCAGCTAATGCTAATGTCAATTGATCGGCGCCATCTATTATCACCATCCACAAACTTGTCATGTATAGCTATAGCTATAGCTAGCTACAGGTAGCTATAGCTAGCTAGCTATAGGTACTACCTATGCTATAGTGCCTATACTTAAGCTTCCTTACTAATTTGCTTGTTTATTGATAAAGTTTTACTATGATTTTGTTATCATAGTAAAACTTTATCAAATTAAAAAGAAGCAAATTAGTAAGGAAGCTTAAGTATAGGCACTATTGTAATTTCAAAAGTTACACAGCGGATACATAAAGGAAACATCCTTTTCTTTTACAAAATTACTTGCTTTATTTGTAAATTTTAATTCAAATTAATTTGTGTGTTAATATACAAAAGGTGTGGTTGATGTTCAATCGTTACATCTGGGCCGCTCTTTCACTCATGAACGTTGCTTGAGAGCCGTGGTCAATCAAAGCCATGATTTCTTACTGGTACAAGAGCTGTGGCCAGTAATGCAGTGGACAAATTTGCAGCGAGATGCGATGAAAGTGTAACATTGGTTTCCGCTGATTTTGCAGAATCTTGATTAGTTTCAACTTCATTGTTTTGTTGTTTCTTATTGTCTGGTTGATATGGTGTGGATTGATGCGTGAGCATGTGATAACGTTTGTGACATTTTCGGCAGCACATCTTCAGGCGACATCTATAAGCGGAATGTCCTGGGGCCAGACAATTAGAGCATAAGTTGTGTTTTTTCTGGTACTCGCACCTCTCAGCTGGATTAAGTTTTATGAATTCCTCACAATGACATAATGTGTGGTCCTTTTCGCACATAGCGCAGCTTCTTGGTTTTGAAGAGGTAGTATTCGGTGTGGACACGTGAACTGCGTATTCTTTTCCCTTAGGAGTAGGCTTCTCTCTATTTGCAGGCGTGATAAGCTCGATCGTGCGGAACTTGGACAGTAGGAACTTGTACAGGGCATCCCATTTAGGTAACTCGTCGTCATTATCATCGTAAGCATCTTCTTCCCATTCTCGATGCGTCTCGGGGTCCAATGCGTGAGCGTATCCCATGGGCTGGTTGTCAGGTTCAGGTTCACTACGGAGGAGGATTCGAGGACCGGCGGATTAATTTTTATGCAGAAAAGCACAAACATGACACACACAACAACGACCACGACTTAAAACATAAAAAAATGTTGTGAATTTGTGATCTAATAATTTGACAATCAATAACAACTCAATAATTCTCTGTGTTGCTATCGTAATTATTACGCGGCTTGTAATCTCCACAAATATTTGCAAATAATTATAATACGTGTTAAATAAAATGATTAGGTAGTGAAATTTATTTTTAATTAATTTATTTTTTGTCACATATTACATTTGTATCGGTGGTGGCGCCATCTGCGGTGACATAAAGTAACTAATTGTTTTTGGATGGAGATAACAGATGTCGCATTTTTAAAACATTACCCCAAATCTGTCAATGTATGGAATTGTCCTACCCCTGGATGCCACCCTACGGACATCTAAAAAACCCAAATAAAAAGAATGCAATAAATAAAATACGACGCACGAACATGAGCAGTAAACGTACCATAAATACATTCGATCGATTTTTGAATCGAACTTACTTAAACTACCTTATAATGGAGCCCAATATACCAATGGAATTTCGTTTTTGTAATTTTAAAATTAAAATAAACGATTTTTATTTTAATAGAATTTTGGTTTAAAATGTAACGAGCACAATAAGGATCACCCATAGATACGAATAAAGCCTAATATTATGTGAAAGCAAATACTTCTACTTAAAAAATCGTTTGAATAAGCGTTACGTGTACTTCAGGCTCACAAAATGGAAATAATACACAAATGGTTTAAACGACTTTTCAAAACCACCATTCATCGAGTGTGCAACTAATATTTACCTTTCGTAGTAAACTGTGCGGGCTATTTCAAATAAAACTGACCGAGGAGTGAGTTAAACTGTTATAAAAATAAAGGGTCAGTAGCAAACTCAAATACAACAAGCATTTATTTCAAAAAGAACGGGCACGAAACTCAATTGTCAATACTCAATTCTTTATTGCATTCCATAGATGGTTTAACAAAGTACGTTAGTAAAAGATCAATATGGACCCCATATTGATCTTTTACTTTGTCGCGCACAGCAGAATTACGAGAGAGGAACAGGGCAATTCCATCTTGTTACAGAATATTACTAGATGTGATTAAAAAGGGTAAAAAAAATTGTCCGTCAGTCAGCTATAAAAAATATATTAGACACATATTTTTGGCTTTATCATATTAACAAAAAATGACATAAATAAAACGCATTAAAGTTAGGAAGTGGGGCTCGCTACGCCACAATTAGGTTTAAAATATATCTAACCATGACGTCATGCTACATTTTAAAACAATGTATCGACGTTATATATGGATTACGTAAAAAAAGAAAAATATGTTTCCAAATTTTTTTGTAATCTAACTAAAAAAAGTTAGTCGTCATCAATATTATTAATATATTTATATTTAAATTATTAGGTTGATGTTAATGTATAGTAGTAAATGAGTCACGCACACCGGCGCATGAAATGAACTTTCTGTCCTTACCTATGTATGTATGTTATGCTTATAAGAGTAGCTTCACAACGGATTGGATATTTGCAAAGAACATAAAAAATATAGTTTTCAAAATATTGCATTTTTATTGGATCGTACAGTTTTATGTATCCTTAAGATTGGTGGGTAATTGCTGCATTTCGTGTGTTTATGTCACACCAAATAGCTGTTCTCTTCGTAAAGTGAAATATAAAGTTTATTTTATTATACGTAACTAAAAGCGTTCACAGTCTTTTTAGTGTATTGTGGGAATATTGTTTTATTTAAACCATTGAGTTTTCTTTGTTTATGGTTCGCTATATTCATGGCTGTTTAAAACCTCATTTTATCATGTTTTATTACTGTTATTCTTCTCATAAACTGATTACAGCTCATGATATTAAAACTCGTCCAAGCAAGCACTAGATCATTGTTTTTGAAATATATTCTTTATATAACTTTTGGTAGGTGTTCTATATTTAATTGTAGTCAAATGTCAAACCTTTTAGCATCAGCCATTTTCAAATTAAAGTTGGCACTAAAACACTACATACAGAGTTGATATGACAGAGGGGCATTAAATTACACTATGTATACTACACGTGTTTAGTATTAATTCGATACGGTATAAAAATAAAAAGCACTAAACATGTTTTTTTTTAATCCAACTAACCAAATAGCTTACAGATCATAGTAAAACGCAACCACCCTTTGTAAATAAAAACTGACCTTGTAACAATGCATCGTAGGTTATACAAGGTGAATGACCTATGCGTATAAACATAATCAGCTGTTAGGTAAGATACATCGTGTTCAAACGGGGCAAAAACTAAAAAAATCATTTGCGACTAAACTACTGCTCCTATTTAATTGATTTTTGGTACAGAGCTTGAAAATGGTACCTAGTATAGGCAGTTTAAAGGAAAGCCCCTCTGTCGTATCAACTCTGTATAATAATATCAGCCATCAGAAACCATTTCGTAATTGTTTCATGATTAATACAATAATAAATATCGCAAAAAGCTTCGTCTAACCATAAAATAAATATTCAATTTAATTTAGAACCAAAACCTCCTTACCGCGAAAACTCTTTGTAAGACATTCCTCTGTCCACTCAGCCAGGACTGAACCGTTTGATGACGTAATAAACCTCTTTGTGATCACGACAGAACATGGCGCGAAACCAAAACAAACGCGGCAATCTAGCAATGGCGCAAGAAAAAGAGATTGTCAAATGGAATGAAACTGCTTTTCTTTGTAATGGACGTGTTATTTCTAACATTCTTCCGGTGTTATTTTTTTTATTGGGGACGACGGTTTTGTGGTGGATCTTTATTGGAGTTTAGTCACCCGTGAATGTGTTGGTACATCATTGCCATTTATAATCTATGGTTTTAGGGTTTTTCAGCAAGTTTAATTAACGAATTATACTGTAGTACTGTACTACTTCTTCCGCTAGGAAGCTGAAGTACTAAAATTCAAGATATTATGATTATTCAGGGCTATGTAGCGACGGGGCCTGACCACCTTCTCAAAGCAGTACCTATTATTTGAATACTAGCTTTTTCCCGCAACTTCATCAACGTGAAGTTAGGTTATATCACATTATTGGGCGGGCAAAAGCAAGAAGTAACGGGTTTCACATACAAACTTTCATTCCCTATATCCCCCCTCCCTTTAAGGATGTTTTTGAGACAAAAAGTAGCCTTCTTGAGATGTCCTTCCCCAGGATGCAGACTTTCTGTCTGCTAAAGATATTTTTTTTGGCCTTTTATGAAATGAAAACGAAAATAAAGGTACATGCGATTAGGACTAGTAATTTGGAGCAATAGTTAATTTTGTAGGATTGCTCGCAGCCAAGTTATACAACTTTGATGGATTGTAAAATGTATGGAAATAACAAACCATCGAAGTTGTATAACTTTACAATTCCGTAATAAATTCTGCAACTGCCTATCTGACCTCTACAACCCATTCAGTAACTGGGTAATACGATACCCCTTGGTAAGACTGGCTATCAACTTTCGGGCTTCTGACTACCCGTAACGACTGTCAAAGATCCACGAATGACAACCAATTCATAATATTATGTATAGTAAAATATAATTAAGGTTCAAAGACACCTCAAAAGTACTGTTACCCCTAAACAGAATACAACCGACACATTCCCGGTCACGTTAACTTGAGTGCGCTCTACGGAATTGAGTTAAACAGTTAATGTAACGAGTGCAACCCTTCTACTGGAGCAATGAGAACGTATTGCACGTTACTGTCTTATTAGTAACTTGTAAGTTGCTTTCTTGTTGCAGACATTAGAGTTTATCGGCCTGGGAGGGTAGCAGTGACACGTAACCCGTTGTAAGGGTTATTGTAAACTCGCCATAATGAAAATTTGCCACAAGTAAAAATTATAGTAAACTCGCCACAGTCTTATCTGTCTCACGAAAATTTGCCACAGCTTTAAAAGTACCGATAGCAAACAAAGTAGTAGAGTTTAATGGCCATGGCCACATGGCCCATGGATCATGTTTTTTGATACAGTTTTCTTCTTTTTCTTTATTCGGAAACTACATTACTTTTACTAAACAATAATGTTGAACGACTATCGTTTTACTGTCGGTACATCCAAAACAAGTTTGACCTACCTGTGACGAGTTTACTATACCTGTTGTGAATTATTTTGTCACTGTGGCAAGTTAACCAATATTTTTAAATGTGGCGTATTTTCGTTGTGGTGAGTTTACAATAACCCGTTGTGGGATTGTGTCGCATTTGGTCGAGCGTAAATATACGCTTAGTCGCGACATGTCCATACTAAATCGACGAAGACGAAGTTTGCTACATTTTCAGGGCCCGGGCCCGCTCGGCCCGCTTAGACTAGACCTGAAGATTATTTCTGTTTTGATATCCGTAAAAACGTCGGTGATGAAACAGAAAAGTGTAAATTTAACGCCTGAACCACAGAGAGTGCAATATTTAAATTATGTTTAGTTATATGAATAAATAATTAAATAAGTAGATAAGTACAGACGCCAGCACATCAAGCTATCCCTAACTGTCAAATTTTCTCAATTAAAAATGAACCTTATATCTTTGCAATAAAGTTCAAATACTATCAAAGAAATTTGACAGATTGTGGTAACTTGATGTGCTGGCCTCTGTACTTATCCTTTTTTTAATACAGTATACGCTTTGTACTTTGTAATATAAATCTCACCGTGATAACTTAAGTGAAGGGAGCTGTCAATAGTGTCATTCCCTAGCATAAGGTGGAATGACATCTCACTTCAAGCTCACATCACCTAACTGATCAAGGTGAGACTTGTACAGAATAGACCAGCTGCGGTGGAGTGACGAGTGATGTGCTATTAAGTGCAGGAAAGTATCTCTACGTGTATTAGGTTTTAAAGGGCCTGCTTGGTACAGAGGCCAGCATATCAAGTTACCCCAAACTGTCAAATGTGTTTGATAGGTAGCCAACTTTATTACAAAAGAATTAAGGTTCATTTTCAATTGGAAAATTTGACAGTCTGGGATAGCTTGATGTGCTGGCGTCTGTACAATTTACAAATCAATATCCATGAAACTAAGCAGTGATATTAAATTGTAAAAATGATATACCTACTCGTTTAAAGCAATAGAAAGATCTTCCAACAAATAATGTTCGTTATTTCTCTTCAGTTTTGTACAAGGCACGATCTCACGATCGGCACGAAGTGACGTAATGAACCTCTTTCGTGATCATGGCGCCGCGCTGTAGGTGAACGTCCACTGAGCCGCATCTTCTCCGCAACGCAAGGACGACCCGCAACTTATTGAACCGATGTGCCGAAGGCATGCGTCCACTGTATTCGATTTTTTTATTAGTAGACGTCGTCTGACATGGAGATTGACATTTTTATTAAGTCCGACTATTTTCGTGGCTGTTGGTAGACGTCTGACATGGAGATTGACGAAGATATTATTATTGTTGGCTGGCAGAAGAAGGAAAACGAAAAACTAAACGTAGAAGACCTGTTCATGAAATAAACTTCAAAAAAATATCATTCACTATCTGTTCTTGATTTACTTCACGATGAACAAAGGATTTTGATTACCTGTCAATGTCTAAATTCATAAATCAGCTTCATGCACGCGGTGAACTAATGACGTAAACGGCATGCAACGCATATTATTTTCATATCAGCAGTACTATATCAATTCTTACATAGCAAACCAACATCAGATTGTACACAGTGCGGCCGCAGCGCGCCGGTGCGGACCAGTGTACGTTCACCTTTAGGCGACAGGTAATTTGACGCAGCACTAGCGGTGTTGTCAGTGATGAGGGATAAAAATGAACTGAGATACTGGGGGGTGCTTTGTAAAATGCGGGTTAATAAGAACAGTGTAGGCTCCGAGGATTCCTTGATATTATAAACAGGCTTATATTCAATTAGTTAATTATGCAATAATTATATTCCCGTTCTGTCCTGATTTGCTTTACGTATAGCATTAGACAGCAACGTTAGCCCCAACGTCACCACGTACCTCGTGAGCGTTTCATATTATCTGTGATATTTAGACCGTGCGCTTTCTTATTCTGGCCACGTAAGTTAATTCCCAAAAGACAGGCGATGCGGAAGTTTGGCCACCCAGTGGATAAGTGAGTGCACTGTTCGACCGTTATATAGGTCGGCGCGGGTCGCCTAACTAATTCGCCTATTTTAAATTCGGAACGCGATTAGAACGAGTTTTGAAATTCATTCTTTATTTTCTTTTTCGTTTTTGAATAGGTGGTTAATGGCGTTTGAAGCTTCGCTTTATTAAAAGAGGTTTTTGTTACATTTGATTTCCGAATTAGAACTTTCATTAAATTTTCTATACATATTTGCAGATACCTTTTAGAAATATCTACGCAACTTTTATAAGAAAACACAGCAATATTCATTTCAAGCATAGGTAAATGATACCGTAATATAACTTTATTACATAATAAAATATTACAATATCTCTCACCCGGCCACTTTAGTTGCCAATAAAAAACTCTGTCGTAGTTGAATTCGTATCAAAGACAGAAGTTTTACAATAAAAGGGTGAATTAATTCAGTTATTAAACATTGAGGAGCAAACTTCTCAAGTTGTAATTATTTTTAATTATAAAAGAGCTGAAGGGGCAGTCTTTATGAATGTCATCATTTGTCAGTCACGTGATAGATGACGGCATCCATAAAGATGGAGGGATAAAAACTAAGGGTCATAAGTTTCTATAACCAGCGGATAATCAAGACGCTTCCAATGATTCCTCATTTGTCAAGTTATGATAAGTAGTCAAGTAGGTAGTTATGAGGGAACAGATACAAAAACATATACAAACATACATACAGTCCGTCCAAAAGCTTAGCCCTTCTTTTTGTTTCGGCGTAGTCGGGGAAAAATATTGTAGGTTGTGTGTATTGTGTAATTGTGTGTTATCACTCTGCCTAGCCTTTTACCAACTATGTTGGGGTCAACTTCTGGTCTATCCGTGTGTCTAACAAAGAGCGGCTATCTATCTGAATTCTACAATTCGGTTACTGTGTAACGCGCGCGATACTCCATGGTCAGACTTTTAGGGTTTTGACTACCCGTAACGACTGTCAAAGATATACGAATGTCAGTGATAGGTGAAAGGCGGATGTCCTGCGATAAGTAATGCATGGTCACCCATCCACGAATTGACCGCGGCAAACGCAGCTTAACCTTCGATCGACACGTGCAGCTGTTATTATTTAGACACAAACCCCTGAATAAGTTAAAGGTATCAACAGAGCATTAAAATGAAATGTAACGCTAACTTTATGCAGAAACTAACTAAAATGTACATTTTATTAGCCATCTAATCACAATACAGATACATTTCAAACTTATCTAGCTCATTTTTTATGTAAATTGCGCCAAATCACGATACCAGTTAACAATTGAGTTAGCTTTGCATAGATTATGCATAACTTTCTGTTGCTGCGCGGGAAATAAGGTAGCAGAAGGCTCACTGATACATAATCAGCCTATAATATCCCCACTGCTGGGAAACGCCTCCTCTCTAAGAGAGGGAGTGGGCCATAATCCACCATGTAGCCCAGTGCGGATTGGCGGATGTCACTTATGTCTTCGAAGTTTTGGTTCTAGGACATGCCGTTTTCCTGACGATATTTTCCTTCACCGTTTTGAGAGCAGTGGTGATGAAATTAAATACACAAAGCAAAGCGCCTGTTTAGGTTCGAACTCAAGACCTACAAGTCGTAAGTCGAGGCTGATACCACTGGGCCACCACTGCTCTACTGATAAGGAACCTTATTATTTATACGCACCTGGCTTCTGCCCGGGATTGGGTCCACGTGAAATGTCTAGTTCTAGCATAAAATATATATCCTATGACACTCTCTAATACTGTAGATTTCCATTAGTGCAGGCATTTTCCCCATCAGATCAGTAGTTGACTCTCGTTGGTCTAGTCTCGTAACCGCTACTACTGAGCATGAGGTCCGATTCGAGTCCGAGGGTTCGATTCTCGGGTCGGGTCGATAATTGGGGTGAACATTGAAATTTCAACTGTATTTCCATACCATTAAGTTGTGTTTTTATTCGCCGCCTAAAATACTTTGCCATGCCGTGCTGCCAATGGTCGCCGGGCATTAAATATCGTTCGTGTTCTGATAGAACTAAACCTTCTGTAACTGCCTGTGATGTGTCAAAAGCATTAGACATAACTGCTCAGCTGTATCGCCGTTAAATCAGCGCTGGCACGCAACAGCGCGTCCTTGGATAGACAGAATATGTCGCGTGCGCACGATAGACGCAAAACATTAAGGTAACGCGTTTTCCGGATTGAGTTTTGTAGGTTATTCAGACGGGGTAAATGTTTACTCATTTAAACTCAAACTCAAAGTATTTATTTCAAATGTTTATTTGAAATAAATACTTTGAGTTTTTAGATTACAATTACAGGCACTTTTGAATTGTCAAGGTGTCGGTCAGTCAGAGAGATGAAGCTAGTTGCCCATTCCAAAGCCCATGGAGAAGAACGGGCAAGAAACAAAATAAAAAGAAAATAAAAATATGGCCAATTGCGTGGCGGACTCTGCACAATAAAGGGTGCCGTACTTTGAATGAGTTTATCTCAGGAACAAACATAAAATTGGGTGTGTGTAACACTTAATAAAGACGAGAAAAAAATCACCTCACTTTACATGTAGGGGAAGTAAAAGTATCTGGGCCATTGGGTTTCCGAAGACCTCAAAGATAACGTAGATATTGAAAGAGCGCGTAGGGCGTTGGCTGTCCGGTGTAATATGTTGGCTCGCAGGTTTGCGCGTAGCAGTATTTGTTCGTAGTTCATTTTTGTTCACCCCGATGTTTGAATTCAGAAAACCTACAACAGTAAAATTTAAACTCGAATAAATCTAACACGTACAGCCAAAGCCTGTGCAATGTTTAAAAGCCAAACATGACACAATTCTCATTCAAATTCGTTTCAAAAAACGAACGCCCCCGACAAAGCCCTGTGCATCACCGGAGTCATTTGGCTGACAATGACGTCACGTTAACGTCGAGTGTGTTCTGTTTTACCTTCAACTGGGTCATACCGTGTACAAAACGGACTTACAAGCCAGTATTATTTGACCCACCCTGTCTCCCCACTTTTAGCAAAAAGGCCGGTGTGTAAAGAGTCTGCAAAAGTGTGGGATAGGTCAAGGTGTATTGGTCTGAATGGATGTATTTTTGAGGTTTGAATTTAGAATCATGTTTCTATATTGTTGCCACTGGCAGATTAGAATGTTTGACTGCAACATAGATATGCAACCTACAAAATTGTAATATTTTTCTTTTAATAGAATTATGAGAAGCATTTTCTTTGATACTAAATAATAATATTTTTTTAAATATTTATAAAAAGCATAAACTTTGTCAAATAGGTATACAGAACGGAAAGCAAACTTAAACATTGTTAAGTGAAGATTGGATACAAAAAGTCAGCTTGAAAGTCCAATAAGAAATGTATGTACTGAGCCTCCCAAACTAGGAAGATCCTGTATCTTGGTGGGAGGCAGTGTCTTCGAATCACATTAAGGTAAAATCAAAGATAGATCATCTATTTCATTAGATCTTGTTAAATCCCATTATTATTATTATTATTAAAGGTATTATTAAAAATGAGTGTTGGTATGCAAGCGACCAAATTGCTGTTTAGGTAAATAAAATAAAAAATTAATTCCTAAAGAGACGTTTGAAACTATGAAACCATTGGTTTACACACTGTTAAACATACAAAGGCATTGCAACTCCTGAATGCGCCTGTAAACAAAATTGTATGCAAGTAAAGTCAAGAAAATAAGAAACATTTTTCATGAAATCAGAACAAAGTCTTTTGAGTCCTTTGGCTTTTCACAGTTACCTTTGCTTGTTCTTGACAAAGAATATTGGAAAATACGGTCATCTACGTTTGAATGTAGAACAAACGATATTGTCTTCATGGTCCAGTAAATTTATAGCAGACTAACTGCTGCCCACGGCTCCCTATTTTTTCTTCTAAAATGAAACTAGCCTAGATTACTCCTTACACCATCAGGTATCCCGGGCTAGTCGCCCCTTCGCCCCTCCTTGCCAGCTTTTGTTCCAGCAAAAGGTTTTATGTAATAGGGACAGTCGCCAAAACATCAAGTTACCACAACCGGTCAAATTTTCTCAATCGATTTTGAACATAACAGTCAACGTTTTAGGATTTAAAATCATTTGGAGAAATTTGACTGTGTGGTATAACTTGATGCACTGGCAACCATTACTTCCTTTATTGTAGTTAATGAAGTGGAAAAGCAGAACATTAACGGGTTGGGTTTTAACGAGGTTCGATTTTTGTTCTGTAACCTCCGTCGTCAGAAACTACAGTTAACGAGCCATTATCTAAAGCGCTCATAGAATGCTGGGTACCAATTTTTGGTTTGTTTTTTTAGGGTTCCGTACCCAAAGGTAAAACGGGACCCTATTATTAAGACTCCTCTGTCCGTCTGTCACCAGGCTATATCTCATGAACCGTGATAGTTAGACAGTCGAAATTCACAGAGAATGTATTTCTGTTGCTGCTATAACAACAAATTTTAGAAAACAGAATACAATAAATATTGAACGGGCTCCCATAAAACAAACGTGATTTTTTTGCCGGTTTTATAAATTATGGTACGGTACGTTTCGCACTTGGCCGGTTTTTTTCTGTAAGTTCACTATTTCCAGTTCAGTTTTGTTCCTTTAAAAGCTTTCTATTTAACCATCCATATGGAGTCCTAGACACCTACATGACGTTTGATAAATAGCTTCCATCTTGGAAATGTTATATATATAATACCTTCCTAAAGGAACTGTTCTGCACCCACCACTGTTTCGCCCAAGATAACTGTAATAAATGTCTTATACTAAACCAGTGTTTTTATCCCTTAGATATATTACTGTAGCGGCTCATGTGTGCTTAAAATAAGTGGGTGATCTATCCATAGTCAGGATTTGCCGTATCTTTAGTGCCAGCCTTGTTCCTTTTAGCAGTAATAGCCTAGTGGTGCGACCGTCGGACTGCCAAGTCATAGGTCTCGAGTTCGAACTCGAGGCTCTGATTTTTCGGATTCATGAGCGTATTGTATAATTATCGCTTGTTTAAACATCGGTGAAGGTAAAGATCGTGAGGAAACGGCATGCCTGAGAGATATTTCTCAACAGCATGTGAAGCTAAGTCAGAGGCCCATGGGCAGCATAAAAACTTTGACACCAGATTAGGTTAGTCACTAACCACACGGAGATGAACAAGAAGCCTTGTTCTGCCTTGTAGCTGACTTCCTCCAACTCTAATTTTTAAGCAGACTGGATTTTTCAAAGGTCCTAGGTAAATAGATCTTTATTTTCTTTCAATATCTTTTTTTTAATGTTACTAGCTTTTTATCGCGGCTTCGCCTGTGGATGTTGGAAACTATTCCACGGGAACGTACCACCTAAATTAAAACTATCCTATGTGTTAATACAGGTTATAAATTATCTGTGTGCAAAATTTAAATCGAATACGTTCAGCCGTTTTTGCGCCAATCTGGAACACACATGGACAAACATTCGAAGAACTATATTTTCGGCATTAGACTCGTTCCCATATCTCGTAGCATTTTTGAAATATTTTATATTGGTTCAGTTTTACTCATTACTATTTTATTATATATTATGTACCTATAGATTTTATAAACGAGCTTACGTAATCCGATCGGAGTCCTCAACGCCAAAATGGCGTTCTAATTTGAAACGTAGACCTTTGAAAATCTTTTAAGTTTAGGTTATTTTAACTTATGACAGTATTAAATATCTTATCTGATTTAAGGCGTCGTATATTACTAGGCATTTCACAAACTGTATTAAGATTTTGTAAATTAACCAAAACGTAAAGCCAACTTAAAGCCGAGGGTTAGTGGGCCTGCCGGGTCAGCGGGATTGTCCGAAAGGGTTACCGCTACCCCGGAAAACTCGGCTAAGGAAGGAACATGGATGGGTTTTAGTTAGTAAAACTCCCTTCCGTCCCACCCAGAGCAAGAGTCATTTAATGATTTCTTACTTCAAAAAAAAGCCTCCTGATGTGGTCGACGCGCGTCGATGGTGAAACACGCTTGTCTAGAAGAGACCTATTCACTCCTGACTAAAAGACAAAACAGACAGGCAGGAATCACCACTCCTTAGCTGTACACATAATAAAAGTATTCCCTGAACGTTTAGTGCGTAATTTGGATAAATATACCATACAAGAAATTTTCATTAAGACAGTTAATTGAAATACTAATGCGAACCGAATATTTACGGTATTTATTTAACTTGTATGTCTATAAAAATATTTAAAAACGCTAAATATTAAAGCCGAAGAGTTCAAAGACATGAATTAATGTATTACGTGGCGCTACAATGGTGACATTAATTTAACACACGGTTAGGGCTAGTAGCTTTTAATCATATCAATGTCAATAGGTTAAAATAAATCGCAAATGGAAAAAAAAACAACAAACTAAATAATAAAATAAATTCGTCTATTTTTTGCAGTTGCTTCATCCTAATAGTATTACTTATTCGTTTTAATTTCATTGATGCGAATGTCATGATCCGTGACCCCGGCAAATGACCTCTGCGTGACAGTTTTTTAAGTACAGGTTGCTCTAAGATGCTATTTTCTAACATTTTTAATAAATCCGAAAATATAATGTGTTCATGAAACATCATTATCTGCCTAGCGTTTTCCCAAATATGTTATTCGGCTTCCAGTCTAACCGGATGCTGCTGAATACCAGTATTTTACATACAGCGACTGCCTATCTGACCTCCAAAACCCAGTAACTGGGCAATACGATACCCCTTGGTAAGACTGGTTGTCAGATAATTAATTTGTTCATGAAACGAAAATGTAAAAACGTATATGTGTGTTAAATTAATGTCACCATTGTAGCGCCACGTTGTATAAGTAGCGTGAGCGTTTCTTGACTTATCTTTCTCATCAGAAGTTCCCAAAACATACGAAACGTTAATCGTCACTCAACAAACAGGGTTCCACGAGTAGTTAATCAAACCGCTCGTCACACAGTAACGGTGCTCGTAAACAGTATATTGTACGTATCTAGCGCGTAATCTGTCGCTAATCGTAGTCATTTCGCGAATTACCAGACATTTCGCGAAATTATTCGATGTTCCACGAAAATTGTATTTGTGTTTTCATCGTCTTTGAACGTGTACAAGGGTATAATATAAAATCATTCCAGTATTCCAAGAATGGTTAGACAGACAGTCTGTCATTTCGCAGTTACGTTTAAAGTCCTATTTTTTTTTAGTGTGGAAAACATCGGAATTGAAACACTGCAATTGAAGTCTTTTGAAAAATTGCCACAATTATCTTGCCGTATGTCCTCAGATTAATATTATGGAAAACTATGTTGGGTTCGGCTTCCAGTCTCATCGGATGCAGCTGAATACCAGTATTTTAAATACAGCAACTGCGTATCTGACCTCCACAACCCAGTAACTGGGTAATACGATACCCCTTGGTAAGATTGGCTGTCAGATTTTCAAGATTCTGACGACCCGTAAAGATTGTCAAAGATGTACAAATGACAGCCGGGAACAACGGCTTAATGCGCTTGCCGAGGCATGGACCAACTACGAAATAACAAAAAATAAACATCTGTTTCATACATTTTTACCAATTTCAATATTGCATTTTTGTATGAAAGGTCAATCAAAAATCATCGTGTACATTTATATGAAAAGAGGACTTTCCCCTGGAGTGGCACAATAACAAGCTTAAACACATTAGTAAAGACAGTATCTAGGACTTTAATTTCAACCATTACCGAGAAAGGCTTTGCAATCGTTTACTGCTTCTAATAAAACACAAGTAGGTACGTGGGAATGCATTAGTGAATTGTCTATCACTTGCAACGTTGTAACACGCGTCAGCAACGGTTGCAGTGTCAAGTTCGCGTCGTTTGCAACGGTTATCGCACGATTCTCGGTGCAATTACCGCGCCATTGTTGCAACGTGCTTAGAAAGTGTTAAATGTTATGTACCTTGATAAGCGGTAAAGGCAGGGTGCTACTCTGTTTTTAAAGTTTCAAGAGAATTTGAAGATGATTTATTTTTGTTATGGTGTATAATAAAGAGATATTTCTCAACATGTGAGGCTAAGTCAGAGGCCCATGGACAGCATAAAAACTCTGACGCCAGGTTTGTCGCTAACCACACGAAGAAATTTTCGTGTTTATTTTGTTTGAGGCACACAATACTGTTTTAAAAAATAATCGACCAGGTGCGAGTCGGGTTGACATGAAGGGTTCCCTTACCATCGTACAATATTTAAACCTTCATTTTTTTTTAATTTAGTTTTCAAAAACACTTTTCTCCTGTAGAATAAAATAAAGTTAAAAATTAAAGGGTTCTTTTAATTTTTAACTCTTTTAGCAATAGTATTTCATAATGTATTACTTTTGCCGGTAAAACATTAAAAAAAATTGTATATTTCGGTTCATGAAATACAGTCCACTGACACACAGACGAACGGACGGCAGCGGAGGTTTAACAAATACCCAAAACCCAAAACCCAAAAAAAATGTCAATCGTTGAAATCAAAATTTTACTTTAATCACAGAATATATCAATAAGCCTGAAGCCTTATAAAAGAGAAGATTTAATAAAGAATAAGAACAAATTACGTATATTTTATTCTAAAACTGTCAATAAAGAAATGGTTAACATGAAATAGGTAAACGAAATTGCCCGTAGCAAAAGAAAAATTGCCTGTCAAGTGTGGTGAGCGAAAAAAGAATTCAATTTTGAACTGTCCGAATAAAACGCAATTTGTTATCTTGTAATAGCGTTATTTACAACAATATACGAACCAAAAATATTATATCTTCATGTTTGATCTTCATACCAACATTAAAACCAATTTTTTTCCGAAATCATAAGATCACATCACATGATTCTTTTGTGGCGACATCTACATCGCCAGATAAGAACTACGCATCAAATTGACGTCACGTAAAATTCTGCAAAGTTTACCGCGCGTCTAGCGTGTGCAACATCCCGACATCAATTGTTAGGCAGTTGTAGCCAACCAGACTCAACACCATTTTCTATGAAGGAGGAGTCAACTGATTGAATGGGTGCATTCCAATAGGAAACTGGAGAAAATTTTGTATTGTTGTATTGTCTTCGCCATCAATACTACATTATATGTTGTTGTAATAAACTAACCTTCAGTGACCATTGTACAGACGCTAGCACATCAAGTTACCAAAAACTGACAAATTTTCTCAATGTTTTAACTTTGCTTTCAGCGTTTTAAGGTTTAAAATCATTTGGAGAAATTTGACAGTTTGGTATAACTTGATGCGCCAGCGACCGTACGTGCCTTTGTCTCTTTTTTTTCTAGGATATACGACTGGTACTGTATGAACGCAGGTTTATTGTAATCAAAATATAAGGACTAGAAAACCGACATAAGCAAACTATACATTCCGGAAAATTCCGGTAAATCTTTACACATGGCAGGAGCACGCGGTCACAGCTGCAGCATACACAACCCTCTTTAAACAAAGTCATATTCCGCAATTATTCACTCTTATAACATTCAACTAAATGGATGCAGAGGAGCGCAGGAAACGACATACTTCGCTTACTTATAAAAGCACATACATAATGTTGTTTCGACGACAAAATGTACACTTATAAGTGTTGTTTCGTAATTGGTTAGAAGCCAATATTCAAAGAAGCCGACAAAAATCAAAATGCATTTATTCAAACTAGGCTGTAAATCACGATTTAAAGGTCAAAACTGTATAAGAAAGGCTAGGCAGATGATGAAAACTACATAAGACAGTCCCCCAAAATACCCGCTTTTCACCACTTCCTAGTGCTTTGCTGGGAAGAAGTGGCGCAACAAGCTCCCCAGCATCACACAAAGACGCACAGAAAGAAATCCACCACCACAATGGCTGTTCCTATTATGCCTGCATCTAGCTGATTCCTGCAACCTTCACCTAGCCATCGGCACTTCTTTTTTTGGGGGTCCACCAACATGCATACAGTCAACCTGTTTTTCCGGAGAATTACCAAGAGGTGTGTTTAGCACTCCCATAATATTTCGCAAGCTACTATCAATAGAGAACTAAATTACTGATTCCAATATTTTTATTTGTTAGTAAGAACTGGCAAAAGAAATGAAAAATTAAAGTAATTACATAAAGAGTAGACCAGAGTCGCGCTGAACATTGCAGAAACTCATTCACCCCGCCCAACATTAGTGTGGCAATGATCATAACAAGCTACATCACAGAGCTGCAACTTATAATTGTTTCACCGCTACTTCGGACTTCCTCGACCGCAATAACTGGCTGCTGTTACAGGATTGGTGCAGTTCCATGTTGTTTATGGAGAAGGAAATTATTGAGTAATGGTCGAAGTTAATTGGATTGTTCGGGTTTTGTAAATGAGAGTTTCTACGTATTGTGGGGCATTAAGACAATTATTTCGTTTATAAACGAGGTGTGTTGCTATGAAAATAAATTCAAATCTGCCTAGCCTTTTCTCAACTATGTTGGGGTCGGCTTCCAGTCTAACCGGATGCAGCTGAATACCAGTGGAGCGAGAGAGGCAGTCTCTGACCTCCACAACCCAGTCTCTAACTGGGTAATACGATACCCCTTGGTAAGACTGGCTTTCAGACTTTTAGGCTTCTGACTGCCTGTAACGACTATCAAAGTTCCACGAAAGACAGGCGGGACCAACGGCTTAATGTGCTTTCCAAGACACGCAGGAGTCTCGATATGTAAAGATGTTCACCC
Source organism: Hyppa rectilinea (assembly GCA_951799385.1). Classification (NCBI taxonomy): domain Eukaryota; kingdom Metazoa; phylum Arthropoda; class Insecta; order Lepidoptera; family Noctuidae; genus Hyppa; species Hyppa rectilinea. Next base: position 1,716,179 of record OX637317.1, read on the forward strand.
ATCTTCGGACCAACCCCGGCCAGCGTAGCTTAACCTGATACATTGATTCGTGCGGCTGTCATTACTTAGCCACAAATGATGAATATAACCCCAATAGCGCCGAATACTTTCTGAACATTGATTCTCGTCAAGGCCATATCAGGCACTTGATATCCTTCTAAAATCATCATAGTAGAGGTACACTGCATCAGACGAGGACAACAAGAAAAGTCAGTTTCAATGTCGCAAGTTTCATGTGTCAAAAATTTTGATTTTTAACCGACTTCAAAAAGGAGGAGGTTCTCAATTCGGATGTTTGTATTTTTTTTTTTTTATGTTTGTTCGCGCATGACTCCGTTGCTTGCCAACCGATTTGAAAAATTCTTTTTTTGTTGGAAAGGGTATACTTCCCAAATGGTCCCATATAAATTTTATCGAAATCGAATAAGCGGTTTTTGTAAAATCAACAAAAATCTAAAAAAAATCCTACTTAATATATGTGGACGATGCTCTAATAAGTTCCTGTCACTGTAATTTACATACCAGGTAGTGGTATTAAAATTTGGGGGGGGGGGGGGGGTTGTGTAGGTAGGTACCACAACTAAAAAGTGAAAAATAAAAACTTTTTTACAAAAAATAAAACCGACTTTCAAAACAAACACTACAAAGTGACAAATAATTTCGATTTTGGAAGTCGGTGTCTTCGGTTTTGTATTTTCATTTTTTGCCACCGACTTCCGAAATCGAAATTATTTGTCACTTTGTAGTGTTTGTTTTGAAAGTCGGTTTTATTTTTTGTAAAAAAGTTTTGTTTTAAATAATAAGTAAGAAGGAAATTCGTTGCTGACGGGCATCCTACGCCCGCACACATTTTTTGTTTTATTTAAACTTATTGCAGACAATAAGGTACAAAGTCGGACTTGAAAAGGCTTCTACTCTCCAAGAACCACCTACCTTCAACACTCGGCTTCTCGCACACGAAGTAGTTGTGTTCCCTGCAGCCCCTGTCGTTCCACATGAAGGTGCCTGACGTTGGTGGTGGCCGCGGAGGGAACTCTCGCCGGGCCTCCACGCAGTCCTGGCCCGAGGTGCCGTCGTCGTTCGGCTGACCGCTGTGCTTGCGCCAGCCGGGGAACCAGTCTGGAAACAAAGTTAAGATTAATAAAGACTCAACACATAGCCCACCATTATCTACTCATTCTGTACATCAAACTAAGTAACATATTGAGCAAAAGTTACCGTTGGGAATCGACTTTTAGTTTTGTTGTGAAAAATCGTGGTTTACGACAGCGTACAATGTAACTCTCGCATAGCTCTCTAAAAACATGTGTGTTTTTAATATCAATTTTATATTTTAATTTAATTCATTTATTGTAATGGACTACGTCTGAGATAAAGGTTAATTATTATTAATACTAATCGGTGTTTTCGTGAAAAAGGTGTAATTTTCAGCAGGTAGGTTCCCAAGTATGGTTCAGTACAACTACACCAGATATTTCGCCACCAGTTAATATTAGTCATCATTTTCTTGAGTTTAAACCAGTCTAAACTGGACAAAGGCCCTCTAAACACACGCCAATTAACTCGATCCTCAGCTCTTATGCAGTTGCTACCAGTCACCCAGCAAAGATCGTCAGTCTACCTAACCTGAGGCGGTCTTACGTTTTTTATCATTCAATTCCAAACAAAACAAGAAAATAAAAACTACCAAAGTATAACTGAAACCTCTAGACAGACCTCACGTCAGTGTGCTGTCAAAACAGAAGTTCACCTTGTTAACTAGTTTGACAGTTACGTATCGTCACCTTGTTTGTGTACCAATTTTTCAATATGGGGCAGACCCCAAAATTGGTAATATTTTTATTTTCTTTATGTCTATAACAAGAGTCGAGCGCTTTTGTTTTAGAAACACAAAAGTTTTATCGTCGAACCATTTTTAAATTTCGAACTTTTTCTTCTTTCTTTTTGGTGTGGCTAGTGTGGAACTGTATTTTGATATAATAAAAATTCTAATTACGAAAACTATCGTCAAACCAGAGTTCAAATTGTCAATTTTGTATAATTCACTTTACGGTACTTAAAATAAAACTCAAAAAACACTGGTTTGAAGGTTTAGGCTCGGACTGAAATTAGAACTCATTTTGTAATAAGATGGTGGCTGTTTATAAAAACACGCAACACATTATACGTCATTATGTCTCATCAAGAGGCATCGGCATCGTAAATAAAACTCTAATTCGACTATAATACACGGTAGGGGCGTGGACAACTATAATACAAGTCACAAGTACCCATTCCACGATTACAACCCCAACGTGTTATTACCTGACATTGCCAGGCACACCTAGGTATACTAGAGGTTACTAGTCATTACTAGGACCATCTACATAGATATAGATAGCAATTTACTTTAAAGGAACGTACACCTAGCTCGTTACTTTGTAGAAAATTGCTATGTAGCGGCTAGACACGTGAATTGGAGTAGTTGCTCCATACTGCTACGCCAGATGTTTCACAAAGGAGATGCTTATGGCGTTTCCATTTTCAAATTACAGGTTAATTTAAATATTTATTGCGAATTTCACCAATAAATAAAAGGCGCTTCCCGAGAACTTTTTGCATGATTTAAATTACTATATGAACTCTATTCAAACACGTTAGATCTGTCTTAAAACAATATTACGTACTTTAGTGGCCAAAAACGAGGTAAGATTGAACTACGCAAAACCTTTTGCACACACATTCATATTTCGTATGTTTTTGGTATGTATTGTTGTTTGTGTGTTATTCAGAATTTATCACGAGTAGCTCCCTTTGTGCAATGATCACTGAGTAGTGATACGTTGATTTAATGAATCGTTCATGAAAATATTTAAATTTTATCATGAAAATTATATGAAACCTGTTAACAAATTGAAAATGTTTACGAAAAATCACGATCGCTGCGATACGTGATTCGATGAATATTTAATTAATTTATGGTCAGTTATTAATTTCCCACATTCGATTGTGTATTAATTTTAAATTAACTACTTCTTGCACGTTGTTACGTGATATTTTGCGGGTTAACAATGTTAAATTATTCTGTAAACTATAAGTGAAAACTTGTAATTGGCTGTCAGTTTTTTTTTCAATTTCTTATTCTGTTTTGTTTAGCTGTAAGTTTTCCAAAGGAAATAAATAAAGAAATAAATAAATTAAAGGGGGATTGCGTTTAATCTTTAGGTATTTTAAGTTGTGTGATATCTATCATGTATCCGTAAAGTTATATTTCGATTTTTAGTCATGGTTCAATATAGAAATTCGTCGTTTTGTTCCCGGCTGTCATTTGTGCATCTTTGACCGTCGTTACGGGTCATCAGAAGCTTGAAAATCAGATAGGAAGTCGTTCTATGTAAAATATTGGTATTCAGCTGGATCCGGTTAGACTGGAAGCCGACCCCAACACAGTTAGGAAAAGGCTAGGTAAATGATGATGATGATGATGGTTCAATATAGGAACCGTATTAGCAAATATTGTGACCTTGACTTGTTTTTTAGCCTAACATTGGCATTGCCATTCAACCTGGCAATGCTGTCAGTCTTCCGGATGACAGCGATGCGCTCTTCGATGTCTGTGTTATTTTGTTTTTGTATTTATTTGAATAGTCAATATTTTAATTTTATTTGTTTATAGTTGCGTAATAAAAACTGTCTATGTTATTAGTATTTTAATGTTAACAATATTGTAGGTACCTAGAGTAGTCATGTCTTGTAGAACTAGTCCTGCTTGCTACATTAAGAAAAAGCCTCCCTATGCACCCTTACTATACACGGTAAAATTTAAGTCGTTTAAATCCCTTTTTTTTTTTTTTAAGGCTGGGAAATCATCCAATGACTGCTCCCGCTCTGGGTGGAGCGGAAGGGAGTGTCAGACTCTTACTGACTAAAACCCATCCATGTTCCTTCCGTAGCCCTTTATGTTCCGGGGTAGCGGTAACCCTTTCGGACAATCCCGCTTACCCGGCAGGCTTGGCCCCTTCGTATGCTGACATCTCTTTGAGGCGCGCGTGGAACATATACGCGCCGTCCGGCAGTTTAAATCCCCTTAAGGCGTCATTGTACTCATTATAACGAGCAACTTTTACAATGGGTCCGAACCTGAAATCGCGAAAAAAAAACCAGTTATGCGAACATAAATGTACTGAACAGCTGATTTTTTTTATAATGAGTAGAATATTTTTAATTCGTGTTGGGATAGATGTTTTGTTACTCGTCAGAACGGCTGAACGGATCTGAATGCTATTTGGCACACGGATAGTTTATAACATTTTATCTTTATATAAAAGAGTAACGGTGGAGTTTCTTGCCCATTCTTCTCCACACGAAACTACATTTTGGAAGGGGCGACTAGAATCAATTCTATTTCATGTTCATTTGGACGTTCAAAAGTGCCTTACTTGTGCCTATTTGAAATAAATGATTTGACTTTGACTTTGACTTTTGACTATCCCGGTAGTACGTTTCCTAGGGATAATTTCCGTCATCCACGCGGACCAAGCCGCTGTTAGCTAGTTAAAAATAAAATTAAAACATCTCCCAATAACTCTGCATGCTGCGGCACATAAAACAGGCTTACATTGAAGCTTGTATTTTAGTGAAGTGTTTAGTAACTGGAAGCCGGGTCAGAGCAATTTAGTGGAATAATTTAGTAAGCAATTTGTGTTCTGCGAATCGGTTCCCTGTGTTTTGACGTGAATATACAGAAATCATCGTTGCACACGCGATGTTTTGTTGTGGGGACATGTATGTTAGCATTAGTTATTGGTAAGTATATAAATTATGGGTGACTTTTTAATGTTTTTTTTTATACTGACACGTTCACATTTGTATAAAAAGTTCGCCCGATTGGATTTCTCATCGACAAAACTTACCTACAAACTTTGATCCTTATTCAACCCCCTTACTTTTGTAAATATTTTGTGTGCAAAACTTCACGCTTATAGACCCAAGAGTTTAGGCTGTGCGTCGTGTGTTAGTGAATTAATAAATTTAGAGTTGTATTAAGTGGAGAGATCGTTGTTAAGCTCTTAGGACTAAACATTAACAAAAGGTCAAAGATTGCGAAAATTATGATTTCACCACTAAACGATCCAGTTATCTAGTAGAAAATATAATAATACAACACTGAACTTTCTACTATTTACAATCATTCTATTCTAAATAGTTTAGTTTTAGTTTCATATTTTATAGATAGTATCTACATAAACGAACATATACGTATACAAACATCTCTATCAACTAACAAACTCCAGCCCTAATCTCCGGATTCGAGTAGCAACGAGCGGACTGCTCATTCTCGTATGCTCACTTTGCTCACTACACGTCAAAGTGAAGATGTGTTGAGACGGACGCGAGCTCTAACTGGAGTTAGCAGTTCTCACCCCCAATTAGAGCATAAGGAAGTTTCATAGAGCTACGAGAGATTCTAGTTGAATACACTGCTCTGTCTTGATTATATGTAATTGGATAGAGGGAGCTGTAAGACAGTAGCTTTATTGGAAACTACGAAAATAAGTTGTGAAATATTGAACTCTATGTATTATGTATTTAAAAAGAAATCAATTATTTGTTGTTTGGCGATCAATCAGTACCTACAGCTTATCCTAGGCCTCGATCATTTTGTTTTCTAGTTAATATTACTGCATAATCAGCCTATATGCTTAATGTTCCCATTGCTGGGATACAGGTTACATCTCGGTGGTAGGGATGGGATCGTAACCCATCACGCGGCCCCGTGCGTGGTGATAGATGTCAAATGTTTTCGAATTTGAATGTTCTAGGACATGCCGGTTGCCTCACGATGTTTGCCTTCACCGTTTTGAGATCAGTGGTGATCGCTTGTCTGGTTTCGAACCTATGGCTTAGAACTCACCACTACACACTAATCAATATTAATAATGTAAATTTTGAGATGATAAAGTCTCGAATTTCATAGTTAAAGAAGTAGTAGTAGTACTGGTGCGTTGGGTCATAGGGACAGCACCAGCCATAAAAAAGTTAATGACTTTCTTGATTGAAGATTTCTAAACAAAAATAAACATACCAAGGTTTCCTAAAACACGGATTAACCCACATTTTCTAATAATTATGGCTCATGCGGAGTTTGCCTGTAAGTGATTGTTGCAAATTCGCGTGTTTTTTTTTTTTCTTTTTTTAAGGCTGGGAAATATTCCAATGACTGCTCCCGCTCTGGGTGGAGCGGAAAGGAGTGTAAAACCCATCCATGTTCCTTCCGTAGCCCTTTATGTTCCAGGGTAGCGGTAACCCTTAGGTTTGATTAATTAATGCGTACATCTACTTACTTAAACGTAAAGTTTTAATATAATTCACCACCGAAAGTTTCAATATAGTCGTACAAAATGAACTTTTTGAAAGTTGTTAAAAGATTCTCGATGCTACGAGAGTGCTACGGTGCTACGCTCTAGCTACACGGCTACGCAAATGCTACGAAAAACAAGGAACGACAGTTTTTAAAAATTGCGATTTATCATTATGACCTTTGGTAAACCTTCTGGGTACATAAACATAATAGTAAAAAGCTCCTATATTTTTTTTTAGGTACATCTCTAATGAATTTATTCCCATCCAGTAAACCTTGCATATTGACGAACCTCATAACTTCGTTAACGTAGGACTCCCAACATTACAACATTGTGTGACGTCACTTTCCGGACGCAATCGCAGGGCGGTCCGGGGGCGGTGCGGTACGGTGCGGCTGCGGCCCGTTGCGGATCGCTGCGGTTCCGAACTTGTTGAATGCAGACGTCGGCATTGTAAACAGGGCCGACCCTTTACCCTTTAGCAGGGTTGCCACATATACCCTTCACTTGATACATACATAAACTTGCGCTTGCTTCCCTTGGGTAGACAGAAACTACCGAACGCCACCTGCTACGATCCTTATGCACAGCTTTTGCTTTGTTTACTTTCAAACATCTGGTCATACATGCACACCGGTAGCGAGTACTACACACGTGACCTTTCTGAAGAACTTCACCAATAAGTAGTAGTAAGTACTTATCTTTGACAGTCATTCCTGTAAGTCAGAAGCCCGAAAGTCTGACAGCCAGTCTTACCAAGAGGTATCGTATTCCGGAGACTGCCTATCTGACCTCAACCCAGTCAATAATTGGGTAGTGGAGGTCACATAGGCAGTCGCTCCATGTAAAATACTCAGCTTGATCCGGTTAGACTGGAAGGGGATCCCAACATAGTTGCAAAAAAGCTAGGTAGATTGATTGCCAGTGAGATGCAAACAAGACAGTTAGTCTGTATCTTGGGGCTCGTGGTAACCCTAATAAACAGATACGCTATAACTCCGGAGCGATAATACATTAATAAGTGTTTGTTTATGTTCCTAATATTATGGGGACGTCGGAGACGTTGAGCTAAATCTTGGCAAACAGTGGTAACGTGTTTTATCATTAGTAGTATGAGAGCTTAAGATTTGTTTAACCAAATCTGTCTCACGCAAACCTTGCCATATTTGTTGGGCCCCTAGATTACGTAGAAGTTACAAACTAAATGCGAATTACACCTATGACACTGAACGCAATCAGTACGTCTAAACCGAGTTCAAGAACTGTCAGTGTATTTCAAAACAATTTTGAAACTGACGCTTAAGATGTGCTGATTGAGTTTTGTTTCATTGGTGAATTTCGCCCTTAGTATGTTTAATTTAATTATAGTTTCAAGTTTCGGTGTTTCGTAACTTGAAATTATCTGTACTAATATTATAGAGAGGAAAGACTTGATTATTTGTTTGCATTGAATAGGCTCCGAAACTACTGAACCGATTTGAACAATTCTTTCACTGCTGGGAAGCTAATAATGATAAGGTGACAAAGGCTGTTATATTTAAAAAAAAATTTGGTATCCGTACTAAAACTCCAAAAACGTAACCCACGCAGGCGAAGCCACGGGCAGAAGCTAGTAATTTATAACGCCAAAACTATGTCCAACCGCTCCCGACACAATCCGCTCACTTCTGGCGGAAATACCCCTCGTTCCCTCTGGGCCAATAAGGGCGAGTCGACATTATATTCTATTCTAGAAGCTTCCTTAATAAACAGATGACGCGCACCCTTCTTTTGACATTAATCGTTTGACATCCGTCACCTGGGTTGCCCACCGGAAAACGGATTCTTCTTATACAATTTATGAAGCCTGTATCTTCGCCCTGAACACTTACTACTTGTCTTGATATAATATATTTAGGGTAATGGTATAAAGAACTTACAGTACAGAGGCCAGCACATCAAGTTACCACAATCTGTCAAATTTCTTTGATAGTATTTCAACTAGTGTTGCCCAAATGCAAGACCAAGACGAGACTTAGGCCAGTCTTGGTCTTGGTCTTGCGCCAATACACCTGGTCTTGGTCTTGGTCTTGGTATTGCGCTCTCAGTCTTGGTCTTGGTCTTGGTTTTGCAGCAAGAGTCTCGCAAGTCTTGCAAATACCTATTAGCCTATTGCTATTTATTGAACACGTTAGTTTAGATTTTAGATTATGATGCCTTCCTCGACCTTTGAACTTGGAGGGTTGTATTGATGATTTTGATGATTATGATTCTGTAACTACATTACAGCGCGAATAATAAACAAACAATCTAGCACTGGCCTGAAAATTGCAAATAAAATAAGAAAATTTGAATTTCGCGGGCTATCCTGGAGCATTGACCAATGTACAATGTTAATCAACCAATAATAGAAGACTACAGGCAAAGCCTACCTATGCGGCCAAAATAAGGAAGTGCGTGTGTGTTGAGATTAGTAGATTTCATTACAGTATGCGTAGGTACATTATTTAGGCAATTTGTCGTACGTGACTGGCGCGCTTTGCTACGTAGGTACTGTCGTAAGTATATGTAAGTAAGAAACGATGTTGGTACCTACTACAACAAAATTGTATTCCTTAGAAAAATAATCGTCGTACCTACACGACGATTATTTTTATTTATTTAGTAAATCATCGCTGAAGACAACCATAACATAGACCTACCCGACTCGCTGTTAGTTTTAAATTTTGCTGAATAGAAGAATAATATAAACTTTGAAACATAAGTAGGTACCTATATAATGTTTATATAATTTTGTTGGCTATAATTTTAAGCACATACCAACCTACTAACGTTAGATCTGCACATTAGACATAAACAAGCATACCTAATATATTATTATAGATACCTACAAGGTATGAACTTTGCTAGAAAGTTATTCTGGGTACATTTTACCACATGGGATGATGGGAACAGATTTGTGAGTATTAACACGCTACCTACTTAATAAATAGTTGAAATATAATAAGTACCGACCTAATAAATACAATACCTTTTAGGGTTCTTTCAGACGAGCGGCACGTTGCCAACTGCAGGTACAACTGCAGCCCTTAGTTTAGTGTTATGACGATACCTACGGTTTTGATACTGGGGAACGTCTATCAAAATCGGGATTGAAACCAAATACCTACTTAATAACGCCCAAATCTCAGTTTGTCTTAACTGCAAGACGCAAGAGTCTTGCAGGCTTAAGTCTTGTCTTGCTCAAGTCTTGCAGGGTTCAGTCTTGGTCTTGGTCTTGCTACAATAAGGCGGTCTTGGTCTTGGTCTTGGTCTTGCGAAAATGCAAGAACAAGACCAAGACTGCAAGACCAAGACCGATTTTGGGCAACACTAATTTCAACTTTATTGCAAAAACATAAGGTTCATTTTTAATTGAGAAAATTTGACAGTTAGGGATAGCTTGATGTGCTGGCGTCTGTACAAGGAAATTGGGAATAAAAACAGTCGAACGTAGAACGGCCTCCATTTTGAAAGTCAGATAAAAAAGATAAGACCCTTGTTAGTAATAACGTGACCGTAAAGAGTCATAATACATTAACAATGCGTCCGTTTTGCCTTCCAATAACGATGAGTTTAAAGGTGCTTACCATGTCGTAGATTACACGATTTACCGTCATTTCGGTCAGAGCCGACCGTCATTTGGTTGGCTGTTATTACAAGTAACTTCGATTCTATTCATTACGGTCAGTTTACTGCTCTCTTGACGACCCAATACGGCGGGGCAGTCGAACTTTGTGATGCCAAACCCTGTTTTATTGTTTTAGTTTGTATAAATCATTTTCCTAAAGTAATATCAGTGGGGGTTCTGTTTTAAATCATCAAATGTATTAATCTGTTTAGCCTTCTCTCAGTTAAGGATCGTTCTCACATGTATCATAATTACATGAATGAAGTAACCAATAGATATTTTGTAACCATAAATTTTGATTTAAAAGAGTGTCTTTTGAGTTTCTTCTCCATAGGGCACTTACTACGCTTTGTAATAATATAATAATACGCGTTGGATCATTTAGCTCCCTTCAAAATGGTTGAGCTGAATGGTGCTAATCCATGCGTCATGTTCGTGAACGGGCGCAGTCAGTAAGGACTGGTCATCTTAGCTACGTTTTGCATCGTTCTCACATGTATATTTCAACATGAATGATGTAATCCAGATTTTGTAACCATATTTTGATTTAAAAGAGTGTCCATGGAGTTTCTTGCCCGTTCTTCTTTGTCTACCCTTTGACAATGCAAAAGTACCTGTAACTGGTTTTTTTGAAATAAATGCGTTGAGTTTGAGTTTGACTATATTTTGTGTAAAAAGGTTTACTAAGTATCATATATTACTATTACATACTTCCTACGTACAGACGCCAGCACATCAAGCTATCCCTAACTGTCAAATTTTCTCAATTAAAAATGAACCTTATGCCTTTGCAATAAAGTTGAAATACTATCAAAGAAATTTGACGGATTGTGGTAACTTGATGTGCTGGCCTCTGTACCTACGTTTAGGACTATTTATAAATCACGAAGAAAGACACGTTTCGTCCTAGAATTCAGTCTACATTTCCAAATAGAAACTTGCGTTAGTTTAAAACTTTATGGTGCCAACAAATATTGTGCTCTGTGCTGCACCAAGTTCTGTTTATGTTATAAACTAGAACAACCAACGAATACAAATGCAAAATGTATTTCAGTCTGTCTTTGTTAATCTATGTATGTTACTGCTCCCCAGTCGAATATTTGAATCGGTCAAAAATAAAATATGAAATCACATAGATAAAAGACCGCTTGTCTAAAACTTCCCTCGCCGTACAGAAATTAAATATTAGATATGCGAAGATGTCATTGTAAAATTGCATTTAATGCTAATAAGTAGGTATTCCATTTGATTCTTAAAATCTGTGACGTCACATTGTTATATTTCATACAAAGTATGTACAAATTCCTCGTTTTGACGGCTCATAAAAAGTAACGTTATTGACTACCCTTTCAAATACCCAATTAGAACTCAATTAGACACTAACCACATGAAAAAGAAAGAAGAAAAAGTTCGAAATTCAAAAATGGTTCGACTTTGTATTTCACTAGTCGGTAGGAAGCAAAATACGAATTGATTTAAACTAAATCGTAAAGGAAAAATAGTAACTCTTATTTACCGTTCACTTGGTGGATTATGGCCCACTCTCTCTCACCGAGAGGTGGCCTGTGTCCAGCAGTACAGTTATTGGCTGATAGCACAGTTATGAGCAGGTATTGTTATAGGCTGATTGTACTATACAGGGTGAAATTGAATTCTTGAGCAATATTTTAAGGGGTCGTTGTACTCATCATTATGAACAACTTTTACTATGGAAACAAATTTGAAATCGTAAAAAAAAAATAAGCTGTTCCATACATTATGCTCGCGTAACTCGTCAAAATGATTTTTTTCGCGATTTAATGTGTGTTCACTTAGTAAAAGTTGTGCTTATGCTAAATATTTACGATCATTCTATCCCTGCTTGCCAAGGTTTTTTATATTTGACTAAGCATCAAGATCCTTTCTTACACAAATCTTCCGAAATATTTGATTTAAATGATGATGAAAATCTTATCAAAATCTGTTGCGCAGTTTACACACACGACTGATGGGCACGAAAAGCGACTTTAATTTATAATTATGTATAGTAGTATAGATATATACTAGATTTAGATTTAAACAAAAAAAATACAGTGTCAAAGGCCACTCAAAGCGAATCGAACGTCAAATGAGTAATCGTGTGGGTTCAGTATAAAGCTGCCTCTAATTTGCGTCAGTAGGTACGTATTTCAGAAGCACGGAACGAAAGCGAGTGATTGAATTCAAACGATTGTGGTTAACTGTGCCCGGTCTAAGCTCAAACGTATTTAAATTACTTGGTAGGGTTAAAAGGAATCGTTAGCATCTATTAGCATTGAAGTGTTACTATTTATTTGTTAATTTCATCAGGTTTCTTAAAAAAGTGAAATTACTTGTTATTATAAGGGCACACAAAATAAGAATACCTACCTACTCTGGTTAATTTTAGATATAAGCGCCATCTTGTTATAAAATATTTACCAAAAAAATAACAAGTAAAAAGGTATTACATGGTCAATATAAAAATCACTTAATTTCAAGCTACGTGTTTGTCAAATATTTTACAAAAAAATAATAATAATAATATCCTTGGACATTTCACACAATGCCATATAGTCCCAAGCTAAGCAACCTAATGTTTGAGTTATGGTAACGAGATGGCTGATGTTTGGTTCCTGGCTTGTTTTTTTTTTTTGTAAATACATACATATTATAGATAGAAAAACACCCAGATCCAGAACAAATACTGGCCCGCCACATGCTGCGCAGCAGTCAATCGCTCATCAGAAAAAACAGAAGTCATGATTTTCTGTTAAGAAAGATAAATGTTTACAAAATTAACCTGGCCGGTAATTTTTCATTTGGCTACACTGTGTATTTTGCTTGTCATAAAATAAAGCCGTACGTTATTAAAATTAGTGTGAGAATATATTTTAATCTACTCATATTTAGGTACTTAATATAAAAGAAATTACATAATATAGTTGCTTCGCCAACATGTATGAAACCTATACCTAGGTGTGCCATTTTACTACAGCCAAAAACATTTAAAATTACAGTCGAAAATTTTCAAGCAAAAAATATTAGATAAGAATGGAATATTTATTTGTAAAACAGGTATTTACATGTTGTTGTTTGTTGCTTTGCCGTGAAGGCGTACATTATTTTTTTGGTAAAAAAATGTAATTAAAACTAAAAATACTTAAGAACTAAATAAAAACAAAAGATAAAAATAAACTTTAATAATACAAATTTGAAAATTATCATTTATAAAATCTGGAACACTATTATAACATTTTTTTCAAACTCAAACTCAAACTCAAAGTATTTATTTCAAATAAACCAATTACAGGCACTTTTGAATTGTCAAGGTGTCGGTCAGTCCGAGAAATGAAGCTAGTTGCCCATTCCAAAGGAGTAGGTACCTATGGAGAAGAACGGGCAAGAAACTCCATGGACACTCTTTTAAACAAAATATGGTTACAAAATATTTGTTACATAGTTCATATTAATATTATACATGTGAGAACGATGCAGAACGTTAAAAGCATCAGATATAAAATATGTAAAAACTATTCAATAATTAAATTAAAACAAGCCTTAGCCGCTAAGAGATGACCAGTCTCTACTGACAGCGCCCGTTCACGAACATGACGCATATATTAGCACCATTCAGCTCAACCATTTTGAAGGGAGCTAAATGATCCAACACACACGCCACCATCAGCGAGACATTAAAGTGAGCATGGCATACTCTCAGCCGCCAGGGCATATTCAAGTCAATGAAAGACGCACCCAGAAACTGGTCGCTTTATAGTAGGTACATAGTACTCACATATGTGCTAAGCAGTTATACAATATTAAGAGATTGAATTTATACAATGCAAAGATGTTTTTTTGTTGTTGTTGATCTTCCGCAGCTCCAACAGTTTTCAGTAGTCTAATAAATTAGTTGATGCGCCCTTGTGGAGCTGGACTAGCATTGACCCAAGCATTTTTATCAGCAATGTAATCTCCCAATTTATAATACGCTTGGCTGCATAGTGTGCGTTTTATACAAGTTTTAAATTTTGTTTCATTAAGTTCAAGAATGTGGGGAGGTATTTTATTGTAACATTTTAAACAGTACCCCATGAAAGATGAATCTACTTTAGCCAGCCTGAAACCTGGTTGAACTAATTGGTCCCTATTTCTAGTGAAATAGTTGTGTCTTTCACCTCTTTTACTAAAAAGATGCAGATTTTTCCGTGCGTACATGATGTTTTCATAGATATATTGACAAGGTACAGTCATGATGTTAATAACCTTAAACCGTTCCCTTAGAGAATCGCGCCTACGAAGATTATAAATGGCTCTGATAGCTCTTTTCTGCAGAATAAAAATAGACTCGATGTCTGCAGCTCGTCCCCAAAGTAAAATACCGTAAGACATAATACTATGAAAATAACTAAAATAGACTAGCCTCGCGGTATCTACATCAGTATACTGACGGATCTTTCTGACAGCATATGCTGCAGAACTTAGCCGTCCTGCAAGAGATGTTAAATGAGGACCCCATTGTAGCCTTGAGTCGAGCGTGATCCCCAGGAAAACAGTTTTATCGACAAATTCAAGTTTCTCTTGATTCAATACTATCTCACAATCACTACTTTTTACATTTGGTAAAGAAAATCTAATGCACTTCGTTTTTTTTCCATTTAATACTAAATTATTTGCAGTGAACCAATTTTGGACCTGCAGTAGGGCGTTATTTACGTCGTCAAAATTTTTTGCACGTCTATCTATCTTAAAAATTAAAGAAGTGTCATCAGCAAATAACACCATTTGTGGTTGATTTTTTAGTAAATGGAGAAGATCATTTATGTATACTAAAAAGAGGAAAGGACCCAATATAGAACCTTGTGGCACACCCATTTTTACTTTTAAACCGAGTGAATTGACACCTTTTATTTGAACTTGCTGTTTATCAGTTTACAGCGAGATGAAAACTTTCTTACACTTTGATAAATTATTTATATTATTATGATTTTTTTTATTTATTTATCTCAATTTTATCAGGTATTTCGTTATAAATTTTTGAAGCCATTCCAAAAAATATTATTAATATCTCTTGTTTACATTTTTTTTTTACAAAAACGTGTAACAGATTTGTAAACTTATACTTTTCCACCATCACAATGGCCCGCATAGTATCCTTGTGGATATTGGATGGAATAACGAAAGTTTAAAATTCGATTTCTATGCAGATGCGGGCACAAAGGAAAAACAAAACGTACGGCTCGCTCGCGTTACGTTTAATTGTAAAAGTGAAAAAATATATGAATTTTATGTTGTAAAAGCTGTTGATATTGGCCCGTGTTTTAGGAGCAGGCTTTTTAAAGAGGAATCAATTTAAAATATTGGATTATTTATATATCATGAAGGAACTTAGCAGCAAATTCATGTTGATATAAGTTCATAATCATATAACAATTTTCGGTAAACCAGGTCAATAAAATAAGAATATGTACAGTCACGAGCACTAATATGTATACACTGTGCCACTACAAAAAGTGATTTTCTCCTTCTGCATTTGCTGTAAATTTATGTTGTTATAGATATAATATTTGGAAACCCATGCTAATTTGAAATAGGTTCTATCACAAATTTATCGTTATTCCATGAGAAAATCGCTTCTGAATGTTTCTAAGTGTATACATATTCGTGCTCGTGACTGTACTCATTTTTAGGGTTCCGAGCCCGAAGAGTGACAAACGGAACATTAAAACTAATAAAGCAGTTTCCCAAAATTGCTAGAATCTTAATTAGAAAGCATAATTATTATTTAAAATACATTTCGTTGCGATAATAATCCGCGGCTTTCATTGCAATTTCCGCCTCGCTCACCGCGTTCAATCATTCATTCACCATTCATTTTGGGAATAAATCATTCGGCATTGTACACATGTATTGCGGTTTAATTATTTGTGCCATATTGTTCGTTTTAATTAGTGTTCGATACAAATGATAATATGTAGATTCTGAAAGATAGGTATTTAAAATCAGCGGCTCTAGACATTTTTTTTATACTATAGTTCTATACAACGTGTTTTTTTTATATCCCATAACTCTACAGTTATATTCTGTAGGTAAAAATAATACAAAAAATCCTAGAATATGTAGTCCAAAAATGTTAATTTTTCGTAGGTATCTAACAAGTATACAGGTTAACAAAGAGGGGTTAAGTACACAATCAAAATGAAAGTTTATGGAAGTTCATCATTTTGGCAGTTTTGCAAATTGGAATTTGGTACTTAGACTTCTTGTTTTTATGTAGAAGTTACTTGTATCGTAACGTAAATACCCTTGTAGGAATTTTCGTGTATGTCTGTCCGTCTGTCACAAACAATTTGCACTATTAAACCAAATTTGGGTACACACATCAATTTCTACGATCTATACTCGGACGTGTTACGTAAATTAATGAATAAAGTTTTGAATTATAGGGGTCACTTTTGGGAGATAAATAAAATAAAGTTTTGCATAACAGTACCGTGTGATATCAGTTCAAAAGGTTTGTTGTGAGAATGCCAAGTATATATTTTTATAATTTTAAAATAAATAGTTTTAATCCTAAAAAAAAAATTATACAATAATGCTCATAGATTACAGGAAAAACCTATAAGAAGTATATGATCTTAAAATAACAAGATAAATCTCCTAATAAACTTGCATTTGCAGTTGAAACGAAGGGTGAACATGATTTTCAACTACAATGTTAAAATTGTTGTTAAGATGAATTTACCCCCATTATTTTGAAAGTTACGCCCCCCGAGACCTTGCCAGGAGAGTTGATGGGAGATCACTATATTTGTTGTGGTTTGTTGAAAGCCAAAAAGTCTATCATCCATTTGATAAAATAAGATTTATAAACCAAACTGTTACTTGGTGAATAATTTCTATGTCACAGCATCTGATTTATAAACTAGCTCACATAACATCCCTTGAAAAGAGGTGAATAATTCAAAGCTTGAACTAAATACGACGACAATCGTATTCGTTGCCGCATATCAAACCCAGTAAATACATTTAAAAAAAATCCTTACCAACAAATCGTAAAATCGCGTGCTTTAAAATCTATCAAAATATGTTGCCTTTTTTACCCGACTGCGGTAAAGTTCAAAACGAGGGTATTGATTTTTTACGAAATAAATAAAATAGCACCCCGAGGGCGAATTTCACCGAAATTCTTCGAAACTGAACCCGATCAGCGCATAAACTGCGTTTAAGAGCTGCCAGTGTCATTATTTTCAATGTAATATTAACCCTGACTGATCTTGAACGTGTTTATGGTGTGCTGAACGCGTCGAGTTGGGAGGTTAAGCTGTCATTCACTAAGAGAACGTAAGAGCGAGAGTAACGAGCTAGAAAATTCAAGCATCCTGACTCGGATACGGTAGATTGTCTGTGTGATTTTACAACATTAATGCAAGAGCTTGAGAATTTGGCCAAGCCTGTTGTTTGAAGCCATAAACTAAACCAATTAGGTACGTTAATTATAATATTTTCATTAGGTACCTATTCATTAATTACTGGCCTAACAATATTAATTTCAGGTATTGTATGATAAATATTTTAACTTACACACGTGGGCAATCTTATAGCTTGAGCTTCTATCATTGATAGCTACACCCCTTTTTTAATTTTTAAGGATGGGAAATCATCAAATGACTCCTCCCGCTCTAGGTGGTCTTACTGACTAAAACCCATCCATGTTCCTTCCTAAGTTCTGAGGCAGCGGTTACACTTTCGGGCAATCCCGTTGTCCCGGGAGGATAGCTACACCCTATGCGAATAAATGTTTTGGTTTGAACTTACTGGGTTTTGTTATGTGTCAGCCGGCATGCTCGGCCGCCGCGCCGTCTAGACTGAAGCCCTACACTCGATACTTCTTGGCACCCATTGACGCTTTTAACCTACAAAGTGCACTGACAGTTTGTTATTTTTCTTTTTTCTTCAGAGCTATTAAATTCAGCGTCTGAAGTTATGTAACTTGCACTTTAGAGTTGTTTTCTTTGAGATTGTGTTTTTTATGATAAAATGAACGACATTTTTATGGTAAAGTGAAGAGATTATATCCAAGGGAAAATATATGCTTGAAATATTCAGTTTTTACGCCAGTCACTATTTATACAACTCTTCAAAGTATGTTTGTAGGTAAGTACTAAAAATGCGTAATTATTCCTTTAGCAGGAAACTTTGTATGTAATAGCTACTATTTATTACTAATAGGTACAGTAGTGGATAAACATGTATACAAATAAATAAAATTAAAGTGTCTGTTTACCATTTTGTCACTGTAGCTTTTTACTGCATTATGAAAATAGAATGTTTTTTTTATTTTCATAATGCAGTAAAAAGCTACAGTTCTTTCATTTTATTTCTGTCTGTTCGCTTGTAGACTAATTGAACTCAAACTGCTGGATAAATTTTGATAGGAATAACTTAGCCCTCCAACTGTGCCTAATGTGACACGCGATTACTTTTTCTATTTTTAGCGAACTGCATCAGCTTGCTTAACGAACGAGGGGAAAAGCTAATTTTACTACTTAAGGTTCAAACGGGTGAAATCGCGGTCAGCAGCTAGTTGATAGAATATTATGGAAAAGATAATAGATTATTAAAATACCTCCTTATGAGGCTGACTGTACTTACTCGTCTCTTAATCTAGGCAACCTAAACAAAGCGAAGGTAGACTAAATCAAATAAAACTTCATGATTAATGGTGACACACGCCGCTAAGCCACACCACACACGTGCGCCACTCCAGTGCCGACAGCCCTCGCGCGGAGTGCCCTCGCGGTACTCAATACTACCCACTAACTCGCTGTTGACCTGACTTTATGAGGACTTCATATTTCCATACCTACAGTAATTTAATATTTGGTTTAGTTTGTATACAAAGGGGGCTTTAATTCGAAAACTATAACTATGATAAATAGAGTAAGGTGGTCAAAAGAAAAACCGGTTAAGTACGAGTCGGACGTGCGCATGAAGGGCTCCGTACCATCTATAAAAACGGCAAAAAAATCATGTCATGTATGGGAGCCCCCTTAAATATTTATTTTATTCTGTTTTTTTTTGTATTTTTGTTGTTATAGCGGTAACAGAAATACATCATCTGCGAAAATTTCAGCTGTCTAACTATCACGGTTCATGAGATACAGCTTGGTGTCAGACGGACGGACGGACAGCAAAGTCTTAGTAATAGGTTCCTGTTTTACCTTTTGAGTACAGAACCCTTAAAAGAGCACGACATTTTTTTGTGTTATTTTTTGCGTCAGTTTATCGCAAATAAACGCATTTTCTTTCTAACTTAATACTATTGTTACCGATTATCACAACTTTTAAATTCGCCTTAGTTATTGTTATTTTATATCTGGTTTGAGCTAGTTACTTTTCCAAACTTCTTCAATGGTAAATCTTGCTGTAGGTAATTTGGTTTCTCTAACTAGTAAAAAATCCATTTGTATTAATCCGCATGCAGTTACTTACGGATTGGAAGCAATCCCAATATACATATTTCGGAAAAGTCTAGACGGATGATGAACTTCTGATTTGGCCATTATTTTAAGTTGTTGACTGCCACGCAGCAGACACAATAGAAAAACTATTGTTCGCGGCTCACCGGTGACCGCGTTGGCACTCAACGTGTTAAAGGGTCATTATACTCATCATTGAACAACTTTTTGATGATGAATGATGAGTACAATGACCCCTTAAAATAAAATGTATTTTCTACCCATGAATTCAATGTCACCCTGTATAACTGCTGCTTGTATAACCCTGTATAACTTGGTGCACTGTAACTTAACTTGTATTATGTGCCTGCACTTATCCAGTGTAAACAAATGTTGGTAAACTATCTATAAATTAAAAAGAAAAAATGTACTCACGCGCATAAGAGAAGGGCAGTCCATCCGACCATCGGAACTCGCCTTCATGGACGGCATCAGTCGCTCCGATCCAGTAAACATCGTCCACACCAGCACCAGGACTGTCAACAAAGACATATCATTAATACTGTCATTGTCAGTGTCATTCAAAATATTTATAATTTATTTCGTGGCAATACTACCAGTCTTCTGGGCACGTTTGCGGATGACAGCGAGGCGGACGAGTAATTCGACGCCTAAGTGTCCTTTTGTTTTTGTATTTAGTTAGTACAGAGGCCAGCACATCAAGTTACCACAAACTGTCAAATTTCTTTGATAGTATTTCAACTTTATTGCAAAGACATAAGGTTCATTTTTAATTGAGAAAATTTGACAGTTAGGGATAGCTTGATGTGCTGGCGTCTGTACCTAGTGTTATTTTTATTTATATTAGGCCAAGCATCAGCACTTTTTGAATGTCGAATATTACATATTATTATGAAAGGCGCCAAAAACATTTGCCGTTCACTACTACCAAAGGGCACCTTAGAAAAAGAAGTGGCGCAACAAATTCCTCGGCAAAAAGTATCAAAGTATGTAGTCATACTTATATAAAAAAAAGTAGTTGAACATAGTCCTAAAAGTCCTAAAGTCATAGTAGTTAGGACTTTTTATCTTAAACCTTTGTTGTCCCACTGCAGGGAAGCCATTGCTTCCCTTTCTCCTATCAACTACTGATTATAAAAAAGTATCTTTGAACAAGGACTCTGAACGAGACAAAATAGAAGTTTATGGGCCCTCTTGTGTGCTTTCCTGGTATATTTATAAAAAAACATACAAACAATCCTATTTAAGTACCCAACATCATAAAAATGCAGTGGTTAATCATAATTTATACATAATCCTAACAGAACGTGTCTAAGGTAGGAATGTCTGAGTTGCAGATCTTAGATAGGACGTGTTAGTTTACAACAGGTACAAAGGGCACGTGCAAGGCTCATTGAGCTCTTATCCACTATCTTTCGTACATAGATCATCTGCACATCTGGTTGGTGGGCTGCCAATACTCATCACACCTAATCATAACTAATTATTACGGCAAGAGAACATATAAGTATTTGGTAGCTAAAGTGTTTAAGAGATATGAGAGACAGATGATACAGAGAGAGAGAGAGAGAGAGAGAGATGTGTCTGAGAGGTATTTCTCAACAGCATGTGAAGCACTAGGTTAGTCACTTAACCACTAGAAAATAAGAAGTGTTTAACAAAATAGGTTTATTAAGAGAAAAAGTAAAAATTGGTAAAGAATCACTTAAAAAAAAATACTTTCTATAGGATAACAAACAGTAATAAAAAAGTGAATTGTATAAGATTAAACTATTATAGTATAATAATATAACAAGTAGTAGTACAATCACTACATGGTATAAAGCAAAGTTGCTTCCCGCGTCTGTCCTAATGTCTGTATGTATGTTTAGATCTTTAAAACTACACAACGGATTTTGATGCAGATTTTTGTAATAGATTCAAGAGGAAGGTTTGTGTGTATAATTTGTCGAAATATTATGCGGACGAAGCCGCGGGCGGAAGCTAGTAAGTATTATAATATTTACGTAAGGTGGTACAGAAGCTAGCACATCAAGCTATCCCTAACTGTCAAATTTTCTTAATTTAAAATGATCCTCATGTCTTTGCTATAAAGTTGCAATACTATCAAAGAAATTTGACAGATTGTGGTAACTTGATGTGCTGGCCTCTGTACATTGTTTGTCATGTAAAAGAGAGGCGCTCGACATCAAACGTAAAAGTTTAGCAAGTTTAGAATTAAGTTACACCTATGTATGTATACACACATTAATATGGCGACGAGTTTGTTGTATATTTTCTATTTTATGTATATTACTTAACTAAGTAACTAACTATACTACTCTGTCAAGAGAGTACCGAGAAAAGATCAATAATACACAAAATGTCTGTTATTCATCCAAATTTATTTTATCACCTTCAAAGTATGCTTCTTTAGAAACGATACACTTGCGCCAACGAATAATCCATTCATCAAAACATTTTTTAAACGCTGCTTCCGGAATTGAGTTCAGTGCTCGCCGCGAATTCTCCTTTATGTCTTCTATCGATTGAAAACGGGTGCCACGAAGTGGTAATTTGAGTTTAGGAAAAAAGTCAGCAGGAGCCATATCTGGTGAATATGGTGGTTGCTGGATGGTATTTGTTGAGTGTTTGGTCAAAAATTCGTTCACAATGATAGCCTTGTGTGAAGGCGCATTGTCGTGGTGCAAAATCCAAGAATTTTCTTTCCACAAATCTGGCCTTTTTAGTCGAATTTGCTCTCTTAAACGCCGCATAACGCTCAAATAATATTCTTTATTTACCGTTAGACCTTCCGGTAAGAATTCAGAGTGCACAACACCGCGATAGTCAAAGAAAACAGTCAACATGACTTTGACTTTTGATCGACTTTGGCGTGGTTTTTTCGGTTTCGGTTCAGTTGGAAGGCGCACCTCCGAAACTTGTTGACTAGTTTGCATGTCAAACTCGTAAACCCACGTCTCGTCACCAGTAACAATGCGTTTCATGAATGTTGGGCCCGAACTGACTCGTTCTAGCATGTCCTCAGCGACTTTCATGCGATTGAGTTTCTGGAGAAAATTCAGTTCTTTTGTGACTAGCCGAGCAGCAACATGTTTCATACCCAAAATGATTAGTTAAAATGGTACGGATTGACTCGTGAGATACAGAAAGTTCAGCGGCTATCTCTCTCAGAGTTGAATGGGGATTTTCAGTCACTATTTTCTTCACTTTT
Organism: Hyppa rectilinea; assembly: GCA_951799385.1. Lineage (NCBI taxonomy): Eukaryota > Metazoa > Arthropoda > Insecta > Lepidoptera > Noctuidae > Hyppa > Hyppa rectilinea. Next base: position 1,738,862 of record OX637317.1, read on the forward strand.
GCGATGTTAACTTCAGTTGCAGACGTTGACGGCCTACCAGAGCGAGGCAAATCTTCCATCACATCTCGACCGCTTTTGAACGCTTTGAACCACTCATAAGCACGAGTTTTTGATATAGTCGATTCACCGTAAGCTTACTGTAACATTTTCAGTGACTCCGAACACGAAATTCCATTGGCGATGCAAAATTTAAGACAAACTCTTTGTTCGATATTTTTGTCCATTATGAAATTACACACTATATATGATATTACTAAAACCAGCACTGTATTTAATATAAATAACAGATGCAACTCAAACTCCGCGCCAAAATGGAAAACAGTTGTGCCAATCTAACAACTACAAAAAAACAAAAATTTGAATTTGGAACCATAAACAAATCATCCATTCCCGATACTTTTTTGACTGAATGTATATACAAATAAATCCAAAAAAGACAAAAAGGACACTTAGGCGTCGAAGTACTCATCCGCATTGCTGTCATCAGGAAACGTGCCCAGAAGACTGGCAGCATTGCCACGTTGAATGGCAATGCTAATTCTTTGGCCAAAGAACAATCCAGCTCTCTGGTCACGCGAAGTGTCGACCAATCGGCGAGAAATTTCCTTAAAAAGGAGTAGCGCACTCGGGCCCCATGACCCTAGAGTTTCAACCCCAAACGGCTCAAATCTGTAGTTACACATCAGGTTACTGTATTTACGCCGCTTGAGGGTCTCAGCAGCGGCAGCAGCGGCGCCAGCACAGCCCGCCGTGCTAAGAACATGAGATGGCGCAAGGGTGTCGACACAGGTTGCGTCCCACACCAGAGGCCTACCCACCTTCCAAGGCAACAAAGTCATAACGCATCGGAAAAACACGGTTCTTCAAAATTTACCAGTGAGGATGATAAAATATTCCTGGTTAATTTATCGGTACTGTGGACCGAGGAGAGGAAAGCCGGTAAACTTATACTTGAAGTTTTGCGGACACCGAGACCACCCAGGCGAATGGGGAGTGTGGCTTGCTGCCACGCTCGGTCGTCCAGGGCCACATTTAGCATCGAAGTCAGAGTATTTCTAATAATTTGGTCTACTTTTTCTATAAGTTGTGGATGCTTCCAAAGAGGGGAGGAACGAAGGCTATACTATATGTAAATTTTGGACCAAAACAACAGTATCGAAGGAGTGTGAAGGCTGAATGGATGTTAATTTTGAAAAGTCTTTCCGACACGTATTAAAATTTTGAATTTTTTCTTCAATGAAAGATGGAAAAGATTCGTCAAAAATTGGGGACCCCAGGAGATGAAGAGAGTTCTTTTCCGTTATTTTAATATTTGGAGGTATGGAATTAAATTTTGTAATCGTAGTCTCTCTGTCAGTAGTTTGGGGAAGGTAAATTTCACATTTAGAAAGGTTAAGGTCTAGGCCAATGAGATAAATTTTTTCTCTTAAAAAAGTTAAATCTTTTAAAACATACAAATAAATTTCAAATTCAATTTTAGAAAATATACAACAAACTCGTCGCCATATTAATGTGTGTGTACAAACGCATGCGAAATTAGCTCTTTTATCGTTAAATAAAAACAGTATTTGTAGGTATTGTAATATCGAACAATAAATAAAAATAAAAAAAAACACATTCGGACAAAAAGTATTTTATACTAGAGCGGATACGAAAGTTACCGCGACGTAACGTAAGTTGTACTGCGTCGCAAATATGGATGCATTTTGGGTCGCAGTACCAAGTTTAAGGTAGCTGTTGTGGTTAGGGAAGACTTATTTATTGACTTATTTACTTGGGAATGTGTGTCAACTACGAAAATATGTTCTGCAGTTATCTTAGGAAATGAATGGAACCGTTATAATTTATTAGTTCAGATTTAATTTAGTTGACTATTTATGTATATTTTCAATGACAATGTAATTTAATAAGGAAACTAAATAAGAATAATTATGTCATAATGTTCCTAATATGTTTGCACACCTCATATTGTAGTTAAATTACAGTGTACCTACCTTATGAACCTTTTATAACATCCTCTAAACTTATGTAATGCAAATAAATGATTTGATTTGAATTTTTTTTTTTTGATAATACACAAATCCTGTTTATTTTATGATTCTAATATCAGGCCTTGTTTCCCCGAAAGGTAAAGCAGAGGTATACTCATAGAAGGTTCACCCGTTTTTTTAAGTAACATGTCGTAAGGTCCCCTACTCAAACTCAAAGTATTTATTTTCAAATAAATAAACCAATTACAGGCACTTTACTTTACTACGTCATGTGACTTAAAAAAAACTGATGCAACAAAAGCCTATTGCCATCAACCTGTCACAAATCCAGGCTTGGCTTTTTAGCTCGTATTTCTTCTTTCTATCCAGATTTTATTAAACTTAACCCAGAGAAATTGTGAAATAAATGCTATAAGTAGCAGACTATTCTAAACTAAGCAAATCCTTGTCGAGATAAGTAGTACATTTGTCTTTATGAAAAAGAAAAAACTTTTTCCTGAATCACATTTGAATCCACAACGGTAATGTTTTTCAAGTAAATATAAGTAGAAATACGTGTCAGGCGGCTTTAATGTTGCAAATTGAAGTAGAGAAGGTGCCATTAAACTCGCGTATGTCTAGATTCAAGAATATAAATTGCCTTATACCTGCCGCTATTTCAGAAGGAAATAATACTCAAAGGACACTTGAGATGTTTTTCTAATTCAGTTTATCCATTACACACAGTGTCAGGTAGAGACTTGCCTATTTTGGTCAGTTTGACGAGGAAGAATAATACAAAACGCGAAAATAACTATATAGGTCTATGATACTGGTACTCACGCATGTATAAGTAGTTGGTCCATAATCTGCTGCTGCCTCTCATTCAGCACACTGGCGAGGTGTCCCCCCAGCCTCACGCACTCGGCCTCCGCCTGTCGCCACGCCTTCTTCGCCTCCCGCACCACTGATATGCAAAAATCTCCCGACAGCACCCACCCGTAGTCGCAGTGCCCCACTAATTCCTCCACAGCCTTATCCATCCACCACACCTTCAACCACATAGCTGACGTATTCTTCTTCGCCGTTATACTAATATTCAGCCTGACAGAGTTCCCTTCTGACACTATCTGAACACTCCTCAGGGGATCGCCAGGCTGAGAGCAATGCCTCCACTTCGAATCCCCATCCTCTAAACTTAACTCCATTCCTCTACACAAAGCTTGCACATCTTCATGTATAATATTGGACACGTCGTTTTCTTTCGCGTTCATTGGTCCTGTGCCCATTTGTAGCCGCAGAGCGACGCGGTTGCCGTACGGCAGGTGGAGCTCATAGGAGCATAACAGTTTGACGGTCGGGCCGACTTCGAACGAGCCGTTTCTTCCCGTGAGTAGAACATCATGGCAATGATCTACTAGACGGTATGTCGCGGCGAACGTGGGTCGACCGTGGAGTTCTATGGCGGGGTTTTTGTATAATGCTGTGTAGAGGAACTTGCGGTTTGGGGGTGGTATTTGGTCCAGTTTGCCACAGAGGGTGGGGGTGTTGGGAGCGAAGCGGATGAAGCCGGTAGAACAGGGCACGTTCAGCTTGTGTAGGTCAATGAGGACGGCGCGGCGCGGGCTTGGGCTGGGCACGAGCACGCGGCACCCGTGCGTACGCGGCACGTGCCCCGAGTGCACGCGGCCCACGCGCAAATTTCTTAGGCGTATTGCACAATCTGAAACAAAGATGAGATATTCCGTTACTATACCTATGTTGTATTTGGAGTTGAAAGCTCTTTGTCCCACAGACGAGTACAAATGACTGTGGTATTATTATTTTTGTGAATTGCGATTGTTTCTTTGTTTATCGGGACAATAGAATTTCAACCTTTCTTGCTAAGTTGATAAAATGTTCAAATATTTCAGGCGAACAAAGTCGAGAGAAGTGGCGTGTTATAAATAAAATGTAAATGACAACGTGATTTCTATTTGGGAAACGATCAATACTGTCCCTGTTCCGGCTGAAAATAGCGTGATCCAAGTCGAAAATTATTCTGAGCTTTGAATTCAAGAGATTCGCGGCCATCTTGATATTAGACTATATTCTTGCCAGTGAGTAAATTGGTATCAAATTGAATATTTGTTTAAACCACCCGCGAGATTATTTCTTTTTTAATCCTTGCCTCTACAGAATCTTAAAATATTCAGATGTTTCTGAACTACGAGCCATCCATCCAACTGATGGTTTAGTAGAGATCGTCTTACTTGTAATTTGTAACTGTACGCATAATTTTGACGAGTTATGCGTACAGTCACGAGCACCAATATGTATACACTTAGAAACATTCAAAAGCGATTTTCTCGTGGAATAACGATAACTTTGTGATAATAGAACCTATTTCATATTAGTATGGGTTCCCAAATACTATATCTATGTCAAAATAAAATTAGAACAAATACAGAAAGACAAAATCACTTTTTAAAGTTACATAAATGTAGGGAACAGCACATCTCTTTTCGCGATTTCAGGTCTGGTCCCATAGTGAAAGTTGTTCATAATAAAGAGTACAGTGACCCCTTAAGAGATTATGCGTTATTTAAGTTACACCTTGTATATAATTATGTACTAAAAGGGGGTCTCCCTTGTTTTACCGAAAAGAAATTGCCAAATTATCACTTCCCAAACAAATTTTCGCATAATTTCATTTGCCAAATTATTACTTACCAAAAAATCTCTTTACAAATAATTGTTACGAAAACCTATGTTTGGCAAGTGAACGTTTGAACAATAACTTGTTCATCAACTAGTACTTTTACCATTTTTTATCTAGTCAAATATTTCAGTTGGTATAACATATTTTACGCAAAATTAAATAAGCCAAATATTTGGTGTCGTCAATGTTAAACTTAATAAGATCTAACGTTGAAGACGTTTTATTACAAGGGTGCTTTTTCCACTTGGGACAAATTCTAAACAGGTTAGAATAATGTTATTATAATCTCTTTTTTCCATATTTTTTTCTATATAATCTAGTAGTTTCTGGCGTAGGTGGTCACAGTTTTAACCTAACCTTTTTTTTTTTTTTTTAAGGCTGGGAAATCATCCAATGACTGCTCCCGCTCTGGGTGGAGCGGAAGGGAGTGTCAGACTCTTACTGACTAAAACCCATCCATGTTCCTTCCGTAGCCCTTTATGTTCCGGGGTAGCGGTAACCCTTTCGGACAATCCTAACCTTTTTTTTTTTTTAACCTAACCTAACCATTTTTTTTTAGTTAATAACCTACTGTAACTAGTTCCATAAATAACCTAATGTCTAGTAACCATAAATTTGACTTGTTTCAGACAAATTCAAGCACATAAACTTACAAAGAAATACGCAAATGACATCAAAGGAGATTGTTCTGTACCGCCCTATAACCAACAAACATTTGACGTGTACGTTAATTTTAATTATATTATAATATGCTTTTTAAAAATAATAAATTCAAGCGGACACTGTTTAATTCTTAATAGGTTTTTTATGGTGACCTCATTGATTTTATTACCAACTGAACTCGCCATCTTTCAAGGAATTGTCAATGTGAATGTCACAAAAGATTTGACAGTGTCGCTCTCGCTCATATTATATAAATATCGATATCGACGACGATGTCCATATTATCTAGTGATAAATAATGGATGTTCGATATTTATCACTTTCAAAACATTGAAAATGTGTAACATAAAAGTTTTTCATGCATATTTTTTTCATGGAATTAGTTCCGTGAACATTTTAATGGAACTTATGATGAATATGGCCTAGCACGATTATGATGAAAATATAATGAACAAAACAAACTCACAAAATGTACTTACTAGTCGAATGAGGGATGAGAAAATATTAGTTCAAAAGAGGCGTTTGTAAAAAATACGTCACTGTCTCAGGTTTTTGACATCAAATAAGCTTTCTTTTTTACGTTACGGATCTTATTTTTGTTATCAGTAGCCAGTAAAACGAAAACGTATTTTTTACCCACGCCATCTATTGAACTATGTTTTTTCACTTGTCAGAAAATCTCTCATGTAACGATTGAAATGTCATTTACGACGCAACTCTAGTGAATTGTTCTCATAACCATTTCACGACTTCAATAGCCATATTTTTACTTTTTAAGTACTTAAACTCTATTTTTAAATGTCGCAAACTAAAACGTTACACATTGTTCGTTGGGAACAAAATATTTTATTTTAGCATTAATTTAATTGGAGTAGAATCATAGCAACAACGTGTTTATGTTTGAAACGGAACAAATTAATTTACATTTGACATATTGATCTGTCATTTTGGTCTACTAAATTAAAACCACAGTTTAAATAGGTGGTCATTGATAATCGATATACAATGATTGATCTTCAAGAGAGCATCTCTACGTTACTACGTCAGTCGGTGCCTGTGGCTGTGTTGTGTTGTTGTGAATAACTACCTATTTGGCGAATTCTTTTGGCGTTTTTGATTTTGTTTCTGTTTAGCGGACTACAATTTGGATTGCTTTCAACGTGACCTGGCTTCGAATAACTGATTCAGTGATCTGCTTAAACGACACCTTAGCATTTTGACAACGGATAACGGACTTCGCTTAAAGTAAACTTCAACCAATAAATAATAACTATAGGTACCTAAAAGGCATAATACAACTATATTTACGGTAATATTTTACTGTATTTGAAGTTTAATGCTTTGTAGAAAACAGAAATAGCGATTTTAGAAGGAATTACTTAAGTTTTCTTTTATTAAAAATAACCTCAAAATCTGTTCCTTTTCTTTAAATAAATCTTTTCTCTAAAGTGTCCGTCAAGAAACTTTGTTCTTATGGGCTACTAAGGGCAGTTTACAAATAGAAAATGATTTTTTCTATGCTGTTGGCTCCAGGGCGAACTATGTATGGGCGTAGAACAATCTCCTTTAACAAACAAGTAAAATGTTTATTTTTGCCTTTATATTTTTTGTCATAACAAATCATTTGACTAAACGTTTATTGTCTAAATATTGTTTGCTGTAATAAATCATTTGATTAAAGACCAAAAGCCTTAATGACATTATCCTTGGTAATAATCTGCCAAGTAAACATTTGACCAAATGAAAATGTGCGTACTAAAATTATTCCAAATATTACATTGGTATAAAAAAAGGTTGCTAAAATTTGTTTGGGTAATGAAAATTTGGCAAAATCTTTTCGGCAAAACGGCAGGATCCCACTAAAAGGTGACCAGTAAATTTTTATTTTCTCTTAATAAAAGTTTTGTTTGTTTCGATACGAGTGACGCTTAATGTAAATATATGAACATAAAGTTACGAAGCCTCGTGTGTCCTGTTACAACTACCTTCAACATAGTTGCAGAAAACAAAGTCCTTAACATACCTTCGCACAGCTCGGGATCACTCAAAGGAATGAGGTGTATGAGACATGAATTCTATGTTACACGAGATACGTTGGACACGGATTAGTTCTGATATTTACCAGTAAATCTGTTGGTTTGTGAATTAGCGGGGTAGCCAATAGCAATGGTAAAAACAAAAGGTGTTTCTTTCCTATTTACTTATCTTTACATCGGGTTTTTAGACAACATTAGCCCGTGTTTGGTACATCGTGTGATCCGGACGTGAATAGGTTTGTCAACAGCGCGTTTGAATTTTATGTTTTACTAGCTTTTAGCCGCGGCTTCGCCTGCGTGGTCCTTAATTCTTTCGTCCCTATTTCTTAATTTAAATAGGTTTTTATAAAAAGTGTTAAATGGAACTCGGTCACTAAGCGTTATGTCACGCATTGTCGCAGGCGAAATTGATTATCTACTGCCCCCGTGTTTCAGCATTATAGGGTTGGGAACCTTACACAAATGTATCCAGTAAATTACACGATCTCTCCCCCTCTATGAACTGTAAAGCGAATACCCGTCTGGTCTTCACAGTAACATAGTGTAACGTATCTGCCTGTGCTATTGTGTTATTGTGAAAGCCCGTTACAAGACCTAGTCTACACCGAGCCGATATACCTAATCACATATATATAATATATATACTACTGAAGCATTGCTCGGCTCGTTACAGTGAAGTGTAAATTAATATCCTTCTAACGGTTCTAAGTGCTACAGCTGCAGGGGTTCAGAATAAATTATTATTCAGCGCCCCCATTTTATCATATCTACTTAAAAACCACTTTCTTTCTTTCTTCTTTTCCGTGTGGTTAGTGACTAACCTGGTGTCAGAGTTTTTATGCTGCCCATGGGCCTCTGACTTAGCTTAGCTGTTGAGAAAGATCTCTCAGACATGCCGGTTTCCTCACGATGTTTTCCTTCACCGTTTTCTAAGCAAGTGATAATTGGGCATTTGAAAGGGTAGTCAATAACGTTACTTTTTTTGAACTGTCAAAACGCGCAATTTGTACGTGATTTCTAGGAAATATAACAATGTGACGTCACAGATTTTTAGAATCAAATGGAATACTTATTAGCATTAAATGCAAGGTTACAACAATTACATCTTCGCATAATATTTAATTTCTGTACGGTGAAGGAGGATTTTAATACAAGCGGTCTTTTGTCTATGTGATTTCATATTTTATTTTTGACTGATTCAAATACTCAATTATACAATACGCACATGAATTCGAAACGTTAGCCCCTAAGCTCTACACAACGCCCCCACTTTGGGTCTTTTACTGCCCGCCTTTAGGCCTGCAAGGGGTCGTTATCGCCCACTTTGGGGAAGGCTGTGCTATTGTTAACAATGTGATGTGTATTGAAGTGTGTTACCTATTTGATTGAGGGACATTGATGTGTGTTCGCTGGGCAGTCTGTCATAGGTCACGGGATTAAGTTACAGGTGCGTTATATGCATTAATTATGCTGTCATGAATAATATTATTACTAATTAAGCAATGCAAATGATGTGTGGTATGTTATTCTTGGTAGGTATGTGTAGTTGGTTATGATAGTCAGTTGGTTTGGTATTAACATTGATCTTTTTAAAAATGGATTGTTGTTCATATTGATTTTAGGCGTTGTTTAGACTGTAAAAAAGGCGCTTCAGTTTTATCATTAATGCGCAGAGTTTTTGAGCGTTCTGAAGCTCCTTTCAGATAGGTTAGAAGGGCCTAATGGATAGGTTTATCAAGCTACACGTCAGACATGGGGCTTGATAAATCTTCCTCAAATTGGATTCTTTGTTTATGTTTTTTGGATTCTTGTATGTTACTACTAACATAGTTTTATAAGTTTTTTTTACGTAATACTATTAAGCTATGGGCCCTCGATGCCAGAAAATAAACTGTTGGTTTTCAGAACTCAAGTACGAGTCATATAGAAGTGGCTTTAGAAAATTAAAAAATAATGCATTGTAGTTATTTTGTTGTTAGCACACGCTACAGGCAATATAATGCAAATACGAGCAATTACAAGCAATTCATTTTAAGTGGTAAATTGTTATCTCAGAGCAATTTCGTAGTAAACCCGATAGTGTTCCGAATAGCTTGCAGCTTGCACGTGTATTGCCTCTAACAATGTTTGTTTATGCGCTATTACCCTTAGGTAGGGGTCATGGTGAGTGCAGGCGCGGGAGCGATTGAGTGTTGTATGTAGCAATACCATAAAAAAAAGAAAAGCGATTATCGCCAGTGCTAGGTGTCACCAGCTCGAAGCATGGACCTCAAGAAATTTATTATAGTTTTCCAATACAACATTGGAAAAGAGAGTGGCAGGTAAGGTTCAGTCTATAAGATCGCACTTAGCTAAGACTGATCTCACATAGAAAAACCTTTGATCACTATTTCTACGATATTTATGTAATACAAGCCGAGATTCGATGTCCCACCGGTAAAATTGCGAATTTCCATACAAACTTCCCTTAGTGTTCATTTTCGTTACATATGGAAATCTTGTGCAAAATCTCTTGCTTCTAGACCCAGGAGGCTGTGCGTTTTATGTCAGTGAATTTAAGATTTTGATTGAGTGGATTTTACTTATTTGATTCCAATGAAATTGATTACTGAATCGTTCTATATCGATAAAGTGTGCTATTCAGAGTAATCGTTTATTTTACCTTTTCTTTACATAAACTTCTATTACACATAATAATTTCTGATTTTTCTCTATGCAAATTTTGGAGATATTGGATCTAAAACTATTCGAAATACAAGTTTATAGCATAAACATATCTTGAGATATCCAGCTGTGACAGACGGACTGACAGACAGACAGACTAAGTCGCACCATAAGGGTGCCTTTTAACCGTTGATATTAAATGTGGATATTTACCCAAGCAATCACCCCTGCACTATGTCGTACTGTATACTGGACTTCCTATGTTCAGATTCAGTAGAATTTGCATAGATATATGCTACTGAACCGTTCAATTCATAAAACACATGTGTTCGTACACAGAACTTGCAAGAAATTCCCACAAAACGCTAATCATCCAACAACATGTCCTCTACCTAACCTATTGTGTTGATAGCCGCTCTCCTCAAAGCTCTCGAGAGGCGAGAAAACCGCACACAACGTACGGGTTCCGCACCACAATATTGTACCTGTTTCTATGTGTCACTGATTGTATTAGTATGAATCTGTGTTGCACGTAACTGATACTGGTACGTTCAGGTGGCGAGCAGGTCAAATATTGATTCATTTAATCAACAGACTTTCCAAAAAGAAGAGGTTCTATGTTCGTCAATTGCAGACCAATTTGAGAATTCATTTTGAGGAAGTTTGCGTAGTGGTCCACATGAATTTTATTAACTTTGCATGCGTAGATTTTTTGTTGGCATCAATAATATATGTATTTTTCCCCGCTTAGTCCATGTGATTTTTTTTTGAGGGTGGATATCATCAATTGTCCCCTCCCGCTCTGAGTGGAGCGGAACGGTGTATCAGACTCTTACTGATTATAACCTAAATAATTATTTTTCACTTTGTAGTGTTTTTTTTTGAAGTAGGGGTACGTGTGTTGTTGTATGTTTAATGAAATAGGTAGTACCTTATCTAATTTTATAAACTGTGGACTGTGGAAGTTAGACGGCCGATGACGGCGCAGCCCGTTTTTGACTAACTAGGTAACACCTAAATTAATGTCTAAATAATAGTTATAGCGTTCATTTACGTGTTTCTTAGTGTTAGTGAAAAAAGGCATTAGTATTTAATCTCATAAGGTTCCTTTGAAGTTAAGTCAGAGACCCATGGGCAGCATAGAAACTCTGACACCAGGTTAGTCACTAACCACACGAAAAAGAAGAAGAAGGTTCCTTTCCCTGCGGACCCTGCTTTCAAGTTACAAGTTCCAATCCGTTGTCTAAGGAACCCTAAAGAAAGAAATGATACACCTATAGTTATAAGTCTACCTTGGCTAAATCCACAAATTCATTAACGCAGCTATCCCCTCGGTATTATCTACTTAGAGTGGCTACATTGTCCTAAGCATCGCGTGTTACATACGGGTTCCGTACAATGTTCTGCAGTTGTAGGTTTTCGAGCTACGCTACATGGAGTGGCTAGTTTTGTACTCGTTTTGCACTGCGCAACTTTGCTGTTAATTTTGTTTTCGCTATATTTCTGTTGTGTTGAAATCTGGCATAAACTTTTGTGGATTTTATTTTTAATGCGCTGTTTCACTTAGTTTGTTACTGTCTCTACGTATACAAATAATATATAAAAACTGTTTCCAACCGAACGAATACACGGATTGCTAGTGGTTGCTAGTGCTACTGCTGAGCATGAGGTCATGAGGTCCTAGGTTCGATTCCCAGGTCGGGCTAGCTAAAGTTAGCTAAATAGCATCCTGGTGTGCCCGTCTGATGGCAATAGACTCGCCCCCTATTACATGGACGTGAACGTTACTGGTATGTGGGTGGCTGACCCTTCAGGGGTTTTGGCGGTATATCGTTTTGAGAATACACGGAACTCTATCTGGGATAGATCAGCTGACAAAACGTATCGAGTTCCTTTATGCTCCTGCTGTTTTCGCCGAATTTCCCATGACAGGTTGTCTGTCTGTTCACGTACGTTAATACCAACATAAATCCATTCTATACCCACAGCAAGATATCGAAATCAAGTTGCTGTTCATAGGATTTCGTTTCGTGCGGTGCGTTACTTTTTTTATTTTATTTTTTTTACGTGCAAAACTAAACTAAAAAAATTCCAAACACCTGAAGTGTTGGGAAATTAAAAAATGATGTTATTGTTCGAAAATGAGTTGTGTAAATTCCGTCAGAGGATTATTTATCCCGTCATTATAAATGTTTGCATACTTTGCAGTTCGAGCGCCAATCACGAAATTAAATTACGAATGTTTCGAACCCTGGTAGGTTCAGAACAATAGGGATGACATCTAAAATTTTTTTTTAGTTCGTCATCTATATTATTAAAAAAATATTGGACAGGTATTTTTTCTTTTTTTCTCATGATCCAAAGATTATTATAATAAACTAGCTTTTGCCAGCGGCTTCGCCCACGTGTATGTACGAAATTATCCCACGGGAACCGCACATTTTTCCAGGATAAAAAGCTAGCTAGCTATATGCTATTTCAGACTATAATCTATCTTCGTGCCAAGTTTCATGCAGAACCGTTAGGTAGTTTTCGAGTTTATTCGTTACAAACATACACACATATCTTTCCTCTTTATAATATTTGTATAGATAATAACAGCATATTATACAAGCTTTTTACTAAATGTACAGACTTTCCGTCTATGCTTTACTTAGAGGGAACAAAAAACATAAAAAAATAAAATTGAAAGTCTGTTTGTTCCGGCTGTTCTCAAACGGCTGGACCGATTTTGACGGGACTTTTACTGATCGATAGCTGATGTTATAAGAAGTAACTTATGCTACTTTTCTTATAGAAAAAAAAACCACGCGGATGAAGCCGCGGTCAGCAGGCTAATTGCCAATATAAGCTCACCTCAAATGTTTCAGGATTTCCGTACAGTGAAATCAGTTTATACTGCATGTGTGTGTATTAGGTAGAATGTGCTCTGGCGGCTGAGAGTATGTCATGCTCACTCAATATTTCACTGACGGTGGCGTGTGTGTTGCTTTGTGTTTAAGCTCCCGTCAATATGGTAAAACGGAATGGTGCTAATCCATACGTTATGTTTGTAAACGAGCGCCGGCGTCAGTCTCACTGCACATATTTTCGTGTGAGTGACTGACGAGTGACCAGTGAGTGTCTGACGAGTGACTGACGAGTGACTTGTGAATGACCGACAAGTGACTGATGAGTGACCGACAAGTGACCAACGAGTGACTGGTGACTGACTGTCGAGTAACTCTCAAGTGACTTAGATTTTAAAGCAATGTACCTAAATATTAAGGTATTGTTGTTATCATCACTTTAGGATGTCCACTGCTAGAAATAAACCTCTCAAAAATCGTCAAATTGGTGGATTTTAGAATCCCTAGCAATAACAGACTATAAAACTAACGATTACGATAGTGACAACAATTGCGATGAACGAAACAGCATTCATTTACTATCTAAAGAACCAAAGAAACTTTAACAAGAACTCCTCAATAATTTTGAAAGACAAGATCATATAATAACATAAAATAAAACACACGCCATAATCTCAAACATAATTTCCGAGTGTTACATAAAGCAATTTGGACGTAAAATAAGAAAACATTCATTGTGCACACAATGAACGTAATAAGCGTACGTTCCCGCGCTTTTAGCTCCGCCATCTTTGTTTTGTCACTTGCTATAACTCACGGGATAACGGTTTTTTTTGGTTTTCTTGAGGGCTTTTATTGTTTGTAGTATGTCCTGTGGTATTGTTATTGCTTTTATAATTAACTTTTCTACTCTCGAGATGCAAATATACTAGAGATTTTTAAACGAGAACCACATACGAAAATTAATTTACCTACATAAACTAACTATGTCTTAAAAGACATTCATACTCATTGCGTATTAAGAAATATAATTCTTGAGAAGTAATGCTTAATAAATTAGGATTCTGGCTAATGTACCCGTAATAATATAACACCACATTAAATTAAATATGCATTTAAGAAATAATACTTCAAACGGATTCTTGAATTCTTCTTCTTTTCGTGTGAGTTTTTATGCTGCCCAGGGGCCTCTGACGTAGCTTTACATGCTGTTGAGAAACATCTCTCAGACATGCTGGTTTCCTCACGATGTTTTCCTTCACCGATTTAAGCAAGTGATAATTATACACTACGTACATGAATCCGAAAAATCAGAGGTGCGTGCCTTAGGTTCGAACTCGAGACTTATGACTTGGCAGTCCGACGGTCACACCACTAGGCTATGACTGCTATAAAAACATTAAACCAAACAACTGAATGTGCAATTGTAGGCATACAGCCATCAAACAGCCTACTTCGTTACAACACAGACCAGATTCAATGTTCGTATCAGCATGTGAGGTTAGTCTGAATTATTCATACCGCTGGATATGAGGGCGCCAATCTGAGAATCTGTTGCGGTGGCATCAGTAGGCAGGCGTTTGGCTTGGATCCGTGAGTTTATGCTTGTTGATAGATTAGATAAACTGATCTGATAGAAGTTCTAGTATTTTATACTAGCATTTGCTTTTTTAGGGAGTGACTACCGAGATGACGACTAGTAGCGAAGTATGGAAGAAAAAGACATGTTGCGCCGACCCCAAATAAATTGGGATAAGGGCAGGAGAATGATGATGATACTAGCTTTTGCTATCGGCTTCGTCCGCGTGTATGTAGGAAATTATCCCACGGGAACCGTACATTTTTTCGAGATAAAAAGCTTATATGCTATTCCAGACTTTAATCTATCTTTGTACAAAGTTTCATCCAGATCCGTTAAGTAGTTTTTGAGTTAATTCGTTACAAACACACTTACATACAAATCTTTCCTCTTTATAATATTAGAATAGATTTTTCGGAAAACTTACAATAGTTTGTTCATATTTAAGTATTATGTTTTTCTCTTTTAATCTAACACACGTTGTCTACGTCTTTTTTTCTTTTTGTATTTAATTTCATCACCACTGCTCTCAAAACGGTGAAGAAAACATCGTGAGGAAACCGGCATTTCCTAGAACATCAAGACATGTGACATCCACTGACCCGCACTGGACCCGCATGGGGGATTAAGGCCCACTCCCTCTCTTAGAGAGGAGGCGTTTGTCCCAGCAGTGGGAACATTATAGGCTGATTATGTGATGTGAAGCAGGAAGGGCATCACTACTACACAAGCATGTTTAGACTCCTCAGAGGTGCATAGTAACCTACTTAGCAATAATGTGGTTTGTATATTACCGTGATTTAGTGGGATACGTCCGGGTAAGTCTATAATAGCCTTAAAGGACCATTAGGTTCGGTTTACACTACTGTAGGTAATGAGGGTACATTAAGTGTACTTATAGCCTTATGCCTTAGCCTGCTCCCTAGTAGGTATGGTTTGTTTCGCTTTCAGTGTTACCTCAAGCGACTAGTTATACTTTTTACTTGACATTCGCACAAGTCATCATCCCAACTATGTTGGGGTCGGCTTCCAGTCTAACCTGATGCAGCTGAATACCAGTATTTTACAAGGAGCGACTGCCTATTTAACCTTCGCAACCCAGTAGCTGGGCAATACGATACCCCTGGCTGTCAGATTTTCGGGCTTCTGACGACCCGTAACGACTGTCAAAGATACAAAAATGACAGCCGGAACCAACGGCTTAACGTTTCCTAGGCACGGAGGAGTCTCGGTATGTAAGAATGGTCACCCATTCACGGCCACCCCGGCAAGCGTAGCTTAACCTGATGGATCGACCTGTGCGGCTGTTAGTATTATGTCTGCTTTTACAGCCATAAATATTTAGCTTGGAAACTTCTCACTGAAACAAACGTACAACACTTTGTAAAAGAATATTATAAAGGTATACAAATATTTTCAAGCTCGCGCCCTGTCGTGTACACAATAGAAAGTCGTCACCACCAAACTCCAGTCCGTGCGGCAATCGATATATTTTATCGGAATATTTGTGAGCTAGGTGCTATATCAAAATTTTCACCTAAAGTCTACGTAGGTATATAATAAGGTTTCTCAATATACTGTTAAGCCTTAATGAAATTGAGAACCACTCTGTTGTGAACACAGTGGTGGCCCAGCGATGTGTTACTGCTCTCAAAACGGTGAAGGAAAATATAGTGAGGAAATCAGCATGTTCAAGAACCAAAAAATCGAAGACATGTGACATCTACCAACCCGCACTGTGCCCGCCTGGTGGGTTATGGCCCCGCCCTCTAGAAGACAAGGGGATTGTGTCCCAGCGGTGGGAACATTATAGGCATACAAATTAATAATAATAATAATAATAATATCCTTGGACATTTCACACAACGCCATATCGTCCCAAGCTAAGCAACCTAATGCTTGTGTTATGGTAACGAGATGGCTGATAAACTATATATATACTTTTTTTTTCGTAAATACATACATATCTATAATAGATAGAAAAACACCCAGACTCGTAACAAATACTTGCAGTTCGTACAAATATTTGTTCCGTGCGGGAATCGAACCCGCGACATAGTGCGCAGCAGTCAATCGCTCAACCACTACGCCAACCGTGTCGTCAATTATTGCCAAAGTGTATCAGAAGTGAGGAAAATGTCAGCCATTTAAAAAAAAAAGTTGTTCCTGTTTCTAGTTGAAAAGACTTATTACTCGATTGAAGACTTTTTAAATGACAAATTATGACTAAATTTAATTTTCTTTGACATTAATTACTTTAATTTACTATTTCTATAATTCAATTACTTTATTTTATTGCGGCTCATGACATTTTTCAATTGGTTCATTTCTTTTATCCTAGACTTTATTAATTATGATAGTAAAAATAACCTACTTACTAATATTATATTTGTATGCCGATTATTGGCCGAACATACAGATCAGCTAAAATGTATAGATAACACCTTTTTGTAGGTACTTATGTTCACAAATAAAGATTGATTTGATTTGATTGATTACAATGTCCTATCCTCACACCTAAGATGTAAGTCTTTTATCTCTTTGCTTGACTCAAGAATGAGTATTGAAACTGCACATTCCACAAAAGTATTCACTATAAAACCGGAGCTACATTTCGTCGTAATTTCAAGTTCCGACATTGTCTGTCTCTCTTTGATCTCAGTCACATGGTATCATCAAAGGAAACATTGACACAACTATTCCCAAGTGTGTAGAAGACTTGAAGTAAATATTTGGTACACAATACGAGATTAAATGTACATATACGTGACGTTCCAGTAATTCGGCCAAGTAGATAATGCTCTGGTAAATATGTAAACAATTTGCTAAATAAATAGGCAGGATTTCACGGTATATTGGTCTGTTTGTAAAATGTTGGGTTGTTATGGCGGATTAAGTATTTAGGCTCTGTGGACATTTTGTTTGACCTTGGTTCTACATTTACCTTGGTAAATATCATGGCGTTCCTTGAAAACATCGTGAGGAAACCAGCATGACTGACAGATATTTCTCAACGGCATGTGAAGCTATTAAAACTCTGTCACCAGGTAAGTCACGAACGACACGAAAAGAAGAAGAAGATGGCATTCCTTTCTGGTTCTGATTTACAAGGCAGATGTGAGTAGGAAAGACCAAGAAGTACAGAGGCCAACACATCAAGCTACTCCAATCTGTCAAATTTTAAAGTTTTTAAACTTTATTACAAAGGAGTAAGGGTCATGTTTAATTGCTGATAGCTTAATGTGCTGGCCTCATTGGTGATGTTCTTAAAAAAGGTTAGGTGCGTAGTCCTCGCAACCGGCGTGCGTATGATCAGATGCCTGAACCTAAACTATGCAAAAGTAGTACGTCAGGATCGTATCAAGTGGCATTCTGAAGTTCCTGCCTGTAAGGGTAGCAAGCGGCGGTGTATGTTATGTTGTCTCTGGTCCCTGCATCCATAGTAACTTGCATAGTTTTATAAGTTTATAGTTAACAATCGAGTTGATGACCTCCTCTTTTTATGAGGTGGGTTAAAAACAAATATTTAAGCAATACATAACAATTAACTTCCATAACTCATAAATATAACACAATATAATAACTTATTTTCACGAGAATAGAATAGAATATATTTATTGTAAAACATGAGTATACATCAAAAAATATGTGCAAGGTTTTGAAAATAACAGGTGGATCTGCATGTTTTGCCATTAATGGCGTACAATAACAAACATTGGTCTAGTCAAAAACCAAAAATTTGTATTTAAGTCAAACACATAATGAAAAAAAAATAACTTAATCGTAAATAAAACTTAAAATATAGATTAGGGGGAATACATATGCCAAAATGTCGTACATAACTGCGAAAAATGTCGTAATTTGTGAAACGAGATAGAATAAAACATAGAACCTCCATCATTTATCAGTACTTGACAATATTCTTTTAGCAAAAAGTTTTCAGCATCAGTGAATACAATTTATTGCTTGCCATAAAGTGTATATAGTCGGTTGTAATAATGAGACATGATAAGTTATATTGTCCCATACAATACATATGTCGAAACATTAGGTAGTGTATTGCTTTCTATTATTCATCTGTCATATGAAGCCCATTCTTCTTCGTGGCGCTGGCACGACAGTATTTTAGAACTTGTTGGCCCAAAACTTCGGCACTTCCATGGCGTCGTCGGTGGCAGCGCAGAGATCATTTAGACTATTTGTTTTGGGACACAGAGGGCAGGATAGGAGGTGGAGCATAGTTTCACATCCACACCCTCTCTTCCCGCTCTGAATGGAGCAGAAGGGAGTATCAGACTCTTACTGACTAAAACCCATCCATGTTCCTTCCTTAGCCCTTTATGTTCCGGGGTAGCGGTAACCCTTTCGGACAATCCGTTCCGTCGAGGTAGCCCCACTTTAACATGAAATCTACTGATGTTGTTTCTATGATGTTTTGCGTGACATATAGAACAACAACATTGTGGACACACCTATAAATATGTTAGTAAAGAAACTATAATACTACTATTACAACTGTTTTAAATTATTCTGTTGACAACGTAAATAACGCAATGAATATTGCTGAACGGGGTATTTGAAAGGGTAGTCAATAATAGCCTTACTTTTTATGAACTGTCAAAACGCGGCATTTGTACAGACGCCAGCACATCAAGCTATCCCTAACTGTCAAATATTCCCAATTGAAAATGAACCTTATGTTTTTGTAATAAAGTTGAAAATCTATCAAAGACAGATTGGGGTAACTTGATGTGCTGGCCTCTGTACGTGATTTGTATGAAATATAACAATGTGACGTCACAGATTTTTAGAATCAAATGGAATAATTATTAGCATTAAATGCAATTTAAGTCAAAGTCAAAGTCAAAACATTTATTTCTAATAGGCACAAGAAAGGCACTTTTGAACGTCAAAAATTAACAAGAAATAGAATTGATTCTAGTCGCCCCTTCCAAAAGGTAGTTTCGTGTGGAGAAGAATGGGCAAGAAACTCCACCGTTACTCTTTTAAAATGTTTCACAATGTTTTGTATACATGTATTATAATATTATAATATGTGAAGACGATGCACCCAGAATAAAAACAATACACCAAAAAGGTGAAAAGAAAAACGCAGGTAGCAGTGGAAAATAAACTTAATTATGTCATAAGTACATGGTGCTCACATATTTACAAACATTCTAAAAGTTAACAATAATAAATTAATCAATGTGTGAGATCTATGTTATTCCAATATAATAAAATAATATGGTACAAATTACCTAATTTACTTAGCAACCAGTTTGATTTTGTCTAGACACTAGATTGTCCTGTGGAGCAGGACCAGCATGTTTCCAAGCATCCTTATCTTTGATATAATCCTCTAATTTGTAATAAGCTTGTTTACAAAGTGTACTTTTAATATGAGTTTTAAAAATTATATTTTCGCATTATATTTAATTTCTGTACGGTGATGGAAGTTTTTAAGACGAGCGGTCTTTTTTCCGGGTCTCCCTTGTTTTACCGAAAAGAAATTGCCAAATTATCACTTCCCAAACAAATTTTCGCATAATTTCATTTGCCAAATTATTACTTACCAAAAAATCTCTTTACAAATAATTGTTACGAAAACCTATGTTTGGCAAGTGAACGTTTGAACAATAACTTGTTCACCAACTAGTACTTTTACCATTTTTTATCTAGTCAAATATTTCAGTTGGTATAACATATTTTACGCAAAATTAAATAGGCCAAATATTTGGTGTCGTCAATTTCAAACTTAGTAAGATCTAATGTTGAAGACGTTTTATTACAAGGGTGCTTTTTCCACTTGGGACAAATTCTAAACAGGTAATAATAATGTTATTATAATTATATTATTTCTATCGATAGCCTCCTAAAAATAATCTCTTTTTTCCATATTTTTTTCTATATTATCTAGTCGTTTCTGGCACTCGCCGGCCGCTGCCGCGGCACCGCTCGCTTCGCTCGCTCGGCCCGTGCGTAGGAGGTCACAGTTTTAACCTAACCTAACCTAACCGTTTTTTTTTAATTAATAACCTACTGTAACTAGTTCCATAAATAACCTAATGTCTAGTAACCATAAATTTGACTTGTTTCAGACAAATTCAAGCACATAAGCTTACAAAGAAATACGCAAATGACATCAAATTTAACAAACAAGTAAAATGTTTATTTTGCCTTTATATTTTTTGTCATAACAAATCATTTGACTAAACGTTTATTGTCTAAATATTGTTTGATTAAAGACCAAATGCCTTAATGACATTATTTTGGTAATAATCTGCCAAGTAAACATTTGACCAAATGAAAATGTGCGTACTAAAATTATTCCAAATCTTACATTGGTATAAAAAAAGGTTGCTAAAATTTGTTTGGGTAATGAAAATTTGGCAAAATCTTTTCGGCAAAACGGCAGGATCCCCTTTTTTCCATGTGATTTCATATTTAATTTTTGACCGATTCAAATAGTCAATTGTCAAAATGAATGGCATTGCAATTCTTTTAATAGGCTGTGTGTTATGTGTCTTGAGGAAAATATCCATACCGATTTTTGTAGACTTGTCCTGACGATTTACTAAGCAGACACGCCTGTTAAAAAGACAAAAATAAAGCAAGGTTTTATCAAAAGAAATTGTTAGTTTTCAGTGAACCAAAAGACTTTAATATTGTGACGTAAAAGACTGAATAAAAAAAGGTCGAAAGAAAAAACGTACCTATTTGATGTCCAAATTGGAAAATCTTTTTATATTTAATGACCTGTGAAAAACTCTGAAAGGACTGAAATGTAAAGACGCAGGTTTGTTTTATAACTTGAGATTTTTTTTTCGTATTTTTTTTTATATTTAATGAGCATAATTTTGTCTTTGTTCATATTTTTTAAGTAACCATTTGAGTGTAAAAGTATTTAAGAACTAATTAAAACCGGTTTGCCTACATAAAAACGTTACAAGTGTAAGAAAAATAAAAAAAAGGGAAAAGGTATCGCTCTGAATAAAATGTGACGATATATTCTATCAAGGAATCCCAGGGAACTCTAACATTATTAATATCCAAATTATTAAATACTCTACATGAATTGCTGATTATCTAAAAATTATTTCAGCAAACAATAAGTAATTTTAAAAGAAGCCTAATTTAAACGCCCAGCATTTCTAAAATATTTCTTTTACTAAAAAGGTCTTGTACTTTTTAATCATACCAATTATTAGCAATGGCCACACGAAAGCCAGTCATGCAATCATTCATTAAGAAACAAAGCTTTTTGAAAAGAGAATATTTGTCCTTCGGAATACCATTTTTTTTTAAAGACCGCCCCTTTATTATTTGGCGTGCACGACTCGATTACTGCCAGTGTTAATATTTGAGGGCGGTAAAGCGCTGGTTGCCACCTTCCCGTGAAACCGGGACACGAGATGTCCCAATTTTTAGGCCTGTGCTAATAATAGCCATTTTAATATTTTGGAAGTTTTCACTGTAGTCATTGCTTGCATACGGTTTTGTCTGTGTGTATTAAATATTACCTCTGTAACGAGAGGGAATATTTAATTTTATTTTTGTGATTACATTTTCTGTATTGCATTTGTATTCTGTTTTGTACCAGCGAATAAATAGTTGCCATTGACATTTTATTAAAATGGCTCCAATTTTTCATATGATTACAATTCTGCACAAAGCTTTCCAACCCAGCATATTTTTAGAAATCAAATCAGCATGAAAGTCAAATAAAAGGATAATATCCCGAGCGGAATTCATATCCCGCATTTCATCCCGACGTATTGCCTTTGTGATTGGCAACACTAGTATGCAAACTACTTTGACATTTCGTTTTGGTGCAACGACCTTGTTATTTATGGTTTGTTTACTCTTTGGAATAGCAATTGTCTTCTTTTTTATTGGCTTTCGGGGTTATAAATTAAATTATATTACTGCAATAATTATTGAGTTTGTGGCTGAATTGTGATTTTGATAACTTGTTAGTGTTTGCATTATTGATTAAAAATAAAATAAACATGGTTTTATTTATTTGCTTTAAGTTAGGTACAGACCCCAGCACAAGCTATCCCTAACTGTCAAATTTTCTTAATTAAAAATGAACCTTATGTCTTTGCAATAAAGTTGAAATACTATCAAAGAAATTTGATAGATTGTGGGTGGTAACTTGATGTGCTGGCCCCTGTACATTGAGTAAGCTAACTAACTTATAGAAGTTAATTTAGTATACCATTTTTTTAGTTTGATGATTTATTGTTAGAACAAGTAATATTTATTAATTTTTGGACTAAATTAAAGTGTTAGAAACAAAAAAAATCACATGAAAGTGGCCAAGGTACCTATGCCTCGCAGTAAACCATTTCAGGCTAAATTGAACGGAAAGGACTTTTGTCTGAACCAATCTAGGGCAAGTTGATGGATTACATTTTTCTAACATCCCGAATCCAAGATGTCGGAAACCTTCTTTCCATCGATACATCTTACAAACACTATTTATTATCGGCAGTTTACTTACTATTTCTATAGAACATGTTACAACAAACTCCCCTTGTCAATTTAGTTATATCTGAGGAAATGTGATAGTAAAAGAATCTTTCTCGTAAACGCCGTGTAATATATTTAACTGACTGCTTACTACACAATTTAACTCAATACAAACATTCTAACTCAAACACAAAGCTTATAATTCAATTAATCCAATTAAAAGCAGTTTTTAAAGACGAAATTAGTTGAGCATTTAAAGTAGAGTAGGTTCCTATAGAAAAAAACGGGCAAGAATCTCTATGGACATTTTTTAACCGACTTCTAAAAAAGGAGGAGGTTCTCAATTCGACAGTATATATATATTTTTTTTTTATGTTTGTTCGCGCATCACTCCGTTGCTTGCCAACCGATTTGAAAAATTATTTTTTTGTTGGAAAGATGTGGACGATGTTCTAATACTGTAATTTACATACCAGGTAGTTGTATTAAAATTATGGGGGGGGGGGGGTGTGTAGGTACCACACAAAACACAAGTACAAAACCGAAGACACCGACTTCCGAAATCAAAATTATTTTTCACTTTGTAGTGTTTTTTTTGGAAGTCGGTTTTATTTTTTGTAAAAAAGTTTTTTTTAATCGATGTTGTTATTCTACTAATATTATAAACGTGAGGATTTATGGATGTTTCACGCAAAAACTTCTAAACGGATCTGGATGAAGTTTGGCACAGACATACACTCGGCGTCACAAAAATCGCACCTCTTTAAGAATTCCCTTCAAAGTCATTTTAACCCTATTAATCAATGGTAGACATATGACTATAAGGTATCATTGGAAAGGCAATTTATTTTAATTTCAGAATAAATCAATGGATTTGGTTTTTTGTTTACCAGGCATTAAAAAAAAGCAAGCTAATGCAAATGATTAAAAAGTTAAATTTTATTTTATCAGCAAAAATTACAACAAAGTCCTTAAAAACAACTTAAAACCTAGTGTTACCCCCCTAGCCCTGATGACTGCTTCCATGCGTTCTCTCATGGACCTAATTAATGTGACAACAGTCTCTTGAGGAATGTTCTCCCATTCTGCAACGACGGCATCTTGGAGGTCTTGGAGAGTGGTAGGGGCAGGATCACGAGCCCGTACTCGCCGTTTCAGTTCATCCCAAAGATGCTCAATAGGGTTCAGGTCTGGACTTTGCGCCGGCCAGCGCATAACAGGGATTCCAACTTCTTGCAGGTAGTCTCTTACAATTAAAGCGGTGTGACAGCGGGCGTTATCGTGCATTTACGTGAACCCATTGCCAACAAAACCCGCATAAGGGACAACCTGCTCCTCTAAGATCTCTGTTATGTACCGAGCAGCAGTCAGCGACCCTTGCCCGCGAGCACTTCCAGTCCGAGAAACACACACAAGGTTCGTTTTACCGTCGATTGACATGCCGCCCCAGAACATGCACGAGCCACCCCCGTATTCCACTGTCTCTTGAATACAGGCTTGTGCGAATCGTTCCCCTTGCCTCCTATACACTCGTCGACGCCTGTCGTTGCAGAAAAGACACACAGCACAAAGACAAAGAGCACAGCCCTCCATTGGTCTATTGTCCAATCCACATGGTCACGGGCAAATTGCAACCGGTCTCTCCTATGCTGTGCAGTCAATTTTGGCCCTGTAGCAGCCCTATGAGCTGCAATTTTCTTCTCCCGCATTCTTCTTCTAATCGTGGAGACGCTTACAGAAGTTCTGCGAGCTGATCGCAGTTGTTGTTGCAGCTCAACAGCATTGGAGAACCGATTACGTAAAGACGTCGAAACAATGAAGCGATCGTCTCTTTCGGATGTGCACCGTTGTCTTCCAGATCCACGTCTTCGGATATAGCCACCAGTCTCTTGGAAGCGTTGGAACACTCGTCGAACGGCAAAACGACTCAAGTTCAGTTGCCGAGCAACATCACATTGCCGCATCCCTGATTGCAGTAGTGCAATAACTTGAGCGGCTTCATCTGCAGTGGTATCCATCTTCTGGGGTATTTTTCTTGCTGTAGCTGTTCACGTGTGTTCACTTCAAAGGTTGAATAGCGAATGACCCACATTTAACCCGGGTCGCCCGTTTTACACCCTTGTAGGGAGGTGCAATTAGTGGCCGTTGCAATGCGTATTTTGACAACATATTTTTTAACGTTACGTGCTAATGAGATCTGTTGTGTTTAGGAATTCTAACTGTTGTTAATTTGAAGGTCGTTAAACATACTTTCAATTGATACCAATATGAATTGGGTTTAATGTATTCGTTACTGGCGGGACATATTTTAAACTTATTTTCGAAGAGGTGCGATTTTTGTGACGCCGAGTGTATATATGTCTGGAACAACACATAGCCTCTTTTTTATGCCGGAATAAAAATCTGTTGCCGTGGGATAATTTCGTACATACAAGCGGGCGCGGCGCGGCGCTGGCAAAAGATATAGTCACACTAATATTATAAAATCGAAAGTTTGTGAGTGAGTGTGTGTGTGAATTTGTTTGTTTGTATGTTTGTCCGTCCTTAACGCTCAAGAGGCTGAATGGATCTGGATGAAACCTGGCACAGAGGTAGTTTATGGCCTGGATTAACACATAGAATACTTTTTATCCCGTTAGTACGTTCCGTTGGGATAATTTCCGTCATTCAAGCGGGCGAAGCCGCTGGCAGCAGCTAGTAAAATATAACTTACAACATCATTAATTTTCAAAGGAATCACAGTACCCTTTTTTTTTTTTTTTTTTTTTTTTTTTTTTTTTTTAAGGCTGGGAAATCATCCAATGACTGCTCCCGCTCTGGGTGGAGCGGAAGGGAGTGTCAGACTCTTACTGACTAAAACCCATCCATGTTCCTTCCGTAGCCCTTTATGTTCCGGGGTAGCGGTAACCCTTTCGGACAATCCCGCTTACCCGGCAGGCTTGGCCCTGAGGGGCCCCTTCATATGCTGACATCTCTTTGAGGCGCGCGTGGAACATATACGCGCCGTACGGCACGGGTCTGGTGCTGATCGGACGGTGAGTCACCCATTACTCACCGTCAATCACAGTACCCTTGATATTCAATTCACGCGATACAACAACTCTAACTTTATTATAATCGTCTTTCGTCGAATTATCGGTTTAACTTTCTGGTCAGTCCCTCTTGTTCTTTGTTCTGGCTATTTCATTGAGTCACCGTGTCATGCGTGAAGAGTTCGTGACAGAAAACTTGTACCTATGTATCCAAATGACATAAGAATCTTTTGTGGTGTAACCTCATATTGTTATAATATAGTTTTGTTATGAACTTGGGTATTCATTGTAGATAATTTCCGGCCAAATGGTTTTTATTGTAGACGTATCTTAACTCTTCTTCTTTTCATATAGTAAGTGACAAATCTGGTGTCAGAGTTTTTATATGCTGCCCATGGGCCTCTGACTTAGCTTCACGTGCTGTTGAGAAATATCTTTAGACATGCTGGTTTCCTCACGATGTTTTCCTTCACCGATTTACTTGGTTTTTTACTTATCTTAACAGATTTTATAAATGTGAAAGTTGCTTTTTCGTTTGTTTGTTTGTTTGTTACGCTTTCACGCAAAAACGGCTAAACCGATATAGATGATAATTGGCACATAGGCAGACCATGACCTGGGTTAGGATATAGGGTAGTTTTTATACCGGTAGTACGTTCCCACGAGACAATTTCCGTCCCCCAAGTGGTAAAGTCGCGAGTAAAACCAACAACTAAAAATTGCTTTTAAATAAAGGTAAGATAAAAATGTTTACGTTCATAATAATTATTTTAAAAAGTATTTCGTTCAATAAATAATTGTACATTTAAAGCACTAGTAAAGTATTATTGTTTCAATATTTGATTACTAGCAATTTAAGTTGGCTAGACAGTTATTATCTATAACGTGAAAAACTGTTTTATTTCTGAAACAATAAAATAAACGACGTTTTGAATTAGGTTTTGCTGTTAGAAGCACTTATTGACAAACAAGCTTTGGCACTTACAAGACTTGGGAGAGCTTTTAAATTGTTTTATTTGCATCACTTGATATAAATCTGACAGCCAGTCTTACCAAGGGGTATCGTATTACCCAGTTACTGGGTTGTGGAGGTCAGATAGGTAGCTTCATGTAAAATACTGGTTTTCAGCTGCATCCGGTTAGACTGGAAGCCGACCCCAACATAGTATGGAAAAGGATAGGCAGATGATGATGATGACTTGATATAACTCGATAAAGTTATTTACCAAAAACTTATTCTTAACTTACCCTTGTCATAAAATTATTAGTGGCAAGCAAAAAAGGCCCACTTCCCAGCGTTTGATATAAAACCGTCACAAATACAGATAACGGTGATTCCGTCGGGAATTTATAAATGTATATAGCCCTCGTAATGTGTGTTATTTCTGCCCCTAAGTAGGGGCTCCAGATGTGTGGATCATTCGCGGAATTTTCTTCATACCTATATGATGTTCTTACGTTTGATTGGTCTTATTAAGTGAGGCCGTTTATAGCGTTTAAAGGTAAAATATGATGTAGTAAATGACAGTTACAATATTGAGGCTAACGAGGATCAAACAATCTATGAAATTGATTAGCAATTCGAAAGTAATTTTGATAAAAATTATGTTTTTACTTTTATAAAAGGAGATACCGTTCTTAACTGAAAACTATTTAGGTTGTTATTTAGTACAACAAAGGAGCTCGTGGCTAATTAATAACAGCCACACCGGTCGATCCATCGGGTTAAGCTACGCTTCCCGGGGTTGGACGAGGATGGGTGACCACCATTATATACCGAGACTCCTCCGTGCCGAGGCACGGAGAAAGCACGTTCGGCTGTCTTTTGTGCATCAGCATTGTCAGTTGTTATGGGTCGTTAGAAGTCCGAAAACGTGACAGCCAGTCTTACGAAGCGGTATCGTATTACCCAGTTACTGGGATGTGGAGGTCAGATGGGCAGTCGCTCTATGTAAAATACTGGTATTCAGCTGCATCCGGCTAGACTGGAAGCCGACCTGAACAAAGTTGGAAAAAGGCTAGGTAGATACTTAGTACAACAAAATTGGTCTTTGTTGAAAATACATCTAAACTCTTTTTGCTACAGTCAAATTGTTAAGCATTTTTATCCCTAGCATCATCATTTCTTATATGAATCCTGAACACTGTCTTAAAACATGGCTACCCTAGCAGACTCTAAAACAGCTCAACTCCTCTTAGCTGTACTATACGAAATGCATTTTATTTCTGCACTTTAAGGTCTATTTTCCATCGCTGGTTAGGTATGTACATGTATGTGATAAATGACTGAGTGGTAGGCGATAGATCCTTCGGTTTGTAGGGATATCTGTGATGTGTATGAGTTTATCTTTATGAGACCTTTTGATCGCTCAGGATCTAGGCATTGACCCAGTTACGAAAATACGAAGGGGATAAAGTAAAATGAAGGATTTGTTAGAAAAATATCATATTTTGGTAGAAGAAAATGAGATTATTTAAAATCATTTTATTACTTTGTAAAACAAAGAGGTAAGTTCGGATAAAAGTTTCGGATCGTTAAGTCGTCCGAGAAAAAGCGATGTAAAACCCTTTGGTTTTTAAAGAAATTACTAAACGCTGTGATTTACGACTTGGCTTTCAAGAAATTACTTAAGTCTTCTCGGATTGTTCGCGAATGATTTAGCTCATTTAACTAAACCCTTTATTTTTGCCCTAATACTTTTAAGGACTTGTGTTTTTTCTCCAGTTTTGTTTTTAATTCCCACAACAAGAGGCCATGGGTTCATTAATGGATTGAAATATTTAGAGTATAAATCCATACAATTTTTGTTACTTAACCAATAAATAAATTAAGATGTAAGCTAGGTATTTTTAATCCCGGAAGCATGTACTTAGATATTATACAAAATTAAATTGTTTTTAAAATTTGCAATTTTTTATTTGCATATAGTTACTCGTAGATAGTAATTTAATTGAAGTATGTATAAGTTGTTAAAATGTCTTAAAGGTTGAAACCTGTTGTACAATATTGATAAAACTAGATATGATTAAACTTGTAATATGACTGAGAGGCTCTCAGATAATGTTTTATACAGATAATAAAAAAATAAGTAAATAATATGCTTATATATCTAAAAAAATATTGGTTCCTAAATTTTTTTTCATTACACCTACCACTGTTTGTCTCTGCATCACCCAAAGATTGATTGGTAGAAAATGCGTATGAAATTGAGTCCACCTTTGTATATTTTTTTGCTTACAGTTTAAAAAAATATAGAAGAAAATATATTCCTTCTAAGAAATAAATAATAGTCATTTTGAAAGTAAAACACTTACCTAATCTTAATTTTTTTGTAAAGAACACTTGATATATGGTGGCACTCGTCGTCTTCCTATAACGTAACCTGAAACAAAAGAAAAATACATGAGAGAAGAGATATTAATTATTCAGAACTTCTAAATTAAACTTAGTCGTTGTGAAATTCAAAAATATAAAGGACTAGCTTCTGTCCGCGCTATACTTATCATCCGAATAAAATTTCTTGTTTTTTTTTACATAAAGTATATCCTGCGACACTTAGCAATACTTCCCATTAAAGAGAGAATTTCGAATCACAGTCAGCAGTTCTGAAAATTATCCCCTATAAACAGAATCGGAAATACCTCTTTATATTTATAACTAGATGCTCCCGCCCGGTTTCACCTGCTGCTCGGCTCCTATTGGTCGTAGCGTGATGTTACATCGCCTATAGCCTTCCTCGATAGATGGAATATCCAACACAAAAATATTTTTTCAATTCGGACCAGTAGTTCCAGAGATTAGCGCGTTCAAACAAACAAACTCTTCAGCTTTATAATATTAGTATAGATATATGTATATATGTAGAAAACTTGTCACCTCTCGAAAAGATAGGCCTGTAGTAGCAGAGAGCAGAAACGAATGGAATAAGAAAACCTTTGCTGCAGTGGTATAAAACAAGCAGGCTGGATGAAAAAATAGATTCTACTACCATGCGACTCTGTCAACCATTTTTTCCCCACAGTCTATTTGAGGTCCACGTTCAAGTGTGGGTCCAGTATGTTTTTCCGTATGTAATATTTCACACGTGTTCTATTTGGCAAGTACGATCGGTACGCGAAGAGTTGGTCACATCGTCATAACATAGCCCATCACGAAAGTTTTTACGACTACCCCACGAGATAAGCTCAGATGTATTTCGTTCTTTCACCGCAATATGTACTTTAGTGCTGCGACCTTTACAAGACAGTGCTGCGACTATAGTGCTGCGACCTTTACAAGACAGTGCTGCGACTATAGTGCTGCGACCTTTACAAGACAGTGCTGCGACTATAGTGCTGCGACCTTTAGAAGACAGTGCTTCAGCGCGGGAAAAGGGACATCTTTTTTTCCCTCCCAAATCCCATGTTACTTGGGGTACCGCAACGCTATATTTCTTCCATTCCTCTTTATCTCTGTCATTTTCTCGTTTTTCTTTCATATTATCCCTGCATCCATTTTTACCGTACCGTACTCAAAGCGTAAAATGGGTCGCTGTTACTAAGACTCCGCTGTCCATCCATGTGACCGTCTGTCACAAGGCTGTATCTCATGAACCGTAATAGTTAGACAGTTGAAATTTTCATACATGAAGTTATTCTATTGCCGCTATAACAACAAATACTAAAAAGCAGAATAAACTAAATATTTAGAGGGGCTCCCGTACAATAGACATATTTTTTTCCTGTTTTTATAGATAATGGAACCCTTCGTGCGCGAGTTCGATTCGCACTTGGCAGGTTTTTTTCTTGGATCCACCCTTATTTAACTATTAATTATTTAACCCACTAACAAATTTGAGATTTTAAGCACACGATGGCATTGAAGACTTCAAGTTAACGCACTATCTAGGTACATAATATAAGTAGGTACAAAGAACAATGCCCTATAAACATCCGTTGCCCTTTACGTCGAGTGACGTCACTGAAGGTCGCCATCCATCAGCTTTTGCCTTGATTAGCTAGCCGGGAGAGGCGCGCACCACCCAGCGCCGAGTGATTTACACAGATGATAGGTTAATACACTCACGGTGTATCGAAAATAGTGTAATATAGCCAGTCTATTTAGTAAATAACTTTATCGTGTAAACTAAGGTAAACTGAGCTTGACATTCCACCCACACACTCAGTCAAACTCAAACTCAAAAGCATTTATCTATACTAATATTATAAAGAGGTAAAATTTGTAAGTTTGTAAGTTTGTATGTAGGGGGTAATCTCCGGAACTAATGATCCAATTTCAAAAATTTGTTCACTGATAGAAAGCTACATTATTCCTGAGTGCTATAAATATAAAAAATAATAATAATAATAATAATTATATATATTATTATATATAAAAAAAAATCGGCTATAAATTATATTTATATCATAATTATTAGCCGAGCTATCGCAATTTTCGTCTAGCAAGTCTGAAAGAAATACCTCCGAAAACAGAATTATTTGCATGAACCACAGAACAGTTAAAGAGGTTAGAAGGGCCTTGTGGGCGGGACAGGCGCGCCACACATTTGCGCGGGCGCTCCAAACCCAACCGAAATTAGAATCACCGGTCAACAGTCACGCTCTTATTGTGAAAGCGTTCAATTCTCCGCGGAAAAAAAGAATTATGCCGTCTTGCCCAATTATAACGTTTCGGAAAAGAAGTCAGGAGTGTAATGTGGCCCGAGGAGGGATTTCTTTTCACCGGTAACTCCAAAAACCTTAAAATACGAGTGATATATTTTGTAATTATTACAAAAGTATAATGTAGTTTGTAGACAAAAACGATAAAATCGCATTCAGATGCAAAATTATACATTGCTTGCATTACATTGGTACGATCTTGCACGACGTGAGCGGTCGCGCAATGAATTGCGTTCACTGCGAACGTCGCGTGCGTCGATCCAAAGCTTCAATTCTGGGAAATCTATGCGCGTCGATAGTGTTGTACCAAATTGTAAACAATGTCGATATTAAGATGTGTATACGAATGATTATTGTCAGTAATATAACAATGAAAATAACTTTGTTTATATTAACACCAATTATTGTATAATGTGGATTATTAATTTAGTTTTTTAGTTGGTTTTTCGTCTAAAATCTAATTTACGATGCAAACACTTTTTTTTAAATTGTCCATAAGATCCTGTTACAAGTGGTTTGAAGCAACTGGTAGAATTGAATGGATAGGTACTAAATGTAGCACAATTTAGGTTCGCAACATTTTGCAGAAAATGATTATGTAACGCGGGTGAAACCGGCGGGCACAGATATTATTCAT
The DNA here is from genome assembly GCA_951799385.1 of Hyppa rectilinea. Classification (NCBI taxonomy): domain Eukaryota; kingdom Metazoa; phylum Arthropoda; class Insecta; order Lepidoptera; family Noctuidae; genus Hyppa; species Hyppa rectilinea. Next base: position 1,771,132 of record OX637317.1, read on the forward strand.
AAATTAACATGATAAAATTAATAAATACTTTTTCACGGAGTACTTCACAATAAATTAATTAGATTATATTATGTTAATTCGACTTAGCATTCGATATGGACGTGAAATTTGAAAATTTCTTTATAGTTTTTTTGCATATTGTAGCATTGTTTTACGTTTTATGTTATTAAAAATGCTATTTTTCTTTCTTTCTATTATTATGCCCTAAAACAGAGCTGCAACTAGGATAAAACTAAAGAAAATTTAAATTTCCCGGCAGTATCGGTTGTTCCCCCTTAATTGGTCTTTGATTTAAGTTTATTTATATGTAATTAGGAAGTTATTCGTACCGTATCCGCAACTTGAAAAAATGCAAATCTTTAATTAACTAAACTACAGTAATTTTATCGATATGATTAATCGACCTTTTGGTGGCCGTAACATATATGAGAAATAAATTGCTTTTACACGTGTGTGAGTGTACGTCCAGAGCAATATTTGCGTTAGTGTGACAACCAATAGTAAACACGCGATGTAAGTACGTGTGGTTAATTTGTGTGCGTAATGCGCGTACGTATTATCTCTTGCTTGTAGTGGAGAGACAAGAGTGGGAGACAAGAGTTCTAATACAAATCAGGAACTACTTCCATTCTAACCTCTTTATCTGTTCTGTGGCCTAAACAGTTGTTTAAAATTGAAAGCTATAATTTCCTACATACACGCGGGCGAAGCCGCTGGCAAAATCTAGTTTCAAATAAACCAATTACAGGCACTTTTGAATTGTCAAGGGGTCGGTCAGTCAGAAAGATGAAGCTAGTTCCCCATTCCAAAGCAGTAGGTACCTATGGAGAAGAACGGGCAAGAAACTCCATGGACACCCTTTTAAATCAAACTATGTTTACAAAAACTAGGTTACAATCATTCATGTTGAAATATACACTTGAGAACGATGCAGAACTTAATAAAAGCGTACATAATTACAAGATTTAATTTAGTCTATACATTATAGACTCCCATTGCTGGGACACAGGCCTACTTACGGCAAGAGGGAGTGGGCCATATAATCCTCATCCTCATCTCAATGCTGGTTGTTGGATGTCACATGTCTTCGAATTTTTGGTTCTAGAACATGTATCTTTTCTCAAGATGTTTTCCTTCACCGTTTTGAGAGCAGTGGTGATGAAATAAAATACGTATCTAATATCGAAAGTATAATGGAAGGTTAGCCATCCTCGAACCGACCGCGGCAAGCGTAGGTTACTCGTAAAACCCTTAATCGACCTGTGCGGCTGTTATTACTTAACTACTTACTTCTGTCTACTCTTCAATACATACCATTATTGTTAGAAACTGAGTCACCACGATAACTACCTAGGTACTTAAGTCAACCTACATTTGTTTTATAAATGAACTAACCTCTGCCCGCGGTTTATCCCGCATGGAGGTCAGAAATTATCCCACGGGAATTTACTAACGGGATAAAAATATCTTATTTGTTCTCTATATCGCTGTGCAAAATTTCATCCGGATTCATTCTGTAGGCATGGTATGCCAATGGCATTGGTACAAAATGGGGCTGATGGCTTGATGAAGCAGCCAAACAGTTTATTTATGCAGATTTTTTATGGAGGCAAATGGAATTTTGAGAACTTAAGCATGTATAAGCCGCTCCTGTATGCAGCAGCATGAAAATGTAGCGACATACATTTGATAGAACCGACTTGGCTAGAATTTACCTTATAATATTAGTGTGATAAGTTAGACAAAGAATGTTCTGACAAAACTGAAAAAACAAGCACTTTTTGAACGTAAAAATTACATGAGACCTGAGTCCTAACAAACTCCCGCCCTTAACCACTTCCTAGTACTTTAGCTGAGAACAAGAAGTGGCTCAACAAACTCCCCAGCAGCACAACACTTTAACCAGAATATCGGTTTCGTACCTATATTAGAAGGTTTTATTTGTAGGTAATATAGGTATACCTGAGTATATTGACTGTCTGACATTGTGAATTACGCACCGGTACACAGCCGCAGACCTTGACCATCGTGCTTCGTTTACCACGAGCTTACTTGCTACAGTTACTAGCACGAAAAGAAACGGCATTATGCATAATATTCTTTAACATAATTTCAAGAATACCAGTCAAGTGCAAGTCGGGATGGGTTTCCTACAATATTGAACGCTACATATTAATTAAAAAAAATGCTCATTATTTGTTTGTATTTTGTTGTCATAGTGGAAATAGAGATGTACAATGTAACAAAATTTTAAATGCCTATTTATTGAGATGAGATACAGAGATACAGCCCGCTGATAGGTAGACGGGTGGGCGGATAGACAGCGAAGGCTTAGTAATATGGTTCCGTTTGGAACCTTAGTATACGGAACCCTAAAAAAACGAATTAAATAGCGAATGATATTTAAAATTAAACCCATCTTGAATTTTCTTTTAACATCTTTTCGAATGGCAAAAAATATAATGTTATACGCAATTTCCTTTCGCATCTCATACATTAAAAGAGGACTGCGAACGTTATTTAAATTTAGCTTGATCTTAAACATTGTTGAACCGAATAATACATATTTAAACAAGAAAAAGAGGCTATAATACTGTTAGAATATCTTCCTTATTCTTTAATCTTGTGTCTCAGATGCGACTTATTTAGTATTTCCCTAAATTGTATATACAAGAGATTTCTCAGTTGATTTTCGAGAGGTTAGCTGACTTAATCATGTTTGAGTAGGTCCTGGATTTATTAGGAAATTGTTGATAAACCAAGGGATATAACTAGACGCCACACTGGTGCTTCTTGGAAGTTTTGATACAGGTTTAGTGTATGATGGGGTTTACTCAGGGACACCACGATTTCAGTTATTTATCTATACTAATATTATGAAGAGGAAAGACTTGTATGTGTGTTTGTAACGAATAAACTCAAAATCTACTTAACGGATCTGGATTAAACTTGGCACAAAGATAGATTATAGTCTGGAATAGCATATAAGCTACTTATGTGCTATTCCAATAATATAATACTTTATATCCCGGAAAAATTTACGGTTCCCGTGGGATAATTTCCTACATACACGCGGGCGAAGCCGCTAACTAACCTGGTGTCAGAGTTTTTATACTGCCCATGGGCCTCTGACATACAAGTAGCTTCACATGCTGTTGAGAAATATCTCTTAGACATGCTGGTTGCCTCACGATATTTCCCTTCACTGATTATTAAGCAAGTGATAATTATACAATACGCACATGTATCCGTAAAATCAGATGTGCGTGGCTTGGGTTCGAATTCGAGACCTATGATTTGCAGTCCGACGATCACATCACAATTCACAAGGCTATCATTGTTTAATAATAATAGTCTACGTAGGTATTTCAGTTTACCAGTCAAGTAACTCGTCCAACTTAAAGGCGGCATAAATAGCCCAGTAGCTGCCATTGCATATTGATTTCTGTGGTAAAGATTGCGTGGTCATCGCGACTCGTAACAGCACAAATACTACATTATTCATACGTTAAGTAGGTCGGAGGTTTTTTTTCGAGAATCCTTCGTAAACGAGGAGCTCGTGGCTAAGTAATAACAGCCGCACGGATCGATCCTTCAGGTTAAGCTACGCTAACGGAGGTTGGTCCGTGGATTGGTGACCATCTTTACATATCGAGAATCCTCCGTGCCTCGGAAATCATGTTAAGCCGTTGGTTCCGGCTGTAATTCGTGGATCTTTGACAGTCGTTAGGTGTAGTCAGAAGCCCGAAAGTCTGACAGCCAGTCTTACCAACGTGCATCATATTACCCAGTTACTGGGTTGTGGAGGTCAGATAGGCAGTCGCTCCATGTAAAATACTGGTATTCAGCTGCATCCAGTTAGACTGGAAGCCGACCCCAACAAGAAAAGGAAAAAGCTAGGCAGATTGATACTTACGTAGACTTTCTCCTCTCGTGTCATTGAAGGAAAGTTTACTGGAGTATGTGAGTGGCTCATTGGTTAATGACATCGGGTTGATGGTGTAATTTGGATTTTTTTTCATTAGTAACCAGTGTATTATCGTCATAGGTGTGGTTGATATAACCAACAAAGTTTTCTTGTACCTAATGGTGGAGTTAACAATCACGTACAACTGTTATTGAGAAAGTTCTACTCAATAATAATTATTATGATTATGATTACTTTATATTACAAACACATGACATTAGAGGGGTTGTTACCTTACCTTAGCGGTTACGTTGAAAGTTACATGAGCTTATGAAATTTTTATCCATTATTTTAACATGATTTATTAAGACGTAAACTGTAAATCGTGTAATTCGCGTTACTATACTTATAAAAATGAACAACTTAGACAATGCAACTGTACCAGAAATCACGAAAAAAAAATCAACTGTTCAGTACAGAGGCCAGCACATCAAGTTACCACAATCTGTCAAATTTCTTTGATAGTATTTCAACTTTATTGCAAAGACATAAGGTTCTTTTTTAATTGAGAAAATTTGACAGTTAGATAGCTTGATGTGCTGGCGTCTGTACATTTATGTTATGCATAATATTCGTAAAAATATATGGAGCTGATTTTTTATTTCACATTTCAGAGTTGGTCCCATGGACAAAGTTGTTGATTTTCATGAGTACTATACAACCTGAAAGTATGTCCCTCGTTTAACCTTACACACTGTATAGTCATGTTGAGTGGCTATTGCACCATGAAGCTGAACGCGATCAGCACATCGATATTGCGTTCAAGAGCTGTCAGTATCAATATTCTAAATTAATAGAAAATAATGACACTGACAACTCTTAAAGCGTTCTCTTCTCTTAACGTGAACTCTTAACGCGATCAGCGCATAAATGCGTTCAGTTTCGTGTAATCTGACCTTAGTATTTGAACTGTAAGCGGGATTGTCCGAAAGGGTTACCGCTACCCCGGAACATAAAGGGCTAAGGAAGGAACATGAATGGGTTTTAGTCAGTAAGAGTCTGACACTCCCTTCCGCTCCACCAAGAGCGGGTAAAGTCATTAGATGATTTCCCAGCCTCAAAACTTCTGTTTTTTTTCTTTTCAAAATCTGAGAGACATCGGCACTCCGTTTAAAAAGGATCTAAGGAATCTTTGAGGAAATATTTTTTTCTAAAACTAAACGTTTCGTATAGAAAATCTACCAAAAAGCTGACACAAGAAACACTAGCTAAGGTACAGCCTGCTAAGTATGACAAACAGCTTCCAGAGCGAGATCTTTTAATTCTATAACTTAAGAAATTAACATTGTAAAGGATAATAACGTTAATCAACTTAATAATAGAGTTGAAACTCGGCGAGACGAGGTATTTTGCGGTTTATAATGGATATTTTTATTACAGCGGGAAGCTCTCGCTGAAAAGGTGAGAGATATGCAGTAAAACAGGTTTTAAACTAAGGAGTTTTCGCTTTTTATTTCATTTTTTATAGGATAATGCTGACGCGCTATGCTTTTTTTATTAAAAAATGTTCGCTTCCTATTGTTTTAGTAATACTTGCCTACTGCATCTGTGCCCTACCTTTCAGGAATACTAGCGTGATATTATGCTATAATTTGGGTTTGTTTTTATTTTGTATGGAATAGTTTTTTTTTTTAATTATAGATACTGACTCAAAACTCATGTTATACTTAACCTTCAGTGTAGCCTGCCAAATTCAAAACGTTTGCGTTGTTGCGCAGCTGGTTTTGCGTTGTATGTTGGTTAAATTTCAATCCGCGGTAATTCAAATTAAAAATATTTTTAACCTTAAAAATTGACACTAATGTTCAAAATCGATTGAGATAATTTGTCAATTTGTGTCTATGCTGGGGACTGTACAAAAAAAAACGTGTTTTACGAATTTGAACCTTATTATTTCCTTATCGTGTCCCACCGAAAGGTATCAGGAACGCCTTCTCTCTGTGGTTGGAATATAATGACAATAATGACAGTAGGTAATGGATGCCTACTGATAATCTATAATTTAGAGAACAATCAAAATCGATTCTCACACCAAAGGCTAATGTTCCGCCAACTAACACATTTCAAATAACATGTCATTACAGCAAGCTTCTTGTTGAACCTCCGCACTTAGAAGGTGCCTACGGGACCCTATTACTAAGCCTAAGCCGTCTGGCTGTCAATCTGTCTGTCAAAGGGCTTTATTTATAACATAGCTTGATGTACAGAGGCCAGCACATCAAGTTACCACAATCTGTCAAATTTCTTTGATAGTATTTCAACTTTATTGCAAAGGTATAAGGTTCATTTTTAATTGAGAAAATTTGACAGTTACGGATAGCTTGATGTGTTGGCGTCGGTACAGAGACCAGCACATCACGCTACCCCAATCTGTCAAGTTTCTTTAAACTTTATTACAAAACCATAAGGCTCATTTTCATTCGGGAAAATTTGACAGTTTGAGGTAGCTTGATGTGCTGAAATTGAATTTATCTTTAGAATCTGTTCCTAAGCACGTTCAAAGTTATTGCTTTTGGCTCCTACGCACCACCTCTTGTATAGACTCCAGCACATCAAGTTATCCCAAACTGTCAAATATTCCCAAATGAAAATGAACCTTATTCTTTTGTGATAAAGTTGAAAATCCATCAAAGAAATTTGACAGATTGGGGTAGCTGATGTGCTAGCCTCTGTACATACCTATTCTTGCCGGTGGCACTTCTCTCCCTCCTCCCACGAAAGTAATTTTATACAAAATGGCAGAACTTCAATCTGCCATTATGTATAACACATCTTCAACATTTCTACGCCACTCATTACTTCACCGCTGTACTTTTGTGGTACTGAACCCGAACTCCTGCTAGTCCGACTCGCCTTTCACCGGTTTTATTTTTATAGTTAGGTGGCTTTCAAATTATATGCCGTTTGACATTAGTCCGCCTGTCATTGAGAGCTTTAAACTTCAAGGAAAATTGGTTATGATATCAGCATGTGGATAAATTTGATTAGTCACCGTTTAATATGATTGGAGTATGTTTACATTTATTTAATCCGCTTGGCTGCGTCTAATCTGATGTTTATTTGTTAAGTTGGTGAAGATTGTTGTAGAAATGTTCACATTGCTCTAGCCATAAATATGAGAGAAACTAAAAGGGAATTTATTATTTTCCAGCGTTTTTTGGTGGCATTTTGGCAAATAGCATTGCTGAAAAGTCTCGTACTGTACTATTGTCATCATCTGCCTAGCATTCTCTCAACTAATTTGGGGTCGGCTTACAGTCTAACCGGATGCAGCTGAATACCAGTATTTTACATGAACCGACTGCCTATCTGACCTCACAACCCAGTAACTGTGCAATACGATACCCCTTGGTAAGACTGGCTGGTCGTACTTTACTATTGTATATTGTATTAATTTGAAAATAATATGTAGGTACTTGTATATTCAAAACTGATTCCTTAAATCCGAACACTTCCACAACACGTACTGTCTTTTTGGTCCAACTCAAAGTTTATACCGGAAAATCGACTAATACCTACATTTTATACCTTAAAACCGGTGTAAGCATTCTTTTATACAGCATTATAATCATTATAATCCTGGCAGCCTTTTGTCTTTGACACAAAGGGCTTCGTTTGGCGCCGAGTGCAGCCAGGTGGCGCTGCCATCGCAATTAGAAAACGCTGGCCCAAAGAGGTGTCGCGTCTTCTTTTACAAAAGCCGTCGTAGAAGCACCTGCTCCTGAAGTACATGAACACTGAATTTATAACGATTTCTACACTTTTCTTTTGTTTATTTAACGCAATATGAAAATGTGCTGCTCAGTGTGGAGTTTTTACGGATGCCTGTGTAGGTTATTTTTTCAATGTTATTATTTATTCATACGTCCGTCCATAGAGTTTCTTGTCCGTCCTTCTCCATAGGTACCTACTGCTTTGGAATGGGCACCTAGCTTCATCTTTCTGACTGACCGACCCTTGACAATTCAAAAGTGCCTGTTTATTTGAAATAAATGCTTTGAGTTTGAGTTTGATTCATCACATACATACATAAATTCACGCCTTCATCCCTTTTGGGTAGGTAGTAACTACTGAATGACGAGGCAATCGGCTACGATCCTTACATACTCCTTTGGCGTCGTTTACGGTCATACATCTGATCATGCAACCACGCCAGTAGCGAGACCTGACTTTTCTGAAGAGTTATAGCCAATGAGGTCACAACAAGGCGTCTGCTTCCTCCTTTTATTTCTGTCTAACTTAACTGCCGGAAAAGCGGATCCACGCGAGACACGATGCTTTCTGATTGTTTCTTAAATTACGGCACACGAAAGGTTAGTCATTTGTTTTCTAACGAGTTGTCTATGAGCGAGTATGAAATTTATAGAGTTTATCTTCATACAATTTTTAAAATTTTTGACCACATTATACGCTTAAGCGGTTTTCATTTGTGTCGTCGATCTTCAAGCATAATTAATCGCAAAGCTTGTTTTCCTATAATTTTTACCTTGAGCTTTATACTGTTTCAATAAATATTGTAATATATTATGTAGTTCAATAAATAATTATAGAAATTTCTTCATTGTTATAACAACTTAAAAACTACGTTAGTAAAACTTCAAACTAACATATCAACAAAATTAAATAATAATTACGCGGCTCAACACATCTGCCCTGAGCTTCACGGACTTTTCTGCTGCCTATTTGTGCCCGACAAATACCTTGGGCACCGTCAAAGCCGCCGTCACAACCTGTTCGCACAACCGCTATCTAGATCGGTTGCTAGAGCGGAATCCCCGGTATGTCGAACCCTAAGGATGCTAAACGCCCTCCTGACTGCCGACCCTGAATGTGATGTGTTTGCTGATGAATGGAAGAAAATAATGCGTGCCTGTCTGGTGTTTTGTGAGAGACAATATGCGAGGGTGTCCACTGTTATATGATATTTTATGTTAGTTTATTATGTTTTTAATTTATTTAACTATTTACTCAAATAATTATTAATAATCTTATCCACACCATTGTATAGTATATCTTTGAATTTGAATCTAATTTTTGTATGGTATGTTGTTTCAATGCTTATTTTATTTTAATCTTAATAATTCTAATTCTATGTTAATTAATGTAATTGGACCTGTGCCGTTTTAATTAACTATAAATAAAAATAAAAAATAAAAAAAATAAAAATCTGACCTATTCAAATAATAAGTTTAATCCATCCTATTTAACTTCATATAAAATTATAATTATTATTTTGTACTACCTTAAAAGGATATCATTAATATTGCGTGAATAGTTTTATTAAATTTATTATTATTGAAATTTCATTTTTATATAATTATAATTTTTCAATTTAATTATACAAAAAGAAAAATTAAGTAATATGTAATAATGTTTATTTCATGCTAATTTAGGATAAATAAATAAATGGTTTGAGTTTGAATTTACCGAACTAGATAATTTTATGCTTTTTCCAACCATGATCCAAATTTTTTATCATGTGTTCGCGTCTGATGATTCTATATTATTTGCAATAACAATAAGTTCAAATATAGAAAAAATTGGCAGCCATTTTCCTGTAGACTTCACACCTTTAACGAACAACCTTTTTGGACGGGATCGCTGATCTCAATCCATTAGAAAATGCTTCTTATGTCAAGGAGAATACGTTTGAATTTCCAATGCAATAATGCAATGTGGCAGGTGGAGAAAATACATTTTGTAATTGGCATATTTTAAGGGAAACGAGGCTCGGCCATTACAATTATTATGGAAAAGGTTCAATATAATATAAATCAAATCATAATGTCTGTTCGTTACGTTTTCTTTCTGGTTTCCGGTTTTGTATTATGAAGACGAATCACTGGCTACGTTTTATATGAATATAATTACAATTACCTTCCATTTTTGCAACATCAAATTTATTCAGTGAATGTTATTACCCAGATCAGTATTTCTTATTGAACGAGTCCTCTAATCATATGTTTAAGGGGGAAGCACCAGGGCCGCTAATCATCACCTGCATAGCCTTTTTCCCAACTGTTTTAGGGTCGGCTTCCAGTCTAACCGGATGCAGCTGAATACCAGTATGTTACATGGAGTGACTGCCAATCTGACCTCCACAACTCAGTAACTGGGCTATACGATACCCCTTGGTAAGACTGGCTGCCAGATTTTCGGGCTTCTGACGACCCGTAACGAATGTCAAAGATGCACAAATGACAGCTGGGACCAACGGCTTAACGTGCTTTCTCGGTATGTAAATATGGTCCACCTATCCACGGGCAACCCCGGCAAACGTAGCTTAACCTGATGGATCGACCTGTGCGGCTGCTAGTACTTGGCTACTACTACACTGACCTGCATATTGCAAAAAAACGTAGAAAAAAATTATTTAGCGGGCTACCTTCACGCATCCTTAAGAAATGCCTTTTACAAACGGCTAATATGCAAGGCCAAAAATAAAAAAAAACGCGATTATTGACAGAAGACAAATTTGTGATCGTGTTTTGTTTCTGCTTAAGGTAAATAATAACGCTATCACGGCCCGGGTTCCCTGATCATTTCATAAGAAAGGCTACTATTCTTAGTAGCTTTTTCCTTCATCCATCTTCCATCCCACAACAAAGCAAAAATATCGTCAATATATAATTCACCGATAGTATAATAAATCAGGAATCCCGGAATATTACAACTGAAACCCACGATATATTTTACTTACAATATAATACCGTAGCGAATGAAATAATCCATTATTCCCATTAGCTATTTTTGTGGGTAACAAAGACTTACCTATTTTGTGTTCCCTAAAAAGGGAATGTAAGTAAGTAGATATGTTTAATAAATTCAAGGCAAATATTTTCCTGTGAGTCAACATCTTTTTAATGGGTTTTCGTGAGGTTGCAATTGTAAGAATTATTTTGTAAGTTAATAATTCGTTACGCCCCTACATCTTGTAGTATTATTCTGTAAATAATTTCAATGCATTCAAAACTCAACTCAGTCTGTATAGTATTAAGGTGTTAAAAAATTAACTCTAAGAATTTCGTGGGAGCATTGTACTCATCGTTTCGAACAACTTATACGATGGAATAAGCCCTGAAATCGCGAAAAACATATGGGCTGTTCCATACATTTATGCACACGTAACTCAATAAAATGTATGGAACTACTCATATTTTTTTCTTAGAGTTAATTTTTAACACCTTATAAAATTGCGGATCGATCGCTCTTAGAGAAATAAATGCATTGATTGGATATATAATTATGTAGTTTGTAACTGAAGATGACGACTTTTGTGTAATGTTATGTATGTTTAAGTATTGTTCTCAAGTAAATGACATATGTATGTCTTTAATGAGAATAAAGTTTCTTTAAACGTAAACCTGAACATCTCACCGTGAAAACAAATGACAATGATGTGGAATGCCAGCTTAATTCTAGCTCACGTCACTCTAGTTATCACTGAGAGATTTTCACAGAAAGGACTGGCTGGTGTTACTCACTCGTGACCTCTTTACTTATAGTTTTTAAGACATATTAAATGACAAAGTAGGTAGTTTTTATTTAGGAGTTCGGTGTTATCCTTTTATGGCTAGCCTAGCTTGGGTTCAGATCTGGGCAATATCAATTGGAATTTTTCAATTCTAATGTATTTTCCGAGTTTGTCTAGGACATCGGTGGAAAAAAACATTGTGACCGTCGCCACCTAGACTTATAGTGAATAAAAATCTGAAATTGGCAACCCGCCTTGAGCAAGCGTGGTGATCTCTACTCTGTATGATATGCCTTTGGGTGCAGTTTGTCAGAAATAGGTTTGTATGATTTTTCCTGCACACCCAATACCTAGCTATGTCTATCAATACCAAATTGTACGATTGGTTTTAAATTCGCACTTTACTTTTTGTCAAAACAGGTAGTGTACTGATTTGATGTAAAATAAAATACTAACTGTATCTTAATTTACAAAACATTCTTCTAAGAGGAAGTCTGAAAGAGACACCGGTGACTGAAAAGTTGTGTGGAAATCGGTTGTCATGGTACATGTTAAGCGTAGGAATGAGGAAATTGTTGTCAGAAAAGTTATGAGCATGGATGTGGATGGCTATACAAGTAGAGGCAGACCAAAGAAACGATGGATGGATTGTGTGAAAAATGATATGGCTAAAAAAGGAGTGACTACCGAGATGACGACTAATAGAGAAGTATGGAAGAAAAAGACATGATGCGCCCAAATAAATTGGGATAAGGGCAGGAGAATGATGATGATACTTCTAAAGAAAAGAAAAACCAATAAAATATGTTTCTATACGGCAAACATGTCACACGATGCAATAAAAAAACAAGTAACTAACTAACTATACCAAACTACAAACTTCAAGTCGCAGCTCAAACAATAGAATCGCAGAATTTAATCCAGGTTAAGGAGCATAAATATTCTACGCAGACCAAACTTAGAATCCATCCCTAAATGAAAAGGGAGTAATAATAACACCCGGGAATTAACTAAGCTATTAATCACTCGATATACCTTCGTCCATTTCCACCGCTGAGCTGGGTGACGGGCGAGGGAGAAATGTCAAATGATACTAATTCCGATTGGTGGCGCAATTAGTGGGGAGGGCGAATGAGGCCGCGAAATGTTACATGTTATATTAGTAACCAAGTAATGTTACATTAGTATGGTTTTTGTGATAGCCTGGTGTGACTGTCGGACTGCCAAGCCATAGGTCTCGAGTTCGAACCCAAGGCGTAATTTATAAATTATCACTTGCTTAACACGTTGAGCGCCAACGCGGTCACCGGTGAGCCGCGAACAATAGTTTTTCTATTGTGTCTGATGCGTGGCAGTCAACGACTTAAAATTGGTGAAGGAAAACATCGTGAGGAAACCAGCATGTCTGAGAGATATTTCTCAACAGCATTTGTAGCTAAATCAGAGGCCTATGGGCAGCATAAAAACTCTGATACCAGGTCACTAACCACACGAAAAGAAGAAGAAGATGGTTTTTGTAGGGACCTTGTTTGAGTTGCCATTAATCGAGAACTACCTGATTGTTTTCAAAATCAAAAACAAAGACTTCGTTAGTTGGAGGTTTGAACTAAGACAGGCACTTAACGTTGGCAATTTCATCACCACTGCTCTCAAAACGGTGAAGGATATCAACAAATTGAATAAATGTTTCACTTGTCACGTCACCGACCCTCACTGAGCTTGCGTGATTACAGTCCCTCTCAAAGAGAGGAGGCGTGGTCCAAGCAGTGGGAACATTAAAGGTAGATTATGCTAAGATTTAATATACTTTCGTATGGAGTAAAATGGTATTTCCATTGTAATAAGGTGAAGTAGGGTTGTCTATTCTTCAATGAGTTTTGGTTTCTATTTTAGTTTTTGAGGTTAGATCACGTAGCCATTTGCAATTTATGGCATAATGACCATCATAATTTCATATCCCCATGTACAGAGGCGAGCACCTCAAGCTACCCCAATCTGTCAATTTTTTTTGATAGATTATCAACTTTATTACAAACTAGCTTCCGCCCGCGGCTTCGCCCGAAAAATATGTCGCAAAATTATACACATAAACCGTCCTCTTGAATTACCCTATCTATTAAAAAAAACGCATTAAAATCCGTTGCGTAGTTTTAAAGATTTAAGTATACATAGGGATATAGGGACAGAGAAAGTGACTTTGTTTTACACTATGTAGTGAAGCATAAGGTTCATGTTCAATTAGGAATATTTGACGGTTTGGGATAGCTTAATGTGCTAGCGCCTGTACCTAACATGGAACCAACATTTGAACTAAAAGTTAAATTTTGTCATTATCCAAACAACATTACTCAAGAAGGCAGACGGGCAGAAATTCAATTAGCTTAATTGAATTAAAACTGGAGTTTATGCACATTTTTAGCGTTGATTCCATAAATGTTTAAGTTGCGGTCGTTTTCTGCAATTAACATAATATTTTTGGCCGTCAGAATACTACGTAGCGAATTTTATATAGGGAGCAAATGGCCCTAGCTGTTGGGAGATAATTTCTTGTGCTTTTATATCCATGCGCTTTGCCAAATATATATTTTTTTAGGTGCCATATGAGCTCTCTCCTTTTTTTGTATTATACTGGTGAATTTATACAATTATAATTAGATATGGTATGAATCTGTAAGCGTGGTCGTCGTGGTCATTTGCCTGATGTTATTTTCTACTATTAACGGCATAGCTTTCTCTTTATAATAAAATAAACATCCGATCGATTACATTAAAAATTGCATTTTTCTTTGAATATCAAAATAACACCTCTTATTGGAAAACCCTGTAGAATCAATTCTATTTTTTGTAAATTGACGTTCAAAAGTGCCTTTACGTGCGTATTTGAAATAAATGATCCGACTTTGACTTTGACTTCTTAAATTACTATTGATAAACCAGGGTACACGAAAAGGTAGACCCAGCAGGGTTTTATACCGGATCCCTTCTTCCAATTTACGCTTATCAAAATACTCCTTCCAATCATCGTAACGTTTCTTTTTAAATTTTCATTTTTTGTTCATTTTGTATTAAAACGTTTCAATTCGAGTGAAAGATGCTGAATGAATCAAAAGTGAGTCTTGATAGCGGCATTATGAAAGTTGGAAAGAAACAAATAAATAAAAATATTTTATTTGGAACACGCACAGGCAATACAAACAGTAAAGATATAGAAAAGGGAGCAATTTGGGGGCAGGATTTGGGTGACAAAAAAAAATTTAAAGTAGAAATTAAAAAAAAAACAACTGTGCGAGGCTAAAAAACCTTTTTTCGGCATAATACTGCAATATTTATAAAATAAATACCACAGCGCTGGTATTTTGGTAAGGCCCGCTATGATATAGGGCAGAGAGTCAATTGTTCTGCAGGAAAACTTAACGTACCTATTTATTCACGGAAAAACATAATTAATGTTTCTCTAAACCAAATATCAAAACTGTATTTCAAACTCTGTATGTTTTTGGATAAATAAAGATTATTATTATTATTATTATTATTGTTCCAATCCTCATCTCTTAGCTTAAAAGGATTCCTAAGCGTTTCATCGTACTTCAACCAAAATCGGTTCGACCTACTTTATTAAAAGTTTTACAATATTAAAAGGAACGTAAAGAAATACATTTTAACTTTCCATTCATACTCGATATTACTCGAGAGTTTCTTACGAAGTTGTTGGTTTATGTGTGGATCTGTTGAGTTCTTTTTTATTGGTTTATGGCTCCCGCAGACAGACGCGACGCGATGTTACAACGAGGTACTGGTCAAACAAATTCATTGTTTTATTTTATAGAAATTATTTTATTATGGCCGCGTCGTGTTAATGTGGCTGAATTCACAGGCTTACAATCGTTGGCCGATTTTTGATATGAGCTAAATGAAACAGTACATATCGAATGTGGCAACGCACACTTTCAACAAAAGGTAGGTAAAAAAAGTTCTTGCGGATTGTTGGACCTTAAAAAAACACACACTACAAAGTGACAATTTGATTTCGGAAGTCGGTGTCTTCGGTTTTGTATTTTCATTTTTTGCCACCGACTTCCGAAATCAAATTGTCACTTTGTAGTGTTTGTTTTGGAAGTCGGTTTTATTTTTTGTAAAAAAGTTTTTATTTTTCACTTTTTAGTTGTGGTACCTACCTACACAACCCCCACCCTCCCCCCCAAAATTTTAATACCACTACCTGGTATGTAAATTACAGTGACAGGAACTTATTAGAACATCGTCCACATAATTATGTTAAGTAGGATTTTTTTTAGATTTTTGTTGATTTTTCAAAAACCGCTTATTCGATTTCGATACATTTTTTATGGGACCATTTGGGAAGTATACCCTTTCCAACAAAAAAAGAATTTTTCATATCGGTTGACAAGCAACGGAGTTATGCGCGAACAAACATAAAAAAAAAAAAATACAAACTTCCGAATTGAGAACCTCCTCCTTTTTGAAGTCGGTTAAAAAGTATTGTGTCGGTTAAGGTCGATGCGCTATTGTATGCCCAGTTAGTCCAGTATGCCCAAATAGGTACAGACGCCAGCACTTCAAGCTATCCCTAACTGTAAATTTCCCAATTGAAAATGAACCTTATACTTTTGTAATAAAGTTGAAAAACTTGATGTGCTGGCTTCTCATCATCATCTGCCTATCCTTTTCCCAACAATTTTAGGGTCGGCTTTCAGTCTAACCGGATGCAGCTGAATACCAATATTTTACATCTGACCTCCACAACCCAGTAACTGGGCAATACGACACCCCTTGGTAAGACTGGCTGTCAGATTTTCGGGCTTCTGACGACCCGTAACGACTGTCAAAGATGCACAAATAACAGCCGGGGTCAACGGCTTAACGTGTTTTCCGAGGCACGGAGGAGTCTCGTTATGTAAAGATGGTCACCCATCCACGGCCAAACCGGCAAGCGTAGCTTAACCTGATGGATCGACCTGTGCGGCTGTTAGTACATAGCCACGAGCTCTGTAGGCTCTCATGTGTTGGCTTCTGTAGGTACATAAAATATTGTTAGGATGCAGATTAGCACCTTATTAAACAAACTGTCGAATGTTCTTCAAAACTTGGTGATTAATGTGTTTTATTTCAAGTTATTGATGGCCGCATCTCAAGCAGTTCGCGACGAATGTTGATGTTGTTCGAAATTGATGGCTTTCACGAATTGTTTCATACTTTACAATTTAGTTTGATATTCTGAGGAGTCGGTGGCTAATAACAGCCTCACGGGTCGATCCATCAGGTCTAGTTACGCTTGCTGGGATTTGTCCGTGGATGGGTAACCATCTTTACTTACCGAAACTCCTGCATACCTCTGAAAGCACGCTAACCCGTTCGCCCCAGCTGTCATTACGGGTCGTCAGAAGCCCAGACAGAAAATTCTGATAGCCAGTTTTACCAAGGGGTATCGTATGACCCAATTACTGGGTTGTGGACGTCAGATAGGCAGTCGCTTCATGAAAAATACTGGTATTCAGCTGCATCAGGTTATACTGGAAGTTGGGGTAGGCATTATAGGAAAATGCTAAATTCAAATTCAAATTCAAATTATTTATTTTGTGAACATAGGTGATTACAGGTGTTTTTCACTATAAATATCTAATGTACGAACCATGTCCCGCCGATAGGCATACAAAATTAGATTAATAAAGTTAAAATAATTAATGTCAAAGAATATGCAAGCATGTCAAAATTAAAAAATAAATTAGATGTATATATATAAAATGGTCATAATTAAATAGGGAAAATGTCATGAAAATAGGTAAAATTATATATAAATCAACAATTGCTCAAAAACTTGTCATCCAGATATTCCTTGACTGAATAATATACCTTGTCATTTAGTAACTAAATAAATAAACTAAACTAAGTAAATAATTATAGTGCTGCAATTTTTATAGAGATAATAATAAATAACAAATATTTTATTCTAGATAGATTGAATTCTGATGTCTTAGACTGAAGAGATTCGAACTCACTTCAGCTTGTTAAACTTAATTAATTTGAGGAAATCGGAACTGTAGGAATTTCAGTACTTAGTTGTTTTAGTTTATTTCTAGAGTGTCTAGGTAAGAGTCCTAGCATGATTGAAGAAGGCAAGACTTCTCAAAAATAACTAACTAACTAATCATAATTTAGTTACGTTAATTTTTAAGACATGACTGATATGGCAGTTTGTTTGTCCACTTCGTCTTGGAGGAGAATAAAAATGTATGTATGTTTGATGTTCAAAAAGTGCTCATTCTTAGCCTAATTTGAATGAATGTCTTTCAATTTTGATGTTTTGTACAACTTCAGTATTATAAAGTCGAAGTCAAAAGTCAAAACATTTATTTCAAATAGGCACAAGAATGGTACTTTTGAACGTCAAAATGAACAAGAAATAGAATTGATTCTAGTCGCGCCTTCCAAAAGGTAGTTTCGTGTGGAGAAGAATGGGCAAGATATATAGGTAGGTATTAACGAATGATACATAGTATTTTTTTTTTTTTGAGATTGGAAAATCTGGGTGGTCCGTAGCTACTACGTAAGCCGGTGCTGACAAGGAACCGGTCTAAGTCC
Source organism: Hyppa rectilinea (assembly GCA_951799385.1). Lineage (NCBI taxonomy): Eukaryota > Metazoa > Arthropoda > Insecta > Lepidoptera > Noctuidae > Hyppa > Hyppa rectilinea. The sequence goes on from OX637317.1 coordinate 1,789,173, forward strand.
TTGAAGTCATCAGATATGTTGAAGCGTATAAGCAATCATATAATGTCAAATACACACATCAAAAGTGTCTAGGGATCAACATATATTTTTGCAATAACTTTTCTCTTGATTGATATTAATTTAAATTTTCTTTAAGAATTCATCAAATAAAGTGTTTTCGTTTGTCACAGTAACGATAAACCAAGTCACCTTTGCATTAATAAAGAAATTTGCCATTTTCCTAATAAAGGGATTTTTGACATTTGAACCACTAACATTAAAGTTCGAAAAAAAGACTGAAATAACAGTTTTCTTTAAAATTTTATTGGGTAACTTAAACAATTAATAATCCGTGTTTCTACCGCGAACACTAACAACACAAGAACATCGGTTTGGCATACTCAAAATGAGTTCATCCAAATCACGCTGTGGAATGGCCGCCCATGTTCGTTGCAACAACAAAAAAAGGTCTTCTTGCAACTGGATACCCTCCATATTCGGCAGAGCTCTTCTCTGTAGCATATCCCATGCATGCTCAATCGGGTTCAAGTCTGGCGACTGAGCAGGCCAGGGCAGGACATTGATGTTAGCTGCGGCGAGAGTCTGTCTTACAACTCTTGCGGTGTGCGGTCGTGCATTATCATGCATTAACTGAAATAAGGGACCGATTTGCACTTGTAGAGGAACGATGACGTCAGATACAATCGTCTCAGCATAAATTTGAGCGTTGAGGTTGCCTCTGATCCAAATCAACTCAGTTCTTCCGCCGATCCAAATACCCGCCCATACCATGATGGTTCCACCACTATAAGGATGGACTTCCTGGCAGGATTTTAATCGCTGTTGGCGTCCAGGGGTTCTCCAGTGTCGTATACGTCTTGTATCCGGTCTCATACCAAAACGAGACTCATCAGAAAAGCACACGAAACGCCATTGTTCTTCTGCCCAATTTCTGTGTTCAAGAGCCCATTGATATCGAATCCTACGATTGTGCATTGCTATAGGTGGTACCCGTAGCGGTCTTCGGGAATGAAGGTTCACTTCATGCAAGCGGTTTCTGACTGTTTGGTCGCTAATTAAGTTCCCTGAAGAGTGATGAAGCCTCACGGCTAACATCATGGCGGTTATTGTTGGAGCTCTTCGAGTTAAGATTTGAATGTATCGGTCTTGTCTCCGTGTCGCCAGACTTGAACCCGATTGAGCATGCATGGGATATGCTACAGAGAAGAGCTCTGCCGAATATGGAGGGTATCCAGTTGCAAGAAGACCTTTTTTTGTTGTTGCAACGAACATGGGCGGCCATTCCACAGCGTGATTTGGATGAACTCATTTTGAGTATGCCAAACCGATGTTCTTGTGTTGTTAGTGTTCGCGGTAGAAACACGGATTATTAATTGTTTAAGTTACCCAATAAAATTTTAAAGAAAACTGTTATTTCAGTCTTTTTTTCGAACTTTAATGTTAGTGGTTCAAATGTCAAAAATCCCTTTATTAGGAAAATGGCAAATTTCTTTATTAATGCAAAGGTGACTTGGTTTATCGTTACTGTGACAAACGAAAACACTTTATTTGATGAATCCTTAAAGAAAATTTAAATTAATATCAATCAAGAGAAAAGTTATTGCAAAAATATATGTTGATCCCTAGACACTTTTGATGTGTGTATGTCAAGAAAATGATTAAATTTGCCGACCCGTGGAGCGGACGTTTTTCTTCCTTAGCCATTCGTGATCCGGGGTAGCGGTAACCCTTTAAAATACTCCCGCTGACCATTAAGAAATACCTACAAATGTTTGGCAAATAAAAACAAAACTAAATCTGTAACAGAAGTGGAGACTAAAAGCTAACATTAAATAGGAATTAGTTGATCAAGGACGAAGGGAAAACACTTCGCGTCTGTATATCATCATAAACACATAAAGTATAACTTTCCTTTCGAAAACATGCAAAAACAAACGCCGACAGAGCCTGCGTAACAACCTATTAGGTTATGGAATCATTAATCTATGTTAGTATTTCTTGATCGCGTAAATACAGGATTATATTACTTAGTATAGGGCGACTATTAATTTTAATTACTTTTTAGATGTAGTTGAGAGACGAACGGGGAAGTATGCACATCAAGCTAACCTCAATTGAAAATGAACTTTATGTTTTTGTAATAAAGTTGAAAAACTAGCAAAGAAACTTGACGGATTGAGGTAACTTAATATGCTGGCCTCTGCACGTACTTATTTCTATCACCTAACAAAGTAGCTTTTTTTTTTTTTAAGGCTGGGAAATCATCCAATGACTGCTCCCGCTCTGGGTGGAGCGGAAGGGAGTGTCAGACTCTTACTGACTAAAACCCATCCATGTTCCTTCCGTAGCCCTTTATGTTCCGGGGTAGCGGTAACCCTTTCGGACAATCCCGCTTACCCGGCAGGCTTGGCCCCTGGGGCCCCTTCATATGCTGACATCTCTTTGAGGCGCGCGTGGAACATATACGCGCCGTACGGCACGGGTCTGGTGCTGATCGGACGGTGAGTCACCCATTACTCACCGCCCGCAGGCCCGCGCCTACGGTGGCCGGGAGTCGTCACGTGGCTCCCGACGCCCGGAGCGTCTCCCGCGGCGGCTGGGACGGGAGGACCTTTCTCTCTTCCATCCCGCCACCTCCTTCGCGAGCATAACTTTTTCGCAGAAGGAGGTGACTGCCTCCCACTCCCTCTCGCCCCGGACCATGGCTTGCACCAGGGCCGGGCGCGAGAGGTAGCTGTGTTCTAGTTCAATAGTTCAAAGGTTCAAGTCGTCGAAGACATGTGACATCTACCAACCGTTTTAAGGAATCAGCAGTAGTCTCCATATTCCATAATATGAATATCACTTTTTATAGGAACCTGTATGATACAGCACTATGAAATTATATATATGTATATTTTTTTTTTTTTTAGTTTGTTTCAAAAATATTGTTTATCTTTTTTCTTTTAATTAATTTTCTTTGATTTAGCCCTGCTACAGTTTACGTTTGCTAACAGTTTGTTTTTATTAAGTATATAGGTAACATAGTAATCTGTGGAAAATGTTGTGGGTAGTATATTTGTTAATTTTAATTTTAAGAAGATTTAAGGTTGTGTAAGTAATAATATACTACTGTTTGTTTTCCCTAATGAAATAAATAAATACCAACCCGTACTGGGCCAGCGTGATGGAGTACAGCCCACAGCCTCTCAAAGAGAGGAGGCATCTGTCCCAACAGTTGAGAACGTTATAGGCTGATTATGATTATTCTGAGATGGCAACGCAAGATGTAAGTAGATATTGACGACACGGTTGGCGCAGTGGTTGAGCGATTGACTGCTGCGCACTATGTCGCGGGTTCGATTCCCGCACGGAACAAATATTTGTACGACCTGCAAGTATTTGTTACGAGTCTGGGTGTTTTTCTATGTATAATATGTCTCTATTTACAAAAAAAAAATGTATATAAGTAGTATATCAGCCATCTCGTTACCATAACACAAGCATTAGGTTGCTTAGCTTGGGACGATATGGCGCTGTGTGAAATGTCCAAGGATATTATTATTATATTATTATTATTATTATTGATGTTTATATTGTAGATTCTGTTTGTACCTATCCATTGCTTTTCTATATACAAATGTTATTCTATATACAGAGTTGATATGACACAGGGGCATTAAATTACACTACGTATACTATACGTGTTTAGTAATAACTCGGTACGGTATAAAAATAAAAAGCACCAAAAATGAGTTTTTTTTTTTTCAAATAAGCTAAATAGCTTACAAGTCAGAGTAAAACGCAACCACCCGTTGTAAATAAAAACTGACCTTGTAACGCAGCGGCAACGACGCGCGCGCGCCGGAGCGCTGTTAGGAAAGATACATCGTGTTCAAACGGGGCAAAAACTTAAAAAAGCATTTGCGATTAAACTATTGCTCATATTTAATTGATTTTTGGTACAGAGCTTGAAAATGGTCCCTAGTATAAGCTGTTTAAAGGAAAGCCCCTCCGTCGTATTAACTCTTTATATGAGCGCAATATCTATAAGTCATTAAATTATATTTTCGATGTACTAATATCTAACCTATAACTTATATGTTTAGTGCACACTGTTAATAAAAGTTGGTTATTAAATAAATAAATAATTACTAGGCTGTGATGACTACGAATCTACTACAACTGATATTGTAGTAATAATCATTACGTTATTTACATTGTTGGGCAGACGAATTTTTCGAACATATGAAGCAATTGATTAGCAATATTCTTTAAAATCATTCAGATTGTGATTGATAGTGTGTTATGCAATGAGAGTGCAGGTGAAACTGAGATTTGGTCACCAGTAAATAAACCAAACGAATATCACTATCACTACTAAAACAAAGTCGCTTTCTCCGTAACTATATCCCTATGTATGCTTAAATCTTTAATACTGCGCAACGGATTTTGATGCGGTTTTTTTTAATAGATATAGTGATTCAAGAAGAAGGTTTAGGAAGGTTATGTGTATAATTTGTCGACATATTTTGCGGGCGAAGCCGCGGGCGGAAGCTAGTACCTATAGTATAAAGCAAAGTCGCTTCCCGCGTCTGTCCTAATATCTGTATGTATGTTTAGATCTTTAAAACTATACAACGGATTTTGATGCAGTTTTTTTTAATAGATAGAGTGATTCAAGAGGAAGGCTTAGGTATGAGTTTGTAATTTGTCGACATATTGTGTATACCTTGTTTATCGTAACACTCTTGTTTCAACTGGATGAAATTCCGTTTACCTTAATATTCAGCCGAATGTAGAAATCATGTCAAATGTGTAAATTCAGATAATCCTTTGACGGTTCCTCATGCGTGAGATCACAGGATCATATGAGCACGGCTTGTCGGTAAATATATATAGACATGAATTTTATTCACAAATTGAATGTACAGACGCCAGCACATCAAGCTATCCCTAACTGTCAAATTTTTTCAATTAAAAATGAACCTTATGTCTTTGCAATAAAGTGGAAATACTATCAAAGAAATCTGACAGATTGTGGTAACTTGATGTGTACATGCCTGCATACATCACAGAATATAATATTAAGTATTTTGTACCGTGTTTTTTCAGATTCATCCAATATCCAGTGCAAGTGCGGTGCTCCTGAAAAGACTATGCCCTAGTTGCTGCTGCCCAAACGTTCTGTCTCCTGGGCCCTTGATAATCTGAATGATGCCTTTAACGCCGTAATGAACGTGGCCACTAAGTAGGACCAAATAGTACAAGCAAAACTTACATGAAACAAAAAGAAGCGATTATTTCGTGGTAATGAATCTTTTCAGCTCACGATTTAAAAAGCATTTTTAATTAAGCGGTAAACAAGGTGTACTTAATTCGCTGATCGTATTAAGGCACGGGCAGGCCGTTGTTCGTGGGTTTGAGTGAGCGATCACCGATGTCTGGTGATTGGGATCTGTTCACAATTCAATATTGTTCGTTGTTCGCCAGTAATTACGTCGACATTAATCCGTGGTGGCGTGACACACTGCCGTGGCGGTTTGAGGAAGATTTTGATTGTACAGCGTGTTAGGTTAAACGAGGGACTTACTATCAGGTTGTATAGTACTCATGGAAATCAACAACTTTGTCCATGGGACCAACTCTGACATATGGAAAAAAAACTGTTCCATACATATTGACGAATTATGCGAACGTAAAAGTACTGAACAGTAATTTTTTTTTATGATTTCAGGTATAGTTCCATAGTCAAAGTTGTTAATTTTCATGAGTATAGTACCCCCTGAAAGTATGTCCCTCCTTTAACCTAACACACTGTATATTGAGACATACAGTGTGTTAGGTACACAGGTGTCGAATTTAAGTCATGTAAATGACGTTGAAATTAGGAGTTAAAACCAGTTGGACTAAAGATTAATCTAATTGATTGAAACTACGGTATAAATAAGGAATCCCAGTAAAACCATCGGGCGGCAACCCCACGCCATGCGTCGAGCCTCGTTGCAACCCTATGGCTACATAACAATTTCGCGCGGTTTTAACCTCAATTACAACTATAAAATAACGTCTAATATCCTGAACACATACAGTTGTTGTGACAGTTTCACTCTATGCTCAGGTATATAAACAGACACGTGGCAAACACAATGGAAAAACTATTGTTCGCGGACTCACGGCGACCGCGTTCTTGGAGTGATTTCCTTTCCATTCCTTTTGATGAATGATGAATTTGATTCCTTTCAAAGGTCTAGCCTCTAAGACTTCAAAACCACCTATTTCCTTTTTTCCAAGATTGTTTTTCAGGTTACTGTACAATAATGAATACTCTCCAGTGTCACAACACGGAGTAATTACACATGTGTATGGTTTTTGGTCTTGTTGTGATCATTAAACTGAGACTTACCCTGACATCCGGCAATGGACACCATTGTCAAACAATCAACACTACAATAATTTGCAATTGAATATTTTCAATAACCTACAATACAAAGAATTGATGTTAAACTTACCTTACTTTCGGAAATTTTTTTTAGGGCACTTACGAATTGAAATGTAACCATTTCCTATGGGGCGGAGACCTGGTGTCCTGAAACACAGACCTTCCGTCTAGCTTAGGCACCAGACTCCCCACAATATAGTATTGCTAATTTTTGTATTTGTATCTATAATATGTATGTATTTACAAAAAAAAAATGTATATAAGTAGTTTATCAGCCATCTCGTTACCATAACACAAGCATTAGGTTGCTTAGCTTGGGACGATATGGCGTTGTGTGAAATGTCCAAGGATATTATAGTAAATATATTTTATTTGTTTTTAATCGTCTTAACAGTTAAAATGTATTGTTATATAGGTATTGTGGAGAGAAATAAATAAATCTTATTATTATTATTACATTTCTTTTTGGATACGAGGCTTTTGGCTAATTTATATAATGTTTTTTGTTTTTTTTTCTGATGTAAATTTTTTGTGCAAACAATTTTGCTTCCTTTCTCTCTGGTCTATTTATCTTTTCCAAAATAACTATGATCTTTTTTACTTCCGCCAACCACAAAGTAGATAAGTGATTTTTTTTGCAGATTTCTAGTAAAAAGAACAAAGCGAAAGTGAAGCGACCCGCTGCGAGTTGAGTGGCGGTGAACAAAATCGGATTAGCTAAGAGAATTCTGCGAGCGTGTTTATAAATGTTATGTTAAATAGTCTGTCGTAATCTGGTTTGTAACGAGATTTTGTCAAAATATTGTTTTGAAAATCTAACCGCCAATGCTTTTACAACTTTTTCTCTTAAACCTTTATGTCCGACAGCCAAACATTGGAAAACACGTGATCCACCAAATTGTAGTGACAGAGCAGTGATACCCTGGTGACGTGACCGTCGGACTGTCAAGTCATAGGTCTCAAGTTCAAACCCAAGGCGCGCACCTCTGAGTTTTCGGATTCATGTGCGTATTGTGGAATTATCAGTTGCTAAAAAAGTCGGTGAAGGAAAACATCGTGAGGAAACCGGCATGCCTGAGAGATATTCCTCAACAGCATGTGAAGCTATGTCAGAGGCCCCATGGGCAGCATAAAAAGTCTGACACCAGGTTAGTCACTAACCACACGAAAAAGAAGGAGACCAAATTGCAAATGACTCGCGTGGTGGACTACAGCCCAATCTCCCTCACAGACTCCTGTTTATGAGAGGGTCTTATTCTTAGTAACGTTATAGGTTGATTATATTTATGCTCAGTATCGTAATTAGTCAGAAACAGTTTTAATTTTTTCTAAGAATTAATCAGGCTAATAACAAAAGCGTATGACGGCCTTGGTTTTTTTGGAGGCATACAAAAAAAAAAAAAAAAGCCTTGTCAGTAGTCTAGTACCTTTCAATGCTCAAATGGCTTAATAGGCCATGGCGATCCTACTCACAATACGTACTTTATTTGCTCCCAGGTCAGGTAACGTGTTATTGGGTTTTTCCATTTGAGATTTCTAAGTAGCAGCCTTTTTTGAGGTTAGGAAATCATCGAATGACTTCTCCCGCTCTGGGTGGAGCGGAAGGGAGTGTCAGACTCTTACTGACTAAAACCCGTCCATGTTCCTTCCTTAGCCCTATTTGTTCCGGGGTAGCAGTAACCCTTTCGGACAATCCCGCTTACTCAGTAGCTTGGAGTCTAGATTCATGCCTAGTCGATGGTAATAGACTCGCCCTTTATCACACGGGACTCAAACATAACTGGTGAAATGTAGGTGTACCAAGGTACACCTCTGACTAAGCCTTCGGGCCGTGTGTCTCGCGAACTCCGGAAAAACGGTCATTTAACTTCATCAGCCCGCTTTAAACTATGTTTGGTAAACTTCGAATGGTAAATGACGCCTCGGGGCCTGATATTGACGTACTGGTACAGTAAGCTACTTTGTCGAAGAATAGCGCTGCTTTTATGGTTTTGTTCTCGCGCAAAAAAAAGTCTTTAGTGATATTATTATTTGTTTTTAGGTTTTGACATCGCGCCGTAGAAATCTTGAATCTTGATCATGGCAGATTGTATTTTTGGCATTTTGTGTAACATTATTTCGTGGGAGGAGGGAGGTGTCACCGGCAAGAATAAGTACAAAGGCCAGCACATCAAGCTACCCCAATCTGTCAAATTTATTGGATGGAATTAAAACTTTATTTCAAAATAATAAGGCTCATGTTCAATTGGGAATATTTGACAGTTTGGCGCCTCTACTTGAATAAGTATTTATTCCGAGTCTTGTACCTAAAACAGACCATTGAAACGTTTCCTCGGCTTTAATCCCGAGAACCAACTGAATTAACTAGGTTAATAGAGCGCCTGCTGTAGATTCGGAACCTGCAATCAATTATGCACGTTTGCGACCTTTGCCCTACACGTGTGGCCCAAGTGGCCTATGGGACGGAAATCCGGTATACCTGTGTAGTTAGATTTCATTGATTTGATTTTGGCTTATCTAGTTATACGAAAGTCGAAGGACTTCGATGCGAGGCATTTAATCCAGTAGGAAGAGTGATAACATTATCTTATGGACAGGTTGAAATTATACTCATCATTATGAGTCAAAAAAATGTTGTCAGGAAAGTTGTGAGTATGAATGTGGATGGCTATACTAGTAGAGGGAGACCAAAGAAACGATGGATGGATTGTGTGAAAGATGATATGGCTAGAAAGGAAGTGACTATCGAGATGACGAGAAGTATGGAAGAAGAAGACATGTTGCGCCGACCCCAAATAGATTGGGATAAGGTCAGGAGAATGATGATTATGAACAACTTTCACAATGGGAAAAATCTGAAATCGCCAAAAAAGAACAGCTGTTCCCTACATTGTGACGAGTTATGCAAGCACAATGTACAGAACAGCCTAGCTGTTCTTTTTTTTCGCGATTTCAGATTTGTTCTCGTAGTTAAAGTAGAAACATAATGATGAGTATAATAGCTATAGCTATAGCGGAATAACTTATACGCTATTCCAGACTATAATCTATCCTTGTGCCAAGATTCATCCAGATCCGTTAAGAAGTATTTGAGTTTATTCGTTACAAACATACATACAAATCTTTCCTCTTTATAATATTAAGTATAGATATAGATGCTAAAAGTGAGAAAATATTTGAAACATAGTACAAATTACAAGTTTAAAAAGATTGTTAAAACTTGCTAACTTGTAGATTATAATTCTAGCTCACAGGACGGTTTACGATCATGTGACGGGATCATAAACTGTATGTTTGTCTCCGGGGAAATAATAACATGCCTGCGAGCAAACAGGCCCGTTATGGATGAAGATTATGTATGAACTGGATTAGGATGCGTTACACAAATTAATACAATATGTCGCCTTACATTCATGGAACAAATAACTTTTTTGTGCTACTGAAAGTAATGAAAATTGTTTGGGCAAGACTGCGTATTATCTTCTCCCATGAGCAGTAATAGCCTAGTGGTGTGACTATCGCATGGCCAAATCAAAGGTCTCGAGTTCGAACCCAAGACCCAAGGCACCCTCTGATTATTCAGATTCATGTGCGTACTGTATAACCAAATCGGAGAAGGAAAACATCGCGAGGAAACCTGCCTGAGAGATATTTCTCAACAGCATGTCAAGCTAAGTCAGAGGCCCGTGGGTAGCATAAAAACTCTGACACCAGGTTACTCACTAACCACACGAAAAAAAAAGATTTCCCATGCATGTAGACATGGAGAGATATGGTTGCCTAGTAGAAACAGCCGCATTTTACGAGTTGTAGGTCGTAGGTTCGAATGCAAAGCGGGATTGTCCGAAAGTGTTACCGCTACCCCGGAACATAAAGGGCTACGGAAGGAACATGGATGAGTTTTAGTCAGTAAGAGTCTGACACTCCCTTCCGCTCCACCCAGAGCGGGAGCAGTCATTGGATGATTTCCCAGCCTTAAAAAAAAAAAGGTTCGAATGCAACTTTACTTTGTGTAAATAATGCCATCACCACTGGTTTCAAAACGGTGAGAGAAAACATCGTGAGGAAACCGGCATGTCTTGGAACCAAAAATTCAAAGACATTTAACATCCACCAAACCCGTACTAGCCCCGTGTGGTGGATACGGCCCACTCACTTCCACTGAGAGTGGGCCTGTGTCCCAGCAATGGGATAATAGGCTGATGCTGGCTTATGGTAGTTCCACATCATGACAAATGAGAATATTAGCGAGTCTACTTGCAGAGCCTGCCGAGTAAGCGGGCTTGTCCAAAAGGGTTACCGCTACCCCGGTACATAAAGGGCTAAGGAAGGAACATGGATGCGTTTTAGTCAGTAAGAGTCTGACACTCCCTTCCGCTCCACCCAGAGCGGGAGAAGTCATTTGATGATTTCATACCCTCAAAAAAAAGGCGGTCTACTTGGTAGTCAATCGTGTAAGATTTTTTATTGCACCTGAGTGTATGTTCTTCTGTAGTATGAAAACACTTTACATTCCACCTTATAAAAAGTGGACCAGTATTGGATCTTTAAAGTTTAAACAAACATGAATTCCCTTCCTCAACAACAAGACAATGAAACATTTAGTATTTATAATAGTTAAACTTTCCGTCCCCACATTGTTACTAAAACGGAACCCGATCACTAACAAGTTAGGAGACTGAAACTTCGTGGCTTGCTAGTAAATTCAAAGCTTTAAGTCCCAAATCGGTTGAAACCATCGCTACAACATACGATCCTTCAAATTACAAACTCTAGCTCCCACTAGTCTGCGGTTGTGGATCTGGTCCAAGTGCAGTTAATTGACACTTCTGTGTGAGGCAGAACGTTTCGATGACACTTGCGCTGAAGGACCAACTGCCTTAATGATGAAGAGGTGTTCCACTTGCGATGCTCGTAATGGGTGATAGAAGAGGTATATGATGGGAATCAGAATCAAAGCTTTATTTGCTATGAATGTATAAGATGTTGTCAAAAATTAATGAAATCGGCTACAGTCGGGTAGGGTCGGGTCGGGTCGGGTCGGTTCAGTCGGGTAGGATGATAGAGGAGTTTGTTATTTTGTAGGATGATAGCTGCCCAATGGCAGCTAGGACCAGTCCTCCACCACCATAGATCTTTGTCAGTCGTTACAGGTAGTCAGAAGTCCTTGCCAAGGGGTATCGTGTTACCCAATTACTAGGGTGTGGAGGTCAGATAGGCAGTCACTCCACTTAGGGACTACTGGGACTTAACATAATTGGCGAAATGTGGATGTACTAATCTAATGGTGTGTGTGTGTAGAAACAAAATAAGAACAGATAGGTAGATTTTAAAACTAGCTTTTCTTTGAAAGACTAATGTATTTTCTACTAATAGAAAAATCCTATTAATTATTTACATAAAAATGAGCATCAAGGAGAAAATGAGAGCCTAATTAAACATTGAAAATGTTTCTGTATTCTAAGCTTAATGTTCATTAATGAATGAATATTTTGTTATCTCTGTTTTTTCACGCGACGTAGTTTTCATAAGATTACATCACTAAGCGTTGTAATTGTGATATTGATTACACACTAGCCGACCTGATAGACTACACGTTGTCCAGTCCAGTTTTCAAAATATAGAAAAAACACTACATTTAGTTTTTACCGAATAATAATAATTATATATCTTTATTCAAGTAGCATGACTTAATTTTGTTAGTAACGATATGCCTTAACATAGGAGGTATGTTAGTAATCCTATTATTGTTATTGTGTTGTTTATTATTATCCAATTTTCCGAGCCAGTTTACCGATTGTTCTTAACCTAAAAACCATATTTGGACTACCTATAACGATCCGTTTAAAATAAAAAATAGTCAAATCGGTTCAGGTTCTCAAACAATGCATTACCAAAGTACAGCACTTTAATTTTCATTTTTATGGGGTATCTTAATATTCGTATAATCTATAATTCAAACGAATTAGAACAATAACAACTTATACATACTTAAATTAAAAGACTATCTAACTAACTATATATACAAATAAATCCAAAAAAGACAAAAAGGACACTTAGGCGTCGAAGTACTCATCCGCATCGCTGTCATCAGGAAACGTGCCCAGAAGACTGGCAGCATTGCCACGTTGAATGGCAATGCAAAAAATTATTAAATTACTAATAACGAATTAGTAATTTTATCTTCTTATTAGCGTGACGACGGCAATCTAAATGAATTTGTGCCCATAATTCGCAATTAAATAAAATGCCGACATAAATAATGTTATGTCTGCAATTTGTGACTATCATAGTTACTTAACACGTTGAACGCCAACGCGGTCACCATGTGTCCGACAAACAATAGTTTTTCTATTGTGTCTGCTGCGTGGCAGTCAATGACTTAACACTATATCTACCATGATTTACTTATATTAATTACTAGCTTCTGCCCGCGACTTTGTACGCGGACCCTATTGCTTATGCCAGCGACAACGGGGTCGCCATTTATGTTATTTTTTATCATTTTTCCCATTTAAATCTTCACACATCACACTGAGCTTTAGTTTTATTTCATTCCAACAACCACCAAAACATACAGTCCATTTGTCATCGTTTTCATTTTGGTAACCGCATTATTATATTCCCCACTTGTCTCTAGAGACCTAGAAGTCAATGCGTAGATACGGTTGGAACTCAAGCACAATTCTCTATCCGTGAACGTTTCCGACTCGCGAGACAATACATAACGTTCACGATCAGCGGTCAGTCGCACATCACGTGCCCCACTTGTCTCTAGATACCTAGAAGTCGATGCGTAGATACGCTTGGAACTCAAGCGTAATTCTCTTTCCGTGAACGTCTCTGACTCGCGAGACAATACATGACGTTCACGAGCGGTCAGTCGCGCATCATATTCTTCACTGGTCTCTAGAGACCTAATGAATACGCTGAGAACGCAGGCGTGCTTTGCGACCCGAAGAGGTTTCCACGGAGCGAGTTGCAGCCTAATGTTCTCGAACAGCATCAAGTCCTCTCCTGACGCTCTTCGGTAGATTCTTGGGATCTTATGATCCTCAATCTTATAGCTCTCTTGGAACATTGGGAAAGATTTGACCTCTTTCTAGGCATGGTCATAGTTTTATTGTGAAGATACCTGATCAATAAAAATCTAAATTAAAATGACTGCTCCCCTGCGTTACCGGGTAGGCTACCGTGTCACGAAGATAAATGGAAAAGGAAATTCAACACTCAAACAACATAAGCCCGATATTCATACGATAAAATAAAAAAATAAATAGGAGTTTTGGCCAGTAGAGTCAAATTTTCAATGATATACCATCGTCATCGAAAATCAGTCCTAAACTGATACGCCTTCACCGCGTGCAGGTACTCCCAGTTTATGTTATTTTATAATTACACAGTAAAATTAGTGATAGCTTTGATTTCCACATCAGATGTTTCTGATCTTCGATTTTTTTAAGTCAACAGGAAATGCCCATCATATTGAACAACAAAGACGTCAAAGACGTCATTCCTATATGTGTTATGTTGTAGCACTTGTAGCTAGGCTCTTGGAGTTCCACAACAGGTGTTCCAGATCTTCGATTTTTATAAGTCAACAGAGAGTGCACATCAGATTGAACAACTTGTGCTAAGACGTTATTCCTATATGTGTTATGGTGTAGCTAGGCTCTTGGAGTTCCATAACAGGTGTTCCAGATCTTCGATTTTTATACGTCAACAGAGAGTGCTCATCAGGCTGAACAACTTTTGCTAAAACGTCATTCTTATGTGTTATGGTGTAGCTAGGCTCTTGGAGTTCCACAACAGGTGATCCAGATCTTCGATTTTTATAAGTCAACAGGAAATGCCCATCAGACCGAACAACTTTTGCTAAGACATCATTCCTATATATGTTACAGTGTAGCTGGGCTCTTGGAGTTCCACATCAGGTGTTCCAGATCTTCAAATTTATTCTCTCAGCAGAAAATGCTAATCACGTGGAACAATTTTTGCTAAGGTATCATTTTGTATCTCTTATAGTTTAGCTGGTCTGTTCCGGTTCTGCATCAGGTGTTCAAGTTTCCAAGATAAATTATAGCCTATATGTTGCACAGACTTAATACCTATACAACAAAAAAAAAACATTCCAATCCGTCCAGTAGTTCCGAAGATTAGCGTGTACAAACAAACAAACAAACAGACATACAGACAAACAGACAAGCTTTTTTTTTTGAATTCGTGCTCTACTACTGTTTCTAAACCCCCCTCAATTATTTTTTTTTTAATATATTCAATGTACAGACACAGTTTTTTTACTGTTTTATTATATGTAATATATTATATGTAATATATATAGATAATGAAAATGAAAGTGAAAAAGCATTGATAGCCTAGTGGTGTGACCGTTGGACTGCTATGTCACAGGTCCCGAGTTCGAACCCAAGACACGTACCTACCTCTGATTTAACGGATGCACGTGCGTATTGTATAATTATCACTTGCTTAAAAATCAGTGAAAGAAAACATCGTAAGGAAACCGGCGTGCCTGAGAGATATTTCTCAACAGCATGTGAAGGTAAGTCAGAGGCCCAACTCTGAAACCAGGTTAGTCACTAACCACACAAAAAAGAAAGAAAGACTAATTATCATTGTACAAATGCAGCAGTTTATAATAAAGAGGATGAGCTCATATGGCACCTAAAAATTCGTCAGCATTGCTGTAATTATGAAAGTACCCAAAAGGTTGGTACTATTGCTAGGTTGGATGGCAATGTTGATTCTTTGGCCCAAAAATAGGCCAGCCCTCTGGTGAAGAGGTCTCGATCATAATCTACTATTAAGTTCCACTTTCCATATTAAACAGAACATAATGTTTCATTTGTTCGAATGATGTCATCCAACATGGCGGACAGTGGCGGGAAAGTTCGTCGGCCGTTATATTTTTAATTCGACATCGTAAACAGGCCAAGGAACAATGAATGTAATGTCACAAAGGGCTGGTAACCGTTCGCGGCCACAATTCAAATAAAATGTTTTGAAACTCCACATAATGTACGGATGCAGCGCTCAGAAAGTACTAATGCAATTTTGCTATACGAAAACGAATTGTAACGTTACGGAATAGAGTTTTGTTTTGTGTAGCAATGTTTTTATATTTTGTTTGTTGATATTTTAAACGTTTCTATTCAGAAGTCAGCTTCTGAGATTGTTGGGCTCGGCCGGGACACTTTTGATACCCATTCGCTACAATAATTCTATAAAATGCGGGATCGTTTAGCGATCCGTTTTGTTCTTTGCGGCTTTTCGCAGAAGACTTGGCTATTTCCGGTAGACAGAGAAAGCTATGTAAAATAATAATGTAGCTACATCTGTAATTCTATACTAATATGATAAAGAGGAAAGATTTGTATGTATGTTTCTAACGAATAAACTCCAAACCTACTTAACGGATCTGGATGCAACTTGGCACAAAGATAGATTATACTCTGGAATAGCATATAAGCTAAGCTTTTTATGAACGGTTCCCGTGGGATCATTTCCTACATACACGCGGGCGAAGCCGCTAGCAAAAGCTATTAATTAATATTTGCTTGTGTTTCGTAAGGCATTTAAAATGATTATAAAGAATCTGTTTTAAGTGAGATGCGCTGAGACAGCCTGCGAAATTATAATTTGCGGGTCAATGTCAGGTCTGTAAGTACTTAGAACGTTGTATTGGTGATTTGAGAGGATATAATTCTGTAAATACGTATAAGCTACGGCCGCGAATCCTATTTTGATCAACATACGACTTTGACCTGCAAATTGGAAAAACGTAAGAGAATATGAATTTTGCAAGCAACCCTGCAGATTTCATCTTAAGGGAACCGAAGATAAGGTATCACAAATATACTAGTAGAATTACGCACGTATCGATAATAGCCCTCATATTTAGGAGCACTGCAATGGTAAGCTTAGATAAGATTTAACCCTTCGCATGCCGTAATTACAGACACAATTAAAAAGCCTCGAGTAGATCTACGTTCCGGCAGTCAATGGGTTAAACATACATTTTTTATATCTCGAATTCCGTTGACCTAGGTAACTTTTCTAAATAAGAGGGTAGATGTCCAAACTACCAAAAGCTTATTAATTGAAGACATTGACTGTCTTGCTGAGCCTTAGGTCCTAGGGGCGATTCCCAGGTCGGGAAACGTGCTATTGGGCTTTTATATTAAGAGTTTCTAAGTAGCCTGGAGTGTGGATTTGTTCTCTGTTGATGGGAATAGGTTCGCCCCCTATTTGACATTCGAAATGTGGGTATACCTACTATAGGTACATCTCGGCCGCACCTTTTGGGGAAACAAGGAGTGATTTTATGCTATACCTACTATACTTATCTGTGACTGTAATATTAGAAAAAGTTTCGCATCAATAATGAAACGTCATTTTAGAAAGAATAATCTTACTTTTTAAAGCACCTACCAACTAATCTCTTCACCCTTGGTTGACTGGTAGAGAATGCCTAAGGCATGAAGTACCTTTATTGTGTGCGAAAAGTTAAAATAAATAAAATAATAAATTTTACCAAATATTGTCACTAACAAAAAACAAAGCCCGTAGCGACACGAACGTTCTGAATGGAGTTGAAATAAGGCTCAGCAGAGGGCGGGTCGTAAAGGGCGATGAATCCTTGTAAATTATGATGATAGGGCTCTGGGCCTTCGGATTACAGTCCGATAGGCCTGCGGTCAGTCTTATCAAGCGTAAGGGTACAAAGTATTAAGAAAATTGGGTTAGTAAGAAAATGTGATGTCTGTGTACTTTTAGGATCGTATTTGGGTGAAAATTGGAATAAAAGAGTTTGGGGTTATAAATTGGTAAAGGATTTTTACGCCCACAGACTTTTAGATACTTTAGCTGGTTACTGAAAACATGTTTGGTACAAAGATTTCTATGTATTCATATCTTTATTTCCGTTCCATAATCGGTTGTCATGGTATAGGCATGTTATGCGGAGGAATGAGGAAAATGTTGTCGGGAAATTTTTTCGTATGAATGTGGATGGCTATAAGTAGAGGAAGACCAAAGATTGTGAAAGATTGTGTGAAGGATGATATGGATAGAAAGAGAGTGATTACCGAGATGACAACTAATAGAGAAGTATGGAAGAAAAAGAAATGTTGCGCCGACCCCAAATAAATTGGGATAAGGGCAGGAGAATGATGAAAGATGATAATGATGATAAAAGTTTAACAAGATCTTACTATTGTTTAAAGCTCAGTCGCAATTACGGAGCCTGTAGTGTCCGTAATTTTTATATTTTATATTTATATTGCCCAGCGAAACGTATAAAATTATGTTTTTAAGTACCTTTTGATGAAACCAACGCCATATTTAAAATTAAAGTAACTTGGCAAGGATAGGAATGAGAAATGATACATAATATTATGAGAGTTTTCGACAAAGATACATGTATACCATATCGTGATGCATGTCCCTTACATGCATCACATATAGGCAGAGCTTTTAAAAACCCATATCGTCAATACTTATGTAGTAAGGTTCGAGTGAATGCCGTGAACTGTGATCAAAACCAAAATGGGAAAACTCCATTACACTTGAACCGATAATCAAATCCAGGTTCTAACATTCTTCAGTCTCATTCTTCTTCTTCGTGTGGTTAGTGACTAATCTGGTGTCAGAGTTTTTATGCTGCCCATGGGCCTTTGACTTAGCTTCACAAGCTATTGAGAAATATCTCTCTGACATGCCCGTTTCCTCACAATGTTTTCCTTCACCGATTTTTAAGCAAGTGATAATTATACAATACGCACATGAATCCCAAAAATCAGAGGTGCGTGCCTTGGGTTCGAACTCGAGAATTATGACTTGGCAGTCCGACGGTCACACCACTAGGCTTTCACTGCTTTTGCAGCCCCTAACCTACGAGGCAGTCTATTATGCGTAGAACATAACATTACCTCTTGTTATCCTACAAGGGCCGGGCAGAGGTGTACTTTAGTAGTATAGTACCTATATAGTACACCCACATTTCGCCAGTTAAGTTTATTATGAGTAGGTATAGTGACAGTCACACGTATAAAAGACTTTTATTTACTGTGGGAAATCATCAAATGACTCCTCCCGCTCTGGGTGAAGCGGAAGGGAGTGTCAGACTCTTACTGACTAAAACCCATCCATGTTCTTTCCTTAGGCCTTTATGTTCCAGGGTAGCGGTAAGCCTTTTGGGCAAACCCGCAGAACGGATAAAGGCCTAAGGATAACAACAAAATGTCCCTGATGAAGTGATGTACTAATGTTCACGTTGGATTATTTGTTTGAGTAAAAGTTTCTACTACGGATCCCTAAGTTCGTGGGCTGTGACATGCATGTCAAATGTCAAGCTTCCACGGGTATGAGTGACGTCATCAAAACACATGTCATGCATGTGAAGGTCGTGTCACTTCGAAGAAATGTTAATACCAGTCGTCGTGAGTGACGTCACGTGTCCATTAAATTACGTAGTTACGGTGTTTACACGCAATTTAATTATGTTTTTTCGCAGTTAAATGACTGGACATATTATTGTCATATATAAATTCATAAATTTAAATAGCATGGAGTACTAAGCAAATGGAATGCTAAGCAAAGTCTATAACGTGCAGGAGAGATAACAAAGTTTATTAATTATTACTTTCGCAGCGAGAAAATTGTTGCCTTTGTTGCAGAACTTATACTACTTGTCCTTAGGGCTCCATTCACTGACTACTCCATTAAAAAAAACAACATCCACTCACCTAAAAACAACACTAGTCCCCTCACTATCTAGATGCACGGCATCATTCAGCGACCACTGCAGCAGCACAGCCGTCCTGCTGGCCAGCGGTCCACTGACCACCTTGGCCGGCAAGTACCGCCTCCTCATCCGCAAACTCTTCGCGATCCGTCTATACACCGACCGCTCATCTCTATTATAACTACGGTACTTTGGTCTGAAGTAATACCCATCACTAAGGCTATCTACACTTTTTAAACTATAGTCTTCGAATGTCCTGTACGTATCACCGTATTTTTTGGACTTCTTCATGTGCTTTGAGCGCTCAGAACGCAAGTGCTTTGGGAGGAAGTAGGGGAGAGACTCGTCCCTGCAGGGCCTCTCCGAGAAGGAGGTCGGCGTGAAGTTCCCTCGGATTATGTTGTCGACGATGGAGTGGAGGACGTAGTCTCGGAGAGTCAGGTCCTCGAACTGAAGGTGAACTGAAAAGAAAGAGAATTATGTTAGGATTGATTTTTGAAAAAATGTGCAGAAGTATCAAAGTTTGTTTTTTAAATCTTGCAATTTTATAAATAGTCGATTTGGATGGTCTTTTCTGGGTTTAAATAAATAAAGAAATATGTTTTTATTCTCAACCCTTATTACATTGGTCTTATTGTAAGGTGTACATCGTAGTAACTTGAAATAGGAGATAATACAAATAAGTAAAATGCATATAATCAAAAATGTATATAAAATAAAAGTGCATTTTTTTGTTTCGTCAATTATCTTTGTACCAAAGTGCAACACATTTCTAAGTAAGTAGTAGGGTCTTCGATCAAGTAATCTTGATCGAAGCGTAGGATAGGCTCCATGAAATAAACATAATACCTAATACATTATGTATTTAGTAAATACCAGCCCCTGCCCCACTCTAGTTCTTTAACGTTCCTATACGATTTTTACATTTTCCTATGGTAATAAACGTATTTTTCTTTCTTAATGTCATAATCGAAAAAGGAACCAATCTTTCAAATGACTCAGCGTAGTCAACCAATCATAAAAGTATGTCATCTGTCGGCTGTGCTCGGGACCGTTCGGGGCCGTCCATTGACGCCGGAACGGGTCGGCCCCTAAACCGGCCAGCGAAGGGCCCAATTTCCGGCCGGCTGGACGAGACGGATAGTCGATGTGTTATCTTTTATGGAGATCCGTGGGAATTTGTTACTCGTCAGATATTTGTACGGATACCGTTGTTATGGAAGATCATATTTGTCTTCGTTTCTTGTGTGTGCAGTTTACTGTTAGTATCTGTTAGTCACATATTATTTTATAATTAATGTACAAAACATTGTAAAACATTTTAAAAGAGTAACCGTGGAGTTTCTTGTCCATTATTTTCCATACGAAAAATACCTTTTGGAAGGGGTGACTAGAACCATTTCTATTTCATTTTGACGTTAAAAAGTGCCTTTCTTGTGCCTTTTTGAAATAAATTATTAGTCTTGACATTGTTTCGGCGATTTGGTGGAGTAGTTAAGTGCGTCAAGTCTCTCTAAGGTTTTAACTTGTGTTAAAGTCGTGAAGTATGCTGATTTAAAGTTTAATATGACACTGTTAAAAAAGGTATAGACCCAGTACAGTTAATATTTTTAAAAGAGGACTTTTATTCCAAAAAATCTTTCTTTCAAAAGTAAATTCCCAAGACAGCCGTTTTAAAACTCGTGCTATATGGTTTAAAATAAATGTTCTCTTCATAGGCTGGCAGGGACGTCCACGCACACCCTGTAACCATGGATACAGTAGATGATCCTAAACTCAGTTGAAATAAATTATTCGACGGTTCTAACAGTTTTGTTACTATAATATTCAATTAAAGAGCAACAGAAAAAAACTGTGAGAGTACCTCATTTACACCTGGCAAAGTAACCTTTTTACTAGGGGAAGAGTTAGGTCACTAACTAGTCTTGTATATTAGTTAATCTATGAGTCACTTAACTCTTCCTCCTTCTTCTACTCCTTCTTACAGGGAGAAGGCTTGTTTGTGCCCCAGTAGTGGTGATAATTATAGGCTGATTATGCGAAATATATTTCGAATGTTTTAGATTATAATAATGACATTGTTATTTATTTATTTGTGATTATTTTTATGATTGTTGCCATATTATAATTTGATATAACAGATTTTGACTTTACCAGATATCTAAATTCTATACCTAATAATATTGATAAATGGTTGCTAATGTTTTGGAATATTTTGACATAAAGCTTTTTGACATTACAAATATTCTTCATTGTATGATTTGAGAGAGATTTATATTTTATTAATTAATTATTTTTTTAAGCTGATTTGTAACTACCTACTAAATTCGACTATTGCTAATATTACTCGTAATAGCTGAATCTACATGACTATTTAATTGAAACCTAATATTTTGCATGCCGTAAGGTAAAATGTGTCGGGACAATTAATAAATATGCCAACTTATATCTGCAGGTGAAAGCTAAAGGACCTTAAGTCCATTTTTTGTCATTTTTGTATTTTCAATGATTCTTATTTAGTTTAACAGTATTGACATCTTTAATGAACTTTACTAAATCCAATGACTTCTCCCGCTCTGGATGGAGCGGAAGGGAGTGTCAGACTCTTCATCCATGTTCCTTCCTTAGCCCTTTATGTTCTGGAGTAGCGGTAGCCCCTTCGGACAATCTCGCTTAACTGGTAATAAAATGTTACTTAAGATATGTATACCTACTTTATCAGCAAACAAATTATTTCTTTCTTTCTCATTCTTGTCCAGGTAGAGCCCAAAACTGTACAGTGGGTAAAAAAAAATGTTTTTTGTAACTTCTTTCCCGTTCAATATAACGCTTCCTCTTTCATCTAAAGCAACATCCTTACACTTTACTTGTGACCTTTCACATTCAAAAGATCTCCTCGTAACACAATTTTGATTTATGGTAACATTATTGGCGCCGGCGAAATATTTACATGTAGCAACACTGAGCAATATGTTACTTTTGTAACGTCGTTTATATTAATTTTGCATGATGTTAGTCCTTTTGAACTGGGAATGGAAGCAGTTATTGTGAGGAAGTTGCTTTTCTTTGCGTTTCGAGTAATGGAAATTCAAGTTGTATTTTCAGAAAAATCCTACTAATATTATAAATGTGAAAGATTGTGAAAATATTTAGATGTTTGGATGTTTGTTACTCAATCACGCCAGAACGGCTATTCTAAAAATATATAAAATAGATCGAGACTCGAACCTGCTGCATTTCGTTGCAATAGCAAGTACTAAGCTATTCTGATTATAGAACCATCGCCCTTTCTGTTAGGAATATCTTGTTTTATTAATCTGCAGAACTATTTCAAACTTCTCGACACTTAAGATCTTAACATAGTATCACTCTATTTTATATAACTTCAAGTAAGTTTTATACTTCAAATGAGATGCTGCAAATTCTTTGAAAGTATATTGAAGAGCACTTCATTTATTTATCCATAAGAACTTGTAATAAAACTTTCAGTTTATGAATGAACTTTCAGTTGTAAATTCCATGTTTAATAAAAAGGTTTGTAAAACAATGCAATGTCAATAGCAACTCGAGTTGACCACTTCAAAATAATCGATTTTTTTTACAAAAGTACCAAAAGTGACGCTATTTATTTTGCTTGGAAATTACTATCTGATTTGGCCTGGCGGAAATCAGTTAAACTATATACAATTAGGTATAAACCTTCCCTTTGGAAGACTTCTGTTGATGAAAATGGCATTAAAACCGTTGCGTAGTTTAAAAGTTCTAAGTATTCCAAGCGAACAGAGAGCTAGAGCGAACGGAGAGCGACTTTGTTTTATGTAGAGATTGTAGTGATAAGGTTTTTTTTTATTTTTATGTTTTACTGGAGGATTTTATCCACAGTGGCATGTCAGCCTCATCAGTGATAGGGTAAGACAGTTAAAACACCATTTTGTGTAAACATTTCATGTATTATCTTGAAAAATATTAAATTATGGCAAGCCCTGCTTCGTTAGTCAAGTGGTAGCAAGCGCAACTTCTGAGCATGTCGTCTGAGGTTCGATTCCTGGTTTGGACAAAGTGATATTAAGTTTTTCAAAGTAGAATTTTTAAGTAGCAGTCTGAAGTCTGGATTTGTTAATTTAATGATGATTACAGGGCACTGGGTATCGTATTTTTGTATGAATGTGTTAATCCAGGACATATACAACATGACATGTGTACCAAATTTCATCCAGATCCGTTCAGACGTTTAAGCGTTAAGGACGGACAAACATACAAACTCGCTCACAAACTTTCGCCTTTATAATAATAATAATATCCTTGGACATTTCACACAACGTCATATCGTCCCAAGCTAAGCAACCTAATGCTGGTGTTATGGTAACGAGATGGCTGATAAACTACTTATATACTTATATTTTGTAAGTACATACATATTATAGATAGAAAAACACCCAGACCCGTAACAAATACTTGCAGGTCGTACAAATATTTATTCCGTGCGGGAATCGAACCCGCGACATGCTGCGCAGCAGTCAATCGCTCAACCGCTACGCCAACCGTGTCGTCGCTAATATTAGTGGGATTTTCTATTGTTAGAATATTTTGCCTCGTTGGTCTGGAGATCAAAAGCGCTGCTGTTGTACGTGAAGGCTGGGTTAGATATTGAGTATTGAGTATTGATTCCTGGGTCAGGCAAAGTATTATTGGGTTTTTTCATCTGGAATGTCTCAATAGTACCTACAGTCACGAGCAAAACTATGTATACACTTAGCTAATGTCATAAGCGGTTTTCTGCTCCATTATTGAATGCATTTGTATGTTGTCACACACATTGCATTTTCGAATAGGTTTACCGTACGTGTCGTATCTCAAAGTTGAAATTTTACGAAAAAATCGGTTCTGAAAGTACTAGGTGTATAGATATTGGTGCTCGTGACTGTACCCTAATGTTTGTGGCAATAGGCTCACCTCTCCCTGCTAAATGTGCCTTAAATCGTAACTAGAGACATGTGGGTTAACCCTTCCCAACCGCTGCTCTCCCTTAAGAGAACACTGTATTGACGACACGGTTGGCGCAGTGGTTGAGCGATTGACTGCTGCGCACTATGTCGCGGGTTCGATTCCCGCACGGAACAAATATATGTACGACCTGCAAGTATTTGTTACGAGTCTGGGTGTTTTTCTATCTATAATATGTATGTATTTACAAAAAATAAAAAATGTATATAAGTAGTATATCAGCCATCTCGTTACCATAACACAAGCATTAGGTTGCTTAGCTTGGGACGATATGACGTTGTGTGAAATGTCCAAGGATATTATTATATTATTATGTATTTGTTATTGAATATTTAAGTTGTTTCCAATTTTTTTATGGGAATGAGGATTATGTATGTACAATGTGTTTTTGTAGACAATCTTATCCTTAACAAAAATCAAAGTCAAAGTCAAATCATTTATTTCAAATAGGCACAAGAAAGGCACACTTGAACGTCCAAATGAACAAGAAATAGAATTGATTCTTGTCGCCCCATCCAAAAGATACACACATCAAAAGTGTCTAGGGATCAACATATATTTTTGCAATAACTTTTCTCTTGATTGATATTAATTTAAATTTTCTTTAAGGATTCATCAAATAGGTAAAGTGTTTTCGTTTGTCACAGTAACGATAAACCAAGTCACCTTTGCATTAATAAAGAAATTTGCCATTTTCCTAATAAAGGGATTTTTGACATTTGAACCACTAACATTAAAGTTCGAAAAAAAGACTGAAATAACAGTTTTATTTAAAATTTTATTGGGTAACTTAAACAATTAATAATCCGTGTTTCTACCGCGAACACTAACAACACAAGAACATCGGTTTGGCATACTCAAAATGAGTTCATCCAAATCACGCTGTGGAATGGCCGCCCATGTTCGTTGCAACAACAAAAAAAGGTCTTCTTGCAACTGGATACCCTCCATATTCGGCAGAGCTCTTCTCTGTAGCATATCCCATGCATGCTCAATCGGGTTCAAGTCTGGCGACTGAGCAGGCCAGGGCAGGACATTGATGTTAGCTGCGGCGAGAGTCTGTCTTACAACTCTTGCGGTGTGCGGTCGTGCATTATCATGCATTAACTGAAATAAGGGACCGATTTGCACTTGTAGAGGAACGATGACGTCAGATACAATCGTCTCAGCATAAATTTGAGCGTTGAGGTTGCCTCTGATCCAAATCAACTCAGTTCTTCCGCCGATCCAAATACCCGCCCATACCATGATGGTTCCACCACTATAAGGATGGACTTCCTGGCAGGATTTTAATCGCTGTTGGCGTCCAGGGGTTCTCCAGTGTCGTATACGTCTTTTAATTTTATTAAAATCCTGCCAGGAAGTCCATCCTTATAGTGGTGGAACCATCATGGTATGGGCGGGTATTTGGATCGGCGGAAGAACTGAGTTGATTTGGATCAGAGGCAACCTCAACGCTCAAATTTATGCTGAGACGATTGTATCTGACGTCATCGTTCCTCTACAAGTGCAAATCGGTCCCTTATTTCAGTTAATGCATGATAATGCACGACCGCACACCGCAAGAGTTGTAAGACAGACTCTCGCCGCAGCTAACATCAATGTCCTGCCCTGGCCTGCTCAGTCGCCAGACTTAAACCCGATTGAGCATGCATGGGATATGCTACAGAGAAGAGCTCTGCCGAATATGGAGGGTATCCAGTTGCAAGAAGACCTTTTTTTGTTGTTGCAACGAACATGGGCGGCCATTCCACAGCGTGATTTGGATGAACTCATTTTGAGTATGCCAAACCGATGTTCTTGTGTTGTTAGTGTTCGCGGTAGAAACACGGATTATTAATTGTTTAAGTTACCCAATAAAATTTTAAAGAAAACTGTTATTTCAGTCTTTTTTTCGAACTTTAATGTTAGTGGTTCAAATGTCAAAAATCCCTTTATTAGGAAAATGGCAAATTTCTTTATTAATGCAAAGGTGACTTGGTTTATCGTTACTGTGACAAACGAAAACACTTTATTTGATGAATCCTTAAAGAAAATTTAAATTAATATCAATCAAGAGAAAAGTTATTGCAAAAATATATGTTGATCCCTAGACACTTTTGATGTGTGTAGTTTCGTATGGAGAGGAATGGGCAAGTAACTCCACCGTTACTCTTTTAAAATGTTTTACAACATACCTAATCCGTTTTTGCAGTTGGATAAAACAAGAGAAAGAACTTAAACAAATAGTTATCGTTTTAACAATATGACGTCACACAATTCTTCTTCAACTACGTCATTAATTTCTCAGTCACTCGAAGCGTACAACCGGCGACAAAGTTTCGTCCGCGTAATGTTGAACGGCTCAACAAATTGTCTCGCGCGCTGCGTTGAAAACTGTTCCCCATTAATTTGATACAACCCTCAACGATCTCAAAACAAAGATGTTGAGAAGGAGTTCTTAATTGTCATCAAAGTTTACAAAAAACGGCTTCTTCTTCTTTTCGTGTGGTTAGTGACTAACCTGGTGTCAGAGTTTTTGAGCTGCCCATGGGCCTCTGACTTAGCTTCACATGAGGTGGAATATATCTCTCAAGTATGTCGGTTTCCTCACGATGTTTTCTTTCACCGATTTACAAAAAATGCCTGATTCTGATTTCAAGAAATTATACATACCTACAAAGACAATAACTTCACGCTCTTACTCACAAAGGGATAAGCAGTTGCATTTCGTCAGTAATGTAGAAGTTCCAATGAATAAATGTGATGACTATACTAACAAGTACTACTAAGTACCTACTCACCTAATGGTGAGTCTATCCGAACTATGAATCCAAAATCAAGCTGATGGTCAGCGGGACTGTCCGAAAGGATTATCACTGCCCCGAAACCCAAAGCGCCAAGGAAGGAACATGGATGAGTTTTATTCAGTAAGAGTCTGACACTCCCTTCCGCTCCACCCCGAGCGGGAGAAGTCATTGGATGATTTCCAACCTTTAAAAAAAAGCGGGATTGTCCGAAAGGGTCCATTTTTTTCATTGTCCACCCAGAGCGGGAGGGTGTCATTTGAAGATTTGTCATGCTTAAAAAAAGGGATGCATACCAAAATCGAGTACAGTTTCACAAGAAAAGGGTCGATAGTAATTAATTAAAGGCCCTTTCGGTGACCCTTTATTAGTTCAATTTAACGCAACGTTTTTGTGTAGACCTCTGTGTACTTTACAGTAATTACGCCGTAGTTTCATTATCCCTGAACTGGTTAACGATTTTCCGTTTTGTAGATAAACTGGGTAACGTTTGGAAATTGTTTGGGAACTTGTTTATTTCATAAATTATTGGGGGAAATTCCCAAACGATATACATACGTAGCCCAGTAGTAACAGAACTCGACTTTGGTATGATAATGTTGATGATACATACCAAATCATCAAATGACCCCTCCCACTCTGGGTGGAGCGGAAGGGAGTGTCAGACTCTTACTGACTAAAACCCATTCATGTTCGTTTATTAGCCCTTTGTGTTCCGCGCCAGCGGTAATCCTTTAGGACAATCCCGCTGTTCGCATGTATCCCTGTACTAGCGTTTTGTACAGGCTCTATTTAGTTAAAAAAGCCAATTCCCGTATAACCACCGCACCCCCACCACACCTAAATTCAATTTCTCCTTAATAAAAAAAAAACTATTATACAGAAATAACCATGGTAAGATAATTTCTTATTAAACGAATGTAGAAACAGCTGATTTTTTGCAATTTTATTTGCGATTTTAGGGTTCCTCCATGCTAGCAACTGCTTGACTTAGGAACGGCCTGAATAATAGATGCAAAATCTAAACCTTATAACCCACTTGCACACGGCAAAGGATTAAAAGGGGATGTGTCGAAACGCATTTGACCGGTTAAAAAGTATTTCCTTTCGCACACTTGCGCATTTGCACACTTGGTGAATGATACTTGGCGATGCTTGTTACGTAATAAAAGTGTCATTACGGTCCGAATGTTACAGTTTTCTTGGTCTAGCTCCCATTCGGCTAGTGTGGAGAGCCCATTGCCCGCCTAGTGTAAAAAGGCCATAGCGCACTCTCTGTACTTCATCCCAAAAGTTTCAAAATATTATATCAACAACCCTCTTAATGTTAAACAGCTGATCCAAACCCCATTAGGTACTTCTGCCCCATCATGGTCTCTGGCCATAAATCAATGTTTTATGGCGCTGTCCGTTAGTTCAGCTTTGACTGTTCGCTTTGTAGGTCAATCGATCGATGGTACTTTTGTGTCGACCGGTGTACCATTGTTTGGCTTGCTCGCTTGTAGCCAGCCTATTGTGGAGATATATGGGTGTGCTAAAAAAGTAGAAGTTTGGCAACGATTTGTGGACAATGAGGCCGCGTTTTGTTTAGCTCGTGTTAATGTCGTAATTATGTTTGTAAGTAAGCGTGAGCGGGGGTGATGGACATGGGAGACACTGATACTTTGTCTCGCATAATCAGCCTTAGTGCTTGCTGCTAGGACACCGGCCTCCGCAAGAGGGAGTGGGCAGTTTTCTACGACGGCACAGTGCGGATTGATCGCTTGCTTTTATACTTGGACAAAAGGACATGCTAGTTACTTCATGATGTTTTCCTTCTCAGCTTTGAGATTTCAGAGCAGTGGTTCAAATCTACGACTTACAACTCGTAAGTGATTGCCACTGCTTCTGGCCTGCTTCTCCAAAATTCTAAGATCTTCTCAGCTCCTTATCCAAAATTTGCCTTTTACTGGACCGCACTTAAGTCCGGTTAAGTTTTTCAGAAACTTAAGTTTTAAGCTTAAGTTTCAAAGTTTGATTGAAGGAGTTTTGTAAGTGCATTTCCGTACTGTGGCATAATACAACTAATGTTCCTTTAAAAAATAAAAAAGTTGTGTTACACCAATGATGTTCTTTTTTTAAAACAAAGCGTACCTTATAATAAAAAACAAAACAACGGCTGCAAAAAAAACAGAAGAAGGTCACGACTATGCAATCCATTTGCTGCCAAGACCACAAGCATCCATTTTTCACGTCACACAGAGTCATCGCATGCAAAATGTAAGCAACTTTACCCGTATATTTTTCTTTGGGTCTCCCAAAACTCCCCTGAGAAAGCACATCTGGCACCAGGTACACCGTGCCTTTGCTCTCATGAGTGAGCAAAATAAATGGGGTATCGTCATACATTAATGGGAGCACATTTGAAAGTAGAACGCAGACTTATGTGCCAGATATCGGAACTCTCGGGTAAAAAATACGGAGAAGTTGGCAACACTAACGAATTGATGGCAGCTCCTAATGTTTGGGGAAGTGATTTATTGTAAGGTTTTACCCAGAAGTTGGGGAATTTTGATTTAATTTAAATTAAATAGTTTTGTTGTTTGTGCGGCTTGGTGGATATTATACGATTGTGGGTGATGATTGAATTGTAGCCTTAATTTAAAATGAGAATAATAAAAAGTTCATGTGCATTTTAGTGAATACTATTAGTATTCACTAAAAACAGATCAGTACATGACTTTCCTAAACGGTCTTGGAAACAGATTTATTTTGGGAGGCGACTTTAATGCTAAAAATACATTTTGGGGATCTAGACTGACAACAACCAAAGGAAGAGAGCTACTGTGCGCAATTGAAGAAACACAGTGTAAAACTTTATCAACAGGAAAGCCCACTTATTGGCCTACTGACACAAAAAAGATTCCTGATCTTATAGACTTTTTTATTTATAAAAATTTATCACCGAATCTTCTCCGCATTAAAGAAGGTTATGATATTAGCTCAGACCACTCACCTATAATACTTACTCTAAGTGAAACTTTGATCATGAAAGTAACCTACCCCACATTGGTAAATAAGAACACTGATTGGTCAAGCTTTAAAATAGACTTAGACTCTGTAATACATTTAGAAGTTCCACTAAAGAAACCAGAAGATCTGGATTGGGATATCAGCCAGTTTATTACACAAATACAACAATGCGCCTGGAAAAACACGCCTACCTTTAAGATGAAAAACAGACTTACCTACTACCCAGCAGAAATCACAAAACTCATAGCTGAAAAGAGGTGACAGAGACGAATATGGCAACAAAAAAGATTTCCACAAGATAAAAGGATTCTGAACAACCTTACAAAACAACTAAGGAGTGCAATTCAGAAGTTCAAAAATGAATCAATGAGCAGTTATCTAAAACAACTAACCAGCGATCGCTCGACAGATTATTCTCTGTGGAAATCCACAAAAAGTTAAAAAAAGCCAATTATGCATATTCCACCTATCAAAGACTCTAACGGGCGGTGGGCAATAAGCAACGAGCAGAAAGCTATTAGGTTTGCACAACATCTGGAACTCATTTTTAAGCCGAATGAAGAACAGGAAGACTATGCCTTGTTAGATGAAACATCAATTAATAATGATGAGCAAGAATTAAAATTTGTAAAACGTAACGTAGAGAAGTATACAACGAAATCAAGCGTCTTAGTCTAAAGAAATCACCTGGCTATGATCTTATTACTGGAGAAGTTCTTAAAAACCTCCCACGTAAACCCATCGTAAAACTGACGACTCTTATCAATGCTACGTTCAGACTTAAGTCTGTACCTGATCTGTGGAAAGTTGCGGAAGTTATAATGATACCAAAGCCTGGTAAACCACCTCACGAAGCGACATCATATAGGCGATCTCCCTGCTACCGGTCATGTCAAAATTATTTGAAAAGCTCTTCTTAAAACGGCTAAAACCCATCATAGAAGAAAGAAAATTAATCCCTGACTACCAATTTGGATTTAGGGAAAAACATTCAACAGTAGACCAAGTACACAGGATTACCAACATTATTGAAAAGGCTTTAGAAGAAAACAAAGTTTGCTCAACGGTCTTCCTAGACGTAGCGCAAGCATTCGATAAGGTTTGGCACAAAGGGCTTATTAACAAACTAAGAAACATGCTCCCTAAACAGTTCGCTGACATCTTAGAGTCTTACCTATCACAGCGTATGTTTAGAGTACGACAAGATGATGCATATTCAGAACTCAAGCCGATAAAAGCTGGAGTACCGCAAGGAAGTGTCCTAGGTCCCGTCTTTTATTTATTGTACACTTGCGATATTCTTGAGTTAGAAAACAATACCATTGCGACATTTGCAGATGACACAGCTATAATGGCCACAGGTGTCACTCAAGAAGACGCAGTGGAAAAAGTTCAAACAGCAGTCAATATCATCTTTGACTGGACAAAAAATGGTGTGTGAAACTTAATGAATCAAAATCTGTTCACATAGACTTCACAAACAAAAAGCCAAATTATCATCCGGTAAACATAAATGGTCATGTCATACCATACGAAAATACAGCCAAATACTTAGGCATGACATTAGACGCAAAGCTTCGCTGGAAAGCTCATGTTAAAAAGAAACGCGACGAGCTAGAGCTACGCTACAAGTCGATGTACTGGCTGATAGGAAAACATTCTTCGCTGTCAGTTCACAACAAAATACTCTTGTACAAACAAGTCCTCATGCCTGTATGGACTTATGGTATTCAGCTTTGGGGCTGTACCAAACAAAGCAACATCAAGATTATACAGCGTTTTCAAAATAAAGTACTCAGAGGAATCGTCAATGCGCCCTGGTACATTCGAAATGACGACCTTCATCGGGACCTTAAAGTAGCCCTCGTCACAGATATAATTAAAAAGAACGCCGAAGCTCTTGAACGAAGGCTTCACCATCATGTGAACATCGAGGCTATCCAGCTCCTCGACAACACGGACATAGTGAGAAGACTAAAAAGGACAAAACCTTTTGAGTTAATTTAGTAAAGTGTTAGTTTAATGTAGTGAAATGAGTGCTACCCATAAAGAACACAAGAACAAAGTGTCTTCCCTTTAATAGAGACAATAAGAAAAGTGTTAATGGACACATTCTTAGGCTTACTCTACCTAGCAAATTAAGTCAAAATTTAATTACTCATTAGCTTTAGTATTAAGCTAGATTGTATTTTTAATGATGTTTCAGTATGGACACATCATTCAATAAAAAAAATAAAATCTGCATTTAAGCAAGACGATAACCTACGTTATCTCGTACTATGATTACTAAGACCGATTGAAAAAGTCAATCGTTTGTGAGTACGTAGGCACGGATATAAACGTTGGTCGCAAACTTTGTTACCACCACCAACCTCAAATATTTTTGGTTTTCTTAGCTGGTTGTAACTTATATTTACTAATTACTACATAGTAAAGTGACAGCTTATAAAGGACACCTCATTGCAGTCAGTGTCCTTTATTTCTGATTTGTAGTTTTATTGCAAAAAGCTAATTAGGTTTTACTTTGTGGTTTTTTTTATAAAACTCACAGGATGGACGCGCTTCATACAAATTAGATACTTAAAAAAGTTTTTGATGACTGCAAAAAAAATCTCACGTCTACTTTATTGCACTCACAACCTATGTAACACAGTTGTTAAAACTCTGTCCAACATTGGTCTTTGGTCTCAATGTTGCTTGGTACCAACATGTGTGTTAATAATTTTTATGATATTTTCCGACATACTCACCAGGGACTAGCGCGTTCTGCGAAAACATTTCACGAACGGAATGGTGCATCAACTTTGATGAGACTGGAGCTTTTTGCATTTTTGTGTTGGCAACATTATTTTTTCGCACGTTGAATATTTTGTTCTAAGAAAAGCAGTGTGGGTGACTGAATACTAAGATTTGTATATTCTTTTGTGACTATTGTATGAGGTTACGATTGAATTACTGTTTCATCACTACCTATCCAAAAAAAACTATGAAATACTGAAAACAGAATATCGCGCAGAGCGATACATAAATGCGTGAAAACATAACCATTTTTTGGTGTCACGTAGTTGGGTAATAATTGAATATCAATAGATTAATTGTACAAGTTGATACAAAAATACCTTATGGTTTTTGCTTTAAGACCGGTATCATCTGGTTCGAGCGCAAAATATTATTATAAAATTTACTCGAGCGACTGCAAAAGAATGTAAGCATCTAAGAACAAAATTAAAGATTGCGAAGATGAATGATTGAACGAACAGACACTACAATACTTGCTCTACCCTAATTAATGGGATATCTGATTGTATTTTCGCGATTACGATGTTGGTGCCATGGCAAAGGAGGATTAGATTGAGATAGAAGATGCTGTACACTTATGTCAGACTTAGGTAGGATCATCTCCCACCAAAAAAAAGTACCTATTTCTCAGATCACTCGATCTAGGTGAAGCGGAAGAGTGTATCAGACTCTTACTGACTAAGACCCATCCTTCATCCATGTTCCTTCCTCAGCTTTTTGTGTTCCGGGGTTGCGGTAACCCTTTCGGCCAATCCCGCTTACCCGGCAGGCTTCGGCACTTGCGGGCCTCTTCTCGCTGAATAACTGGCTGCAGTCAAGCTTTCAAAATGAATCGAATTCGAGGAGTCATTTGATGATTTCCCATCCCAAAAAAAAAAGCCAGTTATTTTCTAACGAACCAGCTACATAACAACACTAGGTTTCGTCTAGGCTCTACAAGTAACACAAAATCGATATAATGGAAAAAGTGGTGACCAAAAATTTTCTTCTAGCTTCATTAGAGAATTTGAAGGGTTTTAGCAATGTCTCGCTTCTGTGTAGCAGCATTTTATTAACTTTGTAGTTCCTAAAGCTATATAATCCTCTTTTTTAATCTTTTTTGCAGCTAACAGTTTTATTTTAGATATCATTGATGCCTCTGTACAGCTTCTAATACAGCTGTAAGCATTATACAAAAGTGTAAGCCGTATGTAAGCATTAATTACGGCTTAGGATATTTTAAAGCATTTTAAAATGCTTTAAAACTGCTCCATGTTTTATAAAGACCTTTCGCATGGGTCACAACTGGTTAACGGTGTACATTGGTGCTGTTTTAATGCCAGCTGTTTAAAAGCATTTCATCGTAATATTTTATAGCCTTTATCTATATCGGCATCAAATCCAGGCAATAACCAGCTTCTTACAGTTCGTGTACTCTTGTGTTTTTAATCATAATGAACCGAAAACCGTGGAAAAGAAGTGGTGGTGCGAAACGAAAAGTGTAAAGAGAGTATTTAAATATTATTAGCTGTTCAGAAAGTGTAAATGTATCCGATAATCGACATGATGACATCAACAATGAGCCCGGCGGCTCCGGCTTATATCAAAGCCAAGTTTTATTGCCGAGGGTTCCGTAACTTTAAATGTGAAAGAAATAATAAAAAAAATAATAATAATAAATTTATAACAAAATGAACTGGTTTTTCAAAGAATCGATTGCCACGCAGAGCAATCCCAATCCCAATGCAGTTCTACAGATAACGAAGAGGAACATTCTAACGAGTATATAAAAAACGTGACATTACAAAATAAAATAAGAAAATGGGCGGTTGAGAGAAACATCACACAGATTGCGTTAAAAGAGCTTTCAGAAATATTGAATGAACGATTCGATTCAGCTGGAAGTTGAGTCGCGGCATCTTCTTGTTCACAAAGATCGGCGTCGCTGTGCCCCGACATAATTGCAAGTTCTTCTTCGGCGTCTTTGTAAGATGAAAAGGCTGTTCCTTTTACTTTGCACGACATAACTGGCCATTCAGGACGAGGTTTTAAATATTCGTTTCTGGCTAATTTATAATCGGTCCTTTTCTTGGGATACCGGAGATGACCTTTCCATTCCCAGTTGCTGGGAATGACAAATAGCTGTGTTTTTCCTTTCTCAACAATTTTAAAAGGCATTTTGATACTGAAAAGAAACATAATAATTAGTTGTTAAGTAAGTAGACTTAGATGTAAACACGGGAATATAAAATAAATGACGTGAATAGACAAAACAATAACCTTAAATAATATAGAGAGATAACTAGAATACGAGCGCACGCTTCGCAGTTCGCGGTCAAGTTTAAACTGACTGCGCGGCGCCGTTAGCGCTGGCCAGGAGAGGGAGGGACGTACGGACTGCCGCATGCATGTTTCCGAGATACTCGTATAAGAAGTTTTGTAAAGTTGGTTGAAAAAATTGCATTTCGCGATTTTAATTGATTATTATATTATTAAATGCTCAATTATCTACAATTTCATTTAATTATAGTAAATGACTTCAGAATTTCAACTTCAAATGCCTGGTAAAAAAAAAGTGCCGGTTTTTGAACATTTTTTCAATCCACTATTACTATCAATTGACTATTCTAGATACCGAATCTAGTCTTAACTCAATACCCCACTACTGAACCTTTTGCTTGGACCCCCACAAACACCTACCTATAAATAGTTCGTAAAAATAATTACGATACTGTATCAAGTCAAACTAAAGCGGGAATTGATTTTGCGAAATTAGCCCGTCTAGCTTTTAGGTTTTGTCAAACTACCTATGTTGGTACAGAGGTTTTACCAAATCTAAAAACGTTTGTACCGAACCCTAAACTGTTTTAAAATATAAATTAAAAACTCTATGAACGATGCTCTAATCAAGCTCTGCTACAGCCTGAACATATTTTAAAATACTTTTTAATGCTTTTACCAAGCCAAAAGAATGTAGCAAATGCCTAAAGTTTTTAATGGTGCTTACGCCATTTTGCTTTCTATTTCGAAAATATTTAAAATTTAATTGTATGCTAATTAATGCTTTCAAAAGGGCTTCAAGTTATTGTACTGACCGGCCGGTACAAGACAGGTATCATAATGACTAAAACTAAAGATTTCTTCGTAAGAGCATATTTTTTTATACAATTGCATATCTTTTAATAGTATTTTTATAATAAATAGCTCTTTAATTCGAAGGCGCATGAAATATTTGATGCAAATATATACATACTTTCACAGTAAACTGATACTCGCAACCATAATTCACTCATATAGAACAAAAATCAAGAGTTTAATTACTTACCCCGTAGCACTTATATTTTTTTGTTGAAAATATCACTTGATCACCATATTGTTACACAAGATTTTATTAATACTAACAGAAATTCAAAATAACATTTCAAAATGTTTTTATTTTGCCTTTGTAATGGTACAAGCTGTATAAGAGCCGTATTTAGGATATGCGCACTGCTTTAACCTGTTTTCACAGCCCATTATAATGCGTTTATTATTCCGGTAGACAACCAATATAATGCTGCTAAAATGCAATTCTAAAACTTAAGTCTGTATAATTTGGGGCCCAAATTAGCATTACAAGAGCTGTATAGCAGTTTATAATGCCTAATTTTAGACTTCTTATAAAGCTTTAAGAATATGCTAATTCTGTTATCCATCCATTATAAAGCTATTTTGTGCTAGGTATCCATAGAGCACTTATACGTATTAAACTCACTTTCTTTGTCTAAACTCAATTTACAATAAACTTAACTTGTGTATTCTTAGCAAAGCAAAAGATAAACAGTCTGGCGGTTCTTATTATTTTATCTCCATCATCCAGTGCGTCGTAATTGTTGGATGACGTAATTTTCTAAACAATTTGTTACTCCTAATTAATCCTCGGTGATTAATAATCTCGGCTCGTTTCCTTGATGTCTGTGTAGATTTTGTTGAATAAAGCCAAGCGTACATTACAGCAGCAACGGGCCGCAGCGCAACGCATTTTCACCCAAAAACGCGCGGTGCGGTCCGCCTGTAGTGTGCGTTGGTTCTTGGCAAATGTACAAAAGTAATGAAGGAAGGATTTTTGAAAAGCGTTGCGTTGCGGCAAGGCCTGTCCCTGTTAGCTATAGCCTGACATGATTAGTAATATTATTGTTTGTACTTAGGTACCTTTTTACGGCGAACTCTGTTCAGTTTAATTCAGGCTAGTTCTAACTTTACTGAAGTTTCGTCATAACTTAGGGACCGACCACCACCTCTTAAAGCAATTATTATTTAAATATTACTTCACAGTGGCAAGAGGAGCTCGTGGCTGCGTAATAACAGCCGCAGCGGTGTTTGCGTTTTGAACAATCAGTGACTAGATGGATTCCGACGAGGAAACATTGCTGTTAGTTTTGTTATTTGCTGTGCACCCGCGTCGCCTTATAGGAGAGTTTGCCGCGCGCTCACAGCGTGGTGAGCTGGCTACGCACTTGCCTCGCTTTGGGCTCGCTTGCAAATCGCCAGTGTGGAAAAGCCCAAACAACACGCAGAATAAGTCTACCTACATTGGTAAAACTTGCGCAAGGGCAGTACGAAAGTACAGACGCCAGCAAATCAAGCTATCCCTAACTGTTAAATTTTCGTAATTGAAAATGAACCTTATGACTTTGCAATAAAGTTGAAATGCTATCAAAGAAATTTGACAGATTGGGGTAACTTGATGTGCTGGCCTCTGTACCTACTGCACGTTTTATAAAAAAAAAAACTAGCATT
This sequence comes from Hyppa rectilinea, assembly GCA_951799385.1. Taxonomy (NCBI): domain Eukaryota; kingdom Metazoa; phylum Arthropoda; class Insecta; order Lepidoptera; family Noctuidae; genus Hyppa; species Hyppa rectilinea. The sequence goes on from OX637317.1 coordinate 1,826,716, forward strand.
TAATTGATATCATACTAGCTGCTCCCGCGCGGTTTCGCCCGCTGCCCGGCTCCTATTGGTCGTAGATTGATGTTACATAGCCTATAGCCTTCCTCGATAAATGGACTATCCAACACAAGAATATTTTTTAATTCGGACCAGTAGTTCCAGAGATTAGCGCGTTCAAACAAACAAACTCTTCAGCTTTATAATATTAGTATATAGATTCCCATTTCCCGTCGTCTTTTGCCTACCGCAAGCGGTTCGTGATCGTGAACAAGTCTTAAATTAACACGTCGCTCTTCCAAACAGAAAATAATTATTCCGATAATTATTAATTATCAAACCACTCTCATTATAAATTTGATCATAAATAATCCATTAAAATAATTGATTTTTTTTTTATTGAACATTTGCGTGTGATTATTAAATTAGTTACTACTTGCGCATTGACATACGTACAATCTTGTTCCTCTAAATGACAATGACACGACAGAAATATGATTAAAAGGTTCATATTACTTTTAATGTTATGTAAGTAGCCTTTTTTATAAATATCTTAACGGCTTATCGATGTATCGCGAATGACGCTAAAAGTAAGAAAAATATTTTATTTGGGTCACGCACGTTAAATACAACAGAAAAACTAATAAAATATTGCTATAAATAAATATAAAAAACAACAAAAGAAAAATATTTAAAAAAATCCTCTGTGTGAGACCAAAAAGGCTCCTATCTGAGCATAACGCGGCGAAATTGAAAAAAAAATATCGCATTGTTATTTGGTTTGGTGGTTTTAGTGGTTATTTGGTAGTAACTTGGTGTGGTGTCCCAGAGAGTATTTTTTTGGACCATTTGTTATTAGCCAACATTTTGGTGTCAGTCGACACGGCGGCGGCCGGTACGTGGCGGCCTCTTCTGGGAAATCGTAGCTCTAGTGAACAAAATATTTTAGTTTCGGAACTCGAAGGCAAATACTACATACTCAAACCAAGTTTCAGCCACATAATTCCTTCCTATAATATAACTATGATTACACGGGTTACAAAACCATAAGTTAACCTATGCAAAGTTGTTTGAAAATATAATATACAATAAAATTCATGTATACAAAACATTTTAAAAGAGTAACGGTGGAGTTTCTTGCTCATTCTTCTCCACACGAAACTACCTTTTGGAAGGGGCGACTAGAATGAATTCTATTTCTTGTACATTTTCACGTTCAAAAGTGCCTTACTTGTGCCTATTTGAAATAAATGATTAGACTTTGACTTTGTTTAAAAGAAATTGTAAAGTATTCAATTTTAAATGTACCTATACCATGTTTTACGCAAACAAATTATCTCATCTAATATTTAAACTCACGAACATGGAACCTTATAGCCAGTTACTCATTTCAGATTTTTAAAACTTTTTGGTACCATTTTAGATTTTCTTAATAAATTTTAATTTTTCACCAACATTCTTTTATTTAATTCGACATTCAATTAAAATCTGTTTAAAATTACGCTTTTTTATATAAAAAATGGCTCATAAAAGCGTTGACATTAGTACAATTACTATGAATACGTCTGTAGTGTACTTACTTAATCAAAGTGTAAATTTTATCAAAAATTCAAACACGAATTGTATGCCTTTATAAAGTTTAATAATTCCCTTACACGTTACAGCGCTCTGTTCGATTTCGGAACGTAAAGAAGATATACTATTTAATTTAGATCCTGACGAGGTTTTCACTTCAGAATTTGGAGATGATTTTTACGGAGCGCGAAAAAGGTTACAAGAAATACCTTATGAGCCAGATAAAAAAATTACTGTCGACGATGTCAGAAAGATACATGCTGCATATCTGAACGAAACTAAATTTAATTCAACCAGAAAACCACCACAATCCTCAACAACAGAGAAAATGCCTATGGGTACAATTTCACCAGACATAGGAGCAGATTCTAAGAACACATATTTAAGAGAAATAAAACTGCACCGCTTGAAAACACGTCTCGATAAACTCCTATTCGAGCATAGATCAGCATCATATTATTTAGCCGACTCAGATGTAGACAAGCTGACTCGTAGATTTGACCAACTGATTACGGAAAAGAATAAAACAGTTGATACTAAGACCCGACGGGAGATATACGACGCTGGAGAAAATATACCAAAATGGGATGCAAAGAAGCATTTGTTGAATCTGATGGAGCACTTCGTATATATTTCGCGTTACAAGCTTATATATCCACAATTAATCAGAAAAAAGTATCATGGTAGCTTTGTATACAGAATTGGATTCCTATTTGCAATGGTGAGACATCTCAAGAATATGCAAAAATGGATTTATTATATGCTCAAGACGAACGGTGAATCGGGTCATAGTCTTATAGGAACAATATACTATGATCTAAAACTTGTCGAGAAACTGCAAAGGCTAGACATCGACATTAAAGACGTGGTCTTATTGATACAAAAGAATGAGTACCGAGCCAACATGGAATACAGCCCCCGGTTTTATGATTTTGACTTGTCTTCGGACAATTAGTGCGCTGTTCAACATGTTGCACAAAATTATAACAGTTGGAGTAAATACGAAATGGAGACCAATAAGTGAAACCGCAAGTAATACTAGGCCATAGAAGTATGGAAAAATTAATTAAAAATAAATTTTAAACAAAATAAATTGTGTCATAGTAATCATTGTTTAGACAACGATGCACGCAGGCGGCTAGTTCATTGAATCATCTCCTTCTTCTTTTCGTGTGGTTAGTGACTAACCTGGTGTCAGATTTTTATGCTGCCCATGGGCCTCTGACTTAGCTTAACATGCTGTTGAGAAATATCTCAGACATGCTGCTTTCCTCACGATGTTTTCCTTCACCGATTTTTAAGTTTAGAATCATTTGATCTTATGATCCAATTTCACAGATTGTTCAAAGGAGAAACCCAAACTCCATAGAAACTTGGGCCTGGCGTTACAGAGCTGGAATTTTGCCATAAATAAGAGCACCTAGGAAGATTTCACGAGCCCAATTTTCACGTATCTCAGCAATGGCCAAATTGGTAAAATCAGTCAGTTTACATGTTAGGTTATTTTTTTATTTTTAACTGCCCTACCCTAGGATTTTCTCCTGTGTCGTGGGTGTGTTTACAAACATTTAAACTCACATACACAAACACCCAGATCCGGAACAACTACATGTAGACAATACAAATATTAGTTCCGTGCGGGAATCGAACCTGCTAAATACTGCACAGAAATCGCTCAGCCAGCGCGATATTTAAATAAAAAAAAAAAATTGAGGCTGTTTTCTACGTAAATATGGAATGCACATGCACCGAGCTGTAGCGCTTGCAACCTATCATGATGAGGTTTAGGTACCTACTTACATGAAAAGCGGTGAGTTCAGATTAATATTACTGAAAACCTCAGCTAAAAATTATGTTTGCTAGATAAGGCCCACTTACATCACTAATGTGTTGCATTTTTAAACTTTGTATTTACTACCAGGGGATTTGATGCTATCTCAAATTACAGTAAACTGAGATTGCAACAATGGGTTTATTTAAATAAAAAACCGTATTATTGAGATAGGGTTTTATTAATCACCTTCTTCGTTATGATTATCATAATATAATAATACAGTATCTAGGAATTGTGCAGGAGGTAACTGACTACCCTGGTGCTGAACGAACGAAGAGAACGTCCACAGTGATTACACACTCACCGGTGTCCTATAGGTGTCTGTTCACTCTCTTCTGGTCTATTTCCATCAAGAGATACAGCATTGGCATGATTCCAGCAAACTTGACAGATAAAGTCATTTTCATTTACCTCAAGCAAACATTTATCATTTGACTATTAGTTCTAGCACTAGCATTTAGAAATAAGCATCTGAGTGGCACATTTAGGTAAACATAAGCGGCTTTATTACATTCCCACTGCAAGGACACAGGAATCCTCTCTGAGAGAAGGAATAGGCCTTCATTAACTATGCAGGTTCAGTGCAGGTTGGTGATATTATATGCTTACAAAAGTGTTACATTATAGAATTATCGCATACTAACCGATTGAGGCGCGACCCATTCCTGTACAATTGAAAGAATCACTTCAACTTCCAATCTTCGCCTTCCTATTGTGTTGCAGCGGTCCGTTGCTATTCCACAATTAATGCACAAGCTCATGATACCGTATTAACCAGTCGTCAGAAGACCAATATCCAGATCCGGTTTTCCAGCAAAGGTCAGCAGGAATGGCAGGCTACGGTGTCCAATATTCAAGCGATGATCAGTCAGAAGGCAATCAATTTCGGAGTCCAGTATTCGAGCAGTCAGCAGAGGTTTAATATTGTATTAAATCGCGAGAATTCGAAAAACACATTCACTTGCGCAAAGATACGAAAAGCGAATGACACTAATTATACAATGGCAATTGACAGACTTTTTTCATTTACTAGTGCAATCCATGTGCAATCCGCGTTGCAAACGATTTTTTGGATTATTTATTTCCTTTAATTATTTTTTAATCGTGCTTATGTTAAAAAATAATTATATTCCTGAAGTTTTTATTTGACATAACTTCAATATCTAAAAAGCAATTATACTAAAATAATGGAGTATTATTCAATTATAATTTGTAATTATCGATATCCGCTAAATCGATTACATTCTTAGGGTACGCTCTATTGTTGCTCTCTGTTTTTGTTCTTCTATTGTAAGTAACGTATTATGAAATAAAGTACTGTAACGGTTTGCAAAGGTTGTTTAAAACAAAAAAAAAGTGTGCGTGTACTAGCGTACACTCGTAAGAAGTGAAACTTCTTTATGACGTAATTTTTCAAAAAATAATTAACTATTGTTGTTGTTGTTGTTGCCTACCTACCTACCTACCTACCTACCTACCTACCTACCTACCTACCTACCTACCTACCTACCTACCTACCTACCTACCTACCTACCTACCTACCTACGTACCTACCTACCTACCTACCTACCTACCTACCTACCTACCTACCTACCTACCTACCTACCTACCTACCTACCTACCTACCTACCTACCTACCTACCTACCTACCGAAAAATTTTTGTCTAACCCCGATAAAGAAGTTTCACTTCAAAAATGTGACGTACTTCCGTAACAGAAAAATGTGACGTACTTCCGTAACAGAAAAATTTTTGTCTAACCCCGATAAAGAAGTTTCACTTCAAAAAATAGAATTGTATTTTTTTTACACTTGGCCATTGTAATTGAGGCTAAGATTTGAATGGGTTAATTAGGCAGAATAGTAGATTTTTTTGGTACATATTTCATTCGTGTAACGGCTAGGCCCAGAAATGGGTTTCTCCTTTGCTGAAAACTAAAACTCTACTTTTTTACTTAATTACTGAACCAAATTCGTTCATTTTGTGTGCATCGTCAGAAAAAGCAACGACACGTATGTGGTCTTCATATTGAATACTAGTTATAAGAAGATATTAGCCTCGCACAATATTTATAAGCTTATCAATATCTATACTTAATATTATAAAGCTGAAGAGTTTGTTTGTTTGAACGCGCTAATCTCTGGAACTACTGGTCCGAATTGAAAAATTATTTTTGTGTTGGATAGTGCATTTATCGAGGAAGGCTATAGGCTATGTAACATCACGCTACGACCAATAGCAGCCGCGCAGCCGGTAAAACCGCGTGGGAGCAGCTACTTCATTATACAACAGTATTTTTGAGTGTATTAAAAAATAAGGAGATGTCAGTAACAATCACAGCAGGCAGTGTTCTGTAGACGCCAGTTTATGTATGTGTAATAAAATATGAATCGTAATAGATAATGAACAAGCCTTTAATTTACCTGAACTAAAGAAAAGTAAGGTAATGTACAAATCTGGAAAAATGTACCTAGTAATCAAAAATCTATTTAGTAGTATTTACTTACATATCAAAATAATCTCGCTATTTAAGTACTGAGTAGCCACTTTATAAATGTTAGTTAGTAGTTGTTTAGTCGCTATAAGAAATATAAGTGAAATTATGCGCTCGGCACAGATTATGAACAAAATAGTCGACTGAAAAATAACAAACTACCTCCATGAAACCGGAAAAAACAAACCTGATAATGGCTTGAGAGCAACAAATGTTTTCATTCAAGTTTATTTATTCAGAATTCCCGGCGTGCTGGCAATCCGCCAAACGGACTGGCAACTACGGGCAACACGTGAAATATTCAAAACTTAAACTTGGCTATCTTTTACGACCACCTTTGGAAATTTCCTAATTATTTGGTGCAGTTAAAGATGAATTAGTACGTCGGAGTGTATATTAGCAAGTGGTATATTGTAGGCTGTTCGACTTAAATACAATTTGCATTGTTTAAAGACCAATATTGATATCAGCCTGGTATTTGTGGCAAAATTTTAACAGCAGCACGGATCGATGGAAACTACGCTTAACGAGGTCGGTCCATGGATGGGTAAAATATTGGTATTCGGCTGTATTAGGTTAAGCTAGGGTTTCTTAAGGCCAGAAGGGGGTTGCGGAAGGGTCGTCGATTCCCGCGACCCCCGGCGCAGGAGTGAGAGGGAACACCGGGGTGGTTTTTATTCAGTAACAGTCTGACAGATCCCTCCGGGTTTCTTAAGGCGGCGATCGTCATTGAGAGTCCACTATTTACCGTCGAATATCGTCACTGAGACGAAGGAAACTTACTTAATCGACTCCAACATAGTTGGGGAAAGGCTAGGCAGGCTTCAGACTGCAGGAGTCAATCAGGAGTCGTCGCGCGGCTCCCGACGCCCGGAGCGTCTCTCGCGGCGGCTGGGACATGAGGCTCGTTTATACGAGTACGCTTTAGAGTCTTTATAAACGGACGCGTCTAATTACGCCCCTATCACGGGATATTAGCCACTCAATCGAGCGTCCTCACAATATCCCCGCATACACCAATATTAACATTGCGGCCTTCTTGCCTATTAGTTCCTTTGGCCACTTGCCAACTACCTCAGTAGGCAAGTCTTTCGATATTGTATGTAGAAAGTAATGTAGTTCTGGTCGATGTTGTTATATATTTCTCCGTACTGGCTTATCTTCCATGTTAATATACAGAAATAAAAATATTGTTATGTGTTTGCTTTTGTTGCCTATTAGAATTTTTTATTCAAGGTCTTTAGGTTTTCTCTAAACTTTGAAAAGTATGGTCATCTCAAAAAACTGGACACGTGCGAGTAGGACTTGCGCCCTGAGAGTGCCGTCTCTCTGAATTTCCAATTCCAGAGTGAAAAACAAACTTAACTTTGCAGTTGTGTTCTTCGATACATTCTAACTGCAAACGTAATTTTGTAAGCATAGTACTGAGACATTTACCATGTTATTATTAAGACTATAAACGATCGGATTCAATAGATTAGGAGAAAATTGACTGTGACAAACGAACAGCCAGACATACAGGAAGCATACAGGATTTTGTTTTTTAATTCGGGCGTGTACGGAACAATGTGTCATCTTCATTATTGAGCAATTTGACTTGTTTTAATCGATTTTCTAACCGAATACAGATAAGATATGAAGATATTGGAGTTCAACCTTGACACGTCCAGCCCTTTTAGTCTTCAGGAAATTCAGTTGTTTATTATCTTAGTGCGTTAAGTCATTGACTGCCACGCAGCAGACACAATAGAACAACTATTGTTTGTCGGACACACGGTGACCGCGTTGGCGTTCAACGTGTTAAAGAATAATATTTTTTTGTAACTTTGTCAAACGTGTTGTGCCGACCCCAAATAAATCGGGACAAAGGCAGATGACGATGACTTCATCAAAAGCGTTGTTTTAAGAGTTACGTATTTCCCAAACATCACACATCTATACTAATATTATAAAGCTGAAGAGTTTGTTTGTTTGAACGCGCTAATCTCTGGAACTACTGATCCGAATTGAAAAATTATTTTTGTGTTGGATAGTCCATTTATCGAGGAAGGCAATAGGCTATGTAACATCACGCTACGACCAATAGGAGCCGTGCAGAGGGTGAAACCGCGCGAGAGCAGCCAGTTTTAAAATAACTTGATTGTTCGATCACGTGACTTAAGATTTTCCTTTCAGCCATTATCATCAACTGCAGGTAAATTAATATTGGAAGAAAATGCTGTTTAGTTACAATAGTGATGGTATCAAGCCAAACATCGCGTGGCGAACAAAATATTTCCAAACGAGACGGTTCGAGTAATCGTGCTAAGGGCTGGTACGACATTTTGTCGGCTCTTTAATACCTTGCAGCACGCAGTTTAGGGCTGCTCCTGAACAGAAATAGGGCACTGGCACAAAACCGTTGGCGCAAGGCAAAGAATACTAGCTGGTAACGAAAGGGAACAATTTTGAACTGATACTATAAAAACTTATTAACTTATGTATAAGGAGCTCGTGGTTAAGTAATAACAGCCGCAAGGATCGATCCATCAGGTTAAGCTACGTTTGCAGGGGTTGGTCCGTGGATGGGTAATCTTTAGTTATTTATCGAGACTCCTCTGTGCCTCGGAAAGCCGTTGGTCACAGCTGCCATTCGTGGATCTTTGACAGTCGTTACGGGTCGTCAGAAGCCTATCAGTCTTACCAAAGGGTATCGTATTACCCAGTTACTGATCAGGTTGTGGAGGTCAGATAGGAAGCCCCTCCATTTTAAATACTGGTATTCTATTGCATAGTTGAGAAAAGGCTAGGTACAACTAAGGATCATACATGAAACTCAAACATTTATCACTACATAGTATAAAGCAAAGTCACTTCCGCTGTCCTAACGTCTGTATGTATGTATGCTTTGATCTTTAAAACTACACAACGGATTTTGATGTAGTTTTTTTTAATAGATAGAGTGTTTCAAGAGGAAGGTTTATATGTATAATAACATGCAATTTCTGTCATCCACGCGAGTGAAATCGCAGGCAGAAGCTAGTTTCAAATAAATCAATTACAGGGGCAACGGGCAAGAAACTCGACAGATACCTTTCTAAATCTAAAACGCTACATCTAGTAACATGAGCTTGTTAAAAGCTAAGTATCAATAAAATAAGTATAATCGCATGATAAGTAACGCCATTGTTGAGAAATCCGCCATGACCTGACCCGGAACTGGCGGTGTTACGTTTAAGGTGTGGAATCGCGTGCAAATGCAGTAATTAGTTTTAGTTCGTTTTCATAATTTCGTTAATCGGTTTAATTTTGAAATATTCCGATGTTACGAAGTTGTGTTTATATTTAGTTGCAAGTTTTTTTTTAAAACGTATCCATCTACTTCGTCAGTATTGTTTTAAGATTATGGCTATTATTGATGAAATCATTGAGTTTTCATAAAATATCTAAATAAAATATTTATTAATAACTATTTTAGTACACCAACATCGCCAGTTATGTTTTACTTCCATGTAAAAGGGGGCGTCACACAGGCAGAAATCCACACTCCGGGCTGTTACCAAAAAATTTTGCGCCACCTGGGAATCGAGCCCAGGACATTTTGCTCAGCAGTACCACTTGTGACCATTAGACCAAAGAGTCAGTTTACCTACCTACACCTACAGGAGAATCCTATAGTTATTATGCCGTTCGAGACTAAACGTATCTAAAAACAAATGAAATGCTATTTTTGTTTTCAACGCAGTCGCGTTTCGTGCATGTTTTGTCTGTTTAGCTATTTTAAACGAGACAACATATTATTTTGACGTGTATTTCACTATCATTTAGAGAATTAACTACCGAAAGTATAACTATTATACGTTTAGTACGTTAAGTTTTAAATAAAACATACAAAAAATAAATAAAACTAGTCAAATTGCCGGCCCCTAACTGTTCCTGGCGCACTGCTCTCCTACCTGCATCTGCCTAGCCTTTTCCCAGCTATGTTGGGTCGGCTTCCAGTCTAGCCGAATGCAGCTGAATACCTGTATTTTACATGGAGCGACTACCTATCTGACCTCCACAATCCAGTAACTGGGCAATACGATACCCTTTGGTAAGACTGGCTGTCAGATTTTCGGGCTTCTGACGACCCGTAACGACTGTCAAAGATGCACAAATGACAGCTGGGACCAGCGACTTAACGTGCTTTCCACGGTACACACGGTACAACACGGAGGAGTATCGGGATGTAAAGATGGTCACCCATCCACGGCCAACCCCTGCAAGCGTAGCTTAACCTGGTGGATCGATCTGTGCGGCTGTTAGTACTTAGCCACGAGCGCATTCTGGCGTATAAGCATTAAATAAATCTACATTATTATAGATAGAGAACAGAAATATTGCTGTTTAGATATGTCGCCGCGTCATGAGTCGGTTGCACACGAGCGAAGCAGGAGCGGTTTATTAGTATTCCAATAAACCATTCCCTTTAAAACGTACATACAGTAGAAAGATACAAAATCCCTCTGTGGCGACACAAAGTTGTAAGAACACCCATGAGAAAAGCCGACATGTCTCAATTTTACATGTCAAACGATTCCATTCAATCGCGAGACTGATACAAATATTTGTACGAACTGAGGGTATTTGTTCTCAACCTGGATGTTTTGCAACGAATTTGTATGTTTTCGAACATATTCTATTGGGTAAATGTGTGTCTGAAGATTGTAGAAATCTATATGAATAAAAATCAATTGCTGTTTGTTGGTCTCGCTAAAAGTCGAGAACGGCTGGGCCGATTAAGCTGATTATGGTGTTGAAATGTTTGTCGTAGCCCAGGGAAGGTTTAAAAGGTGAGAAAAGTTAGGTGGGTAGGTAGGTAGATAGGGTAGGTATCATAGTTAAGGCAAGACAACGTCTGTCGAGTCAGCTAGTGAAAAATAAAAATACATTTGATTAAATAAAAATATTTTTGGATAAAATGAATTATTTCCTTTTTTGTTTTTTTACATATTTAAACTGTCATGCTTGTATTGTATCCATTGACATACTTAATATTGTATAATGTGTATGTGTGTTGTATAATGTTGTACTATTTTGTTTCTCTATTTATTGTGATTCAAATGATTTGAAATGTAATTTGTAAAATGGAATTCTATAATTTTTCTAACTCTAATAATTTGCTATTCGAAATGATATTAATTGATTATAATTTGCTTTGATTATAATATGACGGCAGAACATAGAGAGCTTACTTCGATCACAACATCTATGTACCAAATTATATATCCATGTTTGCAAACAAATAAATGATTTGATTTGATTTATGGACTAAATTATCTAGTTTTGACGTAGTTTCGGCATTGACCGATACCCACGCAGTAATAAGTTGGCCTATTCCAATTCCGTGATCATCACAAGCTTGTCACGATCCATAGCCTCAATGAGCGATACCACAGCTACTTGATAGACACGGGTGCATACACCTGTCATGTGACTCTACCCAGTACTACTACTTCGTACGAGTGTATCCTGGGCCAGTCTAGCTTTAGATGAGCCCCACCATCATGCCGGATAGATAATTAATATCTTTACCGCGGCGACTAGAAAAAAAAACAATTGATCCTCGTTGTTCTTTGTGTTGTTGAAGTTAATTTTTAAGACATGACTTTAGATATTTAATGTGTGTTCGTTGCTCCACTTCGTCTTGAAGGACTGTCTAAATGTATGTATTTTGATGTTCAAAAAGTGATGAGTCTTAGCCTTATTTGAATAAATGACTTTCGATTTTGATGTTTTGTACAACGTTAGTATTACATAGGTAGGTATTAATGAATTAAATAAAGTAATACCTTTTTTCTTAGGGTGGGAAATCATCAAATGATTCCCTCCTACTCTGTGTGGAGCGGAAGGGAGTGTCAGACTCTTATTGACTAAAACCCATCCATGTTCCTTCCCTTTATGATCCGGGGTAGCGGTAACCCTTTCATATAATTCTTAACTAGATTTTTTGCAAGCTGGATATTAGTATGCTTTTAAAGGTTCCGTACTTGAAGGGTGCCAAACGGGGTTCTATTTTACTAAGCCAATGACTGTGCCTCAGTTCGTCTGTCTGTCAGCGGGCTGTATTTCATGAACCGTAATAGGTAGACAGTTAAAATTTTCACAAATTTGGTATTTCTATTGCCAATATAACAACAAATACCTCATATCACTACATGGTATAAAGCAAAGTCGCTTTCCGCGTCCTAATGTCTGTATGTATGTTTAGATCTTTGAAACTACACAACGGATTTAGATGCAGTATTTCAAATAGATAGAGTGATTCAAGAGGAAGGTTTATATGTATAATAACATGCAATTTCCGTCATCCACGCGGGCGAAGCCGCGGGCAGAAGCTAGTGAAGAAAATAAAGTTAAAAATGGAAATGTTTTTTAAATTAAGTATTTTTTAGAAATAGCTTACTGTTCAATATTGTTCGGTGGTAAGAAACTATTCGTGCGCGAGTCCAACGCGCTGTTGGCAGTTCTTTGTAATTTATGTAGCATTGAAACAAGAAAGCCAAGCAGTAAGACAAAAGACTACAAGTAAGAGAAATACAATCTGCTAATGCATGTTTCAAGAGCACAACAAGGCGACTTACCGATACAAACTCGACAAACACTAACAATATGAGGAAACTGTTATGTCCCACACACCCAAAACCAATCACCAATGTCACCAATATTGGTTTATTTTACGACCATAACTAAATGGAGCCACGAGCCTGTTTCCGCCACTAAGACAAACATTGGGGCCAATAAGCCAACGTTGCTCAGTCTTTAACAAAAGCGTATTCCGCTTTATTGCGGACATGTTGGGACATGATTTATTCATGTTGGAACATGTCCAGATGTTTTTGGAACGTTTAGAGTCATGTTGAGCTAATTCCTGGAATGGAAGGGGATGTTTTGGGTAATAGTAGCGTGCGTATGAATAAACGAGGATTGTTAAAGATGTCAAAGACGGGAGATTATTGTTAATTATTACAATCTTATAGTTACACGCGGTGGTATTTATTAAATCAAATACGCAAATACGCGATTATAATTATTGGGTTAACAGGTAAGTACTTACTTCTACCATATTAAAAAAAAAACATGATTAACTAATTTTTTTTTTAATAAACAATTTTCTGTAAATATTCAATATAACTTTGCCTGATTGTACAAATGCATTGGTAGTAAAACATATGGTCAGCGAGAGGAGACCTGTGGCCCAGCTGTGGACTGCCTAACTCTTCGGGGATTATAGGCCTTTTTTTTTTTTTTTAAGGCTGGGAAATCATCCAATGACTGCTCCCGCTCTGGGTGGAGCGGAAGGGAGTGTCAGACTCTTACCTATCCATGTTCCTTCCGTAGCCCTTTATGTTCCGGGGTAGCGGTAACCCTTTCGGACAATCCCGCTTACCCGGCAGGCTTGGCCCTGAGGGTCCCCTTCATATGCTGACATCTCTTTGAGGCGCGCGTGGAACATATAGGCGCCGTCCGGCACGGGCCTGGTGCTGATCGGACGGTGAGTCACCCATTACTCACCGTCCGCAGGCCCGCGCCTACGGTGGCCGGGAGTCGTCACGTGGCTCCCGACGCCCGGGGCGTCTCCTGCGGCGGCTGGGACGGGAGGACCTTCCTCTCTCCCATCCCGCCACCTCCTTCGCGAGCATGACTGCTTCGCAGAGGGAGGTGACTGCCTCTCACTCCCTCTCGCCCTGGACCATGGCTTGCACCAGGGCCGGGCGCGAGAGGTCGCCGCCGCCGATCGCCTCTACGAGGACACGGCGGTGCTCCGCCCAAGCGGGGCAGGTTTGCACCGTGTGCTCTACCGTGTCCTTGGGGCGATCCTCGCAGTGGTGACACCCGGGCGTTTCCTCCCGCCTGATGATGTGCAGGAACCTCCCGAAACATCCATGTCCGGTGAGGACCTGCGTCAGGCGGTAGGTGAGGGCGCCGTGACGCCTCTCTAGCCACTCCTCAAAGAGGGGCCTTACCGCCACTATCGTGGCGTGCCCGGGGATTATAGGCCTGATGTTATTTTTAATTAATTTCTAATAATTATAGTCTAGAAAAGGCATAAATCGGTTTTAAAACTTCGCAGCACAGGTCAAGAAAGCCTATTATTATTTTCACTATTACACAGATTTCCCAAAGAAAATCCGAGCCATAATAACAAATAACCAAATATTGCAGAACTTTCAAAACGAAAACAAGCAAAGTTTAAAATATACAGCACCTGTTTTACATTTACCTATTTTTCTTTCACCCAACAATAAGCTGAGACATGTCCCTGAAATATGATTGGGAGTAGGGTTGACATGCGTCCGGCAGTGCTTTTTTTTAGGGTGGGAAATCAACAAATGAAAAAAAAGACTAGTTTGGGACATGAAAATCGAGGGTCAGTTGTTTTTTTTCCGCTCTTCGTGGAGCGGAAGGAGATGTCAGACTCTTACTGACTAAAACCCATCCATTGTCCTTCCTTAGCCCTTTGGCTATTTGTGTTCCGGGGTAGCGGTAACCCTTTCAGACAATCCCGCAGAGTCCAGCAGTGCTGGGAATATAATCTATAATTATAATAAATTGCTTCTTGAAGCAACTAAAGATCACGAGTTTTAAGGTAGATTCGCAAAGAAAGCGAAATTAATTAATTTTCTTGCGTTTTTATAATTTGCAGTTCAATGCCAATGTATTATGGTCGAAATAAAATTGGCAGCCGTAACGAGTAAGTATGTATTGATAGAATTCAAATAAAATTATTTGAGTTATCAAGACTACCTTCTAAGTTAAAATTGTAGGCAAATGTCATGATTTCAAGAAATAGTCAGTCCAGGGAGTTAGATGAACTCAGAAGGTTGGATCAAAATTAAAAAAGAAAATCACGATTATATTTGGTGCTTCCCGTCCCCGTTCATGAAATTAGTTCAAAAAGCGAATTAATTTCTCAAACCACACGTAAAGGAAAAGTCCATAACTCGTTAACTTGTGGTTTTATCACTTTTTTTTGCGTTTGCAAACTTTTATTCGCAGTTGGAGTATTGACCATGTTATACGTCACTGTCAATTCTTCTGTATCATTTTCAACTACTATAGTTTTACAGATAAATTCATCCCAATTACGGAATCCTTCATTGTGCATGGACACACTGCACCGGTTTTTTGGAAATGCTTTTTTTTTGTTAGGACTTTTTATATTTCAATTTGGTAACCCTACCTGGGACTTACCTCGCCGTCGCCAATTTATGCAGTTGACTTTAAAAAGTTAGCATTATGCTGTCTGTGATATAAATTGTCATTCTTTTTAAACGTTTTACGTCTGCTGTTTGTGGCTCGAAGTTTAGACTCGAGTGGAATACAAATGATGTCGGGTAGGTACAATATTTTATTTTCTATTTTCTGAACGTTAAAAGTATGGTCTAAAATTATTGTTTCGCTTAGAACTTATGATGTATTTCCTTTGTCATGTTATTGTTTATATCTACAATAGCTTCTGCTCACGATTCCCCACGACCGGACACGTCCCGTAACAATTATTTTCACATAAATTATATCCTAGTGTAGCTTGGTTTCAAGTCTAATTGGATGCAGCATTTTACATGGAGCTTTTGCCTATCTGACCCCCACAACACAGTTACTGGGTAATACGATACGCCTTGGACTGACTAATAAGACACGTAGTCAGAATGTTGCATTTAACGTGCTATCCGAGTCACGAAGGAGTCTCGTTATGTAAGCGAGGGTCACCCATCCACGGAGCGACCATGTAAGCGTAGTTTAACCTTGATAAATCGAGCTGTTACTTTGCCACGAACTCTTCTAATTTCGGAACTTCATACCCTGAAAAACGAATGGCTAGGCTAGTCGTCGTTCAACGCAAAAACCCTGTTTTAATAAACTGATTTATTAATGAAGTCCACAAAAAATGCAAAATCGAATACCATGCGAAAATAGCCACGTCACATTCAACGATAACCGCTGCATAACTTTAAAATTGCAACCCAACACCAGTCATTACCCGTGGTAAGTGTTCCAATATCCCCGGGTTTACTCGGCGAACCTCCCCTTTCAATTTAAAGGTTTAAAGGAAATTGAGTGGAGTAGGCATCGTTGATACACCGATACGGAACAACTTGAAATGAAAACAATATTTATTGATAGGTAGAAGCGGATGTGAAAGAGGAAAATGGGGAAAGGGGTGTTTGAAACTTTCTCTTGTTCTGGAGATAATATTATTTTGTTGTGAATCGAAAATGGTATTTCGTTTTGGCAATATTTTTTAGGTGCCGCGGAGGTTTCATTTGAACTCAGTTTTGTCTGTCCTCTATTGCATAACAATTGACATTTGACCTACAAGGCACTTCTCTTGCGTTCAACGTTGGACGTAATGCCGCGTTGTTAGCTTATCATGGATATGTCTCATCTGTGCTAAGATACGGTTTAATTATATGGGGTAATTCCACAGACAGCAATAGGTAATACTAAAAAAAATGTTTACGAGCTGTGTTTGGTGCAGATCCATTCGATTCGTGCAGACCTATTTTTAAAAAACATGCATTATTAACATTAGCATGCTTATACATTCTGGAAATGGGAGTATTTGCAAAAAAATCCTCACCTATTCAGTAAAGCTGATAGCCTCAATGTTTATAAGGTGGGCAAAATGTCAAGGGATCCAACAAAATTAGCAATGCCAAGATGTAGAACAGCAGTACGCTGTTATATACGCCATAAAAACACGAGTCGAATGGCAATACAGATATTTAATAATATATCGAAGGATATTAGAGAACTGCGAACCAGCCTATTTCAAAAGCATCTCAGAGCTTGGCTTATAGAAAAATGTTACAAAATTTGCATGCCGAATTTAGTTGGCGGAATATGAAGAACTATTGTGTATTTGTTATAAAATCTGTGAAACACCATATTTCAAGCAAATAAATGAATCCATCTATCTATCTATTTATCTTCGATCTTGTCGGATGGAAACGTTCGTCAACTGTGAAGTTAGCTACTGTTTCGATATGTATACCGCCTATTGTGTGACTCCTTGTAGAATGTCCTAAAATATCTGTAATTTTTATGGTGTTCATAACAAAGAGTATTCTATTCTATTCTTCTTATGGTCTCCATTTACCACACCAACAAATTTCAACTAAACAGACAGCTGTGCTGCTGGGGAGTTTGTTGCGCCACTTCTTATGTCCAGCTAAAGCACTAAAAAGTAGTGAAGGGTGGGCGTTTTTGGGGGACTGTCTTAATATGTAACTTTGACCTTCAAAAAGTGATGGTTTTCAGCCTACTTTGAATAAATGACTTTTGATTTTCATTTTGAATTATAGCCACTAGAAAAATAATAAGGTTTTAGAGCATGCCCCGATGTAGTTACAATCATGATATATTGATCAGTTCCATTGAGTGGAGACCTTTACTCATGAATTCGATTAATACTATAATAATATAATTCGATTAACAGCGTTTTTGATTAATGATAAGAAACTTTATTATAATAGAAATTAAGATAAAATTTCTTCAAGTTTATTCTTTTTTGATTTGGACGGACTTAGAAACTTTAAATTTAATAAAATATATTCAATAAGCTTTGGTGACACATAAACATCACGCCTTTAATGTACGAAGGGTTAGGCAGAGGTGTTTCTAGAGTATACCCACATTTCACCAGTTACGTTTGAGTCAATTTTAATAGGGGTAAACCTATGGTCATCAAAGGGACACAACCCCATACTCCATGCTGCTACTAAGGTCTGCCAGGGTCACGGATTTGTTACCAAGAGTTACCGTAGCCCCTGAAATGGGCAACTGAAGAAACATGGATGGGCTTTAGTCGGTAAAAGTCTTGCTCCAAGAGAAGTAATTTAATGATACCCTACCCAAAATAAAAATGGCTGGCACTGAAAAAATCCATTTTGAAAAAAAGCCATTAATACCGTGCCCAACCCAGAAATTTAATCCAGGACCTTGTGAAGTGAGATTGATTAGGCTGGATTGAATACTATTACTGGGAATCCTCAATAGTAGCGCTTACGAGCACTTGAACAACGAGCCAGACCGCAACCAAGGCCACGTTTGAAAGATACAGCGTCCCAAGTATCAATAGTTCGTGCAGTTAAAAATACAAAACGCTAGACGGAACTTAGCTTAGTACAACGTGGAAAAAAAACGAAACGGATAGTAGTCGGAGTAAAATAACTACCGTAATGATCTGTAAGAATACCACCGTGAAAACTTACAGAGGCCAGCACATCAAGTTACCACAATCTGTGAAATTTCTTTGATAGTATTTCAACTTTATTGCAAAGATATAAGGTTCATTTTTAATTGAGAAAATTTGACTGTTAGGGATAGCTTGATGTGCTGGCGTCTGTACGTGAAGTGGGTTTAAAGTGAGCTGTCAATAGTGTCAATCGCTTGCATTAGGTGGAATGAGCTCACTTCACGCTCACTTCACGCTCACTTCACCAAAGTTTTCATGGTGAGATTTTTATTGAATCCGACAGTAGTGGTTGGGTTCAGTCACAGGAAGCTTGGATTATAGCCAGTGGTGCAATTTGTCACTTTAGATTATCAACAGCCTCTTTATATTTTATGTCAGTGTATGTACTACAGGGTGGGTGGTACAGATCATCAAACTGAACAATTTTCTCCACGAGACCAATATCGTAATCGCGAAAAAAAATTCTCTGTATGTACCACATACAGAAATTTAGTAATTATTCCACCCAAATGTATTTGATACACACTGTATAATTTTCAAAAATATCCATACTAATACTATAAATGCGAAAGTAACTCTGTCTGTAAATTTTTCAAGCCTATATATCCAGCCATACAGATAAATCATGTCCTGGCTTAGGACATAGGTTACTTTTTAACCTAATAGTACATTCCTGTGGTATAATTTCTGACCTCCACGCAGACAAAGCCGCGGGAAAAAGCCAGTCACTTATAAAGTAGGGTTATGACGGCGATAAAAGATAACGAACTTCAAACTAAATAATTCTGTCTAGAATTGCGAGTATGCAGTAAGCAGGGTCTACGTCGTAGCAGACCCTGCTACGGTTGCTACGCGGACGTAGCAAGCGGCTACGGGGCGCTTCAGAATATACCCACAGTTATAAAACTAAATTAAAATGTGAAGGTACAGCTCAGTAAAGAGCTCGTGGCCGTCGCCGTCGGTCCCGGCTGTTATTCGTGGATCTTTGACAGTCGTTACGGGTAGACGAAGCCCAA
Source organism: Hyppa rectilinea (assembly GCA_951799385.1). NCBI lineage: Eukaryota > Metazoa > Arthropoda > Insecta > Lepidoptera > Noctuidae > Hyppa > Hyppa rectilinea. Next base: position 1,845,842 of record OX637317.1, read on the forward strand.
AAGTGACCAACAGTTTTTCCAAGGGGTATAATGTTACCCAGTAACTGGGTTGTAGAGGTCAGATAGAAAGAGATCTAGATAGAGATCTTTCTATGAAAAAAACTTGTACTCAGCTGCATTCGGTTAGACTGCAAGCCGACCCCATCATAGTTGGGAAAAAGGCAAGCCAAAGTGAGGTACATTTCTGACTGCTTCTGACCAATAGAAACAATAGATTTGCTAGTGTACCAACAGTCTAGGCTATTTGTGTGAGTGTACCAAGCCAGGCTATGTGCACAATGTACCAAGACCAGGCAATTTGAGGGCAGTTCTGACAATATCTCAACGCGAACACGGCGCGACGTGAAAACGATTCGTTCAATACGCTCCGTGTACTCGCGGAATGGACAATACTGGAATAGAAATTGCAGAAATGGTGCAACAGTTTGAAGTGTTGAATTTATTTGGCGTATCCTGTTTTATATAGTCTTTGTTAATTATTTTTTATAAATAAGTTTGAAATGTTACCATATTAGTAGCAGTGGGGACGAAATTCGTTGATTTTAAAATGAATTCCTGTAATTTTTAACGATCTTTTTTATGAGCATGCGTATTTGATATTTAAGATTCGAATTTCTAATATTGAACAGAATTATGTCATATAATTATGTATTGTGTATTATGTATTGTGAAAATCAGTGACAGCCTAGTCTCGAGTTCGAACCCAAGGCACGCACCTCTGATTTTTCGGATTCATGTGCGTATTGTATAGTTATCACTTGCTTAAAATCGGTGAACGAAAACATCGTGAGGAAACCGGCATATCTGAGAGATATTTCTCAACAGCATGTGATGCTAAGTCAGAGGCCCATGTGCAGCATTAAAACTCTGACACCAGGTTAGTCACTAACCACACGAAGAAGAAGAAGATGTCCTAAAAACGTATATCAAGCAATTTGTATTTATCTTAAAGCCTATTTGAATAGATCACGCTTGAAACAGCGACCGGTTTTTTAATAACTTTAAGACATTTTCAATGATGCCGTGTAGATTCGATTTCCAAAATTGTTGATCGAACAATTTGTTATCCCAGCGATTCGGATTGTCAAGAACGCCACTTTTGTCAACGCATTTGTATGGGAATATTGATCGAGTTTCGGTACACAATTTGTCATTGAACTTTGCGATCGAAAACGATTGATCGTCGAAGTGACATTTCGAAAGCTTATGCCAATTTCATACATTTCGGATTTGTTATCTTTAATGAAAGTGGGGCTTTATCTAGGTCCCCTGTTGTCTTTTTAAGAATATTATATCAGGCCTGTATTCTTTAATGGACGTCTTTTCACACTTAACTATAACTATGTTTAAGTTTATGTTAAAGGCGGCGAGCATCTGAGACTTCAGAGAGATTCAGACTCTGAGTCCCTACTGAAAAATTCCTGATGAAAAAACCCCAACAACAACAGTATCTACTAGCCTTTGGCCTTAAAAAGTATCAGATAAATAATAACCTACTATTATAGAAATAGAGCTTTGTCCCCAATGTTTGGACATGCACTCAGTGGTAAGTAAAGACTATTATGTGGCAATCGTGGACGATATCTCAGCGAACAGCGAGACGACGTGAATGGAACGGTTCAATATGTTACGTGTTCCCGAGCAGTGCAGCATGTTGGATATGAAGTTGTTCGTTATAGACGCATTGCACACCTTTTGCAATAGTTTAGGAGTTGTTAAACTAGTTTCATTTAATGGCATAATAAAAGAACGAATTAAATATCTTAACAACCTTAATTCTGCAAAAAAAGATTTAAGTAGTTTTTTTTGTAATTAAATTTCAAACAATTAACAGGAATTCACGGCAATATTTTCCACCTAAAATATATTAGTAAAAAAATAAAGACTCTAAATACCAGACAAAAGCTTATTGTAATCTTTTAACTAAATAAATAAATAAAAATACGCACGTTGCACTAAAATCCCCTAGATCAGTCCCCCAGGGGACTCCTCTACACTCAATGTTCCACTACGATCCCCAGTGCTGGGGATTTTATAAGTACGAATAAATACTATGTCCTGGGGGGCTGATCTAGGGGATTTTAGAGGAACGTGCAAAAACAGATTGTTGATTGACAGTGATTAATACACAAAACATCTACCTTAGCACACCCGTGTCTGTCAACTCCGTTACAACTATTCTGATTGCACATTTTTACATATGCTTACTGACACATGGCCGATGTCGATCTGGCCTAAGTTTTATATCCACATCTAGTGGGTCTACAATTCGTTCCAATGAAACTCTCGGTACTATAAATAGTTCGTTCTGTAGAAGTTTTTACTGAAACTGTACTATTGATTTTGAAATGTAATAAACTCTGCCATAACACACATCATATTACTATAAACTAGATTCTGCGGCTTCGTCCTTTGCGTGGATGTCGGAAATTATCTCACTGGAATTGCATTACATTTTTTCTTTAATCGTATTACCGGGATTTGAAGTATCTTATATGCTATTCCAATCTATAATCTATCTTCGTGCCAAACATCCCGATCCGTTAAGCCATTCTGGCGTGATTGAGTAACAAACATATTCACAAACTTTCACAAATTGTAACATTCGATATTAGATAGATGGTCTAACATGTCATTTCAATTCCATTCATCATAGACAACAACTACCACTACCCCTGTTTTACTATCTGTTAATTTCAGTTTAAAATAAATAGAAATCTAACAGTGATAACCACTACAGTTATACTTACTCATAATGCTATCATCAGTCATGCACACGACAGATACGATTTTTTATTTACCTGCGTTGCGCTGTCGCCCGTTACGGATGTAATGGGTGCTTGGCTTAAAAGTTTTATCTATCATGCGACCCTCAGTCCGACTTAAAATAATTGTAGATAAACTTAATTTACATAATTATGTATAGGTATCTTTTTCCGGACCATATCAAACCACTTGTCACTAACTTCAAGATTCACAGATACTATAAGAAAAACTTAATCTATCGGGAATTTCCTTGTTAGATGATAATCATGCTTTCACCTTTAGTTCAATTGCAGGGCAAAAACTTATTTATAATGGCGGCCATACACGCTAGGGTTTGCATGATGGTTATAAACTTGCATGCATAACCGACAGATATAACTGAGTTTCATATTGCACATACACGTTAGGGTTTGCATGCACAGTTTTGACATTACCTCTCAGTTGGTACCTCTCTAAGGTTCCGACTTATACATTTCTATGAATTCTTCTAATACGGCATTACGCTTGCGACTCGCCATTTTTGCGATGGTGCGCGCGCGCGACCTACCTTCCCTTTTTCGCAGACAATTAAAAACTGAGAACTGTGGCAGCCAAGCTCGCTGGACGCCATACACGCTCGGTTATGCTCGAGCGCAAACATAACCGAACGGCATAAAATATCAATTTAGATATTTGGTCGGTTGCATGTACATGCATCGATAACTGTGCAGTTTTATCACATACACGCTAGGGCTTGCCTATCGGTTACGCATGCAAGGTCAAAACCATCATGCGAACCCTAGCGTGTATGGCCGCCATAATAAGCAAAGAAATCATGCAAATTTTTATGACTACTCAAGTGTTCTTTTGTTACTTAAGATTAAACAAAAAAAAAAACATAAACTCACGCCTGTATTCCTCGAAGGGTTAGGCGGAATTGTGGCTTTATTCTATCCACATTTCGTCAGTTAATGTTTAAGTCCGCGTAATAGGGAGCGAGCCTATTGCCATGAAGCGGGCACATATTCGAATTCCGAAACGCTACTGAGTAATTCGAGATGCAAAAACACTATAACATTTTGCCCGACACGGAAATAGAACCCGAGATATCAACGACTACCAAAGAAAAATCTAATATATGTATGTATAATTAAATGAGGTCTTGAAAAAACAACAAGATTCTCATCAAAGATATAGCGTAATAAGTACAATCAGGCAATAGCCTCCTCTCTTTGATAGGGACTGGGCCATAATCCACCACGCGGGCCTAGATAGACAATCATAGGGCCTGCTGACAGGAGTGAAAACGTAAAACTATGTATGACGAAGATATACTGTTAACGTTAGAATATTAGTGACGCAATACCATATAAGTTTCTTCTACCAAAAATCGCTCAACACGCCTAAATGGTGTGTGGCAATTTTTAAATGAAAGCTCATTTAAAAATTGCCACGTTCGAAATAACCATCCTGGCTGATATTTTAAAATCTAAATTCAAAATACGCGTAATACCTACGTCATAGTACCTACTGAGCCTCCATTTTGTTTGCTGGCCTTTTCAGCGCTCCGCATTGCCGCCGGCATACCGGCTCAATACAGACCATTACAGATGTATAGTCATATTGTCTATGCCTCCGATGTCTGTATGCTGACGTATTATTTGTAAAGAACTATATTCTAGAATTTATTGAAATTCGATTGTAGTTTGACAATAATATTACTGATACATACTACTACTAGGTACATAGATTTTTATGGCCAAACTCATAAACTACCGCAGCCATCTTGGTTTTTAACACAATTTCGCCGATAATTTCACAAATATTTACAAACAACAGCCTGTTCCTCTGTCAATGTGGACCTTAAACACCACCTCAGTATTCTTTATAACTATTTCAGTGTTAGATAGAGAAGGAGCTATACAGGAAAGTGGGAACGAGATGGATTTATATAAATCCATCTCTTTCCCCCTTTGAAGTAATAAATATTATAATAACACTGCTGGAAGAGGTGCTGGTCGACCCCAAGCGTCGAAATATCATTATAGCACACTATAATGTAGGTATTATAGTACTTGTAGAAAACAGTAGGTACCTACGGTACCTGTATTTGGTGTACTATTTAATTGGGCTTAGTGGTCGTGAGTGTGAACTAAGAAAGAATAACATTATTTAGCTCGCTTGGGATGGGTTAACGGAAAACAAATACTTGTGATGTGTAGCAGACAGGTAGGTATACGATTACTAAAAAAAAAACCTTAAAAATGTAGTGTCACACCTGGTGTCCTAACCGAAAACGATTATGACGTACACACGCGACTTAAGTAATCGTGCGACTGGGTGCGTCAAATTCTTTGAGTGCGACGCTTGGATACTTATGCGACATCGCTTTCGGCTAGGCCACGGTCTAAAGCTCTTGAGAGAAAAAATGAGAATAAGAGACTTGTAGTACTTGTTCTATAAGGTATGTAAGTAGGTACGTACCTACGTGCCTACTTACCTTATAGAAGAAGCTGTTATTAGAAAAATAACAGTTTTCACTCTATCGTTATTTAAAAAACAAGCATGTAACAAACTCCCTTATTTCTTAGGAAATAACGGAGGGGTGAGGGCGGGGGTGGGTTATGTCTATATAGATTAGAGATATAGATTTATTTAACCCACACACATACACACACTCTCAAACATATTCTACACCCTATGCGCTCCCTTACTGATATATGAATTATAAAATGTTAATTAGTCTTAAATTAATCGTTTTGCTTATTTCTCACACATCTGTAGAATGATTGTAAACTGGAGGAGCGGAACCACCTAATATAAGCAAACCTTTGCGTAAAAGGTGACTCCAAACCTAACATAGTTATATACTTAAGTGAAGATTTTTTTTTGTTTATGTATTTATCATTTACATTAGAAACATAACTATAAAGTGCAGTATTAGAATTTATTAAGCAGACGGTTTTCCTGGGAATCACGCTAGACGACAAGTTGCAATGGGGTCCCCACATAACAACTCTTGCGGGACGGCTAAGCTCGGCTGCTTATGCTGTTAGAAAGATAAGGCAGTTAACAGACGTAGAAACCGCGCGTTTGGTCTATTTTAGTTACTTCCACAGCATTATGTCGTATGGCATTTTACTGTGGGGTTGGGCTGCTGACATTGAATCCATTTTTATTTTGCAAAAGCGAGCGATCAGGGCTATTTACAATCTTCGTCGTCGCGAATCGCTTAGGGAACTATTTAAAAGGATTAATATTATGACAGTACCTTGCCAATTCATTTATGAAAATATTATGTATGTAAGAAAAAATAGGCATCTTTTTAACAAAATAAGTGATAGGCATAATTTTAATACTAGAAATAAAGATAAAATAATTCAACCATTTTTTCGATTGTCAAAAGTACATACATCTTTTATGGGGTTCTATGTTAAATGTTACAACAAAATACCTTGTGACATACTGCAATTAAATGAAAGAAAATTTAAAACTCATATTAAAAGTACACTTTGTAAACAAGCTTAATTTGTATAGAAGATTATATCAAAGATAAGGATGCTTGGAAACATGCTGGTCCTGCTCCACAGGACAATCTAGTATCTAGACAAAATCAAACTGGTTGCTAAGTAAATTAGGTAATTTGTACTATATTATTTTATTATATTGGAATAACTTCTCACACATTGATTAATTTATTATTATTAACTTTTAGAATGTTTGTAAATATGTGAGCACCATGCACTTATGACATAATTAAGTTTACTTGCCACTGCTACATGTGTTTTTCTTTTCACCTTTTGTGATGTATTGTTTTTATTCTGGGTACATCGTCTTCACATATAATGTTATAATACATGTATACAAAACATTGTGAAACATTTTAAAAGAGTAACGGTGGAGTTTCTTGCCCATTCTTCTCCACACGAAACTACTTTTTGGAAGGGGCGACTAGAATCAGTTCTATTTCTTGTTCATTTTGACGTTCAAAAGTGCCATTCTTGTGCCTATTTGAAATAAATGTTTTGACTTTGACTTTGACTTTGTAATTTCGACGTTATTTGTCTGTTTTTTTTTATTAAGTTGAGTATAAACAGTCCCACAATACATTACCTTCATGTAACTCTAACGGCTTAGGCAGCGCACGCCAAGATAGCTCTCAGAGGGCAGGAATTTTGCCGACTTACATGATACTTATCACTATAATAATATAGTAAGTGTAGTGGCCATAAGGCCAAATCACGCAAAATCTATGTAAATTGTAGCCTATGTGTTATTCTGATATATAAGCTATATTATTGGAAAGTTTCATCGAGATCTGTTCAGCCGTTTTGGCCCAAAAAGGAACAAACATCCATCCATCCATCCTCACAAACTTTCACATTTATAATATTAGTAGTATAGTACTATCGTGCATAAGAATAAAGAAAATCCGTTGTGGAATATTTCTCACAATGGAAATCCAATCTACGTTTTTGTGTTAACGTATCGCGTTTTAATTGTATACCGAAGGGTGGAAGCACCAGTTATCTCCCTCTCAAGGTACTAACAGCTATAATTATTTTGTACTTATCGTTGCGCTGATGTTTCTTCAGTCTTCACTTGAAGGGCGACGAATGAAAAAGGAATGTTTATGTTGTTATGTAACCATTTTCTCATAAACTATTTGACATTAATTTGATTGTAGCTGTAGTGATTTAGTATTAGCCTCTTTTAAATTAACGAAATAGAACTCTCAGAGAAATCACAATAAAAACTAAAACCGTTTTATTGGTAAGGTAAGTATGGAAAGAAAGAAAATATGTTTATTCAGCACAAACAAGACGCACATTTATAAAATAAACTAAAAAGCCACTTACCACATCCGTACAAACAAGCAAAAAACCTCGTAGTCAGATATATCAAAATCATTGACAGTTAGTATCTCGACCATGGACAATGGATGGACCACAGACAAAAAACTGACAACATAATCAACTTATTGATATTGCCTAAGACAGACAACAAACACTACAACAATAACAAATTTAAATAGTTCAGTTTTAAATACTAACATAAAATGTACGAGAATCAAAAATGCCGATTGCGGGGTGATAACTCAACCACTGTTTTTTTTTTTTACAACTGACACGTTGAAGCCGTGCGTCGCATCTATGCATGAATTGGTCGTGATATGGCTCCATCTCATTCTCTTACTGAAGTCATATTTAAATAATAGTAATAATAGTGCTGAAAAAGGTTGTGGTTCAGATCCTGGCCTGAATGCCGAGTGCGCGCTGGTCACTTGGATATATTTCATACATTCCTACTGGAATTCAAATATTTGATAGGCTTTTCACCTGTAGGCCGTTCAAGGATTATCCACTATTCGAGCCAATAACTAACATTAAGAAAAAACATAGACAGACATTGGGAAGAAAACACACACAGAAGTGAATAATTTAAATTATTACATGCTTTCATTACTAACCAAAAGGAACAAGTCATACTCATAGCTAAAGATAACATAAACATGTTGGCAACGCAAACAAACAAGATTTACCCCACCAATAATCGCTCAAGCACCAAAAGAAGTTTTTAATGAAAAAAATACATATTATTCTTTATTGTTTTTAACGATACAGCTGTTCCAACAACAGTGCTGTCTACCCTCTAAAGCAGTGAACAGACTTCAGCCACAGCCGCTTACCGAATTTATTTGGAAGCTTTTCAATTGAACCAATTCCACGGACACCTGTTCAAATGGCCTTTTAGTTTTATGCAAGCACTCCATATTTTCATTTCTGTATGTGTTTTTATTTTATTTCATCCACTCTTAAATATATTTTTACCCAACAATCAACAGGAAAGTGGTTTTGGCCACAAACGTTCGTTTGATCAGCTTTCATTCGGAATAATATTAATAGTTAAGTTATTATAAGTTTAGCAACCTACTAGCTTCTGCCCGCGACTTCGCCCGCGTGTATGTCGAAAATTATACCATGGGAACGTACCCACGGGATAAAAAATATCCTATGTAGTTATAATTCATCTCTGTGCCAAATTTCATCCAAATCCATTCAGGAGTTTTTGCATTAAGAAGTAACTAACATACAGACACACCCACACATACAAAAAAACTTTTGCCTTTAGAATATTAGTGTGATGTAGACGTTTCTCTGTTTCATTTTCGTTTGTTTTTGGTGTACTGAATTAACCATAGTAATATTAGATTGTAATCCCCGTACCTTCTCATACTCAGAAGAAGAAGAAGCCACCATTACACGTTATGAACTTTTTACGTTTTAAACCCGGCCACACGTCATTGATAGCAAACTCAATAGTACGATTTACTGAAGATTCTGCCTAGTATACTGTATCCTAAACTGCACTACTTAATCTCCCATTCAAAATAATTCAAAGTTAAAGTCAAATAATTTATTTCAAATACGCACAAGATAGGCACTTTTGATCGTCGAAATGAACAAGAAATAGAATTGATTCTAGTCGCTCCTTTAAAAAAGTAGTTTCGTATGGAGAAGAATGGGCAAAAACTCCAACGTTAGTCTTTTAAAAGGTTTTGTATAAATGAATTATAAAATTATATGTGAAGACGATGCACCCAGCATAAATATACTACACCACAAAAGGTGAAAAGAAACAAATATAACAATTGTAGGTAAAATTAATTATATCACAAATACATGGTGCTCACATATTTACATAATTGTTTTTAACATTTCTTTCCGTCATTATAAACACAAATACTTTCTACGTCTCAGCCAACCTCAACAAACGGACTGTCACTTTCCCTACACCTATAATAACAGAACACAGAGCTTCTATACGATTCCGACGGAGCGTAAGTGAGCCCGCCCACGGTTCGCCTTGGCATTTCGGTTAGTTAGATGCCCTTTCCACGACCGCCGCGTTTTAGGAGCCCGCTAAAAAGCCGCTGTTTGTCAAGCTACGGTTTCTGCTTGTTTAGTAAAAGGTTCTCGTGTTGATTTTTGGATAGTGTTGTGGTGAAGGTTATATTTCTGGTTGAGAACATTTTTTCAGCAGTGTAATGTTATAGACTAAGCTAAGGATTGGAATTCCCTTCTGGAGTCTGTGTTTCCGGATAGCTATAATCTAGGGGTCTTTAAGTCAAGAGTGAATAGGTCTCTTCTAGGCAAGCGCGCTTCACCGTCGACTGCATCATAGTTTACCATCAGGTCAGATAGTGGTCAAGCGTGAGTTTATTGAAAATACAAAAAAGAAAACTTGACGATGGATCTATGAAGTGACAGGTGGGGTTTGCCATCAGAATTTCTTGTTCGCCAGTCTTTAGCCGTTATTATATTCTTCCTCATCCCTCAAATCAGCTCAAACCAAATGTAGGAATATACAATAGGAACAGCTGTCAAGGTAATAATATTAGCCTAGTTGGTACATAATTACTACCCAAGGTGCATATTTTAGTATTGCGACTGTAAGCTATTTTTAACAGACTTCATGATGCACTTAATTACGAGTTATTGTCGCTTATGAGAAACTGTACTAGCAGGATAGGACTAGAGGATCTTTTGGTGTTCAAAAAGTTTTAGCTTAAACATATTATAATCAGCCTATAATGTTCTTACTACAGCGACAACGCCTTCCTTTATTCTAGAGGGAGAGAGCTGTAATCTAGCTGGCCCAGTGTGGTTAGATAATGCTGTTACCACTAGTCCAAATGCTATAATTAATACAGATTGTGTAGTTTATACGAGGAGCTCGTGGCTAATTACTAACCATCAGGTTAAGCTACGCTTGCGTGGATGGGCGACCATCTTTACATAGCGAGACTCCTCTGTGCCTCGGAAAGCACATTAAGCCGTTGGTCCCGGTTGTCATTTGTGCATCTTTGATAGTCGTAACGGGTAGCCAGAAGCCCGAAAGTCTGACAGCCAATCTTACCAAGGGGTATCGTATTGCCCAGTTTCTGGGTTGTGGAGGTCACATACGTAATCGCTCCATGTAAAGTACTGTTATTCAGTTGCATTCGGTTACACTGGAAGCCGACCCCAACTTAGTGGGGAAAAGGCTAGGCAGATAATGATGATGTTGTTTATACGCACTATACCGTGTAAATAGTTTCATCACCACTGCTCTAAAAACGGTGAAGGAAAACATTGTGAGGAAACCAGCATATCCTAGAACCGAAAATTCGAAGACATGTGACATCTACCGACCCGCACTAGGCCCGCGTGGGCCCAGTCCCTCTCACATAGACAGGAGGCCTGTGTCCCAGCGATGGGAACATTATGGGCTGATTATGTTCTGTTTATAGTTTATATTGCACGATGTATCGATAAAATATTATAAATTATGAGTAAAGCTTTCATGCTAATTGACAATTGGGTATTTGAAAGGGTAGTCAATAACGTTACTTTTTATGAACTGTCAAAACGCGGCATTTGTACGTGATTTGTATGAAATATAACATTTTGACGTCACAGATTTTTAGACTCAAATGGAATACTTATTAGTATTAAATGCAATTTAACAATTATATCGTCGCATTATATTTAATTTCTGCACGGTGATGGAAGTTTTTATGACGAGCGAGCTTTTTTCCATGTGATTTCATATTTTATTTTTGACCGATTCAAATAGGTACTCAATTCCGATCACTCGTGATAAAATGTTTTAGTCCGATAATATTGTGTGGTCATTTTCAATTGGAAATAAAAGAAACATTTCACAAAATTGAAAGCTGTTTCCGATTCGTTTTTAAAATAGTGTTGAAAATTAGATATACGTTCTTGTCGTCGTTACTCAGTTTGGTTTGAAGGGAAGATGTCCAATGCACTTTATGTCATTATTGAAAAAACAACTCTGTACATCTCTGTACGAAGTAACAGCACGGGCCGGCGACACGATGCGACGATGTGGGTCAGGCCGAAATTTTATGCGGACGAAATCGCGGGCAGAAGCTAGTTTATCTGTACTAATATTATAGAGAGGAATGATTCGACTGTTTGTTTGGTTATTTGCATTGAATAGGCTCCGAAACTACTGAAACAATTTGAAAAATTCTTTCACTGTTGGGAAGCTACACAATAACAGTCTTATTCATAAAAAGTTAAAATAGGTTTATTAGCTTGTTATAATGAGAATCCCGAAAAGCATTATTCATAAACGTTCAATAACGCTAATAAGCTTTGTAAGTATTCAATAACGGCTTCGTAACTTAAAACAGGGCCGACCCTACTATAAACCTTTATTATACAGAAATATGGCCGACAAATGTGCAACAGCTGTTTTTTTTTTCGCGTCGGAACCTTTTTAGGGATAGTTTTGGTTGAAGCTAGCTGGGAAGTAGATACAATTTCATAAAAAAAATTGTGAAATCGTGTTTTGTGTTAGTTATGCAAGCTCTGCAAGCATTGCATGCTATTGAACGAGCAGAACATGTTCCACGTCGTCGAAAGATTTACCAAGAGAGATGTGTTTCGTTGCCCGATGTAAAGTTCAAAGGCCGATACCGTTTCAACAAAAATACTATGGCCTTTATAATTGATCTCGTCAGGCAAGGCCTGCAACTGGACTCAAGAGGTTGTGGAACGTCACCAGAGTTACAGGTGCTTACCGCTATAAGATGTTGGGGTCGTCGTGAAGTAAGCATATTTACAAGTATTTATGTATCCCGCATTTTAATAAACCTACCTAAGTATTATTTGTTAACGTTTTTAAATCTCAGTAACATTTTAGGTTCATGATGATGGAGGAGATATCCATGGGTTGTCTCAACCAACTGTAAGTCGCATTTGCGCCAGAGTAGCCCGCGACTCTGATACCTACATAAAATGCCAGAGTCCCTGGCAGAACGTTATGATGGAATTTTTAGGAATAAGAGATTTTCCTTCCGTCTTGGGTTGTACAGACTGCACCCATATAAAAATAAAGAAATATGGTGGTGACGCAGCTTAATCACTACTAAACCAAGTCGCTTTCTCTGTCCCTATATCCCTATGTATGCTTAAATCTTTAAAACTACACAACGGATTTTGATGCGTTTTTTTTAATAGATAAAGTGATTCAAGTGGAAGGTTTATGTGTATAATTTGTCGGCATATTTTGCGGGCGACGCCGCGGGCGGAAGCTAGTACTATATAAACACGTGAACGAAAAACGAATCAAGAAGCCAAGAAGCTCTGCAAATGTCACAACACAAGTGACGTTGTCTAACTTTTTTTTTGCATTTTTTGGCCGTGGACACTAGTTTTTTTGGCATTTAATCTATGGATTCATCAGAACGACAACATAATCACGTTAAAACGACAACATAACTATGACGGGTTTATTGAACGTTTATGAATAGAGAATTTTATAATAGGTTTATTAGTTCTAATGAGCATTTTAACTAGTGAGTGTTTAAAACCTATTTTAGGGGATTTTTATGAATAAGACTGTAAGTATCTAAAATCTAGGCTGTATCAAAAAAATATAGGGATCCTTGACGACACGGTTGGCGCAGTGGTTGAGCGATTGACTGCTGCGCAGCATGTCGCGGGTTCGATTCCCGCACGGAACAAATATTTGTACGACCTGCAAGTATTTGTTCCAAATCTGGGTGTTTTTCTATCATAAAATATGTATGTACTTACAAAAAAAAATATATATATATGTATTTAAGTAGTTTATCAGCCATCTCGTTACCATAACACAAACATTAGGTTGCTTAGCTTGGGACTATAGGTCGTTGAGTGAATTGTCCAAGAATATTATTATTATTATCCTTACTAGAACTCCAATAATGTGACAATTTCAATTTCAATTTCAATGTGGCAGAAGCTATATGGAACACGCGAGCTAACTAAAACAATGCCGTTATAAATGAGTGTAGGTCGGAGCCCCTTTTAATTTAATTTGTCCGTTACTGAGGTAAATTATTTAGGTCTGTTCTCAAGGGATCAGTTGACGTGGCTTAACGTGTTTGCCATAATATGTTAGTATTTGTGTGTGTTTGTGACCAATGTGTCTGTTTTCAATCAACAATATGTTGTTCTATGTTAGGCGGTTATGGTTTCCTCACTCAGTCCTTAGACGGAGCATTGTGCGTGGCCCTTGGCGGCCTTCGGTTATTTCAAACAGCCCCAATCAACAAACATAATTATGTAATCAACAATAAAATTAGGCAATTGCATTTTATTTAAAAAATATATATAAATGTGTCTGTGTGTGTAATGTCATTTAAACCGTGTTCGAAAGGCGTAAGAGTAAGTAATTTGACAGTTTGTGGTAACTTGATGTGCTATTGTACAGTCACAAGCCAAACATGTATACAGTTAGCTAATTATAAGACGGTTTTCTCCTTAATTATTGAATGAAATTGTATGTTCATGCACAAATTTCATTTTCGAATTCAAAGGTTTGTCGTACCATAAAGTTTAAATAATTATTTTAAGAAAAAATGGCTTCTAAATATTGCTAGGTGTATACATATTAGTGCTTGTATTTTTACCGAGGGTCCGTATATTGGCGAGGAGTAAATGAAATGACACTATAAGCGGCGTATATAGCTTATATTCAAGTACACAACTTGCCATCTGAGGCTCACACAAAATAAAAATATCAAATCTACTAAGCCTAAGACTAAGTAAATGCCGGTAACGAAACCATAGCGAGATCTAACTCGACGCCAACGCCATCTATCGAGCTAAGGGTCAAACCTAACACATTAATTTCCTGAATATTAATCTCGCCATGATTTCGATGTACATTTACCCCCGAACAGTGCTCGTGACTGTACATGTACTATTTGACCGTGATCTCCTCAGGTATTAATAAACTCCATGTAAAGTTACGACAGGAAACGTCAGTTTAAACATACACTTTGTAATAAGCTTGTCATAACTTTTCGTGAGTCTCGAGTTAGGCACGACGGGTTACTTTAATTTAACAAAAACTGCTTAATCATAAACAATATTATATGGTAAATCCACCACTACAATCAAATGGGTATCGTGTTACCCAGTAACTCAGCAGGGTAATAGGGATAACTAAAATTTATTTTTTAGACTGTCGTTCAGCTAGATTATTTAAAAATTTGGACTCGTATATTTTCTTTTTTCGTGTTATCAAAAGATTACATCGATACATTGTGCTAAAATGTGGCATGACGTCACTCTTATGTAGATTTTTTACTCTTATGGAGGCGCGTTACGCCACTACTCATGGCGTAACGCGCCTCCACTCCCTAAATGTAATGCGATTTATCTTAGTCATTTTTCATCAATTGTGATAAAGCAAAAATACGTGTCTAATATTTTTTTAAAGGTGGGTGCCTGAGGATGGACGGCGCCGTCGAGGCCGGCCCAGGAAGAGGTGGCGAGACGACCTAGACGCATACCACGAGGGATGGATCGAGGTGGCTCAAGAGAAAGATGTCTGGAAGGATTTGGGGAAGGCCTTTGCTCAGCAGTGGGACAGTATAGGCTAAATAAAAAAAAAAAAAAAAAATTTTTTACTATCTGGCTGACGGACTAAAAATTTTTTTTCCCCTGTCATCATTCCTATAATGAGTAACACACTTCCAGAAGCATAGACTTTCATTTTACAGTTCAACAACATTCATTGTGTTATTTACGTTGTTGAGCAGAAAAAAAATTCGAACATTTGAAGCAATGGATTAGCTATTTTCTTCAAAATCATTCAAATTTTGACTGAAAGTGTTTACACGAGTAGCGTACCGGTGAGATAGGCTGGCGCTCCATGTAAAATGCTCGTAGTCAGCATTCGGTTAGACTGACCCCAGCATAGTAGGAAAAAGGCGGAATAAGTACCACAAAACAAATAAAACAGTAAAAGTTTTTGTAAACATATTTTGATTTAAAAGAGTGTCCATGGAATTTCTTGTCCGTTCTTCTCCATAGGTACCTACTGCTTTGGCATGGGCAACTAGCTTCATCTTTCTGACTGACCGAACCCTTCTGGGAAATCATCCAATGACTGCTCCCGCTCTGGGTGGAGCGGAAGGGCGTGTCAGACTCTTACTGACTAAAATCCATCCATGTTCCTTCCGTAGCCCTTTATGTTCCGGGGTAGCGGTAACCCTTTCGGACAATCCCGCTTACCCGGCAGGCCTGGCCCTGAGGGGCCCCTTCATATGCTGACATCTCTTTGAGGCGCGCGTGGAACATACACGCGCCGTCCGGCACGGGTCTGGTGCTGATCGGACGGTGAGTCACCCATTACTCACCGCCCGCAGGCCCGCGCCTACGGTGGTCGGGAGTCGTCACGTGGCTCCCGACGCCCGGAGCGTCTCCCGCGGCGGCTGGGACGGGAGGACCTTTCTCTCTCCCATCCCGCCACCTCCTTCGGTAACTGACCGACCCCTTGACTATTCAAAAGTGGCTGTAATTGTTTTATTTGTAATAAATGCTTTGAGTTTGAGTTTGACTGTGGGATATACATGACCTCACGCTTTTTTCCTATAGCATAACAAAACATTACGCCTTGTTCCCCTGCGAGGTTAGGCAGAGGTGTACTCGAAGTCAGTATCAACACCAGCGTTTCGCCAGTTATGTTAAAATTCCATGTAATAGAGTTTGTTTCCCAAAAAGTATGATTCTTACATACCAACTTCTAATACTGATAATTAAAGAGTAAAGATGTGTATGTACGGAATAAAGTCATAAACTCCTTAACGGCTCTGGATGAAACTTGGCACAAAGATAGATTATAGTCTGGAATAGCATAGCTACTATATGTGCCGGAAAAATGTACGGTTCCCGTGGGATAATTTCCTACAAACACACGGGTGAAGCCACTGGCAAAAGCTAGTCTGTTATATTTTGTAAGGGCATTTCACGGTATAAAAACCACTTCTTCTTGATATTTGAATTAAGCTGTATTCGAACACTATTTCTTACTTAAACTTGTTTAAGTTTTTTAACCTTTCAGACTGCCGAAAAAATAACGTTATTCATTCAATAGATACGGATCACTTTCTAAGGGCCTAATCCGTTATTCGGCACCATTATGAATATTTCATGTCAAAAAGGGAATATTCTCGGACGAATACACATCTTATCTTTATTTTGAAACTTTAGCTTTAACTCCTACTAAAAGGGGCTGAACGATTTTATAGCGTCGTAGTTCAAGGCAGTGATAGCCTAGTGGTGTTAAATGGGATTGTCCGAAAGGGTTACCGCTACCCCGGAACATAAAGGGCTACGGAAGGAACATGGATGGGTTTTAGTCCGTAAGAGTCTGACACTCCCTTCTGCTCCACCCAGAGCGGGAGAAGTAATTGGATGATTTCCCACCCTCAAAAAAAAAGCCTAGTGGTGTGACCGTCAGCCTGCCAAGTCTCAGGTCTCGAGTTTGAACGCATCTCTGACTTTTCGGGCTCACGTGCGTATTGTGTAATTATCACTTGCTTAAAAAACGGCGAAGAAAAACATCGTGAGGCAACTGGCATATCTGGGAGATATTTCTCAACAGCTAAGCTAAGTCAGAAGCCCATGGGCAGCATAAAAACTCTGACACCAGGGTAGTCACTAACCACACGAAAAAAAGAACGTATGACCATCGGACTGCCATGTCTTAGGTCTTGATTTCGAACCCGAGACACGCACCTCTGACTTTTCAGATTCATGTGCGTATTGTGTAATTATCACTTGCTTAAAAAACGGTGCAGAAAACATCGTGAGGAAACTGGTATGTCTGAGAGATATTTCTCAAACGCATGTGAAGCTCAGTCAAGCCTGACCAGCATCAAAACTCTGACACCAGGTTAGTCACTAACTACGCTAACAACAACTAGCGTATAAAGATTAGTTAGTAGCAGTAAGAAAACTGGATTTGTTACCTGACTG
Source organism: Hyppa rectilinea (assembly GCA_951799385.1). Classification (NCBI taxonomy): domain Eukaryota; kingdom Metazoa; phylum Arthropoda; class Insecta; order Lepidoptera; family Noctuidae; genus Hyppa; species Hyppa rectilinea. The sequence continues at coordinate 1,863,415 of OX637317.1, forward strand.
GTTGATAAACGGGTTGCTAGACCAGGTTGAGCAATAAACTCGCCTTCTATTAAGAAGGTATGCCTTCGCATTATATCGGTCAAAGTTAGCGTAACTGCCTTAATGTGGGTATGTAGTCAAGTCCTATATACCTCGGTCGCTTTTCTAATTAAATTATCTCCTTTACATAAAGATTACATCGTCTTATGTCTAACGCCTTGTTTCCCAAAAAGGATAAGCAGAGTACCTATAGTAGGTGCATCTACGTTTCACCGGTTGTGTTTAAGTCCCATGCAATAGGGGAAAGCCTATTGCCATCAACCGGGCACAAATCAGCGGCATTATCCGAAAGGGTTACCGCATGTCTGAAAGATATTTCTCAACAGCATGTGAAGCTAAGTCAGAGGCCCATGGGCAGCTTAAAAACTCTGACACCAGGTTAGTCACTAACCACATGAAAAGAAGATGACCGCTACTCCGGAACATAAAGGGCTACGGAAGGAACGTGGTTGGGTTTTAGTCAGTAGGAGTCTGACATTCCCTTCCGCTCCACCCAGAGAGGGAGGGGTCACTTAATGATTTCTCCTCCCTCGAAAAAAGTGACTACTGAAAAACACCTAATGAAAAACCCCAACAAACCCTTTGCCCAACCTAGGAATCGCACCCAGGACCTCGTGCTCAGCATTAGCGCCTTTATTTAATTAGATTGGTATTTAAAAAATTAAAATTTGTACCAAGTCAGTTCTAGATTGATGATGATCTGACATCAATCTAAACCTTTTTTAATGGCGTAGCCATTTTATAAACTTAAAAATAATTATATTTAATTTAATTGTCAGAGTCTGTGAGTGTCAAATTTTTAATTACCTAGGTCTAGGTTCAGTTGGGATTGTTGTGTAAGGATAATGGCTAAATGTTATTGTGCGGTATGGATATTACGAGCATTTCAATGAGCAGACAAAAAAGACATTTTTTTTTGAGTGTGGGATATCATCAAATGACCCGTCGCGCTTTGGGTGGAGCGGAAGGGAGTGTCAGACTTGTACTGACTAAAACCCATCCATGTTCCTTCCTTAGTCCTTTATGTTCCGGAGTATGCTATACTTGGCGTGATGCTATACTTTCAGTAGGTACACATCTCAAATGTATCCCTGAACTTTAATTTCATCAGAATTGGCTATTTGACACGGTCAAAAATGAAATATGAAATCACATATTATAAAACACCGCTTTTCTTAAAAAGTTCCATCACCGTACACAAATTAAATATTATGTGTAAAGTATCCTATTTAATTTCAAGAATCTGTGACGTCAAGTTTTTATATTTCATACAAATCACGTACAAACTCCGCGTTTTAACAATCCATAAAAACTACTTTTTTTGAGCATCTGTCAAATACCCAGTTCATTACTATCCCATTAGAAAAATTAACGTTGTTTCCGCGTCGTTATTTCAATATAAACTTAGAATAAACTTCGTTATACCACGATAAATACATAACCATGTAATCTATTAACCATTTACAATTTAAAAAAAACTCTAAAATGAAGTAAATTCAACAATATTACACAATAGGTAACTGTCATTATTTTTACGTAATTTACTAATGCTAAATGGTACTCCATTTATTATAGCATTAGACGATATTGATTGTCAAACTTTGCTTGAAGTTGCAGAAGTATATCTTTAACTAGGTAACAAATTAATTAATAAACTTTTAATTTTAAATATAAAATTCACTACTGCGTTCAAAGTTAAGTTTTGCTGTCACCTACCAACGACTCTCAAATCATATATGTAAGAAAAATACCTACTTATCCTACTCGTAATCGCAAAAACTACAAGAATTTATTACTACACAATCTAATTTCCTTTCAATCTGGAATCGACATGAAATCGGAAACGAATCGAATCGATAAGTCGAACATAAACAATTGTTTATTTTCTTTTCTCTGAAGTAACAGATCATGGTGGGTTCATAAATTATGTGTCGGCTCCCACTGGTCGACATCGAATATAATTTCTTTGGGAACATTCCATGAATTTGTTATGACATGAAAAATTGGTCTATAGTAACGTTCTTTTGTGCTCGATCGTCCATTGCGAGAGTAGACTAGGTTTCTCATAGATCTCCACAATGAATTACCTTGCTAAATCCATCTAGAAGCCAAAGGTATACCGTCGGCTATATTCATATGAACGTCTTCTTCTTTATCGTGTGGTAAGTGACTAACCTGGTGTCAGAGTTTTTATGCTGCCCATGAGCCTCTGACTTAGCTTCACATTCTGTTGAGAAAATAAATATCTCTCAGAAATGCGTGCCTTGGGTTCGAACTCGAGACACACCACTTGGCTATCACTGCTGTTCAACAAACGAACTGTATATGTACGTAATAAAGCTAAGAACGTATGCAATTGTTTCATGACTCTTAATGACTTGTTGTTCCGGAAAACACTTTCTTGAAAACTGAAACATAGTTTCTTATTCGAACGCCATAAAATTACATACATAAATTTGAACCAGTTAACTCAATTATGTATAAATTATAATTATTTGGAATTATATATTATGAAAGAATTCCCTTTAAGAAGATGAAAGATTTTTTGCCATATGACAAAAAAGTAATTGCAAACTAAGGGCGAATTTTACCAACAAAACTGATGGTATTTAGCACTTCTTAACTACGTTCAAGAGCCTGCTGACAGTGTTAACATTTTTATGGAATATTGACACTGACTCACACTCCTAAACCTCGTTCAGGAGAGTTGATTGCGTTTAGTTACATTGGTGAAATCCACACTTAGAACAGTTACATAAACTGACACAGTTTCTAAACCGATAGTCCAAAATGGACAACAGAAACCGCATAACCCAAAAACAAGAAATACTAGCAAACGGCCCAAAAATGAAAAGGCACAACCCAACCACATCAATTACAGAGATAAAGGCCTAAAGCAAAACAACATCCCATAGCCATACGTACTGTGCCATTTGGCAACAGCCGCCACTACGTCTGGCAGAATACCAAATGCCTGGCGTAATGATGCCCTAGCTACGTCCCGCAGACGTTAAGTACGTTATCAGTCTCCTAGTTCCGGTAATTAGATGTACTGAACCACTTTTGGTGTTTTAATGGCCCGTTTTATCGGCACTTTTAAGATGAAAAACGATGACTGTCGTCAAGACATGAAAATATTTATTAAAAGCCTGTAAATTGCTCCGCAGTGGGGCAAAGTCTTTCGCTTGTACAGTCAGCAACAAAACTCCTTTATCACTGACACGCTACACTAATCATCTAATGTGACATGTGTGTCAATTTAATTTTATTATTTTGTAATAATTCAATAAAGTAGGCTAAAAACTTCATTTTTCAAAACTTCATGTCGAGAGTTAATATTTTTTAAAGTATTAACTCTATTCTCTTTAAACTTTTGTTAAGTATTCTGCTTAATATTATTATGATTAGGAAATTTTTATAACCCACTTTTGTCCACCACGCTACTAACGATAGACTCACGTTTGAGCAATATCTCATCTAATAGTGAGTTAAGATGTGTTGGACAATGATGCACGCCCGCTTGGTAGTAACCAACGAAATTAAATGCGATCAAAACATCTGAAACGCGATCAAGAGCTGTCACTGTCATAATTCTTAGGGAAGATTCACGAACGCGAAATCATTTGTTTTTTTAAAGCGAACTCAATTAGCAATTTTGAAAAAATAAAATAAGTCCTTAGTGCTCTTTTTTTAATAAAATAAGTCAAGTATGTATTATACATTCAACAATGCCTTGTTTTTTTTACTAAGTAAACTATCATGGTATCACACTTGGCTACGGATCGAGTTTCGAATAGGGTTGTAAAATAAAATCAAGTGCCAACTGGTATGTTTGTAGACCGCCGCTAAATATATCGCATCGCAATAATCGAAACTCATTCGGTTCGCCTATTTCCAGCCCCTAACTGGGACTGGCCGTTATAAATGTAAAATTATGTAAAACGTTGATATTACTGGTACTCTGCCTCTGGTTTAAGACCACCGGCAACCATACCATGGTCGTAAATTCAGGTCTGGGACACATGGGTGACACTCCACTTAAAAATAGAAGTCTTTCTTTTACTGAATTTAACCCTCAACTATTTTTTTGCCAAACTAAACATACAACAGTATAGGACTGTGCTTTTTTCGATAGTGGTGGTGTTACTGATGCAAACCTCCGAAGATTAGCCGGTAGGAATCGTGTTATAGGATGCCTTCGTCACAGATATAATACAATAATATAATATAATATCCTTGGACGCCATATAGTCCCAAGCTAAGCAACCTAATGCTTGTGTTATGGTAACGAGCTGGCTAATAAACTACTAATATTCTTTTTTTTGTAAATACTTACATATATATAGATAGAAAAACACCCAGACCCGGAACAAACACTTGCAGGTCGTACAGATATTAGTTCCGTTTGGGAATCGAATCCGTGACATGCTACGCTGAAGTCAATCGCTCAACCACTAATAAGTTAAGCTGCTTGTATCCAACAATTTTGGGGGGCTGACCCCCCAAAATCTTAATACAATATTATTAATGATCACCAATGTACGTACACTTTGGAATGCATTAAATTATTGACCAGGTATCGCTATGTCCTACGGGAAGCAAAAAACGTGTCCCAGTGGTGCTTCGGGTACCTAAACCTATGTCCATCCAGCAGTGAACGTCATTTAGCGAACGTAGAACTACAATCCTTCACTAAGATACTTAGGACAAGGATGGTCAAATTAAAACTGAAGTAAGTAATTCTTGCGGTTGCCATTAGCCCTGGGAAGCAGGCACAACATTTTTAGGTACAGAAGGTCAGCTTTATACGACGAGTGAAGATAGGCGCTCGCGCACATAGATGCAAACGTGAGGCGATCTCAAAGAAAATCACTCTCGAGTGCACTTGCACTCACTGTACCTGATGCGTGTGTATATGTGCGTGCGTTTTTGATCATTGTATGGACCGGACTATTCTGTGACTTAACGTACTCTGTTAATTAAATACTTAACTATGAGTCAGTTTGTACCGACATGAGATACGTTTCTTAATTTAATATGAATGGTAGCTGTTGAATTTGTTTGTTATTATAAGCTAATAATTTTAGCTTGATTTTATTTTAATTTTGTTTGCAGTGAAGTCGTTATCCTTTTGCATAGAAAAGCTGGTTTCTTAAAAGAAAATGGCTTATTTACATTGAATATCTTAATAATTTATCGTAAAAGAAGACACATACATAATGAGAGACAAGACATTTAAAATTAGAAAGCCTTCAAGATTTAAGCACTATACGTAACTCTATTAAAACCACCAACATTTGCGTGCACTGTAGGGCGATTACCTGAAACTACCATCCAATGCAACATTAAACTAAACTTTAAAGTTAATAATCAAAGTCATCAATATGAAGGAGGGGAGCCAACGTCGCCAATCACGGCCAACTCAGCGTGACATAGAGAAAATTGGCAAAGTTACCTCATCTGCGCCGTATTAGCATATTTCAATAAGTTCAATGGGAAACGCTTTGAACTTCACCAGTTTGCGCTATGAATAGTTCTTAGCACATATTGGAACTAGCTTTATTAACTTTGCGGTTGATTGGTGCAATTTTGCCTCTGGAAAAGTCTGAAGTCTAAAAGTCTCTCCGTTGCTGAAGGTTCATGGGAAAGAGTTCGTTTGGTACAACTATCTTCTTTCTTTTCGTGTGGTTAGTGACTAACCTGGTGTCAGAGTTTCTATGCTGCCCATGGGCCTCTGACTTAGCTTCACATGCTGTTGAGAAATATCTCTCAGACATACTGGTTTCCTCACGATGTTTTCTTTCACAGATTTTTAAGTAAGTGATAATTATACAATACGCACATGAATCCGTAAAATCAGGGGTGGGTGCCTTGGGTTCGAACTCGAGACCTATGACTTGGCAGTCCGACGGTCACACCTCTAGGCTATCACTGCTTCTGGTACAACTATTACTTACTTCAAGTCTATTTTTGGAATCTTAAATATCTGGGTATGGGCGCACGAGATGTTTTAGCCGGTTGAGAACGCATCTTAGGCTAACTCATTCATTGGTTGCAGCTTTTTCATTGAAACACTTAAGCAACGATTCAATAAATTATCATTTTGTTACATGAAAGAGAAGGAAGATATGACTGTCTCTGTCTCTCACACTAAATCACTCATATTCTTTATTTTTTAAGAAGTTTCAGTGCTATCATGTAATCGGTGTTGCATGCGCAGTTGTTTTTCTTTGCCGACACTTTGTACCGATCATATTCACGAGCAGATGCTTGCAGACTTTCAAGGTTCGGAGCTTTTAAATAAGGTAGAGAGGCGTCTTCAAATTCTATTGAAACCCCTTAAGACATCCCAAAGGTCATGAGGCTAAGTTTCTACAGGCATCTTTATCAATAGATGGACACTAACAATTTATTTAGCACTTTGTCCTTAATCAAAAAGTCCAGAAAGCCTGAAATCTTTTCTACTTTTTCAATAACCAGTTAACAATACAAGCCATTTACTTCCACGCCGCCAGCGTAGTAAAGGATAAAAAATCGGTCAAGTGTGTGCTGGGCTACGCTCAATTAAGGGTTTCGAAATTGCCATGAATTCCCAAAAACAAACTTAACACTTTAGTTGAAAAACATGTTTTCTCGTGTGGTCAATTCTCTTAGTTTGTTATCGGAAAAATATAATACGATATTTGGATTTTTTTCTATACATGAGTTGTTAGACTTAGCTTCTTGCCAAATTTCATGATTCTAGGCCATCGAGTCCCTGTATTTAGGTTTTAATTTATTTGCGAGTATAATATGTCGCAGAAATAGGTGTGTGTTTTTTATTGCGTTCACTTAAAAGCTTGATTTTCTTAGATCTCCAAGGGAAAGTCATAAACCTACATATTATATTTGATATTAACTTCCATTTCCACGTGTTCCTGAAAAAAGGGGTCTTGACTAACTGAGAGACAGACAGACAAAACCAATACTGATGCCGTTTGTTCGAGGTACGGAACCTTAAAAAATAACTTCGCAACTTACGGCACTTTTACTTTTTCTTTGAAACTTGGGGTCCCCAGAGGACTTCGAGCTAAAAGCCCTAACTCCCTGGACGCCCTAAATGGGTCGGCTTGTGTCTTGTCATTACGATATTTAAAGGGGGTTACATATTTGTAGAGAAAAAGGTTAGTAATTGTCTTTTAAAGTAGACGTAGGTACCTAAGTTAAAAGAAAAAAAAAGTTTGGGACTCGCAAAAATAAACGTTAATTTGTTTGAAATGCGAGTGTCTGTTCTTGCTGAATACTTCTTCTTTCGTACATAGAGTACAGAATACTCTTAATAATTAATAAAAATCTTGAATTTATTCATTATTTTTTTTTGTTTCAGACTTGCCCAAAACCAAGATACCGCTTGCCTAGTTTGGAGCCAGTATAAAACGACTAGCTGCTGCGAACGACTTCGCCCGCGTCGGAAATTATCACAGGGGAACGAACTATTGGGATACAAAGTATCTTATGTGTTAATCCAGATCATAAACTACTTTTGTGCCAAATTTCATTCAGATTCGTTCTGCCGCTTGAGCGTGAAGGACGGACAAACATAAAATTTACTCACAAACTTTAGATTTCATAAAATTAGTGTGATTGTTATCTTTTTATTTTCACAAGATCCATATATTACGAGAACGAGTACTAAGAATGGACTTTTGGAAATACATCCCCAAGAAGGGTTCATTATGGTATGAAAGTTTGTATGGAAGTTCGTCACTTTCGCCGATGGGTAATTCCATCGGACACATACCTTTTCATTGTTAACCTATTCAAATGAGGAGCTCATGGCTAAGTAATAACAGTCCCACGGATCGATCCATCAGGTTAAGCTACGCTTGCTGTGGGTTGTCCGTGGATGGGTTACCATCTTTACATATTGAGACTCCTCTGTGCCTCGGAAAGCACGTTAAGCCGTTGGTCCCGACTGTCAATTGTAAATCTTTGAAAGTCGCTACGAAAATCTGACAACCAGCCTTACCATGGAGTATTAAACAGTAACTGACTGGATTGTGGAGGTCAGATAGGCAGTCACTCCATGTAAAGTACTGGTATTCAGCTGCATCTGGTATCACTGGAAGCCGACCCCAACATAGTTGGGAAAAGGCTAGGGAGATTGATTTTTGTCAACCCATTCAATCTCACTGCCGGGGCTCAGGCCTCTCCCCGCAAGAGGAATCGGTTTGCAATCTACTAAGCGGGTCCAGAGCAGGCTGATGGATGGCATTCACGCCTTTGGAGTTCTGGTACTGCAAAATAATAATAGCCGGTCCGCAAGGTGATACAGCGAGGCAGACTGCTAACCTAAATGAATAAAGTTTTAATGATTTTTGGCAGAAAGGTAAATTTATACATACAGAGAAACCCGAATCGTTTTTCCCTGAAGAATTAAGACCTTACACACGAATGGAGTCGTCGTCGTATCTGCTAGTGCAGAATAATCACTAGACTCAGGTATTGAGCAATTATTTTATGCATTGAAATGAAACTAATTCTCTTAACGGACAATTGGTTATTGTTTTTAAGGCTATTAAATTAATTTGCTATTAACGCTGACAATACAATACAGAAAGTTGGAAAACGTTGCCTTTTTCGAAACTATCAATTTTCTGAATTTCAGGCAATGCATTAACAGACTGTAACTGTTATATTTGAACTCATTATTTCGAGTTCCCATTTCCGAAAATAAAAATAAACAAATTTACAATCAGAAAGTGGTAGAACACCAAAAATAACACATTTTGGATCACATCCAAAACGTTACACCGGCAGAATCAAAACCAAGGCGCATTTTCCGTATTTTTCAAACTGGCAACTCAGCGTGAAATCTTCACACATTTATTTCACGTCACTGGCAGAATTGCGAGTTGTGGGTAACTCGAGCGGTATACCCACAGAGCCTGAAGCCGCCTCGGCGGGCGATGCTAAAGATGCCCCATTTTCAATACTTTCCACCTTCTTATATGTTCGTGTGGTTACTGACTATCCTGGTGTCAGAGTTATTATGCTGCCCATGGGCCTCGCTGGACTTGGCTTCACATGCTGTTGAGAAATATCTCTCGGACAGTAGATTAGTTTTTTTTTGAAATGTGCGTTTTATTTGTGCAGAATAAACATTTTTCTTTCTTTTTCTGTCTTCTAGACATGCTGGTTTCCTCATGGTGCTTTCCTTCACCGATTTTTTGCACATGAATCCGTAAAATCAGAGGTGAAGGGGCTTGGTTTTGAACTCGAGACCTATGACATAACAGTCGTTCACACCACTAGGCTATCACTGCAGCTGTCGAAATACTTTCCTTACAAACCATAGGTACGTGTCAGTTGGCGTCACCGTCTTTATACGACAGAATAAACCAAATTCTGTCGTGACAACTTCGTCTTTATTTTGATTTTTACACCAAAAGATGCAGCACGAGGAAGTATTTCTGTCGCTCATTTTTTGCTTCATAACGTTCAAATCTGTGTGAACAGTAAGCGACGTCTCGTGACAGCCGTATTTGCGCTCAACGCAAACCGCTTGGCACGAATATTATTAGTACTACCATCTCGCGGCGATTCAGTGTTCTGTGAGTATTCCAAATTGGCTCGATTTAACAAAACAAAGCTGGAGAGATACATTTCGATATTGGAATATGTCCAAATGCTACGTTTTGTTCCAACAGTTTGGGCCGGAGAATTGTGGTTGATGGGAGCATTCGATATGCTTGTTTGTAATTTATGTAGAGGCAATTGCACAATGGATACTGAACCTACGTTTCGTGCATGGAAAAAGTTGTTAGGCTAAAGCCAAGTGTACATTACCGCCGCAACGTATTTTCATACGATAAAGTGCGATGTGGCGCGCCTCTTTTGTGCGTTGGCTCGTTGGAAATGTACGAAAGTGATGAGTGAGGATTTTTGCACTTCGTCGCGTGGCGCGGTCCGCACCAATCTGATCTGTGGTGACATCTATCCAGCCACATAGGAACTACACTGATAACGAGCGAGGCGTCAAAAAAGCTGACATGTGACGACACTACTACGTCACACAGATCCTACATCGCGCAAGCAGAGTTTATCGTGCGTCTCACTCAGCCCCGAATAAGAGTTATCGCCAGGCGCAAACACCGGTCTGGTTGGAGGATCCTCCCTTTTCAATGTAGGGACTTTCCACCCTGTTCCTCTATTTCCACTAAGGATCTAGCAACAAAATTATCAGATTTGGGCGCACCGCATCGTTTTGCGAAAATTCTTCTACATCACTTGATTGTATGACCCATCGTACTGGCGGAAACACCGCACTTTGTTGTTTTGAAATGTGATCCAGCCCGATGCGGTTGTAATGTGTTAGCTCATTGAGTATCATACGCTTGTTGCATAAATTGGTTGTGTGTTTTGTATTTTAAATAACTTTGTTTGCATGCAAGCGTTGCCTCCTCTAAGTAGACTAAGATACAATGACTCGGTAGAAGAAGAAGAAAAATATTTTATTCGGGACACACAGAAAATACAAATAAAAATTATAGAGCAATTATGACTAACAAAATTGACATTCAAGAGGTAAAAAATATAATAAAAAAAGACCTGTGCGGGGGCAAAAAGGGTCCTATCTTAACTTAATACAGCGATATTAAAAAAAAAATACCACAGCGCTGGTATTTTGATAGAACCTTAAAGGGCTAAGAAAGGAACATGGATGGGTTTTAGTCAGTAAGAGTCTGACACTCCCTTCCACTCCACCCAGAGCGGGAGGAGACATTTGATGATTTCCCACCCCCAAAACAAAAAACATGGCCATCTGCCTGGCCTTTTCCCAACCATGTTTTTTATATTATAATATATTTTATATTTATATTATATACATATTTGGGCATAGACAAGATTATTAAAATGCGTGCGTACGTCAGTACTACATTAAATACACTTATACCGTAGGTTAAACATGGCGGTCGAAGAGACCACAACAATGACCAATCACCTGCCATGATTGTTCATCATTACCATATTCGACACTGCTCCAGCCAATCACGATCGTTAGAAGCTGTATGTATTCAGAAAACTAGTGGTTTGAAATGTTTCGTTGGCCACTGTAAAATTGAAAGTCAAGTATTTTTTTTAGACAAATATTAAAAAATAAATATGGGAAGGAATATTCCCCGCTGGCAAACGATTTGTGTAAGTAACACAATTCGAAACTGAAATATTATTATACATAGTAATCCAATATGCCACATAAAATTAACAGGTATTTATAAATTCAATCCGTACTCTCCAAAAACCAAGTAAAATATCACTTCTATGTTTACAAAGGGATACGTAAAATATTTCCTTTGAGGTCCACAAGTGACAATCCACGTCTTCCTACTCCCTTACCAAAAGGGACTTCATTATACGGGTTTATATCTTCACTTATAGGCACATACACATTAAACTTCGACATTCTTCTCGTATCTATATCATTCGAAGAAATTTCTTGAACAGATGGTTGTAGCACGGTTATTTTAAATTGTGGTTTAGTTTTGTCCTCTTTGTTTTGTGACTTCGGTTTTTTTGCCAAAATATCTTCTTCGTGTGGTTGTTTTTTGTTTTCTTTATTTGCCGTTTCTGTTTTCGGTATGTTTACGACGATGGGACTATTGGTAACAGCAGTAACATTTTTATTTACTTTCGTTTCTTCAACTTTGGCAGTTTCTTCTTTATCTTTTATAACATATACTTTGACAGTTTCTGGAGTATTCGTTACACTCAAATTATTACTTGGTGTTACACTTGGAGCACCATTCACATTAAACTTCATGTCGTCCAAATGAATTACTGCCGCATTACAATTTTTGATTGTTAGAGCAACAATTATTGCATATAAACGGTACATTTCGAAGGGTGTACAAAATTGTTGTAGAATACGTGATTCTGTGGAAAATCGACGACAAAGATGGCGGTAATTGCTTGGATTTCACGCTGTTTCACATGCATTAGTTCCAATTTCAAAACCGAATCGGTTAAATTAAAAAATGCCTGAGTATACATTCGATGTTCAATGATTACTCGCGATAGCCGAAGTACCTACATGCGTTCTACGTTCTTATAAATGCTATTGTAAACTGAGTACGATGGATGTTTTAATTTGTTTATTTCATTTGTGAACGTTACTCAACAGTTGAGTTTATAAACAATATTTTTCGTAACTCGTTTTTCCCAAATATTTTGATAAATTGTTCTTTGCAGCTCCGACAATAGCATTGAAAACCGATTAAAAAAAATGTCTCTAATGTAAATACTGACCAATGCTATTCTGGTAAGTTGTCAGAAATAATAAGAGCCAATCTGTCGACATCAGCATCGTCCACAGCCCGATTTTACCCAATGCTGAGCAATTGAGCATAGGCCTTTTTTTTCTTGTGGTTCTACCCACTGTGGCAGTAAAAATTGTGAGGAAACCAGCATGTGAAGCTAAGTCAGACGTCCATGGGCAGCATAAAAACTGACACCAGGCTAGTCAGTAACCACACGAAAAGAAGAAGAAGACCTGCTATGGCGGCATAGTCGGCTATACCTACATATTATAAAATGCCGCTTTATCTATCTGTCTCTGACACTTTGTGTTATTTTTCTTCTTAGCAACGCAATGGATTTTGTTGAGGTGTACACCAACGATATTTATTTATATTATTTATCTAACATATAAAGAAATCTATATGTTCAGTCAATTTGTAAAAACTGTGCGAAGCAGGAGTTTGTCGCTTGTTAAACAAAATAAAAAAGCATTTTGGGAACTGGGAATATGAGCCAAACCTTAACACACCGTAGATTGTGGTCCTTGCAAATTTTATTTTAAAGATTTATCATCACAAAATTATGTCTACATCTGTTTGAAGATTCTAAACTTAAACTAAAAAACTTCTACAGGCGCATTTTTTCTGAACAGTTAACAAAACTGAACCGTTACACCCAAGTCGGTGACGCTGTGTCAGGCTTAGGATTCCTTTCCACCAGAGATATGCTATGCTGCGTTGATAAGGATGCGTTTGATATCCACCAATCATATTCATTGGTCCATATAGCATAGATGGATGGTGGAAACGGGTTCTGCTAAGCTATGTTTTTTATATCGATGGATGCATGATCTGGATGCATGCTCTGGATGTGCAGAGACTCGCTTCCCGTATCTCCCTCGCACAGCTACCTCGCGGCGACGCATCATTTATATATCAATTGCATCTTACTAGCCATATTTTCATAGCTTAGCTTTCACATCCTCGTAGCATAGCTGCACTCAGCTCCAGTCGGTCGTAAACGGTGAATCGTATTTACTCGATAGTAAATCGGCTCCAATCGTCAGTTTTCGATTCTATCATAAGGCAATAAGCACTATACAAGTATACATACATTGTACATAGGTACTATACCCTCTTTTTTATTCATCGCTACGTAAATTCATAACAATTCAAAAACACAATTTTTCTTAAAAGTTATTTATTTGTTTCACTTAGTTTTCAAGCATCTTGTTTCCCGTAAAGTTATGCAATGAGTTGGCTGGTAATCGGCAATTGAAAAGACAGCTGTCTTCTGAGAAATAGTATTGTTTTCTAGGAAATTGAAGATGTTTCAATAATGACGGTATTGTATTTTTAGTGGCTTTACAGATTGTGAGTTTCGAATAAAGTTCTACTTAATATTAAAAACGTGAAGGTTTCTGAGGATGTATGGATGTATCTTACACTTTCACGCATAAACTACTAGACGGCTCTGAATGAAATTTGGCACAGAGATACATTATAGTCTGTCCCGGTGATACGTTCCCGTAGGAAAATTTTTGCGCTGCTGAAGCTAGAATTAAATAAATTGGTGAAGACTGAAGGAATCCGCTGGATACGAGAAGCATAGAACCGGTCGAAGAGCTTGGAGGCAAGAGCCCTATGTCCAGCAGTGAACATTTTTCGGCTGAAATGATGATGACGGTGATATTTAATAAAATAGAGTGTTGATCGTTCTTTGTTTTGTTACGATGATTTGTAATTTCTAAAGAAATGTTGAAGGTTTGATATTGAGCTCAAGTGATCCTTAATGGTAAAGGAAAACATTGAGACGAAACCCAGATTTGCTGAAGTTTTTAATTATTAACTTGCACTGAGTAATTTTGCAATATTTGGTCAAACATTTTGGTACCTACCCACGATTTTGACCTGCAGTGATGAGATGATCACGGGTCATGATTTGGTATTGTTTAGGCCATGACCGCTCTAGGGCACATTAAACAATAGAATACACTTTATACCTATTCCTATACTTTTTATTTCTTTTTTTTGACTTTAGTTTTATTTTTCGTCATTTCAGTTAACATCATGATTTAGGCACTTAAGTTGCTATGCCATCTAGTAAAGGCATTGTGCAGAATATCTCAGCACACAATATACACTTCTAGCAACACGCCCCTACTTTTTTTTTTAAGGCTGGGAAATCAACCATTGACTGCTCCCGCTCTGGGTGGAGCGGAAGGGAGTGTCAGACTCTTACTGACTAAAACCCATCCATGTTCCTTCCGTAGCCCTTTATGTTCCGGGGTAGCGGTAACCCTTTCGGACAATCCCGCTTAGGACAATTCCGCTTAAACTCGCCCCTACTTAACACGGCGTTTGCGACTTGACAATCCATCGAGATTTTTTAATTATATGAATGTTCATATACATATAACCCTTACAGGGTGAATAATAGTGGAAACCTCATGAAAAACCGTTTATAATATAGACACAAAAAGAGACTTTATTTGTAATATTATATATAAATATAGATATTATTATGTATATGCCTAGGTAACCCTACACAATACTATTATTATTTATACTTCTACTTATACCGTTCCGTGAATACCATCCATCACTGCGTGCTCCTTAAATCGTTCATCATCTGCGAACCTTGGGATGACGGATATGAAATATTAAGAGAATACTCTGAGTAAACAAACATTATTTAACGTACTTCCCATTGGTCGAGAAATCATAATTACAACAGATAATTACCACCTATCCGCTTCGCATGGTTTTTACGACTTTACAAAACATCGAAATTTCTTTAATTAGTTATCATTTGATTAGTATCAATGTATTGTATACATAAACCTATTGGAATAAATTCTTTAAATGACGATGAAAAGTGCATTAAAAATCCATTACATAGTTTAGAAGAACATTGCAGTCAAAGAGACAGACACGGAAGGCGACTTTGTTTTATACTCTGGATAGAATATAATTATGTATATTTTTATTTGATTTTCTTTAACTGGGCAACGAACAGTGATGCATATAGTATGTTGAAGCGTATGTGGTTACAGTATTGGATGGCTAATAATAGATTTCCGTGTAACTAGGATAAGTATAAAGCATGCGAATAGACTCAGTTGCCTTTTTTTTTGAGGGTTGAACATAATGAAACAAGTGCTCTGGGTGAAGCGGGAGGGAGTGTCAGACCCTTACTGACTTAAACCCATCCATGTTCCTTCCTTAGCCCTTTACATTCCGGGGCAGCGGTAATCCTTTTGAACAATCCCGCGGAGAATCAGGTGCCTACAATTTTACTAGGATAATGCCAATTGTGACTTGTTTTCACTTCCTTTAAAGGATGACGGTTTTTAGTTACGTTATTTAAACTCCATATAAGATTAATAACAGCAAAAAAACGACAGTTTTCCAGGTCGGTCAACGTGTTATAGGATTTTTTTTAGCAGACATATGACATATTACATAGTCTATATCAATTCAGTATTATACCTCATTCATTTAGTTTGCGATATTATCAAAATCCATGTACAGACAGCACATTAAGCTATCCCAAACTGTCAACTATTCCCAATTGAAAATGAACCTTATTCTTTTGTTATAAAATTGAAAATCTATCAAAGAAATTTGACAGATTAGGGTAGCTTGAGGTGCTGGCCTCCGTACCCAACTATGCGTGATTCTTCTTCTTTTCGAGTGGTTAGTGACTAACCTGGTGTCAAAGTTTAAGTTGGTGTTAAGCTGCCCATGGGCCTCTGACTTAGCTTCACATACTGTTGAGAAATATCTCGCAGACATGCTGGTTTCCTCACAATGTTTTCCTTCACCGATTTTTAAGCAAGTGATAATTATACAATACACACATGAATCCGTAAAATCAGAGGTGCGTGCCTTGGGTTCGAACTCGAGACCTATGACTTGGCAGTCCGACGGTCACACCACTAGGCTATCACTGCTGCGCGATTGACTAACAGACATCTGAACATGAACAAACTTTTTCGTTAGTGGAATGGAACATCACAAGACACATTGGTACTTCCTCGGGTTTCAAACTTAGTACTTAGCTAGCTGCTATCCTTAAACTCCAGTTACTCTGAAGCCTTAATTATCCACTTCCAACGTAAGTGGAGATATAAGCATCTTCGTATGTAACTTGATAACTACCAAAGATGCTGGAAGAGGTAATGAGCTCCTATTAAAATAATAATTATGTTATACCTACCATACACACAGTAATTAATTAATTATCTTTGAACATATTATCAAGAATTTTACCTTGTTATGGTATCTGTATGCTTATGGGTTTTTGTTTAGGTACTAGTTGCTGCCCGCGGCTGCTCCTGCGTGAATTCTAATAATATTCTTTTCTGTCTGTCTGTCTGTCTATCCATCTGTCACCAGGCTGTATCTCAGGAACCGTGATAGTTAGACTATTTATTTCTAAAGGTAGGTATTTCTGTTGCCGCTTTAACAACACACAGCACTAAAAAACAGAATAAAATAAATATTTAAGAGGGCTCCCATGCAACAGACATGATTTATTTGCCGTTTTTATAGATAACGGTACGGAACCCTTCGTGCGCGAGTGCGACTCGCTCTTGACCGATTTTTTTATGATGTTTAAATTTTACACAGAATTAAGTCCTAGAAGAGAAATTGAACTTTTATCGAAGACATTTTGTCCAGATGTGAGTGAACCCCGCCTAATTACTAGAGTCAGAGATATTAATTGTTAAGCAAATTAACTCGCTAAAACTGTCCGCATATTACATTTTAGACTGTTTTATGAAAATGGTTATAACACTGCAAATTGACTTGAGTATCAATGTGCTTAACAATTAATTTCCCGAATGTTAAAAGACATTATTCTTACGTTAAAAACGGTAAATATTAGTACGTACATATACGGAACACTTCAGTGTTGTCATACGGAACACTGTTGTGGAATTACACGCCTCTCTGTATCAACCTCCCTAAAATCGCCCTTTACGCTTATGTCAGCTGTTTCATATTGAAAAGGGAACTAATCAGTCCAACCCTACCTACCTTGCTAGGATTTGCTCTGCCCGGATAACCAAATATTCCCACGGTACTAAATCTAACTAGAACGCGCAGTTGATTAGCTCTTCATCAAACATGGATCAGAAATGTGGGAGTCATTTCCAGTTATGTATTTGCTGTGTTCCAATTAGTGATAATTCATACGGTTGTGAATGTTATTTAGTTCGCGGCTTATTTTGGCCGCAACCCTTTTTTTGGAAGAGAATAATTGCATAACAATACTCTTGATCAACACTATGTAACTGTCATTGTAATTGAGACCATATTTTGTTGGTCCAGTGGGTGGAATTCCTGTTTTCATTCTGGCACGAGTGAGTAAACACAGAATTGGAATTTAAATAAATTTAGGTACCTTTTAACTCTTTTAAAGTGCCAGTGATATAAATCCACACAAATATATAAATGCTCAATTAACTTTGCCTCTGTATGAATATTATGTTCTAACGCCTAAACGACTGTTACGATCTTTATGTCATTTGATGGTGAAATAGGTAGCTTATTTTTTTTGAGGCTGGGTAATCATCCAATGACTTCTCCCGCTCCGGGTGGAGCGGAAGAGAGTGTCAGACTCTTACTAACTAAAATCCATCCATGTTCCTTCCGTAGCCCTTTGCGGGCTACAGAAGCGGTTCCAGGGTAGCGGTAACTCTTTCGGACAATCCCGCTTACCCGGCAGTTTCGGCCCTGAAGGGCCCCTTCATATGCTAACATCTCTTTGAGGCACGCGTGGAATATGTACGCGCCGTCTAGCACGTGCCTGATCCTGATCGGATGGTGAGCTACCCATTACTCACCGCCCGCAGGCCC
Organism: Hyppa rectilinea; assembly: GCA_951799385.1. Lineage (NCBI taxonomy): Eukaryota > Metazoa > Arthropoda > Insecta > Lepidoptera > Noctuidae > Hyppa > Hyppa rectilinea. Next base: position 1,881,600 of record OX637317.1, read on the forward strand.
GTGCTTACGGTGGCTGGGAGTCGTCACGTGGCTCCCGACGCCCGGGGCGTCTCCCGCGGCGGCTGGGACGTGAGAACCTTTCTCTCTTCCATCCCGCCACCTCCTTTGCGAGCATGACTGCTTCGCAGAAGGAGGTGACTGCCTCCCACTCCCTCTCGCTTCGGACCATGGCTTCCACCAGGGCCGGGCGCGAGAAGTCGCCGCCAATCGCCTCTACGAGGATAAAGGACATAGGCCACTTATAATAATAATAATAATAATGACTACACTACTGACTATGACTACTTATGACTAGGATGTTTTTATTTTAAATGTTATGAAATTCGGAGACGTGGGCAACATGATTAGTTTCTAATGCACGGTTTCTGTGGAAATCTCAACGCAAGTGAAACCCTCAGTTAGTGAAAAATGTATTTTTTTATCAATAGAAACAGTTCGCCAACTTAACAAACGCAAAGAGGTCGCAAGTCTATATCAGTTTATCGTTAGCAGCGCTCTGTTTACTTTTAATTAGCCGCTGTTCGCTTCTCGCCGGATTTGTGTTGCGAAGCCTATTTTATGTATCCTTCTTTAGATATTAAACTAAGTTTTGACAGAAAGGATTCTGTTTTAGTTGCAGAGCGTTTAAGTGGCTCGTAGCAACCACGGGTTGATCGAAGGTTTAGCGATTCTTTTATCGCGATCGGTTCGCAGATGAGTGAAATTATGTGTTTTAATATAATATTATCACCAGCATTGCATTACTTTAATTGTTTATAAGATTGTAGGTATTTAAAAAAAAACCCTAATTTCATTCTTCATTTTTCACGAGTAAAATAAAAACTAAACTAAAGCCAATCGAATACGCCAATGCTTTTAACTAATTAGGTATTTAAACGAATGTAAAGAAAATGCTCGAAATATCATTGAAATGTTTAATTTAAAGGTGCTTCAAAAGAAATCCTATTAAAAGCACTTTTGGAAAATTTTAGATAAATTTAAATAGGTTTTCATTTACGTACACATTCATTTCATTTTCATTTACAGAAGGTAATTTTAAATGTCAAGTTCTAGACATTTAAATCGTTTTAAATTAGCACCTATTTGAGACGTATTTAATTTTGTTTTACATATTTTGAATCGAGTGTCTCAAGTGTTTCTTTTTGAGGGTCCCTTTACGATGCGATTTAAGTCTCCGAGCTGTAACTGCAAATCATTCTGTTTTATTCGACTTAAATTAAGTTGACAGTGGCACGTGTCTAATCTATACATACAATAAATTAAAGTGGTTTTTCGTGTCTTTTTACCACTTAGTCCTTAACTATGAAACGGACTTTATTATCTTTCTTTCTTCCTTCGTGTGGTTAGTGCCAGGGTTTGTATCCTGCCCATGGGCCTCTGACTTAGCTTCACATGCTGCAATGTGAATGTCACACTGGCAGACATTGTCAGGTCCTATTAAGAAATCTCATATAAAAAGAACTTTCAGTTCTTCACGCATTTGAAATTTTTATTTCCATACGAACTTGATTTGGACTTTTACGAATATTTTAAAACAATTTATAAAAAAAATAAAAATATTAATTAATAAACTTAGCCCAATGTCGACGTTTCATCACATTTAAGCTCAGTTAAAAAGTGCGAATCGGAATAGGGTCGCTAGTTAAATAAAACCAGAGCATTATCAAAGAGTCAACAAATTGATACGTTTGTTTCTGTCACAAATCACAGCAATGTCGATATACCATACAGCAGAATACGCGACTAGAAGTGTACCGTCTCATCTATTTCGCCAGAATATTCAAATAATTAAAAAAAAAAACTTCAATTCATTGCTCTATTAAAATACGTCTGCTTTACTTGAACAGTGATAAACATAGCTCGGGCAATCTCCCCTGTTTTATTAACACTATCAGCTTGGAATGACGTTGATATTTAATGAGGCGCGCCGGGCAATTTGCATGCAAAATAAATGCTATCTTGAGTTTGGCGAGTACACCTGTGGGCCCGTGACGTCACGTTCGACAGGCGGCCATACTGCAATGTAATGTTTAGGCGTATGGAATTTAAGCGGGATTGTCCGAAAGGGTTACCGCTACCCTGGAACATAAAGGGCTACGGAAGGAACATTGATGGGTTTTAGTCAGTAAAGAGTCTGACACTCCCTTCCGCTCTACCCAGAGTCGGAGAAGTCATTGGATGATTTCCCATCCTCGAAAAAAAAGGCGTATAGTATTACAACATTCATTTGTTTTGGGACCGGTGAGGCGGTTTTAGAATCATGACGCTTCCAACGATACCTCGTTTGTCGAAATACGGAAGTTTAGGAGTTATGTGGGAACTGATGAAGATACACACAAAGCCTGTTAAAATAACCCTCCTTTGGCTTTGGCATAAGTATAGTAAAAAGACGAGAATTGAAATCCCCTTTTCATGACGTTCGAGAGCCAAATCTCGTTTTTATCAATATTTTTTTCCACAGTCGAACAAGGAGCGCTGGTGGCTCAGCGGTTACGGTCGCGACTTTAAAGTTGTAAGTCGTAGGTTTGCACCCAGGTGCTTTACTCTGCGTCTCTCGAAACGGTGAAGGAATACATCGTGAGGAAACCGACTTATCCTAGAACCAAAAATTCCAAGACACGTGACACCCACCAACCCGCGGAGAGCCGGCGTGGTGGATTGCGGCCCACTACCTCTCACCAAGAGGAGACCTGTATCCCAGCTGTGGGCATCATGCTATGTATTATGTACCCCTTGAGATACAGTGATCTTCTTCTTTTCGTGTGGTTAGTAACTAACCTGGTGTCAGAGTTTTAATGCTGCCCATGGGCCTCTGACTTAGCATCGCATGCTGTTGAGAAATATCTCTCGGACATGCCGGTTTCCTCACGATATTTTCCTTCACCGATACAAGCAAGTGATAATTATACAATACGCACATGAATCCGAAAAATCAGAGGTGCGTGCCTTGGGATCGAACTCGAGACCTATGACTTGGCAGTCAGTGGTCACACCACTAGGCTATCACTGCTTGATACAGTGATCCAAACACGATTAGTTCTTGAACAGCGCATTTATCAAAGAAATCTTCTCTTTGCCTGTACATAAACAAATCCCTCTACCTCATTCAAAAAACAAATGAAACCAAGACATCATACGAATAACAAAAACAAAAACAAGCGAATTCGCAAAACAATCACGTTTAAAAAATATGACGTAAACGAAAACGATAGATAGGCCCGTATTGTATTCTCTAAATTGGTCCATACCACTCTGATAGTGCCGGCCAGTTTAATATTTAACGGGACCGGGATATAAAAAAAAACGGGACTTGCATTTTTAAAGCGGTTTATCGATTCCGTACCGAACAGCGCTGAAAAGTTCCAGAGGCTGGGTTTTAAATGTTAAAGGGAGACAGCGGACACACATATACTTGCTTCTCTTACACGGGATGCTTAAAAATCTAAGTAGATATATGGGTTATGTTGGCGTACAAGTTTTCCTCAATATACCATTGTGTCCTTATTCAAGGGAACCGTCCGATAAGGTCCGTATAGTTAACTGTAATAATTGAGTGTGTATATTTTATTTTTAATAATATGTGTTACAATTTAAATCATAACGCCCTCAGAGTTAAATATAATACCTAATACCTTCAGAGTATTGTTGGGGCTTCCACGTTACTGCAGTGCATCAGGGATGTTTGCCGAAGCACATACTTACTGATGGGTTCAGTACCATCCTGTGGAAAAGGACTGCGTCCATGATGCGCAGAGTGCGTGGGAGCCCCAATGGTATTCTGAAGGTCATTAGTGATAAACCGTGTTGCACCATTATGGCGCATTGGGTGCGTGTACATGTGCATGTACCCGGCGCGTCAGGTGAGTGCAACAAATATATGAATTAGTGCTTTTGTTATCATTTTTAATTACTTTTAAAACTAACATAGCGTTTAAGTAGTTTGTATTACTAACATCATATGGATCAAGGTCTGAAATAAAGTATTTTTATTTTATTTTATTAAATTGCAATGCCTTAACAGGCGACTAAGTTCTAAGTACCTATTTATAGTTAAGATCTACAAAATTACACTTAGTTTGCAATAAAGACTGAATTTGAATTTGAATTTGAGCCTTTGTAGCTCCGTCCTAAGTATTTCAACTTACAACTACACACATCAAAAGTGTCTAGGGATCAACATATATTTTTGCAATAACTTTTCTCTTGATTGATATTAATTTAAATTTTCTTTAAGGATTCATCAAATAAAGTGTTTTCGTTTGTCACAGTAACGATAAACCAAGTCACCTTTGCATTAATAAAGAAATTTGCCATTTTCCTAATAAAGGGATTTTTGACATTTGAACCACTAACATTAAAGTTCGAAAAAAAGACTGAAATAACAGTTTTCTTTAAAATTTTATTGGGTAACTTAAACAATTAATAATCCGTGTTTCTACCGCGAACACTAACAACACAAGAACATCGGTTTGGCATACTCAAAATGAGTTCATCCAAATCACGCTGTGGAATGGCCGCCCATGTTCGTTGCAACAACAAAAAAAGGTCTTCTTGCAACTGGATACCCTCCATATTCGGCAGAGCTCTTCTCTGTAGCATATCCCATGCATGCTCAATCGGGTTCAAGTCTGGCGACTGAGCAGGCCAGGGCAGGACATTGATGTTAGCTGCGGCGAGAGTCTGTCTTACAACTCTTGCGGTGTGCGGTCGTGCATTATCATGCATTAACTGAAATAAGGGACCGATTTGCACTTGTAGAGGAACGATGACGTCAGATACAAGTGAACCTTCATTCCCGAAGACCGCTACGGGTACCACCTATAGCAATGCACAATCGTAGGATTCGATATCAATGGGCTCTTGAACACAGAAATTGGGCAGAAGAACAATGGCGTTTCGTGTGCTTTTCTGATGAGTCTCGTTTTGGTATGAGACCGGATACAAGACGTATACGACACTGGAGAACCCCTGGACGCCAACAGCGATTAAAATCCTGCCAGGAAGTCCATCCTTATAGTGGTGGAACCATCATGGTATGGGCGGGTATTTGGATCGGCGGAAGAACTGAGTTGATTTGGATCAGAGGCAACCTCAACGCTCAAATTTATGCTGAGACGATTGTATCTGACGTCATCGTTCCTCTACAAGTGCAAATCGGTCCCTTATTTCAGTTAATGCATGATAATGCACGACCGCACACCGCAAGAGTTGTAAGACAGACTCTCGCCGCAGCTAACATCAATGTCCTGCCCTGGCCTGCTCAGTCGCCAGACTTGAACCCGATTGAGCATGCATGGGATATGCTACAGAGAAGAGCTCTGCCGAATATGGAGGGTATCCAGTTGCAAGAAGACCTTTTTTTGTTGTTGCAACGAACATGGGCGGCCATTCCACAGCGTGATTTGGATGAACTCATTTTGAGTATGCCAAACCGATGTTCTTGTGTTGTTAGTGTTCGCGGTAGAAACACGGATTATTAATTGTTTAAGTTACCCAATAAAATTTTAAAGAAAACTGTTATTTCAGTCTTTTTTTCGAACTTTAATGTTAGTGGTTCAAATGTCAAAAATCCCTTTATTAGGAAAATGGCAAATTTCTTTATTAATGCAAAGGTGACTTGGTTTATCGTTACTGTGACAAACGAAAACACTTTATTTGATGAATCCTTAAAGAAAATTTAAATTAATATCAATCAAGAGAAAAGTTATTGCAAAAATATATGTTGATCCCTAGACACTTTTGATGTGTGTAGATCCCAGAGGTGCGAACTTCTTCTTCTACTTCAACAGTTATTTGCAGTTAAAAGCAGTGATAGCCTAGTGGTGTGACCGCCGACTGCCAAGTCATAGGTCTCGAGTTCGAACCCAAGGCACGCACCTCTGATTTTTCGGATTCATGTGCGTATTGTATAATTATCACTTGCTTAAATCGGTGAAGGAAAACATCGTGAGGAAACCGGCATGCCCGAGAGATATTTCTCAACAGCATGTGATGCTAAGTCAGAGGCCCATGGGCATTAAAACTCTGACACCAGGTTAGTTACTAACCACACGAAAAGAAGAAGACAGTTATTTGGAGTTTTAAGAAAACAAAGCATGTGTCAATTCGATGTGAGTGGGATCTGTAAGTTATAAAAGACATCTAACATCTTAATTTTTTTTTTACGTAGCCTACACTCTCCCACTGCTGAGCAAAGGCCTCCCCCAAATCTTTTCAGACATCTTTCTCTTGAGTCACCTCGATCCATCCTTTGTGGTATGCGTCAAGGTCATCTCGTCACCTCTTCCTGGGCCGGCCTCGACGGCGCCGTCCATCCTCAGGCACCCACCTTGTAGCGACTATTGCCCAGCGGTCACTATGCATGCGTAACGTGACCCGCCCAATCACATTTTAGCTTGGCAGCCTTTTTGTCAACGTCAACAATACCAGTTCCCAATTATTTATTCTTAAAATAAATTCTTTGTTTATTGCTATAAAGATAGGTTTGTAGCCCTGGCTCTAGAGCTGGGTTTTTTTTTGGCTAGGTATCGTATTTCAGGAGCCAATGACTTCTTCCATTTGAGTAACAATAACAACAGGTTAAAGCAGCAGACATTTATGAAGGCAAAACTATCGTTGCTTAATAATTTTGGCCGTATGTCAATTGAGTTAATGTTAATCCCGCCTCTACTCCGGAAATATCCCGCAAATACCGGCATTAACACTGGGTTTGACCGAATGTAATTTGCATGATCCACCGCAAATCATAATCAGTGATGCTATTCTGTAAAAATCTCACCGTGATAACGTAAGTGAAGTGAGTTGTCAATAGTGTCAATTCCGAGCATTATGTGGTCAAAGTCAAAACATTTATTTCAAATAGGCACAAGAATGGCACTTTTGAACGTCAAAATGAACAAGAAATAGAATTGATTCTAGTCGCCCCTTCCAAAAGGTTATAGTTTCGTGTGGAGAAGAATGGGCAAGAAACTCCACCGTTACTCTTTTAAAATGTTTCACAATGTTTTGTATACATGTATTATAACATTATATGTGAAGACGATGCACCCAGAATAAAAACAATACACCACAAAAGGTGAAAAGAAAAACACATGTAGCAGTGGCAAGTAAACTTAATTATGTCATAAGTACATGGTGCTCACATATTTAACACATATGTGGAACGACAGCTCTCTTCACGCTCACAAATTCACCTAAGTTTTCTCCGTGTTTTTTTACAGAATCGACCGACTGGCCCACTGTTGGGCTCTTATCGTAAAGCATAATTTAAATCAGTAAGTGCCAGAGTCACTGCCGTTGCAACAAGACGCAGAGTGGTCGTTTGCATTTGCGTCTTGTCGTTACGACTAGACCCAGAGCTGTCGTTCGTGTCTGCCGTTAGTTGCAAAGTCAGACGCAGTTGACTGTCGTTTCGTGTGTGCGTGCACCATGCGACTAATCGCTATGACAACTAGTGAGAGCGTGCAACTCCCTGCTTTGGTTGTGGATCTGAACTTGACGTCAAGTGCTAGCCGCAGTCTGTCGTTGCGTCTAGTCGCCGAGCTGTCGTAATCGCAATCGCATGTCGCATAGTGTGCGCCATGCCCAACAAAATAATGCTAGTTTATTAACAAAACGCTTCTCAAAAGGAATTCTAATCGTTCTCGATAAATTGGATTCAGGTATACTATACGTTGCACGAGGCGAAATATATTGAACAATTGGAATATTTTCGTGCGCATATTTTAATGTTGTATGTTAACGGTATTCAAACTATGTTTTAATGGAATTTTTGTTCCAGTTATTGTTATTTAGAATGTGGAAAATATCAGATACTGTTATTGTAGGTTAATTTCAAATTTTATGTTACGTAACGTTAACAATTTTTCAACTAAACAGACAGCTTCTTCCAACTAAACAGACAGCTGTGCTGCTGGGGAGTTTGTTACGCCACTTCTCCTTCCCAGCTAAAGCACTAGGAAGTGGTGAAGGGTGGGCGTTTTGGGGGACTGTCTTATGTAACTTTGACCTTCAAAAATGGCCGGTTTTCAGCCTTGTTTGAATACATGATTTTTGATTTGATTTAAATTATTTTTGAGTTGGTAGCGTAATAAGTTGTGTTAAAATAGATATACAAACTTTTAAAAATCATTCAGACCACCAAAATAAAGACAATGGAATGGAAATAATAATAAACAAAACGTATTAGATACTTACAAGAAGGTGTACTTAGAATTGTGGTGTATATGGTAACAAGAACTGTAAGTACCTATCCATAATGGATGTGTTTATACAAGTGTGCCGGCAATTTATTATTTTGAGGTCAAATTAAAACACTTTAATCAGTGTTTTTTTTTTGCCTGGATATATTTGGTTAGACGTACTGAACGTCGTGTAAAAAAATATCAATATATTTGAATGGAACCTTATTTACAGTACGTTCATTAAATTAATAAAAGGCGTATATACAGAAAATAAAAGAAATTATATTAATATCATTCAAATTAGTCGAGCTATCACAATTTCAGCGGAAGAAGTCGCGCGCTAGGTGCTAGTCGGTCTATATTATCTTTATTAAGACAAAAAGAAAAAGAATAACAGAAACTGACAAATAACACTAAAAGCCAATTATCGAAATCCATAAAACTGCCAAAGAGGAGAGAAAACAAACAAAGCAAACTTTGACGGGTACATATAACATGTCACCACTCGTCCGCCTCGAGGAAAACAGGGCAAAGCCCGTGTTGACATTGTCCGTGGAAATATACAGTAAGGACTGGCGTGGACAATATTTTTGTGTGCTCCTAATACTAGCTTCCGCCCGCGGCTTCGCCCGCAAAATATGTCGACAAATTATACATATAAACCTTCCTCTTGAATCACTCTATCTATTAAAAAAAACCGCATCAAAATCCGTTGCGTAGTTTTAAAGATTTAAGCATACAGACAAACAAACAGACAAAAATAGCGACTTTGTTTTATACTATGTAGTGATATATATTCCGGTTGTATTCAATTTTTTCATACATATTAACAACTTATACATACTTAAATTAAATGACTATCTAACTAACTACTTATATACAAATAAATACAAAAACAAAAAATGCCAATGCTAATTCTTTGGCGAAAGACCAGTCCAGACCTCCTCACATGAAGTGTCGACCAATTGGCGAGAAATTTCCTTAAAAAGGAATATTATATTATATTAATCAGTTACTGTAGACTTTTTTGACACGGAGAAAGATTGCAGCCTAATTAAAATTCTGTAGACTTTTTAAAATTTATTAGCGACCGGCTCCTGTTACGAGTAGTCTCATTGAGATTTCTATGTATCTATACTAATATTATAAAGAGGTAAAATTTGTAAGTTTGTAAGTTTGTATGTTTGTAAGTTTGTAAGTTTGTATGTAGGGGGTAATCTCCGGAACTAATGATCCAATTTCAATAATTTTTTCACTGATAGATAGCTACATTATTCCTGAGTGCTATAGGCTATAAATTATATTTATATCATACACTAGCTTCTGCCCGCGACTTCGTCCGCGGAAAATTTCTAGTTTTAACATTAAATTTATCCTATGATACTCGGCAATACTGTAGGTTCCCATTAGTGAGAGAATTTTTGGAATCGGATCAGAATTTCCAAAGTTTACCGAGGTGATCTTTTCTGCTCAACTTAGTCGCCTTTTATGACACCCTTTTTTTTTTTAAGGCTGGGAAATCATCCAATGACTGCTCCCGCTCTGGGTGGAGCGGAAGGGAGTGTCAGACTTTTACTGACTAAAACCCATCCATGTTCCTTCCGTAGCCCTTTATGTTCCGGGGTAGCGGTAACCCTTTCGGACAATCCCGCTTACCCGGCAGGCTTGGCCCTGAGGGGCCCCTTCATATGCTGACATCTCTTTGAGGCGCGCGTGGAACATATACGCGCCGTCCAGCACGGGTCTGGTGCTGACCGGACGGTGAGTCACCCATTACTCACCGCCCGCAGGCCCGCGCCTACGGTGGCCGGGAGTCATCACGTGGTTCCCGACGCCCGGAGCGTCTCCCGCGGTGGCTGGGACGGGAGGACCTTTCTCTCTGCCATCCCGCCACCTCCTTCGCGAGCGTGACTTTTTCGCAGAAGGAGGTGACTGCCTCCCACTCCCTCTCGCCCCGGACCATGGCTTGCACCAGGGCCGGGCGCGAGAGGTCGCCGCCGTCGATCGGCTCTATGAGGACACGGCGGTGCTCCGCCCAAGCGGGGCAGGTTTGCACCGTATGCTCTACCGTGTCCTCTGGGCGATCCTCGCAATGGTGACACCCGGGCGTTTCCTCCCGCCTGATGATGTGCAGGAACCTCCCGAAACATCCATGCCCGGTGAGGACCTGCGTCAGGCGGTAGGTGAGGGCGCCGTGACGCCTCTCTAGCCACTTCTCAAAGAGGGGTCTTACCGCCACTATCGTGGCGTGCCCTGCGCTGGGTTGCGACAGTCGCTGATTCCAGGCCGCCATGAGATCGCGCCGGAGGTCCGTCCGCTCCACCGCAATTTGCTGCGGAAACGGAGTTTCCCCCCGGCTTAGTACCTCCGCGCGCCACTCGAAAAGGCGCGCGAGGACTATCGCCTCCAGATCCCACGGCGGCAGTCCGGCAAGGAGGCTTGCCGCTTCGCCCGAGATCGTGCGGTACCCCCGGATAAGCCGTATGGCTACCACCTTTTGGGGCGCGTTCAGATAGTGGGCGGCTCGCCACCGCAGTGAACGCGCCCACACCGGGGCCCCGTATAGGGCCATGGACCGCACGACTCCCGCGTAAAGCCTCCGGCAGGAGGCTTTTGGCCCCTCAAATTGGGCAAGAGCCGCTTGAAGGCGGCCCCAGTCCGTTCCACCTTGGGGGCCAAACGTCGGAAATGCTCCACGATATTCCATCGGCTGTCGAGGACCAGACCTAGGTATTTCATCGTGGTCTCGACGCCGATGTGAACCCCTCCTACCGTAAGTTGGGATCCCGATGGTGGCCTATTCCGAGGTCCATGACAGGACATGGCCTCGGATTTGTGCAATGCCACCTCGAGACCCAACTGCCGGATCCTCTCAATGACTGTCGCAACCCCGCGTGTCATCGCGTCGGCCGCCGCCTGATGCGACCTCCCCTGCGCCAGGACCAGCGTGTCGTCAGCGTAGCAAACCACGCTGACGCCGTCAGGGAGGTCGGCCCGCAGCACCCAGTCGTAACCTATGTCCCACAGGAGCGGCCTCAGAAACGATCCCTGTGGGACACCGCACGACATCTCTCGCCGGTTCCATTCCCCATCACGACCGGGGTAGATGACGGTTTACGACACCCTGCCTCGCATTGTAAAGGTGCAAATGCATTATGTATTTTTAACCCAACACGGATAATAATAAAATTATCTTACTACTATTATAAATGTGAAAGTTTGGATGGATGGATGTTTGTTACTTAATCACGCCAAAACGGCTGAACGGATCTGGATGTTTGGCACAGAGATAGATTATAGTCTGGAATAACACAAAGGCTAATTTTTATCACGGAAAAACGTACCCGTTCCCGTGGGATAATTTCCAACAACCACGCGGGCGAAGCCGCTGGCAAAAGATATTACACTACCTATATACAAAATACAAACCATCATTTAAAAATGTTAACGTTAAAAATATAAAATTTAAGTGAGGAACCTATTTAATTTAAAGCTTCTCTAAAACGATAAAACGTCCGCACAAAGCACGTAGGAAGTAGGAATGATAGTTGAGCTCGGCGAATGTTTTAGCATTTTGCGTTTAGTAATTTTATATTATCTCGGAAAATATATGACCAATTGACATACTGTAGAGGGCAAATCTTATCTCTGTGATGTCCTTGTGATCATAAAATAATTTAATTTGATAAGAATTGATATTTTGTTGTTTAAATAATCATCCAAACAGAAGTAAGTCGAAAAAATACTTTTTTAAAACATAAAACGAAATATAAAAGCTAAAATACAAAAGATAGAAATATGGTGTCGCGGACTTTTTTGTAGAAATAATTAAGGCGAACCGGGTTGCCATACATTGCTTTCAATTTTAAACAACTGTTTAGGCAGCGCATGCAAATAATTCTGTTTTCGGAGGTATTTCTTTCCGACTTGCTAGACGAAAAATGCAATAGCTCGGCTAATTATGTATGATATAAATATAATTTATAGCCTATAGCACTCAGGAATAATGTAGCTATCTATCAGTGAAAAAATTATTGAAATTGGATCATTAGTTCCGGAGATTACCCCCTACATACAAACTTACAAACTTACAAACATACAAACTTACAAACTTACAAATTTTACCTCTTTATAATATTAGTATAGATAATTAGCCGAGCTATTGCATTTTTCGTCTAGCAAGTCGGAAAGAAATACCTCCGAAAACAGAATTATTTGCATGCGCTGCCTAAACAGTTGTTTAAAATTGAAAGCAATGTATGGCAACCCGGTTCGCCTTAATTATTTCTACAAAAAAGTCCGCGACACCATATTTCTATCTTTTGTATTTTAGCTTTTATATTTCGTTTTATGTTTTAAAAAAGTATTTTTTCGACTTACTTCTGTTTGGATGATTATTTAAACAACAAAATATCAATTCTTATCAAATTAAATTATTTTATGATCACAAGGACATCACAGAGATAAGATTTGCCCTCTACAGTATGTCAATTGGTCATATATTTTCCGAGATAATATAAAATTACTAAACGCAAAATGCTAAAACATTCGCCGAGCTCAACTATCATTCCTACTTCCTACGTGCTTTGTGCGGACGTTTTATCGTTTTAGAGAAGCTTTAAATTAAATAGGTTCCTCACTTAAATTTTATATTTTTAACGTTAACATTTTTAAATGATGGTTTGTATTTTGTATATAGGTAGTGTAATATCTTTTGCCAGCGGCTTCGCCCGCGTGGTTGTTGGAAATTATCCCACGGGAACGGGTACGTTTTTCCGTGATAAAAATTAGCCTTTGTGTTATTCCAGACTATAATCTATCTCTGTGCCAAACATCCAGATCCGTTCAGCCGTTTTGGCGTGATTAAGTAACAAACATCCATCCATCCAAACTTTCACATTTATAATAGTAGTAAGATAATTTTATTATTATCCGTGTTGGGTTAAAAATACATAATGCATTTGCACCTTTACAATGCGAGGCAGGGTGTCGTAAACCGTCATCTACCCCGGTCGTGATGGGGAATGGAACCGGCGAGAGATGTCGTGCGGTGTCCCACAGGGATCGTTTCTGAGGCCGCTCCTGTGGGACATCGGTTACGACTGGGTGCTGCGGGCCGACCTCCCTGACGGCGTCAGCGTGGTTTGCTACGCTGACGACACGCTGGTCCTGGCGCAGGGGAGGTCGCATCAGGCGGCGGCCGACGCGATGACACGCGGGGTTGCGACAGTCATTGAGAGGATCCGGCAGTTGGGTCTCGAGGTGGCATTGCACAAATCCGAGGCCATGTCCTGTCATGGACCTCGGAATAGGCCACCATCGGGATCCCAACTTACGGTAGGAGGGGTTCACATCGGCGTCGAGACCACGATGAAATACCTAGGTCTGGTCCTCGACAGCCGATGGAATATCGTGGAGCATTTCCGACGTTTGGCCCCCAAGGTGGAACGGACTGGGGCCGCCTTCAAGCGGCTCTTGCCCAATTTGAGGGGCCAAAAGCCTCCTGCCGGAGGCTTTACGCGGGAGTCGTGCGGTCCATGGCCCTATACGGGGCCCCGGTGTGGGCGCGTTCACTGCGGTGGCGAGCCGCCCACTATCTGAACGCGCCCCAAAAGGTGGTAGCCATACGGCTTATCCGGGGGTACCGCACGATCTCGGGCGAAGCGGCAAGCCTCCTTGCCGGACTGCCGCCGTGGGATCTGGAGGCGATAGTCCTCGCGCGCCTTTTCGAGTGGCGCGCGGAGGTACTAAGCCGGGGGGAAACTCCGTTTCCGCAGCAAATTGCGGTGGAGCGGACGGACCTCCGGCGCGATCTCATGGCGGCCTGGAATCAGCGACTGTCGCAACCCAGCGCAGGGCACGCCACGATAGTGGCGGTAAGACCCCTCTTTGAGAAGTGGCTAGAGAGGCGTCACGGCGCCCTCACCTACCGCCTGACGCAGGTCCTCACCGGGCATGGATGTTTCGGGAGGTTCCTGCACATCATCAGGCGGGAGGAAACGCCCGGGTGTCACCATTGCGAGGATCGCCCAGAGGACACGGTAGAGCATACGGTGCAAACCTGCCCCGCTTGGGCGGAGCACCGCCGTGTCCTCATAGAGCCGATCGACGGCGGCGACCTCTCGCGCCCGGCCCTGGTGCAAGCCATGGTCCGGGGCGAGAGGGAGTGGGAGGCAGTCACCTCCTTCTGCGAAAAAGTCACGCTCGCGAAGGAGGTGGCGGGATGGCAGAGAGAAAGGTCCTCCCGTCCCAGCCACCGCGGGAGACGCTCCGGGCGTCGGGAACCACGTGATGACTCCCGGCCACCGTAGGCGCGGGCCTGCGGGCGGTGAGTAATGGGTGACTCACCGTCCGGTCAGCACCAGACCCGTGCTGGACGGCGCGTATATGTTCCACGCGCGCCTCAAAGAGATGTCAGCATATGAAGGGGCCCCTCAGGGCCAAGCCTGCCGGGTAAGCGGGATTGTCCGAAAGGGTTACCGCTACCCCGGAACATAAAGGGCTACGGAAGGAACATGGATGGGTTTTAGTCAGTAAAAGTCTGACACTCCCTTCCGCTCCACCCAGAGCGGGAGCAGTCATTGGATGATTTCCCAGCCTTAAAAAAAAAAAGGGTGTCATAAAAGGCGACTAAGTTGAGCAGAAAAGATCACCTCGGTAAACTTTGGAAATTCTGATCCGATTCCAAAAATTCTCTCACTAATGGGAACCTACAGTATTGCCGAGTATCATAGGATAAATTTAATGTTAAAACTAGAAATTTTCCGCGGACGAAGTCGCGGGCAGAAGCTAGTAATGTATAAAACAGTAAGTATAAGACAGATAAATTTTTCAGAACAAATTTTCTGGTGTATGGTATAAAAATCTATTGTCAAATCAGTTTTCACATAGTTAAACAGTCACACAGACAGACACGAAAAGCAACTTGTTTGATACTGTTTATAAATGGTTACTAACGTTGAAGGTTTTAATCAGACAATAGGGGATAGTACTACAATTTTTTTTGTCCGAAAGCTAGATTATTAACAAATATTGGACACCTTTTTTATTTTTTTACGTTAACCAAAGATGACTTCGATACATTGAGTTAAAATGTGTAATGACGTCACAAGTGTGTAGTTTTTATACCCACTTGTGACGTAGCGCGCCCCCACTCCCCAACTTTAATGCATTTTATCTAAATAATTTTTTATTAATATGATAAAACAAAACATACGGGACTAATATTTTTTTATTATCTCTTTGACGGACTAATTATTTTACCCAGGCGACATGCTAACAACTAAATTATTTATATTGTATATTGTGTGTACACGTATTTTTAAAATCGGCCTCTGAAAGCGGCAGTTAGGGTTCCAGGAGTGTGTGTATATTGCTGTTGTAGTGTCAGAGAGTGTGCGCGTGTGATTGGATCTCAGAACGTAACATCTACAGCGTGTTGACATTCGGTCTACTATATTGAGCCCGGGTTCGTGACTCATAAAACCACAAATTGAATTGTTAGACGCCTTTCAGCTAAATTGACTGATGTTATTGAGAGGGAAATTGGGTATGAAGTCCGATCAAGGAATATAAACGCAAAAAAGAAATCCTGATTCGTTCAAACCGAGTGTATCAGCATTATTTTGACCTCATTCCAATTTATTTTGGCGTAACATGACGTTTTCTTCTATACTTCTCTATTAGTCGTTCACGCGGTGGGCAGTCCCTTACTAGTCATATTTTTCTTTCATACAGTTCATCAACGGCTTCTTTGGTCTTTTTCAACTCGTACAACCAAAATATGAGAAGTAATAAAAGACATTTTTTTCAGTGCTATTAATTTTGTTAAGCACTAAAGTATCAATAAACTTTAGATCATACTTAAACAACTTAGTAAAAACTTATTCTCCCATACATTTACTTTTCGAAAGTCTGCAGACGCTAATTTTAATAACAATTTAATTACTTTTATAATTTCTTACTAAGAATTTCAACTCTTAAGTGCTTAATTTTATTTATATTCTTAATGTGTATACAATGAAAATTAATTTTACGAGTAAAATCTTTGAGAAGTTCACCGTTTAAGTTGCTTTAAAAAATAAATGTTTGAATTCGTAATTAAATTGATTTCATTAGTAAAAATAAGTAGAATTAGTATTTGTAAGTCGTCGCATACGAAACTATGTACCTACTCAACAAAAGTTTTAAAAATCGCCTGAAACAAGCAGCTTGAAGGGTGATTTCTACATAATAACAAGTTAGACATACTTAAATCAAATGACTATCTATCTAACTATACACAAATAAATACAAAAACAAAAAGGACAAAACAACAACACTTTTCAAGCTTTATTTTGCTGGTTATTCAATGCAATGCAATGCCAGATGCCTGTCTTGGCAGTCAGATAACGACTCAACTCAAATTAAACCATTGAAATAAGCACTGTAAACTCATGTGCAATAGTCAAGGGAGATATTGCTCAAAATTTAGCAAGACTATGAATAATATACAGTGGACACTGCATCCTAATATAATTAGAGCAATTATGCTCTGAGGAAAGCAATGTATCATATAACAAATTAATGGAATTAATTTCAATACGAACGCTTCTAATTTGAAAGCCATTCGTTTGTAGCTCGGTGCGAGCTACGCCGTAGCACAGTGGGAGCTACACCGTAGCTTCGTGCTGGCTACGCCGTAGCGCGATGAATAGCGATAATGAAGATCGTACCGCATGACCGACTTTGTTTTGTCGGAATTTTGCAATAAATTCGATTCTCTTGTCACAACCAAGTTTTCGGTGAATAGTGGATTTTTTATACAAACACATACAAACCATCTACTTAATGAAAATCTTAAATGCTATCACTGACAGACAGCGCAGTCTAAACTCAAAATATCGAAGAATAGAAGAATTCCAAAAAATATGTATAACAAAGTGAATAAAGGTTTTTTTGAAAATTCACCACCTGAAACGCTTGAATTGGGGATTAAGGTGTGTATCAGAAGTTCGTCTTTATTTCCGATGGGCATTCCTATTGCTGGCGGCTTGTACAACACAATATAATATTATTTTCAGACTAAAATGGAAAGAAAACCCTAGGCAGTCATTTATTTAAGGAACGCTTGAAAACAGACATTGAGCAGGCGACGACCTCGCCTTCTGAAACTTTGCAAAATGTCAAGATTTTAATTTAACGATAAAATAGAAAACTTCATGAAACAGACAACAACCCTAAAACGTATTGAATAAATTTTCTAAACATTTTTCTATTCAGAATTTCTTTTTATTTTATCTTTAATCGTTTTTAGGTGACAAATATTTTTCGTGATATCCTTTCCAATTATTTTTTGAAAATTATGTTTATTTTCGGGATCTTTTCCAGTTGACTTTGATTATTTCCCAACCCTTTTTATATATACGTGTAAATTTTAAAACTATGTAGGTAAATATTATTTTATATACATTCATATATTATATGAATTTAAAGCTGACAAATTGTAAATCCATTGACCTTGTACTATGCTGTGCTTGAAGTAACTGTGAAATAACAACCTACTAATAATACTTTTTTTTTTTAAGGCTGGGAAATCATCCAATGACTGCTCCCGCTCTGGGTGGAGCGGAAGGGAGTGTCAGTCTCTTACTGACTAAAACCCATCCATGTTCCTTCCGTAGCCCTTTATGTTCCGGGGTAGCGGTAACCCTTTCGGACAATACTTAAGCTTACCTATAAAATTAATGAAAACATTGATTGATAATGATTATTTATTCTGAATGAAACGAATTGTTTTAATAATTAGAGTTAATATCATTTTATTAATTTGATATACATATTTGCATTAAAGAGACACTGTGTCATTAAATTTTAATGCATAACTAGTAATCCGTGTTTTGCATGTTAACAAATAAATATAATACTAGCTTTTGCCGCGTAGAATTCGGTTATATCGCAATATTTATATCGGGAGATATTTTCGAGACAAAAAGTAGCCTATATCGTTCCCCGGGATACAATCTATCTCCCTGCGAAATTTTATCGAAATCCGTGCAGTGGTTTAGGCGTGAAAAGGTAACATACAGACAAACAAAGTTACTTGCGAATTTATAATACACTCGAGAGCAATGAATCCGGGTCACTTAAAGAATCCTAAAAATCTCGGAAACTAAAAATGCTAGGTTAATGCAATAAATTGTATTTAATAGACAATGTAATACTCCTTAAATGAAGGTATTAAAACTTCTTAGTTATTGTAAAGTTATATCATAAAAAAATCAAATTTGAAAAAGGGCCACTTTCGAAGATGGAACTACGAAATTACAGCATTTGGTTTTGCTTTTGTTTGTAATCTGTCATTTATGTGGGTACATAAACCATGTTGATAGTGCTCTATATTCATTATTCAAGCTGAAATTATGTCGCTTACGCCTGAAGAATGAACCAGAATACTTACAATGCTGGAAACCGGCCGGAGTCAGCGCGATACAGCCAGGACTGTCGGTGTGTCGCTGTCAACAGTACAAAGAGTTCTCCGACGTTACGAAGAAACTGGTTCTAACCTACGCAGACCAGGAACGGGCAGAACCAGGTGTACCACAGCACGAGAAGACCGATACTTGGTGAACACCATGCTTCGAAATCGCTTTCTCACAGGAACTGAACTCACAAATCAGTTTCGACACCTCGGAGGAAGTAACCCAAGTGCATGGACAGTAAGACGTCGGCTTGCTGAATCTAACTTAAAACCCCTTAGACCTGCAAACGGCCCTAAACTGGAGCGTGGGCATCGTATTTCAAGACTAAGATATGCCCAGGGCCACGTAAATTGGAGTATTGAAGATTGGTCAAAAGTTATGTTCGCCGACGAATCAAAATTTATGCTCTACAAGCACGATGGAAGACACAGAGTGTATCGAAGACCAGGGGAAAGATTCAAGCAAGCATGCGTCGAAGAAAAAGTAGCCTACGGTGGTGGGTCTGTACTTGTGTGGGCCGGAATTTCTTCTGAAAGTCGCACAGAGCTGGTGATCATAGAAAACGGCTCTTTAACTAGCGTAAGATATGTGGAAGAAATCCTCAATGATCACGTTGGTCCATTTATGGTCAATTTAGGTGAGGATGCTATATTTATGCATGACAATGCCCGACCTCATACAGGTAGGATTGTGAATGACTACCTTCAAGAGATGAACATTACTCGTATGGAGTGGCCAGCGCGCAGCCCGGATATCAACCCGATCGAGCATGCTTGGGACGAGCTAGGCAGATGCGTAAAACAACGAAACCCTCCCCCAATCACGCTTCGTGAGCTCAAAATTGCTCTCACAGAGGAATGGGAGAATATTCCCCAAAATCGTATAAGGAACTTGGTGTACAGCATGCCAAACCGCGTAAACGCAGTAATGGAAGCACGAGGAGGCAATACGAAGTATTAAAATTCAAGAAAATCGTAATAAAGTTCAAAAATTTCATGTTTCCTATTTTTGTTTTAAGGAGAGATCAGCAGTTTTTTTCTTTAAGTAATTTTGTGTTAATAAAATGTATGGTGACTCATATTTTTTTTACTTTCATTTAAGGAGTATTACATTGTCTATTAAATACAATTTATTGCATTAACCTATCATTTTTAGTTTCCGAGATTTTTAACATTCTTTAAGTGACCCGGATTCATTGCTCTCGAGTGTATTAATAAGGATTATTAAATCTATCGATTAACTTGCAAAAAATCTTTTTGACTCAACAACAGTTAAATGTAATAGGTTTGAATAGGTACTCATAACTCTCTCATAATAAATAATCATTCATAATCCTCCTTAAACAACACAATTAAAAAAAAATACTATTACAAAACTTCTTAGTCCAGGATCACACGGGATGCAAAAACTTCGACGTTTAACTAATCTTACGCGAAGCTTCAACGCATCTCTCTCCAAGAATTTGTAAGTACAAAATATACACGTTGGAATATTTTAAGCTCCTTATCTCTAGAAGCATTAGATCCTGGGCAGGAAGCTCGGGGAGATGTTTTATCCCATTTAAAAGATTCGTGTACTTGTATTACAGTTTGGAATTTTTCACCGTTAAAGGGAAGGTATGAAGCTATACATCGTATAGTCAATAATACTATACCATTTGTTAGATCCAATGTGCTGTACTCGCGAGGGTTGGGATCCCATCCTCGTCGCCAAATAATTGTATCTCAAATAAACGCATAAATTAATTAACGAGCATTTTTTTTTCGTGTGGTTAGTGACTAACCTGGTGTCAGAGTTTTCATACTGCCAATGGGTTTCTGACTTAGCTTCACATGCTGATGAGAAATATCTCTCAGACATGCCCGTTTCCTGACGATGTTTTCTTTCAACGTTTTTTAGGCTTTTGATTATTATACAATACGCACATAAATCCGAAAAATCAGAGGCTTGCGCCTTGGGTTCGTACTGGAGAACTAAGATTTGGCAGCCCGACGGTCACACCACTAGGCTATCACTGCATTTATTTCGAATAGAACACATGATAATATTATGGTAGTTATAAAGTAAAAGGGAGGGAGATATAAGTGCGAGAGAGCAAGGTAATAGTAAGAGTGCGTTCCATACCTCACAGATGGAATTCACAGAACTATATGAACGTAATCGCAACCGGCGTGCGTGAACGACCGGGAGCCTAGAGAAAGTCTCATTTTTATCAACGATGACGAAATTAGATAACTCCGAAATGTATGGAATAGGTATAAGCTTTAGAAATGTGAAAACAAAACGAAATGTGAAAACGATTGATCACTTGGATCCATCTTTTTCGATCACTAAGTGCTAGACAATGTCAAATTGTGTAACGAAACTCGATCAATATTCCCATACAAATGTGTTGACTAGAGGCGTTCTTGACAATCCGATTCGCAGTGATAACCAGTTGTTCGATCAACAATTTTCGAAATCGAATCGACACGGAGCGATTGACTTGTCCAGGGTAACGACCGTAGGAAATGGCTTTCTATTGGTTCTGCCTACCCCCGTCTGAAGGAGGCGTGGTCCAACCTACTAGTCAAGGGTTTATCGAGAGAAAGATCCTAGGATAACGTATCGTCGGCACGTTACAGGAACTGTTGGACACTACTGATGGCGGCGCCAACACGTAGCCAAATTCTGGGCCGAGTTCATTTAGATTGCCATCGTCACGCTAAGATAAAGAAGTACTTGAAGATATTGTGTTCTTTATAAATACCTATAACTGTGAGTTTGAATGTGATAAAAGGCAGATTTACCCCAAAAAATAACAAAAAATTCTTAAGGCCATAGCTGGTCAAAATAAAATTACAGTTTTTTTTATAATTTGCGGGTCTGTATCAGGGTATGTTATACGTTGAATCAAAATATGATTCGCAACCATAACCGTGTCCTCAATGAATTATAATAATGAAAATCATCCGTACAATGCTCTAAGTTCGAAGTGTCCTATTGAATGTCTACACTGACCTGCAAATTAGAAAAGAAACGTTACTTTTAAATTTCTCTAGCTACTTTAGCGCATCTCTTTAAATTAACTCAACTGTAAATTACAGCAACAAAATCAATCTGCCTAGCCTTTTCCCAACTATGCTGGTGTCGGCTTCCAGTCTAGCCGGATGCAGCTTAATACCAGTATTTTACATGAAGCGACTGTTTATCTGTCCTCCGCAGCCCAGTCAGTAACTGGGTAATACGATACCCCGTGGTAAGACTGGCTGTCAGACTTTCGGGCTTCTGACTACTCGTAACATCTGACAAAGATCCACGAATGACAGCCAGGACCAACGGCTTAATGTGCTTTCCGAGGTACGGAAGAGTCTCGATATAAAAACGGTCACCCATCCACGGACCAACCTCGGCTAGCGTAGCTTAACCTGATAGATCGATCCGTTCGACTGTTATTACTTAGCCACGAGCTCCTAAGCTGCTGGATGTTGTTGTGTATTATGGCAACACCCAGCAATTATTCACTCCACTAAAAACAATGAAAAGTCACTTCTACGTGCATGTAACAACCCGCGCGTTCGCCAGGTAACCTGGCGATCGCGTGAGACACTGCACATTTACCGCATTTCCCGTCACCGGCCACAAGTGCGATGCCCTCAAGCAAAAATAGCATCAGCTGGGTCGGTTATGGATGTCAATTAAGCTTAACTGGTGGATATTTTCTGCTTTAGATTGGGAAGAATATTTTGATACAAAATTATGAATGCTGCATGCAGCGGCATTTATGATTTATTCAGCATGATGGTTTTTTTTTATGAAGAGTTCATTATTTCTAACGCATAAATTATGTTTTAAAAGCATATAAACAAAAATATACATCTTTGCAAGGAAGCGTACCCTCTTTACACGCTAGAACGGCTGAACGGATCTGGATGAAATTTGGGACAGAGATAGATTATAGTATGGAATCGTAGTTATAGTACGGTAGTACCTTCCCGTGGGATAATTTCAGACATCCACGCGGCCAAAGCCACTGGTAGAAAGTAGTAAGTCCTTAAGTACATAAGTCAAGTTAAGTCTTTAGTTATTCACTAAAAGTGTAATGTTCGTGCTATAAAGAGTAAATTGCAATTCCAAAAAGACCTACATATACAGGGTGTAACCGAAAGGGTATATACACACAGAAGGATATGCCACAGACCAGCAAACTGAACAACTTTTACTATGGGACCAACTCCGAAATCGTGAAAAAAAATCAGCTGATATTTATACAATACGCACATGAATCCGTAAAATCAGGGGTGTGCCTTGGGTTTCAAACTCGAGACCTATTTGTCAGTGCATCGGTCACACCACTCCGACTGTTGTCAAAAATAAAACAAAAAGACAACAATTACTTAGCTCATACATACACGGCTTTACATATAAACATAATCCGATTGAACTAACAGACATAAGTAGCATATGTAAAGCTCATCGCAGCGTAAAACAAGACTTGTACTGCGGCGGTCTCGTTCACCTACTGACGCTAGTCAGGTCGTTGGCCCCGTATCGATGGCCGACTAGGTCGTTAACCTCACCTGTGACGTAAATGGAACCTAGATAGCTCTGTTTTTCCGCAAACTTCACTTCCGACTAACGCTTTAGTATCCAGTAAAGGACGGTAGCTATTTTGTCTGTCCGTGTTCGTAAAAATAGCAGTTTTACTCGAATCCGATTCGTTCGCGGAAAATTCTTTGATGGAGTGTTTTTTTCCTGTTTTCTTTGTTAGTTATTGTCATGGAATAAAAAAGTTGTGCAATGCATAAGTATGTTGATTTTTTGCTTCGTAAAATTGGAATGGGAATTTTGTAGGGAAAATCGGATGTGGGTCAAAATATTTGAATTGTTTGGTGAGATTCTCCACTTTGGGGAAACGCGGCGTGATGTTCTATTATGTTATTAAAGACTAGCTTTGTGTGATCTCATTAATTTTGTATTGATTCTTTCTAATAAATTCTAGAGTTATAATTTGTAAAAGCGTTTGTGTTATATTATTTTTTGTATTATAATTGGTTTTTTTAATGATGACAATAATATTAACTCCTTTTTACTATTTATTTTCAACAGTGCTACTACTCGTATTCAATTAAATTTTTGGACCCGACAATGTTCATGTAAACATATTATGTGTTATGTAATAAAGATTTTATTTGAATCTAAAACTTACAAAACCTAGGAAGCCGAATCGATCAAAACCATCGGGAACCGTTAGCTTAGCGATGGTTCGATCGTTTCGGCTTCCTTCGGAATTTTTTTCTATACTGACCCTGCTGTTCGGTCTCCCGCAAAATTGTGAGCGTGATATGATTAGCTGATGGTCAACTAGGTCACTGACTCTTGTTACTGGTCGTTCACCCCTATTTTGTAATAGTCTAGACTGGACGAAGTTTATATAAAACTAGCTTCTGCCCGCGGCTTCGCCCGCGTGGATATCGGCAATTGTTATATTATTTGTAGTTTTAGTAAGGATCCCTAATTTTTTTGAAAATAAAATATAGCCTATGTCACCCGGGAATAACGTAGCTTACCAACAGTCAAAGAATTTTTCAAATCGGTTCAGTAGTTTCGGAGCCTATTCAATGCAACAAACAAACAATTAAATCTTTCCTCTTTATAATTTTAGTGTAGATAAAAATCTGCCTAGTCCCTTCTCAGTTATACTGGGGTCAGCTGCTAGTCTAAACAGCTGATTATTTTACACTGAGCAACAAAACCAGCTTTTTTTATTAATTAGAGTCGGAGTAATCTATACATATAATAAATAGGTAATAAGGGCTGATGTCCGCAACTCCACGTGAATGCGCGTATTTGGCGTTCGGATGATGAAGTCGATCATTTGATTCACCCTTGCTCCTCAAGGAAGGCCAGCAACGCCTTGGTGTTAATTGGTATTCATATTGACCTTTTATTCATATTTGCATGCCATTGTTTAAAACAAACGTTATGATTTGTTTTTATATCCCTTTGAACTTCTCTTGTATGCTGACAATTAATTCACTTTATCACATTTCTACATACACACTACTACTACAACTTATACATATAATAATAATAATTCAATTACATGACTATCTAACTAACACAGGTTTTGATTAAACCTAGATCAGGCAAAACACTACATTACACATGAAGAAAAAGTGTACCTCGCTTGTAATATATGTGTTTACATTAAGGTGTCATAATTTTGACTTAATTCTTGAATAAATAAATTTATTATTATTATATTATTTTACCGCAGTAAGACTACGTATACTAGCATCAAAATGGTTTGGTCTGTAATGACTGATTTACATTTGCTTATGATTAAGTGTGATTAGGACTTAATTCTTGAAAAAATAAATTATTATTATTATTTATAACAATATAGGATTTATATAAGGACACTTACTCGTCGAAGTACTCATCAATTGCTGACAATTTGTGTTGAATGCGTGTATTGTACTCATGTTCGTGCAAATAAATCTACTTATTATATCTTATCTTGAAATTAACAGCTTTCTGGGAAACAGCGTGAATTATTCTTTTACGCGAAGGACTGTATTTCTTACAAGGTCTGGGAACGTATCCTTCTATAATAGGAATGATAGCAGGGTAAAAAAAGAAATTCTATTTAGTCCATCAGACAGATAAAGAAAAAATATTAGACACATATTCTTTCATTTATCTTATTAATATAAATATGGTTTAATAATAAGGATTACCTATTAAAAAATATTTATATTATAAAAATATAAATATAATACTCAATCGAGTTCCACAAACCCATCGAGTCCTCCCAAAGACACGATAGTCCAAATAAAACGTTACATAAGATGGCATGTTATGTAAGCAATCAATAAAGTTTGGAAGTATGCCAGTATTGCCAGAGTTACAGACAAAGAGGGCAACACTGATTCTTAACAGCCATATCTTGTAGTGTTGCTTCTTAAGATTTTATATTTGAGACAAAAATATGTCGTAGTTTTTTTGTTGGGTTTTCGCTAGTAAGTTTATTTAAGAAGTGCCGGAAAACGATATTATCTGGTACTTAAAGCCAGAATTGCATCGGCTTTTACGCACAAAGGGCGAATTTCATAAATGAAACTGAACGCGATCAACATGTCTAAACCGCGTTCAAGACCTATCTGTGTCATTGTTATGGAATATTGACACTGACAGCTCTTGAACGCGGTTTAGAGAAGATCACGTTGATTAAATGGTGAATAAGCCCTAAGTCTGGGACTCAGCTGTGTAGTTTCTAGTAAATCAATTAATCAACTCAGGCTATCGTAGTCAGCCACGTGACGACTCCCGGCCACCGTAGGCGCGGGCCTGCGGACGGTGAGTAATGGGTGACTCACCGTCCGATCAGCACCAGACCCGTGCCGTACGGCGCGTATATGTTCCACGCGCGCCCCAAAGAGATGTCAGCATATGAAGGGGCCCCTCAGGGCCAAGCCTGCCGGGTAAGCGGGATTGTCCGAAAGGGTTACCGCTACCCCGGAACATAAAGGGCTACGGAAGAAACATGGATGGGTTTTAGTCAGTAAGAGTCTGACACTCCCTTCCGCTCCACCCAGAGCGGGAGCAGTCATCGGATGATTTCCCAGCCTCAAAAAAAAAAAAAAAAAGGCTATCGTAGTCCACTGATGGACATAGGGTTTCCCCAAGATGCACCACAACACCTTGACCATTCGAACTTCATTTCTACATTCAGTCCTTCTAGTCAATAGTCTAATCAGGGGGCCAACCACCACCTCATAAAGTAGTATTATTTTAACACTACTTCAGTGTGAGTAAGAGATTCCCTATTCCCTAATGTGAAGCAATATTAACATAATAATGCAATAAGAAGTGGCGGATGGTTCCCTGATAAATAAATATTCGTCTAACAAAAAACTATTAATGCAGTGTTGTCCCACTAAGTATTTGTATGACGTATTGGTTGTTTCAAACGAAAATTCAGTTAAGACAATATTAATTATTTTTCTTTATTAATGAACTTATACAGGGTGATATTGAATTCATGGGCAGTATTTTAAGGAGTCATTGTACCCATGATTATGAACTACTTTTACTATGGGTACAAATCTGCAATCGCGAAAAAAAATCAGCAATTCCATACAGCAAGTAGGGAAAGACTGATTTTAGCGATTTCAGGTGTGTACCCATAGTAAAAGCTACGGAGACCACTTAAAATATTGCGCATGAATTCAAATTCACTCTGTATAAGTTCACCCTGTATAAGTTCACCTGTATAAGTTCATTAATAAAGAAAATGAAAGAGATAAAATACCAATGGGTTTTTCGTACACTTTTATAATGTTGTCTATTCAACCCGAACGAGACTTCCTTGTGGTATTAAGTCAGCCTACGCAAATATCGAGTTTAAATTAATAAACAATGAAGCCGCTGAAGCCTTTAATTTAACGCCTTATTTCGTTTCAGCGAATAAAATATCTATAGTATTACTGACCTCCTTCCAGCTCTCCTCTTTTGGGAACAAAACCATGAAATATAAAATGACATTCGTCTGAATAAATCGCAAAGTGATTCCGCAGTCCCACTTGCTGAATACCCGGCCACCCGACTATCCGGCCACCCGACTATCCGGGTCACGCATATCTGCATAGGGTAATCCGAGCGGCTCTAAAAGGCTTTCAACTCGAAAATGTTGCGAATCTAAAACATGTTACAGCTATTCCAAGTAATATAGTGTATATAGCTATTGGTGCTGGATAATGTAGGAAATGTAAAATGTATTAGGAAGTTGGAAAGTTGGGTAATGTTGGCTATTTTATGTTGCATCACACGTTCATAAACATGAAGATATTTGATTTTCGCATCTTCTCTGCTTGCGGGAGAATAATCAAAATATTAACTAGCTCCCTGACTAGGCAGTACCCTTATTGCGTAACACCCTTTAATTGATTGATTGATCCACTAGCTAATGCGTTACTATAAAATTGCGCAATTTTATACTAAAACCTTCCTCGAAAACGACTCTATCTACTGGTGAATAGTATGAAAATCAGTGTAGAAGTTTAGACAGACAGACAAACGCGGCGGAGGACTTTGTTTTATAATAAGCAGTGATTAACATAAAGGTTTGAAATAATCGACTGCTCAACAGACAGACAGACAGACAATAATGAAGAACCATAATATTTTCTGCGCTATGTAAAAAGCTATCATTTTGTCTCTATAAACAGTCACTTAAATTTTATTTATTTGTATGAATAGATTTTACAGTTTTGTGTTTGTGACAAAATTATTATATTAATAGTGCGTTGTTAACATATAAGAATTTATTACACTCAATTTCGATTGTAGTAAAACTTTTTTTTTAATTGCAACACTAAAAAATTGCTGGCTATTAAAAGAAAAAGATGTCAAAACATTTCTCGATTACCGATTTTCCTAGGGCAACCCGAATGACTTACGAATTTGAACAAGGAAGATTTTGCTGCTCATCTTCACAAAATAATCGCTAGGTCACACCATTTGGACAGCCCTCCGAACAACTGGAAGTTTTCTCGTTATTTCTCAGCTGAATTTAGGACAACTTATATTTAAAATCCAAAGTCTACGTGATCGTACTGTGAACGATCTACTTCGGAAGTATTTGGGAATGAAACCCAAGTCCCTGCCAAGAAATGTGAGAAAATATTTAAGTTTCAGAATAGAACATTTTAAAGTAAATCGAGACAATATTACAATGAGATATATTATTATGAACCAGCTTTTGCCCGCGACCTAAAAGATTTTATACAAAAACTAGCTTACAGTATAGCTTAGGTATATGCTGCCCATGGGCCTCTGACTTAGCTTCACATGCTGTTGAGAAATATCTCTCAGACATGCTGGTTTCCTCACAATGTTTTCCTTCACCGATTTTAAGCAAGTGTTAATTATAAAATATACACATGAATCCGTATCACACGTATAGAATCATATAGAATCCGTAAAATCAGAGGGGCGTGCCTTGGGTTCGAACTCGAGACTTCTTGGCAGCCCGACGGTCACACCACTGGGCTATCATTGCTATATCGTGAATATACAGGTGCTTACATTATATAATTATATATTTGGTTTTTGGTTGTATATTGTATTTAAGATTTGTGTATTTAAATTCAAATAAACAACAGAAAGATAAAAAAGTTAAGTAATAACTCAAACGATACTTAATCCAAAATCCAATCCAATGTAAATCTTTTCTTTTCTTTTATAGGAAAAAATCACATTAAAATCTCAAACAAAATACTTAATCCTGCTGATTTATTCGTTCAAGAAATAAGTTATTGCTCCTTACGATAGAAGTTTTTCGATCTTCGTCTAGCCTTCATCTACCTCAGGTACTTGTCTCAGGCAATGGTTCGTGAAATCGCCATCTCTTATTCATGAAGCGCCTGAAGAATCGCTGAGTTTGTCATCTCGGGCAGCCAAGTGATGTATTCAGGTCTGACATCTGACTGGAGGTCAATGTCCACGCTTATTTGTTCAATTTCGTGGAACTGATAGTGACGGGTGTTGATTACACTAATTTTGGAGTTTCTTACTCATTAATCTCCATACGAAACCTTTTGAAAGGGGTAACTAGAATCTATACTAATATTATAAAGAGGAAAGATTTGTATGTATGTTTGTAACGAATAAACTCAAAAACGTATTAACGGATCTGGATGAAACTTGGCACAAAGATAGATTATTGTCTGCAATACCATATAAGCTACTTTTATCCCGGAAAAATGTACGGTTCCCGTGGGATAATTTAATACATACACGCGGGCTAAGCCGCTGACAAAAGCTAGTCTTAAATAAAGTACCTACTAAAAAGAACCGACAAAGACGGAAGTATGTTAAAATATACAGAAAGAAAACTTAACTAAATAATACATCATTCAAGTCTTAGTAGGTACTACTGAAAAAAAACCGCAAAATTAAAAATGAAACGTAAAGCGAACCGCACGAGGTACAAACAAGACGCTGGAGTGCGGTTTACGGCCGGGCCGCAATAAAAAGTGCGACCAACTGCGGCGAGGCCGTTTTATTATCTAACCTAAGATAGGGAGGAGTGGGGGTTACGTACGTCGGACTTCGGAAGTACTCGTATAACGCATGTGTTAACACCGCATTTACTGGTATGAATGAACATTGAACTGCTTTATATGGAGATGTATTCTTTGACGTTTCAATGAGAAGGTACCTAAGTGCCCAGTTGAATTGATGACTTGTAAAAAAAAAAGAGAAAAAGCAAGAAAGAAAGTGGCTTTGTGCCACCACGACTCTGAAATATTTATTAATATCATGTTAGAGCATTCAATTATTAGAACATAATATCAGTATTCTCTTTGTAAATCAAACAGACATAAACGGAGGTAACCCCTATTTCAGAGAATGAAATGATCGTAACCAACTCTGAAGATCAGTGCTTCTCCATATGAGTAGTGGCTTCTTCACCAGCTAATCATAATATTTCCTTATTCAGCGATAGACTCTACGCTAAACTAGATTCAGACCACTTTCCCAGCAAGTCTTCGTAAGCTATTCGTGACGTCAATAAGCTCAGTGCTATCCAAAGTTGCAGCTCAAGGAAATTAGTTTGAAACACGATTTTGCAACATATAAATAGGCTTCGGTGAGTTCACGCGCACTGATAATGTCTGCAAGTAGTGGGTGGAGTAACTTAGCGAGGCGAAGGTTATGGGAAAGTTGCAGACATTATTGACGTATGCAGCCAATTGACTGCCTTGTTTGTCTAGTGGTCTAACTCCAGAGCATAAAAATAATAATAATATGCTCTTTGGTTATTATACATATTATTTCTGTACATATTATTATGAATTTTTAGATTTAAAATGTAAATATGTAATTATCCTATGTTGCTTTATTTTCAATTAATAATAATAAATTATTTTATTTCTCTACGTAGGTTTATACGCAGCGCATCAAATTATACCTAACTGTCATTTTTTTCCAAATGATTCTAAATCTTAAAACGTTGCCTCAAAATCGATTGAGGAAATTTGACCGTTTCTGGTAACTTGATGTGCTGGCGACTGTACAAAGACACGTCATTCATATTTTAAAAAAATAATTAGGTTGGCTTATCTGATTACTCTGAGAAGAAAGGCCAATTGAGACTCAAAGGTCTTTTTTAAAGTCCAGACATAATCTTTATAGAGATGTCAGCATATGAAGGGGCCCCTCAGGGCCAAGCCTGCCGGGTAAGCGGGATTGTCCGAAAGGGTTACCGCTACCCCGGAACATAAAGGGCTACGGAAGGAACATGGATGGGTTTTAGTCAGTAAGAGTCTGACACTCCCTTCCGCTCCACCCAGAGCGGGAGCAGTCATTGGATGATTTCCCAGCCTTAAAAAAAAAAGACATAATCTTGGTCAGCTAGCATACTTTTAAATAGTTTATTCTACATTATCATATTTTTAGATTGTTTTTAAGGAGAGATTAAGGAATGTGCAATGGCAGATTTAAATAGATTGCACGACACTTGCTAACTATCCAGTGAAAATACACATACCAAATTTTTGGTTACACAGAAAATCGTTCGAACAAAAATCCCTCCACAAAAGAATCTGAACATTCCTCTTCGCGCCCCAAAGAGCCATACAGTTCATTAAACGTTTATGATCATTCAGTTAATTCAAGTATAATTATCTAGAGCCTTCAGAAAGAGCCTCTCAGGTTAATGACTCATTAACTCAAGAACAGGTTGCACGTGATTTATGAAGAGCCTCGACTGATTTGTGATCGGATTTTGAAGAGCTTAGAGGTAACGTAATTACATCGAATTTAGAAAATGGTAGACCGTGTTTAAGTAGTCCCTGAATCTCGGACTATCTGATCTTTTTTGTGGCCTTTTTTTGGTTAATGGTTTTTCATACTTTTTTTTAGTGTTATCTCTGCAATGTATCAGTTAGGTCCTCAAGATTGAAACAAGTGACAATCGCTTTTAAAGCGTTTTATATTTCTGGAATGACTTTCAGCATAATAAATTGAATTAACATTTCAACATAATAAATAACAGCCGCAGTCAATCCGTCAGGAAAAGCTACGCTTGCCGCGGTTGGTCCGTGGATGGGTGACCATTTTTGCATAACGATACTAAGTTAAGCCGTTGGTCCCGGCTGTCATTCGTGGATCTTTGACAGTCATTGCGTATTGTCAGAAGCCCGACAGTCTGACATTCAGTCATACCAAGGGGTATCATATTACCCAGATACTGGGTTGTGGAGGTCAGATAGGCAGTCGCTCCATGTTAAATATTGGTAATCAGCAGCATCCGGTTAGACTGGAAGCTGATCACAACATATGGGAAAAGGCTAAGCAGATTGAATGACAATGATATATGTAAGGTTTTCAGTAGGTCAATCTAATATATTTTTGATTGTCCTATCATTCTTATCGCTGAATCTCATTTTCTTTATGCCCTCTGTTATTTACTCGATTTCCTCCTAGACTTTCCCAGGAAAGTGTTTTATTGGTATTCAGACATCCAAGCTCTTTCATCACATCGACATCGGGTCTACGATAGAAATAAATAAAATAAAATAAATTTATTTCAGACCTTGATCCATATGATGTTATTAATACACACTTCTTTATAAGCTATGTTAGTTTTTTAATATATCTGCTGAAATAAACTACTTTCTACATATTAAATAATATTGCTTTTCATGTCTGTCTATATGATCGCTTTGTTCTTTTAAACTCGCTTTCAATTTTTAAATCGTTCTATGTACGGAACACTTACTCTGCGCGCTCGTGCTAGCCCGACAGGACAAAAGATAATTCACTCAGTGAATTTGTAAGGGAACGTAAAAAAATATATATTTTTAGGCCGTCCTTCGTGTCCGTCAGTGAGGGTGAGATTTAACTTAATTCTTTTTATTTTCTAAAAGAAATGTCTGGCCCACATCTCATGACCTTCGGAGAAAGATGTTTAACTGCGATAATAGAAATTCGACTTTGAAACGTCATTCTCATTGATAATTATATTAGGTATTATATTATTAGGGACACTTGTCGTTTGTGACATTCCAAGGTCGAGATTTATAAACGTAATTTAGCACGCATTTTCACAAAAAAACGGCTAAATGGATTTGGGTGACATTTGACAGACAGGTTTACAACCAGTTAACATATAGGATTTTTTTTTTTTTTTTATATCTATGTAGGTAGTACGTTCCTGTGGGATAAATTCCGACATAATAAGAAGTAATTGACGTTTCGTATGCCGTAATTGCAGACATATTAAAAGGCATTGCGTCTCGCGTAGATCTGACTTCCAGCTATCAATGGGTTAAAAATATCATTGGAGTAAGTTGCTGAGTTTTCCCAGAGAGCGTCGTAAATTCAAACCCCGGTTATTTTCATGACGACCGCCACTGCGGCTGTCATGTGACGGCCACCGCTCTTCTAACAAAAAATAGGAAATCAAAAATAAGTAAGTGCAATGATTAGAAGCTCGTGGCTAAGTAATATCAGTACTTCAGTTCGATCCATCAAGTTAAGCTACGCTTGCCGGTGTTGGCCGTGGATGTGTGACTATATTCACATAGCGAGACTCCTACGTGTCTCGGAAAAGCGCGTTAAGCCGTAGGTTCCTAAGCGGGATTGTCCGAAAGGGTTACCGCTACCCCGGAACATAAAGGGCTACGGAAGGAACATGGATGGGTTTTAGTCAGTAAGAGTCTGACACTCCCTTCCGCTCCACCCAGAGCGGGAGAAGTCATTGGATGATTTCCCAGCCTTAAAAAAAAAAAAAAAAAAGCCGTAGGTTCCGGCTATCATTTGTGCATTTTTGACACCAATTTGGTCGTTACGGTACGTCCGAAAATCTGACAGCCAGTCTTACCAAGGGCTATTGTATTACAGTGTACTGTGTTGTGGAGGTCAGATAGGCAGTCACTCCATGTAAAATACTGGTATTCAGTTGCATCCGGTTAGACTGGAAGCCGATCCCAATATAGTTGGGAAAAGGCTAGGTAGATTGATAGTAAGTGCAATGATGGAGGTCCTCTAACATTATTTTTGGCTAAACTCAGACAGAACGCAATATTTATTTTATCAAATCAATTGACATTACCTAAAATCTCTTTCTTTATAATAAAAATAAAAGCTCCAAATAAAATGAAGCCGAAAGCACACAAAACATGTTGTTTAACCTCCATTTTATTACACGCCAATAACTTTTATCGTGCATTTAAACCGAAATATAACTCTTATTCGCACTCACGAATCTACCAAATTTATCGCGAACCATTTCAAATATACCTAACCGTTATAAAACCCATCCGTATGAAGCTGTTATCGACCAAAACGACATCAATTATTTAAATCGTTTTTGATAACAGTAGATAAGGTTTTCATAAAATGAGCTGAATAATTGGTTGAAAGATTTTTATTGTTGTTGTCATAGTAAATTGTTGTTAAATTACTGTCGCATTGGAAATATCTTTTATCTATGGCTCGACAGATAACGTCGTGTATTTACAAAACAGTTGGTACGAAAAACTTGGAATTAAACTGCACAAGCCAGATGGCCGATGGGCTTTTACGTCGGCTAAAATGACGAATGTCCATACAAACTTTCAACCCCTATTTAACTTATATATAGGGAGTAAAATTAATTCCTTAGTGCTCGCTTTCGCTATGATAATATTTATGAAACTGTTGTGCAAACTAGATTCTAGACCAGCTTTTTCCAAAGTGGGCGATCACGTCCCCTTGTGGGCGCTGCAGGCCTAAGGGGCCCCTTATAATATGAAACCCAGAAAAAAATGGAGGCGTTGTGTAGAGGCTTACGGGGCGATTTGTAATTTCATTTAGATAGTGGTTTATAAGTAGGTGAAAAAATGGGACGCTGAACAATAGTTTATTATTAAAGTGTGCAGTAGGCAAAATAAGTTTAGGAATCCCTGTTAAACCCACCGGTCAGTATGCCATTGAATTAACTATTGAATGAATTTAAGAATTTTATTATGTAGATAAGCGGTTCAAACAAATTCTTGCACTTTGGGAAAAGTGGGTGAACTAAAGGTGCAACTCTACATAAATCTACCAGTGTATACAGGCGTCATATTATGTTAAGTTATTTAAACGTAATCTACAGTGTTTTTAACAAGTAGTTCAAAGATTTGCTTACGCTGTCACAACTCATAATTTTCCGATCTCAAGCTATAAATAACGTGTTTAAAACCTTATATTATAGCGCTTTGTACCAGCATTAAGTCAAGACGAAGACTTAGCTTCTCGTCAGCCGCTAGGGAGCAGTAAAAAATATAAATAAAAAAAGAGTAACCATTACCGATAGATAACTAGCTGCTCAAGTTAAAAAAGTTGCCAAGATACAACGTAGGCCGGTGACCCTCAAACTAGGCATTTGCCTAATGCCTAGTTTGAGGGTCACCGGCCTACGTTGTATTGTTAAATTGATTATAAATAAATACATTATGAAATTTGAAAAAATTAAAAGTTAAATAATTTGAGACATATTATCTTGTTGTCTGCGCATCGGCTTCAAGGAGTGTTACCCCGTAATTGGGTTGTGGTGGGTTACTGGGTAACACGATACTCCTTGGTAAGAATGGTTGTCAGAATTTTGTTTGTTTGTACTTTTGTACCTGTAACTACTGTCAAAGATCTACGAATAACAGCCTGGACCAACTGCTTAACGTGGTTTCCGAGGCACGGAGGGGTCGTAGATTAACCTCCGTTCGACCCATCCGGCTATAATCAATTAGCCACGAGCCCCACGTAGCTTGATAAAAATAACCATTGCATTAAATTAATTGTTTCATGTTCAAAATTTTTGCGATAGTGCTATTTGTTTGTTTTTGCAGAAATATTAAATGCCACTTATGCTCTTGAAAAATCTCTTACATTATCGCCTTTTACGAGAAACGCACAAAAATATATTCCGAAAATTATAATAATGCGCAAATAACTCTGTCTGTGTGACTGAACATGATGAAGATTGGCATACATGTACTTGGAACATAAACGGGATTGGCACATAGAATACATTAATCCAGGTTTTACGTTCCTGTTAAAAATTTCAGATCCTCACGCAGGGAAGTAACTCTCTATCTGTCTGTTACCTTTTACTAAACCCTGGCTGAACGGGTTTCGATGTAACTTGGCACACCGGTAGACCATGCTTAATGTTCAGATACCATTTTTTTTTGCAGGATTTCGGAAATTTTGATAATTTCCGACCTCTAAAACTAGCCTTATTTATACTCAACAGTGGGCAGATATTAGCTGAACAAATACTCGTATTTAAGGAGAAAGTAAACCAAATCCAAGGACACACGATAAAAGCCCAATAAATTATAACTTCACTACGCACTTAGGCCGCGTCCTAATAGAAAGCATTCGCCTTCCAATTCTTCGAACAAAAATTGACAAATTAACGCGAAGATCTCGTATTCGAGCGACTATTTTGTTAGGACGCGAATTTCATTCCTCGTAATTAAAACAATCTTACAATGATCGAGAACAAACAATACTTTAAATTGCGTTGTAACTTGTTACTCGGCTAAATCAGATTGCCTCCGCCATCGATCTTCGAACTTTGTCCAACTTTCACAAAGTTTTTTTGATAAGTAAATCTAATTATAACGATCTGTTTTTCGAGAGAAGTTGCTCTTGTTTTCACGCCTTTTCGATCTAAGAGCTGAAGTTTTATTATCAATGAGTCAACTTTTAAAAAGGATTTTTGCTCAACGGGGCACTGACCTAGTTTGACACGTTTTTGTCCGTACAACTTCGCATCTTAGTAGAACTAACGTCGGTTTCGGTATTTTATGATTTTGCTTTGTTCTTCGATCGGCAGGTACTTCCTAACATCAGCTGCTTGTTCGATGACTGCAGGACAAAAGGGTCCACACAAGAGCATGAAGATGGCTCCACCGAGATGGCAAAGGAGAAGACGAGATGACCTGGACACGTACAGACGCCAGCACATCAAGCTATCCCAAACTGTTCTTAATTGAAAATTAACCTTATACTTTTGTAATAAAGTTGAAAACTATCAAAGAATTTTGACAGATCAGGGTAACATGTTGTACAGGCCTCTGTACCTCGATTGCTAGTTTGAGGTGGCACGGAAAAGATTTGCTGGGAGGACTTGGCGGTGGCCTTTTCCCAGCAGCGGGACATAGAGGCTATTAAAAAAAAACTTCCTCTGCCCAATGAAAAAAGAAACAAGTACCCAAGTAAACCAGGCAAGTAAACAAACATCAAAATGCTAAAGTTAATACAAAACCATCTTAACCTATAAACCGGTTAACTCACAACAAACATGGCACGTCGTAGGGTATATCCATTATAGGAGGAGGGCTCAAAACATTGTGATTATCAATTTAATCTTCTTGACAAGACGCAGTAAGCCTGAACAACCCGGCCCAATTTACCTCGACCTCTGACTCGTTACAAGTCGTAAGACTTTAGGGGTCATATAACCTGGTAGATACGTCGTACAACATTTTCCATTGTTGAGCTCATGCTTGAATAATAAGAGACTCGTAACCGCTATCATTATACTTTGATAGCTTTGAGGTTTGTCTATATTCAATACCAAATTACAAATGGTAGGAAGAACAGAGATTTTATAACTCCTGTTTAAACACCGTATGATGGATACTGTTTTTTTCCTTGATTTCAAATTACAATACCTTTTATCCTTTTGAACGCCAGAGCATAAACGTACGTGCGTGCCCTCTACGCCAAGCTACAAATTTATTTATTTTTGTTAGCATGGAGTTCCCAATATCTATGGTGTCTTTTAATTTGTTTAATGTCATTAAAAACGTACGAAAGCTTTTATTTTTAAGATTTCTATATAAATGTTACGTAACGTGTTATAGTGTACCCGCAGTGTCACACATTTGTGTCGTTGGCGTACAGGGCATGCGCTTGCTTATCACGTATGTGACAATAGCGTTCAAAAAGTCTCTTCTTCTTTTCGTGTAGTTGGCTGACTTAGCTTCACAATCTGTTGAGAATTATCTCTCAGTGTGAAATGTCACTTTTCAAAAAACAAAATGGCGGCGGAGTTAGTTCCAATTATGGCCACGCGCCACAATAACATTTGTATTGCGGTTTTTTATTTTTATTTATTTATTTCATTAACAATGCTTAAATTGCATAGAAATGTATTACATAATTATATAAGTAAAAAAAATAAAACAACACGAGGACTTAAAAATAAAAAAAAATTATGTATACATAGGTACGTTGGTTTGGGTACATGAGGCACAGGTTTCGAAATTGCAAGCTCACTATCATTTAGATAAATAATAAGTAAAATTCAATCAAATTAGATACATTAACACCGTCATAATATTATGTCAAAAAAATATTTAAAAAATTTTTTACAATCTTATCAGTCCATATATATGTCGTAGGATAATTTGATACTTCGAATCTTCGCGGAAATCCTAGGGGTTTTGCGAAAACGCGGATAATTAGACATAGGCGAAAAATTATCAAATCTTACTGGACAAAGTCAGGATTTTTGCGAAAATACTCGTTATTATAGCAATATTGCGAAACGAAACGCTGGCTGTTATGAAATAAGAACGCTGATTGGTCGGTCAGCGCGTTCAATAAGAGATCGTCTCTGATTGGTTGACGTCTTAAATGTCAATCATTTGTTGCCGCACGTTATTTGTTTACGTTTGTGTCTGAGTTAAATTGCAGAAGTGTTTTGTTTTTTATCGTAAATAGTGTACCTACTTGGACTTAAATAAAGTGGTAAATAAAAGTGCTACCATAGCGCTGGTAAATAAAAGTGCTACCATAGTGCTACCATAGTGCTGAGATCTCCTATTGTCTGTAGAAAACAACATACATACTAAAATTTTCAATAAAAAGTTTATAAAAATCAATTTAGTGATTTTCTTTCTCACCTATTCTAAACCTTCATAACTCTATGATACAATACTTGAAGTTAATCATCGGCAAACTAGGAACCAATTAGAAGTCAGCCAGCAAAATTGTAGCCAATCAGTGTTGAGCACATCAAATCTTACTATAGTAACGAGTATTTTCGCAAAAATCCTGACTTTGTCCAGTAAGATTTGATAATTTTTCGTCTATGTCTAATTATCCGCGTTTTCGCAAAACCCCTAGGATTTCCGCGAAGATTCGAAGTATCAAATTATCCTACGACATATACACATCACTTAGAAACTCATCATCATAATAGCACATTTCCATCAGAAATCGCATCCGCTGATTGTTAAACTGATTTTTGATTCATATTATAAATGGACTTTAATTTTTCAACTTTATTGAACAATTTAATTGATTGATAGCTTGCAGCATGACTAACTACTTTCAAATGCATTTGTATCTTATACTATATCACAACCAATTTCCACACAACTTTTCAGTCACCGGTGCACGGTGCCACTTTCAGACTTCCTATTAGGTATATACTTATTCCTTATTCTATCCCTTCGTGGAACCCCACACATTCCTCTTAACATTCTGATCTCTGCTGCATAAAATTGTCTTACATTCATTCCTTTTGTGGCTCAATACTCTGATCCATACAAGACGACACAATCTGACAAGCATATCTGAAATAAATACTTTAATTAATACGTAAACTAATGTCTAAACGCCCAAAAACGTTCAGCGTTCACTACTTCATATACTCTATTCGTTATAACATTAGACAAATAACGGTTGTCACCCTTTCGTTATTTCTTTATAGACGCATATTAAACTCCGTTATTTCACGTTACATACGAAGCAATGTTATCTATTCACCATTTACATTAAAAAAACAACTGTAAAGTGCAGTTATGTCAACAATATTACAATAACTGTCGTTATTTAGCCGTTATTTTTCTAATCCATACTATACTAATATTATAAATGCGAAAGTAACTCTGTCTGTCTGTCTGTTACCTTTTCACGCCTAAACCACCCAACCGATTTTGCTGAAATTTGGTATGTAGATAGTTTGCATTCATGAGAAGGACATAGGCATATTATTTTTTGGAAATTCAACCCCTAAAAGGGTTACAAGGGGTGGCAAAGTTTGTATGAGAAAAATATTTTTATTGCACATTTTTGCATAGGTAGGGTAGGTAGGGTAGGTAGGGTAGGTAGGGTAGGTAGGGTAGGTAGGGTAGGTAGGGTAGGTAGGGTAGGTAGGGTAGGTAGGGTAGGTAGGGTAGGTAGGGTAGGTAGGGTAGGTAGGGTAGGTAGGGTAGGTAGGGTAGGTAGGGTAGGTAGGGTAGGTAGGGTAGGTAGGGTAGGTAGGGTAGGTAGGGTAGGTAGGGTAGGTAGGGTAGGTAGGGTAGGTAGGGTAGGTAGGGTAGGTAGGGTAGGTAGGGTAGGTAGGGTAGGTAGGGTAGGTAGGGTAGGTAGGGTAGGTAGGGTAGGTAGGGTAGGTAGGGTAGGTAGGGTAGGTAGGGTAGGTAGGGTAGGTAGGGTAGGTACGGTAGGTAGGGTAGGTAGGGTAGGTAGGGTAGGTAAGGTAGGTATCATAGTTAAGACAGGACAACGTCTGTCGGGTCAGCTAGTGTTATAATAAACAGAGTATCAGACATATTTATTAAAATTTAGATTAAGCCTTCTGTCTTTCATGACGCGTAACAAATTACCTTCCCACAACTTCTCAATACGGACGCCGACTTGCTAGGAGTGTCACGCGATGGATGCACGACACCAACCGATTTCAAATTATTTGCTACAAACCTTACACACGGATAATGATTCTTCAAAATTGGATGGCTGAAGGTCGTGACGTGACAGAACTTGCTCGAACTATCACGGGCAGTGGCTTAATGTACCGCCGCGAGGTTGGTCTTTGTTTTTGAAGTGACCTTGGATCGACTTTTGACCTTTTCGCAAACTGTGTAGAGTAGATCTTAAAGACAGGAAACCGCCTCTCTACTAAAAAAAAGGCATATGAATATAAGACCTTTGCCCGCTAGCTTTTGCCCGCAGATACGCCTGCATGGAGGCTCATTTTCCGTTGGGTATGTACGACCAGGATAAAATTAAAATCAAAAGTCATTTATTCAAACTAGGCTGAAAATCAGCACTTTTTGAAGGTCAAAGTTACATAAGACAGTCCCCCTAAAACGCCAACCCTTCACCACTTCCTAGTGCTTTAAAAAGTATCCTATGACCTTCCTACTCAGGTTCTTGAAATTTGTTCAGCCATTATGCTGTGAAAATTTTGCAGACAAATAGGTAGTTACTTTCGTATTTGTAATATTATTTGTACATGTTTTAGCTTCTCTAATTGACTGCCTCCTTGGTCTAGTGGTCACAAG
Organism: Hyppa rectilinea; assembly: GCA_951799385.1. Lineage (NCBI taxonomy): Eukaryota > Metazoa > Arthropoda > Insecta > Lepidoptera > Noctuidae > Hyppa > Hyppa rectilinea. The sequence goes on from OX637317.1 coordinate 1,922,565, forward strand.
CGCTACTGCTGAGGAGTAAAAGTTTTGTACCCACAATATTCATATCATAAGAAGCTGCAGTGAGGAACAGTAGAGAAACTATAATAATGGGGGTCTGGGCTTAATTGTATTGAAATCCGATACGAAACTGGAAGGGCACGGTTCAAGTTTCAACAAATAGACCCGAACTATCCCTCAATAGGTGTAAAATTAATTGATGGAAACATCATCATAACATGACCTTGTAATACCTGAAGGAGGGTTAGGCAGAGTAGTACCCACAGTACATCACATTCGCCAGTTAGGTTTGAGTCCCAAGTAATCTTCTTCGTGTGGTTAGTGACTAACCTTTTTTTTTTTAAGGCTGGGAAATCATCCAATGACTGCTCCCGCTCTGGGTGGAGCGGAAGGCAGTGTCAGACTCTTACTGACTAAAACCCATCCATGTTCCTTCCGTAGCCCTTTATGTTCCGGGGTAGCGGTAACCCTTTTCCGACAATCCCGCTTATCCGGCAGGCTTGGCCCTGAGGGGCCCCTTCATATGCTGACATCTCTTTGAAGCGCGCGTGGAACATATACGCGCCGTCCGGCACGGGTCTGGTGCTGATCGGACGGTGAGTCACCCATTACTCACCGTCCGCAGGCCCGCGCCTACGGTGGCCGGGAGTCGTTACGTGGCTCCCGACGCCCGGGGCGTCTCCTGCGGTGGCTGGGACGGGAGGATCTTTCTCTCTCCCATCCCGCCACCTCCTTCGCGAGCATGACTTTTTCGCAGAAGGAGGTGACTGCCTCCTACTCCCTCTCGCTTCGGACCATGGCTTGCACCAGGGCCGGGCGCGGGAGGTCGCCGCCGATCGCCTCTACGAGGACACGGCGGTGCTCCGCCCATGCGGGGCAGGTTTGCACCGTGTGCTCTACCGTGTCCTCTGGGCGATACTTGCAGTGGTGACACCCGGGCGTTTCCTCCCGCTAGTCACTAACCTGGTGTCAGAGTTTTGATTCTACCCATGGGCCTTTGACTTAGCTTCACATGCTGTTGAGAAATATCTCTCAAACAGGCCAACCCTTCACCACTTCCTAGTGCTTTAAAAAGTATCCTATGACCTTCCTACTCAGGTTCTTGAAATTTGTTCAGCCATTATGCTGTGAAAATTTTGCAGACAAATAGGTAGTTACTTTCGTATTTGTAATATTATTTGTACATGTTTTAGCTGCTCTAATTGACTGCCTCCTTCACATGCTGTTGAGAAATATCTCTCAAACCTGCTGGTTTCCTCACGACTTTTTCCTTCACCGATTATACAATATTATTATGAACACACACACATGAATCCGTAAAATCGAGTTACGTGCTTTGGTTCGAATTCGAGACCTATGTATGGCTTGGTAGTCCGACGGTAACACCACTGGTCTATCCCATGTAATAGGGGGCGAGCTTATTGCCATCAACCAGGCACAAATCCAGACTACGAGCTGTTACTGAGAAATTCCAGATGGCAAAACCTAATAACTCGTTGGCCGAACCCACCAAACAACAAAATTCAATCCTTATTTTTTTCTCCGAAATACATCTTCTTTTTATTTTTCGTGTGGTTATTGACTACCAAAGTAGCTGATAGCAGCTGGATGAGAGTTGCCGAGAATCGAGTTGAATGGCGTGGCAACTGGAGAGAACTTTGTTTTTGAGGGTAGAAAATCATCAAATGACCCCTCCCGCTCTGGGTGGAGCGGAAGGGAGTGTGAGACTCTTACTGTGTAAAACCTATCCATGTTCCTTCCTTAGCCATTTATGTTCCGGGGTAGCGGTAACCGTTTCAGGCAAACCTGCTGACAGCTGGAGAGGTCCAGCTGTGGACTGCTACAGGCTGATAATGATTATGATAATGATGACTACTTGGTGTCAGAGTTTTGTATGCTGCCCATGCGTCTCTGACTAAGCTTCTCATACTGTTGAGAAATATCTCTCAAGCGTGCCGGTTTCCTCACAATGTTTTTCGTCACCATTTTCTAAGCAAGTGATAATAATACAATACGCAAATGATTCTGAAAATTCAGAGGTGCTTTGGCTTGGAACTCGAGACCTTAGACTTGGCAGTCCGAGGGTCACACCACTAGGCTATCACTGCTTCTACTATCCAAAATACATTTCGGTAGTATTTGCATAATAAGCTACCCGGTAAAGAAACAATAGTAACTTACCTCTGTTTAGAATGCAAAGTAAAAAAAAATCTGTTATAGGTACTTGCGCGAAAACCTATTTCCGCAAAAAGGCGGCGCGAAAGACCAAGATCTTAAATAAGTTGGGTGCTAAACGATAAAGTTCAAAACTGAAGTTCTGCCAAGTTACTGTTTTCCCAGACGATAAGCAGTCGTGTGTAAAGTTATATAAAGTGCAGTTAAAGTTAACTTGTGGGGCTCCCAGCTAAGTAAGGTATCTAAACATCCACTCCGGTTTAACTCTTCGGAGAAGAAAAGGTAAGTATTTAAGAAACGATTTAAACTGTGAGCACGAACAGAATAACAACATTATCGGAAAAAAAAATACTATTAACCTCTCTATTTAGGCGTTGCGGCGTTGCGGATTACAGGGGCTCGTGGCTAAATGATAACAGCCACACGGGTCGATCGAAGGTTAAGCAACGCTAAACGCGGCGGGTTCATGGATGGGTGATCCATTACATATTGTGCTTTCCGAGGCTGTTGCTCTTGGCTGTCGTTCATAGACATCTTTGACATTTGCTACGGGTAGTCGGAAATCTGTCCAACAGTCTTCCCAAGAGCTGTTATGTGCTACCCATTTAGGGTTGTGGAGGTCATAAAGGCAGTCTTCTTCTTCTTTTCGTGTGGTTAGTGATTAACCTGGTGTCAGAGTTTTTGTGCTGACATGCTGGTTTCCTCACGATGTTTTCCTTCAAGCAATTTTTATACAATACGCACATGAATCCGTAAAATCAGAGGTGCTTGCCTTGGGTTCGAACTTGAGACCTATGACTTGGCAGTTCGACGGTCACATCACTAGGCTATCACTGCTGTCATAAAGGCAGTTACTCCATATAAAATACTGCTGTTTCCGGTCAGACGAGAAGCCAACCCCAAGATGGTTGGGAGTAGGTTAGGCAGATTGTTAAATTCGAGGTTTTATTGAACGATACATTCGTTTATTATTAACGTAGCAAACACACCTTAATTTGAAAGATAGGACTTACGATAAGAAAGCCGCCTTTTCATGTTACCGAAAAAACAATAAATTTATCGTTACTCTACCTACACCAATCCAAAGTTTTCAACAGACAACAGAATCCAATCAAAGTATATCAAACCAAAACAGTTGTATAACTAATCCATTAGCTATATTAAAATCAAGAAGCCACAAGAATATCAACTTACAACCCTTTGACACAGAATACTACAGAAGGTCGACTCCATCAGAACAACAGCCTATTATTGCGAGATCCCCCGGGCGTCGGGAGCCACGTGGCGACTCCCGGCCACCGTAGGCGTGGGCCTGCGGGCGGTGAGCAATGGGTCACCGTACGATCAGGACCAGGCCCGTGCCGGACGGCGCGAACATGTTCCACGCGCGCCTCAAAGAGATGTCAGCATAATTATGGCCCCTTAGGGCCGAGCCTGCCGGATAAGCGGGATTGTCGGAAAGGGTTACCGCTACCCCGAAACATAAAGGAACATAAAGGGCTAAGGAAGGAACATGGATGGGTTTTAGCCAGTAGGAGTTTTACACTCCCTTCCACTCCTCCAGAGCGGGAGAAGTCATTGCATGATTTCCCGCCCTCAAATAAATAAAAGGCTATTATTGTCCTATTGCAGGGCAATGGCCTCTTTTCGTAAGCTCGCTGCATGAAGCCAAACTTCTGCACCGTACTGTTACTCTGTGCCTTTGGTAGACTCGTTTACCAAAGGCACAGAGTAACAGTAACAACCCTTTCCAAAGTCCTCGAAACTTCTAGGTACGCTCAAATTATTGTGACGTCACATGATTTATATGAGAGGTGACTTGTACAGTAAATTAATGTTCTGCTTAACAAAACAAAGCGGTTTTAGAGTTGGTGAAGAGTGTCTTTGGAGTTCTGGTTTACTTTTAGAAGTGGATTATTCTGAACTCGGGTAGAGTTAAGTGCTTTTAAGGGTTCGCAAATGCTTTGATTTTGAATAACTTGAGAATACCTATAAACACAATTCATTGTATATGAAGCATTTTGTTAAGATAAAAATAGTTTTCATTTTCATGCCTAAATCAATGATTGCCTATTTTTTTATAATTAACTAGCTTCCGCCCACGGCTTCGCCCTTCCTTTTGAATCACTCTATCTATTTAAAAAAACCGCATTAAAATCCGTTGCGTAGTTTTAAAGATTTAAGCATACATAGGGATACAGAAAGCGACTTTGTTTTATAACTACTATGTAGTGATTACAGTTAAATACGAGATTAGACTTATGTCTTTATGCCTGTCCCGACAATAATATATATTATCAATCCGTTCGAAAATCTCGATTGAGCTCCCAAAGCACAAAGGAAGATATTAAACAACAACTAATAGAAAGTATTTATTAATATAATATACTCAACATCATTTCACAGTTTACTATGAGGCTTGGGATTCACAATTCATCTGACTAATGTCGATATTTAAAGTTATAGGGGTTAAAGTATGAAAGTGCCGTTTTATTGTATTAGGTTTGAAATTTTTGAGTTAAACTTTTTTCACATAATACCTAAAGTTCTTCTTTTAAAAAATGTGCAACATTCGATTATAGACTTTCAGTTGTTTTTTTTTTGTTCAGCTTGAAAAATGGATACTTCGAAAATTCAAGTTTATACGAGTTCCGACGCGGAACTAACGGCACAAACAGCTCGCAATATCAATGTTGCGTTCGGAGAGGGGACTGCTAATGAACGCACCGTGCGAAATTAGTTTAAACATTTTCGTGATGGAAACTTTGATTTGAAGAACCAACCACGTGGAAGACCGCACAGGTGAATAACGATGAATTGAAAGAGATGGTGGAAGCCGATCCGAGCCAAAATACCCAGGAATTAGCGGCATGGTTTAACGTTACCTTACCAACGATATTGACTCATTTGTGTCAAATCAATAAATTAAAAAAATATGAGAAATGGGTGCCTCATGATTTGACTGATCAGTGAAACTTGTGTTGCCGAAATACAATCGATTCAGAAATAAAGGAATATTGGATCGAATTGTGACATGTTATGAAAAGTGGATTCTTTACGATTACCGTAAGCAAAAAAAGCCATGGCTGACCCCAGGTGAAATGTCGCAACAGTGACCTAAAACATCGAGGCCTATTACCACCCGTGCCGAGCATTCCAATGCTCGATGCGCAGTTCCCACGCTCGCTTGATGCCCGCTTTCCCACAGGCCAGACCGCGCCAGGCCAGGCCGTAGGACCGCGACTTTAGATGCCCAACAAAAACTTGAGATGGGCTGTTCTCAGAAAACAAACGCTAATAAGATACCTAATATCATATTTTAGTCAAATGTAACCTGAGGGTATTATTATAATGTTAATGGTAAGGGTTTTACCTTCCCTGAATCTTTCCTTAAAGATGTTGAAATTAAACGAAAACAGTGTTCCAACCCTCCGCCGTATGTTGCAAGTAGGTATAATTGGGGAAGTGGCTTCCTGGCTTACGGTAACTTGGGGCTATTTTTCTTTCGTTGTTGTTTCTAGACATGTTCATATTGTATGCGATTTGGAAACAAAGTAAGGCGGAGAACTCACTACAGCGCTGAATTTGTGTTGAATTTTTAATTGACTTATTCACGCCTCCGATGTGTTTTTGGACTAAAAGCCGACACAGATTTAGGCGGGCGGCACCGCATTGCAAATACTCTCCTACATTTTGTATGGACTATCACACACTACAGACTGCCGACGCGCGCTTTTTTGCGTTGAAAGTTGCGCTGCGGCCCAATGCGCATGTTATGTTTTTAAGCAACTTTATAACACGTCAATTAAATAATGAGAACAGCACTAATGTATTAGAGAGTCTTTATTTATTTTTTGTTTATCCGTCGTTTAAAGACCCATAATGTTTTTTGATCTTCCATATTACTATTTACTGTCTACATATTTTGGTAGAAACATTTTTACTATCATTCTAAAACGGTAAGAAAAGTGACCAAGGGATAAGCGATCGCAGCATGTTAGTGATAAATCTCTCTGTTTTCTTTGTCATCTCAGAGGAAAATTGCAAAACATAATAGAATAAAAATCCTTCATGAAATATTTTTATAACATTGTATTCTTGTTCAATTCAATTTCAGCGATCCGATCTATCACTCTTTAGGTTGACAGGTAGTCCTTTCAATAGATTGCCTGTTGTGACGTTTTTTTCTTTGTATGCTCAGCAAAGGACGTCGTTCCACACGTCCTATAAACCAACATGTATGAAATCTGAACTAGAATTTCTACTTTGTCCGATGCTTTTTTTAAAATTAGTTTTTCTACTTTACATAATATTTACAAACACAATTTAAAATCTAAAAATTCATAATAATATGTACAAAAATAATACCTATGTATAATAAATATCAATAGGTTCGTCCACATCGCTGCCAACAGGAAAAGTTCCCAAAAGGCTGGCAGCATTGCCGCGTTGTATAGCAATGCTGATTCTTTGATCAAAAAATAGGCCAGCCCTCTGGTCACGAAGAGAGTCGACCAACCGTTTGACGATGTCAAGAAAGACAAAGTGGACACTCGGACCCCATGGCCCTAGTGTTTTCATTTTAAAATTATCAATTCATAATTATGTAGGTACTTTCTGAGTATATCTTAGACATTTCTGACATTGGTGAAGTCAAACTTCGTAAGGAAGACTCTCCACTTCTAAAATCGCCAACCCATGTTGAGCAAGCGTGTGATCGAAGCGCATGCCTTCTCTGAATGAGATGAGTTCTTTGCACTACAGTGGAATATAAATAGGCTAATATTATTATATTCATCATTATTCTTCTGCCCTTATCCCAATTTATTTAGGGTCGGCGCAACATGAATTTTTCTTCCATACTTCTCTATTAGTCGTCATCTCGGCATTATTATTATTAATTAGATCCTCCATCAACGCAATTACGAAAAGTGCTATTTAAAGAGCAATATAAATGATTGCGAGAATAATGTGAGTATTCTCAGAACTTGCCTTATAAGTTATTTACTGAACAATGTAGACTAATGAGTTGTTCTTATTCGGTAATTGGAGTTTTTTGCTTCGTAAAATTCTTTCGATCCCTTGCTTGTACCTACTCTACTTATTCCTAACATAACCTTTCAGGGTGTGACGGTACCCATGATTATGAGCAACGTCCACTATGAGACCAATTCAGAAATATCGAAAAAAAAACAGGCTTTTTCATACAAAAGTGCAATATTTAATTGATGAAATGTATGAAACAGATGATTTTTTTTGTTATTTCGTAGTTGGTCTCATAGTGAAAGTTGTTCACAATCATCGGTACTGTCACGCCCTGACAGGTTAATAGTGAATTAAAAAACGCCGTGTATTATTAGTTTATGTTTTAATGAAACTTTCCGCATACGATAACGGTATAAAAGCGGACATATTTTAAGCGCTACACAAACACACATAATGTTATGTACGGTGCAATCGTTTGACCGCTCTGAAGTGAGCTACTAACGGCGCAGTACCGCCTCCTCACCCCCGCAGTCACATGACTTTGTTACTGCGCAGCGACTCGTTTCATGTACCGAGCCGCCGCCGCCCTAAAGTTTGATTCGGGCTGTACAAATACAAAGTGAACTTAATAGCTGGCATTCTCTATCAACCAACTTATGGGACAAAATAACAGGTATCTAAAAAAGAAAGTTATACGTTTGGAATCAGATTTTTCTTTACGAATTTCGAGTTTGTATACACAATATAAGTCGAACGTTCGGCAGTTAACTGACTGATAAGAGATTAATTAATGATTACCTCACTCAACATTCTGTACACTTGTCAGTTCTCTATTTACTCAATTGTACTCAAAGAAGTATGGGGTGCATCTACAGAGTATGCAGTGGTAGTATTTGCTCTGCATACTGTGATATTATGTGCGGTTAATGCTATAGCATGTCACACAACTAAAGACCAGTCTGAGTGTCAGTTGTTTTATTGCAGTAAGACTACGTATACTAGCACCAAAATACTCATTACAGACCAAACGGACTGTAATTATTGATTTACTTATTTATGTGTAATTTAGTTCGAATAGCAAGTTATCTGTCCAAACGTCAGTTCAAAAGTGACAGTGACAGTTTTTCATTGTGAAGTGTCACCTATACGTCAAGAAACTCAGCTCAAGTTACTATTTAATTACCATTACTTGTTGCTAATGTAAACCAGACTTTATTAAACAGCATAAATTTTCTATCTTCAAAACAAAACATTTAAATTAAAGAAAAAATAAACATCATCATCACACAACACACACACACATCATACATCATTGATTCCATATTCTGTGTTCCGTCCAAATAAATATTCTTGACTCAGTTCGGCTCACTAAAATCCAGCCATCTACAAATGAAAATAGAAAAAAATCTTTCAAACCCATTTTTCGCGCAAACGTCTATAAAATTCAGACATTCCCTACGACAACACAAAGACTGGAAACACGATTAATATTAGAAGCGTCTGAAATCGATTGGGAATAGCACAAAGGAATCAATCGACGCCATTGTTGTTACAACGGTCCCCGCGCGGCTTGGATCATTGTGCACTACAATATGATGAATCAGGCCTGATTTATAAGGGTAATGATACGTATACCTGGGGTGATTCCGAAACCAGGAAAATCCAGAGTTTTATTTATGTCAAGGTTTTAATATAAATCATACCATACATACTTGTGGCTAAGTAATAACAGCCGCACGGAACGATCCATCAGGTTAAGCTACGCTTACCAGGGTTAGCCATGGATGAGTGACCATCTTTACATACCGAGACTCCTCCATGGCTCGGAAAGCAGGTTAAGCCGTTGGTCCCGGATGTCATTCGTGGATCTTTGACAGTCGTTACGGGTACTAGTCAGAAGCAAGAAAATCTGACTGCAAGTGTTACTAAGGGGTATCTTATTACGCAGTTACTGACTGGGTTCTGGAGGTCAGATAGGCAGTCGCTCCATGTAAAATACTGGTATTCAGCTGCATCCTGTTAGACTGGAAGCCGACCCCAGCATAGTTGGGAAAAGGTTCGGCAGCCTACATACCATAGCGTAGGCGCTAGCGTAGAGTAGGCGCTATGGTATGCTATATTCCCTTAAGGAATGGGTAAAGATGTAAAACCCACATTTCGCCTGTTAGGTAAGTTTGGGTCCCATGTTTTACATATACGGAGAGAAATTTGCATATTAAGATGGTCAGCTATCCACGGGGCACTCGGTAAGCTTTTGGTCAAAACATTCCATTTTGACCAAAAGCTTGCTTTATATAAAAATACACAATGACAAATACAAGTCACAAACTAGCACGATAATCTGTTAAGGTAAGAACACCCTTGCTACGGTCCGTTTAATTTTAGATCTGTGAGCACCTCGGGGTCTCCCTGGCTACGAATATTAATTTCATAAGTTTAGAATTATACGTGTCATAGGTTTTGATATTAATATGATTAACTCCTTTATTTCATGAAATAATACACAATATAAATTACATTTTTGACTATAGAATACTAGCAGTAACACGGTTACGTATCAATTTCTGACACAAAAAATAGCCTATGTACTTCCCCGGGATGCAATCTATCTCTCTGTCAAATTTTATCGAAATCCGTTGAGTGGTTTAAGCGTGAAAAGGTAACATACAGACAGACAGAGTTACTTTCGAATTTATAATATAAGTATGGATAACAAAATAAACTTGTTTGTTGTTGTTTCTTTTTCAGAATTTCAGACATACTGCGGGCGAAGCCGCGGACAGAAGCTAGTTTATTTTTTATATTTTGAAAAGTTTATTTTTAATATCCAGTAAGTACCCCATTTTTTTATATAATATATTGCCATGTCACCCTGGGATAGTGTAGCTTTCCAACAGTGAAAGAATTTTTCAAAATAGTTCAGTAGTTTCGGAGACTATTCAATCCAAACATACAATCAAATCTTTCCTCTTTATAATAAAGAATTTTTCAAAATACACTCGAGAGCAATGAATCCGGGTCACTTAAAGAATGTTAAAAATCTCGGAAACTAAAAATGATAGGTTAATGCAATAAATTGTATTTAATAGACAATGTAATACTCCTTAAATGAAAGTAAAAAAAATATGAGTCACCATACATTTTATTAACACAAAATTACATAAAGAAAAAAACTGCTGATCTCTCCTTAAAACAAAAATAGGAAACATGAAATTTTTGAACTTTATTACGATTTTCTTGAATTTTAATACTTCGTATTGCCTCCTCGTGCTTCCATTATTGCGTTTACGCGGTTTGGCATGCTGTACACCAAGTTCCTTATACGATTTTGGGGAATATTCTCCCATTCCTCTGTGAGAGCAATTTTGAGCTCACGAAGCGTGATTGGGGGAGGGTTTCGTTGTTTTACGCATCTGCCTAGCTCGTCCCAAGCATGCTCGATCGGGTTGATATCCGGGCTGCGCGCTGGCCACTCCATACGAGTAATGTTCATCTCTTGAAGGTAGTCATTCACAATCCTACCTGTATGAGGTCGGGCATTGTCATGCATAAATATAGCATCCTCACCTAAATTGACCATAAATGGACCAACGTGATCATTGAGGATTTCTTCCACATATCTTACGCTAGTTAAAGAGCCGTTTTCTATGATCACCAGCTCTGTGCGACTTTCAGAAGAAATTCCGGCCCACACAAGTACAGACCCACCACCGTAGGCTACTTTTTCTTCGATGCATGCTTGCTTGAATCTTTCCCCTGGTCTTCGATACACTCTGTGTCTTCCATCGTGCTTGTAGAGCATAAATTTTGATTCGTCGGAGAACATAACTTTTGACCAATCTTCAAAACTCCAATTTACGTAGCCCAGCGTAGCGTAGTTGACAGCGACACACCGACAGTCCTGGCTGTATCGCGCTGACTCCGGCCGGTTTCCAGCATTGTAAGTATTCTGGTGCATTCTTCAGGCGTAAGCGACATAATTTCAGCTTGAATAATGAATATAGAGCACTATCAACATGGTTTATGTACCCACATAAATGACAGATTACAAACAAAAGCAAAACCAAATGCTGTAATTTCGTAGTTCCATCTTCGAAAGTGGCCCTTTTTCAAATTTGATTTTTTTATGATATAACTTTACAAAAGCTAAGAAGTTTTAATACCTTCATTTAAGGAGTATTACATTGTCTATTAAATACAATTTATTGCATTAACCTAGCATTTTTAGTTTCCGAGATTTTTAGGATTCTTTAAGTGACCCGGATTCATTGCTCTCGAGTGTAGTTGAGTAGTTTCGGAGTCTATTCAATCCAAACATACAATCAAATCTTTCCTCTTTATAATATTACTAGCTGACCCGACAGACGTTGTCCTGTCTTAACTGTGATACCTACCCTACCTACCTGCCTACCTACCCTACCTACCTACCTGCCTACCTACCCTAACTACCTAGCTACCTACCCTACCTACCCTACCTACCCTAGCTACCCTACCTACCCTACCTACCCACCCTACCTACCCTACCTACCTACCCTACCTACCTACCCTACCTACCCACCCTACCTACCCTACCTACCTACCCTACCTACCTACCCTACCTACCCACCCTACCTACCCTACCTACCTACCTACCCTAGCTACCAAAAAAAAAAAAAAAATTATTCTGCTATTCAGGGCGGAGACAAATCCGACGAAACAGAAACCATGAAAATTGGTCCAGCAGATCTCGAGTTATAATGGAGGGAACAAACCCGTCTTTCTTTTATATATATAGATGAGTATAGATAGTAGCCTACCGGTACCGGGATCCAAGCCCAAGCTACCGGTGGTCAAGGCTCCAGAGAGAAACCAAACAATACGAGCCGTGTTCATAAGTACTGCTTCAGTGAAGGGACAAGCGAATTGTTGACCGACCGCTTTGCAATCTGCTGATGGCCACTCCATTCAGACCTCAAAATTAATATCTGAGAGATTTAGCTCTGTCAATACAAGACAATTATTACACTATGCTCACAATAGATAAATTAGATCTCTTGCAAATGCCAATTTTGAAGAGATTTCAATTTGATTTTGGCGTTTCAAATTGTTTTTCAAGAGCTATTCAAATATTTGATCTCCACTGTGTAATCTAACAATTGAACGCACCGGTGATATTAAATTATCAATTTCAATTGATATTAAACGGTAGGTTTTGGATTGAAACTACCTAGCGTTGAATATTTAATAATATTAAAATACATTTTGCATAGTACACTAAATCCAAAAAGTCCAATGAAGTCTTCTTTTCGTGTGGTTAGTGACTAACCTGGTGTCAGAGTTTTTATGCTGCCCATGGGCCTCTGACTTAGCTTCACGTGCTGTTGAGAAATATCTCTCAGACATGCTGGTTTCCTCACGAAATTTTCCTTCACCGATTTTAAGTGTATAATTATCACTGGTAGTCTAATGTAGTGTCTCAACACGTTCACCTTCAAAACTTTTTAAGTGACAGCACTTTGCCCTTGACTTCGTCTACAGCAGGGGTTCCCGAACTTATTTTGTCTAATGCCCAATTTGAGAATAAATTATTTTTTAGCGACCCAAATTTTTCACCTACTTAAAAACCACTATCTAATTAAAATTACAAATCGCCCCGTAAGCCTCTACACAACGCCTCCATTTTTTTCTGGGTCTCTTACTGCCCCCTGTAGGCCTGCAGCGCCCACAAGGAGGCGTTATCACCCACTTTGAGAAAGTCTGGTCTGAGGATATTGAACTTTCCTATAACACCGTACAATCATTCCCTGTAAAATTGATAACCCCTTCTAACCCCCTTAGGGGTAGATTTTCAAAAAACCCTGAAATACGTTATTCTTTATTTTTGGTTTTAGGTAGGTATAAATACTCAGTTTTGAGTTAATCGGACCGCTGCTATTAAAACGGTGAAGGAGTCATTGTGAGTAATCCAGCATGTTCTAGAACCAATAATTCGAAGACATGACATGTGATGTCTACCAACCCGGATCGGGCGTGCATGATGGATTACGCCCACTCCCTCTCACATAAAGGAGGTCTCGGTCCCAGCTGTGGGATCATTATAGGCTGATAATGATGGACCGCGCGTTAAAATTCTTCCATACAAACTTTGACACCCCCCAATCCCACTTCAGAGATTAGTTTAGAAAAACAAAAATGACAAACTTAATAATTTACTTAGATAAGTATTTGTGCCAACACAAGCCCCCTTTTTCATCCCTTCAAAGGTCGAATTTTCAAAAACTCCTTCAAAGTGTTCCCCACATTATACAAGTTAGCCGTGTGCAAAATTTCACATTCCTAGTCCTAGTAGTTTCGGCTGTGCGTTGAAATGTCAGATAGTCAGTTTCTTCTTTTATATACAGAGTTCATGCGACAAAGGTGATTTCCTTTCAAACTGCCTATTATACTAGGGTCCATTTACAAGCTCTGTACCAAAAATCAATTAAATAAGAGCGGTAGTTTAGTCGCAAATGATTTTTTAAGTTTTTGCCCCGTTTGCACAAGATGTATAGATCCTAACAGGGCACCGGCGCGCGCACGGCGGCGCTTTGTTACAAGGTCAGTTTTTATTTACAAAGGGTGGCTGCATTTTACTCTGATATGTAAGCTATTTAGCTTGTTTGAAAAAAAATACTCATTTTTGGTGCTTTTTATTTTCTCGTATTGAATTAATACTAAACACGTATATACATATGTAGTATAATTCAATGCCCCTCTGTCATATCAACTCTGTATGTATAGAAAGATGGTAATTTTATGAGAGACTAGCTGACCCAACAGACGTTGTCCTGTCTTAACGATGATACCTACCCTATCTACCCTACCTACCCTACCTACCCTACCTACCCTAGCTACCCTACCTACCCTAGCTACCCTACCTACCCTAGCTACCCTACCTACCCTACCTACCCTACCTACCCTACCTACCCTACCTACCCTACCTACCCTACCTACCCTACCTACCCTACCTACCCTACCTACCCTACCTACCCTACCTACCCTACCTACCCTACCTACCCTACCTACCCTACCTACCCTACCTACCCTACCTACCCTACCTACCCTACCTACCCTACCTACCCTACCTACCCTACCTACCCTACCTACCCTACCTACCCTACCTACCCTACCTACCCTACCTACCCTACCTACCCTACCTACCCTACCTACCCTACCTACCCTACCTACCCTACCTACCCTACCTACCCTACCTACCCTACCTACCCTACCTACCCTACCTACCCTACCTACCCTACCTACCCTACCTACCCTACCTACCCTACCTACCCTACCTACCCTACCTACCCTACCTACCCTACCTACCCTACCTACCCTACCTACCCTACCTACCCTACCTACCCTACCTACCCTACCTACCCTACCTACCCTACCTACCCTACCTACCCTACCTACCCTACCTACCCTACCTACCCTACCTACCCTACCTACCCTACCTACCCTACCTACCCTACCTACCCTACCTACCCTACCTACCCTACCTACCCTACCTACCCTACCTACCCTACCTACCCTACCTACCCTACCTACCCTACCTACCCTACCTACCCTACCTACCCTACCTACCCTACCTACCCTACCTACCCTACCTACCCTACCTACCCTACCTACCCTACCTACCCTACCTACCCTACCTACCCTACCTACCCTACCTACCCTACCTACCCTACCTACCCTACCTACCCTACCTACCCTACCTACCCTACCTACCCTACCTACCCTACCTACCCGACCTACCCTACCTACCCTACCTACCCTACCTACCCTACCTACCCTACCTACCCTACCTACCCTACCTACCCTACCTACCCTACCTACCCTACCTACCCTACCTACCCTACCTACCCTACCTACCCTACCTACCCTACCTACCCTACCTACCCTACCTACCCTACCTACCCACCTACCTTTTCTCACCTTTTAAACCTTCCCTGGAATACGACAAACATTTCAACACCAAAATCAGCTAAATCGGCCCAGCCGTTCTCGAGTTTTAGCGAGACTAACGAACAGCAATTGATTTTTATATAATTATAGATTAAAATTTGGTAAAAAAACGATTTGTCAACTGTGTGTGCTTGGGGTTATAGTAACAGCCAGTGAGAACCCAGCTATATGAGATAGCACCGTCCTTCACCCCAACACAATTTGAACAAAAGGTAACAAGGATGACATTATGATAAATAGTCCATGTTTATGCTTATTCATAGGATAACGTGTCGTTTGAGGGACAGGCATAAGGCATGTCGCGACATGTTAAACCTGCTTGCTATGCTTTGTTGAACATGTTTGGACTTGTTTAACATAATATCGTCGTGTGCAGGGAGGGGGTTTCAAATAATGTTTTAGGTACTGGTTAATTCTGTTTTTTTAAAGTCTGTCTTTTCAGTTATGGAACGTTTTCATACATATTTTTTTGTAAAAATCGTAATATAAGGGCCCGAGTGCGCAACTCCTTTTTAAGGAAATTTCTCGCCGATTGGTCGACACTTCGCGTGACCAGAGGGCTGGATTGTTCTTTGGCTAAAGAATTAGCATTGACATTCAACGTGGCAATGCTGCCAGTCTTCTGGGCACGTTTCCTGATGACAGCGATGCGGATGAGTACTCTGACGCCTAAGTGTCCTTTTTGTCTTTTTTGGATTTATTTGTATATACATATAGTTAGTTAGATAGTCTTTTAATGTAAGTATGTATAAGTTGTTATTGTATTAGATTGTAGACCTTATGCTTTTGTAATAAAATACTTATTATTTCTGTATATATTACTATGAATATTTAGCATTTAAATGTAAATATGATTATATTAGTGTTAAATTATTGATTGAAACCAATAAAAATAATAGTTCAAATAATAAAAAAAAATTGATACATTGTAATATATAACATTATTTTTAGTTTATGCGAAACCTGAATATATGTAGTTTGTTCAGAATAAAGAACTGAATCGATTCCAAAATTTTTTACACTATGTTATATTTTTTCCCAAAAATATTTTAAAAAGGTTACAAGTTGGACACCGAACATTATCAATGAGCGCAAGACGATGACGCGCCGCACCGCTCCGCGTAGTGACCATGTTTTTGTACGGACAACAAGGTAACATAACAAGCTTATAACTTTGTGGTTATTCATAATACAGTTTCGAAATTTTGTACATAGATTCTTTACATAAAAATACTTGACACGTGTTTCGGGTTTCGAATATACTAAAACTAATAATGTATACTCGCAACTGTAAATACAGACATCCATTAAAATTGTTTAATCCTTCTAATCCACAACCACCTTATGTCTTTAGGGCAAGAATTTACTCTGACATAGGTAACATTTAATGATTAAAGACCCAATACACCCTATTACAGCTTATGCATATATTAATAAAGATCAAATCAGCTTGCTTAGTGTTCAGTAATATTTAATGCATGCTGGTTATATTTGGTGGTCCGTTTGAAATAAGATGAATGTGATGAATAATTAGTTACAATATTCTGAACATTTCTGAATTAATATTTAGCAATTTTGGCCCTATTGTTTGAGGAGCTCGTGGCTAAGTAATAACAGCCTCACGGGTCAATCCATCAGGATAAGCTACGCTTGCCGGGGTTGGTCCGTGGATGGGTGACCATCTTTACATATCGAGACTCTTCCGTGTCTCGGAAAAACACGCAAAGCCGTTGGTCCCGGCTGTCATTCGTGGATCTTTGGCAGACATTACGGGAAGTCAGAAGCCCGAAAGACTGACAGCCAGTCTTACCAAGGGGTAACGTATTACCCAGTTACTGACTGGATTATGGAGGTCTGATAGACAGTCGCTCCATGTAAAATACTGGTATTCAGCTGCATCCAGTTAGACTGGTCGCCGACCCCAACATAGTTGAGAAAAGGCTAGGCAGAATTTTATATATATCTATTCTTAATATTACAATTTAAAGAGGAAAGATTTGTATGTATGTTTGTAACGAATAAACTCAAAAACTACTACCGGATTTGGATGAAACTTGACATAAAGATAGATTATAGTCTGGAATAGCATATAAGCTACTTGTTATCCCGGAAAAATGTACGGTTCCCGTGGGATAATTGCCTACAAACGCGCGGGTGAAGCCGCATGCAAAAGCTAGTATATATTATATATATATGATGGCAATAGGCTCGCACCCTATTACATGGGGCGTATTAAACTATGTGGTCGTACAGAGGCCAGCACATCAAGTTACCACAATCTGTCAAATTTCTTTGATAGTTTTTCAACTTTATTGCAAAGACATAAGGTTCATTTTTAATTAAGAAAATTTGACAGTTAGGGATAGCTTGATGTGCTGGCGTACTTTACGTGCACGTCTGCCAAACCCTCAGGTGAATACTGGCGTGATGTTGTGTTATGGCTTTGAAAGTCATATTCCGTATGACTTCTTCAGTTTCTGTAAGCTTTTTAGGGTTCCGTACCCAAAGGGTAAAACGGGAGCATAGACAAGTGTCAATCGCTCCGTGTTGATTCGATTTCGAAAATTGTTGATCGAACAATTCGGTATCACAGCGATTCGGATTGCCAAAAACGCCACTTGTCAACACATTTGCATGGGAATATTGATCGAGTTTCGTTACACAATTTGGCATTGTCTAGCAATTAGCGATCAAAAACGATTGATCACGTGACATTTCGAAAGTTTATACCAAATTCATACATTTCGGATTTATCTAATTTCGTTATCGTTAGTGAAAATATGACTTTGTATAAGCCCCATGGTCTTTTGAAAGAGCCCCACCGATAGAGTGGGCCTGTCCAGTCAGTCAGATGCTGTGTAGGTATGCATTTATTTGGTAAGCCAATAAATAATAAAATATTATTTATTCTATTGTAATCAGAAGCTTTTCATCAAGTCATAAAAAATGCAGCGCTTAAAACCAACTTTAGTATTTATGATTACCATTACAGCATGTGAAGATAAGTTAGAGGCCGATGGGCAGCGTAAAAACTCTGACACCAGGTTAGTCACTAACCACACGAAAAGAAGAAGAATATAATTACTGTTGTATTTTGGAATGGCTCAAAACACATGCCGATAACAGTTTCAAAAAAACATTTCACTTAAAAAGTAGCCAAATAAATAGGTACTTTTTTTTTAAGGCTGGGAAATCATCTAATGACTTCTCCCGCTCTGGGTAGAGCGGAAGGGAGTGTCAGACTCTTACTGACTAAAACCCATCCATGTTCCTTCCTTAGCCCTTTGCGTTCTGGGGTAGCGGTAACCCTTTCGAACAATCCCGCTTACCAAATAAGTAGGTACTTCAATTTGTAATTTAGCTCCTGTAAACATTGGTAAACATAAAAACGAGACTGGAAAACTTTTTATAATGGCGCGTTTTTTATCAAAATTAATGAATTCCGCTTAAATATAGGTATGCGTTATTCTACTTTATGTTTTAAATCGCGAGTATCGGGTCAACACATTATGAGACTCCAGGGACAGATAATTTTCTATAACGTACGAATTGTACTGAAAATGTTTCAACTTTACTCTGAAAAGTTATATGCCAAAGCCATCTAGGGCCATATAAAAATATTTTATACTTTTTGAATTGCATGTTACTAGTACCTTGTGCTGAATATTTCGCTTTGCGAAAAGGTCTCGTGTGACCAGAATATTGGAAGCTACTTACGTAAGTATTATTTGGTAGCTTTTATGTAAGTTCTCAGACAGTTACTATAAGGTTTCTCATATTTTTCAGTAATACTTCGCTTGCATGTGATATTTTAAACAGGCTTTTGAACCGTTAGAGGAAGGATTTTGAATAGAGGGGCTCGCGGTTAAGTGGAAAATGCGGCAGCGGTCAGTGGGATGTCGATCGAAGGATAAGCTACGCTTGGTGCAGTCGCTTCGTGGATGGGTGACCATCTATTACATATCGAGACCCCTACGTGCCTCTGTAAGTGCGTTAGGTACCTACTGCTTTGGAATGGGCAGCTTCATCTTTCTGACTGCCCGACCCCTTGACAATTGACAATTCAAAATTGTCTATAATTGGTTTATTTGGAATAAATACTTTGAGTTTGAGTTTGAGTACCTAAGTTGTTTTTTTGTGGGTGGGACATCATCAAATGATCCCTCTCGCTCTGGGTGTAGCGGAAGGGAGTTCAAACTCTTACTGACTAAACCCATCCATGTTCTTTCCGTAGCCTTTATGTTCCGTGTTAGAGGTAACCCTATCCGACAACCCCGCTGACCGCGTAAATCATTGGTTGGTCCCGTTGTCATTCGTAGATCTTTGACAGTTGTTACGGGTAATCTGAAGCTCAAAATTTTGACAGCCAGTCGTATGGAAACGACAATCACAAGCCAGTTTCTGATTGTAACTGGAATATGGTGTCACATAGATAGTCGTTCCATGTTAAATACTGGTCCAGCTGCATCCAGTTACACTGGAAGACGACCCATAGTCGGGCAAAGACAAGGTTTTCCAAGTACAGGTAGGAAGTAGGAGATGATTAAGAGAAGCAGGCCTTAAGCTGGAGGTTTTATCCAAATAATACATGAAATTCTGAATGTTTGTTTGTGCATCATAGAGTACTGAAACCGTCCTTATACAATTACATAGATTTCGTTTTCCTATAGTGTTGTGTCCGTCTTCTTTTCATTTTTGGATAGAATCTAGTTTTTAGTTAAATAGGTATTTTTATTAACCTAATAGTCATGACATAGAAACTCGACGTCTTTCCAGGGAAAACTATAAAAGCGCGCAATATAAGACATTGTCCTCTAATGAATCGTTTTAGCAACTCCAGTGTCTGACACAAGTGTCGTTTGTGTCTACACCGAGAAGTAATCAGTTTCTCAAGTGTTGGCTGTCGGACACTCCTTAGATTGGTATTTTGTTTGAGCATTATCTCCGAATGTTCAAGTTAGCTGTACACTCCCGAATTCCGAAATCGAATCACAGTGATTTATTATGTTTTTAGGCCTACAACATTAATATATTGATAAGTCTGAGAAAAAGTTTTTATGCAGATTTGAAACTAACGTACTGGCCATAACTTCGGTATCAGCATAGATTCACGAATTTTAAATAGAGAACAAAATTGGAGGTTGGTCATAAAGAAGCAACAATCTTATTATCAGAGCATCTCTAAATCAATAGCTATTTCGTTGTTTCATTTGTTTTGCGTAAAAAGAGTGTCTTTTTTTTTTAAGGCTGGGAAATCATCCAATGACTGCTCCCGCTCTGGGTGGAGTGGAAGGGAGTGTCAGACTCTTACTGACTAAAACCCATCCATGTTCCTTCCGTAGCCCTTTATGTTCCGGGGTAGCGGTAACCCTTTCGGACAATCCCGATTATATTTTTCCTTGTTTTTCATTTATTGTGACGTTTACATAATGCAAATTGCACCTGAAGTAGCCGCGCTAGCTAAGCGCTCTTCAGCGTAAGTGCACAGCTCAGGTAAGTCGTTCTGTCGTTCAAATAATTATTTCTATCGATGTGACTGACTTCGCGTGCCTGTCCAGGAGTACCACAAAACCGGGTCACTAGATCATGACGAGATCGGTTTACATTTTTACCACCAGGACAAGTCAGAACAGGTCCAAGAACAGCTTCGAGACTTTCATGAACTGACTGTTTGCGCTCGAGCTGTTAGTAGAAGAAACGAAGAACGTGGTCTGAAACCTCATAAGCCAATGATCAGAAACTGACTCAAGCACACAGAAACTTAGTTCTGGTTCCGCGGTTATTAAATAAAACCATCATTTCACCTGATTCTGGGGATTGACACTATTGGCATCCCACTTTACCTAAGCCCCGGCGCTCATTGGCAGCACGGTACGGCAAGGGATTTTTAGGCAAACATTGAACTTTTAACTTTATTTCCGTACTATTGAGTTATATTTTTATTCATCGCGTAATAATACGCGTAGCATGCCGTTGTGCCAATGTGCGCCGGGCCTAAGTATCACAACGTAAAATTTTTATAGAACAAATTGGCGCGTCTTCAAAGGAATTTCTCACTTTTTTATTAATCAAAATACATTATATATAGTAAGTAAAATAGGCATTTTGATTGCCCCTATTCACTAAATCCAAGAATAGTGATTGTTCATCTTTTCTTTCCGTAGGAGGCATAAATTTGAGCTTAATTGATTAATATTGCGTGGGCAGAAGCATCCATTTATTCTCTGACTATTTCATTCTGGGATCATTAATCGTAGCTATCCCTGGGAGCCTGTATTCAAGAGATGACGTCACTCTCCGTACCTACTTTTGTTATAAGTATTTCTTTTGTTTTCGGCTATTCTCAAAGAAAACTCTCGACGTCAGACAGATTTTCAAATACACAAATACGTACAAGTGCTTCACGGATATTTAAACATGCTGTGTAAAAAACCCTTACTTTGCAAAACAAGAAAAAAATAATTGCAATGATTCAATTCGTGAACGCTATTTGTTTTTTATTTGTGAATGGGCCTTCTCTTGACCACTATCATAGATGAGAGAAAGCGATGGATGAGGTCTGTGATAGAGTGAGCATGGCTGTTCACTGTTTTGAAAGCAGCCGGGTTATTTGTAAAAAGGAAAACCAACGCTTTTTTTTTGAGGGTGGATAATCATCATAAGACTCCTCCCATTCTGGGTGGAACGGTAGGGAGTGTCAGACTCTTACTGACTAGAACCCATCCATGTTCCTTCCTTAGCCCTCTATGTTCCGGGCTAGCGGTAAACCCTTTCAAATCAATCAATATCTCAATTCAAAGCTTTGCTCTGTGAATCTTAAATGACTTGTCTGCTGTACGAAACTGCTTTCTCTTACAACGAATCATTATTCTACAACATCCATAGATTACGTAATCATATATTATTCGCTTCTACTTTACATAGATTATGTATTCATTGTCTCGAGTGTATTGGGATGTATTCCCTTGATGGACACAATATTGTTAGATTTTGAGATGGAAATTCTCAGTCAACTACAATTTCATAATATATAGAGACTTGAATAGCATTAAATGTGTTGCAACGAGCTAATTACAACGAGCTTGTGTATATTCAGCATGGGATCAATTTTAAAAAGTACTAAGGACACCACATATACATATGCAAAAATTAATCCACAAGTAATACTTGTCCATAGAAGTATGGCAAAATAAAAATTGAATTATAAAACGTAAATAAAAAATAATAATTTTCAAACACAATTGATTTCATAATTAATTCGGTTATAATAGAAACTGTTTTGTCAACCTTGCCTTGACCCCAGAAGAGCGGCAATGATGCACGCAGGCGCCAAGTTCATTGAATCATTGTCCTAGCGATCCAATTCTACAGAGTGTTCAAATTGCTAAAAATTAAAACTACTTTTTTTACTTAATTACTAGGCGATGGCGATGACAAGTATGTGGTTTCATTTATTGCATATATTTGGTCTCTATATCGTAAAATACATTACACAGTATAGTAAGTAGTAGTACAGTTCCTACAACCATTTAAAATTTGAAAGCATTTGTCCTAGCTGTGGAACCATACACAGTTACAAAGGTACAGATCAAAATATAAAGTTCACTTACCATCATACACCACTCCTCGCACCAACTCGTCAGCTTCAAACACCGGATGGCTAAGCGTCAAGTTAACGTCACTATCTTCGTCACTGAGCGTGACAATATCCTCACTGTCACTAGGGACCCTCGCGAAGGCACAAGCATCACTGATATCCACCGTTCTTTCACTCACTACCTCACTTACAGTCGTTACTTCTACCACTTCATCACTAGTCGTTGTTTCATCGTAAACCTCGGGTACTTCTATTGCTTTGTCATCTGTTGAAACTTCTTTATCATCAAGTTGAGGTGGGCCTGGTGACCTGCCCGGTGCAGGGTCACCGTTAGGCAAACTCAATGTCGAGCTATAAGGCAACGCAGCTAAAATGACCATCGTCATCAGAAAATTTATTGAGATCCTGTTCATTTTGAATTTGGTCGGCTTTCTCATGTTGCTCTTCACCGTTTGACATTTCATCGGTTTTCGGTATCTGGACATCAGAAGGTTGCTCGATAACATTTTTATGTGGATTTGATTCTGTGCCCTGATTTCAGTAGCACTGGGTCTGGTTTTGCCTCTATCATGTTTTCTTTTGAGGATTATCTGTGAAAGAGAAATACTTATTAGTAAGGCAGGTATTATGTTGGTAGACTTGATGTTACGAGAGCCTAATTAATGTTTAGCCTCAAAATTCACATTTATAAGCTTTAAAGAGATAAACATTGGCAGGCGCTGCTCACGAATCACTGACAGGCAAATTGATTAGATACAGCTATCTTATTATTTGCTCTACTTACAGTAAAGTAGGTACCTATGTACGTATACCTTGATCTGACATTATTCATTAATAATTCAACTCATTTTATACTTTAGTCTTCATATTTTGGAATAACAATAACCTTAATCAATATTGTTTTCACAAACATGTTTTTAAGGGTAGTCTCCGAAAAAATATTTTCGGAAAATAAAGAGGCTAATAGATTACTCTTGGCATGCTCGTGCCAAGCCGGGCCTGCCCCAGAAACCTATTTATCAGGTACAATAAAGGCTGTGGGACAATGAAACCTATTGAGGGGATAATAGGGAAATATTTTTCGTTGACTTTGATTAGGGTATTCTATTTCACTGTTACTCTTTGTGTTCTTTGAAATATTATTTGGTAGTTTATTTTTTATTTTCGCGATTAGGGGATATCTAAATATTTTTTTAAATTTTGCAACTTTAACCTACGTCCCTCCCAGCTAGATGGACCGGTGACCGTAGAAGGTGGCTGGGGCAGACTGGATGCGGAAGGCGGAGGTCAGGATGTTGTGGTGCAGCCTGGGAGAGGGCTATGTCCAGCAGTGGACTGCGATAGGCTGAGTTGATTAATTTATTGAACTTAAACTTTACATGTGTTCATTGTTTTTGTATCGTACTCAAACAATTTATTATTGATGTTGGTATTCCTTGTTTTTTTTATATATTTGACTAGCTTTTGCCAGTGGCTTCGCCCGCGTGTATTTAGGAAATCATCCCACGGGAACCGTACATTTTCGGGTAAAAATTAGCTTATATGCTATTCCGTTAAGTTTCATCCAGATCCATTGAGTAGTTTTTGAGTTCATTCGTTACAAACATACATACAAATCTTTCCTCTTTATAATATTATAAGTATAGATGTATTGATTGTTTTTTATATATAGTTATTATAGTTTCTTGTAGATCGTAAGAAAGTTGATGTAAGTACAATAATAGGTACCTATTATTATATTATCTTAATAATAGATAATACTCGTAAGAAAGTTTAGTAAAAAGAATTTGCAGCAGTGAGGTTGAGTTATACCCACCCACTCTTAAGGCATTGAAGATCCCACTCGGAGGAGGACATTAGGAGAGTGCTATTAAAAGTCTCGGCAAACCTCAGCAATGATTCTCCTGGGGCCCACTTGTGGCGCCACCTGTGGCTATTCACTGAGTCATTAAGTTTTCCTCACACACACGTTGCAGGTAGAACGTGACCACTACGTGCTAAACACTGCCCTGCCTGGTATAACTTTTTACATATAATCCAGCCGTCAGTAGTTATACCCTCATTTAAGACGTGACCACTAATAACATACACTACCACGTCTTCCAAGCTTCCTAGCAGCCATTAAACTTAGACCTCGCATAGCAACCATCTCCAATGTGCCAAGGGTTATCCCCTTAACACAACCACACCAAAACCAAGTATAAAGTTGCACACTTAACTAATTAGCAGCCTAGATGGGCCCAAAGTAATGGAAACAATAATTGGTGTTGTTAGAAGGTTTATATAATGTACATACATGTATCCAGGTTTTGGTACCAGTTTATGGATCTTTGTAGTAAAGGTCACGTTCACCTTAAGGGTAACAATCAGCCCGGTCAGCGGGATTGTCCGAAAGGGTTACCGCTCCCCCGGAACATAAAGGGCTAAGGAAGGAACATGAATGGGTTTAAGTCAGTAAGAGTCTGACTCGCCCTACCGCTGCGCCTAGACCTGCAGGAGTCATTTGATGAATTCCCAAACTGAAAAAAAAGGGGTAGCAATCAGTCGGGTCAGCGGGATTGTCCGAAAGGGTTACCGCTACCCCGGAACATAAAAGGCTAAGGAAGAAACATAGATGCATTTTAGTGAGTTATAGTCTGACACTTGCTTAAAAATAGAAGGGGGAGCAATCAGAAGAATTTGAAAAAAAATCTGGAGTTTTACAGAACTATCAAGGCAAGCTTGAAGCCGCGTGGGCATGTGTGAGCAGGCAGTAGATCTTGAGAAGCTAATAGCTTGATGTAACTATGTATGTTTGGTTGGGTCAAGAGGCTAATCGATGGATGTGACAGTATGTAGATATGCCTTGCTATACAATAAGTGACCTAATAGCATAGAATGCAGGACAATAATACAGTTTTGTCCTTTGTAGTGCAAATAGCTGACGGTCGTCACGTAACCACATCAGTAGTCAAGAATCAGTTTGTTTGTTTGTCTTCTTATTCTCATTGGGGTCAACAGGGTAGGGTGTAAATGGGTATTTGACAGGGTAGTCAATATACCGTTACTTTTTATGAACTGTCAAAACGCAGCATTTGTACGTGATTTGTATGAAGTATTACAATGTGACGTCACAGATTTTTAGAATCAAATGGAATATAATTAGCATTATATTAGCATTAAATGCAATTTTACTATTATATCTACGCATAATATTTAATTTCTGTACGGTGATGGAAGTTTTTAGGACGAGCGGTCTTTTTGAAGTGAAACTTCTCTATCGGGGTTGGAAAAAAATTTAGTGTAACACTTTTTTCGTTACGCGTCACATTTTTCCGTTACGCGCCATCTTCTTCTTATCCCTACCACGCGTGATTCGAAGTATACTTTCTCCAGCGGAGTAGGGATTGGTAAATGTCTCCAATGTATTTTGCGGCCCGTTTTGAGTAGTTACATTTTTTTTTGAAAAATAACGTCATAAAGAAGTTTCACTTCTTACGAGTGTACGCTAGTACACGCACACATTTTTTTTCTGTGTAATTTCATATTTTATTTTTGACCGTTTCAAGTAGTCAATTCTAAGGGGAGAGCGGGAGAAGTCATTGGATGATTTCCCACCCACCCTCAAAAAAATACCTGTAATTTTTATGGTGCACGTAAAGGTGGTCCTTCATCGAGAGCATTTGCCTGTAATGTAACGTTACAGAACCGAGCATTAGTCAGTATTAGTCAGGGAGGCAGTATTGTAACGTATCTGCCTAGCCTATTCCCAACTATATTGGGGTCGGCTTCCAGTCTAACCGGGTGCAGCTGAATACCAGTATTTTACATGGAGCGACTGCCTATCTGACCTCCACAACCCTGTAACTGGCAATACGATACCCCTTGGTAAGACTGGCTGTCAGATTTTCGGGCTTCTGGCGACCTGTAACGACTGTCAAAGATGCATAAATGACAGTCGGGACCAACGGCTTAACGTGCTTTCCGAGGCACGGAGTAGTCTTGGTATGTAAAGCAAGTCACCCATCCACGGCCAACCCTGGCAAGCGTAGCATAACCTGGTGAATCGACCTGTGTGGCTGTTAGTACTTAGCCACGAGCTCCTCGCAGTATTGTAACGTAATGCTCGACAAACGTTACATTACAAGCGAATGCTCGCGGTGATAGGCCACGATAAAGACTATTCTATTCTATTGTAGTTTTTACTCAACAATTACAGCCTTGTCGCCAACGGTTGAGACGGACGATAATGAAGGATAATAATAGACTTGTGATAATTATAGCCCACCCGTCGGACTAGCTGCCTGTAGTCACGTAGTTTTATGATACTTGCTTATGCTAGCTTGCTTATGCATGTATATTTCAACATACATGATTTTACCCATTTTTTTGTAAACATATTTTGATTTAAAAGAGTGTCCATGGAGTTTTATGCCGGTTTTTCTCCATAGGTACCTACTGCTTTGGAATGGGCAACTAGCTTCATCTTTCTGACTGACCAACCCCTTGACAATTCAAAAGTGCCTCTAATTGGTGTATTTGAAATAGATGCTTTTTTTTTAAGGCTGGGAAATCATCCAATGACTGCTCCCGCTCTGGGTGGAGCGGAAGGGAGTGTCAGACTCTTACTGACTAAAACCCATCCATGTTCCTTCCGTAGCCCTTTATGTTCCGGGGTAGCGGTAACCCTTTCGGACAATCCCGCTTATTGAAATAGATGCTTGAGTTTGAGTTTGAGCTTAGTTTTATCTGCCTGTTTCTGATTTTTACTTTAAAGAACTTTTCCTACGTCACTTTCACATTAAATTATGTGAAACCCACGAAATTTATTTTAATTTATGCCTATGAAATAGGAAGGTTTTTTAAAGCCATTTTCAACAAGAGTTACTCACCCTCTCTTAGAGCGGTATTATTTTAATGGTACTTCAGTATCGGAAAGAGATGAATCTACTCTCTTTCCCAATGGTGAAACAGAATTAAAATAAAACGCACAGGAGCTATGCCTCCATTTCATTTCCAACGAGAAACGTATTAAAATCTAA
This sequence comes from Hyppa rectilinea, assembly GCA_951799385.1. Taxonomy (NCBI): domain Eukaryota; kingdom Metazoa; phylum Arthropoda; class Insecta; order Lepidoptera; family Noctuidae; genus Hyppa; species Hyppa rectilinea. The sequence continues at coordinate 1,950,324 of OX637317.1, forward strand.
TTGCAACTGGAGGTAGTGGGTGGCCTTCTGTATTTATTTAAAAAACAAATTTGATCGAACCAAGCTGATCTTTTTTTAATCGATAAAGAACTAAATCGATTGCGACAAGTTAAATAATTTGAAGAAAGCATAACTATCTTCACTTCAAATGATTAAATACTTTTTAACGAGGTTAATTTAACGACATACCTACATGAATGTTTACAATACATTTGAAAATAATTATAACAATATTAATTATCAAAATAATACTCAATTACGTTCCACACAACGTAGGTACCGCCAGCAGCAAAAGGAAGTATTGAAGTATCACAAAGTCAAAGATACTACTACCTACGCACACGTACTTTATCAACGTATGTTCGCTTTTGTTTGGTATTTCATTAATAAGTAAATCCATTTAATTAAGGTCTTTGATCTCATATACGTCATTTAAAGGGGTTAATTTGATTGACAATTTAAAAACAACGTATCTTAAAATGCCTACCTACCTATTTTATTTCATTTATTCTGTTGACAGTCCCATCTCTTAATAATCGGGTCTTTGACATACACAACACAATCTTTAATTTCACCACACAGCATATAAGCCGGTCGCATTCAATTTACGCTTATTCAGACTTTTGACTTGAAAACAAACGCGCGTCATGGAAGTCGAAACGGACTCTCGAATCGAAACATTTGAGGCGATCGCAGATAACAATTACTTAGAACTTCAGCAGTGTGTTAAAGATATCATAAAGAAAGAAGGGTACGTGTTTTACAATGTCAACCACAAAGTGTTCATTCCAGACGGTGGGAGCTTCCTCGGGATCCTGTGCGAGGTTGATATTAAAGGAGAAACAGCTACAGAGAAGAAAGAAACCAACATCTTCATGAAGATCATCACTCCAGACGTACAAATGACCATAATATCTCTGCCCGAAGCTTACAAAAGTGAACTATTTGTTTACGAACAACTGTCTGAAATATTCACGGAACTGCAGAACGAAATAAACTTCCCAATAGAACAGAGATACAAATTCGTGAAAAGTTACGCCGAAAGCAATCCAAATGTGATTATTCTAGAAAATATGAACAAAAAAGACTTCAAAACTAATTTTCGCATGGACGTGATCACATTACAATATGCCGAAATGGCAATCGCTGAATTGGCGAAATTCCACGCGTTGTCCTTCATCCTAGAATCAAAGCGACCAAAGTATTATGAAAGCAAAATTAAAACAATCAAAGCAACATTTAGTTTCGACGAAGATTGGAATGGTTTTGTACAAAATATGTGTCGAATTACATTAAATTATCTAGACGAGGATAGTCGGAGAAAATTGGAAAATTTCGCTCCCAGTTTCAATAAGAAATATCGCAAATATTTGGAAGGTAGCACGGCGAGACTCTGTTTACGTCATGGTGATTACCGCCCGAACAATATATTGGTGAAAGAAACTGTGAGTATTTAGTTTCGTAATATTTAATGCTACTTTAGAAGTTTTAGCATTAGTTTTGACAGCCATAGAAATTAATATTGCTGCCCAAAAAAGTTTTTTATTCGAGCCCATGTATACAGAAATACAGACTATTATTACTGGTATGTTATGATTTAATTTCTTTATAGAAATGAAACAATCTGATTCAGCAAACAACATCGTTATTGTTGATAAGCTATCTCCAATGGTCAAAAGTCAACGGTTGTCGAAATCTATTTCAAGCCAATGTCAACTTTAATTCTTATTGTCAACTATTTTATTGTTTACTAGCGACCCGCCCAGGCTTTACACGGTGGCAATGTAGATACTATGGCACGAGCGAAAGCTAGTTAAGCTGTACATATAAACCTGGCTGTTTTTTAGTTAGAGTGTAACTAATGATTAAAACTGCATTAAAATCCGTTGCGTAGTTTAAAAGATCTAAACGAACGGAGGGACAGACAGCGGGGAGCGACTTTATTTTATACTAGGTAGAAAAGGTGGCATGTGGACTTTTCAAAGTGTATCACCGTCAAGATCCTTAATAGCTCTGGATCATGGAATGTTATGGGAAATTAGTATTACTATTAAAGCTTATCAACCACACGAATGACGTTTTATTTGTAAGAAGAAACATCAACCAGCTAACATGGAATTGCAGCCTTCCGTTATGACGAATGCTTGTCATTTTTCTGTTTGATATAAAGGCCTTGCCTATCACCGTAACAATTCTAATCTACATAACTGTCATCAAACTCTTCATAAATAAACACATGTTATTCCACAAGTGATCTGCTTGTGGTCACAAGCGATGAGGTTCTGAGTTCGATTCTCGGATAGGGCAAATTGGTTTTCCAACTATATTTTCTCAGTAGCAGCTCGGAGTCTGGAGTTGTGCCTGGTTGAAGGCAAAAGGCTCGCACCTTATTACATGGGAGTTGCAAAACGTGGGTGTACTTTATACACACTTCTGCCTAACCCTTCGAAGAATAAAGTCGTTATGTTTTTGACTTCGTTTCACCAATCCTAATTCTATTTCATCGTTTCCTTGCAGAACGGCGTAGTCTCCGACATGATCCCTATTGACTACCAGCTCATCTGCTACGGGTGCCCTATCTTGGACTTCATCTACTTCATCTTTTCATCAACAGACCAGACCTTCAGGAGATCCAATCTACTATACCTTAAGGATTGGTACTACGACAATCTGAGACGCTTCCTCAAACATTTCTCCTTAGATGTTATCAACATCTACCCAAGGGATGACTTTGAAAGAGATTACAAAGGCATGCTAGATTACGGCCTAATGATTTCTATTTTATTGATACCTTTGTTAATGACTAGTGACGGTGATGTCGACATAACTAAAGAACCGTTGGCAGGTCTCAGTCTTAATGTAGATGATCGGTGTCAAGATAGATTGGTGGGTATTGTGCAGGATTTTGTTGAGTGGGGGTATTTGTAGAGTATTATTGGAGATGAGAATTATCCCACTAATATTATAAAGGCGAATGTTTGTGAGTGAGTGTGTGTGTGTGCGTTTGTATGTTTGAATGTTCCGATCTGGAGAAAACTTGGCACAGAGGTAGTTTAAAACCTGGACCTTCCATCCCGGCAGTACGTTCCATTGGGATAATTTCCGAAATCAAAGCAGGCGAAGCGGTTGGCAGCAGTAAATTAAGAATAAAATTAATAATGTATATATAATCAGCGTATCATATGTTCTCACTGCTGGGGCACAGGCTTTTTCTCTGTGAGAGGGGGGGGGGCGTGATCCACCACGCGGCCACCACGCGGCCACCACGCGGCCACCACGCGGCCACCACGCGGCCCAGTGCGGGTTAGTTCGTCTTCAAATTTTTGGTCTTAGGACATGCCGATTTCCTCACGATGTTTTCCTTCACCGTTTTGAGAGCATTGGGGATGAAATTAAATACACAAAGTGAAGTGCCTGCCTAGGTTGGAACTCCCGACCTACAAAGTCATGCTCGCAAAGGAGGTGGCGGGATGGGAGAGAGAAAGGTACTCCCGTCCCAACCGCCGCGGGAGACGCTCCGGGCGTCGGGAGCCACGTGACGACTCCCGGCCACCGTAGGCGCGGGCCTGCGGGCGGTGAGTAATGAGTGACTCTCCGTCCGATCAGCACCAGACCCGTGCCGGACGGCGCGTATATGTTCCACGCGCGCCTCAAAGAGATGTCAGCATATGAAGGGGCCCCTCAGGGCCAAGCCTGCCGGGTAAGCGGGATTGTCCGAAAGGGTTACCGCTACCCCGGAACATAAAAGGCTACGGAAGGAACACGGATGGGTTTTAGTCAGTAAGAGTCTGACACTCCCTTCCGCTCCACCCAGAGCGGGAGCAGTCATTGGATGATTTCTCAGCCTTAAAAAAAAAAAGGGCCGATACCACTGGGCCACCACTGCTCTGTTATAATTATTTTAATAATGTATTTATAATTTGCTAAATAATTATTAATATTATTTCTGTTAACATTCTTATTTATTTACGTTATTATTTGTAATGTAACTTTTATGGAGTACTTACATAATAAAGAGTATTCTATCAATCTGACTTTTAGTTAAACCAGACAATAATATCAATCTGCCTGCCTCTTCCCAACTATGTTGACCCCAAAATAGCTTCCAGTCTAACCGCATGCTGCTGGATAGGTACCAGTATTTTACACGAAACGACTACCTAACTGACCTTCACAATCCAGTTACTGGGTAATCCGATACCCTATGATAAGACTGGTTGTCAGACTATTAGGCTTCTGACTACCTGCTTTCTCACACTGACGTAATTAAAATACTGCTCATTGCAGAGGTGGTGGTTGTTAGCCCCCAGTCGGCTGGTAAATACTATTTGTTTAGCAAAATATCTACAAACAATTGTACGTCTGTACAAATCACAGGTACAGAGGCCAGCACATCAAGTTACCACAATCTGTCAAATTTCTTTGATAGTATTTCAACTTTATTGCAAAGATATAAGGTTCATTTTTAATTGTGAAAATTTGACAGTTAGGGATAGCTTGATGTGCTGGCGTCTGTACTTAATATAAAATGGCTATAACACTGCAATTTGACGTAAGTTGTCAATTGGCTTAACATTAAATATCCCTGCCTGTACAGACGCCAGCACATCAAGCTATCCCTAACTGTCAAATTTTCTCAATTAAAAATGAACCATATGTCTTTGCAATAAAGTTGAAATACTATCAAAGAAATTTGACAGATTATGGTAACTTGATGTGCTGGCCTCTGTACCTAACCACATTATTGCTTATCATAATCAGCCTATATTGTTCCCACTGCTGGGCCACAGGCCTAGAGAAGGAGTCACGTAGGCCATAATCCACCACGCGGGCCCAGTGCGGGTTGGCGAATGTCTTTCGGAAATCTTTGATTTGTTTGGTTCCAGAACATGCCAGTTTCCTCACGATGTTTTCCTTCGCCGTTTTGAGAGCAGTGCTGATGAATTTTACATACACAAAGTTAAGCACTTGCTTGGGTTCGAACTCACGACCCACTCCTCGTAAGTCGAGGTTAATACCACTGGGCCAGCACTCTCTTATTGCACAAGTACTGAAAAATACACCTAACCCCTTTAAAAACAAGTCCCTGGTATAAGGAAAGTCACAATATAAGCCAATATTAGTAACCATACAGCAATCATAATATCGTTCGCTGATTTGCTCCGACTTCCTCGTAAGGGGAAAAGAAAGAAGTCTTTGAACCCTACTTATTCCCTAAGGGGACGAAACGTAATAGAAACCATCTAAACGAACACAAGTGAATACAAATAATTCAGTTTACATTATCCTTTAAATAATTCTCATCAAAATAATGTTTTTATGTGAAAATCTGTTCAAAGGTTTAAGGCAAGTAACTAGGTATTTTTGTTAGGAAGATATGTTTTTTATATTAAAATATTTGTAGTTTAATATGGAAGATCTTTATTAATTCGCAAAAGAATATCGTTTGTGCTTACTTATAATACAAATTGAAAAAAAACCACGCCGAGTCTTTTTCACTAATTTAATCCATTAAAAATCGAATCAAGATCGTTTATTGGCCCACTGGCCCAAATTATCCCACAAGACGTACAACCGGGATAAAAACTTTCACGTTTATGATATTAATAGAATTAATTTAAAAAAATGATATTTTAGAGTTTTAGCGTTAAGAGTTCATGAACAATTTATTCAATAACTAAAAATGCCAACACTACATTTCTAAAGTGGTAGGACTGACATGAATTTTGCTGAGAACTTCGACTGTAAATATTTAAGTGTCAACCATTTTTTTCATTCAAAACCACGCAGATTTTTTTGTAAGGTTCTGTATGAAAAACTTTCATGAAAGTTTTGTGTTTTAAGTTGTTTTACTTCAAAGAGACGAGGGTTTCAAGCTAAAACTTTAAATACTTAAAATGTACCTACTGTAAGGTACACTCTATTTCGAAGAACCAAATCATTACACATACTTTAGGCTTATATTCTCATCGATATCCAACACAAAATCTTTAACGGAGTTTATGTATGTATTAATTAGTTTAATAAAATAAAACAACACACATCGGATACATTTAGTTTATTTAGAGGTTTTATTAATGATTTCTTGTAATCCGTCAAAGGTAACCCCACTGTATAAAATCATCGACAATGCCACGAAATCGGTCCGTGAATCTGCTATCAACTCTAAAAGATAACGTTGACAACGTCTCACTAGTGACGTCAGGCGCGTCGTCTTCAGCAGCAAACAAAAACGGAACATAGAAAACGTTTATCATCAAACCAAAATCTAACTTCTCTTTATAAACTCTCTCAAATTCGTCTCTAGAAAATATATTCGCGATATCCAGTTCAAAATAACCCAAAAACGTTTCCATAGCTTCATAGTACATGTTCTTTAGGTTTGACAAGTGATTCTTCCTAAATTCTTGGTCAGTTCCGTTGAAAATGAAGTACAGGAAGTCCAGAACTGGACATCCGTAATGACTTATTTGGAAGTCAATCGCTTCTACTTCTTCGAGATCTCCATTCTGAAAACAATAGTTCTTTGATAAACTCTATAAAACACAACTGTAGATTTTTATTGCCCTATACATAAATAAAATGAATCTCAAATATTGAACTATGTCTAATATACTTACAAGTTCTTTAGCCATGACATTATTAACTTTATAATCGCCATGACAGAGAGCGCAAACTCCCGATGTATCATTCATATACTTAGGATAGTCATCGACTTTCTCTAATATTTTCCGTCCTACTTTTTCCTTAACATCATCTTCCAAACAATTAATGGAATAATCATACATATTATTAACAAATCCGTACCAGTCTTCTTCAAAAATAAAGGGTTGTTTCATCGTTGCAATGTTTTCTTTAAAATACTCAGGCTTTTTTTCTTGAAGGATTATTGAAAGAGCATGGAACTTTCCAAGCTGTTGTACACATAGTTTAGCATAATCTAAAGTAACTGTCTCCATTCTGTTATACACTTTGAAACCTCTCTTTCCTAAGTGTTCAAGAATTATAGATCTTGGATTACATTCTTCATAAGCCTTGGGCATTTGGAATCTTTCTTTAAATGGAATGTTAGCTTCACCTTGCAGCTCAGCAAATATTTTAAAAACTTCTGTATAAATAAATGCTTCTCTTTTAAATACGCCTGATACTGAGTAAATTTTCATCTGGTCGTTTTCGGGTATATTCTTTACAAATATATTTAGTTCTTTAGCACCATCAGTTGTCTTTCCTTTCACATCTATTTCGTACAGAATACCCATAAAACCGCCCCCAGTTGGCGTCAATTTCTTGCTTATGATTTCATAGGTTATAAACGACTCACTGTTTGCTATACCTTCTATCCATTCTTTCAGCTTTGGAGGCAAAATGTCAACAACAATATTCTCTTCACTTCGATTATCCTTTGCTTCCATTTCTTCGTAAAATTAAAAAAAAAATGGTTTCAGAGAGATTTACAATCTCTGGTACTCGTTTATCAAATCTTAATCTGATAAAACACAGATAAGTTGCAGAAAAAACAATAATTTTTACAAATAAATTCACTAAGCAAATATTTGTATCACTTATTATTATAGTAAACAAAACAACACACTAAAATGAAAACACTAAAATATTAGAAGTTTATTGACAAAGATGAACACAACATGACTCACGAATCAATGAAACCGGAATGAGCGAACGCGTGCGACACACACGGTAAGTTTCGGAATCATTCGGTTATCTCCGGAAACGCTCGGCCGTAATGACTGGTGTGACTTGTTAGTTTATCAGCGCTGGGCGCTGCGGCTGTCACCATCATGAATTGAATACTATTTTAACACTTTTATCATTAAAGGATAAATGTGGACCGTTAGACGGTATATTATATACGTTATAGTATTTATGCAGTCATATGCGCAATCAGTTATGTGTTTCTATAATTTCCTTCGATTCCTCTCACGACTTTAGATATCGTTTCTATAAAGCCGGGGTCCCACGGCCTGGCCTGGCATGACCTATGAACAAGCGGGCCGACAGGCCGTGGGGACTGTCGCTGATATAACCTGCGATGGCCTGTCGTCAGAATGCTTGGCACCCCGCCGCGAAAGGCCTTGATAAGCGTGAGTTTATTAAAAAAACAAATTAATCAGTAGAACAGAAAACACATTTTATTTAACCCGTCATCCAATACAATATATATTTAAATAAAGAAAGCTTTATGCCAATTTAAATAAAACCCCACTCAATATAATCTTCGACAATCCCTTGAATTCTTTCCTTATACTTGTCATCAACTTTAAAACTTAAACTGGCCATTTCATGCTTCGTTACATCTGGAATATCGTCTTCAGAAGCGAACATGAAGGCAAGAAATATGAGTGCGAACCTAAGGCCATAATCCAGTTTATCCTTATACTCCCTTTCGAACTCATTTCTAGGATAAAAAGAGTTTACGTCCATATCGAAATAGTTCAAGAATTCCGTCATCGTTTCGTGGTACAAATCTTTGAGATGCAACAGATGGGCCTTTCGGAACTCTCTGTCGGTGCCGGTGAAGACGAAGTAAAGAATGTCTATTATAGGACATCCGTAGTGCATCATTTGATAGTCCACTGGTATTATTTCTGATACTTTTCCATCCTGAGGATCAAGAAGAAAGTTTTATAAGAAATTCTTGTTACGATTTGAACCAAAAAAAGGGAAAAAGTAAAATGATTGCTTCAATAAATAAGTCTTCAATGTAAATTCATAATAGGGAAATACTTTATAATAGGTAATGTTAATACAGAAATAGTAAAAAATACTTACAATCATCTTCGTCAGAATATTATTAGGCCTGTAATCACCATGACATAAGCATCGCTTGATCACATCGTCACTGTAGTATCTCCCGAATCTTTCTGCAATGTCTGCCGCAAAATTCTCGACACTGACCTTGACATCTTCATTAATATTATTAATCGCAATTCTTGTCACGCTCTTAACAAATCGACGCCACTGTTCACCAGTATTGAAAGGAGGTTTCCTAGTTTCAACCTGTTTCTCAAAAAAAGCAGGATATTTCTCTTTTATAACGAAAGTGAGCGCATGGAATTTGGCAAGCTCCTGCATGGCCATTTCAGCAAACTTTAAAGACACCACGTCCATTCTGTGGCCAGTGGTGAATCCTTGTTTCGATACATTTTCCATTATAATCACTTCTGTATCACTTTCATCGTAACTTTTGACCATTTTGAATCTTTTATCGTTGGGTACTTTTGCTTCTTCTTGGAGTTCTTTGAATATCTTTGAAAGTTCTTTGTAGGTAAACAGTTCAGTATTATAAATGTCTGTTACGGATATCATTTGAAAAAAACACAAATCGCTCTCACCTGGGATTACACTTTTGACAAATATGTTTAACTCTTTATCGCCTTCTTTTGTTTTCCCTTTTATATTAATCTCGTATAATAATCCGAGATAGTTCCCACCATTTGTGGATATAGTTTTTTTTTCAATATTGCATTTTGTAAATCCTGTTTTCTCTATAATTTTGTTAATAGACTGATCTAGTTTGTTTGATATCTCTTTTGGACAAATATAATTGTTTTCTATCTGATCGTCCTTGGGACATAGTTCCACTTGCATTTTTACTGGACAAGATCAAATGGACGCGAGTAAACTACTATCTTGTTACAGTAACACAATCCTACATTTATAACAACATAATACAATGTTAAGGTCTTTCTACATTGGTATGAGATTTGTAACAAATACTTTTTTGGAACCACTGTCACCCACCACACACAGAGAAATATTTTTCAATGATTATGCTTATATTGTTTTAGATATATACGTTTCATTTCTCTGTTATATATCAACATCCTCATTAGTTATGATATTGGATTATATGCCAGGCCTTACGAGCCAAAGGCCTCGGAATTTTGGAAAGTTGGCCAAAGTCTCGGGAGGCTCCCGGAACCTTCCGCTACTTCGGTCGAACCTACCAGCCATTTATATTTATGACGTCAGAAATAGAAACGATGATACCTCTATCGATCTATACTAATATTATTAAACTGAAGAGTTTGTTTGTTTGAACGCGCTAATCTCTGGAACTACTGATCCGAATTGAAAAATCTTTTAGTATTACCGCGCGGGAACAGCTAGTGTCCAATAAACCTTGAGAACCAGGAAACAATTCCTATTTCAGAGACCTGGTTAGAATTACGTGCATAGACATTCGTGTGGATTACACCTTACAATGACTTTTAAAACTCACTGTTTTTCCAACAAGGAATTAACTATTATGTTCCGCAAACAAACGATGATAACATAATCATTGGATACATTGTACTTTACTCAATAGCTTTATTATCCAAACTAGCTTCTGCCCGCGACTTCGTACGCGGACCCTGTTGCTTATGCCAGCGACAACGGGGTCGCCAATTATGTTATTTTTTATCATTTTTCCCATTTAAATCTTTTATCACACTGAGCTTTAGTTTTATTTCATTAGAACAACCACCAAAACATACAGTCCATTTGTCATCGTTTTCATTTTGGTAACCGCATTATTATATTCCCCACTTGTCTCTAGAGACCTAGAAGTCAATGCGTAGATACGCTTGGAACTCAAGCACAATTCTCTTTCTGTGAACGTCTCCGACTCGCGAGACAATGCGTGGCGTTCACGATCAGCGGTCAGTCGCGCATCACGTGACCCACTTGTCTCTAGAGACCTAGAAGTCGATGCGTAGATACGCTTGGAACTCAAGCGTAATTCTCTTTCCGTGAACGTCTCTGACTCGCGAGACAATACATGACCTTCATGATCAGCGGTCAGTCGCGCATCATATTTTTCACTGGTCGAGACCTAATGAATACGCTGAGAACGCAGGCGTGCTTCGCGACCCGAAGAGGTTTCCACGGGTAAGTTGCAGCCTAATGTTCTCGAACAATTGAACACGTGGAACAATTTTTGCTATAGTATCATTTTTGTATCTCTTATAGTTTAGCTATTCTGCATTAGGTGTTCAAGTTTTCAAGATAAATTATAGCCTATATGTTGCCCAGACTTAATACCTATACAACAAAAAAAAAACATTCCAATCCGTCCAGTAGCTCCGAAGATTAGCGTGTACAAACAAACAGACAAACAGCCAAATTTTTTTTTAGATTCGTGCTCTATTGCTGTTTCTAAACCCCCCATTTTTTTTAAAAATATATTTAATGTACAGACACAGTTTTTTTACTGTTTTATTATATGTATAGATATAGATTATATGAATATTCTCCTATTTGAAGAATACTAATGATAAGATAAAAAGTAAATATGCACCTTTCATGTTTCCACAGGTCAATATTTAGCCAGTACTTCTTTCACCGTCGGCAAATAACGAAAAGCTTAATAATCAATACTTTAATTGCAATCCACAATGTGTACCTACTTAGTTGGTAGTTAAAAAAATAATCCTATCTGACCTCCACAATCCAGTAACTGGGTAATACGATAGCTGTTGGTAAGACTGGCTGTCAGATTATCGGGCTTCTGACGACCCGTACCGACAGCCAAAGATGCACAAATGACAGCCGGGACCAACTGCTAAACGTGCTTTCTGGGGCACGGAGGAGTCTCGGTAAGAAAAGATGGTCACCCATCCACGGCCAACCCCAGCAAGCGTAGCTTAACCTAATGGATTGACCTGTGCGGCTGTTATAACTTAGCCACGAGCTCCTCGTACTATCAATACTTTAATTGCATTCCACAATGTGTTCTTAGGTGGTAAGTTACAATTATAAATTGGACCTATATAGCCCGAAGAATTGCTATGCTAAAGTGACAATGTGTAAGGCACATTCTAGAAGTAATATTAGCTTTAGAATCTGAAAGTAAGCAAGTTCAATGTGATAGTATCGGAGATATTTTTGGCACGTGTGAATCCGATTTTTTTAAATCGTTTAACTTATTTTTTGGGAGATTTCATGATAGTTTAAAAGTTGAATAAACTGGTTTTAATAGCCGCTTCGTGAGCGAGTAATTACACTCTTCTTGTTAGAAATCTAAATCTCTCTGAATCAAGGTTTCATGAAATCGAGAACCATCGACTCGTCCACTGTTTATTAATTCAAGTAACCCTAAAGTTATTATGTTCGTATTGTTAGTAATATTTTTCCATTGTCACAAATAATACCTAGGTACATGTCTGGTAATACCAGTGAGTCCATAAATCTAAGACCTACGTTATACGGTGACGTGTAATTATGAAAAGAAATACGTATGTATGAACGTGAATCGACAATTTTATTTTATTTTAGACTCAAAAATTTTCAGACATGGGTAGGGCAGGTAGGGGAATCTTAGTTGCGAATAAAATAACCTACTAAATATCCAGTACCGTTATTGTATAACGCACTATCACACTAATATTATAAAGGAGAATGTTTGTGAGTGAGTGTGTGTGTGAGTTTGTATGTTTGTCCGTCCTTCACGCTCAAACGGCTGAACGGATCTGGATGAAACTTGGTACAGAGGTAGTTTTGGACCTGGATTAACACATAGCATACTTTTAATTCAGGTAGTTCGTTCCCTTGGGGTATTTCCGACGTCTTCGCGGGCGAAGCCGCTGGCAGCAGCTAGTCAACCATAACCTGAATGATTTTGAAGGATGTTACTAATCCATTGTTTCATATGTTCGAAAAAATTGTGTGTATAATCACGTAAATAACGTAATGTATGTTGTTTAACTGTCAAAATAAATCCCATTGCCACGCTGTCGTAAAGACATACTTGATACGGCTGCAAATCCTATTTTGAGCCACATACAACCTAACACTGACCAGCAAATTACAAAAATACGTAAGAAAATTTTAACTTGAAAGGCTACCCGGGCACTTCTCCCTTGACCACGACATAAAAAGTAGTTATTTTTCATTTATTTAAACTTTTCACACACAATAAAGGTACAAAAGCGGACTTAATGCCTTAGAGGTACAAAAGCGGACTTAATGCCTTCTCTACCAGGCATTATCTACCAGTCCACCAAGGGTGGTGAAGAGATTAGATGGCAGGTGCTTAAAACTCAAACTCAAACCGAAAGTAATTATTTCAAATAAACCAATTACAGGCACTTTTTAATCATCAAGGGGTCAGTCAGAAAGAAGGATGAATATGACGATGGATACCTAGGGAGAAGAACAGGCAAGAAGCTCCATGGACACTCTTTTAAACAAAAAATGGTTACATAATTCATATTATTATTATACATGTGTGTTAAAGAGCAAGACCATACAAAACATTGAGAATTCAGAATAAAATAGGTACATACATATATAGGTTAAAACCTTATAATATCTTAAATGCAGTACTTCTTTGCACCGGAGAGTGTACAGACGCCAGCACTTCAAGCTATCCCTAACTGTCAAATTTTCTCAATTAAAAATGAACCTTATATCTTTGCAATAAAGTTGAAATACTATCAAAGAAATTTGACAGATTGTGGTAACTTGATGTGCTGGCCTCTGTACATATAAGAATGTGAAAGACAACACATTACCAGCATTCATTAATCATCTGCCTAGCCTTTTCACAACTATGTTGGGGTCGGCTTCCAGTCTAACCGGATGCAGCTGAATACCAGTATTTCACAAGGAGCGACTGACTATCTGACCTCCACAATCCAGTAACTGGGCACTACGATACCCCTTGGTAAGACTGGCTGTCAGATTTTCGGGCGTACCCGTACCCGTAACAACTGTCAAAGACGCACAAATGACAGCCGGGACCAACGGCTTAACTTGCTTTCCGAGACGAAGAGGAGACTCGGTATGTAAAGACGGTCACCCATCCACGGCCAACCGCAGCAAGCGTAGCTTAACCTAATGGATCGACCTGTGCGGCTGTTAGTACTTAGCCACGAGCTCCTCCCAGCATTCATTAATAAATACATTAAATTGACAGCAGCTTTTTCCCACAATGGTAAGAATGGAGAGAATATAGGTTATTATTTTTATTCAATGAATGTGTTAAAGCCCTTGCGAATGACCTCGTTGGCTAGCTCATGCTTTACAAAGAGCTATTGAGGACAGACAACTACTAATTTTAATCTGTAACCAAGCAGGGTTTTGGTCGAAATAAATACTTGAATACTTTAAACACAATTATAGTGTATTTTTGAACGGAGTTTTTTTTTTATCTTAGCAAAGGGTTTTCTAAAACTAACTGTCACAATATTTAAAAGGGTTGTCAATAACGTTACTTTTTATGAACTGTCGAAACGCGGAATTTGTACGTGTTTTGTATGAAATATAACAATGTGATGTCACAGATTTTTCGAATCAAATGGAATACTTATTAGCATTAAATGCAGTTTTACAATTATAATTATCTTCGTATAATATTTAATTTCAGTACGGTGATGGAAGTATTTAAGACGAGCTATCGTTTTTCAATGTGATTTCTTATTTTATTGTTGACTGTTTCAAATCTGTCATTTATGTTCTACACCCTTTAAACAATTTTAGTCGAAATACAAAAAAGTTATAACTCAAAGTTGTTTAAAATATTAAATTAACTATTTAAACGTAAGGAAATGTAGATTAATGGTATCAATTATAGAGGTTGTATCTTAACACAAATAAACATTTTCAAACATTAAGGGATGCACATAAAGATATGAATAAGAATAAGTTACCGTATCTATTAGTTCAAATAATGTTTAAAAAAAAAATACACTTGCTAAAATCGTTCCGTTGTTTTGATTTCCCGGGTTCAAACATACCTACTATTATTATTCCCTTTCTTAAAATTAAATAGTCATTGCAATTTTGCAATTCGTAGAAAAATAACAATACTGGACTATTTCCCACCAAAAACCACACGACATAACATTGTAACGTTGCAAAAATTCTTATTAATTTCCCGAAATGGACAATGCATTTTATTATTTTTACGCCGGAAACGGTAGAATAGACTTTAAGATAAAATTAACAACTATGTACTACAATATTCTTACAAATAAATGGATTATTATTATTGTTATAAAACCCGTGAGTACATTACAGGGATTGTAAACGTGTTGTACATAGCTTATGTAGTGAGTTTGTAGGTGCGTCTCGATCGACCGCCGCCCCAAGGTCACAGCACATGGCTCCACACCTAAATTATGTCACTACTGCCAGAAGGCAGGTGAAATATTAAAATGGATGTCTTGGCAAGACACAGGGGACTGACACAATTGGTGGTTAGACTTCGGAGAAAGTCTAAATGTAAGTTTGTGGTTATAAATATGTAATTAAATGAATAAAAAACTTAAATTATTTCTATAACTAACAGACAACGCACAGCCTTAAGCGCTGGGTTTGAAATCATGCATTTTGCAAAAGAGTTTCATATAGCAAAGGTTCTTTTTTTTTTAGGGTGGGTAATCATCAAATCATTCCTCCCGCACTGGGTGGAGCGGAAGGGATTGTCAGATTCTTACTGACTGAAACCTATCCATGTTCCTTCCTTAGCCCTTTAAGTTTCGGGGTAGCGGTAGCCCTTTCGGATAATTCCGCTGAAACAAAGGTACATTAAAGAACTATTTTAGAACACTAATTCCCCAAAGGGGAATAAAGTTTGTATGGAAGTTCGAATTGCAGCGTGCTAATGGTTATAAGCTCGAAGGACCAGAAACACAGTATCTTTCAAATTCAAAGTCAAAGTTCAAGCAGTCATTTCAGGAAGGCCATCAAAAGCCACTTTTGAACGTCAAAATTTACGAGACATTAGGATTGATTCTAGTTACCCCTTTCAGAAGTTCGTATGGAGAAGAATAGGCAAGAAATTCTATACAAACCTCTATAAAAATCTTTTTCATTATCCACTCATAATGTACGGTCGCCATCGCATCAAGTTATACCTAACAGTGAAATTTCCCCAAATGATTTTAAACCTTAATTCGTTTAAGATTAAGTTCAAAATATATTGAGAAAAATTTACATTTTGTGGTAACTTGATGTGCTGGCTGTACCTACTACAACTACCAAACATTTCTTGACTTTGTTAACAGACATAGCTCTTGCAAAAGGACTTCTACTACCCACACAAAGTGCCAACAGGTAGGTACTGTTCCGAGGTGTGTTGCGTGACAGGTCGATTGATCCAAGGCTAACCAATCGGTTAGTGTCAAGGGATGGGCTCACGGACAGACCGACACTTACCTACGTCTATACATTTATATGTTTTAGTGGGATAAAATTTATATGCTTATGGTAAAACAAATTGATTAACAACTCAAATCACTCGTATATTTAAATCAAAAACTGTTTTTATTAATTTCTTTATTACACAATTATTTTTATTTTGTTTTCATTTAGTTTAATGAACTTATTAAGTTCTACTCAGTGCAACTTTATAATATAGTATTTTATTTATTTTTTATTCGTAAATTACGACAACGTTTTGTGTGCATGCAGAGTTTACCTATAAGTGATTGTTACACTTTATTCTGATTTTTTACTTGTTTAACTTGCTTGTACCAGTGTATACCTACAATTGTTGGTAAACCTAATAAATAAATAAACTGTCATTTTTGACAGTTGTCTGAAATGGCTATAACATGGCGAACTGACGTAGGGTTGTCACTTTGCTAAACAAATAATTTCCCTTACTGTGCATTGGATTATACCGAGAAACGAATAGGATGTCTACTGTATGTTTTTCCAAAATCAAACACAAAACACATGCACCATAAAAAATAATACATTTTACGCACAAAAGACAAACAACGTAGCTACCGCAAAAATACAGCCAAAAAAAACTCGTTCGTGTAAAATTAATATAAAAATACATGCTCCGTTAATATCCACCGGGAACATGTCTGTGAACATGTAAAATGAAATTGTTTAATTATCCGCACACGTTCCTGTAACCTGTAGTTTCGAAGAGTTGGCCTCCCGGGAGTACCCTTGAACGAAGGCAGGTCCTAGACATAACTATGGAAGGTATATGAGGGACATACAGGGATACCTGATCAAATATGTACTTAATGTTTTATGTGGTGGCGCGGCGCGGGGTTGGATTACATAAAGCCACGCCTTGTTCCCAAGAGGTGAGGCACAAACTATAGGCAGTTAAGGAGCATTGATCACCAGGCTTGCTAACTGCATTTTGGAAATTTCAAGGCAATTACCAATTTACCACGTAGTATGTGATGTGGTATTAGTATAATTTTTGACCAAGAAATTATAGAGCACTTTGAGAAAAAACGTCAAAATGGGATTGAATTTTTGTGATGTTAGTTTTGTAATTTATTTTTAATTGACAATTTAAGATTAGAATAAATGAAAATGTGCTGGTTATAATAATAATAAATATTCATTTCCAGTAAAATGTTACAAGCACACTAATATGGTACAACATAAAGTCATTGAGTATTATCTCCCGGCACCCAAACTAGGTTTATAGCCAGATAGATTAACTGGGATTGTCCGAAAGGGACAATCCCGGAACATAAGGGCTACGGAAGGAACATGGATTGGTTTTAGTTAGTAAGAGTCTGACGCTCCCTTCCATTCAACCCAGAGCAGGAACAGTCATTTGATGATTTCACACCCTCAAAAAAAAAAGTGTAGATGTATGACCAAAATGTTGCATTTTTATTTGCTCCGTCCCGACAAGAGCATCGCTTTCGATAGCTCTGAAAAAGCCGAGCTCCTAGCCGACAGTCTCGAGTCCCAATGCTCCCCCAGTTCCCTTCCGGTCGACCAAAAGCACCTCGCCAAAGTCGACGCCGAGGTCGAACGTAGAGCCTCTCTCCTGCCCGTCGAAGATCCCGATGATCCTCTGCCCCCCGTCACCCCTGACGAGGTGCAAGACATCATCAAGGGTCTTCCGGCTCGTAAAGCCCCCGGCTCAGATGGAATTACCAATAGGGTATTCAAACTCTTCCCCGCCGAACTGATCATGCTCATGACCGCCATCTTCAATGGCGCCTTGAGTAATAACATGTTCCCACAAGCCTGGAAAGAGGCCTCTGTTATAGGTATCCCCAAACCCGGCAAACCCAAATCCGACCCCACCAGCTATCGCCCCATCAGTCTGCTCAACGTGCTCGGCAAAATCTACGAGAGGCTTATTTATAAGCGTCTCAAGGACTATGCCGAGGCGAAGAGCCTGATTCCGGACGAGCAGTTCGGGTTCCGTACCCAACACTCGTGCGTCCAGCAAGCGCACCGCATAGTCGAGCACATCAGTGCCGGCTTCCAGCGTGGCGCTATGACTGGCGCC
Organism: Hyppa rectilinea; assembly: GCA_951799385.1. Lineage (NCBI taxonomy): Eukaryota > Metazoa > Arthropoda > Insecta > Lepidoptera > Noctuidae > Hyppa > Hyppa rectilinea. Next base: position 1,968,553 of record OX637317.1, read on the forward strand.
CTGTTCTTCGACATAGCGAAGGCTTTCGACAAAGTCTGGCACAATGGCTTAATATATAAGCTATACCAACTCAACAACGTAGATGTCAGAAGCCTACTAAAAATCATGCAGCAAATTGGTGTGGGATCTAGGATTTGTAGTTACATCTGGAACTTCCTCAAGCTGAGAAACCTTGAAATTACAATAGATAATCACAAAATAAATCGCACGTCCGGTCGGGGATTGGCACAAGGCGATCCACTGTCACCATTACTCTTTAATATAGCAACCATCAACATTTGTGATAGCATTGGTGGGGATGTGTTTCTGTCACAATACGCGGACGATTTTGTGTTGCACACCACTTGCAGGGATGTCTCTTCTGCTCAACAGCGTTTACAGCCCGCATTAAATAAAAAGACAGATTTGTTGTTAAATTTAGGTCTTGAGATATCTTCCACGAAAACCAACGTTTGTATTTTTAAGAAAGGTGCATTAAGAGAGGTTGTCAATTTGAAAAGTAATGGGGTATCACTGCCAGTGGTACACAATGCAAAATATTTGGGGGTTTGGCTTGACCGATCACTTAGGTGGGCTAAGCATATTAATGAGACACGAGAAAAGGTGTTAAAATTATTAAATGTTTTTAAAATTCTTTAGGGGTCTGGATGGGGAATACATCCCAAGCATCTGAGACGGTTATATATTTCAATAATTCGAAGTAGAATCGACTACGCTTGTTTCCTATACGACAGCAGTTGTGAAACTCACCTTAGTAAATTAGACAGGGTCCAGAACGTTTGCATGAGGATTATCGGTGGCTTTATACGAACTACACCCATTCACACTATGGAAAACGAATTAAACCTGACACCTTTGAAGCTTCGTAAATATTATCTAGCGGGTAAATATTGGCTCAAAATAAAATCATACGCGGATAATAATATCATTGCTGTGCTAAAAGAATTACAAGTACATTGTCGGCAATCACATTGGAGAAGAAAAGTGCCACTGCTAATTAGAATACACGAGTTTCTAGATTTACTACATGTCTACACAAGCCCAAAGCTTGAAATATACTCATTGGATACCTGGGTTCATAGGATAGATCTTTCTCAAATCGTATTTCCTCATGTAGATGGTTTGGTTTCGGCTAAAAAGTGTTATCAAAACACTAAACTGATTGAGTTGTGCACTATGGTTTTAAATAATACCTACCCGAAATTCTATAAAATGTACACAGATGGATCCAAAGATAAAGTGGGTTCTGGAGCAGCGTTTTTCGACCCACAAACCAATCTTGCAATACAAATAAAGGTAAACGCAAAATGCAATATAATGTACACTGAACTAGTTGCAATAGAAGAAGCATTATCGTACATTGACTCGTTTGATAGCGGCAATTATGTTATTCTTTGTGATTCTAAAAGCGCTCTTCAACATTTTGATTCGGTGTACCACAAATTTTCGGGGCACTCCGATTGCATATAGTGTGATTAAATCATTAATTAAGCTTATTTCTAAGAAAATTAAAATAGTACTTCAGTGGATACCGGCTCATGTTGGCTTGCAGGACAATGAAATAGTTGATCGTCTGGCAAAAGATGCATGTGATGACGGGTTGGTTTGTCCATACCTTCCCGTGCACAGTGACTTTTTGTATACAGTAAGAGAAGAATGTAATAAAATGTGGCAGGAGCACTTCGACCAAAGGTCGCTGCGCAAGGGAATCTGGTATCGGACGATCCAACCAACACTTTCTCGAGGCCCATGGTTCGACCAGGCCAACATGAGTCGCTCAGAAATTGTTATGGCTCTTCGGCTTCGATCAGGACACATTCCATTGAACAGTTTTGCGTTTCTCATGGGTAAAGTTACTTCTCCAAATTGCCCGGAGTGTAGTACAGTGGAAGACACCTACCATATTTTGATGGAGTGTGTCCATCAGGTTAAGCTAAGCTTGGCGGGGTTGGCCGTGGATGGGTGACCATCTTTACTCCTCCGTGCCTATGAAAGCACGTTAAGCCGTTGGTCCCGGCTGTTATTTGACAGTCGTTACGGGTCGTCAGAAGCCCGAAAGTCTAACAGCCAGTCTTTATTTCCAGTCAGTATTTCCCAGTAACTGGGTTGAGGAGGTCAGATAGGCAGTCGCTCCATGTAAAATACTGGAACTCAACTGCATCCGATTAAACTGGAAGCCGACCCTATCATAGTTGGGAAAAGGCTAGGATAATGCCAGTTAGAAAGTAATTTAATTTTCACTTTTAAAATATTTCATAAACAAATAATATTATATCCTAAACTTGGTAGTCATCAAAAGACGAAATTATGTGAAACTTTCTCCAGCGGTGTGTCCTGGGAGAGCTGTATATTTGCTCAAATTACGCCCCATGAGGTGTCGAGGGAACTAATTTGTGTCACCTTCGCTCCCTTGAATTATGTAAATTAATAAATGAAGCGAGGAACATGGACGAGAACTTGAGAAGTCCTTGACACTGACTCTGGTGAGATATTTATTTTATTTTAGAGGGTCTCGTGGCTAAATGGGCGCTCAAGTCGATCCAAAGTTAAGCTACACTTGCCGCGGTCAATTCGTGGATGGGTGACCATTTATTCCTTATTTAGGTTAGGCCGTTGGCCCCTGCTGTCATTTGTAAATTTGACAGCTAGTCTTACCAAGATATTGTGTTACACAGCAATCGGTGGAGGCGCGATAAGCAGTTTCTCCATGTAAAATACTGGTATTTATCAGCATCGTAATTTCGTAATACACTATCCATCACAATCTAAATGATTTTAAAGGATATCGCTTGTTCTTCTTTTCGTGTGGTTAGTGACTAACCTGGCGTCGGAGTTTTATGCTGTCCATGGGCCTCTGACTTGTTTCACATGCCGTTGAGAAATATCTCTCATACATGCCGGTTTCCTCACGATGTTTTCCTTCGCCGATTTTTAAGCAAGTGATAATTATACAATACGCACATGAATCCGTTAAACCAGAGGTGCGTGCCTTGGGTTCGAACTCGAAACCTATGACTTGGCAGTCTGACGGTCACACCACTATCACTGCTATTACTGATACCGCTAATCCATTGCTTCATATGTTCGAAAAATTCGTGTGCTCAACAACCTAAATAACGTTATGAATAATAATAATAATAATATCCTTGGACATTTCACACAACGCCATATCGTCCCAAGCTAAGCAACCTAATGCTTGTGTTATGGTAACGAAATGGTTGCAAAACTACTTATATAATTTTTTTTTTGTAAATACATACATATTATAGATAGAAAAACACCCAGACCCGTAACAAATACTTGCAGGTCGTACAAATATTTGTTCCGTGCGGGAATCGAACCCGCGACATGCTGCGCAGCAGTCAATCGCTCGACCGAATGTTGTTGAACTGTCAAAATGGAAGCTATCGCTACTGTAAGTGTGGGAATTAAACCCTGCCGGTAAGATTGTAAGCCGACCCCAACTTTTATGTACAGTTACATGGAGGATACGCAAAACTAAGCCGCGAATATCTTGATCAAAATAATTATAGCGACCATTATTGTATTAACATAATTAGAAACATATCAATGAATCATTCTAAGTTATAATTTTTCTCATATGTCATGATTTTTAAAATCAAAACTAGCCCGCGAAATTCAATTTGAAATTGGCAAGCTACCTTTGCGCAATGTTAAAGTGTTTGACAAATTCTCAACTTAAATTCAGAAACCTGGCGTTAGTTATAAATATGCCTTCTTTATTCACAAGAAAATCCTTTTAGTTCCTTAGAAACTTCAATAAAGGTGCTAGAAATACCATAACCTTCTACAAGGGCGTCCGTCCACCAATCTGTCCTATTTACGGCACCAATTTATAAGGGTACCCAGTAGTTATGTCCGAGGGGCGACTAATTCAATAAATACTAGAGTAAATCGACCTGTAGCGGTTCTGCACCTTATTTGCTTGACTATTTTATTTTTGTTGCTGGGGAAATCTATTTACGTATCGGTATAGTCCAGCACATCAAGATACCATAAACTGCCAAATTTTCTCAATCAATTTTGAACTTAACTGTCAACGTTTCAAGGCTTAAAATAATTTGGAGAAGTTTGACAGTTGGGTACCGATAATTTGATGCACTGGCTACCGCACATGATTTTTATTAGATGAGAAGTCAGCAGTGATGGCCCAGTAGTATCTGACAATCATCATTCTCCTGCCCTTAAACCAATTTATTTAGGGCCGGCGATACATGCTTTTTTTCATTTCATCTCGATGTTATGACTTTGTTTACCAATGTAATTAAATAACACAAATAAAACGCACTAGGAATGATGCCTGGTTAAAAAAATATACGTTTAGATAGTATATGTACACCCACCCTAACACACGTCACGTGAGGTCGCAGTAATGTTAAGGGTGTGGTTGTACATGAGAATATATGATAAGTTAAAGGGTCTACTCTGTCCTAACAGCCTAACAGTTCCTAAGACCTACCAGCCCTACAAGCCCTACAGCCCTACAGCCCTAACCTACCATATACCTAGCACGTAATAAATAAATATATAGATAAGTACGGGATGTCTGCACCATGCGACCTAAGGTAACAGACGGATAGTGGAAAGGATGTCCAGGTGCGGAAGGGGTCTACTCACTGCCAGTCACGCAGACTCTCGAGACTGATCAGAGATGGCGAAGGGTGTCTTGGCCACAGTGAGGGAAATGAGATAAGAATATAAAATTCAAATCTGATTTATTTACAACAAGTTACAGCTTATATACTACTATTTCGTTATACACACTAATATACATTTTATTTGTGTTCTATGCGTGTAAGATGCAACCAAACAATATCTTAACTGGGCCGTGCGTCAGCCGGGCCGAATGCTGAGTCAATGTCCAAAGTAACATTGAACATTCTGGCGACTCTCAGGAACAGGACCCCATTTGGTACAGCTCGATGGTCTCGTATGGTTGTGGCTGAGCGGGAGCGCTGCGTGGTATGCCGTACGGCTGCGGCGGTCGTTGTCGAGTGGTAGTCGCTGGTTGCTGTACAGGTGGTGCAGTGTTTCTTCTTGCTGTAATGCAGGCTCGAAGTTGGTTCAATACCTGTGGACCGAAGTAAATTATAATTCCTGCTAAAGTTATAAAGAGTAGTGAAGTACCGATGCTAGCTATGTATGTATGAGACTGAAGTTGTTTCCAAATCGTGTTGTCGAGCTCCGTCTGTACGTTGGTTTCGGATGCGATTAAATGGTCAAAGATGCCTTTTGACCTGTCCAACACTATTTCTTCTTTGGGTATATCTTTTATAGTTTTTGGTACAATCTGCGTGTTAAGAGAGAAGTTCGTTGTTTTGGAATAAGAAGCTAACACTGTCATCGTTGTTGTTCTTTTTGCCGCAAGCATGTTACTACGTGTTTTAATGACGCAATTCTCGGAGATATGTAGAACTCCGACATCTTGAATTGTCACTTCTTTTCTTTGCCCGTCACACACAATTGACACGGTAACTGTTTTCGTAGTAGTGAAAAGCCAACTGTTTTGCATGTACAGTTGCTTCCATACAACGTCTGTCGATAATTTGTAAGACGTCGACGTGCATTGAGTTTGTGTGTTGTTTTCAGTTTTAAATAGTTGTTCAACTATGCAATTTTTATTTAATTGCATGTTCTTGACAGCCACAGGATAGCAGACAAACTCTGTTCTACTATTTAGACAGTCTTTAAATTCTTCTTGACTTAGTTCAAAGTATAGCTCGGTGTTGTAATCGAAACCCATGAATGTCTGCTGAATAGTCAGGCACTCGAATGATCCATCTGTTTTCCTTTCTGGAATAGGCGTAATGTGTACCAGAGTATATTTGGTTATGTCGTGTATTGCAAAGTATGCGTACACTCTTATGTGGGTATCGTTTACATTCATTTCTGTCTGTATTATTTGATCCTGAATAATTTTTAAGTTTGATGGTAGCTTTTGATTAGCTTCTTTGATTATATTGGTGATTTGTCTTGGTGTTGAAATACTGTATACAGTTGCTTTTTGTAAATAAATTTCCAGTAACCCTGTATAGTAGTCCAAAATTTCAGTTATGTAATTGTTTGCTAACTCGTATGCTTGCATTACTTGTATCTTAATATGATTTCTGTCAATTGCTTTGTACCAAACATTATTCCCATTTATAAACGATATTGCTTCGTTTAGTTTTGCTTGGAACTTCTCTAGCTTTTTCTACGAAGTTTGTTGCATTGTCACTGTATATGTGTGCAACGTGACCTCTTCGTGCCATGAACCTGCGTAGCGCTGCGATAAATGTTTCTGTTGTTAAATCTCCCACCAATTCTAGGTGTATAGCTTTTGTCGCTAAACATACAAAAACCGCAATGTATGATTTATAGGATTTGTGACCTCTTCCTTTCATAGTTCTTGTTTGTATGGGTCCCGCATAATCCACTCCAGTATAACTGAACGGGTAGGATTGCGTCACTCGTGGCTTTGGTAATATTCCCATCTTTTGAGAATTGGTTTCTGCTTTATATCTTATGCACTTCACACATTTTTTGATTATATTCTTCACTTTTCTTTTCCCGCTAATGATCCAGTATGTTTGCCGAACATAAGCTAGTGTCAATTTGTTGCCTCCATGCAACGTTTTTAAATGTGCGTCCTGTATAATTAATGACGTTACATGATGGTCATATGGTAAAAGTATTGGATGTTTCTGATTGTAGGGTAATTCCGAATTTTGTAGTCTGCCTCCGACTCTTAGTAGTCCATCCTCGTCGATAAATGGGTCTAAAGTGGACAGTTTTTTGTTTTTCTTCAATGTTTGTCCACTTTGAATAGTTTTTAGTTCATCTTCGAATTCCTCTTGTTGTATTTTTAAAAATATTCGTTTCGTCGTTTTTCTAAGTTCCATGCACGATATTGGTTTATTTATTTTTTCTTTGTTTGCAAACCTGTAGCAGTACGATAAAATTCTTATCATTTTATCTAAACTGGAAAATCTATTCCAGAGATCGTTCTTCTCAATTTCGGTTGCAGTTGTATGACACAATTTGATTTCTTCATTTGGTTGCGGCATACTTCTTGTCATAGGAATCTGGTCAGTTCTTAGCCATTGTGGACCATTCCACCATAAGGAATAGTTGATAAGTTTTTCCGGGTCTATACCTCTTGATATGATATCAGCTGGATTGTCGCCGGAAACGACGTGGTTCCATTTTGCGTTTGGTAACAGTTGTTTAATTTGTGATACTCTATTGGCTACGAACGCTTGCCACCGTACAGGCTCTCCTCTTATCCAGCCTAAGGTGATCATAGAGTCCGTCCAACAAGATATTGTAACATTATTGCAATTCAGCGCTTCTGTTACTTTTTCCATCAAACTAGCTAGTAGCAGTGCGGCACATAGCTCAAGTCGTGGTAGTGTAGTTTTTTGTTTCTTTGGTGCCACTTTCGATTTTGCTTGTAACAACGTTATGTGGTAGGTGTTGTCGATTTTGACACGGCTGTACACTACTGCTCCATAGGCTTTTTCTGAAGCATCGCTGAACCCAAATAACTCGATCTCTGTGCTGTCTGTTATGTAGCACCATCGTGGCACTTTAATTCTTTCTATGCTTTTCAATTGTTTTTGTAGTTCAGTCCATTTTTTGTGGAGTGCATCATCGACAGGTTGATCCCATCCTATGTCGTTTGTCCAGAGTTCTTGTATAAGCAGCTTCATTATAATTATAATTGGTGCCAACCAACCCAGTGGGTCGAAAATTTTCGCAACTTCTGACATAATAAACCTTTTTGTTGGTTTTTTATTTTCCGTTATAGTTATTTGGAAGTAAAAACTGTCTTCACGTGGCGACCATGTTATGCCCAACGACTTCCTGGTCTCGTCTAACGGTAGTTTGAGCATCTGATCGTCTTTGTCTTCTGCGGGAATGTTTTCCAGTAGTTCTGAACTATTTGACGACCACTTTCGAAGTTTAAAGCCACCCTTGTTCAACATGGATATTAACTGCCTTTGCAGCTCCTTGGCTGCATTTTCCTGTGAATCTCCGGACAAAATATCATCCACGTAAAAATCTCGGAGTGTGGCTTGACTTGCAATTGGGTAATTATTTTGTTCGTCTATTGCAAGCTGTTGCAATGTTCGTACGGCAAGATACGGGGCGCTAGTTGTACCATAGGTCACCGTTGTGAGTTCATATTCACTAATTGTGTGTTTCGGAGAGGATCTCCATAGTATCCTTTGGTGTGCAACGTCTAATTCATTGACTTTTATGAAACGATACATTTTCATGATATCGGCCATAAAAGCGAACTTATGTCTTCGCCATCGTAAAAGTATAGTAGATAAGTCTTGTTGTAGGCGTGGACCTTTATACATATTGTCATTAAGGCTTATTCTTGTGCTGCCTTTACTGCTTGCATCAAAAACCACGCGTAATTTTGTAGTCAGTGAGTCTTCTTTAATTACCGCCTGATGTGGTATGTAGTATTTTCCTTGGTTTTATTTCGATGTATCTACTTTTCTCATATGACCCATCTGTAAGTATTCATTCATGAATTCAATGTATTGTTGTCGTAAATCCTCGTTTTTTGCAAACTGCCGTTCTAGTCGCAATAGTCGTGCAGCGGCTTTCCTGCGTGATTCACCGTTTAAGTTTAAGTTTACGTTTGACTCCTTAAAGGGAAGTCGTACTGTGTAAGTCCCGTCTGGGTTTCTTTGTAGTAGTTTTCACAGGTTTGGTCATCCTGTGTTAAGTTGTAGTTTTGTGGTATTTCTTCTAGTTCCCAAAATTTTGTAAGTTGTCGTATCTCTTCGGTGCAAACAACCATACTCAATATTTTTACTTCATTATTTGTGTCATTGGGATAAAATCCGGATAAAATCCACCCTAATTCTGTGTTTTGTGCGATTATCCCATCCCGTAGTCTTTCGAAACCTTGCAGTAATATTTTGCTGTACTCTTGGGCACCTAATATTATGTCAATTGGTCCCTTTTTGTAGTAGGTTGGGTCTGCCATGAGTGCGTTATCCAAACATTTTTCTTGTAATTGTTGTAAATCATTCCTTGGTAATGAGCTTATTAGTTTTGGTAGTACTATTAGCGTTACTGGTAACTTGTAATCGCTAGAATATCTTGGTTGTAAAGTAATGTTGATTTTGTAATTTGATGTTTTTGGTTTTTCGTCTCCAATACCTTTTATTTCGGCTTGGATTTTCTGTCGTGGGTAAGACAACAATTGTGCTACTTCCTCAGTACAAAATGATGCTTCTGATCCTTGATCACATAATACTCTCAATAACTGCGGCATTCCATCGTATGAAGTTGTTCTTACTATGGCAGTAGCTAGTAAAGTTGTATTTTTAGCGTCGGAATTCGTTGCAGACAGGTTTGATGTTGCTATTTGTTGCGTCTTCTCTGTCCCTGTATTTTTTGATATGTTCTTTTTTCCGTAATTGCTATGTTGAAATGGCCTAGATTGATGAAGTAACGCGTTGTGTCCCTTATGTTGACAAATTTCACATTGTTTATAAACTGCACTAATGCATTGTTTTTGATCGTCATGATTCAAGCAACGTTTGCACATTCTTTTTTCCACAACGGCCTTGTACCGATCGTCGACGCTTAACGCCTTGAAACTAGGGCAATAATGAATCATATGATCGTTCTTTTGACAATACCAACAGCGTTTGTATTTTTCCGTTGTTTGCTTATCACGTGATCGTTGACTGTTAGCATATGATGTGGTTCCGTTAAAAGATTTTAGGCAATTGAAACGGTTTTCCATGAATTTCATCATCTCATCGAAGGATTGCAGTTTGTTTCTATTTTGAAGTTGATCTTCATATTTTGTATTTGTTTCTTCGTCCCATTTTCTACTGATTATTCTTATCAATAGTGGGCCCCAAGACGATGTGTTTATGCGTTGATTTTTTAGTGCTTCAAGACACTCATTCACAGTGTCATGCATATCTCGTAATTGTGCAGCATTCGCTCTTTGCATTTTTGGTAAATCTAATAGTTTGTCAATAAATTTAGTTGCAATCATACGCTCGTCTTCATATCTCTGCGTAAGCAATTTCCAAGCTGCTTCATAATTCACTTCGCTTATTGTTAGGTGACGTATCAATCTTGCTGCGTCGCCTTTTACGTGTGTTTTAAGATACTGCATTTTTTCTGTCGATGAAATTGTTTTGTCTTCGTGAATAATTTTCCTAAATAAATCTTGAAATGTATTCCATGAGTCATAGTCTCCCGCAAATATGGGAATATTTATCCGTGGTAATTTTCCTGATGATTTTGACGAAATATTTTTTTCGTCCGAGGTTTGAAAGATTCTTTCTTCCAATAATTCCATTGTAATGTCATAGTCTTTCTGTGTTTTTTCGAAACAATTATCTTTGAAGTAGCTATTGTCCAATGTACTTTCGTCCATCAATAGTCCAATGTGAGTGTCTTCGATTTCTTGCCATTGTTTCTGTAAAGCTTGTAAAAGCGTTTGTAAGTGCCATATTGGCTTGTCTTGAGTAATGGATTCCTTAGCCTGAGATATTTTCTTCGATATCTGGGACATTCGGAATAGCTGTATAAATAGTTTGGGGCTACTGACAGCATCCTTGTCTTCATCTTCATCAAAAAGTCTTGGTTCGTAGACACTCTACACAAGCTGCCGCCTTTCTTCGCACTTCCCAAGGTAGTTGATTGCTTCGTCATATAGCTTCTTTATGTTGCCAAAGTAGTTTGTAGTAATATACTTGTGAGTTGATAAGATTTCTTGTTCCTGCAGTCGCAAGTGGTTCTCTTGAACTCTTTGGAAAACTTGATCCAATGTCTTCTTCCTTTCGTTGATGTATTTCTCTGTCTTCCTTGCAGGTGAGTCCTTTTTTATGTTTGACAACACTCTCTTGATTTCGTTGTAGTCCGCTTCCTGGCTCCTGATTAGTTCGTTAACTTCCTGTATCTCCATAGTGCTCTTCTTTTCTTCTTCCCTAACGGCCCTACTCCGGTAATAGTTTGTACTAACGGTATCTGTCCTCTTGTTTGCTTTGTGCGGCTTCCTAACTCACTGGTTAAACCCGCTTGTGGGAGTCCAGCAACGATAGGTTCCCTATCAGAATACCTTGTGTAACGTGCTGCAGGTTACTGAAAGCTGATGCCAGCCCCAATTCTCTGCAGTGTCAGTCTGTCAATTCCTACGGTGGGCAAGAGGACCGCGTGATTCAAATGCTTTGCTCGAAGGACCAAAATGTACACCCACCCTAACACACGTCACGTGAGGTCGCAGTAATGTTAAGGGTGTGGTTGTACATGAGAATATATGATAAGTTAAAGGGCCTACTCTGTCCTAACAGCCTAACAGTTCCTAAGACCTACCAGCCCTACAAGCCCTACAGCCCTACAGCCCTAACCTACCATATACCTAGCACGTAATAAATAAATATATAGATAAGTACGGGATGTCTGCACCATGCGACCTAAGGTAACAGACGGATAGTGGAAAGGATGTCCAGGTGCGGAAGGGGTCTACTCACTGCCAGTCACGCAGACTCTCGAGACTGATCAGAGATGGCGAAGGGTGTCTTGGCCACAGTGAGGGAAATGAGATAAGAATATAAAATTCAAATCTGATTTATTTACAACAAGTTACAGCTTATATACTACTATTTCGTTATACACACTAATATACATTTTATTTGTGTTCTATGCGTGTAAGATGCAACCAAACAATATCTTAACTGGGCCGTGCGTCAGCCGGGCCGAATGCTGAGTCAATGTCCAAAGTAACATTGAACAGTATAGATACGTGTTTTTTACTTTAACTCTAGTTAAAAGGCTCGGGAGTGGGGGTTTGCTACGTCACAAATCGTAATCTTTTCATTTCGAAAAAAAAAGAAAAAAATACGTGTCCAATATTTTTTAATAATAATATATCTGCCGGATAAAAATAACAAATTTTAGGCATAATCTCTTTTATCAATTCTAACACAAAAAAAGATAATTTACTAACAATTATATTTATTTACTGCACTATATTGATAAATTGTGTTGTTTGTTGGACTGCCTCTGTGTTCCAAATCAAACAGCAAGCCTTTTGAACGAGTTCTAATAAAATTGCTGTATACACAGCAACCCAGAGGGAAACCCAATTCGGAATTTAATTGGAGCGACCCCAAGGAGACTGAAAAAATTCCCCAACTATGTGCCTTTAATATTCCAATCTTTTAAGACAATATGTATCTTTGCGTAGGTGTATCCTTATTACTTAAGTTTGAAATAATAAGTGAGATGTTTAAGTTTAAAAATAAACAAGTTGTTGAGAGTCTTTTCTTTGTAAGTTTTCGGTGAATGAAGTGTTTCAGTTGTTAAACTTCTTTTGTTGACTAAAGTTATAGGAACATTGTGAAATCGTTACGTTTCTCTACGATCTCTATCCATTCTTAAAATTATAATGAATTATAGTAGAATACTTTCTTTTATGTACAGAGGCCAGCACATCAAGTTACCACAATCTGTCAAATTTCTTTGATAGTATTTCAACTATATTGCAAAGACATAAGGTTCATTTTTAATTGAGAAAATTTGACATTAAGCTGTCCTAACTGTCAAACTATTCCAGTTGAAAATGAACCTTATACTTTTGTAATGAAGTTGAAAAACTATCAAAGAAATTTGACAGACTGGCGTAACTTGATGTGTTTTTTTGAACGTTGGCAATCATCAAATAATTATGAGGAGTTATTTGACGTGGGTGGAGCGGAAAGGGTTCCTAAACTCCTACTGACTAAAACCCATCCATGGTCCTTCCGCAGCCCTTTATGTTCCGGGATAGCGGTAACCCTTTCGGACAATACCGCTGAACTTGATGTGCTGGCCTCTGTACAGACGCCAGCACATCAAGCTATCCCTAACTGTCAAATTTTCTCAATTTAAAATGAACCTCATGTCTTTGCAATAAAGTTGAAATACTATCAAAGAAATTTGACAGGTTGTGGTAACTTGATGTGCTGGCCTCTGTACATATACATATATTACAAACTAGCTGCTCCCACGCGGTTTCACCCGCTGCTCGGCTCCTATTGGTCGTAGCGTGATGTTACATAGCCTTCCTCGATAAATGGACTATCCAACATAGAAAAAAAAAATCAATTCGGACCAGTTATAGTGTCAGAGATTAACGTGTTCAAACAAACAAACTCTTCAGCTTTATAATAATAGTATAGATATGTATAAATAAACGCATTTTACATAAGGCGACACAACGAGAGTTCTTATCGTTACTTGAAGCGATCTTTTGAAGGTGACCTTTTGAAGAATTTACAGGGAGAAGGAGAGACAATACAATAATAACTTAACATAATAATTACTTTTTATCATTATTTTACAAGCACCACAACAAAAGTAATTGGTACCTTATATAAATAGCAGCAATACGCCGACGGTACCGTAACTGCCGCCGATAAAGAACAACGTCGTACCAAAACGATCACCAATAAATGACTGGTTGGCACGGAGCAACACCGATATATTTTCTTTCAAAACTTCAACAGACGAGCTATTTCCAATACGACACTGTCCCCATTTAATATTCAAAAACAAAAGATCCTGATTCGAAACCGAAGTTTACATAAATAAAATAAAAATTTTCACTGACAGACAACGAGACTAGTTATAACAGCCGCACGGATCGATCCATCAGGTTAAGCTACGCTTGCCGGGGTTGGTCCGTAGATGGGTGACCATCGAGACCACCATTACATATCGAGACTCCTCCGTGCCTCGGAAAGCACGTTAAGCCGTTGGTCCCGGCTGTCATTTGTGGATCTTTGACAGTCGTTACGAGTAGTCAGAAAACCGAAAGTCTGACAGCCAGTCTTACCCAGGGGTATGGTATTACCCAGTTACTGGGTTGTGGAGGTCAGATAGGCAGTCGCTCCATGTAAAATACTGGTATTCAGCTGCATCCGGTTAGACTGGAACCCGACCCCAACATAGTTAGGAAAAGGCTAGGCAGATTGAGACCACGAGACTAAGTTCCAATTCCACCAATAAAACTTAACGCGATCAGCACACCTAAACTCGTTTAAGACGTGTCCGTGTCAATGTTCCACAGAAAATAATGACACTGACAGTCCTTAAGGCTTATGTGCTGGTGGCGTTCAGTTTCACAGGCCCAAAGGTAAGAAATTTTCAACCCAAAAGTGGTTTAATAGGAGATGAAAGTTTGCGTCATGTTTGCACTATCATTCAAACACAAACAGGACTCCATCAGACACATGGCTTGTATTTTATAAGCTTACTAGCTTCCGCCTGCGGCTTCGCCCGCATAATATGTCGACAAATTATACACATAAACCTTCCTCTTGAATCACTTTATCTATTAAAAAAAAACTGCATCAAAATCCGTTGCGTAGTTTTAAAGATTTAAGCATACATAGGGATATAGGGACAGAGAAAGTGACCTTGTTTTATACTATGTAGTGAAGCCTTCAAATCTTTCCGTCACTATCTAACAGCATAGCTATTCCACAAACGATGGGACACTTAATATCGTGTTCTGTGTGTCCTGCCGTATGCACGTTACAGGAACTGATGGACGCTAGTGATGGCGCCCAACACGTAGCCGATACCGTACATTTAGATTGCTATCGACATACTAAAAAGAGCATAGCTGTCATAATATTCCATTACATTTCAATCTGCCTAGCCTTTTCCTAACTACATTGGGGTCGGCTTCCAGTCTAGCTGGCTGCAGCTGAATACCAGTATTTTACATGGAGCGACTGCCTATGTCACCTGCACAACGCAGTCAGTAACAGCGTACCCATTGGTAAGACTGGCTGGCAGTCTTTCGGGCTTCTGACTACCCGTAACGACTGTCAAAGATCGATGAATGACTGCCGAGACCAACTGCTTACCGTGCTTTCCGAGGCTTGGAGGAGACTCGGTATGTAAAGATGGTCACCCCCCCACGAAAAGCGTAACTTATCCTGAAGAATCGATCCGTACAATTCTTCAGCTTTTACTACTTAGCCACGAGCTCTTTCATAATAATCTATGTTCAAAAATACATGCCCCTGTATAAAAACAAATATTAAAAACGTACATGCTTATTGTGAACAATTAACTGGCTTCATCATTATTCCTTAGCTCTCATATTAGTATGACAGTAATACCATATAATTATCAACGGCTAATGAAATGTAAGGGTATTCCATTGTACCATCTCGTTACATTCCAGTCACTCGGGGCAGATTACCGGATAAATCTCGGTCACAAAAAGCGAAGCCGTATTTGAGTTACTTATCAAATATTATAATATTTCATGTAACCTTTATATACAATCCTAATGAAATCCAGTCGTATTTGGATAAAAAACGTTGATGAAAATGGAATTGATGTCTTTTCGAATTATCAAAAGGCAAGAAAGACATATACCTAGTTGTGCGAAGTTTTCATAAATACAAAGGATATTTATGACGACACCGTCAATATAATGTCAATAATTAGCCCAGTGCACTAAAGGACTAAGATTGAAAAATTCCAGTTTATTCTAGTTTTACGATTGATAAGGTCCCAAACAGGTTTTGAACCCTAAACTTCTAAAACAATTACCCTCTTATTACAAAACGAGCTCTAATTTTAGTACGAGTCTAAACCTTCGAATCAGTTATTGCATTTTGACTTTTGATGAATTCTTAACCTTAAAAAAAAAAGTCAAAGACATTTTCCCTGACTACATTCAGTCAACTTGCATACCAACACTAATTCCTTTTGCGATTCAAATAAGTATTAAAAGCTTACCAGACCGAGTTCTATTGCAGTACAGCCACGGACTTATAAATGAGTGACTAAATACTAAACAGTTCACAACAAGTTCTTTGTGACTAACAATTGCTTTTCTCTGGGTTTAATTGCGCAATGTTGCCCGTGGTTGTATGGTTTCAAAACGTCTATTAATTAAATATCTTGGGCCTGTTTGAGGTAAGTAATTGTATTAAATAGTCAGCTGTTTTGGTTTACTTCGTTCAGCTAGAGAAAATTATTACAAGATATAATAGTTCATTTATATCGGCAGTGATAGCCTAATGGTGTGACCATCGGACTATTAAGTCACAGGTCTCGATTTCGAACCCAAGACACGAGAGAATAGAAAGAAAACATACCTCGACACCATGTTTCGATAAACGAAAGCATTGGGACCCTACCATAGATAAAGGCAAATGCAGGCTCCTTAAAATAAACGTTAAATGAAATAGCCATAAAGCAGAACATTCCTTAACACGAACAACAAAAACATTACGCAAAGTATTTTGACCCTTCTGCTTGGAATTCCAGAAAATTCTTTTGAATATTTCCTTTTCATGAGAGAAAAGTTGTAAAAAATTACGGACAAAAAGCTTTTTTCTACGATAACAAAACAGTCAAAAGGCTTTATTCTCACGAAGTTGCGATGTGAACGACAACGGACAGAATCCACTAAAGAATGAATGAAAAGAACGAGACAGAGTGCAAATCTTGAAGAGTCCGCGATTATAGGGCGGTTCTGCAGGTCCGCTTCGAGTTTTGTTAATTTTTTCAGAAGTCATTCTAGTTCGATCTTTGTATATTGTGGTTGTTATAGGTATGACAATAATGTTTGTTTTATAATTAGTTTAATTATTCAAGTTGTTTCTCAATCATATCGTACCATAATCATTATTCTAAAAAACATTATTATTACCTATTACGTATTTAAAATGTGAAATTGTGCAAAACAAATATTCTTGCATAATTTCACATTATTAAAGGAAATTGGATCGGTATTGTTTTTATCCTTATTTGTTTTTCAAGAATCAACGATACATGTTAAAAATAATTGATAGTAGCAAACGTCGTGACATAAATTATACTTACTTCAAACAGATAGAATATATTTTATGTAACAACATAATTTGGAACTCAGTCCTAATACCAAAAAAAAGCCTGCCGGGTAAGAGGGATTGTCCGATAGGGTTACCCAGGAACATTAAGGGCTAAGGAAGGAACAGGGATGGGTTTTAGTCAGTAAGAGTCTGACATCCTTCCGCTCCACCCAGAGCGGGAGGAGTCATATGATGATTTTCCACGCTCAAAAAAAAAGCCCAACAAAAAAGCGCATTTGGAATTATTGGCAGTTAAATTAAAATCATGCCATAAAATAGGTTTTTATTAAGAACTATTCTCTACTGAACCCTAAAACCCATATTTTCCGAGCGGTTCTAAGATTGCATTTTCATGAGCGCATCGCATGACATCGTCCTTTACATGCAAAACAGTGATCTGAAATGTGAGACCGCTTCAAAAAGATATGAACAATTTTGTATCGATATTAAAAAACTTTTAGGTATGAGAAGTGTTAGTGTTATTTCTATGCAACCTTTATAAAAGTTGTCCATGGTAACGGAACCACTGCGCCGGCACCGTGTAGAGACAGCAGTACTAATACAATACATAACATAACATCACGCCTCTAATCCAGGTCTGATAGGCAGTTCCTGTAAAATAGGCAGTTATGGTTCAGTCGCACTCTTCTTCTTCATAGCGTACCATCACTAGCGTCCATCAGTTCCTGTAACGTGCAGACGGCATGACACACAGGACACGATATTAAGTATCCCATCGTTTGTGGAAAGCACCACATTTACACTCCAAGGCGAAATTTTCTATGAATCCCCACCTGAGTAGATTTTCCTTGCTTCGACCAACCTGGGTCCGGAGTCTGTTTAAAGACTTCCAGGTTAGCCAAGGCAAGTCGCGCCCAGGAGGGAGACTTTCAGCAGGAGGAACGAATGGAATCGCATTTAATAATAATAATAATAATAATAAGCTGGCAACACCAATCGCAACTGTCTCATATTTATCGTTTTCTTAATTTTATTATTTTAGACGCAGTTTTTTTTTAAATCTATTGGCTGATAATCAAAGCAAAATCACCAAAACCCTCTCTAAATTAATTCTGAAAAAAAAACACGTAAATGGACCACAAAAAGTTACATAATATGTTTAGATCAAAAATTTACCTGACATCTGTCAAGTCTTTGTGAAAAATCGTGAAGAAGAAACGATGAAATGAAGACATGATAACTCGGTCAGCATCGAGACGCGCACGCCCACCACCCCCGGACTCCTCGCTCAGCTCCGCCTCGTCGCCGTCGGTTTCCAGCCCCACCGTGAGCGGTGTGACACCGACCGCGGCAGTTGCGTCGAGCTCGAGTGACGAGTATTTTTCCCCGCCGAGGTCGCCAACACGTGTACGTCGGCCGGGGAGAGGCCGGCCACCGAAGAGCTTGGGACTTAGGGGCCAACCGGCCCCGAGCCTGGTCCCCGCTGCCGGTGGTTCTGTGCAGCGCATGAAATGGACTCAGTCTATAAATGAGAACGTCATGCGCGCATACTTCGGGGCTACAGAGGGGGAAACTAACCTCACTGCGTACCGTGTTAGGATGCTGTCTCTGTTTCAGGTACTGGAACCAACCGTCAATGTATCGGCCCAGCGACTGTCGGATCAGGTGCGTGTCATCCAACGAATTCATAGGTTGGATGATGCCGCACTTGATAGGCTGCGCTCAGAGGTATTGAGCAACCATATTATCGTCTCAACTCCGACACAAACCGCGGTACCAGCGTCAACAACTGATGTAGTTCTACCGCGGTCCAATCATGGTGTTGAAGAGGAGGATGATAGGGTTGCCACAGTAAGTAGCCAGTGCAACGACAGATTGAGGAACGCTCTGGAGAATGCATTCCGCGAGTCCATTCCGACCGGACTTAGACCTCGATTACCACGCCTACCTATGCATAAACAAAATAAGGCGCTGGTGTGTGCCTTGGACTCGCAGCTTGAAATTTTTTTCAAAAGCAGCGAGGATCTTGTCGATACACACTCGATCCTGTATTGCGCGGCTGTTGCGGCGTGTCGATTAGCTAACGTTAAGTTTCCGAACTGTGACGAAGCTAGTCGACCAAAACCAGTCGTACCAGCCTGGCAGTACAGAATCGAGCGTCGTATCGATGGAGCCAGGGTACTCATTGGCAAATTATACTGCTTCAGGGAGGGTAATACTCGACCACGAGTGATGCGCTTTGTAAGGCGGGCATTCTCGGGGACTGGAATCAGTTCTCTAGAATACATGTCCCGAGTTACAGAGCGCATCGACTTCCTGAAGCAGAAAGTTTGTGCATGGGCGAGCCATATTCGGCGGTATTAGAGGCGGGTGGATCGATACAAGAAAAATCGCATGTTCCAGAGTGACGAGAGGTGGGTATATAGAGCTTGGGAGCGACCCGAACAAAATTTGACAGACGTATGCCGCCCGGATGATGCTACCACGAGTGCATTCTGGCGCAGCATCTGGTCGGTGCCCGTCTGTCACGCTGAAGCTGACTGGACTCGGGATGCCGAGCGAGTGTGTGAAACTATACCAGAAATGGAAGCAGTCTTAATAACACCGTTAGACGTAGCCAGAGCAGTCCGTCCGTTACCGAACTGGAAATCACCGGGACCGGACGGACTGCACAACTTCTGGTTGAAATGGCTAGTTAGTTCACACACTTGCCTGGCATTTCAGTTCCAGTCATCTTGGTCGCTACCTCAGTTTTTAACAACAGGCGTTACCCACCTCCTCCATAAATCTGGCAGTCCCGCGGAACCTAAGAATTATAGACCGATCACATGTTTATCGACGGTCTATAAACTATGTACTTACATCCATTTTGAGAGTGAAAATTAATACGCACATAGAAAGTCATTCGATTATGTCTGCCTCTCGAAAATGGGTGTAGGAATGGGTCACGTGGTACTAAGGAGCTACTCCTCATTGACATGGCCATCAACCAACAGGTTCGTCGATCCCATAAGGATCTGTCGACATGCTGGATAGATTATAAGAAAGCCTATGACTCGGTGCCACATACATGGCTGAAGAGAGTGCTGGAGTTGTACAAAATAGATGCAACTCTACGCATTTTCCTTGAGACGTGTATGGGGCAATGGAGGACGGTTCTTCATTATCCAGGGTGTCTACAGATCCAGGGGAATGATGAGCCTATATGGATTAAACGGGGAATATTTCAGGGCGACAGTTTGAGTCCACTTTGGTTCTGCTTAGCTCTGAATCCTCTTAGCACTCTGCTGGAGGATTCAGGTCTAGGTTATCGGTTGAAGAGAGGTGGTCAGGTCATATCTCACCTCTTCTACATGGATGATTTAAAACTCTTTGCCCCCAACAAATTGCGACTGATGGAGTTACTGAAGGTAACTGAAACTTTTAGTAGCGCCATCAGGATGGAATTTGGTGCGGATAAATGTGCAGTCATGCATGGAAAGCGAGGGGAGATTGTGGAATCCGAGGGCATCCAACTCTCGGATTCCATACACCTTAGATCCCTCTCCTCATCCGAAAGCTATAAGTATTTGGGTATGTCGGAAGCGTTGGGTATCAATGTTACTGGCATGAAGCAATCGTTGAAGGAGCGCTTCTTTGGTCGCCTGAAGAAAGTTTTGATTAGTCTTCTTTCAGGCGGAAACAAGGTGCGCGCCTTTAACAGTTGGGTCATGCCGGTTTTGATGTACTCTTTCGGCATACTCAAATGGACCCAGACCGAACTTGACGCCTTGGATAGGATGGTCCGTATACTGCTGACCGCAAACCGGATGCATCACCCACGATCATCGGTGATGAGACTGTATATCCCGCGGAAGTGCGGGGGTCGAGGCTTTTTAAATGCAAAGACCCTCCACAATCGCGAGATTTGCAGTCTCAGGGATTATTTTTTAAAAGCCGAAGTGGGTATGCACCGTGATGTGGTGGCAGTGGACATAGGCTTCACCCCGCTTTCCATGGGTAAAGAGAACTGGCGCAAACCTGCAGTACTGACTACCGATGACCGCAAGGAGATATGGCAAGGCAAGGAGCTTCACGGGCGCTTCTATCGGGTTCTTCATGAGCCCGGTGTAGACTTCTTAGCGTCCGTGTCCTGGTTACGTTTTGGTGACCTTTTTGGGGAAACTGAAGGTTTCGTCTGTGCAATTATGGACGAAGTTATCTTGAGGAATAACTATCGGAGACATATTATGAAGGACGGGACGGTTGACGTGTGTCGGGCATGCCACCGTCCAGGTGAGTCCATCAGACATATTATCTCTGGTTGTTCTCGTTTAGCTAACGGCGAGTACTTGCACAGGCATAACCAAGTGGCCAGGATTATTCACCAGCAACTTGCTTTGAAATATAAACTTAGACTCTGAGGTACCGTATTACAAGTATGTGCCCGACCCAGTTCTTGAGAATGACCATGTCACGTTGTACTGGGATCGGTCTATCATTACTGACAGGACTATTGTCGCCAATAAGCCTGATATAGTAGTGATAGATCGATTAGCGCGCCTTGCAATGATAGTCGATGTTACTATTCCACATGACGAGAACCTCGTGAAAGCTGAGAAAGAGAAACAAATAAAATATCTCGACTTAGCACACGAGGTTGTTGACATGTGGAATGTGAGCTCGGCTGTCATTGTACCGATTGTCGTAACAGCCAATGGCCTGATAGCCAAAAGCCTCGACCAACATCTTTCGAGGCTCTCGTTAGGCGGTTGGATCAAGAGCCAGATTCAGAAGGCAGTACTCCTCGATACGGCTCGCATTGTGAGGAGGTTCTTGTCTCTGCAGCCCTAACCACCGGTGCCTTGGACCCTGCTCCCGACATCGGCGGTCTACTATTTTTTATATTTTTTAATGTTTTTTTTTTGTTTTTTATAAAAATATTTAAAAATATATTACATAAGAAATGGAATAAATAAAAGAATAATAATAATATAATATAATAATATAATATCCTTGGACATTTCACACAGCGCCATATCGTCCCAAGCTAAGCAACCTAATGCTTGTGTTATGGTAACGAGATGGCTGATATACTACTTATATACATTTTTTTTTTGTAAATACATACATATTATAGATAGAAAAACACCCAGACTCGTAACAAATACTTGCAGGTCGTACAAATATTTGTTTTTATAATAGGGAGCGAACCTGTTGTCGTCAACCGGACACAAATCCTGACTCCGCGCTGCTGCTAAGAAATTCCTGATGGAAGTACCCCAGAACACTTTAGCCAACCTGGGAGTCCGAGGGACGTTATGCTCAGCAGTATCGTGACCACTGAACCATCGAGGCAGTCAACCCAACTCTAAAACAAATTGAGCTGCCTAGCCTTTTCCCATGTTGGGTGGGCTTCCATTCTAACTGGATGCAGCTGAATACCTGTATGTTACATGGAGCGACTGCCCATCTCACCTACACAGCTCAATTCCTAACACGATACTCATTGGTAAGACAGGTTGTCAGAATTTTTGGGCTTCTTACTACCCATAATGATTATCAAAGATCTTCAACAATGTATTCACATGATTTAGACACGGAGGTATTTAAAAAGGATTCAAATTAAAAAGCTAATAAAAGAACAGTGTCTGATGTTTTCAAAATAAATATTTAAACATTAAACCATTTCAGAAGAAAAATCCCTTTTAAAAAGTAATTAAATCGGCATAAACTTTGTAACCTGACCTCGATTAACTTCAATTCTTGTAGCGTGTCTACGAACGGCTACGAGCGCTACGGAGCGTAGCCCGGCGTAGCCGCACATTTTAATAGATAAGGCTTTCCCTATATTGGAAGTCTATATTCTACTTAATTGGACTTAGGACGGTCACTAACGGTATTTACAGGAAGCTAATGTTGATAATATCGATAGTGTGTAGGTATTAAGGGGAAAGCTCCAGAGTTTTTTTGCAATTTGCAGTTCAGTGTCAGGTTGTGTATTGATCAGAATATGATTTGTGGACGTAAAAAGTACGTATATACATAATTATAATGATTAGGATCATCTAAGTTAGAATTGCTCTCAAATGTCATGGTTTCAAGAAAGCAAAAATATTAGGAGAGAGGAAGCTTTAAATTAACTTACATTTTAATTCAATCTAATGATAGCATATTAGGGATTCTTGGGTTATATGGACTTAGAGAGTTGTATCGGTGATTTGAATGATAACAGTTCTATAAATACGTACTTACCACGGCCGCGAATCATATACACGTACTACTGACCTGTAAATTGCAAAAAAAACGTATGAAAAATTCAATTTCGCGGGCTACCCTGGCGCTTTCACCTTAACGTAATCGATACACAAAATGTCAAGCTCTAGTGAACAACCATTATTGTGATTGCATGAAATGAGGGCCGTCAATCGAACATTGAAATTAGTTGTAATGTTACGAATATAATTACGCATAATACGCTCATAATTATTGTATTTAGTGATATTATCACTATTACATAATGTAGCATGAATTAATTTATGTCATGATTTCAGTATGTAATAAGGCCTGAACTCACATCAAGTCATCATCATTCAAAACACGTCGCACAATCAGCCTATAATGTTCCCAGTGTTGGGACACAGGCCTCATCTCTTCGAGAGGGAGAGGGCCATTCACCACGGGGGTCCTGTGCGGGTTGGTAGATGTCACATGTCTTCGATATTAGGTTCTAGGACGTATGCAAGTTTCCTCACGATGTTTTCCTTCACCGTTATAAGAGCAGTGGTGGTGAAATTATTTACAGAAAGCATTTTTTTTTTTTAAGGCTGGGAAATCATCCAATGACTGCTCCCGCTCTGGGTGGAGCGGAAGGGAGTGTTAGACTCTTACTGACTAAAACCAATCCATGTTCCTTCCGCAGCCCTTTATGTTCCGGGGTAGCGGTAACCCTTTCGGACAATTCCGCCTATTTACACAAAGCATAACGCCTCCTTGGGTTCGAACCCACGACCTGCAACACGTAAGTCGTGGGCTTACCGCTGGGCCACCACGCCCACCACTGCTACAGTTCTACTAAGTCAATCTGCCTAGCTATTTCCAACTACATATATTGAGGTCGGCTTCCAGTCTAATCGGATGCAGCTGAATACCAGTATTTTACATGGAGCGACTGCCTATCTGACATCCACAAACGAGCCACTAACTGAATAATACGATAGATCTTGATTAGACGCTGTCAGACTTTCAGGCTTCTGACTACCCGCAACTACTGTCAAAGATCTACGAACGACAGTCGGGACCAACGGCTTAACGTGCTTTCTGAGGCACGGTGGAGTCTCGATATCTAAAGATGATCACCCATCCACAGACCAACCTCGGAAAGCGCAGCTTAACCTGGATCGATCCTTGCGGCTGTTATTGCTTAGCCAAGAGCTTATTTATAAATTTTACTATAAAAATAAATTATATTTTATAATTACATTATACTGCTGAATAGTAACCTTGAAAATACTCAACTGTGTCCTACCTATTACTTAACTCGTTTAGATTTTACTACAGCATCCACCTACGTCAGTCACAGTTATTAAACCGTTTAAACGCAGAACGTCAGGTGACGCGGCATCCCGCTTACATTAAGCCCGGGATTCGATTTCCCGCACAACGGGATCAATGTCATCCTCTCACGCAAACACCGGGATGTTTGTCTTCCATTTATTCTTTGTACTTTCCGAATGAAGTCGAGCTTGGTCGATGATATACGATCATCAAATAGAAACAATACATTTTGGATCGGATTAGAGTTATCAATTGGATTTTTGTATTGTTTATCAACTTTTGTTTGTTTCACGAAGGCTTGGCAGTTAAATAGAAATGTCATCAGTATTGTTTCCATTGTGCGTTTAATGTCATTTGTCTGTGGTCCAGCGGACTCAGACATCAGGCAATAATTATTATCAATTGGGTATTTGAAAGGTTAGTCAATAACGTTACTTTTTATGAACTGTCAAACGCGGCAGTTAAACGTGATGTCTAGAAAATACAACAATGGGACGTCACAGATTTTTAAAATCAAATGGAATACTTATTAGCATTAAATGTGATTTAACACGTATATCATCGCATAATATTTAATTTCTGTAGGGTGATGGAAGTTTTTAAGACGCGCGTTTTTTTCTATGTGATTTCACATTCTATTTTTGAGGGTTTCAAATAGTCAATTGAATATGAGGCCTGTAACTGCTTTGTACGGGTGTATTTTTAAGTGATTTATGTCTATTGCGCGTTTAGTTTGTGCAAAATAAATATTTTTCTTTCTTTATCAATGTGCGTCTATATTAAACTAAACATGGAAACAGTTAGAATTCATTGCTCTTTAACTTTCTGTTTCTGATTCATTTTAAGTCACAACTACCTAGTGTTTTTCTTAAACAAAAGTATTTTTCTCGATTCAATAGCTATAACCCAACTAAATATTACGCATTAAGGCTGCCGCAGACAGGCGCGAGGCTACTGTAGTAGAGCCGTTTCTATGAGAACTTCATTATTATTATTTTACTTCGCACCTGTCTGCGGGAGCCTTTAGGGAGATTTGGGATATTTATCGGCACAATAACCAAATTCAATTCTATTTTCATTTATATTTAGTTAGACCTTTGAAACACACATGAAAACATTTCTTTTAAATAGAAGTTCCATATATATTTCTGGTACCGTAAACTTTCACCATTTTCTGGTACACTAATTACTTCATCCTGAAATCGATCCGTGTCCATCACAGCATCATTAGTTAACTGGCCTGGAACCATTCAACCCTATACATTCCGTCGACCGAAAAATTTAAAACAAAAGACTCGACTCGATTAGTCTCTTTGAAAGGGTGGACAATGGGCTGAGGGAAGCGCGTACATCAATATATCACACTAATATTATGAGGGCGAAAGTTTTTGAGTGTGTGTGTGCGTGTATGTGTGTGTGTTTTATGTATGCATCGTTCTCACATGTATAATATTAATATGAACTATGTAACCAATATTTTGTATCCATATTTTGTTTAAAAGAGTGTCCATGGAGTTTCTTGCCCGTTCTTCTCCATAGGTACCTACTGCTTTGGGGGCAACTAGCTTCATCTCTCTGACTGACCGACACCTTGACAATTCAAAAGTGCCTGTAATTGGTTTATTTGAAATAAATACTTTGAGTTTGAGTTTGTTACTTCTTTGCGCAAAAACTACAGCAGTGCTATTCTATCGCCCGGCCCTGGTGCAAGCCATGGTCCGGGGTGAGAGGGAGTGGGAGGCAGTCACCTCCTTCTGCGAAAAAGTCATGCTCGCGAAGGCGGTGGCGGGATGGGAGAGAGAAAGGTCCTCCCGTCCCAGCCGCCGCAGGAGACGCCCCGGGCGTCGGGAACCACGAAACGACTCCCGGCCACCGTAGGCGCGGGCCTGCGGACGGTGAGTAATGGGTGACTCACCGTCCGATCAGCACCAGACCCGTGCCGTACGGCGCGTATATGTTCCACGCGCGCCTCAAAGAGATGTCAGCATATGAAGGGGCCCCTCAGGGCCAAGCCTGCGGGTAAGCGGGATTGTCCGAAAGGGTTACCGTTACCCCGGAACATAAAGGGCTACGGAAGGCACATGGATGGGTTTTAGTCAGTAAGAGTCTGACACTCCCTTCCGCTCCATCCAGAGCGGGAGCAGTCATTGGATGATTTCCCAGCCTTAATAAAAAAAAAAGTGCTTTTCTATAAACATACAAACACAGTGATAGCCTAGAGGTGTGACCGTCAGACTGCCAAGTCTTAGGTCTCGAGTTCGAACCCCAGGCACGCACCTCTGACTTTTCGGATTCATGTGCGTACTATATAATTATCACTTACTTATAAAACGCTGAAGGAAAACATCGTGAGGAAACCAGCATGCCTGAGAGATATATCTCAACAGCACGTGAAGCTAAGTCAGAGGTCCATGGGCAGCATAAAAACTCTGACACCAGGTTAGTCACTAACCACACGAAAAGAAGAAGAAGATAAAACATAGGATAAAGTGAGCTGTCAATAGTGTCAATCCCTAGCATTAGGTGAAACGAAAGCTCACTTTGTTCACGTTAATTTCACCTTAGTTTTCACGCTAAGATTTTTACAGAACCGACCGACTTAACGGATCTGGATGAAATTTGCTCAGGGATACCTATATTATAACCTGGATTAATGCCTAGGATATTTTGTAGCCCGTTAGTACAGACGCCAGCACATCAAGCTATCCCTAACTGTCAAATTTTCTCAATTAAAAATGAACCTTATGTCTTAGCAATAAAGTTGAAATACTATCAAAGAAATTTAACAGATTGTGGTAACTTGATGTGCTGGCCTCTGTACGTTCCCGTGGGATTATTTCCGACATCCACGTGCATGATGCCGCTGGAAGAAGCTAGTGACTCATAAAATAAAACTGTCCAAGTGGAACCACTCGCGATGAAGGGTTTCGTAGTTGGGATGAATTTATCCCAAGAACAAACTTGACTGTTATAGTTGAAGAAAAGTTCTCTCATACCTCTACGCATTCTGCGTTGTGTGGTGTTTGTCTATCTATAATATTTCTAGTTAATATGTGTATTTAACAATAATAAAATTTAAAAGCTAACAACTTAAACTATACTTAAATTAAATGACGATCTAACTAACTATATACAAATAAATCTAATCTATAATATGAATGTATTTCCAAAAAAAAAATGTATATATGTAAGTAGTTTATCAGCCATCTTGTTACCATAATACAAGCATTAGATTACTTAGCTTGGGAACATATGGCGTTGTGTGAAATGTCCAAGGATATTATTATTATTGTTATACATGCTGCATTCTCAGCATTATGCTGAGATAAGAGCCTTTTTGGCCTCGCACAGGTCTTTTTTTATTTATTGAATTTTTGCATAATTTTGTTTTTAATAATAATTTTGTTAGTTTTGCTTGCTCTTTTACTTTTTACGGATTGTTTTTCCTGTTCGTGTCCAAAATAATGTTCTTTCTTTCCTTTCTCTTTCACAATTAAAGTAAAAGTAAAGTTTACCTTCTTACACCACATTCAGACTCAATGATTGCCCTCAATACTACATGAACAGAATTCTAAAGAGATCTAATGAAGCCGCAGACTCCGAGCGTATCTAACTGCGTTCTTTCGACAGAAAAGCAATTAGCTAACTAATTATAAAAGAAAATAGAATTGAAATCGTTTTGTTAAAATAATCAGAGGATGTAGAAGATTTCAATTCTATCTAAAATAGAATAAATGTATTATGTAGGTACGTAAAGCAAACAACGATTAAAAGAAGAAAAACACTGTACATAAGAGTTTTTTTTTTCTTTTTGTGGGTGGGAAATCATCTAATGACTTCTCCTGCTCTGGGTGGAGCGGAAGGGAGTGTCAGACTTTTACTGACTAAAACCTTTCCATGTTCCTTACTTAGCCCTTTAAGTTCCCGTGTAGCGGTAACCCTTTCGGACAATCCCGCTTATGTACATAAGAGCTGTGTTACAATTTTCGCGTACCATCACTACATAGAATAAAACAAAGTCGCTTTCTCTGTCGCTATATTCGAATGTATGCTTAAATCTTTAAAACTACGCAACGGATTTTGATGCGGTTTTTTTTAATAGATAGAGTAATTTAAAAGGAAGGTTTATGTGTATAATTAAACTATATTTAAACTATATTTTATAGTATTCTACAACTTATAAACTATTGTTGTTTGTATCACCTCAATACCTACTAATATTCAAACAAATAAATTATTAGATTTGATTCCATTCTAAAGACGGTACATGACATAATTATTAATCACACTAATATAATAAAGGCGAAAGTTTGTGAGTGTGTGAATGTTTGTTACTTCTTCGCGCAAAAACTGCTGAATGGACTTGGATGTTTGACACAGAGATAGATTAAAACCGAGATTAACACATAAAATACTTATTATCCCGTTAGTACGTTATCGTGAGATAATATCCAACATCCACGCGGGCGAAGCCGCGGGCAGAAGCTAGTCTTAAAATATTTGCTTAAAAGTAGAGGCGCAGTCTCTAAGACGCGATGAACGCACACGTTTTCTTTGCCGTGAAAAACTACCTGCTTACGTTGATTCGCCGTGTGTAGGCACGGTTGTCAGTGTTGTATGGTTCACTATGGAGGCTTGTTGACAGACACCCCGGCACCACAGCTCGGCGCCGCCGCCTGTGTCTTCCGTCGTTTGCGTGTCGTATACACCAGATTATTCTTATGGTGCATCGTAAAGAAAAGTGCCGTGTACAACGGGCCTAATAATGCCACTTCATCACAACTGAGCATTTAAAACGATTGAAATACATTAAAAACGAATCATTCATAATTGGAACTAAAAAGCTGTTTAGGCCCCGTTCACACAACGAGCGATATGACTGGCGACGCAACTTGCGTTGCGGGCATTGAGCAGGGCTGCCAGATTGTATAATTAATTACACATAGGTATCCGTATAATTTTTTTATTTATTTATCCTGTTTGTATAAAATATTGACATAGATATTTGGATACGAGAATAAGCGGCTGCTTCTCAAGAGTATTTTACAAAAAATACTCAAAGTTTACAATTATTGTTCAACTTTACCGTATGGCTCGTCGTTCGGCTTCATCCAGTAATACCATTTACCAATAGCAAATTTTTATTAGGGTTCCATAGGCGTCGCTTTTTAACCGACATTTGTAGGTAGGTACCACAACTAAAAAGTGAAAAATAAAAACTTTTTTACAAAAAATAAAACCGACTTCCAAAACAAACACTACAAAGTGACAAATAATTTTGATTTCGGAAGTCGGTGGCAAAAAATTAAAATACAAAACCGAAGACACCGACTTCCGAAATCAAAATTAATTGTCACTTTGTAGTGTTTGTTTTGGAAGTCGGTTTTATTTTTTGTAAAAAAGTTTTTGTGAGACAAATAAGTTTTAAGCTGTTTCGTGTAAATACTCCTTCATTGTGCGTGTCGGACCACGCACTTGGCCCTGGTGTGACTTGTTCCTGATTTTTTTGGAACGAAGTTCCTTATCGCGCGTTGTGAAAGGGGGCTAGACGGAAAAATTCTTACGAAATTACAATTCCTTCACTAATTAATCGAAAGGAACTTCGTTACATCCGGGTGTCCCTTGACACCTCTCAAGTTTTTTGTTTTGTATAATTGGATTTGATTTTGTATTTTGTATTTTAGGCTGCCTGCGGCCCGCTGCTGAGGCCCTCAAGCGGCGTAAATACCTGATGGGTAACTACAGTTTTGAGCCGTTTCGGATCGAAAGTCTAGGGTCATGGGGCCCGAGTGCGCAACTCCTTCTTAAGGAAATTTCTCGCCGATTGGTCGACACTTCACGTGAACAGAGGGATGGATTGATCTTTGGCCAAAGAATTAGCATTGCCATTCAACGTGGCAATGCTGCCAGTCTTCTGGGCACGTTTCGGGACGACAGCGATGCGCATGACTACTTCGACGCCTAAGTGTCTTTCTTGTTTTTCTATTTATTTGTATATAGTTAGACAGATCGTTTTTTAATGTATGTATAAGTTGTTTTTATATTTAAATATATTATAATTTAAACACGGTAATATGTACACGGTGTTCAAGGGTAAAACCTGTAGAATAAGATTAAATTCATTTATTTTGTATAACATCTGGGACTGAGCGGTATAATACCTACAAGTCAAATCGTCAGTAGAGCCGTCTACTGACAGGCCTGGCGGTGACGTGACATGCTCTAAACAAGTTCTTTAATTTGTTTTCTCCGCAGCCGCTGTCACAAGGCGTGTGTCGCTTGAGCGTGTACCTCGTGCCCACGGGCTTCGCCGTGACGTGGCCGGGACGGGCGAGTCACGACACGTATCCGGCGCGATAACGAAACGGACCGAACCGAAGTGCCACTCCAGTGTTACCGCTTAATGGATTTCCGCTACTGTCTTTCCATTCTGTGCTTTATGTTCAAGATGTAGTTCATCTGGATGTGGCTGTTACTTAATCGGCTTCTTGTAATCGTTTGCATGTTTTACAATTATTCTGGTTTGGTTTACATTAAAATTGCTTTTATGACAAGTAATAAAAGATTAACGTGGTGATGTTTGGGGGAGGCTTGCTGAAATTAACAAGTAGATGATTTGTATTTTTTTTTTTGTTTTCGGGGGAGTTTCCCCCGCTTCAAAAGGCGCCTGGAGTTTTGGGGAAAGACCAGGGAGTGTGGGGTTCTTACCTCACTAGAGCACTTGTAGCTACCTAATTATTTCCTGCCATATTTTTGCTTACCTGCGCATATTATCCCCCGACTGTTCTTATGTGTTTGCTTCCTTTCTTTGCGCAATGTTTGCCGCAAATAAACGTATTTTCATTCAAATTATTTATGATTGTTTAACCATCTCCGGATACTATCCGGTATAGTTAGGTATATATCTGGCTGATAAGATAAAAATATTTTATGAAGACAATGTATATCTGGTATCAGGAGTTTTCATACGTGATTCATCATTCATACGAGTAATTTGAACACGTATTTGTACATACTATAGATTTAAATACCATTATATTTTACTAGCACTTCGCCCACAACTTCTTCATAAAACAAATTGTATCTCTTTATAATCTATACTAATATTATAAAGAGGAAAGATTTGTAACGAATAAACTCAAAAACTATTTAACGGATCAGGAAACTTGGCACAAAGATAGATTATAGTCTAGAACAGCATATAAGCTACTTTTTGTCCCGGAAAAATTTACGGTTCCCATGGGATAATTTCCTACATGCACGCGGGCGAAGCCGCTGGCAAAAGCCAAGATTTTATCATTTTATTTATATCTTGATCTCTAGTCTTGATGTAGGAGGACTAGAAGTGACACGGTTCAGCACTGGTCCCAAACGCATGGAACATTTTTCTCACGTAACAGTCCATTTGACCCGCTACCCTTTCCACACGTGACTTCTCTCCCTGTTAAATATGTTAAAAGGTACATTAGGAAGTACCAACGGTTTGCGAGCTCCGTTATTTGTTGTTTTCTGTAGGTTTTCATAAAATCAGGCGCCATTGAGCTAATTTGAACAAGCTTCTGCTGAAAATCTGTTTTCAGCAAAGAGTTGTGAATTTGTAAACGCTATTATGTACATTTTTGTACATCTTTTTACTTAAAAAGGTCAAATACAATATATGCCTACTTTTAACCGATGTTTGTGTGACCCTGGATGGAAAGACACTTATCATCACGCCTCTAATCGCGAAGGGTTATGCAGAAGTATATTTCTTTTTCTTTATTTATTAAACGTACCAATAGTACACATTTCACCAGTATTTTTGCGTCTTATTGAAATCAAACGCGCACAAATCCAGACTCCAGGCTGTTATTTAATTGAGGGTAAGCGGGATTGTCCGAAAGGGTTACCGCTAACCCGGAACATAAAGGGTTAAGGAACGAACATGGATGGGTTTTATTCAGTAAGAGTCTGACACTCCCTTCCGCACTCCTTTCCGGAAATCATCAAATGACTCCTCCATCTCTAGGTGAACTAGAGATAGAGGAGTCATTTGATGATTTCCCGACCTCAAGCTGAGCAGTGAGTGTTGCCACTACTAGACCAACCCAGGCAACCCTGGATGTACCTATATAGGTATTAAAGTTAAACAAAGTAAGTCAGAACTGCACCGCGTTGCTGCTTACCCCATGATGAAGAACGTGAGTATATTTAGGTAGGTATGAGTATAACTAACAGCATTTTGCTATTTCAGTGCTTAGAACGATTTTAATGCGCCACGTGCGCAAGTAAGCGGTATCCGTACATACTTAACACTGAAACTTTAAGTAGGCCACAAGGGTTAAGTGCTGGTATTTTCTATCCCTTACGAACTAAGGCTTGGGGCAAGCGACCTACCGGCCACAGCCCCCGATGGCCCAGCTACAAGCAGTTCGCGTGCTTTCATATGTTTTGTATGGACTCGTTGCACACTGTCGCCCACCGTCTCCAGATAAGAATACCCGATTAAGAATGCCCATACACCAAAGTACATTATGCCATAAAAAATGTTTCATCACAGCAGTTAATTTTTTTAACAATATCATCATCTGCCTAGCTTATTATGTTGGGGTCGGCTTCCAGTCTAACCGGATGCAGCTGAGTACCAGTATTTTACATGGAGCGACTGCTCTGAGCTCCTCAACCCAGTAATGTGGCAATACGATACCCCTTGGTAAGACTGGCTGTCAGATTTTCGGGATTCTGACTACCCGTTAATTTTTTTAACAATATACTCAAAGAAATTAGAAAACATCCTCTGACATATTTACTCTTATAATCTATACTTCACGAATGGTTCATAGATTTTGTAGTTTACAGATTTTTTTTGGTAAAAAAATAAGTGACAAATATTGTTACTAATAAACTAGATATAGACATTGTAAGAGTTGGGCTGAGTGTAATATTGGTCTGACAACACTGTTTTAATTAATGCTACGTAATTATAAAGGTGTTTACTTGAAAGTATTTGTATGCCAGTCATTGGCGAGACATTTAGAACATAACCCACACCATTCTTCTTCTTCTTAGCATGTCGATGGCAATCTAAATGGACTTGGCCCAGATTTCTTTATTCGAATTAACGCCATCATTGTTCCATGTTTCAAGCAAATAAAATTATTCTATTCCATTGTTCGCCATTGCAGTAGGTCGCAGCAACCACCGATGGTTGTGGCCTTTTTTTTTTTTTAGGGCTGGGAAATCATCCAATGACTGCTCCCGATCTGTGGGTGGAGCGGAAGGGAGTGTCAGACTCTTACTGACTAAAACCCATCCATGTTCCTTCCGTAGCCCTTTATGTTCCGGGGTAGCGGTAACCCTTTCGGACAATCCCGCTTACCCGGCAGGCTTGGCCCTGAGGGGCCCCTTCATATGCTGACATCTCTTTGGTCTGGTGCTGATCGGACGGTGAGTCACCCATTACTCACCGTCCGCAGGCCCGCGCCTACGGTGGCCGGGAGTCGTCACGTGGCTCCCGACGCCCGGGGCCTCTCCCGCGGCGGCTGGGACGGGAGGACCTTTCTCTCTCCCATCCCGCCACCTTCTTCGCGAGCATGACTTTTTCGCAGAAGGAGGTGACTGCCTCCCACTCCCTCTCGCCCCGGACCATGGCTTGCACCAGGGCCGGGCGCGAGATGGTTGTGGCCTGTGACTCGGTTGCGCCTCGTCTTATGTAATCCTTATTTCATGTTAGACTACCTTTTGCCCGCGCATTCGCTCGTGTGGAGGTGGGAATTATCCCACGGGAGCATACCTACTATACGAAATAAAGCATAATATCTCATCCTATTAGCTAGACACCGACCGAATTTCGTTTTCGGTTTCCGGCTATTTTTGGACGAAATAAAAAGTGAAGGCCGCAAATTTTTATTTTCGGTCTAAAAATAATAATACACGATCGCAAAAAAAAAATTGTACTAACAAGTCTATACGTATACGTAGTGAATGCAGAAAAAATGACTATAGTCTATCATCAGATTGTTAGATTATTAATTTATTATAGGTGTTATTTAATTGCATGTAATAATTAAAGTTAATGATTAATTTCATTTCGCGCGATACAAACTATACGCATAAACATTCTTCTTGAATCACTCGTTATCTATATCAATAGAAAAAAAAAGAAGAGAAAAAAATCTTTGGATGCTGATGCATCCAAAGATTTTTTTATGTGGGTTTCTACTTTGCTTTATTATATAAAGGAATAGATCACTATTCCTTTATATAATAAAGCAATGTTTCCTTTGAGTAAAATTGGCTATCTCCAGTATTTAGAGTACTATCCCATCAGGTGAGGTTCAAAAATTCCACCCTGTATACAAACATTAACCAAACATTCATCACTTATGACTTGTCAGTTGGAACCAACATTGGCCGCACATACATCAGAATAATTATTCTGATATATGTTCCAACTTGACAACCCAACTTGTCAGTATAGTAGATGTTAGCCCATTTATCTGTTAATAGCCAGTAATATTTCTCGGCTTAGGTAGAATGCATAAATGCAAAATTTTAGGATTATACATAATTGTATCAGAAACTACCACTTTGCCCGCGTTGTTTTTTTCTTTTAATAGCTTATGATACTCAGGGATAATGTAGCTTTACAGTAGTGAAAGATTTTTTTGTAAACGGATCAGTAGTTCCAAAGATCCTACATACTAACTTACTTTTACCTCTTTATAATATTAATATAGATGTGTAGATATTAATATTAGTATAGATATATAGGTTACAACTTTCTCCATGGGAACAACATAGTAATTGCGAAAAAAACATCATCTGTTCCATATGAAATTTCAATAACTGTTTAACCCAAATGTATGGAAAATTGATATTTTTTTTCTCGATTACGACTTCGTTTCCATGGAGACAGATAGATAGATGTTCAGTTGATGGTCTGTACCGTAAACATGACCACCACTTCTTAATTGTGTGGTTAGTGACTAACCTGGTGTCAGAGTTTTTATGCTGCCAATGGGCCTCTGGCTTAGCTTCACATACTGTTGAGAAATATCTCTCAGACATGCTGGTTTCCTCACGATGTTTTCCTTCACCGATTTTTAAGCAAGTGATAATTATACAAAGCGCTCATGAATCCGTTAAATCAGAGGTGCGTGTCTTGGGTTCGAACTCAGGACCTATGACTTAGCAATCCGACGGTCACACCACTAGGCTATCACTGCTTACTAAAATGTTTGTTATGCTATAAAATATAATTCGGTATAGTTATTTCAATTACATTGCTTTGTACCGAATACATACGACAAGCCACACGGCTAGTGACAGAGTCGCTTTTCTTTTATAAAAACCTATCAAACTTTTCTATTAATTTCAAAGGTCGAATGCTGTCAGATATCTACCAGCCATGCTCAATATAAGGTTCCACTTAGGCTCTACAGTACCGTCCCAAATTACCGTTTTTTTTTCTTTCAAACGCTTAGCCAATGAGACAAACGATCAAATCGTAGTTTTTTTTAATTCTTTTATTCTTGGCTGGTCGAACTGCCATTAATAATAAATTGGTTACCGTTACTGTACAGGGAATATCGATGCATCGCCTACTTTATTTAATATTCATGAGTTATAGACAAAGTTGAGCATTCCCATTAGGCTGTATTTCAACGGAACCTTTTTACAAGAAGCCGATAAACTATACATAAGTAAAATTGCGTGGGATATTTGATATCAATGGTTATATAATAAATGTTTTATTGACAATAATGATATTGATAAAAATTGAGAAATTGTGAAAATACCCACAACATGCACACTATTTTGCGGTATTTTATGATAAAATGTTTTTTGTTTGACTTCATTCTTATGTTAAACTTATTAAATATTATTTCATCTTTTTTTTAATTGGTTTTTTAAACTATTATTTATTTGTCCTTTATTGAAAAGAACCAGGTTCCCAGTACCTAATTAATTATAATCCAGCCAATTAAATTAATAAGACTTTAATGTCACCTAATTCATTACATAATAATTCAAAGTCAAATTCAAATATTTTTTTTTGTCTTCGCATTATGTATATGTATGTTTGTATTGCCAAACAGATACAAAAAGGAACGGTAAAATACTGTCCGCAATTCCCCTAAAAGAACACAAATGCTTCATAACCAACGTTTACTTGCCTCCTCTGGCAAAAGAATAACTTTGTTACATAGACAATATTATAAATAGCTAGTAAAAGTAATGGCACAGCCATTTTATTTGGGTTTCAAACAAATTGGTCGTTTCTACTGAACAAATGACGGGCGATTTATCATTTTTCTACGCTTATTGTGAAGACTAGACGGTTGCAATAAATTATCTTCTTTTTTGGGAACACCTTGAATAATCACACGAAAAAGATAATTTAAAAAATATAAATGTATGTCGCGAGTTTGATTCCCGCACGGAACAAATATTTGTACGACCTGCAAGTATTTGTAACGAGTCTGGGTGTTTTTCTATCTATAATATGTATGTATTTACAAAAAAAAATGTATATAAGTAGTATATCAGCCATCGTGTTACCATAACACAAGCATTAGGTTGCTTAGCTTGGGACGATATGGCGCCTGTGTGAAATGTCCAAGGATATTATTATTATTATTATAAATAAATACCACTGACAAATGAGTTCATAAAACCTTTTCTGTAACAATCTCTCCGTGATAACTTAAGTGAAGTGAATTGTCGTCCCACCTAGGGATTGACACTAATGACAGCTCACTTCAAAATCACTTCAACTCTATTTTAACGGTGATTTTTACAGCATAACACTATTGGTGCTGGGGATTGACACTATTGACAGCTAAATTCAAACTCACGTCACTTAAGTGTTCACGGTGTATTTTTACACAAAGCACTGTACTGGATGTTGACAGCTGGGAAAATATTGCTATCTTTTTCACTCGCAGATCAAATTCGATTAAGATCTCTACATAGTATAAAACAAAGTCGCTCTCCGCCGCCGCGCCGTATGTCCCTCAGTACGCTTAGATCTTTAAACTACGCAACGGATTTATTTTTTTACGCAACTGTTTTCATCAATAGACAGAATGATTCAAGAGAAAAGTTTATAAGCATTGTTTAATAGCTTTCGCCCGCGTGATAGTGTCCACAATGTACGCAAACATAACAAGCCAATACAGCAACGGTCTGAAAATATACTTGTACACCATAAATCATGTCCTGTTGGTTACCTTAACATTCTGGAAAATGACAGAAATTGGTTCATTTCAAGGCAAGTTCCCAAAATGACTCCAAAGACAAACAGCTGACACTTTGCAGCATTATACACTAGTCTGCGTGACACGGAATGGTTCGGGTACTTGTACTACGTCAACTCACACAAGGTACTGCAAACTTGTGCAAGTACAAATTTGCACAAGTTTGTGGCCTGTATTATTTACCTTTTCGAAAATAAAAACTAAAAACAACAAAGGAGAGTCCCTTTTATTGGACCAAAACTAAACATATTCTGCACCAAAAAATACTTGGCCATGGTGTTCCGGCTCTTAAAAATAAGTATTCAAAAAAGATTACCCATTATACAAGGGGGTGTTAACATTAATACTTATACAGCGGCCGGAAAACATTCGCCGGCATAATGGTGGCCGCAGAAAGTTAATGGACGCTTTCACCACCCTGTATTTGAGTTCGGGGCAATTCGGCATGAATCGGCATGTTTCGGCGGTTACGCTTGCGCATTTTCCTTTTCAGGGTTCCGTTATAATACTTAGAATTCTTAATGGATTTAAGTAGAAGCTAAGAGAGATTGTAAAAATCTTGGGACTTTTGATACTTTCTGCCTACCTTCCGAAAAAGGCCTGAGTTAATGGAAGTAACATAATATTCAGGTAAAGAGGTACACTTTGCTCTTTAAAAAAATACTCAGAATTATTTCCTGCTTTACTGATAGACGCTACTTCTTCTTCTTTTCGTGTCGATAGTACACTTTCTCGATTTTATTATATTGAATTGGCCCAGTCGGTTCATATACTTATGGACGCTACTGAAGTTGCCATATAATAATAAGCCCTTTTTTATTCTGAACATTTTTTCATAGTTTTCAGTAGTTTACAGAATGTCTCTCAGTTCAAGGTGCCTCTTGGCAAAGGCCTTCTTTAACACTTTCCACTTGTTCTATTTAATCTCTCGCAACTCTTCTCTAATATGGATCCGCTGAGATTCAATTTTTTTTTGACGCGTCTCTCGCAGTACAACCTAGGTGGTTGTTTATAACTTAACCAGGCTTGCCTCAATAATGTTAAGGCCAGACAGGGCTTGAAAACTTACAAACTAAACAATTACACGCTAAGGGCAGCCCCTGTGGGGCACCCCCTGTGGGGTACGGACCTCGACTTAGGGCGTCGCTGGGAGAGGACAGCAAGGGATTGGCTGGATCGGATGACTGTGAGCTTCTATTCGTCTCCTCATCATTTATATTGTCACCATTACATTAAACGGACATAGCAGGGTATTAGTATTATAATAATATAATATGGTTAAAGTTTTTAATGCGGTTTTCATAAATCAGGTCCCGAAAAACCGACAATAAATCTTACCTAGAGGTATGGTATTACCCAGTTACTGGGTTGTGGAGGTCAGATAGGCAGTCGCTCCATGTAAAATACTGGTATTCAGCTGCATCCGGTTAGACCGGAAACCAACCCTAATATAGTTTAGAAAAGGCTCCTATATTGAATATGGTTAAAGTTTAAATAATCCTCTTTAAATTTCGCGTTCTTTTCTCTAGAGAAAAAAGACAATTTGAGCTATTTTATATCAGTAAATAATATTGAAGTGTAAAGGAATGGACGTGGCAGGCGTCTGGAGGAATTCGCTATCGTTTTATTGACTTGTCTGTGCCCGGGGTCTCATCTTCATACCACTCGCGACTCGAATTACATACCGATATAGTCTGTACATTTTGTTTTGTACGTGTGGGAGCAGAAATTGAGGAGACAACAGACTCTTGTAGATTTTCATGTGTTATTTTATTAGCTTATTTCACAAGACGATCGATCAGATGGAACTACGCTTGCCGACGTCGTGGATTGGTGACCATCTACGACATACCTAGACTCCTTCCTTCGGAAAGCACGTCCCGGCTGTCAATGCTAGGTTGACAGGACACACTAGGTTGCAGTTCTGCGCGCAGCGGGTCGGCGCAATACATTGCGGCTATGTACCTATTACGTGCGATTATAATGAGGGACGTGCATGGAATTAGTATGTACTTAGAAGCCGGTTACCATGGAGTCAATGCATGATTCTGAATCCCCAGCGTTGAAATTATAAGTCGTTATTTAAAAAAAATTGCTGTTCCATACATTTTCAGTGCGTAGGTATTTGCACTTTTCTATGAAACAGATTTTTTCACTCTTTCTAAGTATATATTATTTATCTACTAGCAACCGCCTCTGATTCACAAGGTTTTAACGAGTCTACAAACCATCGTGATTTCATATTTATTTAATATTTTATATAAGTTTCATAATAATGTATTAATACATATAAACCTTTGGATTTATTTGGTTGGTTTTATTGTTTTATTTAATGTACTTATCTCTGGGTTTCAAAGAATAATTTTGCATTTGATAGTCCGATGCACGGAACAAAGGCCATAACGCCTAACTTCACGTTGAATGACAAGTCACTTCACGCTCACATCACCTTACTTTTCACAGCGAAATGTGTAGGTACAGAATAGATCGACCGTACTCTCGATTTTATCATTTACTAGCTTCCGCCCGCAAAATATGTCGACAAATTATACACATAAACCTTCCTCTTGAATCAATCTATCTATTACAAAAAAACCGCATCGAAATCCGCTGCGTAGTTTTAAAGTTTTAAGCATACATAGGGATATAGGGACAGAGAAAGCGACTTTGTTTTATACTACATAGTGATTAGGAAGTAGGAAGAGGTTCCAAGGAGTCTCGATCCTCCTTTATTGAATTGTCAATGAGACGGCCCACTGAGGTATTACTTACACCGACCCGCCCTCCCTCAAGCACTCGAAACTAAATCAACGGTTAGTACCTCGTGTAAATAAGTTATCACAAGATAGATGACTCTGGGAAGTGCAGAGAATGTGTTGTTGGGTAAAATAAATTTAGAAGAATCTTTTTTATAAAAAAAAAAACCAACTCCAAAAAACCACTACGAAGTGAAAAATAATTTTAATTTCGGAAGTTCGTTTCTTTGGTTTTGTATTTTCGCTTTTTGTCACCGACTTCCGAAATTAAAATTATTTCCCAGTTCGTATTGATTAACTATTATCGAAGCTAAGTCAAAAACTATTCAAGCGAAGTTGATAAATAAATTTATATGGGACGGTCTAGAAATCTCCCTACCAAAGAAAAAAAAAACAAAATCGGTTCAATATTGACGGAGAAATCGGTGGACATAGGTATGTACATTTAAAAAAAATACAATCGAACATAGAACCTCTTTTTTTCTAAAACGGTCTTCTTCTTTTCGTGTGGTTAGTGACTAACCTGATGTCAGAGTTTTTTATGCTGCCCATGGGCCTCTGACATAGCTTCACATGCTGTTGAGAAATATCTCTCAGACATGCTGGTTTCCTCACAATGTTTTCTTTCACCGATTTTAAGCAAGTGATAATTATACAATACGCACATGATGATGCGCCTGTTAG
Organism: Hyppa rectilinea; assembly: GCA_951799385.1. Taxonomy (NCBI): domain Eukaryota; kingdom Metazoa; phylum Arthropoda; class Insecta; order Lepidoptera; family Noctuidae; genus Hyppa; species Hyppa rectilinea. The sequence goes on from OX637317.1 coordinate 2,009,623, forward strand.
TACTTAGCCACGAGCTCCTCTGTAATAGTGCTACTATAAAATACATTAAGTGATTAATTTAAAACAGACAATAGAAGGAATTATATAAAATAATATGATGTTTCTTATTTCGAATAAAGTTGCTTTGTTTTTTTAAACAAACCATAACACTCAAATCAAATAGCGAATCAAGCGATTGTGAACAGCTGTGCATCTGGCTTATTCACAACCGCTTGAAAACTGTGAAAATCGATAGTGCTTAACCTTTCGCGTAGATCTACGTTCCGTCAGTCAATTGTTTAATTTTTGTTTAAAGCTAGTGACTCGATGCTTGTTTTGTACAATGGTAATATGTTGGCGTGCCCTAACCGGGTTTCATGTTGGAACTTATTTACTTCTGTAACACTTACTTATGTACAGTCACGAGCAAAAATATGTATACAGTTAGTTAATTTTAAAAACAGTTTTCTCCCTTAGTTATTGATTAAAATAGTATGTTTATGGACACATTGCATTTTCGAATCCATAGGCTTACCGAACCTGTCGTGTCTCAAAAGTTGAAATAGTTATTTTACGAGAAAATAGCTTGTGAATATTGTTAGGTGTATATTATTACACCTAACAATATTCACAACATATTGCATATTGGTGCTCGTGACTGTACACATGAATGCAATAAAGAATTTGAGTTTGAGTTTGTAAGCAAGCCTAAGCAGAGCAGTGATGGCCTAATGGTTACTGGCCCAACTTACGAGTGGGTTCAAACCCAAGCATGCGCTTTACTTTTTGTTAATAATTTAATCACCACTGCTCTCAAAATGGTGAAAGAAAACATCGTGAGGAAATCGAAATGTCCAAGAAGTAGAAGACACGTGATAACCAATCCGCACTGAACCCGCATGGTGGATTATCCTGAGTCCCAGCTGTGGGAACATTATGAGGCATAGCATCATCATCTGCCTGCCTTTTCCCAACTATGTTGGGGTCTGCTTCCAGTCTAACCGGATGCAGCTGAATACCAGTATTTTACATAGAGCGACTGCCTATCTGACCTCCACAACCCAGTCAGTCACTGGACAATACGATAACCCTTGGTAAGACTGGTTGTCAGATTTTTGGGCTTCTGACGACCGTCAAAAATGCATAAATGACAACGGCTTAACGTGCCTTCCGAGGCACTAAGTATAGCATAACATACAATAATTGAACGCTCTTGGATTTTTTCAAATTTTATAAATCAGTCTACAATTTAATATGGGTCTCCTTGGTCGCTTGGAAAATGCTTGAAATTGCCACAGCCATCATCTTGATGAAATAATCTTTACTTTTCAGCGTAACCCCATGATAATGTTGCGTCAGCAAAATATAAACTTAACTGCCTACATCCCTTATCTCTAAGTTTCGGGTCCTGAAGACAGTAATCTATACTAATATTATAAAGAGGTAAAATTTGTAAGTTTGTATGTAGGGGGTAATCTCCGGAACTAATGATCCAATTTCAAACATTTTTTCACTGATAGAAAGCTACATTATTCCTGAGTGCTATATGCTATAAATTATATTTATATCATACATATTAGCCGAGCTATCGCAATTTTCGTCTAGCAAGTCGGAAAAAAATACCTCCGAAAACAGAATTATTTGCATGCGCTGCCTAAACAGTTACAGTATATCGCAATTTTCCGCGGACGAAGTCGCGGGCAGAAGCTAGTCGTTTATATAATAATAATAATATCCATGGACATTTCACACAACGCCATAATAATAATAAGCAACTTAATGCTTGTGTTATGGTAACTAGATGGCTGATAAACTACTTATATACATTTTTTTATGTAAATTCATACATATTATAGATAGAAATACACCCAGACCCGTAACAAATACTTGTAGGTCGTACAAATATTTGTTCCGTGCGGGAATCGAACCCGCGACATGTTACGCAGCAGTCAATCGCTCAACGACTGCGCCAACCGTGTCGTCAATATGAATGAATATGAAATGACTATGAATGAAATGAAATGAATATGAAATGACTAGCTTCTGCCAGCTGCTTCGCATGCGTGGATGTTAAAAAATTTCCCACGGGAACGTACTAGCGCGATAAAAAAAGTCCTATTTACTATTCCAGACTATTATCTATCTCTGTGCAAACTTTCATCCAGATCCGTTCAGCCGTTCTGGCGTAACTGTATAACAAACATACCTACATCCTTACACACTATTTATCCATCCAAACGTTCAAATGTATGACCTTACTAATAAACGTTGTATAGCGTCTGTATAGTTACACAACAAGCAGTGATAGCCTAGTGGGATGACCGTCGAACTGCCAAGTCATAGGTCTCGAGTTCGAACCCAAGGCACGCACCTCTGACTTTTCAGATTCATGTGCGTATTGTATAATTATCACTTGCTTAAAAATCGGTGAAGGAAAACTTCTTGAGGAAACCGGCATGCTTGAGAGATTTTTCTCAACAGTATGTGATGCTAAGTCAGAGGCCCATGGGCAGCATTAAAACTCTGACACCAGGTTAGTCACTAACCACACGAAAAGAAGAAGAAGTTCACAACGCAATAATTTACTAGCTTTTACCAGCGGCCTTGCCCGTGGGGATGAGAACACTTTTCCGAGATAAAAAGTATTAAATGTGTATTTTTACCGAGGGTCCGTCTATTGGCGAGGAGTAAATGAAATGACACTATAAGCGGCGTATATAGCGTATATTCAAGTACACTGGTTTCCATCTGAGGCTCACACAAAATAAAAATATCAAATCTGCCTAGGTAAATGCCGGTAACGAAACCATAGCGAGATCTAACTCGACGCCAACGCCATCTATCGAGCCAAGGGTCAAACCTAACACATTAATTTCCTGAATATTAATCTCGCCATGATTTCGATGTACATTTATCCCCGAACAATATGTGTTAATCTTTTGAATGCCATTGTCACATATACGTGGCAAGCAAGCGCATGCCCTGTACGCCAACGACACAAATATGTGACATAACACGAAATAAACACCAATCAATCAATCAATATATCTTTATTGTGGATCATAGGTAGGTACATAATACAGTTCTTAGATAAATTAATTGCGATCAGCTATGTCCCGCCCTTAGGGCATACAATAGTCACACATAGGAAATTAAATTTACATTATATTACAAAACTGTTAATACTTAATTTAAAATACAAAAAAACAAAATAATAATAATAATAGACGGAACGAGTTAGGTAGGTTCACACAGTGGGCCATTGAACGCATCATGACTGAAGGGAACCGTATTGGAGCAGTGATTTATCTGATAGGAAGTCTTTTACAGAGTAGTAGCACTTGTTTACTAACAGATCGTGGAGACTTTTCACACCCAAATAAATCATTACTTTTGTGAGTGGTTATATAGATTTCTGAAAAATTTAAGCTCTCGTTCGTATTTAATGACATGAAACAAATTAACACATTCACTGCGGCTGCGCTAGATTAAAACTTACTTCCAGTGCTGTACAAGTTTTTTTTTTTTTTTTAATTTAAACATTTGCAATCGGTCGGCAGACCATAAGCGAATTTGTTGCAATTCGTATGGCGTTGTGGTGGAGCAGCCAGAGCTGTGCCTCCCACTTATATAAGGTGGTTCCTCTTCAGCCTTTTTACCACCGCTGTCGGGTTCAACAGTTCAGTTACTAGTGGGTTTGGGTGTATGGTTAGGCGTGCCTTGTGTTGAATTTTGTACCGCTCAATTTCAAAGTTTACGAGCGGCACCTGCAGGAAATCGTGTATTTCGCTATTCCGAGCAAACCAAGGTGCATTTACTATGGCTCTTAGAATACCATTTTGAGCCCTTTGCAGGCAGAGAATATTAGATTTGCTGGCAACGCCCCACAATTGGATTCCGTACGTCCATATTGGTTTAAGGACCGAGTTGTAGATGAGTAGCTTGTTGTCTACAGAGAGTACCGAGTTTCTTCCCATGAGCCAATTCAGATTGCGGAACTTATGGTTTATCTCCTCCCTTTTCTGTTTAATGTGATGCTTCCATGTTAGGCGCCTAACTAGGTGGAAGCCAAGTGCTGTACAAGTCACATACTTCCCGTATCAAGAATGCCTGATATGCGTTACGACGTCTATTTTCCCGTACCTAGTCCTGACTTCAAACCTCCACAGAGACATGGAAAGACCACAACTGATTTTTTTTGTGGTACCAATCAATAGGTTACATCCTTGTGTATACACAGCTGCAGTCGCACGGGGTTCTAAGTAAAACCTTAAAAGTTACAGGTATTTTTGTAAATGGTTGATTTTACGGGAAAATACTTGTCGTGGCGCATACAACAGTCATATTGCTAGGGATGGGGTGTCATAAGTAAAATATTGTTTTCGTTTCAGATTTATTGTTGTTTAATCAGGTGGTACACAATCAACGAAATCTATTTTCAACAAAACTAATAAGTAATTTAGTTAATTACTTATTGTTAATGTTAAATTTGTAACAAAAACAGTTAATTCTTATTTTATATTACTTATTATTTATTTTAGGTACTTATAAAAGCTAAAGTACAAAAAAAGTCCCTAATGTATTTATCATAATTATTTATTTTACTCGATAATTTGAAAAAAATCTATACTAATATTATAAAGAGGAAAACTTTGTTTGTTTGTTTGGTTGTAATGAATAGGCTCAAAAACTACTGGACCGATTTTAAAAATTCTTTCACCGTTGGAAAGCTTAGTTTTCTAGGAGTAACATAGGCTACTTTTTATCCCGGGAAAAATAACGGGTCCCACGGGAAAGACCACGGGAGCGAAGCCGCGGAAACATAAAATGATATAAGCTTTAATAATTCTTTACATAAAATCCTGCATAATCACGACTAATAGGAACTTTGAGTATATATTGAGATCTAATTCAGTTATGAATATAATTTTTACTAAAGTCATTTTTATTTTTATATAAAATATTACGTTCTGTAAAAACGTATTAAATGGGCACAGCACTACGACTAACTGAAGCTCCGCGCGCGCGCACGTTCAGTGCGGTACGGGGTTTAGGATACGGCCAAATAGTTCCCGTATCGCACTATTGTAAAATAATTACCTGTCTGTGCGTTACGAAAAAATAATTCCCGTACATTTTTATTCGTAAATTTTATTACACTTCAAGCAAGGACACCGGCAATATATGCTTCTCTTTTTGACTTGTACGAATACTAGGAAAAATCACCCCCGCACGGAGTGCATAACAAGGACAAGGAGCTGCCGCACAGAGCAGAACTCAATTACAACCAAATACTTCCCGTAACGCAGTGAATGTGTTAAAAGACACCATGGATTTTGGAAAATGCATGATAACAAGCAAGAAGATATAAATTTGTAGCTTAGCGTGGAGGGACCACGCGCATGCCCGTTTATGTTCTGGCGTTCAATAGGTTAATCCAGGTTATAAACTAATGTGTGCCTAATGCCATCCAGATCCAATCAGCGTGAATAAGTAACATACACACACACAAACTTCCACCTTTATAATATTAACTAGCTTCCGCCCGCGGCTTCGCCCGCAAAATATGTCGACAAATTATACACATAAACCTTCCTCTTGAATCAATCTATCTATTAAAAAAACCGCATCAAAATCCGTTGTGTAGTTTTAAAGATTTAAGCATACATAGGGATACAGGGACAGAGAAAGCGACTTTGTTTTATACTATGTAGTGATAGTGATTATGTAATGATTATAATATTGTAATCATGATGCTCTTTGTACATATTATTTCTGTACATGTTATAATATTATTAAAAAAATAAATAAAAATAGTATGAGATACTTAGTTTTTTCTTGTGAATAGAAACTAATAAAAATGAGGAGCTCGTGGCTAAGTATTAACAGCCGCACAGGTCGATCCACAAGGTTAAGCTACGCTTGCCGGGGTTGGCCGTGGATGGGTGCCCATCTTTACATACCGAGACTCCTCCGTGCCTCGGAAAGCACGTTAAGCCGTTGGTCCCGGCTGTCATTTGTGCATATTTGACAGTCGTTACGGGTCGTCAGAAGCCCGAAAATCTGACAGCCAGTCTTACCAAGGGGTATCGTATTGCAGAGTTACTGGGTTGTGGAGGTCATATAGGCAGTCGCTCCATGTAAAATACTGGTATTCAGCTGCATCCGGTTAGACTGGAAGCCGACCCCAATATTGTTGGGAAAAGGCTAGGCAGATGAGATGAGAAACTAATAAAAATAAAGACTTTTTTATTTCAGCCACTCTTCTTGGATACTGTAGGGGTTTTGCCCGGTCGGTTCACTTTGATAACCGACCTCCGCGATTATGTTAAAAGTTTCTGGCAAGTTTGATGAGATAAACACAAGCCATCTTAATTCCAAACGTTCTATTTTCTGTCTGAGAGTGAACCTCCGAGCCACTTATGGTATTTTGAATTTTATTCTAAGCACGGTAAAGTTTTTAATACAAAATTGACAATTTAAACTTGGGTTTAACAATAGTTTTTGTAATTTAAAAAAGACTGTTTAGATTTCAGTGTAAAGAAAAACGCGCCTTGTTGTAACTACGCATGTTTTCTTGATAATAATATCTACCCCCTTACTAATAAACGTATTATATCAGGTGAATAGTTAGTATGTGGCCTGAGTTATAACAGCCGCACAGATCGATTCATCAGGTTAAGCTACTCTTGCCGGGGTCAGTCTGTGGATGGGTGACCATCTTCAGATATCGAGACTCCTCGATATCTAACGACTCAGCCGTTGGTCCCGGCTCATTCGTGGATCTTTAATAGTCGTTACAGGTAGTCAGAAGCCCGAAAGTCTGACAGCCAGTCTTACCAAGTGGTATCGTATTACCCAGTTACTGACTCCGTGTAAAATACTGGTATTCAGCTGCATCCGGTTAGACTGAAAGCCGATCCCAATATAGTTGGGAAAAGGCTAGGGTAGATTGACCAAGTAAATAGTTACACAACGATTTCACTCTTTCAGTTGTCAGAAATTTGACTTTTGAAAAAAGAAGACAAAGCGTTGTGTCACTATACAGACGTTATACAGAGTTTATAAGTAAGGAGGTTAGAATACAGATTAAAGAGTGTTTATAAGTGACTATGGTTCCTCAAATAGCACTTCTCCAGTGCTCGTAATTGAGGTCTTCCTCTAGGCTTCACAGTTCCTCTGGGAGCCTAAACAGTTTGTCTAAACTAATTTTAAAAAGAGAAAAGGTTTGTTTATTTTGTATGTTTGTTTGTGTTCGACAAACTTAAAAATACTAACAACGATTTCTTAAATTCTTTCACCTATACAAAGCTACTTTATTAGCGAGTAACATGAGCTGTATTTTAATGACTCTAAAGTTGCGGGTAGAAGCAAGTCATACAGAAAAACACTTTCTAGGTAGGAACCTAGGAAGGTTCGTTATATTATTCTATCTATCTATTATCTTTAGGAAGAAGAGCTTGTGGCTAAGTAATAACAGCCGCACGGATCGATCAATCAGGTTAAGCTACGCTTGCCGGGGTTGGTCCGTGGATGGGTGACCATCTGTACATACCGAAACTCCTCCGTGCCTTGTAAAGCACGTTAAGCCGTTGGCCTCGTCTGTCATTCGTGGTTCTTTGACAGTAGTTACGGGTCGTCAAAAGCCCAAAAGTGTGACAGCCAGTCTTACCAAGGGGTATCGTATTACCCAGTTACTGACTGGGTTGTGGACGGCAGGTAGGCGGTCGCTCCATGTAAAATACTAGTATTCAGCTACATCCGGTTAGACTGGAAGCCGACCCTAATATAGTTGAGAAAAGGCGACGCAGATTGATTTATCTTTAGGTAATAACGAGAATAAAATACCTACACGATAGCTACCCGCGATTCGCAAATCTCTTAGACAAGTCATATGTAAAATCTATTTGAAATACATATGGCCTATTTACTAAGCTGTAAATGATAACTGATTTAATATTAATCAATCTTAGTTTAATCTATTGAATTGCTTTTACAATAAAATGATCAGGATTTTTAAGGTGCCTTCTACCCACTAGTTCTTTTATTTTAATCGCATTCAAATTGTATCTTATATTAAATGGGCTTTGTCGAATTCAATGTTTTTTATATACAAATTAATCTAAATCTTTTGAAATCATATTTTCAATGTTTTTGTTGTAAATATGCTGCAACCTATGTTCCTACATTATATGATTTATACACCTCAAAACATAAGAAAGAATATTAATATGGCCACTAAATGTGTTAGTAGACATATTAATAGCATTCTTTCTTTAATTTACTGGAAATCTTTAATAGTTTACTTGAAAAAAGAAGCATTTAGGGTGAATTTCACCGATGAAACTTTACTCGACTAGCACGTAAACCCCGTTTGGGCATCAGTGTCATTATTTTTTGTGCAATATTGACCCTGACAGGGCTTGAACGCGATTATAATTTGCTGATTAAATTTTATTGCTTCCATATAAAAATACAATAACTATAATATTTCTGTTTAGTTGTACGTGTTGTTTTATTTATATATTTGGTTTTAAACAAATAAAACGTACGTGGGGTGAGTAATCATTGTTATACTCAAAATTAAATAGTCAGTTTCTTAAAAAATCCCCTTGTCCCGCACTGCTGAGGTAAGGCTCTAAGACTTCCAGCCCCTAATCCATATATAATTAATAAGTCTAAACTGTCTATTAATTACCCACTTCCTATAATAATTCACGTTAATATTCAACTTAAATTGATAAACTTACATGGATTTCATTATGAATATTTTAGTCTAAGAATAGATACTCTTTATTATGCACACCATAAAATAACAGATATTTAAATTTAGAACATTTTACAAGTAAGGGGATTTAATTAGAAAGGTAGTCTTTCACTCACCTGCAGTTAGTTTGAAAGCCTTACACAAAATACGCCGAAGTAAAGGTATACCCCAACTAAATTAACACAGGTCACAACACCGCCACGAAAAAGAAAACTTTTGATAATGTTGTCAGAATAAAAAAAAAGAAATAACACTAAATGTCGGTTCAATCCGTTCTTCGCGTGCGTAGTGCCTAGTCGCTTGATTATAATACTTTAATATATTTCGTCTACATTTTTTTTCGTGTTTATTTTTGTGGACGACGCGACACGTTGCGTCATTAGATCGCGCCTTGTTACACTGGCTAGGGGGGTAGGAAACCCCTACGCTTCGATACTACGGGCCAAAGATTATTTAAATTATTATTGCAGAGGGAGTATTTTCCTTAACTAGCACAACCACTGTCACTATTTTTTATGCTATTCTAAGCTTAGTGCCATCATGGCAGTGTTTGAGCTATGTTCATTCGTAATATAATAATGAAACAGATTCTTGTACAGAGGCCAGCACATCAAGTTACCACAATGTGTCAAATTTCTTTGATAGTATTTCAACTTTATTGCAAAGACATAAGGTTCATTTTTAATTGAGAAAATTTGACAGTTAGGGATAGCTTGATGTGCTGGCGTCTGTACCTACAGCGGGTAGGTTTTTATAATGTACACTTATTTAATCACACGTCTGTCACTGGTCGAAAGACTATAATTATTTGAATTCAGAATTAAAGAAAAAAAAATCAAAAAAATAATCAATATGTTTTTTTACTGACGGCGTTCCAATTTATACCTAGCTACTATTGGTGAATTTTAAGGTTGAAGCCGGGTTCCGCGAAATTCAAATTTAGTTACGTTTTTTTGCAATTTGCAGGTCAGTATCAACTAGGTTGTTGATCAAAATATGATTTGCTACCGTAACAAGTACATATTTACAGAATATTGTAATCATCATCACCTTCAAGTTTATTTTACTCTATGGAAAGACTACTTCAAGAAATCATTTATTTAAAGACACTTCTAACTTAAATAATTATACATATTACTGTGTCTTTATACATATTAATGTATGTTTATTTTAATACATAATAATGAATTACAATTTGTTATCAACCCTTATTTTTTTTAATTTCACTGTGTCTCATTAAAAACATTTGGTCGATAAAAATATACCTACCTTTTTTTTGTTTTGAGGGTGGGAAATTATGAAATGAACGCTCCTGTTCTGGTTGAAGCGGGAGGAAATGACAAACTCTTAGTGACTAAAAACCGTCCAAATTCCTTCCTTAGCCTTTAAGGGGTAGCGGTAACTCTTTGATACAATACCGCTGCCAATCCAATCCAACCCTAGCGTAGGCACAAAACTCGCCGCTCCAAATAATCTTTGGCATTTTCCGGGCGTGCTAGACAAAGACAGCGCATACCCAAAAGCCTGTTGTTGCGACAGAGACAGGGCGTATCGACGGGCTTAGACCATGTTTGACCAAGTTTTCTTTGTATTCAAATAATTCACGAGGACTTAACTAATGCGGACGCGGGACATTTTAAAGCAATACTAATTATCGATCAAAGGAAAATAACCCTACGAATAGGTACATGACACGATGAGGAATATATATTATCGGCCAGGGAGAGAAAGCGATCCTGATACCTGTCGATTGGATTAGGAATTAATAAGGTTTAAAGTATATTTACCTTGGACATCGAAATAAGTACTGGACAATGAAAGAGATGGAATCTTTTTCTCCAGAGCTGAAAACGAAAGCCATGAACATATGCTTATTGCCATGGCTTACATACGCGTGTCAGAGCTGGGCTACCACCAAAAACACTTGGAAATTTTTTGAGTGTGGGAAATGATCAATTGACCCCTCCCGCTCTGGGTGGAGCGGAAGGGAGTGTCAGACTCTTACCTACTTACTAAAACCCATCCATGTTCCTTCCTTAGCCCTTTATGTTCCGGGGTAGCGGTAACCCTTTCGAACAATCCCGCTTACCGGGCATTTATCAGGATCCTTACGATTAGAAAGATGATATTACGACAGTAATATGATAATTTCTTTGCGTTGACTCCAGAAGCTTAACCAAATTGTTGGGCGTTTTATGGCTAAAATTGGGCATCCTTCTTTAAACCGTCCAAGGGACTGTACCTCAGTATTGACGATCACGTACTCGCGCGACAGTCACTTTCAATTAGGACGCGTCTCACTCTTTGCACGCGAGCGATTTGAGAACAGCTCATTTTTTTTTAAACAATATCGTTTAGGACAAATTGTCTGAATAATTATTGCCATATAAAAACTGTTCGTAACGGTTATGAGAAATGAATTACTATTTTAATTAAAACATCCAATGTAATCGTACATTTATGCTGTAAGCATACTGAGTATTCTTTTGATCATACGTGTTATAATGATATTTCGATAACCGGTCATGATTATTAAAATAAAAGGTAAGTTCTGCATTATATTTTTGGAGTCAAAAGCAGCTACCTCAATTGACAATTTGACATGGTCAAAAAGAAAATATTAAATCACATAGAAAAAACACAGATCGCCTTAAAAACTTCCATCACCGTACAGAAATAAAATATTATGCGAAAATACAATTGAAAAACTGCATTTAATGATAATAAGTAAGTATTCCATTCGATTCTAAAAATCTGTGACGTCGCATTGTTATATTTCATACAAATAACGTATAAATTCCGAGTTTTGACAATTCATAAAAAGTAAAGTTATAGACTACCCTTTCAAATACCCAATTAAGTACATTCAGGAAATTATTTTTAAGAAAATTGACGCTTTCCGCTAATGTGTCGTGTTATAGCTATTTCATACAACTGTCAAAAAATTACAGTTGTGAAATCTCAACCGTCATTCTACTTCCAAATTCTTAATTTCTATTACTTAAATGAATATAAGGCCAATTTAAAGTGGTAGTCAGTTTGCTTAATAATTAAGTTTTCTGACCTTACTTTTTTTTTTCGTCCCCTTCCTGCCGAAAAACCACGTTCGTATAACTTATGCAACCATTTTGAACTTTACTTCAAGTATTTCGTCTTATGTTGTGTAGTACAAAGGCCAGCACAAGTTACCACAAACTGTCAAATTTCTTTGATAGTTTTTCAACTTTAGAACAAAACGTTACGGTTCATTTTTAATTGGGAAAAATTTACAGTTAGCTTGATGTGCTAGCGTCTGTACATAAGGCTTCCTCTTAATATAACAAAGATTGAGCAGTGTGTCAGAGCATGAAAAACATGAACAATACAGAAAAAAATCTCATCCGTACCTTTTTTTTTTTAGGCTGGGAAATCATCCACCAGATTTACTTTGCGACTTCTTTCCTTTACAGGCATCCTATTAGTTTTAACACTAACAAGCTACGCTCAAGCAGTCGAGAAGCCGTTGCCGGACAATCTCAAAAATGTGACTAAATCTGATACCCTCACTGATCACTTCATTTTGAATAGAACACAAGAACGCAGCAATAAAACTAAAAGGAAGGAAGCCACGTTCGAAAACTTTTTGAAGAAATTTGAACCCAGTACCATCTGGGAACAAATTGACAAACAAAAGAAGTACAACGGTCTCGTTCTAACTAAGAGAGAACAATCAGAAATTTTAATTAATGCTATGGACCCCACCGATGAACTCATGGCATTGAAAATTGAGAACGGGAACCCCAAATTAATCTTCGACAAGGACGGCCGCCGGCAACTGGGTTGGAGGCCACCGAAGGTTAGAGGTATTCCAAAAGATCGTTTCTTTCTCCGAAACCGGCTGTATGAACTTATGAAGCAAGCGATTTACACGACCCGAAACAAAATGATTGTCATGCAAATTTATAGGCGAAGATTCAGAAGAGGCGCTCTTTACAAAATGGGCTTCTTGATGAACAAAGCAGACAATGCTGCCAAGACTTTCGGCAAATATTCTTTCAGAGCATATAGAGGCTGCATATTGGCTAGAGAAAGAGTTCTTTACAGACTCCCCCTTGCCGATTTATTGGCTGTAAATGAAAGGCAACTAAACCTTTGGTTTATCATTGAGATTATAGCGGATCTAATCACAGAAAACGATAAAATTGCAAAACAAATTTTCAGGGACACTATTGTCAATAGAACCGGATATTTCAACACGTTGTTTATCGACTGAGAATATACTCTGGTGAAAATGCATTTTTTTTTGAGGGTGGGAAATCATCAAATGACTCCCCCTCCCGCTCTGGGCGGAGCGGAAGGGTGTGTCAGACTCTTACTAAACCCATCCATGTTCCTTCCTTAGCCCTTTATGTTCCAGGGTAGCAGTAACCCTTTCGGACAATCCCGCTGATCGGACAATCCCGCTGAACAGACAACCCCGCTGAACAATTTCGGCCTGAGATGTTGCTGGTAATTTACAAAGCATTCGCCAGCCGGACTTCTGTCGAAAAACTTTCAGCGTGTATCGCTGCACATAGTTCTTATTAGTTTTAGATTTATGAAAATATTTTGCTGTAGATATATAATATAAAAAAATCCCAACATTACGCCCAGTAGTACAAGTAGTACTTGGGTACAGTTCTGCCTACCACTTTACTGTGTATTACATATTTACTGTGTATTACTAACAGTAAATATGTCTCTTGTAGGGATGAGAACAGAGCTCGATCAACCATTGAGCCATTGACTCCGGGCTGTTAAAACCCATGCACCTGCCTCCCAATTGCGTAGTGAATTTTGACAATCCGAACGATTTAAGGAAATTCCTACTCCATTATTTTATATGTTTGAAAAATTCGGGTGCTCGATAATGTAATTAGCACAATTAACATAGAACATTCCCAAAAAACTACTAATGTTAGGCAATGACCCTACTGGGGATCTGAGACCTGATTTACTAAAATAAATAGTGCCCCATGCATTGGTCTGACCAATGCATGGGGCACTATTTATTTTAGTATTTCCTCCACGGAACAAAAAAAAGGTATGTCCAGGGGTCATACACCGGTCGCGATGGGGTGTGGAACCGGCGAGAGATTTCGTGCGGTGTCCCACAGGGATCGGTTCTGGGGCCGCTCCTGTGGGACATCGGTTACGGCTGGGTGCTGCAGGCCGACCACTCTGACGGCGTCAGCGTAGTTTGCTACGATGTTGACACGCTGGTTCTGGCTGGCGCAGGGGAGGTCGCATAGGGCGGCGGCCAACGCGATGACACGCGGGGTTGCGATAGTCGTTGAGAGGATCCGCAGTTGGGTCTCGATTTGGTTTTGGACAAGTCCTTGGCCATGTCCTTCCATGGGCCTCGGTATTGGCCACCATCGGGATCCCAACTCACGGTAGGAGGGGTTCACATCGGCGTCGAGACCAGCGATAGAACTTCGTGGAGCACTTCCGACGTTTGGGCCCCAAACTGGAACGGGCCGGGGCCGCCTTCAAGCGGCTCCTGCCCAACCGGAGACTCAACGCGGGGGTCGTTCGGTCCATGGCCCTTTACAGGGCCCCGGTGTGGGCGCGTTCACTGCGGTGCCTCGCCGCCCACTACCTAAACATGTCCCAAAAGGCTGATCCGGGGGTACCGCACGATCGGGCAAGGCGGCTAGCTTCTTGGCCGGACTGCCGTTGTGGGATCTGGAGTCTTCGCGCGCCTGTGTAAGTGGCGCGCGGAGGTACTAAGCCAGGGAGAAACTCCGTTTCCGCGGCAAATTGCGGCGGAGCGGACGGACCACCCCGGCGCGATCGCATGGTGGCCTGGAAATAGGGACTGTCGCAACCCAGCGCAGGGCACGCCACGATAGTACAGGCCGCGTCCGGCCCTGGTGCAAGCCATGGTCCGGAGCGACAGGGAGTGACAGTTACCTCCTTCTGCGAAGCAGTCATGCTCGTGAGAATAAACTCAAAACTCCATTTTCATACTTTTAAAATAAATTAAACTAGATAAAGTATTTTTTTCCGATTTTTCCATCAACAACCTTGATACGAAGGTACTTCTTCTTCTTCTTCTTCGGGGGTTTGGTTTCCGCACTCAGTCCTTGGCGGACCATTGTGCGTGGGCCATAGCGGCCTATGGCGGTTATTCCAGCCAGCCCACCTCCTTCCAGAAGTTGATGACGTCTCCTGGTCTGTGTAATATATCTGTAAAAGATTTAGGTGTTCCAATAGTTTGTGTCCTAATCTGTGTGACGCCTGTGCACTCAAAGAGTACGTGCGCGACGGTTTCCTCAGCCTCCATGCAGGCCCTGCACAGAGGACTGTCCGTTATGTCTATTGTGTGGACGTGTTTGTTTAGTGAGCAGTGTCCCGTGATGGTCCCCGTCATCAGGCGCAGGCCGGTTCTGTTCAGGCGGAGTAACCGTCTGGTTAACCTTTTATCCAGGGATGGCATGGCCTCCCTGGATTGCCTGCAGCCCGGTGCCGAGGTCCACCAGCTCTCCGCTTGTGTGTGGGTGATTTCTTGTAGCCATCTGCGTAGCTGGGTAAAGGGAATTGGTATCATGGGTTCCGGTCCGCAGGCTGGCGCACTGGAGGCTCTCCTCGCTAGCTCGTCAGCCGCGTCGTTACTCAATGATCCGCTATGTCCTTTTATCCATTGTAGTGTCACTTTATTGCGGTAGAGTACTGATATACGTTCTAGTGCGTTGTGACATTCTAGTGTTAGTTTTGAGGTGTGGTGTTGTTTCTTTAGGGATTGCAGGACCGAGGCGCTGTCGGAAACTATGCGTATTTGCGCATCCGTGACTTTCCTGGCTTCTATTGCGTGTGCTGCCTGTATGATGCCCACACACTCCGCCTGGAAGACGGTGTTGTGCTTGCCCAGTGGGCTGGATATGTGTATATTAAGGTCTCGTGAGAACACCCCGACTCCGCTTCCGGAGTCGTTCTTCGACCCGTCGGTGTATACTCTAGTTCTTCCGGACCAGAGTAGTCACACTGTTCTTCAGTAAGTGATATGTCATAGTGTTTTTGAAATTGGTGTTGTTTTGGGGCTCTATCGCAGGGTGACGCTAGCATCGGTTGATGTCTGATTGCGTCATCCCTTACCCGTGTGTGCTTTACTCGGGAATCTTTGCTTAGGGTTCCTGTAATGTTTAGCCGAACGGCGGCCATGGTTGCCTCCTCTCGCACGATGAGGTGTAGAGGCGGCAGTCCTAGCATCGCCTGTAGGGCTGCTGTAGGCGTCGTTCTCATGCAGCTAGTAATAGCTACACAAGCAAGTCGCTGCAGTTTCTCAAGTTCTTTTTGGGTTGTGCTTAAGTTTGTTCTGGGCCACCATACTAGTGAGCCATATGTGATGGTTGGTCGGATGACCGTGGCGTATAGCCAATGTGTGATTTTGGGTTTAACACCCCAGTTCCTGCCCAGCAGTTGTTTGCATTGCCACAATGATATGGTGGCTTTTGTGATCATATGTTTAGTGTGCATTGCCCAGTTCAGCTGACTATCTAGAAAGATTCCTAGATATTTGGTCTCAGTTGATAGGCTTAGGGTTGTTCCGAAGAATCGGGGAAGTTGTAGTGTGGCCATTTTCATTTTTTTGGTGAAAAGGATCAGTTCGGTCTTCGTAGGGTTAACTGATAGTTGGTGTCTATGGCACCAGTCCTCTACTATTTTCAAGGCAAGCCTTGGGAATAGTAGTGGAGGTTGGGGTGCTTGCCAAGGCGCATGAGGTTGCATAGTGTGTTTTCATGTGTGCCATTTATTATAATGGTTATGTCGTCGGCGTAGCCTACTGTATAGTAGCCTTTTTCGTTGAGTGTTTTTATGAGGCTGTCAACGACCAGGTTCCATAGTAGCGGTGAAAGAACACCCCCTTGCGGGCATCCTTTCGCTACGATGGCTCTTGTAGTGTCGTTTACTGTAAGTTGTCCAGCTCTCATTTTGAGCATATTGGTGATCCAGCCGTTCAAGGTTGGGTCTATCTTGTGGTTGTCGAGGGCCATGTTGATGCTTTTAAAAGTGGTTTTGTCAAAGGCGCCCTCTATGTCGATGAAGGTAGCTAGTGACGAGCATTTATGGTCCACTGCGCATTCAATCTTGGAAACCACGCTGTGTAACGCTGTTTCCGTTGATCTGCCTGTGGAGTATGCGTGTTGTTGTTTGTGTAGTGGTTTTACTCGGAGCGGTCCGTCTCGGATGTACCTGTCACAGAGTCTCTCGAGGGTTTTCAATAGAAATGATATGAGGCTTATTGGTCTGTAAGCTTTGGGTTGTGTATAGTCGGTCTTTCCCGGTTTGGATATGAAGATGACTTTCACTTCTCGCCATGCGAGAGGTACGTATTTGAGTGCTATGCTGGCTTGATATATCTTTACCAGCCATGGTGTCACCTGGTCCAGTCCCCACTGCAGTAGGGCTGGAAAGATGCCGTCCAGCCCTGCAGACTTAAATGGTTTAAAGGTGTCGATTGCCCACCTTATCCGGTCCTCTGTGACTATTTTGTGGGCTCTGGACCAGTCTAGGTCTGTTGGGGTCCATTCTGGTTCTGCTTCCCATACCTTGTCCTCTAGGAGTTTGCAGTCCGGGAAGTGGGTCTCGAGGAGGATTTTGCATGTTTCCTGGTCTGTTAGTGTGTATGATTTGTCCGGTTTTATCAGCACACCCAGGGTTTGGTTCTGATCTGTTGATAAGATTTTCCTTACCCTGGCGGCTTCGTTGTTTGTTTCAATGGATTCACAGAAATTCCGCCATGCTGTTCTCCTGGCAGTTCTGATTTGTTTTTTGTACGTGTATTGGGTTTCTTTGTATAGTTCCCAGTCTTCCGGTAGTCTGGTATTTTTGGCTCTGTTGAATTGTTTGCGTAGTGTGTCTCTGAGTTTGCTGAGTTCGGCGTTCCACCAAGGCGTCCTCTGACTGCTTGTTTGTGGCGCCCTTAGCTTACAGCATGCGTGGTAGGCTTCGGTTAGGTATCTAGATAGTGTTGAAACAGTGTATTCTAAGTGTGCTTGGTCCCTTATGGGTGTTTGCGCTACGTGTCTGGCTAGCATGGAAGCTAGGAGACGTTTGTATCCTGGGACATCGGTGCGTCGCGGGTTTCGCTTGGGGTCAGGTTTTGGTGTGTTTGTGGCTAGTGTGAAGCGGATTCTCCTGTGATCAGAACAGGATGGTTCGTTCGACACATGCCAGCCTGTGATGAGTTTTGTAGCAGATTCTGTGGCTAGTGTCAGATCTATGATTGTTTGACCTCGTACCGTGACACAGGCGGGTTCCGAGCCACGTTTTATAATATTAAGGTTAGTGGAGAATAAATATGTGGATAATACCTCTCCCCTGGTGTTTGATATGTCACTACCCCAGAGCGGGTGGTGTGCGTTCGAGTCGGTGCATATGATGAGGTCCACCTTAGTGAGCTCGCAGTGTTGCACCAAGTCGGCCAACTCTTTTGGTGGGCAGGTTGTGTCTTCGCCTGGCATGTATGCGGAAGCCAGTACAACATCTGGGACGTTGCTGTCCGTTTGGAGCCTGACGGCTGTCAGGTCTCTGGAACAGAACTGGGTGAGTGGTGTGATAGGAACCTGTTTGGGTGTGTAGATACAGGTTCTGGGTTTGTCAGGGTTGTGTGTGTTGAGAGTTATCTTACCTCCGATGTTACTGAGGCCGCATATCTTGTTGTTCCTGATCCACGGCTCCTGGATCAGTGCGATGGTTTGGGGGTTTTCCTCCAGTGCCCTGCGTAAGCTGGCCGTGGCAGTTTGGCTATGTTGGAGGTTGGTCTGGATGATGTGTATGGGCGACGGTGGTGGTGGGGAAGGGTTAATCGGAGATGGATTCATCCGAAGATCTCTCCGCGTTCTCCTCCCTGTAGTCGTCTGCGTGTTGGTCGCCTGGCGACGAGGCTAGCAGCTGTTCGTTCCAGCCAGGTGACTCGGGTGGGATGGCGTCCTCTACGTCGGCCATGGCCGCACGGGCCATGACCTCCTCTAACTTCACCATGTCCGTGTCGTCTGCTTTAGTGTCGGTAGTGGTCGGTTTCTTGTCGTCGGGTTGGGAGTCTGAGGGTAGGGGCCTGGGCCAGAAGCGCACGTATATCGACCCGAGCAGGTACGATATCCGGCGCTCCCGGGCCAGGAGTCTCTCGGCTTCCTCCGGTGGCACACCTACGGTCAGGTACGTCCCGTAGTTGTCGCCACCGACGGTAGTCGCCCTGTACAGTGACCACCCGGCGATGTCATACCAAGCATTCTGACGTATCAGAATGCTTTGCAGACGCGCTATGTCGCCCTTGTACCTAGGGACAAAAAGCGAGGCGCGGACACGGGTGGGCACGTCAGACTGCTTTACAACTGTCAGGGGAAGGTCGGTGTCAGGGAGCGTTAACTTTGGCACGTTCTGAGTGATCCAGGTCAGGGCAGTGTCGTCCTCGCACCACAGCTGCACGGTGCCTTCCGCCACCCGCGGGTAACCGCGGAAAGCAGGAAGTGGTGTAGTCGGGTCTGTGTCCAACATCATGTTCTCAAGTTCGGTTTTTATGTGCTCCGCCTCCGTTCTGGTCAGGTCTCTGGAGGGGGGAGGGAAACAGATCGCTACGGCCAGCCGCGCCGGAATGTCCTTCGTGGCTCGCGCGTAGGTCAAAGTCAAAGTCAAAGTCAAAGTCAAAACATTTATTTCAAATAGGCACAAGAAAGGCACTTTTGAACGTCAAAAATTAACAAGAAATAGAATTGATTCTAGTCGCCCCTTCCAAAAGGTAGTTTCGTGTGGAGAAGAATGGGCAAGAAACTCCACCGTTACTCTTTTAAAATGTTTCACAATGTTTTGTATACATGTATTATAATATTATAATATGTGAAGACGATGCACCCAGAATAAAAACAATACACCAAAAAGGTGAAAAGAAAAACGCATGTAGCAGTGGAAAATAAACTTAATTATGTCATAAGTACATGGTGCTCACATATTTACAATCCTTCTAAAAGTTAACAATAATAAATTAATCAATGTGTGAGATGTTATTCCAATATAATAAAATAATATGGTACAAATTATAAATTATTACCTAATTTACTTAGCAACCAGTTTGATTTTGTCTAGACACTAGATTGTCCTGTGGAGCAGGACCAGCATGTTTCCAAGCATCCTTATCTTTGATATAATCCTCTAATTTGTAATAAGCTTGTTTACAAAGTGTACTTTTAATATGAGTTTTAAATTTTCTTTCATTTAATTGCAGTATGTCACAAGGTATTTTGTTGTAACATTTAACACAGAACCCCATAAAAGATGTATGTACTTTGGACAATCTGAAAAATGGTTGAACTATTTTATCTTTATTTCTAGTATTAAAGTTATGCCTATCACTTATTTTATTAAAAAGATGTCTATTTTTTCTTACATAGTCATAATATTTTCATAAATGAATTGGCAAGGAACCGTCATAATATTAATCCTTTTAAATAGTTCCCTAAGCGATTCGCGACGACAAAGATTGTAAATGGCTCTGATCGCTTGCTTTTGCAAAATAAAAATGGATTCAATGTCAGCAGCCCGACCCCACAGTAAAATGCCATACGACATAATGCTGTGGAAGTAACTAAAATAGACCAAACGCGCGGTTTCTACGTCTGTCATCTGCCTTATCTTTCTAACAGCATAAGCGGCCGAACTAAGCCGTCCCGCAAGAGTTGTTATGTGGGGACCCCATTGCAACTTGTCGTCTAGCGTGATTCCCAGGAAAACCGTCTGCTTAATACATTCCAGCTTCTCTCCGTTCAATATGATGTCACAATCGCTACTTTTAACATTAGGTAATGTAAATCTAATGCATTTGGTTTTTTTTTCATTAAGTACCAAATTATTTACCGTAAACCAATCTTGGACCTAAAGAATAGAGTTATTCACGTCGTCAAGATTTTGAGAGCGTCTATCAATTTTAAAGATTAATGATGTGTCATCTGCAAATAACACCATCTTCGGTTGATTTTGAAGTAATTGGGGTAAATCGTTAATGTAAACTAAAAAGAGGAATGGACCCAATATCGAACCTTGAGGAACGCCCATTGTCATTTCCGACCCCAGCGAGTTCACACCATTTACTTGAACTTTAACCTTTCTATCTTTCAGGTATGATCTAAGTAAATCAAGGGCTGTATTTCTAATTCCATAGTGCTCTAGTTTCAGCAGAAGCGTCTCATGTTCTACGCAATCGAACGCCTTAGAGAGATCGCAAAAGATTCCAATGGCATCTTGTGCTTCTTCCCAGGCGCTAAAAATGTTCTTTATTAGGGTGACACCAGCGTCAGTAGTACAACGCCCTATGGTGAAACCGAACTGTTGGTCATGCAAGATGGAATTTTTATTAAAGTGACGTAACATTTGATTGAGCATCAACTTTTCAAACACTTTACTGAGAACTGGCAGAATTGAAACGGGCCTATAATTGTTGGGTTCTTTACTATCACCGGATTTGAACAATGGCACTACTTTACTGTGTTTCATAAGATCCGGAAAGACTCCTTGGTCCACACTGGTATTAAATATGAACGCTAAATAGGGCGCAATGGTGTCGATAATAGCACTACAGACTTTTACAGACATTCCCCAGAGATCTTCTGTTGATTTGATTTTAAGATCTTTAAAAGCTTTTATAACAGCCTGGGGGTTTGTATGCTGAAATGTAAATTCCAAAGGGCATGGCTTTACATTTTTTCTAAGTAAGGCAGCAGAAAGCGCGGCTGAGGAATTTAATGATGCAGTAGTTTTGAGTGGAATATTAGCAAAAAAGTTTTCAAATTCCTGAGCTATTTCTATATCTGAGTTGATGCGGCCATGTGCAGTCTCTAAATTATACTCAGTATTACGCTGCTTTTTCCTACCTGTTTCATTATTTATTATTTGCCAGGTAGTTTTTATTTTATCATCAGCTGATTTTATTTTATTGCTAATATAAAGAGCTTTAGCTATTTGGCACACACTTTTAAAAGTTTTAGAATATTTTGCAACATACTGATGAAAGTTTGTATGATTCATATGTAGGTTCTCTGCTCTCCTTGAGCGGAGTGACCCTTAGTCGCTTGGCGTCCCCCTGCAGCGTTGACGTAGGCCGTATCATCAGGGCGCAACCTCTTCGCCGGTCCGGTACCACTTGGTCCAGGTTGCGGGTCAGAGGTGCCAGCCACGGTGGTAGTGGCCGACAACGGCTTCGCGACTACGACTCCAGCCCGCTTTCCCCTGGGCCTCCTTAGTCTGTCTTGTTTATTGTCTGTGTTGTTGGGGCAAGTAACGGCTCCGGTGTGCTCTGGTGCTTGCTGGGGCTTTTCGCGCTGGGTTGCCCCTTCGCGTACTTGCCCGAGCCCGCTCGGTTTCGCGTCCGGTCGCATTTCGCGCTGGGTTTCCCCTTCGCGGATTTGCGTTCGGTCGCGTTTGGTGGGATCCAGTCGCTTTTCGCGCTGAGTTTCCCCTTCGCGGATTGGCGGCTGGTCCCGTGTTTCCGCGTCCGGCCGCTTTTCGCGCTGGGTTGTCCTTTCGCGTACTTGCGGCTGGTCGTGTACTTCCTCTGCGGCGGCCGATCGCGCTTCGCGCTGACCGAAGCCTTCGCGGGTCTTGCGCTTTCGGCCGCCTGGTTTCCCGCCAGAGAAGGTACTAAAGATCATTGTAATTTGACAGACCTGTCAGATTGCCTAGGCTGTACTAAACGATTTGAAAACCATAGAGTATTGAAAAATGTTATTGCACTTGGTTTCAGAGGCTTCCATATTTCTGTCTGTGTACTTAAAACTACGGATACCGTATGAAGAAGACATAGTCCAAACCACAGAACAGTTAAAGAGGTTAGAATGGAAGTAGTTCCTGATTTGTATTAGAACGCGTGTCGCCGCATGTCTCCCACTCTTGTCTCTCAACTACAAGCAAGAGATAATACGTACGCGCATTACGCACACAAATAAACCACACGCACTTAAATCGCGTGTTTACTATTGGTTCTCACACTAACGCAAATAATGCTCTGGACGTACACTCACGTGTAAAAGCAATTTATTTCTCATATTTATGTTACGGCGACCAAAAGGTCGATTAATGATATCGATAAAATTACTGTAGTTTATTTAATTAAAGTTTTGAATTTTTTCAAGTTGCTGATACGGTACGAATAACTTCCTAATTACATATAAATAAACTTAAATCAAAGTCAAATTAAGGGGGAACATCCGATACTGCCGTGAAATTTAAATTTTCTTTAGTTTTATGCTAATTGCAGCTCTGTTTTACGTCATAATAATGAATGAAAGAAAAATAGCATTTTGAATAACATAAAACGTAAAACAACGCTACAATATGCAAAAAAACTATAAATAAATTTTAAATTTCACGTCCATATCGAATGCTAAGTCGAATTAACATAATATAATCTAATTAATTTATTGTGAACTACTCCGTGAAAAAGTATTTATTAATTGTATCATGTTAATTTATTAATAACGTGTATTCCCGTTCGTCCCCTCGGCTTCGTCCCCCGAGGGGGACGAACGGGAATTTACAAAAATAATATTTAATTTGTTCCCGATCGTCCCAATCCTAATTCAAGAGGGGACGAATGGGAATATGTTCTTCGATTAGTGCCATTCGTCCACTAAAAAGGTTGTCGAACGTCTAATTTTTTATTGAAAAAAATAAACTACACGGTTCTTTTTTATTATATTTTTATTTGTTTTTCTAGGTATTTAAAAATCATAACACTTCCGCCAAGAGAACCTTACATGATTTGCCTAATCCGCAGTTGTTGTGTTTTGATTTTTTTTTTTTTTTTTTACCAATTAAAACCACCAGTCTTATATTATTTGGTGGGAGCAATAGACCTAAAAAAAATAATTAATAGATTATTCCCATTCGTCCCCCCAAAAAATTTTGAGTGACCATCGGGAAAATAAATAACGAATTCCCGTTCGTCCCCCTCGGGGGACGAAGTCGAGGGGACGAACGGGAATACACGATTAATAATAGCTGTACTCGCCGGTTTCACCCGCGTTACATAATCATTTTCTGCAAAATGTTGCAAACATAAATTGTGCTTATTGTGGAAAACGTTAGCAAAATTCAAAAATTCTACCCCTGTTTTAAAGAGAGTTCCCCGGGGTGCAAGACGTTCTGTTGCATTGAGTTTGGCACGATGTCTCCGTCTTGCGACCCAGGAGAACTCTATAAGTGCCTGGGAGCAATTACTCACTTTCCCTTATAGGATTCTACATGTTCAAAAAAATTTGGCATCTAAAAAAACATTGACATACCAAATTAAAGAAAACTGTAACAATTCGACCCTTACTTTAGATCCTAAATTACCTGCATTTAATCATCTTTCACAAAAAGGCTTATGTTCACATGTAGAGTCCAAATTAAGTGAAGGTGACATCAGGGGAGCAGCCAGGATACTTTTCAGCAGCGATGTGGTGGCGCCTTACTCTCCAGAAACGCTAACAGCGCTAGAGAGTAAACACCCAGCGCCTGCGGATGATCTCTCCTATCCCGACCCCCCCGATCCTCCCGACCTAAATTCAACATTTCTTAACGTTTCGGCTCCCCAGTTAATTGCAGCCGTAAGCTCTTTCCGAAGTGGTTCCGCTGGCGGCCTCGACGGCCTAACACCACAACATCTTAAGGATCTTTTGAGTTCAGGCGCCGGGGAAGCTGGTGAGTCGCTTTTGAAGGAGCTTGCGGCCCTGATTAACCTCAGGCCGTCGTCGACGTCTTATACGGGGCCAACTTGTGTGCCTTGCGTAAGAGGGACGGCGGTATTCGTCCCATTGCTGTTGGCTGCACCTACAGGCGTACGGCAGCCAAAATATGCTGTAAGCTGTATAGCGAAAAGCTTACAGCTAAGTTTCAGCCCTTGCAGCTTGGTTTTGGCTCGAAAGGGGGCTGTGAGGCTGCCGTGCATGCTCTTTCCACCTTTTTAAAGTACAATAAAGGTGAGGTCATCCTCAAGGTTGACGTTAAGAATGCCTTTAACTCTGTCAACAGGGACACCTTGTTGGCCGAAGTCAAAAATGAACTTCCCGAAATTTATGGTTTTATGTGGCAATGTTACAGGTACCCGTCCAAATTATTATACAAAGAAAATGTTTTGGAATCTGCAGTTGGTTGCCAACAAGGTGACCCTCTTGGGCCAGTCATTTTCAGTTTGGCTATTCATCCAATTATCCAGAAACTAAATTCGAAATTTAACGTGTGGTATTTGGATGATGGAACGCTAGGAGGTGACGTAGACACGGTTTTAAAAGATTTACGACTCCTGAAAGAACAATTTAAATCTATTGGCTTGGACCTTAACGCATCAAAGTGTGAAATTTACCTTTCTGACATTACCGACAGACAGTTGACCCTACAAAAATTTAATGCCATAGCTCCACAAATCAAAATTTTAGAAAAAAGTTCACTACACCTCCTAGGTTCCCCAATTTTGGAAGACAGTTTTTCTCCTTTCATAGACGAAAAAATTCAAAACTTCAACAATATTTCGGACAGACTTTCCAAAATTAATTTGCATTCGGCATTCACCCTGATTAGATACTGTTGTTTTGGCCCAAATTTTATGTATTTTCTACGTTCTTCCCCTTTATGGAAGCAACCTCATCTCTTGGACAAAATTGACCAAATTATTCGCAGCACATTAACATCCATTTTAAATGTGGCCTTGGACGACCGAGTGTGGCTGCAAGCCACACTGCCCATTCGTTTTGGCGGCCTCGGTGTCCGCAAAATTAACAGTATTAGCTTACCGGCGTTCCTGTCCTCTGTCCACAGCACTGAAAAGTTGACCGGGAAAATTTTAGCACCTTCCCTGGTTGATTCTGAAGTGCCGTGTTTGACCGACGCTGTGAACGCTTGGAAAATGGCTTGCCCAAACACTGATCGGCCCGTGAACCCATCTTCCCAGAGGCAGTGGAATGAGCCGCTCTGCAGGTTGGTACGGAATAATCTTATTAATACGTCCACCAATACTGCTGAGCGTGCCCGCCTGCTGGCTGTGGGTGAGTGGGAGTCGGGCCTCTGGCTTCAGGCACTACCGTCACCCAACATAGGTACCATGCTGTGTGACACCACCTTCCGGGTCGCTACCTGTCTGCGTCTAGGCGCTCCTTGCGTGGCTCCGCATCGCTGCCAATGCGGTGAAGATGTCGACTGCCTCGGACACCATGGCCTATCCTGCAGTAAGAGTGCAGGCCGGTTAGCACGGCACGCCAGCATCAATGACATCATCCGTCGTGCTCTTGTCACCGCCGAGGTGCCAGCTGTTTTAGAACCTAAGGGCTTGGCACGCGACGATGGGAAGAGACCAGACGGAATGACACTGATGCCTTGGAAGGTGGGTAGGCCTTTGGTGTGGGACGCAACGTGTGTCGACACCCTTGCGCCATCCCACCTTTCTAGTACGGCGGGCTGTGCTGGTGCAGCCGCTGCAGGTGCAGAAAACCTCAAACGGCGCAAATACTCCAACCTTATTGGGACTTACATGTTCGAGCCGTTTGGGGTTGAAACACTAGGGCCATGGGGTCCGAGTGCACACTACGTTTTCCGAGACATCGCCAAGCGGTTGATCGACTCTTCACGCGACCAGAGGGCTGGCCTATTTTTTGGTCAAAGAATCAGCATTGCCATACAACGCGGCAATGCTGCCAGCCTTTTGGGAACTTTTCCTGTTGACAGCGATGTGGAAGAATTTTTTGATGCTCTTTGATTATATACTTATTATTTCTGTATATATTACTATGAATATTTAGCTTTTAAATGTAAATACTTATATAAAATTGTGCTACATTTAGTACGTATCCATTCAATTCTACCAGTTGCTTCAAACCACAGTTTTCTTGTAGCTGGATCTTTTGTAAAATTAAAAAAAAAAGTGTTTGCATCGTAAATTAGATTTTATTCGAAAAACCAACTAAGAAACTAAATTAATAATCCACATTATACAATAATAATTGCTGTTAATATAAACAAAGTTATTTTCATTGTTATATTACTGACAATTATCATTCGTATACTCATCTTAATTGACATCGACATTGTTTACAATTTGGTACAACACTATCGACGCGCATAGATTTCCCAGAATTGAAGCGTTGGATCGACGCTCGCGACGTTCGCAGTGAACGCAATACATTGCGCGACCGCTCACGTCGTGCAAGATCGTACCAATGTAATGCAAGCAATGTATAATTTTGCATCTGAATGCGATTTTATCGTTTTTGTCTACAAACTACATAATACTTTTGTAATAATTACAAATATCACTCGTATTTTAAGGTTTTTGGAGTTACCGGTGAAAAGAAATCCCTCCTCAGGCCACATTACACTCCTGACTTCTTTTCCGACACGTTATAATTGGGCAAGACGGCATAATTCTTTTTTTCCGTGGAGAATTGAACGCTTTCACAATAAGAGCGTGACTGTTGACCGGTGATTCTAATTTCGGTTGGGTTTGGAGCGCCCGCGCAAATGTGTGGCGCGCCTGTCCCGCCCACAAGGCCCTTCTAACCTCTTTATCTGTTCTGTGGTCCAAACATCCAAACATAACACAATATAAATTCGAAAGTTGGACTTCTAGGTCCAAGTGCCTAATTTTTTTTAGCACTTATAGTACCCAGCGACGTACCAGTTGCTAAGACTGTGGCTAAGACTAATCTGCGCACGAGGATGAGATCATCTACTCATTATCTTATCTTATAGCACGTTCGTATTTCCGAAGAAAGTCGATGATTCCCGAAGCGCATACTTTTCTTCGAATAACTTGGAAGTATTTCAATACCAACGCATCGTAAATCATACCATTTCTTTTTTAATGGATTATTCAATTAATTTGGATTTAATTAGCTTGCTTATCCAGCTTGTTTTATAACAAAAGCGGACCAAGGGAATGTTTGTGTTCCTTATTTCTTTAACATTGCTTTGTGAGTATTATACACAATAAGAATTCTTTTTAACTCTTTTTCTTGTGTAAAATAATACTAAGCATGTGCAATACAGGTTTAAATTTATTTTATTTTATGCCAAATACTTAACCCAACCTACTTTGCTTGCAGACTTAGTTTTTCTTTTGAGTTTCACCGTTTCCTACGTGGCTAACAATTGAACAATTTTGTTATCAGATCTCTCATTCAACAATGGTGATCCACGGTTGGAGGAGAGGGACGTCTACCATACGCTATTCGGCAACATAGGATCTATGGAGGATCTGTTCCTTAAAGAGCCCAACGGCACGGCCGAGCCGGACGCCGCGGACGATGATGACACTTCCGATGACCCGGACCTG
Organism: Hyppa rectilinea; assembly: GCA_951799385.1. Taxonomy (NCBI): domain Eukaryota; kingdom Metazoa; phylum Arthropoda; class Insecta; order Lepidoptera; family Noctuidae; genus Hyppa; species Hyppa rectilinea. The sequence continues at coordinate 2,037,684 of OX637317.1, forward strand.
GAGGTATCCGACTTATTTGGGAGCCTCCGTAGCAACGTAACGAACCAGACCTTCGACATACTCGACTTCTTTGTCATTAATGATAAGTATACAAACTTTACTAAAGAATATAAAAATATAATTAAAAATAAGGAGAAGAATTTGACCAGAAGAAGCTGGGTAGACCCTGATGATTCATATTTTAAGGAAAATGTAGAGTATCAAAAGCAGCAGCAGCTCCAGATGGTGTTGGTGCAATTTACAATGCACTGTCGTTACGAGGTAGGAAAAGCTTTGGCGCAGCGTGAATTCGTTAGAGATGACAAGAGATATAAGCTGGGCTACCTATTTAACAGAATGCGGAGGTTAAAAACTGAGCAATTGAAGATGGTGGGTACGGCGTATCACCAGAACTGGACGCAGTACCGGCACATGTACAGCTTGATGCGGCTGTACGAGCGAGTGGTACACTTCGACGTGGACATGCGTGACACCGCAAACCTCATCAAGAAGGTGTTCAGCCAAGACGAGCCCTATGACACATTCATTTTGCAAAAGGTAAAAAAAAATAAGATTAAAGATAACGATACTGATGATGATAATAACCCTAGGGACGGGCCACGTGGGCCTAAAGGACCACATTGATGCAGACATTCTTACTGTAGCAGGGGTTTGGCTTAATAATATATAATGTGCAGAATAAACATTTTTTTCTTTTTTTCATCCAAGTGTGCAAAGTTTGTCAATGCTCTCGCAGTGAGATTGCAGCCGTTATGGAGCCGGTAGTGTAATAACAAATGCTCAAGAGTATCAAATGCCATTTTTAGTCACAATTCCAAGGAATGAAGAAAATAATTTAAATAAATAAATTAAATAAGCATGATGTCATACACAAACATCTTTGACAGACAAAAAAAAGAAGATATTTATTACTTTTACATTGTAAATAAACACTTAAATTGTAACAACTATGCTTTAGAACAGCGTAAGTGTTTTCGATGAACTCTGGCACCTAATGTAAGATTTAACTTGTGTTTAGGGTGCCAGCGTCCTCGCCTGTCTATTAAACATAACGTAGCAGTAGTTGTTACACAATCAATCATCATTATGTACTAAAACCAACTATTTATTTCGTAAAGCAACTATAGGTCTGTATGGTAGACTACTTTGTAAGTACGAGTGTGTAAATATGCATGTGTGTAAGTGTGCTTGTGTGTGAGTGTGCGTGTATTTGAATGCGCGTGTGTGTGAGTGTATGTGTGTGTGTGAAATTAATAGTCATAAATATACTAGAATGTTACCCTATTTCGTTTGAGCGATCGATATTTGGAGTAAATCTTCAGTGTTACAATAATTTAGGGTTAGTAGCCAGTTCGAAACCTCGGCCTTACATTTGCCTACGTAGGCACATAGGAGCAATGGCCCAGACTTTATTTATTTTGTTATAGAAGTGGTTTGACACCACATCGTAATGACGCTGAGCAAGGGCCGTCCAAGAACATAACTTATGTGCACTTTCACGCAGTAGTTACGGAGTGCAGGTACAAAGCGTAAATGTTAATACACTACATTGTGAACCTAAAGGCGATGCAATAAGGGATACTATTCGAGCAAGTAATCTGAAAAATCTCTTTTGATCCTAATTTCCATCATTCCAGCAATAAAGCGTCTTGCTGGAATGAAGAGATTTTTTACTTCCAAAATAGCATTCTCAATTATTGAATGCTATAAGTACTTAAATTAATATGTCATATAAACGGGTGTGCTTCAAGGAATACCTCATATAAACATGGCCTTCGCATCGCTGTCAACTGGCATTCCCAAGAGGCGGTCTTTGTATGGCATTAATTTTCAGCTGGTGATCCTAAAAACTTTTTTAAAAGGATGACACAGTGGTTAATAAAGCCTCGTCCACGAGGTCACGGGTTCAAGTCCTGGGAAGTACCAATGTGTCCATTTCAATTCATAGTAATTTCACAGTAAGACATTTTCAACTACGCTGGAGGAAGAAAACTTCGTGAGGAAACCTGAACCGTTTGTCCAACGCAGCCGTCACCGAGGAACGAATTATTTGAACCAAACGTTAATGAATTTGCATAGCCTTTTCGCAACTATGTTAGGGTCGGGTTCCAGTCTAACCGGATGCAGCAGTATACCACTATTTTACATGGAGCAACTGCCTATCTGACCTCCACAATCCAGTAACTGGGTAATACGGTACCCCTTAATGAGACAGGCTGTCAAACTTTCGGGCTCCTGAGGACCCGTAACAACTATCAAAGATATGCGAATGGCAACCGGGAATAGCGGCTTTCCGAGGCACGGAGGAGTCTCGGGATGTAAAGGTGGTCACCCAACCACGAACCAATCCTGACAAACATAGTTTAACCTGATAGGTCACCCTGTGCGGCTGTTATTACTTAGCCACGCAAGTGTACTTAACAGCAATCCAACATAAGTCTAAGATCACCAACCCGTCTTGAGCAAGCGTGGTGATCACTGCTCGTACCTCCTGTATGAGAAGAGGCCTTTGCCCTGCAGCAGGAAAATAATAGACTGTTGATATGTTGAAAGGGTAGTCAATAACGTTACTTTTTATGAACTATCAAAACGCGGAATTTGTACGTGATTTGTATGAAATAACACAATGTGACGTCACAGTTTTTTAGAATCAAATGGAATACTTATTAGCATCAAATTCAATTTTACAACTAAATCTTAGCATACATTTCTGTACGGTGATGGAAATTGTTAAAACGAGCGGTATTTTTTCTGTGTGATTTCATATTTTATATTTTTCAAATAGTCCATTATTTACTTATTACTAGCACCCGCCCCTGCTTCGCGCGAGTGCAATGTAGATACTATCGCGCGAGCGTAACTGCGGGTGAAAGCTAGTTAAAGTGTACGTATAAACCTTCCTCTTAAATCTATTGATGGAAGCCGCATTCTAATACATTGCGCAGTTTAAAAGATCGAAGCGTACAGAAGGACAGACGGCGATAAGCGACTTCGTTTTATACTGTGTAAAGATTTGATAGTTTATCACAATGGTTGGTTATGGGTACCTTAGGTAATAAAGTAAATAGCATGCATGGCGGTGCTGTCTCCAGCCAGGAATCGAATCCAGAGCCGTCACCGACAAAATTGATAATGCAATAATTTGCAGCAAATATGATATGAAATGAATTAAAAAATTATAATAGACTTATTGTACTAAAATTGTTACGTTATTACGCAACAGTTTGGGTACCTACTTAGTTTTTAACAGCTTAGGTAATGAATATTCTAATCGAAAATGCTCTGTAAGCGGGCGCTTTATCTTTAATTATTATTATTTAATTCCAATGTCCATTATAATCATGAAACTTATTCTTCTGTTTGGTAAGTTCAAATATTTTTTATTATAAAATATAGTAACAATAGCGTACGGTAAAAGAATCATCCTTTTGACGCGAGCTAGGTAGATGAGACCTGATAATATGCAGATAGACCGTCTGAACATTATCAGTTGGGAAGAGACGCCTGTGTGTCACCATGGCAAGGATCACCCGGAAGACATGGTGCAGCTTGCAGTGGAATTCTGCCCTACACGGGCGGAGTAGCAGCGGTGACCCCTCGCGTCCGACCCTGGTTCAGTACATGGTCTGGAGCAAAAGAGAGTGTGAGGCAGTCACCCACTTCTGTGAAAATAATGGTTGAGGGACAGAGCCTCGCGCCCCAGCCGCCGCGAGAGACGCTCCGGGCGTCGGGAGCCGAGTGACGACTCCCGGCCACAGAAGGCGCGGGCCTGCGGACGGTGAGTTATGGGTAGCACCTGGTACCTGATAGACCAGGCCCGTGCCGGATTGCCCGTTCGTGTTTCACGCGGCTTAAAAAGATGTCAGCAAAGAGTAGGGCCGATGCCTGCCGAGTTAGCGGGATTATGATCTGAACGGGTTACCGCTGCCCCGCAACACAAAGGGCTAAGGAAGGAACATAGATGGATTTAAGTCATCAGGAGTCTGACACTCCCTTCCGCTCCACCCAGAGCGGGATTTCCCACCCTCAAAAAAAAGAAAGGGCTAGATCATGTGGTAAAAGTATTCACTTCAGCTAGGTAGAAAAGAACCCCACGTATTTACCTAAAATGTCTACTTTTATCCTCTTAATGTCGGGACCTGCGTGACACACGTCAAAGGTCAGATCCTCATATTACAATGGCAATAGGGATGACGCCTGAGTAAAAAAAAGAAATTATATTAAGTTAGTCAGACAGATAATAAAAACAATATTACACGCGTATTTTTACTATATCACATTAACAAAAAATGACTCAAAAAACGCATTAAAATTGGGGAGTGTGAGTTTGCTACGACACAAGTTAGTATAAAACCTACATACCCATCATGACGTCATGCCACATAAAAATTAAAAATACGAGTCGAATATTTTTTAATGAGTTAGCTGGCCCTCAAAAAAAATCCAAGTCCAACCCGTTGTGGGATACCAATAAAGGCGTTGCACTTGGGACCAACGACCACCTATTATAATAGCACAGAAGTCAGCACATAAAGCTACCACAATCTATCAAAGTTCTTTGATGGATATTCAACTTTATTACAAAAGCATAAAGTTCATGTTCAATTGGGAATATTTGACAGTTTGAGATAGCTTGATGTCCAGGCCTGAATAACATAAATAATACATAAATAACATCACGCGTTAATGTGTCCCCGAATGTTATGGTCCTATGTAATAGGGGGTGAGCCTATTTTCATCAGCCCAGCACAAATGCATACTCCGAGCAGGTACTCAGGAATTCCTCATGGAAAACCCAATTTCACTTTGCCCGACCTGAAAAACGAACCGAACGTAGTAGCTTGCGACCACTAGACAGACATAATACAATTAAAATAGTATTAATTTAATATTGTTTTACATTGAGAAAGCGGTGGAAGGTTATCTCCTGTATAGCTTCATCTCTTTTTCACACTGAAGAAATAATACTGCTCTTTGTGATAGTGGTTGGCCCCTGACTCTTAATAACAAACAGTATTTTCTTTCAGTTTCCTTAGCTTTCGCTCAAAGCGCAAATAGATCAAAAAGAGCTCACAATGGTTCTTACTTCTATCAGCCGATAGACGAAATAGACATTATTTTTGACGATTTTCCGAAACTCAGTGAGGTTTTCCCGAGTCTTATAGAAAAAACATCGCCAGACTATGAGAACATACCTGGCGTTATAGTGAAAAATGTATCAGTTGACTTAGAAAAAATAAATATAAACAAATTTAGAAGAAAGATGGATGCAATCACAGGTGAATTTGAAAAAGATGAACCAAAAGCTATCAATGCGTCCAGAAGACAAGGGCACATCGAATGGTATAGTGGCTACGGGAACTACTGGTTGGGGCTTGACCAACGGGTGAGGCGGAGATCTCTCGACCTCATGCTGCAGGTATTGTACATGGCAAGGCACAAAATAAAGAAACTCCAAGAAGGTCAATACTTCAGCACCGTTGATACTAATTTCCGTATAGGATTCTTGTATCGAGTGTTAAGCAACATCCATATGAAAATGATGCGATTTTTCTCATTCCAATTTCGTACCAGAGAATACTACTTTATTCCCAATACTCAAATAATCATGCATGGCAAAGTGACGAGACTCCATGTAGACTTCTGTTACCTATGGTGGGTTCTAATAAATGTGGATGGTACGTACAAGAAGGCCACAAACGTACGGCAGGCGAAGAAAGATCTCTTTAAAGCATTGCAGGACCAAAGGGAGCTTAAAGAAGAGCTTAAGAAAAGAAAAAACGCCGGTTCAAAGCCCAAAGTATAACAAGGCCCACCAGATAGCAGTTACGCTAAAAATTACTTTCATTATTCATAAGAACGGCAACGCGTAATGTAACACTCGCAACACATTGCGCGGGCAATAAAACTAAGATAACAGATAGTTACAGATTCAACCTTATTCATTCGACCTTGCCATCGTTCGGTGTCTCTCTAAAAAATCTAGTTCTAGTTTCTTTTAATTTTATGTTTACTTTTCTGTACTGTCACGAGCACCAATATGTATACACCTAGTAATTATCACAACCGATTTTCTCGTAAAATAACTATTATTCATTTTAATTATTAAAACCTATAGATTCGAAAATGCAATGTGTGTGACTACATACAAATTAATTTAATAATTAAGCAGAATACCACTTATGAAATTAGCTAAGTGTATTTATAGTTTTGCTCGTGACTGTACGTAAATTGTATTTCTTCCTTATCACATAATACTTCAGATCTCTTTGACATAATAAGAATGAGATGAGTCAACTTTCAACAAAGCAAATAGCTGAGAGGTTCGACGACTGCTTTGCAAGCCTCTGTTCGATTTCCAACATTTGGTATGTTATGATAGTTCGTGGAACGTATCTATAAAAACATAAAGTTTAGTCCTCTTCTCTAAGCTAAGTCAGAGGCCCATGGGCAGCATAAAACCTCTGACACCAGGTTAGTCACTAACCACACGAAAAGAAGAAGACCTCTTCTGTCATCTCCGCTTATAATAAAAATATATTGTAATGTGTTATGAAATTCCGTGTTTTATTTTAGTGATCCTATTAATGAGTGAGTTCTAATTCTACTAATATTATAAATGCGAAAGTTTGTGAGGATGGATGGATGGATGGATGGATGTTTGTTCTTTTTTCAGGCAAAAATATGATGCGTGGTTTGGCCATAATGTAATATAATCATAAGTATCGAGTAAGTCCGCAACATTTCTGCCCTCTGTGAGCTATCTTGGCGTGCGCTGCCTAAACCGTAAGAGTTACACAAAGGTAATGTATTGTGGGATTGTTTGTCTTAAACAGTTCTATATAAAAGTCCGCGACAGCATATGTCTAACTTTTCTGTGGAAGCCATGATATACAAAATAATGAGCCATAAATACTTTTCAATTGGTTACTTTTTTTACAATGCATATTATTGAGTACTCAGTTAATTCTTATCAAATATAATACAATCATCACTTTTGGTACAAATAATGTAGATGAACTTTGTCTTTAACACTAAGCAATTTGGACGAATAGTTTAAAAAATTATCACGATAAGATTGATCTGAGTGACGCGCCATTAATGCCTACGATGAGTCGGCGAATTGCAAAGGTAAACCAAAAATAAAGAGAAAATCAATGTTTCAGGGCTTTTTAGAAGCTTTAAGCCTGCCGGGTAAGCGGGATGGTCCGAAAGGGTTACCGCTACCCCGGAACTTATAGGGCTAAAGAAGGAACATGGATGGGTCATAGTCGGTAAATGTCTGACACTCCCTTCCGCTCCACCCAGAGCGGGAAAAGTCATTGGATAATTTCCCACCCTCAAAAAAAAAAGTTTTTTTTTTTAAATCTATTTTTTTCTTTTCTTTATTGACTTAAACCCATCCATGTTCCTTCCTTAATGCTAACATCTCTCATCTTTGAGGCGCGCGTGGAACACGAACGCGCCATTTGGCACCGACCTGGTCCTGATCGAACGGTGAGCAACCCCATTACTCACTGTACACAGGCCCGCGCCTACGGTGGCCGGGAGTCGTCGAACAACTTCCAACGCCCGGAGCGTCTCTGAATTAAACCAGGGCCGGACGCGCCGGCGCCGCCGCTGCCAATCGCCGCCACGAGAAAACTGCGCTGCTCCGACTAAGCAGGGCTAACCTCCACCGTGTCATCCGGGTGATCCTTGCAATGGTGACACCCGGGCGTTTCTACCTGCCTGATAATATGCAGGGACCTCCGGCAACATCTGTGTCCGTTGATGATCTGCGTCAGGCGGCAGGTTTGGACGCCGTGGCGCCTCTTTAGCCACTCCTCAAGAGAGCTAAGCTACGATACCAGCATATTAGACGCTCACGTGTGCGAAACTGAGCCACGTTTGCTACCCGAGCAAAGAGATATTTGTCACAAAATATTACGATGAGCTGCGAGTGGTGAAGGCGGGTTTTCTTTATTGATGCTCTGGGTGTACAGGCAAAACTGTTTTGCTTAATTTTCTTCTAGCAAAATTTCTTAAAGACCATAATGTTGCTTTAGCTGTGGGTTCCTCTGGAATCGCTGCAACATTGCTAAACGACCGACAGACGGCACATTCGGTCTTTAAATTACCTCTTAATCTGGTGAGTGAAGAAATCTCAACGTGCAACATCAGTCAGATCAGCATGGCATCCTATTCTAACAGTGCAACCTGATCGTGTGGGACGAGTGCACTACCTATGTCAAACAAACGCGCCATCGAAGCTCTTGATCGCTGTCTACAAGACCACATGTGACTGTTCCTAAATTACCCCAGGCTGATAAAATTTTCGTTTTTCCTAACTTCGTTAATATTAGTGTCTGACAAGACATACACGGCAATCAAACGTTAATGGGTGCTGTGGTGGTTTTACTGGATGCCTCTTTTAGCATCTCCAACTGAAACCCTGCCGGCCAGCCCGGAGTGGTCGCATGTATGTGAGTGACCAGGGCCACACACAGCGTGGCCAGGGGCTCATTCCCGCATCCAGCGGCGCGCATTGTACTTTTATTCCCTTTGATTCGGTCACTTAATGATCAATTTGGTAATATATTCTAATTGTGTTTATTAAAACTTTACAATTGACACGATCTTTAATTTAAATCCTAAAATGCATGTTGCGCTGGACGAAACAAATCATTTAAAATAGTTTACAGGAGTATATTGCAGTAATTAGAACCGTCAAAACATATCGATAATTAATTACCAATTACTTTATTCTAATCCTTTCAGTCTTTATTGTTTATGATACGTCAGGTGAAACCGCTATATCAAGTAATTATTATTATAATTATAATGCCTCTATTGTCCCAATGCAGGGAAAGGCCTCCCTTCCCTCTTTCCACTTTTCCCAGTCTACAGCGATTGTAAGCCAATCCTTCAAGAAGGAGTCCAGCTCATCCCGCCATCTCTTTCTGAACTTGCCGCGCAAGTAATCCTCTTCAATAATAATACATAGTATACTAATCCTTAACTGACATTATAAAAAACGCAAGGAACTTCTAACTGTCTGTCTGTCCGTTTGTCTATCTGTGTGAATGTTTCACGGTTAATCTGCTGAACCTTTTGTGATGTGGATGATCTGTGGAAGGACATAGGCTACTTTTTACCAACACACCGCGCGAGGGAAGTCACGGACGGAAGTTAGTCGGGGATAATCTGTAAGAATGCGGAAATCAGTCTGTGTTGCGGCATAATATCATAGACAAAACAAAAGCCGGGCGAACGGCGGGCACCGCGCCGGCCGCGCATGTTCGATGGCTGTGTGTGGACAAGATCCAACGTATTTGTGGGCTGGTTAGTCTCGGGCCGAGTTCAAGCACTCGCCCCGCACTACTCTAAAAACGGGGGAGCCAGCACGGCGTTCGGGTAAGCGGGATTGTCCGAAAGGGTTACCGGTACCCCGGAACATAAAGGGCTAAGGAAGGAACATGGATGGGTTTTAGTCAGTAAGAGTCTGACACTGCCTTCCGCTCCACCCAGAGCGAGAGAAGTCATTGGATGATTTCCCACCCTAAAAAAAAAAAGCACGGTGTTTTGGTGATGGTTACCGCTCCCAAGTTAGCCGTAGATGGATAACCTTGATCGAACCAAATGTGGAGCTCTTTTCAAAGATAAGTATAATGTTTAAAACACAGTTCAAACTAGTTATAGCCGGTTGTAACTGGTTTTTCTAATTAGCCATTAACAAATTTGCAATTAAGCTGTCGTTACCTGACAATTAATTTTCATTACAGAACCGGACTTGTAAAAACATCGTTTCAGTATTAGATGGGGATACCTACAAGGCAGGAACACACAACCTAGAACCACTTTATTATTGTTATTTCGGATGATTCGCCAGCAATAGAATGCTGCTTCTGACTTTGGTTTCTTTATCTCGTAAGTTTTCATACAATATGATAACTATACACTCTGTATCAGAAAGGTGTGGTCAAATTTAAGGTAAGACCAACATCGTAGTTGAGAAAAAATAATAATCAACCGTCCCGTATATTTGGATCAAGTTGGTGTTGAAGTTTTGTACCGGACAGCTGATATATATTTCTCTATGGCGATGTTGGTCCCATGGAGAAAGTTGTTCAGTTTGATGGGCTGTACCACACCCCTGACCACACTTTTCTGGTACACCTGTATATACAACGTGTTCCTTTTGATTTCCCATTACTCTAGGTTTTTTTAAGACCTAGAACAAGTGTTTCAAAACATAGCTTTTCAAGGACATTATCACTCATAAATCAAATTAATTAGAGAGTCAGTTAGTTATAACAAGTACAATTAATTCATTTTTATTCCAACCAATCATTCTTCATTAAAGGTAAGAAAATGCAACGTTGTCGTATTTAACGTAACGGTGTTTGACATAAATAATCGTGACATTGTCAAATTATTTTATAAGTATAAAAATTAAAACCAAAAAATATAATTATTTGAAAAATAATAATAATTCATACTGCTTATTGATTATTTGTCATGGTCTCTATTAATACCCCAGAGCAGGGGTAGCGAACCTCTACACATCTACGTGGCAATTTTTCGAAAAAAAAAAATTGTTTGTGACCTTGACGTGCCGACAAACAATCTTGTATTTAATGAGTACTGGAGAAACCCAATAATATTTCTTTTTGTTACAGTAATATCATTAACACTGTTATATTTATTATATGAAAGAACAAATTAGTGCGACGTTTGTTGTTGCAAACTAGATGACTAAGGTATTTCCATTCTTGAAGTGATGCCGTGCCCAAATTATGTTGTTACGTGCCATCGATGGCACGCGTGCCTTTGGTTTGCCATCCCTGCCCTAGAGAAATGGGATTTCTTATGGGACACGCTGTATACACGCATTTCTTAAAAGGTTTTCATGTTCGAATAAGTGATTTTAGGTTATGAAGAAAGAGTAACCCCAGTGACGAAAACGTATGTATTTAGCTCATGAGGAAAGGGTCACCCCCGGGAATTAAAATGTATTTTGGGGCGTCATAGTCAAACTAAAACTACTAAGAAATTAAGATATGGCGTTAATTATAATTAAATGTTTGTTATTTGTATTTCAGTAATAGAAACGTCATGTATGAAAGCAGTCCCCGGCCAGCCAGTGCCACACGCCGACGTTCTCGACGATCTGCTGTCCAAGTTTCTCGGCGACAGCTACAGCAACAACGCCCTTTTTGACTTCATCCTGGGAAAACCCAGCACAAACCGCGGCAATGTCACAGGGGACAACTTAGACATCAGCATACTTGACGTAAATAACGTTAGAAACATTATTGCCTTTGCTAAAAAGAGGCATGAGAAAGAAATTATGACGACAGTAGTAAACACACGTCGTCAGTACAATGCATACCCGAAAAACGAAGCGTTCACATGGAATACATACATGGTCAATAAAACGTTGGACTTATTAAAACATACCATTTACATAACCAAAGAAAAGATCAACGAAACGTTTCCCTTCAGGAAAAAATATAACCGGGAGTTTGGTTACCAAATTGCAATACTGTACGGTGCGTCGGCGGCCATCTTGGGCAAAATGGAAGCTCTTTACCATCAAATGAAACATTTCTTTTGGAAAACGCATTTCATTTGGTATCTTATCGTTTATGAGAAGATGTTGGCGTGCAATATTGATATCGCCGATTCCATTGAGAAAATATTCTTAGTACAGGATAAGTATGAAATACTTAGGGGAGACAAGGAACAAATGTTTGGCGATGGAATGAAGGGCACAAACTTAACACGAGACCAAATGAAGCAACTTTTGAATAACCCCGCGGAGGCGTCTAAGTACCAGGCGATTATGAACGAACACAAGAAACGATTCAGCTAAAGAAAAATGTTTCCATTATTTTATCACGAACTATGTAGCTTTTGCCCGCGGCTTCGCACGCGTTTAATTCGTATTCCCTTTCCCTATATTGTGAAGATTTCCAGCTATCTTTGGAATATCTAAATTCATATACTAAATTTGTACTTATTTATTTTTTGAATTTTTACTTATGCAATACTTAGTACATTATTTTGATCTATCTTAGATCTAGACTAGCCAGCGTTTTTTGCAATGTAAGCGCAAAAAATGTGTTTATTTGCGACTTCTCATTAGAAATCTTGAAATTGTCAGTGGTTCTCTAATATATTAAGCATGTTATATACATATAAACCTTCCTTGAATCACTCTATCTATTAAAAAAACTGCATCAAAATCCGTTGTGTAGTTTTAAAGATCTAAGCATCCATACATACAGACTTAGGACAGACGCGGGAAACGACTTTGCTTTATACTATGTATAGAATACTCCTTTGTCTAATAAAATTCTTGTTTCTATTTTTCACTAATCAGCGCCTTAAATAAGGAAATTTTATACCTCTATGCACTAGTGTAATTTTCGCTTTTGTGGCGCTAATTGTTAACCTAGTGTAGGTGTGTGTAGAAACTAGACTTACACCTGGTCGAAGTTCTATTAACATCGGCATTCAGGGCAATAAGTTTTATATATCTACCTATCAATAAGTATTTATTTATTGAATTATCCTGTGTTGAGCTAGATAAGCATGTTACCTATAGTATGCGTGTACTGACCTCCAAGTTACCATAATCTATCTGTGATTGATTCTGTAATTGAAGATGTGTTAAAGAAACTTAGTCTCAAGTCAATCTTACCGTAATAACTTTTAACCCTTAATAGGGCAAGATGAACATTATTCCCACATACATTTTTGGTTGTAAACTTTCTTGCCCCTACTACTGGATGTGTATGAAATATATTTCCCATATGTAGGGAAAGAATTTCCCACATGTGATGATCTACATGGGCAAGAGGAATAATTTACCAACAAGTTTTCCTGAAAAACTGAAAACACTTGGAATTAAATAATTTTCAATCCTACAACACTAAACACCTTTCTTATCTTCTCACACAACGTTTTTGTTTCAAACACCCACTGTTTGTCCTTGCCCTAATAAGGGTTAAACTATTATTCGTCCTAATTGTTTAGTGTAAACAAAGTTCATCTACATTAATTATAGGTACCAATGCATTGTAAAAACAGTGTCCAATTTAAATGATATACGCTGTCGCGGACTTTTATATATAACTTGGGTACGACAAACAGTCCCACAATACATTGTCTTCGCCAAAAGTTTCCAGAGAGCAGGAGTTTTGCCGACTTACTTGATACTTCTCGTTATATTATAGCCTAATTACCCATAATATGTTTATGGAAGATTTATAAAAGCATGGTTAGACCTGCCGTCTTGTATGGATCAGAGTATTGGCTCACAAAAGGAATGAATGAAAGACAATTGCATGCAGCTGAGATGAGAATGCTAAGAGGAATGTGTGGTGTTACGCGAATGGATAGAATACGGAATGAGTATATAAGAGGAAGTTTGAAAGTGACACCGGTGACTGAAAAGTTGTGTGGAAATCGGTTGTCATGGTATGGGCATGTTATGCGGCGGAATGAAGAAAATGTTGTCAGGAAAGTTGTGAGCATAAATGTGGATGGCTATATACAAGTAGAGGGAGACCAAAAAAACGATGGATGGATTGTGTGAAAGATGATATGGCTAGGAAGGGAGTGACTATGGGGATGACGACTAATAGAGAAAAAACTAATAGAGAAAAAGACATGATGCGCCGACCCCGAATAAATGGGGATAAGGGCAGGAGAATGAGTATGATGTTTATAAATAGCTTGTGTTATTCTGATGTATAAGCTATATTACTGGTAAGTTTCATCGAAATCCGTTCAGTAGTTTTTGCGTGAAAGAAGAACAAACATCCATCCATCGTCACAACTTTCGCGTTAAGAATATTAGTAGAATTATGTATGAAAAAAATCTAAGTACATCTTTAAATTATAATAATAATATCCTTGGACATTTCACACAACGTCATATCGTCCCAAGCTAAGCAACCTAATGCTTGTGTTATGGTAACGAGATGGCGGATATACTACTTATATATATATATTTTTTGTAAATACATACATATTATAGATAGAAAAACACCCAGACTCGTAACAAATACTTGCAGGTCGTACAAATATTTGTTCCGTGCGGGAATCGAACTCGCGACATAGTGCGCAGCAGTCAATCGCTCAACCACTGCGCCAACCGTGTCGTCAAATAATACAATAAGTGATAGGCATAACATTAATACTAAGAAATAAAGACAAAGTAAATCAACCATTTTTAAGAGTCGTACATACATCTTTTAAGGGATTCTGTGTTAATATTACAACAATACCTTGTGACATAATGCAATTAAATAAAAGAAAGTTTAAAACTCATAAAAAGTACATTTTGTAAACAAGGTTATTACAATTTAGAGCATTATCAAAGATAAGGATGCTGGGAAACATGCTGATTCTGCTCCACAGGACAATCTAAAGTATTCTAGAGTCTAGGCAAAATCAAACTGGTAACTAAGTAAATTAGGTACCAATTTATAATTTGTACCACACGGTTTGACCATTTTGTAATAATTTTAACTCACTCATTTATTGATTTATTACATATTAACTTTTAGAATGTTAGTAAATATGTGAGCACCATGTATTTAGGACATAATTAATTTTACCTGCCATTGTTGCATTGGCTCGTGGCTAAGGACTAACAGCCGTACAGGTGGATCCATCAGGTTCAGCTACGCTTGCATCTTTGACAGTCGTTACGCCTGTCAAAGATGCATAAATGACAGCCGGGACCAACGGCTTAACGTGCTTTCCAATAAGTGGCTTTCATGCCATCATGCGCAGGCGTTGCGTTTCCATTATTCGCCAGCTCTCACAGCATCCTGAAAATTAAAGCTAATAGGTGCGACATCCCCATACTGGGACATTAGATACGATGGAGGCGCCACTGTAGTGTAGTAAGGAATAGCTTGTGTTGTTTTTCTGTTAGATGTAAGTACTAACACTAATTACGTACCTATATGGGTCCGAAATAAAAGATTTCTACATTATTTATTATTATTTATTCTTTATTATTATTTATTTATATATAAGTTTGAGTTCAGGTTACGATGACTGGCACTCGTGTATCACTAGCAGGGCTGTTCCACTAAAATCTCTATGGAATTTCCTCAACCTGCATGGTCTGGTCTGACCATTATAATGAAGAGTGAGAGAGACAGAGTACTGAGTTTGTTTCGGTGTTTCTTCTTAGGTACGATTCAGACCAACCGGCTCGCATCAAGCCGGGCCGGGCGGCACAGTTACCTCCGTCAGCATCCCGCGACTCAAACTCAAACTCGAAGCGTTTATTTCAAATAAACCAATTACAGGCATTTTTGAATTGTCAAGGGGTCGGTCATTCAGATAGATGAAGCTAGTTGCCCATTCCAAAGCAGTAGGTACCTATGGAGAAGAACGGGCAAGAAACTGCATGGACACTCTTTTAAATCAAAATACGTTTACAAAAACTGGGTTACATCATTCATGTTGAAATATTTCAACATGAATGATGTAACCCAGTTTTTGTATGTATGTTGTAAGTTCTGCATCGTTCTCACGTGTATATACACGTGAGAACGATGCAGAACTTAATAAAAGCGTCCATAATTACAAGTTTTAAAAAAACAATTCAAAATTATTTTAAATTTTAAAACAGCCGTGGCAGCTAAGAGTTGACCAGTCCCTACTGACGGCGCCCGTTCATAAACATGACACATGGATTAGCACCATTCAGCTCAACCATTTTGATGGGAGCTAAATGATCCAACATACGCATCACCATCAGTGAGACATTACAGGGAGCATGACATGCTCTCAGCCGCCAGGGCACATTCAAGTCAATGTAAGACGTACTCAGTAAATGGTAGCTTTATAGTCGGTACATAGTACTCACAAACGTGCTATGGAATTATGCATTGCTAAGAGGTTGAAGTTATACAATGCAAAAAGTTTTTGTGAATCTTCAGCAGCTCCAGGAGTAATCTCAGATGCTAATCAACTAGTTTAGGATATAAAAAAGAAGAGAAAGAATATTCAATATGTAAACAATTGGAGCAGCTCAATCCCAAGCCCTTTTGTCTTCAATAAAGTCTTTGACAGTATAATAAGCATTCTGGCACAACTTGCGTTTAACGAACGATTTGAATTTATTAAGGCTTAGGCGACGCGTCGCGACGTATCTCGCAGAATGCATTCGTAAGTTGCATACACGCAACATGCATGCAACGCACGCATGCGTCGCATGCGTTGTTGCATGTTGTTGTTGTAGTTGTTCGGAGTTGTTGTTGTTGAACTGTAATTACTGTTGATACATTTCTTACCGCATTGTAAAATGCCGCCCGGCCCAGCCCGATGCGAGCCGGTTGGTCTGAATCGTACTAGAGTAGTCGTAGAGGTAACACCGACCTGAAGATATTATTATAAAAGTTACCTTCCTACTTTTTTATAACAGATTAATAGATTGCAAGCAGCTTTGAAAGCAGTGATAGCCTAGTGGTCATAGTCAAGTCATAGGTCTCGAGTTCGAACCCAAGGCACGCACCTCTGATTTTTCGGATTCATGTGCGTATTGTTATAATTGTTACTTTCTTAAAATCGGTTAAGGAAAACATCGCGAGGAAACCGGCATGCCCGAGAGATTTTCTCAACAGCATGTGATGCTAAGTCAGAGGCCCATGGGCAGCATTAAAACTCTGACACCAGGTTAGTCACTAAACACACGAAGAAGAAGAATAGATTGTAAATAGAAGAACTCAGCTAAGAAAGGATTTTAGGAAACTCCCTCGTAAAGGGGTGAAAGGGCCGCTGGCATCAGCTGGTTTAGCATATTTTAGATGTTAGCTTGTACAGAGGCCAGCACATCTAGTTACCACAATCTGTCAAATTTCTTTGATAGTATTTCAACTATATTGCAAAGACATAAGGTTCATTTTTAATTGAGAAAAATTGACAGTTAGGGATAGCTTGATGTGCTGGCGTCTGTACATTGAGTTTGAGTCATCAAACATTGCCAGTAGAACCCCTCTACAATATATGCCTCACTTCTTCTGCCTATCAGGCACCTTCCAGAATAGGTATGAAGCCAAAAAATCTTTGTAGGTCAATCGACTCGAAAAATGTACATGACATTTTTAGCCTTGTTAACCGTATGTTTACATAAATGCAATGGCGATTCATCATTCTATGGCGTCTACTGCATGACATAATTCTCCTCCAATCGTCGCGTCGCTATATCGACCGATCCCGCGCTTCTTGCACCATTGGAGATATTTAGTGGAGTTAATAATCTGCGGAGGCGCAATAGTCTTATTTATAACTAGCTTCTGCCCGCGGCTGCCGACGGCAGATGACGGAAATTGCATGTTATTTTACATATAAACCTTCCTCTTGAATCACTCTATCTATTAAAAAAAACTGCATCAACATCCGTTGTGTAGTTTTAAAGATCTAAGCATACATACAGACATTAGGCCTGCGGAAGCGACTTTGCTTTATATGATTTAAAACAACATAGAAAACTATGACAGTTTAAACAGGATGATATACAGAGCTTGATACGCTACCAAGCACGGATCCAGACATGAAGCAAATAATTAGCTTCATGGATCCAGATTAGTACTACAGTAGAAATTATTCGCCATTTGTCTTTTGTCACAGGCGTTATTTTGAGTTCCGAACGTAACGAAGGATTCTAGAATTCCCGAGCGCAACGAGGCCGAGGGAGGTTTGATTGTTCTTTATTTGGTTTTTTTCGTTGCTCAGAAAAAATAGATCATAGTGTCACATTCTTCCGTAGTAAACTTTTTTTTTTCTTCTTTCTCGATCTTTGATTATTATACAGGGTGGAATTTTGTAATGCCCCCTGGAGGGAAAGTACTCTTAATACTGTAGATAGAAAATTTTACTCAAAGGAAACATTCCTTTATTTTTTAATAGAAAGAAAACTGCATTCAAAGATTTCCAAAAAATCGCTTGCCACACCCAGGAATCGAACTGACTAAAATCTGAAAAAAGTACACACTGTACTTTTATTGCCGCGATCGTTAGTATCAATTATAAGGATGAAATCTCTCGAACAAACTTGATAAATTAAATGATAGGAAAACCATGAAATCTTTAATTATTTACAAAAAATTGTAAACTAATTAATTAGTTGCTCGAAATGGGCTCCATTTTCTTCTAGATTCACGTTTTTGTTATTTAAAAAATAAGCTTCCAATAAATGAAATTGTTCTTGATAAGCCATTTTTACAGTGAGACAATGAAATGATTTGTAAAAACAATCAAATGTGAATAACAAATATGACAATCTACTTTCAAATGTAACATTCCATATTTATATTTATAATACACGCAGTTATGTCGCATTTTTTTAATTTTTTTTTATTTATCATTTAAGAAAGGAGTTTGTATTACAAACACGTGCAAATTACAATCGACTTATCTAAATAGTAATTCGTCATTTTAATGGATAAATGATGTTAATGATATTATTTATTACTAACATAAGTAAACAGGTGGATCTTTGAGTTAAAGAGCTTTAACTCAACTCATAAAATTTATAATTAAAGATTTCATGGTTTTTCTATCATTTAATTTATCAAGTTTGTTCGAGAGATTTCATCCTTATAATTGATACTAACGATCGCGGCAATAAAAGTACAGTGTGTACTTTTTTCAGATTTTAGTCAGTTCGATTCCCGGGTGTGGCAAGCAATTTTTTGGAAATCTTTGAATGCAGTTTTCTTTCTATTAAAAAATAAAGGAATGTTTCCTTTGAGTAAAATTTTCTATCTACAGTATTAAGAGTACTTTCCCTCCAGGGGGCATTACAAAATTCCACCCTGTATAGGTACTATAATGTTGGCGATGGAATAAAACCAACGTTGATGACAAATAGGAGTTTATTGTCTTTACTTCAACACTTGACAGATTATAGCAAACAAAAGTTAGACTAAGGTTAGACCTATTGGTGGACCTAGGGATGGACTGCGGGGCTATCCTATCCCTGCACCTCCTAGCTGGGCTGTTCCTGAGGGCGACGGGGCCTCCGCTCAGGCTTATGAAAACAGTGGTGACTGCGGGGCTATCGACCACTGTGCCATCTAAGTAGCGAGTCCTTGTTCCTTTTTTTTTTTATAAATGGCATCTCGCAGTTCAACCTTAGGGTTGTCTACTGCTTAACCGGGCTTGCCTGTGGCTGCCACAAAGGAATTGTAGCCTCCAGCCAGGGCATTGTGCTTGTTCCTCGGTGGTGCGGGTTTATATAGGCGGTTTGACAGATGACCGTGTGTGTCTTCACCATCTCATGCTTATACTATGTGGTTGTAGCCTTCGTTGACGTCACGGACACTTCTCACGTCGAATTTAGATGTCGCTAGTAGTCTGTTAGTTTTGTTGATGTTATTGTCTTATCGATGATTGATCTTGTGTAAGTTGTGATCTACTCCGAATCCGGTAGATGGCGAAAGGCGTCGTGTTATAGTACTTTAATTTTGTTTATCTTATATTTAAAATGATCGTGTCTTAATGTTAGTTACCTTACTCCTTCGAAACGGCTTGACCGGTTTTTATGACATTTTATATGCATATTCAGTAAGTCTGAGAATCGGCCACTATCTATAAGTGATTAAGTATGTAGGGTATGTAGGAAGGGTAGGTAGGTAGGGTAGGTAGCGTAGGTAGGTATCATTGTTAAGGCCGGAAAACTTTGACGGGCCAGCTAGTTATTTAATAAAATTGTTCATTGATAGTTGTGTGTGTGATCATCTGTGTCGCAGCCTGTAGGTAGTAAGCGGGATTGCCCGAAAAGGTTACAGCTACCCCGGAACATAAAAGGCTAAGGAAGGAACATGGATGGGTTTTAGTCAGTAAAAGTCTGACACTCCCTTCCGCTCCACCCAGAGCGGCGGAAGACATTGGATGATTTCCCAGCCTCCAAAAAAAAAGCCAGTAGGTATATGATTTATATCTACTGATACCGAGGCGTCTCCGTGTAATATGAGGCTGCGTATCCACCAGAGACGTGTGAGGTAGCTAGGCGGCGTGCGAGGATAAAATCCACCAATATGATCACTGCATTTTCAAATCTATAGCTAAGCTAGTCTTGTTATTGGTTAGTTTTCGCACATTCGCCGCTACGCATTCTTGCACATCTCTGGCGGAAACTCACCCTTTCGGTCCTGAAAGAGAAGTATTACTTTAATATTACTTCGTTGTAAGAAAGAGTCGAAGCTATACAGAAGGTATAGTTCAGTGGTTCCTAACCTTATCAATATGGTTACCCCATTTTTTGTTTAAGGCTGGGAAATCGTCCAATGACTTCTCCCGCTCTGGGTGGAGCGGAAGGGAGTGTCAGACTCCTACTGACTAAAACCCATCCATGTTCCTTCGTTAGCCCTTTATGTTCCGGGGTAGCGGTAACCCTTTCGGACAATCCCGCGTACCCGGCAGGCTTGGCCCTTAAGGGCCCCCTTCATATATTGTTACCCCTATGACCTATTAGGAAAACAGATTTTCCTCCTACCTTAACCTTTTCACCAATGTTACCAATACATACAATAAAAGCAAATATAAATATCTTTACTAATCACAAATTGGACATCAACCTTGCATGACGACGCGACGGCAGCTAGAAAGATATGCCACGAGCGCGGTACTTACTGCGTGGCGATCTATTATTTTATTAGATACTAGCTCCCGCCCGCGGCTTCGCCCGCAAAATATGTCGACAAATTATACACATAAACCTTCCTCTTGAATCACTCTATCTATTAAAAAAAACCGCATCAAAATCCGTTGCGTAGTTTTAAAGATTTAAGCATACAGACAAACAAACAGACAAAAATAGCGACTTTGTTTTATACTATGTAGTGACTAGCTGTGCCTGCGACTTCGTCCGCGTGGAATAGTGACTTTTCGGACAGCATACCTTAACAAATGATCGCCGTGATTCTTTAAATTGACATAACTTTTTTATTTATGAACCGATTGACATGAAATAAACACTAAATGTTAAGTGAAGCTTTTTTCAATATATAAGTGAAAACCGCATCAAAGTCGAAAAAGCCGTTTCTGATATTAGTATGCACAAACACACAGACAAACAGACAAACCGACAAACAGACAAAAAAAAAATCACAATTTCGGGTTCGGCATAGATAAAATAACAACCCCTGCTACTTTTTTTTTATATATTTCCATTGTACAGACACCACTTTTCTACAATTTTATTATATGTATAGATTGGGTCTTAATTATTAGGGTCTTCGTTACCCCTACAGAAAAGGTGATTTACCCCCGCGGGGGTAATTAACCCCAAGTTCGGAATCACTGGTACAGATCCATCTCTATTCCAATGAGAAGCAATTCAAAATAATACTGTTATGAAGTGGTGATTGGCGCAAAAGTTAGTGGATATTTACACATTTGAATCATGAACTCACAACATACCTCACATCACGCCTGTAATCCCCGGATGTGATGTGCGTATTGTATAGTTATCACTTGCTTAAAAATCGGTAAAGGAAAACATCGTGAGGAAACCAGCATGTCTTGTCTGAGAGATATTTCATAACAGCATGTGAAGCTAAGTCAGAGACCCATGGGCATCATAAAAACTCTGACACCAGGTTAGTCACACACGAAAAGAAGATACCCGAGGGTTTAGGCAGTACCAATAGTACACACACATTTCGCCACATCAAATTTAATAAATTAAAAAAAGGGAAAATGAAAATGGCAGCATAAAAACATATTCACTAATAACTAACTTCGTTTTATTAACAAAAAAAAACTAGGACAAAAATCCTTGACGCCATAGGTAATAAAAACAATTCTTGTTACTCGCAATACTCTACATATATACCTATTAATATGGAATAATTAACTAATCTAAAGGAAGAACAATAAGGCCGGATAATTTTAAATTGCACAAAGGAAGGATATTGGAAAATAATCTCAATTGCATTAACATTAGCGTCATTTTAGCTTGTACTGATAACTATGCTCTTAAAATTATCACATATTACAAATGGCCTTCTAATTTTACCTTAAACAGGCCAATTATTGGCTTACTAAATATTTGTGAGTAGAATAAGCACACGATTCGTATCCTACCTTAAGTTTAAGCATGCCTACATTTACAATATTTTTAGAATAAAATGCGACGAGTCTTACAATATCTTTACGATTTTCTAATAAGCGACACGCGTCATCGACATAGGCACTGCAGACCGCTCGTGTATTACGAGTAGAGATAAACTACGATAACATGGCGTGCCAGTCTCACCAAGGATTATCGCATTGCCCAGTTACTGGATTGTGGAGGTCAGATAGGCAGTCGCTCCATGTAAAATACTGTATTCAGCTGCATCCGGTTAAACTGGAAGGCGACCCCAACGAAGTTGGGGAAAGGCTAGGCAGATGAACAAGGCTTCTTCCAAAATTCTAAACGTTCGAAAGTATTTGTGAAAGTAATTACAAAGCGCCACCAAGACTCACAAGTCATGTTGCTGCCGGCCTGCTACTGAAGACGAATACTTACAACTACATACAAACTCTTTCGTAAGGATGTGACTACAAACATTAAAACAGTCATTTGGAGGGGCGCGCCATGTTATCGTAGTTTATCCCTACGGGGCTTGCGCACACGAGCGACACGATGGTGACGCTGCAGTCCCTCTGCCGACGCGTGCCGCATGTCTGTATGAGCACTAAGCATAAAACAAAAAATACTTTTCCGTACATGTTGACTGCCCACACGCACGCTCTACGCACGTCATCCACGTTAGGACCGCGGCAGACGCGACTTGGCGTTGAACAAAGTATCCCGTTACAAAAGCACAAGTTTTAAAAACTATTCCCTTGTTCACAAATATTTTTGAACTAAACTTCTGGTATGATGTATCTACAGCCCTCAATTGACGCAAAGTAAGAAGTACGATCAAACGCACGTCAGAGCTGAGCTGACCGATACGAAAAAAATGTTCCGTCAATGTAGAAGTCTTAATGTGAATAGGTATGCGGCTCACTGTACTTCGACAGTCTACTCCGTTCCAATATCAAACATTAATTAAAGTGTACATTATGTAATATAAATACAGGATTTTTTTACGATGACAGATACGAGAAAGAAAAAATAATAGTGTGTAGTATTATTGGTGATCAAAGTGTGTACGCGGCTTTAATTTGACCTGTGTGAAATGTTTAGTAACAGCTGTACAAGATTCTAGCGACGCGTGGCCAAAATCGGAACTAACGCCACCATGCCATTCTCTCGCCATCTTGTTTTTCAATGCAATTTTACAAAAATTACCAACAACACTATCCATATCATTTGAATTCAATTCGAAACCGGATATTCGAGTTAAAAAATAATTAAAATGATTAACAAACTGCAGATAAAAGTTAAATTATAAATATTACTGTGTCTGTACCTACTTACGCCGGGTATGTACAGACGCCAGTACATCAAGCTATTCCAAACTGTTAAATATTCCCAATTGAACATGAACCTTATTCTTATGTAATAAAGTTGAAGATCTATCAAAGAAATTTGACAGGTTGGGGTAGCTTGATGTACTGGTCTCTGTACTACAGAAGAATTACACAATATTATGAGCCGCCTAATCGTATTCTTTCAAACCTATATTTTGTTACTGACTGTAGATACATCATAGACTCTTCATGGAACGCGGACATTAAGCTTAAACTACTGCGACTCAAAAGAGCGGTGACCGCCGTATTGCATCTGCAATGTACCACTGCGAATGACGTCACTAAAATGTTATGTATGAACATGACGTCACACGCCAACAAATACACTTACTTTCACCAACCAACCAATTTACTTTCATAATTAAGTTGGTGTGTTTTTCTAGAGTTCGGTTTTGACTCCCCCGCTGCCACCATGTGAATGAGACCTATCACTGCGACCTTTATACAGGGTGTAACCGGAAAAGCATATGCTACAGACCACAAACTGAACAACTTTTACTATCGGACCCTTGTGGTCTGTAGCATATCCTATTGTATATATACCCTTTCGGTTACACCCAGTTTAGCGGTCACCGCTTTCGAAACCGTAGCTTCAGCCGTCATAATATTCACTAAATAACACACGCGGCCAATAATTGACTTAATCACTCTACTTATCTATGGAATAAGGCGTAACACTAGAGCTATTCACAAATAAATTATTTTATCACTACATATTTATGAAGGATGAACAACTACCCTAAAGATATAAAGCATTGTGAATTTAAACACAAAAGGCTTGGTACACACGTGTTCTAATACTTTGTAACATAATTAAATACATTTAAAATGCAGTATTAATTATAAATTTGTAAAGCATCTTTAAAGTCAGTATTCACCCCTCACAAATACTCATTTACACCATGCAAGTTACTTGCTTGTAGCATACTATGATATAGACGCAACAAATGACTTGAATCATCTAAACGCTGTTGTCTTTCATTATTGCTTCAACTTATGGTAAGCCAAAAGCAATTACAATGCACCGTCTAAATCAGGGTTTATTCTTATTTAATTTCACATGCCAGTTAACTGCTGTTCAATTAGCAGTAAGAACCTACCTACATACATCATTTCAGCGTATCCGATTATCGATAATAATATCGAATAAAAACTATGATAATAAATAAATTGATAAATTAAGTCTATATATATAAGAACAGTTACGCTACTTGGTTCATACATATCATCATTGTGAGCAAATACGATACTACATAAATAAAATAAAAAGTTTAAGCAAAGATTTAAATCACTAGATTTGCCCTCACCGTGCTCACGCGAAAACGTGACCACACTGAGAAGAGTGGGTCACACATGACTAAAAAGCGGTTCTATGACAATTAAGTGAAGTCACGCGTCATTTGTCAGAGGAAAATTGGAAACGCAACTATCTTTAGACGCGGTAGAGGGAATCGAACGATTTAAATCTTTAAGTACATGTATTTTATGAAATACTGAGAGTATTTATTAAGTGATGAAGCGATATTTTATGATTACTACGAAGTGAGAATTTCACGTATAAAACTTAACGCGATCAGTACATCTAAAACCGCGTTCAAGAACTGACAGTGTCAATAATCTACAGAAAATAATGACAATGACAGCTCTCGTGGTGTTTACGCTGATCGCGTTCAGCTTCCTTGGTGAAATTCACCCTGAAACAGCACTTTGAATTAAAAATATGTTTAAACTCGTTTTTACTGTAAAAATAAATAACTAATACTTCTTTTACAGTGTCTTAGATTAAACGAGGGACGATACTTTCAGGAGGTACTATACTCATGATAATGAACAACTTTGACTACGGAACTGTACCTGAAATCATGAAAAAAAAACCGCTGTTCATACATTTATGTTCGCATAATTCGTCAAAATGGACGTATGGAACAGCTGATATTTATTTTTCATATTTCAGAGTTGGTCCCATGGACAAAGTTGTTGATTTCCATGAGTACTACACAACCTGAAAGTATGTCCCTCGTTTAACCTAACACACTGTCAATCCAGAACTCTGCTACTACACCCTGCTTGTATCGGATTGGGACATATCCGTGTGATACTTTTAGGTCCAATTTCCTGAACGAAAATTATAGCAACATGACAAATTGTTAATCTTGACAAATCAATCTACCAACTTGACATTTCGACACATTAACATTTTTACATTAATTTTGTGATAATTTTCGTTTGGAGACTGGCCCTTAGACCAGAAAGGGCTGAACAGGAAACAATGTCGATTGGCTATCCAGTGTAATTCCTAAATACTTATAGCGTGCTGATTTTTTTTTACAGAAATCGTTTTTTTTGGCATAGGTCTTTTGATTTCTCTCCGAGTGAGGAGTTGAAGTAAGACTGCAAAGCTTGATTCCCAATTCAGTGTTCCAGTGCTTTGCACAGCAGTGGCCTCAATCCATTGACATGTTTATCCAACTTACATGAAGCGGGAAGAACTAAGGATAAGGTAGCCCGCAAAATTGGCATTTTGTTTGCGCCTTAGCGGACAATATTCTATAAATCACACTCTCGACATTCTCACAGCCTGTCCATCCTGCCCTGGCGGGGGGCCGGCTCCTGTCGCTAGGGCACCTGGCTGCAGACTGTCGGGATGTGACCTGGTGACCCTCACTGAGTCTTCGGCTTATGATGTGTCGTGTCGCACGCGAATACAAACGCAAACTCAGCTTTCTTCTGCGCGTATGATATGAATTCATCTGGAAAATATGACAGAACTATAATAATTGGTTCCGGAACTTTTCATTCATTCCTCATCAGGCATTGACTGAAAGACTGACTCACTTAGGTACTGAAAAAAAAAACATAAATTGTGTATTATAATGATGTTGTCGAAATAAAAGAGAACTGTTTAGTTCCACGATTCGTATAATAATGTCAATAATTAGTGTGTGCAGTTACATATATAAGGTTAGGCGAGCTGCACACTACACCTCCCCTTTTTTTAAAAAAAAAAATGGCTTTATTATCTAAGTACATAAAACATTTTTTTTTTTACAAAAAAAAAACAACATATTTTTAAATACATAATTATACTTTTTACCATTACATTATATAAAAAAACCGGCCAAGTGCGAGTCGGACTCGCACACCGAGGGTTCCGTACAAACCTGTAGGTATATAAGTAAAAGTTCACCCATCACGAGAATCGAGTCACAGTTATGGTATTTTTTTTATTTTGAAAAAAAAAAACAATTTTTTTTTATTGTATGATGTAACTAAAAATTTACGGTTTTCGCAATTTTTCCTTTATCTGCACTGTAAGACGTCACTTTGTACCAAATTTCAAGATTCTAAGTTCACGGGAAGTACCCTGTAGGTTTTGATTCCCGTGCGAGTTTCGAAAATTTGCGGCATAAACAGCTGTATCTTTTGATTGCTTTGGCTTAGAAGTTTGATTTTTTCACAGCTCCAAGGGACAGTAGACCTGAGTATTAGATATAAATTTCAGTTTGATACCTCCACGCGTGCCTGAGAAAAACGGTCTTGACAGACGGACGGACGGACAACAAAGTGATCCTATAAGGGGTCCGTTTTTTCCTTTTGAGGTACGGAACCCTAAAAATAACATCTTAACAAAACCAAAGTATATTAAGTAACGAACAGTTTTGTATTGTTTTTATGAATTACAAATTCTTTTTCACCTTTTAAAATTTTAACATTTGGTGATACATCTTCAATCACTCTATATGGTCCTAAATAAATGTTATCTAACTTATTTCCTACTTGATTTTTAATTAGAACTAAATCTCCACTCTTATATTTTAATCCGTTTACATTTTTATCAAAATTATATTTTCTTAATTCCTTACTAAATAATAAATTATTTCTAGCTTCAGCTTGTGCTCTTTGTAGTCTGTATTTTAGTTCCAAAGGGTAAGAATCAGGATTATATAATGGATCAACATAAGAACTTTGTGCTATATTGGATGGTAAATTACAATTCTTTCCAAATACTAGCTCAAATGGAGTGTATTTTGTCTCAGAGTGTACTGCTGTGTTAAATGAAAAGCACCAGAATGGAAGCCAACTGCTCCAATCAGATTTATTATTATCACACTGAATCCTAAGATAAGCTCCTAGAACCTTATGAGTGTTTTCCAATCCTCCCAGAGTTTCATGATGATAGGCTGTTGAATGCAGTTTATTTATATGCAACAAATTGCAAATTTCAGTAAAAACTGATGACATAAACTCTGTTCCCTGATCTGTTATTATTTCTTTAGGTATACCATATCTCAGAATAAAATTGTTTACAAATAACCTAGCTACAGAAATAGTATCTTTCCTCTCTAAAGGATAAGTTTCAACGTATTTTGTTAAATCGCACTGTAATGTCAGTACGTACTTATAATTTAAATTATCTACATCTAAAGGACCCATTAAATCTAAACTTACTCTTTCAAAAGCACTGGATGCTGTTGATGTTATAACCATCGGTTCCTTTGTATGTCTATTGGAATGCTTTTGAATCTGACAGCTTCTACATTTCTTTACGAATTCTGTTACATCGTTAGTCATTCCTGGCCAATAATAGTACTTCCTAATATTATTTAACATTCTGTTTATACCCGCGTGGCCGCTGGTGGGTAATAAGTGGAAGTCATTCAAGATCACTGTTTTCGTGTCTTGGTCAGAAACTCTTGTCACATCTTTGATAACAAGTAGCTTAGGGAAGTCATTCAAATGACTCATTTCCTTTATTAAATTGTTAACAAAATTTTCATAGCGCTTCGTTTTAATTATTATGAGCTCGTTTATTTTGATTTGCTTGCAAAAACGTTGTAATTCTCTCGCTAACACACTTACGGTCGATAACGATCGAGAAATCACATAAATTGCTGATTTTTCAGGAACGAATTTGCAGTTACCATTGTCACTAGTGAAATGTTTTGATTTTTCTATCTGCTTTATAGTATTTTTATTACTAAATAATATCAATTCAATGCTGTCAGTCGGTCGTTTGAGGATTTCCACTACCTTAGGTTGATCAGGCCTTGGAGTAGAGGATACCTCAGTAGTCATGTCGTTGTTGTCACAGTCAGTGCGTAACCTTCGAGTCTGTGCCCTTGTCATGACTGATACTGCATGTTTGTTCAAATCCTTTAAACTGTTAGATGTAATAGGTATCCGGCTCAATGCATCTGCAGCTGCGTTGTGCCGTCCTGGGACATAGCTGATTTCGAAGTCGTATTCTTCAAGATATAATCTAAACTTTGTCAACCGGCTTGAAGGATCGGTCATATTAAATAAATAAATCAATGGCTTATGGTCTGTTTTTATGTAAAACTTTTTCCCATATAAATAAGGTCTAAAATGTCGAACTGCCCAAACAATCGCAAGTAATTCTAACTCAATCACAGGGTATCGCGTCTCAGCTGGTTTCAAGTTACGGCTTGCGTACGCGACTACCTTGCCATTGCTATTAGACAGTACGGCGCCTAATCCTAGTTTTGATGCGTCAGTTTGTAACGTGAAAGTGTTGTTGTCGCTAAAGTCTGGATAGTCAAGTATAGTCGGACTAATAAGAATCTGTTTTAACTTGTAAAATGCTCGCTCGCATTCATCACTCCATACGAATGCTACATCTTTTTTACATAACGCATTCAAATGATAGGCTATTTCAGCAAACTTCGGAATAAAACGTCTATAATAATTTGCGAATGCTACAAATCTCTTGACGTCGTCTACATTTTGCGGGACTGGATATTTTTGTAGGCATTCTACCTTCGATGGATCGGGAAATATTCCTTCTGAGGTTATTTTATGTCCTAAATAAACGATTTCTTTACGTAAAAATTCACACTTTAGCGGATTTAGTTTTAGATTCACTCTTCTTAGGCATTCTAAAATTTTTATAAGATTCTTGTTATGCGTTTCGAGACAATTTCCTACGACAATGCAATCATCTTGATATAAAAAGCATGATTTATAATTTAATCCTGACATTGCTATTGTCATGAGACGAGCAAAAGCACTAGGCGATGTTTTAAGTCCCATTGGACATCGTTTCATTTGATACTGCTTGTCTGTTGTAAATGCAGTGTACTTCCTAGACTGTTATTCTAAGGATAGCTGATAGTAACCTTGACTAAGATCTAATTTTGAAAAATAGATGTTATTAGATAACGAATCTAGTATCTCAGTGATATTAGGTAACGGAAACTTATCATCCTGTATTCTATTATTCAGTTGGCGATAGTCCACTACAAGTCTCCATTTCCTTTCTCCTGACCTATCTGTCTTTTTTGGTACTAATAGAACTGGACTTGACCATTCTGAAATAGTCTCTTCAATAATATCATTTTTAACCATTTCATCTATTTGTCTTTGTACCTCGCCTTTCAATGCTTTAGGCAATCGATAAGGCTTAACGTATGCTGGTGAAGTATTTTCTTTTAGTTTAATTGAGTGCTCTATTAAATTAGTTGTTGTGAGCGTATCTCCTGGCAAATGGAAAACATCGGCATATTTGGCACATACGTTTTCAATACCTCTTTGTTCCTCTTTATTTAAATAGGTATTTAGTTGTAACGTAGTAAGTAAAGTTTTTACTCTATCCACAGAAATGTTATCGTCGTCAAACTTGCAAACGTAAAAATTATTTAAACAACTAATACTTATATCTGAAGTATTTATGTCAACTGAACTATCAGTTGTATTTAATATCCTAACAGGAATAAGTCCATTATGTGGCTTCGATACTACACCTGCTGTAAACACACCTTCATAAATTTCCTTTGACAAAACGACACAATCACTGTTGTGTGACGTCGGGATGTGTTTAATTACTTCACAACGAGGCGGAATTGTAAATAAATTCCTATTTACATGAACACTAACTGACTGGTCTCGGGTTTCCAAACTCAGAGTACCA
Source organism: Hyppa rectilinea (assembly GCA_951799385.1). Classification (NCBI taxonomy): domain Eukaryota; kingdom Metazoa; phylum Arthropoda; class Insecta; order Lepidoptera; family Noctuidae; genus Hyppa; species Hyppa rectilinea. The sequence goes on from OX637317.1 coordinate 2,068,096, forward strand.
TCTTTATAGTTTAATACAGCGTTATACCGCTCAAAAAAATCTTGCCCGAGTATACCTTCTGCAGCACAAGATAAGTGTTCAAATATGTAAAACTTTAACTTATTAATTATAATTTCTAAATAAATGTATCCCATAGACTCTAAATTACCACTTATTCCTTTAATGACTATTTTATCGTGTTTTACTAAATTCAATAAATTCCTATGTCGCGACAACCATTCATACTTTAACACACATAAGCTAGCTCCACTATCTATCAGTAAATTAAGATGAACATCACTATTTGTTAACTGACAATTAATAATACAAAAATTACAAAAACTAAAAATAGAATGTGTGTACGATTTAGGTACGAAAAAATTCTAGGCTTTCATTTGCTTGGCTTGTGCGATCATTGCGCAAGTTGTCCTGGACATTGGACTGTTGCGCGTTATGTTGAACACGCTGACAACGCACCGGACGTCCGCGGAACTGCTGACGTTGTTCACCTGAGTTTTTACCTCGATTAACGCTGCTTAAAGTTCTTTGACCTGTGCTATTTTCATTATTTTTAACATAATTATGGTTATACGTTTTATTTCTGTTATAAAATTGTCTATTTCCTCGGCCTCGATTGCCTCTAAAGCTACCTCTTCTATAATTTTGGTTAGTCCTAAATTGCAGAACCTGATCTTGTGGCGGGACTGACAAGGTTTCTTCATCTACCGCAGCCGTTATAGCTTCAGGCAATGATGCAAACTGACGTGAGGCAATGATGGTGCTGAGCCGCTTATCAGCCAACCCATCACTAAACCGTTTAATTGCAGTCTTCTCATTGAGTGGACGCAAAACCTCATATGCATCACGCTTATCGTCAGCCTGCGCAATCGTGAGATTGACAAATAACTCTTCGATCTCCGTACCGAATTTTTCTATACTCTTACGGCCTTGAGTCGCCGTAAACAATTGACTTTGTAAAGCCACATACGATTTCTTCGGTAACAAATATACGCGAATATCTTCTACCAAACTTTCTATATCTGTGTAGTTAGTTTTAAGACGCAATTTTGCACTAGGCGAGAGACGCGTTTTTAACACAAACTGTATTAATTGACTCTTACTGGCTTCATTAATAAGCGAACTATAAAGTAAGATACCATCTATAAGCTGATTTGTCACCTGTTCCTGGCCATTCAACACTGGCAACAGGGAAATTGCAGTTTTAATATCAAATGCGTCAGCCATTTTTGTAAGACAATCAATATACTCGTATTCTATAAAATCTTTATAACTAGTTTGACAACTACTATCTACTAAAGAAAGTAAACTTTTTATTTTCTGATAATTCGACTGAATTTCATTAATTAATGATTGGAAAACCTCACAAGCACCTTTATCTAACTTGCGATCTATAACTTCTTGGTTCAACTGAGTCAAAATACAATCCAATTTACTATATTCTTTTTCTGCTTCTTCTAGTTTCTTTAAAGCTAAATCTTTTCTACGCCTATCTGGACCTAGTTTTACTAAATATTCTCTTAGATATTTTAATCTAGCGTGCAAATCTTGTAATTGTTGGGACATTCCTAATCTCCAGAACAAAATATACAAAAATGCATGATCCAGTTACAAAAACATTAAATATAGTAGAATATAATAAAAAAAAATGCTAGAGTTGCAAAACTTACATTGCAGTAGTTACTTATTTTACTGACAACGATTATGTAGGTCACGACGTCTCACGTGGCTTGGACGAATGAACTCCTCAGCACTGGTCTGGAACTGACTCCCAGCTGCTCCACATCGGACCCGTACATTTCAACTCCCGGCACCCTGCATATCCTCTCATCATAAGGCTTGAGCATTCTCCCAGCACCCGGCAGCAACGTTCCTTTTCTGTCTTCTTATTTAATGATTTCACCTCTTCAAACAAATTCTTCTATTGGGATTCTGATTCTTCTATAAATTTTTAAAATCTTCTTTGCTTCCTTTTTTCTAATTTCCGTCTTCACAAACTTCAACTTCTATCGGTATAATCTTCATTATAATTTATTTGACTCGTTCGTAGTCTTCCATAACGCGTAGATTGCAAAATTTTAATTGCTGGCTAAGGGTCGCCATGTATTATAATGATGTTGTCGAAATAAAAGAGAACTGTTTAGTTCCACGATTCGTATAATAATGTCAATAATTAGTGTGTGCAGTTACATATATAAGGTTAGGCGAGCTGCACACTACAATTGTTTATTAGCGTACAAAACAGGTGCAACTAGGTTCACTCCCAGACACTTGAATCGAGCCGCCGTACGTGAATACGTACTTGCGACGGCCGCGAATCATAATTTGATCAACATAAAACCTAATGCTGGCCTACAAATTGCAAAAAACGTAAGAAAATTTAAATTTCACTGACTTCACTGGCGCTTTCATCTTAAACAAAAAATGCAGCATCCTGGTGAATTCAAATTTAGAATAATGATGACTCCAAAATGATACCGGGCGGATTTGATTTTCAAATCCGGGTTTGGAAGTATAGTAAAAATGTGCGGCTATCTAGATTTTTCGGATAGCCGCACAGAATTTCGATTGCATTCCCTACATACAAGTTAAAGTATGTCCGTCACCTATCCGTGACCTGAGCTCAGCAAGTGTAGCTTAACCCCGTCACGAATATTGACTTACCGTAAGTCAAGTAGCCCTTCTCGTCCAGATCTGCCTGTTGGAAGGTGTTGTGTGCATCCTCCTGGCACAGCCCCAGACAGCGCGTCGCCAACTCCTCGAAGTTGGCCAGGCTCAGCCGACCGGTCCGGCTGCTGTCGTATAGCTAATAAAACCAATAAACATGACAAACAGTCCTTTCACAGTCACCGTTTCGTCTGTTTCACTTCTAACAGCAGTGTGGCGGCATCTAGATTGCCACATGCGAACTAAACATCACGCTGCCGTCACGCAAAATCCTGCATCGCGCAAGTAGAGTTTACTGTGCGACTGTGTGACATTAATCATACACCAGACACATCGCTCGTCTAGTCGGAGAATCCTCCACTTCCCACCGCTGATGATGAAGCAACTAGCTAGCAATGATTTTTTTCGCTCAAGATACATACAAAAGATTGTAGGTCTCGTGAAAGAGATACCTACATCTATACTAATATCTATGTATATAAAAGAAAGTCGGGTTTGTTCCCTCCATTATAACTCTAGATCTGCTGGACCAATTTTCATGGTTTTTGTTTCGTTGGATTTGTCTCCGCCCTGAATAGCAGAATAAATTTTTTTTTTTTTTTAGGTAGGGTAGGTAGGTAGTTAGGGTAGGGTAGGTAGGTAGGTAGGGTAGGTAGGTAGTTAGGGTAGGGTAGGTAGGTAGGTAGGGTAGGTAGGTAGGGTAGGTAGGTAGGGTAGGTAGGTAGGGTAGGTAGGTAGGGTAGGGTAGGTAGGTAGGGTAGGTAGGTAGGTAGGTAGGTAGGGTAGGGTAGGTAGGTAGGTAGGGTAGGTAGGGTAGGTAGGTAGGGTAGGTAGGTAGGTAGGGTAGGTAGGTAGGTAGGTAGGGTAGGTAGGTAGGGTAGGTAGGTAGGTAGGGTAAGTAGGTAGGGTAGGTAGGTAGGGCTGGCAACGGGCTGGGTAGGGTAGGTAGGGTGGGTAGGTAGGGTAGGTAGGGTAGCTAGGGTAGGTAGGGTAGGTAGGGTAGGTAGCTAGGTAGGTAGGGTAGGTAGGCAGGTAGGTAGGTAGGTAGGTAGGGTAGGTATCACAGTTAAGACAGGACAACGTCTATCGGGTCAGCTAGTTACCTATAAAGAGGAAAGATATATTTGTTTGTTTTTACCGAATAGGCTCCGTAAGTACTGGACACTTCACATAGGCTATAATTTATTTTCAAAAAACTTGAAATATAATAAGTAGATGGCTGATTGTTCACACCGCCGCCGCGCCGGCGAGTAATCGTTCGTCGTAGCAACAAGAGCTATCAAAGAAAGTTCTTGCTCATAGACTCATGTTTGGTACAGTCGCCAGCACATCAAGTTACCACAAACTGTCAAATTTTCTCAACCAATTTTGAACTATACTGCAAACGTTTTAAGGTTTAAAATCATTTGGAGAAATTTGGCAGTCCGACATAAGCAAGCGAGTCATCGCTTCCTCTTCCTCTTTTATAGTTGCTAGCTCTTCTCGCTTCTTCGTTATCACCGGTGGTGGGTCAGATGCTTAAATTCCAGTAATAAGGACTAAAATGAATGTAAAAATAAGGATGGCTACCTTGAATGCGACGGACAGAAGCTGCGATAATGGCGCATTTTGCAGCGACAGGAACACGGCGCACAGCAGATAGTCAGGGAAGTACACTAGACCGCTCGAACGCTGGAAATAGTTAAGTATAGTTGTATGGTTGGTTGGTTGGTTATGGTTAAATCCTGAGTGACGATTTCTTCAATGCGTGAATGTTTGCAGTTTTTGCAGTTTGAAGTAGTTTATCATGGCACCTACTTGTTTCCGATACTTTATTATTTTTTCTTCGTTCTTTTTTTCATACCATTGTTTTACAAATGTGGAAGCTTGTAGTAGGCAACTGTCAATTGTTAACACTTTCACTGCACGGCACCCGGCTCCCGGGTCGAACGATAATTTGTTCACGTGCCCACAACTCGGCTCCCGGGTCCTACATATAAATAGTTATATGTGGCTTGTGGCCATGCCCAGCACCCGCCTACCGAGTGCAAATCAAAACGTGCTACTAGGGTTGTCAAAAATAAGCTAGGTGAGAATAGTATGTACTTTTGAGTAAGTCTTTCATCAATTATTTATTTACTTTAAATGTTGTAAGTACTAATTGATATTATGCTGACCAATTTCTAAGAAACATACTAAATAGTACTTAAAGTGGATTTATTATTAATTGCCTTTTCATCTACCTATACAAGCCTATGGCGCCACGCAATTTTAATGAGATTTCTTATTATTTGGTAACTATTTTTCTTTATCTGCGCGTGTTTTATTGAGGTAAAAACTGCCGCTGAAGGTTTAAAAAATGAAAACAAAGGCATCGGTTTGGTTTTAATGAGATTAGAAACAAAAGGCAAATGTTAAAACTTGTCCTTATCTGTATGTGTTCGTTCTATTGAAGCAAAAACCCTCGTTAAAACATGAAAACAAAGGTATCGGTTCGGTTGTATTGAGCTCAAAAACAAAAGAAGGCAAATGTTTAATCTTTTCCTCATCTGCACGTGTTTTATTGAGGTAAAAACCGTCGCTGAAGGTTTAAAAAATGAAAACAAAGGCATCGGTTTGGTTTTATTGAGCTTAATGGTTTTTAATCCCTTGCTGGCGATTTAGACGACAACTGTTTATACAACTTTAGCTACCTTACTTTAATTCACTTAGCTTAGATAATTCTGTTGTTATGCGTGTGAATTATCAGGCATCAGAGGGTTAAAAATCTGCATCATTGGCTTTATGAAGATTTGATATTTTGACATTTAAAAGTTTTTGACTAACAACAAGTTGAGATTGAGAAGGAGGAGCAAGAACATTAGTATGTACAATGTTTTTCGTTATTTTGTGGAGTGTTTTACATATAATTTCACAGAAAGTATTATTTGTTCTGTATTGGTTACATCTCCGATAAACATTCTTGGATAAAAAGTGTGGTATCGTATTCAATAGGAAATACATTTCATAGGTAATCATGAAACTTAAAAGAAAACCACTTAAAAAGAAAAACACTACAACTGCGGATTAGGCAAATCATGTAAAGATCTCTTGGCGTAAGTGTTATGATTTTTAAATACCTAGAAAAACAAATAAAAATATTAAAAAGGACCGTGTAGTTTATTTCTTTCAATAAAAAATTAGACGTTCGACAACCCTACTATCGCTGGCTGGTCGTGGGCGTGGCTTAGTGAACTCGGATTCGGGTGCTGCGGCATAGTGGTACCGTTACGTAACCGTTGCGCCGATGGACTCAACAGATGGGTTGTTATAGATATGCGAGACACATTTTATGGCATGCCAATTGTTATGCAATAAATGTACTTGGCAGTGAAAGTGTTGTTATTATTCCGTAAGCTTTCTTATAATTGTAAAAATAAAATAATAAAAGAATCGCGAACGCCTAGGTTTTTAACTATTAACCAGAAAGAAGAAGACTTTTAACTTTTTTACAAAAAATAAAACCGACTTCCAAAAAAAACACTACAAAGTGAAAAATAATTTTGATTTCGGAAGTCGGTGTCTTCGGTTTTGTATTTTCATTTTTTGCCACCGACTTCCGAAATCAAAATGATTTTTCACTTTGTAGTGTTTTTTTTGGAAGTCGGTTTTATTTTTTGTAAAAAAGTTTTTATTTTTCACTTTTTAGTTGTGGTTCGCGCATAACTCCGTTGCTTGCCAACCGATTTGAAAAATTCTTTTTTTGTTGGAAAGGGTATACTTCCCAAATGGTCCCATAAAAGGTTTATCGAAATCGGATAAGTGGTTTTTGAAAAATCAACAAAAATCTAAAAAAAATTCTACTTAATATATGTGGACGATGTTCTAATAAGTTCCTGTCACTGTAATTTACATACCAGGTAGTGGTATTAAAATTTGGGGGGGGGGGTTGTGTAGGTAGGTACCACAACTAAAAAGTGAAAAATAAAAACTTTGTTACAAAAAATAAAACCGACTTCCAAAACAAACACTACAAAGTGAAAAATAATTTTGATTTCGGAAGTCGGTGGCAAAAAATGAAAATACAAAACCGAAGACACCGACTTCCGAAATCAAAATTATTTTTCACTTTGTTGTGTTTGTTTTGGAAGTCGGTTTTATTTTTTGTAAAAAAGTTTTTATTACTAACCATAAGTTCAGATTTTCCTTCACCTATGTCAGTTATATCCGAGATAAACTCAGAAGGTAAATCATCATCCGCCTAGCCTTTTCCCAACTATGTTGGGGTCGGCTTCCTGAAGGTACATATGAGTTGATAAGTCACATTGGTACTTTCCCGGAACTTTGTGCATCTCTGAAGCACTGAGGCGTTAACCCCTGAGCCATCACGACATATAATATTATACTTTAGAGCTTGTTAGAAGCGAATTGCGAACCTGCATGAATATATCGAAGAGCCTCTGCGTCCTCGTGTCCAGCGGCACCCCCAGGCGGCGCGCGAACTCCTGCGCGCCCAGCCAGCGCGCGCCGGCCGCCAGCCCCGCGCCCGCCACGTGCAGCTCCAGCTGGGAGCGCTCCAGGCTGGCCACAGGCGGAAACATGTTACATGATATCCAGGGTCCCATTTAATATAACTGACAATCCAACATTTACTTGTCAAAAATATCATCATCTGCCTAGCCTTTTCCCAACTATATTTGGGTCGGCTTCGAGTCTAACCGGTTACAGCTGAATACCAGTATTTTACAAGGAGCAACTGCCTATCTGACCTCCACAACGCAGTAACTGGGCAATACGATACCCCTTGGTAAGACTGGTTGTCAGATTTTCGGGCTTCTGACTACCCGTTACGACTGTCAAAGATGCACAAATGACAGCCGGGACCAACGGCTTAACGTGATTTCCGAGGCACGAAGGAGTCGCGATATGTAAAGATGGTAGCCCGTCCACGGCCAACCCCGGCAAGCGTTGCTTAACCTGATGGATCGACCTGTGCGGCTGTTAGTACTTAGCCAGGAGAAATAAACTAACTTAATTTTCAGGACAGGTACTGCTAATGCAAAAAATGTGCGAAAAAAGATTGTAAAATTTTCAGATATTTGCTTATCACCTATCGCCTATCGGATTTATTGAAAACGCCCAAGGCTGTACTTCAAATTTAAGAACAACAGAACAAGATTAATTAAAAATAGAAGAAGAATAGTAATTAAAATAACTAAAAACCCAAAAGAGAGTCACTGGAATCTATATCAGTACTTGCTAGGTGTCTTACCCCAGTTGTGCTCGTATCTCGTGGACTTCCCTCGTAGAAGCCGCGCAAGGAATGCCCAGCTGCTTGGCGCGAGCTATCAGCCGACAGTCGTCGTACGTGTAGTCGAGAACAGGAACGCCAAGTGCTCTGGAAGTACACAAAGATCCGTCACAACTACCATTTTTTTTTTTTTTGAGGGTGGGATATCATCCAATTACTTCTCCCGCTCTGAGTCTGACACTCCCTTCCGATCGGAAGGGAGTGTCAGACTCTTACTGACTAAAACCCATCCATGTTCCTTCCTTAGCCCTTTATGTTCCGGGGTAGCTGTAACCCTTTCGGACAATCCTGCTTAGTCACAACTACCCTGAGATCACAAGTTAACCGCATCTTACAAAAGAGACTGCAAAGAAAACAAACTTCCAACCAAACAGACAGCTGTGCTGCTGGGAAGTTTGTTGCGCCACCTCTTCTTCCCAGCTAAAGCACTAGGAAGTGGTGAAGGGTGGGCGTTTTTGGGGGACTGTCTTATGTAACATTGACCTTCAAAAAGTGCTGATTTTCAGCCTAGTTTGGATAAACGACTTTTTATTTTGATATGTAAGTCCTCACTCTACCTTAACTTACTGGTCATCTTGGTACAACGACTGTATCAAGTGACCATCCATCATAAAAATTGGCAACGTTGTAAATTGCTGTCAAATATATCGTCGTATTTATATGTTTTGTTTAATTAGTTAATTTTACTAACCGAAATCATGAGTAATGCACCCTTTATAAGGTAACAGGCGTAAAAGACGTCAATCACTTTGCACATATCACTACATTACATAGTATAAAACAAAGTCGCTTTTTCTGTCCCTATATCCCTATGTATGCTTAAATCTTTAAAACTACGCAACGGATTTTGATGCGATTTTTTTAATAGATACAGTGATTCAAGAGGAAGGTTTATGTGTATAATTTGTCGACATATTTTGCGGGCGAGGCCGCGGGCGGAAGCTAGTATTATAATATTATAAAGCTGAAGAGTTTGTTTGTTTCGACGCGCTAATCTCTGGTCCGAATTGAAAAAATATTTTTGTATTGGATAGTCCATTTATCGAGGAAGGTTATAGGCTCTGTAACATCACGCTACGACCAATAGGAGCCGAGCAGCGAGTGAAAACGCGCGGAAGCAGCTAGTTTATAATACAGGGTGTCTCAAGGCAGATGGTCAGAACTTACTTGGCCATGACATCCCGAACGTTTCTGGCGTAAAGCTTGGGGTCTCTCTTCTCCTCCTCGCTAGGATAGTACACCGGCAGGAACTCGATCTCACACGAACTGTGCACTTGAGTCAATGTCAACCAGAGCAGCTTTAGACTGAAATTGTTTAACCGTTATTTGCCAAAGAGAATTTCGAAAAATTCAAAAACTGTCCATATTTTTTTTTATATTACGCTGAGTTTTTATATGCACCTTATCATTATGGTGTTATTAAAGGTGATAACTGTATAAAATACCTATATTTTTATTCTGCAAATAAAAATATTTACGTAACGGAAAATTAACCAGAGGTTTTTTTTCTTGAGCGTGGGAAGTCCTAGACCCAGAGCGGGAGGAGTCATTTGATACTCCTCCCGCTCTGGGTGGAGCGGAAGGGAGTCTCAGACTTTTACTGACTGAAACCCATACATGTTCCTTCCTTAACCCATTATGTGCCGGGGTAGCGGTAACCGTTTCGGACAATCCCGCTTACCCGGCAGGCTTCGGCCACCAGAGGCAAACACGGGTTTAAGGTACGGTAAGTTCCAAAAAACAATATGGATTTAATTTATAAAGTAATTTATTTAATTATTATTATTTATCAGTTTATCACTCACGCGCCAGGCCCTTCCCAGGTCCAGGTGACGGTATCCCTCGCATTAGGGTATCGAATGGTGACGGGCTGCACCGGCACCCCGGGGTAGAACCCACCAGGCTTGAACGTGATAAGGCACGAACGGTTCGTGCAAGTTCCTTCGGGGAATATGAGGACCTGAAACATAAAACATTCAACTCATCTTCTGGCTAGCCTTTTCTGGACTATGTTGGCATCAGCTTCCAGTCTTGATTACCAGTATTTTATATGGAGCGACTGCCTATCTAACCTCCACAACCCAGACACTGGATAAAATTATTCAATATTCTATTTTAAAGAAAGATTACAGGCTAATAAAAAAAAACTTAAATATCAAGCATAAGTAGGGACGTTTGCTAATTACAAGCTTCCACATTTACACATCTACTTAATTACGAGTTAAATATTTGCGTTAGCCAGTTACAGCAATTTTAGTAGATAAACAGGTATAATATAGGGATTATATCCTATACAGTGTGTTAGGTTAAACGAGGGACATACTTTAGGAGAGTGAGTACTCATGAAAATTAACTACTTTTACAAAGGGACCAACTCAGTGATGTGAAAAAAGAACGTGCTCCATAAAAGAATGTGCTCCATACATTTTTGTTCGCATCGTTGGACCAAAACGCTAAAATGTTTTATGTGTACCAGCGCATGCCCTTGAAGCTAGACTCACCATTTCGGATTATGAAAAGTCCCGATAAGAAGCCGAACATTTGGGGAAAAGTCCGGCTATTTTATTCATAATTTAAATGTTTGTCTTTTTCAGCATTCATAAGTACCTTTTTTGAATAGTACGAACAAATGACAAGGACGGACATAGCCGGACATGTTCGGACCTACTTGAAACGGAACAGAGCAATGCCACTTGGAAGCAGAAATATAAGTAGTAGGTAGGTACGTTCGCCAGCACATCAAACTATCAAATTTTGTCAATCGATTTTGAACTAAACATTCAACGCTCTAAGGTTTAAAATCATTTGGAGAAATTTCACAGTTAGGTATAACTTGTTACGCTGGCGATACTTCCCTAACTGAGCGAGACAGAGATCTGTGAAGCCTAGCTGCGTGTCAGCCTCTTTCTAAAAAATCATGCATTGTATTAGGTAACTCTTTGTACACAACATGTGTGACAAAACATCAGCTGTTCTCTACATTTCGACGAGTCACGTGACCAAAAATGTATAGAACAGCTGATTTCTTTTTTGCGATTTCGTAGTTGGTCCCATAGTAAAAGTTGTTCAGTTTGGTGGTCTGTAGCTTTTGTATGTAATTATGTATACCCTTTCGGTCACCAATCTATATATATAAAAGAAAGTCGTGTTAACACTATCTATATCTCAGAAACGGCTGAACCGATTTGGCTGAAATTTGTGGGGAGGTAGCTTAGAACCAGGATCTCCCGCTCTGGGTGGAGCGAAAGGGAGTGTCAGACTCTTACTGACTAAAACCCATCCATGTTCCTTGTTTAGCCCTTTATGTTCCGGGGTAGCGGTAACCCTTTCGGACAATCCCGCTGAAGTTTGTGATGTTTGGATGTTTGTTATTCAATCACGCTGGAACAGCTCAAGGAATCTGAATGAAACTTGGCACACAGACATTTGTAACCTGGATTAACACATAGGATACTTTATATCACGGTAGTACGTTCCCGAAGGATAATTTTGACATCCACGCGGACAATGCCGCTGGCAGAAGCTAGTATCACAATACCTGGAGCAGTACTGACCTGGGGCCAATCCTCTTTGGAAGTAGCTCTTTCAATGATCTCCTTAATGGTATTCTGCCTGGAGTTTGGGTCATCCCGCCACACGTACACAGGTTGCGTGTAGTTGATTAACTCTGAAAAAATAATAATTATACAGTTCCATTAGTGTTTCAGTACATAGTCAAAACAATTGGTTGATGGGGAGGTGTTCCAGATTTGAGGTTCTGTGCCATTACGGCTACAAATCACCAATACTCGTCTACTTGGCTTCGGGTTACGTTAAAACAGTTGCCAGACGAGAAAATAGGAACGAAGATGGTCCATAAAAAAGTGGAAAGTCTTCTTCTTCTTTTCGTGTGGTCAGTAACTAAACCTAGTGACAGAATTTTTATGCTGCTCAGAGGCCTCTTACTTAGCTTCACATGCTGTTGAGAAATATCTCTCAGGCATGCCGGTTTACTCACGATGTTTTCCTTCACCGATTTTTAAGCAAGTGATAATTTACAATACGCACATGAATCCGTAAAATCAAAAGTGCGTGCCTTGGGTTCGAACTCGAGACCTAAGACTTGGCAGTCCGATGTCCACACCATTAGGCTATCTCTGCTATAAGTGGAATGTGAAACCGAACGTGTGCTAGAGTTGAGAATCTAACACTGTTGACCTACATTAGTAACTTTATAAGATGAAGAGGGCACAATATTTTATAAGTACATATATATAAAGTGGTTGTGTGCTAAACTTCCATGGTGCGAATGTTCTGTATAATGTACACAAAGTTTGGCCTCAGCTGGTCGACACGTCGTGTGATCAGAGTTACGATAATTTACTTAGATGCTGTGGGCACAGGTGGACATGCCGCGTAATGTACCAAGTTCCTTTTTTTTTTAAGCTGTATGTGGAGCGGAAGGGAGTGTTAGACTCTTGCTGACTAAAATCCATCCATGTCAATTCCTTAGCCCTCTGTGTATAGCGGGGTTGTTCGAAAGAGTTACCGCTGCCCCAGATCACAAAGGGCTAAGGAAGGAACATGGATGGTTTTAATCAGCAAGAGTCTGACATTCCCCGCTCTATCCATCATGAGACAAATCATTTGATGATTTCACATACTTAAAAAAAAACTACGTTTACCCCTTCAGACACTCCCGCTAAATCATAAAGCAACAATAGAGACATTCAAGAAAAACATTGACATCAAACATCATAGGTACTACACAAATAGGTATAATAGTTTTACATCTTACAAAACCGGGCAAAAGCAGACTTCCAGAAACTTAACTTTCTCACAATACTTACTATGTCCAATGAAGCGTTTAAAATAGGCAAAGATTAGTTATTAGTAGGTACAGAGAGGCCACTTGACAACAGCGCGGTAGCCAACATAAACACGAAAGCAAAGCAAGAGAAAAGTCGAGAAAATTGCGCTCATTATGTACAAACGCCAGCAAATCAAGCTATCCCAAACTGTCAAATTTTCCCAATTCAACATGAACCTTATTCCTTTGTTATAAAGTTGAAAAACGATTACATTAGGGTAGCTTGATGTGTGTAGTCTGTACCAGATTCAATTAGCGGACACGGTAGGCCTAGCTCAGTTTACAGCTACTATAATAAAGTCTAGACTTTGTTGCGCCCCTAAGAAATATTACAAAAGTAGGAGATTTGCGATCAATGTAAAAGTACTAGGAAGTCATGGCAATGTAACTCTTATCTCCGTAAGGTAAGGTATATTTTTTATGATTGCCAAGAATTTATCAAACTCACGGGGTTCCCACAGCTAGGATGTCACGGGGTTCGCATGTCTTCAAGTTTAGGACATGACGGTTTCCTATTCCTAACCAATGTCCAAAATATAACTTCTATTTTTTTACCTAGGCATCAAACTCAAACTCAAAGTATTTATTTCAATAAACCAATTACAGGCACTTTTGAATTGTCAAGGTGTCGGTCAGTCAGAGAGATGAAGCTAGTAGCCCATTCCAAAGCAGTACGTACCTATGGAGAAGAACGGGCAAGAAACTCCATGGACACTCTTTTAAACAAAATATGGTTACAAAATATTGGTTACATAGTTCATATTATTATTATACATGTGAGAACGATGCAGAACGTTAAAATCATCATCCCTTATAGCTGCCTAAGTGCCTAGATAAAAAAAGTTATATTGCTTTCGCCAATCAGATGATAAAAAAATATTTACACGAATTTTTTGCTTTATCATATTAATAGAAAATGACTTAGATAAAACGCATTCAAGTTGGGGAGTATAACAACTACATACTTGTTACGTCATGCCACATTTTAATTCAATGTATAGACGTAAAGATTACGTCAAAATAGAAAATATACGTGTTCAATGTTTTTAATTATCTAGCTTACGGACTAATAAAAAAAAAAAAAGTCATCATCCCCATTCCCGATAATTATCGGGGAACACTAAATGCAACAATAAGTTCCACTTCTATGTAACTGTACTTAATTATTTTTGCACTACATTTTTCTATTGGGCCATAAATAGGGCATTCTTTCGGATGAAATTTAGCATACTAGATAGTTTATAACCTAGACACATAGGATACGTTTAATACCGGGACTATGGTCCGGTGGGGTAATTTCAGACATCCACGTGTTTAAGCGAATTGGTGTTCAAATACTGTAAGTTAAACTAACTAAAATCTAGCGTCGTAGTAGTTAGGTAACGTACCCAAGAGACTAGCGGCATTGCCACGTTCTATGGCAATGCTAAGCCTCTGGTCAAGGTAAAAGCCAGCCCTTGGGTCACGGGAAGTGAAAATAAATAAATGTAAAAATACAAAATGATTTGTTATAAAATCTTTGAAATTCGCAAGCTAACATTCGGCTTAATCTGTGAGTTTAAATATTTCTTTAATCTGTAATTGTAACGTGCTGTTACTCAGCCTTGTTTGAATAAATGACTTTTGATTTGATTTGAACCGCATGAAACCTTTTTTTTTATTTTGATGTTGGGAAATCATCCAATGACTTCTCCAGCTCTGGGTGGAGCGGAAGGGTGTCAGACTTTTACTGACTAAAACCCACCCATGTTCCTTCCTCAGCCCTTTATGTTCCGGGGTAGCGGTAACCTTTTCGGACAATCCCGGTTAAGCATAAACCTAAGTGCGACTTGAAATAGAGTTGCTCTAAAGTATTCTGCTGTTCTCAATTTACCAACAGCCTACAAATCAAGGTCAGCACTGCTCGTAGGTGACATCAAATGATCCATGACTTTCCGGTTTATCGAGAAACTACCGCCGTTTGTCCTCCTTACGACTGTTTGATTTCCGCATTTGAACAAACATTTTTGGGTCTTTAACTTGCAATGCATGGTCACCATCCAGTACCCAGTGGCCAGTTACCCTCTTAAACTTATGATTAAACAACAAGTTTCAATGTCATGTGATTTTAAACCATTTGCAGTGCAATCTAACATTGTGCATCATGTATTTGACAGCTATTGTGGCTGTTGCCAACTTTCTAAATGCACAGCGTTAAACTCAAACTCAAAGTATTTATTTCAAATAAACCAATTACAGGCACTTTTCAATTGTCAAAGGGTCGCGGTCGGTCAGTCAGAGAGATGAAGCTAGTTGCCCTTTCCAAAGCAGTAGGTACCTATGGAGAAGAATGGGCAAGAAACTCCATGGACACTCAAAATACACTTTAAACAAAAATAATATGATTACAAAATATTGGTTTTATAGTTCATATTAATATTATACATGTGAGAACGATGCAGAAAGTTAAAAGCATCCGATATAAAATATGTAAAAACAATTCAAAAATTAAATTAAAACAAGCCATAGCCTCTAAAAGGCTAATACATGACCAGTCCCTACTGACAGCCGTTCAAGAACTCAACGCATGGATTAGCACCATTCAGCTCAACGATTTTGAATGGAACTAAATGATTGAACGCGTTAAGGGAAGGATAATATGTGAGCTGTAAAGTGAACTAAAAGCCACATGTAAGTGCATGTGATCTGTAACATAGGACTATGAATTCCAAGTGTTAATTAAACCATCAACGATACATGATTAGTACTTACATTGAAGGTAATTCGTAGGCGGGAAATGACGATACATTTCTCAAAACACACGGCAATACGTCATGTTCTTACGCTTGGAATCTTATCGCATTGGCGATTTGAGAACGTGTTTCCAGCGCGGCGATTGTTCTACGCGCTGGTTACGTATGCGTAGCGTGCACGCCACCTTTGCGCGACGTGTTTGCCGCGTTGGCGATACGGGACGCAATGACGTAAGTATAAAAGAAAGAGCGAGACAGTGTATAATGTTGTGAAATTGCAGAGCACGTCGCGTAGTCGCAGTTCTCTATTTTAATCAAGAACCGTGATTTAGCATTACATGATATTATATTATGGGTCGTCCTAGCCCATATTATGTGGTTAATTTTCATAGATTTTCTTAAACAACTTTAAAACTATTTACAGGTATTTACGGTACAGTTTGCGAAACTTTTTTTTTTCATTATTATTTGCCTCACGTAAGAGTTTTTAAACATTATCGGCCCATTAGTTTCAGAGCAAATTGGCTGTGACAGACAGATAGACACGCGAGTGATACAATGAGGGTTCCTTTTCTTTCGAACGTAAGTGCGTAATCCTCAAAATAGAGCAAATATGTAAGAACCTTCGTAGATTGAATTCCTATTTTTTCCTTTACTTCTAGAATGAGTTGAAAATCCGATAATCCTTTTAAACCCATTATTTTTCTTTAAACAAATCAAACCAGACTATCCTGCTACTACATCACACTACCATTTTGATTACTACGTTACACGCATCACATTAATTTATTACTTTTCACGAAAGTCTAGGCAATAAACCTTCCTTTCCTGAAAAAAGTTCTCAACTGACACGCGAAGTTGAGGGGCGGTTATTAACCTTATACAGTTAACCCGTCAAACAAAACCGCGGGTAAACCTTGTTAACCCCCTGGGTGAACCACCTCTTACTTACGCAGGTAAGGGCAAGTGCTATACAGAGTTGATATGACCGAGGGGCAATAAATTACACTACGTATACTATACGTGTTAAATATCAATTCGATACCGTAAAAAATAAAAAGCACCAAAAATGGTTTTTTTTTATCAAACAGACTAAATAGCTTTCAAATCCGAGTAAAACGCAACCACCCTATGTAAAAACTTACCTTGTAACAAACCATCGTAGGTTATACTACGATTTATCGTTTTAAGGCGAATGACCTATGCGTATAAACATAATCAGCTGTTAGGAAAGGTACATCGTGTTCAAACGGGGCAAAAATTTAATAAATCATTTGCGACTCCTATGATAATTAATTTTTGGTACAGAGCTTGAAAATGGTACCCAGTATAGGCAGTTTAAAGGAAAGCCCCTCTGTCGTATCAATTCTGTATAATAATCCAAGACATCATTCTCCTGCCCTTATCTCAATTTATAAGAGGTCGGGGCATCATGCCTTCTTCTTAGGCAGTCACCCCTTTCCAGCCATGCCATATTTCACGGAGTTCGTCTATCTTTTCAAGACAATAAACCACATGGCAACCAGGATAATTTGGCGCTCGAATGACGTCACCAGAGAGCGCTGTTAGTAAACAATCAATCGATCTGCCGAGCCTTTTCCCTATATTTGGGTCGGCTTCCAGTCTGAACGGATGCAGCAATACCCGTATTGTACATGACTGCCTATCTGACCTTCACAACTCAGTAACTGGTTAAAACGGTACCTCTTGGTGAGACTCATGTCATAATTTCGGGATTCTGACGACCCGTCGCGGCTGTCAAGGATTCACGAATGAGAGCCGGGAGTGGTTTTTTGGCTCCCCTGTCATTTGTCTGAACTAATGTAGGTAGGTAAAAAATAATGTAGGTAATGTTTCCTTAAAAGGCAAACAGTCTGGACTTTTTAAATTGCGATATATTAATCTTAATGGTGAGGTCTTACGAGAGCAGTCTTGATACAGTTCCAGAAATATCAAAACCAATAAAACAATCAATTATTAAATTAATAATATATTTTAAAAGTTTTCCGATATTGAACGTTATATTATATAAATAATTAAATAACCATTTCAATGATAGGAACCTGTCTAGTACCTGATTTTAAACTTATAAGGCCTTCAAAAGGTGTTAAGAGTTAAGACCGTGTCGTGTCATAGCAACCTTGAGTATACCAAGGCACCTAATACCTAGGCTTAGGTAAAAAGGCGTCAGGAAGCCCTATCTAGGCATGCATGCCTCACGTAACTTCTAAATATAACGTAATATAATGACGTTAAAATACTGTTTTAATGAACGCGAAGCCGTGTATGAAAGTAATGCCAGTTACGTAAGGTTTATTTTTGCATTCGTAAGATGTAAGGTTTATTATTATTAACCTTTCCCTTCATAGGTACACGCAAGGTTATGTAACGGTTACCTGTTTCAATATCTGATCGTCTATAAGGCAGTATTCGTTTGGTAAGCTATCAAGTTTTATTTGACATAATTCTATTCAATATGAATGAAGAATTCTATTAAAATCCGCGGCTTGCAAAAGGATTCACGTAAAGTAATATCTTTTTATGTTTAGCTGATCAATACTCAGCTTAGTGCGGCGTACGTAGTAAGTAACGTAGGGCACATATTTTAAAATAATTAGTACCTACTTCAGTAGAAAAAAAGTTTCTCGTATTGTTTTTCCTTTAATTTATAACTTTATATTATTTGTTATTATAGCGGCTATAGAAAAACACAATCTGTGTTAAACCCAAAAAAAAACATCAATGTACTGACGCGAGCACATCAAGCTATTCCAAACTGTCAACTTTTCCCAATTGAAAATGTACCTTATGCTTTTGTAATAAAGTTGAGAAACAATCGAAAAAATTTGACAGATTGAAGTAACTTGCTGTGCTGGCCTGTACATGATTACGAAAGGCACATAATTAACAGTGATCACGTAATCATATAACTGGCATTAAACAGAAATGATTTCCGATGAAACAAAGATTACATTTCGCGGTCTCGTCAATTTCAATTTTAAGTAACTGTATATACCTATTATGATTTACGGGTTAGTCGTTACGGGTTGTCAGAAGCCCGAAAATCTGACAGCTAGTCTTACCAAGGGGCAGGGGCGTATCAAATTGCCCAGTAACTGGGTTGTGGAGGTCAGATAGGCAGTCGCTCCATGTAAATACTGGTATTCAGCTGCATCCGGTTAGACGAATTTATTGTTTTTAGCTCTAAAATATTAATTAATGTACTACAACATTCAAACACAATGCAAATTGTTGTATGATTAATAAATACATAATAAATAAGACTGGAAGCCGACCCCAACATAGTTGGGAAAAGACTAGGCAGATGATGGTATATACCTATTATGATTTATTTAGGCCACTCAATTATAAAAGGCCTGGAGCAATATCAAGGCCGTTCCGGGAAGTGGACGGACTGAGCTCCGTCAGGGACTCTAAAATATCGATGTGTTGTGTACAGGTGCCAGCACGTAAAGCTATCCCAAACTGTCAAATACACCCAATTGAACATGAACCTTATTCTTTTGTGATAAAGTTGAAAATATATCGAGAAATTTGACAGACTAGTACTAGTCTGTCAAATTTCTCAAGCTACTGCTTGATGTGTTGGCGACTGTACACGTGTCTGGCCGGCTGAAACTACGGAGCTTCAGAGTCTGAATCATGGGACCCACGGCCATGGCTCTGACACGTCACGTCCTGTCAAAGTGGAAAGACCTTAAATCACCACTCTCCACTTCTGTCTCTATCTCTCTCTCTCTCTCTTGGACTCATTATAGCAACAATAACGTTTACTTAGGTACTTCATCTCCATCGCCGTCTATTTCATCATCTTTTATGATTTGTTATAAGTGTCTCCAATTCAAATGTCACGTCTCATTTGTGGCTGTGCATAATCACGCTAATATTATAAAGGCGTTTGTGAGTGTGTGTGTGTCACTTCTTCGCGCTCAAACGGCTGAACGGATCTGGATAAAATTTGGTACGGAGGTAGTTTATGACCTGGATTAACACATAGGATAGCTTTTATCCCGGTAGTAAATTTCCTTAGGATAATTTCGAAACTATAAATTTCTCACCTGGGACAAAAGCGTCCTCTTTGAGAGAGGGACCGGGCTGTACACCACGCTCGCCCAGTGCGGATCGGTGGATAACACATGTCATTTAATTCTTAACTTACCTATGTAAGTTAGAATATTGCAGGTTCTATTGAAGAAATCATCTTAGTAATTTGATTTTGTACTAGCATCAGCTGTGAATGACTATCAATCTTGAGCATCATGACAGTTTTACGTTTGTTAAGGCTTTCACAATTGTAAAGGTGTGATTCCACCAAAATTGTGCTCAGAACATTTTGTGCCGAACTCCAACAGTGCACGTACTGAGCTGGAGATCCGTTTCCACCGACAAAACTGTACGTAGTTTTTGAGAGCGTAAAGTACAGCACATTTGTAAATGTTTACTTGAGTGGGTCCACCGAAAGAAACATTTGAGCTGTACACTGTGCATTATTGTGTCGCAGTGTCGCACAGTGCTGCACTCTAGTGGAATAGCGGCTTAACGTAATCAGCTATGTTCCCACTGCGGAGACAGGGCAGAGAGAATGGGCTATCCACCACGCTGGTAGCGCGGATTGGTGGATGTCACATGTCTCCGAATTTTTGGTTCTCGGACATTCCGGTTTCCTCACGATGTTTTTCTTTCACCGTTTTGAGAGCAGTGGTGATGCTGATGCAATCAATTAAACAAAGTAAAGTGACTGCCTGCGCTCGAAAACACGATCTAGAACTCGTAAATCAACCACTGGGTCGACACCCTTTTACTTACATTACTTTCCCTTTATTTTTTTATTATCAGTCTACAGACTAGTCTAAAGACAAAATATAAGGTTTTAAAAAATTAACTCTAAGAATTTCGTGGGAGCATTGTACAGAGGCCAGCACATCAAGTTACCACAATCTGTCAAATTTCTTTGATAGTATTTCAACTTTATTGCAAAGACATAAGGTTCATTTTTAATTAAGAAAATTTGACAGTTGGGGATAGCTTGATGTGCTGGCGTCTGTACATACTCATCGTTACGAACAACTTTTACTATGGGATAAACCCTGAAATCGCGCAAAAATATGAGCTGTTCCATACATTTATGCACACGTAACCTTCGATCAAGCACGTAACTCAATAAAATGTATGGAACAGCGCATATTTTTTTCGCACTGCTCCCACGAAATTCTTACAGTTAATTTTTAACACCTTATAATATATTTATTTATCACAGAAACAAGTGCAAACAAGAAGATAACTGTAATAAAAGACGAAAAATAAAACAAATTATTTGTGAAAATGCATTTTGCCTGGAATATTTCTACAATGCGTGATTGAATAACGTCTGTTTAGACATTGTATAAGATAACTAATTGCCATCCGTGACAGACAATATTATCAGCATTATCTTATCGTTTAGAACAAATTGGTTCAGAACATGTTATTATTTACAGAAACAAAAGATGATCATTTACTATTACGTGACGTACCATATTGTTTTTATCGATCCTTTTAAGTGAATTAATGTGATTCTTTTGTGTTTTTTTTTTCGCAAGTCGTTCTAATGATGGTCTGGTAATTTGGGTACTTTATGCGGCCTACTCAAATGTTCTTTTTTTGGTATTGTTCGTCGAGTCGTTGAGCTCCATAAGTCCTGATTTGAGCTACGTGATTACTGAAAAATGATTGCACTGACTGGACTGGTTCACTTGAACTTACGTCATTTTTTCCTGAAAATACCATTTCATATACGGATCTAGGTACAGACGCCAGCACATCAAGCTATATAACTGTCAAATTTTCTCAATTAAAAATGAACCTTATGTCTTTGCAATAAAGTTGAAATACTATCAAAGAAATTTGACAGATTATGGTAACTTGATGTACATAGTCCTGATCTGACCAAGGTTATGTCTGAACTTTAAAAGAGATTTTGAACCTATAGGGTTAGTAAGGTAAGAAACACCATCTTTGTGGGAATTAGTGTCACCTTTCAGCTATTTTCGTACTACTACTATACCATAGGAGCAGAGATAGCCTAGTGGTGTGACCGTCGGACTGCCAAGTCATAGGTCTCGAGTTCGAACCCAAGGCACGCACCTCGGATTTTACGGATTCATGTGCGTATTGTATAATTATCACTTGCTTAAAAATCGGTGAAGGAAAACATCGTGAGGAAACCGGCATGCTTCAGAGATATTTCTCAACAGCATGTGAAGCTAAGTCAGAGGCCCATGGGCAGCTTAAAAACTCTGACACAAGGTTAGTCAGCCACACGATAAGAAGAAGACTATACCATTTGCAACCCCAGAGAGGGCAAAACCAACATAAACTAACATGAATAGTCTTTTAAATCGCAATTTCGAATGCTAACGAACAAGCTTGCAACATCATACCGTATCGAAAGGGGTCACTTCGAACAAAAGATAACATGAATGGAGAATAAAAATCCATTCCGGCCTTTGTAGGTCCGAACGTGAGAGCACACAATGCTGTAGAGAAAATATACGGCCCATGACAAAACAGTCGTATAGCTTGAAATATATGCTATTTGTTTGCCATTAGACATGGATGAAATGGATGTGATGGAACTTCAGACGTGGCGCACACTATGCAACAAGCGACGTGTATATCCTATGTGTATTCAGATATACAACAAGATTCCTAACCAAATTAAAGAACTTCCAATGGTCCACTTCAGAAGGGCTTTACACAGATGGTTAATTGAGAATCCCTTCTATAATATAAAAGAATTCCTTCAGTTTAAATTTAGATGATCCTATGATTGAATATGTTAAGCTACTATTATACTGCCATTGTAAGAACTTTTGTAACCATATTTATCGGCAAATAAATCTTTGACTTTGACTTTGACGAGGCGACTAGACGCATTGAGAAGCTACGGCCGACAATTTTCATTCATTTCGTTGAAAACTCCGCACACTTGGCGTAGAGATGCAGACAGAGTCGCAACGATAGACTCGGGGAATCGCACGCTCTCGCTACTCGTCGCAGCGACTAGTCGACTCTCTCTGTGCACGCGCACACCCTGATGACATACGGATGCGCTCATCTTTCGCGAGATAAGCGCTAAGACTACTAGATGGTTCAAATACAACAACGAGACCGTCTCTTTTGAATACTCATCAAAAATGATCGCTACTTATACGGCGTCTGTCGTAACGACGAAGCGCAGACGCAAACTACAGATCTGTGTCTGGCCACATCACCGAAACATAGATGTTAACAAAGTCTCATCTCTGCGTGCACTGTTTGTGCTGGCACTTAGTTGCCAAAACTGTAATTTGTTTTGTTATAGTCACTGTAATTGTGGTTACCTTGTAGGTAATACATCTGGACTACAAACAAAGGTATTGTGAGAGTTAAAACTCTTTATCCCTCACACAAATCATGAGATAGTCCTCTTTAGAGCATTTAAAAACAACGTGAATTATTTTAACTGGTAAGGAGACCTTTCTTAGTATCTAGGAGCTATGTGATGTGGAGAAAACCCGAATTTTCTTATTATTTGTACAGTTAAGTATACTTATTACGATACATCTTGGACAAAACGGCAAGTAACCGAGTCATCTGCAAACTTATTTATTTTGGTGGCCGTACATTTAGAACTACTTGCCAACGCAGCAGTTCTTTGTCTATGATATACGTTAAAACATTGACTGCCGGAACGCAGATCTACGCGAAACACAATAGCTTTTTAATTGTGTATGGAATTACTGATTACGAAAGGTTAAAATATCGGCCAATTGTTCTCATTTGTTTCAATTATACGAGGTGTTTTTTTTATATATTTTTTTTTAATGAAAATGAATTACACGTATATTATCAATGCAACTTAGATACCTACACATTGAGATAAATTACTTAATTATGATTGATGATATTTTCTAAACTATGCATTTGTCGGCCACACATTCGAGAAATTTTCGTATTATTTTTATTTATAGAAGTTAGAGTCCTTAGAGTCAAGACATATAAAAAAACACGTTGTATAACTTATTATCATGCAAATAAGTGCTCTGATTTGCTGGAAATGTTAAAAGAAGGCACGTTTAATTTCACGAAAAGAATGCGAAAGTAACTTGAAATAACGTACGTATAATCGAAAGGCGATATAGAACCCGCTCACCACTTAATGTAACGAGTTAAAATAACATACACATTACAATCAATGTAAAGAGAAAAGAAACTGCTATACCATCAGCGAATAGGCCAGAGTTATGCCACAGCAGTTAGGCTTTGACTCCTCTAACACTCCAACTGGAGACCCTCGGAATCTAAGGTCATAAGGAATCAGTGGCTTATGACCTCTCCCACTGTGGGTAGAGCGGACAGGAGTGTCAGAGTTTTACTGACTAAACCCATCCATGTTCTTAGCCCTATGTGTTCCGGGGAGTGGTTACCCCTTCAGACAGTCCCGCTGACCCAGCAGAAATCAGTGCCTTACCGCCGTGGTATACACCCAGCTTTTTTTATTCCATTACAAAGCAAAGAACAGTCTATTTTGACATTAAACCCCAAAAATACTAACCTTAACATTAGAACCATCACCAAAGTTAAACCCATCACCGGACAACTTAAATAGATACCGCCACCGGACATAATGACCACCTACTTCCAACATAATTGTCCATGCTCTCCTTCCTGACGATGACCGAAGACATCTTGGTGGCATAGACAATACAGCTGTCTAAAAATGATGAGTGCGGGGCGACCACCAGGATAGGCGCCTCCTTTCGGCTAGCCTGCCTGCCCCGGATGGTGATCGCCATACCGCCGGCCAAGTAAGACATTTTCCCGATGAAGCATATTAACGGCTTCAGGGCCCTATAAAAATAAAATGTACCAATTCAAATGTTGCTTCTACAAGTCTTGAGACAGCCATATTCCCCCGGAGTTTGCGACAGCGCAAAGGTTGCGTAACATGCTCGGTTTAGGATTGATTTTGTCTATGGGTCAACCGAACTTTTTTAAGAGTTTTAATTTACGAATTATTGTCAATACCGTGTCACTCTAGTTACGCAATGGCACTGTCGATATGTGTATTTTTATTTTGTAATAAGATCCTTGAAATAAAAAATCAGGACATAAAATTAAAAGACAGAGTACAGGCTATTAGACAAGGAAATACTTTATCCGTCTTATTAGAAAACTAATTTTTAAATTTTTAATTCGTGCCTATCCCTACGTACCAGTTATTGTATTTTGAGTTTTATTCTTAGCATGGTAAAGTTCTTAATATAAAATTGACTATTTAAACTCTGGATTGACGGCAATTTTTGTAAAATAGAACTTCAATGTTGTCGAAATACAGTTCGAAATTAATGGATCGATGGTTTAAACCTGGGTCTAAATACGAAAACTTCTTTTTGTAATAAGGGCACATAATGTTTGCGACCGGACTATTTTACGACAGCCATTTGTTACGAAAATAAACTGGTTGTAGCCGACTCTGCAGAAAATAACTATAATTGAAGAGTCAACAACTGACACTAAGTAGAAAGGATAGACATGTAAGTAACTTCATCATCTGTCTCTCATTTCTTGCCTTCCTTTGCATCAGAATAACCACCGAGTGCCCACTTTGTTTTTTAGACCTTCACGTCACCAGAGGGCTGGCCTATTTTTTGGTCAAAGAATCCTCATTGCCATACAACGCGGCAATGCTGCCAGACTTTTGGGAACTTTTCTTGTTGACAGCGATGTGGACGGATTTTTGGTGCCCTTTGTTTATGATACATATTATTATTATTACTTTTTGTACATATTATTTACCGACTGTGTCCAAATAAATGTATTTTCTTTCTTTCCTATTCTTGTGCGCTCCTTATTGTTGATAAAACAGTTGGTACAACAATCATATGATTTCAATGGTAACAATGGATTTTCGGGCACAGCTTAGTAGGAGAGAGAGAAGGACAAGCGCTTATTTGTGTTTAGGTACATCATTTATCTATTCTGTTATTTTATTATTAGCCCACACTGTCCCACTCCCACTGCTGAGCTACTTTGGTTTTATCTCTTTATGTTAGTGAAATATTCGCCAAAAACCAAGGTCTTGAAATCAAACTACCTTCATAAACCAAGAAAAAAAATAGTATTGTTGGGGAATTTGCCAGTCAGTTATAAAAATAACTTTACTTTGTTTTAGTTAGATAAATAATTTTAGTTAGGTTATCATCCTATCGTTATTTCAATATAAACGTAAGTATAATAAACTGCGTTATTTTACGATAGTATACTCAATATAATCTACTAGCTGCTCTCGCGCGGTTTCACTCGCTGCCCGGCTCCTATTGGTCGTAGCGTGATGTTACATAGCCTATAGCCTGCCTCGATAAATGGACTATCCAACACAAAAAGATTTTTTTTAATTCGGACTAGTATTTCCAGAGATTAGCGCGTTCAAACAAACTCTTCAGCTTTATAATAGATAGCTTTTGCCAGCGGCTTCGCCCGCGTGTATGTAGGAAATTATAGCTTTCAATTTTAAACAACTGTTTAGGCAGCGCTTGCAAATAATTCTGTTTTCGGAGGTATTTCTTTCCGACTTGCTAGACGGAAATTGCGATAGCTCGGCTAATAATTATGATATAAATATAATTTATAGCCTAAAGCACTCAGGAATAATGTAGCTTTCTATCAGTGAAAAAAAAAATTGAAATTGGATCATTAGTTCCGGAGATTACTCCCTACATACAAACTTACAAACTTACAAATTTTACCTCTTTATAATATTATTAGAAGTAATAAGTATAGATAGATTTACTATTTACTATTTAAATTAAAAAAAAAACTTAAAAGTGTCAATAACTGTCGTTATTTGACTTTATTTTTTTTGGGTGGCAATTCATCAAATGACTCCTTGAGCCCTGGGTAGAGCGGAAGGGAGTGTCAGACTTTTACTGACTAAAACCCATCCATGTTACTTCCTTAGCCCTTTATGTTCCGGAGTGGAATAAATATTGAAGTTTGACAGTTTAAGCATAGAAAATATGTCAAATTGCATATTTATTCTTTAGATAAAAGTTATGTAACTATTGAAAAATCAGACCTATTGCTAATATACATGGAGAATAGGTAATTTACTTGACTTATGCAAAGGTATTATACAGTCAGATTTACCCTAAGCCCTAATTTATTCATTTTATTGGTTGAGCTTGTAAACTAACGTCCAATGAGCACGCTAACTTTGGTACCTATTGTATAATGTAGGTAACATTTTCTCGTTTCTAGTCTTGGGAGCAATCAATTAACTTCTTAATATTTATTTATAGACATAATAATCACATAAATTAAAAGCTAATAAATAATCGGCTTAAAATAATAATACTGGCATTTTCTCTTGTTTTTTTTTATATAAGGTGTTAAAAATTAACTCTAAGAATTTCGTGGGAGCATTATATTTATCATTGCGAACAACTTTTTATCTCAAATTTTTTTCGTCATTTGATGAGTAATACTAGCTCACACGAAATTTTTAGTGTTAACATTTTGACACCTTATATGTAAAACATTAGACAGACAGGAGCCATAGTGATAACCAGTTCATTATTGCCATCCAAACTTATGGTCAAAAATGTTGTATTTCCAAATTCTACAATAGTCTTGCACCAACTAAGGGGTTATGACCGGGACCCCATGTCCCGAAATATGTAATCATACGAAAATAATACTAATACGTACAAGTATACAACGTGGCACTACAATGGTGACATTAATTTAACACACATATATACGTTTCATAAAGACATTATATTTCCATTAAACGTTATTATTTACGGATTTAGGTATTTAAAATGTTAGAAAATAGCATCTTAGAGCAACAGGACTGTCGCGCAGCGGTCATGGTCCGGGATCACGGATCATAACATTCGCATCAATGAAATTAAAACGAATAAGCTATACTATTAGGATGAAACAACTGAAAAAGTAGGCGAATTAATTTTATTATTTAGAATTGTTTTTATTTTCAATTTGGGATTTTTTTTAACCTTTCAACATGTATATGATTAATGGGCACCAGCCCTACCCGTGTGATAACTTAATGTCACCATTGTAGCGACACGTTTTATAAAAAGGGAGGGTACAAAATGAAAGGACAAAAAATTCGTCCAGATCGCTGTCAACGGGAAAAGTTCCCAAAAGGCTGGCAGCATTGCCGGCGTTCCCAAATTCTTAATACAACAAATCTCAAAGCAGAAACTGCTTTAGTATCTAGCAGGTCGATAAAAACGAAGACTCGTCTAATGCATGAAAGTATCTTTTGTACAGCTTCACGAATCTTTAATAATATTCCGGGGGTTATAAGAATAAAGACAGATATGAAAAAAAATAAAAAAGTCTCCACGATCTGTTAGTAAACAAGTGCTACTACTCTGTAAAAGACTTCCTATCAGATAAATCACTGCTCCAATACGGTTCCCTTCAGTCATGATGCGTTCAATGGCCCACAGCTGTGTGACCCTACCTAACTCGTTCCGTCTATTTTTTGTCTTTTTTGTATTTTATATTAAGTATTAACAGTTTTTGTAACATAATGTAAATTTAATTTCTTTTGTGTGACTATTGACCCTAAGGGCGGGACATAGCTGATCGCAATTAATTTGTCTAAGAACTGTATTATGTACCTACCTATGATCCACAATAAAGATATTTATTGATTGATTGAAAAATCGCCCTTTTATGTCGGCGGTGTATTCTGTTCATATTTAGGTAATGAGAGCTGTAATTAGTGTCGATCCTTAGCTTACAGTGAAAGGACAGGCCCCTTCACTTACGTTTACACTGTGAGTTTTGTTACAGAATAGCCCAACAGGTTTTACGGGTCTTGAAACCGAAGAGAAAATTCACTCTCTCTTAAAAAATCGATAGTATATGTAACGTGCGCTAAAGCGCTACAAAAGTTTGTTCGCACATACTTGTTAAACACGCACAATTCTCTGAATACAGTTACTTCGTTAGATAATCTGTCAAATTCCACGTATTATAAAGCTTCGGCACAGTGCTCGCTAGTAGTTATGACAACTGTAAGCGATTGAAAATTCATACGGTAAAATAGAATAGTCTTAATTTGTGTTGAATGCATAAAAATATTTTGTTGATATATATTATAGGATCCATGTACAAAGTATTGGACTATAAGATAAAATATAACAAAGAATTACCATTTAAGAGGGATAGCAGTGATAGCCTAGTGGTGTGACCGTCTGCCAAGTCACAGGTCTCGAGTTCGAACCCAAGGCCTCTGATTTACGGATTCATGTGCGTATTGTTTAATTATCACTTGCTTAAAATCGGTGAAGGAGAACATCGTGAGGAAACCAGCATATCTGAGAGATATTTCTTAACAGCATGTGAAGCTAAGTCAGAGCCCCATGGGCAGCATAAACTCTGACACCAGATTAGTCACTAACCACACAAGACAGAAGAAGAGGATAGTCAAATTCTAAACTGGTTGGGACTTGGTAGTCCGACGGTCACACCATTATGCTATGACTGCTTATAATTTATTTGACTTTGATCAGTAACTTTGGCACGTTTGGCACTACATCGATTTAAAACGGAAAGCGGTATTCTATGCACCGTTAAACAATGGCGTAGTGAAATTACGATATCTCATATAATTAAAAAAAAAACTACTAACAAAGAACTGCTAAGGAATACATGAATACAATTATTATGAGAAGCTATAACAAGAAATGAAGTTTTTTTTTAAATGTAATTTCACTTGAGACAAGATCTATAATAATGAGCTTTTGATAAACTTAGAACTACTTGTATCTGTGTCATTCTATTTTAAGCGTTATAATAGTTTTTTATTGTGATTATTTTAAGTGAGTTTAGAATTCATATTTGCATACACTTTTCGCTTTCTTGTGTTTTTATTGTTTTGAAACTTTTTCAACCTACTACAAATATTAGAAATACAAAATTACAATTCCTACATTATGTATTATAGCCTTTGCCCGCGGCTTCCCACGCGTTAAGTTCGTAGTCAAACAATTCGTATACATAATAATAATAAATAAAAATTGTTTTATAAATACTACTAGCTTCCGCCCGCGGCTTCGCCCGCAAAATATGTCGACAAATTATACACATAAACCTTCTTCTTGAATCACTCTATCTATTAAAAAAACCGCATCAAAATCCGTTGCGTAGATTTAAAAATTTAAGCATACATAGGGATATAGGGACAGAGAAAGCGACTTTTATTTATACTATGTATGTATTGATGTAGTGATACGTTGGACACGATTAGGAACGAATCACACTAATATTATAAAGGCGAACGTTTGTGAGTGAGTGTGTGTTAGTTTGTATGTCTGTCCGTCTTTCACGCTCAAATGCCTGAACGGATCTATATGACACTTGTCACAGAGGTAGTGTATGCCCTCGATTAACACATAGGATACTTTTTATCCCGGTTGTACGTTTCCTTGGGTCAATTACCGACATCCAACATCCACGCAGGCGAAGCTGCTGGTGGCAGCCAGTATGTTTATAAATTCGTAAAACACGTATTCTTTTGTACTCAACTGACATGCGTCAGGAACGCATTCTCTCATCGACCGGAGTGTACTTTCATTTCCCCAACCACATCAAGTTATTTCAACGCGGGAGTAACGTGACACGGGTCTGCCTCATCATCTTCAAGTAATAGGTAACCTACCTAATTTACTTCCTAATCAGTCAGTCAGCGATCATTTACCATCATCCGATTTATCCCCTCAAATGTCGTATGACCCCATAGGTTCACAAGAAAAATTCTCTTGAAACGACAATAATTATTATAACCGTATAAATCGTTGAGCTCTTTTAAGTATACAGCTTCTACTAGGCGAACATCTAATGGGTTTAACACCAAAAGTCTAAATAAAAAGCAGTATACAGTTTGTTTTTTTTTTGAGGGTGGGAAATCATCAAATGACTCCTCCCTCGATGGGTGGAGCGGAAGGGAGTGTCAGACTTTTACTGACTAAAACCCATCTATGTTCCTTCCTTAGCCCTTTGTGTTCCGGTGTAGCAGTAACCCTTTCGAACAATCCCGCTAACACGGCACACTGTACACTGTTACAAATATACTTTGGCGCCCGAATGATGTTGACAAGATGACGCTGTTGGTAAACGCATAACATCACGCCTGGTTTCCCCGAAGAGTATCTACAGAGTGTACCCATAATAGGTAGGTACACCTACATTTCCTCAGTTATGTTCAAGTCCCATGTAATAAGGGGCGAGCCAATTGCCATCAACCGGGCACAGCCCAGTCTCCGAGCTGCTGCTAAGAAATTCCTAATTTAAAAACCCAATAACACTTTGGCGCGGGAATCGAACCTAGGACGTCATGATCGGCTGTAGCGCTTGTGGACACTAGACCAAGGAGACGGTCATGGCTGTTGGTAAACATTTTTGCGAAATATATTGAAAAAACGAAGAAGGCTGTATTCGCTGCGTTAATTCCGATTTAGGCCGCGCACCAAAAGATCCTTGTACAAATATTATGTCAGTGTCAGAAACTTAATCTAATTTGATGACATTGATTGGTTAGATACCTACCTACTATTGCGTCAATGACCTCGGGTTTTGCTATTTATGTTGGTTTCAATGTGCCTCTTGCATCCTACTCAATTAAGTAAGTTGATTAGGCCATACTTTTGCTACTTTTATGGCTGAAGTTATTTATTTGAAGGTACCTACCTCTCTTTGGTTTGAGTAAAAAAAATCAAAGACATTTATTTTTTATTGAAAATAATCAAGGACTAAAAATAAATGTCATTAGGCAACAGCATTTTTTAATAGGTTTTTACAAATACTGATTCATTGAAGGCTTCATTATTGCGAGTGCAGGGGCCTACTACCATCTCTTGTATTATTGATAATAAATAATGCTTCAGATTAGGAATGAGATGGAGCTATTACTCCTGTATAGCTTGATCTCTTTCTAACCATGAAGTTATACATAATATAATTATACTGCTCCTTGAGGTTGGAGATTGACCCACAAAATACAGAAAAAAAAGTAGCAATGTTTACCGCTCTATTTTCGTGTCATAACTGTTTTAAATTCAAGACCTAAAAACCACGTCGTTGTTACGTCAAAAACTGACCTATTCCATTACAACGTCACCACAGACAAAAAAAGTCCACAAAAACATTTGACACAATGTAGTCATAGCACAAAGAAACCAGTACGACAAATAAATACCTACACTATGGCTTCTATTGATGTAGAGTAACGGTGTTAAGATATTAGTACGTATAGAACAGACAGACAACGAGATTAATGTACCGGTGACTATAAAAAATGAAGTACAGTTCGCCAGTACATCAAGTTACCACAAACTAAAATTTTCTCAATCGATTTTTAACTTCACTATAAACGTTTTATGGTTTAAAATCATTTGGAAAAATTTTGACAGTTCGGTATAACTCGATGCGCTTGCGACGACCGTACATAAGAACCAAAGTTATTTTAAAACATTATTCATTAATGGGTGAATATTATGTAGGTTATGGATGTACAGACGCCAGCACATCAAGTTATCCCTAACTGTCAAATTTTCTCAATTAAAAATGAACCTTAAGTCTTTGCAATAAAGTTGAAATACTCTCAAAGAAATTTGACAGATTGTGGTAACTTGATGTGCTGGCCTCTGTACTACATTTATAGGGCCACGTTTCTCCGTTACGATTGATTACATATTACGGATTTGAAAGAGCATCATCATCTGCCTAGCTTTTTCCCAAATATGTTAGGGTCGGCTTCCAGTCCTTTTTTTTCCCGCTCTGGGTGGAGCGGAAGGGAGTGTCAGACTCTTACTGACTAAAACTCATCCATGTTCCTTCCGTAGCCCTTTATGTTCCGGGGTAGCGGTAACCCTTTCGGACAATCCCGCTTACCCGCCAGGAGGCTTCCAGTCTAACCTGATGCAGCTGACTACCAGTATTTTACGCGGAGCGACTGCCTATCTGACCTCCACAACCCAGTTACTGGGTAATACGATACCACTTGGTAAGACTGGTTGTCAGATAGTCGGGCTCTGACTACCTGTAACGACCGTCAAAAATCTACAACCGGGACCAATGATTTTTAAATCCTTTGCTAGAACAGTCGATAACGGCTCAGTAAAAAAAACGCGGGGGTCTCGATATGACAATTGGAAGCAATGAATCGAACCGTATGTTTACGCGAAGTCTCTTTATCTTCTAGTTTTAAATATATAGATGGTATTATATTTTTCAAAAACTCAAACTCAAAGTATTTATTTCAAATAAACCAATTACAGGCACTTTTGAATTGTCAAGGTGTCGGTCAGTCCGAGAAATGAAGCTAGTTGCCCATTCCAAAGGAGTAGGTACCTATGGAGAAGAACGGGCAAGAAACTCCATGGACACTCTTTTAAACAAAATATGGTTACAAAATATTGGTTACATAGTTCATATTAATATTATACATGTGAGAACGATGCAGAACGTTAAAAGCATCAGATATAAAATATGTAAAAACTATTCAATAGTTAAATTAAAACAAGCCTTAGCCGCTAAGAGATGACCAGTCCCTACTGACAGCGCCCGTTCACGAACATGACGCATATATTAGCACCATTCAGCTCAACCATTTTGAAGGGAGCTAAATGATCCAACACACACGCCACCATCAGCGAGACATTAAAGTGAGCATGGCATACTCTCAGCCGCCAGGGCATATTCAAGTCAATGAAAGACGCACCCAGAAACTGGTCGCTTTATAGTCGGTACATAGTACTCACATATGTGCTAAGCAATTATACAATATTAAAGAGATTGAATTTATACAATGCAAAGATGTTTTTTTTTTTTTTTTGTTGTTGATCATCCGCAGCTCCAACAGTTTTCAGTAGTCTAATAAATTAGTTGATGCGCCCTTGTGGAGCTGGACTATTAAATATATATATATACTAGCTGACCCGGCAGACGTCGTCCTGCCTTAACTATGATATCCTCCTACCTTTCCTACCTACCCTACCTACCTACCCTACCTACCCTACAAAAAAAAATTTAGGGGTGGACTACCCCTAACATTTAGGGGGATGAAAAATAGATGTTGGCCGATTCTCATAGATACCGGATAAGCACAAAAAATTTCATCAAAATCGGTCAAGCCGTTTCGGAGGAGTATGGCAACGAAAACTGTGACACGAGAATTTTATATATTAGATAGATGGTATTGCAGCTGCTGAATGGACAGACAGGACCACTCAATCTGTGTGCTTCTTTCCTCAAGACCATTTGAGACACCAACCTACATGGTCTCCACATCCAGCCAAGGTAATGTCTCAACTTTAAAAGAGACTGTGACCCCAGATTTTGTTTCGGCTTTCTTCTCAGAGTAGTCAGATGGGAAATGCCGACCATAATATACTATATATAATATTTTTATATTACTACGTATTTTAGTTTAAAAATATTATTGACGTGTAAAAGTGGTTGCGATACCCTATTTACAGAAATCAAACTAAAACTTTGTTTGTTTGTTTGTTTGTTTGGCTGTAATGAATAGGCTCAAAAACTACTGGACCGATTTTAAAAATTCTTTCACCGTTGGAAAGCTTAGTTTTCTAGGAGTAACATAGGCTACTTTTTATCCCGGGAAAAATAACGGGTCCCACGGGAAAGACCACGGGAGCGAAGCCGCGGGCAAAGTGCTAGTTTATCATAAGGAAAAAAACATCACGAATAAACGAAACTAGGTATACATTTCTTTTCACAGTTTTGCCGCTTTACGAAAAATTTTAATTAAGGTAGCAGTTTAGGTTTTTCTAACAGGAAGATACGTCATATAAAACTTATTTTAGTCACAAGGAAAAAGTAAAATTATACGTCGCGACTTTCTGATATTCGACAATTTTGCTATTTTTTAAGTAAAAAAAGTAAAATATTTTTTACTAAACCTTAAAATTCAAAATATTAGCCTACCCGTATCGGGAACTGAGTTCAAGCTACTGGTCAAGGCTCTAGAGAGAGGAATCTACTAACAATGCGGGCCCTGGCCAGAAGTCTCGCTTTCTGAATCAACGACAGCCACCTCAGGTGTTGGTCGAGCCTCTTGGCTATTACGCCATTGCACATGCCACATGTCAGCAGTGACAGTCTAGTGGTGTGACTGTCGGACTGCCAAGTCATAGGTCTCGAGTTCGAACCCAAGGCACGCACCTCTGACTTTTACGGATTCATGTGCGTATTGTATAATTATCGCTTGCTTAAAATCAGTGAAGGTAAACATCGTGAGGACACCAGCATGTCTCAGAGATATTTCTCAACGGCATGTGAAGCTAAGTCAGAGGCCCATGGACGCCATAAAACTCTGACACCAGGTTAGCCACTAACCACACGAAAAGAAAGAAGGAAGCCACATGTCGACAGCCTCGCCAGCCAAATCAAGATACTTGATTTGCTTATATTTCTTGGCTTACATGAGGATTCTATATCGCGGGCCGTTATGTCAACGCCGCTCTAATCGATCATCTATATCAGGCTTATTGGCAATAATAAGTCTTCTCAGTGATGATGGATCCATCGCAATACAATGTGATATTTCTATTTTCGAGAACTGGGTCGGGCACATACCTGTAGTACGGCACTTCTTATTCTACAAGGTCGTATTTTAGAGCAAGTTTCTGATGGATAATCTATGCAAGTAGTTCGTTAGCTAGAGGAGATAATGAATGTGTCTGATTGATTCCCTCGAACGGTGTCACGCCCGATAGTTGTCAACCGTATCATCTTTCACAACAAATCTCCGGTATTTGTTCGTCATGTGATAACTTCGTCCATAACTGCACAGACAAAAACGATGATACAGGATGGTGGTAAACGAGGTAACGTTCATCTAGAACAATGTCAAGCAGTATTGGATATGTAGACTAAGTAATAATTTAACAGTAGCATGTATAGCAGCATTTAGCACTTAGCTATACAGCGTTGTCTTTGAGAGGTGTGAAAAGTGAGTACTGTGGAAATCACAGACTTAAATAATTAGCAATTATAGTCTCCCATCGGACACTTCCGTCACATCCACGTAATTAGTGTAGTTTAACACGCACGTTGTCCACAAAATAAACATAAATACCATCTACATTATACAAATAAATAAAATGTCCGTTAGTGGTCTAATGACAAAATACCAGCTTTTTACTACCTAAATACATAGACAAGTATTTATAGCAAAAGATTTTTTTAAATATTTTTTTATCTGTTTGTTTCGACTAATCTCCTAAACGACTGGACCGATTTTGACGGGACTTTCACTAACCGATAGTTGATATTATAAGAAGTTACATTGGTAGTATAGTACTTTTAATTTAGAACGCAGGCGCAGCAGCTAGTAAACCTTATAATGCGGGTCATTGGATAGTAAATGTGATAAAATACTAAGGAGATCATATTTTTTGAGTTTAGAAAACAATAAATTTAGGAAAATGACAAATCATCGAAGTACTAGGCATTTTTTTTAAAGCTGGGAAATCATCCAATGACTTCTCCCGCTCTGGGTGGAGCGGAAGGTAGTGTCAGACTCTTACTGATTAAAACCCATCCATGTTCCTTCCTTAGCCCTTTATCTTCCGGGGTGAGAGCCTTTATGTTCGAGAGTGTTTGAAATATCGAATGGTTCGTTTGTGAGAGAAAATAAATAAAACTTCGAATTATTAAGTGTTAGTCAATTAATATTTATTAACTGCTATTCTATAACAATGACAAAGATTTAGGTACATTCGTGTACATACATGTATTCATAATGTGAATTAAATAATCTTACGAAAGAACTCTGTTATACTGGTTTGCTTCAAAGCACATTGCCGAGTCTTAGACTGCCCAATAACTGTTTTTAAGAGAAAAAGTGCCTGAAATGCTTTTTCATCACTTTCGTTTTGTTGACATAAGCTTTGCAAGGTATCGATCTTGCTTCCTTAAGGTGAATCCTCCAACCAGCCCGCGAAATTCAAATTTTCTTAAGTTTTTTGCAATTTGCAGGCCAGTGATAGGTTGTATGTTGATGAACATTTGATTCGCGGCTGTAAGACGTATGTAGTTACAGCAGGTTCCGGAATGACTTTGACCTTGTAAAAAATCATTTTTACACCTTTATGAGCTCGGAGGGTTGTATTAATGATTTTGATGATTATAATTCTGTAACTACATACGTCTTACAGCCGCAAATCAAATGTTCATCTACATACAACCTATCACTGGCCTGCAAATTGCAAAAAACTTAAGAAAATTTGAATTTCGCGGGCTACCCTGGAACATCAACCATAAGTCATTGACTGCCACGCAGCAGACACAACAGAAAAACTATTGTTCGCGGCCCACCGGTGACCGCGTTGGCGCTCAACGTGTTAACTGACACCTCTGCCAAAGGTGGATGTATCGTCCTCAACTTCATCGTTACTTTTTTCATTCGTATCTGTCTCAGATAGGAGGAGGAGCTCGTGGCTAAATAATAACAGCCGCACGGATTGATCCTTCAGGTTAAGCTACGCTTGCCGGGGTTGGTCTGTGGATGGGTGACCATCTTTAGATATCGAAAGCACGTTAAGCCGTTGGTCCCGGCTGTCATTCGTGAATCTTTGACAGTCGTTACGGGTAGTTAGAAGCCCGAAAGTCTGACAGCCATTCCTACCAAGGGATATCGTGTTACCCAGTTACTGGGTTGTGGAGGTCAGATAGGCAGTCGCTCAATATAAAATACTGGTATTTTCAGCTGCATCCGGTTATACTGGTAGCCAACCCTAAGATAGTTGGGAAAAGGCTTGGAAGATTAAGACAGCAACATCTTCATCCACTTGAACAAAGTCAGAAAAACTCACATGATGACCGCTGATGTCAACTAATACTTAACAATAATGAAAAATCATCAATAGAACCACTAGTGCTGGTTTTTCATTATCCATAAGGTATTGGAAGATTTTCCTGATCTTCTTTTAAGAAACCGGATTTTTTCGAACCGGGTGTTACAGCTCTCCATGCCTTGTCAATCAGTAACATAGCTGTCAGAACCGTGATATTTTCAGTAGCTAACTGCAAATATCACGGTTCTGGCTTGTCGAGAGATTTTAAAACGAGCTTAACAATTTCTTTGCGACTGAACGTCTTAAAATTATGGACGATCCCTTGGTCCAATGGTTGCAATTTGTAAGTATTAGGTATTTGGCGGAAAAAATTTAGTTCCACGTTGGACAATGTAGTAGGAATGTTGTGGACAGTGCAATTGTCTAAAAATTTTACGCATTTGTCGTTTCATGTCCCCATTATCTGTTAAAAGCCAATTGTTAAAAAGTTCTGTCGTCATCCAAGCTTTTTTGTTAGCACGATAATCAGTAGGAAACGTTTTCACTTCCTTATCCTATCACGAAGGGTTTAAGCTTTTCCGATCCGCCCATATTTACTGCAATTAAAACTGTCAACCTCTCTTTACTATGTTTTCCCCCATGTCATTTTTCATCTTTTAAAGTAAGCGTCTTGTCCGGTTAACTTTTGGAAAATAGGCCAGTTTCATCAGTATCAAAAATGTCTCGGGCATCATACTTTTCAATCAAGGTCTTCAATTTACCGTGCTAATCTAAGCAAACTGCATC
Organism: Hyppa rectilinea; assembly: GCA_951799385.1. NCBI lineage: Eukaryota > Metazoa > Arthropoda > Insecta > Lepidoptera > Noctuidae > Hyppa > Hyppa rectilinea. Next base: position 2,106,295 of record OX637317.1, read on the forward strand.
ATCAACATTTCCAATTTCCCCAGAAACTTTTTTAAACACAACTCCGTTTCTATTTTTGAAATTCGTAAACCACCCTTCACTTGCCGCAAAGTTTGTGATGCTTACAAAGACAATATAACCACTCTCTATGGATACTTAGAGTAGACGCGAACTCTTTTGCTTTTTCCTTCAACAAGTTTCCGCTACTAGACATTTTTTGTCCTCTACTCTGTCTTAGCCAAATGACCAGGCTTTCTTCCAGACGAGGAAATTCACCTTTAGTAGTTCTTTTCCGAAATCCAGCTGTTTGAGCAGCATTAATTTCCTCCTTGTGCTTTATTATGGTTAAGAGAGTACTCAGAGGAATCTTAAATTCTTTTGCAACATCACTTTTCTTCTCACCTTCCTGTACTTTTTCGATTAACTTCTTTTTTTCAGCAATCGTAAAACATTTATACTTTCTAGAGCTCATGACTAACACAAACTTTTAATCTGTATACCAGCGAAAGAGTAACAGTAACTGAATGATAACTAAACAAACAAATTCGTGAGAAATGTGTGTCAAATAGTCAAACTAATCATTACAAAAACAAAGGCTCGTGTACGTTGATACAAAGTTTGAACTTGTCGCAAAATGTACGGACGCCAGCACATCAAGCTATCCCTAACTGTCACATTTTCTCAATTAAAAATGAACCTTATGTCTTTGCAATAAAGTTGAAATACTATCAAAGAAATTTGACGGATTGTGGTGACTTGATGTGCTGGCCTCTGTACTTACAGGACAATCCCGCTTAAAAGAGCTTTAACTTGACTCATTCAATTTATAAGTCCAGATTTCATGGTCTTCCCATCGTTTAATTAATCAAATTTGTTAGACAGATTTCATCCTTATTATTGATCCTAACGAGCGATGCAATAAAAGAACAGGTTGTAATTTTTACAGATTTTAGTTTAGTCGGTTCGATTCCCGGGCGTGATCGCGTGACACGCCAAATTTTTGAAAATCTTTGAATGTAGTTTTCTTTCTTTTCAAAAATAAAGGAATGTTTTCTTTGAGTAAGAACGGTATTAAGAGTACTTTCCCTCTAGGTGGCATTACAAAATTCCACTCTGTATAGCAATGATTTTTTCGTTCGAATTACCAAGTGCATAAAATGGTCAAAATATAAAGAGTTTTTGTAGGGAACTCGTGATAATTTGAATTTTATTCTTTTATTAGGTTCGAATTATCGCAGGTTCGTATTAACGAGAGTCGACATTAAAAGATATTCAAAAAATACAGTGTGTTAAATTAAATGAGGGGTATACTTTCAGGTTTTATTGTACTCATGGAAATCAACAATTTTGTCCATGTGACCAACTTTGAAATATGAAAAAAAAACAGCTGTTCCATACATTTTGAGGAATTATGCGAACATAAATGTACTGAACAGCTGATTTTTTTTCGTGATTTCAGGTATAATTACATAGTCAAAGTTATTAATTTTAATGAGTACAGTAAAAGGTATGTCCCTCGTTTAACCTAACACACTGTATAAAGATTTCCCTATCTTCCCATCATTGCGGTTAATCTGTATGAGAAGATGCTTTTGCTCTGCAATGAGACAGTAACAGACTGTTAATTCTGGCGCGACACGCATTATGTCTCCTAGCTCCAAGTTAGTTCATGTCTTCGTTAATGTTAAATTTTGTCTTTTGTGGCTACTTCCGGGCAAATTAACACCTTGGGTTGTCTATTTTATCATTTTGTGTATAAGTCTCGTTGTTCATTTGTAAATTTGCTTAACAATTTGCAGGCACGTTTAGCATAATTATGCTCCCACCGCTGGGACATAGACTTCCTTTCTATGAGAAGTGCCCTCTGCGGGTTGGGGGATACCAATGTTTTGATTTCTTGATTCTAGGGCTTACGAAACATATAATTTTAAGTATCTCCCCGAACATTGATTGTCCCGCCCGAACAGTGATGCCCATCCATGTTCTTCCCTAGCCTTTTATGTGCCGGGGTAGCACTAACACTTTCCGACAATCCCGCTTACCCAGCAGGCTCGGCCCTAACGGGCCCCTGCAAAACCTGAGAGTGCAATGCCTGAGAGATACGTCTCAGCTTATGAAGCTAAGTCAGTGACACACGGGCAGCATAAAAACTCTGACACCAGTTTAGTCACTAACCACACGAAAAAAGAACATAAATTACTTTTTCACCTCACAGGCTCGGAAAGAGTCTGTTTGTCATTCGAAATCTGAGCCGAAAATCGATTTTTGCTCTCTAGCGTGGAAAGAGTTTTTAAAATTCGAACCTTTCTATTTAATCATTTTCTATACTGCCAGTCCACTGAAAATGCATGACACGGTCTAAAATAAAATATTAAATAATACCGCTCACCTTAAAAACTTCCATCACAGTACAGAAATTAAATATTTTGCGAGGATATAATTGTAAAATTGGAATTAATGTTAATAAGTATTCCATTTGATTAAAAAAATCTGTGACGTCACATTTGAATATGCCATAAAAATACTACCCTGTCAAATACCCAATTGTGTAGTAATATAAGTTAAATTTTTTAAATAAAATAAATACTAATATAATATGTTATTTAATCCTTTGCTTGGCAAAAATAAATATGTATTAAATTAAATTAGTTAGTTATTTGTATTAAATTAGTTTTTTTCTTTAATTCTCCTTAGAGGACAAGTAGGATATAGAACAAAATACAGGGTATTTAATTTTGGAGATATTCTATGTAACTCATAAGATACATTGCCAAGTATCTGTTATTTTCTTCACATGAGTCAATGTATCTGAGACGCTCGAACAAAATAAAACTCAACATATAACACCTGTTTTCTTGCACCTAGCAGTTTCCTCGCTGTAGTGAGGTGAAAAATTGTGTGTTGCGCTCGGCAGCAAAGCTTTTCTGCGTCTCGTACCTTTGAAACCTTCGTTACGCTCAGGATTCTATATTTGAACCACTCGCTTCGCTCATGGTTCAACCCTAGAATCCTTCGCTTACTCAGGTTTCAATAGAAGTACTCGCGCCAAAAATCAACTTTCCAGCCTTGCATAACAAATAACTATTTTCTATAGCAGTTTTACGAATATCTGCTGCAGTAATATGTAGGTACTTGCACGGAACACTGCAGTCGAAATCAATGAAATTTTCAAGCAGTTTCCAACGTTTACAACGTTTCCAATTTTCAAACTTGTAACTTGTACTTTGTAAAGTCGCCAGCATATCAAGCTACACATACTGTCAAATTTTCCCAATTCAAAATAAACCATATTCTTTTAATAATAAAGTTGTTAAACTATTAAAGAAATTTGATAGATTGGTGTAACTTGATGTGCTGGCCTCTATACTATTTTGTAAATGAAATGTGCTCGTAAATTGTTTAGGGAGATCATCAAATACTTATTTATAATTCTAAATATAAAATGACTATAATGCTATCGACGAAGACAAGTCCGGTTAAGCAGTCGACAACCCTATGGCTGAACTGTGAGATGCCAATTAAAAAAAAATATATCATCGAAGACAGAACTTTTGTATAAGTTTTGATTACTTCCCTCAACCCTTAGCTTATAAATTGAGGGTCATTGCATATTGGCAAATAGGCTATGTGTAGAAAATTTAATTTTTTCATCAAGATGTAAAACAGAAACAGACTTGAAAAAGTCGCAATTAAAATGGTACAAGTGAGGCTATAAACCCATGTCTACATTCCTTTTTTTTAACATATGTAATGTTCGTACAGGTAGTCTTTTTTTGAGGGGAAATCATCAAATGACTCCTCCCGCTCTGGGTGGAGCGGAAGGGAGTGTCAGGCTCTTACTGACTAAAACCCATCCATGTTCCTTCCGGGGTAGCGGTAACCCTTTCGGACAATCCCGCTTAGTACAGGCAGTCTAGAACCTAGTTACTATACGTTGTTAAACTGTTGAAGAGACAAGCCATAAAATTATCAATAATGCGATATGAATCGCATTATTAGGATTCAAACAAGCGCAGTTTACTAGGATTCAAACAAGCTCTTTAAATACTTGGTAAGGAAAACAAAACACACAATGTACACTAATATACTGTGACCGTTACTCAATAACACCGTGAAGGCTAATGTATGATTCTGCATATAAATTCATGCTCTAAATATTTTCGACGAGCAAAACTTATGCTGAAACCAAGAAGAATGGTGCAAGTGTGCCGCAACAAGGTACAAAAATCATTTTCAACATACCTGTGAAATAAATCATTTAGAAAAATGGGCTTAGAGAAAAGAACAATTGAAAAAACAAAAGCTAGCGGCATGCTACACACTGCAAGCAATAAACAGCGTTTGAAATAAACCACCATGCGATTAAAGACCTACGTCCTATAAACGGCAACCGCGCAGTATCCGCTTTGGCAACCACGCTAGGTGCGCCCAGGCAGACGATGGCAATGGCGTCGAAGAAGGACGAATGTGGCGCTATAACCACCACCGGCGCGTCCCGACGGTTAGCTGGCACATGTTGGCGCCCACGCACCCTCACACGATGGAACCCCGCGGCCACCACCACCAACCGCATTAGCGACAAGATTGAGAAGCGGAGTTTGCTGCGGAACAAACCTTATTGTTAAGGAGATGAAAATGAAGAAAGTGTTAGTAAAATAGAAGTTATCCAAATGCCCCAGTTAAAAACATGCATTTTTAGGTAGGTACAGACACGAGCACATCAAATTACCACAAACTGTCAAATAAATGTTCTCAATTGAACATGAACCTTATATTATTGTAATAAAGTTGAAAATCAATCAAAGAAATTTGACAGAATTGGGAAGCTTGATGTGCAGCCTCTGTAGATATCAAGTTAAGGGTAGACAGAATAGTTTTTACTTAATATTGTGCACCATAGGATAGGCCGGAAATATATAGGGCGAAATTGAATTCAAGGGCAATATTTTAAGGCGTCATTGTCAAAAAAATCTGCTGTTCCGTACATTATGCTCGCATAACTCGTCAAAATGTAGGGCACAGCTGATTTTTGAACAGCTATAGTAAAAGTTGTTCATAATGATGAGTACAATGGTCCCTTAAAATATTGCCCATAAATTCAAATTCACCTTGTATAAGCAGAAAAAGAGACAAAACCATTCTCTATAGTTTGAACCGTCGTCGCGTCGTATTAGATCACCGTACCGATTCCAAAGACTTGTCTACAGTTATTCATTGGTGAGACTGACAGCCTGGTATTTTCATCAATATCCAATCAACGCAGAGCCAATAAGTGTCAATTCATACGCAAAGCCGAATCCAGTGAAACTTCAATCTAAAAGGTAACTTAGCAAAGGCCCTTAACTCTATAGCGCAGAGATGTCAGCATAAAGGAAGGGGCCCGTTAAGGCCGAAGCCTGCCGGGTAAACGGGATTGTCCGAAAGGGTTACCGCTACCCCGGAATATAAAGGGCTAAGGAAGGAACATTGATGGGATTTACTCAGTCAAAGTCTGTCGTTTGTCAAGTGCATCTTTGACAGTCGTTACGGGTCGTCAGAAGCCCGAAAATCTGACAGTCCGTCTTACCAAGGGGTATCGTATTGCCCAGTTACTGGGTTGTGGAGGTCAGATCGGCAGTCGCATCATGTAAAATACTGGTATTCATCTGCATCTGGTTAGACTGGAAGCCGACCCCAACATAGTTGGAAAAAGGCTAGGCAGATGAGTCTGCCATTCCCTTCCGCTCCACCCAGAACAGGAGGAGTTATGTGATGAATTGCCACCCTCAAAAAAAGCACTGGTCGCTCGCAGAAGCGGGTATTCCGTGGAATGTTTGAGCCTATTTTTTACTCGGTAGAAATATGTGCATTGTGTTGAAGAGATAAGAGTGAATTTGTGATTATAGATTGACGCTTCGCTGCGGTACAACTCGCTATGAATCGACTCTAAGGGATACTTTAGAATTGAATATGAATCGGAAAACAAAGTAACATCTGTTTTGGAATATTGTTTCACAAATCATAATAAAAACACAACATAACTTGCTAACACAATCAGTTTGTATGAGAAAGTAGCGACCTCACTCAAGAGAAATAGAAAGTGTTGATTATTCATTTATCTTCGTTTGAAAATCGACGAGTTGTGGATGTGGTCGCACAAGATATACATATAAAATTAAACTCACATTTATTACTGAATATTGAATTGATTTAATTGGAATCTACAGTCGCCAGCACATCAAGTTACCCCAATCTGTCAAATTTCTTTGATAGTTTTTCAACCTTATTACCAAAGTATAAGGTTCTTTTTCAATTGGGAATATTTGACATTTAGGAATAGCTTGAAGTGCTGTCGACCGTACCTACTTAATAAGAAAATACATACTTAATGTAAGTATAAAATACTAACCGATTTTAACACAGGTACAAGGTTTACTCTGTTGCTAAATCAGTGTGGTTTTACACGTATGTCGAAAATGCACACTGGAATTGCAACGAACTGCTCAGCGCCGAGAGTTGAAAATCCAACAGCGTATTTCTTTGACGCGCTAGGCGTTGGATTCTCGATGCTCGACTCAACACAGAGAGTTGAAAATCGAGTGCGCGAAAAAAATCGTCGCGTTCAAAAATTGCTGAGCCTGACAGAGTAACAGCCCTCTCATCCCTGAGCAGAGGACATTCTTAAGAATTTTCACGGAAAAGCGAGCAATCAATAATGTCCATCTTTAGCCAAACCAGACAATCAGACTGCTTTGGGACGATTGGACATATTATTATCATTTGTCCGGAGTACTCGATAAGGTAAAGGTACTTTTAAATCAATTGGAAAAAGATAAAGAAGCACGTACTAAAAAAAAAAAATGTGTGCGTGTACTAGCGTACACTCGTAAGAAGTGAAACTTCTTTATGACGTTATTTTTCAAAAAATAATTTCCTATATGCAACTTTACAGAAATTGGTTAAATAAAGTTAAATTAGATAAAGTTGTTGTTGTTGTTGTTGTTTGTTGTTGTTATTGTAATACCAATCCCTACTCCGCTGGAGAAAGTATACTTCGAATCACGCGTGGTAGGGATAAGAAGAAGATGGCGCGTAACGGAAAAATGTGACGCGTAACGAAAAAATGTTACTTACACTAAATTTATTTCCAACCCCGTTATAGAAGTTTCACTTCAAAAAGAAAGATTAAAAAGTAAAAAGTTTTATTTTTTTTAAGGTATTTTTAAATATCGAAATGGTAACCCTATTCGTGGGCCCGTTTTTTTTTAGAATAGAATGCTCTTATTACAAAGACAATTCGATAGACGAAACAAGCTATGCGTTTGACACTAAACCCTCGTACGCGCGGGCGATTTATTATTGCGCACTGGATTTTGAACGCACAGATTAGCACCGAGAGCTGCAAATCCAACAGTGCGATTTTTTGACGCGATGAGAGGAGTACCGTTGGATTCTCAACGCTCGGCTCAGTACCGAGAGTTCAAAACACAGTGCGCCATAAAATAGTCGGAATTTTTTTTTCTGTTCAGCCTGTGTGCTTTTTTTTTTGTTCGCTTTACTTGTAACGGGGCGCAACAAATAAAAACTGCGCTCACGCACGCAGTCGTGTGAATGGCGTTCAAATAAAAACGAAAGCAAAAAGTTACAATTTTTTTTTAATTAAATCATTAGTGGTAGTATGTAAGTATGTATTACTTTTGTACATATAGGTATCGAATCACACCTATGTGTTTTGATTATTTTATCACTATATCGGCTTTAGTTATCTAAAGATGATATCTATGAATGATTCACGATACCGACAAATGTACTAGTAACGATGACAAACATCTTCCTAGCTGCAGAAAAAGCGTCTCGTCAGAGAAACCCTGTACTCCTAGATCCTTTCTTCTCCTTAAAGATCTATGTTTTGGAACGGGCAACCAGCTTCAAATTTTTTCCTAAGGGCGCGTACACATATAACGTCCGATTTTTCAGGATCCTTTGTAACGGATCCGGACTGCTGAATATTTTATCGGATCGGATTTTTTTTTACTGGATCCGGAATTTCTGTATTGTGTGTGAACTCGCTCATAAAACTTCATACGCCATTATAATAATATAATAATAATATAAATTTATTGAAATAATAATAAGTTCACAGAAAAATAAAAATTGTATGTATCGATCAGTAGTAGGTATGTATAAATCTAGGTCTATTAAATAGAATTATAGAAATCTGGATATAAACTATGGTATGACAAATATGAGATACAGTCAAAAATAGAGCTACAAATGTAATGTAGTGCGTTGCCTGAAACGGACTTGTACAACGGATCGCTATGTGTACGCGCCCTTACTGACCGACTCTCCCAATTCAAAAATTACTGTATGGATTTATTTAAATAAATGCATAGGTGTGAGTTTGATCTAGATTATTATATCTACGCCCAAATTAGCGTTATTCAAGAAAGGAAAGAAAGAAAGTAAAAAAAAATATTTGGACACAGTCGGTGACAGACAAATAAAAAAAAACAAAAAATAACAGCGTTCATTTCAGCATACACTTGTAACTAATTTGTTAAAAATCATATAATATACAGGGTGTAACCGAAAGGGTATATTCATACAAAAGGATATACATACTACAGGCCACCAAACTGAACAACTTTTACTATGGGATCAAATCCGAAATCGCAAAAAAAAACTGCTGTTCTATACAATTCTGGTCATGTGACTCGTTGGAATGTAGGGAACAGCTGATTTTTGTTACACCTTGTATACATGTTGCGGAAATGCTAATTCACTAGATAACATAAAGGTCGACCGGTCAACAGATTCTGGCAACAGCACACGAACAATTTCGCGACCTTATCGAAGGCTGCAAGGCCTTATTTGAGTTAAATAAAAACTAAGTTTTTCATCCTTCTGAAGGCTTTTATATAATTGGCTATTTAACACGGTCAAAAATACAATCCACACTAATATTATAAATGCGAAAGTAACTCTGTCTGTCTGTTACCTTTTTACGCCTAAACTACCCAACCGATTTTGCTGAAATTTGGTATGTAGATAGTTTGCATTCATGAGAAGGACATAGGCATATTATTTTTTGGAAATTCAACCCCTAAAAGGGTTACAAGGGGTGGCAAAGTTTGTATGAGAAAAATATTTTTATTGCACATTTTTGCATAGGTAGGTAGGTAGGGTAGGTAGGGTAGGTAGGGTAGGTAGGGTAGGTAGGGTAGGTAAGGTAGGTACCATAGTTAAGACAGGACAACGTCTGTCGGGTCAGCTAGTATTACATAAAAAAGGATCGCTCGTCTTAAAAACTTCCATCACCATACAGATTCTAAATATTCTGCAACGTTAAAATTGTAAAATTGGTTTTAACGTTAACAAGTATTCCATTTGATTCCAAAAATCTGTGACGTCACATTTTAATATTTCATACAAATCACGTACAAATTCCGCGTTTTGACAATTCATAAAAGTAACGTGTCAAATACCCAATTCAATTAACTTACATTACTTAGGTGAAGTTCTAAAATAATAGTATAGTTTGAACTTTAATAAATTGAATCGAATGATTCGTATTGCAAGTGGGAAACCTAGGTGTACACACGGCTACACATCAAGCTATACATTTCCAGTTTAAGCTGATCTCGCATTGTATAGGATTTCCGTACGATGCGAGACCAGCGTAAACCGGTTTTGTATAGCTTGATGTGTAGCCTTGTGTACAGTCAACAGATTAAAGAAATGGAGAGAAAAATCAGTGATCGTTTGATACAGTTTTACAAGACTCATACCAAAATACAAATTGCGAATTTCACCAATTAAACTGAACGTGACGCTTCTAAACGGCATGCAAGAGTGGGAAGGGTCAGTATCCCACAAAAATTGCCACACTGACAGCTCTTGAACTCGGTTAAGATGTGCTGAACGCGTTCAGTGTCTTTGGTGTAATTCGCCCTTATGGTGAATCCACACTGAATTTACTTTTTGTTAAACAACATTATACAGGTATTCAGCTGCAAAAAAAAGTCGTTTATTCAAACTAGGCTGAAAATCAGCACTTTTTGAAGGTCAAAGCTACATGAGACAGTCCTCCAAAAAAGCCCACCCTGCATCAGTTAGGCTGGAAGCCGACCCCAACATAGTTGGGAAAAGGCTAGGCAGGCAGGCAGTCATACAACATGATAAGATTAAGTAAATTTCTCAAACGTTTGCAGCATTTGCTATAATTTTTTATTATCTTTTGTTGCCCACTAACATTTGCAAAAGTTTCTCGACAAAAAGTTACTCCGGTGTAGATGTACCTTTAGAGAGTTACCCTGGTCGATATTGTTTCATACATTCCATACTTCTGGGTCCATACATTTTTCTTCTTATGTAGCCTCGGCCTTAAGTTAGTTACTAAGTATCTCTATCTAAGCTATCTCTGCATATTTTGCATTATTTCTTACAAAGCAAAACCGTTTCCTGATTTTTCGCAGTCAACTTTTTCTTTAACCCTTTAGGTTCTTAATTGCGTATTCATCGTTTTGACGATCCAACAAAATTTTTTACGATATCACACACCTACACCCAATCATTCAAAACACACAATCACACACTTACACAAAAATTCATTCGCATACTTAATGAATGAATTAGCGTTTTTCTGGTTTTGTTACTATTATTGTTGTTTTTGTTCTCGATTCGTTTGTTGTTTTCTTTAATTTTGATTCTTAGAGTCTATTTAGTTTTTCTTTCTTTGATAACTTTCTAGCGTTAAAGTTTTTTTTAATATTTATTTATTATTTAATACTTTTAGCACAGAAATGTACAGAAGCGGACTTAATGCCATAGACATTTGTTTATTTTTAATTATTTACGTCGTCGTCGAGCAAACGTCTTTCAAAATCTTTCGGTTTGTGATTGAAAGTGTGTTTATTCATTAAAATAGGTACACCATGTCGTGTACAGTTTCATTCATTAGAAAAATAATGGCGTTTCAAACAATAGTCTGTGGAGTGAGTGTTACAAAATTGCAACTGAATAATCTATACATATAAGTAAATAAAATTGGAGTGTCTGTTTGTAATATTGAAATAACCGTTTTTTACTACATGTATATGAATATAATACGATACATACACCAAAATATAATTGTTTAACAATTTTTGTCTGCTGTTTGTTTGTTCCGGCTAATCTCTGGCTAATTGCTGGACCGATTTTGACAGGACTTTTATTGGCAGGTAATAAGGAGTAACTGAGGCTACGTTTATTTTAGAAAAAATCTTTTATTTTAGAAAAATTACTGTTAGGCGGAACGAAGTTCGCAGGGTTAGCTAGTTATTTATAATAATTACTTATTCATGATATTTCTGTGAATATTTGACGGTCGAGGTATCCCCGAAAAGCGGGACTGAGCCAGTCCCGCGTGGGACATTTGATTTTGTTTTAAAAATCGGGATGTCCCGCCAAAGTCGGGACCGCCGCGCGCCGGCAATGCTGGTCGTGGTGTTTGTTCTATACCAACGTTTTCCTTTGTTTTTTCACTGGTGCCTATTCCAAATAATTTGTACGATAACACGATTCGATACGATACGATTTTCTACGATAATCATACCAATGCCAAGTTTTTTAAAAAAATTATAATATCGTGGCCTCTTCTTACTTGATTAAATAGTGCAGTTGGTTTCGGTTTTAAAGGTAAAGATACTTAAATAATAATTTAATAATAATGTCTTCACACAAACTATTGCAAACTCTTTAATGAGCTCGTAGTAAGTAGGATATTTTATTTCGACAACGAAAAGACGTTCGGTGCACAAATGACGAGAGCCCCGCAATTTGTCTCGTACAATTGGGTCTTATTAACTATTGCTTTATTCTCAAAACAATGAAATTCTCTGACGTTCACTTCAAACAGTTGGCCGTCATGAACCAAGGTGAAAGATGATGAAAGATGTCTGCTTCGGTACTTTGGTACATTAAGTAGGTACCTGCCTACATTAATACCTTTATTTTAAAGTCTAAGTAGGTATGTTTGAAAACTGTTTACTGACTAAACAGTTTTCAAAGAATTATTGCAAAGGTTCATGTGAGGGGAGACGCCCTAGAAGCGTTTAATTTTGATAAAGTTCCTCAGAAACTCAACCTGCGACATTTCTTTCACAACCCGAAGGATTTTGATGGAATTTCGTAATCCATTGTTTCATAATAATGCAAAATTTGTATGCTCAAAAACGTAAACAACGCAACGAATTACGTCGAATTGTCAAAATTTGACCGGTTGTAACGAAATGAACGTAAACGCACGGCAAGCGGGTCCATGAGGTATTAAACTATTCAATGACTAAACACAAATATCCCATAACAACTTTTACCGCTGTTTTTTGCTTACTGTATTGAAATGAAAGCAATTTTAAATACAGTGCCCCAATAGTAATAATTACTTTCAATTTTGTTTAGTACCGACCGTAGCCAGTGAGGGAAGGTCATTGCCGTCGAGGTAGACTACAACGAAGGTTATGTGGCGATCTGTTAATGTTTACGAAGCCAAAACGGAGGCCTTTGCCCAGCAGTGGGACACCATATAGGCTAACAAAAAAATGGTTGGCATTGATGTTCTATTTTTTATTTTATTTTATATCTTCAGGATAACAAACAGTTGTGTACAATAATGCTTAATATTCAGGTTATTTTACAAAACAAGTAAGTAATCGCACAACCAGCACCGTTGTCCACAAATTAATTTAACAATGAGTATAGGTATATCATGGCTAGGACCATCGGGCCAGAGGAAAAGAGGTAGGCCAAATACGCGCTGGATAGACGATGTTATAAAAATAGCAGGCACACACTGGATGCGAGAAGCTGAAGACAGAGAAAAATGGTCATCTTTGGAGGAGGCCTTTACCCTCCGTTGAGAGGGGTTCTTGTACCCATAAATACAAAGCACCTAAGAGAATAAAGCTCCTAACTAATTAATGCATGCAAACTGTTTTAATGTTTATTTTTTCTTTTTATTTTTTTCTTTTTAATTGTAAACCAATATGTAACCTATAATTGTTAACCTAAATTTGTAACAAGAAATAAAAGGCTTTTTATTTTATTTTATATTATTTATTATAGGTATTCAGTAGCTAAACCAACCACCCGTCAAATCCCACACATTTTTCAACCATTTCAAAAAATGTTCTATTACCTAACAGAAAATAATATTTTGAACCCGCATTGGGACTTTTTTGTAAGACAATAAATTATCCGTCAGTCTTTCAGATGTTTTTGATGTTGACTGTACTTGCCTACCTTTTTTTTTTTTTTTTTTTTTTTATTCGTTCCCGACGGAACAGGCTAAGGTCTGAGACCATGCTGCCTAGTCATCAGTTAACATTTTTCTTGTAGGGTAGATCCAGTTCAATTCATCAGTACGTTAATCCATAATGTTGGGAAATCCAATAAAATTCATTAGTTTTATATTTATCCTTGTAAGTAATTCCAGTTTATGTCATTAGTAATGAAATCCAGGTAAATTCATCAGTTTCTTATGTTCCATGTAAAGTTAATCCGTATAAAGTCTTCAGTATATTTCAATAAAATCCATGTTTAAGATTTGTTATTCCATAAAATCTTTGAGTCAAGTCCAAGTATTTTTCATTCAATGTTTATGTTATTTTGTAAAAGCCGAGTGTCAAGTCCGTAAATCGTAATAATACTATTTTTTTAATCCCAACTGACAGGAAGCAAGAAGCAACTGCTAAGTCTGTTTGTAACTAAACAGTACCTACTTTCCAGTTTCCACTCCACTTCCACAGATCCACAGTACATATATAATCTAACCTATATAAACGAATTCATATCATTACAAATACAAATTATATTTAAGAAAGTCAATGAAAAGATATTTACATATTATATACACTTAACAAAAAAATATAATTGATCTACACCATGAGTTAAATTTGTCCAACTGTACTAGTAATAAAATTAAACAAAGGTAAATACGTCGAGCTATTTACAAGAAGAGCCTGAATGGAGCGCGGTACCAAATCAGGACTACCATAAATTTCAATTAGCTCATCCATCAACACAAGGCGCTGGATGCCAAAAGATGAGCACTCAAAGAAAATGTGAGCTAGGGATTGCTCTACTTGAGAGTTACAATGATCACAGAAAGGACTGTGTACAATTTTCAGACGAGACAAATGGTAATTTAATCTACAGTGACCAAAACGAAGCCTGAGTATGGTGGAGTAAAACTTCCTGTTCATGTAAGTATTGGTTTTACAGAACCAAGGCATGGTTCCTATGGGAATATTGTATACTGCATACCACATACCTTTATTTTCAATTTGGACTGTATGATTCCAGTGCCTTTTCCATGTAACAGTGGACCTTTTTTTCAACAGAGGAACTATGTCTGTACAAGGAACAGATATGTTGAGGAAACTACTTGAATCTGGGACATCATCAGAATTTGTTATAGCTCTAGCTAAAAAATCAGCCCTTTCGTTGCCCATCACACCAACATGCGAAGGGACCCACATGAACAAAACCTTAATGTCATGAAAAGACAAATGCAACCAAGATTCTTTTATTAATGATATAAAATAGTTTGTGTTAGCATTCAACCTATTATTTTTGAGATTTTCAAGAACACTCATGCTGTCACTAACTATTACCCATTGACAACATCCATCATTTGTATGCCTAATGTGCTTTAGGGCAGCAAGTATAGCCACAGCCTCAGCTGTGAATATACTTGTGTTTGAGTTTATTTTATAACCAGTACCAGAATTCAATAGCTCATCAAAAATAGCAAATGACACTGCTGACTCAGTTTTAGACCCATCAGTATACACAAATCTATGATCAGTAAACTCATGAAGTTTACTATATACATCTTCTTTATTGGATAAATTGCGATCAATAATGATGTCAATTGCAGGAAATTTGCTGTCAAAATCCCCCTGATAACATGGAAGAATAGATGACTTGTGAATTTGCAGGGTTTCAAGAAAATTTACATATTGAGGAAAGCCCTGAAGTATATAATATGTTAAGTTACAAAAGGATGATGTACATGATTGTTTCAAATTGGAAAACAAGTGATTATTATTTTTACTATAAATTTTTAATAGGAACCTTTCCTTCAAGTAAGAGAATCTTATACTTAATGGAGGAAGTTTACATTCAACTTGCATTGCATTGATTGGAGTACTTTTAAATGCCCCGGTAATGAGTCTCAAACTTTTATTTTGTATTTTATCAAGAATTTCTATTAACCTTCTATCACCAGCAAAACAGAGAAAACCATATTCAAAATGACTACGGATCAAAGATTTGTATAATAACAACAATATTTTTGGGTCAGCTCCCCAGGAAGTTCTACACAATGTCTTCAAAACATTAAAAACTCTGTTAGCTCTAGAGCTTATCAATTCAACATATCTTTTCCAAGCCAAATTATGAGTGAAGGTCACACCTAAAAACTTAGCTTCATGAAAATTTGGTATAGAAATTTGATTGTAATAAACAGAAGGACTGAAATTGCCAGTTCTACCAAATACTACTAGTTTAGATTTAAGTGCATTTATATCTAGATTTAAATAAGAAAAGTATGTGCACAATCCTTCCAATGCCTTATTAAGGCACTGTGTCATATCTTTGAAATTTTTCCCAGACAAATACACAACTAAATCATCAGCAAATTGAAGATTTTTTACTTTGGAACCTAGAATCAAATTTAAACGACGTATGTACAAAATGAATATTAATGGAGACAGAATTCCTCCTTGACAAACTCCTACCGAAGCAAATCTTGGCCCATGTAATTTACCATTATATCTAACATAAACTTTTCTTTCAGTTAAGAATTCATGGACCCAGTGGACAACTTTGTTTGGAATTCCAATAAGAAGTAATTCAGAACAAAGGACATCAATATTTACACTGTTAAAGGCTCCAGCAACGTCAAAAAATACTGACATTAAGCAATCCTTGTTATTTAAACTATTTTGGATATCAAGCTGTAACTGACAAATACTTTCACGAGCTGATGTTCCCCTACGAAAACCAAATTGATTAGCAGGTAAAATATTGTTTTGTTCTATGTAAAATTCAAACCTTTGTTTTATTAATTGTTCAAAAATTTTACCAACACAGGATGTTAGAGCAATAGGACGATAGGAATCTGGGTTAGACTGAGGCTTATCTGGCTTTAAAATTGGTACCAAACAATCAGACTTCCATGGATGAGGTATATCATTGTTCAACCACAAATTATTCAATATTTTGAGAAAAGTGTGCAAACCCTTATCACTAAGTTTTTTTAACATAATGTATGGAATACCATCCAGTCCAAAAGCACTATCTTTTCTAGAATAAACAGCAGACTTCAATTCTTGTATCGAAAAAGGTTTTACTAAAAAGATATTTTCAGAGTTTGACTCACTGGCAATGGGGAAATTTGGCTTATTATTTACATAATCTGGGGTAAATTTTTCCAGAAAATCCTGAATCCAATCAACATCATCATTGTTGCAAGAATATGTTTTATTAAATTTCCGCATATATTTCCAGATTCTGGACAGAGGCGTACATCGATTAAAGGAGCTGCAAAGTTCAACCCAACTATTTGATCTTTCTATTTTCAAAGTAAGTTTTTTGAGGGCTTGTAATCTTTTAAACTCGAAAAATGTTTCATCTGACGGATTGTTTTTAAAATTTATATAAGCTGACTTAGACTTTTGAACTGCTTCTGAACATTTTTTATTCCACCAAGGAAGAGGAGGGGATTTTACCGAATTCCTATAACAGTTACGAATAGAATAATCAGCCGAGGAAGAAGCTGGCTTAGGAAGGCTCTTATTAATTGCAGAATGCAAAATTTGACAAAACTCTGTATAACTTTCCCATGGAGCAACATGTTGATCCTGAAAAGTAGATAGTTGTAAATCTACATTTTGTTCATACATCTTCCAATCCACCATTTTAAAGTTAGGATAGGTGGGCAAATTTGTGTTAATACTAGTGTTTTCTAGATTGCTATTATTGATAAAAACTTTCATAATTACAGGAAGGTGGTAGCTGCCAAGAGG
Source organism: Hyppa rectilinea (assembly GCA_951799385.1). Lineage (NCBI taxonomy): Eukaryota > Metazoa > Arthropoda > Insecta > Lepidoptera > Noctuidae > Hyppa > Hyppa rectilinea. The sequence continues at coordinate 2,123,325 of OX637317.1, forward strand.
ATCACAATGAACAGACCAATCACAAGAAAGAGCCAATGGTGGGGACACTATAGACAAATCTAAGGCATTTGGACGCCACGTTAAAGAACCGACTGTTGTCACTTCACCATTATTCATTATCACCAAATTATTATCATCAACAATATCTAAAATATCCCTACCTCTTGGATTTGTAGAATTACATCCCCATGATGTGTGATGGGCATTGAAATCACCAGCAAATATCATTGGTTCAGGCACAGATTTTATTAAAGATTCAAATTTATGTTTGTCAAAAGATGGAGTGCAATTTGTTGGACAGTAGAAACTTACAATACTTATTTCTGTATTATTTACAGTAATTCTTACACAAATATTTTGTAGTGAATTATCAGAATATGTAATTATTTTTCTATAAGTAATTTATATTATTGTGAATTAAAATAGCTACACCATTGTGTTTATTTCCAATATCATGTCTTTCTATTTTGTATCCTCTAATGTTAAAATGTTTGATGGGTGTTAGCCAGGTTTCTGATATAATTGCAACATGTATGTTATGCTCATATAGAAATTGAGTTAATAAAAGTTTATTACATATAATACTTTGTGCGTTCCACTGCATTATATTAAGATCCATTATTAGATGTGGAAGTACTGGTACGGAAAGTTTGTTGCAGAATTTCTTTTATGGAGGATGAATTAATGGGATTATCTTTTTGATTTAATATAATTTTAGTTATAGCATTTGTTAAAGTATTCATAAAAAAATCCGATTTAGTCAAATTAATAATCTGTGTTTCAATGTTCTTCTGTGTTAATTTTGGAAAAGAATGTTCATTAAATAAATCTGAATATTTAGCGGCTCTTGACTTGACTTTATTTTCTTCTATTTTCATTTTTTTCTGTGGGCAAGTGTTTGAGATGGAAACATGATTACCACCACAGTTGACACATTTAGCGTTCTTAGGATCTTCTTTACAAAGGAGATTGTTCTAGACCGCCCTATAACCAACAAACATTTGACGTGTACGTTAATTTTGATTATATTTTAATATGCTTTTTAAAAATAATAAATTCAAGCGGACACTGTTTAATTCTTAATAGGTTTTTAAAATTGACCTTATTGATTTTATTACCAACTGAACTCGCCATCTTTCAAGGAATTGTCAATGTGAATGTCACAGAAGATTTGACAGTGTCGCTCTCGCTCATCTTACATAAATATCGATATCGACGACGATGTCCATAATATCTAGTGATAAATAATGGATGTTCGATATTTATCACTTCCAAAACATTGAAAATGTGCAACATAAAAGTTTTTCATGCATATTTTTTTCATGGAATTATTTCCGTGAACATTTTAATGGAACTTATGATGAATATGGCCTAGCACGATTATGATGAAAATATAATGAACAAAACAAACTCACAAAAGTACTTACTAGTCGAATGAGGGATTTTCTCACAAGTGAGAAAATATTAGTTCAAAAGAGGCGTTGGTAAAAAATACGTCACTGTCTCAGGTTTTTGACATCAAATAAGCTTTCTTATTTACGGATCTTATTTTTGTTATCAGTAGCCAGTAAAACAAAGACGTATTTTTTACCCACGCCATCTATTGAACTATGTTTTTTCACTTGTCAGAAAATCTCTCATTTAACGATTGAAATGTCATTTACGACGCAACTCTAGTGAATTGTTCTCATAACCATTTCACGACTTCAATAGCCATATTTTTACTTTTTAAGTACTTAAACTCTATTTTTAAATGTCGCAAACTAAAACGTTACACATTGTTCGTTGGGAAGAAAATATCTTATTTTAGCAATAATTTAATTGAAGTAGAATCATAGCAACAACGTGTTTATGTTTGAAACGGAACAAATTAATTGACATTTGACATATTGATCTGTCATTTTGGCCTACTAAATTAAAACCTCAGATTATATAGGTGGTCATTGATAATCGATATAGAATGATTGATCTTCGAGAGAGCATCTCTATTCTCTACGTCACTACGTCAGTCGGTTCGTCTCACCGAGTCTTGTGTTGCATTGTATTTGGTGATTTCTTTTGGCGTTTTTGATTTGGTTTCTGTTTGTAATACAACTGTATTTACAGTAATATTTTACTGTATTTGAAGTTTAATGCTTTGTAGAAACCTGAAATAGCGATTTTAGAAGGAATTACTTAAGTTTTCTTTTATTAAAAATAACCTCAAAATCGGTTCCTTTTCTTTAAATAAATCTGTTCTCTAAAGTGTCCGTCAAGAAACTTTGTTCTTATGGGCTACTAAGGGCAGTTTACAAATAGAAAATGATTTTTTCTATGCTGTTGGCTCCAGGGCGAACAATGTATGGGCGTAGAACAATCTCCTTTAAAACTATGTTTTTCTGTACATATGGAGCATACAACTTCATTCTTGCAATATTTTGCAATATGTCCAAACTTCATGCATTGCAAACACTGTTTGACAGGAGGAACGTAACAGCTTACCTCGTGCCTCCAGGAGTCAAGGTACACGTATTGCGGTAACTCAGTAGAGGCGAAAGTAACCGCAACAGTTTGAGTGGGATCATACGTGACCGCGCCACCCTCTCTTTGCACGCGGCGCATGAAGCGCCTCACCTGTATGACATTTCTGGAACTTCCAATCAAAGCAGATATTCTTTTATTAGACAAATCCGTAGGGACTGAAGTAAGAACCCCGGTCACCTCGGTGTCAACAGCAGGTATTGTTGCGTTTAAGCCCATTTCATCTAGGAGTTTTTTATTTTGTAGGAATACATTGGCATTGTTGGATAGGTCAAATGTTATACCTATTTTATACTTATTTATGGATTTTAAATGTAATATGCCAGTGACGCAATATTTGCGTATAGCATGCGAAATAGCCAGTCTGTCTTTGTCAGTAAATTGGCGTTCAATCTGATGAGATAAAAATACTATGTATTCCGTTTTTTTGCTATTTTCAGGATACTTCCTTGAGTATCCGGGGACTTTAAATACTTGATACTTCCTGCTGTTGTCTACTGAATCATCGGAGTCGGAAGAAGTCTCCGTGATGTCCCGTTCTGCTCGTCCATCAGGGGGCTCCGCTTTTTTCCTCTTCTTACCACTTCCCCCCATTGTTTATTGCACTATTTACAAATATATACAACTACTGTTTTATAATTACAAATTTTCAGGTATTTCAACAATATTTCACAAATTAATTTTAAATTAGATGAGATTTGGCGCCTTGTTCGTTTCAAGGTTCCCGCGTTTTTTTCTGTACTTGCCTACCTATCTGCCTGTGACGTCATCCTACTGATCCTATTGACAATTATTATTCAACAGTTAGGACCTTGAAAGCCAAATAATTAACATCGTTTATATTGTTTTATTTACATAAGGTTATGAATTAAATATTGTATTGTTCTAAGACGATAAATCTAGAACGTTGACTGGGTCTTTATATTTTAAAATGTAATTAACGAAATCTTAATGCATAGATTTAAAAAAAAAGTTTGTGCTTTGGGGCAATAATCATTGTACCTATATTCCGTTCGATGATAATGTTTACCAAATGCAGTGTTGCCAGTATAAAAATGCCGCTTTGATTAGTAGAAAATATCATCAAACGAAATAAACCCACTATCGTGATTGCCCCAATACTAGTTATTTCTTGCTATTAAAAGCAGTTAATAATTTAGTACTAACATTTCGCGTTAATTACTGTCAATAAAACTACAAAAAAAAAATAACAAACTGCCAACAAAGGAGGTCAAGAATCAAGATGATTCTGCCTCAAGAGTAACCTATAACCACTTATCTACTTTCCCGCGCTTTCTAGCGAGCGGCCATGATACTTTGACTCTTTATTGGTTCTGTTAATGTTTTGAAGTGCATTAGCATAGGCGTAGGGTGCGTATGTAGCTGTACGAGGGGTACAGAGCGGCGAAGACCGCCCTCCAAGAAGCTGTCCAGCGGGCCAAGGACTCGGCCCGCGAGGAGATGGTGGGGACTCTGGATAGAGATCCATGGGGGCGCCCATATAAAATGGTGCGGAACAAGCTCCGCACCTGGGCCCCCCCTCTGACGCAGAGTCTCCGCCCCCAGCTGGTGGAGGAGGTGGTGAGCGCTCTGTTCCCCTCACGGGGGGAGCATACTCCCCCGCCTATGGCTCCGCCCGAAGCGGACCACGAGGACGACGACGACATCCCCGAAGTGACCGAGGTAGATCTGAGAGCGGCGGTTGGAAGGCTCAAGGCCAAGAATACCGCCCCAGGACCCGACGGCTTGCCTGGTAAAGCCTGGGTCCTGGCCTCAGGGGCTCTCGGGCCCCGACTGGAGGCGCTCTTTAGCGCATGCATGGAAAGAGGCCAGTTTCCGCTCCGTTGGAAGACGGGGAAGCTGGTCCTTATACAGAAGCCAGGGCGCTCTGCGGACTCTCCGTCCGCATTCCGGCCCATAGTGCTGCTCGACGAGGTCGGCAAACTCTTCGAAAGAATTATTGCGGGCCGCCTCGTCGGGCACCTTGGAAGGACGGGGCCGGACCTTGCGGACTGCCAGTTTGGCTTCCGCAAGGGGCGCTCGACGGTGGACGCCATCATGCGCGTTAGAGCCCTCACGACGGGGGACGCGGTGTCCCAGGGTAGGGTCGTCGTGGCGGTGTCACTCGACATCGCCAACGCTTTCAAAACCCTGCCCTGGAGTTGCATTGGGGAAGCACTCCGGTATCACCGGGTGCCGACCTACCTCCGTCGAATAGTCGGGGCGTACCTGACGGACAGAGCCGTCATCTACCCCGGTCGCGATGGGGAATGGAACCGGCGAGAGATGTCGTGCGGTATCCCACAGGGATCGGTTCTGGGGCCGCACCTGTGGGACATCGGCTACGACTGGGTGCTGCGGGCCGACCTCCCTGACGGCGTCAGCGTAGTTTGCTACGCTGACGACACGCTGGTCCTGGCACAGGGGAGGTCGCATCAGGCGGCGGCCGACGCGATGACACGCGGGGTTGCGACAGTCGTTGAGAGGATCCGGCAGTTGGGTCTCGAGGTGGCTTTGCACAAATCCGAGGCCATGTCCTTTCATGGGCCTCGGAATAGGCCACCATCGGGATCCCAACTTACGGTAGGAGGGGTTCACATCGGCGTCGAGACCACGATGAAATACCTGGGTCTGGTCCTCGACAGCCGATGGAATTTCGTGGAGCATTTCCGACGTTTGGCCCCCAAGCTGGAACGGACTGGGGCCGCCCTCAAGCGGCTCTTGCCCAATTTGAGGAGGCCAAACGCCTCCTGCCGGAGGCTTTACGCGGGAGTCGTGCGGTCCATGGCCCTTTACGGGGCCCCGGTGTGGGCGCGTTCACTGCGGCGGCGAGCCGCCCATTATCTGAACGCGCCCCAAAAGGTGGTAGCCATACGGCTTATCCGGGGGTACCGCACGATCTCGGGCGAGGCGGCAAGCCTCCTTGCCGGACTGCCGCCGTGGGATCTGGAGGCGATAGTCCTCGCGCGCCTGTTCGAGTGGCGCGCGGAGGTACGGTAGGTACTAAGCCGGGGGGAAACTCCGTTTCCGCAGCAAATTGCGGCGGAGCGGACGGACCTCCGGCGCGATCTCATGGCGGCCTGGAATCAGCGACTGTCGCAACCCAGCGCAGGGCACGCCACGATAGTGGCGGTAAGGCCCCTCTTTGAGGAGTGGCTAGAGAGGCGTCACGGCGCCCTCACCTACCGCCTGACGCAGGTCCTCACCGGACATGGATGTTTCGGGAGGTTCCTGCACATCATCAGGCGGGAGGAAACGCCCGGGTGTCACCACTGCGAGGATCGCCCAGAGGACACGGTAGAGCACACGGTGCAAACCTGCCCCGCATGGGCAGAGCACCGCCGTGTCCTCGTAGAGGCGATCGGCGGCGGCGACCTCTCGCGCCCGGCCCTGGTGCAAGCCATGGTCCGGGGCGAGAGGGAGTGGGAGCAGTCACCTCCTTCTGCGAAAAAGTTATGCTCGCGAAGGAGGTGGCGGGATGGGAGAGAGAAAGGTCCTCCCGTCCCGGCCGCCACAGGAGACGCCCCGGGCGTCGGGAGCCACGTGACGACTCCCGGCCACCGTAGGCGCGGGCCTGCGGACGGTGAGTAATGGGTGACTCACCGTCCGATCAGCACCAGACCCGTGCCGTACGGCGCGTATATGTTCCACGCGCGCCTCAAAGAGATGTCAGCATATGAAGGGGCCCCTCAGGGCCAAGCCTGCCGGGTAAGCGGGATTGTCCGAAAGGGTTACCGCTACCCCGGAACATAAAGGGCTACGGAAGGAACATGGATGGGTTTTAGTCAGTAAGAGTCTGACACTCCCTTCCGCTCCACCCAGAGCGGGAGCAGTCATTGGATGATTTCCCAGCCTTAAAAAAAAAAAAAAAAAAAAAAGGGTGCGTATGTGACATTTCCTTAGGGGCCAGGAATGGTGATGGGATTAACAGGCAGGGTTCGGATCGGTCTTTGGAGTGGTAACTTTACACGCTCCCATGTGCAGAACATGGAGACCAACTGGGTTGGTTTCGTGAATCCCAGCCTTATCCCCTTAGCCCGGGCGCCTTTTGTAGGCTCACAGATATAGACTATTTCTATAATCTGTGGTTCCTACCCACTTAGGTAATAATACGGGCTGGTGTCCGCAACTCGACGTCAATGCGAGTATTTTGCGTATTTTTCCTACCTACCAACCTACACTAAATTCAAAATTGATTTGCTCGTAGTAACCTATTGACAGAAATTTTATGGCGTTATGAAACAGGTGTTTTCTCAAAGTTACAACCATCATTACACGAAAATACGCTTTTCCATTTTACGTAAGTGTAAAGTTTCTATGCTTGTAACAGTACCTACCAGCTACCGTAACTATGTACATACAATAAAAGAAAAAAAATGTTATGAACGTACTTACAATACAAACGACTCTAGCCTTGAACTTAAAACATCGGGGTTTCGGGGGCAAAAAAAATGAGATAACATTAAATAGGCTAATGATTTTAATTTAATTGACGCCAAACAAGGTATATACTTTAATTTAATATTCATTTTTAAGTACCTACCTATTGTTATTTTATTATAGACCAATGTTTAAGAGTCCGCTCCATGCCTTAAAATCTACAATTAAATAAAATTATTAAAAGGTTCTGAATTCAAATTTATACATATAAAAGTAGAGATGTTTAACGTGTGGTTAACAAAAACCGGTTTTACCGAAATTACCGGTTTAACGTATGCTCATAATGCTCGATGTTTTATGCATCCGTAACGTAAGCGATGCTATTTATATTTCTAACATATTTATCGATCAAGGTTTCACGTTGTGTCAATTTCGTTATTTAACAAACTACCTACCTCATTTTCAAATCTGTGTCTGGTTCTGCATTATCTCTAAGATTGTTGCAGTGGAAACAGCGTCATCAAGGTCACGACTAGCAAGAAACATCGTAAATCTATCATTTCACATTGCGACCGAGCACCGTATCTGACATACCTACATAATATATACCAAAGAAAGTAAATTGCACAGATACAATATAAGTGCTTATACATTATAGTACTCTTAACATTTTGATAACGTCGTTTTGGCGATGAAACTATATCAGTTTACCTGATTGACATTGACGATTACCAAATAAATGGAAATCTTTATCATGTCGTCGCCAACTATTGTTTAAAATTCACCTTGTGCCATTTTGTTTCAGCATAGTTAGCTTCGCGAATCTGTGAGACCGAGTGTTCTAGCAATTCCCAAACACTTAATATGCAGTTGACCTACATAAGGCACGCTCTGATGAGCTTCAGACAAGTTGTTAACGGTGGAAAAAATCTTGTAAATTATACACGGTGCAGAAAATGCAAAACATAATAAATCATATTTGGATTGAACACCTTCCGCAGCAATGGACTGACATAGTTATGTTTATTAATAGTAAGAGGAAGTAGATAGCAAGTTTCAAAAGTAATCACAATCGAAAGAGATTGACCTTGGACTAACTAGGTAAAATACGTTGAGGAAAAGGCTCAAAACTAAATAGTTTGAAGTTTTTCAGTGTATAGAAGTATTTAGGTGTGGTAGACTTTTACGTCAATTAAAAAGCAAGCAAACTTTCTAACATAATATGATGACTTAAAAACGGACTGAACATTTTGTTCTTTTTTCACCTAGATAAAGCTAAACCACTAGAATAATTGGCATTTCAAGACTTTATAATTGGCATGTGTTCGTCAGAAAAATAAAAATGAATTACCTTCTCCATCCTGTCATAGGCTGCCGCCTGAGGTCTTCTTCGCTGAGGCCATAGAGGCCAATGCATGCGAGGAACCAAGCTGTCACTATTAGGTAACAGATGACGATGACGCGGAAAGGCAGTAATATTACTGTGAATATTGCCGTCTGGAACAAAAGATAATAAAATTTGAGTGTGCGGCTGAATAACATTAAGGCACAGTTATAAACAAAATGGAAGTTCCATCATACTTGTACAAATGGCATAATGGCATTATTCGATTTATGATTAAATTAATACTTTTTACAATGGATTGAATAATAAACTTTTTTTATTCATAATGACTTCATTTGAAATCATAATTATGAGATATTGACGATTGCGGGAAAAGCGACAATCATTGTCGAATTTGTTTGTAAAAATCTCGACCAAGAGCGAGCGGTTAGCACAGTCACGGTCAAAACCGTAGTCACGGTTCCTTACGTACCATTTATTTTCTTTATTGAATTTGTTGTTCTTATTATGTATTTAATAGAGCAAGCATAAAAAACGTCAAAATACGCATTATTTAAAAAAAGTGTCATTGGATTTTGTTATGCAATGTATTGGTATTGCCTAAACTAAGGTTTTTCGTGCCAATAATTTATTTCATTTTATTACGTGTAATTTTTAATTATTGTTTAATAGACCAATAATTAACGGTTACTTCTTTTGTTAATTTTTTCTATAACCCTTGGACTTTAAAGACGTGTAGGCGCCTGCCTATACGGTCTTTGGAACTTATCAAATATAAAATGATTATTCTGATTATGGTGAAAATAAAGCAGTGTTGTCTTTTATTAAGCAGCACATTTTATTTACTAAAAAAAATCTACATATGCATGTAGTTAATGATTTACAGTATGTATGTTATAACCACAGAAATCTTAATAATAATTAATAAGGCCTTATTATTAAGATTTCTGTGGTTATAAACTTAAACTTAGGTAAATTTACCTCTCAATCAAACCTAAATTTGTTTTAAATTTAAGTCAATACAGCGAGGTAATTCGTGACAGATTTACTATGGTTATCCCTTTCATTTTGTGAGTTCAACATCATTCATCGAGTTTTTTTTTCGACCACCAGACAAATGTTTCAAACTTATGCAGCAATTGATAAGCAACTTCTTTCTATGTCTTTCGAATTTTGATTGAAAGCGTGTTACTTAAATGAATAATTGGCAGTTCAGTTGCAGTTCTGTCTAATTTAGCACTTTTTCTGGTATCTAATCATTAATCATTGGTACTGGCTAATACATATGTACATCTAACAAAAATTAAAATAAAAACTGTCTAGATACCTAGGTAGATATATTAGTTGTAACGATTTTGTTGACAGGCAATAAACCCTTTATACTATGATAGGTATTATTGTTTTATGCAATGCGTATTTCGAACACACGTGTTTGATTTTCGTCGCCCGATGCTGCCAATGCCAAATGAGTCTGCAAAATAATTCACTCTCACACGAATGACTCAGAGCAGTTCTATTTTGTATTTTACTATGCTGATGCACATAGGTACTGCCAGCTTTAGCTTATCAGATATAGATTATAGACAGTTACAGCGGGGTAGGTAGGTACTGTAGAGGCTGTAACCTGATATAGTATTAGCATGAAACTTGTTGAATGTTGAAGGGGCATAATTATGAGACTAACGTCTAATTTATATGCAGAATACCTATAAGAAAAGATTTGGCAATGAGCTTCATGGGCTTAAAAGTCGACATCATGATGTATAAGTAGGACCGATTCTAGGAATAATAAAATTAATCAAGTTATTTTATAAGCTCGTTTTATTCATCAATCCTACATACTTTACTACTTATTAACACCAAGAATGAGAAATGTACGCTTTTCAGTCGATATTATCAGAATCAGCTTTTTTTTTATGTTACGCTCATTGTCAACAATAAACATTATACAAATAACGAAAATTATATGCCAAACGACATGAATACAAAAGCAAATAACGAAGCAGGCAGGTAGGTAGCTGCATACCGAGCGTAAGTTACACAACACAAATAATTATATCATCAAACTACTTTCTCTAAACGTTGCCTCTTTATTTATATTATGTATGTGTTATTTTAACTCATTGCTGGCACTCTTTCATTTTCATAAGCATTGGGTATTACGTAACAAAGTTCAATGAGCGACGGAAATCGGAAGAAAATTGTGTCACTTTCATAGGCCGATTGCGTGACCAGTGTTAGGTGCGGCGAGCTTGTGTGTCTGCCTGCATAACACGGTACAGTGCAGCGTGAGCGTATCATGTAAAATGCTGACTTTCCCTCACATACAAGTATTTATAAGTAACGGCTTTCTGCAACAGAACCCATTATTAAAATCTCTTGTTCTTTGCGTTCCAGTTACAAATGTTCTAGAAATTAATTTCAAGTTGAATTTTAATGATGATCTTTTACAGTGGTTTGGAACACATAGGTTCTACTTTATTGATCATAATCAAAATTCAAATTTAAGAATTGATGATATAGGCACCTAGTATAACCGTAATTAAAGGCACCCTTATTTTATAAAATAAAAATCCAAACGGTGCACTTACTTTATTACCAACCTACGCGTAATTGTGATTCCCGAACTGCTCTTGCTAGAAAGCAGTTTTTGAATTTCTATTTAAATGGTTTTTGATAGATTTAAAGTAAATTTGCATGGCATTCATGAATTGGAAGATTCATGAAGTTCATTAAATATTATTTATATTTAATGAACTAAAACTTTCTTCTGACTTGAACCGAAAATCTTGCCAAGCACGCAGTCAAAAATAACTAGGTACCTATTAGTATTGCTTGTAGTTATTTTTAGAAAAAAGGGAACTAGTTACCTACCTGCATAATTAAGCATGGATTCTATTTTGCAAATATCATACTTCGTAGAAGTAGGTAGGTACCTACCTAATCTTTGAAAAATGTTTGCGAAATAGTAGTTAAGCTTAATTGAAAAAAAAAAGTAACTACCTACGTAACTAACGTACTTTTTTTCTGTAGAACCAAAACGATTTCCTAGTAGAGTTCCGTAGCATTCGAACCATTACATGATTACAATGAGGAGGAGCTCTATTTTATGGTACGAATGCTACGGCAGTCCTCTAGTAACTCATCATTTTAATCCAACCTCAATATAATTATCCTTCAAGTCAGCCCAATTCTTAGAACTCTAGATAATTATAAAATTATTAAAAAATAAAGAACACATCAGTAAGAAGGATGTAATTGTATTTAATTCAGTGTCAACACACAAGGCACAAGGCCTTGTAAACAAACGTTTTCCAGAGTACATATTTGGCAATCGCATTTAATTTAATTGTTCCTCATTCAATGTTAGAATATTTCAGAATAAATTAAAAACAATGAAACAATAAAGTCACAATGCGTCGCGTGGATGTCTCTAATAAGATAGAGTTTAGAGCACTATGGCGATAATGATTTTGTTACATCAATCAAGTAGATATTGTTTTTGTTACCATAATTTTACAACAAAACACCTTTTTATCCTATGCCATTATTGGATTTACACATGCGCAGAATGTTTCTGTATTAGAATCTTTAAACATTTACAACTTATTCAAATAATACTTTCACTTTATTAGTGTGTCATGCAATTTTTAAACCTTGTTTCGTCGCCGTACCTTTATTTTGTCATACGTGTTATCTAGTTCCAATTTATGAACGAAAGGGTTCAATATTTCGGCGCGCATGTCGTCAGATGAGAAAGCGCCGGTTTCACTATGCAGTTTGCCATTCATTTTCACGAAAGCAAAAACACAAAATTCTTGAGATAAGCTCAAATTAGATCACACCTTTCACACTCATTTTACGCCACACTTCATTAGTGTACATTAAGAAAGCACTTAATATTTTATAAGATTTCCGACGTGTTTTCATATAATAAAACGCGATGACTTTAGACACACGTTTCCCTTCGCATCAAAATCAAGACTGGTGTTGTTCGAGAGGTCACACACGAAGGCCTGCTATTGGTTTAAGTATTGACAGGTACAATCGACCACCCGTCGAATGAAACCGCACTTGAACAAGATTTTCGAGACGACACAAATAATGTTTATGAAATTAATTGACGTTCTGGTGAGAAAATAGTTTCTAGGTAATATTATAATGAAAAGAAAACATTTTCGCGGTACAATACCGGTTTTCCAAAATTTACGGTTTGTTATCTAGTCATTCTATTTAACTATAGATTTTTACAAAGATAGCTACAGATATTATGTTAGATTTTATTTTAATAATTTTAAGCGAGTTTAATAACATTCACTTCAAAACTGAATCTAAAAACATATTATTTAAAAATATTGTTTTCTATTCACACACCCCCTTCAAAAGTCACACGTCAAACGCAGACGGCTGCTAACATATTTTAAATCTCTCTAAATCTTACCGCGTAAACGCATCGCTGTCAACTTCAAACTTGTCATTCTCACTCATCTCTTCTCGTACAAACGCAAATGTGTTGTGATTATTGTGGAAAATAACATTGATATGGATTTTCTTTCAAATAATGGAAGCAAAAGTTCAAAAACAATTGATTGATTACTTTTCTTGTTTCGACGAATTTCACACCACAGCGAAAACAAGTTTGAATGATTGCCAAAAGTGCGCTGCGTCTATAAATACACTGATAAAACGTTGTAAGAACATAAAGGAGTGAGTGAAATTAAAGAAATGTTTATTGTTTGTATTTTACGACTGTGTGTAATGGTATTATCGTTGTAGGGCTGTCGTGACGGGGACACCGTTGGAGCAATTCGAAGGATTACAAAGCAAGTTGTGTGCTTCCATACATAACCTAATTTCGGAGGACGCACAAGAAATACGAAGTAAACTGTAAGTGCTAAGTACTTGTCATAGATGTGCGTCTTATGTATTTGATAAGCCTTCTACGTATTCATTTGAAGGGTTTATAGATAGACATGTCAAGTTGTGAACTGTGGTATTGCTCAGGCCATGACATTGACAATGGTATGTTTACCTATAAATAAAATAATGTGTAATTGCATCATGGGATATTTTAATTTGTTTCACAATTATAATTTCCAAGGAACGGTTATGATTTTTAATATTTATAGGAAGACATTTGAGCATAAACTTATTTTAACATAGACTGATTATGCTTTCACTTAATTAATGCAGAATAATGGCAAACAAATTCAATTTTTTTTAAACTAACCTGGATCATTTAGGTAGAAGTACATGTAAGTAATATTTTTTTAAATCTCCCAATTCCAGGTCCACCTTAGAAGATTCATTTGAGACACTGTGCAACAAAAATAAAACACTCAGAGATAGCTGTAGATCAATTAACTTTGAAGAGAACTCTGCACTCATAAAGGGTACTCCACTCCAGCCATCACTAAAACAGTTGCTGGAGTTTGCAGATGATACAATAACCTTTGGTAGCCAAGTGTGTGCCCAAATAGACACATCATTGAACGTATTGACTTTCAAAGAGTTAAGTACAGAACATCTAGGAGACAATTTTCGATTTCCAAAAGACTGGCAGAGGCGAATACCTGAAATAATTTCATACACATCATTCTTGTCCGAAAACCAAATTTAAACATGGATTTACTAGACTCAATTCTTAATTCCATGCAAACGCCACCAACGGCTAGTGAAGCCCAGAAAAATGCCATGCGGAAACAAAAAGAGGCAATAGAGAACAGGCAGAAGGAGGAACGAAACATGATAAACAGATTCAGAAAACGTGTTGAAGAGAAAATAAGCAACTTTATCAAAGATGGCACTAAACCACACATTCAGTTTGAACCTATGGAACAAATGTACAGATCTATTATCCGTGATGTATCTGAGATTGCTGGTTTACAAGTATTCTCATTCGGACAAGAGGGTGTAGACCGGTACTCAGTTATATACCTCAAAGATAATGGCCCTTCAGAAGATGAACTGACAGTACGCAGGGCAGGCGGAGTATGGAATGAAGATAAAGCAGCTGAGATGGCCCTAGCACATTTTGAGAAGCGTAAACAAGCAGCCATTGATTTAGAAGAAGAAAAGAATAGAAAACGTAAGCGTGGTAAAGAGGAATTGAGCGGTACTTTCTATAAGCAAAAGTATGCTCATTTGATTGGTGAGGAGGCTGGCGGCGATGCAGCTAAGAAGACAAATGTCAACAAGAACTACGGAGAGGTTCCTAGTGAGAATAAAAAGGACCAGAGGTCAATTGAACAGACAATGGCTGACATAAAAGCGAAGAAGATGAAGAAAGCGGAGACTGAGAAACGTGATGCTGATAGTAGTGAACAAATTTAGTATTTGTTTAAAATTAAAATGCGTAGTTAGTCTGTTTTAGTCTAATTCTTAATATTTGTTATCTACAACCACTTATGTTAAGACTAAGATTATTCACATTATAGTGCAAATAATTAATAATTTTTAGTGTACAATGTAAACAGAAAGCAATAATACTTTTTTGTATTGTCAAACTCATAATTGCCTTAAGGTTGAACGTCACCTGTAACGGCAAAGTATGTGTGACAATTAGGGCGGATTTCACCAATGAAACTAAAGCGATCAACATGTAAACTCAGTTTAAGGACTGTTATTGTCATTATTTTCTCAGGGATATTGACACAGACAGGTCTTGAACGCGGTTCAGACGTGCTGATCGCGTTCAGTTTCATCCGCTGGTGAAATTGGCACTTAGAAAGATTAGACCTTACCTATTGGTCTCTTTTACAAAAAAACATTGAATTTCTGTTTGGAATCGAAATTCAATTTTTCTTGTTTTTTGCACTTTGTAGATCAGTGTAAGGTTGTTTTTTTAACAAAATATGATTCACGACCGTTACAAATATATATAAACTAGCTGCTGCCAGCGGCTTCGCCCGCGTATATTTCGGAAATTATCCCAAGGGAAAGTAATACCGGGATAAAAAGTATCCTGCGTTAATCCAGGTCATAAACTAACTCTGTGCCAAATTTCTTCCATATCCGTTCTACCGTTTGATCGTGAAGAATGGACAACCATACAAACTTACACACACACACACACTCACAAAGTCTTTATAATATTAGTGTCAAAATAATCATTTACAGAGCAGTGTTGGCCGTGGTATCGGTTGTTGAGTACGGGTCGCATGTTCGAACCTAGATAGGATTATGGTCTGAATAAATCATTTTATCCCTACTGCATTCAAAACGGTGATGGACCCTATCGAAGACAGGTGGACCGAATCCTAGTTTATGATTATGCCATTCCAGAATTATAACACAAGTCCCTAAGTTACAATTGCTGTAAAATGACAGGATTTCATGAAATTAATAGTCGTTCAATAAGGTAATTTGAACTTGGAGAGTTGCATTGATGATTTTAGTTATTATGATTCTGTAAATCTGTAAGTGCACATTTTTTTACGGTCGCAGATAATTATATAGCCTAACATAAATAATTATATAACCTAATACTGACCAGCAAAATGCAAAAAACGTAACAAAATTTGAGTTTCGTAGGCTACCCTAACGCCTTCGCCTTAATAGGAATGTTATCAATATTGATAAAGCATTTATGAGGTTGACTATACGGCAGTAGTTGTTTATGCAAAAGAGGCTGCCGGCGTGGTCACTTTGTGGTCATAGACTAAATATAATAATATAGAATGAGATGAGATGTTCGTGGTTAGCCATTTTCCTGCGAGGTTGTGAAAAACAAGGCTATTTCATCTATGTTGCTGCTATAAGACAGCTGGGCCAATAGGGATGATGCTTAGGTTAAAAAAATTAAAATTTAGTCCGTCAGTCTTGTAATAAAAAAATATTAGACACGTATTTTTTTCTTTATCATATTAATTAAACAATACTGAGATAAAACGCATTAAAGTTGGGGAGTGGGTGCTTGATACGTCACAAGTAAGTAAAAAAACTACATACTCGTGACGTCATGCCACATTTCAACTCGATGTATCTTTGGATTACGTAAAAAAAGGAAAAATACGTGTCCAATTTTTTTATGTAAATCTAGATTACGGACTAAAAAAAAATCTAGTCATCATCCCTATTTCTATTACTAGCGTAGTTTAAAACTATTTAGGGATGCTTTCCTATTATAAAGCAACTCACTTAGTAAAACACAAAATTATATTGGTATCAGATTAATAGCCCATAGTTTGTTCTTGATTAGAGTTTTTTTTTTATTTGAAGTTACGATGATTTCTTATAAGTAGCCCGCGAAATTCGACATTTCTTACGGTTTTTGATAGCTTAACGTTTTTGCTGGCCAAAATTCACTACGCGATTATTATGATAAAATAATTACAAAAATGTCAATATAACTCTCGAATTTAGTGATGTCTTGATGTTTTAATTAAGTTTTGGTAATTATAATTTACCATTTTTTTTTCTTCTACTCTACTTTTTAACTTGTGGGCTACATTTAGAGGATCCTTGTAAACGTTAGCGAGTCCTTGAAAGCTTGCTAGCTTCAAGCTTGTAAACGGATTGCTTCATTAACCTTCTGAACGACATTGTCACATATACGTGACATGCAAGCGCATGCCCTGTACGCCAATTTAACGGATATTGGGAAATTCACGATAACAAGAAGATATAAATTTGTTGCTTGGCGTGGAGGGCACGCGCGTGCGTTTATGCTCTGGCGTTCTAAAGGTTAACCAAATCAAGATTTTATTGCAATAATTATTGAAGATACAATTATCCTATCCCACCTTCAATTATAGGAAGTTTCTTCAAGATTAAAGGCTATTATTGGTTATAGGCTTTTATTCAGCAAGTTGGTCTGTCCACCGTTAAAAATAGGGAACCAAGGAATGGTTTTTTAAGTTATTTTGCTAGCAATAATGACCATTTTCAGGCAGAATTTTTTGTTCTAGGAGAAATGTTTGGCCTATGAGGTACTCCGAGATAGGTACCAGCGCATTTGTCGATTCATATTTTAGCGACATGCTTGTTGTACACAAGAAGAGCGAATTTCACCAGTAAAACTGAACGCGATCAGCGCATAAACCACGTTTAAGAACTGTCAGTGTCATTATTTTTCTATGGAATGTTGGCAGACAGATCTTATACACGTTTTAGATGTGTTGATCGCGTTCAGGTTCGGTGAAATCTGCTCTAAAGGTACCTGTGTAGCTATAGATGCTATAAAAATGAAATAGGTACTAAACCTGAATACTCAAACGACACTTGGGCTGAAATCCATTCAGTGAACTTTACTCATGCTAAGTACCGTTGCGTTTTCTACGAAATTGAATCTTATTTGTATAAGATAAATGTTCATACTCGCATGAAACGCGTGATTACGGTCGCTAATATGAAAATGCACATAAATGATATACGAATAAGGTTCATTTTCGTATGGAACGCTACTGCTCTTACCTTGGATCAAGTCGAAGTTTGCTTTTTAAATCAATCAGTCAGTTATTTTCTTCTGATTATATTTGTTTTCGTAAATTGTTGTCAGAGGTGAAATAATTAAAATAACTAATAGTTTAGCTGCGGATACTTTTAATTTAAATATACCTAATTATTTTTTCATATATTATGTAACTATTCTTACTTTGTGCCCTGTTTATGGCAATGTATAATATAATAATACTAGCTTCCGCCCGCGACTTCGTCTGCATAATATGTCGACAAATTATACACATAAAACTTTATCTTCAATCACTCTATCTATTAAAAAAACCGCATCAAAATCCGTTGCGTAGTTTTAAAGATTTAATCATACATAGGGATCTAGGGACAGAGAAAGCGACTTTGTTTTATACCATGTAGTGATTACATGGGACTTAAATATACATAAGTGGCAAAACGTGGGTGTACAGTCACGAGCACCAATATGTATACACAAAGCCATGCAATGTGTGTGACAACATACAATATCATGCAATCATTGAGAAGAAAACCGCTTTTGAAACTTTGAGTTTTGCTCGTGACTGTCCTGATGATATACCGCTGCCTAACGCTTGGAGATTACAGGGGTTATGTTATTGTTCAGAGCACCAAGTTACCACAATCTGTCAAATTTCTTTGATAGTATTTCAACTTTATTGCAAAGACACAAGGTTCATTTTTAATTGAGAAAATTTTACAGTTAGGGATAGCTTGATGTGCTGGCGTCTGTACTATACTAGCATCTGCCCGCGGCTTCGCCCGCGTGGATGACGGAAATTGTTACATTGTTGGGGTTTTAGTAAAGATCCCTAATTTTTTTTTTTAATATAACACATCCTATGTCACCCAGAGATAGTGTGGCTTTCCAGCAGTGAAAGAATTTTACAAATCGTTTCAGTAGTTTCGGTGGCAATCAATGTAAACAAACAATCAAATCTTCCTTATAATATTAGTATAGATAACAGAATTTAAAACTTTTGGTGGTTTTCACAGTCTTATCGAAAATAATTTTAATCTGAAATCTCTAAAATATTCATACCAAAAATAATTTGCAGTGCTAGCTTATAAAATTGAAGAATTTGTGTCGTATTTTTACTTGCTTAATTTGGACTTATTTGCCTTTATTCAGTCTTGCCGTTATTTATTTTTGCTTTATTTATGCCCTTACTTTTGCTCAATTGTCTTGTCCAAATTAACAAAAAAAGTAGTGTGCACTGCAAATAGATTGATTGTACTTGGCGATTGAGAGATAGATTATAAATCAATCAGGTTCTTTTAAAATAACCAAAGAAACAAATCGGGGAATTGAAGAGATTATTGTCAAAAAACTTCGATGGGTAGGTAACACAACTATATAGAAAACCAATGAAATATGTTTCAATTATTCAGTGATTCTATTTTGTCAATTCTTTCTTTATGTTTGTAACCGACTTCTTGAAAAAGTAAGAGGTTATACATTAAATGAGCTTCTTGTTCTAATGGAAGTGTTAGGTACTGATGGGGTTAAATTAACGGTAAACAGGAGGGATTTATTGGTTTATATTAAAGTAGGCTACCTACCAATCAATTTGTAACTTCTTCCGCCAATATTGACTATAAATCTTCATCGAAAGGATCTATATTACTTAAAAATTAATTGAAATATATTACCTCATGTATATGTACTTTTAAGTATCCAAAAAAGGAAAAAAATATTTTTTTAACCACTGTGTGAAAAATAAAGACTGGGTTCATTTCGATTAGATAGCAATAAATACCTAGTTGATAATGTTACTGATTATAATTAAATTGTATCTTTTGAAGTTGAAATAAAATGTATTCAGAGCATATTTGTTTATCTTTAATAAATTCAAACCTTAGCTCAACCCACGCCAAGGGGGCTCCAGGAGCGAGAGAATCGCGGCGATAAAATCGTCGTGCCACGTATTTCGATACACTCTCTATGAACGCGTCTCCACACGGCGATGTTATCGCGGCGATGCCGATGCGACGAGTGGCAATGTGCGCGCGTGACGTCGTCGTATCGTCGCGACTGGTGGCGCGCTCGCCGCAGAACGCAGCGCTGAGCAGCGAGCGCGCGGCGGGCGCTTTTCAGCGGTGTCACTCGCCAAGCAAGGTGACAAGCTTTTTAAACAATATAATTACAATGTTACACTGAAAAGTTTATTCTTGAAGTGAGAGAGAGACCTGCTCTTTACGATGTTCGGTTGCCCGAGTTTCGGAACAGAGAAATTAAAGGGCCACGATCCACCAACAGCGCTTTTTTTCCTTTCTTAATAACAATAACTGCATATTCACTAGCGTACTTGCACAAGCACCCCAGAACACTACATCCATAATAAATAATTAATTTATTATATATTTCGCTCTCGTCTGGCACCTAACTGAACTCTTTCAACAAAACTATTGCACAACGCCTCGTCGCGGAAACACGACGATTCCGTTACGAGTCGTCACGGGCACGCGGCGATTCCGTTACCAGTCGCGACGATACGCTGGCGGAATAATCGCTCGTTCGTGGAGACGACCCGACGATAGAAGCGCGGAT
The DNA here is from genome assembly GCA_951799385.1 of Hyppa rectilinea. Taxonomy (NCBI): domain Eukaryota; kingdom Metazoa; phylum Arthropoda; class Insecta; order Lepidoptera; family Noctuidae; genus Hyppa; species Hyppa rectilinea. The sequence goes on from OX637317.1 coordinate 2,143,550, forward strand.
CCGTCGCGATTCCCTCACGCATGTAGATGGCCCCCAAGTTGTGAGGAACTTAGGGCAATAGTCCTTCGAGCCGGATTGCGCGGATATTTTTCACCTAATTTCCGGTGCCTTGCAAGCAGGCAGACAGAAGCATTAACCCCAAACGGTGATGTGGAACGTGCCAGAGTTAATGCGAAAGGGCAGCCTGTGAAATCAAATTTTCTGACGTTTTTTAGCAAGTTGCAGGTCAGTATCAAGTTGTAAGTTGATGAAACTATGATTCGCGTTCGCAACAAATGTGTAGGTAGGTACGTTCAATTTTATAATCATTCATATTATCAACTTAGTGAGCAGTCGCAAACTCACAACACACTAACTATTTGGGAGTCTCGGAGCCAGTAGCGGGACTTGCAGAATCACAAAACAAATAAAAGATATCTGTTCTGTGTACGGCAGGACTTCAGGAGTTTTGGAATGAAAGTGAAAGAGCAACGTGATCCTTACCCATTTAGAGCAATGAAGGTTTTTTTTTTTAAATTTTGGGTGCTTCAATAATTATGTTCTAGCCCTGAATAGCATTATTAAACAATTGTGCAATTGTTTTGCGAAATATACCTATTCAAAAAACAAGATGGCGTCATAAGTGCCGATTTTGGCCACGCACCACAATAGCCTTACAACGATATACATACGGTTTCTAGATAAATAAATGAAACAAAAAATTTTTTTAGAACGTTTATTTACCATCAACACTTTATTTATTAGGCATATGTACTTACACAGAAACAACAATATTTGCGATAGGAATTTATATTCTCATCGCAATGCTATGACTAACCGACCTATCCAAATTCGCACCGATCGTACATTTTACCTAGGGCCTTATTTAAACCAAAATTAACTGGTAAATAAAATTAATGAAGCGGGATAGTGTCTCGGAACTTGATACTCCTCCCGCTAAACCGCGCGGCGTGTCGACTTGTGAGGGTACTATCGGAGCGCGGAGTAGCGCGTGAGTACAGACGCCAGCACATCAAGCTATCCCTAACTGTCAAATTTTCTCAATTAAAAATGAACCTTATGCCTTTGCAATAAAGTTGAAATAATAACAAAGTAATTTGACAGATTGTGGTAACTTGATGTGCTGGCCTCTGTACCTTACAAATGTATAGTTTATGGGAGGACCTATCGAGTTCCAAACCAAGTGTTATGTTAATATGTGTCCGGCTTGTGGTAAATTTGATCAACAACATTCATTTTCCTAACTTTACCAAATTTATTCAATTTAGCATGTATCGAGCGAAATTTTAATTTCCAGTGTGCCCGACAGTAAATGGTTTCATGTGATTTTTTTATGTGTAAGTATGTACTGTAAGCAACGAAAGACGCAGTTTGCTTTTTTAATAGGTACTTAATTGTTACCTTTTTTTGGTGGATTGTATAATTAATGTGAACCACTAGTGATTTTGTCCATACATGTTTTCCACATCTAATGTCATGAGGTCAGTGCATTAGTCTATGGTCAGTGCGAAACATTTCTACCTTTTTTATAATTTCTAACAAGACACGTAATATTTATAATTTAGGCTGATACTATACAAAAGTTAATGTGAAGAACACCAACGTAATAAATAAGATCCTATAGAAACTATTTAGAAGTTATTATTATCTCGAAAAGTATAGACAAACAAGAAGTTTACATCTAAAGTAGATCTCTCGGATCTAATGAAGCAATACAACATGAGACTTTAATTCAATTCCTGCGTTCATAATAATATGGTTTAACCCGAGATTTTTTTTTAAATATATTCCACAGATAATTAAAGTAAGGTAACCTTATTGACGTTTTTTTTTTAAAATTTCGTTGTGCGTTCCGAATAAATTCCTCCTTTGTGCACTTCTATAATACGGCCTATGAATCATGGGCGGATCGCTGCGCAGAACGCTGCGCGGTAACATTTCTTACAAACCAAAAGGCGACATAAGACGTGTGTACAGTCTCGAGCATTACTATGTATACATCTACCAATATTCAGAAGCGATTTTCTCGTAAATAATTATTTCATCCGAGATACGATCTGTTAGGTAAACCTATGGATTCGAAAATGCAATCTGTGTGACAACATACAATTTCGTAGGAGAAAACCACTTTTGAAATTAGCTAGCTTTATACTTACATAATTAATTCCATCAAATCTAGATTAAGTAACAATCATCAAAATATTTAACATGATACGTGGGTAATTTTAAATACAAACACTGCAAAAACAAAAAACGTAGTAGGTACTTGCTACATTAATTGCAATAAATTAATGGGTTTTATTACATCAGTTGGAATATAATTAGTATAACTTTTTTTGTTTCAAAATGGATTATGTATTTGAATGATACGATAGAGTTCACATTGATTAATTGACATCAATTGAATAGCTGCCTTCTTTTTCATCGATTCATATATAGGTAGTATAACATTCAAACATCGAGAACAAATTCAAAACACCTAGGGCTAGATTCTCAAACGACTAATTGTCAGCTGCGATTGGCTGTTGATTAATCATTCAACCAATCATAGCAGTTTACGCTCACCTGACAATTTATCACGTGAGCGTAAACTGCGTAAAATTATGTTATTTCGAAAAACTGGCCTTTGCCTACCTGTTATTAAGGTTATTAGTGGATATAAATTTTTGTTTTACTTGAGTAGGTATTTGGACATCCTTGAATAGAGCTGTTATCTACATGATTCCCAACACTTCTTTCAGTTTCAAGTTATTAAGCATAAGATTTTCGTATCATAATAATAATCATAATTATTATTACACACAATAATAAATAGGTAGGTACATAATATATCTAATGTTACGTTACCTATATTTTAATGGCATAACAACATCAATTGGCGTTACTTTTGTGCATAATGTTTATGAAAATCCTAAAGTGTTTCATAATATGTTTTATTACTTATCATTAATTGCTAGATATGTACAATACACATTGCACGATGTTATTAACTGGTATCTACTTACATTTTAAGTTAACTTAGTCTAAATAAACAGAACACAATTATGTACAGACGCCAGCACAGCAAGCTATCCCAAACCGTCAGATTTTCCCAATTGAACATGAACCTTATACATTTGTAATAAAGTTGGAATACAATAAAAGAAATTTGACAGATAGGGGTAGTTTGATGTCCTAGCCTCTGTACAATACGGCCGATGATTATGGCAAGTCCGCACTTTGCGCAGAAGGTTGCGCAATACATTTTTTTACGAACCAAATAGTGCCATGAACTGAGACTGAATGAGAAAATATGCGCGAAAGTTCAGTGAGCATTATGCTCAGACCGGCCATGACTCATCGGCCATATTGCAACAGAACTGAACGAATACCTGTCTCAATCTTCTATACATACTATTATAAAACTAGCTTCTGCCAGCGGCTTCGCCCGCGTGGTTGCCTAAAATCATCCCACGGGAATGCGCTACTGGGATAAAATTTCATCCAGATCTGGTCAGTAGTTTTTTGTGAAATTAGCACTAATTGTGTTATGCAATAACCCCGCAGACCTTAGTGGAAGTAGTAAAACAGGCATATTATACTATGAATATAGCATTCATTTAATCTATTAACTTTCAATCCAATATCACATCGAATATTAAGCATTGGCAGCGACATTAACCTGCGTACAGTCGGCGTCAAAAAAGTGTAAACATGGACAAGTTGCCTTAATTTTAAGTCATATCAGTCATACCTACATGTTATTGAGACAATCAGATTACCTTCTTGGTTTTTTTAAATAATTGTCGTATCTTGTATATTATAGGTATAGATAAACTACAAAAACATGGCGCGCCCCTCTTAAATTGTTTTAATATTTGTAGTCACATTGTATGTAGCTGTAAGTGTTCGTCTTCTGTACAGTCAAACGGGGTTAATAGGGACGCAGGGGTGAAGACATTATTTCAATGTTAAAATCCCTTTTAAAGTTTCATCCCGATTCACCCCTGCGACCCTATTCACCCCGTTTGACGGTAGTAGACCGGCAGGAAATTTCGTTGTGAGTCTTGGTGGCGCTTTTTGTTTGGCTTTGGTTTGGACTTTCTTAAACAAAATAATGGCTTCTTGTATACGTTTACGACTTTTGGATGCTGATTGAACCGACGACGGTAGACATGGTTGGCCATAATGGCCACGCATGCTTTAGGGTATGCGGGCGGGCTACTCGCCACACGCTCACAGCGTAGGGGAGGCTACTTTGAATATCAACAAAGACTGATGGTAGTAGATATGTGTAAGTGTCTTGTTGACTGAAGTACAAATTGTAACTTTCTTTTGCTTTTGATAATTCCACCGACTGCAACGTCATTGGAAGATTACTATGGGGTACGGTCGCCAACACATCAGGATAGACCGAACTGTCAAATTTCCCAAAATGATTTTGAACCTTAAAACGTTGAAGGTTAAGTTCAAAATCGATTGAATGTGCTGGTGACTATACATAATAATCGAATATTAATTTAATTTTATCTATAAGTACATTCTGCTGGCATGCACAATTTACAGTCTGTTAATTTAATAGATATCTTACTCATAATAATATATGTGTATACATAATGTTTGGAACGAAGTTCCATATCGCAAACTGGACGAAGGAGAGCTAGTTAGATCAAACAAATGTATAATTTTGACTGTTAATACACTTTTGACCGACCTTTTACACCGATGTGATTACGCTCATTGTACAGTCAACAGCAAAAGTAGATGATCAAAATCAGAAATTCAATACTAAAGAACGGAGTTCCCGTCAGAACTGTGTGGCGTCAGAATGATTCAAAAGTTTGTGATTGGTAATTATACCAAACATTTACTACTAGTACAGCTGCCATATATTCGTGAACTCCATTCATTAGTATTGAATTTCTGATTTTGATCATCTACTTTTGCTGTTGACTGTACGCTTGCGCCGCATCTATCTTTCTACCACTCGATTGGCCTATGCGTCCGTTTTGTTATGACGTTGTCACGTTAAACTATCGTCCATAAACAAACTTTACAGACAACTAATTTGTTCTGGGTTTTGATATACTCAAAATATGTCAGTTTGTTTTTATTGTGCCTGTTATGTGATACATGATATACAATACAACGATAGGAACTACCTTCCAACGTGGGTGTCCCACGCTCTTCTACATAATATCTCTCGAATATTTTAAACACTAACAACAAGAATACGATTTTGTTAGACACAGTAAATACATTATTTACATCTGGAAGCATCTAAAACGATATACCTTATAATGTAGGTATTCATTTTTATTGTCATAGTCATAACTATGTAAACGGGTTTTTCCATAATTAGGTACCAAACATTTTTTTCTATTCTTTAACAATATTTGGCTTAAAGCGTAACGAATGTAAAATTAATAAAAACTATAAAACGGACATAGTTGTAATATTTTAAAGATTATTGTCGTTTTTCTTTTAAATATTTTTTTTTAAATAAACTTTATAAAAATTACAGTCTTTAACAATAAAATTTAATAGCAATAGCAACAATTTTATAATAAAATGGTTACAAGTTTTATTGTCAAAACTATTTATTATTGTCAATTATTTTCTACAACTTATTTAGCCATCATATACAGGCTGTTTTCAAAGGCGAATATATTTTTATTTTTCTATTGATTAAAGGCTAGAATAAGTAATATAAAAATTCAACAGTAGGTAGATCGATACAAAGAGATATGATTATCTAGATATGGACTGGTGATAATTAATACGATTTGGATATGTCTCCAATTGGGATGATGACTAGAATTTTTTTTACTCCGTAAGCTACATTTACAAAAAATATTGGACACGTATTTTTCCTTTTTTTACGTAATCCAAAGATTACGCTGATACATTGAGTTGAAATTTGGCATGACGTCACGGGTATGTAGTCTTTATACTTACTTGTGACGTAGCGAACCCCACTCCCCAACTTAAATGCGTTTTATCTCAGTATTTTTTTTGTTAATATGATAAAGAAAAAAATACGTGTCTAATATTTTTTATTATGAGATTGACGGACTAAATATAATATTTTTTTTTTACCAAGGCATCATCCGTATTTCTACTCAAAACGAGTATTTATTATTAGGATATGATGAATTCTAGATTTTTATTTTTGCCTGTCCATAGAAACGGTAAGGTCAGCAACGGAAGACGATTAACATTGTTTCTTTTAAATCATCGACGTTTGCAATACTGGCAATTCTTCATTAATAAGGAGTCTTTGTGATTTGATCATATAAACTATCTAATTCATTCCAATATGCGCTGTTTGTAACACATTTTTACTTATTTAGGTACTCATTTGCATAATGTTTTTACTGAAAACACTATCTATCTTCTCAAATTCTTTTTGTTTACTTGCTCTCTTCAGTCAGTGTCACTTTTAGGCCGTATTAAACTTAAGTATTCCGATTTCTTTTAAATTATCTCAACATATTTAGATATAATTAAAAACCTAAAGACCACACCCAAACCTTCGCGGGGAACAGGTGTGCAATGCTAATCGACTTTTGTTGCTGACTGTACAGTTTTTTTTTTGCTATCAATGATAGAAGTAAAATAAAACGTAGTAAAACCCTTAGATTAATACAATATTATACCTACGCATAGGGTTTTTCGTCCGTAATAGGTACATTTAATATTGTCTTTAGGCAACAAATATTTTCAGGGAATTGTGAATCACCTTAAAGGGGATTAGAAATTGTTAGCACAAACAATAAGTACATGTTTATTATTTTAGAAATTTCCGTTACTATTAATTACTGCAGCGCGGCATCAAAGGAAATGTACTTTATTTTGTTATTATTGCCATGTACAGTCTAACAAGTCATTCGGTATATACGCAAAAATGTTTGAAGAGATCAGTGGATGAAGGTGATATTCGTAAAGTGCAACTGTTTTTATTGTACCTTTTATGCAATAAAGTTTTTTTTTTATTATGTAGCAAAATTCTAATTTTGAGAAAATTGAGTTCGAGACTTCAGAGGCTGATGTAAAAGAATTGTCTTGTCCACACACTCACAACACTGTTTAAAAGTGGCAAGTTAGCTGCCTGTATACCAAATATCTTGTTTGACTGTAGGCACAGTTACGAACAAGCCTACTCTGAATAGAGATAAACTACAATAACATGGCGCGCCCCTCCAAATGACTGTTTCAACGTTTGTAGTCACATCCTTACGAAAGAGTTTGTATGTAGTTGTAAGTATTCGTCTTCAGTAGCAGGCCGGCAGCGACATGCGTTGTGAGTCCGCTTTGTAATTATTTCACAAATACTTTCAAACGAGTTAGCGCGTCCCACCAAATTTCAAAGTTTTAAAAGGAGGGGCGCGGCATGTTATCGTAGTTTATCTCTACCTACATGATACCTACCTACATGATCTTGCTAGGTTAAATTAGGTAGGTGACATTGTGTGAAACGCAAAAGTTGAGTGGACTGACTGTAACGCAGTGTAATGCAGTTGTATGCAATGCACAACATAAAGCCGGATTCATATTACTGTGATGTGTCGTGTCGTGACGCCTTATCACGCAGTGTCAGCCAATCAGAACTCGTTGTGATTTGACGTAGACCTGAACAGATTCGTTTGATTGGTGCATTCCACGTCACGACACGACACAACCCAGTAATATGTCAGTGGCTTTAAGGTGCAGTTCCATTGCTGCCAAAAGCTACGCTACGCACGGATACATGGCGGGCGAACAACTGAACCCGTTCAATAACGCGCGTAACCACTCCGTGTACATCCTACGCAGCATTGGAATTGCAACTTTACAAACCGTCGATACCACGCTGCAGTAACCTTAACTATAACCCCAACTTCGAATCTCATCCTCGAGACTACTCCTCATCGTCGGTTTCACAGCAACCCGGCCAGCAGCAACCTTCGGTGCCATCAGGCCTTGTGCAGAACAGCAGGGTTTCCGTCTTTGACACAGGTCTTGGTTCTATGCCGTGGAAGTCACGTAACTCCTCGGCAGGGAACCAGGCGCGTTCTTCATCATCTATGATGGGGATGCCGAAGTACCTGGAAGTTTTGGGAATGATTTAAGTAACAGTATGTTTTATTTCTATTATTCACGGTTTACCATCTATAAACAGACCGATGACATGGCAGTCCGACGGTCACATCACTAGACTATCACTACTTGGTCTCGAGTTCCATCCCAAGTCACGCAACTCTAATTTTACGAACTCATGTGTGTATTGTATAATTATCACTTGCTTAAAAATTGGTGAAGGAAAACATCGTGAGGAAACCAGCATGTCGGAGAGTTATTTCTCTAAAGAATGTTAAGCTAAGTCAGAGGCCCAAGGGCAGCATAAAAATTCTGACACCAGGTTAATCACTAACCACACGAAAGGAAGAAGACCATCTATAAAGTGTTCAAGCGCGAGACTATTGTTAATCACTACATAGTATAAAGCAAAGTCCCTTCCCGCGTCTGTCCAAATGTAGGTATGTATGTAGATATGCTTAGATCTTTAGAACTACACAAATACGGACTTTGATGCAGTTTTTTAGTAATTCAAGAGGAAGGTTTATATGTATAATAACCTGCTTAATATATTAAAGAACCACTGGTAATTTCAAGATTTCTAATGCGAAGTCGTAAATAAACACATTTTTTTGCGCTTATATGTATAGGGAAAGGGCAATTGTTTTACTACGAATTAAACGCGTGCGAAGCCGCGGACAAAAGCTAGTAAATAATAAAGATGACTTACCTGCATATAGCCAGGACAGGTATCCACAGGACAGAAGCCAACACCAGCACGAGTACCAACAGTATAGCCCACACCGGCCAGGGCTTCCTCTCCGTGTCTCCGATGGACTTAATCCAGGCATCGTAAGCGGATCCCTCTGTGGCCAGTTCCCAGAACGAAGACACTAGAATCGACAGCATGGCTAGAGGAGACAGGTACTTCCAGCAGATCAGCCAATAGATTCCTGGACGCTGCCCAGTCATCAGTTGGATGTCGTCTGCGAATCTGAAAACGGGATGTTCGTTTTCATTTAGAATGAACGACCAGCGAGGTACTTATTAACAGACTAACTATTTCTTTCATTTGATTTATTTATTTATTTAAATGTGCATGCATAACATTATAGAATAACTTCCTAGGCGTTGTACGGTATAAATAGAAATAAAAAATTAGAAAAAAAACACAAGTAACATATAAAATGTTTTGCAAACATAGGTAAGTACTTGTTTGAAAAATAATTTAAAACAAATTAAAGAAAATCAAAATGTGAACAAAGCTGAATAAAATAAACAAAATAAAAACAAGAAAGTACCTAGTACAAAAATTCAATATTTAGTCTGAAGTTATAATAAATTTATCTTTCGTCCATATTCTCACAAAATCTTAAACATTCACGACATACATCTAGCTATCATTCTGCAAACAAGTCATTCATGTTCATGAATTCGACAACATACTCATTCCGTTAATACGGTATGGAAACCACATATTATATGCAATAAATGAAACCACATGCTTTTTATCGCCTTTTCTGACGACATACAAAAAAGTAACGGAATCGTGAAAAAAAAAATCGGCTGTTCCCTACATTTCGACGAGTCACGTGACCAAAAATTTATAGCACAGCTGAAATTTTTTTTGCTATTTCAGAGTTGGTCCCATAGTAAAAGTTGTTCAATTTGGTGGTCTGTAGCATTATGCTTTTGTATGTATATATGTTACGGCTAATACCCTAAGTGCGGCTACACCTAGTTTTAGCCGGTTAGAACTAGGTGTAGCCACTTACTCTTGGTTAAACCTAGTACGAGCCGATTGTTTTCGGGTAAAACTAGGTCTAGCCTTCATCATGCCGGCTACAACTAGGTCCAGCCATTCCCTGTTGGATAAAACTAGGTCTATCCGATATCATTCCGGCTAGAACTAGGTCCAGACAATCCCTGTTGGATAAAACTTAGATGCCATACTTAGATGACAAAATATTTGATATTTTCGGAATTTTCGGTGCTCGACACAGGAGAAATTAACTCTTCGATGTCGCCAATACAACAAACATCGAAGCGCTTCAAACGGCGATATTGTAACGTAGAACGTTTCGTGGATATTTTGGCAGCTTTAATGTCTTCTATAAACTTGGAATACTGCACAATATTCATATAGCTTTGATTTTCACCATGTTTTGTGGCTAATAAACACTGAAACTGTTCCAAAAAAGTTGACTTCATAGTCTGTAGGTCTTCATTCATAGCCATTCTGAATTCGAACGTATGAGTGCGCAAAAACAAGAAAGTACGTCTGTTTTGTACAACGGCACAACGCGTACTAAACTCAAAGCGCACTGCGCAAGGGTAAACGCGGGTGTACGGGAGGCGGGGCGGCAGGGGCGCGCGAGCGCGACGCGTCTCGCGTGAGCCAGGCGCCTGTTACTTGTTTCAACTTGTTTGCATCTAGATTTATCCAACAGGGAATGGCTGGACCTAGTTGTAGCCGGCATGATGAAGGCTAGACCTAGTTTTACCCGAAAACAATCGGCTCGTACTAGGTTTAACCAAGAGTAAGTGGCTACACCTAGTTCTAACCGGCTAAAACTAGGTGTAGCCGCATTTCGGGTATTAGCCGTAACATATATACCCTTTCGGTTAACCCCTGTATACCTATTTCTAACAGTTTCAGGTTTTGTCACTGCCACACAAATCACACTGTGACAAGACACGATAACGACCAAAAAAAGTGCAATAAATTGGGGCTTGAAACTTTGAAGATCAATGCGATTAAATGAATCCTCAAGTTATCACACGCACCCCAATCTTCGCAGTTTGGACGTGTGCCAAAAAGTTTGAGAAATTGTTGAATAAGTTTTATATGCCTCCAGATACGTACCTATGTAAAAAAACTGACTGAAAATTCAATCCACTCTAAGTTTTTTTTCAATCTTTGAAACTAACCGACTTCTAATTTCTGCAATCATATACATACTTACTCTTAATTAGGAACCGAAATTATTGCAGGACTGAGGGACCTCATATCGTTGCCTTAAGGGGAAGCGCCAGAGAAGCCCGCGAAATTATAATTTTCATGCTGTTTTTTTTAAATTGCAGTATGAAGTTTTATGTTGATCATAAAAGAAGTTTTATATATAATTCGCGGCCCTTACAAGTAAGTTATTTATAGAATTATTCAAATCATTAGAATTATCAATTCGAATTTCGAGATTTCTGTGGTAAATCCAAGTTTTTTAATAACGTTTTATTTATTCATAAACCTTCCGGGATAAATGTTCTAATTTATGGCAAAACGGTATCAAAAACCTTTGTGTAATTTAAAAGATCTAAGCGGTCACACAGACCGACATACACCTAAAACGACTTGGTTCTATACTATGTATAGAAGCGTGCTGTTTTTTATAGCTTTCCCATGGATGATGATGTTAACACTGATAAAATATCTACCTATAAACCAAGATCAACTCGAGCGTATTCAGTCTAAAACTGAAAATCTAACAATGTGCATCCCAGCGCGTCAACAAAACCCACATAGATTGTCAACTTATTAGCTTAGTTGATTAACTTTGTGCATGTTGTGGTCTCCTATAAGTGAAGGAGGACACTTACTTATTACCTGATGTAACTCTTTACTTATGTGTCATGTATTGTGTACATCTTTTGTTGTAGATCCTAAATAAATAAACTGTTTTGCGCGGCCTCGCTGTACTGTGCGTTAAATACCTAATGCGCGATAAAAATTTCACCCGTCCATACCTGGACTAAATAACTATCTATGTACAGAGGCCAGCACATCAAGCTACCCCAATCTGTCAAATTTCTCTGATAGTTTTTCAACTTCATTCCAAAACCATAAGGTACATTTTCAATTGGGAAATTTTGACAGTTTGGGATAGCTTAATGTGCTGGCGTCTGTATATTCATATTCAAAGCTATCACGACATCTCCTCATTACATAATAATCATTTTCCTCCTACATTACAAATACACGTGCCCCGAAAGGCACAAAATGGTCTGGCTGAGTAAACAATGGCCGCGCACTGAATGATTAACCGGATTAACCGGATGAACTGTAGCTAGCGTAGCTTAGTCTCGCAGATTAGTCGACCAGCGCCGTTGTAATTATTTAGTCAAGAGTCCTCATCAAAGACACATGAAACCTTTAATTAAACCTATTTTGTGTGTGTAGACAGGGTACATAATATATATTACTGTTTATTATTGGTCATGGTTAATAAAGTTTAAAGGAATGAGAGGAACTCGTGGCTAAGTACTAACAGCCACACAATTCGATCCACCAGGTTAAGCTACGCTTGCCGGGGTTGGCGTCGTCGTCGGTGTCGTGGAGCTCCTGCCCACACTCACCGAAGTACAGTCGAAGTATAGTCTGTAGAAGACCGACACGCAAGCAAAATTATGCCGGTGGGCCAGGCTAATAGCCGCACGGATCGATCCATCAGGTTAAGCTACGCTTGCCGGAGTCGGTCCGCGGATGGGTGACTACCCGTAACGATTATCAAAGATCGACGAATGATAGCCGGGACCTATGCTTTCCGAGGCACGGAGGAGATCTCGATATGTAAAGATCTCCACCATGTGCTCCACTGTGTCCTGTGGGCGATCCTCGCAGTGGTGACACCCGGGCGTTTCCTCCCGCCTGATGATGTGCAGGAACCTCCCGAAACATCCATGTCCGGTGAGGACCTGCGTCAGGCGGTAGGTGAGGGCGCCGTGACACCTCTTTAGCCACTCCTCAAAGAGGGGTCTTACCGCCACTATCGTGGCGTGCCTTGCGCTGGGTTGCGACAATCGCTATTTCCAGGCCGCCATGAGATCGTGCCGGAGGTCCGTCCGCTCCACCGCAATTTGCCGCGGAAACGAACTTTACCCCGGCTTAGTACCTAAACGCCACGCATACAGGCGCGCGAGGACTATCGCCTCCAGATCCCACGGCGGCAGTCCGGCAAGGAGGCTTGCCGCCTCACCCGATATCGTGCGTTACCCCCGGATAAGCCTGATAGGAATTACCTTTTGGGGCGCGTTCAGGTAGTGGGCAGCTCGCCACCGCAGCAAACAAAACGATTTAATGTCAATTCATATCAGCCCAGAAGGGAAGAAGAAGAAGAAGCCCAGAAGGGGTTAAGAAAAAAAACTCAACATCATAATCTTCCAGCCCACCGGAGGGTGTTGAGCGGAGGCGAAACGCCAAGAAATAAAAGTTCACTCCAGAGCAAAAATCCGAAAACCTACTCCGTTCTCACTAATTCCAATCTCCATTAAATATCAATTAATCCTGACCGAACCGTGGGTCGTCAATTATAAGCTGAACCAAATGTGTCAGCCTGACACACTTGCGATGGCCCCTTTGAAACTGGTCTCAACCTATATCGAGTGTATGTTTATTTTAGATCTATCAATGCGCTTATTTTTCTTTTATGGGTCCTTATGGTTGACCCTATCGATTAATTTTAACCGGTTCGATTCCCGACCGTGACAAGCGAATATTCTAAAATCATTTAATGCAGATTTGTTTCTTTTTAAAAATAAAGAAATGTTTCCTTTCACTAAAATTTGCTATCTCCAGTTAGAGGTTAAAACATTCACCCTGATAGGGTTATTCTCCGATATTTTTAAAAGAGCTTCTTCGTAAATAAAAGGCAAAAGCATAAAAGTTTATTTAAGATGAAACGAAAGCAGCGATGGAAGCCAGTGACGTAGTAGTCTGGCCTCAAAGGAAATATTACGTAAGGTCTGAGAAAACAAGCCCCAGAACGTATGAATGTAAGTAGATGTTGTATAATGCAGCGTATGAATTAGAAGGGTGGAGCGTAACGTAATAACTGGGTCATTGAGAAAATGTTATATTTCAGGACAAAAAAATCTAGTACATACTGAAAATGGTTCGAAAAGAAAGCAAGTTTTGTTTATTTGTCACTGAACGCGTGCTTTGTGCACCATTTTTATTTCGATATTTATCTTTACTACTAATATTATGAAGAGGAAAGATTTGTATGTATGTTTGTAACGAATAACCTCAAAAACTACTTAACGGATCTGGATGAAACTTGGCACAAAGATAGATCTGGAATAGCATCCAATCCAAAGCTCAGCTGCGGGCCAATTGCACGCAGCGGGTCGTGAGTTCTCTGAGAGTTCAGTACAACAATGCCTTCAGGATGTTGATGGGACTGCCTCGCTATTGCAGTGCGTCAGCAATGTTTGCAGAAGCGCAAGTGGACGGTTACCATGCCATAATTAGAAAAAGAGCAGCATCGCTGATGCGAAGAGTGAGGGACAGTCCCAACAGCTACCTGAGGGTGGTTGCAGAACACCTGGAGAGTCCTATATGGAGGCATTGGATCCGCCTACATATAGAATAATTTTAGTGGTATTTTAGTTAGTTTGTTTTATTATTTTGTGTTTTACTAACTTAGTTCTTAAGTGCCCGTGTAATACTAACACTCTATGGACTATCTTGGTCTGAAATAAACTTTATTATTATTATTATATAAACTACTACTAACAACTTTTTATCCCGGCAAAATTTACGGTTCTCGTAGGATAATTTCCTACATACACGCGGGCGAAACCGCTGGCAAAAGCTAGTTCATAATAGTTTAGTAGTATAGTTGCATAAATTCTTAGTATTGTTTATTTGATGTTGTTGTACCAATCATTGAACCCGAAATACAAGTATCCGAAGCATACAAGATGGTTCCCTAAGCCAGTCCTATGGCTTCACGGCACGTTTCATTGATTGCAGACCCTTCACGCGACTGACTGACCCCGTAGGAGAAAGTTTCCATCTTGTGCCATAAAACTGCGACCTTCAAAAACTTAGGTATTGGTTTTTGACCGTTTTAGATGTAGAGAGGAGCTCGTGGCTAAGTAATAACAGCCACACGGATCGATCCATCAGGTTAAGCTACGCTTGCCGGGGTAGGCCTCCTCCATGCCTTGGAAAGCACGTTAAGCCGTTGGTCCCAGCTGTCATTTGTACATCTTTGACAGTCGTTACGGGTCATCAGAAGCCCTTAATACTGACAGCCAGTCTTACCAAGGGGTATCGTGTTGCCCTGTTACTGGGTTGTGGAAGTCAGATATGCAGTCGCGCCATGTAAAATAGTGGTATTCAGCTTCATCCGGTCAGACTGGAAGCCGACCCCAAAATAGTTGGGAAAAGGCTAGGCAGATGAATATAATTCTGTGCAATATCTCATCGAAATCTAAACCCACCCAACGCTGCAAAGTTAAGTTAACTTCTCGAGTTAACTTAGCTCAATCATAAAGTCAATTCAAGTCGCTAAGCCCCACTTATCTACGCAGCACACTCAAAGTTAGCCTTATATCTGTATCTACGGTCATGTCTCGTGTATTCTTAATATTTGAGTGCTTGTTGTTATTTTAGCCAACAATGAGAAAGCTATAACAACAGAATTATTTGCAACCGGCGTGAGGGTATGTTCAGCGTAAACATGAAGAAAGTGAGCTTGGGATATACAATGTAAAAAAAAAATATTATAATGCTGAAGAGTTTGTTTGTTTGAACGCGTTAATCTCAGGAACTACTGGTCCATATTGAAAAAATATTTTTGTGTTGGATAGTCCATTTATAACATCGATCATCATCACGAACAATAGGAGCCGTGCAGTGGGTGAAACTGCCTGGAGCATCTAGTAATTATATAATTAGTGTATACGAAATGAGGAGTTTCTTGCCTATTCTTCTTCATACAAAACTTCCAAAGAGGAAGGGGCAACTAGGATCATCTTAATTTTGACGTTCGAGTGCCTTTCTCTTGTCTATTTGTAATAAATGATTTCACTCTGAGTTCGCCTTTGACTATGACTTGTAAATCACGCTAAACCGTTAGTCCTAGCTGATATTCGTCTATATTTGACAGTCTTTACGGGTAGTCAGAAGCCGGAAAGTCTTTAAAACAGCCATTCTTATCAAAGGCTATATATCAAAGGGTATACAGTAACTGAGTTGTCGAGGTTAGACACGCAGTCGCTCCATCACCTGCCTCGCCTTTTCCCAACTATGTTGGGGTCGGCTTCCAGTCTAACCGGATGCAGCTGAATACACAACCCATTAACTGGGCAATACGATACCCCTTGGTAAGACTGGCTGTCAGTTTTTCGGGCTTCTGACGACCAGTAACGACTGCCAAAGATGCACAAATGACAGCCGGGACCAACGGCTTAACGTGTTTTCCGAGGCACGGAGCAATGTTGGTCACCCATCCACGGTCAACCCCGGCAAGCGTAGCTTAACCTGACGGATCGACCTGAGCGGCTGTTAGTGCTTAGCCACGAGCTCCTCTCGCAGTCACTCCATGTATGCCAAATACTGGTAGTCAGCTTCATCCGACAACTAAACCCAACATAATTGTCAAGAAGCTGGGCAGATGATGTCTTATATTTCAGTAAGCAATTCGATTTCAAAATGATCTCCTGTAAATTTGCTCCGCAGTATTGAATTAACACCTGCCCTGACAAATCCAATAAACTTCGGCCTCGCTCTCTCTCAACTTAGCACCTCGTTAACTTTAACCACCAGTCAACTATTCTATAGGCTTACAGTTCATTGGTCAATGTTACTATTTAATTTATTCGTTTATCACCTAGAACTTTATTTAATTCACAGAAAATAAAAGAGTGCTCTGGCTTTTATAAGGTAAATGGAACGGAGTAAGTATGAACCAGAGATATAAATCGATGATGTGTATCTGACACAGCATCTATGACACACCGGGTGGTAGGTAGTCACCCACTTCTGACCTAATATCTAAATAAAAATATAATATCTAAAAAAAAAAAAAAAAAAATTATATCCTTGGATATTCACACAACGCTATATAGTCCTAAGCTAAGCAACCTAATGCTTCTGTTATGGTAACGAGATGGCTGATAAACTACTTATATGCATATTTTTTTCTGTAAATACGTACATATTATAGACAGAAAAACACCCAGACCCGGAACAAATACTTGCAAGTCGTACAAATATTTGTTTCGTGCGGGAATCGATTCCGCGACATGCTGTGTGTCTGTCAACCACTGCGCCAACCGTGTCGTCATTGATTGTCGACTTGTCGACAGTGATGGCACGTTATTCATTCTTACTATATTACTCTGTAGAAATTGGCTATGTTTGTTCAATTCTATTTTTAAATTAATTCGCTTTTTGAACGGCCAGGTACGGTAAATAATAATGACTTACCTTTTAACCCCGTACACGTAGGCAATCCCAATACACTCGAAGAAAGCAATGATCAGCAACGGAAAGTTCCCACTGTACATATCAAACAGCAGAAAGATATAGCTCCCAGCACCATGAGCGAAGCCCATAGACAAGAGACAGCAAAGGAAGCATAGTCCTCCGGTTAAATACTCCTTTCTCAAATTGGGGAATAACTTCATGTCCACGATGGAGGTTATGACTCCTTCAAGAGTTCCGAACTGCGAGTCTATGCCTAAAGTGAATAGCATCAGGAAGAACAGGACGGACCAGAACTGGGCTCCTGGGAACTGATTGATGGCTTCCGTGAAGATTATGAAGGCCAGGCCAGTGCCGGAGGCTGTCTGTGGACAGAGAAATGAAAGTTGTGAGCGTTTAGGAAGTTATTGTAAGTAAGTGCGGTTATAGTTGGTAGATACAATGCTCTTTATTGCACGCAGTAATTAATAGGAAAAACAGAATGATTGCACATGGTAACACTTACATTATCCAGCTCTTTTTGCAGGTCACACTCAGGCAAATGGGGCATCACCAACGTCGTCAGACTCCCGTTGAGGTTTAATGTCACCATCTGCCCAGCGTCAGGAAGCACTATGGATCTGAACGCGGGCCCGAACACCTCCAGCAGAGTCTCGTTCCTCACGTCCAAACACTTCTCATACACCATGGTAGCCTTGAACCCAATTATAGAAAACACCACGATGCCAGCAAACATCGACGTTAAGCAGTTCGTCATAGAGACCATTATCGCATCTCTATAACAATTATTATCCACTGGGTTGTACGATGAGAAAGCTATCAAGCCCCCAAAAGCTAGGCCAAGGGAAAAGAATATTTGTGTCCCTGCCTCCAGCCATACAACAGGGTCTAAAATCCTGTGCCATTTTGGCGTAAATAAATGTATTAACCCATCGCTCATACCCTTAAGTGTGATGCCTCTGAAGAAGAAAATTACGAGAACTATGTAAGGGAATGTCGCTGTTACGTAGACGACTTTCCCTGAAGAGGCAATGCCTTTGATCATGCACAGGTAGACCAGAATCCAGGCAATGACTAAGGCCAGTGCTATCTTGTAGTTGAACGTCTCTGGGTAGTTTATGTCTTCAGATATTTGGAGAGTTGTGCGGTACCAGAAGTATTGTGTCGGGCTGCTTACCTGAAACAATAAAAACACCTCATTAGTACTTCATTAAAATTCCTGCTGCTAATCATACGCGATTTTTCTGGTCGCCAGAACACATATTGTTTATAGAAATCTCTTAGTATATTTGCAGATAAAGTTATAGTTCGAAACTGTCAAATTATCTCAATCGCTTTTGAACTTAACTGTCAACGTTTAAAGGTTTAAAATCATTTGGAGAAATTTGACTGGTTGGTATACGTTGATGCGCTGGCGAC
Organism: Hyppa rectilinea; assembly: GCA_951799385.1. Classification (NCBI taxonomy): domain Eukaryota; kingdom Metazoa; phylum Arthropoda; class Insecta; order Lepidoptera; family Noctuidae; genus Hyppa; species Hyppa rectilinea. The sequence continues at coordinate 2,162,217 of OX637317.1, forward strand.
CTTATGTTACATTATAGCGATTATTGCATTCGGTTAAGATATAAGACCAAGCCGCGAAGTATACTTTTTAAATATTATACTTATTTAAGACACTTATTAAATAACTAGCTGTACCCCGCGGTTCTCCTAGGGGTCTCCTAAGTGTAGCGCGATGTTAAATAGCCTACTACCTTCCTCAAGAATTGGACTATCAAAATCTAAAAATATTTTTTTCAACTGGTTGTTCTAGATGACCAAAATGACTGTCACAAACGAAAGGACGTGTTGTTTGTTCAATAAACAGACTCTTTAACTTTATTATACTCATTTGTATTGCTTTTACTGTACCATGATTATGTTCTTAGATTATTAAAGACATCGGGTCGAATAATTAACTGTCTTAATTACTTAATGTTTTGTATTTTCTACTTTTTCTAATACAATTAATTAAAATGGTATTTACAATATATAATCTAACACTAAAATAATCATATTTACATCTAAGCTAAATATTCATAATAATATGTATATAATCAAAAAGCATCAAAAAAATTCGTCCACATCGCTGTCAACAGGAAAAGTTCCTAAAAGTCTGGCAGCATTGCCGCGTTGTATGGCAATGCTGATTCTTTGACCAAAAAATAGGTCAGCCCTCTGGTCACGTGAAGAGTCGATTACTTAGTACTATAAAATGACAAAGTCAATCTGATTCTTCTATTTATTTTAGTAATTTTTTTTACCAAAATTATTGTCACAACAGAAAGGACATGTCGTTTGTTCAACGATTATTATCGCAATGAGTTGGGGATTAAAGATAACGCCCTGTTTTCATAATTCTAGCATTTTTTAAGTATTATATCTTTTATTCCCCGCGAATCTTGATAGAATTGAGACAAAACGTTTAATAGCGGTAAAACATGACGCAAAGAAAAAAAAACAAGAGAAATATGTATATTATGTATGCGTCGTATCTACGCAAAACAACCAAAGCTGTTACCCTTGCCGAGACAGAGCTCAGCGGTAAATTTAAACGTCAACCCGGGGTGACGTGATTACATCAAACGGTGCGACATAAAAATTTAAATAGCAAAATAAGAATATAATAAATACACGATACAAATTCTAAAACTTTATGTAAAGGTATTATTCAAATGGTAATATTCCGTATCGTCGGCAACGACACACGATGAATTTTTTATTTTGGATCTAAGTTTAAATCTTTATAGGAATCGCATAACAATTTTGAGCAACAATCCCGCCATGCTTCCTCAATTATTTCTCTTTTAAGTATTTTAAATTGCGAACGCTATTCTGTAATTTCTTCATTTGGAATGTAGCGGTTTTTTTTAACATTCCTTGCTGCGAGCCGTTTGCCAGCAAGAAATTTCTCACAAAATGATGCGCAGCATTTTTTCTCAACCTAATGAATGGCACGGCATTCTACTTTTGAAAACAAAACAAAAGTACAGTCGAAATGAAGAATAACAAAAAAGCGTTCGTAATTTAAAATGAAAGAGATTGCAAATGGAATAAGTTTTTCTGATTAATGTCAGCACTGCCAGCCAGATGCGAATCTGAGTTAAAAACACTTTCATTAAGAGTTTTGATACATTGCCAGATGTTTTTGCACCTCTTAACTTTGTGTAGTATTTACGATAGGTAAATGTACATTTTCCTTCAATTTACGTATGTAATTACTTTCCAGAATTTGATCTTTATTAGCGACACCCTCGAAAGTTGTAATAACATATTTAGTATGTTTTATTTTCAAAATCAACGAAGTTACTACGTACTTTTCATCAAAATCGAACCCGCTGCTTCTATGAGTACTTACTTTTCGCTATTCTTCATAGTTTCAGATTTAGCCATACACACCAACTTGAAAAATTCACCGTGTATTATATATTAATTAATTAAGTAATACATTTTTTTATAACACATAGTTATATTTAACTCTACCAATCTATAAAGTAAATTGTTGACAGACGTAGCTACTTTTCTTTGTACGGCGCGTTCGTGTTTCACGCGCGCCTCAAAGAGATGTCAGTATTAAAGAAAGGGCCAATTAGAGCCGATGCCTGCCGAGGTCAGCGGGATTGTCTGAAAGGGTTGCCGCTGCCAGCTCTATCCTTAGCTCTGTGTGTTTACACAGAGCTAAGGATAGAGCTAGGAACATGGATAGAGTTAGTTAGAATCGGACAAAAAAAAAAGATCCTTTTCTTTAGTACATGTAGATAAACATAATTTAATTAGTAATAAAACTTTTTTACCAATAGGAGCAATAAACTTTTCATGCATTCCTTAAATGAACAAGTTGCCTTTTACGCCCTTTAAGTGATAGAAAACAATTTGGAGGGAATGAACGGACGAATAGAAGACAGCCCCTTTCCAACTTTTGGCGTAAATTTAATACTAAGTACTTCAGTTACAAAACAAATTCTATTAAGCATTGCTTCGATCTTGCCTCGTTGGTCTATCGGTTGTAGGCGCTACTGCTGAGGATGCGATACTAGTTTCGATACCCAGGTTAGGCCTTTACTACTACTAACCTACTTGGTATAAATATAATATATGATTTAACGCAGCTTCAATCTGCCTAGCCTTTTCCTAACTATGTTGAGTTCGACTTCCAGTCTTACCGGATGCAGCTGAATACTAGTATTTTACATGGAGTGATCTGACCTCAACGACCCAGTAACTGGGAAATACAGTAGCACAATACCCCGTGGTAAGACTGGCCGTCATATTTTCGGGCTTCTGACTACCCGTAACGACTGTCAAAAATGCTCAAAACATGACACCCGGGACCAACGGTTTTATGTGCTTTATAAGGCACGGAGGAGTCTCGGTATGTCAAGATGGTCACCCATCCACGACCAACCCCGGCAAGTGTAGCTTAACTTTTGATTTAAAAGAGTGTCCATGGAGTTTCTTGCCCATTCTTCTCCACAGGTACCTACTGCTTTGGAATGAGCAACTAGCTTTGCCATTCTGACTGACCGACCCCTTGACAATCCAAAAGTGCCTGTAATTGGTTTATTTGAAATAAATGCTTTGAGTTTGAGTTTGAATCGACCTGTGCGGTGCGTGGTTGTTATTACTTAGCCACGAGGCTAAGCTAGCTCCTCATTCATTTAACGCAGCTTAAAAGAAAAATAAAAAGAAAATCAAATAAGCTTGCTTGAAGTAATGCCTGAAATATCCTGCGAGATTCTAAAAGCATTCCTACACAGCGCTCCTTCTGCGTCAGTGGCTAAACACATATTGCAGAACCACAGAAAACTACAACAATTAGAAACAAAGCCACATGTTTCCGACCTCTGTCTGAAAGTCTGAAGCAGGGCTGTCACGTGTCCCGTTTGACACGTAGGTAACTGTACAGTCAACGGCAAAAGGTAAAAGTAGATGATCAAAATCAGAAATTCAATACTAAAATACTGCCATATATTCGTAAACTCCGTTCATTAGTACCTATCGAATTTCTGATTTTGAGCATCTACTTATGCTGTTGACTGTACAAGTATAAAATTCGTTCAAGACTTCGTCCAATCTTCGTCCTTGCGTCAATGTCAATCAAATCAAAATATTAATTGAAGTGAAAACTTATTTAGCGGCGTTGTGCACTTTTTGTGATGGGTAAAAAATGTTAAACTCGCGTCAAGCCACGTGACCTGATCGAAAATTTGTAAGACGGAGGGAGAGTAGACCGCTCTTTTAGTGGTAGCTCTTTTTAATGTAAAATAATTGTAATAGTTCTGAAGTGTTATTTTTTTTGAGTAATATTAATTGTCATGTTTGTGTACGATAGGGCAAATAAATGAATATTGTATTCCACCTCATAAATTATAGTACTTTTATAATAATAATTAATGCAATTCGTGCAAAATGATTTCTTGGCCATTCCAAAATATCAAAAAACAACGTTAACATTCAAGTTTTCACTTCTGCCGGCATTCCCGGAGGCGTAAAACCAATCCCTGTATATGACCCAACACTGGATGGTGCTGAATAGTACACAGATATTGTCCTGCACAATTTTGAAAACAAACATACAAACCTGTTTCGAGCCAACACCTTTAGTTGATTGGTTTTTACCGCACAGAGTTTGGCCCTCATGTTTGCAACAGATAAGAGAACAATCATGTTCGCTCTCAACAATTTTCTATACCTACGCGTTGTACCGCAACATGATTGTAAAGGCGTCTTGGAATAAATATGTGCCGAATATCGAGTAAGTTAGAGTGAGACAAGTACATATATTGCATTCGTTTGCTATTATTTCGGTCAGTTGAACTATGACATTGACCTCGGCACTTGTTATTTGATTACTTTGTGATATACTTTCTTAATATCAGTGTTTGGTTCGGTTATTACGTGAAGAAAAAATTTAATTGACAGAGGAAAATGACTTTAAAACCTTTTTAAATGTGGTGTGTGATTAATATTGTATTATAAACTACGAATAAAAGAACGCAACTACCAACCCAGAACCCCACCAACCAATGCAACTCTTGCTATTAATAAACGAGGTCATTGTTTATCTGCAAGTGTAAAATTAAATAGCCAAAAATCAAATTAAAACCAAATGCGAAAAAGGACTAAAAATACCTCCTGAGTTCTACTACATAATTACTTTTTCTTACTTTATGTACTTACTTTATTTTTGATTTTAGTTTATTTTTGTGTCTGTTATAATATAATAATGTATATCAGAAAGGGAATGCAACTAACATGCGCCGAAATTCTTTAAATAATATAATCAGTTACCATGAGTTAATTCGTAACAGAGATTGTCCATTAGAAAATTCATAACATCCTTAATAACGGGTACGCATAATGTTGCGGCTCAACGCCTAGAGCGCTGGTTCATACACAGATATTGGTTTTACGCTTCCCGGAGTGCAAAACGTTGCTTTTTGCTAGAATATGGTACATAAGCTGTTTCAGTAAATTATTTTCAGGATATCCTGCCATCATTCCACCACATTCATATTCAGCATCTATTCATACTCAGCGATGTCAACTTTAGTAATGTAACAGACATCCCACCAAACAAGCTAGTATAGTTCTATTACGGTTTTATTATATTCATCTTACACAAAACAATTTCTATATGCCTCTTAGCAATACTGCAGCTGCCTAATAATGAAAGAATTTTCGAAATTGGATCAGTAGTTCCGAAGATTACCCCCAACACACAAACCCAATTTGTAATATTAGTTAAGATTATCTGTATTCAAATCTTTTGTGCAGTCTATGCGGAATTGAGTTATTTGGGAAAGTTTACAAAAAACCCAAACGTTGTTTTTCATGAATATGTGACCCCCTTTTTTTTAAGGCTGGGAAATCATCAAATGTCTCCTCCCGCTCTGGGTGGAGCGGAAGGGAGTTTCAGACTCTTACTAACTAAAACGCATTCATGTTCCTTTTTAGCCCTTTATGTTCCGGGGTAGGGGTAACCCTTTCGGACAGTTTTTTTCGCTTTCCCAACATGTGACACCAACATTTTGAATCTAACTTTTTCTTCGCTGTTGGCAAGATCGGTGTAAATAGAAAAAAAACCCGAATGCATTTTTCTTAAGTCGGTCGGTTGAAGACAAGAAATTTTGAAGAAATTTTCGTTAATAAAATTAAAAGTGACATTCGATAACTTTACCAATGTGTCACAAAACTTTACGAAGACATTAGGCAGCCCTAAAATTACGGCTTGTCTTCATCATAGTCAGAGAGGGGCCGATGTGGGTCGTCTTTGAGGGCTGTGATACGTCACAGCCCTCAAAGACGACCCACATCGGCCCACGCGGACCCTTTTATCTCCGTGATAGGGCCTTATTAAAGGAGCATTACCTACCGATTGTGGGTCCGTACTTTTGCACAAACCAAAGACAAATGACGGTAATTTGGGCATATGAGTGACATCCCCTTAAACGCTTTTGATTGTTTTTATTTTCTTTTGTTTAATACACGACCATTATCTTATTTATATCCGAATAGCTTTTGCACGCCCGTTCCACCAACGAGGTTGTCGGGAAATATCCAACGGGAACGTTCTGCAGGGTTCATAAGTATCACATGTGCTCATACAGGTTATAAACTATCTTTGTTCCTAATTTTATCCAACTCCGTTCAGCCGATTTTGTGCCAATCCAGAGACACGGACAAACATTCTAAAACTTTATTTTCGGCATCAGATCGTTCGTCACATGTACCGATTTGATTTCGTCAGTATATATACAGTGTGTTAGGCTAAAAGAGCGACATACTTTCAGGGGTTACTATACTCATGAACATGAACAGCTTTGACTATGGAACTATACCTCCAATCACGAAAAAAAATAAGCTATTCAGTACATTTATGTTCGCATAATTCATCAAAATGTATGGAACAGATTTTTTTTCATATTTCAGAGTTGGTCCCATGGACAATGTTGTTGACTTTCATGAGTACCGAGTGAGTGAGAGTGTGTACTGTGAAGGTCGGGGACTTTCACTGAGGGGGCTCAGTGGTAGAGCTTGTATTGTGTGTTAATAGGGATTTGGGAACGCTATCAAAGCAAACACACAGTTAGTGAATAATTAATTATACATAATTATATTACTTTGCACCGAACAACCAAGCCCCACGGCTAAAGACAGAGTCTTTTCACTTTTACAAAAACCTATCAAGCTATTCGATTCATAATTTAAAGGTTCGAACGCCATCAGATTAATGTACAGCCATGTTCAACATAAGCTTTCACTCAGGCTCTACAGTACTATACAACCTGAGAGTATGTTCCTCGTTTAACCTAACACATTGTATACGGAAACATAAAAAACAATCGCAAATACTTTCGCAGAAGTAAACACACGGAAAATTTGACAATTTGCAAGCGTTTTCCTGTAGCCGACATGCCATCTGACAAGCTAGAGAATGCTATTCACGTTTTTATTTTGTTCATTTTACGCAATAAGAAACAGTTGAATCGGTTCTTTTGTTAAAATATTTTGAAGGGCAGGATGGTCATAAAGAACATATGGACTAGAAATATTTATTGTTTAATATATATCAAGTTCTTCCTACTAAACAGACAGCTGTGCTGCTGGGGAGTTTGTTGCGCCACTTCTTCTTCCCAGCTAAAGCACTAGGAAGTGGTGAAGGGTGGGCGTTTTTGGGGGACTGTCTTATGTTACTCTGACCTTCAAAAAGTGATGATTTTCGGCCTACTTTGAATAAATGACTTTTAATTTTTTATTTGCAAAGATGTAGATACAAAAATGAATTTTAATTTTAATAGTGATGTTTTATATTAAAAAACTATGCTCAAAAATGTATGGACACCGTCCTCACTCTTGTAGCACCTTAATACATATGTTAATCGAAGGGCAATGGTCATCATATAATTTTATTGTATGACAGCAAAACTAAAATGTCTGTCTGAAAAAAGTAATTTGGGATGACGAAACCGGGAACTGCAGTCACAATCACAAGTCAAAAATAAATTAAGAAGGAGCTCGTGGCTAAGTACTAACAGTCGATCCATCAGGTTAAGCTACGCTTGCCGGGGTTGGCCGTGGATGGGTGACCATCTTTACATACCGAGACTCCTCCGTGCCTCGGAAAGAACGTTAAGCCGTTGGTCCCGTCTGTCATTTGTGCATCGTTGACAGTCGTTACGGGTCATCAGAAGCCCGAAAATCTGACAGCCAGTCTTACCAAGGGATATCGTATTGCCCAGATACTGGGTTGTGGAGATCAGATAGGCAGTCGCTTCATGTAAAATACTGGTATTCAGCTGCATCCGGTTAGACTGGAAACCGACCCCAACATAGTTGGGAAAAGGCTAGGCAGATGATGAATCACAAGTCATATGTTGCCGTATAAATCTGATATCATTATGATGTAGTAGGTTTTTGGGGTTTCATCATGTTGAAAAAGAACAACAAGAAAACGGCAACATGATTGTGACTGAATTCGGTTTTTTCATATCGAAATAACTTTTTTTGGATGGACATTTCAGTTTCGCAGTCATACAATAAATGATGAAATGGCTATGGCCCTTCGATTAACATAAGTATTAAAGTGATACAAGAGTGGGGACGGTGTCCATACATTTTTGAGCATTATTCTTTTGCATAATTTATATACAATACATAATCTAACACTGAAACAAAAAATATATTACGCACAAATATAAAAAAAATACTATTAACTAGCTAAAATATGGCGAAAACATACATAGTTGCTACAATTAATATCAAAATCCTATGTATAGAACCACCATGATATACTCGTATCTGATGATTATTCCTAGGTCGGTGACCTAATTGAGCCCGAAGCTACTACAACTAACTCGAAACTCACTCTGAAAACTCTAACAAGAAAAGACAGAAACATATCATTTTAACGGTAAATATTTCAACTATTCTCTTTAACTCCCTGTACATTAAATAACTGTTATATAAATAAATAACACCACCAGCCACGTCTGTAAATAAGTACCGTTTTCAGAGAAATATGTTTGAACTTAACCATTTTAAGCCCGCCTACGCTTCGCCTACGCGCTACGTCGGCTTTTTCAGTGGGTGCTACGGCGTAGGCGGCTACGAGCTACGGCGTAGTATGAACTGAGTTTTACTTGTCTGCTTTTATTTTATTTTTATAGTATTATATGCGTAGTTTCATTTATAGTTTAGAACACACAATACGTTACGAGATGATTATTTGTTATGAATAATATCATAATATTAACGTTGTCAGTGACTAATTTCGTGTTTTGTATTTCCACGGGCGTAAAGTATTATATAATCTTTTTCAATGATAAATTGACTATCAAATAATTTCATTCATAAAAAGTTTCCCATAACTTTTGAAGATTACAGATTCCTCTGGGGATTTTGATCAAAGGAAACAAAGTTATGGAAACATTTTGTTGAATATTTTGTGAATGATGACAAACTGAGAGTTGGCAGCGATGCTCGTTAATTTAAACTAATGCTTCAACTTGGTAGACTTGAGAAGTGAAATATATTATTAGTTCCAGATGTATATATTACACTAATATTATAAAGACGAAAGTTTGTGACTAAGTGTTTTTTCTTAAGGCTGGGAAATCATTAGGGAGTGTCAAACTCTTACTGACTATAACCCATCCATGTTCCTTCCTTAGCCTTTTATGTTCCAGGGTAGTGGTAACCCTTTCGAAGAATCCCGCTTAGAGTACGTGTCTGTGTTTGTATGTTTGTCCGTCCTTCACGCTCAAACGGCTCAACGGATCTGAATGAAAGAACAATGGCAGCCTTTCATACATTAGAATAGTTGAGAAGAAATGGTAGCGTCTACATGTCAAAAATATCTTAAAATGTTAAGCTTTAGCCCCTGAGTAACTTGGTTCAAGAACTATGTCCTGACAGGGCCCCAAAAAAAAGATATATAGACTGGAACTTTTTTAGGTTATGCCTTATGTCACTTAAAGAAATTCATACGTTCAGTGGTTGTCTGTTGCTATCCTAATGAATTCTCAGCATAACATGAGTATCTACAGAGTTGAGCATTTTTAGAATTCGATTCTTATAATATATTTACATATTAAGAATGTATTTTTTGAACCTTCAATTGTAAAAGTCAGTCAACCTGTAGGTAGGTAGGTACTCTGTACTAACAAAATAATCAAAATCAGTCCGTAAAATACTACTGACTGAACACATAACATTAAATGGTATTGTTACATTGATTATGATTGCGACTATGTTTATGCGTTTCAAGAAATTCTTTTTAAGAAAGTTTTTTCGAAAAATTCACTTTTATTCTTACTGATAGTATAGTTATTTCAAAAATATATGCATTATTCTGTGTTTTATTTTGGTAGTTTTAAAAGTTTACACCAAAATTGAATAAATATAGCAAATGGCAACACTTGGGTAGTGTAAAGTCATTTGATAGTCCCAAAAATGTATGTTTTTTACTGTGGCCTTAAATAAAATACATTTTTATTTGTAAAATCATAGAAAAATAATTAAACTCATTTAATATTTCTGATATTTCTAGACGCAATCATTTTTGTCAACTATTTTTCTGCCATTGTTCTTTGGCACAGAGGTAGTTTATGACCCCTTTTATCCTGGTAGTCCGTTACTTTGGGATAAGTGAAGCCGCGGGCTGAAGCTAGTATTAACTATGAGCTTCATCACGAGTAAATTAAATGGATTAATTTGTTATTATTATTAAATGCCGCGTCAGTCATAAACGCAACTACTACTGAACAATCTGGGCGAGAGTCACAGAAAGACTAATACAGAAAAATACCTGTATAAAAAAAACTATAAAAAAATTATTAAACTAGCTTTTACCAGCGGCTTCGCCCGCGTGTAGGTCGGAAATTATCCCACGGAGAGGTCCCAGGTGTATCAAAGTCAAAGTCAAATAGGCACAAGTAAGTCACTTTTGAATGTCAAAATGAACAAGAAATAGAATTGATTCAAGTCGCCCCTTCCAAAAGGTAGTTTCGTTTGGAAAAGAATGGGCAAGATGGCATTGCACGCTCGCCTAAAAATGATGTCAGCATTTATGTAAAGAGGCCCGTCAGGGCCATTGCCTGCCGGGTCAGTGGGATTGTCCGAAAGGGTAACCGCTGCCCGGAACACAAAGGGCTAAGGAAAGAATATGGATGGGTTTTAGTCAGTCAGTAAGTTCAGTAAGAATCTGTCACTCCCTTCCACTCCACCCAGAGAGAGGCCATTTGATAAATACTTAACTTTAAAAAAGGCACAGTTTTTATTGCGCGCTAACGCTGTTACTACGGTTCGGCTTTTTATTCCCAAACAATAAAAGTGGTACCTAGACAGCGCTGACAATCCCTACAATCCCTTTTTAAATAAAAGAGTTTCTAATAATTCATCCCTCGACATTCACCCGAATATATTTTACCTGAACGACCCTTGGAACCCTTTTGTGACCACTTTCATATATAAACGTAACATATTATTACTGAATACGGAGTATTAGGCTTTTGGGCATCAATATTAAACAACATCAGATAATGGGGTATTTGAAAGGATAGTCAATAACGTTACTTTTTATGAACTGTCAAAACGCGGCATTTGTACGTGATTTGTATGAAATATAACATTTTGACGTCACAGATTTTTAGACTCAAATGGAATAATTAGCATTAAATGCAATTTAACAATTATATCGTCGCATTATATTTAATTTCTGCACGGTGATGGAAGTTTTTATGACGAGCGGGCTTTTTTCCATGTGATTTGATATTTTATTTTTGACCGATTCAAATACTCAATTGACCTTCTTCAATGCAAACTTCGAACCCTGATATTTTTCTATACTAATATTATAAAGAGAAAAAACTTTGTTTGTTTGTTTGGTTGTAATGAATAGGCTCAAAAACTACTGGACCGATTTTAAAAATTCTTTCACCGTTGGAAAGCTTAGTTTTCTAGGAGTAACATAGGCTACTTTTTATCCCGGGAAAAATAACGGGTCCCACGGGAAAGACCACGGGAGCGAAGCCGCGGGCAAAGTGCTAGTTTTTAATAAACCATTAATGGAACATTTAGAAGGAGAAACTGACTTCCCACTGCTGGGACTCAGCCCTCCTCTGGGTGAGAGGGAGTGGGCCGCTATCCACCACGCGGCCCAAGTACTGATTAGTAGATGCGACATGACTTCGAATGTTTGGTTCTAAGACATGCCGGTTTCCTCACGATGTTTGGCTTCGCCGTTTTGAGAGCAATGATAGCTAGCTAGCTGGCTTAGAGCAAACCTTTTAACCCTTAATACCGATAAAACTAATTTCATTTGTTTTGCCGCAAGCCAAAGATCGCAGCCTGGAACTGATTTTGGCATTACTATTCATTGTTGTCAAAATGATTCCCTCTACAGCTGCAACTGCCAAAATATACAACAAGTCAGATCCACAAAATATTTAGACATTGTTGTTGACCAAAGACTGTCATGGCACCCTCACATGGAGATCCTCATGAAAAGGATCAGGAAGCTCATTTGGGTCTTCAAAACTTTACGTCATGTTATGTCCGCGCAACCGAACAAAATATATATATATAGCTCTGGCGCAGTCAGTAATAACTTACTGCATTCCGATATGGGGTGGAGCTTCCAAAATGAAATTCCTCGATCTAGAACGAGCTCAGCGATCACTAATCAAGGTGATGTATTTTAAACCATTTAGGTTCGACTTTTCTGGGCATAGAAATATGAAATACTGATTGTTATCAGGCTTTGTACAGAGGCCAGCACACCAAGTTACCACAATCTGGTAAATTTCTTTGATAGTATTTCAACTTTATTGCAAAGACACAAGGTTCATTTTTAAGGTTCAGGTTCAGGTTCGAGTCTGTGTCCACTCCTGTCCTGGCTGTTACCACTGGGCCACGACTGCTCACCTGACAGACGTATTATTATTATTAACACAGCCTTTTCTGGGCATAGAAATATGAAATACTAATTGTTATCAGGCTTTGTACAGAGGGCCAGCACATCAAGTTACCGCAATCTGTTAAATTTCTTTGATAGTATTTCAACTTTATTGCAAAGACACAAGGTTCATTTTTAATTGAGAAAATTTGACAGTTAGGGATAGCTTTATGTGCTGGCGTCTGTACATGGTGACAATAAGTTTTGTTTTTCCTTTCTGTATTATCTAAAGTGTTAAAAAGATAACTCTAAGAATTTTGTGGGAGCATTGTACTCATCGTTGCGAACAACTTTTACCATGGGATGAACCCCAAAATCGCGAAAAAAATATGAGCTGTTCCATACATTCATGCACACATAAGTCAATAAAATGTTCGTAACGATGAGTACAATGCTCCCACGTAATTCTTAGAGTTAACTTTTTAACACCTTATATAATATGTATGTTAAATTATGTATGTATATAAATGGTCGAATAAATATCCGGTTATTATAATATCCTTATATCCTTGGACATTTCACACAACGCCATATCGTCACAAGCTAAGCAACCTAATGCTTGTGTTATGGTAACGAGATGGCTGATAAACTACTTATATACATTTTTTTTTTGTAAATACATACATATTATAGATATAAAACACCCAGACTCGTAACAAATACTTGCAGGTCGTACAAATATTTGTTCCGTGCGGGAATCGAACCCGCGACATAGTGCGCAGCAGTCAAAAGGATAGGAGCATTAGTGTTCAGTGTCCAGTATCACTGAAGGCCTTCCCCATTTCCATATAACCAAACGCGAAATGACATTCTTATAATTACCCTGTCATTGTGTTATTGTTAGTTCTCACTTTTTAGTTATGGTACAGAGGCCAGCACATCATGTTTCCCCAATCTGTCAAAGGACATTGCCTACTTTTGTATGGAAGTTGGGCCAAGTGCAGCCTAGAATGCACACATAGGCCTTTTTGATCCTCAAATCATCACTAATCTGTAATCCAAACCGCATAAAAATCCATTCAAGGAGTCCAAAGAAAAACAATATTTTGTTTTGGATATTTTTGATGGAAAAATGAACTTAACAGCCACAAATGTACTAATAAACTACTAACGAATTATTCTGCGTTCAATTATAATTGTAATAATTGGATTTTTGATGTTGTCATATTTAATTATTAGATTAATATCTAATAATTAGTTATTAATATAAATTAATGATGCAATACCAATAACTAAAATACAACTAATTTGGTACAATATTACAGTAAACAAAGGTAATATAGAGACAATAGAGGGGCTTGTGTCTAAGTAATAACAGCCGCACGGATCGATCCATCAGGTTAAGCTGCGCTTGCCGGAGTTGGTCCGTGGATGGGTGACCATCTTGACATATCGAGACTCCTCCATGCCTCGGAAAACACGTTCCGCCGTTGGTCCCGGCTGTCATTCGGATAGTTTGATAGATTTTCAACTTTATAACAAAAGCGTAAGGTTTATTTTCAATCGGGATCTCAGATCAAATAAAAAGCGGGATAGCTTGATGTGCTGGTGTCTGTTCCTACCCCAGTACCTACACCAAATCGTATTCACGTCTAGCTGTAGCTAGCATGTCAGCGACACAAACGCATAAGATTTTTCCAAACCAAAAATCGCATGACGCACATAAAGAAGTTGCCACTTCAGAACTGAACAGTCGTTTTAAAGCGAAATAATGGTTGATGGCGTCAGCGACTCTCTGTTTGTGATATTTATGTCAACGTTAAGCATTTCTCTAAGCACAATAATATACTTTATACTCTCTCAAAAGAAATTTTCCACCCGTTTTACTGAAACGCTGCGGGCAGCGAAAATTCCATAAAAACGTTGTAAAAATGTTTTCTTCTATTTAATTCAAGTAATAAAGTTCTGCTCGGCTTTCTGTGTGAAGTTGAAAGTATTCTGAAACCTTTTACAATGGGTTTGTCATAAAAACTGAAATAGGTACTGCGATTTTATAGTACCCACTCTATGCTTTGAGATCTGATTTCAAATTATTACGTGAGTTCTAGCTTTTCTCCGGCTGAGACCAACGCCGTCTCGGACAATCCCGCTTACCCGGCACGGCCTACATGGCCGGGTAAGCGGGATTGTCCGAACGAGTTACCGGTCTTAGTCAGTCAGAGTCTGACATTCCCTTTCGCTCCTCCCAGAGTGGGAGGAGTCATTTGATGATTTCCCAACCTCAAAAAAAAGGCCATGCCGGGGCCCTTAGGCACACAAGAATTTGGGGCCCTGTTGGAAAATAATAGAAGTGAATGACAAAAACATTTTTCAGGTATAATAAAATAACAAAAATCTTATATTTTTGTCAAATAAAATATATAATTGGGTAGTCAATAACGTTACTTTTTATGAATTGTCAAAACGCGGAATTTGTACGTGATTTGCATGAAATGTGACGTTACATATTTTAGAATCAAATGGAATACTTATTCGCGTTAAATGCAATTTTACAATTATATCTTCGCATAATATTACATTTCTGTATGGTGAGGGAAGTTATTAAGACGAACGGCCTTTTTCTATGTGATTTCATATTTTATTTTTGCCGTGTCAAATAGTCAATGGAAAAATAATAAATAGGTATGCCAGTTGATTCTTTGATATGGTCTCATTCATTCTCTAGAATTATGGGATGCCCATGCCGTACGGCGCGTTCATGTTCTACGCGCGCCTCAAAGAGATCATCGTTCTCCTGCCTTTATCCCAATTTATATGGGGTCGGCGCAACATATCTTCTATACTTCTCTATTAGTCGTCATCTCAGTAGTCATTCGCTTTCTAGCCATATTATCCTTCGCACAATCCATCCATCGTTTCTTTGGTCTTCCTCTACTTGTATAGCCATCCACATTCATGCTCACAACTTTCCTGACAACATTTTCTCCTCCGCATAACATGCCCATACCATGACAACCGATTTCCACACAACTTTTCAGTCACCGGTGTCACTTTCAGACTTCCTCTTATATACTAATTCCATATTCTATCCATTCGCGTAACATCACACATCCCTCTTAGCATTCTCATCGCAGCTGCGCGCTTCAAAGAGATGTCAGCATAAAAAAAGGCCGTTAGCGCCGACGTCTGCCAGGTCAGCGGGATGGTCTGAAAGTGTTACCACTGCCCAGGAACACAAAGGAAGGAACATGGATGGGTTTTGGATGGAGTCATTGTTCCATACATTTAACTCCTCCGTGTAATCATGATGCCGTGGACTTCTACGATAATACGTTAGAAATTATACATATTGTCTTTTGTCATTGAAAAATCAGTTGGTAAGTTTGGCTTCATCGACGATAGCCAAAGATGCTAAACAATTTGGAATAATACCGTCTCAGAAGATGACTGAGGTTGCGATATTACAAATTGTTTGCATACTTACCGACAGAATTTTATTAATAAATAATAAAAATTTTAATGAAAAAACTTTTACGATTACTAAGCAGATAGGTAAGCTAGATATCAAAATTAAAGTAATCTTCTTTCGCAGATAAATAAATCCTCAATAACCTACCTACTTTCATTTCGTTTCGTTCCAATATACTTTCACTTTGGGTAGAAGAAATAAATTACTTTTTTGGCTATTGATCGAGCACTTGAATGGAGGGCGAAAATTAATTTTAGACGCATGACTGATTTAACTTAATGGTGATTTAAGGACTACGCGGTAAGTCTAGTATATAGCGATCATAACCGAGGATGCTCAAAGCCTTGGATTCGATATCTAAGTGCTTGGAGTTTCCGATTAGGTAGAGTCAGCAGCAAAATTTCGTAGCGCGCAGTTATTTTAGATCTACAAAACAATTGAAAATTCTCAGGCCGTCAAAGGGTTTTTATTCCATTCCTAATTTCCCAGTAGAAACAACTAAACCATGAATTACATACACAGAGTTGAAGAGACAAACTCGTAAGTCTGTCAGAATATTCGGTCAGAAGTTTTTCTGGAGCCTCCTAGACAGGAATCAATAAATCGCTGAAAAAAAAACTTTCGTCAATTGAGTCTGTGCGTCTCAACGACCTTTTGACCACGCATTATTGTCATCGGCAGAACGGGACTTGGTAGATTGTCTTTAGGTGGGTAATATGACTTGGCAGCCTACCTAATATTAAGGAGTCAACGCCGCCAATATGTGGAAATCAGCAGTGTAACCAGAACTCTAATTGACACACTGCCAAACACAATCGTCAATCAAAGGTTTGAAAGCAAATTCCTAATGCATTACTTTATAGAAAATGTGGAACAGGGTTTAAAGTTCACTCATCCTCCAAAAAAAAGGAAGGATCCTCCGACCAGACCAAACCGGCGTGTCCTAGAACAAAAAAATCAAAGGCATATGACTAACACCAACCCGCACCGGGCACCGTGTGGTGGATTATGGCCTCCTCTCTATGAGAGCATAGAGCCCAGCAATGAGAACATAATAGGCTACTTATGCTATGCTCCGACCAGACGGGTGTTGTGAAATGAAATCAATTGAAAAGTTTATATACTTACAGAAGTAAAAACACACGGCAATATGTCAAAGCTAGATGGCGCCAGCATTTCTTAGCTGACTGTTACCACACAAGAAATGCCGAAACAAACTTAGAGGTGGTGATCTCTTTTAAACTCCAAACATTATATTATAAAGATTTTATGCGAGTCTAACAATGCAGGTCTGGAAGGACCTTTTGAACAAAGTGCCATTACAGTTTCTGCCTGGTGGGCTAATGCCCGATATTGATGTTTTTTTTATTTAATATTGGCATCTCGCAGTTCAACCGTAGGATTGTCTACTGCTTAACCAGACTTGCCTGTGGATGCCACAAAAAAATTGTTGCCTCCAGTCAGGGATTAACCCCGATATTGACGTCTGAATGTTGCATATACTCGTATAAGTATGATATGTTAGTCGCGCGGTAAACTCTACTTGCGCGATGCACGATTTTGCGTGACGTCGTCGTCGAGTGTGACGCGTAGCGATATGTCCATGCCGCTACTCCAAGATATCGTCTGCTCAACAACTGCTAAACTGTCAACTGTTTTACGGTTTTGCTTATCTATCACCAGGAGTTGTTAACATCATCATCTGATGATGATGATGTATACTGCAGTCCACGGCCGGACTTAGGCCACTCCAATTGGCTCTCTAGGAACCTCTCATCCAGCTGCTTGCTACCAGCCACTTTGCGAAGATCGTCACTCCACCTAACGTGAGGGTAACCTATATTACGTTGGCCGAATAGCTGTCCACTCAAGAACACGGCTCCCCCAACGGTCATCGATTCTACGGCTAATAAGGCCGGCTCGTTGCCACTTCAGCTCGCTTATTCTGGGAGCTATGTCGTCAAGTTTGGTTCACTTCTGGATCACATAATTCCGGAAGTATTGAAGCATAAATTATGCTTGGAAATGTGGATGTGAAACATTTTAACTTCCAATAAAATTTTATTGTGAAAAATCAAAATAAAAAGAAACAATTTGAACAGAAAAATGTTCCATTCAATGTTATTCAATCCTCACCTACAAAAAATAAATACGAACATAGAAATATAGTTGAATTGCACCCACTAATTAACAAGTACAACTTCAGTGAAAATTATGTTTTTATTTTCTTTATATACCTAGGCAATCAACAGCGATAAATAATATGTTACAGAGTGTGAATGGTAATAATAGGTTTCTCTGTATATCTTAAGCTAAGGTGCGTCCACACTGTATAACATAACATGTTATAAAACGTAGATAAATAACATATTTCTATAAAGTGGTGAGCAAGCTTAAATAATGTGGACGTGTTAGATAACAAATGTTTTCGTGTTATATTACATAATCTGTAACCCTAACATACGTAATAACACGGGCGAACAGAATATTAAGAAATATTTTTAAAAAGTCAAGTATTCGAAAACTTATAAGCTGTATTAGTAAGAAACTAATCTTCTTCTATTAACTTCTCGACTGTAACGGACCACAAAAACGGTCCGCCTGGTATCGATTGGACACACAGCAGCCGTTCTACAAAAACGGGTTACTGCAAATTGGCTGGAATTGAAACCATCCCGTAGTATGACGATACGATATGGGATTACTTTTTCATGCTTATACTGCTCGTGTTGATACTGTTATTTTCAGCTGACGTTTTATTTTATAGCATGAATTTAATCCTCTAAAATGTTCCACACAGAGCCATAGGTATAGATCAACTAAGGTTATAACTTCGACACAATCAAACTTCATAGTTAGTGACCTGACAGGTGAAGCATAAAACTTTTATTATTTTGATAATGGTACTCTTACCAAGATTGTCCAATATTTTGGTAAGTAACTGGTAAGCAGTACGTTCATAAATCTCTATTGATTTCTATTTATAACTTTTCTTATTCATAAAAACCACTAAAATATTAAGCGTCCTGTTATCTGGAGACCGCGATCCATTTATGGAAGTGTATCTTACTTGGATGGATTAATTTTTGTTGCTCAATCACAACGGCTAGACGGATTTTGATTAAATTTTCCACACAGGTAGTTTATTACCTGGATTAACATATATAAGGTCCCATTAAAATAGATGGACATTTTAACACAGCGTTCAGTACGTCTAAACAAAGATATCCAAGCAACTAGAACACACGAACTCCAACACTAGAATACACGTATCTATTATGGGTAGGAACTTGCACACTTCTTGTAAGTAAGTATCTCATGTGTTTTTTTTTACCATTGTCCTTATTTTGGTGGTCTGAGTGATTTCTAAAAGTTTGTCCATCTATTTTAATGAGACCTTATATAATACTTTTTATCCCGGTAGAATGTTCCTGTGGTATAATTTCCTACACACACGCGAAACCACTGGCAGAAGCTAGTAAATGATTTAAAAATAAAAGCATGACTTACTGCACATTCGGGTTCCGTCGTATAGGATCCATTGGGGAAGTACTTCTTCGGGCACTCTGCCCACGGCAGTTCCGCCTGGAAGCTCTGCGCGAAATAGAACAGGCACCAGGCGATGATGGAGTTGTAGTACAGCGCCACGTTGAACGACACCACCGCCGAACTAATCCCGATGCCTCCCAAGTAAGGGGACACCTGGTGCCAGACCCCTATAGCACCCTTCCGCAGACGTTGGCCAATTGCCAACTCCAAGTAAAATATAGGTATCCCCTCGATAGCCAACATCACGAAATACGGAATCAGGAACGCTCCTCCGCCGTTCTTCTGGGCGAGGTACGGAAACCTCCAAACATTCCCCAAACCCACGGCATACCCAACTGTGGCTAGGAGGAAAGTCAGTTTGCTGTCCCAGGATTCCCTTTCAACCCCACCACCCTCCGGCTTCACCGCGCCACGCTCTTCTACGGAGCTCGCCTTGCTGGTGGGCGTCTCTGAGGAGCGCCTGTTGGGGCTGGTGTCCTCGAAGGCCTCGTTGGTGGCGCCGTACATGACATGCGAGCGGAC
The DNA here is from genome assembly GCA_951799385.1 of Hyppa rectilinea. Classification (NCBI taxonomy): domain Eukaryota; kingdom Metazoa; phylum Arthropoda; class Insecta; order Lepidoptera; family Noctuidae; genus Hyppa; species Hyppa rectilinea. Next base: position 2,182,109 of record OX637317.1, read on the forward strand.
CGACGGGTGCCCGTTCTCCATGGTCACCAGTCGACCGCGGAGCTCCTTCATCTCCATCCTATCTATTGAACGCTGTGCATAAAGATCCCGCGAGCTTTGTCGCCTCATCAAATGCGCTGTGTTCGCCATATTTTGTATTTTTTAAATTACTTTTATAATTAAATATTATTTATTGTCGTCTTATTGTCATTATTTACTTTTAAAACGATTCGGATTCCGTGTCGTGGCACATAATGAGGACCAATAAATTGCACGTGAAAGTTATTAGTGCTTTAATGTGTAGATTAAATGGCATGACTATTGATTTACGAGTAAGCATTTTTTATGAAGAGCACAAACTTATTCATTAACACGGCACTGAACTTCAGATTGTAAAGACACAGGGATGTTAAATTAACATTTTTGTATTATTATTTCTTTGCGATGGTAATCGCGGTGTCGCGCGACGCTGGCGGGAAACTCGCCCGAAATGCGGGATGTGGGAGGGTCGCCATGCACACGCATGCGCTAGAATAATGCCCCCTTCATAGCACTTACACCCAAATGGAGATTTTTCAATGAACGGTTTGGAATCTGAACGCCTCCATGCGAATAGAGCCCATTGTAGACTACATTGATTTGGCAGTTTGACAAGAAATTAATGTAGCGTTCTCAAGACTGCGATACAAACAAGCTATACCAGTGTACCGTTAATAAAATAAACATTGTCATTTGTTTCTCTGTTTTCAGTTACGTCAGACTTAAATTGAGCAAAGTAAATGTGATTGAGTGATTTTAATCAGCGTTACACAAAGCTGCAAAGAGGAAAGGGTAATCCCAAAGGATGTCTTATCGGCAAAATAGAGAGAAACTTTATCTGGTATGCAATAAAATAATGTTGGTAATAATGGTTAATAAAGGAGAAAAGATTTATTCAGTTGTTGTACGGTTCTACGTAAGTAAGGCGCTGAGCTCGCAATGGACAATATTATACATTTATGATAATATCAAAGTCAAATTCAAAGCATTTTATTTGTTAAACATAGGTAATATGGTACATGGTATAAAATTTGTGTTGTATCACTATGTTTTACCTTGCGAGGCGTAAAAACTAAATAAAACTATTTCATGCAAGTATTTGTAAACAAGAAAGTCATAATAAATGGATCGGACATTTTTTATTTTATGCTTCTATCATCTAAAAACTCATTGATAGAGTAGTAAGCCTTTTCAATTAGGAATTTCTTGAGTTGCGATTTAAAATGTATATAAATATAAAATATCGGCAGTCTATTGTCTTACGTGTGCGTTATTGCATCGATTCCCATACGTTCTATACGTTCTAACGTGGCGGAAGAGAGGCCAACGTGTACTCAGCGCCTAATTGATGTTATTGACGATATTGTTTTCCTAATACGTATCTATTCTAATTCTATGTTAATTAATGTAATTGGACCTGTGCCGTTTTAATTAACTATAAATAAAAATAAAATAAATAAATAAATGTGGAGTTTGTCTATCAGTGATTGTTGCACAGTTGCAAAACATTTGCATGTTGCCCATTAGCATAAACAATTGTTGGCGAACCAATAAAATAAAATAAATAATTAGTAGTATACAGAGAAATTTCTTTGATAGTTTTTCGACTTTATTGCAAGAGGTTAGGTTTTTTTTTTACAGTTTGGGATAGCTTGATGGCTTGTGGCGTCTGAATAATATAAGTAAGGAACAAACCTTTAACACTAATAAAATTAACTAGATTGCAATTATTATTATTAGGACATTGCACAAATTAGTCTGCTCAGGGGGGGATATGGGGGACATGCACAAATCTACGTGTGTCTAACTGTATATCATTCAAAATAAGTACTAACACTTATTTTTACATTTGGAGCTCATGGCTAAGTAATAACAGTCACACAGATTGATCCATCAGGTTAAGCCACGCTTGCCGGGGTTGGCCGTGGATGGGTGGCCATCTTTACATACCGAGACTCCTCCATGACACGGAAAGCACGTTAAGCCGTTGATCCCAGCTGTAATTTTTGGATCTTTGGCAATCGTTACGGGTCGTCAGAAGCCCGATAGTCTGACATTCAATCTTACCGAGGGGTATCGTATTACCCAGTTACTGACTGGGTTGTGGAGGTCGGATAGGCAGTGACTCCAATTAAAATACTGGTATTCAGCTACATCCGGTTACACTGGAAACCAACTCCAACATAGTTGGGAAAAGGCTCGGCAGATTGAACTTATTTTTACATATACAGACATACTATAACGTTCGTATTTTCGAACTTAAAAACACCACGCTTTAAAAATTTTCGCTAAAATCAATCTCATTCAAAAGAATATCCACTTAACCTCTCGTCTGAGCATGAAACATGTTGCGAGATATTTATATTGTTAATGGAAGGGGTGGCAAAGTGGGCGCCAGTGACACTGATTTATGATCAAACGACGCTTGATAAATAAAAGAAAATGCTATCCATATGTACGCCCCCTGCTAAGATTGGGGAGAAGGGGGACGAGCAATGTTCAGTTTTCCTGACCTTTTTTTTTAGGCTGTGTAATCAGCCAATGACTTCTCCCGCTCTGGGTGGAGCGGAAGGGATTGTCAGACTCTTACTGACTAAAACCCATCCATGTTCGTTCCGTAGCCCTTTATGTTCCGGGGTAGCGGTAACCCTTTCGGACAATCCCGCTTACCCGGCAGGCTTGGCCCTAAAAGGCCCCTTCATGCTTTGAGGCGCGCGTGGAACATATACACGCCGTCCGGCACGGGCCTGGTGTTGATCGGGCGGTGAGCCACTCATTACTCACCACCCGCAGTTTCCTGACCCTGGACTTCTCCTGCGGAGCCGGATACGATCTGATTTGTAAATGACAGACAGAATCCACGCCAGGTCTATCATACGGGATGCGTGCGTGTTATGCAAAGTGATCAGATTTACATAATGATAATCCAGTTTAAACAATAGGGATGGCGACTAACATTTTTTTAGTCCCTAAGCTAGATTATGAAACATATTGGACACGACCGTGTTTTTTTTTGTTTTTACGTAATCCAAAGATTCAACGTTACATAGAGTTAAAATGCGGCATAACGTCACAAGTGTGTGATTTTTATAGGTACTTGTGACGTAGCGAGCCCCCACTCCCCAATTTTAATGCGTTTATTTTGTCTTTTTTTGTATGAGAAAGCAAAAAACATGAGTCTAATATTTTTTTATTATCTGATGGATGGACTAAATATAATTTCTTTTTTCATCCCTATTAGCTTCTAAATCACGACCGATCTTGAGTTAGTGACAGCCACTCAAGGTACCATGGCCATAAGGGGGTCACTGTGGGGCACTGCCCTACCTTGAAATCACAATGCCAATCCTACCTTAAAAATACCAAAAACTGAGATAAATTATTATAATTTATTGTTGGTTTATCGTTTGAGTTAAAAAAAATGTGGCGTCACTTACCTAGAGGTCACTGATATACATGGCGATTGATTTAGGAGCCCCTGCTTCAGAGCAGATCAATTATGATATTTTTTTACTTCCGCCCTACCTGTAACCCATGCTGCCCTACCTCAAATTGGACTCTAGCTAGAGCCATGCATGATACGAATTTTGGCACGAACTAGAATGTTTCGATGGTAGCACTTGGTCATTCATTGTAGGCCCACGGCAATGATAGACCGGTATCTTAGTAACTGGTAACATATATTTATAGTGAACTCTTATAAGTACTCATAGTATGGATTTATACGTTACATGATAGTGCAACAAGTGGGATCAGACTCACGACTCGTCAATACACGACATTAGATAATATTGGGCTACTGTTTCCTACATGTTTTACGCCCAGCCTCTTTGGAGGTTTTCTATTAGCTAATTTTCTCAGTAATAATAATAATATCCTTGGACATCTCACACAACGCCATATAGTCCCAAGCTAAGCTACTTATATACATATATTTTTATGTAAATACATACATATTATACATAGAAAATCACCCAGACCCGGGACAAATACTTGCAGGTCGCACAAATATTTGTTCCGTGCGGGAATCGCACCCGCGACATGCTGAGTCAATCGCTCAACCACTGCGCCAACCGTAACGTCTAAGTTGCAGCTAATGTCAACACGAAAAGAAGAAGTAGCAACAGAAGAGTTCGTTAGTTGGTAGTGACGTGGCAACCCAATGCCTCGATAAACACGTTAAGCCTTTGGTCCTGAACCAGCCGGTCCATGAAAAAATACAGAGGCCAGCACATCAAGTTACTCCAATCTGTCAAATTTCTTCGATAGATTTTGAACTTTATTACAAAATAATAAGGTTCATTTTCAATTGGGTAAATTTGACAGTTCGGGATAGCTTGATGTGCTGGCGTCTGTACATAAGTGAAGTGAGTTTAAAATGAGCAGTCGGTCGATTCTGTTACAATCTCACCGTGAAAACTGATGTGAAGTGTGCTGTCATCCCACCTTATGCAAGGGATTGACACTACTGACAGCTGACTGTAAACTCACTTCACTTACGTTTTCACAGTGATATTAATTTACAGAATAGCACTACTGTCAATAGTGTTAGGTGGAACTACCGCTCACTTCACGTTCACTTCATCCAAGTTTACACGGTGAGATTGTATCAAACCGATACACGAAGCCATTGACCTGAACCTCTGTAATAATAAAAATAAGCCCATATTCTTTTCAGCACTTTTTCAGCGCCGGTCGTAATATTCGTAGCTTTAATCAATCAAGGCTGCCATTGTCCATCACTCGTCCATGTGCTTGCTCGTGATATAACGATGGCCTGGTTCAGCTGAATATTAAATTCGTACGAATACTGCTTTTACGTTAAAGTGCGGGATGCGGCCATTAGGTGCCTTCGCGTTCCCACGGGCCATGGGCTCCATAGAATATGTAGATATTATATAGGCTATGTGTTTGTTCAGATTATGTAAATGTTTATGGAAAGGGGGCTAGACGGAATTAAGACCAAAAGTTGTGACGACATTTTTTTTGGAGTAAAATATGATGTCTTTTTAATCAATATTTTTTGATTGGTGAGTTTTAGATCAGATTTTTTTTTATTATTAGGTATAACTTAAAAGAAATAAAATTTTATTACAATTCCTTCACTAATTAATCGAAAGGGACTTCGTTCCATCCGGGTGTCCCTTGACACCTCTCAAGTTTTATTTTAGTAGCTCTAGCTCTTGTGTTTTTCCGAATTTTCTAATTCTTCCGGCCTTCTTTTCCTTTTCTTTTGGTTACTCGATGTACGACTAAAGAACGTAGTTAGGTGTGTCAGTTTTCCTTTTAACGTCGTTATTCATACTGCTATCATGAATACTTTTCACATAACCAAAAACAGCGGTAGGTATACTTGTAAATCATGTGACTGAAAATGAATAAACTCCCAATATTCTAATAACACCTATTCAACTATAAATGACGTGAAAAAATACCCCTACTTTACGTGAGGTACACAAAAAAAAAGCATTTTAGGCATGACTACCATCAGGGTCTCGGAGTTAAAGAGTGAACCAACCAGAGGTCGCAACTAAGAGTAGGTATAAGTACCTATTTAAATTTCGAGGCTGTATGTGTGATCGCGTTGTTCTTCTAAACTATTACTAAGGATTGTGATGCAGTTTCTACACTTCTCTATCAACAAAAATAATAATTGTGAACATGAGTTTGAAAAAGTATCACGCCAGAAAAACAGGTGTTGGGGTCTATTTTCCCTTTTGCAAAAGAGATTCTGATCTGAAGTTACATATGTACAAAAAACTGTTCTAAAAAAAAGGAGTAAACTAGCAAAAAATGTGGCGCAACGAAAAGGCGTTATTACGTGAGTTCCAAGTGTAAAAAGTTTTGTTTTATACAGAGCCATCTAGTATAATTTTTAGTAAGCAAAAGAGACCGAGAGCGAAGACGTCTGAATTTGGTCAAAATCAAACAATATTCAAGATGGCGTCAAAAAAAAACTTCATCTATGAACGATAATTAAAAAAGATGGTGCTATTAGTGGAGTTAATAGTGGTAGCTGTGGAAAAATAATGCAGTAAACTGTGTGTGGCAACATCTTAGACTGTTGGTTGTGTCTATGGGCAACAATGACATTGACAATGACAACTATCTTTCTGTATTCCATAGAGCCAACTGTCAATAATTAAACGTTAATCAGAACTGCAGGCAGATCTGCAACATTTTGTTTCTATTCTGCCAAATAAAAATGAAGTTATCAATCGAATCATGTCGATTGCGATACAAATGCTAATACACGCTAGTGTTACACGATTGTGATCCAGATCTGCAAGCAAACTCGACGACATGTACTGTTTGCAATGGCTAATCCCCGTGCTACTAATACCGAAGCCCGTGAACCCGGCTTTAGTGAACACACATGTTATGTTCATGGTGTTATACTTAATAGGATTCTTCCTCGAAAGGAAACCGTGTACTGTGTGCAGTGTAGTCTTCCTTGCAGCAGTGATATTAATTTGTTATAGTGGTATTGGCAACTGTTTATTCTGGGCCAGTCAGTGTGAAGCTGACAAGTACGATACCTAGCTGCGCCTACAGTTCTTCCAGAGTTACCTACCTAAGTGCTCAAAATGCAAAATATTGCCCTGGTCAACATAGAGCCAGGAAAATGACATGTGAGGCTGATTACCATCACCATTGCCTTGTGCATTGAAAATTATTATATGATTTTCTTTGTATATTTTTGTAAATAGACTTTTTTTATTTATTTACATCTCTTATATGTACTGTAATGTCTGATTATGAATAATTCCAATATTATGGAAGTAATGTGCCGACCTGTACTTAGTATCTGAATTGTTATGTTGATAAATAAAAAAGTGATGATGTGATGTACATACAGTTGTTATAATATTATGGTAATGTAATAACAATTTGGGGATATCTGATTGTTTTATTGGGCATTCTCTTGCTCTTATGCCAATTTATTTGGCAAGCATTCTCCTTCTTCCATTCTTCTGGACTATTGACATCACAAGAAAAAGAGAAGTAAAAGTAGTTTTTTCAACGCTATAAAATTAGGGGCAACCAAGGGGGCACGGGCGGAGAGGTGGTTAAACAACTTCAAAAAAATAAGGTTTCTCAATTTAACCATAGATAACTTTTTTTTATGAGTGTAATGCATAACTTTGTAGTTTTTTAGTTCATGTTAATAATTATTTCTTTGTCACAACTTTTATTTAATTGAGTCCCATGCAATCATAATTTCCATAAATATGAAAACATGAAAAAAGTTCAGCTCACAAACAGTGCTGATTAATAGTTGCAACTGCCACATAAAAATCAGTAGCAGAGGAAAGTAGTACTCTCTGCTACTTGAAAATAATTATTTACCAAACTACTGTATCTAGAAGGGTGCCTCTTGCAGATCACAGTAGTTTGGTAAATAATTATTTTCAAGTTGTTTGAAGTCTTATCAGGGGTTCACTCGTTTCAATTTTTAATTTGAAATTGAATGTGTTTTAATGCATGTTCAGACAATTCAAATTACTTTCAACTGCACTTTGCAGTTGGTTAAATAATACCTTGTTCACCCTGGTATTATAATTAAAGTTTTAATAGCATTTGACAGGAAAATATCACTAACTATATGAGACTAGTAACTACTATGGGTACTAGAGTACTATGGTACTCTATTTGGTTGAACTATAAACACTAAATGAAATGATGAGATGTTTACAGAATCGACTGACTGGCGAAAGCTTTCTAATAGACAGCTACAATGTTAAAAGCTAAAAGCAAGGAAAGAATTGATTCAAAATCAAGTCATTTATTCAAACTAAGTTGAAAATCAACACTTTTTGAAGGTCAAAATTACATAAAACAGTCCCCCAAAAACGCCCACTCTTCACCACTTTTTAGTGCTTAGCTTAAAAAAAAACAATACAGTCAAAATCCCAGAAGTCTGACAACCAATCTTACCAAGCAAGGTACCTACCTTCTGTTTTGCTTGGTTTACATACCTACTGAATTTTTTTTTTAATGTTGTCATTCTGCCGACATTGCTCAGGTTATTATAAGCTACCATTTGTAATATTTTGTTGGTTAAAGGATCAAAGAAAGTTAAAGTTTATTTTCGACACCCGCCGACGGCAATTATTGCGGCTTCATATTATTGTACAGAGGCCAGCACATCAAGTTACCACAATCTGTCAAATTTATTTGATAGTATTTCAACTTTATTGCAAAGCTATAAGGTTCATTTTTAATTGGGAAAATTTGACAGTTAGGGATAGCTTGATGTGCTGGCGTCTGTACAATCAATTTGAATACCGTAATACTAATCAATATCTCATGAATTGTTGATAAGTCACACACTATCAAAATAATATAAACGCTATTATGCGTTATTATAAACTAGCTTCCGCCCGCGGCTTCGCCCGTATGTGTCAACAAATTATACACATAAACCGGGAGTGATATGAAGTTTCGAATGACGTTATTGCGGTGTGCGTTCGCGCAGCGGAATGTTGTTGAATTTAAAGATTTTAATTATGCAGATATTTAGTGTATGACGTCGTATAATTGTGTATGGTAAAAAAAAATTTGTGCATGCAGCCATTGTGGAGAAATTCACCAAAAACTGATTCCGCTGGGCGAACGTTGTCCTGGCGGAACTTTTTTTAATCCATAGACTTTAGAAGAAAAGAGATGTGTCCAAAAATTAGTGTGTATTTGTGTGTAATTGTGTATGTATGAATAAAATTAGTGCATGCATAAACTTCGGAGAAATTCAAGTTTCCGCTACGCGAACGTTTGGCCATTAGCTAGTTTTCATATAAAGCGCTTACATAGAGAGCTGTAGATTTTTACATACGTTGCTTTGAATTTGTTTATATTTGTTTAAAGAACAGATTTAGAAAAAATCGTAGGGCTTAAATAATAAAAATATAAACGTAAAATACGCTTATTAGGTCTTAGTTCTTAAAGTATGCACTTTGGGGTCTAGATTTTCACGTTTATACAAACCTTGTAAGTGTCTGCAACATGTTGCCAAGTATCAATGATGTTCCGTTAGTAATTAAAGAGTTATAGGACAATTTACCATGAATAGATCACTGTTTACAAAGCAGTCAAATATCACGAAGTTCTAAAGGAATTGCATGTTAAAATGTATGCCAATAATTAGTGTATTCATTCAACTATTCACATGCAAAATTTCATGTCATTAAATTCAGTAATTAAAGAAAAACAATTATAATACTGACGAAGCATCGAAAACCTACATAACCCGACCAAGTTCGGATAGCTACAAAAAAGCGGCCGTGCCATATATCTAAGAAACGTTCTTAACCTTCCAATATAGTATTTATTAATATGGTACAGTTGCGTACACAAGCGTTAGGAAAAAATAAAACAATTGCATTTCTTGAATGAAAAATATTTTTTTAATTATAACGCCACTATCTACGATAAAAATAAATCTTCAATTAACAAGTACTTCTCTATTTAAATATCCGTGTACAAAAATATTTTTAATTACTTATAATACTTAATTATGTAATTATAATAACGTTAACAAACGCTTGCAACGACAGCAATAGGCTTAAATGTGTTTTAACTAAAATAGGTTTAATAAACGATTATGAATATAAGGGTAAGTAAGTAAAATCGATTCAAGAAGTAGTTTTTTTTAAGTTATTAGATTGTTTGATCCACTAAAGTTGCAAAGGGGAACGCTCGTGCATGCCTAGTCCATTGGTTAAATAGTGTAATAAGCTACACTTTTTTGTAGCTATCCGAACTTGGTCGGGTTATGTAGGTTTTCGATGCTTCGTCAGTATTATAATTGTTTTTCTTTAATTACTGAATTTAATGACATGAAATTTTGCATGTGAATAGTTGAATGAATACACTAATTATTGGCATACATTTTAACATGCAATTCCTTTAGAACTTCGTGATATTTGACTGCTTTGTAAACAGTGATCTATTCATGGTAAATTGTCCTATAACTCTTTAATTACTAACGGAACATCATTGATACTTGGCAACATGTTGCAGACACTTACAAGGTTTGTATAAACGTGAAAATCTAGACCCCAAAGTGCATACTTTAAGAACTAAGACCTAATAAGCGTATTTTACGTTTATATTTTTATTATTTAAGCCCTACGATTTTTTCTAAATCTGTTCTTTAAACAAATATAAACAAATTCAAAGCAACGTATGTAAAAATCTACAGCTCTCTATGTAAGCGCTTTATATGAAAACTAGCTAATGGCCAAACGTTCGCGTAGCGGAAACTTGAATTTCTCCGAAGTTTATGCATGCACTAATTTTATTCATACATACACAAATACACACTAATTTTTGGACACATCTCTTTTCTTCTAAAGTCTATGGATTAAAAAAAGTTCCGCCAGGACAACGTTCGCCCAGCGGAATCAGTTTTTGGTGAATTTCTCCACAATGGCTGCATGCAAAATTTTTTTTTTACCATACACAATTATACGACGTCATACACTAAATACCTGCATAATTAAAATCTTTAAATTCAACAACATTCCGCTGCGCGAACGCACACGTTATTGCGACGCACGCTATTTCGAAAAAAATTAAGAGTGAACAATTTATCGAATTAGCGTGTTCGCGATAACGTCATTCGATATAGCGGGTTTCGACTTAATGAGTTTTCGAAATGGCGTAGGTACCACTCTTAATTTTTTTCGAAATAGCGTGCGTCGCGATAACGTCATTCGATATAGCGGTTTTCGACTTAATGAGTTTTCGAAATAGCGTACCACTCTTAATTTTTTTCGAAATAGCGTGCGTCGCAATAACGTCATTCGAAACTTCATATCACTCCCCATAAACCTTCCTCTTGAATCACTCTACCTATTACAAAAAACCGCATCAAAATCCGTTGCGTAATTTTAAAGATTTAAGCATACAGACAAACAAACAGACAAAAATAGCGACTTTGTTTTATACTATGTAGTGATTTACAAGAAAACGGTTTGATAGGTACCTAGTAGGTGGGTAGGCACGGTCAACTACCGCACCGCCTCACGTCATTGATGTTATGTAACACTAGATATACCTAGATTACTAGAATTACAAAAAACCGGAGGGGTTCGTGGCTTAAATAAAAGCCGCATGGTCGAAGGTAAGCTACGCTTGTCACAGTCGGTATTTGGATGGTTGACCATCTACTAGATAACGAGAACCCTCCATGACTGGGAAAGCACGTTATGCCGTTGGTCTCGGCTGTCATTCGCAGATCTTTGACAGTCAATACAGTCAAAATTCCTGAAGGCTGACAACCAATCTTACTAAGGGTAAGTATGGTCAGGTGGGCAGTATGCATGCTATATCTATACTAATATTATAAAGAGGAAAGATTTGTATGTATGTTTGTAACGAATAAACTCAAAATCTACTTAACGGATCTGGATGAAACTTGGCACAAAGATAGATTATAGTCTGGAATAGCTACTTTTTGTCCCGAAAAAATGTACGGATGCCGTGGTATAATTTCCTACAAACACGCGGGCGTAGCTGCTGGCAAAAACTAGTATAAAATATATTGCTCTATGTAAAATACTGATGTTCAGCTGCATCCGGATAGACTGGAAGCCGACCCCAAAATAGTTGGATAAGAGAAGGCAGATTGATTTTGACAAGAACTACGAAAGCCGCTCTTCATCAGACAGCACTCTCCTGCTGAATTAAAATTAGTTAGGTAGGTAAGTACCTATATCATAAAGCAAAACTATTAGTTTAATTGGGTACTTATGTAAGTACGGACATTAACCTAATTTCTAATGACCAATCATGATCAAATTAATGTTTATTTGATTTTATTCTCATTAACGACTGCATGTAGTGTCTAAGTTATTAAAAATAGGTTAGTACAATCAACCGCATATCAGTGATATTTAACATTGACCCGACTTATTAGTAGCAGTAAGAGCAATTTTCGCACTGCAAGTGCTATCACTGATCGTCGGTGAACTATGTACCTACAGTCGCCAGCAGGTCAAGTTGCCACAAATTATGAATCTCAATCGATGTTGAACTTAACTGTCAACGTTTTAAGGTTTCTATATCATTTGTAGTAATCTAACATTTGTTTTTGGTATAACTTCATGCGCTGCCACTCGCGAGCCTATATTATTCTCCTCTATGCGCGAGCCTATCGCCATACCTACACCTAATTCTGGAAACAAGTTTGTTACGGCCGCGAATCATATTTTGGTGAGTATAACAGACAATGACCTGCCAATGGCAATAAACGTACTAAAATTAAATTTCGCGGACTAACTCTTCCATGCTTCCCCCAAACGATCGCGTACCAATCTTGGTCTCAATCTGTCAAAATTACCTATAATTTATCGACATTTTTTGAATTTGTTCAGTCTGTTGGTAGTACTAAAGTAATTAATATAAATTATGCCACCTTCTGTCTAGGTTAGTAAAGTACGTACAATGACGAAGGCTAGCGTCCCTATTTTCGACAAGATGCGAAAGTTGGGGCAGTAAGTTTTGTAGAGCTGCCTAGGAGAAGCTTATGTCCAGTGGTGGTTTGTGATGCGCAGAGTTAATGACTAATGTTGTAATACTGTTCGTGATTAAAAATTATGTTTTCCAGGAAGTAAAATGGCACACCCAGTTAGCTCCAAACAAGATTTGAGGTAGCTAGCAAGACAATATACAGAGACAAGACAGATGAAGCTTATTTATGCTATTCCTGAACTAATAGACAAAGGTATTCACACTTCAAGGAGGTTTTTGTCATGAAGTATTATATGAATCTATGCAAAAATTGATTAATAGACAAGTGTAAAAGAAAAGACAATTATTACACCAATAAGTTGTTTATTATGTGTGAATACAATGAGATAGTCATCTTTGACGGTTTCTTAAGGTTAACATAATAAGTTGGATAGATGGTACATAGCGAGCCTTAACCTAACGAACTGGTACAATGACCTGGAACAAAAAAAAAGTTTATTTAAAGATTATGCAGCTTTTATTGGATTTTTTTTTTTTAAAAACCTTCCCCTCTCTTTTTATTGTATTTGCAGATGCCATATATAAATATTTTAAACCAATCCCACAATTAATACAAATCTTATGACACCTCTTAGGTCAAAATCGATTAAGATTTCTAGACTACAGAACATGCAAAACAAATGGACTATTACATACTCCATCGTCTGGGGCAGTCGGGTCACAAGAATATGGATGCTATGGTAAATTTTGTCATATAGATGGATATAGGCATTGTTTTAAAGCTACAACTTGTTACAAATACCAAATTAACAAAAACAGGTAACTATACCCTAAGACAAGTAAAAATACAGTTAATTGAAGGATTTAGTTACTTCAATTGTGCTATGAATGACCCCAGTTTAGGTAGTTTCAGTATAATGGGCGAAGATTTTGGACACCCGTTTTTATAAAGCAACATAACCTTCAAAATGGTTTGATTATCCACCAATAAAAGAACCAATCTAACATCGCACGACATTAATTTATTAGACATTATTATAATTTACCGCTTATCGCAGTCTCCTGGCTTCACGCTCAGACTCGAGGAGTGTCAGGATGTCACCATCACGCACGGGTCCCTTCACGTTCCTGATAATCTGACGGCTAGTCTCTCCAATGAACTCTACTTTAACCTGGGTACATTGTCCCTGGGAGCCGGTACGGCCCAAGACCTTGACGACGCGAGCGAGAACGTTTGGCTTATCCATTTTAGTTCAAATATCGAGCAATTTCGTGAATAATACACGTGCACCGTGAATGGCGTGTGTGGAAAAGAAATTGACAGCTTGACTCTTTGAGTGATGTAACTTGTTAGTCATTGGAAAATTTAGTCAATTATTTATATAGTTGGTCTGCATTCTCAACGATTGTACTGACGAACTAAACTGAATTCGTTTACGGTTTAAAAAAAACCGTATCTGACTAAACCAACTTGTTGAATGAAATACAAATTGATTGGCTTTTAAATAACCCGCAAAAATAATGTTTTTGTTTGGAGAATTGTTAGGTTACGTTGACCAATGACCTCCAATCGGTCGCCTCGATAAAGGTACGCTCATTGAAACCTCAATGAGCGTACGGCCAAGGATATTTTATTGAATCAGAATAAGTCTAAGCTATCTTACATTGATTGAAATCATCCATGAATAAAGTTATAATTATTTTTCGCAAACTTAATTACCAATTAGAACAAAGAACACAAAGTTTTCGGTTTTTTGCGATACTCGGTTTGAAACGGGCATCACTAGTGACATAAGATTCCACGTCAATCGAGTTGGAAAGAAAATTGGCATTTTGCCTCAAGTTTCTTGCTCCGTTGGACTGTTTGTTACAAAAGTGAATGGCCTACAATCTAGTTTGGTAGTCGCCGCGGCTTATAACACTTTTAAGGAAGATATTACATATTAAATCACAATGAAGTTAATATATTTGACGCTTCTGGTTCTCCCTGCGGCTCTCCTGTGTTTGCAAAGCAGTAAGTAAACTAGAAATTGTTAAAATTTATGATTTATGTAGATACAAGTACGTGGCATCGTATATGTTACATTTTTTGAGAGAAAGTCTGCCTCGAAAACTTTTTTATGACATTACAAACACCAGTTACTTAGTTTTTAACTAAATTATAGTACATATTGTTTCATTGTTGGAGGTATTTATTTAGTAACCTCTGTTTTTCTTGATAAGACATTTCACAGCAGATGCTCATTCTCATGCTAAAGAATTTGCCACACTTCATTCATTTATTATCCCTAGTAGGTATCACCGCTATTACAATATGTAAGTATCTTATCTTCCGAAGATTAGAAAGCGGTCATGTAACATTCTTTCATAATATTGTAATTCCCTTCTAAATATAAATTGCAGGTTACTTTCTTATAAAAGTCTTAATTTCTGAGGTAAATCCTCTTTTGTTAAATCCAGTCCTGGAACTAAAATGCATTCTGGACAAGTCTCAGGCCTGGGTAGAAATACCATATGTTTGTACTGTTCCAAATAATCATTGTGTTCAATTACTAGTCAATTTTAGGTAAAAAGTTCTATTTGTTATGCTAAAACCAATAGTTTGCTAACTGCGGCTCTTTCCAAACCATCCCATAATTTCTGATATTGCATACTGAACCTGAACATTTATTTATTGGGGTCAATTTTAAACCAATGTGCTTTCAGCTTACCATGAAGTAGTATGTTGATATCATTATATGTTTCACACAATACCTTCTAACTTGTCCTCATTTGCAGTGATTTTATAACCAATATGTACCTATACAAATAAAATGTTGTATAATACTATTTCAGTTGCAAGAGTAACACTCTGTTCCTGAATTGAGAATTACAAGTATAAATAAATGCAGGCAACATTTATTTATTTAAAATAGGAACAACAATAGCATAATTATATACCTATAGTTTGTTAAATAGTGATATTTACAGGTATGGGTATGAATCACCATAAGAACTTGTGAGGTCAAGTTCTGAACTTCAAATTCTCAATTCAGAAACCAGGTTTGAGACTTGTAAGGCATAACCAATTATACTATATTTTAATTTATGGTGTTTATTTTTATAGGCAAGCTGACTTTTTTTTACAACCTACTTTGTATATTTTATATGACTCACCAACTACAGGAACAAATTTATGCAGTTTTTACAGAAATATAAATAGACACTGCAAACCCTCTCAAAGCCCGCATACTTGATTACCCCACTCCACGTTGGAAGAGCGGAGTCCTGTCTCCCAACAGTTGGTACATAATAGGCTTAAAATGCGTATACTCCACAAATGCCAGACTAAGTCTTTTTTAAATTACCATGTTACAGGCAACACAATTTTGGCGAGAGCTGAGGAAGACGAGCTCGATGATGTAGTAGACATTGAGGGTGAAGACAACCAGGTGGTCGGGGACGACGCGCTGGGAGATGATGACGACTCCATTGTCAAGTCCTCACAAGACGTTGATACCACTATCCTATTCACGAAACCTATTACTAGCTTAGGAGATGCTGTATTTGGTAAGGACTTTGGCTTGAACTTTAACTTTTTATATTATGTAATTTTTTTTTCTGATCATTAAGAGGTAACTCTATTGGGCCTCTCTTCATATAAATGCATTCTGCTGTTTTTTTCGTGGATAATGCCTCTAGAGCAATGATTTTTCCCAAAAAATATATATGAATAACAACCTGCTCCCGCGTGTTTTCACCCGCTGCTCGGCTCCTATTGGTCGTAGCGTGATGTTACATAGCCTATAGCCTGCCTCCATAAATTGACTATCCAACACAAAAATAATTTTTCTATTCGGACCTGTAGTTCCTGAGATAATAATAATTATAATAATAATTGTTTATTGATCAAAAAACAACAGATGCAGATGGTGAGAAAAAAACAAAACTTATACTAGTAACTAGCAAGGTATTCAAAGTGTGGTACTACAATAAAGATAAGATTAAACAAACAAACTCTTCAGCTTTATAATATTTGTATAGTTAAGCAGTTACTTATTTAATGGATATCATTAGTTAAAAAGATAATTCGATAATCCTACTTATCATTGCTATCTGATTTGACTTCTCGTTATTTATTCCATCCTCATAATAATCATAACAATTTTGTTTTTTTTTTACATACATGAGACCTAGTTTGTGTAGAAGATGACTTGCAATGAATTACACATCTATTATCAGGCTTGACCCTGGCGAACATTTCTTAAGCCCCATACTACATAATAATCATTATGCCTCGGAAAGCACAAAGCGCAAAGCTGTTGGTACCGGCTGTCATTTCACAGTCGTTACAGGTCGTCAAAAGCCCGAAAATCTGACTGCCAGTCTTACCAAGGGGTATTGTATTGCCCAGTTACTGGGTTGTGGAGGTCAGATTATTGACTACCCTTTCAAGTACCCAATTCGGTTACAATGCACCTGTATACATTCTATATAAATACACATTTTCTATTCTCTCCTACTCAGACATTCAAGCCGGCTATGCAGTTGAATTCCTGGTTGGATTTATCAACAAGGGTTCTGAGGACTATGTAGTGGATTCCATGGAAGCCTCCTTCAGATATCCCATGGACTATACTTACTACATCCAGAACTTCACGGCTTTGCCTTACAACAAAGAAGTGAAGCCCAAGCAAGAGGCTACTTTCGCATACTCCTTCATCCCCAACGAGGCCTTCGCCGGCAGACCGTTCGGCTTGAACATCCAGCTCAACTACAGGGACGCCAGTGGAAACTCTTACCAGGTCAGTGAAATGAAATTGCTGTTGCTTACGAATTGCGTAATTTTTTCATTATTTTTTTTCTTTCAAAATGCGGAGGAATGAGGAAAATGTTGACGGGAAAGTTGTGAGTATGAATGTGAATGGCTATACAAGTATGGGGAGACCAAAGACACGATGGATGGATTGTGTGAAAGATGATATGGCTAGAAAGGGAGTGACTACCGAGATAAAGACTAATAGAGAAGTATGGAAGAAAAAGACATGTTGCGCCGACCTCGAATAAAATGGGATAAGGGCAGGAGAATGATGATGATTTTTGTTCTTTCAAAAAAAGTTTGGTACCCATAACCAAACCTTTTCAGATTGCTACTGTAATCTTTAACCTTTTGACCGCCACAGTCGTGTATAGACGACAAAACAAAATGTGCCCAGCACGCCACGGTCGCGACTGGGTGACAGAATTTTAAACGTAAATAAATAATAATAATAATAATTTCGACCTCACTACTATTTTGTAGGTATTAAAGAGAAAGATGAATTCGGAGCTTGGCGCTGAGGGTACGCTTTTTCATTTTTGACGTGGCGGTCAAAAGGTTAAAAAAGGCATTTTGCTTTGTTTGTTACCTCACCCCTTATTACATGGGACTTAAACATATCTGGCGATAATTGGCTGTGGATATACCTCTACCTAACCTTCTTTCTATTTATACTAGCTGTTCCCGCGCGTTTCCCGCTGCCCGGCCCCAGCTGGTCGTAGCGTGATGTTACATAGCCTATAGCCTTCCTCGATAAATGGACTATGCAACACAAAAATAATTTTTCAATTCGGACCAGTAGTTCCAGAGATTAGCGCGTTCAAACAAACAAACTCTTCAGCTTTATAACATTAGTATAGATACATACATACATAAAATCACGCCTTCTTCCTACGGTGGTAGGTAGAACCTATAAAACGCCACCTGGTATGATCCTTACGCAGTCCTTTTGCTTTGTTTACGTTAGTACAACTGGTCACACACGCCCACCGGTCGGCCAGTACCATCTACCTGACTTTTCTAATAAATATCACCAAACAAGTCACTATTTCTCCTTCTAAGGCGTCCCCTCTCGGCGTTAGTACTCACATCTGCCTTGTAAATTCCATTTCATAATCTTCTTCTTCTTTTCGTGTGGTTAGTGACTAACCTGGTGTCAGTTTTTATGGGCCTCTGACTTAGCTTCACATGCTGTTGAGAAATATCTCTCAGACATGCTGGTTTCCTCACGATGTTTTCCTTTACCGATTTTTAAGCAAGTGATAATTATACAATACGCACATGAATCCGTAAAATCAGAGGTGCCTTGGGTTCGAACTCGAGACCTATGACTTGGTAGTCCGACCGTCACGCCACTAGGCTATCACTGCTTTTATTTCATAATCATTCGACGGTTGGCGCGGTGTTGATTTGACACGGGTTCCATTTCCGCACGGAACAAAAATTTGTACGACCTACAAGTATTTGTTCCGGTTCTGGGTGTTTGTCTATGCTAAATGTATGTATTTACAAAAAAAAAATATAAAAGTAGTTTATCAGCCATCTACCATAACACAAGCATTAGGTTGCTTAGCTTGGCACTATATGGTGTTGTGTGAAATGTCCAAGCATATTATAATTATTATTAGTCATCCCTTGAAATATTTGTCGCTATAACATTCTGTTTTACATCATTTGTAACAGGAGGCCGTATACAACCAGACCTTGAACATCGTGGAGGTGTCCGAAGGTCTGGACGGCGAGACGTTCTTCCTGTACGTGTTCCTGGGTGCCGGCGTGGTGCTGGCCCTGGTGCTGGGCCAGCAGGCGCTGTCCACGCTGGCCCGGCGCCGCTCGCCGCGCGCGGCCCCGCGCCCGCTGGAGACCGGCACCGCCAACGACGTGGACTACGACTGGCTGCCCAAGGAAGTCGTCAACCAACTCAGTATGTACTTTTTTTTTTATTATACTAGCGGGCCGAAAAAACCATGTCATGGCCCTGTCGTAAATGAGTAAAAAATTAAGTGCGTGAGGTCTTATAGAGGATGCACCGGGGTAGCCCGCGAAATTGACTATTTGAATCGGTCAAAAATAAAATATGAAATCACATGGAAAAAAGCCCGCTCGTCATAAAAGCTTTCATCACCGTACAGAAATTAAATATAATGCGGAGATATAATTGTAAAATTGGATTTAATGTTAATAAGTATTCCATTTGATTCCAAAAATCTGTGACGTCACATTGTTATATTTCATACAAATCACGTACAAATTTCGCGTTTTGACAGTTCATAAAAAGTAACGATATTGACTACCCTTTCAAATACCCAATTCAAATTATCTTACGTTTATCTGCAATTTGCAGGTCAGTATTACGTTTTATGTTGATGAAAACATGATTCGCGGACGTAGCAAGTACGTATTTACAGGACTTTCATCATTAAAACCACCGATACAATCTCTGATTTCATATAATCTTATGTAATGACTATTTCATAAAATCATGCCATTTGAGGACAATTCTATCATAGAGACTTGCATTGATGTCACATTTTAATCAACATACAACCTGACACTGACCTGCAAATTGCAAACAATCTATGAAAATTTCAATTTCGCGGACTACCCTAGCGCATCCCCCTTAACCTGATACTAGTAAACTCTAAAATATTATTAACTAGCTTCTGCCCGCGGCTTCGCCCGCGTGGATGACGGAAATTGCATGTTATTACACATATAAACCTTCCTCTTTAATCACCCTATCTATTACAAAAAACCGCATCAAAATCCGTTGCGTAGTTTTAAAGATTTAAGCATACATAGGGATATAGGGACAGAGAAAGCGAATTTGTTTTATACTATGTAGTGATTTAGAAAAATCCAGATTTTCACCAGCACATAATATACCATATTGTCGTCCTGTTTGCGCCAGTGGCGCCATCTAGTAGACCTTGTGTACACTGACCCTTTTTTGGGCTCGCGTTTCACTACTTTCTCACTTAATGGTAAACGATACCGCGGTCTTCAACATAAACACTAGTACATACATTTGGCAATCAATAATAATAATGTCAAATAATCATTAATCAATTTATTTTACAAAACATTAATCAAAATTATTCTTACGCACGGTCTCGAGGCAGTATATGTATAGACAACTCACTTATATGATGAACATTTTATCTTTTGGTCTTCAAATATTTCCAAGACTTCTTGACGTATGGGCAGTAAGCATGCTCCAGCATGCTAACTAGGCTTTGTTTTATTCTAAACTAGCTTCCGCCCGCGGCTTCGCCCGCATAATATGTCGTCAAATTATAAACATAAACCTTCCTCTTGAATCACTCTATATATTAAAAAAACCGCATCAAAATCCGTTGCGTAGTTTTAAAGATTTAACCATACATAGGGATATAGGGACAGAGAAAGCGACTTTGTTTTATACTATGTAGTGATTAAGTTATTTATAAAACATATGTTATGTTACAGAGAAATCTCCAAAGTCACCCAAACAGTCGCCTCGCCTGAGGAAGGCGAAGAGATCAGCCGGAGACGACTAATTGCAGTGTCGTGTAGTTACCAATAGAGTACACCAAGCGAGTGCGCGGAGTGCTGTGCTGACCGCGGAGTCTAAACTAACAGTAGGCCTGACACCTGCACGAGGCTTTACAACATCCTACCGTTGCCGCGTTACATATTAAAAACAAAACACGTTCTTTTTTTAATTCAGCGGTCAGGCCTATTATTATATTAGTCGATTTTTATATACAGACTGTGTGGTTTGTAGATGCTAAGTTCAGTGTGTTGTGAGAGTAACTTATGGAACAAACAGTGTGGAAGCTTTTTAACAACGTGAGCGATTATTATTAATGTGAGAATATTATTTAATAAAAATGTTAAATTTGTATTTGCTTGTTTTTATTTTGTACTACAACCTCGTAGTATTTTATTATTTCCGACATTAACGTTGGTGAGTGTCCCATGGTCCTAGCGGGCAGGTAATCACAAATAGGCGCACCCGACCGCACAAGGTATTCTCATATGGTTTTAGAAAGTAAGTTCCTTCATTATTGCATTTGATTTTTACCTGTCGCAAGTGATTAAATAAATAAATTGTAATATATATATAATTATACTAGCATTACCCTTCCGGCATCGCATAGGTAGAAGTATTTATATACAGCGCACCTGTCTACCTACCCACCTTTTCACGCTTCGATTTCTACAAATATTTCAAAACCAAAATTAGGGAAATCGGTTCAGCCGTTCTCGAGTTTTTGTGAGGCTAACGATATTTTTTTTGACCGGCGTGTGTTGCCAGTGATGACGTATGGCACTGAAACGTAGTCACTCATAATGACCCTCATTAAAAGACTGAAAGTCAGCCATAGGGCAATGGAGATAGCTATGCTTGGAATTTTCCTACGTGATCGAATCTGAACTGTAAAGATCCGTAGGAAAACAATGGTAATCGATATAGTATATTTTGCTCAATGACCGCAGGCCGATGGGCCGAAAGATTCTGGAGTAGCGACCGCGTGCTGAAATACTTAGGTGTTGGAAGGCCGCCTGCAAGGTGGACCTATGACCTGACGAAGGTCGTAGGAATATGCTGTACGTCCTTCGAGCATTAAATGATCCTTGTAGTATATTATGAGGAAAGCTAACAGGGTATGCCGCGAAATTTATATTTTCTTGCTTTTTATTGTAATTTGCTGATAAATGAGCAAAGAATGGCATCATTCCCACCTGGCAAATATTTGTTAAATCTGTTGTTTGGGACTCCCCGAACAAGTGTTGTCTTTGAATAGTGTTGCCATACTTATATCAACATTTCCCATGTTCCACGTGGTACATCTACAAAATAATTAAAATGATTAAATCTCTATACTGTAAGTTATACCTACATTCAGCAAATTAAATTCGGAGGGACACTAAACGAGACAAATACAAGTTTTATTGTCATTACGGGTGTGGCCCACAAAATTTTAATAAAATTACCTATCTAAGTTATATTTTGTCCAAGCTAATTATCTATAGACCTACTTAATTGTTAATCGGTCAACACTACCAGGATTACCTGGAGAAAAGAGGTGGAAAGTGATAAGACCACCCACATCGTATTTTTTGTAGTGTACATATATTATTATTGTAATGATTTTGTGTAATGTAGGTAAGTGGGTATATTTTTATTAAAAAAACCCACAGGCAGAAAGCCGCCGGCATAATGTGTCTCAGCTTAAAGAACAATAAAGGCTGATAATGCGATCATACTTTATGAGGTATCTTTGAAATTTTTGGCGTTAAAACATATAATACCTTAGTCTTGTTGAAGGCCGAGACTCTCGCTTACATCAATTCAGCCTATCGCAGTCCACTGCTGGACATAGGATCTCCCAGACTGCGCTACAACACCCTGTCCCCCGCCGTACGCATCTCTACGTCCCAGCCACATAAGGATGGACTGAGCGTTCAGTATTCAGTTGTCCACAATATTATAATGTACTCTGTGGTTGTCCAGTGAATACGGACCGATAATCACAGAGAGAGAAAAAGCATAAAGTGAATATAAAATATATATATTATTATATACAGGGTGGAATTTTGTAATGCCCCCTGGAGGGAAAGTACTCTTAATACTGTAGATAGAAAATTTTACTCAAAGGAAACATTCCCTTATTTTTGAATAGAAAGAAAATTGCATTCAAAGATTTCCAAAAAATCGCTTGCCACACCCGGGAATCGAACTGACTAAAATCTGCAAAAAGTACACACTGTACTTTTATTGCCGCGATCGTTAGTATCAATTATAAGGATGAAATCTCTCGAACAAACTTGATAAATTAAATGATAGGAAAACCATGAAATCTTTAATTATTTACAAAAAATTGTAAACTAATTAATTAGTTGCTCGAAATGGGCTCCATTTTCTTGGATACCCAAATGTATTCTTCTAACAAATTAATTTCTTGTAACCTTTAATAACGTGTTGTGGTGAATATTATAAATCGTATTCTGAACTTCAACTCTCAACTCGTTTACATTCGCATAAGATTTAATGTAAATTTGGTTTTTAACATATCCCCATAAAAAAAAATCTAAAGGGGTTGAGATCTGGTGATCTCGCAGGCCATCTGATTGTGTCGTTTGTACCAATCCAGGTATTAAAGGTATTTAGAAGAATACATTTGTGTATCCAAGAAAATGGAGCCCATTTCGAGCAACTAATTAATTAGTTTACAATTTTTTGTCAATAATTAAAGATTTCATGGTTTTCCTATCATTTAATTTATCAAGTTTGTTCGAGAGATTTCATCCTTATAATTGATACTAACGATCGCGGCAATAAAAGTACAGTGTGTACTTTTTGCAGATTTTAGTCAGTTCGATTCCCGGGTGTGGCAAGCGATTTTTTGGAAATCTTTGAATGCAGTTTTCTTTCTATTCAAAAATAAGGGAATGTTTCCTTTGAGTAAAATTTTCTATCTACAGTATTAAGAGTACTTTCCTTCCAGGGGGCATTACAAAATTCCACCCTGTATATAATATGCGATTTTTTTTTGTTTGGAAAAACCCATGCATTACCACTCCCTCTCGCTCCGGACCATGGATTGCACCAGGGCCGGGCGCGAGAAGTCGCCGCCAATCGCCTCTACGAGGAGACGGTGCGCCGTCTCCTCGTAGATGCGAGTTGTGGAGTCCCAAGCGGAGTTTGTGGTTTCTTGATGTGCTAGAGACTGTACCTAGAACGTCTAACTTTGCCACAGATTAAATATCTATTTAGCATATATTTACTATGTAGATATAGGTAGATAGGTTTCAAATTCTCCACCAATCGCAGTCCGCGGAAGTGATAACGCATTTTATGATAACAAAGAGTCACTGTTACAACATATCGCATGTATTTATTGGTTTAATTAATAGTGAGTGATTGAATTAATACATAGATATTTCAAATACTCATTTCACTGACTAAAGTACAACACAACTATTTTGAACTTGTACTCCACAAGGACTAAAGGTAAGACTCAAGAATACTTTTTTCACATTTTCATTGTTTACGTGAGTGAACCGTGCTTAGCTTAGAGTATTTAATTACTTTCTAATTCCTATGTTGCATCAAACATTATAACTTCGTGCACCAAGGCACACAGGAATCCACTTCGTTTGCACTTTGCGCGCAAGCTTTTGGCGGGGTATTGGATAGCTCGCAAGCTCGGTTCCCAGAATGCGTACCTACGGCAGTCGCCATGATATAATGATGGTGGTTGACAGACGGTAGCCAAATGGCAAAAACCCTTATAATTTCGTCATGTCCGTCTGTCTGTCCGTCGTTTCGGAAATTCAAACCATACCCTGGTAACTCGCGAACAAAATTTGATCTTGAACTTTTTCTGAAATAAGAGCCATCTAACACACAACGCCAAAGAAACTTAGATCGATGTTGCCACTTTTTACGAGATTATTATAAATAAATAATTAATAAATTTGGTATTAAGTCCATAATATATTTCGTGTTGTATTTCATTTATTTCTTTCATATCCTATCAATAATCTACGAATTTTGTACGAGGTGTGTGTGAATTGCATTAACGTTTCAATTTTGTTTACTGTTTACTTGGTTTATGAATGTTTTATACTTGCAAAAAACACAAAAAAAAAAATTACAAACAAATAATGTATAATATTCTATAGTAAAAAATTAAGAGGTTTGGTATATTTTAATAACTTAAACTAACTAAAATAATATGGCGTTGTGGCGTTTGGAAAAAATCCTCCACATCGCTGGCTATTTACCCAAGAGACTGGCAGCATTGTCACGTTTTATGGACATGTTTATCCTGTGACAGCTCTTAGGTCACGGGAAGCGCCACAGACCGTTTGGGGATTTCGTTGTACATCAAGCTAACCCAATCTTTCAAGTATTCCCAATTGAACATGAACCTTATACTTCTGTAGTAAAGTTTAAATACTATCAAAGAAATTTCACAGATGGGGGGGGCTTGATGTGCTGGTCCCGTACAAACCCGATTTGAAAAAAAGATAATTGATGATACGTTGTTATGCTTGGCGTACCTTAGTATGAAAGTGAATATATAATATATATAGCAATGACGTTTTACTTTATTTGCAGAAACCACCTGACCAAAAAATGCATCCGGAAAAAACTTATTTAACAACAATGTTAAATGAATTAAAAAATACCATAGGCGAAGGAAACAAAGACAAAATCAAGGAAATTACAGTTTGGTTCCAACAGAATCTGGTGCGTAACAAACAACTATTATCTGAACAGTACGCAAGCGAACAATGTGTAACTCAGACTGATCTTATTCTTGCTGCATGTGGCACCAAACAAGCCGATACTCTCAACTACTTATTAAAAGAAACTAATATTTTGGACCACCTCCCCGACGGAAATAGAACGGAAGCGTTCAAACAGGCGCGTACGCAGGATAATTTTCCTGTGGTCGAAATGTTATACGACTACTGGTGCGGCGACTTGCACTGCATCGGACATGACATCAATAAGCTGAAAACGCTTGGGAAGTTACTTGAAGACGCTCATAACGTACGCGATGTCAAAAATCAACCGTTGCTTCTAAATATGCATTCCCTCATCAAGTTTAACGATTTTCAACAAAATCTCTATTCTACCCTCTCTCAGGAAAATAATTCCGAAGCACAAAATCTTGTGATAGTGTTGAGTATGTATGATGAATATTCAGATTTGAGAAAAGTAAGAGTTCCGATAGAGGATAAGGAACGAGAGCAGACTTTCAAAGCCAACCTTGAAGACGAGAGTAGCGATTATTGGAAAGTTTACGTCTATACGAAGTACGAAGTTTATTTTCGTAAGCTAGACTTTAATGTAGCTTTGCTAATATTGGAGAATTTGTTTATCCTCAGACAAAAATTAAGACAGCGGTTTGGCGAAACAAAAGTGAAAAACCCAGGAGCAAACCAACCAACAGGCCAAAGCAGTAAATATAAAGATGTGGTTTCGTTATACAAAGAAATTGAATGTGCGCTCTATCATTTCATTTTTTGCGCTAGTGAAGATTGGAGATTGTACTTACCAAGAGATAGACAGATAACGACAGAAGAGCATCACTATGGTATTCATGAAGGTAAAATTATAAATAATATAAAAATCTCATATGATGAGCATATATTGAATAATGGACCAGTATTGTACTTAGAGCAAAAGCGTTTTAGTAAAAGTTTGAAGGAGTTAAAATTATTTTTGGAAAAATATGGTATCAACGAGGACCCAGCAACAGTGGGACAGTATTCCAAACAAAAAATAAAAAATGTTCTAGATGACAACTACCTATCTCCAAATATGTACTTGAGTGATTATTATTCACTAAGAAAAATTGTTTATTACATAGAGGCCCTCGAAGATACTGAAGATGATAATGTTTTAATGATTGAACGAGTCCTACAAGTTACCGGAGAAATGTTAAAAAGTACTCCTGTATCCTATCATCTCTTGAAATCTACAAGGTCGGTGCTGCAGATAACATTATCTGTGGAAACCATAAACTATCTTCGAGATATAAGAAATTTCTTGTCAAAAACAGACAAGGGGCAGTTGAGCACAAGGATTCATATCGCAAACGAGCAGGCCCACATATTTGATGATATTAAGCAAGACTTGAAAAATATTAAGCAAATGATTAATGCAGTTCTTGATATTATTAAACCCATTCTTGATAAATCACTACTTAAAAAGGGATTAGAACTAATAGATGAACGAGTTGCAAACTTGCCAGAAGCTTCGCAACAATTTGATAAGATTTATCGAAAGTATGAAATATATGGTAAAGTGTTGTTTTTGGAGTCTGGACACTTATTTAAAGAACTTCAGGCAAATACACATTTAAAAACTAACCTTCTTAAAGAAATTATTTTAATATGCCGTAATAAATATGATATATTATCAAAAATTCAATCAGCTGAAACAACTATTCATGAACAAGCTGATCGCAAATTACCAACATTTATTCAAAGTTTAAGACAAACGGTGGAGTTTATACATACAAATAAGCCAACAAATCTATCAGATCATAAGGAAGCTGTAAAGAATATGTGGGAATTTTGCCACAGCGTCAGTAAACTGTTTGCGTCCAAAGCACCGAATCTAACGTTTACTACAAAAAATGATTGGGCAAAAGTTCCAGAAATTTTAGAAGAACTTGACATCATATGTGGACCTTCTTCTTCGTCTAAAAACTTGGCAGGAAAACGCTCATTTGATGGTATAAAGAAACTACATGACATCTTCAAACAGAGTCCTTGCACAAATGAAGAGCCACGGCAGGAATTAATATCATGTTTAATCAGAAGAGTAAATCAGTTGAAAAATACATTACAGGACATAACTCTGGAAGGTGACGCACCTTCGGATCAGCATCTTCGAAGATATAAGCACGATAAAAAGTTTCGTTTTGTGTTAGAAATGATACTGGCCGATATAGGCAATGTTATGAAAGAGTTTAAAGTAAAAAAAATAATGAACAAGCCTACCAAGTTACTAAGAGAGATTAATTTGGGCAACGTGCTAGATCACGGTGATCCATTTCTTGAGGTGATAGGGGATGTTTTCGACTCTTACGACCTCTCAACTAGCTTGCTGTCAAAAGCGATTATGTTTGCTAAAGACGGGGCCCTCTTAAAATTAATTGAAGATAAAGTTAATTAAAAAATAATTTTAATTGGAAAGCTGGAACATGACGGGCAGATTCCAAAGGTCCCCGAACTGAGAATCCTATGTCAAACTACACTCGAGAGCAATGAATCCGGGTCACTTAAAGAATGTTAAAAATCTCGGAAACTAAAAATGATAGGTTAATGCAATAAATTGTATTTAATAGACAATGTAATACTCCTTAAATGAAAGTAAAACAAATATGAGTCACCATACATTTTATTAACACAAAATTACATAAAGAAAAAAACTGCTGATCTCTCCTTAAAACAAAAATAGGAAACATGAAATTTTTGAACTTTATTACGATTTTCTTGAATTTTAATACTTCGTATTGCCTCCTCGTGCTTCCATTACTGCGTTTACGCGGTTTGGCATGCTGTACACCAAGTTCCTTATACGATTTTGGGGAATATTCTCCCATTCCTCTGTGAGAGCAATTTTGAGCTCACGAAGCGTGATTGGGGGAGGGTTTCGTTGTTTTACGCATCTGCCTAGCTCGTCCCAAGCATGCTCGATCGGGTTGATATCCGGGCTGCGCGCTGGCCACTCCATACGAGTAATGTTCATCTCTTGAAGGTAGTCATTCACAATCCTACCTGTATGAGGTCGGGCATTGTCATGCATAAATATAGCATCCTCACCTAAATTGACCATAAATGGACCAACGTGATCATTGAGGATTTCTTCCACATATCTTACGCTAGTTAAAGAGCCGTTTTCTATGATCACCAGCTCTGTGCGACTTTCAGAAGAAATTCCGGCCCACACAAGTACAGACCCACCACCGTAGGCTACTTTTTCTTCGATGCATGCTTGCTTGAATCTTTCCCCTGGTCTTCGATACATTCTGTGTCTTCCATCGTGCTTGTAGAGCATAAATTTTGATTCGTCGGAGAACATAACTTTTGACCAATCTTCAATACTCCAATTTACGTGGCCCTGGGCATATCTTAGTCTTGAAATACGATGCCCACGCTCCAGTTTAGGGCCGTTTGCAGGTCTAAGGGGTTTTAAGTTAGATTCAGCAAGCCGACGTCTTACTGTCCATGCACTTGGGTTACTTCCTCCGAGGCGTCGAAACTGATTTGTGAGTTCAGTTCCTGTGAGAAAGCGATTTCGAAGCATGGTGTTCACTAAGTATCGGTCTTCTCGTGCTGTGGTACACCTGGTTCTGCCCGTTCCTGGTCTGCGTAGGTTAGAACCAGTTTCTTCGTAACGTCGGAGAACTCTTTGTACTGTTGACAGCGACACACCGACAGTCCTGGCTGTATCGCGCTGACTCCGGCCGGTTTCCAGCATTGTAAGTATTCTGGTGCATTCTTCAGGCGTAAGCGACATAATTTCAGCTTGAATAATGAATATAGAGCACTATCAACATGGTTTATGTACCCACATAAATGACAGATTACAAACAAAAGCAAAACCAAATGCTGTAATTTCGTAGTTCCATCTTCGAAAGTGGCCCTTTTTCAAATTTGATTTTTTTATGATATAACTTTACAAAAACTAAGAAGTTTTAATACCTTCATTTAAGGAGTATTACATTGTCTATTAAATACAATTTATTGCATTAACCTAGCATTTTTAGTTTCCGAGATTTTTAGGATTCTTTAAGTGACCCGGATTCATTGCTCTCGAGTGTATTATTACAGAAGTTGGAATATCAATACCATAAGGTATCCACGGCTCCCTTCTTGCCTGGTTTAAATCATATTTAAGCGGAAGGAAACAGGTAGTTTCAGTAGGAGGTCATGAGTCCCTTATGTATTATGCCAAATCTGGAGTACCACAAGGCTCCCACGTAGGTCCCCTACTTTTCATCATATTTGTCAACGATTTTGCGTCTCGAATTAGCTGCGATTTTTCTTTTTATGCGGTTGATCTTAAAATCTATAAAAGAGTAGAGTCACCTTTAGATGTCAGTCTTCTCCAACAAGATCTTGATTAAATCAGTCTCTGGTGTAAATCTAACGGGATGACCTTGAATGTGGACAAATGTTTTTGTATCCGTTATAGCCGAAAATTACAGCCCTTGCTTTCTCCTTACAAATTAGACAACATTACCTTACAGGAGGTTTCTGAAATCCGTGACCTAGGCGTTATTTTAGATCAAAATTAAAATTCACCTCTCATATCTCTTAAATTGAAAAACAAATCGGCTCAAATGCTGGGTTTCATCAAAAGAAATTCAAAATCGTTTGAAGCCAAAACTAAAGTCATCCTTTACAATGCTTTGGTGCGATCTCATTTGCCAGTATAGCATGGAATCCCATGTACGCTGTACATTCGCAGCGTCTCGACAACATTCAGCGTGCGTTTACATGGCATATTGCTTACATCTCTCCGGGAATATCCCACAGGTCGCCATACGAACAACGTTTGGCTTTCTTTCGCATTGAGTCACTTCGCAACCGGCGTACAGTCCATGACTTAGTTTTTCTTTTCAAAATTGTCAATGGTCAATTAGACTGCGACCAATTGCTTGAACATGTCATGCTATCAGTCCCATATAATCTTCCTAGACAGCCAATCACCGCCGCTCACCTGTAGAAATAATATAGGGAGTCTAAGAAGTAAACTTGAGAGGTGTCAAGGGACACCCGGATGGAACGAAGTTCCTTTCGATTAATTAGAAGAGAGGTTATAGTGCGTACCTGCTTATAAAAAACCAACGTCACCGAAACCTACGTCAAAAAAACCTACGTCACCAAAACCTACGTCACCAAAACCTACGTCACCGAAACTTACGTCACCGAATGACCGAAACCTACGTCACCGGAACCTACGTCACCGAAACCTACGTCACCGAAACCTACGTCACCGAAACCTACGTCACCGAAACCTACGTCACCAAAACCTACGTCACCAAAACCTACGTCACCAAAACCTACGTCACCAAAACCTAAGTCAAAGTCAAAGTCAAAACATTTATTTCAAATAGGCACAAGAAAGGCACTTTTGAACGTCAAAAATTAACAAGAAATAGAATTGATTCTAGTCGCCCCTTCCAAAAGGTAGTTTCGTGTGGAGAAGAATGGGCAAGAAACTCCACCGTTACTCTTTTAAAATGATTCACAATGTTTTGTATACATGTATTATAATATTATAATATGTGAAGACGATGCACCCAGAATAAAAACAATACACCGAAAAGGTGAAAAGAAAAACGCATGTAGCAGTGGAAAATAAACTTAATTATGTCATAAGTACATGGTGCTCACATATTTACAAACATTCTAAAAGTTAACAATAATAAATTAATCAATGTGTGAGATGTTATTCCAATATAATAAAATAATATGGTACAAATTATAAATTATTACCTAATTTACTTAGAAACCAGTTTGATTTTGTCTAGACACTAGATTGTCCTGTGGAGCAGGACCAGCATGTTTCCAAGCATCCTTATCTTTGATATAATCCTCTAATTTGTAATAAGCTTGTTTACAAAGTGTACTTTTAATATGAGTTTTAAATTTTCTTTCATTTAATTGCAGTATGTCACAAGGTATTTTGTTGTAACATTTAACACAGAACCCCATAAAAGATGTATGTACTTTGGACAATCTGAAAAATGGTTGAACTATTTTATCTTTATTTCTAGTATTAAAGTTATGCCTATCACTTATTTTATTAAAAAGATGTCTATTTTTTCTTACATACATAATATTTTCATAAATGAATTGGCAAGGAACCGTCATAATATTAATCCTTTTAAATAGTTCCCTAAGCGATTCGCGACGACGAAGATTGTAAATGGCTCTGATCGCTCGCTTTTGCAAAATAAAAAATGGATTCAATGTCAGCAGCCCGACCCCACAGTAAAATGCCATACGACATAATGCTGTGGAAGTAACTAAAATAGACCAAACGCGCGGTTTCTACGTCTGTCATCTGCCTTATCTTTCTAACAGCATAAGCGGCCGAACTAAGCCGTCCCGCAAGAGTTGTTATGTGGGGACCCCATTGCAACTTGTCGTCTAGCGTGATTCCCAGGAAAACCGTCTGCTTAATACATTCCTACCTCACCTTCCTACGTCACCAAAACCTACGTCACCGAAACCTACGTCACCGAAACCTACGTCACCGAAACCTTCGTCACCGAAACCTACGTCACCAAAACTCTGAACACAAAATATCTGGCTTGCTTTCTATAAGAGAGAGAGAGACAGACAGAGAAACATGCGACACCGCACAGCTTACAATAGTTTACTATAGCAAAAAGTGTCGTGACAACTTTTTCGTAAGAATTTTTTCCGTCTAGCCCCTCTTTCACAACGCGCGATAAGGAACTTCGTTCCAAATGCTAAATTCAATATCTGTCATTTTATGGTGTGCATAATAAAGAGTAAGTAATAATGCAAACTAAAAATCATTTAGACTTGACACTTTTCCTTAAAGAACCTTTTCAGTAATAAATGCTCAAGCTGAGAAACAGCCTTTTTTTTCTATATTTTGAAAAACAACCTAGTGGTATACAAATACTTAGAGCATTAAATGCTCTAAGATACAAATAGCGCTCAAGAAGAAAAAGAGGGTAAGTCAACTAAAAGGGTGGGACTGTAGCCGATTTATACATTCCGAAGTATGACATGACACACTGACATAACGCACGTTTAGGATGAAAACGACACAATTAAAAAAAAATAGTGAAGGAATTGTAATAAAATTTTATTTCTTTTAAGTTATAATAATATTACCACACTGTTCAATGTGAAATAGAAAGACGAAACGAAAATAACTGGCTTGCTTTCTATGAGAGAGAGAGAGAGAGAGACAGAGAAACACGCGGACGCCGCGCCGCACGGCATAGGGGCTATCTCCACGAGCGAGAGAATCGCGACGGATCCGCGCTTCTATCGTCGGGTCGTCTCCACGAACAAGCGATTATTCCGCCAGCGTATCGTCGCGACTGGTAACGGAATCGCCGCGTGCCCGTGACGACTCGAAACGGAATCGCCGTGTTTCCGCGACGAGCCGTTGTGCAATGAAGAATGTTACTAGGTATGCCAAATCGCTTGAAATTTTGTCTCAGTAAAGCCTGTACGTATACAAATACATTAGTTTTTGTTGTAGTCAAAAATACCTAGTAGTTTTGATTTTATAGGCTTTCAAAGTTTCGAAAAATACCGAGTCCCGCTAACAGCCACGTGACCGCTTGTGACGTCATGTTACAACGCGCTGCCCGGGCCGCGCTCCGCTTAGTATCAAATCGCCAGCGGTTATAGTAGGTGTAGTAGCTTGCGCAGTAGTTTGTTGTGTTTTCGTACGCGTATTACGTTACTAGTCTAATAATATAGTAAATATTATTCGATTCATAAAATGGATGAAGGATTCAAAAAAGGGCAATCGGATAATCTACCTATAATAGATGGATTAATTCAAATTCAAAAATTTTATTTCAGATCAAAGGGATCCATATAGTGTTAGTATGAGCTTAGCCTATGTTAGTACACTCATAAAACATAACTTAAATATAGGTACTAATTGGCTACATGAACATGTGCACGCACATGTCTGCCAGCCCAGAGCCTGATAAAAGGTCCATCGACCTTGTCCGCCAGTGTAGCTAAAATACTGTTCGGGCTGCCCCTGAATCGCCGTAACATCGAAGCACTCCTTTAATGGATTAATGGTTGCGCATTATTTATCAACAAATAGTGATTTCGTTGCTAAGTCGACGCCATTGTTAAGATCGCGGGAAGATGGAGAGGGCTCAGAATCGTTCTTCCTGGACATGTACCTATAGGGGAGGCCTATGTCCAGCAGTGGACTTCTACAGGCTGATGATGATGATGATGATGATGTATACCTATTAAAATGAAACTATTTTAAACCGGATTAATCGCGTAGGTACCTACTCGCTGGTAGGTACTTATCGATTTTACATTTTTCCTGCCAATGTAAAATCAATAAACACGCGATTAATCCCGTTAGAAATTGTTTCGTTATAATATGAAAATAATAATTATTACCTACTTTATGTACCTACCTATATAAAATATGATCATTAGACTTACGTCAAAATGGTCTTCACAACAATAAACTGTACTTTTATCTCCAAATGGATCTAACCTCTTCATAGCTTTTATCCATTTCTTTCGCATTTTAACGTCCTTTGGAACAATAAAAAACAACTTTTCCGGCGAATTGGTAGTTGTATTTTTACATTTAGGCACAACACATGATTTCCTAGTATTTGGATTTGACATTTTTAAAAGTATTTAGGTATAATTTCGACGGTACGGGCGCGCGACCGCTAGCGGACTAAGCGAGCCAGCTGAGCGTGTTGTACGATGACGTCACACTGTCACCGGCAGACCGCGTCGTGCGGTTACTACTTGTTTTACTTATAAATCGGAAACTAATTGACGGATCCAAGTAATTCTTTCACAAGTATTTTTTATTTTTGACAGAGAATATGGAGTGCTAATAATCAAAATTAGTTAACATTCTTCATTGTTTTGTTAAAAGAGTTCAGTTAGGTGCCAGACGAGAGCGAAATACGAATAATAAATAAAATGACGCTGCGTTTGACAGCGCGCCGGGGCGGGCGCGCCACCAGTCGCGACGATACCGCGGCGATACGACGACGTTACGCGCGCACACTGCCACTTGTCGCATCGCCGCGATAACATCGCCGTGTGGAGACGCGTTCATAGACAGTGTATAGAAATACGTGCCACGACGATATTATCGCCGCGATTCTCTCGCTCGTGGAGATAGCCCCTTACAATTATCGTAATCGTAAAAGTGTCGTTACAACTTTTGGTCTTAATTTTTGCCGTCTAGCCCCCATTCGCAACGCGCGATAAGGAACTTCGTTACAAAAACAAAAATTTAGTTATTGTCATAAAATGACTCAAAACGTAAATAGTGGAACGACATTTTTATAATTTGCAGCACAAACATAGTCACTGACGTAAATAATCACGAAATAATACGGAGGTGTCAGAATTTCAAAACTTGTTTTGCTATTTCTCTAAAACTCACTTTTTCGAGTTACGTCGTTTTCATCATAAAGGTGCGATAAGTAAAAAAAGAGAGAATAGCCGGGTCCACACCGGACGATCCATCGCGCTCCGATCGCGCGCGGCAGCAGCGCGATCCAAAGATGCAGGCGGTGTGGACGTGCCGCGCGCGATCCATGCGCACGTATTGGAGCGCGCGCTCCCTACCTCGCGCGATCCGTGTGCGGTCGGTTTTTGTGCCAGCCTCAAAGGTGCCTCGTGATGTTGGTTGCCTTGGTTGCGTGATGCGCGCGGTGTGGACGGTTGTGTTGGTTCGCGCGATCCACCTCGCCATGGACATCTCAGAAAGTCGCCGTTTGATATCGCTTTATAAAGAATTTAAATGTTTATGGGATCCCAAAGATTCTAATTACACCAATAGAGGTGTTAGAGATGATGCTTGGCGTCAGATTTCTCGTGAAATGGGGAATAAGTCGATCGAGAACCTAAAGAAAAAAATTTCGTTTTCTTTTTTGTGATTTTTTGCGCAAGCATTTAAGCAAAATAAAAGTTACTGCTGCAACGGCAAGACGTCGCCGTTGTACGTGTGACTCCATATCGTACAAGAGTTAGACTGGCTGAATCACGGATCGCCTTAGGATCGCTTGGAGCGCATATTTGGGATCGCAAGTTTCCAAGAGTGGATCGGCCTAACACGATTTCGATCCACGCTCCGCGATCCTGGATCGCGGATCGCGGGATCGATGGATCGTCCGGTGTGGACCCGGCTAATGACCATAAATCAGCCCACCATCAGTGGACTACGATAGGCTGCTATCGCAGTCCACTGGTAGACATAGCCGGGTATATCCCCCAGGCTGCTCCACAACTCCCTGTCCTCCGCCTTCCGCAGCCAGTCTGCCCCAGCCACCTTCTTAAGGTCATCGGTCCATCTAGTTAGGGGGCGTCCCAGACTACGCTTGCTGATGCACGGACCACACGTCTGCTCCACCGACCATCGCGCATCGGTCCGACAAACATGGCCAGCCCACTGCCACTTTATTTCCTTACTCTGCAAGCTATGTCGGTAAGTCCCGTACGCGACTGATTCAGCGTTAGCTATCATTTTCATAATCACTTGAGTTAGAAATTACACCCAACGAACAACCTTGGCAGAATTATAATTTTGATAAAACATTGTTTTGATATCTCTAACAAGATAGTGTATCCACACTAAGTTACTAACATAATTATTTTAAGCCTTTTCTAGGTAGACAGGGCCGGATTTAAACGTAATGCCGCTCCTGGGTAACGGAAAATAATCCGCCCCAATACTGGAATTTTACTTAAACTTATACTCTACTGGAAGAAATTAAGGGATTATAAAAAACAACAAATTTTTGGGCAATTTTCAACAGGCCGTAACTTCGAGATGGTCGTACAGGAAATAAAAAAAATGAAGGTTTTTGGATTAGAAGTTTAAAATGTAGTGTCAGCGGTTTTTGAGCAATCTTAGAACAATCAAAAAAAATTTTTTTTTTGGTCTACGACGTGGAATTTTTTTTTTGCTTAACCTCTATAAGCATCGGATACTATGTTAATTTAGCTTTAATTTCTTTTTTTATACACCTCCTAGAGGAGGTTAAATGCTCGTAAGATAGTACACCTTGATAAGTCTACTTCTCGCCGAGTCGGTCTTCAAATGGATAAGGATCCTTTTTCCTTTTAAATTATATGACAACTGTCAAAATAATCAAAATAATGTGAAATGTCAAAAAAATAGTATTTAATAGAATTATTTAATTTATATTGAGGTATATTGATAAGAGTAAAACATTTTTTTCACTTTCAAAATTTTGCTGCCCTAAAAAATTTGCCGCTGGGTACGCTACCTATATTATTAGGTACCTTCACTCCATACCTACAAACAATTCACAAACATTCTGAAGAGTTCACAAGTAGTTGTTTAAATGAAGTGTCAAGGGCAATAAAACGCAAGTGTGATTGGCCGTTGGCTCTGTCCACATAAGAAGCCAATACTGAATGATATATTTATTTAAATTTACATGGAAGCCACTTGATTGCACTCAGCCAATTGTGCGCGAAGTACAGACGCGTATAGAAGGACCTGCACTAATGGTGTTCATTTATGTGGAGAAAGGGTATCTTAGGGAACCTCGGGATGTGTTGTGGTGAGCTATTAGAGTGAAGTCATAGTTTGTTTATACCGTCCAACCTCACAAAAGAAGACAAAATAAATTAATATAATA
Source organism: Hyppa rectilinea (assembly GCA_951799385.1). Taxonomy (NCBI): domain Eukaryota; kingdom Metazoa; phylum Arthropoda; class Insecta; order Lepidoptera; family Noctuidae; genus Hyppa; species Hyppa rectilinea. Next base: position 2,219,315 of record OX637317.1, read on the forward strand.
AATAGTGATTAATGAATATGTCATTAATATTCTGAACTAAAAAGGTTAATCTATACTAATATTATAAAGAGGAAAGATTTGTATGAAAGTGTGTAACGAATAAACTCAAAAACTACTTAATGGATCTGGATGAACCTTGACACAAAGATAAATTATAGTCTGGAATAGCATATAAGCTTTTTATCCCGGAAAATTTTACGGTTCCCATGGGATAATTTCCTACATACACGCGGGCGAAGCCGCTGGTAAAAGCTAGTTATTAATATTTTTCGCCCCGACTGCGCCTCTATGTGAAGTGAGCGCTACTGTAATTGTTGGTGCAGATTTATTCCACTGGGGGCAGCGGTCAAGCAAACGAAATCAGTAACGCTTTTGCCGTCGTACCGCGAATACTATGGCTGATAGAGGTAGAATAATAATCACAGCTAATTTAAATAACTATCTTACAACACACTATCATGATAAAATCTGTGTTTTGTGTTAAATATTCTGATTTCAGTTGTAAAACTTAGCTGCAATACGTTGATAAGGCGTTATGCATCTGCTGCGGTGCCTGTTATCCCAAAATGTGATTTTACACCGAAACAATATACTGTGAGTTTTTTTAATTAAATCGTTTTGTAGGAACTATCCATAAGGCAGTCCGGTGACTTCACTGACCTCCATCGCACCCTACCGTAGCAAATATCCATTAATATAGGTATTTAAAAATAAAAGTGATACCCATCATTAAAAAACTAATTTTAGGTCATTTTATTTTATCCATATTATAGTGTTGACATACGACTCTACTTAACATAATCCAGCCTGCTCATCACCACCGGATAAGTTTCGTTAACTTATCCGGCAAATGGAAAATGTAATTATCTGGTGGATATTGTTTTTAACGAGACTGCGAAACGGGCCATTCTTTCAAAAAACAACAGAGAATGTTGCCTTTGCCTCGTTGTGTGAATCGCTGTCATTTCAAGCCCATAATATAATAACAGTGATTTAATTTTTTAGCACTTTTATAATTAGGACCTATTCCTACTCGTTTATTTTATAATAATATCATTCTAATCTACCTATAATAATCTTGAGAAATTCTATTTCAATTTTAATTTTATTAGAGTAAGGTATCATGGTTTTAACCGGTGGAAGTGGCGGTGCTTGGGTGAGGCCTATATCCGGCCGATCAGATACGTCTTTCGTCTGTTATGATGATGAGGAATAAGGCTTGTATAGACACATCAATGCCGGCACATCAATCTAGCCCAAACTGCCAAATATTCCCAATGGAACATGAACCTCACTCATCTATACTACATATTAATATTATAAAGAAGAAAGATTTGTATGTATGTTTGTAACGAATAAACTCAAAAACTATTTAACAGATCTGGATAAGACTTGGCACAAAGAAAGATTAAAGTCTGGAATAGAATATAAGCTTTTTGTCTCGGAAAAATATATGGTTCCCGTGGGATAATTCCTATATACACGCGGGCAAAGCTGCTGGCAAAAGCTACTTTGTAATAAACTTGAAAATATATGAAAGAAATTTGACAGATTGGGGTAGCTTGATATGCTGACCTCTGTACCCTATTTTTTATATTATAGCAGTACTAGCTTCCACCCGCGGCTTCGCCCGCAAAATATGTCAACAAATTATATAGGTACCTAAACCTTCCTCCTGAATCACTCTATCTATTAAAAAAAACGCACCAAAATCCGTTGATATAGGGACAGAGAAAGCGACTTTTTTTTATACTATGTAGTGAAAGTTCATGTGGTTTACGTCTGCCAATGTTTCAGGGTCCGTCGTACCAAAAAACGGAGCAAATGAAGAGTCAGCATATGCCTCCCGCGGTGTACAATATTTACCAGCGCCCCTTGTTGCTTCACCAGGGTCACATGCAGTGGCTATATGACCACGAAGGCAAGCGATACCTGGACCTCTTCGGAGGCATTGTCACGGTCTCTGTTGGACATTGTCACCCGTAAGTATAGTCATAAAATATGTAGTGATATTCTGTAAACATCTCACCGTGAAAATGTAGGTGAAGCGCTAGCATTAGGTTTAGCGGCAGCTCACTTCACGCTCACTTCACCTCAGTTATCACTTTGAGATTTTCACAGAATCGACCGGCTGTCTCTCTTTCTAAAAGTTGTAAATAACATCTTTTCGGTAACATATTGTTATGTTGTTGTGTGACATTTAGTTTCACATTGCGGGAATCAGGTGCCAGCTATCAGAATGCCAGCGCAGCGTAATTTTATTAGATGTCGCAGCAAAATGCTGGTATTAGACCCGTCTTTTTTGTATATTGTTGTTTGCAGTCTTAATTTTGTTAGTTTTAATTCTGGTCTTTCTAGTTTAACCTGTTGATAAACACGTTTTTCTCATTGGTCACTGGGCTTTATTTTGTAGACCTAGGGTACGGGTAGGTACTATCGGTACGAGACACTCATCATAGTTTGAAGACTTCGTGAGTACAAGTGCCACTGTAGCTGTAATATTACTTGTACCTATAAATACTTGCGGATGGTAGGGAGCAGCGGCTCAAGCCCGGTTAAGCAGTAGACAATTTAACCCTTTGGTTGAACTGCGAGATGCCATTTACAAATAAAAATACATTTACAAATAAAAGGGAGCAGCGGTGAGTTGTAATTTGACAACCCTTTGGTTGAACTGCGAGATGCCATTTACAAATAAAAATACATTTTTACAAATAAAAGGGAGCAGCGGTGAGGTGTAATTTTTTTTGTAAGAGAATAGCCGAAGTGAAGCCTGTGTTAACTCGCATACTTATTTATCAATTGGGTATTTGAAAGGGTAGTCAATAACGTTACTTTTTATTCCAATTAAATAAGTTTAATTGAAATGAACTATGAAAGTTATGCATGGCAATATCCATATAAGTTATATGATGGCAATATAATCTATACTACCTAATATTATAAAGAGGAAAGATTTGTATGTCGGTTTGTAAACTCAAAAACGACTTAGACAAAGATAGATTAGAGTCTGGAATGGCATATAAGCTAGTTTTTATCCCGGAAAAATTTACGGTTCCCGTGGGATAATTTCCTACATTCACGCGGGCGACGCCGCTGGCAAATGCTAGGATTATATATAATTTTATACTTATCACTTGTTCACAACTTCACAAGGAGTCTGACTATAGTCCTACCTCCTCAAACAGATCTCCTTTCATGCTTCTGGGGGCCATCGACCATCTCAACAAGCTATATTATTGTAATATTGCATCACATTGGGAAAGAGATGAAGCTTTACCTCCTGTATAGCTTCGTGTCTTTCTTACGTTTAAGTTATATTAAAATAGTACTGTTCTTTCTGGTGGTTTTATTCTATGTAGGTATGGATTTATTCAACAGTTTGAATATTGATTACGTTCACTGTAGGGACCTAAGTACGTAATTATACATTCATGCCTTTTGGAAATCTAAAATTAAAATAATTAAATAACTTTGGACTGTCATTCACTTGAGGTGATTGGAAAGAATTTAATGCCATTTAAATATTTTGTCGCTTAGTCACGGAAGAAGGTGCCTTTTACTTACTATTGGTTTAAAAGTCGATGGTACTTTAAGGACAGCTACAATACACGTAGGTTGACGATTTCCGGTAAAAAGAAAAAAAAACAAACGACCTAGGGCCAACCAGTACGTCTGGCCCTGAATTTTACTAGCTGTGAGGCGCAAAAGAGCGGTCCATCCAAATAATGCCGATATACTCGTATTATGTTGTTTAATGCTGCCCATTGCTCACAAAACGAAAAAAAACATTATGAGGAAATCGGCATGTCTAGCAAACAAAAATTCGAAGAGATGTGACATCCGCACTGGGCCCGCGTGGTGGATTGTGGGCCCTCTCGCACAAAGGAAGCCTGAGTCCCAGCAGAAATCAGAAATCAGCAGTAGAATCATTATAGGCGATTATGTTTATGAAGTAAACGGCAGTGTTCTGTAATTGGAGACTCTACATTTTCGCGCCGCTCCAGAAATTGGTTCAGGTTTATAATAATAATTTTAATGATATCGATGTGTTTGCCCTATCGAAGCATATATTCAAAAAATAAATTATTAAGTGCCTTGCTCAACATTTTTAGTTATATAGTTAAGCATTTTTAAGTACCCATTAACCATTTGGTTTTATATTCAGATTAAGAAATTATTGTATTGTTGTCAAATATTGATTTTACGGAATTTTACCATACCTGTATCTTTTCTAAGCTAGATACATGTGGAAACGTACTGGATTGTACATTTACATATAGCATATATTATTGTGGATCTAGGTGTATTAACAATGTACGATTGTCTGTTTATAATAAAATAAAATTTGATAATAACCCTACGAGTACGTTTCGACGCTAAAATTGTCACATACAGTGCCAGCTTCCCTAGGTTTTCTGCGCCCCGGACCCCCGGTATGCATAGTCCGCGGAACCACTGGCTGTGCTCCCACATACTACACCATCAATCAATCTATCAATCTTTATTATTGAACACAGGTATTTACAGTACAGGTCTTAGGTATACATTTTAGTCGAGCTCTATGTCATCATCTGCCTAGCCTTTTCCCAACTATGTTGGGGTCGGCTTCCAGTCTAACCGGATGCAGCTGAATACCAATATTTTACATGGAGCGAGTTCTATGGCCTACCATTGAAATTGGTGTACAAATATATAAGTTATTTTTAATTTTCAGCAAGGTCGTTGGCGCTTTACAAGATCAAATAAACACTTTATGGCATTGCACGAATATTTATCGCCACCCGAAGATTTATGAGTATGTCGAGCGACTGGTAGCAAAGCTGCCTGGAGATCTCAAGGTACCTACATATTCAGCTTATAACTTTTAATCCACTGCTACGCCCAACTAAGCCCAGCAGGACCATTAGGTACATTAGGTATAGGCTCCCTATAAGAGGGAGCAGTGTTTCCACTGATGGGATGTGTAAAAAGCGCACAATATTTAACTCATTCATCATCATCATCATTCTCCTGCCCTTATCCCAATTTATTAGGGGTCGTCGCAACATATCTTTTTCTTCCATACTTCTCTATTAGTCGTCATCTCGGTAGTCACTCCCTTCCTAGCCATATCATCTTCCACACAATCCATTCATCGTTTCTTTGGTCTCAAATTAAACCGACGGATCCTAAACCTACACATAGGCCATCACAAGGTCACAAATTGCGATAATAATCTTAATTATTATAATAATATTGATATTGACATTATTATAATACGCATTTAAAGGCCATAGATATCATGGAAGAGATAAGAAGCGATTCAAACAATGTATTTATTGTTTTGTGATAATTTTGCACTATAAACATATATATCATGATTGCAGTCATACCTCTACTTACTAATATTAAATAGGAAGGTTAAAAATGATTATTAATAGAATAATAGGGTGGCCTGGGTAAAAAAAAAAATATTTAGTCCGTTAATCAGATACTAAAAATATATTAGACACGTATACTTTGCTTTTCAAATCAATAAATAAATGACTGAGATAAAACGATTAAATTTGGGGTGTGGGGGCGCGCTACGACACAAGTAAGAATAAACTCTACACACTTGTGACGTCATGCCACATTTTAACTCAATGTATCGAAGTAATCTTTGGATTACGTAAAAAAAGAAAAAAAATACGTGTCCAATATTTTTTAATAATCTAGCTTACGGACTAAAAAAAAATATAATATCATCCTCTATTAGAAATAGGTTTCGTGATGGGCCATAGAACGATAAAAAAGGTGAACCTAGTAAGTTTCAGGCCGTGTCGCTATGTTTACAGGAGAATTTACGAGTTATCATTCAGTCTTAACTGGGCATTAGAATTTTTTAAATGTATTTATTTTATGTAATTTATTTATTTACCTACTTAGTTGGAGTGCTAGCTAGAATGTCAGGGCAGGTCGTAATTCTTGAAATAAAAACTTAAGGTAAGCCTAGCATAAGCGGGATTGTTCGAAAGGGTTACCGCTACCTCGGAACATAAAGGGCTAAGGAAGGAACATATATGGGTTTTAGTCAGTAAGAGTCTGACACTCCCTTCCGCCATTCCAAATCATTGGCTGATTACCCAACCTCAAAAAAAAACAGGTACACCCAGCTATTAAGGAACAATCGAAAATCTACAGTTAATTCCGATTTCCGATACTCATGGCATTGAAAGCACTTTCATAAAAATTTTACCTGCTACTTTCATCATTCCAGGTGGTTTATCTCGTAAACAGTGGATCCGAAGCGAATGATCTTGCTACCCTGCTGGCGAAGGCCTACACCGGCAACCTCGACGTGGTGTCACTCCAGAGCAGCTACCATGGGTACTCCTCCGCCCTGATGGGGCTTACTGCCACCCAGTCGTACAGAATGAAATTACCTGTACCCCCTGGATTCTACCACGTAAGTTAAAAAAAGGTTGTGTGCTTATGGCGATAGGAGTATAAACTTAAATTACGACTGGAGCTGAGTAGGTATATCTACCTGATTCATCGTCACGTCACGGACCTGAGCCTAATGGTTTAGTTTTGTTCGCTGTTCTAAAATTGCGCAAGACGCACCTTGCGCTATATTTTTACACGCTTTATATTAGTTTCACCTGTATGTTAGTTTGTATGTTAGTATGTTTGTAACCGACTCCTTTTGTTTGACCCACTTTAAACGGCCAGATTTAGTTCAAACTTTGTAGATTTATCGAGGACCGATGACAATAGATTAATTTGATAAAATTATTACATTTTTCAATTTGCAAAATAAGTTTATTTCTTAAATATAAGATTTTTATCTATAATCGATAAGGCAGGAATTGATGTTAATTTTTAATTCCAAGCATTACCTTCAACCGATTTATCTAATATGTTTAAGGAAATTTCGAATACTTACCAAAGAGAATTTTTAATTCAACAAAGCAAAACAATAATATTTAAAAAAAAACATGTTTTTGTTAATAAACTAAACTAAAATATAGAAAATAAATTTTGTATACCTATAAAAAAAGTTGGGTTTTCTATAAAAAGCGTTTTTTTAGTTTTTTTTTCTAACTATTAAGTATTTCAGTTAAAAGAAGTTTTAACTTTTGGAAGGGGTGACTAAATCAATTTTATTTCTTGTTTATTTTGACGTTCAAAAGTGCCTTTCTTGTGCCTATTTGAAATAAATCATTTGACTTTGACTTTAAAAACGTTTTCCCAAAAAAAAAACAACCAACTTAAAAAAAAAAACACTACAATGTAAAAAATAACTTCAATTTCGGAAGTCTTTGGTTTTGTTAAAGAATTTTCCAAACCGGTTTTTTGGGCGATTTAAAAAAGTAGTAAGTACCTACACCAGAATTATCGCACATGTTCAGTCGTTTTAAATTATATTTTCAGACCATGTTACCAGACCCTTTCCGAGGCATTTGGGGTGGGTGTCGAGACTCTCTGTCTCAGGTGCCCGGGGCATGTGCCTGCCCAGGCGACTGCGTGACCTCAGACAAATATGTCAACCAACTAAACGAGGTTAGTTGAACAAAGAGGATAATTAAATTACATACAGTCAAACGGGTTGAGTTTCGTTCCGATTCACCCCTGCATCGCCCCTAAAATCGCGAAAAAAAAATCAGCTGTTCCTTACATTTTGACGAGTTATACGAACATAAATGTAGGGAACAGCTGAATTTTTTTTCGCGATTTCAGGTTTGGTCCCATAGTAAAAGTTGTTCATAATGATGAGTACAATGACCTCTTAAGAGGTTTCTGGTGTTTTACAAATAACCCTGTATAATTAACAATTAAGTGCCCTTGTTAGCAACAAACTATATTATTTAAAAGTTAAAATCCCTTTTAAAGTTTCGTCCCGATTCACCCCGTTTGACGTAACAGAAGAGATTGTTGACGTAACTTTTTGAATCTCGTTATTGATACTTTGCACCGTCCTAGTTAGTCCGTATTTCTCAGTTGTGGAAAAAATATTCTGAAAATTCTCGTGTTTAGCTTCTAGAGAACTCGATACCCAAGGGGCGTCTGGCAGCTTTGTTCGCGGAGTCGATACAAGGAGTCAACGGCACTGTACAGTTCCCCAAAGGCTACCTGAAGAAAGCCCACGAGCTCATCAAGAAATATGGTGGCTTATACGTGGCTGATGAGGTGAGTTACAGTTTATCTAATATTTATATTTTTTTAAGCTAAACCTGTGGAAAATATCTGTGAGAAATGTTCTAAAAACGTTAATTTGTAGTCACATAAAAATTCTTTTTGGCGATTACAAAACTACATAATATGCCGTTAGTAAATTGACCATGATGTAGGTATATCGATGTATGGGAATATACATTTCTTAACTACTGTTTCTTTTGGCATAATTCTTATCCCAACTACTATTTTGATTTCGATAATTTAGATCCAATAATGTTTTTGTCGTTTTGTAGGTTCAAACCGGCTTTGGGCGTACAGGCGACAAGTTCTGGGGTTTCGAAAACCACGGGGTAGTACCCGACATTGTAACATTGGCCAAAGGCATAGGCAACGGGTTCCCAATGGCTGCTGTTGTCACTACAAAGGAGATAGCCGCCGCGCACGCCGGAACGACGTACTTCAACACTTTTGGCGGCAACCCGATGGCCGGAGCAGTAGGCAAAGCTGTTTTAGACGTAAGTTTTAACTTACTATATCACTATCACTACATAGTATAAAACAAAGTCGCTTTCTCTGTCCCTATATCCCTATGTATGCTTAAATCTTTAAAACTACGCAACGGATTTTGATGCGGTTTTTTAATAGATAGAGTGATTCAAGAGGAAGGTTTATGTGTATAATTTGTCGACATATTTTGCGGGAGAAGCCGCGGGCGGAAGCTAGTAACATTATAAAGTCGAAAGATTGAGAGTGTGTGAGTTTGTATGTTAGTCTGTCCTTCACTCTCAAACGGCTGAACGGATCTGGATGTAATTTGGCACAGAGGTAGTTTATGACCTGGATTAACAGTTTATCCCGGTAGTACGTTTCCTTGGGATAATTTCCGACAGCCACGCGGGCGAAGCCGCTGGCAGCTGCTAGTATTACTGCAAGGTGAAGACGTCAAGGTAGCCCGCTAAATTCAAATTTTCAAGTTTTTACAATTTGTAGGTTTTATGTTGATCAAAATATGTACCTATTATGCAGCCGTAGCAAGTACAGACGCCAGCACATCAAGCTATCCCTAACTGTCAAATTTTCTCAATTAAAAAGGAACCTTATGTCTTTGCAATAAAGTTGAAATACTATCAAAGAAATTTGACAGATTGTGGTAACTTGATGTGCTAGCCTCCGTACCTATAATAAAACACGGTGATCATGAAAATCCTCTTTTCTTAGTTCATATTGCCCTGGAATGACTACCTATTTCATGAAATCATGACATTTGGTGGCAATTCTAACTTAGAGAGTTTGATTCTAATGAATAGAATCCGATAAATTGTAAAAGACCTGATATGAAATTGACTAACCTGGCGAATATCACCATAGCAACTTAATTATATAATTAGGTAGATATGTTATCAGTTTATCAAATAGTAAATTATTAGGTATCGATCCGTGCACTAGCAATTGACTATTTGAACCGGTCAAAAATAAAATACGAAATCATATATAAAAAGACCACTCGTCTTAAAAACTTTCATAAACGTACAGAAATTAAATATTGTGCGAAGATATGATTGTAAAATCGCATTTAATGCTAATAAGTAGGTATTCCAATTTATTCAAAAATCTGTCACTTCATTAAAAACATGTACAAATTCCGTGTTTTGACATTTCAGTTACGTTATTGACTACCCTTTCAAATACCCAATTGCGCGTAAGACTCTATGCCTACAATTAACATGAGGCAGTCAAACCGTGTGTGAAAATAAACTAATTCGTTCAAAAAGTTTATAAAATATTATAATGAATAGAAGTTTCGTCATTATTTTTGCACATTAACATTATCGTCATTCTACGCATCAAATAATTAAATTACGCAAAATGAAGTTAGTGTTCGTGTTAAATAGATCTGAAAAACGCGTCAAGTACTATTTGTTATCTTTATGTTGACCTTAAAAAAAAACAACGGCGTACCTAACAAGACAGTCCTGCAATATCTACGTTCTATTACTCGTCATCTCGGTAATCCCCCCTTTCTAGCCATATCATCGTTCACACAGTCCTATCGTTTCTTTGGTCGTGTTATCTTGTATGATTCGTATTAATTGAGACACAATCACACAAAACGATTTGTAATGTTATCCTTATCTATAACCTTTGCAATACGCAAAGCAAAACAATGAATCCAGATGATGGCACCACTTCATTAGGTACCTACAAAAAGATAACAGGAAAGGTAGACTACCTACCTAGGTAGGTACACAATACACGTATAGTACGCGTCAAACTTTATGGCCACTCTGAAGTACGCTGCTCGCTGCGCAGTACCGCCCCCCTCCCTCCCGCTGACACGTGAATTCGTTGCTGCGCAACGACTCGACTCATGTTCCGGGCGGCCATTAAGTTTGACTCGAGCTATACAAGCAATATTGGTCCTTAGGGAATGAAAAATTAGCATGAAAATATGTGTGGCACGTTATCATACCTCATGGTCACGCTAAACGAAATCTTTAGCCACTTGATGCATTTCATGAATTAAGCCTAACAGCCAGTCAGCTTCTTAAGCCACATAATAACACCACACGAGTCGGTCTTCAATGTAAGCAACGCTTGCCAATGTCATTCGTGATCCCTCTGTCTCAGAAAGCATGCTAAGCCGTTGGTCCCGGCTGTCATTTCGTATACCTGCGCCGGGGAAATGTCAAAGATCTATGTTTGACAGTCATTACGCGTAGTCAGTCAAGCCCGAAAGTCTGACGACCAGTCTTACCAAGGAGTATCGGCGAGTTACCCAATTGACTATTTGAAACGGTCAAAAATAAAATATAAAATCACACAGAAAAAGACCGCTCGCCTTAATAACTTCCCTCGCCGTACAGAAATTAAATATTATGCGAAGATCTAATTGTAAAATTACATTGAATGCTATTAAATTAAGTATTCCATTTGATTCTAAAAATCTGTGATGTCACAATGTTATATTTCATACAAATCACGTACAAATTCCGCGTTTTGACAGTTCATAAAAAGTAACGTTATTGACTACCCTTTCAAATACCCAATAGCTGGGTTGCGGAAGTCAGGTCGGTTGTCACACCTTGTAAACTGGGAACTGGGATTCAGCTTCATACGGATAGAATGGATGCCGACCCCAAACTGGAAAAGGCTAGGCAGAGATGATTATAATCAGCAAGCATCCACTAAACTTATAATATCTGTAACTAACAATAATAATGACTGTGTTCCAGGTGATTCAAGAGGAAGAATTGCAAAATAATTGCAAAGTTACTGGCAAATACTTTATCGAGCAACTAATGCAATTGCAAAAAATACACCCTGTCATCGGTGATGTGCGTGGGAAGGGCCTGATGTTGGGCTTCGAGTTCGTCGTGCCGGGAACCAAGGAACCCTTGAGCGTGACTGACGTGAACCTTATCCACGAGGATATGAAGGACATGGGTGTACTTATTGGACGCGGGGGACGATGGAACAATGTAAGTTAAAGCTAAGTGCCAAGGTAGCAAGCTAATTTGAGGGGGGAGGGTCCAAATATGTAAGTCTTGGCCTGGGTCAGAGGGTATAAATTGTTCTTACATAAGATCTCAAAAGTAAGCAAAAATAAAACGCTAAAACGTACGCTGACTTGCACAGGCGCGGATCTATTTTTTTTTGGGAAGGGCTTCTCGCATTTCTACCTGGGAGGTTGTCTACTGCTTAGACAGGATTGCGTGTGGAGACACCTCATTACGATTAATGGAATGGGATTAATTGGATCGGATGATGGTGCAGAATAGGTTTTTATACACAAACCAACATGTTTTTCTAATTTTGCTAGGTATGTACATACCTATTTTTTTTTTTGCAATATTGGTAGGTCTTGCGTAGGATCTGCAGTCAGCACCAGGGCCAGGTGCTGACTGCAGATCCTACGCAAGATTGAAAGGCAAGGGGGGGTTCATTCAAGTTTTATTTTTTCTAATGGGACATGGAGCCGGAAAGTGCTTGACAGTCTAGTCACACCTACAAGTTAGCGAATGTTGTTATTGAGTTTTTTTTCAAATCATGCCAATGGTAATGTAAGGTACAATTCTAGCTCGTAACAATTTACTAATTCCCTGCTACTTATTTGACTAGTAACTGGGTAGGCCAGACGGCTACACCTACCGAAACAATCGTAACTAAAAGCACACACACATTTATTACAGGTAATGAGGATAAAACCGCCGATGTGCATCAACAAACAGGACGTCGACTTCACTGTATCTGTATTAGATCAGGCAATCAAAAATTATTTAAATAATAAAAAATAAATAAAGATTAATCAAAGAAAGAAAGTTTTTATCTCAATCCCATCCAATATTGATACTACGTACCCAACCAACTTCCACGCCTTCCGTATTATTATATTACTCTTTGCTTCCACGCCCTAACCAACGTCAATCACGACAATCACTCTTCTCCAAGAGTCTTCTATATAGACCAGTGCCTTTGAAAACAAAATTATAGTAGGATGAAACCCATTGGAAAAGGAAGAGAATGTAACAAAAATTAAAGGAAAAATAATTTACGGGCGATTTCGTGAAAAAAAAAAATTTTTTGTAAAAAATAAAAAAAAAAACCAGAAACTTGGTTATTTGAATTTTTCACATACATTTTGAGGTGATGTGAAAAAAGTGTGAATACGAAAGTTGTAGATCTTTTTATGATCTATATCTTTGCCTTTTAACTTTTTTCCATAGGACTTGTAGTTTTGCCGTAAATCCAGGTAAACCATTTTTTACCCTTAAAAACGCACTCCCATCCACTTCCCGACCTCAGATCGCCCGTAAATTATTTTTCCTTTAATTTTTGTTATATTCTCTTCCTTTTCCAATGGGTTTCATTCTACTATAATTTTTTTTTGTTTTAAAAGCTGTCGGCACTGGTCTAATAGGCTGCTCACAAATCGAAAACCTAAAATGTATTACTTATTTATTACTGCTGGAAAATTGGCACCCAATTGAAAACATGTTATTTTAGAATATTTTCGATTGGGCAACTTATTTATGGTTGTGATTAGGTATGCAAAATCGCACCTACAGTTGTAACGACTAACGAGAACTTCAGAAAATAGCGTTTTTAGAAATTAGCGTTTTGTATGTCTCCCTATATGCCCTCAATTGCAGCAGATGCATATTTGTTGTGCATGGCACCTTTGCGTGTCATTTAGTCTGCCTTCTTCCCAATTATGTTGGGGTCAGCTTCAAGTCTTCTCGGATGCAGCTGAAGTATTTTAGATGGAGTGACTGCCTATATGACATCCACAACCCAGTAATTGGGTAAAATATGATACTCCTTGATAAGCCTAGACTTTCGGACAATCTGCTAACATAACGACTGTCAATGTCAAAGATCAACGAATGACAGCCGGGACCAACGGCGGCAAGGCAATAACGTGTTTTCCAAGGCACTGATAAGTCACTCGTCGTGCTTTGCGTGATACCACGTACCTAAATAGAAAACTTGCTTTTAATTTCATGCAGGTTTCAGGAATACCGTGGAAAACCTATCTTCAAAACTGATCTATATGTATCAGCTGACACTGCCTGACTGATGCTTGGCTGTCACTGTCAGTCACGTCAAATAAGAGTGTTTGTTTGTCGTGTTTGCCTGTTTGTGGTGATTGTGTGCCAAGTGCCAGGCTCTCTCTTTGTTATTATTGGCTATATTTTTATCTTGGATGCGCTAAAAATAATAGAAAGCTTTTTGAAACAATATTTTTTTTTCTAAGACACGTAGGTACGTATTATGTAATTGTAATTCTGCTTCCAATAAGAATAAATGTAACCTATAAGCCGGCGAATTAATTACTAAATATTGCATCATTCAGTGCGGCAGTTACTCCTCGCCTAACAATGGTTTTCAAGTGCCAGGAAGACAGCTTCTTAAAACAGGTAGGTACGTCAGACTCAGTCAGAAGACAAGAATACAAGTACTAACCCTTAGAATGGGAAGCTCCCATCAGTGCCAACCGCATATTCATTTATAAGTAGGTGAGATAATGGGTAAGATTAGTTGCTCAGTATAATAAAATGTCTACCTTTACCACCATAACATAACGTAACCCTTGTAGGCCCTGAAGAGGAAGAATAATAATAATTTATTTGCAGTAACTACAGGTTTTACCAGTTTTTAAAATTAGTGGTTTATGCACAATCCTTATTTTAGGGCCTCTTTAGGGCATGAAAATTAGTTTTAAGTACATAAATACTAAGTAGGTACTACAAAACTATAAATTATGTTCTAAGTATTCTATTCTAGGTAGATAGTTAATAAGTAGGCATTAACTATTTAAATAATACCTATTTATTAAATATCTACCTATATTAAAATAACAATGTTTCTTTATGCTGCATGAATTCTTGTAAAGTATAGAAACAATTATCTGTTAGCCATCTTCGCAGTTTAACTTTAAAATATTTGAATGGGAGTTCTCTTATATTTTTTGGTAATCTATTAAAGATAGTTATACACATGTGGTAAACATTATGCGAAGGGGCACCTACAGCCCACATTTCGCCAGCTAACTATGCCATCTAAGTTCAATTTTATATTTTCAGTACTCATCTGTTGTTATAAAATGTGAACCAACAACAGAGCCAGTGGTTGAGTATGGAAAGACCACACCGTTTGAAGGATACCAAGTCACATTGGAGAACACAATACTATTTCCTGCGGGCGGTGGTCAAGTAGGTTATCTTAAAATATTTGTAGCTATTGAAAGCCCGGTCTAAATGTGTGATGTAATGTAATGCAAATATTGTGAACGCATTCAAATTCAAGACGAGTTTTATATGTATTCACACTAAATACCAACAGCTGATGGATCAATCCGACGAAGCACAACAAGGGTTTATACGTGATGCTCGTACTGCTGTTCACGTGTGAATTTGTGTTATAATATACAATACACACGTCTGGACCTGGCTGACAGAGTAAAACTCTAGTAATGCCATAGAGCAAAGAGGAAGTAAGTGAAAAATTACTTCATCTGCAGCTTTTTATCCTGCGTGTGCTCGACGTACCTTTCTTTGGCTTGACAAGAGTTGGCTTGAATAGAGAAATAAGGCCTACACATTAGTACATATGAGAGGAAACATGGAGGTTTTATTTACCAACAAAAATTTTAATTTCTTGTCAACCCAGGCACATTAATTAATTTTGTAAATGATTTATCAATATATTATATCGGAATGCAAATCTATTATATATACTAGGTTACTTAAACATTTTATATATAATTTTCATAGCCTCATGACATTGGTCGGTTGAACAACACAGAAGTAGTACAAGTCCTTCGCAAAGGTGATGAGGCCCTACATTTTACTAAAGAGCCCCTTGCGGTGGGTACCGTTGTTGAACAGGAGATTGACTGGGACAGACGATTTGATCATATGCAGCAGCATTCAGGTAAACTATATTATCAGCCTATTATTTTTCCACTGCAGGCCAAAGGGTTCTTCGCATACAGAGAATAAGCGTTTATCTCCAAGCTTAAAACAGGGTTTGGCAAGGGGTTCAATAAGCGGGGTTGTCCGAAAGGTTTACCCCTACCCTGGAACATAAAGGGCTAAGATTAAAAAAGTTATCAAAAACAATTCAAATTTTTTTTTTTTTTTAAAGACCAGTCCCTACTGTCGGCGCGCGACACCCGTTCACGAACATGACGTATGGATTAGCACCAGTCAGCTCAACCATTTTGAAGGGATCAAAATGATCCAGCACACGCGCCAATTTAATTTCGCGCGTGTTAATTTCCATTGCGACGTTAATTTCAATTATGACATTATTTACATCACTCTAAATTGGAGGAATTACTAACAGTCATTTTCTTGCGTGACTGTTTAATGTAGCTCACATAAAGGTCAAATAATAATTATTTAATGCAGGTACCGTACAAAAACATTTAATGAACAGAGACTGGAGGTCGTCGGTTCGATCCCCGGATCGGAAAGTGAAAAAGTTTAAAAAGTCCATTACAGTAGCTTTTATAATGCTTGAAACTTGTTTTAATTAATGCTTGAGTCTTGAGTTCTTGATTGAGGTTCTGTAATAAGGGTTTTTGTATCAGGCTGAAAGTGGATTTCAGCCTAGTGCAGGTAAAAGTTACAGGGCATCCCGCGAAATTGTCATTTTCTTACAATTTTCAGGTCTGTAAGTAAAAGTGACGCGACGCCCTAAGCCGAGGTCCGTATGGGGTGCCCTTAGCGTGTAGTCGCTTAGTTTGTAAGTTTTAATGAAACCCTGGCTTTTTTTTTTTTTTAAGGCTGGGAAATCATCCAATGACTGCTCCCGCTCTGGGTGGAGCGGAAGGGAGTGTCAGACTCTTACTGACTAAAACCCATCCATGTTCCTTCCGTAGCCCTTTATGTTCCGGGCTAGCGGTAACCCTTTCGGACAATCCCGCTTACCCGGCAGGCTTGGCCCTGAGGGGCCCCTTCATATGCTGACATCTCTTTGAGGCGCGCGTGGAACATATACACGCCGTACGGCACGGGTCTGGTGCTGATCGGACGGTGAGTCACCCATTACTCACCGTCCGCAGGCCCGCGCCTACGGTGGCCGGGAGTCGTCACGTGGCTCCCGACATGAAACCCTGGCTGGGGGCTACAATTTTTTATTGTGGGACCCACAGGCAAATCCGGTTTAGGAGTAGACAACGCTATGGTTAAACTGCGAGATGCCATGAACAAAAAAAAAGATTTATTTTCTATGAAAATATTTTCAGGCCAGCATTTACTCTCTGCAATATTAGAGAAAGAGCATAAACTACCAACTACCAGCTGGTGGCTAGGTTCTGATGAGAGTTACATTGAGTTGGACTCGACTAAAGTAAATAATGATGTTCTAAGTGCCACCGAAAAAAGATGTAACGAATTGATCAAAGAAGCTGTACCAGTCAACGTGAAGATTTGTAAAGTTAATGATCCAGATTTAGATGAGGTGAAGTATTGTTTTTTTGTCTTGAGTATGTATTTTATCCTCCAAGTTCATGTAATCCTACGGAATGACTATTTTATTAAATCATGACATTTGAGGATAATTCTATGTAACTTTGAGTTGAATGGATGGTTCTAAAGTTCTAATGGTTACAATTCTGTGAATAGGTACGTACCTACTTATCATAACTGAAAATTCGGTATTTGAAAGGGACTTTTTATGAACTGTCAAAAGGCGGAATTTGTACGTGATTTGTATGAATATTTGACGTACAGATTTTTAGATCAAATTGAATACTTATTTGCATTAAATTCAATTTTAAAATGATATCTTAGCATAATATTTAATTTCTGTACGGTAATGGAACTAGACGAGCGGTCTTTTATCTATGTGATTTCATGATTTATTTTTGACCGTTTCAAATGGTCAATAGGAATGATGACAGGGTATAAAAATAGAAATTATATTTAGTCCGTCAATCAGATAATAAAAAAATATTAGACACGTATTTTTTGCTTTATCATATTAACAAAATATGACAGATAAAATGCGTTAAAGTTGGAGAGTGGGGGCTCGCTACGTCACAAGTAAGTATAAAAACTACATACTCGTGACGTCATGCCACTCCGTCGTTCCGTCCTCGCCGTCGAGGCCCGTCGCGACGACCCTGTCCATTCCCATCCCCCGACCCTTGCTCGAGCCAGCCCGCGTTGCCGCTGAGCCAGTAGCTTTAAATACCCCCGATCCAGCTGTCCCTTGCTGTCCCCCCCCAGCGACGCCCTAAGCCGAGGTCCGAACCCCACAGGGGGTGCCCTTAGCGTGTAGTCGCTTAGTTTGTAAGTTAGTTTTTAGTTTTATTAAGCCCTGGCTGGAGGTTACAATTCTTTTGTGGCAGCCACAGGCAAGCCCGGTTAAGCAGTAGACAACCCTACGGTTGAACTGCGAGAATCCAGAACCAAAAAAAAAACGTCGTGCCACATTTCAATTCAATGTATCAGCGTAATCTTTGGATTAAGTAAAAAAAGAAAAACACGTGTACACTATTTTTTAATAATCTAGCTAACGGACTAAAAAAATTTTAGTCAACATTCCTATTGCTAAAACTTACTTAAGGTATTTATTAGTGATCTCTCGTTCCTCAGGCACACACAAGGGGGCTGCCTAAAGACTGCATGGAAACCATCAGAATCATAAGTATTGGCACTATAGACGAGAACATGTGTTGCGGTACACACGTCACCAATCTGAGGTAGCAACTTACTTCGTATACAGGCTCTTTTTCAATTACTTGACGAAACTCCACAGACGTGGGGTGTCAGTATACAGGGTGTATCAGAAAAGTGTGGTAAAAACTAAGGGTTTGGTACAGATTTATAAAACTGAACAGTTTTCTCATGTCAATCTGCCGAGCCTTTTCCCAACTATTATTTATTGAGGTCGGCTTCCAGTCGAACCGGATGCGGCTGAATACCAGTATTTTACATGGAGCGAATGCCTATCTGAACTCCACAACCTAGTCACTAACTGGGTAATACGATACCCCTTGGTAAGACTGGTTGTCGGACTTTCAGGCTTCTGACTACCCGTAACAATTGTCAAAGATCCACGAATGACAGCCAATTGATAAGTGACATTAAAATAATTATCGACCTAATATTACTATGAAATATAATAAAAATGTGTCTCTTTCCAGTCAACTGCAAATGATAAAGCTGCTGGGATTAGAGCCAGGAAAGAAAGGTAAAAGTATCCTCAAGTTCCTGGTGGGGAACAGAGTCACGAAAACCTTCCAACTGATGGCCGACAGAGAGAGGGCGCTGACAGGGCTACTCAAGTAAGTCTTATCTACTTTTACCCCCAAATTTTTTTTTTGAAATTGGCATTTTGCAGTTCAACCTTAGGTTGGTCTAACCAGACTTGCCTATGGATGCAACTATAAAAATTGAAGCCTAACTACTACACGCTAAGGGCACCCCCTGTGGGGTACGGACCTCGGCTTAGATGTCGCTGGGGGAGGACAGCAAGGGACAAGCTGGATCAACGATCCTTAAGGCTGGTTTTATAGACACGCCGCCAGACTCGCCACTGGGCAGTAAGCTGTTAACAGCGCGCGCTTGAAAAGCCGTACACTGTGAAACGAGATTAATACCGCGCGTTCCGCTGCACTTACATTCGTGCATTGCATGACATTCGTGTACAATATGAACGTTAATGCGGTTAGAGTACTGGCTATTTATTTTTTATGGAAAAGAACGCGTCCCAACGGTACCGGCGTCTAACTAACACGCATACTGGCCGTAGAAGCGCACGAGAGGCGCGCGCTTCGACAGCGCACGTTGACCGAGCGGCGCTGCGCACGCGCGCGACTTTGAAACGCAACTACTACCCCATATATCACCGAATGCGCCCGCTCCAACGGCGCTGCCGAAACGCGTAACAATAAAATTAGCCTAAATCCTTAGGAGACCCGACCAACTTCCGATCGGACCACGCACAGTGAAATGTTTCTAGTTAGGATGAATATTTACGCATGCGCATGAATATTGTCGATATAATCAGTATTGTATTTCAAGAAAAAAATATTCAACTAAACAACGTGGCGCTACAATGGTGACATTAATTTAATACACATGTTTTTAAATCTATTTCAGAAACGAACCAGCAAGACACGAGGAATTGATACAGAAACTGCAAAAGAACCTAAAAGTCGCAAACAGGAACCTCCAGAATGTTCTACTAGAACTCGCTCAATATGAAGCGGATAAAATAAAGTATAGCAGTCCGAAGCCTAAATACGTGATCATGTTCAAGAAGGAAGCTACTCCTGAATTTAACCGGGCAGTCATCAAGGCCCTGTGGGGAGAAGACCTGTTCTTGTTCTTCGCTTCCGAAGAACCGGATAAACCTAAAGAAGGGCAGATTATTATTCAGGGCCCTGAGGAGCACTGTAATGCTTTGGGCAATAAGTAAGTATTGTCTTTGAACATACACTTTGATTAAGGATTCTCGCTTCAATAACGTTCGGAAATAGCATATTTTGGTCCAAAAAGAAATAGTGTATGCTGGGATGGACCACGATTATGTACGCTCGCCAGAGGTTCAAGTTACACCAAACTGACAAATTTCTCTAAATGATTTTAAACCTTAAAACGTTAAACGTTAAGAATTGACAAAAAACGTTGACAGAAACGTTCAAAATTGATTGAGAAAATTTGATAGTTTGTGGCTTTGTGGTAACTTGATGTTCTAACGACACTACCTACCAGCACGCCGTCGTAGGTGTTTTACTAAATGTATAGATGTAGGACGTAATGTTTTAACTAAAAGGCTTTTTCTATAAATGCCTCGTTGCTCTTTCAGGATAACAGAACTGGTAAAAGGCAAAGGTGCGTTCAAAAACGGCAAGTTTCAAGGCAAAGCTGGCGATCTGAGCGGCATGAATAAATGCAAGAAATTGATCGAGGAATACTTCAGAGGTCTAAATTAAATAAAAAAATACTAGTCATGCTATTGATATTTTATTGAAATAAATATACACAACTTTTGTAATATAACATAAAATGACTTCACTATCATTAGGTATCGCTGATGTACAGAGCATGAGGTCCTGCGTTCGATTGCAGGGTCAGTTAGTGTTAGTTATGTCAAGTCCCATGTAACTGGGAGCTAGCCTATTACCATCAACTGGGCACAAAACCAATAACGACGCGACGCTGCGCACGCGACGAACGAAGTTGTTGACCTTTATTTATTTGGGACAAACAAACAGTAACACATTATATCTGCACAAACAATATAAACAAAGATATTATATAAATGTGAAACCCACACCGTTATCTACAGCATATGTATAATATCAGTGCGTACTAGCGAAGGCAATGGTAACAGTACATACATTGAAGTCAGAATAATAAAAATTCACTTAAACTAAGGAATGAATAACAATAACATAATAAAAACACACCTTTAAATATATCATGAAATCAATTGCTTTTCTGCATACATTCGATTTGTCAAAGATTTTGATTACATTTTACACCGGTATAACAGTGTACGTTACTCCAACAAGAAAGTATCTCCTAGAGATATATGAGTAGAACGTATAGTTGGTGTCTTAATTATCTGCTGTAAATGTGCCCCCACATAAAAAATGTGTGCCCCCTGTCGTTTTGGAAAAAAAACGGAAAAATGATTCTTGCTGGGGTAACGTTTTTCTAGCAGGAAAATTCTAAACGAGTGATCGGAGAGAGAAAAATTGTGCATGGCCAGAGAGCTTATATGTGTGCCACAATGTGCCCCCAAAAATAAAATCTGTGCCCCTTCAGATTTTCGAGATATTGCGTTTCCTGCTGGAGTAACGTTTTGATGAATCGTATATCTCTAAAACCATTGCATGTGCCCCTGTAGAATAAACAATCCCGAGTAGCTCTTAATGTGTGCCCCTATGTGCCCCAATTAGATTTAAGAAAATATTTATAGTTTTCAAGTTATCGCGGTTTTATGAAAACCCGAAAAAACAACGCAGCGCCTAAATGAGACAAGGCATAAGTTCGCTGAAAACTGTATTCGGTCCTTCTTGACGCTAACAATAACCATACAGCCACACCAGCCGATCAATTCTGTAACAATCTCACTGTGAAAACTAAGATGAAGTGAAGTTAGCTGACGTTCCACCTAATGCTAGGCATTGTATCGCTACACAAGCGCGTCAGGTGTGCAAAGGTCTACAGGCTGCGTCTGACTTGCGTGCGTATCGCGTCTGTATCGCTACAAACGCGCGTCGACGGCGCGTTTAAAAAACGTGGTGTGCATAGGCCCTTAAATTCACTTCACCCAAGTTACACTTTGAGATTGGTACAGAATAGCTCTACTGGCTAGATAGACAGGATGTTGACAGTTCTATTTTATTTTATATTGGTAAACTTTAACAAAGATTATAGAGTGGAGATGAAAAGGAGGAAAATCAAAACTACTTATTTTGTTTATTTCAAAACTCAAGTTAAGGTACCTACGCGTCTTCATGACTGCTCTGAAGTGCGCTAAAAACTGCGCAGTCTTCACCCCTCACACTTTTCAGCGTCAGAATGACTGGACCAAACGAGATATGTACATGGGACGCTGTGCATTGTTTAATACCTATTTACTACCTATAGTGAAATATTTGCCACAAAAGATGAGACTTGACCAGCGTCAATAATGGGGCGCTTGCAGGTACAATCGTGTACGAAGTAGTTACCTCTAATTTGTATATCTATTCAGGGATTTTTTGATGACATTTAGATCGAAATTCTTAACAATGTTATAATATTTATTACAAAATAATAAAGTTTAAGATTACAAAATGTGGTGTGTGAAGTCTCATCTTTCGTGGCGCGTATTGTACCTCTGCGTTAAGAAATAAATCAAAGAAATAAAGTTGTCACATTTTGTTACTGCGCAACGACTCGCTTCATGTTCTGGGCCGTAGAATAGTTTGACCAATCTGAACATAGGTTCTGCGAACTTTCGCGCATGATCATGCAGATTTTGAGGGATAGAGCTGAAAATTGGGACAACAAATGTATGAAGTACTCTATAAAAAATATTAAACTGTGAATTGGGGAGGTTGATCAAAGACACGATCATTGTGGACCGTGTCGAACACAGCAAAATAGGAGAGAGGAACAATCCATAACACAATCAACAAAGTCGTATATACAGTGTGTTAGGTTAAACGAAGGACATACTTTGAGGTTGTATAGTACTCATGAAAATCAACAACTTTATCCATGCGACAAACTACGAAACGTGAAAAAAAAATCTGCTGTTCCATACATTTTGACGAATTATGCAAACAAAAATGTACATACTGAACAAGCAGATTTTTTTTTCATGACTTCTGATATAGTTCCATAGTCAAAGTTGTTCATTTTCATGGGTATAGTACCCCGTGAAAGTATGTTCCTCGTTTAACCTAACACACTGAATCAAGTTACATTTAATATAATAAATTACTCTTAACACCTGAAAGTAACATTATCTAAAATCGACGTTCTCTCTTCATCTTTGTTTTAAAATGAAGCCAGCCCCTGGCTTGTGAGTGTTTTGGTTAATTATTTGGGAAATTTCGGCGGCATCGTTGTACGCACGAAGGATTGTTTTTATATAAATTCATTTATAATTGAGCTCGCAACCCGACTGCTTTTAATCCAGTCACGCTAGTTTAATTCAGATGATCTTTAGAAGAGTTTATTTGGTATTTAAATATGTAGGTATTTCTTAATCTTTTGCTAATAAAACCTTCGACCATCATCCATCTATGATGATGATCGCAGGTTTTAAAATTGAGTTCGCCACTCGACTGCTTGTAATTCAATCACGCTAGTTTAAATCAGATGATCTTTAGAAGAGTTTATTTTGTATTTCTTAAACTTTTGCTAATAAAACCTTCGACCATATGCTGGTAAATACAAGTAGTATAGCTAACATAGAATGTTATATTCCTTTGACATTATCGGAATAGTTTCTCATCCTCCTTACAGTCTATGGTATTCGAAGCATTGATGCTGGCAACCAATTTCTCTATGCCGAGGTTTGTCCAATCCTGAGATAGGTCATCCAAATAGTTGTCGAAATCCACTAGATCTTTTTGGACACCACGTTGTAGCAAGTGCGATGCAGTCTCTAAGACATATGGAGTTTCTGTAAAAAAGATAAAAAATATTTAAAAACTAGCTTCTGCCAGCGGTTTTGCCTGTGAGGTTGTTGGAAATTATCCCATGGGAATGTGCTACTGGGATAGAAAGTATCTTATGCTATTCCAGACTATAATCTATCTGTGTGCCAAACTTCATATAAATACCTATGTTCAGTGGTTTTTGCATGATTGAGTAACAAACATCACATTTATAATATTAGTATGATACTTTTATTAATAAAATACAAATTAACATACTAATGTATTGCTGCGATCAATAAAATGTATATTTATCAAATTACATCAAAATCAAAAGTCATTTATTCAAACTAGGCTGAAAATCAGCACTTTTTGAAGGTCAAAGTTACATAAGACAGTCCCCCAAAAACGCCCGCCCTTCACCACTTCCTAGTGCTTCAGCTGGGAAGGAGTGGCGCAACAAACTCCCCAGCAGCACAGCTGTCTGTTTAGTTGAAAGAACAGATTGAATAACTATTTCCTGTATATTCTCTCACATCCTGGGGCAAGTCCATCATTACCTCATTATATACTATCCATGTATTAATTCAGAACATATTTACAAAATCACTATGTCAAATTCTTCCAAATTTACTTAGCTATTTTCATAATTCAACTTACAAACATCTCAAATTAATTGGGTATTTGAAAGGGTAGTCAATAACGTTACTTTTTATGAATTGTCAAAAAGCGGGATTTGTACACGATTTGTATGAAATGTAACAATGTGAAGTGACAGATTTTAGAATCAAATGGAATATGTATTAGCTAATGCAATTTTACTATTATATCTGAGCATAATATTTTATTTCTGTACGGTGATGGAAGTTTTTAAGACAACCTATCTTTTATCTATGCGACTTCATATTTATTTTTAACAGTTTCAAATAGTCAATTCTACTTACGGAACATGACTTTGTTGGCATCCTTGAGCTTCCACCTTCCATCGGAGTACTTGTGTAACTTGATGGCGGGTGTGTCCAGATGCTGCATCATCCTCTTATTGTCCACCTAACAACCAAGTTGTTACACAGATTAATGACTGAAATTCTTCAAATGTCTATTTCTCTATGTTGGATTCTTGATTCAGAATGGGTAAGTTTTGTTTTGATATTCGTGATCAACTGCTTGATCTTGTAAGTTCTTTAGTGTAGTGTATTATCTATAGCTCTGAGAGCTCAAATTATATCAATTGTTTTAATAATTGAGAATTCACAAGCCTATTTGCTCCAGGATTAACAGTGCACCTACAAACAATAATGGTGTGATCAAATTTCTTTCCACATGTGGTGTGGGATTTGTTTAATTATTACGGTTCTATACTCAAAGGGTATAACAGGACCCTATTACTAAAGCTCCGTCCATCTGTTTGTCACTAGGCTGTATCTCATGAAACATGATAGTTAGACAGTTGTTACACAGACAATCAATTTTTGTTGCTGTAATAACAACAAATACTAAAAAACAGAATAAAATAAATATTTAAAGAGGACTCCCATACAACAAAAACATTTTTGCCTTTTTTATAGATAATCATATGGAACCCTTAGAGCCCGTTCCCACTTGTCGGGTGTCAAAGCCGATTATTTATCGGGTGTCGGCGTCTTTGTTCACATACACGATTAATAATCGGTTGTCGGCCACGGTCGAAGCTAGTGCCAATTTTAATCAGTCTACGCGAAGCGATTTGCACGATGGACGTCGACGAAGCTCTTGTTGTGATGTATTATTATTTAAGAAGAAAACGAGAAAAGACAGCAAAGAAAAGAAAATATTGGGTGCACCCAATCCTGAAAGAAAGATTTAGTTTGGGAACATTTCAGAATTTAATAACAGAATTGAGGAGTGACGAAATTAAGTTTTTCAATTATTTTAGAATGTCGATAACTACATTCAACCATCTATTGGCTCAAATATCAGTGAGCATAAACTACCAAAATACAAGATTTAGAGACTGCATTTGTACTGAAGAAAGGTTGGCGATATTTCTAAGGTAATATAATTATACATACCTACCTACCTATTCATTTGTATAAAGGAAGAGATAAAACAGTCACTTTTAGTTCACATAAGTATATTTATTGAAAGAAATAACTTTAATTTTTTTTAATAATTTCGTAAACAAATTAGTGTAGTTAGGTAGTTAAATATTACTAAAATCTAATTCCGAATCTTGAGTAATACTTGAATGTTGTGACATAGTAGGTGATGTTGGTTCAACGAGTTGGCGTGTCGAATATCCATATTCACTTGAAGGGAAGATATTCTGGTTTTGTGACGAATATACAGATTGTTGCACGTGATTTCTCGACTGTGAATGCCAACCATAGTTTGATGAGTATAAACGACTTTCACGCTGCTTTTTAATGTTTTGAATCAGTGACAGCACGCCTGATTGAAACTCTAAAGTTTCATTATCGTCAAAAGACGCGATGTTTGGCAAGACACCTTTAAAAAAAGAGAGCATTGGATGTTCGTTACTTCTGTCTGACTGTAGCCTGCTATCTAAAAACTGGCTCATTTTGTCATCGAGGGTTTTGGGCTTTTTGGAAGTGCTTGGTAATAGCAGCTCTGAATTTATATCTGTTGAATTGGCCGCTGATGCTTCTTGCGATGTATCTGTTGGACGCTTCTTGACAGAATCATGAGTGCGATTAGGCTCAGCCACTTTTTGCAAAAAACTCATCTGTTCTTTAAATATATATGGCTTTGAAAGCTTAGCCCCTGCTCCGGATTTTTTGACTTCATTTTTATTTGATCGAGTCCAGGCATCTCGTAGATTCGACCACTTTGTAGATACTAGTTTACCTGCAATTACAATAGGTATAGGTACATATAGAAATGTTAATTATCTTACCAAATTTATTATTTTACAGATATTGCGCATCGGGTTGTTCCTTCAGAGAATTGCACTACAGTTACAGAGTTGGTGTGTCAACTATTAGTAAAATCTGCAAAGAAATTAGTTCCACTATCTGGGATGTATTAAGAGACGAGTTCATGAAAATTCCTGATAATGAGAGTAAATGGTTGGAAATTGCAAAAAGTTTTGATATGAAAGCCAACTTTCCGCACTGTCTTGGAGCAGTTGATGGTAAGCACATAAGAGTGGTGAAACCAAATAATAGTGGCTTTGTTTTACTAGCCGTTGTTGATTCAGAATATCGTTTTATTTTTATAAGTGTTGGCTCGTATGGAAAAGAATGCGATTCTTCAATATTCAAGGAGTCGACCATGTGGAAGAAACTGAATGATGGCAGTTTAAATATACCAAAACCAAGGCCTCTACATGCAACACTTCAAAATGATATGCCTTATGTTCTCGTGGGCGATGAGGTTTTCCCTCTGTCAACAAATTTGTTAAGACCTTTTGGAGGCACTCATTTGGACTACAAGAAAAAAATATTTAACTATCGTTTAAGTCGGGCAAGAAGGTACGTTGAATGCGCATTCGGCATTTTAGCCAATAAATGGAGAATATTACATCGACCACTAGATGTCCACCCAGACACGGCTATCGAAATTGTAAAAGCGTGTACAGTATTACACAATTTTGAAAGAGAAAAGGACGGTCTGAACTTTGAAGATATTCACTATGCGGCAGAAAATCCGATGCAAGAACATGTACAACTGCAAAACTGTAATCCACGTGGTGGTCCTATTGCCAATGATATACGGTCTGAATTTGCAAACTACTTCGTTTCAACAATAGGCTCGGTGCCTTGGCAACCAGAAGCGCATGTTTAGTATTTATATTTAGAATTTTACGAATATAGTACCTACCTATATTATTAAATAAATAATTTCAAACACTTACCACATGATTGTCTTTCTTTTTCGTCCAAATTGTCAAACTCAGGTATGAGTACGCAGCAAACATCCCGCCAAGCAGCTATTTTCAGATGCTTATCTCTATAATCATTTAGAGTTTTGTCCCAAAGGACACCTCTTTCCTGAACTAGCGTGATCAATTGTTCGGGGTCGATATTTCTTTCCATTACTACCTACGAATCACCAAACGTGCGTACAATAAAAACACAACAACTCTGCTTGCGCGCCGCGAAGTGTTTGTGTGCGCGATCGCAGCGACGACGTACGCACGAACGGAATGAGGGGAAGCGGGGAGAGGGTTATCGGCCCCGACATCCGACAAATGTGAACAGCGCCATTCTTAATCATATGCGAGCGAGATCCGACACGATTTTTTTCCGGGCGTAGAGGGCTTTTTTAAGGCTGGGAAATCATCCAATGACTGCTCCCGCTCTGGGTGGAGCGGAAGGGAGTGTCAGACTCTTACTGACTAAAACCCATCCATGTTCCTTCCGTAGCCCTTTATGTTCCGGGGTAGCGGTAACCCTTTCGGACAATCCCGCTTACCCGGCAGGCTTGGCCCTAAGGGGCCCCTTCATATGCTGACATCTCTTTGAGGCGCTCGTGGAACATATACGCGCCGTACGGCACGGGTCTGGTGCTGATCGGACGATGAGTCACCCATTACTCACCGCCCGCAGGCCCGCGCCTACGGTGGCCGGGAGTCGTCACGTGGCTCCCGACGCCCGGAGCGTCTCCCGCGG
Organism: Hyppa rectilinea; assembly: GCA_951799385.1. Taxonomy (NCBI): domain Eukaryota; kingdom Metazoa; phylum Arthropoda; class Insecta; order Lepidoptera; family Noctuidae; genus Hyppa; species Hyppa rectilinea. The sequence continues at coordinate 2,247,689 of OX637317.1, forward strand.
CGGCTGGGACGGGAGGACCTTTCTCTCTCCCATCCCGCCACCTCCTTCGCGAGCATAACTTTTTCGCAGAAGGAGGTGACTGCCTCCCACTCCCTCTCGCCCCGGACCATGGCTTGCACCAGGGCCGGGCGCGAGAGGTCGCCGCCGCCGATCGCCTCTACGAGGACACGGCGGTGCTCTGCCCATGCGGGGCAGGTTTGCACCGTGTGCTCTACCGTGTCCTCTGGGCGATCCTCGCAGTGGTGACACCCGGGCGTTTCCTCCCGCCTGATGATGTGCAGGAACCTCCCGAAACATCCATGTCCGGTGAGGACCTGCGTCAGGCGGAAGGTGAGGGCGCCGTGACGCCTCTCTAGCCACTCCTCAAAGAGGGGCCTTACCGCCACTATCGTGGCGTGCCCTGCGCTGGGTTGCGACAGTCGCTGATTCCAGGCCGCCATGAGATCGCGCCGGAGGTCCGTCCGCTCCGCCGCAATTTGCTGCGGAAACGGAGTTTCCCCCCGGCTTAGTGCCTCCGCGCGCCACTCGAACAGGCGCGCGAGGACTATCGCCTCCAGATCCCACGGCGGCAGTCCGGCAAGGAGGCTTGCCGCCTCGCCCGAGATCGTGCGGTACCCCCGGATTAGCCGAATGGCTACCACCTTTTGGGGCGCGTTCAGATAGTGAGCGGCTCGTCGCAGCAAAGAACGCGCCCACACCGGGGCCCCGTATAGGGCCATGGACCGCACGACTCCCGCGTAAAGCCTCCGGCAGGAGGCGTTTGGCCCCCTCAAATTAGGCAAGAGCCGCTTGAAGGCGGCCCCAGTCCGTTCCAGCTTGGGGGCCAAACGTCGGAAGTGCTCCACGAAATTCCATCGGCTGTCGAGGACCAGACCCAGGTATTTCATCGTGGTCTCGACGCCGATGTGAACCCCTCCTACCGTAAGTTGGGATCCCGATGGTGGCCTATTCCGAGGCCCATGAAAGGACATGGCCTCGGATTTGTGCAATGCCACCTCGAGACCCAACTGCCGGATCCTCTCAACGACTATCGCAACCCCGCGTGTCATCGCGTCGGCCGCCGCCTGATGCGACCTCCCCTGCGCCAGGACCAGCGTGTCGTCAGCGTAGCAAACTACGCTGACGCCGTCAGGGAGGTCGGCCCGCAGCACCCAGTCGTAACCGATGTCCCACAGGAACGGCCCCAGAACCGATCCCTGCGGGACACCGCACGACATCTCTCGCCGGTTCCATTCCCCATCGCGACCGGGGTAGATGACGGCTCTGTCCGTCAAGTACGCCCCGACTATTCGACGGAGGTAGGTCGGCACCCGGTGGTACCGGAGTGCTTCCCTAATGCAACTCCAGGGCAGGGTGTTGAAGGCGTTGGCGATGTCGAGTGACACCGCCATGACGACCCTACCCTGGGACACCGCGTCCCCCGTCGTGAGGGCTCTAACGCGCATGATGGCGTCCACCGTCGAGCGCCCCTTGCGGAAGCCAAACTGGCAGTCCGCAAGGTCCGGCCCCGTCCTTCCAAGATGCCCGACGAGGCGGCCCGCAATAATTCTTTCAAAGAGTTTGCCGACCTCGTCGAGCAGCACTATGGGCCGGAATGCGGACGGAGAGTCCGCAGGGCGCCCTGGCTTCTGTATGAGGGGCGTAGAGGGCTGGCAAAACACCCGACATTTCTTGTCGGAGCCGACACAAAATCGGTTTCCGATAAGTGTGAATAGCTTCATATATAATGTTCTGCCACTACAGCCTCCGATTAATAAACGGATCCGACAAGTGGGAACCAGCTGTTAGTGAATGGGTCCGACTTGCATTTAACCAGTTTGATTTTGTCAGTGAAATAGTTCTTACCACAATAAAGACAGCAGAAGGGAAGTGTTCGGCTATTTTTTCAGCAATCTTCTGGCCAGGACACTTCTCAACAGTATTGTCTTTAAAGTTCTCACAAGCTGCGTAGTAGCCAGCTATCACACGGTTGTCTGCCTGAGCCACAGTCTCTATCTGATGAAAGAGAGATGATATAAATGATATGTAATCAAAGGTATCATTGCCTAATAAGTAAAAAAAGATAAACTTTTTTTTACCAATTAAGCACACTACAGTGTATTTAAAGAATGATTTGCAGGATACATGATGCAGGATAAAGGATTTATTTTTTTAAGTTTTTTTGAAGCACTATTAAAATCATTGTAATCTTTTATGTACTCTGCATGCAAACGGTAAAATATGGCGATATCGTGATTAAGGAAAAAAGGTGGTACAACTTTGTGTAGATATTTTACATGAATAAAAACCATACCACCATACCATATTTGCGAATAAATGATTTTGAATTTGAAGTGTGTAGGGGAAGTTTTAATTCAACATTGTCATCTAAGGTGAGGTGGAATTATGTTATGTATTGTTGCTTACAAATATAGGATCTGCAAAGCAAGCCACATAATATGACCACTCCTATATGACTAGAATAACAATAACTCTGTTTACAAACACTGATATGTGTTTAGCTAATACAAATGCGATCGATAATGGTGAAAACTGATCTCACGATTGCTAATCACACATAGAATTTTTCACAAAATCATAAATTAACCTAGCACAAGTTATGTTTGCCACAATTAGGTACCTGCGTCAGTGCTATCTCTGCCATCGGTGACAAGTAATGGCTGTGGTGGAACAGCGGAATTGTATCCACAATATCCAAATCCTGATTCTTAGCTCCATCTCGGATTTTAGTGGCATCCGCTAGAAGAACGCCGTTCACAGCGCAGTGCGGGTATTTAGCAGCATGTAAGATAATTTTAGCGTAAGCCGCAGTTTCCAACGAAACTTCCCCCATTGTTATAATAAATATCTTATTATTATGAAAGTAAAAATTGATATACAGAGTGAACCTTGCGATATCTCTCTCTACTTTGCAGCATGAACAGGAAAATGTAAATTGACTAATTGACAAATTCAATTGTCATTGTCATTGCGTTGTCAATTTTTGTTGCCGTCTATAAACTAGGACTTAGCCTTCAGCGCTTTGGGACGCTCAAAATCTTTCAGTCCTGCCTCTTAGTGAAGCTCTAGAAAGTGATCTAATTTTCAGAGCATGTAATGCTTATTTTTTCATATTTAATATGTATTCAATAGGACAACTAACATGAAATGAGTGCTATCCGTCTTCTAGCCATATTAAAAAAGAATTCTGTGCCTGGCAAACAGCTGACTGAACTAGAATGATTTGACAGCCCAGCTAGTGTCAAAATTGTCAATAACATTGTTTTCAGGTGTTGTTGACACATAAGAATACGAAGTTTAGAAAATATTTTAATATTTTCAATGTATAGTACTAAATATTCAACAATAATCTCCTGATTATGGATAAATATGATACATCCCAAATTACAGAATTTCCTCGTTATGAATCTGAGTCCGCCCAGAGTGGTGTCTCAACGTTCTTTAATAAATTATGGAAATTTCCAATATTTTCGCCAAGTGAGGCTGTAGACAGTCAGCAAAACAGAGTGATGAGCGACGGTAAAGACGCCCCTCGAAATGACGACGAAAAACAAGATTATGATGATGGGAAACCGGAGACTGGGTCGTATGCCGTCGAGTTAGAGGGTAGAAGCTTGCCTAACGTTCTTAGAAGAATTAGCAGTCTGATTGCCTTGGGGTCTGGCGTAAGTAGACAATAACTAATATGTAGCTTAGTCATAATTAATATACTAGGTTGGCTTATATGTGTTCAGCTTTTTTTTGCAATTAATAGAATTATACAAAAATCAACTAATCAATCAATCTAAGAATAAACTAGGTTCACTAAAATTTGGCAACCTATTTAACCTGTCAAGATTGTATGTAGCGAATTGGCCTTGAATAAGATAATTGAATAGATATCATGCACTTTTGTGCTCTTAATACTTTTTGCATTTGCACAATTTTTGTAAAAAGAAATAATAGTATAAGGTAGTATTTTGTTTATAGACCAAATAATAAAAAAATATAAAGTTGCATGTTACTGTGTGATCTAAACTTGTTCAGTAAAAAAAATAACTAAGTACTTAAAGCATCCAAACATGAGTAATATACTTATACGAGTATAAACTTTATGTGAATTAATAATTTATTTTCAGAGTGGTACGAAGTACGCAGATACAGAGCTAGCTCGCTACTGGATGCCAGATGACATATCTCGTGAGTGCTATGAATGTGCCACACGGTTCAGCACCTTGCGACGCAGACACCACTGCCGTGTGTGCGGGCAGATCTTCTGTTCCAGATGCTGTAGCCAAAGAGTGCCTGGTAAATAATAATAATAATAATAATAATAATAATACTTTATTTGCTAAATGTAGGTTTACAAAAGTAGTATGATGTTATTATCAATATTATGGCCCATTTACATTCTACCATTTATGTGGTGTGCAAATATTAAATTCAGAATACCTACGTTACAAAAATTGACTGATTATATAAATTAATTGCAAATATTACATTTCACAATACATTAGGAACATAATTAAAAAATGTCATATCATGATTGTTATAGAATGTCAGAATGTAAATATTAATTGAAATGTTAATATAATGTCCATGCATATTGTTATAATGTCAAATAAAAATAATAATAGTAGTAAATGTCAAATTAAAAAAAAAAAAAAATGAAATAAAATCAAATTGATTGACATTATTTTTTTTTTTCTACATGTGACATAAATTCATTAACTGTGTAAAAACATTTTTCTTTAAGCCACTGAATTATCTTTTTTTTAAACATAAGGAAAGGTAGTTCTTTAAAATCGTTTGGTAATTTATTGTATACCTTAATAGCCATTATAAACGAATTTCTTTTATATAAATCAAGCTTGCATTGTGGCAAGCAGAGCCTATGTTTATCTCTAGAGGCAACATTCCTTTTGGTTACATCTCTATGCTTAATAAAATTTTCAGGATGTTGTCGTACTAATAGGCACAATTCTTTGATATACATGCATGCCAACGGTAAAATGTTGTATTTTTTAAACAGTGGCTTACAGCTATCCATGTACCCAGCTCCACAGATTGCACGCACACATTTTTTTTGGATCATAAACGCTTTATTGACATCCACCGAATTACCCCACAACAAGAGACCGTATGAGAGTACGGAGGAAACATATCCGTGATATGCACAAAGAGCTGCTTCAGTTGAGACCGTGGCTCTTAATCTTCTTAGTGCATATATAAATCTGTCTAATTTGTCGCAAACATAGTCGACATGCTTTTTCCAATCGCAATTTTGATCCAATTGTATGCCCAGAAATACCGCACTTACTACTTGTTCTACAGTATTGTTATTATATTTAATAGTCAGCATTAATGGGTTCCTCCTGTGTGTTTGAAATTGAATCATTTTCGTTTTCTCCATATTAATTTGTAGGTTATTGGAGTTTAACCAGTGTATTATATTTTTGATGGCTTCATTAATCTCGTACTCGTATGTGTCGACACTTTCACACTTCACGACAAGGGTCGTGTCGTCAGCAAATAAAATCAATGTGTGGCGAGTGATATTTGGGAGGTCATTTATATAAAGAAGGAATAAAAAAGGCCCCAATACACTGCCCTGTGGCACTCCGAAATTATTTTCCTGATAGTCGCTTCTGTATGACACTTTTTCGCCATTATGGATTCTGGAGATTTCCACACATTGTTGTCGGTTTTTTAAATAGTTTCTTAACCAGTCGTTCGCTTTTCCTCTTATTCCGTATTTCTCTAACTTGTGTAAGAGCAATTCGTGATCTACAAAATCGAACGCCTTGCTCATATCCAAGAGGATTGCCGCTACTGGTAAGCCGTCATTTATGGCCTGGGTGACATTCTTTATCAAATTGAAACAAGCCAAAGACGTGGTACTATTTTTCCTAAAACCGAATTGCTCATCTTTGAGTATATGATGACTAATCGCAAATTCTTGGAGTCGTCTCAACATGATTTTCTCCAAAATTTTTGACATGATTGGTATCAAAGTCACTGGCCTATAGTTCTTCATGTCACATGTATTACCTTTTTTAAAAAGTGGCTTTACTATTGATTTTTTTAAAATCTCCGGGAATGCACCTTCTTCAAAAGAAAAGTTTATTAAATAACTTAACGGTTGACAAATCCATGAAGCGACCAATTTAATTACCTTTGTTGTTATGTCATCCAGTCCTACTGCACTTGTATTTTTGAGATTTTGTATTATTCTAAATACCTCCGTAGCATCAGTAGGTTTAAGAAATATTGTGTGGTCATTATTACCATCGATAGTCTTGTTTATCTCGTCAACGTTGTATTTAAAATTAGACTTATTGGTCGTTTGTATGTAGAATTGATTAAATATGTCACTTATTTCCTTAGGGTCTTGAACTGTCCGGTTATCTTTAGTTATTACGTCAATTTGTGTTTTAGCTTTTAAATCATCAATATTTTCATTAATCACCGCCCATGTGGCTTTACATTTATTTTTATTATTGGCAATATACTTTTTACTTTGTAGTTGTCTTGATTTATGTATACATTTTTTAAGAATGTCACTATATGATTTATATTTTTCCTTTATTTTTTGCCTTTTAATTTTATTGTGTTGGTGACTAAGATAAAGAAGCCTTTTTTTAACGCACGATTTTCGTATGCCTTTTGTCAACCATTTGTGGTTTTCCTTATGAGTTGACATCTTTTTCGAATATATTGGAAAGCACAAATCAAAAAATAATTTAATAAGAACGTGAAATTCCTCAAACGCTTCCTGAAAACCATGTTTTTCGTATACGCTTGAAAAAGTGAGAGATGATATGCAACTATAAAACTTTTCCATGTTTTCCTGACTAAAATCTCTGATCTTCTCATACCAAGTGCATATTTCGTACGTTTTAATAGTCTTCATTGAAAGCGTCTGTCCCGTTTCATGATCGGACAAGGCAAGATGATGCACCTCCGGTTTAGCTTGCTTGACGTTGCTTGCTATCTGATCTAAGCACGACATCTGTCTTGTGGGTGTTTTAATGTGCAAATCGATATTAAAATTTTTCAAAAGGCTTTTCAGACTTTCACAGCTTTTGTTTGGCTTTAAAATGTCTAAGTTCCAATCTCCGCATAAAATAATTTTTTTATGCTTTCTCGTCAATCTTATTAGCAACTGTTCTAGATTTCCGAGAAATATTTGAGGATTACTATTTGGAGTTCTATATAAACAAACAATAATAATATTATTTATTACTACGCCACAACATTCAAAATTAAAATTACATGTCAAGTCGTTAATATCCTTCATTTTTTTATATTTCATATTATTATTAAGCAGTATGCATACCCCTCCTCGTTTATTGTCACGTGAGTACGATGCTACTAATTGGTACCCAGGAATTTTTAGAAGAACCTCTGTACCTTTTTTAATAAAAGTTTCAGTTAAACACACTACGTGTATTTTCGGCCCTTGTTGCGATAGCTCGTGGATTGCAAATGTTAATTCTTCCGATTTGTTTATAGCGCCGGCAATATTCTGGTGAAATATTCTAAAATTAAAATCCGAATTAGGGACGAAAACAATTCTGTGTTGGCAAAGGTAACTTTTTGTCGGATTGCATAGTTAGACACGGTGTAATTTTCTTAAAATAATATGGAATGGTTCCCTTCTTGTGGGTGTCGGTGTCTATCATTAAATGCTTACTCATAAAGGCAGTATTCGAGTTAATATTTTGACCATTATCGCTTGAATGCGTATCGTTATTACGGTGAAAGTAGAATGGAATAGTGCCTTTCCTAGGGACAGTTGTGCATTCTGTTTTAGCCTTCGATGTATTAATTAATAACTTAATATTTTTAAAACATAAAAATGTCCTGTCATAATAATTCGAGTCAATGATAAAGTTAATTTTATTACATACCTCTGACAAATAGTAGTCTGTCTTATACTGGTAATTAACTTGTATACTCACAAATGAACAATTTTTAAAGTTTGAACATAACAATTTTAAATTGTTATTTATCAAACCACAATTCAAATATTTGTTTTGCAAAACATTAAGTACAAGCACGTTAAGTTTTTGAAAGGATTTTAGCAACGATCCTAATTCTAATAGTATTTTATTGGGGTTGGTATCATTTTCCCCTACACTTAAAACTAGATAATTATCTTCCAAATCTTTCAGTTTGTAGATAGGCTTGAGAATCTGTTCTGTGGTGGCGTATGGTTTTGTATTGGAAGAAATATGGTAATTCTTGTACTTAGTGTTTTTTCTAGCTTGTATAAGTAGGCTAGCCAATCCTGTGACTTGTTGTCCTCCAAATATAATCAACTGAGAATTTGATTCGATTTGGGCGCATTTAGTCAGTACTTGATTATTGTTTCTTAAATTCACTTCATGATGATTTAGCAAAGCGCCATCTATCTTGTTTTGATCGTACTTCTCCAAATCTGTGTTACTCTCCTGGGGCGACTGACTCATGATCACTCGACCGTCAGCGCCATCTGTTGCAGTTTCTTCGCACAATTTGCTCTCCAGATCGATTAAACTCATATCAAGTTTCTTTTTGTTTAATAAATCTAGATTCTGTACCTTACTAGTCCTTTTTTTAGAATTGGAGTATTTTGTGATACTATTTGTTGGTCCGCTACATAAGATTTTTAATTGGGTTATAGCGTGTTGTTGTTCAACTGTTTGTTTCTTCAAAGTGCTGTTTTCCATGATTAAGTTGTCTATTTCATTATTAGCGGCATGTAACTGCCGATGCGGATAAATTAATGAAGCAACTATTACCTGGTTACTGAATTACAAATCGAATGAGTGTTTTAAATCAAATGAGTTATTCAGTTTATTAGAATTCATTATACACAAAGTGGAATTAATCTGCCTAGCTATGTTGGGGTCGGCTTCCAGTCTAACTGGATGCACCTGAATACCAGTATTTTACATGGAGCAACTGCCTATCTGACCTCCACAACCCAGTCACTAACTGGGTAATACAATACCCCTTGGTAAGACTGGCTGTCAGACTTTCAGGCTTCTGACTACTTGTAAGGACTGTCAAAGATCTCCAAAGGACAGCCGAGACCAATGGCTTGACGTGCTTTCCGAGGCACGGAGGAGTCTCGACATGTAAAGATGGTCACCCATCCACTGACCAACTCCTGCAAGCGTAGCTGAACCTGATGAATCGATCCGAGCGGCTGTTATGACTTAGCCACGAGCTCCGAGTTACACAAAGTAGAAGACTATTTTTATTCAACAGAAAATACCCTTAGTTCATTATTGCACACATGTGGAGCTTTAAACAAATAAAAACAAACCATATTCTCTTATTTCAGGACACATATTCGGTTGCGCCGGTGGTCTACGAGTATGCAACTATTGTTGTAATGTGGTACTGAGTTATCTGAAGGAGAATGACATGACGGGCGAGATACCGCCAGATCTGAGGACATTGCAGGAAAACTTACAGGTTTGTGGGACACTTGTTATTTATTTATTATGATTATTATGATTCTGTATGTCTGAATGCACCTATAAAGAATCACTTGTGTGTTTGTTTATCTGTGCATCCGTCTGTTACGGCCAATTTGCTCCGAATCGAATGAACCAATTAGTTCACGTCATGTCAATTACTGTGACCCTTACACGGCTGTTTTAAATTCATTTAGAACAATTTTTTTTAGTTTTTTATTTGAAATAATGTGAAATGGTACCTCCGTGTCACATATTTCAAATAAATGGGTGCTGTGAGGGTGTCGACAATATTTTTTATAATGTATAGGTACTAATATCATAAAGCTGAAGAGTATGTTTGTTTGAACGCACTAATCTCTGAACTGCTGGTTTGAATTGAAAAAATCTGAACATCACGCTACGACCAAAAGGAGCCGAGCAGCGGAGCAGCTAGTTTAAAAATAAATAGTTTATTTAAGAAAGGTGAAAATTGACCACCCCCTCGAATCTCTGAAATTAGTCAGTGCAAAATTTTGAATATTATACAAAATACAGAAAACCACCAGTTTAAGCTACGCTTGCCGGAATTGGCCGTGGATGGGTGACCATCTTTACTAACCGAGACTCCTCCGTGTCTCGGAAAGGGGGCGTCCATAAATTACGTAAGATATTTTAGGGGGGGGAGGGGGTCGAGTCAAATCTCATCGAATCTTACGTTGGAGAGAGGGGGGTCTCGGCAAATATCACTCAATTTTTTTTCTGATTGAAACAAAAAAAATATTATATACTATTTTGGTCCATTTAATCCAGATTGTACATGCTTAAGATTTAATCTTAAGCGTAATCATAATACGATTAAGATCATTCACATTTTTTTTCTTTTTACAATAACAATCCAACGCGTTTACGTAAGAAACCCACATTTTGAAAAATCTCACGTGAGATTGGGGGACTGGGGAGGGGGTTGAATAAAATCTCACGACATCTCACCAGGGGGGGAGGGAGGGACAGAAAATTAAAAAAAACACCTCACGTAATTTATGGACCCATGCCACTATGCCACCCATGCCCCCAAAGCACGTTAAGCCGTTGGTCCCGGCTGTCATTTGTGCATCTTTGACAGTCGTTACGGGTCGTCAGAACCCCAAAAATCTGACAGCCAGTCTTACCAACGGGTATCGTATTGCCCAGTTACTGGGTTGTGGAGGTCAGATAGGGGGGGGGGGGGGGGGTTATTTATTTAAAATACTGGTATTCAGCTACATCCGGTTAGACTAGAAGCCGACCCCAACATGTTGGGAAAAGGCTAGGCAGATGATGATGGTTTTCGTAACTAGATATAAAGACACATTTAAAAAGAAAATGTAAAAGATATATATTTATTTAAGCATGCAGGTAATTTTTTATTAAACTTTTCATTATCTTTTCATTCTCATTTTTCTTCTTTTCATTTTCTTTATCATTCTTATCCCAGGTGAAGTTCCCTGAGAACAAGTCTGCTCAGACGAGCAAGTTACGCGACAACTTCATGTTCGCGCGTGAGCAGGAAGAGCGCTGTGAAGCGCGCACGTCGCCCAAGGAGGTGCTGCACGACGTGTTCCGACAGCTGTCCTTCACGCTGCCCATGCAGCAACACAGGTAGGGCTACGAAATACAGTCTTGATTCGAGATTGGCCATTCGAGGCCTCAGATGACATCTGGTTTTAGAGATTTCGCCCTTTTTTTTTTTGAGGGTGGGTAATCATCCAATGACTTCTCCCGCTCTGGGTGGAGCGGAAGTGAGTGTCAGACTTTTACTGACTAAAACCCATCCATGTTCCTTCCTTAGCCCTTTATGTTCCGCGGTAGCGGTAAGGCGGTAACCCTTTCGGACAATCCCGCTTACCCGGCAGGCTCGGCCCTAACGGGTTACGGGCCCCTTCATAAGAGATTTCGCTCTGCGTTTTGAATTAATGCGTTGTTCCTATTAGCTTCTTAACTTAATTAAAATGAAAAATTCACCTACTAAGCATACTCGTGTTATTTTTTGTAAATGAAAAAAAAAAACGAATATAAAAATCAACCTTATTTTATGTAATAATTATCTGGACCGCATACAGAACGCAATAAATCAGCACGACACGCATCACACACGTTTATAAAAATCCAATGGCAATTTTTTATTAGCGTAAGTACTGTCGTAATACCGTAACAGATAAAACAATCGTTATTTTCAGATATCGTCTTGTTCGCTACAGTGGCGTTTGGCGTGGCTGCGACATTCTGCAGTGGGTTATGGATAACACCAACAATAAGACAAGGTGAATAAGCTGTAGGAATACAGGGCGAAATTGAATTGTACAACTGAAAAAGGAAATAAAAATCAGCTGTTCCCTACATTTTGACGAGTTATATGAGCATATGTATAGAATAGCTGATTTTTTTTTCGCGATTTCAGATTTGTACCCCATAGGAAAATTGTTCATAATGATGAGTACAATGACCCAATGATAAAATAATGCCTACGAATTCAATTTCACCATGTATAATTTATGTCACTCGGTGTAGAAGCGCAACTTGGCGTGTCACAAAATAGTATAGAAAAGTACATCTTATTTCTTAGAACATAAAGTATGTTTTCGACTGTTTAAGAATTCGGAAGTAAGTTTGATTTTCTTTTTCAGAGCGCAAGCAACTTTAGTATGTCAGAATCTTTTAAGCGCTGGTTACATGGAAGGTATGACGGAATTACCCCAGTTCGCAGACTATGCGCTGTATAAGCCCATAGTTCTGCCGCCACGGGCCACAGATGAGGATGAATCACGTAAGTAGAAACATATCCACACAATAATCTTTTGGCCACTTGAAAAAGTTATTCAATTCATCGATAACAGTGAATTACTTAAATTCTCTTTTAGTCACTGAGTCAATATAAACATTTGGAACAAACACGAATTATGTACAAAAAATAAAATAATAAACATAATATATAAAAGAAAAAAAGATCATCTCAGTCTTTGTATCCATCGCTGCGCTCAGGATTCTAATCTAGAATACCTCGCTGCTCTCGGGATCCAACTTAGTTCCTCGAATTAAATTCGCTTTTCACTTATGGTATAGTCTACTATTATATGGAGCATACGATTTCAAGAATAAACGGGACCTAATACATTATTATCATACCTAACTTGCGGTTTGCGAAGGAGGGGTATTTGCGTCACACACATACAATTACAATAGCAATGTCTTTCGTTATAAAAATTTAACATCACGTTCATCCATTACGTTATTAAGGTTGTCGAGCAGCCGGATCTTTTAAATATTTGAAGCATTGGATTAGGAATTTCTCGCACAAAACCGGCGGCTTGAGATTGAAAGTGAAAGTGTGCTACGCAATTACCCCCTCCCGCGCAGTCGCCGCTGCCCCGCACCTGCTGACTTCTTGTCCGCAACCTTATTCTTACAACAAGAGTGAAAAGTTAACAACACGGGATTTTATTATTAAAACTAGCTGCTGCCGCGCGGTTTCGCTCCTATTGGTCGTAGCGTGATGTTACATAGCCTATAGCCTTCCTCGATAAATGGACTATCCAACACAAAAAATAATTTTTCAATTCGGACCAGTAGTTCCAGAGATTAGCGCGTTCAAACAAACTCTTCAGCTTTATAATATTAGTAAGATAGATAAATTGCGTTAATCAAAAGTAAAGTATCTCCAAAATACACATACATCCACAGCGGAGGAATCAACCAGATTAGTCGAGAGCGTCTCATCGTACTGCCTCGACCTCAACCTTGGTGAGAACTCCGCAAGGCTGATCAAAACATCTAAAGCAGGTATACATACATGCAATAAATTACCCTAAAGCCTATTAAATAAAGAGCTAATTAAGTTGGAAAATAAATTCGTCAATTTTTCCAGAGAAAAAATCATCGTCAAGTGAAGAAGAAACTCCTGTGTTAGAACAAAATGAAGGTGAATATTTCTTGTAATTTTATATTAACACTAGCTGACAGACGTTGTCCTGCCTTAACTATGATACTTACCTACCTTACCTACCCTACCTACCTACCCTACCTACCTACCCTACCTACCCTACCTACCCTACCTACCCTACCTACCCTACCTACCCTACCTACCCTACCTACCCTACCTACCCTACCTACCCACCTTATTACGTAAGGGTATGATAAATAGATAGTAGCCGATTCTCAGACCTACTGAAAATGCATATAAAATTTTATAAAAATCGTTCAAGCCGTTTCGAAGGAGTATGGTAACTAACATTGTGACACGAGAAATTTATATATACCTAAGATTAATATTTAAGCTATGGCTTTCCAAGTAATGTCCTTTTTTATTATTTAACAAATATGTTACTTATTGCAAAAATAATTGACTTCTGAATCGGTCAAAAATAAAATATGAAATCACATAGTTATAAGACCGCTCGTCTTAAAAACTTCCATCACCGTACAGAAATTAAATATAATGCGAAGATATAATTGTAAATTTGCATTTAATGCGAATAAGTATTCCAATCACGTACAAATTCCGCGTTTTGACAGTTCATAAAAAGTAACGTTATTGACTACCCTTTCAAATACCCAATTGTTTGTCTAGTGTCGACAGAAGCGCGCCACATATGCAAGGCGATCGTCGATTCGGGCGAAGATCACTTGCGTCTACTGATGCGGCAGTGTCTCGCGCGACACGCGCTCCCGGCCGCCTGGCTGCACGTGCTCTATCCATTGTGCGTGCACGCAGCCGATACCATCGTGCTAGGTACGTACCTATAATAAAAAACAAAAAAAAATTGATAAAATTTTAAGTGTTTCAAAATTAAAGTAGGTAGGTATACAATATGTGCATATGAAAAATATTTTTCCGCAAATTATAGTAGTGAAGACTAAAAAATTTGGAATTTTTGATTTTCGTTTTAAATTCCGCACCAAAACGATCATTTAGCGTGGCCGCCATAAAGTATGTCGTCAATCTTATATAATAACATAATCTTAACAGAGATCACGAAAATCAAAGCTTTGTCATTAACAGATAAGTATAACGTCACACCACAGATAACCTTGTCACACGCTGCATATTTTTGTCAGGTGACACATTCTATTAAAAGAAGTGTTTTACATTTCAAAAATAATTTTTTTTTGGACTTATTGACAAAAAATTGAGAATTCAAAAGGAATAATAATGAAGTTTAATTTAATCAATGTTTTCAAGAATATGAAATAAGTATTAATTGTAACTTGTGTTACGTACAGACGTGAATAGCAATGACATTGACGTCCGGAACTACGTGCAGGTGAAGAAGGTCCCCGGCGGTACCATGCGCGACAGTTGTGTCGTGCAAGGAGTTGTGCTTACCAAGAACGTAGCACACAGGTTAGTTATTTATAGCACTGCTGTGTGATCTTTTTTTGTTGAGGGTAGGAAATCAAAAACGTGTCAGACTTTAACTGTCTAAAACCCATCCATGTTCCTTCCTTAGCCCTTTATGTTCCGGGGTAGCGATAACCCTTTCGGACAATCCCGCTTACCCGGCAGGCTCGGCTCTAATAACGGGCGTTTTCAAATGCTGACATCTCTTTGAGGCGTGCGTGGAACATGTACGCGCCGTCCGGCACGGACCTGGAACACTTTGTAACCTAACACGAACTTAGTCACGCGTCTCGGTGACTTGATATAGTCAGTATTCTGGATAATGTATGGAGCGACTGCCAGTTAATGTCCTGCACCCTGTATGTATTTGTTGTAATGCAGGGGCATGCCGCAGCAGATATCGAACCCCACGATATTACTCCTAGACTGTTCTATTGCTTATCAGCGAGTGGAGGGCAAACTTACTTCGCTGGAACCGGTACTGATGCAGGTTAGTCGGAGAACATGATTTGTGTTTTTTTTCGAAATTGTTGTTGCAATAATCATAATGACTAGTTTATGAAATTACTAGCTTTTGCCAACGGTTTCGCCCGCGTGTATGTAGGACAATATCCGACGGGAACCGCACATTTTTCCGGGATAAAAAGTTAAATAGCTTATAATTATGCTATTCCAGACTATAATCTATCTTTGAGCCAAGTTTCATCCAGATCCGTTAAGTCGTTTTTGAGTTTATTCGTTACAAAAAAAATCTATCCTCTTTATAATATTATTAGTGAATTATTATAGTATACTTAGATGTATACATAGACATTCTATAAACACATATTATATGGCAAAATAAATGAATGCTGCTGGGGAGTTTGTTGCGCCACTTCTTCTTTCCAGCTAAAGCACTAGGAAGTGGTGAAGAGTGGGCGTTTTTGGGGGACTGTCGTATGTAACTTTGACCTTCAAAAAGTGCTGATTTTCAGCCTAGTTTGAATAAATGACTTTTGAATGGTGCGCGCTAGGAGCGCGAGTACCTGGTGCGCTGCGCGGCGCGCATCAGTGCGCTGCGGCCGCGCGTCGTGCTGGTGCGCGGCGCGGCGGCGCGCGGCGTGCAGGACGCGCTGCGGCGCGGCGGCGTGGCGCTGGCGGCCCGCGTGCGGCCGCGCGCGCTGGCCCGCGCCGCCCGCGCCACGCGCGCCGACCCGCTGGCCTCCATCGACGCGCGCGTGGGCATGCCGCGCCTCGGCACCTGCGCCAACTTCTACGTCAAGAACTGTGAGTGACCGACGGCGTGCGCTACTCGAGGAGCACGACGACATTGACCGACGAAACTCCACAGATGTGAGCCCGCGTTACGTCTGCTTTACGAGTCAGTGTCGAGAATCGATATCTAATAAGTGTACCGACTAGTCGGGAAAACCGACTGTTCGGCCATAAATGTAGTCTAACTAGTAGCAAATAATGGCTCTTAACTTAATTCATGTTTCTATGCGTAAACATAGGGTAATCAAAATGAATCGTTACTCTTATTGTTAATAACATTTAGTTAAGAAAATACTGATTCATATTTTTACAAAGGAATGGAAACTCTTCTTTTGAAAGTCCATAATTGACTGCCACGCAGCAGACACAATAGAAAAACTATTGTTTGTCGGACACACGGTGACCGCGTTGGCGTTCAACGTGTTAAATAAAATTCTAATATAATTATTATTAGAAAAAGATTTTCTAAACACTTCTACAATCTAATTTAAATTCAACAATCTAACCTCAAAACATCGCTCTCTTTTGGCCCACCCTTTGAAGATGGTACAAATAGAATAATATTTAAATTAGTTTAGCGCTAAAAGCGCTTTAAAAATACCATTTTCGAAATATCAACGTTAACACAAATACTCTCCTTGTACAGATTCCAGCAAGACACTAATGGTCCTTGAAGGGTGTGCTGAACCGAACCTTGCATGCTGCATATTGCTACGTGGGGCATCCCTGCAAGAGCTAGTCAAAGTGAAAAAAGTCGTCAAATTCATGCTGTTAGCGTGCTACAACTGGAAACTAGAAAAAGCATTTCTGGGAGACATCGAAGCGATCCTCCCTGAACCAGGCATGACGTTTGACGACGATCTCAACGAAAACGACGTTACGAAAGATGACGTTGTTAAAAATGATATTACAAATAATGATACTCAAAGTACAGAAACTGAAAAAGATATTGCGATTCGTAAAGATTCCTTGAACGAGGAGTCGAGAAAGAGTAATGAAACGGATAGCAACGAATCTTCGAGATCTGACAATATATTTACAAACTCCAGTATTAAAGATACCGTGAAATGTGAAGATAAAAATGCTATTTCCAAAAATACAAGTAGTTATGAAGAAAGGAATAATGATGTTTTTCACAAGAAGTCATTTGAAGAAGATCCTTTGCAGAGCGCAAAGCCATTTATGCGTAAAACAGACAGTGACAAAACGCTGAGCTGTGGTGTTCCGATCAGGGACTTTAGTGATCCATTGCGCGCCACGTTGTCGGTTGATGATGATGTTTTCTTACCGAAAGAGGAAGCTAAGCTGAAGGCAGATCCGCATACCGACCGGTAAGTCGCTTACACAAATTAATTCCAAACGTCTAACCTAAGTCAAATAACCTTTTTGGAATCGTTTCGCAAGCCCATAAATTTGATTCACATGGTCATGGTACAAAAGAATAAATTGATAGATAAGCATGAAAAACGTAACTTTGTCTTTGTTGTCGAGCAGTCGGGTAAAAAATGTATTTGAACTCCAGAAATGATATTATTTCCTTTTCTAGTTGGTCAACAGACGACGTGGTGCTATCCATGTCGCCGAACATGATCATCCCGGCGCCCTACCTGGAGACCGAGGCGGGGCGGCGCTGTGCGCTGCGGGCACAGTTCCCCGCGCCCCTCCTCACCGCGGCACCCCCGCCCCCGCACACGCCCCGCGCGCCCCGCCACTCCGCGCGCGCCTCGCACGCGCACCGCGAGCTCAAGGTACCACACACAGTTAGTT
This sequence comes from Hyppa rectilinea, assembly GCA_951799385.1. Taxonomy (NCBI): domain Eukaryota; kingdom Metazoa; phylum Arthropoda; class Insecta; order Lepidoptera; family Noctuidae; genus Hyppa; species Hyppa rectilinea. Next base: position 2,265,515 of record OX637317.1, read on the forward strand.
CACACGCCCCTCCTCACCGCGGCACCCCCGCCCCCGCACACGCCCCGCGCGCCCCGCCACTCCGCGCGCGCCTCGCACGCGCACCGCGAGCTCAAGGTACCACACACAGTTAGTTCACACGCCCCTCCTCACCGCGGCACCCCCGCCCCCGCACACGCCCCGCGCGCCCCGCCACTCCGCGCGCGCCTCGCACGCGCACCGCGAGCTCAAGGTACCACACACAGTTAGTTCACACGCCCCTCCTCACCGCGGCACCCCCGCCCCCGCACACGCCCCGCGCGCCCCGCCACTCCGCGCGCGCCTCGCACGCGCACCGCGAGCTCAAGGTACCACACACAGTTAGTTCACACGCCCCTCCTCACCGCGGCACCCCCGCCCCCGCACACGCCCCGCGCGCCCCGCCACTCCGCGCGCGCCTCGCACGCGCACCGCGAGCTCAAGGTACCACACACAGTTAGTTCACACGCCCCTCCTCACCGCGGCACCCCCGCCCCCGCACACGCCCCGCGCGCCCCGCCACTCCGCGCGCGCCTCGCACGCGCACCGCGAGCTCAAGGTACCACACACAGTTAGTTCACACGCCCCTCCTCACCGCGGCACCCCCGCCCCCGCACACGCCCCGCGCGCCCCGCCACTCCGCGCGCGCCTCGCACGCGCACCGCGAGCTCAAGGTACCACACACAGTTAGTTCACACGCCCCTCCTCACCGCGGCACCCCCGCCCCCGCACACGCCCCGCGCGCCCCGCCACTCCGCGCGCGCCTCGCACGCGCACCGCGAGCTCAAGGTACCACACACAGTTAGTTCACACGCCCCTCCTCACCGCGGCACCCCCGCCCCCGCACACGCCCCGCGCGCCCCGCCACTCCGCGCGCGCCTCGCACGCGCACCGCGAGCTCAAGGTACCACACACAGTTAGTTCACACGCCCCTCCTCACCGCGGCACCCCCGCCCCCGCACACGCCCCGCTAGTTTACGTACAGTGGCCAGCACATCAAGTTACCACAATCTGTCAAATTTCTTTGATAGTATCTCAACTTTATTGCAAAGACATAAGGTTCATTTTTAATTGAGAAAATTTGACAGTTAGGGATAGCTTGATGTGCGTGCTGGGTCTGTACCCTTTGGTACCTACACCTCGACAATTTGAGTGGATAAGACTATACACTTAACTATTTCACCGTTGCTGTCCCATTTAAAATTTATGTGACAATTTACTCTCTAAGGAGCTCCACTCGTTCGCAAAGATGGCCATATCAGCGCCGGCCGACGACCCGGCACTCAAAGCGGCGCTCGCGCACTACAGGGCTACCGGCTGTCGGCTGGTTAACGACAAACATAAACGTAAGTCACTAACACTGTATTAGGCTTTTTGACGAAAATGTTACAAGTTTTTAAGCATTCGTCGCTTTATGATTTTCACTGAAATTAAAATAAAAAAAATATTTCGTTCTCATTACAAAAACTGGCTCGATAGTTTAAACCAAGTCTAAACAAAAACATTTTATGTTAGGGTAGGTATCTATATTTTTTCATTAAAACTTGAATATGCGTAATAATCGTATGCGTTGATTATTTAACAAAATTTAAAGTGTAGGTACCTCGTTTTTGCCATAAAGAAACCCCCCAATCCTCGTATTATGTCAATCTACATATCGATTTCAGCTCAATGTCCGATGTACAAACCATCCGTCGTGAAGAAGCCGAAAGAACCCGAAGTGGACCCGAACGAGAAGCCGAATGACAACGAACCACTCGACCCACTGGCGCCGGAGAACCATCAACAGCTGAGTCTTTTGCTGTATAGCTTTAGCAACAAGTCGGCTAATGTACCCGACTTCTGTGTCAACCCATGGTAAGAATTTGTTTGTTGGAACGAAGCTTCTTATACCACGTTCTACTTTAATTTCTTGACTAATACTTTGTATTCAAAATTGGATCTTTTTTTTTCTCTTTTGAGGGTAGAAAATAATCAAATGACCCCTCTGGGTGGGGTGGAAGGGAGTGTCAGCTCTTACTGACTAAAACCCATCCATGTTCCTTCCTTAGCCCTTTAAATTCCGGGGTAGCGGTAACTCTTTCGGACAATCCCGCTGACAATAGTAGCCTTTTTTTTTGAGGCTGGGAAATCATCCAATGACTTCTACCGCTCTGTGTGGAGTGGAAGGGAGTGTCAGCTCTTACTGACCCATCCACATGGATGCCCCGGAACTTAAAGGGTTAAGGAAGGAACATTCCTTCCTTAACCCTTTAAGTTCCGGGGTAGCGGTAACCCTTTCGGAAAACCCCGCTGACAATAGTACCTTGGAGTCTAAGTTTGTGCACATTGGACTAAAATAGCTGACATAATGAGGTATTTTACACGCCTGTAGAAAAAAAATATGTTTATTTTTCTATCCAGGATAGTGACAATGGAAATGTACGGCCGACACGACATATCTTTGGGCGCGTTTCTGGAGAAGTATTGCTTCAATGGAGACTACAAGTGTACTTCGCCGAACTGTAACGTACCCATGAACCAGCACGTGCGGAGGTACGTACATTATGTGATGATAATAAAATGTAAAAAAAAATGTATATAAGTAGTTTATCAGCCATCTCGTTACCATAACACAAGCATTAGGTTGCTTAGCTTGGGACTATATGACGTTGTGTGAAATATCCAAGGATAATTATTATTATTACTTTGGACTTGTCTGTACTGAAGAAGGGTCAGAAGGGTCTTCACTCTAGAGCTCTCAGGGGGAGAGAGCTCGTGGACTGTGTCTTTGTGTAGGCTGCAGCTATTTAATATATTACTTTTCGAATACATCAGTTCAGCAGCACGCCTACTGACAGAGCCCGTCATCTTTTTAAACTTTCCATGTAAACCTATTTAATCTATCATTTTGAAAAGTCTAATGCTGCCAGTTATTTTCTAACCAACCAGTTAGGGTCCACATAAGGTTTCACCTAGGCTCTACAGTACTTAAAATAAGACGAATCTGGGAATAGTACTTAGTAGGTAATAAAAAGAAAATAAATGTACAGACGCCAGCACATCAAGCTATCCCTAACCGTCAAATTTTCTCAATTAAAAATGAACCTTTTGTTTTTGCAGTAAAGTTGAAATACTATCAAAGAAATTTGACAGATTGTGGTAACTTGATGTGCTGGCCTCTGTACATATTCGAACTATAGGAAATCAATCAGCAGTAATCTGGTTATGTATTTCTGTCATACATTTTATTTAGTGACTTATCGTAACCCATGTGCAGTCAGGGGATGACGTGTCTAACAAATAAAATAAATAAAAAATACCATTGAAATGTACAATTTTTAACCTTTAATCGGAAACCACTGGACCAATAATTAATACAAGTCTGAAATCGCCGCCAACACGCCTTGAGAAAGCGTGGTCATCATACTTGTGCCTTATTAGTATCGGAAGGGGCCTATTTATACAGGGTGAAATTTAATTCACGGGCATTATTTTAAAGGGTCATTGTACCTATCAATATGAATATCTTTCACTATGGGAACAAATCTGAAATTGCAAAAAAAGTAACTGCTTCCTACATTTTGACGAGTTATGCGAGCATAATGTATGGAACAGCTGATTTTTTTTTCGCGCCCGCGTGGGTCTCGGAAACGTACTACCTAGATAAATAATTTATTCACTTTATAAATTATCCGTGTGCCAAATTTCATCAAGATCCGTTCAGTCGTTCTGGCGTGCTTGAGTAACAAACATGATCCTGCGCATCATGAGTGCCACGCGTAATATCGGCTCCGCGTTTTTTAATCGCAAAAAAATATTTAAAACTCATCCAAACAGTAAATAAATAGTGAAGTGTAAACATAATAGTATAATAAACAAGTACAAGTATTATCTGAGTGTTATCTTCAAGTATAGTGCCTAAAAATACTGTTTTAAAAATCCAGAAAAACATCAGTTGTTTACATCTATTGTTATATCTATCCATATTTACCTTTAAACACACTATAAAACATGTTAGTGTAGTGTTAATAACATTAAATATAAGTGGAACTATGTACTTTTAACAAAACAAAATAAATAAATTGTGTTGTGCAAATAAAATAACATCTGACGGTTGCGGAAAAAAGTTCAATTTATCTTCGTAACGAACTATTTTTTTTAATAAACAACTGCAAAATAGTGGATGCCTTTTTGAACACAAGTCTCTATCGACCAAATGGCTTAATGGCATGAAGGTGCACCTCAACGCTCGGCGTTTCGAGTTCAAACCCAGCATCTTACAATCACTTTTTGTGAATTTAAAATTTCTTTAAACACAGTTCTGTCTAACTGTTAAAACGACTGCGTTGAAACCTGGTGCAAAACACACTTAAAATATGGATAACAATAATGATCAAAATGTAATATATCGACGCATGAGACGTTCTTTATCACTCCACGAAATGTCTAATACTTCAATATTTGACTCAACAATGTTGAGTCTGCCGGACACTTCGATTAACACGCACAAATCGTGTTGTGAAGACTTGCGATCTCAAGTCGAGACGTTAACAAAAAATCTTGAAACAGCGACCAACGAAATAGATAATCTACATGATGAAATTAGTAACTTAAAGAATGAATTGGAAAAGTATTTAAAGGTAGTAGAAGTGTATAAAAAATTGGAATCTTCTGACTTATCAAACAGTCTATCAAATCGGAAGAAAAAACGCCTATCTATACATGACAAGAACAGAACTTCCCTAACGACTTCTTCCCCTACACAGGTGGTTGAAATGGCGCCTTTACATGTCAAGTACGATTCCAATAAGTCTCCTGTTATTGATAACAACTTGACACAAAGACTACCACATGACACAAATACTCTTTCCTGCCCAGCAGAAACTGAAGTACCGCCAGTATCTTCTGAAACTAAATTGATTAGTCTTCCAAGTGAATCTCCAGGCTTCTTAGCTAATCTGACATTGGGAGTGGGACCGATGAATAGCGTGAAATCGGACACTAGCACTCTCATGCAACAACAATCATCCGACTCATGTAATGTACAAAAATATGTAATATGCACCCGAAATGCAACATCACCCCCGAAAACCATACCTGCTCTACGAAAAAAGGTCATTATTCTAGGTGATGACCAAGGGCGAAATATTCGATACACTCTCCAAGCCCTGCTGGGCAACGACTTTCAAGTATTAAGTTTCTGCAAATCTGGTGCAAAATTGTCGGATGTTTTATTAAATTCATACAGCTTTGGGACATTGACTAAAAATGACTATGTTATATTATTGACAGGCATTAATGATTCCAATCCTCTGGACTTTCAAATTGACCTGAGTGTTTGGTTTAGAAGTATCAAATATGCTAACATTATTGTATCAGAAATCCCTTACAACAATCATTTAAATGTAAAAAGTTTGAATAGTTCGCTACGCCTCGTATGTAATAAATATAATGGTCTATTTGTGAACATGGGATATAGTCGATTTGTTCCTCAAAGGCAACATCATTTCACTGTTAGTATTTGTAGATATTTACTGAAAGAAATATTACATATTGATTATAAAAATAAATTTGTGACATACGTTGAACAAAATCGAATATTGACCAAGCTGAAAACTGACCAATCTACACAGACTTGTAACATACCTGGCGACGTTGTTATTGCTAACTGTGACCGATCCACTCAGACTTATGATATTCCTGCTGACATTGTTAATTGTGACTTGTCTGAATGCTTGGACAATGAGTTTAAAACTGGTAATAACAGTTGTTTTCGTGTATAACTATGTCTATATCTTCCATCAAAATATTAATGGCTTGATTGGTAAGTCGGACCTACTTACTCTCCATCTCGAAGAATTATTGGATAAGGAACTAAGCATTGATATATTATGTATTACTGAACATAATATGATAAATGGAGATCATTTTCACCTATCTATCCTCAATTATGAATTAGCTGCTTTTTCAATGCGGGACACTAGAAGCGGTGGTTCTTGCATCCTTGTAAATCGTGTGCACAAGTACAAAAATATTGACCTTAGTAAATTCTATGTGCCTAACGTCATGGAGTGCTGTTCAATAGAGTTAATATTACACAATATAATAATAATTTGCATATACAGACCTCCAAAAATGAAGAATGACTGTTTAGAAGTCTTTTTTTCGAATTTAGACGGTGTTCTACGAATGTGTAGCCTTAGTAACTATAAGAAAGTGGTCATTTGCGGTGATTTCAACATAGACACAATGGCACAAACTAAAATATGTAATAAGTTCCGAACACTCCTTCTGAGCTATAACTTGAAAATGAGCATACATCAGCCTACTCGCTTGGCAAGTGGTAAATGCATAGATAATATCATACATAATATCAGAGGTAGTAAATGTGAGGTACTTGACCTTGCATTATCGGATCACACTGCCCAAATAATGAAATGCACTGTTAAAAAAACGTGTACTATTAAACATTGGTACGCTCTAAAGCGTGACTATTGCCCAGATAACTTGACGAAATTCATTGACTGTCTTCGTAATCTTAGTTTTAATGAAGTCTACCTACACCATAATCCCGAGGAAGCGTTTAACTGCTTCTATGATTTATTTAAACTTTTTTATGATCTCTGTTTTCCTTTAAATAAAGTAAAAATCACGCTGCGTAAGAAACCACAGTGGATTTCTAAGGGAATTAGGCTAAGTAGTAAGCGTAAAAGAGAAATGTTGTGGCAATACAGGCGCTCCCCTAATACTCTAAATAAAAATCTATTGAAGCAATATACAGTTCGATTAAAGAAAATAATTACCTTGACCCAAAAATCACAGAATGACTACCACATAAGTACAGCCAGGAACAAATCTAGGGCATCTTGGAATATCATTAGTAAAAATAAAAATAATTATCCTAAAGAAAACTTACCTGATTGCGTTACAGTTGAGGGCAATACAATACGTGACCCTCGACTAATTGCAGAAGCTTTTAATAATTATTTTATAGACGAAATCAAGCCGACAAATAAAATTCCAAATTACTCAAATATTGACACTAATTCTAGCTCCATATTTATCCCCCCTACATTACCATCTGACATTGTAACTATAATTGACTCTTTAAACAATACCAATAGCCACGGATATGATGGTATCATCACTAAAGTAGTTAAACGCGTAGCACCATTAATAGGGCCTGCTCTAAGTTACATCATCAATCTTTGTATAGAATGTGGACACTTCCCTGAAAAATTAAAAACTACTATTATCAAGCCTATTCATAAAAAAGATGATAAAAGGAACATGGGCAATTATAGGCCAATAGCACTAATACCAATTTTTTCCAAAGTCATAGAAAAGATAATCTACAATAGCTTTTACTCCTTTTTCGAAAAACATAATCTCATAGCCAAAGAGCAATTCGGTTTCAGGAAGAATAAATCCATAAATATGGCGATATATGATTTAATCAAGAAAATAGTTTCTAACGTTGATACTAGAACTCCAGTTGCTGCCCTTTTTATGGATATGTCTAAAGCATTTGACCATGTGGATCATGGTATACTGCTGAACAAATTAGAACGCTATGGAATAAGAGGAAATGCTCTAGAACTATTAAAATCTTACCTTTGTAATCGCACTCATATTACAATAATTGACAGGCTATGTAAAAGTTCTAAAACTGAAACTTCTTATATGTCACGAGCTAGAAAAACTACTTATGGTGTTCCCCAAGGCAGCATTCTCGCCCCTCCGTTGTTTAATATGTACATAAATGACATGCCTAAGATCATTAAACATCAGATGGTCCTGTTTGCTGACGATAGCACTATTCTATTCTCTGGAAATGACATTGATATTCTCGAAAATAACATTAATAATGATCTTAAAAATATTATAAATTGGTTAGTTAATAATAATTTAAAAATAAACTTGACAAAAACTAAAATTATGACTTTTAATCAACGAACAAATAAACCAAAACTAAATATAACATATGACAATGTAAAAATCTCAGAAACTGATACCACTAAATTTCTAGGTATCTACTTAGATAGTCATCTGACATGGAAAAATCATATTGACGCGCTATCAAAGAAGCTTAGCCAATTTGCGTATGCTCTGTATAACCTATCAAAAATGGTTAACCGCTTTACGGTACAAATAGCGTACAACGCTTATGTGGCATCTAGTATTAGGTACGGCATTATTTTCTGGGGCAACTCTACAGATAGGGAGATTGCTTTTAAGGCTCAGAAGAAATGTTTACGATCGTTTACTAAACTACACTCGACCGATAGTTGCAAGCCGTTGTTTAAAGAACTAAACCTACTTACTTTGCCGTCTATGTACATTTATGAAATGGGAGTATTTGTACGCTATAACTTCCATTTATTTGAGACCCTACGTTCACGACGCTGCCAGAATGTCATTCGTACTGACCCTCATAAAACGGCATTTTTTGGTAAAAGTGTGCTCGGTATAACCTCTAAAATATACAATAGCATACCCGTAGCTATTAGGAATAAAGAGTGTCTGGTTTCCTTTAAAAAGTACTTATTTAAATTCCTCCTAGATAGATGCTACTACTCTATCGCAGAGTTTATTGCTGACAAACGGAGATACGAAGATCCGACTTGCTAATTAATGAATACTAATAATTTTGTAATGAACTCATTATTAATGTGACATAATACTTTGACTAATTATTAATATACGTTTTAAATTGTGACATTTTACTAATTCATTGACATACCCATTTTTATTTTTTTATTGTAATCTGATTGTATTCGAAATTATTAATTGATTCTTATTATTTGTTTGTTATAACCTAATTTTGTACGCCATCTCTTGGCAAAACATAGTGAGCATGTTGTCTAACCATAATTACTATCTGGAAATTAACCTATGTTTTACAGAATAAATGATTTGATTGATTGATTGATTGATTGAAACATTCATCAACACTTTCGCTTTCGTAATATTAGTAAAAGTAAAGATTATTAATCTATTTCGGGTTCGATTCCCGCACGGAACAAATATTTGTGCGACCTACAAGTATTTGTTTCGAGTATTCGTTCCGTTTGTGTGCTCCGAGTGTTTTCTATTTATAACAACAAAAAATTATGTAAGTAGTTTATCAGCCATCTCGTTACCATAACACAAGCATTAGGTTGCTTAGCTTGGGACTATATGGCGTTGTGTGAAATGTCCTAGGGTATTATTATTTCTTATCAGTTTCCCTGATTTCACCTATTTTTATTCACATTTAGGTTTGTGCACGGAGACGTGTGTATCACGATAACATGCAATACTATAGGACACAGCAACGTCGACAAAGTCAAGGAGGAACAGAGCAAACAGGTAAACACCCGCTTTCTGAAGACTCAGTATAAAGCTAGCTAACAGACCATTATAATTGTAATTCTTTCTTTCAAGAAACAATATCGTTACGACTTAAAACGTCATCATTCTCCTGCCCTCATCCCAACTTATTTGGGGTCGGCGCAACGTGTTTTTTTCTTCCATACTTCTCTACTAGTCGTCATCTCGGTAGTCACTCAATTTCTAGCCATATCATCACACAATCCATCCATCGTTTCTTTGGTCTCCCTCTACTGGTATAGCCATCCACATTCATACTCACAACTTCCCTGACAAAATTTTCTTCATTCCTCCGCATAACATGCCCATACCATGACAACCAATTTTCACAAAACTTTTCAGCCATCTGTGTCACTTTCAGACTTCTTATATACTTATTCCGTATTCTATCCATTCGCGTTACACCACACATCCCTCTTAGCTTTTTCATCTTATGACTTAAAATGTAAAAGGCGTAATACAAAGAGGTCCATATTTAAATCATGTCACATCTAAACCAGGTGTTAGCTCCTTTTTTTCGTGTGGTTAGAATGAATGGTCAGCCTGGGTCCTAGGCAAATTGTTCAACTTTAAAAAAAAAAATATTTTTACTTAAGTTTGTCATATGTCATTACTTCCCAGAATTAAATCCTTATTAGCGACACTATCGAATGTTGTAATGACACAGTGTTTTTTTTTTCAAAACCAAGGGTTTCCTACCTACAAATATTGATTATTAAAAAATTCAATAATGCAGTTTTAGTTTTAATCTAAGTCGAGCCCGCGACTCCTCAGAGTTATTTACGCTATTCCTCACAGTTTCTGATTTGGCCATCCACGCCCACTTGGAAAATCCACCCTGTATACAATTATAATGATGATGTTTACGGTGAGAGGAAGTGTTTCGCTATCGTAATGATGCGAGCTCGGCTGTGCGTGCAGGTGATGTTCTGGTCGCGCTGCGAGGCGTGCGGCGCGAGCGGCGCGGCCCGGCGCGTGCGCGCGAGCGCGCTGGGCGTGTCGCTGGCCACGTACGTGCGCGCGCGCATGGCGGCCCCGCGCTACGTGCGCGCGCACACGTGCCCGCACCCGCTGCACGCGCACGCGCACGCGTTCGTGCACCACCTCACCACCGCATGCTTCAGGTGATCCGGTGTTATACGCACTACTTTTTCTCAGCCAAGGCACTATGAAGCAATGAAATACGGGCGTTTCTGGAGATTGACTTTGTTATTTCAACATACCAAAAATCCTGATTCTCAGGCTTATTTGATTAAATCACTGCTTTTATTTTGACTATTTCTCAGAAAAAGAACGGGCTTTGGAGAATTTAAGCTTAACAAATATTTAGGCCTAACAAGAGTAACAGAATAACGGCTTTAGATGAAAATGATAAGAGATTGATTATAACTACAATTTTAATGTAAACGTCAAAATGAACGGACCAAGTCTCCAATGTCTTTCATACATATTTTTAAAAATAATACCGTTCAATGTACTATTTCCTACCTTTGCTATAATTTTAACTACCTCATCATATACATGATATTTTAATAATATGCTTGGTCCCTCCATCATGAGATCAAGATGAAGGAATCAAACTGATAGACTACTCCCTGGAATATTCTACCTATTTAGTGTTATAATACCTCCATTCTACCTTAATGTTAAAAGTAAATGATTTAATCGGAAAAGTGGCACATTTAATTGAAATAAATGCTTCGAATTTGAATTTAGTAATATATAAAAAAAATATCTAAATGCCTGAAAAAAAATTCCTAAAATCCTAAAATCTTTGTAAGTGCACTTTATATTTTTCTCGATGTTAATTGTATTCATTGTTATGGAAATATTTGTACGCCGATAATTTCGGCTAAACATGATTGGACTCGAAACGATGTAATATCTTGCATGCTCTTGTAGTATACAATGTTTAAACAAATAAATAAATCTTTTCTTATCTTATCTCAATCACACAGATACAGTAAGATAACGCCCTACGAGATCCAGCTGCCCCCAGACATGATATCTATAAAGTACGACACCAAACAAATGCGGGACACGCTGATATCACAGCTCAACGAACTCGTACAAAAAGGTATGTACCAAAGTAAACCATCGATTTGACTATTTTTGAATTCAGAAACTACTTAGAACCAATTCCACCACAAAAACTGAACAGCTCTTGAACGCCAGCAGGATCCTGATCGCGTTTAGTTTCATTGGTGAAGTTCAAATCTAAAATTTATTCATTCATTCACTGACAGCCTTAACCAGAAGATTTTGCTCAAGAGGTCACATAGCACAAGTGAGCACTAAGAAAGAATTTTCTCATCCTAAAGGGATAACAATAAGGAACGAAAATGGCCGTTGGTCCTGGCTGTCATTAGTGGATCTTTAACAGCCGTTACGGGTCGTCAGAAGTTTGAAAGTCTAGCAGCCAGTCTTACCAATCTTCGACCTTAACTGGGTTATTGAGGTCAGATAGGCAGTGCTCCATGTAAAATATTGGTATTCAGCTGAATCCAGTTAGATTGGAAGCCGACCCTAACGCAGTTGGGAAAAGACTAGGCTAGGTGATGATGATCGTGCGGTCCATGGCCCTTTACGGGGCCCCGGTGTGGGCGCGTTCATTGCGGCGGCGAGCCGCCCACTACCTGAACGCGCCCCAAAAGGTGGTAGCCATTCGGCTAATCCGGGGGTACCGCACGATCTCGGGCGAGGCGGCGAGCCTCCTTGCCGGACTGCCGCCGTGGGATCTGGAGGCGATAGTCCTCGCGCGCCTGTACGAGTGGCGCGCGGAGGTACTAAGCCGGGGGGAAACTCCGTTTCCGCAGCAAATTGCGGCGGAGCGGACGGACCTCCGGCGCGATCTCATGGCGGCCTGGAATCAGCGACTGTCGCAACCCAGCGCAGGGCACGCCACGATAGTGGCGGTAAGGCCCCTCTTTGAGGAGTGGCTAGAGAGGCGTCACGGCGCCCTCACCTTCCGCCTGACGCAGGTCCTCACCGGACATGGATGTTTCGGGAGGTTCCTGCACATCATCAGGCGGGAGGAAACGCCCGGGTGTCACCACTGCGAGGATCGCCCAGAGGACACGGTAGAGCACACGGTGCAAACCTGCCCCGCTTGGGCGGAGCACCGCCGTGTCCTCGTAGAGGCGATCGGCGGCGGCGACCTCTCGCGCCCGGCCCTGGTGCAAGCCATGGTCCGGGGCGAGAGGGAGTGGGAGGCAGTCACCTCCTTCTGCGAAAAAGTTATGCTCGCGAAGGAGGTGGCGGGATGGGAGAGAGAAAGGTCCTCCCGTCCCAGCCGCCGCGGGAGACGCTCCGGGCGTCGGGAGCCACGTGACGACTCCCGGCCACCGTAGGCGCGGGCCTGCGGACGGTGAGTAATGGGTGACTCACCGTCCGATCAGCACCAGACCCGTGCCGTGCGGCGCGTATATGTTCCACGCGCGCCTCAAAGAGATGTCAGCATATGAAGGGGCCCCTCAGGGCCAAGCCTGCCGGGTAAGCGGGATTGTCCGAAAGGGTTACCGCTACCCCGGAACATAAAGGGCTACGGAAGGAACATGGATGGGTTTTAGTCAGTAAGAGTCTGACACTCCCTTCCGCTCCACCCAGAGCGGGAGCAGTCATTGGATGATTTCCCAGCCTTAAAAAAAAAAAAAAAAAAGGTGATGATGATATTTTAAACAACATAAAGCAATTACAGGTGTAATCTAGATTTGGTGGCAATGGACCGAAATCAATAAGATTGAACTTGTCTGGGAGTTAAGCGTAATATTTGAGTGTTGCCACACGCCACACACACGCACGATATAAAGTACGATTATTAATTCCAGTCAGTAAAATGAACTTTCCAGTGTTGCAGGTTTTTAGTCCCAAATAAATAGTGATGTGGTAAATCGAGGTTTTACAATTAAAAGTTAGTCGAGATTCCATTTTTTTTAAATTGATGATTTTGACTTTTCGGCGATACGTCGTAAAGTTCACCAATTCTTTTATGCGAAGGACCCTCCAACTATTGCAAAGGTACAGTACCCGGCGATAAATATTGCACATCGACCTTTGGAAAGAGACAATCGGCTAATTTCGGCTTCGTAGAGCGCTATCTCTGACGCACGAAATACAAACAGTCCGGTATCTATTAGGAGTTGTTAAAACAATTATGATTTGCTTCTTTAGATAATTCTTTTCATTTTTTGTATAAAATACACCAACTTTTCTATCAATTCATATATCAATTTCTGAAAATTTGTATATAGGCTCAACCAAAGGGGTACGTCGCGAGGACAATAAAAATTTTAAATTAAAAGACGTAAAAAAATTATTTGAAGAAGGCCTGAAAGAAGTGACGCCTAAAAATTGGAGACAGTGCATCAACCATGCCATAAAAGCCTTAAAACTCGACCACATAGATGAATAATGTGGATTCATTCATTATAAATGTTACTGATTCCGATTCCGATTCTGAATATACCGATTCAGAATCGGAATCGGAATCAATAGCAACCGTAATGAATAAAAACGTATAAAATTACTAGTATTTTCCCGACTTTCTAGTGTTAATTCCTCTGAATCTCTAAACATTTTTTTCCCAGCTTTTGTAATAATGTTGTAGTGAGAAATTTTAATATCCAGGTAAGGTCCATATTTCTAAAATCTTATTATTTAATACGGTTTGTATTACATATTTACAATAAAAAAAACGCTTTGATACCTAATAAAATAAAGCATGACTAAATGTCTAAGTCTATCGATTGCCGAACATCACTTTTGTAGCGGGTCACCCTTTTTGTATAAGTGACAGTTGCACTTGTCATTTTACTGACTCGAATGAATAATCTTACTATAGAATACATGTATCTTCAGAGTCACTTTTATATTCTTGTCACATAATAATGCAGAGTTGGTCTCTTAGTGCAAGTTGCTTGAGATGCACCTGACAAGAGGTGAAGCCTCTTGTCGTGGTCTTTATGTGACCACACCTTTTTTTTTTGAGGGTGGGAAATTATCAAATGACTTCTTCCGCTCTGTGCGGAGCGGAAGGGAGTGTCAGACTGTTACTGAATAAAACCCATCCATGTTCCTGCCTTAGCCCTTTTAGTTCCGGGGTAGCGGTAACCCTTTCGGACAATCCCACTGATCACTAAATTAGGTTAACTTCGACTTTGAACATATAAGAATAATAATATCCTTGGCCATTTCACACAACACCATATAGTCGCTAGCTAAGATGCTTGTGTTATGGTAACGAGATGGCTGATAAACGACTTATATACAATTTTTTTTGTAAATAGTTACATACATATTTTAGATCATCATCTGCCTAGCCTTTTCCCAACTATGTTGGGGTCGGCTCCCAGTATAACCGGATGCAGCTGAATACCAGTATTTTACATGGAGCTACTGCCTCTCTGACCTTCACAACCCAGTAACTGGGCAATACGATAACCCTTGGTAAGACTGGCTGTCAGATTTTCGGGCTTCTGACGACCCGTAACGACTGTCAAGGATGCACAAGTGACAGCCGGGACCAACGGCTTCACGTGCTTTCCGAGGCACGGAGGAGTCTCGGTGTGTAAAGATGGCCACCCATCCACGGCCAACCCCGGCAAGCGTAGCTTAACCTGATGGATCGACCTGTGTGGCTGTTAGTACTTAGCCACGAGCAGATTATATAAATGATGTAATAAATTTCCAGGTCACGAGATATTCAGCGGCCTTTCAGAAGGCGACGCAGAAAAAGACTACCAGGCCTTCAAACAGCACATGGAGCAAATACACCTCGCTCTCACATCCGCTAGTCTGCACGAGAACAACACCACAGCTGGTAAGCGAAAACACACCTTAATTCTTTGCAATAGAGATTTTTATTGCTTTGTGGGCTTTTAAACTATTTAGTTTAAATCATTTTATAGTATAAAAGCCCACTTAAAAATGCACCCTCATCCAATTACCGACCTCAGATTGCCTGTAAATTATTTTTCCTTTTTAGTTTGTTATGTTCTCTTCTTCTCTAGCCTTTTCCCAACTATGTTGGGGTCGGCTCCCAGTATAACCGGATGCAGCTGAATACCAGTATTTTACATGGAGCGTCTGCCTATCTGACCTTCACAACCCAGTAACTGGGCAATGCGATAGCCCTTGGTAAGACTGGCTGTTAGACTTTCGGGCTTCTGACTACACGTAACGACTGTCAAATATCCATAAATGACAGCCGGGACCAACGGCTTAACGTGCTTTCCGAGGCACGGAGGAGTCTCGGTATGTAAAGATGGTCACCCATCCACGACCAACCCCGGCAAGCGTAGCTTAACCTGATGGATCGACCTGTGTTAAAAAAAGTAAAACAGAAAAAGGCAGCATGTTCAACTAGATGTACTGTTATATGATGCTGATTGTTCCAGCCGTGGTGCGCAGTTTGTGGAGCGTCTCAGATCGTATCATCTCGGGAGAGAAGATGCTGCGAGATGCACAAGACAAGTGGTCCAGTCCACCTGCTAAGGCCAAGCCGCAGCCTGAAAATGCAGGTAACAGGTCACAATATAATGAACGAATTAGTGGGTTGGCAATTTTAATACAAAAACACGGTGATTTTTATAATGATCAACTTTCACTCCTTGTTCGTCGTGTCGATGATTCTCTTTTTAGGGTATGTACCCAAAGGGTAAAACGAAACCCTATTACCAGACGCCGATGTCCGTCCGTCCGTCCGTCTGTCCGTCTGTCACCAGGCTGTATCTCATGAACCGTGAATGTTAAACAGCTGAAATTTTCACAGATGATTTATTTCTGTTGCCGCTGTAAAAACAGAATAAAATAAATATTTAAGGTGGCTCCCATACAGCAAACGTGATTTGTTTTCCGTTTTTATAGATAACTAGCACTTTGCCCGCGGCTTCGCTCCCATGGTCTTTCCCGTGGGACCCGTTATTTTTCCCGGGATAAAAAGTAGTCTATGTTACTCCTAGAAAACGAAGCTTTCCAACGGTGAAAGAATTTTTTAAATCGGTCCAGTAGCTTCGGAGCCTATTCATTTCAAACAAACAAACAAAAAATCAAATCTTTCCTCTTTATAATATGTACTAGTATAGATTGTCCGACTCGCACTTATCCAGTTTTTATAAATAAAATTCGACCAGTATTCAGCGCTAGCGCTGGTCCTGCAAAGGTCTTCTATAGTGCAGGTGTGGTCACATGGTAAGCGGGATTGTCCGACAGGGTTACCGCTATCCCAGAGCATAAAGGGCTACGGAAGGAACATGGATGGGTTTTAGTCTGTAAGAGTCTGACACTCCCTTCCGCTCCACCCAGAGCGGGAGGAGTCATTTGATGATTTCCCAGCCTCAAAAAAAAAAGTGTGGCCAAGACACGCATCTCTGTTTTTGCGGATTCATGTGCGTATTGTATAATTATCACTTGCTTAAAAATGGGTGAAGGAAAACATTGTGAGGAAACCAGCATGTCTGAGAGATATTTCTCAACAGCATGTGAAGCTAAGTCAGAGGCCCATGGGCAGCATAAATCTCTGACACCAGGTTAGTCACTAACCACACGAAAAGAAGAAGAAGCTATCCAATTTACACCTTATGACAATGGTAATAAGAGTCACATGACGCTGAATTGCATTATCTATTTTTAATTGCAGTTGAAGAGAAATCTGATTTGGACGATTCTTCCGGTGACGACGGCAGTAAAGAAAACTCAGGTATTTAAAAATATATATATTAAATTTGCAGTTTATATAAATTACTAGCATTTGCCAGCGGCTTCGCCCGCGTGTCTGTAGGAAATGATCCCACGGGAACCGTACATTTTGCCGGGACAAAATGCTTATATGCTATTCCAGCCTATAATCTATCTTTGTGCCAAGTTTCATCCAGATCCGTTAAGTAGTTTTTGAGTTTATTCGTGACAAACATACTTACATACAAATCTTTCTTCTTTATAATATTACTAGCTTCCGCCCGCGGCTTCGCCCGCATAATATGTCGCCAAACAATAGACATAAACCTTCCTCTTGAATCACTCTATCTATTAAAAAAAACGGCATCAAAATCCGTTGTGTAGTTTTAAAGATTTAAGCATACATACAGACATTAGGACGCGGGAAGCGACTTTGCTTTATACTATGTAGTGATTAGTAATTAGTATTAGTATAGATAAATAAAATATTTAAAATAAATTCAGTGTTGGATGGTATTGCAATGGTCTATACAAAGTGGCCTCTTGGTCTCACAGCTAATAAAACAAAATGTATAAGCTGACCTCGTATTCTATTGAAACTGGAAGGACGTGCGGTCAACTGAACGTGACACGCGCGGTCATAATATGCTTATCTCATAAAACTTTATCCTCGAGTGAAACAACCCTCGAGGATAAACTTCTTTGTTATCTCGTTTTAACCTTTTGAACGCCATGGTCACATATACGTGACAAGCAAGCGCATGCCATGTACGCGAACGACACAAATATGTGACAACGCGGGTACACTATAACACGAAATTAACAATTAAATCAATACTTTTTAAAAATTGAAGTTCTCGTACGTATTTAATGACATGAAACCAATTAAAAGACACCATGGATATTGGGAAATTCATGATAACAAGAAGAAATAAATTTGTAGCTTGGCGTGGAAGGCACGCGCGTGCGTTTCTCTCTCTCGCTCTGTCGTTCAAAAGGTTACATATGCACCGTTCTCCTCGCACGTTGTATGACCACAACGGATCTTGGTGTTTAGTTTCTAATTTACGTTTCAGGTACAACGTACGTGTTCACCACAGATAATAACAAGGAATCCGAGAAGGAGCATGCAGGTACAAAACAATTTAGTTTTTATTTAAAATGGGATATATTCTAAACATAACATAATGTCACGCATGTAATCCTCGAAGCGTTAAGTAGAGGTATACCTATGGTACTTTCACATTTTGCCAGTTATTTCGAGCCTATTGCCACTAACAAACCACCAAGGGTACAAATCCAGGCTCCAGGCTGAAAATGAGAAATGGGAAATGGGTTCCATATGGAAAAACCCAATAACACTTTGCCTGACCCGGAAATTCAACCCAGGACCTCAAGCTCAGCAGTAGTGCTTGCGACCACTAGACAAATGAGTCAGTCAATATTCAAAGCAATATTATTCGCCAATTAAAAAAATTAGGTTATTGCTGGTAATTTTGTGATTCGTCCAGAAAAATCTTATACCACGAAAAATGTACTTATTTTAAATATATAATTAATTAAAAATATTTGTTGATGGCCTCCTTGGATGCATCCTTCGATTTCACATAAAATTTCCGTAAAAAATTTTGTTAAATATTGAGCTGAAAAGTACATTTAAGTAATAAAGTATGTTATTTATGATGACACTACTGAGTTACTAAAAAAATATATTTTTTTAGGAAAACTTTTTTATTCTTACTAAATAGTTCGTTAAATAATAATAAAACTGCTCCACAATACTGGGTACTTAAAAAGAAATATTTAAAATTTTCAAACGTTCCAAATTTAACGTACTCAAATGATAACAGAATTCAGGATGCCGGTGTTTTATGACACAATCGTTCGTTTAATTCACTAGGCACGGAAGAGGACGAAGAAAAGGGGGACAAGAAGACAGTTCGACAGATATTATCTCAACTGCTGTCCAACAACCAACCGGCCAACCAGGTAATGCTACTTGAATTGCGAACATACAATGTATCATCATCTGCCTAGTCTTTGTCCAACTATGGTGGGGTCGGCTTCGAGCCTAACTGGATGCAGCTGAATACCAGTATTTTACATGGTGCGACTGCCTATCTGACCTCCACAACCCAGTAACTGGGCAATACGATACCCCTTGGTAAGACTGGCTGTCAGATTTTCGGGCTTCTGACGACCCGTAACGACTGTCTAAGATGCACAAATGACAGCCGGGACCAACGTGTTTTCCGAGGCACGGAGGAGTCTCGGTATGTAAAGATGATCACCCATCCATGGCCAATGCCCCCTTAAAATATTGCCCATGAATTTAATTTCAGTCTGTTTATATTGAAATTTTGCTAGGACAATGTCTGTCGGGTTAGGTAGCTTATAATATACTAGCTTCCTGCTTAATAAATTATACACCTAAACCTGCCTCTTGAATCACTCTATCTATTAAAAAAAACTGCATCAAAATCCGTTGTGTAGTTTTAAAGATCTAAGCATACATACAGACATTAGGAGAGACGCGGGTAGCGACTTTGCTTTATACAATGTAGTGATAATATATAGCTATTGCGTCGGTTTGCAGAGCGGCATCATCCTGTGCGGCGGCGTGGTGCCGGTGGTGGTGCTGGCGGGCGAGCTGGGCTCCGTCATCGCCGCCACGCTCGCCTCCGTCACCTACCGCCGCACGCGCACGCACATGCGCCACAGGTCGCCGCCACACTACACCTAGAACATTCCTAATCGATTCGAGCTTTACCGCAGTTGTGTTCAACAAAAAGATATTAGACACGTATTTTTTGCTTTATCATATCAATAAAATTGGAGAGTGGGGGCGCGCTACGTCACAACTCAGTATAAAATCTACATAGTAATGCCACACCCCCCGACCCTTGCTCAAGCCAGCCCGCGTTGCCGCTGAGCCTGTATTTTTAAATACGCCTGAATCAGCTTGTCCCTTGCTGTCCTCCCCCAGCGACGCCTAAGCCGAGGTCCGTACCCCACAGGGGGTGCCCTTAGCGTGTAGTTGCTTAGTTTGTAACTTCTCTTAAGCCCTGACTGAAGGATACAATTATTTTGTGACATCCACAGACAAGTCCGGTTAAGCAGTAGACAACCCTATGGTTGAACTGCGAGATGACATTAACAAAATAAAAATGTAATGCCATTTTAACACAATGTACCGACGTGATCTTTGGATTACGCAAAAAAAAAAAGAAAAAATACGTGTCCAATAATTTTTAAATACCCTAACTCATGAACTAAAAAAAAATTAATCATGATTCCCATTAGTACATTTTTGCAATCATCCATGACCACTCAGCACCAGGAGAGCTGTTGGATTGTTAGCCATTGAGTAACATGAAAACAGTTTATTTATATGGTTTGATTACCTACCATTTTTTTAGCACCCAACCGGAGCAGGAAGAAAATGAGAACACAAACTCAACGGGAAGGGACAAGACGGATGGAGACAAGTCCAGACTAGCCAAGTCCAACGATCACGTGGAAGTACTGCTAAAGGTATGTTTGATTTGATAGATCAGTCGTTCTAAAATCAAATTAATTTAGACCAGTGGTTCCTAACCTTTAATATTGTTACCCCTATGACCTAATAAGAAATTTTACCTCGACCTTAAAATGTTACCAATACATAAAATACAAATATCTTTATTAATCACAAATTAGACATCAATCTTACATGACGATGACGCGACGGCAGCTAGAAGGAAATGCCACGAGCGCGGTACTTACTGTACGGCGGTCTATAATTTTATTAGATATAAGGTCTTAATTATTAGGTTCTTCGTTACCCCGTGATGTAGGCTCACACAAAGTTGATATTTGTACACCACCTACCCTACATATACGAATAGATAAATCTTGATAAACCTGGATGGAGGATGCGCGCGAACGATGGAAGGATTAAGGACTTTAGAAATCTTGTAATTTTTTACTTTCATGGTATATTTTACCCAACTGCGCGAAAGCACAGACAAGGTTATGTTTTTCAAACGTATTTATTTATCTTGATATGTGGAAATGTGGGACTCTGTATACCCTCGAAGTAACGTAATGGCTAGATGGAATTGAATGCACCTAGTGCTCTATGCTAAACTTTTTCACTTTTATTGTGTGGAATAAACAGTTTTTGTTTCTTTTCCAAACTGTGTCGCGTGGCCAGGACGGGCTCGTGTGCCGCGTGTACTACGCGTCGCAGTTCCAGCGCCTGCGCCACCTGCTGCTGTGTCCGCTCAGCGGCGCGGGCGCAGACCGCTGCGGCTGCTACGACGACAAGGACAGGACTGATAGTACGACACGTTCCATACCACCATTACATCTGGGCCCTGTTTAATAAAGCTGATCATCCGACAAGTACGACATATTATGTCAAAAAGTGACAATTCGACAATTTTTCTAAAAAAAAATTAAGCGACAGGTGACAAGTGACAATTTGTCGTGAAAAACTTGTCTGCTTTGTTAAACAGAAAATTGTCATGACATATTGACATATTTGTAGAATTGTCCGACAATTCTGACAGGAGCGTTACCCTCTGTCGCGAAATCATATTTTGACAATTGTCATATGTCGAGTTTTATTAAAAGCGTTTTTCCATGACAAATATATCAAGATTTCACCTGTCGATTTTTGACATAATATTTGTCACTTTTATTACACAGCGCGCGACAATTCTACAATTTTGACATATATGTTGAAATGTCAGCTTTATTAAAGAGGACGACAACGATAATCATCATCATCATTATATTTGGGGTCGACAACATGTATTTTTCACCATTATCACTCATCATCTCCGTAGTCACCCCCCTTTCCTGTTATATATTACTAGCTTTTGCCCACGGCTTCGCCCGCGTTTATTTAACAATCAATTCAGGTTCTAGTTTGCTTGTAATAATAATATAATTCAATCATGATTCGAAACAAACGTGGCGCCATCTACTTTCATAAAAAAATTCTGTTGTTTTCTTCGGGAGATCAAAATGTGACGTCACCCTTTTTTTTAACAAATGGAATACTTATTAACATTAAATTTAATTTTACAATTATATCATCGCTATTTAATTTCTGAAAGGTGGATTTTTAGGTGAGCGGTCTCTTTTCTATGTCATTTCATATTTAACCGTGCCAAAAAGCCAATCGACTATTTGAAACGGTCAAAAAAAAAATGAAATCACACACATAAAAGACCGCTCGTCTTAAAAACTTCCATCACCGTACAGAAACTAAATATTATGCGAAGGTATAATTGTAAAATTGCATTTAATGCTAATAAGTATTCCATTTGATTCCAAAAATCTGTGACGTCACATTGGTATACTTCATACCAATCCCGTACAAATTCCGCGTTTTGACAGTTCATAAAAAGTAACGTTATTGACTACCCTTTCAAATACCCAATTATGTCTTCGCTATTTAATTTCTGTACGGTGGTGGAATTTTTTACGGTGAGCGGTCTTTTTTTCCATTTGTCAAAAGTCAAAGTCAAAAGTCATTTATTCAAATTAGGCTGAAGATCAGCACTTTTTGAAGGTCAAAGTTACATAAGACAGTCCCCCAAAAACGCCCACCCTTCACCACTTCCTAGTGCTTTAGCTGGAAAGAAGAAGTGGCGCAACAAACTCCCCAGCAGCACAGCTGTCTGTTTAGTTGGAAGAACTTGACTCTACACATTTATCGTATGAGAAGTAAATAACATTACGAAACTCATCACATTAAAATCAATCATTTGCCACATGTCAGCTAGCACACGTCAATATACCAATTAAAACATTAAAACTGACTGTACCCAAGCGTAAATTAAAAAAAAAATAGCCTCCAGGTAAAAGCGCGTGCCCGCTTACATGTGCAATGCTGTACAATGTCCATACAGCCGTAACTCGATGTTACAAATGATAAACTAGGACCATCGACCGCCATTTGACCGTGTCAAATAGCCAATAGTGCCGTGTGCTGTGTCCGCAGGCCTGTGTGAGCTGGAGGAGGGCTTCATCCGCTCGCTGGCGCACTGCGTGCCGTGGGCGGCGCGGGGCGGGAAGTCGGGCTCCACCTTCTGTAAGACTAAAGGTAAACATCTAAAGATCTGTTTGACTGTCCCGTCATATTTAAACAATTTACAGTGAGAGTAAATAATTGATAAGTAAATTGACAACACAACAAACATAAACATAAATATTTTTTTTTTTTATAAAAAAAATAACAAGTAACAACAACAATTATCAATTTAAGTATGTTAATTTTTTTTAACATACCAATTCACCTCGCATAAGCCTGCAATAACGGATATTGGCAACAAAGTCGATTGTCTCTTTCTGGACTGTAGTCACTTAGTTATTTTTATGTATAGATATTAGATTTAAAATAGAAACCAAAGTGTTGAAACGAGCGCTATTCCTGCCGACAAACTGTTATGCAGTTTGGCAGGTTTAAAACAAGGTGTAAAGTTAAAAGGTAAGTAAAAAGGTTTAAAGGTAAGTATTTATTTGGCAATGTATTCAATTTCCACTGTTATAGAATCATCATCATCATCATTTCAGCCTATGCAGTCCACTGCTAGACATAGGCGTCCCCCACGGAGAAATAACAACAAACAACTATCAAAGAATGACAGTTGTAAACTGAATACATTGACAATTTACGTTTGTGATCAATTTGCTTAACAATATTATTCCTGATGTTTTTTTATTTTGTCTTCTTTTTTGATTTCTTCAGGTGATTTGTTATAAATTCTTATTGAGATTACGTAGGGATTTGTAGAATGTATTTACGAACGATAGAGGATTTTGCTTATTTACCTACTATTATAATCGTAGGTAAATAAGCAAAATAATAATAAACTAAATTATACATTATAATGTATAATTTTATAAACAGACGATAGATACGTGTTGAAAGAGATGACGAAGCCTGAATGGCAGCAGTTTCTGGACTTCGCACCGCACTACTTTGGATATGTCACGAACTGCAAGCAGAACAAACTGCCCAGCTTGTTGGGTAAGTCCATTATTTATTTTTGACAACCGTGGTCTAAATTCGTGGTTAATTAATAACAACTGCACGGGACTATTTTCAAGGTTAAGCTATGCTTCTTGAGGTCGGTCCGTTGATGGAGCTGCTTGGGCGCGCCAGCTATTATCTCTTTGCTGCTACGGTTTATTTTAATCTAATTGTTTATTTTTCAAATATTTTTATTACGGACGCTTTTAAAGTTCTGCAACGTTCTGACATGTACAGTAACAACAAGAATGATGTAACCAAAACTTAGTAACCACATTTTGTTTAAAAAAAATTGTGTGTACATGGAGTTCCTGGCCCGTTCTTCTCCATAAGTACCTGCTGCTTTGGAACGGGCAACCAGCTTCATCGTTCTTACTGACCGACAGTAAGAAGTAAGAGCAGTTATGGCCCAGTGGTATCAGCCTCGACTTACGAGATGTAGGTCGTGAGTTCGAACCCAAGCAGGAGCTTTACTTTGTTTATTTAATTTCATCACCACTGCTCTCAAAACGGTGAAGGAAACGTCGGCATGTCCTAGAACCAAAACTTTGAAGACACGTGACATCCGCCAACCCGCACTGGGCCCGCTTGGTGGATTACGGCCCACTCCCTCTCTTTGATAGGAGGCCTGTGTCCCAGCAGTGGGAACATTAAAGGCTGATAATGTTACTTCCTGGGTACGACCAATGAAAAGCTTGTCTGTCACCAGAAGCCCGAAAATCTGACAGCCTATCTTACCAAGAGGTATCGTATTGCCCAGCTACTGGGTTGTGGAGGTCAGATAGGCAGTCGCTCCATGTAAAATACTGGTATTCAGCTGCATCCGGTTAGACTGGAAGCCGACCCCAACATATTTGGGAAAAGGCTAGGTAGATGATGGTCTTTGTCTGTGTTAAAAGTGTAATTCCGCTTGTCCAGCGCGTATCCTGGGCGTGTACAGCGTGGGCGGCGCGGGCAACGGCGTGCTGGTGATGGAGAACGTGTGGTACCTGTGCGGGCCGCGCGCCGCGCGCTTCGACCTCAAGGGCTCCTCGCGCCACCGCCTCACGCCCGACACCACGCCGCTCGCCGTGCTCATGGACGAGAACTTGCTCAATCGTATGTACACCATCATTGTGTGTCGAAACACAATAAATAATCACTACATAGTGTAAAGCAAAGTCGCTTCCGCTGTCCTAATGTCTGTATGCTTACATCTTTAAAACTACACAACGGATTTTGATGCAGTTCTTTTTAATAGATAGAGTGATTCAAGAGGAAGGTTTATATGTATAATAAGCATAATAATTACATGCAATTTCCGTCCAGAAGCTAGTAATTTAATAAAAGTGTAACACGTGTTGTGACGTGAGCCAAGTGTCCGGAAGTTTGTTCAATCGGGTGTCTCCTGGCTGTTTTCTTTCTGTCGATGAGGTGAGGTGAGGTGTCCGTCACATAGTTAAAGCACAGGCAACGTCGTTTCCTCTACCTTTAAAATACTTTTTACTTCATTGTATTTTTGTTATGGATAGACGAAATTGTGATTGACATTAGTTCATAAAAATATAAGTAGGTGTAAAAATGAATAAAATATATAATTATTTAGTGTGTTAGGTTAATCGAGGGACATGGGGTAGATATAGTACTCATGAAAATGAACAAACAATGACTATGGCACCAACTCTGAAATATCAAAAAAAACCAGCAGTACAGTACATTTATGTTCGCATACTTAATTCGTCAAAATGTATGGAACAGCTGATTTTTTTTTTATTTCAGAGTTGGTGCCATAGTCAAAATTGTTCATTTTCATGAGTACTATACCCCCTGAAAGTATGTCCCTCGTTTAACCTAATACACTGTATAAGTGAATATATTTTAAAAATGTTTTAACATATCGAGGGGTGAAAGGCTATTTGGTTTAAGCGACATCTTGGGCGATATTGAGTTATATACATATTCGGAATCAGCAATTTTTTCTCCGTCGGATGATGCCGGATTCATTTAAATCTGAGCACTTTTTTGGCGCTTCAAACAACTCTATTTTTGGGTGGTTTCCAAAGTGGCAGTGTATTAACTGACGTCCTTTTTGCATTAATTTTTACTAGTGTACTTGAACTATACAATGATTTAAAGAACCGAGACATAAATCAGTAGGCCTTTCTCAGAAAAAATATTCAATATCGGTTAAAGCGTTTTTCTTGTTTCTATTTTTTAGTAACATGTGACTTAAATCATTTTGATTTCCACGATTTACATGTCGCGATGTCGCTTAATTAATTTGTCCGTCAACAAAATATGACATGGAGTGTCGCTTAAGCTCTTCAGCTCTTCAGCTCTTCTTCTTAATTTCGTACAAGAGTTCTACTTTATTATTATTACGTGACTTAATAAATACTTGAACTGATTCTGTGTATTTCTTTATTTATTAAATATCAGCACCTAAAATTTTCGGTGATAGCGGTATATTCAGGTTGTTTCAACAGCCATTGACTGACTAATTTTGGGCTGCGTCACTTCATGCTGTTTGGCTTATTCTGAAAATATACTGCAGAGTCGCTTAGTATTTTTTTCCTGTAGCCAATCGTAGTTATGAAGTCACTTAAATCTTTTTTCCGTTCCCTGAAAAATAGTGGCTTAAGGCAATTTGTATTAAGCGACATTTATCTTCTTCATTAAAGGTCCGTTTTATATGGTATAAGCATTAACACCTTGACGTTTTTAAATTAATTTAAATTAAGTTTACTCCATTCCAATAGCTGAAGAAGTTTTTTTGTTATGATTTTTTTTCGGAAATTTTAAACTTTAAATGGCTCTCCTGTAAAGTTGCAAAAATGTCGCTTAAACCAAATAGCCTTTCACCCCTCGATATTATCACGGGACACTCTGGTTCCGGACCTTTGGAAGGCGTACCTACCAGACGCCTAAGCCGACACACAGGTCCCTTAAACAATTCAATATGATGAAGATATAATTATTGATTACTAGTGCGTTGGGAGAGCCCGCTGTACGTGCAGTCGCACACGGCCAGCGTGCTGTTCGCGGCCGTGGAGCGCGACACGAACTTCCTGACGTCACACACCGTCATGGACTACTCGCTGTTGCTAGGCGTCGAAGACAACACGCTCGTGCTCGGCATTATAGGTAAGACAAACGTTTTACGTGTATAGGCCAATAGGGCCTAATTTGGAGGAATAATTTGAAAGAAAGTGAACGTTCTTTAAAACACGGGAATTGCTGCTAAAATCACCACTTGCGATAGGAACGTCCCGACGTTCCACGTCGAGGAAAGTTCAACATGACCGATCATTGTTGATTTCTCGATCGACAAAAACGATCGCCATTTTCATTCGACATCGATGTCGATCGTCTGTTGCTTAACCTTTTGAACGCCAACAACACCAATATGTGACAGTGGCAACAACACTGTAAAACGAAATAAACAATAAAAACATTACTTTTGTGAGTATTTCTAAAGATATCTTAAAAATTGAAGCTCTCGTACGTATTTAATGACATAAAACAAGACAGCATGGATATTGCGCAATTCATGATTACAAGAAGAAAATAAATTTGTAGCTTGGCCTGGAAGGTACGCGCGTGCGTTTATGCTCTGTCGTTCAAAAGGTTAAACAATGCGTTTTATTTTATCACACGTTTATTTTATCACACGTTTATTTTATCACACGTTTATTTTATCACACGTTTATTTTATCACACGTTTATTTTATCACACGTTTATTTTATCACACGTTTATTTTATCACACGTTTATTTTATCACACGTTTATTTTATCACACGTTTATTTTATCACACGTTTATTTTATCACACGTTTATTTTATCACACGTTTATTTTATCACACGTTTATTTTATCACACGTTTATTTTATCACACGTTTATTTTATCACACGTTTATTTTATCACACGTTTATTTTATCACACGTTTATTTTATCACACGTTTATTTTATCACACGTTTATTTTATCACACGTTTATTTTATCACACGTTTCGATCATCAAAAATAACAAAGCAAACCTTTGCGATATAACCTGTCAGCGTAGTGGTCACACCCTTTCCAGCCAATTAGCAGTCTTGAGTTTTTGTTTGTGTGTATACAGGACCAAAATAAATTACCTAGACAAACTCTTCATACGTGATAGTTATCGATACATAAAACGATAACAAGAAAAACAGATTTTCTAAACTTATACTTCAAGTAACTACACGACCTGCGAGAGGTGATAAAAAAGTTCGTGTTATATCAATCTTAAGACATCAGAAATCATAGCTTAATGTAACTTTGTATATTTCAATAAAAATCCCAACTATCAACAGACTACATCCGCACGTTCACTTGGGACAAGAAGCTAGAACACCTGGTGAAGAAGAACCTAGGATCGGGTCAGCCCACAGTGGTGTCTCCGGAGCAGTACAAGTCCCGGTTCTGTAGCGCGACTAGGAAGTACTTCCTGCAGTGTCCGGCACACTGGGACCACCTGTACAGCACTATACATGGGTAACATCACGCCTGTACTCCGCAAGAGGCTAAGCAGAGATGATACACTCACAAAGTCGCGAGTTTATCAAATCACAAATCCAATCAACGGGCTACTACTGGGGACTTCCTTATGGAAACTCACTGCTAGATGAATAACCAAAGGGTCAGGTTGCACGGATAATCCCTTCTACAGTTCTGTTTAGTCCAGGATGGACAAACTACGGCCGGCGGGTTAACTCCGGCCCGCAAAAGCTTCATTTTGATATAAGTTAACAGAAATTGTGTTCTGTCTATCCGTTCTAAGGGGCCGTCCATTGATCACGTGATGTTTTTTTTAGCATGTTTTACCCCCCCCCCCCACTCCCCTTCCCCTTTGGTGATATGTGGTGAGGTGACTATTTACAAAAATACTTCACTATAAAAGGACTTCGTTCCTTGCAACGGCGTGTCACACTTTCGAGCCTCACGTGATTAGTGGAGACCCCTAATCTCATATGTTATAAATATAAGAATGCACTCCGTCTTCCCTTATGGGGGGAAGCGCCAGGATAGCCCGCGAAATTCGAATTTTCTTACGTTTGTGCAATTTGCAGGTCAGGGTTGTTGATCAAAATATTATTCGCGGCCGTAGCAAGTATATATTTATAGAATTATAATCATTAATACAATCTCTAATTTAGAATTGTCCTAAAATGTTATTACGCCATTAATTAGTTATTTCAGAGGATATTAACTAGTTTTATAGATGATTGTCATAATGATTATAATGCTGTAAATACTTTGCTACGGCCGCGAATCATATTTTGATCAACATAAAACTTGATACTGACCTGCAAATTGCAAAAAAAATACAATTTAAATAACGCGGGTTAACTTTGCGATTAAAAATTAATACTTGGGATGTATTAGAAACTCACTTCAGGCATGTTCAAACGCTATATTTTTGCTTTTGGCAACGTGAACGTATTATATATAGGTTGAAGACGCGTTAAAAGCTTTGCTTCCATACGAAGTATTTATTTTCTATGAAGGAAACGCAGTTTCTAAAATCTATCAATTAAAGTCTTCGATCTGCAGAATTAAACATATTTTATTTTCGCAGCTTGAATAACTAGCTAAAAATAAAATTTTGCTATCGGTTTTTTTCTCCTCAGCAACGTAACGATATTTTATATAAATTCACTTCAGATATTAGTTCTTGATCTGATTTCTTTTTATTGTTAATTAGCAATTAAAGTGCTAAGTCACAAACAAAGATATTATTTACCAAAATTTTACTGTAACCCTGTGCTTATTATTTAGGAAATTAAGATTTAATGTTATTTTATACACAGCGCATTCCAACTGTTGAAGATTATAATAAATTAGATTTATTGCAAGTATTGTTTTATTGAATTCCAACATTTCCATCGTATAGCTCTATATGGTTATTTTGGCGCGTGCCCAAAATATCGGAACTAACGCCGCCATCTTGGATTTTTTTATAAATTCTAAGGTGTATGCGCCTAGGTAGCCCGCGAAATTCAAATTTTCTTAGGTATTATTGCAATTTACAGGTCAATTGTATGTTGGTCACAATATGATTCGCGGCCGTTAAGGTGAGGCAAAGGTAGATTGTAAAACACCATTTTAAAATAATGAATCACAGTTTAATGTACAATAACATTTGTCGAACAAGCACAAATCAGTTTTTAATTAGTTAGAGAGTATCGGACATTACACGAAACACATATATTTATAATTAAGATATGGAGTCATTTGGAAATGGCAGGAAGAACATTCATACTGATACGTCTGTCCACTAAGTAAATGAATACAGCCTCAATGGCACATAAAAATATATGTATTTGTTCGTATTTACAATTTTAGAGCAAGTTCCGTTGACATACCACTAATAATATTAATCATATATTCGATTCAGAATACATTATATTTTTCGATAGCAAAACAAAGCATTTGGGAATAATATTTTATACACATTTGTTTTGAAAAGCCAATATTGCGTAATTTTCAGTGTTGTGCAAATAAAATACTGGTATTCAGATAAAACGTTGTTATGATGATACTGCTTAACTAAAAATATTGCATGTTTGAACTCACAAATCTGGGAATAACAATCAGTAACTTTGAAATCCTTAAACTTTTATAAATACTGGGATCTTGAACGTCAAATTCAAGAAAAATCGAACGAAAATTGTCTGTAATTTTACTCGTCATATAGTTTTTTTTATTTATGTTGTAGCTACTACTACAAAAAAAAACTCTATTACAGAATCATTCCCAGATTTACATGAACATTTTAATTGGTGTAAATTCATACTTTAGTACTCGAGTAGTTCATACGACCACTGTCTTCAGTAAAGCTAGCATTTTGCAATGTTAAAAGAGAAATTTGCACAATTGCTGATCAGTCTACTTTCAGTTATTCTCTTGAAGCCTTTTGTACGGGATCAAATAAAAATAACTAGCAAAACTCCGTAGACTTGAGGGGGATACCTAAACTGTACCTAATTTCAGGTAACAAGGGGTCGTTTACTATCGAAAAATTATATTTTTTTAATTATGTATAGGTATTCTCCGCTTCGACACAGAATTTATCGGGAACCCGTTTAGCTACAGTACCCGGCGCTGTTAAAATGGCACTTCACAGAGGGATGGCCCAGTGGGAACGGCCGTCAATTACAAGATGTAGGTCGTATGTTTGAATCCAGACAGGCACTTTGGTTATGCTGTGTAAATTATATTATTACCACTGCTCACAAAACGGTCAAGGAACATATCGTGCCAAAATTGGCATGTTCTAGAACCGAAAATTCGAAAACATGTGTTCACTAACACGCCCTGGGGCCGCAGGGTGGATTACAGCCAGTGGGCACATTAAAGGCCTATTATGCTAATGGCTATGTAGAGTAATCTCTTTGTTAAAATCGATATGACATTTACGCCATACTGTAGATAAACCAGTTTCCATGCGGCTCTCAGAGCAGGAAACGTATCAACCTTTAGAACGCCAGAGCATAAACACAGCGTCTGCACGCCACGCCAAGCCACAAAAAAATGTCTTTTTCTTGTCGGCTTTAGCCGACGGAGGCGTGTAAGGCACGTTTTCATTTGTCTGCTATATACGACAGAGGCGCTCCAAGGTTAAAACACATACTTACATGCAGCGATATAATCATTTCAGAATATTGATACTCAATATAATATTTTCGTAATATTCAATCATTTAGAAGTAAGTTTTATTTAAAAAAACAATTGTTGATTTGGGATGGCGTTCAGACTGTCGCTGGCAGTATGTGTATCTACCAAGGAATACATTAATAGTCCCAAGAACATGACGTCAGAAAAACCTGATGTGCTTACAACCACTAGTATGAATTTAGCCTTATTATTCTACCAATAGAAGTATGCACATAAAGCTCTGGCCTAACTGAGGTCAAACCCGCGCGGGATGCGGGACGAAACCCGCTCGCGACGATTGTGTTTACTTAAATGGAATTGTTTAAAGTGGCGCGCATAACTTCTTATTCAGTTAAATAATCGGCGCACATTCGCCCGTCTGTCCAGAGCTTTAGGCCTAATAAAACGACAATCTTAGAATACATCAGACCTCTTTTACATCATTTATAATAATCTTCAGTTATTGAAAGCCTGATCAAGCCCTGTTAAACTGACGAAAGATTTTGTAATTTACTAAAATAACAAGAATAATATAATAAATAAACTAATAATAAGTGTACAGAGTTTTGACCACAGATTAAATTGAATGGGGTTTTAGACTCCGGCACACTAATTCGCACTCATAATGGCAATATCTACCATTTTTAAATTTCAACAACATTCTTTGCGTAGAACTGGTTTTCATTAACAGTGCAGCCTAATTGCGTGACGCAATATCATTTCAAATCTGATGGTTTTCAAAATAAATCATAATCAATCTTCATATGTTTGAAAAATTCGTCATCTTAGCCTTTTGAGCGCCACCGTCAGATATAGCCGGCAAATAAAAACGTGCCCAACATGCCACCGTTAGCGAAAGCCGACAAGAGCGACATTGTTCCGTAGCTTCGCGTGGAAGGGAAGATGCGTTTACGCTCTGGCGTTCAAAAGTTAACGTAAACGCAATGAACGTGGGTAAACAGTCAAAATTTTAAGGCATTGCGTCCAATTACCATTTTATGTGTGCACAAAACACATCTATACTAATATTATAAAGAGGAAAACTTTGTTTGTTTGGTTGTAATGAATAGGCTCAAAAACTACTGGACCGATTTTAAAAATTCTTTCACCGTTGGAAAGCTTAGTTTTCTAGGAGTAACATAGGCTACTTTATATCCCGGGAAAAATAACGGGTCCCACGGGAAAGACCACGGGAGCGAAGCCGCGGGCAAAGTGCTAGTATAAAATAAAAACGATTATTGGCTTAAAAAGTGTATTAGTGTTAAGATTCAAAATTTTTGATCACCAGCAAATCAAGAGGCTTAGGCTTGCGACCGTATAAATGAATTGGACCTGGTAAGACTAGAAAATGGATCAAGATATTGTCTTTAAACTATTTATCTTACCAGTCATTCGAACAGCATTACAGCGCATGTTACAGTTTTAATCGTACGCGACTAACGTATGATTAAAACTATCAATACTGCTATTGCACTGAGAAACCCTTTTTGCGGACACAAAAGTGCAGTGTTCTTGATCAACCTTTAATGATTTGAAAGAGTACTTTAAGTACAACAGGGATGATGCCTGGGTTACAAAAAAATAAAATATTTAGTCCGTCAGTCAGATAATAAAAAAATAATAGACACGTATTTTTTTTCTTTATCATAATAATTAAAAATTACTTAGATAACACGCATTAAAGTTCGGGAGTGGGGGCTGTTTAGTAGGAGTAACGTCACGTCCCATTTCAACTCAATTTATCGACGTAATCTTTTTGAGTTTTCATAAAAAAAAGTATACAGTGTGTTAGGTTAAACGAGGGACATACTTTCAGGGGGTACTATACTCATGAAAATGAACAACTTTGACTATGGAACTATACATGAAATCACAAAAAAAAAACAGCTGTCTAGTACATTTATGTCCGCATAATTCGTCAAAATGTATGCAACAGCTGATTTATCTCTCATATTTCCGAGTTCGTCCCATGGACAAAGTTGTTGATTTCCATGAGTACTATACAACCTGTAAGTCCCTCGTTTAACCTAACACTTTTAATAATCTAGATGACGGACAAGAAAAAATGTTTAGTCATCATCCCTATACGGCCATCATGACCGGCCCGAAGTTCGCGCAGAAACATTTTTTAGGAACCAAATAGCAACATGAGGCGAGAGTGAGTGAGAGAACGTGCGCGAAGTTCGCAGTGCCTATGTTCAGACCGGCCATGATTCGTCGGCCATGCACTGAGGAGTGACGTATTCTAAAATCGATGTGCAAAATAATCAGTACGCTAATTCTTCGACAGCCAGTTACAAAAAAATGACTAAATGTAAAACAACTTACAGAAAAATGGAAGATGTTTAATACTATACACAGTTTTACTTCGATGATCTATTTATTTATTTAATATTCATTTTGTATACACGTTATATTCCGACTGGACTTTTAATTTTTCTAGCATATATAATTAATCATAGATTTTTTTGGATGATTTTCAATATTTTAAGGTATAAAGAAAGTAACAGAGTGACAAATTCATGAGAAGTGATTAAATTGGCTGTTGTTATTTCAAAAGTTTAAAATCCTGGGGCCGTACTTGTCGTGTACCCCCTGAAAGTATGTCCTTCGTTTAACCTAACACACTGTTTAGCGGCAGCGGGCACCGCTTAGGAATTCAAAGTTTTATAAACATCCGCGTATTGAAAAGGCGTCCAATGCAAGCATCAAATTGCCCAACACATGAGCGATTTGCCCGGACAATCGCCAAGAGAAAAGGTAGACCAATATTACTTAAATAAATGTGTGTGTGTGTGTGTGTGTCTTTGGGTACGTGTGTGTGTGTGTGTGTGTGTCTTTGGGTACGTGTGTGTGTGTTAATAGTTCATACAACCAACACGATATTGCTCCGATATTGCTCTAAATTCCATCACTAACCTCGTAAATAAAACGCGTAGAAAGATAAAATAAGACCTCGAGAATTACTACTAATAATAATAATATCTTGGATGTATCTTTACTCCGCGTTCATTATTAAGAGTCTTAAGAATAACTTAGTTATAGCCTAAGGTTTTAATCCAATCGGAATATAACTTGACAATAATACACACGGACAAAACAAATGGATTACTTTTTGCTGAAACGCATTTTTATTGTATGCATTATTTAAGGGGCATCCGTCAATGTAGCTCTCGAAATTCAAATATTCTTAACATTTTTGCAATTTGCAGCACTCATTCATCTAAATTTATGTCACGGCAATTGTGATGAAAAAATTATAACCATTTAAATCATTAATGTATGTAGTAAGAAATCTTGTGATAGTTCAATTTAGTTTGCAGAAATATAAACAATTTTTTTTTTACCCGCAAGTATAGTTCAACTTTGGCAATTATTCAGATATTTTTATGACTATTTCAATAGTACTGGTCATTCTGAAATCAAATTGATTTACACTTACATAAAGTTGATATTCGTTTAAGCAGAAATAACATAATTTGGAAACAAGGATTTGAACATGCTTTAAATGATTGGTTTTATTATTTCTAGTATAGTACAAAACATAGTTGCTTTTCGGATGTGTCCTTATTTCTTCTAAACTATACAACGGATTTTGATGCGGTTTTCACCGTCATTTAGAGAATTTATTCCTGAATGTTAATGTATTAAATACATAAATATTTAACTTAGATGAAGCACTGAAATCTCAATGTTTTCACATCTCGCCACATCTGCAGATATATAGGGTGACTGGTAATTAGTGACCGATATTTAAACACGTGATTGTACTCATGATTACAATCAACTTTCCCAAAGAAACTTTATTGTCTACTCAATAGCTGTTAACAGCTGATAGGCGCGAAGTTCATTGAACTTCGCGCCTAACACTTGCGCGCGCCAGTTGTATTGTTATTGTGATAAAAATAAAACTATGGAGTATACAAAAAAAGTATCTTGGGAAAGTTGATTGTAATCATGAGTACAATCACGTGTTTAAATATCGGTCACTAATTACCAGTCACCTTATATATAAGCCATTACACTATTTCTACACACATTAAAATGTCCGCATTGGTATTCCATTTGTTTCCTACCGTGCCAATTCGAGGCTCATCCAAGGGAGGGAGAAGTGCGAAGAGAAGGAGAAGGGAGATTGGAAGCAGTTCAGCATCATGTCGGGTCCAGGGTCGTGCTTAGTGTTTTCAGCTGCTCCAGTCCTGATAGCAGCTCTCTGTAACGTGAAAATATTTGCAGTTAAAAAAAGTGTATTCAATTTCTGTAATAAAAATTATCGACGCGTCAAAATCAAACGCAAGTCAAATGTTGTGATTGGATGTTGAGAACTCATTCAACCAATCACAGCAGTTAATGTACGCTTGACAATTTGATAATTTTATGTTGATGATTGTTCTTAAAAGCTGGCTTAACCTTTTGAACGCCATTGTCACATATACGTGACAAGCAAGCGCATGAACTGTACGCCAACGACACACATATGTGACAATGCGGGTAAACTACACCACGAAATAAACAATTAAATCATTACTTTTGTGTGTTTATATAGATATCTGAAAATTGAAGCTCTCGTACGTGTTTAATGACATAAAACAAATTAAAAGACAACATGCATTTTGGGAAATTCATGATAATAAGAAGAAATAAATTTGTTACTTGGCGTGTAGGGCTCGCGCGTGCGACTATGCTCTGGCGTTGAAAAAGTTAAACGACACTACGAACGTACTTCAGGGACACTATTGTAAATACCTTGTTTGCGCCAGATTTTAAGTAATCAAGAAAATAAATATTTTTTGTCCCTTGGGGACTCCTCAGGTTGTTTAAATGGAATGTGGCGGCAATTTTTGCAATCATCCAGACGTAAGATGGAGGAAAGTAATTACACAGAGATCAGCCGGTCTCACGGAGCACAAAACCAGTGGAGAGCGCGTGCGGAGGCTACCGCAGTCACTAAACATACGCTATGTCAAGTGTATACGGCGGAATTTTGGTCAGCACTCTCCTCCAGGAGAGCAGCCCGGCTACTAGCACTGTTAGATTAACACACAGATACAAATTTCCGTCGTTCCGTCCTCGCCGTCGAGGCCCGTCGCGACGACCCTGTCCACTCTCATCCCCCGACCCTTGCTCGAGCCAGCCCGCGTTGTCGCTGAGCCAGTAGTTTTAAAAACCCCCGATCCAGCTGTCCCTTGCTGTCCCCCCCCAGCGACGCCCTAAGCCGAGGTCCGAACCCCGCAGGGGGTGCCCTTAGCGTGTAGTCGCTTAGTTTTGTAAGTTAGGTTTAGTTTTTATTAAGCCCTGGCTGGAGGCTACAATTCTTTTGTGGCAGCCACAGGCAAGCCCGGTTAAGCAGTAGACAACATTTTGGTTGAACTGCGAGATGCCAATTCAAAAAAAAAAAAAAAATTTTGGTCAGTCGCAGCAATTGTAGGCTTACGTACGAACGTCACGCGCTCCCGTTTATACAGCAAATAAAACGAAAAGTAATGCCTAGTTGTGTTATTAAATGGTGTGGGAAATGTACTACTACTTCAAGTTACACAAAAGATTTAAGACACATTTCACAGGTAAGTGGTTTTCTATTCAATGTATTCAGTTAGATTAAAAATGAAAAATAAAATCAAATATTTTAAGTTCTGGAATGTTCGCATTGCTGTCTCTTTCTGGTACACTGATTTGCACATTAGCAGTTGTCTCTTTTTTTCTCGATAGCGCTGTTCGCAGCATCGTGACGATTATATCGATAAAATTTAAAATATAGGTACTTATCTTAAAGTAAGAAGTATGGAAGAAGAAGACATGTTCTAAGGAAAGAAAAATTGTAAAAGTTGCCCGAAAAATTCGAAAATTAGGAAAAATAACCTATGGGCTTTTAGTGGGAATGGAGGAACAGGATGGAAAGTCCCTCCATTGAAAAGGGAGGATCCTCCAACCAGACAGGTGTAGCGTCTGGCGGGCTACTGCCCGACAACTCTCACTTCTCAGTCGGAGCTGAGTATACAACATGTCCCAAAATTCAACGATAAGCCGGCACCAGAGGATGGACCTACTAATGACTACTCGAGAAAAAAAAAGAAAAAAAAAATACCTCTACTTTTTTTTAAATTACTTAAAAAAAATGGAAATTCTTCGAAAATGTATACCCCTTATGACACTTTTAACTACCATGACCACAATTTTTCAAATATTTCAGTTTTTTTGTTTGTATCGGCAACCTAAGTAGTACTACTATTCACCATAATCTTTGAAAATTACAGAATTTTCGTAGTTTTATACAAAAAAAACAACCAAAAAAAATTATTTCCCTATAATTTTGAAAGATTTTAACGTTCAGTACACTTTAAGTCATCGTAGTGTAAAAAAAAATATGGACACCACTATGGCAAGTTTTTTAAAAAATTAGCGCAACTAACCTAGATTTTAAAATGGTATAATACTTTATTAAAACTAGCCACAAAAAATAAATAATGATACTTTTTCTAATCAAGAACCAAATTTTATAAGTTGTTGTTAATAGTAATTACTTCTACTATGTGCCCAAAATAGATTTCTTTCGCAAATTCTTAGAATTTGGAAGGGACATGTGCGTAGTCAGTGAAGTTCAGAAGTCAGAAAGAGATAGATAGTATACGTTAGAGAGAGATAGATAGAGAGCGATTATACGTTAGAGAGAGATAGATAGATGTTTGTTGTTAAATAACAATAGGGCAGGTAGGAATGTTGCTGTTCTCTACAAAGTACAAAGTCAGTACGCTCTGCTTCTTTGTTTACTGTGCACCGTTTCGTATTCAATTGATGTGACTCTCGTACTAACGACTTTTGGCTTGGCTTTTTGGACTGGATTAAGTGATCTGCAAACTGTACTAACCTGGCATTATTTTGAACTGGACTGTGTTTTGTGAATTGGACTTTTGGCGTATTTTGGACTGTTTAGCGTTTATCATGCCGCTACCATACACACCGTTGGAATACGCTAATATGCACCTCATTTATGGAGAGTGCCGATGCAATGGTAGTGCTGCTAGCAGATTATATCGAGAAAGGTACCCAAATGCTCAAAGATACCCGAATTATCGAGTATTTATTAACGTGCATCAAGCGTTTTCGGAGGGCCGTTTACCATCTGACAGGAGAAATGCTGGAAGACCTAGATCGGAACGCGACGAAGACGTTCTCAATGAAATTGAAAATGATTCAACTACCTCGGTACGTGCCATAGAAATAGCTACGGGAATCCCAAAAAGTACTGCACATCGAATCCTAAAACGTCACAGACTTCACCCATATCACTACAGGCGTGTGCAGACGTTATTACCGCGGGACTATCCACTACGAGTCGCATTTTGCCGTGTGATGCTGCAAAAGCACAGAGAAGATCCCCAATTCTTGGATAATATTCTATGGTCGGATGAATCAACCTGCAAGAGAGATGGCTATTTAAATCTTCACAACCTACATAGCTGGAGCAATGAAAATCCGCACCTGATGAGACAAGACAAATCCCAATATCAATTCAAGGTTAACCTATGGACGGGCATATTAAACGGAAAAGTGATTGGGCCTTTTGAATTACAAGGAAACTTGGATGGCAATAGTTACTTGAACTTTTTACAAAATGACTTGCCAGTATTATTAGAAGACATGCCCATTAGTGATCCACAAAACATATGGTTCCAAAATGATGGCTGCCCAGCTCACTATGCCCGTCCTGTGCGAGAATACTTAAACCAAGAGTATCCAGGGCGTTGGATAGGGCGACTTGGTCCTATTTTATGGCCACCCCGTTCACCCGATCTAAACCCCCTGGACTTCTTCTATTGGGGTTGTCTCAAAGACAGAGTCTACTCGAAACCCATTGCAACACTGAACGACCTTCGCCAAAAAATCACTCAGGCTGCGGATCATATCAATAGTAGAAGATATGCACGACGAATAAAACGATCTTTTTTAAGGCGATGTCATGCTTGTATTAATGCCGGTGGTAAACAGTTCGAACATTTATTATAATATTACTAATAATGCAATAAATTTACATTTATTGACACCATTTGTTTCATTCATTCAACATTTTCCAACAACAAAAATCTATTTTGGGCACATAGTAGAAGTGATTACTATTAACAACAACTTATGAAATTTGGTTCTTGATTAGAAAAAGTGTCATTATTTTTTTTTTGTGGCTAGTTTTCCTAAAGTATTATACCATTTTAAAATCTAGGTTAGTTGCGCTAATTTTTAAAAAAACTTGCCATAGTAGTGCCCATATTTTTTTTTTACACTACGATGACTTAAAGTGTACTGAACGTTAAAATCTTTCAAAATTTTAGGGAAATAATTTTTTTTGGTTGTTTTTTTTGTATAAAACTACGAAAATTCTGTAATTTTCAAAGATTATGGTGAATAGTAGTACTACTTAGGTTGCCGATACAAACAAAAAAACTGAAAAATTTGAAAAATTGTGGTCATGGTAGTTAAAAGTGTCATAAGGGGTATACATTTTCGAAGAATTTCCATTTTTTTTAAGTAATTTAAAAAAAAGTAGAGGTATTTTTTTTTTCTTTTTTTTTCTCGAGTAGTCATTAGTAGGTCCATCCTCTGGTGCCGGCTTATCGTTGAATTTTGGGACATGTTGTATATGTGAGATAAACTCTGTAAACTCTGCTTGCGCGATGTAGGATTTGTGTGATTTAGTAGTGTCCACACATTTCAGCTATTTGACACTTCGCTTGCTATCAGTGTTGTTCCTATGTGGCTAGATAGATGTCGTCACAAGCTGAATGGTTGAAATTTGGACGGGACGCGCCGCACGCCGCGCTGCGCACGCGCCTCCTGCTGGCTGCTGGCCAGCTAGT
This sequence comes from Hyppa rectilinea, assembly GCA_951799385.1. Lineage (NCBI taxonomy): Eukaryota > Metazoa > Arthropoda > Insecta > Lepidoptera > Noctuidae > Hyppa > Hyppa rectilinea. Next base: position 2,306,076 of record OX637317.1, read on the forward strand.
ATATGTATAGCAGTAGGCACGTACCGCAGCGAGCCCTCGCGCCTCCTGCTGGCTGCTGGCCAGCTAGTATATGTATAGCAGTAGGCACGTACCGCAGCGAGCCCTCGGCGGCGCGCGCGGCCCGGCGCAGCCCCGCGCCCGCCGCGCGCTGCACGCCGCGCTGCGCACGCGCCTCCTGCTGGCTGCTGGCCAGCTAGTATATGTATAGCAGTAGGCACGTACCGCAGCGAGCCCTCGCGCCTCCTGCTGGCTGCTGGCCAGCTAGTATATGTATAGCAGTAGGCACGTACCGCAGCGAGCCCTCGGCGGCGCGCGCGGCCCGGCGCAGCCCCGCGCCCGCCGCGCGCTGCACGCCGCGCTGCGCACGCGCCTCCTGCTGGCTGCTGGCCAGCTAGTATATGTATAGCAGTAGGCACGTACCGCAGCGAGCCCTCGCGCCTCCTGCTGGCTGCTGGCCAGCTAGTATATGTATAGCAGTAGGCACGTACCGCAGCGAGCCCTCGGCGGCGCGCGCGGCCCGGCGCAGCCCCGCGCCCGCCGCGCGCTGCACGCCGCGCTGCGCACGCGCCTCCTGCTGGCTGCTGGCCAGCTAGTATATGTATAGCAGTAGGCACGTACCGCAGCGAGCCCTCGCGCCTCCTGCTGGCTGCTGGCCAGCTAGTATATGTATAGCAGTAGGCACGTACCGCAGCGAGCCCTCGGCGGCGCGCGCGGCCCGGCGCAGCCCCGCGCCCGCCGCGCGCTGCACGCCGCGCTGCGCACGCGCCTCCTGCTGGCTGCTCGCCAGCTCCTCCTGCAGGCAAGCGGTAACCTCTAATCATGCTCATTTTAATGTCCTTATAAATACCTAGGTAAATAACTGACATGTGTGACCGACATGTACGACAAAAATCTCTAAAATTGTGAAAATAAAAATTAATTACGAAATTTAGATGCTGGTTTAATAATATTCAAAATAAACTAAAAAACGACGTTATATAAAGTGTAATTGAAATAACCGAAAACACTAAAATTTTGGTACATTGTAAAGTTTGGTCATAATTTTGAACAACTCCAAAAAACAATAACTACCTACTCCATACATTTTGTTCGATTATGCGAACATAAATGAATGGAGTAGAAGGTTTTTATTTTCGATTTCATTGTTGGTCCCACAGTAAAAGTTTGTAATAATTATGAGTACAATGACGCCTTCAAAGTTTTCAGTTTTTGTTAATACAGTATAGACACTGTATAGTACAGTATACAGAATTGCTGGTGATACAGTCACTCGACAATTTCACACGGACGAAGTCGCGAGCAAATGCCAGTTATGTAGAAAAACTATTATTAGATGCCAGTAACTACCTTTTATAACAAATCGACAATGGACTAACCTTCAATTTCTTAATTTGATTCTTCAATCTAGCTATCGTTGACTCAGCTTCCGCCACTCGAGTCTGTAAACATTTAAAGTTTTATAGAGTATTTAGATTTAAGCTTGTAAACTACGCTTTAGAATAAGTAACTAAAGTAAGAGTCATGAGAAGCTATAAATTTTGTAAACAAGTGTTCAGGAGTTCACAACATTTGGACCAACAAAAAAAATGAATTTGTTTAAGATTTAATAAATTATTAAGTAACAAATATTAATTAACATGTATTATTTAAGAATAATTATTCGTCATATTCAGATGTTTCCATTTCTGTGTGAAACAAACTTGTACGCATTCGAAACTCGAATGACGCGTTTATTTCAAAATGGCGTCCCGATAGTTTACAATCCCTGCGACGGACGCGTTCCGGTACCAAGAAACACAAACGATAGCGCTTTGCGTCGTTAAAATATGATCCGACTAAATTAAATAGGTTGTTACTTTCATATAACCCGTCTATATTTCATGTCGATTGAAAATGGTCAATTTATTATTATCTCGCAGTATAAAATGTTTACTTAGTAAAAGATGTTTGTTTACATAATTTATAGCTTCTCGTGGCGTTCACTTTAGCTTCATTTTTCTGACTGACAGACTCCTTAACAGTTCAAATAAAAATAGCTTAGAGTGACTAACCGCCGCATCAGTGAGACTGGTGTCTGCCCTCTCCGCGGCGTCGAGCTGGCCGGCGAAGTCCCGCTCGGTGCGGCGCGCGCGCAGCTGGGCCTCGGCGGCGCGCGCGGCCGCGGCCTCGGCCCGCAGCAGCGCGTTGTTGGAGCGAGCCTGCGATAGCTCCTCCTCCACGCGGGAGCGACGAGAGCGCTCCGCGAATAACTCACATCTGCATGTGGCAACATGAAAAGGGAAATCTTTAAACGACACGGTTGGCGCAGTGTTTGAGTGATTGACTGCTGCACAGCATATCGCGGGCTCGATTCCCGCACGGAACAAATATTTGTGCGACCTTCAAGTATTTGTTCCGGGTCTGGGTGGTTTTCTATCTATGATGTGTATGTATTTACAAAAAAAAATGTATATAAGTATTTATCAGCCATCTCGTTACCATAACACAAGCATTAGGTCGCTTAGCTTGGGACTATGCGGCGTTGTGTGAAATGTCCAAGGATATATAATATTATTATTATAAACATAGCATCATTTCAGCCGAAAGACGTCCCCACACGTCGCGGACTCCTGCGGCCTTCATAAGGTCGATGGTTCACCTTGTAGGAGGCCTAACGATACTTCTTCCGGCACACGGTCACCATGGTGACCGTGTGCCGGAAGAAGTGCCTGCAGAACCTTTAGGCCTCATCCCCACCTGTTCTGTGGTGAACGTGCGCTTCCCAGTGCCACTAAACTACGTTAGGAAATTATTCAAGCTATACAAATCTACTTCCTAACTTTCTTTTGAATAAGAAAGCATTTTATATAATTAATATATAATACCTTCACATACAGGTGACCAATTCGACAGACAAACATTAGCAATTATATCACGTAGTTAGGAAATGGCGGCTTCATGTTACGAATAATATTGAGCATATGAACGGAATAATTATACGCAAGTACATCCGGATGGAACGGCTAAAAGTAGAAATACAATACACTTCCGAATTTATATTTTTTACTTCCTAAAATCAATGTATTATTATTTTCATCTAGCATACATGTAACATCCCATATAACGATAAATTTTCTTGATTTTAACGATTAAGTCATAGCAATACTTGCAGTGCGAAGTTTTCAATTACAAAAATAATATTTTACAGAAATAATTACCTAAGTAGTCATGTGTACAGAATGATCAGTTTCGGTTTTGATCTTTTAACCGCCCCAGTTGGATTAATACGTGAATGTTTTCGGGCCCGTGCCGCTCGAGTCGTGTTTATACGACTGATAATCTATGTTCGGTTTTCGTTTTGTATGTATTGCAAGACCCTATTCGTCTAAAGTAAAGTTTTTTTTTATGAATTGGGTGCTGGAGGTCAATAAGCTAACAACCTGTATGAATTATATGTCGAAGAGCGTATCTATTTTCACCGTAAGGTTTTGTAAGTACTTTCAATTGTCAAAAAACATTAATTGAGCTTGTAAAATATTTTGATTAAAACAGGTCAATTGTAAGTTAATTATACTGATACAACAAAAGAAGAAATACTTACATAATGTATGTATTGACATTAACAAAGTAATGTTACGTCCCTTAGAGGCCCACACGTGTAGATAAAGAAAAAAATTATGAAAAATATAGTGTGTTAGGTTAAACGAGGGACATACTTTCAGGAGGTACTATACTCATGAAAATGAACAACTTTGACTATGGAACTATACCTGAAATCATAAAAAAAATCGCATAATTCGTCAAAATGTTTGATTTTTTTTTTCATATTTCTGAGTTGGTCCTGTGGACAAAGTTGTTGATTCCCATGAGTACTATACAAACTGAAAGTATGTCCCTCGTTAAACCTAACACTGTATATAAAAGGAGAAACTGACTGACTGATAAATATCAACGCAAAGCCGAAACTACTAGAACTAGGAACATGAAATTGTGGATACGGCTTCGTTAAATAGTGTAGGGGAGCACTAGGGACCGTTTTTGGAAATTCAACCTTTAAGGGGGTGAAATTCCCGAAGGTCAAAATGTCGAAAAGTCGTTTCGAGAGAAATTTTCTTATGAACCTATGGGGTCATACGACATTTGAGAGGTTAAGTAGCTTTGGCCCGTGGTAGTATCTACATCACACCCGAGCGAAGCTGAGGCGGCTCGTTAGTTTTGTGGAACAGAAATCACTACATAGTATAAAACAAAGTCGCTTTCTCTGTCCCTATATCCCTATGTATGCTTAAATCTTTAAAACTACGCAGCGGATTTTGATGCGGTTTCTTTTAATAGATAGAGTGATTGAAGAGGAAGGTTATTGTGTATAATTTGTCGACATATTATGCAGGCGAAGCCGCGGGCAGAAGCTAGTTTAAAATAAAATGTTTTTGTTATGAAAGCTTCACGAAGTTTTTTTTTTGTTTTTTTTTATGTTACTTCTCATTTCCACGCATTTTCAATTCGTACTTAATATCATCATTGAGGAGCTCGTGGCTAAGTAATAACAACCGCGCGGGTCGTCCCATCAGGTTAAGCTACGCTTGCCGGGGATGTTCAGTGGATGGGTGGGTCACCATCTTCACATAACGAGACTCCTCCGTGCTTCGGAAAGCATCTTAAGCCGGTGGTCCAAGCTGTCATTTGTGGATCTAAGACAGTCGTAACGGGTCGTCAGACAACGGGCTTACCAAGGGGTATTCATAGTCAAACAGGCAATCCCGCTATGTAAAATACTGGTATTCAGCTGCATACGGTTAGACTGGAAGCCGAACCCGACATAGTCGGGAAAAGGTAGGCCGTTTGATTGACTAAATAAATATCATCGTCATTGTTTCAACCGAAAGATGTCCATTGCTGGACATAGGCCTGATAGTTAATCTGCTAATGACTACTAGGATAACATCGTGAGGAAAAACCAGCACGTCTGAGAGATATTTCTCAACAGTATGTGAAGCTAAGTCAGAGGCCCATGGAAAAAATAACAATATGATAATTAATGGTATTAATACAATACGAACAACCTTGTCATCTTATAACACAATCTAAGTCAAAGTTAGCTTCGAACTTGGCACAAACCTGGTCCGTTCCAGCTCAGCAATGATCTGCTGCATCTGCTCGTCCTGGTGCTCGGGCTCCGGCGACGTACGGCCAGGGTGCACCGGCAAAAAGTCCGGCAGACACATGGACTCCGCTCCTGAAATACATTCCTACTCCTTAACAACAGGCCATGATATTATAAGTCAAAATAAACTCGTTTATCATTTACTAGCTTTTATTATTATTATTTAATATGTCGACAAATTATACATATAAACCTACCTCTTCAATCACTCTAACTATTAAAAAAACCGCATCAAAATCCGTTGCGTAGTTTTAAAGATTATACATACATAGGGATATAGGGACAGAGAAAGCGACTTTGTTTTATACTATCTAGTGATTGACATCGCGTCTGTAGTCTCCAGGGTAGGTTCGAAGGGGACAGCCTCTAATGAGGTAGCTAGGTTTAAGTTTAGAGGGTGAGACTTCAACCAGGCACAAATAGACACCGGGCTACTGAACAATTCCTGATGGATAACCACGGTCACGCGTAGACCGGCCCGCTAATTGAACCCTTTTATTTTTGAGCGTGGGAAATCATCAAATGACTCCTCCCACTCTGGGTGGAGCGGAAGGGAGTGTAAGACTTTTACTAACTAAAACCATCCATGTTATTTCCTTAGACCTTCATGTTCCGGGGTAGCGGTAATCCTTTCGGACAATCCCGCTTACTAGGTAATTTAATCCTGCCTGTACGGACGAACGAGGTCTGAAGTTCTTCCCTCCATAGTATAAAACAAAGTCGCTTCCCGCCGTGTCCCTCTACGCATTCATTTTTTAAACCACGCAACGGATTTTAATTCGGTATTCATCAATAGATAGAGTGATCCCAGAGGAAGATTTATACGTATAGTTCAACTAGCTACGTCTGCGTGATATGTCGATAAGAGTAGCCCACTTCCTTTTTTCTAAATTTTATCAAATTCGCACTCCACTCTTTTTTTTTGAGGGTGGGAAATCATCTAGTGATTCCTCCCGCTCTGAATGCATCGGAAGGAAGTGTTAGACTTTTAATGACTAAAGCCCATCCATGTTCCTTCCTTAGCCCTTTATGTTCCGGGGTAGCGGTAACCCATTCGGACAATCCCGCTTACCCGGCAGGCTTCTGCCCTAACGGGCCCCTTCATATACTCCACACTGACATCACATTAGTATCTAGTAGTATCTACGTACATTGCACCAGTTTATAATAACGTACCTGTACTTAAATAAGGCAACAATAGTGTAGTGGAAAGGTACAAGGAACGTGAGTTCAAACTCAGTCTCGCTGTTGCAGTATTGGCAATGAGCAGTAAATGAGTAACGGTGAAGTTTCTTCCCCATTATTCTCCACACGAAACTACCTTTTGGAAGGGGCGACAAAATCAATTCTATTTCTTGTTCATTTCGAAGTTCAAAAGTGCCTTTCTTGTTGCCTATTTGAAATAAATGATTTGACTTTGACTTTGCTCGGTGATGGAACATAGAAATCGAATCAATTTTTTTAAATGATATCTTTGCATTCACCTATTAAGCACCTAACCTAATAAGCATGGATCGTGGGGATAATCGTCTTAAAAACGTAATTAAAACAATCAGGAAACTGATTAAAACATTCTTCTTGAAGCTACAGGAAATGAGGTGTCATCTCCAAAGTATTTTTTTAACGCAAACAGCTGTTCTATGAACTGTGTAAGGGGAGAGAGCAGGGATAATTTAAGTTTAATAGCCCGTCTATCCTGCGCGGGAACGACGTCACTCAGTACTGTTATGTAGTGTTCCATTTCAGTAGTCCCCTAGTCGTAATTATTGCATTCTGTACAATTTGATCTAAACCACATGTTGCAACAATTTTTTTTTTTGTTATTTCTATCGAGCGTCTCTATGTAACGCGCCTAAACGGTCTTCTTTCTTTTTCGTGTGGTTAATTGTTAGTGACTAACCTGGTGTCAGATGTCGGTTTTTATGCTACCCATAGGTCTCTGGCTTAGCTTCACATGCCGTTGAGAAATACCTCTCTGGCATGCCGGTTTCCTCACGATGTTTTCCTTCACCGTTTTCTTTAAGCAAGTGATAATTATACAATACGCAAATGAATCCGAAAAGTCAGAGGTGCGTGTCTTGGGTTCGAACTCGAGACCTAACACTTAGCAGTCCGACAGTCACACCACTAGGCTATCAATTCCTAAACGGTGAAAAATACTAATAGACATGTCATCCAAACACGGCTTTGGACAACATGGCGCAAGGATAGAATATTGACTTCGAGAAGACATACGATACTTTTCACCACGTACTACATTCCCGTGGAATAAATTCCGACATTCGCGCGAACGATGCTGCCGGCAAAGCTAGTGTTTTGCAAGTGGATTTTACAAAAATGGAAATGATAATATGAGGAGCTCGTGGCTAAGTACTAACAGCCGCACAGGTCGATCCACCAGGTTAAGCTACGCTTGCCATGGTTGGCCGTGGATGGGTGACCATGTTTACATACCGAGACTCCTCCGTGCCTCGGAAAGCACGTCAAGCCGTTGGCTGTCATTTGTGTATCTTTGACAGTCGATACGGGTCGTCAGAAGCCCGAAAATCTGACAGCCAGTCTTATCAAGGGGTATCGCATTGCCCAGTTACTTCGTTGTGGAGGTCAGATAGGCAGTCGCTCTATGTAAAATAATGGTATTCAGCTGCATCCGAATAGACTGGAAGCCGACCCCAACTTAGTTGGGAAAAGGCTAGGCAGATGGATGGAAATGATAAAATACTGGCGAAATATACTTTCTTTGGTATTCAACCATGTTTCATGCGAAATAAAATTATTAGCCATGTTAATTTATTTGTCAGCATTGTACGAATACCAGTCGAAGTTCAAGTGAAATGAACCACCGATTAATGAATATCAATACACAGTATTATGTGCTAATTGATAAATTACAATAATATGTTCGCCTTTAAATGGAACAGTTCAGAAAGTGTGACCGAATTTTAACAGGGTCAACAAACTAAGCATGGAACAGTACGCAAACAAGGCCACTACTTATTTGTCGAAAACAACACATTACATTATTTAATAGTGTATTCTCTAATAAAATGTTCGGCGGCACAAATAACAATGGCCTCTACTGATAAACTGCTAAGTGGATTTTGATTGAATTTCTTTCAAAGATAGCTTCAACCCTCAGATATACATAACAGCTTTACTTCATGTATTATTGTTGAGTTTATAGGATAGTATAAGAAATCCATGCATATGAAGTTGTGGGCATTAGATAATGTAAATAAACCTGAAGGATTCCAGCAACATGGCAATCTGTAGTTTCTATGTGAGATCATGTAATATTTTTATTTTCTACCTTTCTTTTCTATATCTATTTATAAGAAACTAGCACTTTGCCCGCGGCTTCGCTCCCGTGGTCCTTGTCATTTTTCCCGGGATAAAAAGTAGCCTTTCTTACTCCTATAAAACTAAGCTTTCCAACGGTGAAAGAATTTTTTAAATCGGTCCAGTAGTTTCGGAGCCTATTCATTTCAAACAAACAACCATAAAATCAAATCTTTCCTCTTTATAATATTAGTATAGACAATCCTCCTGCTATTCTTTGGTCAGTAATATAATGTAGGCTTCATGTAAATTGAATGGCCAATAGTTATATTAGCTAAAGAATACTTATACAGACGTCACCGGACATCATTGTGAAGGTACAGAGAATTAATTATCAATTCATAATGAATAAACAATAAAGAATAATTAGTTTCATATGTGACATTCACACTTAAAGCCATGTTCTAATTAAAATGCATGTATGTGTAGGGCTACTAATGCAGGACGATGAAACCTAAATCCTATTTTCAACCAGTCATGGATGACTGGTGATTGAATTATGAGTTTCTTCATTTAGATAGATCTTAACTACCTAAATGTAGAATCAGTCCAGTTATTCCCTATTAGGTAGTAAACATTCTAATGAAAAATAATTTACGAAAAGTATTGATATTTAATAAAAATAAGCAAAGATTTAACTCACCCGCATTGGGAGGGAGATCCAAGGGAAAAGTGCTTCTTGGAGACACATTCCTCCTATCTGCTGGATTCACAGACTCTGTCAGATCTAGGCTCAAGTGTGGTGGCAGGTCCAAGGGCAGAGCAGGTCCTGCTGCCTCAGTGCCTGCTGGCAAGTCCAATGGTATCCCACTGCCAACTTGACCAGCATCAGACGTTGATGCTGCTCCCATATATGCTTCATAATCATAACCCCTTCCACCATAATTGCTGTTATTCCTCCTACCCAAAGAGGAAGAGGATCCCGCATTGAAACTAGTATTAAATGTAAAGTCCGGTAGGTTATCCAAATCAACAGATATTGGACCATTAAAGTTCAAATATGCCTGCTCCACTAATATGTGGTCTTGCACAAAATCTGGCAAAGAGGGCATCCCGAGAGGCTCCGAAGCCAAATTCGGTCTGTGATAAAAGGGCACGTCATTATTGTCCGTGTAAAAGTTATGCTTAGAATCAGAGTTATCCACTACACTAAAAGGTATTTCTACGGAACTACTTGAGGATGTGTTGTCACTTATACGATGGCTGCTGCCGTCGCTAGTCTTCTCTTTGGCTTGGGAGTCGCTCGAGCGGGGCTTGTCCCTTCTCGAGTCCGCGTGAACGTCTATCTTGGTCGGCGAGTGCTGTACGGTGTTCGCGTACACTTTCGGGCGGGCGCCTGTGTTTTCGTACGTCGAGTTACCCGGCAACGAGAGATCCCGCTTCAAAAAATGACGAAACGAAAACGGGTTCTCATCTTTCCGCGTCGCCCCCGTAGACTCTGCAAGAAAAACGAACAGTCGACGAGGAATGCCTTTATATTTAGGATAAAAAACAACTTCGTAAACTCACTGGAAGAAGAACTTTTCGCCTCCGTAAGCGATGCGTCACCATTTTCATTACTATTGTACTTTGTTTCTTCGATACCTAAGTCTGGTTTCGCTGCATTTTGTTCGTTTTCCTGCAAGGGTCCTCCGTTATTCGTATTTTGAGGCGAATTCTTATTCGAAACACCATCCTCGTCCTCCGCCATGATAATGAAAAATGACAGTTAGTGAAGTGAATACGATCAGAAACCATGATAATAATATTATTTTCCGTTCAGAAATCCCTCGAATGATTATCTTGGCTTGCTAGAGTAAAAAAATCACGTTCTTTTTGAGACTGTATAGGTTATTTTATTACTATTTAATTTCTTATTCCTTAATATTTACAGTTTTTAGTCAACTCCTTCCTTGGCAGTGAAAACATTAACTAATTTTATTCTCTAAATCTATTAACACGAAACTTAATTGAAATTATGAACTACTATCCGGAAACGCCTTTACCCAATAAAACTTACCAGACGCGTAGCACATCACCATGGGCCTGCGTACACTATTTCATGGCTACGTGTGTGGGAAAAGTTCCTGTTGGGCCTTTTGTATTTGCAAGGACGGTATCACGCATACAAAGTATGTAAATTGCACAAAGAAACTGTAACGTGTGTGGCTTAGCGTAGGCCGAGTACAATTCATCCTTTCTACTCGGATCCCTAAGAGTCCAATCGATAGCGAGTATTGAGTTAGAACACCATAGGTACTGGAAAAAATATTTTATATATTTATCTAAATCAAAACAACAGGACTCACAACAGTTTAATTAACATTGCATAATGTTGGCGCACATTTGCACATTTATCAGTTGCGATGGGACATTAATATCGTGTCCTGCCGTCTGCGCGTTACAGGAACTGATGGACGCAAGTAATGGCGCCTAACACGTAAACGAATTCTGGGCCAAGTTCATTTAGATTGCCATAGACACACTAAGAATTTGCAATGTAAACTTTATATCAATGGCATTAACGTCACAAACGATCAGCATCATCAACATTATAATTTCCACTGAAAGACGTCCATGGCTGAACACAGGCCTTCCCCAAGCAATGACCATACCTCAAATAAAACCACAGTATAAAGAGAATGTTTTATTACATCTAGTATAAGGCTCCTTTTTAACCATTTCATATTGTATATTATCGAAGTGATTCTCTACGTACTTTACAACAAGTATTAAAAATAATAACAGTGGGATTTATTAATAAAATAACACAAAATAAATTCGTTAACAATAAATGCATTATTTTTAGACTACAATAAGTATTAGATTTTTATTATAAAAAATAGTGAAATAATTTCAAAGATTCTGAGCATAGTTATAGTTCTTTAAGCATCACACCTTTACATTAATAAAGTATAAAATGTTTGAAGAAGGTTCTATACGGTTAGACCGAAATCGATGTTGTGTAACTAGTTTTATTTTATGACTGTGAAATATTTCTTTCGATCTAACCGAATTTTAAACATTACAATAGGTACAATAAATAGGGAAATCTAACACTAATGGATAATGGAAACATGAACAGGTTAGCTCGACTGGTATATCTTTCACGTCTTCCATCTACTATAAATTATTTAATGGAATCCTTGAAATATTTTGGCTAAGACCCAAGTAACTACAATAAGAGAAATTACAAAAATTATATTAGCCAAAATATTTTTTAAAAATAATTTGGCACAGGTCATTAAAAAAACAGTATGTAAAAGCGGTATGGCTGCATGAGTTTACACAATAATAATGGAAAAAATAAATATTTTTTAAATTATACTTTGCCTTTATACTATAAATACACTGATTTTTTATAAAGGTTTTTCATAAAGTCTCCTACTTTCCGTATCGTATGGTGCTTGTACAGATGGCAATTTAAGGCACCTGCGAATCTACGCAGGTATTTGTACACCCAATTGTGTATTTATTAAATACAGCATCGTGCTTGCGATGCGCCGTGTACAAACAGCGTTAATCCGTAAGTGTATGTCCGGACAAGGCTTTTACGCGCGTAATAGAATACTCCTAGGTTTTCGGATACACCGAAAAATTAGGAGTATTCTATTCACATATACGCAACTTGTTGGCAGAATATGTAGCTGGTTAGACGCAAAAAAAAATATGACAGTAACAAACGCCAGTAGGTGATGACGTCACTGGGTCAAAGTAAGGACTCTAATAAAATGTAATTTTATTTTAATTTTTCAAATAAATAAATGGCACTATTCGATGTTAGGAGAATTAAAATAAACATAAAATTAATTGTTAATAAAATGTTACACAAGTAAACTGAAAATAAATATATTTTTTACATATTTATCATGGTTAGGTACTATTGATATACATGAGAGTACAGTCCGCGAGGTATAAGCTGAGCTTTGCATTAGTGTGAGTGAGAGGAGCGCGGCGAGACAGAAAGGCGCCGCGCCTCAGGCCGGTTACCCAAAATCTGTTTAAACCACCGGGCGAAAATGGCGCCGCGCCTGAGGCCGGTTATCACACCTACACTATCCATGTACACTCACACAAATGCAAAGCTCAGCTTATACCTCGCGGACTGTAACTGATCCTAGATCCTATACGTTGAGAATGATGCAAAGAAATATAGTTACTTATTGAAATGACAATTACAAAATAATTATGAAATACATGTAAATATAGCTTCGCATTTCTACATGTTAGGACGAACAGTAAATACGTCATAAATAATAAACAGAATTTAAAATCTAGAAATTATATTCTTTGCCTAAACTCAAACAGGTAGTAGAACAGAAATTGAAACAAAAATCAGTCTTTAGGTTATCTAGGAAGAATAATTGATAGTGGATTATTTTTGTACAAAATAGATACATTTTAATATGACTCGACTTTGTTGATTGAAATACTGAGTGTAACCGAAAGAGTATATTCATACAAAAGGATATGCTACAGACCACCAAACTAAACAACTTTTACTATGGGACCAACTCCGACATCGTGAAAAAAAAAACAGCTGTTCCCTACATTACGACGAGTCACGTGACCAAAAATGTATAGAACCGCTGATTTTTAATTTTGCTATTTCGGAGTTGGTCCCATAGTAAAAGTTGTTCAGTTTGGTGGTCTGTAGCATATCCTTTTGTATGTGTATACCCTTTCGGTTACACCCAGTATAAAGCAATTATTGTGGTACAGGATCGTATTGAAAATTAATGTTTTTTTACATGTACCGAAGATATTGTGAATCATAATACATTTGACTTGATTTAGTTACAAAAAGAATGAACACAAGAATATCACAAGACACAATGTAGTCAAAAAGAAAATTAACAAACAAATAAGTTATAAAACAACACTAAAAGGAGACTGGGTAAATTTGTATGGTATCCGTGTTTATGGACCAAGAGCGATATAGAGGGCTAACCGCCACCTCAAAGTCCAGTGTCCTATTTTAGTATTACTTCAGTGCGAGAAGAAACTTACAGTAGGTACAGCTCTATCTCTTTCCAAACGTGAAGCATTATTCAAATAAGTGGTGGTGGTTGCCCCCCGGTTATGGTATTTCTGTTAGGATACCTTATTTGTTACCCCTGTGCAATGCAGCACCAACATGTGAGTCAGCATGTAGTCATAGTTTTAGAACATACAAGGGGGATTTTTTTGATGATTTACCACCCTAAAAAAAAGAGGGGGGATTTTGTGACGCTTTTTGGGCAATTTAGATTAACACTTTTTTAGTTGCTAACCGATTCTGTTTCTGCAGGGGTATACAAAATAATATTTAATTTAATAATATGAGGTATCCTTACAAAAATACCACAACCGTTAAACTATTAGGCCACATACCACTTCTGCCCAGGCTCCATTCGAGATCATTATCTCATTATGATTATTGCACATACAATTTTGATTAGTATAATTAAACACAAACCACTCATACATAATCATAAGTATATCTTTATAGCTCCTAAAAGTTCTTCCTTTAGAAAAACACATTTCAGGAAAATAAAGTTTAGTCTGGTTACAATTTCGAAGGTGGCTAGATTTAAGAATATAAACTAAAATAATAAAGGTATGTATACTCCATTTATTATAGCATTAGACAAATAACAGCCAAATAATGACAGTTATTGCGGAAACATTATTAAAATGACTGCATTTAGTGTTAGTTTTTAAATGGTAAATAGCGCATTTGTCGGTCTTTGTCTCATGTTAAAACAAAGGGAATATAGGTATTTATAATATTAAATAGCCACGCTACCGACGATGTACTAAACATATTAATAACAATACGTACGCTAATACTTTACATCCTCAACATCGCTGTTCGCGACGATACTTTAGTCTCGTCTTCATAAGAATAAAATGCCAAATTATATTTTCACTAATACATTCAGTCAAAAAAGTATCGGGAATGGATGATTTGTTTATGGTTCCAAATTCAAATTTTTGGTTTTTTTGTAGTTGTTAGATTGGCACAACTGTTTTCCATTTTGGCGCGGAGTTTGACTTGCATCTGTTATTTATATTAAATACAGTGCTGGTTTTAGTAATATCATATATAGTGTGTATTGCGAATTTCATAATGGACAAAAATATCGAACAAAGAGTTTGTCTTAAATTTTGCATCGCTAATGGAATTTCGTGTTCGGAGTCACTGAAAATGTTACAGAAGGCTTACGGTGAATCGACTTTATCAAAAACTCGTGCTTATGAGTGGTTCAAAGCGTTCAAAAGCGGTCGAGATGTGATGGAAGATTTGCCTCACTCTGGTAGGCCGTCAACGTCTGCAACTGAAGTTAACATCGCAAAAGTGAAGAAAATAGTGACTGAAAATCCCCATTCAACTCTGAGAGAGATAGCCGCCGAACTTTCTGTATCTCACGAGTCGATCCCTACCATTTTAACTAATCATTTGGGTATGAAACATGTTGCTGCTCGGCTAGTCCCAAAAGATCTGAATTTTCTCCAAAAACTCAATCGCATGAAAGTCGCTGAGGACATGCTAGAACGAGTCAGTTCGGACCCAACATTCATGAAATGCATTGTTACTGGTGACGAGACGTGGGTTTACGAGTTTGACATGCAAACTAGTCAACAAGCTTCGGAGTGGCGCCTTCCAACTGAACCGAAACCGAAAAAGGAGAATTCGCGGCGAGAACTGAACTCAATTCCGGAAACAGCGTTTAAAAAATGTTATGATGAATGGACTATTCGTTGGCGCAAGTGTATCGTTTCTAAAGGAGCATACTTTGAAGGTGATAAAATAAATTTGGAAGAATAACAGACATTTTGTGTATTATTGATCTTTTCCCGGTACTTTCTTGACAGAGTAGTACATTGCATCGGCATCAAAAGAATGCGTAGGTACTGTCACGAGCAAAAGAGTTTAGCGTTTTTAATTGTTGATTTATAAGTTATTAGACACCCAAATAACTGACATTGTTCAAACTTTTTATAATAAAATTTGACTAATGAGTCCGTAAATTAACAATAAAAAAAAAATAGAAAGAGCTATTAACTTTATTCGTGTACACTTAAAAGGAATATTATGAAGCGGAATAATGCAAATTGTTATGTTGTTAGAATACAGTGGTCGGGAGCACGCAAGTCACGCTATTAGATCCACGAAGGAGATCGGCAAAAATAACGTGATACCCAGCTAGGTACGCGTGATAATGCATTTTTGCTTGTTAAATAAAAACAACTGACTACCTCATTTATTTAGTCGTCGCAAAACCTACTGTTGACCATAAGGTCCTGGCTTTGATTGACAGGTCGGGAAGTGTTATTGGGTTTTTCATTGTTAATTTTTTAGTAGCAGCCCGGATTTATGCTTGTTTGATCGGTATGGGTTCACCCCATATTACATGGGGCTTAAACATAACGTCAAACGGGGTGCACTTTATAATGTACCTATTAGCTAATAATAATAATAATTCGCTGGGATATACCTATGTACATCCCAGCCTAACACTTCAAGAATTTCAGGCGTGATTTTGTGTTATATTATGTAACTAAAAACCACGAGGCTCGACTTCGCTAGTGTGCTAAATTGATTTAAATCACCATAAAATTAAGTCATGTTTCTATGGAAGAAATCTTTCAACTGAAATTCATTTTAACCATAAAATTAAACTTAGCTTATGCTAGACCCGTGTGCTGCCAAGTCGAACACTGAGGCGAATCCAACTCGAAATTATTCTTGGTTTATCGGAAATTGTACAAATTTCAAAACCAAAAGAAATGGATTTTTAATTGAATTTCGAAAATATTGTGACAGAACCATTTAAGAAGCCTTTACTACCATGGCTTTGGAGAAAGCCAGCACTTAAAATTGTTTGCAAAAAAACGTTTTAATATAGGTACACAAAAAACCTGACATTTCGATTAATTAACTGTCCATTTCATTTGCACACACAAACGTCTCGTGTGAATCACATGCACAGCGAAGAATTCACTTAAGTTAACCTAACCATTTTACCAATCTTTAAAAGTACCACAAATTGTGGCAATTATCATCAATAACCAAGCGACGAAAAAAGAGGACATGATAAATACAGTTTTTAATTTTGTATCAAACCTTATACAAGTATTAAAACGATGCATACCTACAGATATTCTGCTAACATTAGCAAGTAGGTAACGGGAACCAATAACATTTTTTTCTACAAAAAAAAAATCGTCCAACGCGTCTGAGTTTACACTTCCAAAAGAAAAACTGCTAAACTCGTTTGCGTGTGATAAAATTTGGCAACAACTTTAATACTAAACACTACTTACCGATATAAATTCCGAAAAGTATTTTATTTGCTGAAAAAATCTTTGAAAAATAAATCGTCTGGTGTTACTGGAAAATCTACCGACTATGTACATGTCATACATTATTTGTTTTTCTTAATATATTTTAGAAGTAGAAAAAGATGAACGGAGATATCTAATTCCGATGACTACCATTTAGGTTTAGTGAAAGGCATCTGTCCGACCGCTCTTAATGGCGACCTTCCCGAAGTGTTTTAGTTAAATGATTTTATTTTTATAAACAGTTTTACCCGACCATAATCTTTTTACAACCATAAAGAGGTCACAGTCAAGTCCAGACATATCCTTGGTCAGACCATATGCAGACCATGTAGGTTGGTGTCTGAAATGGCTTCTTTTGATGGTTTCTTTTGAGGAAAAAACCATACACATTGATTGGGCCTGTCCACTCAGTGCACACATTTGTAATAAATCGTGCAGCTCAACTGTTCAACTCAAAACTTAAGGAGCTCAACGTGAGCTCAAGTTCAAGTGGCAGTCGGGTTGTAGCTGTGTGACTACTGAGATGTAGAGACATGCTGCACCGATCCCAAATACATTGCGATAAAGGCAGGATGACGATGATCAGTAATGCGTTGTCTATGTATTTTTCGGTCGTATTTGAGTGCGATAAATTCAGCTGAATCCGATTAGACTGGAAGCCGACCCCAACATAGTTGGAAAAAGGCTAGGCAGATTGATTTGAGTGTTATAAACAACGATCTATGCAATAGACTTATAAGTGCAGTGTTATAGCCATTATAGTAATAATATCCTAAACACGCGTGTTTGTATAACATACAGAGGATATCGCGAAATGAGGTATCTCCAGTTATCTGTTCAGCTAGCGTTTTACATTAAAGTGAACTCTATTCAGACTCTATAGAGTACATAATTAAATGTGCAACTCACTTAAGCTATTTGGTTCCGTCGTGAACAGACCTTGTCACGACCTTCACGCTTCTTATTAGAACAATTATCAATTGATAATATTGGAGCAAGTGTTTCTGCTATAAATACTAAATATTCCGGTCCTTATAATGAATACTGCAAATTCAAACGTTGTTTGCGGATTGAGCATTTTTGAGAATTATAATTTATTGTTTACATAATCATCTCTAACATTTTTGACCGCGATTGTACCCAAGACCGAATTACAGACATTATTGAATTAAAATGTTTTTAATGAACGTCTTTTGATTAGTGAATAGTACAATGGCATGCTACCTACTTGTACAGGGTGTAAACGAAAGGGTTTATACATACAAAAGGATAATATGCTACAGACCACCAAAAAACTTTTACTATGGAACCAACTTCGAAATCGTGAAAAAAAAAACAGTAGTACAAGTAAAAGTTGTTCAGTTTGGTGGTCCGCAGCATATGCTTTTGTATGTATATACCCTTTCGGTTACAGCCTGTATAATCCTGTGCAAGGTACTAGTAAGTACTCGTGTATCGCAACCATTGTACTATTTTTGAAATACTAAGTCCAAAAAGTTTGTAATTTAATCCTCTTTTCTATAAATTTCATTCGGCCCAAATTTTAGTCACCTTGTTCACAATAAGCTGGCATTATTGGATTCAATTGTGATTCCTTTTCATAAAGGTCATCAATGTGTGATTGGCTAAAATCATGAGAAATATAGACTGGTCATTAACCTTTCGTATGCCGTACAGGCACAATTAAAAAGACATCTGTGTCTTGCGTAGGTCTGCGTTCCGGCAGACAATGGCTTAAGCTTGCAGCTCAATGTGTCCTTACCAAAATATAAACACGCTAACCATGCAAGAATGAGATTTCAAATATTTTGTAACCTTGTCCAATTTTTTATTTTTGTTTTGGTATTTCAGAGAAATAATAATAATGTTCTGCCAATCAGTTTATTTAATACAAGCTGTGTCTCGCGGTTTCGCCCACCGTTTCCTCGAAACTAATCTTATTATTTATAAACTACTTCGTTTTCGGTTAAAGTTCTTTTCGACTTTTTTCTTACTGCACGTCTCCTAAGAGTCGAAGCGTGATGATAAACGCCCTCTTACCTTTCCCAAGAATTTGGCTATTAGAAGCAAAGATTTTCTTTAAATCCGACTGATATTTCCAAAGAATAGCGCTTTTAGACAAAAAAAAAACGGACTCTTCAGCTTTCTTACAGTATGGAAGTACCTGATAATAAGACGAAGAACTTTAACGTATTTTCATATTATATTCTCAATAATCCCGAAGCGACTCATCTTCATAAACAACGCGGTCTATTCTCAATTCCCTGCTAATTTGCAACAGTTGAGACATGAATACACGATTGACGGTAATACGATCGAACTAAACTTGTTCCGCACAATTTTTTGACACTAAAATGTCTGCAACGTTCGCTACACTATAAGAGTACAATCGTTAACTCTATGGACGCACATAATTCCGTATAATCACTATTTATACACGGATTTCTTGACTCGTCTGAGATAGATTAACTCGAAGATAGAAACGTTTGACTTGACAGTCACATCAAAGCCCATCAAACGTTAATATTTAACACACGTCAGCCTCCTTACTGAGCGAGATTCATTGTTACCGTCACATCTAAGTATAACTCACCTATGCAGTATAGGTAACCATTATAATACAAGGAAAGTCTTATAAATATCAACATCTAGCTCATATTAGTGAAACAGTTTTAAACTAATCCTCTTGGAGGTAACATGGCGATTAAATATAATATCACAGGGTTGTAACTAACCCTTTAGTTCATACAGTTACTTCGCGGGCTTCGGACGTGTGTGGGAAGCAGGCGTCGCGCCAGGCCCAGTCCTAGCTGGAGTGGCCCTCGGAGACGCTGTCCAGGTCGGTGGAAGCCCTGGCTGTAGGCTAGCTGATGGACGAACTGCTGGAGGTGGATATTGTCTCGCGGCCCAGTTCCGCCGCCATGATGGCTATCGTGAGCTCCTTGCGGGCCTTCTGCACCACCCACACCATCAAGGTGATGCCGATCAGGATCTGGAATTGTATTTTTTTTTCACATTTAGTCAAACAAAAAAAAAACATTTGTACATTAATTACTTAGACGTTGAGTTGCGGACACCAGCCCGTTATACGGGATACCTAACAAGCTTTGTTTGATTTTCCCATAAGTTACAATAAAGCAAATACCTAGCTTTTCTTTTAAATAACAAACGACCTCGTATATCTTATAAATAATACATACAACCCGTCAACTTCAGGCGAAGGGCGACTTAAGCCAACAGACTGTAAAACGTAATTATGTAAGACCTGCACGCAACCCCTTGGTGGAATTCTTGAACATTATTATATACTGGTGGTAACCTAATTTAAAGGCCTTAGCACACCTCGACTAACGCAAACCAAAGTAGGTAAAAGTAAGCTATATAAAGTTTACGACGCTGAAATTCTTAGCTAAGAAAATGCCATCAAAGAAGACGAAGAATTTTTCGAAAAATAAAGTCAGGGTAGTAGGTATGAAGCAGTAAGGCTCGCGAAGGAGGTGGTGGGATGGAGATGAGGGAAAGGACCTCCCGTCCCAGCCGCCGCGGGAGACGCCCCGGGCGTCGGGAGCCGCGTGACGTTTCCCGGCCACCGTAGGCGCGGGCCTGCGGATGGTGAGTAATGGTTAGCTCACCGTCCGATCAAGGCCAGGCTCGTGCCGGACGGCGCGTACGTGTTCCACGCGCACCTAAAAGGAATTTCAGCATCAAGGAACGGGTCCCCCGTTAGGATCAAAGCCTGTTGGGTAACGGGATTATCCGAAAGGGTTACCGCTACCCCAGAACATAAAGGGCTAAGGAAGGAACATTAGATTTTAGTCAGTAAGAGTCTGATACCTCCTTCCGCACCACTCAGCGCGGGAGGAGTCATTTGATGCCTTCCAGACCTCAAAAATAAAAAAAGTAGTAGGTATCTTCATTAAGTTTTGACCACTTCAGACAATTACTGCCTGATTGCCGCTCACGGATCCCCCCAGTGATGTGAAACTCTAATGTAGAAACTACAACAGTTGCCGGCCAATTGACCCTCTCTTTGACGATACATGAACGAGTAGTCGTCTTATTAAGGCAGATTCGAAAGTTGGAGTGGATTCGTGTTGATAGTGTGCAATGGCCTTTAGTAAGTCAAACTAGGAAAGTACAGTACTGCATCATATAGGGATGTACCTACTTTAAAAAAAACCCATGTTCGTATGAGTCGCATGAGGAAAAAGGCTGATAGGAACGTACTTAGTCATTTTCCTTCATCAAACGTCGCGGAGAAGTAGCGGCAATACACTCCCGCATACTAATTGCGTAACACTATCAATCATAATCAGAATGATTTTGAAGGATTTTGCTAATCAATTGCTTTATATGTTCGAAAAAATCGTCTGCCCGTCAATATAAATAAAGCAATGAATGTTGTTGAACTGTCAAAATGAAATCCATTGCTACTAATAGTGTGTTACGCAGTTACCCCGCTGGACTTTTAAATCGTACCAACGTGCATTTCCATCTGAGGTATCAACGGATAAAAATCAAAATAATGACGAGCGAAAGAAAAAGTTTTCATGTCGTTTTGAGGCAGACATACTGGCGATTATTTTGGTATCATCATTATTCTAAATTTGAATTCATGACCATTTAAAAAAGACATAGACATAAACAAAAAAATACAGCGTGATTCGAATATGGAGTGTGGGAGTGTAGTTTCAATATCAACTTACAATGAGTGTCAAAAGCCAGCAGGCATTAACTTTCGGGAGCCGTTTGCTTGTAAGAGCTCAACGAATTATACGTTTATAGTTATTGTCGTTTGGAGAGAATTTTCTTACGAACCTATGGGGTTGACATGACATTAGAGGGCAACATAAATTAGAAATAAAAGCCACGTAATCCAACTATCGATCGATTGAATGCCACCGAGACGTTCGCGCGCTGATAAAATCATACTTACTAACTAGAGCCATGGTCGGTCATCAATCAGTCATTGACAATAAGTCTACGACCCTCAATCATCAATCCTCCACGCTATTACATTAAAGGTTGATCAATTGCGTCTATGTTAACTCGATGACGCGTTTGTGTAATAACACCTCTACTTTTTATGAAGTAACGTCAAACTCCAAGGATACTATGTAAATGTGTCAAGCTATTTTTCTCTAAGTGCATCATAAAATACCTTTACGGACTTAACCTAACAAGGTTTTGTGTAAAATAAATAACTGCGGAAAGAAAATCGATGGAGTTATCTTGAGTTATATAAGTCATAGATTCTTATCATGGTATTGCGTAATACTACTTATTACGCAATACGGCAATTAAAGGAAATGTGCAATTATTGCATATCGCTTCCTACAAACAATATTATGTACGTACAATGCAGTAACGTAGTATGCGCACTGGGCAATAGTTACTGTACTCAATTTATTTTAGGATTAGACAATTAACGACAGTTATTGTTCAATTTCGTTAAGTTATTTTTTTTTATGTAAATGGTAAATAGATAACTCACATTGCTTTGTACTTATCGTGAAATAACGGAGTTTATTATATATTTATATCGAAATAACGAAAGGGCGGAAGCCGTTATTTGCCTAAAGTTATGTATACTAATATTATAAAGCTGAAAAAGCAAAAAGCAGTGATAGCCTAGTGGTGTGACCGTCGGACTGCCAAGTCATAGGTCTCGAGTTCGATCCCAAGGCACGCACCTCTGATTTTTCGGATTCATGTGCGTATTGTATAATTATCACTTGCTTAAAATCGGTGAAGGAAAACATCGTGAGGAAACCAGCATGCCCGAGAGATATTTCTCAACAGCATGTGATGCTAAGTCAGAGGCCCATGGGCAGCATTAAAACTCTGACACCAGGTTAGTCTCTAACCACACGAAGAAGAAGATAAAGCTGAAGAGTTTGTTCGTTTGAACGCACTAATCCCTGGAACTACTGGTCCGAATGGAAAAATTGTTTGTGTTAGATAGTTCATTTTTCGAGGGAGGCTATAGGCTATGTAACATCACGCTACGACCAATAGGAGCCGAGCAGTGGGCGAAACCACGCGGGAACAGCTAGTATGTAATAAATGCGAGTTATAGGTACCTAGTGTACGTGCAAATATTTTTCTATTAAGAAAAGTAATTAAATGATTCGCCATTTAAACATTGGGCTAGTCATTTTGACAACAGACTATGGTCTTGCCGGCAGTAAAAAAAACATAATATGTATTTTGTTTTAGGGCCAAGTTCTGGTGTTTGAAAAATAAATAGTCATTATTCATAATCATATATTATACATATTAATTACTTGGTCAGCAAGATAAGGCACAATAGGTAATATACAATAATTGGTGAGCACTCCGAGATTAGGCCACCCCGATCAAATGGGTTAGGTTAGGTTACAACTTTAACAAACATGGCTACATCGAAATTAATCGCATCGATAATTGACAATTTGAAACGGTCAAAAATAAAATACGAAATCACATAAATAAAAGACCGCTCGTCTTAAAAACTTCCATCACCGCCACCGTACAGAAATTAAATATTATGCGAAGATAATTATAATTGTAAAATTGCATTTAATGCTAATAAGTATTCCATTTTATTCTAAAATTCTGCGACGTCACATTGTTATATTTCATACAAATCACGTACGTACACGTTTTGACAATTCATAAAAAGTAACGTCATTGACTACCCTTTCGAATTTTATACCCAATTTAAATAGAGCTGCTCAAGAAGTCATTATTTGCATCAATTTTTTTTAATATTATGGCCAGTACTAACACCTCAATCAACTATAAAGGGGTAGAGTATACCTACCTCGAAAGACCTTGTAGGTGGCCTTTACCCGGCCAGGAAAAAAAAATTGCTCACCAACGGTGAAGAAAAATATCAAGATTACCAGACAAGCACTTTATTATTAAAATGTACGCGTCTACAGCCTGCTTATTCTAGTCGATATGCCTTGTGATAATTCGTTACTTCTTGGTTGTTTCATTGGTAACATGGCAGAAAAGCGATATGAGGGCGGATGTGAATAATTTTGAATTATTCTCCATTTACACACTACATTAGACAGATAACGGATACCACCTTTTCGTTACTTAGTTAAGAACGTATAATAAACTCCGTTATATTATAAACGATAAATAACTAAGCAATGATATCTATTTACATTAAAAGCGTCTCTAAATTGCAGTAGCTTTAACAATCTTACACAATCAATCTGCCTAGCCTTTTCCCAACTATGTTGGGGTCAGTTTCCAGGCTAACCGGATGCAGCCGAATACCAGTATTTTGCATGGAGCGACTGACCTACACAACCCAGTAACTGGGTACTACGATACCCCTTGGTAAGACTGGCTGTCAGATTTTCGGGCTTCTGACAACCCGTAACGACTGTCAAAGATGCGCAAATGGCAGCCGGGACCAACGGCTTAACGTGCTTTCCGAGGCACGGAGGAGTCTCGGTATGTAAAGATGGTCACCCATCCACGGCCAAACCCGGCAAGCGTAGCTTAACCTGATGGATCGATTTGTGCCAATGCCATAATGAATTTAGTATAGTGCCACCTCAACTTCGCTTGCGTTATAAGAATATCGTTAATCGTTCAAGAGATATGAATTTCAAGTCAAAATCAAAGTGAAATCATTTATTTCAAATGGGCACAAGTAAGGCACTTTTGAACGTCAAAATGAACAAGAAATAGAATTGATTCTAGTCGCCCCTTCCAAAAGGTAGTTTCGTGTGGAGAAGAATGGGCAAGAAACTCCACCGTTACTCTTTTAAAATGTTTTACAATGTTTTGTATACATGAATTATAACATTATATGTGAAGACGATGCACCCAGAATAAAAACAATACACCACAAAAGGTGAAAGCCTCTCTTCGACCGTTCTGTCTACCAAGCTACAAGATCACCAAGTCTTTAGTATATGCTTGTTTGCTTATGGTTGGTGGAATTTGGTTATGATTGAGGAGTTGAAAATAACAGTGGAATTTCAGGATACATTCTAAGCCCAACCGCCCAAACCAATACAAATATATAAACTATCTTTTTCTGGTTCACTTATAAGTACATTTCCAAGGCCTTTACAAACAAATTTGGTGTTTGCGTTAGATAGTTATCGCCAAAACGATAAGAGTCGAGTGTTTCTGTCGATTCCCCGCAGCCATACGCTGGAGATAACGTGTGTCAACAGGGAAAAGCTTGGACGTTAAGATTACTATGACTTTGCCAAGATTCTTGTCATTATCTCATATGTATATCACGGACGAAAGTGAAAACGGAGAGCCAGGAATCGCGTGACACATCACACCTCGTTAACGCCTCGCCTCGACGGTTACCACAAACACTGCCACTATTTTTTTGTGCCATTCTAACCTCTGTGCCTTCAACACATATACGTGTTCGTGGCATTGTATGAGTTAAAGAAAGAGACCCAAAATGTTGGAAAACAAGTTTTCAAAGTTTTGATTTTCGCAATGTTTTACTGAATGCAGTCTGAAACTCGGAATACAGTTCGATTCGATTTCGATCTTTGTTGGGGGCGAGGAGTTTCAAATCATCTAAGTAAAGATGAAAGAAAAACCGGCATGTCGTAGAACAGAAAATTCGAAAATACGTGTCATCTACCAACCCGCATTGGGCCTGCGTGGTGGATTACGGGCCACTGCCTTTGACTGGGAGGAGACTTGGGCCCCAGCAGTGGAAATATTATAGGCCGATTATGCTTATTCAGTTAGAGGCGCCATAAAAAGAAGAATAGAGTCATCACTACACGCCGAGTTGGAATCGGATGAGAATAACGTTATCAATTAATTATCGTTAGTAATATCAGCATAATGCTCTTTCTTTAGTTCTTACTATAAATAAATAATCTTTATTTCAGACCAAGTTAAGAGTCCATAATTATTAAAATATTAACAAAAGGCTTATAAAATTTGTGCCCGAATAAATGATTTCAGGATATTTGAGTCCTGTTTACTCGCAATGACCTTTAGGATGCTGTTAGTGCTAGCCCGGACTCTGCCTAGTAAGGCTGCGAGCCGCTTGCGCTTAATGGTATGAAAGCCGTCTACCCTGGCCTCCGCAAACATACCAGAGGCACTACAAAAGCGGGGTAGCCCTAACAACATCCTAGCTATAATAATCGTAATTCATTTAACCTTGCCACAAGTTGGGGTTAGCTTCCAGTCAATTTATAGACGAATGGAATATTTCATAGGAACTAGATCTTTCTAAAGTGGATATCCAGTCGCCAGCACATCAAGTTATCCCAAACTGTCAAATATGATATTGAACATGAACCTTATTTTTTGGTAATAAAGTTGAAAATCTATCAAAGAAATTTGACAGATTGGGGTAGCTTGATGTGCTGGGCTCTGTACTTGTAGATGTAAGCCATTACCTCCTGTACAACTGTTTAGCAGCAGTGATAGCCTAGTGATGTGACCGGTGGACAGCCAAGTTATAGGACTCGAGTTCGAAGCCAAGCCACGCACCTCTGATTTTTAGGATTCATGTGCGTATTGTATAATTATCTCTTGCTTAAAAAACGGTAAAGGAAAACATCGTGAGGAAACCGCCATGCCAGAGAGGTATTTTTCAACGGCATGTGAAGCTAAGCCAGAACCTATGGGCAGCATAAAACTCTGACACCAGGTTAGTCACTAACAACTAACCACAGGAAAAAGAAAGAAGACAGTTTAGGCGCGTTACATAGTGACGAACAACTGTGAAGGGAAACATCATGTGAAAACCGGCATGCCTGAGAGATATTTCTCAATAGCATGTGAAGCAAAGTCAGATGGGATGAAGGCCCATTGCCTGCATTAAAAAACACTAACACCAGGTTAGTCACTAACCACACGAAAAACAAAAAAAATCTCTGTACAGGAAAAACTATGCTTCTAATGGCTTTGGATCCATACGAAGGTCAATACCAAATAAAAAAACAGCGATAAAAGTATTAAACAGAAACGTACGAAGCGCAGCGGCGCGCGGCGCGAGAAATCGTCCGTTTTTTGATGTCATAAGACTAAATTCAAGACATGAGGGCTAATGAATGATATAAACTATACACATTATCATCGTTGCAAATTGACGCTTGATCTTTGTTAAACACTTTTTGGAACGAAGTTCCTTATCGCACGTTGCGAAAGAGGGCTAGACGGAATTAAGACCAAAAGTTGTAACGACACTTTTTTTTGAGTAAAATATGATGTCTTTTTAATCAATATTTTTAGATCGGTTAATTTAAGATCAGTTTTTTTTTAGATTATTATAACTTAAAAGAAATAAAATTTTATTCCAATTCCTTCACCAATTAATCGAAAGGAATTTCGTTCCATTCGGGTGTCCCTTGACACCTCTCAAGTTATTTTTTTAGGGTGGGAAATCGTCCAATGACTCCTCCCGCTCTGGGTGGAGCAGAAGGGAGTGTCGGACTCTTACTGACTAAAACCCATCCATGTTTCTTCCTTGCTCTTTATGTTTCGGGGTAGTAACCCTTTCAGACAATGCCGCTGATTATCAATACATTAAACTTAATAAATATCAATGCTGTTTTGTAACATATTTGATGGTTCAGAATGGCTTAGCAGTTATTTTTATCTTATTCTTTACACGAAAACCTTTTCCGTAACTATGAACAGAATAATCACGTGGGATTGTCCCACGCGAAAAATAATGTAAGTATTTAAAAAAACTGCGAATTAACAAATGAATGAAGAATATTGAGAAGCAGTGTCCATATGCTTTGTTATGCGAACACTGCTTTGCTTCATATGTTCGAGAAATTTGTCAGCGCAACAACGTCCATAACGCAATTAATGTGGTTTAACGGTCAAAATGAAAGCCATTGCTACTGTTGGTGTAACGCAATTACTACGAGGAGCTCGTGGCTAAGTAATTACAGTCACACGATCGATTCATCAGGTTAAGCTACGCTTGTCGGTGTTGGTCCGCGGATGGGTGATCATCTTTACATACCGAGACTCCTCCGTGGCTCGGAAAGCACGTTAAGCCGTTGGTCCCGGCTGTCATTCGTGCATTTTTTACAGTCGTTACGGGTCAGAAGCCCGAAAGCATTATCCAGTTACTGACTGGGTTGTGGAGGTCAGTTAGGCAGTCGCTCCATGTAAAATACTGGTATTCAGCTGCATCCGGTTAGACTGGAAGCCGACCCCAACATAGTTGGGGACGCTAGGCAGATTGACAGAGTACCTACATAAAAATAAGATATAACAATAAAATTTGTGATCCTTCAACAATCTACCTTAGGCATACAAACATGTAAGCGGGATTGTCCGAAAGGGTTACCGCTACCCCGGAACATAAAGGGCTTAGGAAGGAACATGGATGGGTTTTAGTCAGTAAGAGTCAGACACTCCCTCCCGCTCCACCCAGAGCGAGACGAGTTATTCGAAGATTTCCCAACCTCAAAAAAAAAATCTATTCAAACATTACTAGTGTATGTTAAACTTGTGACAAATGACAAAATTAAATTATTTTTTAAGGCACTAAGTTAAAATAACAGTTGGCATGGTACATTTATAGACAAGACATGGCCTTACGACAATAAACGGTAAGACAAGAGACCTTGTTGGAATATTTGACGAAGGACAAAAAATAGTAACTTCTACGAATGCATGGTGTAGTTTTAAATCATCCCTTCTGTCGGACTTGTCATCCTGACTTGACATCTAGCAGTTTATGGTCATAATTTATTCAGCCTGGTGACCTTTGCGGCTCACCCTTGGCCGCATATAGCTCCCCTGTTCCGATAAACACACCGATCGCTTCTAAGAGTTGGGGGACAAGGTAATCGGTTTGTGCAGTTATAAGGTCAACTGTAATAGTTGTTATGGAAATTCCTGTCGCCAACCAGTGTTATTCATCACCATAATCAGTCTATCATTATAGCGGTGATAGCCTAGTGGTGTGACCGTTGGACTACCAAATCATAGGTCTCGAGTTCAAACCCAAGGCACGCACCTCTGATTTTACGGATTCATGTGCGTATTATATAATTATCACTTGCTTAAAAATCGGTGAAGGAAAACATCGTGAGGAAACCAGCATGTCTGAGAGATATTTCTGAACAGCATGTAAAGCTAAGATAGAGGCCCAAGGGCAGCTTAAAAACTCTGACACCAGGTAGGCACTATACACACGAAAAGAAGAAAAAGATAATCAGCCTATAATGTCCTCACTGCTGGGAACTGCTTGCATAGGACTAAACAATAAGCAAGCTATATATGAGAAACGAAATTATGTTTATGATATGTAACTAAGCACTTTTAGATGATATTTTTAACCATATCACCACCAAGTCCACCAACGTATCGCCCAGCACCAAGCTATAAATGCATAACGAAGTAGTCCAAATCTAGAACTTCATATGACGTCGTGGCACTAGTAGCACGAAAATGTGGAACTTCTAATTACTTGAATAGATTATAGAAGTCAAGTACCTAAATGGCGTCGGAATTTCCTATGTGACTGATACCTGAGAAAAAATGCAGAAACAAACTCAGAAGCCATGTTCTCTTTTAAATTCCAAACATTTTATTTGTTAGATGTTATAACTAACAATGCAGAAACTGAATAGCCTTTTCAAAATGGATCCAAACGTGGTTTTCAGAAAATCCTCTTTCAGAATTCATTGCAGTGTTTTTTGGAGAGCTCGCATGATTCCTTGACTCCACCACTAATGATTTAAGTCTTAGAAGAGCGATGTATTTTAAGTCCCCAGTTCTAACGGCAGATATTATCTTTATTGCGTTTATTTGCAATAAAATAACGTTTGATATCAATTTGTTACGCAATAAACTAGCGGACGTGGAGGGGCCTGTTTATATGCCCCTAGTTCCTTGTTGCGTTTACGAGAGCACATAGCAATGATGAATTGTGGCGTCATACCTTGGTGCACTCCTGGGCATAAAATATGATATTTCGAACATTAAAATGATTAAGGTCCAATTGCTGGGACTCGGGCCTCCTTACAGGGAGTGGACTGTAATCAAGCAACCATTCTGTAAGGATTTCATGATGTCGCATGTCTTCGAATTTTTGGTTCTAGCACACGATTTTTTTGTCTATGCCTGGTTATGCGTTAAAGTTCTTTAAAAAATACACTTATCTTTATCTCCGGCCTTCACACTTGTTTAGTTACGTAATGAGTAAAAAGTTACTATGTACGTATCCAAAGAAAGATATACACGCAGGAAGTCAGATAAAATATTTGAGTAACAATATTTATCTACACCGGCGTTTCAGTTGGAAAATCTAAATTTCAAACGCTGGAACGTAGTCGGATTTAAAAATAGAATGCAAGACAAAGTGAATAGTTTTCTATAGGTACAGTCTCAAACAAAAAACGCGTTCATTTACAATGTCTATATTGTCAAACGTCGAAGCTATACTTGTAGTTGTGTACGCGTAGCTTGTTTGACACAATAAATCGTTCCTTGCTGTTGTAACCTAGACCTCGTTAGAGAACGAACATGTTACAGAATAACAAGGTCTTGGTTATAGGTAGACTACCTGAGTACCAACGTACATGTCTATTTGTAGGGTAACCATTGAGGACAAGTACTTATAGTTTGCGATTTTATTCGCGTTTAACTCGGATACCTAAATACTTCTTAGAAGGTGCGAAAAGGAAAGAAAACTCATTGTATACTGCCCGCATACCATGAGTTTTCAAGTGCCTTCATAGGTAATGACAGGCTGGTGTTCGCAACTCTACGTCAATGCGCCTGCGTCCTTTGTGCCTAATCTAGAGTTACTCGGACAAATGTAAGCGGACCTGTTGGAAGCATTGGGCCAACCACCCAACCAGGCTGGGTTCGGCCGGCTTATTCTCGAAAAATCTTACAGCGAAAATATAGATGAATTACAAAAAGTCTACACGGTGAGAATTTTACAGAATACATCGACAGGTACTATTGTGAGTTTACGACAATACTCGGCCTTGTAGGAGGCGAGTCTTACTCTTGAAACCTCTGAAGGGAAGGCGAAAATACTCTGGCTTCCCCCATAAGATATCAGAAAATTTTCCAAAGTTTCCTGCCTACGACTTTTGTATGATCAAACATAAGATAAATCCATAATGTTACATAATAATATCAGTCACATCTCAATGTCTGGGCAAAACCAAAGGCCAAACTGTACCTACAGGAAATATAATAATATCATACAAAGATCTCGATACGTTCTAGAACTTTCGATTTCTACCGGTATCGATACGAAAGCTCTAAATATCTTGAAATGGACCGCAGCACTTTATGACGTAATAAAGAATTTCTGGAACTTTACAGCGTGCACCGTAAGTAATTGCATTGCACTAGCAATGTGCGCTCCACTTGATTATTTATACAATCTATGTACAGACGCCAGCACATCAAGCTATCCCCAACTGTCAAATTTTCTCAATTAAAAATGAACCTTATGTCTTTGCAATAAAGTTGAAATACTATCAAAGAAATTTGACAGATTGTCGTAACGTGATGTGCTGGCCTCTGTACAGTCTCGAGCATCAATATGTATACACTGAGCAACTTTAAAAAGTGATTCTCTCCTCCAGCTTTTGTTTCATTTTTCTGTTGTTACGGACATAGTGACAGCAGTGACAGCCTAGTGGTGTGACCGTCGGACTGCCAAGTCATAGGTCTCGAGTTCGGACCCAAGGCGCGCATCTCTGACATTCGGATTCATGTGCGTATAATATAATTATTAATTGCTTAAAAATCGGTGAAAGAAAACATCGTGAGGAAACCAGCATGTCTGCGAGCATGTGAAGCTAAGTCAGAGGCCCATGGACAGCATAAAAACTCTGACACCAGGTTAGTCACTAACCACACGGAAAGAAGAAGGCGGACATATCATTTGGGAACCCATACTAATATGAAATAGGTGCTAATTATCACAAAGTTATCGTTATTCCACGAGAAAATCGTTTTTGAATGTTTCTAAGTGTTTATTGGTGCTCGTGACTGTACTTATGTATAAGGAAACATAAGGACGCTGATGTACAAACACAGGCAATGACATGAACATGTACCTCATACCATTAGCGGTCACGGACGATGCGCTCGCGCAAACAAACAAGAAGACACTGCTTACCTTACTGATAATAGTTTGTATTGACACTCCTATTTAAATCGGTATTCAATTGACTATTTGAAATGGTCAAAAATAAAATATGACATCACATAGAAAAAGACCGCTCATCTTAAAAAATTTCATCACCGTACAGAAATTAAATATTATGCGAAGATGTAATTGTAAAATTGCATTTAATGCTGATAAGTATTCCATTTGATTCTAATAATCTGTCACGTCATATAGTTATATTTCATACAAATCAAGTACCAAGTCCGCGTTTTGATAGTTCATAAAAAGTAACGTTATTGACTACCCTTTCAAATACCCAATTAAACGCTCAAATTCAAGAGATATACGTAATTGGTCTGCCCCAGGAAGGAAGAAGGATTTAACAGTATCTTGGAATGTAAGAGCGGAACTCCTAAGCATAATTATGACAGCTACCTTTGGGGATTAAGTACATAAAATGGGCGTCACCCATTTTCATTCTACCTATCCTTTTCCCAGCTATGTTAAGGTCGGCTTCCAGTCTAACCGGATGCAGCTGAATACCAGTATTTTACATGGAGCGACTGCCTATCTGACCTCCACAACCCAGTAGTAACTGGGTAATACGATACCCCTTGGTAAGACTGGCTGTCAGACTTTCGAGCTTCTGACTACCCGTAACGACTGTCAAAGATCCACGAATGACAGCCGGGACCAACGGCTTAACGTGCTTTCCGAGGCACGGAGGAGTCTCGATATGTAAAGATGGTCACCCATCCACGGACCAATCCCGGCAAGCGTAGCTTAACCTGACGGATCGATCCGTGCGGCTGTTATTACTTAGCCACGAGCTCCTCAGTAGGGACTCACCTACCTATATAATATATATTTTTTAATATCTCGATGGCCTCACCTGACACACAAACATTATATACCCAGTGACATGGGACTCGTGCAGGACGTCATGCATGGACCGCAGCGTGGAGCCGAGGTACACGTTGATCAGCTGCGCTGGCAGCAGACCCAGCATCGTGGCTAAGTGGTACCCGCAGCCTCGGACGTCGCTTACCTGGAGAATAAATGATAAATGATTTTAATTCTGTCAGTAGGTTCGTACGATCACTTTTACGGATTCACAAATGGCATTTCCATTCGTCCATTGTTCTCCCAAGTATGTAACTGACGACTGTCTCGTCTAGATAGACACTTTTTCAGTAGACAAAAATATTTTTTTAAAATGAATAAGTATTAGAAACTTTAAATGTTACATACTTGGGAGAACAATGGACAAATGGTAATGTCATTTGTGAATCAAGGCATTTCCACAAAGAGCCAAATTAGATTTTGACAAATGATCTGGATTCTACAAAGGAAATCTGATTAAAATCAAGTAGGAGCAGAAATCCTACAACTGCTTCGAAATTGTAGGTTAAATGTTGAAGGCACTGCCTAACATTCAATGTGTTCCCAAATAATGCCTATTTTCATAAATTACTGACTATCATTATGAAATCACAAACCATATTTTCAATAGTTTGCGTGTAAACTTATACTTAATAAACAATGTAGATTTGGAACACGTCAGTCCTATTGCCATTTGTCAAGCAAGATTATAAAATTGTGTGTGTTTGGTGGCAAATGTGTACTGTGTAATTTTATTTTAGTGGCTAAGCATTTGCTAAGCATGGAGTCACGAGAGGCAGATTGCTTTGAAAATTAACGCCATACCAACATTACCAACGGCGCGGCGCCTAGTAAATTACACGACAATTTTCACGTAAGGATTTAGAATGAACCGTGCAACATGCAAAGCACGCAACATAGCCCCAGTAATCTACGATGCTAATCTGGAAATTTTTATACATCTTCATCGCGTTATTGCGTAAATACTTAAGCGAAGTTTTTTTTGTAAATGCGTGTTTGAACAGGAATGCTCTCTGTCAAAGTAAATACCAGTGAGACAGTCCTAAAAAGCGAGATTGATCGATTGTTTTTCTTACGATAAACAAGTTGACCGATCTACGGTGGCCTTGACGACGCCAGACGCGCGTGTGTCCAAGTAGGTCAATTACCGGCTGTATGAAAGTCAGTGTTGTGGAAAAATTCCTGTGAACACGTCCGACTTCTCCAACACATCATCTAGGAACACATTAATTTATCATCCCAACGAGTTGCACAAATATTCAACATGACGAGACGATATTCCAAACATCTCCGAACGATCGTCTATCTGATATTGAAATGATATTTTTGGAATATTGCTAACGGAATGTAAATACTCCTTGATGTAAAAGCCGTTTTATGAGCTCTGAAACTCTGGTGCCTGGTATATTTGGATTCGCCGTGGAAATGTTTACAGCAAACTCCTAAAATATGGATGCTCTGTATTTCGAATTTTCGTTGCAGCTAAAAACAGTGCTTTAAAATGAGATTATCACGATACCGTATCATTATTATACTGCAGTTTTTTCCTCAAGCAATTTATTAATAGATACGTACCAGTGTGTTAACGCTTTAAATGAGTAAATCGAAGCACCGAATGATACATTGAAACGGAATTTTGAACAACAACAAAGTTTGCCCTTTGTCGCGCCAGATATTTTAACGACGGACTGAGACTATATAAAAAGATTGCGCAGAACTATATGTAGTTTTCAAATAATAAATGTAAATATGTTTGGCGGAGGACCAAGAAAGATGGCGACAAAAGTTTACTGCCCTGCACCAGATAAAAACAGGTTTCAGTTAAGATAAGAGCCGCTGATATCTTTGACATTACACCACTTACAGCCGTAGCAGTAGTCACAAATGCTACATGATAACGAGATAAGTTGTTGACTGACGTTTTAAATTGGACATGAAGGTAGTATGTGGACATAAAGCAACGTAATTGCGTTCCAAAGTTATGATAAACATTTGTGATAAGCGTATTGACTGTTGACCTTGGATTAACTACTGCTTATAAGTTATCATCACTTCGATCTAACTAGTTAGAATATTCGCCATCAAGGTTTTCCAAGATAACCATTTTAGACTTTGTGCTAGCTTTGGTCTTTAATCATTTAGGCGGCAAAATCATATTCTGGCGCAAAATAGACTCGATTCTGATACTAAATTATGGAGTTTAATGCGCAAGCCACATGACGTGTGACCAAGTTCTAATATTGAGAGCTACCATTTGTTTATTGATGAGACCAGACAATGACGACGCTGTAATAAAAACTGATGATCGTAATAGAATTTTAAAGCGTCGAGACATGATGACGGGATACTTTTGTAATATTCCAAGATGATGAAGTACTTCACTCAATGAAGTTCTTATGAATTACAGGTATTCTGTTCTAGTATAAGTGCGTTGCAGTTAATAATTATAATTTAAGGGGTATCAAGATCGGTGCCTGGTGGTGAGACGTGATCAAGTGGAAAGTAACGGCACTAAACCGTTTTCCGTGAGCAATCATGAATCCAGAAGCGTAGCAGGTGTTTTTAGGCTATTATTTCCCAAATTAGTTAACGTCAGAAATATGAAGGTCTCTCACGC
Source organism: Hyppa rectilinea (assembly GCA_951799385.1). Classification (NCBI taxonomy): domain Eukaryota; kingdom Metazoa; phylum Arthropoda; class Insecta; order Lepidoptera; family Noctuidae; genus Hyppa; species Hyppa rectilinea. Next base: position 2,341,497 of record OX637317.1, read on the forward strand.
AGTGGAACCTCATTATGAATCAATATTTAGAAATTCGCGTTGCCCGGACCGGTTCCTCTAGTTTAGGTATCAGACCAGTCTTGTAAGAACTGCGTCTAATTTTGGCTCGTGGACTACCTTGCGTGGGCGATTCATACAATAACAATCAATACAAACACCACGACGGTGGATTGTAACGCATACGTAATAGAAAATGTCGCCAGTCCGCCACAGCGGCGCGCAGTGAAAGCGAAACGGGCCAAGTAAATGGTTGAAACGATCGTCCTAGATACCACGCCAAGAACAATGGCTTAACGTTATCAACTTATCATACTGAGGGCATGTACGATAATATTGTACGCAATTATAAGTGGGCATTTAACTCTTAAGACAATGCACACGATTGAATGGTGTCAGCGACGTCTAAGATATCTTAGTAGGTACTCTTACTTTTTTTTAATCACAACGTATCAAAATTTTTATTAACTTTTTGAACGTCACCAAGCAAGCGCATGCCCTGTACAACGACACAAATACGACAATGCGGGTACACTAAAACACGAAATAAACAATTAAGTCATTACTTTTGTGTGTGTTTATATGTATAGATAATTGAAGCTTTCGTACGTATTTAATGACATGAAACAAATTAAAAGACACCATGGATATTGGGATATTCATGATAACAAGAATAAATAAATTTGTAGCTTGGCGTGGAGGGCACGCGCGTGCTTTTAGGCTGTGACGTTCAAAAAGTTAACAGATATTTATGAAATGGGACAGAAATCCTGATAACATAAAGCTTTACCAACGAAACCCTGACGATCAAAGATGGCGGTACACATAGTTCAAGTCGCCAGCTGGAACGACGTTAAGCGGTTTTAGGGCTATCAGTGCGAAACAGACCGCAACCTAAGCAATCATTAGGGTTAGTGACTGCCTTTGTGAAAGAGAGCGGATATAGCGGCACGTCTTGAGAGAGACTTACGAGCAATATGGACTGGACTGCTGGCTGAATTGATGGACTGAACATAGTAAACGGAACACAGAACAAAGTTACTCAGCGTATCGTACATTCCCGCCACCCCCAGCGTAGATGTGATGAACCACAACTGGGGTGGTTTTTAGTCTGTAAGAGTCTGTCAAACCCGGAGTGGGTTTGACAGACTCTTACTAACTCCAGGGCTGAGGACATCCATGAAGATTTTCCACTCATCACCATCTGCCTAGCCTTTTCAAAACTATGTTGGGATCGGCTTCCAGTCTAACCGGATGCAGCTGAATACCAGTATTTTATATGGAGCGACTGCCTATCTGACCTCCACCACCCAGCCACCCAGTAACTGGGCAATACGATACCCTTTGGTAAGACTGGCTATCAGGTTTTCGGGCTTCTGGCGACCCGTACCTAACGACTGTCAAAGATGCACAAATGACAGCCGGGACCAACGGCTTAACGTGCTTTTCGAGGCACGGAGGAGTCTCGGTATGTAAAGATGGTCACGCACGGCCAACCCCGGCAAGCGTAGCTTAACCTGGTGGATCGACCTGTGCGGCTGTTAGTATCTGGCCACGAGCTCCTCCATGAAGATTTTCCACTACGGAACCAAAAAAAATGCCTCAAAACTTTGAGAAAATGTGAATATGGTGATGGTAAATGAGAGTAGGACGAATCCAAACCAATTCAGCTCGGATTGAGATGTAGACAGACCAAGATATTTTACTCTCGGCCATAATATTACTTCAATGCCAACATTTTAAATGTAAAATTTTAATATAAAAGCGAAAGGACATTCACTCACTGGTTATTTACGAAATCTCAAAAACTATCAGACCAATGAAGATGAAATCTGGTGCAGAGGTAGATTATGAGGAGGAGACATCAGGTAAGACTGGGTTTTAGGAAACTCTCACCATAAAAAGCTAAAATAGGGGGTGGAATTTGTATAAAGTAATTCAGCATTGTGGTGGTAAGCAGCAGTAGTTTATATTAAATTTCTATAAATGAATAAATATAATATAATGATTTTTTTTAAGGCTGGGAATTCATCCAATGACTTCTCCCGCTCTGGATGGAGCGGAAGGGAGTGTCAGACTCTTACTGACTAAAACCCATCCATGTTCCTTCCCTTTATATTTCGGGGTAGCGGTAACCCTTTCGGACAATCCCGCTAAATATACCTATAATGCTTAAACCTATTTTGGATAGTCTCGTAGAATTGAAAATACGTATAGTGTAAAATAACAAGGAAATCAATACAAGATACTGCACAAACATGTTTTTCACATAAAGGATGCAATATGGAACATTTGAATATAACACAGAAAACTAGTTCAGCACTAAATCTGTAAACAAGCTATTTAAAAACTTTTAGTGCTCTGTACTTGGGAAATATGTAGATCATCGCAAGATTTTATGAATAATGTTTTTAAGTATTATTTTTAGTAAATTTTATAACGTAATGACAGCTTTTCGTTGGAACAGTCTTTTATACTTTACATAACATTTGGCAAAAAAAGAGCAGTGATAGCCTAGTAGTGTGACTACCAAGTCATAGGTCTCGAGTTCGAACCCAAGGCACGCACCTCTGATTTTTCGGATTCATGTGCGTAACTCAAACTCAAAGCATTTATTTCAAATAAACCAATTATAGGCACGTTTGAGTTCAAGGGGTCGGTCAGTCAGAAAGATGAAGCTAGTTGCCCATTCCAAAGCAGTAGGTACCTATGGAGAAGAACGGGTAAGAAACTCCATAATTATATTGCGTATTGTATAGCTATCACTTGCTTAAAATCGGTGAAGGACATCGTGAGGAAACCGGCATGTCTGAGAGATATTTTTCAACAGCCTGTGATGCTAAGTCAGAGGCCCATGGGCAGCATTAAAACTCTGACACCAAATTAGTCACTGGAACATGGATGGGTTTTAGTCAGTAAGAGTCTGACACTCCCTTCCGCTCCACCCAGAGCGGGAGCAGTCATTGGATGTTTTCCCAGCCTTAAAAAAAAAAAAAAAAGGTTAGTCACTAACCATCCAGATCCATTCAGCTGTTCTTGCGTGGTTGAGTGGGTACGAAACATATATAACTCGCACATTTATTTAAAAAAAATAAAAATGTATAGCATAGCACAGCGTCAACTATCGGTACCGCCCGCATCAAGCAATGGCTTCATTTCTTCATACAAAGCAAACCAAAATATGTTGCATGTCGTACGTGCGTTGCGACCGGTACGGTCCGGTCTGCCAGTCGATTCTGTAAAAATCTCACGGTGATAAATTAGATGAAGTGTGTCGTTCCACCGAATGCTAGGGATTGACACTATAGACAGGTCACCTTAAACTCACTTCACCAACATTTCCACGGTGAGAATTTTACAGAATACCACCGCTTGTCCTTCTGAATCCTACGCTCACGTTTAATGAACTCGACAAAAAGACAGGCGCCTGTCGCCCATTTTTTGCCGAGAAGTTGGGAAGTCTTAAATCTGAACTACCCTGTTGAGAGTTTATCAGATTTCTCAGGGCTTGTAAATAATGTGTAATATACAGATTTGATACGACAGAGGGGCTTTCCTTTAAACAGCTTATACTAGGGACCATTTTCAAGCTCTGTACCAAAAATCAATTAAATAGGAGCAGTAGTTTAGTTTAGTCGCAAATGTTTTTTAAGTTTTTGCCCCGTTTGAACACGATGTATCTTTCCTAACAGCGCTCCGGCGCGCGCGAGTCGGTGCCGCTGCGTTACAAGGTCAGTTTTTATTTAAAAAGGGTGGTTGTGTTTTACTCTGATTTGTAAGCTATTTAGTTTGTTTGAAAAAATAAAAACCTCATTTTTGGTGCTTTTTATTTTTATACCGTACCGAGTTAATACTAAACACGTATAGTATACGTAGTGTAATTTAATGCCCCTCTGTCATATCAACTCTGTATGTATAGCTACCACAAGTCTAGAGATCAGATCAAACACCTCGAGCAAAATAAAGCTGCCGCCAATTGTCTTTTAAAATTAGATCAACTTCGGCAATCGTGTGACACGATGTTGATCGTGTCTGGTAGGATCACGAACGGTGGGACCTCAGCGGTATATCGACGGATTTCGGAACATCCTCTCATCGTAAACAATAATGAGGTTAATTGACGAGGACCAATTATCTCTTCATTCAATTTATCGGTCAACTGTCGTGTTCATTGCTCATTCAAGAGCACAAATACGTTTCACTTCACATGAGGTTATTAAACTAATTAAGTAACCTGGTTTGATGTTAATAGACAGAAATAATTGTAATACCATCATAAATTTAGAAAGTCTGGATAGGACATTGCTTGTTTGTAAATCGCGTTTTAAATGCTAGGTATTTGTGGTTTAGTAAATATAGCGCAAGGTATCCGCATAAAAAAACTTGTTTGCAAATAGAAATGTGCGAGAATATAAACATAACCAATGAATGCAGACGTGCATGGAACGTAAAACAACGTGTCTGTGTGCGCCTGAGCACGAAACTAGATTCATGCTGGTTTATTAAGTGATCTTAGACCTAAACCACTGTCTGGTCGTATTTTATTTAAACTGTGCCTAAACGTAGCTACTACTAAGCCGCTAAAGTAGAGACTAGAGATGATAAAAAGTGTTTCAACATTTAAAGTGTGTGTGGGCAAAACTAAAGGTTTTTCGAATGTTCCAGACCTCACCAAAGTAGTTTCTTCTTTTCTGTCCATTTCGACAAACTGCGATTACTGTTGCGTGTACGAATCATGGTGCATAAACAGGGTGAAACCGAAAGGGTATACATATACATACAAAAGCATATGCAAGTTTTACTACGGGACCAACTCCGAAATCGCAAAAAAAAATCAGCTGTTCTATGTATACATTTTTGGTCACGTGAGTCGTCGAAATGTAGGGAACAGCTGATTTTTTTCACGATTTCGGTGTTGTTCCCGTAGTAAAACTTGTTCAGTTTGGTGGTCTGTAGCCTATCCTTCTATATGTATATATAGGCTTTCGGTTACACTCTGTAGAGACCTCCCTTCGACCATACATTGTTCAGTAGAGAAAGCTATGGTGATCTTTACCTCTCGTTTCTACCTGCATCTGACACCTACTCGCAATGATCTCCGGATAAATTTTCGACTCACCTTAGATATTGTGAGCAGCAGATTCATTCTGTGAAAATCTCAGTGAAAACTTAAGTAACGTGACCTGTCAATAGTGTCAATCTCCAGCGTAAAGTGGAATGACAGTTCACTTTATGCTCACTTCAGCTTAATTTTCACGGAAAGATTTTTAACAGAATAAACCGGTCAATTATTTACTTCGGACACCTGTTTTGGAGTACTTAGCTATAATAATTATTGTTTGACAGGCATCAGCGTTCGTATAGCAAGTCAAGGTGTTGAAGAAAACAAGAAAAGTTAGTCATTATAACATTAATCATAATTGCTATCATTAAGACGTCGTTGAGACTAGTTAATTAGTTTGTCGGACAGTAAATGTGAAGTCCTCAGTTGCAATGATAGCTATTGAGTAATGCTTTTAAAATAGATTATCTGTACATAAAAGATCATTGGGCCTCATTGGGTGCCCTTCCTTGCCTGAACAGTTTCTGCTACAGCTTCCGAATCGCTGATCATTCACAATCTGTGGCTCGCGATTCTGATCTCAGTTACAGTTCAAAGATTGGACATGTGCCAAATACATTGGCATCATCGAATAAACTGGGTGAATATAGTTCACGTTGGATTTACTCTTCAGGGATTAGTTGTTTGTTGCTTTTTGGATGCTGTGAAAGGGTCTGTCACAATAAAAAATATTTTGACGATTGATTATCGAAGGTCGGACCGTGGACATTCTCGCCTACAAAAAAGAAGACATCCAACTGCGAGTTTTACTTCACAGAGAGAACAATAGCTGAAACAATCTTAATAGTACTTTTAATGAACACTTTGTCGCGGCGAAATCGTGAACATGACGGGTAAATGATAATGCTAACAAGGAAACAGATTGATCCTAGTACAACTCTAATGTAATCAAAACCAGTTTGTTTGCTGTTCGAGATAATAGAGAAACGTCAGCAACCTGCTCCGATTGCGCGCGGAATTAAACGATTGGACTTCGTTCTTGAAATACATTGGTCATTAATAACGTTGCGGTTTTTTTTTTCGAAAGCTAGAGGCAGCTCGTGGTCAGGGGCCCACGTTGCATATTCCGTCAATTAATTATATGAAGATATTTTGACACGGTTGGGACAGTGGTTGAGCGATTGACTGCTGCGCAGCATGTCACGGGTTCGATTCCCTAACGGAACAAATATTTGTACGACCTGCAAGTATTTGTTCCGGTTCTGGGTGTTTTTCTATCTATAATATATCTATAAGTATTTACAAAAAAAATATAGTTTATCAGCCGTCTCGTTACCATTACACAAGCATTAGGTTGCATATCTTGGGACTATGGCGTTGTGTGAAATGTCCAAGGATATTATTATTGTAAGAAATATTGCCGTAAAACATTCATTAAGGTACAATGGTAATAGAAGATGTAGATGTTTTGCATGTGTGGAAGAAGTGACGTGAGTTGACATGATACCTCCACCCCAAATATAGGTGGACAATGCTATTGATGGCACTTAAACACGTGGCAAGGATTCGTGATCGCAATAAGTAAGGTTATTTTAGCTGACATTTTTTTTTGAGGGTGGGAAATCACCCAATGACTTCTTCCGCTCTGGGTGGAGCGGAAGGCAGTGTCAGACTAAAACTTACTGACTAAAACCCATCCATGTTCCTTCCGTAGCCCTTTATGTTATGGGTAGCGGTAACCCTATCGGACAATCCTAAGGAGTGATGTTGCTGTTAAAGCTTTCGTCATTCAACAAACTTAGCTGTTTATATTAAACTATTATGTACACGATAAATAGCATGGTTCACCATTTTCCTATATTGCTTTTTTTCCAGGAAAATGTGCATAAAATAGTCTAAACCGCGAATTGATTGAATTACAATAACGGAACGCGTTCCGATTATGTGCAACTTACGTCGCCGACTAGAATGTACCTATGTACCTATATGATACGAGTTACGCAGTGACTTATGGTAAAGTTTCTCAACAAAGTTATTAAGTATAGCGAAATGTGAATAACATTTTCTTACGTGTTTGGGGTCGATTAACTTTTTTGATTCAATGGGGTCGATTAACGATGTGTTTATGATTTTCTAATAAATTTGTCTCCACTTTGGTAAAGTTTTTCTTCGTGCTGTGGCAGTCAGCATTAAAATATTATGATAACATGGTTAATAAGGTATACTAACATAATAAAGCTGAAGAGTTCGTTTTTTTTTGTCTGAACACGGTATTATGTGGAACACCCAGTCGAATTTGAAAAAAATATTTTTGCGATTAATAGTCCTATTGATGCTCCCTTAGGAGCCGAACAAAAGAAAAAAAAATGAGAAGCAAAGCTAAGCGAAAACGATGAAAAAGCGCGGTAGTTAAGTAGGTACATTGTGAATCTTACGAATTCCCCGCGAACGAAGACGCTGGCAAAAGCTAGACATACATGCATTATATGCATCCGATTTTTCTAAGCTTCTATCTAAAGGTCATGGTCTTGCAAGTTCCACCTCTAAATATTTAGGTTTATACCATCCAATTCCAACTCTATGGGTAGGTTAAGTTTTTTTGTAGTCACCATAAAGTTGCCAGCCTTGAATATAAGGCATGAAGGATTAACAATGCTGATATAATATGACCTTCACCTTAAGACCCCTACCAGGCAGTAGGGGTGTGAGGTGTAAGAATATTGTATTACCTTGGACCACAACAAGTTTTATGGTTACTAATTAATAATTTAATTAAGTAGTAAAGTATTTTTTTTTATTTGCTTAATAATAAAAAAAAATTAACTGAGTTGTAAATATTTTATGCACACTACTTAGATATAAAGAATTAAAGAATAAGTATATGCTTGGGGAAGTACTTCTCTATTAGTGACAAGACTTTACTGAAAACTAAAGTTTTAATAAGCCTGTTTTTTATTATTATTATTATTCATTTTATTTCAGAATCAAAAATATTCCATACATTGTTAGTAAATCATACTTATAACTATTATTATTTATTATCCATACTAATATTATAAATGCGAAAGTAACTCTGTCTGTCTGTCTGTTACCTTTTCACGCCTAAACCACCCAACCGATTTTGCTGAAATTTGGTATGTAGATAGTTTGCATTCATGAGAAGGACATAGGCATAATTATTATTATTATTTTTTTTTTTTTTATTGCACGTTATAGGTAGGGTAGGTAAGGTAGGTATCATAGTTAAGACAGGACAACGTCTGTCGGGTCAGCTAGTAATTTAATAATCATGCAATATGTAACACTATCTGTCAAGGTTTGGTAAAGTAAGTAAGTATACTTTTGACCTTTATAACCAATCTAAACAACAGATAAATCTGCGACATATTTAGCAAAATAATAGTGTTCATTTTATCTGAGAAAAAAAAAACAAAATCAAATAGTGTGTACTTTTGCAGTTAAGCCTTGATCATGCTAACACAAAAAAAAATGAATACACAGACATGACAAGTATCAGATACTTATCAGAATAGGAAACTGTAGTTTTTTATCACAATAGGAAAGTAAGTAGGTATGAATAAAGTTCCAGTATTGTGAATGAACCTTGCTTCCAATTTTAAATGGGTAAGTAGGTATAGATAAGAATTGTATTTTTTTTAGTTACAGATAATAAACCAATCTAGTTAGCATATCTACCACAGTCAACTGATAAATGTCATATTAAATATTTTGATGATGTTTTTATGATGCATGCTTGAAGTAATTATTTTTTTTTAAACAGTTATTATCAGCGATTTCGCATAGAGCTCATGCAAGTTTAGAAAAAGTACTGGTCATAAAGACTGCCTAGCAATAGTAGTGGGTGTATCTGCTACTAGGACAAGGAAAATAAAATTAAGTAAACAGGAAAGCCTAGTAACTATTAACTACAGACTGGACTATTTATTGCCAGGTATATATTATGTTATTGAATTATAAGGATAATATTGTTATTACTTATATTGTCTGTAAACCAAGAACAGTTAATAAACCTAAATACCAAGTAATAAAATAGAATTATTGTGTTAACTTATTGGCTTCCTGCTTCATTACTGAACATGAAGATTCAGTTTTTTTTTCAGGTTTTAGTGCCTCAGTTAATTAATTTGAGGATTAAGTATATTGCAGCATATTATTCAGTTTTTAGTATTTAAATAAATTAGTAAGTAAATAATAAACAATCACTCACAGCAAATATAGTGTTCTGCAATCCAAAAGGTATTGGCGTCAGTCTCGCGAAAAATACAATTTTGAAGGCTTGCGGCCCCGAGATCACTTTCAGCAGAGCCCGAGCCGTCTCGTTCTTGAGCAACCGGTCCAGGGGCAGGTAGCTCCGCAACGCTTTTAGAGTGAAGTGGGCCACCGCCACACCAAAGTTCGCACTCACCAGAACAGTCATTATACCCCTAAAATTCCCGAACAAATATCCACTAGTTATTATTAACACCAAATAACCTATCGTCACTGGAAAACTCACGATCAAAAATAAACCCATAAACAACAAAAATATTATCCAGGGATCCTGTGCGTCTACCCAGTATAAAATCGTCTTCAAATATTCTTTGAAAAAATAAAGCACTAGAACCAGGCATGTGAGCAACAGTATTGATACTACAATGTTAAATAAATAACTGTATGTTGTCCAAGTGTTAATTTTAGCCCATAAACTTTTCTTTCTTGTGACCGCTGTAGGATCGGACTGGCATTCTTCGACGTCGACAATTTCCATGGTGACTTTCGTTGATGAAAATTAAACACAGGCTATTTATCTTTGCGCTCTTTAATTTTCCACGGTGTATCGTTCGCCATGGCCTAATTTAGGCTAGTGTTTATTTCACGTTTACACACGACAGAACCAAAATTCAACGAACAATCAACCACAACCTGAACCACATTGACCGCTTTTCACAGACTATAAAATTAAAATTCTGAAAGAAAGAATTTCATCGTTATGTCAAAATTTGACAATCAACTTCGGTGTTGGCATAATCATAACCGAAAATCAGAAATAATTCATCAGCAGAAAAACGTGGAAGTCCGAGGAATATTTCTTTAAATTAATCATTTTAGGTTTTAATTCTCTCAAAGAATTGAAACAATCTTTTCGATGGACTAAAGTCTTTATTCTTAGACCTTTAATAGGACCTTTTAGGGTATAAAGATTTTACTTACAAATTATGTACAAAAAAGCAATATTGCCACTCGTTAGAGGCGCAAAGTTCTGACAGTATTTTGTACAATGGTAGTCATTGTACACTACTGTCAGAACTTTGAGCGTTCCATGATTGCATATTATAGATCTTTTACTTAAAAAGAGGATAAATAAAGCACTCCAGTACAAGGAAAAGCAAGAACGAAAAAGATAGGCTATAAGTGAAAAATACTAGAGCTGGAACGAAAATCTTCCACAAATTCACATCTTGGTGCACCGTGGAAGATATTTATTTTTTCTGAAAAACGCGTAAACTGTCGATACATAAATGATTAATGGTTTAAAACCTTAAATATTAAACGGTTTAGATTAAGGGTAGGGATTTTTGGTCGTTATTTATTCATTTGAAGTTTCGAGACACGACATAACCATGCCGCCAAAGAAAGCAAGCAGCGCCGCCGCTGGCAGTGGTGCAAGCAAGAAGACAGAAGCGAAGAAGAAGGATAAAGTTATTGAGGTGATTTTGAAACTATTTCCATCAAAGTTTTCATATCCCAGGGGTTGAAAAATATTCTCTCATGATATCACTTGGCACTGGTTACGTAGGGCACACGTTATCCAGTAGTATTCTAGAAATCTTAATAGCCTTAGCGTCATCTATTCTGCACGCAATAAGCACACTCTAATCAATTATTCCTCCTCCACAGGACAAGACCTTCGGCCTTAAAAACAAGAAGGGGGCCAAGCAACAGAAGTTTATCCAACAAGTTGAGAAACAAGTCAAAAGTGGCGGCATCCATCCCGCCAAACCTATGGATGACAAGAAGAAGGAGAAAGAGGCCAAATTGAAGGAACAGAAAGAATTAGCAGCACTGTTTAAACCTGTGCAAACACAAAAGGTTGAGAAAGGTATATCATTTCTCCTTATTATCAGTATTTTAAATTTATTTGGAGTTTTCATACACCTGGTCCAGTCACCATCTTTTTTACCTTGTTTTATTGTTAGCTTATAATACCTATTGTCTCTTTGATTAAAAAACTATTAACAGTCTCTAGGTAAATGAAGCATGCATGTCTAGTGAACAAAAGAGCATAAAATAAAAAATACTAAACCTTGTCTTATATCCTGCCTGCAATGTGGCGAAGTACTATTTTTTTATATCTATTTAAATAATTTAATTGGGGGGGGGGAGGAGGCGGATATGGTGATGCGACACAAGAGCTCACCGATTCGTCGGCTTGTTACACTGGGCAGCTACCTCAGGAACCGTCTCAGTTAACACGTTGAACGCCAACGCGGTCACCGTGTGTCCGACAAACAATAGTTTTTCTATTGTGTCTGCTGCGTGGCAGTCAATGACTTAAGCAGTCCAGTTTAAATTGCATCATATATCTATACTTATATTATAAAGAGGAAAGATTTGTATGTATGTTTGTAACGAATAAACTCAAAAACTACTTAACGGATCTGGATGAAACTTGGCACAAAGATAGATTATAGTCTGGAATAGCATATATTAAGCTACTTTTTATCCCAGAGAAATGTATCGTTCCTGTGGGATAATTTCCTACATATACGCGGACAAAGCCGCTGTCAAAAGCTAGTTGTGTAAAATGAATAATTAATTATTCATCTTATAACATGATGTTTTTTGTTGTTTCTAGGTACGGACCCCAAATCTGTGGTATGTGCTTTCTTCAAGCAGGGCCAGTGTACTAAAGGAGATAGGTGCAAGTTCTCCCATGACTTGACTCTTGAGAGAAAGGTATGTTCTCTTCAACTGTTTTTTTTTTGAGCCTGCTATGTTCCACTGCAGGGCAAAGACCTCCCTTCCGTCTTTTATTTTTTTCCTGTCTCTTGCTACACCTGACCAATAATTTACATAATCGTCCAAGTTTTGATTGAAATGAAAAAAAAAATGATATGAAAAAAAGACTTCACTAAAGACCGAAGGCCGCACAGTGGCTTGGAACTGAAATTAAACATTTTGTAATACAACTATTAAGGTTGTAAAAAAATGGGTATTTTTTATTTCATTTATATTTTTCAGGCTGAAAAACGTTCCCTCTATGTGGACATGCGAGATGACGAGGACACCATGGACAATTGGGATGAGGAGAAGCTAAAGGAAGTAGTGGAGAAGAAGCATGGTGAAGGTGACAAGCAACGGCCCACCACTGACATAGTGAGTTATTATCAAATATTCTCTGAAATTGTTATATGAAAACAGTGTGATGATCACTGGACATATCATCTGTCTAGCCTACTCCCAAGTATGTTGGGTCGGCTTCCAGTCTAACCGGATGCAGCTGAATACCACAACCCAGTAACTGGGCAATACGCCTTGTTAAGACTGGCTGTCAGCTTTTCGGGCTTCTGACGACCCATAACGACTGTCAAATTTCCACGAATGACAGCTGGGACCAACGGCTTAACGTGCTTTCCGAGACACGGAGGAGGCTCGATATGTAAAGATGGCACCCATCCACGGACCAACCCTGGCAAGCGTAGCTTAACCTGATGGATAGATCCGTGCGGATGTTATTACTTAGCCACGAGCTCCTCTCACATATAATTCTCATAAATTTGAAATTATCAATAGATCTTTGATGAATTGAGGTGATCAATCCTTGCTCGCTTTCCATGAATATTAAAACAAAACATTCCCTTTGTATTTGTTTTTAACATTAACCCTAGTACCTACTAGATCATGTTATTGCAACTGAATGTCAATGAAGTAAGAACTCTTAACCTATGCGCTGCCATGAACATGTGTGTGTTGAAGGCTCTGAGCTTAGAATAGCACAAAAAGTGCTTGTGTTAAGACTAAAAATGTAATATGTATAATATCAGCTACTTTAAACATGCTCATATTGAACCAGAATCCGCATGTTAGCTTTTGATTGAATGATGAAATTTTTTTTTTATTTATTACTATTACAGATCTGCAAACATTTCTTAGAAGCCGTAGAAAGATCAAAGTATGGTTGGTTCTGGGAATGTCCTTCTGGCTCCAAATGCATATACAGGCATGCGCTACCAGCAGGCTTCGTCCTCAAGAGAGACAAGAAGAAAATGGAGGAGAAGAAGAACGAAATCTCTTTGGTGGACCTTATAGAGAGAGAGAGAGCAGCACTTGGACCTCACCAGACCAAGATTACGCTGGAAACTTTCCTCGCATGGAAGAAGAAGAAGATTAAGGATAAGCAGGTTTGTGGATGGTTTTGTTATGTTTTAAGCAGGGTTCGAAGGATATATCAATGGATATATATCATGATATATATCCGATATATATCCAATGACTTTTTGTGATATATATCAATATTTTATAAATATTCAATTAAATAATAATAATTATAGTTTTGTTACCTAAGTGTAGGTATGATTATTGACTAATTAGAATTATTTATAAAAAGGTTTTATGTTTTTAGTTGATTTTGCCTGATCTAGATGATGATGATTTTATGTTTTTGATTCATTTGTCTGATTTTAAGTACTTACCTATATAAAGAAACGATTAAAAACATTTTAATTTTTTTTTAATTATTTATTACGTTTATGTAAAACATAATATGCAAAAAATATACATAAATAATACTATAAAATAACATGACGTTCATACAAAATGGATATATATCAAACTTGATATATATCGGATATATCATAAATATCCGATATTTTGATATTTATAATAAATATCGGATATTTTCGAACCCTGGTTTTAAGAGCAGACTATCAGTTCTGTCTAGTGTAGGGCAATGGTCATGCATATCCTATGGCGCTTATAATAAAATTATTGGCTACACAACTGCCTAATTTATTTTTAAAACTTGTGTAATGTGACTGTGCTATGTGTAAGTTTACCTTTAACGCAACAATCCTTTCTTATTATTTGGAACACTATTTTTTTTTTCTTAGTTTATTTTAGTTTTTCACTTAACAGTCCCTAATGCTAGTACTACTTAGTTCAAAACAATTTAAAATTAAACTTATTCAAATTATAACTTTAACTCATCCTATAATTACAAGATAATGAGGGGCATGGTAGCCCGCGAAATTGCATACAACCAGGCACTGACCTGCAAATTGCATTAAAAACAAAAAAAAAATGGATTTTGCTGGCTACCTTTGCGCATCCACTTTTAGGTTAACCTTTTGACCGCCACGTCAAAAATGAAAAAGCGTGCCCTCAGCGCCAAGCTCCGAATTCATCCTTTAATACCTACAAAATAGTAGTGAGGTCGAAATTATTATTATTATTTATTTACGTTTAAAATTCTGTCACCCAGTCGCGACCGTGGCGTGCTGGGCACATTTTGGTTTGTCGTCTATACACGACTGTGGCGGTCAAAAGGTTAAAGCTTCAACTTATTTACCCATACACTGCTACAAACACGTATGAGCTAAAAATAGCACAAAAAATAGTGGCTGTTTTTGTGTTAAGCCCGCGAAATGTAAAATTTTCTTATTTAACCTTTGCCTATTTTATTGTAATCTGTTTTTTTTACTTGAAGGTGCAAGTACATTATTTTTATTTAAACAGGAAGCGCTTACGAAGGCTGAAGACCAGCGTCGCACGGACTTCAAGGCAGGTCGCGCCGTTGGTCTGTCCGGACGAGAGATGTTCTCGTTCGACCCGGCGCTCGCTGCCGATGCTGATGATGATGATGACGAGGCCGTGGACCTCGCTACTTATGGAGATGAAGAACAAGACAATATCGAGTATAGAGAAGTGCAGTTCGATCTTATTGGCATGGAGGCATCGGAGGTGAGGCTCATTTTTTTAATTTGCTGTCTTAGTTAGTTTTTATGTATGGATCAAATCTTGCAAGCTGAATTAAAACAACTTCCTATTATCCTACAGAGTTGAAATTTTAACGTGTTGGTTCAGTTTTGAAGACAATGCAATTTTTATTATTATATTTTTTTTAACTTCACTTTTCACTAACCAACAATGTAATAAAATCTTGGAAGTCAATTTTACCCTATTCGTAATTGTCATAGCGAAGTGAAACTTTGTTTGTATATGTAGTTCGGATGACAATACTATAATTTGGTATTTTGGCGCTGATATGATGACGGAGTCAAGTGGGACTTTAAAAAAATGTAAAACACAGCTCTCCACGATTTAATTAGAAATAAAATGTGCTTGATGAAAGCGTGTATTATTATTGTAGTATATCACAAGAACCGTACAGATTTCCGGATAGTCAGTATGACGATCCCCAGCCGCACCGCACTTTTTTGTATGAAAATGCGTTGCGCTGCGGCCCGTTGCGGCTGTAATGTGCGCTTGGCATTATAAGTAGTAGATGCACGGTGGTAAAATTAAATGTGATAATAATATTACAACCAATTCCATACTCAGGCGGACGACACCGGCACAAAAGCGACGGATGATCGACTGCAGCAGCTCAACCAAGGTCTGGAGAATGGCAACGGAGACGGCTCGGAGGGCCAGAGCTCCAGCGACGCCTCACCCTCCGATGACGCCGCCGCAGCTGTCCCTATCAACGAAAACCTGTTCCTTGATGAAGACCTGGATGAAGAACTTCAGAACCTCGAGTTAGAAGACTAGAATTCATTAGTTTGTACTGGCTGATTTTGAATTCATTGCTATGCTTTACAGGGGTCAATGTAATACAAAAATAGAGACCAGACAAAATTAAATACTACTCAATGCGATCGTCTTTTGATAACTAATTTAACAGAAGTTTATTTGCCTACCAGAAAACAGGCGTTCACCAACTTATATCAATCAATTACATATTTTACACTTCCTTATGTGAAATTAACAGTTAAAACTTCTAATTGGTTGTTTAAACGCTGGTGAGCCCGAAAATCTGACAGCCAGTCTTACCAAGGGGTATCGTATTGCCCAGTTACTGGGTTGTGGAGGTCGGATAGCTAGTCCGCTCCATGTAAAATACTGGTATTCAGCTGCATCTGGTTAGACTGGAATCCGACCCCAGCATAGTTGGGAAAAGGCTAGGCAGGCAGATGAAACGCTGTTGAACGCATGCTTTACGATTAATAGTGATGTGACACCCATCACTAAAAACATTAAAAAACGCCAATTGTTTGTGGTGCATATTTACGAGTACTTTCTTATAAAATGGTAATGAATTTAAAGTTAGTCTGTAATCAAATATTCATGTTCGTTTTCACAATTAGTGCCAGCGTGCGGTATCATAAAAAGATAATACAGTATTTTTTTAATAGTTACACTTCGGGAATAGCGCCTTTTTAATATAGAAGATTAATCAAAATGCCGGAAACGTGATGTTGGTCATTTTATTGTTATTACACAAGCAAAGCTGAAACACTTAAGACTAACTTATTTATAAAAATATGACTGACATTTTCTTGCATATAACTCATTTGTGATATTAAACGCTGACTTCAATAAAACCATTGCAATTTAGACCTTATAACTATAGCGATAAAGTCATATTTTCAGTGAATACTTAGATGAAGTGAGCTGTCAAAATTCTTAATGCATCGGGCAGAATGACAGTTCACTTCAACAATGTTTTAATGATGAGATTTTTACACAACAACACTACAGCATAACATATTATTACTCATTAAACTATCAAGTATTTTATCTGATATTTGTTATTGATAAGATATTCTTGATTGTTTATGAAAATGGCACAACATAAAGTATGAAATACGAACATTCTTCATCGAAATAGGGTCATGCACATTATGTATGCTCATAAAATATGATTTGTTCAGAAACGAAAGTAATGTATTTGTAAATAAAATTACGTATTTTTAATTCATGTTGGTTTTATTTTTAGTGTTATTTATGTATGTTACATATTTAAACGTACTTACATAAAATATTAGCCGGCCGGCCGGGTAAACTGCCAAACGACTGCTTAGGAGTTAGGGCTCCATAAATTCATATTATAGATAGACCAAGGGCGAATTTAATCAATGAAACCAACGCGATTGGCACATAAACCCCGTTTAACACTTTCTACTCCACCCGTTTTTAGTAGAAG
The DNA here is from genome assembly GCA_951799385.1 of Hyppa rectilinea. NCBI lineage: Eukaryota > Metazoa > Arthropoda > Insecta > Lepidoptera > Noctuidae > Hyppa > Hyppa rectilinea. Next base: position 2,358,761 of record OX637317.1, read on the forward strand.
TCATACGCCATGCATACATTTTGCAAGTAGATTCTGCAGGATCAGCATTACGTTGACTCTAAAGTGAACTTTGGAGGAGGGTGATTTGGGTATTTAAATTGAGCCCACCAAGAGGGCTCCCGGCATCCCATATAAAACTGCCTGAAACTGCGGTAAGGGGGCGCCTGCGACGGGTACCCGCGGGTGTACGCCCCCATCGCGAAGTACCTATACCTACGTTGTCACTAGCTCAGTTTTAACAGTCGTGTCGAGACGTACAGAGGCCAGCACATCAAGTTACCACAATCTGTCAAATTTCTTTGATAGTATTTCAACTTTATTGCAAAGACATAAGGTTCATTTTTAATTGAGAAAATTTGACAGTTAGGGATAGCTTGATGTGCTGGCGTCTGTACATAGCGAAACGACAGCTTTTAAGTCCGTTTATTGAATCTAGTTTCCCCGCAACGTGCGCCCGCGCGGGTATACCTATACGCGCGGACCACTTTTGTATGAAACAGCGCGGGCGTCCGCTTAGCGCAGTTTTAGGCCTTAGACGTTCTGATCGCTTATCAAACTTGTAAATAATACAATAGCAAAACGGCATACGAAAGGTTAATACACTTATTAACTTTTCGTATGCCGTAATTCCAGACAAAAATAAAAAGCCATTGTGCCTCGCGCAGACCTGCGATCCGGCTGTCAATGGGTTAATAATATTATGCCACCAACGCATTATGAAGACCCGTGTTCAATCGCCAGCCATCGCGCCGGATTCCCGATAGTAATATGGTCTATTTGTTGCTGTGAGAGGCCTTTGGACTTCATCTTTGGGAGCACGTTGTTGATTATGTGCGCGTAGCCGTGGCCGCCAAAGCTGGTCTGTAAACAAAATAAAATAACGTTTTGTTGAGGTAGGAGTCCCAATGATGTCTGGAGTGAAAGACTGTTCAGATGCGAATGAACCTATTGTTTTTTTTTTAATGGCATCTCGCAGTTCAACCATAGGGTTGTCTACTGCTTAACCGGACTTGCCTGTGGATGCCACAAAAGAATGGTAGCCTCCAGTCAGGGCTTAAAATGAATCTATTGCTTAATGTAACCTCTTATACCTATACAAAAATATTTACAACATTTTCGGTGACTACCTACACGCTTAACACTCTTCATTCAAGTTTGAATTTCTCGCTCACATACAAAAGCTTGCGTCGCGCCCGAGCCACTAGTATTGCCCTGGTCGCCGGCGCGCGCGCTTGATGTATGAGTGAATGTGTTGCAGCTACACGCTCTATCATTCAGCCAAAAGACTGCTGGACATCCCTAACATCTAACATCGTCGTAACGATCGGTTCTCTGCCGCATTCGGCAGGTTCCTGTAATCTTTATCAGGTCATCGGTCATTATATAGTATGATCAAAAAGAAAAGCTATTGCGCCATACCTAACTAAATTGAGATAAGAGCTGGAGAGTGATGATGATGCCTTTAACCGCCCCAGGGATTGTCCGAAAAGGTTACCGCTACCCCGGAGCATAAAGGGCTAAGTAAGGAACATGGATGGGTTTTAGTCAATAAGAGTCTGACACTCCTTTCCGCTCCACCCAGAGCGGGAGGAGTCATATGATGATTTACCAGCACCAAAAAAAAAATTATTTCGTCATTACAAAACCCTATTCGTCGAAGATATTTATTTTTCGATACACTGTGCCAGGCGCTGGGGGCACAACAACTGTTAGGTACGTAGTTGGTCGATGAAAAGATTAATAATGAAAAAAAAAACTCACTAATCGATGCTTCGTGTGAATATCATGAGACATGAGTATCTTATCCTCACGGCCCTCGTTAACCAGCAAAGATATCTTCTGTATCCTCTGAGCATCACTCAGCATATCCGTAGTAACCTCCAGCTGATAATATGACACTTCAGTACCGAACAAATCGAACTGGCAGTATGTGCCTAACTCGGCGAATTCTAATAAAATATCGTCTTCAACCAGCGTGCCTGAAAAATGAAAATTTCACAACTGTAGTGCTATTCTGTAATAATCCCACCGTGAAGACTTAGGTGAAGTGAGTTTAATGTGAGCTGTCAAAACTGTCAATTCCTTGCAAAGGTTCAAATGACAGGTCACTTCAAATAAGTTATCACGATGAGATTTTTACAGAATCGACCGACAGAACATCATGCCAGTATTCCCCGAAGAAGTAAGTAATGTTGAGTACACCCATATATCACCAAATATGTAAATGCTATGATTTATGGGGTCAGTGGGGTGGTCACTTTGTCTGACATGGGAATAAAATCTTTGACCTTACGCTCACAGCAGTGCATGTGACCAATGAACAGTTGGAGAAATTTAAATTAAAAATAAATTGAACAAAACATAATATCTAAAGTAACTACACATACTTAGCCATTTCATCGTTGAAAGTAGGAATATAAGTCGGAACCTTATAGGGTCATATGAAATTAGTAAGCAAAACTTCATATACATGATATGTATATCTTGTTTAGATAACAAAAACCGTATGTGAAGGTCCCAAACAATAGAAAACTATTTTTAAATTGATATTTCAAGTAAGTAACTGCAATACTGACCTACGGTCACTGACCCCAAAATAAGACATCATCAATACCGATTGCTACAATAATTTAGGTCTCGTTAAGTTACTTACGGTCTAAATGCGACATGACAACTTTGTCAGCGGAGCCCCCGGCCTCCAGGTACAGGCGGATGATCTCGAAGGGAGCCTCCTTCGTTCTATGGGGATGGAAGCTCACTCCACAGCCGACTTGAGGTTGTAACTCACCGGCAGCCTGGATGGCTCGCCGTTCAAAATCTGTAGATAAGTAATTTAGTATCAAAATGCATGTTAGCTGGATAATTTGCCAGTAGACATATGAACAGAAAAAAAAGGGAAAAAATACATGTTTTGTCAGCAAAGTTTATATTTGTCATCAACGTGTACTTACCATCTAAAAAATAGATCTATCGCCGCGAAATATTTTCAATCTCAGATAATTAAAAAGTGTTGTGTTGCTAATAACGATATGACAATAGGACTGAGCTAAATTTTTTTTTCTTTAAAACAGCACCGCGTACAGTGCAGCATTGATGCAATGCTGCACAGGAATAAGTGACAATGCTAACGGTCTCAGCTCTACAAAGGTAAACTTGTACTAAAACTTGAGGTAATGCCCAGCATTCACAACGTTTCGACAGGCTGCCGTATCGAAAATGACACATTTTCTCACCTAGAAGCAGCGGTCTTGTTGATTTAAACTGACAACATTTTCTGATTTTTCGTTAAGAGGTTACTTAGAGGTTAAGAGAACTCCTACGAACATTGATTGGTGTTCAATTCGGCAGCGGAAGCGGAATGGTTGTAAATAGATATACAGGTACCTACACCTAATCTGGGTCAGATAGACAGTCGCTTCATGTAAAATAGTGGTATTCAGTTGTACAGAGGCCAGCACATCAAGTTACCCCATTCTGTGAAATTTATTAGATCGTTTTTCAATTTTATTACAAAAGTTTAAGGTTCATTTTCAATTGCGAAAATATGTCAGTTTGGGGCAGCTTGAGGTGTTGCCCTCTGTATCTATCTATCCGGCCTAGACTGGAAGCCGACTCAACATATTTGGGAAAAGGATAGGCATGGTGACATTCACCTCTCAACGGCCATACACTTGCGATCTCTCCCATGAATCCGGCCTTAACATCAGGGTGTTGAACGCAGCTCTGAGTCAGCTCTTGCAACATGTGATTGTAAACATCTTCCGTAGACTGTCGCAGAGTATCGCCGCTCTGCAATTCTGCAATGTAATGTCCCGTGCCGGCCACGATGTGAACGTTGCTTGCTTTCGACACATTCTGGTAGAATGATATGTGCCGGTTAATGCCTTCTGTTGTGTTTTCCACGATGGTACCTGGTGTAGTGATAAAATATGGTATGAAATCTTGAACTAAATATCTAATTGGGTATTTCAATGGGTAGTAATAACGTTACTTTTTATGAATTGTCAAAACGCAGAATTTGCTCGTGATTTGTATGAAATATAACAATGTGACATCACAGATTTTTAGAATCAAGTGAAATACTTATTAGCATTAAATGCAATTTCACAATTATATCTTCGCATAATATTTATTTTCTCCACAGTGATGGAAGTTTTTAAGAAGAGCGGTCTTTTATCTATGCGGTTTCATATTTTATTTTGACCGTTTCAGATAGTCAATTGGATAGTATCTACTTTACATGTCCTAATGGGTAGTACAGAGGCCAGCATATCAAGTTACCACAATCTGTCAAATTTCCTTGATAGTATTTCAACTTCATTGCAAAGACATAAGGTTCATTTTTAATTGAGAAAAATTGACAGTTAGGGATAGCTTGATGTGCTGTCTGTACAAAATTACAATAATTTGATTAGAAGCCTTAGCATCAGCGTCTAGCAACTGATTTCGTAAGCAGGGGGCTGAAATCGATACCTACTATCGATAGCTTCTAAAATTTACTACAAATCGATCGCAATGCGGGGACAATTTCGACATGTTCATCTGCGATATCTCGGCGATGGATGGGACTGTGTGAAAGATGATATGGCTAGAAAGGAAGTGACTACCGTGACGGCCAATAGACAAGTATCGAAGAAAAAGACATCGCCGACCTCAAATAAATTGGGATAAGGGCAGGAGGATGATGATGATAGTAGCACTATCTTGAGTGATGGCTGTTTTGCGTGGATATGACGCACATTTTCCCCCAACTTAATATATATCTTTTTTGTGTGTGTGGTGTTCTTTCTTTGCGCCTTGTTTACCGCGAATAAACGTATATTTTCTTTGTTTCTTTATGATCTGTGATACCTCGGTATTGAAGGCGACAGTGACTACTCAACATCAGGTAGATCGTAGGACAGTTTATCCTCTAATCACAAAAAAAACTCACCTCCACCAGCAGTTTTGTACTCGATAACATCGTAAATGACTGCTTTTTGAGCTTGGTCGTCATCGAGCTTCAAGTTGTACCTGGAGCTGTAAGGGTACTGTCTCACGTAGCCAATTGTTTGGAGCTCTAGTTGAGGGGTGAATTTTTCAGCCAATGCTGGAGGCGGTTGCCTGTAGAAGTGCTCGAAGTTCATACCCAAGTGTTCGTGAGTTAAGGTTCGGCCTAGCGCTGAAGGGCTAACGTCTCCAAGCACTGAAATAGAATTACAACATGCAAGTATGGTAAGCAAGTAGATTACCTGCCGACGTATTCTGTAAAAATCTAGCCGTGAAAACTACAGTGAAGTGAGCTGTCATTCCATCTGAAGCTTTTTTTTTGAGTTTAGAAAATCCAATGACTTCTCCCGCTCTGGGTGGAGCGGAAGGGAGTGTCAGACTCTTACTGACTAAAACCGCCCTTTATGTTCCGGGGTAGCGGTAACCCTTTCGGCCAATCCCGCTTTCCACCTGATGCTAGGGATTGATACAATTGACAGTTCACTTGAAGCTCACTTCACGTAAGTTTTTACGGTGAGATTGTTAATGAATTGGCTGACTGTAGTGCTATGCTGCAGGTACAGAGGCCAGCACATCAAGTTACCACAATCTGTCAAATTTGTTTGATAGTATTTCAACTTTATAAGTTAGCAAAGACATAAGGTTCATTTTTAATGTTGAAAATTTAACAGTTAGGGATAGCTTGATGTGCTGGCGTCTGTACAAATCTCACAGTGAAAATTATGGTGAAGTGAGTTTCAAGTGAGCTGTCAATAGTGTCAATCCCTAGCATTTAGTGGTACGACAGCTCAGTTCATCTTAGTTTTGACGATGAGATTTTTACAGAATCGATTGGCTGATTCTGATCAGATGGAAGGACTTAATTATGGTCAGTTTATCAACTATTCTGTGCTATGGTGTACCTACTCCATCCCATCCGAAGCACCTATCGTCTAGGTTGTTAGTGTTACCTTATAGGTACCTATCTAAGCAGTATAGGCTAGGTAGTTACTTAAACAGCTTACTCCGTACCTCTTAGGTATAGGTATACTTGCACTACCTACACAGGAATATAGGTAGGTACTGTACCTTCTTATTACCTACCCTCTTCTGTTTATATATAAGTGGTAGCGCGGCGGTAGCGTCGACAAAACAATTACTTATTTATTTTTGTACATTTCTCAAATAATAAATATTGTTGAGACCGCTGCTCTCAACATCGCCGCGCGCCAGCGGCAGTGAACGAGAGGTGCGGGGCAGAGGGGAGTCAGCCGGCCGACGGCCGAGCGCGGGCCCCCGCCCGCACCACACGACAGTCAGCTGTTGCACGCCTCCACGCACGGCTGCGCTTACGCGTTTTCCTAACATCTATTCATTTTGTCTCTTATTACTTCCAACCGACCGTTGTAATTCCTCATATTCATAATATACATTTTATACAGTCCACTACATATTTCATTTTGCTCCACCACCATCTATCGTCGCGATCATTGGTCCTTCTACCGTTAACGTTTGAACCGAATCAAGCAACGGAAATTTTCAAAAAGTCAACAGTTCGTCGGTTGGAGAACAAAGGACTTCATCTTCGGGTTCAAGTATCGCAAAAGATCTTCGTGTTCTACGTGTCATCGTCTGCATTTGGTCATCGTGAACGTCGATACGGCAACAGTCGTCTTCATCGAGTTCAAACCAACAGGCGGCACAAGAAAAGATCGTCGAGACTTCGGTGCAAGAAGGGTTTGAAGGCACATTCACGTCAGCATTCATCAAACCGTCAGCACCGGAAAGAAATCCAGGAGCTACTCATCGGAACCACAGGCGTCATTTCATCGTCAGAGGTTGACAGCATATAACCGTGAGAACGTTCCAACTCCTTTGTTCCAACACTTTGCCTAGTCATTTCACCTCATTCATTTCATTTCACCTATCCAAATAATTTTATATAGTTACCTACTACCTATTAAGTAGTAATACCATCAATCCATAATCTTCAGCCTTTCAACTTGTTTTATAAACAGCATCTTTTCTTTTACACAGTGCCAAGGTGTAGATAATAACAAAAGTGATTTCAACATTTTATTCATTTAGGCTCATTTTAATCCATTACATCCCCATTATTAATTCATATTTATTGTGTCACAGTTTCTAATTGACATATTTTGCATTATTCCGTTTAATTAAATTAAGCTTTTCTTTTATTTTGCAGATGAACATTGCATCATTCACATAGCATTACTCAGCAGATTCGATCGTAAACGCCTAACGCTTTTTTAATAGCAATCTCATTTCTTACTGCTTATAGCTCCAATACCCACGTCACAACTTATTGCTAATCGTTTAGTATCAGTAATTTTCGCTTAAACTAAATAGTGTTTTTCTTCTTTCTTTTCTTTTATACTGCAACTGCTAAATTTCACTGTCATGGCTGACATGAAAAGCTTTATTAAGAAGCGAGCTTCAATTAAAGCCAAGCTTACACAATTTACTTCTTATTTAAATATTTCTAAGTCTTGCGAAAAGTTAAGTGAGGTACAAGTCATCGAAATCGAATATCGGCTTAATATATTTGAAAGCTTATACGAGAAATATGATGCATTACAGGATGAATTGGAGGCGTTGGTGAATGACCCCAGCGAGCAATTTGCGGAACGCGAAGAGTTTGAGAAGCTGTACTACGGCTTGGTGGCTTCTGCACGCCAGCTGATCAGCGGCTCAAGAAAGCTTCTCGAAGGGGACTTCGCAAACGAGGTGGATTCTTGTACTACTAGTACACACAAACACAATTCAATTCGTTTACCCAAAATTGACTTACCCAAATTTTCAGGCAGTTATCATGATTGGCTGGAGTTTAGAGATACTTTTGTCTCTATAGTGCACAGTAACACAACCTTAGATAAAATAAATAAATTGCACTATCTGCGTGCTTCCTTAAAGGGTAGTGCTTCTCTTGTCGTTGATAACCTTGACTTCAGGTCAGAAAACTACGACGCTGCCTGGAAGTTGCTTTGTGAGAGGTATGACAACAAAAGATTGCTTGTCAACAATCATGTGCAAGCACTCTTTAACGTTCAGCCTATAGATAGAGAGTCAAGTAAGTCACTACGTCACATAATTGACACAATAAATAAAAATCTTAGAGCTTTAGCAACCCTTGGTCAACCTGTTCAAAACGCCTTCGTCGATGTTCTTATCATTTACATAATGACCAGTAAGCTCGACCACGTGACGAATCGTCAGTGGGAAGAGCACAGAAACACTTTTTCTGAACCTCCTACATTATCTGCTTTCACTAGCTTCATCAGTAACAGAGCTGACTTACTGGAAACACTAGAGGAGGCTAAGCCCATAGCAACAGCTAAGAGTGAACCTGCCGCACCTGCGCCTAAACCAAAAAGCAGTACCACTTTACCTGAAAAATCATCAAAACCTTTGTCGTGTCCCATGTGTCATCAAAATCACTTCATTTTTGCATGTGAGCAGTTCGAAAGTCTTTCAGTACAGGCTCGCATTAAAAAGGCTCAGGGTTCAAATGTGTGCATGAATTGTCTCCGTCCAGGCCACGACATTTCCAGGTGCAAATTAGGTCATTGCAAATACTGTCGTCAAAAACACAACACACTACTGCACATCGATAGTGACAACGTTCTACCTAGTGCACACAACACTGCATTGTCAGCTAGTCAATTGCTTACATCTCAAATAATTTTGCTTTCCACCGCGCTCGTGAAGGTGACTGGCGCTGACGGTAACCATCATACAGCACGAGTCTTGCTGGACAGTGGAAGTACAACCAACTTCATCTCGGAGGACTTCGTTCGTAAGTTACATACTCCCACCCACATTGCCAAGTCCAAGGTAACCGGCATAAATTTTCAAACTTCTTCTTGTACTCAGGGGTGCTCAGTGTCATTAAAATCAATTGATGACAGTGAATACGAACTGAACATTGACTGTCTCGTATTGCCAAAAATATCAGCATCAGTTCCTAATACTTATGTTGATATTAGCAACATACGTATACCTGCGAACGTGCGTCTTGCTGATCCTATTATATTCCATCTTCGATCGACGTCCTCGTTGGTGCGGAAGTCTTTTGGGATATTGTAGGCACTGGCCGTATTGCGTTAGGTAACCGTATGCCCACTTTACTTGAGTCAAAATTAGGTTGGCTCATTTCGGGTGCTTGTCATCAGTCTGATTCCTCTTCACATGTCTGTATGTACACTAACAACTTACAGGTAGATTTAGATCGGTATTGGGAGTTAGATTCTGTGTCGTCTATACATAAACATTCTGGTGAAGAGAGATCCGTTGAACAACATTTTATAGATACTGCCGTCCACTAACTAAAAGGCCGTTAAGCCACAGTTGGTCGTTTTTCACTTTTTAATTTAGTCGTATACAACTTTCGACGCTCTATCTTTTGATCTAAGAATCATTTTTCTATGATTAATAGTTTTAGTGATACAGAACATTGCTGTGCAGTTAAGCCATGTAAATTTCGTTACTTCCTTAACTAAAAAGCGGCTAAGCTACAATACTTCTCTAGAAAGACGTTAACATACTTTAACGGCAAATTGATGTATCATTTTTTTCTAAATTTACTTAACTATAACTACATTATCTAGTCATGTTTGACTAAAAAGCAGCTAAGCGTCTTTAACTACCTTCATGCACCTTAACTATAAAGCAGTTATAAAGAAAAACTACACTAGAAAGCAGTTATACGGCAATAGCGGCTTTTAAGTTATGTATTAAAATTAGTATTAGTTAAATATCAAACGGTAGAGAGCAGCTAAACGACAATACTAGACTAAATAGCAGTTAAACGCTTGTGATTTGCGTTTGCGTTTCACCAGCTCAGGCTATAATTCCTTCCTTGGCAGTCACTTCTAACTATTAGGTTAGTTTTATACGTAGGTAGGCATTCATAAGTTGTATTTTTAATTTAATCTTTCAAGCATGGCAAACGAGACACAATTGATTTTCTATTGTTATTTATTTATTTATTTTATAGATTATATAAGGTGTTAAAAAATTAACTCTAAGAATTTCGTGGGAGCATTGTACTCATCGTAACGAACAACTTTTACTATGGGATGAACCCTGAAATCGCGAAAAAAATATGAGCTGTTCCATACATTTTATTGAGTTACGTGTGCATAAATGTATGGAACAGCTCATTTTTTTTTCGCGATTTCAGGGTTCATCCCATAGTAAAAGTTGTTCGTTACGATGAGTACAATGCTCCCACGAAATTCTTAGAGTTAATTTTTTAACACCTTATATAACTCCGGTACATTCGCCAAATTATGAAGGGTCTTATAAAGAAAAATTAAATCTGAGCAACTTCTTCGTTGCTCCAAGGAGCTCATCTTGAAATGACAGAGCCTTTGAGGATAATCAGCTTTGCGATCACATTTGTGATCTGTAGCGCATTTATCTCGTAAACTTTTTTTGGATGCACTCTATTCTGTCGATGTGGACACGATACGCTGGATTCTATACAGGAGATGCATATTCCAGTATAGGAGTATACTGACCAGATAGTTATAGAGGGTGCCACTTGACCGGAATTCCTTGCAAGTTCTTTTTACAAATCCGGACATTTTATTTGCTTTGGCGACAATAGTGTCAAAGTGATTTATAAAGGATAGTTGACTATCAAGTTGGACTCCCAAATCACGAATGGTATCGACTTTCTGAAGAGTTATGCCACTTAAGTGATGGCCGAATCGACTTTTTCCGTGTAAATGTTACATGATAACACTTTACGGCATGAGAGTACTCATGTTATTATGACACCACTCATGAATTTAAGTCGAAGTCCTTCTGAAGCAAAGCAATGTCGGTACTTGATTCAATTTCCTTGTATAGTTTTAGATCATCCGCAAACATAGAGCATTTTGAGTTTTCGATGGAGTGTATGATTTTTTTTTTTTTTTCTCTTTATTTGTTTTGGGGTTTTTATTTAAACAAATATGTCAACCCCATCGTGCCTTTTACATTGTAACATTAACTATTAGTTGACGCATGAACTATGCTAAAACGTTATAGTAATTATATTAATTATTATAAAACAAATTGTGATATATACCTATATATATGTAGATAGGAGTCACTCATAAAGGACTGTAATTAAACGACTTAACTTTTTGGCACCTGCTGAAATTGGTTGGGATAAAATTGTTTGTATTAATCCTACGTCAAGCCTATTCAAGTCCAAATCCTTCAAAAGTAACTCCCTCTCGCGCCTGTTACGTACACACTCCATCAGCAAATGCTGCACGTCCTCAATTTGATTACATTCTCTACAATTCGGTGAATCAGTTTTTTTCATGAGGAATGCAAACTTTGCTGATGGATAGTGTCCCGAGCGAAGTCTTAAAATCAATTTTACATAGTTCCTACTCAGATGATCGACATCGAACCAAGGCACATGAGGAGGCTCGCCTTGTATGCTCCTATACCATATACCCTTTTGTTGACTTATGTTATCAAAGTATTGTTTCCAGGATTTATAACAAACTAATTTATATTTGGATATGTATTCCCAATAATCAGGTAAGTAGTCAATTGTTGTACCCTCTACTGCTGCTAATTTAGACAATCGGTCAGCTTCCTCATTACCACGTAGTCCAATGTGAGCTGGAACCCATTGCAACTTAATTTCTATATTATTCTTAGATAATAACGTAATATTTTCTAGAATATCATATGCTATCGATGCCCCTCTGAAACCAGAGGCACATCGAGCAATATGCTGTAGTGCGCTTTTACTGTCTGAAAGAATAACGACTCGATTTAAATTCTGGTTCCGGCAATAAAAGATCGCTTGATAAATTGCAATAAGTTCCAGTGTCATTATTGATACATAACTGTTTACTTTAAAACCGAGCTTAGTTCCTACGCTTTGGTCAAATATTCCTGCACCCAGACCGGAAGTTCCCTTTGAACCATCTGTAAAAATTTTGTGCCAATTACAATACATAGAATTTAATTCGGCTAAAACATCGAAAACTAATAAATTTGGATTATAATTGGATTTCGGAACCTTTACACATTCTAGATCAACATTAATTATATTTTTAGTCTCAATAGCAGTTGTCCAAGTTTCTAAAGTGTACATTTTATTAATCTCTGTTGAAAAAACATCTATCTGCTTTACATCATTATATATTTTAACTAATAAGGGTACTTTTTTGTTTTCCCAATATTTAATACTACAGAGGACACTTAAATCCGCAATCAAGCTAACTGTTATATTATTTGACCATGACATTACTTTTATACAATATTTATAGGCTAAATACTTTCTTCTTAAAAATAAAGGGGGTATACTCAAATCAGACTCCATTACATGAATTGGGGAACTTCTGATATATCCACCTACAATTCTTAGGGCTTGATTCTGTAACTTATCTAGCTTGGAAACATGAGATTTTGCACTACAATCATACAAAAAACACCCATAGTCGATACGACTCCGAATCAGTGAAATGTATAGCCTGCGTATATGCTTTGTGTGTATTCCCCATGAGCTACCCGTTAGCACTTTTAATAGATTTAGAAATTTTAAACATTTACTAACTGTTTCATTTATATGTTTGCCCCAAAGTAAACTTCTATCTAGCCACATACCTAGGTATTTAATGCATTCTGAGAAACCCAAGGTTTGCTCATTTACCTTTAAGGTAGGAAGCATTCTACGCCTGCCCCTACTGTACACACAAAAGGTAGATTTACTTGAAGAAAGTTCCAAACCAAGTTTATCCAAAACCCGTACAATAGAATCCAAAGCATTTTGTACATACATTTCACATACTTTAATATCTTTGTGTTTAACATAAAGCACAAAATCGTCTGCATATTGAGATACAACTACATCAAGAGGAAGCTGACAAAGTTCGTATGTTATTAAATTAAAAAGTAATGGGGACAAAGGATCTCCTTGAGCCAACCCTTTATTAGTCCACCTAGCTATTAACTCATCACTATTATCAAATTTGATCTTTAAATATCTACCACTCAAAAACTCCCATATATAAGAACAGAATTTTGACCCAATTTCAAGCTTATCCAAAATACTAACTGCTACGTCGATCGAAACATTATTATAGGCGTTTTGAATATCCAAGAAGCATGCTAATGTAGGAATATTTTTCGAAAATCCAATTTGGATATAAGTGACCAAACGGGCTAATGAATCAAGACATGAATAAGATCTTCTAAAACCAACGGTGCTTGGTGATAATATTTTTTTCCTTTCAGCGTACCATTCTAGTCGTTTTGCTATCATTAAATGAAAAGTTTTACATAAACATGAGATTAAAGATATAGGTCTTAATTTAGGATCAGTATTAGAGTTACTAGCTTTAGGGATTGGAATGATTTGGATATGCCGCCATTGTTGTGGTATAAAACTAAATTTGAAAATATTATTGTATATATTAAGCAGATAAGATTTAATAAAGACAGGTAAATTATAGATCATAGAATATGATATACCATCCTCGCCTGGAGCTGTATCTTTTTTTTTTAAACAGTTTTCAAGTTCTTGAATATTGAATTCGCGTTCTAAGACTTCATTGTTAGAGACAAACACAGGCGTTTGATTTGGAACATAATCAGGTGTTAAAGCATACAGTAATTCTTTCTGTTTCTCAATGGGGGGGTAAGTTCTAAGTTGCTTATAGCCCTTTATCCAACGCATTCGACGCCACATTTCAGACACTGAGGTTACTTCATCGATGGAATCACAAAATCTATGCCGGCCTACGGACTTTGCTTTTTGGATCAATATTTGAGATTCTCTAGTTTTTTCTTCTAGTTTGGTCAAATTGTCAGGGGTCGGGTTGCGTCGAAAATTAGATAAACATAATCTACGCTGTGCTACTATTTTAGATAGTTCCGGATTCCAGTAATTTCTTGGTTTAAACTTACTAGAGGGTTGACAACTACTTTTAATAAACGGAATATATTTATCTGCAGTATTATTAATTTGAAGTAATAAATAATCGTACATTCCTTGAATATTGTCGCTTGGGGGGTTAAAATTTTGTGTAAGGTAATTCTGGTATTCCTTCCAATTGGCTTTAGAATAGTTTCTTTTTTTTTTAATAATAAAATCATCACTTATACTGACTGACATTTTAATAACCATGTGATCGCTACCCAGATTTTCGTTGAATACTTGCCAGTTAAATTTAATCGCAATGTCTGAAGATGCGAATGAAATATCCGGTGAAGTTTCTTGCAAATTACCGCTTACTAATTTAACCCGTGTAGCTGCACCATTATTAAGAGAGACGAATGAAGTTTCAAGTGCCGCGTCCAATATTTGTGTACCTCTCACATCCGTTTTAACGGACCAGTTGGTGTGATGACCATTGAAGTCACCTGCTATCAAGGTATTTTTTGAGAACAAAGAAAATATTTGTTCCCAGTCTGAAAACTGCGTTTGGACAGAAGATGGGCAATAAATAGCTACAATGTTTTCTAAATCTTTACAATTTATCAACTTAACGCAAACAATTTCTATTCCACTGTTTCGAACTCGAACCGAACATAGGTGAGATTGTATGGATTTATGCACTACAATTGAGACGCCTCCATAGGAATCAGATCTATCCGATCTATAGATGTTATAGCCACTAATATGAATATCAGTTTCACTATGTAACCATGTTTCACTCAGGATTGCTATGTGAACATTTTCTTGATTTAAGAGCTCCGAAAAAGAAATCAGTTTAGGACGTAGACTTTGAGAATTCCACTGTAATAAGTTAATTTTTATGTTTTTGTGTGTACTATCCATCTAAATTATCTATTAATTTTTCAAAAAACCCTCCACTTAAAAACCTACTTAGTAACATTTCCTTAATTTCTTCATAAATAATTTTAAAAACCAATATAATTTTATCCTCAAAAGTACCTTCAGACTTGTAAATACTTTTTAACTCATTAATAAACTTTTTAAATTCAAACTTATATCGTAATTGTTCATTTATTTCCTTATGTCCATTCTGAGTTTGTGTTACTTTTTTTTGGACGAGTTGTTTTTTAGTATTCTGACTTTTTCTAATTTTTGTTTTTTTCCCCCCTCCTCCATTTTTTTTAGGTGTATGTGTTGTATTCTCCATGCTATCTTGCTGATCTTGTTGTGATTCTTCCATTTCTTCCTCTTCTTCCTGAGCTGATTGTGCGACAAACTCTTCTTGATTTTGTATTGATCCTTTTTCGTTTCCTGAAATAATACTGGCATAGTTTTCAGCTCGGATTTCTAGGTTTGTGGGTTTTATAGGGTTTTTGGGGGTATCATTCTCTCGTTGTTTTTCAATAACTTTTTGAAGTGCCATTCGATATGGTAATTGCTCTCTACTCATAATATTCCTTATTTCCTTTTCTTTCAAAAAAAAGGGGCAAGTTTTGTCTATGACAAGGTGATCACCCTTACAATTAAGGCATACGAAATTATTAAGATCACAATTCACATGATCACCCCCGCATTTTGGGCACAGTTTCTTCTTCGTAGGACAATATTTTATTACATGTCCAAATTGCCAGCATCCTGAGCATTGAGTAACAGGGAACACGTAAGATTCAACCTTAAACCGGCACTCGTACGCATAAATATGAAGCGGTAAGATTTTACCCTTAAAACCAACTCTCACTGACTCACTGTCAATCCATTTACCCTCCGAATCAACTCGTTTTAATCTTTTTATAGATGCTATTTCGGTACTAGATTCAAATATGTCCATGAGCTCCTCCTCGCTTATGTCAAGATCAACCCCCTTTACCACACCATAGGATATTGACAACTCATTAATCAATTGGCATCTGCATCCCATTTCCTTAAATTTTATGCAATTTAATAGTTTAACGGCATCTTCCTTGTCTTGAAATTGAACAAATACCTTGTTAAAACTTTTGAATTTAATTCTTATAACGTTTTTGATATTCTCAGATCTAAGTAATTTTGCTAATGCCATTTGCTTAGGCATCTTTTCAACGGACGTAATACATACTTCATGTTTATTAAGAAAGTTCACATTTTTTTCCACATCTACCCTCATATTTCCAGAATTCGATAAAGCGCTTCGAATGAAACGTTTAGGTTTACTTCTAACAGTAATAAAGTCATCATCCTCGTTACTCTCATCTTCTCTTTCTTTTCTTTTTTCAGCTAATCTCTTCACACTTTCACTTGTTATATAATTTTGCACCTTACTTGGCTCCAATGGCGATTTCTCCAATTGTTGTTGGTTGATAGGTAAACTTTCCTCATTAGCAGAGTCATCATCTTCTTCTTCACTACCCATTATATTAACCAAAAACGCAAAGTAGCACTAATCGCGTGACGTATAAGGACACCGATAATATGACACACGAGCGCACGCTTAGAATGCGCGCAAGCGACTGGTGGAGTGTATGATGTCGTTCACAAATACCAGGAAAAGAATAGGTCCAAGATGCGATCCCTGTGGCACCCCAGAGGTTGAGTAATAAAGTGGCGACTGATAAACCTTTATAATAACTCTCACTTGTCGGTCTGAAAGATATGATTCAAACCAGCGTGCAGCGTAGCAAATGACCATGCATACCATAATTCTCAAGTTTTTTAAGAAGAAGCACATGATTTACTTTGCCGAACGCGCTGCTGAAGTCAGTGTAAATTGCACACCGGAATCTACAGATCTGCTGATATCATTAATGTAGTGAACTAAGTTGGTGGTAGTAGATTTATTGGTGCTGAAACCGTGCTGTTGCGTAGCCAATTGGGTTTTAATGAGAGAAGTTAATACAGGACAGACTAATGATTCGAACAGTTTCGAGAAAATTGAAAGAAGAGATATGGGCCGATAATTTTTAACATCATTAGGCTCCCCTTTTTTAAATATTAGAACTACGTGTGCGATTTTCCACTGTGTGGGAAACTTAGAAGACATAAGGGACTTGTTAAAAATAAGGTTGAGCGGTAATGATAAATATTTGGCACATTGCCTTATGAAATGCGGCGGTAGGCCGTCAGGCCCTGGACCTTTGCAGATATTTAGTTTTTTTTTATTGTTTGATTACGTCTCGCTCTGTGAAATAATAGCTTCCCAGTGCAAGCAGAGGGTACTCTTTTGGCTTTGTTTGTACCGTGAGTGTTCCAGCTGGAGATGCAAAGGTAGCAGAAAAGAGTGAGGCAAACATTTTACTCACTTCTTCACCAGAAGTTGCCACTTTCCCGCTCCAGTACATCTCAGATGGAATGTCATTGGACTTGGCTTTTGCGGCCTTAACGAATGACCAAAATACCTTCGGATTCAGTCCGATTTTAGTGCTATTGACGTACGTGCTGCAGCACTTTTTGATCATATTTTTAGAACGTTCCTCCAATATACGGTATTCATACTTGTCCCTTGGATTTTTGTACTTCTTAAAACGAAGTCTTAATTTTTCCTTTTGTTTGAGGAGTCTGATCAAACATTTTGAGGACCATATAGGAAATTTGTTATTGCGTGTAGTATATCTACGAACACATTCCTCCACTATTCGATTCAAATGTGCGTAAAACGTGTCTACTATTACCGGCCCCCGGGTGCCGCTTTAAGCTCAATGCAATGAGTTAATGGCATAATTTTATAAAATTACCTACACAATTTAATTAGTCGTACTGTGATTGTCAATTCTTTTTAAATAAATAAAGTTTTGATTTTCATAAAATAGTTTTTAACTTCTCAACTTTTTACCCGCAAGTGCTTACTTAAAAGGCAGTTAATTGCGAGCGAGATATCTTTAACTGCCTTCTAGTTAAGCAATACGAGAACCAGTATAAAATATGTTTGACAAATACAGAGCTTAAAAGCGTTTAAAATCCCATAACTGCTTTCTAAGTAAGCAAAGTTAGTCTTTCAAGTGATAGTTACTAGGCTATAAGTCTGTTAAAATCCTTTAACTGCCTTATAACTAAGTATATTATGATAACTTTTACTATAAGTACAAGACGTGGCGGCTACAAGAAATTACTTTGCTTTATAGCAGTTAAGGTATGGTTAACGGCCTTATAGTGCAGTATATTAGGTCAAAATTAAAAAAAATGCTTAGCTAAAAGTTAGAAAATGAATTTAAATAAAATCTAATAAATATAAATGAATGAAATATATCACATATTGTGCACAAAAACTATGCCTACATATATAACTTACAACCTTGTTCCTAGGTAGCATACTTTTCAAGAGACATCAATTCCCACTTATTTTTGCCTTTTCTCGAAAACTACTTTTTGCACTTAGCTGCCTTTTAGTTAGTGGACGGCAGGATACCACATATCGCAATTCTGATGGACGATTTGTGGTAAGTATTCCTTTTAAAGAGTCACTCGACGTATTGGGTGATTCGTACATGATGGCTAAGCAGCGATTTCTATCTCTTGAACGTCGTTTGGATAGAGATCCTCGCCTTAAAAGCCTATACGTAGACTTCCTTAATGAGTACATAGAGCTGGGACATATGTCTGAATTCACTAGACGCCCACTCGACTCAACATGTTCTAACTATTTACCACATCACGGTGTTCTGAAGGAATCAAGAACTACCACCAAATTAAAGGTAGTTTTTGACGCTTCGGCCAGAATTCAGGAAACTGTAGAAGGAGAAGCTTGGCATTATGTTCCGTCAGCTGAAAACCCCGCAGACCTCGCTTCGCGTGGACTTAGAGCTGACAGGTTGCTTTCGTCTTCATTGTGGTGGTCAGGACCACCATTTCTTAACAAAGAAATGTCTTCGTGGCCACAGTTCCCTGAATCACATCATAGTAATACTGGGTTACCGGAAACAGTCTCTTCTTGTCATGTCTCTAATCATATTATTGAAAATCCTATTACAGCGTTATTTTCAAAATTTTCAAACTTTACAACATTACAGCGTGTGATGGCATATGTCATGCGATTCATTAATAAATGCAATAAGAAATCACTTGAGTCTGGTTCACTAACTTCTGCTGAACTTAACACTTCTTTAAACTTGCTATTAAAACTTAGTCAAATAGAATCTTTCCCGGAAGAGTACCATTTACTTAAATCAGGTAAACAATTACCAACAAAAACAGGCTATTATCTTTGTCTCCTTTCTTTGAGACTCTTTCTGGCCTAATCCGTGTTGGAGGAAGATTAAACAATTCATTTTATGATTATAACGTTAAGCATCCAATTCTATTATCTAGTTCTCACATAATTTGCATTCTCTTGTTCAACATGTTTCATGTACGCCTTTTGCATGCTGGGCCACAACTTTTATTGGCCACTGTTCGTCATCACTACTATCCTATTGGAGGTAGGAACCTGGCTAAAAAGGTCACACATCAATGTGTAAAATGTTGCAGGATCAAGGCTAGCACCATTCAGCCTATCATGGGTAATCTTCCAGAGCAGCGTCTACATTTAGAGTTTCCATTTTTGGACACAGGGGTGGACTATGCCGGTCCCATCATGATTGCTGACCGGAAAGGTAGAGGATGTAGGCTCATCAAGTGCTTCATTTGTGTGTTTGTGTGTCTAGCTACGAGAGCCATCCACCTTGAGCTTGTGTCAGACCTTACAAAGGAGGCCTTCTTAGCTGCACTTAACCGCTTTATTGCTCGAAGGGGAAAGCCCCGTAACATCTTTTCCGACAACGGCACGACCTTTGTCGGTGCTTTCAATGAGTTGGCCAGGCTGCTTTCGCAAGACTTAAACTCCAACAACATCGATCCTGGCATAAACTTTTCTTTTATACCTGCATATACTCCACACTTCGGAGGCCTATGGGAGTCTGCAGTTAAATCCACCAAGCATCATCTACGCCGCATTTTGGGTTTAACAAATCTAACCTTCGAAGAGATGGCTACTTGTTTAATTCAAGTCGAGGCTATATTAAATTCAAGGCCCTTAACTCCTCTGTCCGACGACCCTACCGACCTCGCTCCTTTAACCCCGGCACACTTCCTAATTGGTCGTTCTTTAATTTATGCTGCCTCATCCACAGATCCAGAACGCCAAGGTCAACAGCTTGCAACGATTTCGCCGCATCGAATATTTGAAGCAACACTTCTGGGCTCGATTCTCCCACGAATATGTTCTGTGGTTGCAAGAGAGAACCAAATGGTGCCGGTCGTCTGGCGAGCTCAATATAGGAGCATTAGTCGTCATAAAGGACAAAAGCTTACCTCCTCTTATGTGGCTTTTAGGGCGCGTCACACATATTCTCCCAGGCAGAGATGGCGTCGCGAGGGTCGCCGACATCCTCACAAGAAAGGGTGTCATACGGCGCGCCTTCAACACCATCTGCCCGCTGCCCGTTTCAACGGTTGAAGACACTTCAACGGGGGGAGCATGTTGAGACCGCTGCTCTCAACATCGCCGCGCGCCAGCGGCAGTGAACGAGAGGTGCGGGGCAGAGGGGAGTCAGCCGGCCGACGGCCGAGCGCGGGCCCCCGCCCGCACCACACGACAGTCAGCGGTTGCACGCCTCCACGCACGGCTGCGCTTACGCGTTTTCCTAACATCTATTCATTTTGTCTCTTATTACTTCCAACCGACCGTTGTAATTCCTCATATCTTAATTATACATATTATACAGTCCACTACACATTTCATTTTGCTCCACCACGACCTATCGTCGCGATCAAATTATCCTATCTTTTTTAATCCTGAACAAACCAGATAACAAGAACCCATAAAAAACAAAACAATGTAGATATTCGTGATTTTTCGCGTTAAAATCCAATGCAGTGCGCTAACGCAATTTCACACAGAATACCTATTTAAAATATGGAGGAAGTAGAAAAATAAACTCAACATAAAAGTAGCAGAGTATCAAAATCTAGTACATAGGTACGTTAGCTACCAATTAATATAATTTACTTACCGGTTTGCACTTTTGAAGGCATATTGAAGAGAAATCTGTCGGCTGAGGTAACTCGGTAGAGACACTGTTGTCACTAAAGTCAACTAAGTACCTATTTTGTTTACTTTTCCTATCACTTATCAATGTTTGTGCCTACATTAAATTATTAATTGATGATAATGTGTACCAATAACAGCTATTAATGTGCTTGCATTCGGTATACTTATTTACATGCGCAGACACATCCTGTATTGATGTTCTTTGTTTATTCAGCA
Organism: Hyppa rectilinea; assembly: GCA_951799385.1. Taxonomy (NCBI): domain Eukaryota; kingdom Metazoa; phylum Arthropoda; class Insecta; order Lepidoptera; family Noctuidae; genus Hyppa; species Hyppa rectilinea. The sequence continues at coordinate 2,379,877 of OX637317.1, forward strand.
AATAGTGCAAAAGGAATGAAATAAACTCGGAGGAATAAATATACACCTAAAATAATCAGGTTACTCTATACAAACGAGGTCATGCTAACTGACGGAGAGAAAAATATGATCAGAGCTGCCACATTAAAAAAACAGATACATGTTTTCTGATGGATTTGTCTCATTGCCTATATTGGAACGAAATGCGCGCCAAATTCAAGATTGTCTCCATTGCTATAGCGACGAGAGTTGTTTTTGTGGAGCGCTGGATATCAATAGAAATTAAAGATTTACTCCTCTTTATTCTTAAAAAAATGCCTATTATAGTCAAGGATTTCACTTGGTCTCAATCTAATACAACAGTGCACATCAGAGTACCGTTAAATCCGGTCCGCCATGAAAAAGTTGATCTGTTTCCTACTGATAAATACATCAAGGCGCACTTTAGTCCATTCTTGTTCGAAGTCTTTCTACTACACGATGTAAATATAAAGAAAAGCAAGTGCTTAGTGAAAGACGATTTCATTATATTAGATTTAGTAAAGAACGAAGAGATTGCTTGGGAATGTTTGGAAAAAGAGCTAACAAAGGATGAGAAAATGAAGATAAGGCAAGAAGTTTTTGAAAAATGCCAGGAAGAAGCGAAGCAAGAGTCGGAAGAAAGAAGTATTAAAAAGAGTCAATTGGACAGGTATACTGTCCAACAGGCAATGGAGATAGATAATCAAAAGCACGCATTGATGGACTCCAGACGGGATTTTGAAAGGAAGAAGGCAATGGATCAGTTAGAAGATTGGAGAACTGGCAAAGTTAATGATAATGAAAAAAACCAGATACCCGCGCCACAACAAGAACGCAGAGGTGTAGAAATAGTTGAACTTCCTCCATCAGACGACGAAAAAAGCGTTGAAGACGAAGAGAAGCAAGAGAAAGCAAAAAAAGAAGTTACCCAAGTAAAAGCGGTAAAGACGTTGCAAAAACCTCCAACAAAACCGACCAAGACACCAATTAAGTCTGAATATGTTGAGAAGAAGAAACAGGAGCATGCCAAAAGGGTATTACCAAAGCTGAGACAGACGATGAACTTAGAGGTTAAACACACGCCTCGGACGTTTCCCACTCCCAGTAGAGAGTCTACTGCTGACGAAGAGAATGCTTGGCTGAAGAACGTTACATTGGCTAGACGAGCGACTGGTAAGGGAATAGATAAGTAACATGTCTCCTCGATATTTTTTAGTAGTTATAGCGCAAAGCTACACTTTGTTACTGACTCGATCGCGGGCATCTGAATGACTACCCAAATTCGAGCACCCAACGTGTTGATTGCACTGGTTTCGGATGGTATAGAATTGGGCGATAGATTTCCCGAATACTGGCGTAGATACCTAATTGACATCGCCCCTTTACCTACACTTTATTCGTTTTCTCGCATTCCATGCATCCGAAAAGGTGATTATAAAGGACCCATTTTAAAATAGATGGACAAACACAACGTACTACCTACGTCTAACCAAAGATATCCAAGCATAAATACACTGATTAAAGTGATTTTAACCACATAAACATATCCATTATGAGTAGGTTTCTTCTTTCACACTTCTTGTAAGTATCTAATGCGTTATTCTTATTATTTTTTTACCATTGTCCTTATTTTGGTGGTCTGAATGATTTCTAAGTTTGTCCATCTATTATAATAGGACTTTATATTGCATTGCAAAAAGTTATAAATTTTTCCTGTACGTTTAAGGCATTAGCGTAAAAGTAAAGGCGTATTCCAAGGACGAGAGAATTTCGGCGATGCGATGATATCGCCGTGTAGGTATAGATTTTTCTCACCAGTGGTGATGGTGCCTAATAGACGATTTGGGATAACGCCACTTTGTAATTCAGTTATTCAGCTTATTTTCTAAATAGTTCGGTAAATTGTAGGTTTTATGTCTGAGGATCTTCGGCCCGAGGAGCAGGATCCTCAGTGGTGCAAGGAGAAGGGCGATTTGTTTTTCAAAAGCGGCAACTTCCTCGGAGCAATCAGCGCTTACACACATGGCATCTCACTGTCTGACAAACTGCCCAGCCTGTTCGCTAACAGATCCGCTACGCATTTCGCACTCGGAAATTTTAATAAATGTGTAAGTATTTAGCTTCGTTAGTCTAGTGGTCGCAAGCGCTACTGCTAAAGTCAGGTCTAATTTCGATACATTTTGGTTTCCAAACTTCTATAGGACCATCAGGAATAACACACTCGTAGAATGATGGCACTCCTGTAGCGAGAATCGTTAATAGCGATAATTATGTCGAATTTGCTAACTCAATTTTTCAGAGGAAACTGATACCCTATGCTCCAGGCTGCTTATTATAGTTCAATTTTAATTTATTTTATTTTTATTTAGTTCGGACTGTATATGGATCAAGTTATAATCATATCATATCAAATACTGGTATTGAGCTGCATCCGGTTAGACTGGAACCCGACCCCAACATAGTTGGGAAAAAGCTAGGCAGATTGATCCATATAGGATCAAGTTATATAAATGAATTTTAATAGCTTTATTACAGGATCAATTTATGTAAGCTAACGACGCATACGTGATGGGTACCTATCGATTTCAAAAAAATATTTTTAAAAAAACTGAGTTTTTGGGTTTGTGGTTGCTGCTCTGTTAGTATGAGAAAATCAGTTTTTTTTTGTCTCAATGTGTTTAGATAATTTAGTTTGCGCAGTCTCGCTAGCTTATTTCATTTCATAAACTTTTTTTTAGTTGAATGATTGCTCGACGGCCCTGGAGCTCATGGTACCAGCATGTGAGAGTAACCGGCGCAGTCGTGCGAAATGCATCGCACGCCGCGCAGCCGCGCTCGCCCGCGTCGGGTACCTCAGCAAAGCTATAGACGAAATGAAAGCGGCCGGCAAGCTACTGCCTGATGACGAAACTATCAAGAAAGATATCTACGACATGGAAAGAGCTTGGGAACAGAATCCTGATTCTGAGTAAATGAAATGTGATAGAGAAAAAAAACATAACATTACAACAGAAACATTATAATATTAGGAATAAAATTATAATAATCTATGCATATTCTTACTCTTCAATCATTACTTTTTTGGGCAGACCAAGATTCTTAAGTAGAGCATGTGGTGAGGGGTCTCTTCCTCGGAACCTCCTGAACACCTCACTGGGGTGGCAACTGCCTCCAACTGCCAAGAATGTGTCTCTATATCTCTTCCCTACCTCAAGAATATCCTGGTCACCTTTCCTGGCTTCTTCAAATGCACTGTAGATATCAGCAGCTATCATTTTAGACCACAAACGACAATAGTACGCGCTGCCCCACTCTTCAGAGAAGATCTTAGTAAATGAAAGAGGATGGGAATCATACTTGTCGAAAGGTAATGCATGGTATTTGGGCCACATTTCCCTCACAATATCTCTCCAGAAAGCCTTTTTGGTATGCAGTTCCAAGTCAAGTTTGGATAGGTACAGTTCTTTGCACAAGTCATACCCTGACATGTGGCCTCTGATATTTTGGAGGTTTTTCACAATTTCTTCTGGTAGAGCCTCACCTGTTTCGCAATGGCCACTCACTGATCTGATGGTTTGTGGATCATACAGCCAGTGCGTCATCACTTGGCCACACACCTCGGCAGCATCCCATTCTACATTAGAGAGTCCAGCCACCTCAGAGTAGTTGGCTTTGGTCAGTAAATGACGAAGTGAATGGCCAAATCTTTGGAACAGTATCCCAACCTCATTGAAGGACATTAAGGATGGTTTGTCAGTGGTTGGAGCTTGGAAATTAAATATTAATGCAGATAATGGAGTGGTGGCAGTCGATGTGCATTTGTTTCTGATTGCAATGTGCCACCCGGCATCATCATAAATACGTATTTTTTGATCCTGACGTGCATATGGGTCTAGGTAGAAGCTAGCTATAGGAGCCTCGCTAGAGTCGTCATACACATCATAAAATTTTACATCCTTGTGCCAAGTATGATGCCCTGTTCGCTCCACAATCTGAATATTAAACAATTTGTTGCACAAATTGAAGAGACTAGTAATTACTCTGGGAAGAGGGAAATATTCACGAATTTTTTCTTCATCAAAACCATACAGCGACCATTTCTGTTTTCTTTGCCAATAAGGTATGTCCCAGTGTTCTAATTTGACATCAAAGCCTCTTTCCTGTGCATACCTCTGAAGCAATTCAATTTCTGCATCCTGCATAGATCTAGCACTTTCTAGCAAGCTGTCAAGAACATTATTAACATTTTCGACTGAGCCAGCCATTTTAGTTTCCATGCTCATATCTCCGTAAGTTTCATAGCCCAGTATGGAGGCTTGCTCTTGTCGTAGACTCCTTATATTCTCTAGATTTGAAGCAGTCTCAAGTTCTTTATTGACATAGTTGGAGCATCTTTGTACATGTGCCTGCCAAGTGTTCCAGCGTAGCTCTCGATCAGAACAGTACTGCATGAATGGTTCATAGATATGCGGCTGCAATGTTACTTTCCAGGGTCCTTTAGTAGGATCAGAACCCACTGTCATAGAGTTCAGTAATCCGTCTGGGAATTCTCTCATAACACTGGGATCTTGTATGGTGCTGGTGAACACTTTATTTGCTATATTGACCTTGTCTCGGAACATCTGTCTCTCTTTTTGTAAGCCTGAGAGGATATTATTTAATCTTTCTCTCTTAACGCCCTTTACGTCCAGGCCATTCAGTTTACCTTCTAAAATGTACTTGTCTAGAAGCCTCTGTTCTTCGTCAGTTAGTTTTTTAAGGCGGTTCTTTTCTGTGATGGCTGCTTGGAAGATAGGTATGCTGTTGAATTTAGAGGAGCGTGCTTTGTGTGCTCGTTCATGTATTTGAATATATGACTTTGTAGGCATAAGTGAACTGTTTCCAAGGTACAGTGTCTTTGCCATGCCCCATGTGAGCTCAAGCTGTGAGTCTAGCTTTTCCAATGGCTTAAATACTTCAGCAAAAGCATTTTTACAATTTTCTGAGGCATGTTCAATCTGCCTGACTCCATTTTCGTACTCCAGACTTTGTTTGCTTATAGTTGCTATACATTTTTCGATTGAGATGTCATTGAACTCTGGCAGTCCATTTTCTGACAGTAAAGTATTTTCCGCATCTTCTCCTATTTCTGGAATACTGAAAAGAAAATATACATAGGTTAGTATTTCATTAGAAATCACAAAACTGAATTTCCTAGCCTAACTCCATTATAAGGGAGTATAGACTACTGAACAGTGATTACTTGGCTAATTTAAATGTTACGTAAATATAAATCATCAGTACTAGAGACTGAGGCACTGATGGGTGTGTAAAAAAGCCGTCTTTCTATTGGGAAACTCTAAGAGACACATGGACTTTCTAATAGAGAAACAGAATGAGCAGATTCCATATTTTAAAATATTATCATTCATTAATCTTGCTATAATATTTTTACAGAAAAATTGTAAAATAAAAATCAATGTTACTCACAGGACAACGTATCCAGCGTTGCGTTTGTTTTGATAAAGTTGACGTTTAACATTTCGGGCAATTACACTACTACGTAAAAACGATAAAGCCATAATTATAAAATTAATATAATAGAGTTTATTTCATCAAATAATGTTTATTTCATAATCTAAAAGCCACAAAATATGCCGCACATTGATTGATTAAGATTCTGACATTTACGACAGCTGATTTCATTCATTGTTTCATAGACAAAAAAAAAATTCATCGTCGAATGTCTATGATTCTGCGTTCGGATATATTAATGATTTCGAATTTTTTAGAAAAAACAATGTATGACATTATTATTTTGTTTTACTGAGCACTGGTTAAAAGATTACGAAATGTTGATTAATTACGAGAATTATAGTTTGGCCAGTTGCTTTAACCGCAAATCAATGCTGCGTGGTGGTTCACTAATCCTAATCAAAAATTGTATTAAATCAAAAACTCGTGAGGACATAGTTGAACTATCAGTTGAGCATAGCATTGAATTGTCTTGTGTTGAGCTGGATAAGCATGTTATAGTGTGCGTTTACAGACCCCTAATTATCAGAACTACTCAATATTTGAGGCAGTAATGGAAGATGTTTTGGCAAAACTTGCTTCCAGTAATAAATCAGTAGTTATTTGTGGTGACTTTAACATTAATATTTTAGAAAATAATTCAAACACGAGTAGACTATTAAATTTGTTTAAATCATTCAATTTGTCAAATGTGTTTGTAGAACCCACCCGAATAACTAAGTCTACTGCTACTTGCATTGATAATGTTTTTTGTTGCTGCGACTATTTAGATAAAGCTATCGTTAATTATCTCCCTTCCGATCACAGTGGTCAACCTGTAACTTTTGAGTCCAACACACCAATACAAAAAATCCAAATACAATCCAGACCCATAACAACTGTTAATTTAAATAAATTTAATATCGCCTTAAATTGTAAGTTAAGTGCTCAAGCACTTTCTTTAAAAAATATAAATATTTTGTATAAGGAATTCTTTACGGTAGTGCAAAACGAGTTTAATAATTGTTTTAAGAAGACCACTAAAACTATCAATCCTAAATTTTTATTTAGTGACTGGGCCACTAAAGGACTCAGGAAAAGTAGGGAAAGACTTTTCGAGCTTTATGGCCTTAAGCCTTTTATTAACACAGAATGTTTTAATAAGTATGTTGCTACCTACTCAAAAATTTTTAAGAACACTTGTAAAGCAGCTAAAGCCAAATACATTAGCAACAAGGTTAAATCAGCTGAAAATAAAATAAAGACGGTTTGGAAAATTATCAATAACGAAACGAACAGAAACAAAGGGCATAGCTCTGATTACATACTGGAGACGTCATGTGGTCCCATTTGTGATAGCAAAGAAGTTGCTCAAGAATTTGTAAATTTCTTTACCAGTATTCCACTAAAAACTACTGAAACCTTAAATTCATCGCCTTCCCTCTCTTTTGATTTAGTAAAGGCAAACGTTTCAGCCTGCTTGATTGAATTCAAATTTAAGCATATTAACCCCATAACAGTAATTAAAACTTTTAAACAAATCAAAATAAAATTAACCGAAGATCTTTGGGGAATGTCCACTAAAGTCTGCACCTCGATCAGTGAGACGATAGCACCTTACTTAGCCTTAATATTTAATTTATGTGTGGATCAAGGCATCTTCCCGGATTTAATGAAATACAGCAAGGTAATACCACTTTTAAAATCCGGGGACAATAAAGATACCAATAATTATAGACCCGTATCCGTGCTGCCGGTTTTCAGCAAGATCTTTGAAAAGATAATGCTTAACCAAATGCTTAATCATTTTTACACTAATAAAATCCTTAACGATCAACAGTATGGTTTCACCAAAGGACGTTGTACAACTGACGCCGGTGTGACCTTATTAAAACACATTTTCAATGCGTGGGAAGAGGGTCAAGATGCCATAGGAATCTTTTGTGACCTCTCCAAGGCATTTGATTGCGTTGATCACGAAACCTTGCTGTTGAAGCTAGAGCATTACGGACTTGGAAAACTTGCGCTTAGTTTAGTAAAATCTTATTTAAATGACAGACAACAGCAAGTTCAAATAAAAGGTGTCAATTCACTCGGTTTAAAAGTAAAAATGGGTGTGCCACAAGGCTCAATATTGGGTCCTTTCCTCTTTTTAGTATATATTAATGATCTTCTCCATTTATTAAAAAATCAACCACAAATGGTGTTATTTGCTGACGACACTTCTTTAATTTTTAAGATAGATAGACGTGCTAAAAATTTTGACGACGTAAATAACGCCCTACTGCAGGTCCAGAATTGGTTCACTGTAAATAATTTAGTATTAAATGAAAAAAAAACTAAGTGCATTAGATTTTCTTTACCAAATGTAAAAAGTAGTGATTGTGAGATAGTATTGAATCAAGAGAAACTAGAATTTGTCGATAAAACTGTTTTCCTAGTGATCACGCTCGACTCAAGGCTACAATGGGGTCCTCATTTAACATCTCTTGCAGGACGGCTAAGTTCTGCAGCATATGCTGTCAGAAAGATCCGTCAATATACTGATGAAGATACCGCGAGACTGGTCTATTTTAGCTATTTTCATAGTATTATGTCTTACGGTATTTTACTTTGGGGACGTGCTGCAGACATCGAGTCTATTTTTATTCTGCAGAAAAGAGCTATCAGAGCCATTTATAATCTTCGTAGGCGCGATTCTCTAAGGGAACGGTTTAAGCTTATTAACATCATGACTGTACCTTGTCAATATATCTATGAAAACATCATGTATGCAAGGAAAAATCTACATCTTTTTAGTAAAAGAGGTGAAAGACACAATTATTTCACTAGAAATAGGGACCAATTAGTTCAACCAGGTTTCAGGCTGGCTAAAGTAGATTCATCTTTCATGGGGTACTGTTTAAAATGTTACAATAAAATACCTCCCAACATTCTTGAACTTAATGAAACAAAATTTAAATCCTGTATAAAGCGCACACTATGCAGCCAAGCATATTATAAATTGGGAGATTACATCGCTGATAAAAACACTTGGGTCAATGCTATTCCTGCTCCACAAGGGCGTATCACCTAATTCATTAGACTTCTTAAAAAACTGTTGGAGCTGCGGAAGATCAACAACAATAAAAACTATATTTGCATTGTATAAATTCAATTTCTTAATATTGTATAATTGCTTAGCACATATGTGAGTACTATGTACCTAATATAAAGTGACCATTTACTGGGTACGTCTTTCATTGACTTGAATGTGCTTTGGCGGCTGAGAGTATGTCATGCTCACTTTAATGTCTCGCTGATGGTGGCGTGTGTGTTGGATCATTTAGCTCCCTTCAAAATGGTTGAGCTGAATGGTGCTAATCCATGCGTCATGTTCGTGAACGGGCGCTGTCGGTAGAGACTGGTCATCTCTTAGCGGCCATGGCTTGTTTTAATTTAACTTTTGAAGTTTTTTTTTTTTTACATTATTTTATATCAGATGCTTTCACCGTTCTGCATCGTTCTCACATGTATAATAATAATAATATGATCTATGTAACCAATATTTTGTAACCATATTTTGTTTAAAAGAGTGTCCATGGAGTTTCTTGCCCGTTCTTCTCCATAGGTACCTACTGCTTTGGAATGGGCAACTAGCTTCATCTCTCTGACTGACCGACACCTTGACAATTCAAAAGTGCCTGTAATTGGTTTATTTGAAATAAATACTTTGAGTTTGAGTTTGAATAAATGGTTGTGGCGATCTACAAGTTTATTAGTTGTGTACGGGTTCCACAGTTTAAGCAATGGAATAGGGAGGATTCCTGGGTAAACCAAAGTGCGTTTGTGTGATAATAACAGCTTTTTATTACAATAAAATAACGTTAACAATGTTATTGTTTAACAATAATAAAATCTACTTTTTCGCTGTCTTTTTCAATAACTGCGGCAATATTATCTACCAGGGAAACGCTAACCATTTGACAAGAACACAAAGCATTGCATGCGTTACTATTATGCTGTTCCAAATTGGTTTCTTTAACTTCTGGCTTCGAATTTGATTCTTTGACTGGTGGATTGCAACAGAAATCAGTGTCGAGGCCCGTTTTCTCACCGTCTTCTAAAGTTTGAGGTAGATGTTGATTTAGGGTTTCGGGCAACAGTAAACTGGCTATACCTCCTGCTACTAGTAAAGCGCCCATTATTATTAATGGAAGTACCATTATGTCAGAGCCCTGAAAATTCGAAACTGTATTAGTGAATGATGTGCTGGATAAAGATTTAGAATGTCAAATGATGTTATTACTAGTAGGTACAGTACCCGAGCTATAATATGGCACATCGAGTGCCACACAGAACAGAGAACACGCCTAAACAAAACTGAACTTTAACTCGATGTGCCATACTAACGGCTGCGTACTGCAATTACTGAAGTAGGTACCTCATTATATTTTGTTTGATACATTACCAAATAATTGACGAGTGGTATAAAAATAGGGCCCAACATGCCGAGTACGGAACTGAGACTCATGCCGAGGCCCCTGACCACTGTCGGATATAATTCCGAGGCCATTAGGGGCAACACAACGAAAGAAGATGATATGCCCATCTTGCCGACGCAATACAAAGCTAGAGTTACGTAGGTTTCTGAAAAAAAAACAAAGTTATTCTAAAGCTATAATTTGATTGAAAACAGAAACGGAACAAGTCGCAATTTTGGCTTTCCAAAAGTGAAGGGATACATAAATTTTATTTCATTACTGTCTAGTGGAAGCTTGGCCCATGCGCAGATTATAATAAGGTAGGTAAGTACAGTAAAACAGACACTAACCGTGTTGCACCAAAAACGTGGTCAAACACGCAACACCTCCGACTACCATGCTCATGCATAAGGTCCACCTCCTTCCGAGCCTCTCCATGGAGGGCCACAGAAACAAATATGTGGGCAGCTCCACGATACCGGCCAAAAAGAAATTCAGAAACTCATCTCCACCCAAAACTGGGGCATAGTACGACAGGCCAACATAAACACTTGTATTTGTAAACCATATAAAAGTGATTATGATAGTTTTCTTCCTCAAATTAGGTGTCCTGAACAAGTCCAAGATTCCATATTTTCTCATTTTCGTCTTTTCGATGTCTTGTTTCAATTTGTCTGTCTGGTATTTCCGATGGAGTTGCACCATGTAATTTGCTGGTAAGGACTTGCCGTTAATTCTGTGAAATGCAATTTTTGTTAACATTATGTATGTATGTACCTATCTAAATGTCCTTCGGGATATCAATTTGTAAAAAAAGTACTTTGATGGTAATACCAAAAGAAGCATTAGGGCTTTTTCGGAACTTTGAGATTATTAAATAATCGGTCCATATATTATTAATATTTTAAATTCGAACTAACCTTGCCATATTTTTCAGAATAACTTCGGCTTTCTCGAATTCTCCTCTGGCTAGAAGCCATCGAGGGCTTTCTGGCATTGGCCAAAGGTACAAGAAGAAGCAAACGAAAGGTAGTGTGGTTGCCAACGCTAGATGGCGCCAGTCTCTCACTAGGTAGACCACGCCAGCCAGGAGAATTAGGCCCGTGGAATATGCGATGTTGGATAAAATAGTGCAAAGCGTTCTGCTTCGTGGGCCCACCAGTTCTATAGCTGGAAGGAGGATTCAAGTGTTAGTCTTGTAGTCACTGCGCAATACATACAAAATAATTATAATTGAAATAGTTTTTCTTTTCGAGGTTCCCTTGATCGAGGACTTCGTTTCCCATGAAAACGTATTCTGTGAAAGGTATTCAACTGTATAGCAGCTCTAGCTGGTACGGTTCTAAATAACAGCCCTGAGGCGGAAAGAAAGACAGCGGCGTACCTAATAATTTCGGTACGGCATGCGGCTCTCTATAATGGGTAATGCTATTTCTTGATATTAAAAAAAAAACCTTAATTTAATTACCTAAAACATAAGGCGTAGTCATAATAGCAGGAACTGTGAAGCCCACACCGAATCTATAGATGCACCAAATCACGTAGTTCTGAGAGAAAGCTGTGGCAACTCCGAATATACACTCAATCAGAAGGTAGATGAAAAAGGAGGGCTTTCTCCCGATGGTGTCCTGAAGGTAGCCGAAGATGTAATTTCCAATGATGCCCCCAACAGCCAGGAGGACTAAACCAAGGGTTGGGTAGAAATCGGCGTTGCAAACGAGGTTCCACTGTGAAAATTGTATATGATTAATTATCGCCGGAAAAGCCAAATTACTGATTGAACGCCTCACAAACCTGGCCTCAGGATTTGGATCCCGTTATTGGCAATAAGCTCTCACATATAGACGTATACATACGTTATGACCTCTGGTAAATGTAGGTATTTAACTGGCGAAATAAAAGTGTAGATACCTTCTTAATAATATGACAATACTGCTCACTCCTTTGGGATTCCTGTGTAGGCCCCTTTTTTTTAAGGCTGGGAGGTCATCCAATGACTGCTCCCGCTCTGGGTGGAGCGGAAGGGAGTGTCAGACTCTTACTGACTAAAACCCATCCATGTTCCTTCCGTAGCCCTTTATGTTCCGGGGTAGCGGTAACCCTTTCGGACAATCCCGCTTACCCGGCAGGCTTGGCCCTGAGGGGCCCCTTCATATGCTGACATCTCTTTGAGGCGCGCGTGGAACATATACGCGCCGTCCGGCACGGGCCTGGTGCTGATCGGACGGTGAGTCACCCATTACTCACCGTCCGCAGGCCCGCGCCTACGGTGGCCGGGAGTCGTCACGTGGCTATCGACGCCCGGGGCGTCTCCTGCGGTGGCTGGGACGGGAGGACATTTCTCTCTCCCATCCCACCACCTTCTTCGCGAGCATGACTTTTTCGCAGAAGGAGGTGACTGCCTCCCACTCCCTCTCGCCCCGGACCATGGCTTGCACCAGGGCCGAGCGCGAGAGGCCGCCGCCGCCGATCGCCTCTACGAGGACACGGCGGTGCTCCGCCCAAGCGGGGCAGGTTTGAACCGTGTGCTCTACAGTGTCCTCTGGGCTGTGTAGGCCCCTGGGCGACTGATCTAAAGGATTTTAGTGGAACGAGCGATTTTATGGTAGGACTAGCTGACCCGGCAAACTTCGTTCCGCGTAACAGTTTTAAAAATTTTCTAAAATAAACGTTATTTCAATATTACAAACAGACACTCCAATTTTATTTATATGTATAGAAGACTAGCTGAGTGAATTTTGGTACTACTGGGATAAAAAGTATCTTGGCCCAACCCAGATCATGTTCTATCAGTCTGTCAAACATGGAAATTCGCACGTGAAGAGATAGACAGATACACAAACAAAGTAACTTTCGCTTTTCTACAATACAGGCTAATGAAATAACTAAGTCTTGATTGGCTCTTGAGGTATTCGATTAGCCATAATTGTAGTTGAGCCACTTGGGCTCCTTAATTCTGAGTTGAGCAACAGGATTACTGACAAATGCGAGCACTGACTAAAAAGATTTACTCAAATCTGTGATGTTCTTTCCTCAAAAGATGATCTCGATTCTCGACATTAATCTGCATGGTCTTCATGTGTTTTGACCAGGATCATGTCTGGACTCTAAAAGAAACTTCTTAGCTTGTTTTTTTTTGTGTTTTGGGAAATCATTAAATGACTTCTCCCTCTCTGGGTGGAGCGGAAGGGAGTGTCAGACTCTTACTGACTAAAACCCATGTTTCTTGCTTAGCTCTTATGTTCTGGATTAGCGGTAACCCTTCTTAGCTTGTTTCAGTGGTTCTTCTCAGAGTACTTGGATATAAGAAACACCGCACTCATATAGTTTAAAGACATGATTTATTTTTACTTGAAAAATGTTAGTTTGAACCAATTTTTAGAAATAAATATCATTTTTCATTTACCTCTGTGACCACAGTACTCTTGTACACGCTCTTCTCATACGTCCAGCCGTTGGTGCAGGGTATTACTTCAGCTGGAGAGCCTTTTATAGACTTAAGGCCACCTTCAAAGCCCTGGTAATTCTTCGCGATGTCGCTGTAGTTCAGTTTATACATGGTGCACTCGGAATACTCCAGTTGACCATTCTTCATTTCCATTGGGATACTAGAAAGTTCCACACATAAAAATAAAATGACATGTTTTAATCGATTTAAAAAAAAGTACACATTTTGCTATCCCACATATAATATAAGAGAACATTAATAAAAGCCTCTAATATTGTGAACCTCATACAATTCCTATTTTGGGTTCCTAAACAGGCTATATTATTCACAGAACAGATAAAGAGGTCAGTGGGTAGCCTTAGGGGCGGATTTTTAGGAGTTGGAGTATACGCTTCGGGGCACTATGAGAAGCAAAGAAAACTAAAAAAAATTTTTTTTAGTTCAAAAAAATTTTTTGGAAGTTTAGTTGAAAATTTGTGAAGAAAAAAAATACGATTTTTCGCGGGTTTTTTTACATCTTCTTAAAGATTAGTACTAGAGCAGCAAATTCTTTCCCGAAAAGTTTTTTATCCGAGCTACCATTTTGGAAATATAGACAGTTTTGAAAAATTTTTTTTTGACCAATTTTTTTTTTTTTTGCTTTTCTGCACGGCTCATAGAGCCTCTAAGCGTATGGCACCAAATCCAAAAAAAAAAAAATTTTCGAAAAATTTTCTAAGTCCCGCGCCATAGCGCCCCGAAGGCTACACTCCAACCGATAAAGAGGTTAGAAGGGCCTTGTGGGCGGAACAGGCGCGCCACACATTTGCGCGGGCGCTCCAAACTCAGCCGAAGTTAGAATCACCGGTCAACAGTCACGCTCTTATTGTGAAAGCGTTCAAATCTCCGCGGAAAAAAAGAATTATGCCGTCTTGCGCAATAATAACGTGTCGGAAAAGAAGTCAGGAGTGTAATGTGGCCCGAGGAGGGATTTCTTTTCACCGGTAACTTCAAAAACCTTAAAATACGAGTGATATTTGTAATTATTACAAAAGTATTATGTAGTTTGTAGACAAAAACGATAAAATCGCATTCAGATGCAAAATAATACATTGCTTGCAATACATGGGTACGATCTTGTACGACGTGAGCGGTCGCTCAATGTATTGCGTTCACTGCGAACGTCACGAGCGTTGAGCCAAAGCTGCAATTCTGGGAAATCTATGCGCGTCGATAGTGTTGTACCAAATTGTAAACAATGTCGATATTAAGTATGTATATAGGAATGATTATTTTCAGTAATATTATAATGAAAATAACTTTGTTTTTATTAACACCAATTATTTTATAATGTGGATTATTAATTTAGTTTCTTAGCTGGATTTTCATCTCAGCGACAAGTTTGATCAAAAAACTGATCAGAAATGTAGGGAAATTAAAGGTGTTTTTGACAGATTGAGGCTGTGATCAGACTGTGAACGTTATTAAAATAAAGAGAATTGCCCCTCTTAATTACTCCTTATCCCAATAAATATGTTACTCATCAAAAGTATTTAATTTTGAACAAAATAGCCCTTGACATTATTGGATTTCAATGAATGTCTTAGGAGATTTTATGGTTTTAAAATAACTCCGCAAGGCGGCCGGTCATTAGCTTCCTATAGTAATATGTATTATGTGATAGTCGTAAGTAATATTCTTATAGTAATATATTATTTTAATAGGCTTTTTCCTTAAATTAACGCGGGTGAAACCGGTGGGTACAGCTATTATTCATAAATTAACATGATAAAATTAATAAATACTTTTTCACAGAGTAATTAACAATAAATTAATTAGATCATAATTATTATGTTTATTCGGCTTAGCAAAAGCCGAAAAATCTTATTAAAAGAAATTTTAAAATTTCTTTTTAGTTGCTTTTGCTAATTATAGCTTTATTTTACGTTTTATGTTATTCAAAATGCTATTTTTCTTTCTTTCTATTATTATGACGTAAAACAAAGCTGCAACTAGCATAAAACGAAAGAAAAGTTTAATAAATTTAATTTAATTTAATAAATTTTACTTAATTCGACTTTGATTTAATTTAATTTAAATATGTAATTAGGAAGTCCACAATATTTGTACCGTACCCGCAACTTAAAAAAAATGCAAAACTTTCATTAACAAAGTTACAGTAATTTTATCGATATGATTAATCGACCTTTTGGTGGCCGTAACATATATGAGAAATAAATTGCTTTTACATGTGTGTGAGTGTACGTCCAGAGCAGTAATTGCGTTAGTGTGAGAACCAATAATAAACATGCGATCTAAGTGCGTGTGGTTTATTTGTGTGCGTAATGCGCGTACGTATTTATCTCTTGCTTGTAGTGGAGAGGCAGAGTGGGAGACATGCGGCGACACGCGTTCTAATACAAATCAGGAACTACTTCCTTTCTAACCTCTTTATCTGTTCTGTGATATTATTAGCTGCGATCAATTTGTAAGTAGCGCTTGCCGGTCGCTGGCACCGCGACATCACTCGCACGCAGTTGGCCACAGTTCTAAGCTAACCGTAACCCAATTGGTTAGGATGCCTTTAGTAGCCCTGGCTGGAGGCTACAATTTAATTGTGGCATCCACAGGCAAGCCTGGTTAAGCAGTAGACAACCCTTGAACTGCGATATGCCATTACAAAAAAAAAATCCTTTAGCATAGATATTGATCAACTGTGAGTAAAGGTCAGAAAGTTAAAAACAGGCTTTGACAGATTGTAATACTTTTTTTAAAGGACTTTTAAAAAAAATGCATAAATCTACAGTTTTTTTTGTTTCACGACTAGCACAGCAGTTCTTTCACTCACCTCAAATTTTTGGCAAGACTAACATCCGATATGATGTCCAGTTCGGGCACCCGGCACCAGTGCTCCACATGGGCGGCCATAAACAGTTGCGCGTACGCATGAAACCCGCAAGGAATCACTGCTGGAAGTAGGATCAGGTAGATGACCATCTTCTGGTACCTTCCGAACTGGCCCACGTCTTCTAAGATGGCGTCGAAATCCATGGTGTAGAGTTCTTGAATGTTATTTGAGAAAGTTAGTACCTATAGGAGTCGCTTGTTGAACACTTAAATGAGGCATTGATGGTTTTTTTATTTGAGTGTGGGAAATTATCAAAAGATCCCTCCCACTCAAAATTATTTAAAAAAGTTTGTTGCGTAGCCAAGTCGCGTTATCTTAGTGCGAAGATTAAAAACAGTAGTAATGTAATTAAAACGACTTGGAACATTATTAATAGTGAAACGGGAAAGTCTAGTAACCGAAATTCTGACTACAGCTTGTCTGTTAAGTGCAACATAATTAAATCAGACTTACAAGTCGCCGCGGCCTTTGAAAAGTTCTTTTCGGATATTCCCATTTCAACTACTAAAACCTTAAACTCATCACCTTCTGTTGCTGAGTCTTTACTTAAGGAACATGTTAATATTTGCGATACGGAATTTCATTTTGAGCATATTACTTGTAGAGACATAATTAAAACCTTTCACACTTTAAATGTAAAAAAGACTGCAGATTTGTGGGGTAATTCTGTAGAAGTTGCTAAATCTGTTATTGACATTGTAGCACCTAATTTAGCTCTTATCTTTAATAATTGTATCGACTGTGGGGAGTTTCCTGACCTAATGAAAAATAGTAAAGTAATACCTTTGTTTAAATCAGGTAGTACATCAGACCCCACTAACTATAGACCTATTTCAATTCTACCTACCTTCAGTAAAATATTTGAGAAATTAATTCTAGAGCAATTACAAAGATTTTTTAACAAACATAAATTATTACACACCAAACAGTTCGGGTTTACGGTTTACAAGGGGTCGTTCAACTACCGATGCCGGTGTTGAACTTTTAGGACATATTTACAATGCATGGGAAGATAAATGCGACGCCTTGGGGATTTTTTGTGATTTGTCTAAGGCCTTCGATTGCGTTCTTCATGAAACATTAATCAGGAAACTCCGCCATTACGGGATCCGAAGCACCGCTCTGGATCTTCTTACTTCGTACTTGAGTAATAGAATTCAGAGCGTTGACGTTAATGGAAAAAGATCTCCCGGATCTATAGTAACAATGGGAGTCCCACAGGGCTCGATTCTTGGCCCTTTTTTGTTTCTTATTTATATTAACGATTTGCCTTACCTCATAAAAAATAGTCATGATATAGTGTTATTTGCAGATGACACTTCACTTTTGTTTAAACTTAAACGTCAGCAGCCGGCTACTGACGATGTAAATAGTGCGATCGCAACGGTAGTTCATTGGTTTAATGTTAATAACTAACTTCTTAATGAAAAAAAAACCAAATGTATTAAGTTTACGCTACCCCACGTTAGACAGGTGGAAACCAAAGTGTTGGTAAAGGGCGAAGAATTGAATCCTGAATATACCACAGTATTCTTGGGCTTAACTTTGGATGCTAAGCTTCAGTGGGGGCCACATATAGATAAATTGTCAAAAAAACTAAGCTCCGCAGCATACGCTGTTAGAAAAATTCGTACTTTAACTGACACAGAGACAGCCCGCTTAGTGTACTTTAGCTATTTTCATAGTGTAATGTCGTACGGTATTCTGTTGTGGGGAAATGCCGCTGATATTCAGACTATCTTTGTTTTGCAGAAAAGAGCTGTTCGAGCAATTTATAAATTAAGTCCGAGACACTCTCTGAGAGAAAAATTTAAAGAAATAAATGTAATGACTGTACCTTCACAGTTTATTTTTGAAAATCTTTTGTATGCCCATAAAAATATAAAATTGTTTAAAAAATATAGTGATATTCATGATAAGAATACTAGGAACAAACACAAATTTGTTGTACCCACTACAAGGCTCAAAAAAATAGGAGGCTCGTTCAGATGTCAATGTATACGCTTTTATAATAAACTTCCAAGCCACGTTCAAGATCTAAGCCTTAATAAATTCAAATCGTTCGTTAAACGCAAGTTGTGCCAGAATGCTTATTATACTGTCAAAGACTTTATTGAAGACAAAAGGGCTTGGGATTGAGCTGCTCCAATTGTTTACATTATTGAATATTTTTTCTTTTTTTTTTTAATATCCTAAACTAATTGATTAGCATCTGAGATTACTCCTGGAGCTGCTGAAGATTCACAAAAAATTTTTGCATTATATAACTTCAATCTCTTAGCATTGTATAATTGCAAAGCACGTTTGTGAGTACTATGTACCTACTATAAAGCTACCATTTACTGAGTATGTCTTACATTGACTTGAATGTGCCCTGGCGGCTGAGAGCATGTCATGCTCCCTGTAATGTCTCACTGGTGGTGGCGGTATTTTGGACCATTTAGCTCCCATCAAAATGGTTGAGCTGAATGGTGCTAATCCATGCGTCATGTTCATGAGCGGGCACCGTCAGTAGGGGCTGGTCACCTCTTAGCTGCCACGGCTGTTTTAATATTTAATATTTAAATTAATTTTGAATTGTTTTTTAAAATCTTGTAATTATGGACGCTTTTATTAAGTTCTGCATCGTTCTCACGTGTATATTTCAACATGAGTGATGTAACCCAGTTTTTGTAAACATATTTTGATTTAAAAGAGTGTCCATGGAGTTTCTTGCCCGTTCTTCTCCATAGGTACCTACTGCTTTGGAATGGGCAACTAGCTTCATCTTTCTGACTGACCGACCCCTTGACAATTCAAAAGTGCCTGTAATTGGTTTATTTGAAATAAATGCTTTGAGTTTGAGTTTGCTCTGGGTGGAGTGGAAAGGAGTGTCAGACTCCTATTGACTGAAACCCATCCATGTTTCTTCCTTAGCCCTTTATGTTACGAGGTAGCGGTAACCCTTTCGGACAATCCCGCTGATGACATTGATAGCTGCCTCGTTGGTCTAGTGGTTTCAAACGCCACTGTTGAGTAAGAGGTCTTAGGGTCGGTTCACGGGTCGGACAGAGTTTTATTGGGTTTTCCATCTGGAATTTCGCAGTAGCAGCCCGGAGTTTAGATTTGCGCCCTGCTGAAGGCAATAGGCTCTCCCTCGTTACATGGGACTTCAATTCAACAAACCTGGTGAAATGTGGGTGTGCTATAGCTAGCCTAGCCTTAGTAACCTAATCCTCTGAAGAATACAGGAGTAATGTTATGTTATAGATGAGGCAGTCAGATTGAATGTATGACTGAAGATACTGTAGTGCGATTCTGTAAAAATCTCACCGCGAAAATATAGGTTTGATTGACAATCGACTGTTGATTTCGCCCGATCGTATTTTGTTTTCCCAATTGCTTTTTCTCATGCAACTGTACCTACTCCAGTTTCTGAAAGTCTATTAAACAGGAATTTAATTTTTAATCTGTCCAGATTGGTTCTATTATTTCGGTGACAGGAGCTAGTCTTCTTCTTTTCGTGTGGTTAGTGACTAACCCGGTGTCAGAGTTTTTATGCTGCCCATGGGTATTTGACTTAGCTTCACATGCTGTTGAGAAATATCTCTCAGACATGCTGTTTTCCTCACGATGTTTTCCTTCACCGATTTCTAAGCAAGTGATAATTATACAATACGCACATGAATCGGAAAAATCTGAGGTGCGTGACTTGGGTTCGAACTCGAGACCTATTAGCAGCTTAAAGCTAATTGACAAAATTAGGTAAGTAGGTACAGGTATTTATTTATTTAACCATTTATGTACACACATAAACACAGACAAGAAGAAAGGAACAGAAAATACGTATAAAGGTGATGCTTATGTCTATAGGAGTATCTTCCAGCATACCTGCGATGGGAAAGTAGATAAAAGAGATGTAGACACAGTGTGTGTTTTGTTTGATCAAGCAAAAAATTACTACAAAACTATAATTTTCACACCACTTAAAAATCACCAGACAACCGCCAGTTCACTGAGCCTTTCAGAAGCCGATGTGAGGTTGCGTATCGACCAGAGATGTGCGAAGTAGCTAGATGCAGTGCGAGGAAACAATCCACTAAAAGGATCACTTCATTTTCATAACTTGAGCTAAGATAGGGTTGTTATTGGTTAGTTTAATGCACAATCGCCGCTACGCATCCTTGCAAATCTCTGGTCAAGCGCATCCCTGATCACTCGTCAAATCTATCTACTCGGAATTACCATTAACCCATTTTTTTTTGTACGGAGATTATTAATCGCGTCGCAATTACTATAGTTTGTTTGTTATAACTTTAGACAAATAACGTTTATCACTGTTTCGTCATTTCAATTATAGATGTAGGTATATTAAAGTCCGTTATTTCGTGTTACATACGAAGCAATCTATTACCCATTTACAATAAAAAAAATACTTTAAAGTGCAGTTATGTCAACAATATTACACAATAACTGTCGTTATTTAGCCGTTATTTGCCTAAAGCTATAATAAACGGAGTATAGTTGCTGGTAAACTTACCTTCTTTCTATGCGGTTACTTAAAACTCCACAATCTTCATAGTCCTCTCTATCGAGCGCGATTACCGACTGCCAGATTGTGCAAACGTTCTGGCATTCCCACTTCACATATTTAGAGACCCTAAACACTGCCGTTTAGTACAGGTTGATGCAGAATGTCTAATAAACTAAATAGTTCAATTTTCTCAGAATATCAATCAGTAGAGAGGAAATCCCGTAATTCCCACGATTATTCTTCTTTTCGTGTCGATGGAATTTTTTCATTTTATTAAATTGTATGCGCCCAGTAGGTTGCCACATTTATCGCGGCATCAGTGGCATTCTTTAGGTCTTCCGAGGTGCAGGTGAACGGGCACTTAGGACACTCCAGCAGGTGGGGCATGGTCTGGTCAGAAGCTCCGCAATCGCACTGGGTGTTGAGTGGATCAGCAAAATCCCAATTCAACAGGTGGTGCCTGCAGCGGCCTACTTGGGTAGGTACGCAGTCGATTGAGAGATTTCCATATAGGCCACTGCAGATTACGTCGAAATTCCCACGCTTGAAGGATAGATGATGGATGAGAACAGGCGGTCGTTCCGCCAACCAAACAGAAAAAATAGTAACACTAAGTTTCAGCGGGATTGTCTGAACGGGTTACCGCTACCCCGCTTTAATATAAAGAGCTAAGGAAGTAACATGGATGGATTAAAGTCAGTAACAGTCTGACACTTCCTTCCGTCTCACCCAGAGCGGAAGGAGTCATTTGATGATTTCCCACCCTAAAAAAAAACACTAAGTTATTTATCAGGTTTACAGGCCCTTCATTAGATGAAATCCTCCACTTATGCAACATGACAACACTATGGAGCTCTTTGATTTTACGCACTTATCCAAACCTCGGTTATAAGATTTAAGTATATTTGCTTTTTAGTGTGTAAGCGGGATTGTCCGAAAGGGTTACCGCTACCCCGGAACATAAAGGGCTAAGGAAGGAACATGGTTGGGTTTTAGTCAGTAAGAGTCTGACGCTCCCTTCCGCTCCACCCAGAGCAGGAGAAGTCATTGGATGATTTCCCAGCCTCAAAAGAAAAAAAAGGCCTATAGTGTGTTCAAGTCTAAACACTTATTACAATCAGATTGTTTATAGTATATAGCTGCGTGGACCGTCCTTCTGTTAGTAAGGCGCTGAATGGTAAAGAAAGAGATGTATAATGTCCAGAACTGGATCGAGAAGGACTGAGTTAAGACTCATCATCAAACCAGCATCAAACATCATGTCAGTAATCCCCGAAGGGTAAGGCTGAGGTATAGTTAACCCAAGTTTTACTAGATATTTTGAAGTCCCATAAATATGGGGGCGAGCCTAGAACCTTCAACTGGGCCCAAATCCAGACTACGGGCTGCTAATGAGATCATCATCATCATCCACAGTCGGACTTCACCCACTGTTGGGCATAGGCCTTTTTTCGTATACATAAAGGGCTAATGAAGGCACTTGAATGGGTTTTAGTCAGTAAGAGTCTGACACTCCCTTCCGCTCCACCCAGAGCGGGAGACTCCATTTGATGATTTCCCACCCTCAAAAAAAAAACCATGAATGCCTCATTTATAAGTGTTCAAAAAGCTACTCTTAAAGGTACTAATTTTCTCGAATAACATTCAAGAACTAACATCATGGATTTCGACTTCATCTTAGAAGACTGACACTCTCTTCCGGTCCACCCTGAGCGGGAGGAGTCATTTGATGATTTCCCACCCTCAAAAAAAAAGGCCACGTTCCTTTGCCAGCCCCATCCAGGTTCTACCCTCACTAGACGCTTCGTCTTTCAGCCCTTGGACGTCACTCAGTTACTGCCTTACTCCACCTACCACCTGAGAACTTTTTTTTTTCAATATAATTGGCTATTTAAAAGGGTAGTCAATCACGTTACTTTTTATGAACTGTCAAAACGCGCCATTTATACGCGATTTGTATGAAACATATCAATGTGATTTTTTTTTTTTTTTTTAAGTCTGGGAAATCATCCAATGATGCTCCCGCTCTGGGTGGAGCGGAAGGGAGTGTCAGACTCTTACTGACTAAAACCCATCCATGTTCCTTCCGTAGCCCTTTATGTTCCGGGGTAGCGGTAACCCTTTCGGACAATCCCGCTTATATCAATGTGATGTCATAGTTTTTAGAATCAAATTGAATACTTATTAACATTAAATGCAATTTAACAATTCATTCTTCGCATTATATTTAATTTCAGTACGGTGATTTAAGGTTAGTTACGTTCTTTTTTCCAAGTGATTTCATATTTTACTTTTGACTGATTCAAATACTTAGTCAATTGTTTTAACAAAAAATGAAACTGCATGTAGATAAAATGGGATGCGCGTGCGCAATTATCCCATTCGTGGTCCAGTCAGTCAATTCGATTAGCGATATAATTGGAGCGGGCAAAGGACTTGTTCCCTGTATGCATCCAAGGTCGGGAGACAGCGATAATGCTACGTTATACGATATCCATTGACGGTTGTGTTGTAAAAGCTAACTGTTTGAAACATTGTTATACGCCATTGGATACCGAATTATTAATTCAGTCGGTAGGATGTAGCACTCAAGGTTTTGTCATGGTCTTTATTTTATTAAGTTACTAGGCTATTTGTTTTAGGTTTTTGTAGGACGTTAAAGGTGGGTAAGTAATTCGAAAAAAAGTACAGTAAGTATAATTATATAACTTACTTTAATTTAAATAATAAATATGTAGGTAAGTACGTCAATTCAGTCAGTATACACTTTCATAAACAACAAAACATATCATACGATCATGCCTCTATTACCCGAAGATATAGGCAGAAATGTACCTATACAAAAAGTAAATGAAATAAGTAATAAAAAATGAATTTGAATACATAATATAGGTACTGCATATTTATTTGTTTAGTTAAATAAGATTGCTTATCAAAGTAATTAGATTTGCTATTTAAAAAGGTGCAAAGCAAATCCTGTATCGCTATACGCACGATAGAGAAAAGATAACTCTTTTTACTATATTTTATGGCACATCTTCCTGTACCACTCGGGGTCGTTCTTGGCAGCCGACTCTGGTCTCCCATCCTTATGTCTGTAGTGGAATTCGGAAACTCCTCGCCCGGGCACGTCGTTCACGACAAACTTACAGAATCTTTCGACCATTCGCGCGTCCCAGTCGGAGGAGACGTAATGAACCGCTTCGTATTCAACTAGGACCTGAAATAAACAGTAATTACCATTAATATAGATCTTAAAGGGTTCATTATTTTGGAAATTACTGCCTTTACCGTTATATATTAGCCGAGGAGCTCGTGGCTAAGTACTAACAGCCAAACAGGTCGATCCATCTGGTTAATCTACCATTGCCAGCGTTGGCCGGGGATGGATGACTATCTTTACATAACGAGACCCCTCCGTGCCTTGGAAAGCACATTAAGCCGTTGGTCCCGGCTGTCATTTGTGCATCTTTGACAGTCGTTACGAGTCGTCAGAAGCCCGAAAATCTGACAGCCAGTCTTAACAAGTGGTAACGTATTGCCCAGTTACTGGGTTGTGGAGATCAGATAGGCAGTCGCTCCATGTAAAATACTGGTATTCAGCTGCATCCGGTTAGACTGGAAGCCGACTCCAACATAGTTGGGCAAAGGTTAGGCAGATGATGATCGTTATTTATCAGCCCTTGAAAGGTAACTGATAGGCCTTAGGTCTCTCTAATCGCTGGCCACTGTCATCCAGCTGCTACCATGTGAATATTGTCAATCCATCTTGCTTAGCAGTACCTACTACTGACTTGCTGCAAATAGTTATGATTGAAGAAGAGAAGCTGCTCTGACTCTAAATAAATGGGGGGTGAAGGTAGGGTGCTCAGGTCTTAACGCATCATAGGACACTACTAGCTCCTGCCCGTGACGTCGTTGACGTGAAAATTCCTGATCTAGCATAAAATAAATCCCGTGAATCTCGCCAATAGGTACTGTAGCTACCCATTAGTGAAAGAATTTCCGGAATTGGATCTGTAGTTCCGGGTCATTAACGGGGAAGCGCTAGTGAGTAGTCCGCGAATTCAAACTTTCTTTCGTTTTTTGCAATTTGCAGGTTAGTGTCAGGTTGTAAGTTGCACGTGTAGTAAGTACAGTCACGAGCACCAATATGTGTACACGGAGCAACTTTAAAAAGTTATTTTCTCCTTCGGAATTTGTTGTATTTTTATGTTGTAGATATAGTATTTGGAAATCCATACAAATATGAAAAAGTTTCTATTATCACAAACTTATCGTTATTCCACGAGGAAAACGGTTTTGAATGTTTCTAAGTGTATACATAATGGGTTCTCGTGACTGTACGTATTTATAGAACTGAAATCATCAATAACTACAACCGCTTTAGTTCATATTATCCTATGGTTATAGTAGTTATTCAACATAAAACCTAAAACTAACCAGCAAATTGCAAAAATCGTGAGAAAATTTGAATTTCGCGGGCTTCACTGATTGCACAGCACAGCTATGGATTCAAAAGACGAACGTGTACCTGAACAGTATATTCCTCATCCCCAGCTTGAAACTTGAAGGAATAATCTTTAGGAGCTGTCCCGTTTTCTCCATGCTGGTAGAGCTTCAAGTCTACCCATTTAATTGGCAGCACCTCGCCCGTCGGGAGGGCTATCTGACCGAGTTCTAGGCTAAAAAACAAAGGAATTATTGAAGGTTTTTTTAAACACAATTGACTATTTGAATCGGTCAAAAGTAACATGGATAAAAGAGCGCTTGTCTTAAAAACTTCCATCACCGTACAGAACTTAAACATTATGGGAAGATGTAATTGTTAAATTGCATTTAATGCTAATAAGTATTCCATTTGATTCTAAAAATCTGTGACGTCACATTGTTATATTTCATAAAAATCACGTACAAGTGCCGCGTTTTGACAATTCATAAAAAGTAACGTTATTGACTACCCTTTCAAATACCCAATTTTTTTGCCACAAGCTAGTTTTGGTTGTGCAGCAGGAAGTTAATAAAGTAACTAGGTAAAGGTATAAGCGTCTTAATTTTTTTAACGATGTTATGAGTGAAACAGGTTTAGAACAAAAGTGTTTAGAACCAAGCCTGAAGAATTTAACACAAGATCCTGCATAATGCATCATCATACGATAGGTTGTTGGTTCCAAAATGACACATTTTCTTTCGACTAATTTGCTTTGCCATGGTTAGCAAATAGCTGACGGATGAATTGCGGTCGTCTATTTGTTGATTGAAACTGCGAACATTTGCGGGTTTTGGATTTGTAAATAGCCTTCTATCCAATTAATAATGTTATCAAAAAAGTCCCCTAACTCTTTTGATAACATTATTGATGGTCGATTCGGCACGGAAGCGTATCTAACGGTTGTGCATAGCTATGCAGGTTAACATCGCATTTTTTATTATTTAGGGCAATCTTTGGGTAATTAATCATGTCTATGATCTTAAAAGAATGTTGAATGAAGTTTGGGGTTCACCGCCCTACGTATTATTATTAAATTGGTTATAAATAAATAAAAATTGATCTTTTTTTAATTTTTAAATGCACCAGCAGATTCTGCCCGTGGCGGGCGCCGCGTGAAATTTCTTGCTCCCCCGACCTACCCCGTCGCATCGCATCGCCTGCTCGCACTATTACTTCGTATTCGCTTAGCTTTCTGTCTTTGTTCTTTTTTGTCGGCTTCTAAGTGTCGTAACGTGATGAATAACCTATAGCTTTCCTCAAGAATTGGGCTATCCAATGCTAAAAGATATATTCTGAATCCGACTGGGAGTTCCAGAAATGAGTGCGTTCAAACAAACAAACCAACACCTCGGCTTTATTAGAATATAATTATGAATAAGTATTCGAATAAATAGTACGAGTATACAATGTGTTAGGTTAAACGAGGGACATACTTTCAGGTTATATAGTACTCATGAAAACAACAACTTTGTCGGTGGGACTAACTCCAAAATATGAGAAAAAAAACAGCTTTTTGCCGAATATTGCGAACAGTACTGAAAAGCTGATTTTTTGCGAACATGAATGTACTGAACAGCTGTTTTTTTTTCGTGATTTCCGGTATAGTTCCATAGTCAAAGTTGTCCATTTTCATGAGTATAGTAATCCCTGAAAAGTATGTCCCTCGTTTAACCTAACACACTGTATAGATCCAAACATCTAATAGAAGTATCTTCTTTCTTCGTATGATTAGTGACTAACCTGCATATGGTATCGGATTTTGGATTTTATGCTGCCCATGGGCTTCTGACTTAGCTTAACATAAAATCTATAAAGTCACGCTCACGCCTTTGTCCCGCGGGGGAGGCGGAAACTACTTTACATACTAATAATATTTAATGTTATATCAGAGGCTTACACAGAGGCAGTTGACGGCTGGCAGACAACTCCGACGCTGATGCTGGAGCCGTTCTCCAGGAAGATGTGGTGGAACGCGTACCTATGCATCAGAGTCCAGTCGCGTTTCTGACCTGAGATATGTTTAAATTTCAGTGGTGAACAAGCAGGCGACCCATGTATAGGGAGTCTACAGGGTGAATTTGAATTCATTTGCATTGTTTTAAGGGGTCATTGTACTTATCATTATGAACTACTTTTACTATGGGAACAAATCTGAAATCCGAAAATAATTAGTTGTTCTATACATTGCTACACAGCTTTCATTAAACATGCTCGGAGAACTCATCAAAATGTTGGGAACAGCTGATTTGTTTTCGGTATTTCAGGTGTGTTCCCATAGTAAAAGTTGCTCATAATGACCCCTTAAACTATTGCCAATGAATGCAAATTCACTACAGCTACCTAAATGGGCGAAAAGACATTAGGAAGCGAAATTCTTAAGACGTTATAGGTAGTGTATCAACACATGATGACAAAAAAAAACATTATAGATAGGTAGTTTGTATAAAAAAATATAGGTAGGTATATCCAAAAAAAATACCGAGTCCCAAAAAAAACACTACAAATTCGGTGATAAAAAACGAAAATACAAAACCAAAGACACGGACTGCCGAAATTAAAGTTGTTTTTAATTTCGTATTATATATTTTAGATAAATGTGTAGAATCAAGGTCTTTCAACTACACAGACAGCTGTGCTGCTGGGGAGTTTGTTGCGCCACTTCTTCCCAGATAAGGCACTAGGAAGTGGTGAAGGGTGGGCGTTTTTGGGGGACTGTCTTATGTAACTTTGACCATCAAAAAGTGCTGATTTGCCTAGTTTGAATAAATGACTTTTGATTTTTTTGTAGTGTTTTATTTGAAAGTCAGTTAATGTTTTTTTTTTTTAAATGTTTTTGTGTACGGGTACTTTTAAAAGCGTGAACATTATTTATGTATTATAAAGAGCAGTGACAGTTATCTTACCAAAGCTGTGATCCCTGAAGGAAGGAAGTGAGTATTCAAAGGATTCGTTTTCAATCTTAAACTTGCATTTCAAAGTACCGAACTGCTCGTAATGAGACTGATGAGCCCTGGAACAAGAAATTTATGATCAGGAACAGGACCAACGGCTTTTACGTGCTCTCCGATTTTTTTTTAAGTGGGAATCATCAAATAATTTCGCCCGCTCTTGGCGGAGTAGGAGGGCGTGACAGACTTTCACCGACCAAAAACCCACCTGCGTTTCTTCGGTTGCCTGTGGAGCCAGGGTAACTCTTCCAAACATACCTGCGACCCTGGCAGACGTGGGTACCACTGGCAAATTCCTAACACCAGGCTGCTGGAAGCTGTTCATTCTTGACGAAAAAAAACTACGTTTTTGGTCTCAAGGATAGGAAATCATCAAATGACTCTTTCCACTCTGGGTGGAGCGAAGGGAATGTCAGACTCTTACTGACTAAAACTCACCCATGTTCCTTCTGTAGCCCTTTGTGTTAAGTTTTTAGTCCCCTGTGATACGAACTCGCGACTATATATGTCATGTCATGTGGTAAAAATAACTTTCAAACCAAATAATTAATTAATTACAGTTATTTTTTCTTAACTCACGTTTTCAGATTTTCAAAGTATTCCCTGCTCCATTTCTCCAAAGCTATGGACCTGATGATCGCGGAGGGATATAGGTCGGAGTCGAAATCGAAGTACTTCGTCGTAGCGTTCCATTCTCCGAAGAAGTCTACATCAACCACCTTGTTTGGGTCGTTTTGGAACCTGAAGAAAAATGATTAAATTGTTTAGTATTAAATGTACAATCACCTGCACATCAAGCTACCCCAATCTGTCGAATTTCTTTGATAGATTTTCAACTTTATCACAACAAAATAAGGTTCATGTTCAATTGGGAATATTTGACAGTTTGGGATAGCTCTATGAGTGTGTCAGGAGAACACAACAGTAAACAAAAGAAGGTACCTACAGGCAAAAAAATAAACAAATCTTTCCAACACCACTTCGATATTAGTTGTTGTTGTGGGCATATCTTCAATCACTTCATTGGATTCAATTTCAGCACTCATGTACGAAATAAACTTCCAATAAATCAAATCAGTATATAAAGTTAAAGGTAAAAGGTAGCATGGCAGTTTATAGTTACTAGTAAATAGGTGAATAGTATGATGGGTAATAGAAATATGTAGCTTTATTTTTTTTGCGGGAGGAAAGCATCAAATGACTCTTCCCGCTCTGGGTGGAGCAGAAGGGAGTGTTAGACTCTTACTGACTAAAACCCATCCATGTTCCTTCCTTATCCCTTTATGTTCCGGGGTAGCGGTAGCCCTTTCGGACAATCCCGCTTACCCGGCAGAGAAGTTTGTAGCTAAAGAACACATATACTAAGCACTACGAAGTTATAATTGACCAAATTAAAAAAAAAATGAACTTACCACATCTCTCCCTTATAAGAGATGGTCCATTTACCCATGGCAACCACAGGCGTGATCTTAAGACCTTCCGCTCCAAACTCACCGATTTCAGACCCAAATAATACCGTGTCAGGTAACTTCTTACTGCATAACAAGCCTTTGTTGGGGAGCTGCAGAACAAATCAACCTTATCAGGATGTTGGTATGGTATATATTTGATGACACGGTTGGCGCAGCGGTTGAGGGATTGACTGCTGCGCAGCATGTCGCGGGTTCGATTCCCGCACGGAACAAATATTTGTACGATCTGCAAGTATTTGTTACGGGTCTGGGTGTTTTTCTATCTATAATATGTATGTATTTACAAAAAAAATATGTATATAAGTAGTTTATCAGCCATCTCGTTACCATAACACAAGCATTAGGTTGCTTAGTTTGGGACGACATGGCGTTGTGTGAAATGTCCAAGGATATTATAGCATTTGTAAACGTACCGTATGAGTTTCCCTAAACTGTGAAACGAACAATGTTTAATCCTATTATCCTACTAATATTATTAACGCGAAAGTTTGTGAAAATTGATGGGTGGATGTTTGTTACTCTTCCACTCAAAAACAACTGTAGGTATGGCTTTGGAATTTGGCACACAGGTAAGTAGTTTAAATCCTAGATTATACTTATTATCCCGGATACTTTTTATTCCGGTAGTACGTTCTCATGGAATAAGTTGCGGTATCCAGGCGGGCGAAGCCGCTGCCAGAGCTAGTAATTTGTATATTTCTTAGTTAATTATATATTTCACAGAAGAGATAAAGAGGAACCTCTTTATCTGTTCTGTGATATATTTCTTACAAAGGTTGAAAGGACGTAGGTACAGACGCCAGCACATCAAGCTATCCCTAACTGTCAAATTTTCTCAATTAAAAATGAACCTTATGTCTTTGTAATAAAGTTGAAATACTATCAAAGAAATTTGACAGATTGTGGTAACTTGATGTGCTGGCCTCTGTACATTATAATAAAGCTGAAGCATTTGTTATTGTTAGTTTGAACGCGCCATGGAACAACAAGTGGAATATGAAAAAACGACCTACCCCTAGCTCTCGCGCTTTTCAAGGAGTTGGCCTCTATGTATCAGTTGCTTCGATCAATAAATCAGTTGCTATGAAACCGGAAGATAGAAAGCCATAAGATTTACTCACGCCAATGTAAAAGAGTCCGTTGCACATGCCCAGAGGCCTGCGCTCGACGCCAGCTATCACATACACGCCTTTGTCCTTCTGGCTGTTCGCGGATATGAAGAACACTGCATCGAACGCCTGAAATTCACAGATATATAGGGGTATGAGGAAAGTGTAGAGGCGTGAGGAACAGGGTGTAAAGTTCAATCTTCCTCCATAGAAAAGGGAGGATCCTCCGACCGCCGATCCTCCGGTAAACTGCCATAGAGAGGACCTATTTAATTTATTTCGTGGTGAAAGTAGCGAGCGACTCCCGCTCCCCGGCCCCAGCTGAAGGTAGTTAGAGAAACCGTTACATTTTAGTTCGAAAGAACCTGATACATACGTAGACATCCATGTGGATCGATGATGCCGAAACCCAAATAATTGTGTTTAATACAAAAACAAATACAAACAAACGTTACAAATATTTTTCCTTGCGGAAATTATGCGTCTATTAAGCCCCAAACTGCGAAGCCACATTGTTATGGCAGCCATATTTAGTAGCTATTAATTAAGCATTGCCATACGTGACAGTTATTTTCTGAAAAATTACATAGTATTTACTGACAACAAGCTTTGTATAGATATTATATAGAGGAGCTCGTGGCTAAGTACTAACAGCCGCACAGGTCGATCCACCAGGTTAAGCTACGCTTGCCGGGGTTGGCCGTGGATGGGTGACCATCTTTACATACCGAGACTCCTCCGTGCCTCAAAAAGCACGTTAAGCCGTTGGTCCCGGCTGTCATTTATGCATCTTTGACAGTCGTTACGGGTCGTCAGAAGCCCGAAAATCAGACAGCCAGTCTTACCAAGGGGTATCGTATTGCCCAGTTACTGGGTTGCGGAGGTCAGACGGGCAGTCGCTCCATGTAAAATACTGGTATTCAGCTGCATCCGGTTAGACTAGAAGCCGTCCCCAACATAGTTGGGTAAAGGCTAGGCAGATGATTAAGCATTATATGTATAGATACTCGTATATTCTCAGGTTGCCATATCGTAGTGGTTAAAGCCAGTAAGAGTTCGGCATAATGTTATCCCTTCACCTGCCCCTGGCAACGGTAACCACAACGGTTTACGTTTGTATCTCATGTTATACTGTAGTTCACGTGACCACGTCAATATCGGCTTTTGCTGAAAACCAGCACTGATGCAATGCAATGTTTCATAATGCTGAGCGATGGCTCTTTTGCGTGAATGTGGCGTATATTTCCCACCAAAATACAATACTTAACTTTTGTTCTTTCTTTTTATTTCCTACTAAAAGGGTTACCACGGAAAGGTTACCTTGGCATTACTGCTCAACGGCTGCGCTCGTTCCATAAGGGCTGGGTCTGCTATAGCCTTCACCCCCTGTCCCGCCCGCCCTTCTGGGCCGGCGGCAGATTGTTTGCTCGCATACTGTAATAAAAGAACGATTTTGCTAAAGGACCTAGGCACCCAGTTTTGCCGCAGAGCTCATGTTAAACAAAAGTTTTGCGATTTACAGCGTTCGGGAACCGACCCAAACACTAATATTAGCTTAGTTAAGGAAAAACGAAAATTTTATCAGCCTGGGGTAATTTAGGAACCGTCTGACGGGGGACTTCCGCTCTACTTCTGAGCCTAAAGCCTGTACCTACCTGCAACTAAGCGAGATTCATCTACCTACTTAGGTAATTTAATAGGTAAAATTTTCAAGATATTTTAAATCGTGAATTGGAAATAAAGGCTCTAAATGTTACTCCTGTCATTATTCCATTAAAACGTTGAAGCTTGAAGCTGCCATTTACGGGAACATTTTTCCTGAGCAATATTATTAAATAAAAAGTCCGGTAGACATTCCGTGATAGCAGATAGCCACCAAAATGATTATTGTATGTGCTAATTAGCAGAACCGCATGGACAACGCGTGATGGTAGTTAATAATTGTTAATTAATATCAAACGGTTATCAGACACCTGCGTTGCTACCTGAGCTCTCGCAGCGCTGATAAAAACGGGAGCCACTGATATCAACCGCAAAGTACCTACCTATCTGTTTAATCACAGCGATGTGTGTGCAGCTGAGGTTTTGCACGTAGGTATCTATATATATAAAAGAAAGTCGGGTTTGTTCCCTCCATTATAACTCGAGATCTGCTGGACCAATTTTCATGGTTTTTGTTTCGTTAGATTTGTCTCCGCCCTGAATAGCAGAATACATTTTTTTTTTTTTTTTCGATCATCTGCTGATTTTCCTCCTATAGGGTAGGTAGGTAGGTAGGTAGGGTAGGGTAGGTAGGTAGGTAGGGTAGGTAGGGTAGGTAGGTAGGTAGGTAGGTAGGTAGGGTAGGTAGGTAGGTAGGGTAGGTAGGGTGGGTAGGTAGGGTAGGTAGGGTCGGTAGTTAGGTAGGGTAGGTAGGGTAGGTAGGTAGGGTAGGTAGGGTAGGTAGGGTAGGTAGGTAGGGTAGGTAGGTAGGATAGGTAGGTAGGGTAGGCAGGTAGGTAGGGTAGGTAGGTAAGGTAGGTAGGGTGGGTAAGTAGGGTAGGTAGGGTAGGTAGGGTAGGTAGGGTAGGTAGGGTAGGTAGGGTGGGTAGGTAGGGTAGGTAGGGTCGGTAGGTAGGGTAGGTAGGTAGGTAGGGTAGGTAGGGTAGGTAGGTAGGGTAGGTAGGTAGGATAGGTAGGTAGGGTAGGCAGGTAGGTAGGGTAGGTAGGTAAGGTAGGTAGGGTAGGTAGGGTAGGTAGGGTAGGTAGCTAGGTAGGTAGCTAGGTAGGTAGGGTAGGTAGGCAGGTAGGGTAGGTATCACAGTTAAGACAGGACAACGTCTGTCGGGTCAGCAAGTATAGTATAATATAATAGACATCCTACTCCTCCATCCTGTTGGATACTTGCACGGTTTTATTAGTATTTTTTTTTATATGTGCATCTCGCTGTTTAGCCATAGGGTTGTCAACTGCTTAACCAGACTTGCCTGTGGATGCCACAAAAGAATTGTAGCCTCCAGCCAGGGCTTAATAAAAACTAACAAACTAAGTGACTACACGCTAAGGGCACCCCCTGTGGGGTACGGACCTCGGCTTGGGGCGTCGCTGGGGGAGGACAGCAAGGGAGGTTTTACAAGACACCTATCTTAATTAAATTTGTATTCACCAGGTCATTCACGCGAGGGGATGTGTGACCCAGTAACGTTGGCTAATTAGGCAGTCGCTCCATGTAAAATATTGGTATTTAGCTGTATCCGGTTAGACTGGAAGCCGACGCCAACATCGTTGGGAAAATGCCAGGAAGATGATGAATTTTATTTAAGTATTTCAAATAATTTCTATCTTCGTCACTTATTTAGAAACAATGAGAATATAGCAGCTGAATGTGCAATTCGGGTGTACCGTATCATTTTTGGGTCTGTCAGACTGTTACTGACTAAAAACAATCTCGGTGTTTCCGCTCACACCTGCGCCAGGGGTCGAACATACGATTCTACCGCAAACCCCAGCTGTGTTATACCGTACCAGACCTATCCTCAATCGTGTACGGAGATTATAGTTATGTATTAATCAAACTGAAACAAATACGTAGCTTTACCCGCGGATTCGGGTTTCCTTTGCAAAAAGTTTACCTATTGATTTATCACTAACTACGAAGGTAAGTATTCCATGTAAATATCAAAAAGATCAGTCAGGTTCATAGCTAAAGAAAAATAATTATATACTACCTACTGTGTGCTCTTAACCAAGCCGGTGAGTAAACAAATCTATCATACTCGGATAGCCAAAAAAAATAAAACATACCTTTCTAAAATAATACAAGATGGCGAACAACACATATTTAACGTAATACCACTTTCCTGGGACCGCGTAAATACCAAGAGTAGGTTTGGAATCCTTTCTTAATTTACTGTAAATAAACAAAATAACACCGAGACCAATAAAATAGAGCGTGAATGACATTTTGTCGCGGTGGCGAACCGACACTGAATGTGGAAAAACATTGACGATACTGGTACAAATTTATATAAATGATAAGAGCTGATACATTGTTGTTCGGTAGGTAATTAACTGCTTCAGAGCATTGTTGTTATCAAAGACTGAGCAGTCTGTACGTACCTCTAATTGAATTGTCGTACGGCAAAAAACTGGTCTCTATATCTTTTATAAGGCTTCTCATCTTGTCTAAGCCAATTAATATATTTTGAAGACTGCGTATTGCAATAGTTTACATATGTTTTACATTCATCGTTCGCCATCTTCAGCCTTCTTCCAACGGGTGGCGAATATGGTCTTATCCCTTTTGTGCCAAGGTTCCCTACTGGATGCGAGTCTCATCCAGTATCCCAATTGGGTAACTCACTTTCCATCATATTCTATTGTGTAATTTTTTTTAATTAGTCTGCTCGACAATGTAAATAACGCAATGAAAAAAAATATTTTAGAAATATCAAAATGAATTAATTATCACTTGTTTAAAAATCGGTGAAGGAAAATAGCGTGTGGAAACCAGCATGTCTGAGAGATATTTCTCAACAGCAGTGAAGCTAAGTCAGAGGCCCATGGGCAGCATAAAAACTCTGACACCAGATTAGTCACCAGCCACACAAAAAGATGATCAAAGTGAATGGGATTGTGGGTCCTTAATGTAGTTCTTCGACGTGATCTGGCTGTTGCTAGCCCACCGACTGCCTGTCACGCAGCGTGCTATGGAAAAGTCTATTCTTAGGATCTCGCTCAAGGATAAAATCCGGAACGAAGTCATACGGCATAAAACCTAACTTACAGATATTGTCCAAGAGTGTAGCAAGCTGTGGTGTCAGGTAACTGTTCATGTCTGTCGCAGAACCGACGAGAGGTGAATTAAGGAAGGCTCTCGAATAAAGACCGTGCGTAGGTAAACTTAGTGTGGGACACCACGCCGCCCGGCTAGATGGACCTGAAGCTGTATGCGGCCTGAAGTGGCTAGATGAAAAAGGTCATGGGCTGTGGCGCCAGGGAGAGGCCTATATATGTCAAGCAGTGGACTGCAATAGGCTGAAATGATGATGATGATAATGATGAACTGTCTGCAAACTGCATTCTCACCTGCCATCACATCACAGTCACAAACTTTCGCTTACCGGTCTTTTAGGCTATTCCTCCTTCACTATAATGGAGCAGGCTTGACTAAAAAGGTCAACTATATTGAATACAATATTTACCTAATTATCTATATCTCATAAGCATAACCGTATCGACGATTTTGGTGAAAAATTTATTTTAGTTCTTTTCCTTCGGAGTTATCCCCTAATCGAAACAATTTAGATTTGTTGACCCATTTGTTGTGGTTAATAAAATCGATGTTATTATCATCATAATGATAACAGTGCTTATCAGTTCAATATTTAAAATGTTACTTCCTCTTCCTTGCTGGAATTTGTGGAACATAATTTTTCTTTGATATAAAATAATATAATTATGTAGATATAAATACCCGAATTTCAGCGGCCAACAGATAGTGGTTACTTTCGCATTGCTTTGTAGGGAGTACAGACCCACATCAAGCTATCCCTAACTGTCAAATTTTCTCAATTAAAACGAACCTTATGTCTTTGCAATAAAGTTGAAATACTATCAAAGAAATTTGACAGATTGTGGTAACTTGATGTGCTGGCCTCTGTACCTACCTAGTATTTTATTTTGAGGGAAGCGCCAGGGTAGCCCACGAAATTCTTTTTTTTTTTTTAAATTTAGACGCCTGGGCGCAGCAGTGGTTGAAGTCAGACTGCGCTCGCGCATGATGATGATGATCATTTAGTGTGAAGTTTGAGGTAAATTAAACGCCATCTAAGATATAGAATAAACATTTTATTTGTAACTTTTTATAATTAAACAAAGACAAACAATACTTTAGTATATAACTAGAAACACTAAGAATTATTGTTCTTTTTTTGATATTCATCAGTGGACAAAATGTAGATTGAAGTTATTCAGGTTTACCTAGGTACACATAAAAATATAGTGCCTACCGTACAACGGGGTGAACAGGGATGCAGGAGTGAATCGAGATGAAACTTTAAAAGGTATTTTAACAGTGAAATAATAGTTTGTGGCCAAAAAGGGCTCTAATTTATGTTAACTGTATTATATTGACTGATTAAGAGTGCTAGTTAGCAACCAACTATATTATTTCAACGTTAAAATCTATAATAACGTTTCGTTCCGATTCACCCTTGACTCTCTATACAGCCCATTTTACTGTATATAGACTTTTCTTTTTGTAATATTAGCATAATTAAATTGTGTTATATAAGTAGTTATAAACATCACCTGCATTGCTGAAAACATAACATCACGCCTGTATGCCCTGAAGGGTTAGGCAGACAGAGGTGTATCTCTAAAACATCCACATTTCACCAGTTATTTTAAGTCCCATGTAATAGGGGGTGAGCCTATTGCCATCAACCGGGCACAAATCTAGACTCCGGGTAGTTACTGAAAATTTCAGACAGAAGAAAAACCAATAACACTTACCCGACCTGAGAATTGAACCCAGGACCTCTGCTCAGCAGTAGCGTGTGACCACTCGACCATGGCATTATACCTAACTGAGGTTACTGAATGGGTAACACAAAAAAAAGTCCACATGGTAGAATTTAGTATTTTTTGTTACTTTCATGATCTCTGACGAGTCAAATTACTGAGATGTCATTTATATATTAGCTTCATAACATTCTGCCCGTAGTTTGCCTTATTCGTTTTAGGGCTGATTTTTCAATCGTCAGATACGTTTTATCGGAAGAATAAATATATGACAGTTTCAGGGCTTTTGCATAGAAAAGATGTCAAACCACCTTTTTTGCTCTTCAAATAAAAATTATCCGGTGAAAATTGGCCCTTAGTAAAATAATAATGAAGGGTAGTCACAAGCTTAACCATAACTACCGCAACGTGAGTTTACTTAACATTTCTGCCCACCACTTTGTGGGAATACAGGCGTTATAATACGTTTTCTATACTGGCGCTACTGTTTCCTAACAAAGCAGTGGCCGCCTCATAGCGTCAGCAATTTACAGGCGAATGACGTCACTGAAACGTTATGTATGAAAGTAAGTGGGTATGTATTTCTTGAGAGCGTTTTTTGAAGTCGAACCTCATAATTAACCTATAATGTTCCATTGTTGGACACAGGCCTCGTATCTGTGTGAGGAAGTGGGCCATAATCCACCACGCTTGCCCAGTCCGGGTAGGTGGATGGCATTCCTTCGATTTTTTAGGTTCTGGGACACGTCGGTTTCCTCACGATGTTTTCCTTCACCGTTTTGAGAGCAGAGGTGATGAAATTAAATATACAAAGTCAAGTTTATAACTGCGACCGGCATGTGGCAGCCACCGCTTTTCTAGGAAGCCGTAACTTTACAGAATCTTCACATACATCTATCGGCTTACCAAAATACATTGCATTGCGCTTGGTTCCCAAAAGCGTAAACAGGGATGTATCTGCATTTCAGTTAAGTTTTTTAGTGCATCATGATTATAATAGCTGTTTTTTTTGTTGTATTGTCAATTTTTAAGGCATATTTGCATATGGAAATTGGTACAAAAATGTGTGTTATACAACATAAGCATGTAGGTGTTATTCTACACAATTGATACAATACATAAGACTATTATAGAAGTTATTACATAATTGGATGTTTAGTTAGGATCCCAATTTTTTTTTTAAATATAATATAGCCTATGTCACCCGGGGATAGTGTAGCTACCCAACAGTGAAACAATTTGTCAAATCTGTTCTGTAGTTTCGTAGCCAATGTAAACAAACAATCAAATCTTTCTTCATTATAATAATATTAGTATAGATAATCTACAAATAGACCTAATTAAAATAATGACATTAATCTAAAAATACTGTTTACTTGGCTTGGTTTGGACATAGACAATGAACGCCGGTCGCGTGACACAGGGGTGGCGGAAGAGGCGTTGTTCCAGTGCTAGAACGAGATGGAGCTATACACGGCCAAAAGCGACATCTCTGTTTTACAGTACTATGATGATATTTTTAACAATTCCCTATAAGGCCTCAGTGCAGGACCAAATCAAAAATGAAGGTGTGTTTAAAAGAGATTATAACCATTGGCCCGTCATCTTAAACTTGGTAATATAAACAAATTCATGACGAAAATCTTCAAAGGCTTTGGACCAGTTTCTAGAACAAAAGTTATCGCAAAATTGATGTGACAAATAATTATCAAGCAAGCGTAAACTGCTGCGATTGGCTGTTAAGAAATCATTCAACCAATCAAAGACGTTCACGCAAGAAACTGGCCAATTGTCCAGCTATTAGATTTAACAGGCAAGACCAGAGAATATAATAATGTCGACAAAAATCAATCGAATCGATCTTGAGGCGTTCGGGGCTACCAGTATACAAACTGACATAAATAACTCTATGAGGTAAAGAAAGAAAAAAAAACCAATAATTACTATTATTTTACATTTAATTAATAAAGGAAAATAACAAAAACCTTAAAATAAATTCTAACTTTATAGTAATTATAAATTATTTAATTAGTTCTTAAGTAGGAGTAATGTTTTATGTGATGGTTCTAAATAAAATATATTTATACTTTGACATGAATGGAGAAATTAGTGAACATGCGAGCTGCTTTTTTACGGTGATCAGGGTTTATTTGCTACTAATTATTTATTTATAAGAAACAATACCAAAAAAAAACTATGATAATAATGTGACTAATATTGTAAACTCTATTGTAGTTTTTCTATATTTTTTTTATAACTCAACCAATGCGATATCGACAATACGGCCAATATCCAAATTCAAATGAAAAAGAAAAGATGCATTTACTCGCTGATGTTGGTAACTTTTTTTTTTGGTGAAAAATCTCAAGAAGTTAAACAGTACAAATAAAAAATAATAATTTGACATTAACAACGACGCCTCGACAGATGACCACCCGTTCTATCCATAATGTGATAGCATACAGACAGAATTGTATACAGCAACTCTACGAGTCTATGGTTTTGGTTTCTAGTTTATGCCACCTTTGTGTTTACATGATTACTCTAATAATACAGACACAATATTAATTCGATGGAACTATCGCAGCTTATAGTTTATTTTGCTCACTAACATGGCAGAACGCTGTAGCTCAAGATAAGTTGCGCAACTGTTGCGCTTCTTTTTATCACATTTTGTTTTTTACAAATATTCTTAACATCACTATGCGAAAAATGAAGAAAAGTTTAACGTAAAGTAACTGCTTCAGCCGAAAAGGCAACTTATTACCTTATCAATAAGATGCAATTTTGTTTTGTAAAAGTGTTGCGAATAGTTGCACGACCATCTTAAGCTACTGTTTACGTACATTTAATAGATTTCAACAATATATTTGCTAGCAGGTCCTAAAATTCACGAGCGCGTCACGTGACTCTTATACCATTGTAATAAGTTATAAATTACAATGATTCACGCGTGTTCGTGTAACGCAAAAACTATAGATTATAGTGCAAAGGCGACCTAACCTATATCACCTATTTCTAGTGAGATATTATTGTAATGAAAATTGTATAGGTTTTTCAAATCGACATGACGCGTCTTTTCTCTGTTGTCGATCAAAAATGGGACTTATGCACAGGTCATTAACGTTCAATAAGAAAAGCATTTTTTTTTTAACTATCCATCTTTGGTGAGGCAACCTGTGATAGGCTGTTCAAGCATTAAAATTGTACATTAACTATTATTTTATTCATTTTATATAATTATTACTAATAACTATTTAACAAGAACGTGAGAACCTGCATAAGACCCTACTAGACGCATCATGCTATATCACTGTCTTTCCAAAGAGCTTCGGTACATTCCACGGTAAATGCAAAATAATTATTATCACAACACATTATAATTTTAGCAAATAACGACGAAAAAATGGACGAAAAATTTGGAATAGTTGAATATTTTCTTTTGGAATATTTAACAATTACTTTTCAATATTAATCAAATCGAATCGAAATGGGAATAAATAATTAAATTTAGATAATATAGAGAAGCGAATGCCTAAAGTGTTTTGGTGTTCGCATTAAGTTTTAATACACGAACGATCTGTGAAATTCGTTGGACA
The DNA here is from genome assembly GCA_951799385.1 of Hyppa rectilinea. Lineage (NCBI taxonomy): Eukaryota > Metazoa > Arthropoda > Insecta > Lepidoptera > Noctuidae > Hyppa > Hyppa rectilinea. The sequence continues at coordinate 2,420,805 of OX637317.1, forward strand.
TACATGGTGCACATGAAAGTTTTTTGTATTAGCAATATCACTATCCTAACCTATGTTTATGAATGTATATGGTGTTAATATTACGAATAACACACTAACACTTACAAATCATTAACCTAACTTGTACTATCACAAATCAAGACAATTTTTTTTTTGGGTGATTAAACAGTACATTTGTTATAGTTTGAGTTCACTGCTATATCGCGCTTTAGTTACGTGCGCGTGCGCACACGATAGCCGCGCAGTGTTGTGATGACGACATTTGAACGAGTATTGCCATTTCCAATAGTGTTTTACCTTATTTGAATTATCTTATTAACTGTAAGTACTACATTTTATACATAATTTATTTCTATTAATTCTGAATTTATCTGAAGTCTTTTGAAGAGACTTTAAAAAAAAGTAGAAAGTTTTTTTACTTTTTATTGTCTATGCGTACACAATTGGGTAAACAATAGTTTTGAGACCTTAATGCGAATACCAAAACACTACAAGTGACATTCTACAAAAAATCAAAAATCAGCACACATACTCAATACCAAAGGCACCCTTCACATTTAAGCGTCGAACGTACTTATACGCTGCGTGAACGCGACGTTAACGCCAGATGCAAAGGCGCCTAAACCGAGGCTCTTTCGTCCCTATCCTAGTCTCTAGCTGCCCCGATAATAGTAAGAATGTACAGGAAGATGTTGATGATGTCCAAATAGAGGTTTAATGCTGCGAAGATGTATTCTTCTGGGGAGATGCTGTACTTGTGCTTACCCCCCATCATGAGCTGGGTGTCATACACTAGGTACAGCGAGAAGATCAGAGCTCCGATCGATGCGTACACGAGAGTCACGATTTTGTTGCCCGGAATGAATATGCAGACTATACCTGGAATGTAAAAAGAGGGATGAGTTAGGTGAGATATTTTGGTTTCGTTTTAGAGCAGAATAGGGATGCCTGGATAAAAAAAAAGACATTGTGTTGTTACAAAATACGTCACAACTCAGTATTAAGTCGTGATGACGTCATGCCACATTTTAACTCAATGTATCAATGTAATTTTATGAATACCAAAAATAGAAAAAACAAGTGTCCAATATTTTTAAATAATCTACATGACGGCCAAAAAAAAAATGTTTTGTCATCATCGGTATCTTCTTCTTTTCGTGTGGTTAGTAACTAACCTGGTGTCAGAGTTTTAATGCTGCCCATGGGCTTCTGACTTAGCATCACATGCTGTTGAGAAATATCTCTCGGGCATGCCGGTTTCCTCACGGTGTTTTCCTTCACCGATTTTAAGCAAGTGATACAATACGCACATGAATCCGAAAAATCAGAGGTGCGTGTCTAGGGTTCGAACTCGAGACCTATGACTTGACAGTCCGGCGGTCACACCACTAGGCTATCACTGCTTTTTTGTCGCTATTGTAAGTGTATATATAAAATTAAAATTGAAGCAGAAATAAATTAATATACCTAATATTAAAGTTACACAAGTCTTACCAAACACGAGCAGTACGACGGTAGCACATAGCAGGAAGCCGCCCATAATTGTGAAGTCCCATTTAGTTTGGAAGGCGAACAAGGTTAGCGCGAGACACACGGCCGCCGTTATACCTACTGCCATCAGTACCTGGAAATAGCAACGTTTTATTATTCACCGGTTAATACACAGAAGGGCACAAAAAAAGTTAAAAAATTTAAGAGGTCAATTTAAATAAGCTAGCAAAGCTCCGATGAATCATCATCTGCCTAGCGTTTTCTCAACTATGTTGGGGTAGGCTTCCAGTCCAACCGGATGCAGCTGTAATACCAGTACATGGAGCGATTGCCTATCTGACCTCTACAACCCGATAAATAAAATAAATAAATAACATGTTTATTATTTAATATAAGCAGATTAATTTATGATCGTTTTGGCTTATCCACCTTGTATAAATAAATACTCAAAGCTGTGTCCTTACCGCATCAACTTGGTAGACACTAGACGTAACTCCGAGCAGGAAACTTTCAGCCACGGTGAAGATGCCGAGGAAAATGAAGTTCATGGGAGCCTGTCGCCGCACGCTGGGGCAGCACGCCATCGCGATCAGACACACGAACACCACGGCGAACGCGACCCAGCTACGGGCAACATTAATAACAAGAAAAAATATTTAAAAATGTACATAATAGATGTATAGAAATGAAATAAAAGAAGAAAAATATTTAGTAATAAGAGTAGTCATTGACTGCCTTGTTGGTCTAGTGGTCGCAAGTGCTACTGATGAGCTTGAGGTCCTGGGTTCGATTCCCGTGTCCCGTGGAATTCCTCAGTAACAGCCCAGAATCTGATTAATAGCTCGTTGATCACTTTTGGTTTCGTTGAATACTTCAATACTTGTTAGTTTAATATTTTTGACGTCGCCATTTGCGTCATATACCTAATGTGCAAAGGTCCAGATACCAGAACACAGATAAGGTTTTCTGATGTCGATCGTTCTACCTACATAACAGCTTAAAACATCGTGAACAAACTGGCATGTCCTAGAACCAAAAATTCGAAGACATGTGACATCCGCCAACCTGTACTGGGCCGCGTGGTGGATTATGGCCCACTCCCTCTCTTAGAAAGGAGACCTGAGTCCCAGCAGTGGGATCATTATAGGCTGATTATGACCGTCCTATCTAGAAGCCATTCATGAACAACGTCATATGTTAAGTGGGATGGAGCGTGACACCATGTGCCGATTCATAAAGGAGGGGTCACATGTATAATGTAAAAGATTAAAACATTAAACTTCAACTCTTACAAACATGTTTAAAATATTAACGACTCTATCATTATTTTTATAAGGTTTGATTTCAAATCATCTTGATGCCACATTCATATGCTTCGAAAGAATGATTTGACAGCTGTCACGCGAGCACGCCAGCGACCAGACCACAGATGACAATTTTTTTTAGGATGACGGCTTTCAGCTTAGCTTATAGTTTTTTTTAAATCAAGAACAAAAATATACAAAATGTGTTACCTATTGTTAGACAAGAACAACTGCAGTTTGGCATACTTTATGTATAAAGTATGCCAAACTGCAGTTGTAAAACAGATTTTGAATAAATAAATAAATAAAAATCTTGGGACAGCGAGCTGTGCACGACTGCAAACTAAAGAAAACACTGTACTTACAAAAGCCAGCTATTCCGATGAGCCCATTGTCTGGTGGGCGCGTGGAACAGGAACAGAGCAATGAAAGACATCGTCACCAACAGCTGACACATCAGGATAGCGTACACCTGTAATTTAGAACAGTGACAGTTAGTGATAATAATATCCTCTGGCTGGACAAAGGCATCCTCCAGGTCAGTATTTTTAAATCCCATGTAATAATTACTTACTAGCAGTGATAGACTAGTGGTGTGACCGTTGGACTGCTAAGTCATAGATCTCGAGTTCGAACCCAACCCAGATTCGAACTCGAGATCTATGACTTAGCAGTCCATCTCTGAATTTTCAGATGCATTTGCGTATTGTATCACTTGCTTAATAGTCGGTGAAGGAAAACATCGTGAGGAAACCAGCATGCCTGAGAGATATTTCTCAACAGCAGTGTAGCAAAGTCTGAGGCCCATGGGCAGCTTAAAATCTCTGACACCAGGTTAGTCACTAACCACACGCCCAGTTATTTATATTTTTGTGTGTTCTACTAAGAACCCTACCAAAGTTTTTTTTGTTAACATTTATGGACATATGTCTGAAATATAGATTATTATTATTATATTATAACGTAGCAAGCCTACTTTCAGTCTTCAACCGGCCGGAAAACGGTATAAGATAAAGTCGCTTTCCGCGATTGTATGTGTGTGCGTTTAGTTCTTCTAAATAATTCCGTTGTGTAACGCAACGGATTTGGATCCATCATTTAGAGGATTTATTCCAGAAAATATATACATGTATAATATTGTACTTACATATTAATATTTATATATTAATATTTATTATACATGTTTACAATATTAATATTTAACTTAGAAATCTCAATGTTTTTCACGATATAGGTACGTACAACACAATTAATTTGCGTTTATTTATCTCGCCTGCACCAGCGTCAAGAATATTTGCTACACGCAATATGTTGAGCCGGACTCCTATTTGATGCTACCCTGAGATACAATATTTTCTTACTGTTAATTTATTCTGATAACTTATAATTATGCTTTTGTTTTGATTTTATTACAATATTTCAATAAAAATGAATAGGTTCCTCAGTTCCTGTAACCCTGTCACCATACCTTGCGAATGAAGGCCCTCCGAATGGACTGCTCGTTGAAGTCGAACCCTTTGACCTCGCCATCCTCGCCCACGCTAATCGGCGGAGGGGCGTACCCTTGCGGCTGGAATAAGAGAGAATAACACGTTATTAGTTGATGTAATCATGTATGGTCTGATCCAAAAGTATTGGATGAAAAATGTAATCAAATCGATCAGACAATTATTTGAATACTACCTCATCATTGAAGACATTTGTAAGTTCAGGTTAATTTTAAAGCCGTGCGTCGCATCTGTACAAGAACAAGTCGTTGCTTAGCAAAATGCTGTGACGAACCTATCGTCAACAGCGCTGATTTTCAGAAATGACCTAATGACGTCCACTGTGTGACTGAATAAATCGGGTAAGTGACATTTTCTAGTTTTCCACAGAAACTAGTGTGATTATTATATCTGCACATAGTATCTATTAACAAAAAAACAATTATGATTTATCAGGTGTAAATAAATAAATTCAATAAAATAATAATTATATAATAAATTCAATGAATATTTTTGTAAATAATATTATCAAGTCAACAAATGCATCATGACATCATGTGATATGTTAGCCACCCACCCACTATTGTATTAGGGTGACCTGTAAGGATAGTGGCTGTGAGTTTAAATAAATAAATAAATTAAATGACAACCTAACCACAGTAGGTTCTATATTTCAAACACCATGGGAATTGCGATGGTGGCCATTTGCATACGCTATGCACTGAGGCTTGGCGCAGGCAAACGACTACCATGCTTTTTCGGTCAAACCAGTAAATTTGCTACTTGGTACAGATGATTTTCTATTGTATTTACTAACGTTATAACTTATAATATATTCCTGTATTCCTCAAGAGGGCAGGCAGAATCCGCAGAGGGATATAGTAAACCTATATTAGTACCGCTACCCCGGAACATAAAGGGCTACGGAAGGAACATGGATGGGTTTTAGTCAGTAAGAGTTTGACACTCCCTTCCGCTCCACCCAGAGCGGGAGCAGTCATTGGATGATTTCCCAGCCTTAAAAAAAAAAAAAAAAAGGCCATAGTCTCATGTTATAAAGGATAAGTCTATTCCCATTGGCCGGTATTATGTTTATATAGGTACCAGCGAGCGCCATTAGTAAACATAAAAATCAATATTTTTCATCAATAAGTAGACTATCAGAACCAAGGTCATAACAAAGTAATTATTAATCCAATCAGCTTTTTATTTTTACTTTTGTATGTAGTTTCTTAACTGTTCCGACGACGTCAGGTGGCTCGATCATACAAACTAAATTGTAAGTATGTAGAGAAAGTTCATATATAGATATATCTAATGAACTAAAAAGCTAACTGTGTATCGTATACATGAGAGAAATAAGCGTACGAATAGAACAAGATATTAAAGTAAATTCGCAAGTCACATGAATTAAAGATGCGATATAGATCATCTTTCTTCCTGCCCTTATTATTTAGGGTCGGAAGAACATGTCTTTTTCTCCATATATCTCTATTAGTCGTCATCTCAGTAGAAACCCCTTTCTAGCAATATCATCTTTAAAATAGTCCATCCATCGTGTCAATGTTTGCCTAAAAATACTTTGCCGTGCCGTGCGGCCAATGAGCGCCGGGCCTTAACATTGAAATTTCAACTTTATTTCCATACAGTTAAGTTATATTTTTATTCGTCACCCAAAAATACTTTGCCGTGCCGTGCCGCAAATGTGCGCCAATAATTTCCCAGTTTATCACAATCACATTCAATATTTCCATTTTTCAATAGACGCCGATGTTCATTTTTGAACTCTTGCCAAGTTGGCTTAATTTCGAGGTTACAATGCCACGCACCTAAGAATTTGGGCCACTTACTTAAGACGTCACTAGACTTGAAATACGAGTACTAAGCCTCTATATTGTCTCAAACATAATAGCCTAGCACTTAGTAGCCTACTGTTCTTTTGTTTTTGTATTAATTTGTATAGTTAGTTAGATAGTCCTTTAATTTAGTGTAAATAGTTCAATCTATTTTAATTTTAAATATCGAGTATGGCTTGATCTGATGCATGCAATAGTAATTTTTTTTTAGTCGGTGCAAAATAGGCAGTTGCTTTATGTAAAATACTGGTAATCAGCTACATCCAGCCAGACTGGAAGCCGACCTCGACAAACTTGGAACAGGCTAGACAGATGATGAGGCGGAATTCAAAACTGGTCAGCTTATTTGAGGAGCGGTACCATTTTGTATCTATAGAAACAGCAGATCGTTTTAATAAACAGTCGCCATGACTGTAGAGATTTGATGCGAACTTGTCGTAGCAGGCTGGTAAGAAAATAACTACGGCAGCATTCGAATTTTGAACTTTTAAATTAATTCGAATCAGTTTAAATATGACTGTTTAGGATATGGATTGGAAAAATTTAAAATTTTATATTATGCCAGTTGCTGTAAGCATGGTACTAAATAATATTACAGATGCGGGTTTCAATTTCAATGTGACTGACTAAGTTTCCTTAGTCAATATAGCAAGCACTCCTCCTCCGGTGCTCAAAAGTGAGGCCGCTCTAAAACTTTTAGAACCACATTGTTCGAGTGTGAGAGGGAGATGGAGCTATGCAAGATGGATAGCATCGTTTCTTTTTCGCAGTGGAAGAATGATGGCTCTGACACTTCATAATACATTTCCAGATAGATTATAGAAACCTGTATTTCTAACGTAAACATATTTGACCATTGCTAGCAGCGGATGTGGTGATCCCCTTTCAGTTTAGAATAATCAAGCATATATGATTTTTTTTTTGAAGCATTTAAGTATATCAAACTATAATTGATTAGTAGCTAGAGAATACAATCCCGGGATCCCGAATCCCGGGATCCCGGAATCCCGGCCATTTTCTGGCCCCGAAAATCCCGGGACTGTGATTGGTCTAATCTCGGGATTTTCGGGATTGCCAAACAGGTCTAGTTTGCACATCGTAGTCCGTTGCGCCTTGATCTTGCCTAGATTATAGGTAAAGGGTGTCTCAGTTAGAGTGCACTTAAGTATTTTATGACAGAGTTATGATATTTTTATTGTATTGTAAAGGAGACATGTTCCAATTAAGTATGGAATAAAATATCCGGCAAATGACCCCCACGGCTCCGATGACAGGCCATTACTCTTTTCATGAAATTTTCCATGACTTTTGCACAAAGATGTGGCTGTATCTCACCGATGAATGACACGTTGGATTTCCGATTTGAGCTCGGGAATTGTTTCGGGTTTATTCACATAAACCCGAGATTTCACAAAACCCCGAAGAAAAAATTCGCACGCCGTTAAATCGCTCGTTCTTGGTGGCCAGTTGACAAAAGAATTTCGTGAGATAATGTGTTCTGGAAATCGTTGCTGCAATAAGTCGATTTTTTCATGCGCGGTGTGGCAGGTTGAGCCGTCCTGCTGAAACCACATGTTGTCCAGATTCAAGCCGTCTAGTTGAGGCCACGAGAAGTCCGTTATCATATTCCTGTAACGAATGCCGTTCACAGTCACTGCAATTTCGGCCTCATTTTCAAAAAAGTAAGGTCCAATCACGCCGCCTGACCAAAATCCGCACCAGTCGGTTACTCGTTGTGGGTGCATTTGTTTCTCATGGATTGCATGCGGATTTTCTGAGTCCCAAATTCGACAATTTATGTATTCACGAAGCCATTCATTCATATGGAAATGCGCTTCATCGGAGAAAATGACTTTTTTCGAAAAATTGGCATCGACTTCACTTTGCTCCATTACCCATCGAACAAATTGCCGGCGCTTTCCGTGGTCTGCTGGTTTGAACTCCTGAGTTAACTGAATCTTGTACGCATGAAGGTGGAGGTCTTTAGTCAAAATTCACTGCGTAGTGCTTCGTGAAATATGAAGTTGTTGAGACCGATTTTTATGTTTTCGAGTTTTCGGCGACACTTTCGTTTACAACAGCCAATTTTAAAAAGTGCACACTTACTGAGACACCCTTTATTAGCATTTATTACATATCACCAAAAAACAACCCTTTGATATGCGTACGGTACGTACTACATAATATTGTGATTTGTGCAATAAAATTAAAAATATATTTAAATAAATTACTCGATTTTTTTCTACATTTGACACCAATTCGAAACCACATAGTCTAATCCCGGGATAGCCCCCGGATCCCGGGATTACGCATCAAGAATCCCGTAATCCCGGGACCGAAAAACATGCTCGGGATTGTATTCTCTATTAGTAGCACATAGCTACCTACTTTTTTAAATTAATAGTTTAAGGTAAGTACTTATTTTAACTCTATTGGAACAAGGAAAACATTACATAATTATTATTAATTCATTATTATATTAATTACAAAAAAATGGCACAAATCAACAGTTTTAGCTAAAATATTTTTCCTTACTGTATTTATTGGTACAGGGAAAATATTAATAAGTGGGTACCTACTGGATTGTCCTACAAAATGCCTAGAAACGGTAGACTATGAGTAAAAAGGTACATGGCCAGCACATCAAGCTACTCCAATCTGTCAAATTTCTTTGATAGACTTTCAACTCTATTATAATTTAATAAGGTTCATGTTCAAATGGCAATATTTCACAGTTTGTGATAGCTTGATGTGCTGGCGTCTGTACTTTGAACATTCTCGGCTATAACATTTGGGATAGGTCACATGACGGACGACTAGTTGCGAAGGCGCCTGGATGTCTGGCACGAAAAATCGATTCATTTACGCAACAGGAATAATCCAAGGCCTTGTCCTTCTTTGAGGTGAAACCTAAGCTCAATTTAGCACAGCATATATAATCGTATAAGCTATCATAATATTACTAGCTTCTGCCAAATGCTTCGCTCGCGTGGATGTTGGAAATTATCCCACAGGAACGCTTTACTGGGATGTATCCTATGAGATAAATCAGGTTATAATCTATCTGTGTTCCAGATTTCATTCAGATCCGTTCAGCCGTTCTGGCGTGATTGAGTATCATATAGATACATCCAAACTTTCACATTCAAGATGTAGAGTTGTGTACCACGACATACGCATGTCGACATTTTAAGAGGCACAGAAAAAGTTACTTTATTGATAACTTTAACTCACACATTGATTGATTTATTATTATTAACTTTTATGATGTTTGTAAATATGTGAGCAACATGCTATGACATAACTAATTTACCTGCCATTGTTATATTTGTTTTTCTTTTTACCTTTTGTGGTGTAGTATCTTTATTCTAGGTGCATTTTAAATTTAATTTTATAATTCATCTATACAAAACATTTTTTAAAAGAGTAGGTAACGGTAGTTTCTTGCCCATTCTTCTACATAAAAAACTACCATTTGGAAGGGGCAACTCAAGTCTATATCTTGTTCATTTTGGGATCGAAAGTGCCTTTCCTGTGCCTATTTGAAATAAATACTTTGATCAAGTTTTTTTTATGGGACAAGCCACACTATTCCCAAACACTGCAACTTCTGAAAGTCAGAGGGGACCGACGCAATGAAATCGACGAGCTAAGTCAAAGCAGATGGAAACATGTAAAATTATAACAATTTAAGCTACAACACTGAACTGTTATCACGCTCATAATATCTCCTCAAAGACCCTTTCAAGACTTCCACATACACGAATCCCGCGCACAATAACTCCAGAACAAGCAGTTTGCATTCAGAAACCTGAAGACTTCTTAGAACTTTAAGTACCTAAACTTAAAATATTAAGCAAAATTCACCTGGCTCATTTTGAGAAACTTGTCACGGCACTGTATATACCAAACTGTGTATTTCACGCCATATCAGTAGAATGATAAGCTGATATCGAGGTCCTGACTTTAACAAAGATGGGTGGAGCTACACTGATAATAGTTTTGTTAGTAATAGTCGAATGTTCGGTGAGCTGTTTTTGTGTACCTATCTATATGTCGCATCCGGTATCGGATATTTACAACAAGACAAGGTGCGCCACCTAGCGGCCATGACCGAAACTAGAATTGGCGCGCTTTGACAGAGTCGGAGCGTTTCGGCAGAATAAAAAAACGCGCGAAGTGACAGATTCTCAACCCATTGAACAAGCAGTGAAGACGCTTCGGAACTGTCCTACGTTTTGTTAACCATAATTACCAGATCAGTTTGTTATTGTTTCACTACAGGGCAAAAGCCTGATAGGTACCTAGTTGAATTGTATTTTGATAAATTTGCCTAAGTAATTGTTATTTTATTTGCACGATACCTACATAAGCCCGCCTAATGGCCGATCGTAGCTCGAACCATCTTGAAGATCCGACATACTACTCTGTCAAGAAAGTACCGGGAAAAGATCAATAATACACAAAATGTCTGTTATTCATCCAAATTTATTTTATCACCTTCAAAGTATGCTCCTCTAAAAACGATACACTTGCGCCAACGAATAATCCATTCATCAAAACATTTTTTAAACGCTGCTTCCGGAATTGAGTTCAGTTCTCGCCGCGAATTCTCCTTTATGTCTTCTATCGATTAAAAACGGGTGCCACGAAGTGGTAATTTCAGTTTAGGAAAAAGAAAAAAGTCAGCAGGAGCCATATCTGGTGAATATGGTGGTTGCTGGATGGTATTTGTTGAGTGTTTGGTCAAAAATTCGTTCACAATGATAGCCTTGTGCGAAGGCGCATTGTCGTGGTGCAAAATCCAAGAATTTTCTTTCCACAAATCTGGCCTTTTTCGTCGAATTTGCTCTCTTAAACGCCGCATAACGCTCAAATAATATTCTTTATTTACCGTTAGACCTTCCGGTAAGAATTCAGAGTGCACAACACCGCGATAGTCAAAGAAAACAGTCAACATGACTTTGGCGTGGTTTTTTCGGTTTCGGTTCAGTTGGAAGGCGCCACTCCGAAGCTTGTTGACTAGTTATGTCAAACTCGTAAACCCACGTCTCGTCACTAGTAACAATGCGTTTCATGAATGTTGGGTCCGAACTGACTCGTTCTAGCATGAAAGTCGCTGAGGACATTCAGCGACTTTCATGCGATTGAGTTTTTGGAGAAAATTCAGATCTTTTGGGACTAGCCGAGCAGCAACATGTTTCATACCCAAATGATTAGTTAAAATGGTACGGATCGACTCGTGAGATACAGAAAGTTCGGCGGCTATCTCTCTCAGAGTTGAATGGGGATTTTCAGTCACTATTTTCTTCACTTTTGCGATGTTAACTTCAGTTGCAGACGTTGACGGCCTACCAGAGCGAGGCAAATCTTCCATCACATCTCGACCGCTTTTGAACGCTTTGAACCACTCATAAGCACGAGTTTTTGATAAAGTCGATAAGCCTTCTGTAACATTTTCAGTGACTCCGAACACGAAATTCCATTGGCGATGCAAAATTTAAGACAAACTCTTTGTTCGATATTTTTGTCCATTATGAAATTCGCAATACACACTATAGGCATATGATATTACTAAAACCAGCACTGTATTTAATATAAATAACAGATGCAACTCAAACTCCGCGCCAAAATGGAAAACAGTTGTGCCAATCTAACAACTACAAAAAAACAAAAAATTGAATTTGGAACCATAAACAAATCATCCATTCCCGATACTTTTTTGACTGAATGTATACATATTTTAAATGATTGATTTTATCATTTTACTATTGGGTTTGTCATACGTAAATGACGTTTTAATTACTTTTTAAGTAACTGTCTATGATTGGTTGGAGTTGTGTAATCAATAATTTTTAGTAGATTTTAGGGGAAATATTATAGAGGTATCCATTACCCCGCACTGGGCCCACTCCCTCTCATAGACAGGAGGCCAGCGTCCCAGCAGTGAGGTAATTATGGGCTGTATATGTGTTACCTATGTATTATAGAGGTATAATGGGTGTAAAGTCCACCGTTAGCATTAGCGTCTATTTAATCATTAAAATAATGACGATGACGTAGTGGACATCATTATTTCCTGTGGTTATATTAGGAAACTGTTCAACTGGATAATTTATTATGATAGTCAGCATAGTTACTTATTATGGCCGTTATTTTTATGACGATAATGCTTTGAGCCTTCCTTATTCTCATTCGCATTTATCCTTGTGTATTTAGGGAGCTTTTTCCCCTACATATCATTGTTATCTCAGCATTTGCCATCATTATCATCAGCCTATACCAGTCCACTGTTGGATATAGGCCTCTAAAACTGCACGTCATTCAACTCGGTTCTCGGCAATTGTCATCCAGCTGCTACCAGCTACTTTGCGAAGATCGTCGCTCTACGTAGCCCTTATTTTTTTGAGGATGGGGTTTTTTTTGGTGGTGTTAGTCATTAACCACACGGAAAGAAGAAGAAGAGGGTGGGTTATTATCAAATGACCCCTCCCGCTCTGGGTGGAGCGGAAGGAAGTGTCAGACTCTTACTGACTAAAATCATGCACGCACCTCTGACTTTTCGGATTCATGTGCGTATTGTATTATTATTACTTGCTTAAAAATCGGTGAAGGAAAACATCGCGAGGAAACCAGTATGTCTGAGATATATTTTCTCAACAGTATGTGAAGCTAAGTCAATCAGAGTCAGAGGCCCATGGGCAGCATAAAAACTCTCGACACCAGGTTAGTCACTAACCACACGAAAAGAAGAAATAGAAAATCATCGATGTTCCTTCCTCAGCCCTCTATGTTCCGGGGTAGCGGTAACCTTATCGGACAATCCCGCTTAGCTCTACGTAGCCTAATATAGGTAGCTCAGTATTAACCGCTTTCTTCTCAATGCATTCATCGTGTATATGGTCTTTTCCTAGTCTTAAAGTCCAGCAGAGTAATTGCAAAACACTTACAATAGCAATACCTTTCAATTTGACAATACAATAACATTCATTGCGTTATTTACGTTATTGTACAGATTTTTTTTTAACTTAGGAAGCAATGTATTTTGAAACATGATATTATCTGGAAAAAAACCAGAGTTACCGACAAAGTTTGCAGACTAAGCAAACTGAAGTGGCAGTGGCCTGGCCATGTTTGTCGAAGGACCGATGGTCGGTGGAGCAGACGAGTCCTGGAATGGAGAACGAACAACGGCAAGTGTAGTGTGGGACTCCCCCCAGCTATATGGACTCGTGACCTTCAGAAAGTGGCTGGGACTGACTGGATGCGTACGGCGGGGGACAGGGTGTTGTAGCGCAGCCTGGGAGAGGCCTAAGTCCAGCAGTAGACTGCGATTGGCTTGGTTGAATGATTGAAGCAATGGATTAGCAATTTCCTACGAAATCCGTTACATTGTGATTGATAGTGTGTTACGCAATAGGGCTGCAGGTCCACATTCATACACAAGACCTTTCTCACTTGTTCCTCACAGAAGTGAACTGTCGACAGATTCTTTAAAAATCTTACGTGAAAACTTAAGTGAGGTAAGTTGTCGTTTCAACTAATGCTAGGGTTTATCACTATTGAAACCTCACTTAAGACTCACTTTTCTACACAGATTAGCACTACTGGTCAGTGTCTGATGGTAGTAGTGGTGGTGGTGGTTGAGCAGTCAGCTTCCTTGTTTTCTAATTTTGTTTAAATATATCTCTCGTATGCTCCACCAGTTGACGTCATCATGTCAACGCCGGTTGTCGCTGAAAATCAGCGCTGGGGCTCTGTTTCGCATAGGGTCGAAGCGTTATGCTGAGTGATGGACATTATGTGCGAAAGTGAAGCATATTTTCCCCCAACTACAATGGCCGTTAATAATTGATTTCTTCTTTCCACAACCATTAAGGCTTCTTTAAAAATCCGACATTCATAATAATTTAAAGTTTATTGGATGTGGACAATCATTTCTTACCTATGGAACTACAAATCAGTTAGGCTGATATCACACTGGAGATTTGCGAGCGATTTCAAAGCGAGGCGAGCTGTCAGCTTCCTTGTCTTCGAATTTTGTTTAAATTCATCTCTCGTATGCTCCACCAGTTGACGTCATCATGTCAACGCCGCTTGTCGCTGAAAATCAGCGCTGGGGCTCTGTTTCGCATAGGGTCGAAGCGTTATGCTGAGTGATGGACATTATGTGCGAAAGTGAAGCATATTTTCCCCCAACTACAATGGCCGTAAATAATTGATTTCTTCTTTCCACAACCATTAAGGCTTCTTTAAAAATCCGACATTCATAATAATTTAAAGTTTATTGGATGTGGACAATCATTTCTTACCTATGGAACTACAAATCAGTTAGGCTGATATCACACTGGAGATTTGCGAGCGATTTCAAAGCGAGGCGAATGTGCAACGAGCTCGCAGCTAACACGCCACGCAGACGCGGCAGCGCGAAGCTAGTTCGCGGCGTCCTGTCTGCCTTTCGAACAATCAGTGACAGTGTTTCCTCGTCGGAATACATCCTGATTTCGAACTCGTGTTGAGCTCGCTGCGCACTCGCCTCACTTTGGACTCGCTTGCAAATCGCCAGTGTGATAAGGCCCTTATCATAACTATTTTGAAACAAAAATGATTGCTTATCACTTATCAGTGTCATATGACGCTATTTTTCTGATATCATGTTAGTTTGTTATCTCTGATCTGTTGGCAAAGATAACTTGTTGTTGTAATAGTATACGAGAATAGTGTTAGATAGCATAATAGCTTTTAAAAAAGGTGTTTATCTGGTTTAGTAATGGATACAGCCACATTTTATTTAAAAAATTGTTCTGAACGGAAATTAAATATGTATATTATGCAACCAGGTGTCAGGTAGTCGCCATGTGCCGGATGGCGCGTACGTGTTCCACGCGCGCCACAAAGAGATGTCAGCATGTAAAGGTCAATATTTAGCGAGTACGTCTGTCACCGCCGGCAAATAACGAGAAGCTTCATAATCAATAGTTTAATTGCATTCCACAATGTGTACTTAGGTGGTAAGTTGTTGAAGGGGCCGTTAGGCCGAAGCCAGCAGGGCAAGCGCGATTGTTCGAAAGGATTACCGCTACCCCGAAACATAAAGGACCAAGGAAGGAACATGGTGGAGAAACAACGAACAAGGAACACGTCAAACTCTTACTGACCAAAACCCGTGGTCAGTAAGAGTCTGACACTCCCTTCCGCTCCACCCAGAGCGGGAGGAGTCATTTGATGATTTCCCACCTTAAAAAATAAGGTAGCTGCCATGGTTTGATCAATCTGCAAGGTTAAGCGATACTTGTTGCGATCATTCAGACGTACGCACGAAGACGCACCCCCGGTTTTTTGATCGAGGGGGCCGGGAGATGTGGGGCGTTGGGGAGTTTGATCCCTGCGGCCGGCAGTCGGTCAGCGGTTAACATAACAATTAGTAACGTTACTATCGTATCGTTACATTACTCGTTCCTTCTGATGCTTCATAACATGCTAAGTTAGAGCAACGAATCCAGTCGTATTGCGTATGCGTACAGTATGACTTCGCGGCATCAAAACATTGGGTTTTGCACTTTTCCGTATTTTGAACCAGACTTGTGTTTAAGTTATTTTAAACGCATCAACGGCGCACCCGTTACTCAGTACCGAATACATGCG
Organism: Hyppa rectilinea; assembly: GCA_951799385.1. Taxonomy (NCBI): domain Eukaryota; kingdom Metazoa; phylum Arthropoda; class Insecta; order Lepidoptera; family Noctuidae; genus Hyppa; species Hyppa rectilinea. The sequence goes on from OX637317.1 coordinate 2,436,588, forward strand.
GTTCGCTTCAGCTGTGGTCAGCGGTTCGATGCACACGAGTAGCGCATGTATCAACAGCACTACGCTAGCGAAAGGATGCTCACTTGCACTGTTAGCGATTAAGAAAATAGTGGGGCGCGTATCATGGATGCCACTATCTGTAACAACTTATGGATTGAGTTCCTAGTAGAGAGGTACTCGTATGGATTTTTATACGTAACTTTTGTAACAAGAACCCCGAATAACCCGGTTCTCTTGACTTCGCAAGCAAACGTCTCGTCTCACGAATAAGAACATTATTCCAGTACAGTTAATGTTCATATTCATATGAATGAAACGTTTACTCACAGTTGCTTCTACGAATTTGAATTTTAACAGCATTAAAATAAGGTTCACATTTGTATGAAACGCTCACATGGGAAAATCAAAGTGCGGTGTATGAATCTTGCCCTTAGACTGGAAGCAAAATCCAACATACAGAAGTCTTTGCCACGACCCTACCCTAAAACCATCATCATCATCATCATCTGCCTAGCCTTTTCCCAACTATGTTGGGGTCGGCTTCCAGTCTAACCGGATGCAGTTGAATACCAGTATTTTACATGGAGCGACTGCCTATCTGACCCCCACAACCCAGTAACTGGGCAAGACTGGACTGGCTTGGTAAGACTGGCTGTCAGATTTTCTGGCTTCTGACGACCTGACCGTAAAACCATCATAATCTAATCTACCCATAATGTGCCCGCTGTTGGGACACAGACCTCTCTGTGAAAGAGAGTGGGCCATAATCCACCACGCGAACCCAACATGGGTTGGTATATGTCACATGTCTTCGTATTTTCAGTTCTAGGACATGACAGTTTCCTCACGATGTTTTCCTTCACCTTTTAGTAGTAGTAGTGGTCTCGAGTCTTAGGTCTCGAGTTCGAACCTTAGGCACGCAGCTCTGACTTTTCAGTCATGAGCGTATTGTATAATTGTCACTTGCTTAAAAATCGGTGAAGGAAAATATTGTGAGGAAACCGGCATGCCTTTTTTTTTTTTTTTAAGTCTCGGAAATCATCCAATGACTGCTCCCGCTCTGGGTGGAGCGGAAGGGAGTGTCAGACTCTTACTGACTAAAACCCATCCATGCTCCTTCCGTAGCCCTTTATGTTCCGGGGTAGCGGTAACCCTTTCGGACAATCCCGCTTACCCGGCAGGCTTGGCCCTGGGGGGCCCCTTCATATGCTGACATCTCTTTGAGGCGCGCGTGGAACATATACATATATGCCTGACAGATATTTCTCAACAGCATGTGATGCTAAGTCGGAGGCCCATGGGCAGCATTAAAACTCCGACACCAGGTTAGTCACTAACCACACGAAGAAGAAAAAGAAGAGAAGAAAGAGTAGTAGTGATGAAATTAAATACACAAAGTAAAGTGCCTGCCTGTCTTCGAGCTCACGCCCTACATCTCGTAAATCGGGGCCCGATACCAATGAGCTGAAAGTGCTGCTCTAAAACCAACAACACTTTTCAAAACCAACCATTCTTTTCATTCACAAAATCAATAGAAAAGTACACAAATACACCTGCTAGAGAATGCAATAGACCCACACCCCGCCCACAGGAAAATCAATATGAATTACTCACTAGTCTATAGCCGTATACCCCAGCCTGCATTCAAAGAATCATACGTCACTGAAGGTAATTAATTAATTAATCAATCAATATTTGTACTACGTCATATGGTTCTACTATGTAGACTTGTCATCGTCATGTCGTGGTATACTAGATCAATTAGTTTGGACGCCAGTTTTAATATTAATAGGATTAGAACTGTGAAGCCCAAAAGTCTGAGTAATTATCAGTCTTACTGGGGAGTATCTTGTTACCCAGTAACTGGGTTGTAGATATTATCGACAGATAATAACGCGCTTATGTGGATAGCTTTATAATGCTCAAAGTGTAAAATAAAATAATATATGTTTTACTTTATACATGACAGTTTTTTAGGTTAAACGAGGGACATACTTTCAGGTTGTATAGTACTCATGGAAATCAACAACTTTGTCCATGGGGCCAACTCTGAAATATGAACAAAAAAATATCAGCTATTTCATTTTGACGAATTATGCGAACAGCAATTTTTTTTTCATGATTTCAGGTATAGTTCCATAGTCAGAGTTGTTCATTTTCATGAGTATAGTACCCCCTGAAAGAATGTCCCTCGTTTAACCTAACACACTGAATACATGTTGGTAGAACATTATTAAATGCCATCGAGCTGGTGCACGCTTGTTAGAAGTATTCATGCATAACATCACGCCTTGTTTCCTTGAAGGATGAGGGTATACCTACATTTCGCCAGGTATGTTTAAGACCCACGTTATAGGAGGTGAGCCTAATGGCATCAACAAGGCTAGAGTCCAGACTCCGTGCTTCTACTGAGAAATTCCTGGTGAAAAACCCCCATAACACTTTGCACGACCTGGGAATCGAACCGAGGACCTCATGTTCATCAGAAGCGCTTGCGACAACTAGACCAACGAGGCAGTCAAGGGTGAGGGTGAGAGTTAATTGTTAGAATCATCATCTGCCTAGCCTTTTCCCAACTATATTGGGGTCGGCTTCCAGTCTAACAGGACGCAGTCGAATACCAGTATTTCACATGGCCACGACTGCCTACCTGCCCTCCACAACCCAGAAACTGGGCAATACGATACCCCTTGGTAAGACTGGTTGACAGATTTTCGGGCTTCTGACAACCCGTAACGACTGTCAAAGATCCAACAGTCGGGACCAACGGCTTAACGTGCTTTCTGAGGCGCGGAGGAGTCTCGGTATGTAAAGATGGTCACCCATCCACGGCCAGCCCGGGCAAGCGTAGCTCAACCTGATGGATCGACGTGTGCGGCAGTTAGTACTTAGCCAAAAAAAAACTTTCATATTTTTGTTTCTTTAGCAAAATAATTCTAGGTTAAGCCGGAATAGTGCTCCATACACGAATTTAGTATTTATAACCTTGAACTAAAATAATACCGACATTATGAGAGCTTGCGTGTTACGGAGGCGTCGAATAAAGAATACAATGCCATGCTACTAAAAAACTTTTTTACAAAAAATAAAACCGACTTCCAAAACAAACACTACAAAGTGACAAATAATTTTGATTTCGGAAGTCGATGTCTTCGGTTTTGTATTTTAATTTTTTGCCACCGACTTCCGAAATCAAAATTATTTGTCACTTTGTAGTGTTTGTTTTGGAAGTCGGTTTTATTTTTTGTAAAAAAGTTTTTATTTTTCACTTTTTAGTTGTGGTACCTACCTAGACAACCCCCCCCTCCCCCCCAAAATTTTAATACCACTACCTGGTATGTAAATTACAGTGACAGGAACTTATTAGAACATCGTCCACATATATTAAGTAGGTTATTTTTGTTGATTTTTCAAAAACCGCTTATTCGATTTCGATAAAATTTTTATGGGACCATTTGGGAAGTATACCCTTTCCAACAAAAAAAGAATTTTTCAAATCGGTTGGCAAGCAACGGAGTTATGCGCGAACAAACATAAAAAAAAAAAAAATACAAACATCCGAATTGAGAACCTCCTCCTTTTTGAAGTCGGTTAAAAATACATTCATTCATTCATTCAATGTTTTATAAAATCTCATTATTTGATAATTGGGTGTTAGGGCTGATTATTATAAACAATAAAATTTAAAAAACCAGACCACTTTTTCGTTCTACTTAGAGGAAAAATAATGGGATTAATAGCTTTCGTTCTACGCCTACAGAATTAACGTCAGCGATTTAACTAGAATTACCCGGTTTGGGGATATTTTGAGTGACAAATATGTTTTTTTTTAGACAAAAACATGGTAAAGTGCTGCCGTAAATTGCTCACTTTAAGGTCACTTCACCTTAGTTGTGACGATGAGATTATCACAGAATAGATCGGCAGGTATCTGTCAATGAAAGTCTCGTTAATCGGTCCAGCCGTTTCCGAGATTAGCCGGAACAAACAGATAGGCAGAAAACATTTTTTTAAATTTTTTTTTTTTGGTATAAGTACCTTAAAATCATTATAATTTATTATGCTTTCATATGCATTGAGTAAAATAATATAGCAGTGATAGCCTAGTGGTGTGACCGCCGGACTGCTAAGCCATGGGTCTCGAGTTCGAACCCCAGGCTTTCTTTTTTCTTCTCCCACCTTTGACTTTTCGGGTTCATGTGCGTATTGTATAATTATCACTTGCTTATAAAACGGTGAAGGAAAACCTCGTGAGGGAACCAGCATGCCTGAGAGATATTTCTCAACAGCATGTGAAGCTAAGGCTAAGTCAGAGGTCCATGGGCAGCTTAGAAACTCTGACGCCAGGTTAGTCACTAACCACACGAAAAAGAAGAAGTAAAATGTTAGTATTTTGTGATTACAAACAGACACTTCTATTTTATCTATTTGTATTTTATAGATTGCTAGATTGGTATTTTTCTAACTGTTATCAAAATGTGACATAAATGGAACGAAATCTAATATGATGGACGTCTGGTCGATGTAGCATTAATAGGGGTGTTGACTAAAATTTATTTTTTAGTCCGACGAAGTGTATGGATAAATGTTTTATTGTTTCTTTATTCGTTGAATATCTATATGCTTCAATTTCATTTAAATATTTGAATATTTAAAAAACACTCTAAAAATAAAATAAAAAATGGCCGACGGTGAGCTTTTTTTTTTTTTTTTAAGGCTGGGAGGGAAATCATCCAATGACTGCTCCCGCTCTGGGTGGAGCGGAAGGGAGTGTCAGACTCTTACTGACTAAAACCCATCCATGTTCCTTCCATAGCCCTTTATGTTCCGGGGTAGCGGTAACCCTTTCGGACAATCCCGCTTAACGGTGAGCTTAACAACACAATTATTATTATAATTCAATTCGTAATAAATATGCTAGCGAATAAAATTATTATCTAATCAGCCTACCTCGCCATATCCAGCGCCCGCGCCGTATGCTGGGAACCCTTGCGGGGGTGGTGGGTAGCCCCCTGGTTGTGGGTAGCCCCCCGGTGGCGGGTAGCCCGCCGGCGGCGGGTATCCACCCTGTGGGTATCCTCCTGCCTGCTGCGGATAACCGCCTTGATTTTGATCTGTGGAAAGTTAAAAAAATAAATCAGGACATAGATTTCAAAAGTGAAGAAACAGTGATGATGACAGCCATATTTATCCTTTTTGAATTTTAAATGATAAAAAATCCGGAAATATATTAATGGATTTTAATTATTTCCAATACTGTTGTGTACAGTTTATTCGTATTCAGAGAATATTCAAGATCATTATTAAGCTGGTTGACCTTAATACATTGTGACGGTGACGACAACATAGTTTGAACATATTGTGTAAGTAAACTAATTAATTTAAATTCAATGTTAAGGACACGTCAGATAGTCAAACATGCTTGACAATTTGACAAGGGGAATAGTTTAAACTTAAAAGAAAAACCAAGTAAATTAATTTAAAATGAAGTTCTCTAGTGAGAAAAAAACAAAAACAGGCAATTTATAGTTTATTGATCGGATGTGCTAGGCCGTGCCGAGGCGTGCTAACAACACTGTCTAATAAAGTCTTAAAGTGTTAATTAAATTATGATGTCATGTCACTATGATTATGTAACGTGATATTTTTGGCTTTTCTGTTTTAAGTATAAAAGAACTGGAATCATTAATGTAAAATTTAGAGATGGGACGGGTACCCGGTGTGGATCCAGTACCCGGCGGATCCGGCACTTTTTCAGGATCCGGCCGGGTACCGGGTAATGGCGCCGGATACCCAGCACTGCCGGGTAATTAGGTCTAGGAAAAATTTAAAAAAAGTTATTGCTTTGACCTTCGTTTTTCCGCGGAGAATTGAACGCTTTCACAATAAGAGCGTGACTATTGACCGGTGATTCTAATTTCGGTTGAGTTTTGAGCGCCCGCTCAAACGTGTGGCGCGCCTGTCCCGCCCACAAGGCCTTTCTAACCTCTTTATCTGTTCTGTGGTCGGCCGGCACGAACGCGCGAGGCGCCGGGTAATTTTGCCGGGTACCCGGCATAAGCTTGCACCGGGTACTCGGTTGCCGGGTACCCGGCAAAAGTAGGATCCGGTGCATCTCTAATGTAAATATATATTGGTAACATTCTCTGACGGTACGTGATACAAAAACCAAGCCTGCCAAGTGCGTGTCGGAGCACGCATAATGAAGGGTTCCGCAGTTGGGATTAATTTATCCTAAGAACAAATTTTTCATATTCACATAAGTATTTATTTGCATTCCATAATGTGTGAAGATCTTACAGTTTACAATTTAACATGGTATTGTTGAAAAACCTGTTCTCCCATACATTCTAATTGCAAATGTAAGTCTGTACGCAATATTAGGAGATTCACCGTGTTATTTTAAGCCTATAGGTAGGGTTTCTTTTAATCGATAAGTAACTATAGGAGTATTGTCTGTCATTTTTTGCAAAATTTAAGGCTCAGTAGTTAAAATTAAAAAATACACATACCTTAAAACGATTTATTTTAAAATGTTAAAAAAATTTATACCCCGGGGTTTCCTTAACAAGAAGAAAAATGCCAATGAAATCGAGGGTTAATTGTTTAGATCGAAATAACGAAGTTTTGAGCACATAGCGTTTGAAATAAAATCGTGCCAGCGACACGAAGAAGAAGAATCTATGGTGAGTGTGATATTAATGTCAACCATTTTACCGGGACAGGACAAGTTAAAATATACATACTTACTCACATAATATGAAAAAAACTTCGAAGCACTTGAACTTAAATTAAAGTCAAGTTTCGTTCCATACAAGCATGTTTTGGAGTAGCCAAAATATGCTTGTAAGAAAATATGTAAGTAATGAAAAAAAATATTAACAGTGTTTCACTCATAAATACAGAACAAAGCCAATATTTAAAGGATTCTAAACTGGCCACAATAAATATGCCCATAACCACAGTTTCTCAGAACTAGACTAGGTTTAATAACATGGAAACTATTTAGACATTTAGCAGTAGACAATGTAGGTACACTCTACAGGACTATGGACACTGTTCAACGATTACAGACAAGAACACAATTTAAATTTAGAGCAGGATTTTTAAATTCCGAAACACACCTCTTGCTTCTGACATTGCACCCACACTTGACACCTAGCAGTAATGAATGAATGAAATACAGAATAAACGCAGAGGTAGACATATGACACTCAATTTCCTATACAGTTAGAGCATAGTTTCTTAAATGCCATCATATTTCAGACTTTAACAACACTAGAATAAGTATCAAATTTGATTGTGCAACATGTTTCAACGTAAATAAGGTGACTCAAATAACAACGAATAACATACAATACACAGTGACTGCGTATCTACCGGGAATGAGCGAAATGTGTTGCTGAATAAATTTTACAGTTTATTACTAAAGCAGAAAGGTGCATAATCGCGTGGGCAGATCGTATATGTAAAGAGTATACGATAACAAATGATAATGAAATGTGCGGAGGTTGGCCAACAGTCGGGCATTTATGGTCGGGGGGTTCCCCGATTGCAGTTCTGTCGAGCTAACAAATCTGTTTATATCTGAATGCTATTTATATTCTCTACTGCGAAACAAGTCAGGGGCCCATGGGCAGCTTAAAAACTCTCGACACCAGGTTAGTCACTAACCACACGAAACGAAGAAGACTGCGAAACATTAAAATTGCGAAGGGCACTCTTGAATTAGGTTACTCACAGCAACAGTAATCTTGTTATGAACAGCAGGGTTCGAAGGATATACACTCAGCGGCACGGAATCTTGGCCAAGCGCTTATCTCGCAAATACTCGCCATAACAAAAACTTTAAGTGTTTCTATTGATTGTTTCTTATGAGGGTAGGTCTAAAAAATGTTTACTCTTAGTTCAAGAGGGTAATTCATTATGTTTGAGTGCACTATGGTGCAACTTCAAATTTTTAGTTAAATCGTGTCTCTTGAGCGACTAAGTCGCAAGTTTAAATTTGTATGTTGTAAAAGCTTTCGGTACCTTATTGAACTATTGTGGTTTTGGGCTTTTTATTGATACACTAAAGGTGCTTTAACATTAATAAAAATGCCAGTAACACCTGCACAGGTTGCACAGGCTGTAGCATTAATCGACCAAGGGTTGACACAGCGTGAAGTTGCTGTGGTGCTTAATGTACCACGTTCCTCAATGCAGTATGCTCTTAAAAGATACCAGGAGACTGGCCACTATTCCCGTAGACCAGGCAGTGGAGGCGTCAGATGCACAGGGGCCCGTGACGACCGTTTTATTGTCCGGGAAATTTTAAGAAACCGCTACCTGACCGCTGTTGAGATACGCCAGCGGCTCCAAATTGCAAGAGGCGTGAATGTTAGTGAGCGTACAGTGAGAAGGCAAATGGAGGAAGTGAATTTAAAAGCTCGTAGACCAGCACGCGGTCCAGAACTCCTCAGACATCACCGAGTAGCTCGACTTCAATTCGCACGTGAGCACGCCAGCTGGACCCACGAGCAATGGGCTCGAGTGCTGTTCACAGATAAGTGTCGAATAGCTTTACGTGCTCCAGACGGTCGAGAACGAGTGTGGAGAAGAAGAGGAGAGAGATTTCTACCGATTACCACAACACAAACTGTGAGTTTCCATGGAAGCTTTATAATGGTTTGGGGAGGAAAAAGTTCCGATGGTCGCACGGAGTTGGTTATCGTCGATAACCGGCTAACTGCAACCCGATACATCGAGGAGGTCCTCCAGGAACATGTTTTGGTCTATTCGGGATACATTGGACACGACCAATTCCTCCTAATGCACGATAATTCACGCCCACACGTTGCACATTGTGTTGAAGAATATCTACAAGCAGTTGGTATTCAAAAATTGCAGTGGCCAGCTCGTAGTCCAGACCTAAACCCGATTGAGCATATCTGGGACATGCTCAAAAGAAAGATAAAGTCCACCTCCGACCCGCCAGAAACTCTTAACCAACTTCGAAATGCAGCACTTACTGCTTGGGAGAACATACCGCAAGTTGATGTCAGAAACATTATTCAAAGCATGCCAGATCGAATGCAGGCCGTTATTAGGGCTAGAGGAGGAAACACCCGATACTAAAACGTAGAGACAATAGACCAATTTAGGTATATTTTTATTTTATAGAGTTTAAAAAATGATAGTGTATAATTCCTTAATTCTGCAAAAGTGCTCAATTTAATAAAACTAAGTTATTGGTATAGTGACGTTTTCAATTTCAAGTTCTAAAAGCATAAGAAACACTTACCTAGTGCATCTACCCTTATTTCGGTGTCAAAAATATAAATAAATGCGAAATATCGTGAAATTTACATGTGGCCAAGTTTCCGTGCCGGTGAGTGTATATCAATGGATATATATCATGATATATATCTGATATATATCCGATATATATCCAATGACTTTTTGTGATATATATCAATATTTTATAAATATTCAATTAAATAATAATAATCATAGTTTTGTTACCTAAGTGTAGGTATGATTATTGACTAATTAGAATTATTTATAAAAAGGTTTTATGTTTTCAGTTGTTTTTGCCTGATCTAGAAGAAGATTTTATGTTTTTGATTCATTTGTCTGATTTTAAGTACTTACCTATATAAAGAAAGGATTAAAAACATTTTAGTTTTTTTTAATTTTTATTATGTTTATGTAAAACATAATATGCAAAAAATATAGATAAGGATATACAAAATGGATATATATCAAACTTGATATTTATAATAAATATCGGATATTTTCGAACCCTGATGAACAGGTAATCTATAATTATTCACGAATCAATAATTAATCATAATTAATAGTTTAATAACATTAGTGACTTATCCTTCGATAGGATCATAAAAAAAAAATTACACGATAATGCAAGATTTTAAAACACAACTTAATTTATGATGTTATTTGATAGGAATTTTATAAGGAAATTCTGTAGGTAATACAACTGTGTCATTACCGGTTCAGCAAAAACATGTAAATTATGTAACCAGCCGTGATGTATGACAGGTCTTAGCTGTCAAATTCCAAAGGCCATTTTTATCGACGTTTCAAGCTAAATTTGCAGACAGTGACTTTGTTCTCAGGGCAGGGATTACTTGTTCGTCTGTTGTCTGTTCATATAATGTAGCCAACTGGGTCCCAATACTACGAGTTTTGACATTATCATGATTTTACTTATCCCAATTTGTTTGGGATTGGCGTCGTCCATATGTTTGTGGAGTAGACATTTTTATAAGTTAACCACCTAAAATTATATTCTGCGCATCACATTTAAATTCATATTGATACTGCTAATCTAAAACGGTTTATTTTGCCTTTCATTCGTCCCTTTTGTTCAGCGTAGTCATTAAACTTAGGGCATGAAAAGCACTTTATACTGTTTTTTGACAATTTGTATCTTCGCCCATAATGGCGTCTTGGATATCGATCTGTGTATTTGAGTCGGCGCCAACATGAAGGACGGCCAACTGTTTGCGTTAATGACAGGCGATGTTATTATGGGAGTATTAATATATGCTTTATGATAAGGAGTTTCCATTTTGATATCATTTCTAGAACGATTACGCTTTATCTACATACTACTCTGTCAAGAAAGTACCGGGAAAAGATCAATAATACACAAAATGTCAGTTATTCATCCAAATTTATTTTATCACCTTCAAAGTATGCTCCTCTAAAAACGATACACTTGCGCCAACGAATAATCCATTCATCAAAACATTTTTTAAACGCTGCTTCCGGAATTGAGTTCAGTTCTCGCCGCGAATTCTCCTTTATGTCTTCTATCGTTTGAAAACGGGTGCCACGAAGTAGTAATTTGAGTTTAGGAAAAAGAAAAAAGTCAGCAGGAGCCATATCTGGTGAATATGGTGGTTGCTGGAAGGTATTTGTTGAGTGTTTGGTCAAAAATTCGTTCACAATGATAGCCTTGTGCGAAGGCGCATTGTCGTGGTGCAAAATCCAAGAATTTTCTTTCCACAAATCTGGCCTTCTTCGTCGAATTTGCTCTCTTAAACGCCGCATAACGCTCAAATAATATTCTTTATTTACCGTTAGACCTTCCGGTAAGAATTCAGAGTGCACAACACCGCGATAGTCAAAGAAAACAGTCAACATGACTTTGACTTTTGATCGACTTTGGCGTGGTTTTTTCGGTTTCGGTTCAGTTGGAAGGCGCCACTCCAAAGCTTGTTGACTAGTTTGCATGTCAAACTCGTAAACCCACGTCTCGTCACCAGTAACAATGCGTTTCACGAATGTTGGGTCCGAACTGACTCGTTCTAGCATGTCCTCAGCGACTTTCATGCGATTGAGTTTTTGGAGAAAATTCAGATCTTTTGGGACTAGCCGAGCAGCAACATGTTTCATACCCAAATGATTAGTTAAAATGGTACGGATCGACTCGTGAGATACAGAAAGTTCGGCGGCTATCTCTCTCAGAGTTAAATGGGGATTTTCAGTCACTATTTTCTTCACTTTTGCGATGTTAACTTCTGTTGCAGACGTTGACGGCCTACCAGAGCGAGGCAAATCTTCCATCACATCTCGACCGCTTTTGAACGCTTTGAACCACTCATAAGCACGAGTTTTTGATAAAGTCGATTCACTGTAAGCCTTCTGTAACATTTTCAGTGACTCCGAACACGAAATTCCATTGGCGATACAAAATTTAAGACAAACTCTTTGTTCGATATTTTTGTCCATTATGAAATTCGCAATACACACTATATATGATATTACTAAAACCAGCACTGTATTTAATATAAATAACAGATGCAACTCAAACTCCGCGCCAAAATGGAAAACAGTTGTGCCAATCTAACAACTACAAAAAAAACAAAAATTTGAATTTGGAACCATAAACAAATCATCCATTCCCGATACTTTTTTGACTGAATGTATACTAATCTATATATATAAAAGAAAGTCGGGTTTGTTCCCTCCATTATAACTCAAGATCTGCTGGACCAATTTTCATGGTTTTTGTTTCGTTGGATTTTTCTCCGCCCTGAATAGCAGAATAAATTTTTTTTTAGGTAGGGTAGGTAGGTAGGTAGGGTAGGTAGGTAGGGTAGGTAGGTAGGGTAGGTAGGTAGGGTAGGTAGGTAGGGTAGGTAGGTAGGTAGGGTAGGTAGGTAGGTAGGGTAGGTAGGTAGGGTAGGTAGGTAGGGTAGGTAGGTAGGGTAGGTAGGTAGGGTAGGTAGGTAGGGTAGGTAGGTAGGGTAGGTAGGTAGGGTAGGTAGGTAGGGTAGGTAGGTAGGGTAGGTAGGTAGGGTAGGTAGGTAGGGTAGGTAGGGTAGGTAGGTAGGTAGGGTGGGTAGGTAGGGTAGGTAGGGTAGGTAGCTAGGTAGGTAGGGTAGGTAGGCAGGTAGGTAGGTAGGTAGGGTAGGTATCACAGTTAAGACAGGACAAACGTCTGTCGGGTCAGCTAGTTAATATTATAAAGAGGAAACATTTGTATGTATGTTGTAACGAATACACTCAACGGATCTGGATAAAACTTGGCACAAAGATTATAGTCTGGAATAGCATATAAGTTACTTTTTATCCCGGAAAAATGTACGGTTCTCGTGGGATATTTTCCTACATACACGCGGGCGAAGCCGCTGGCAAAAGCTAGTCCACATATAAAATGACGCCTGCTTTTCCTCAACGGGTTAGGAAGGCCTATAACTATAATAGTACACCCAGATTTAGTTTAAGTTCCAAGTAATAGAACCCGCGTTTGGAGTTGTGGTACTCCCATAACTCAAAATTTCAAAAATGAAAAGTTAGACCCTTTTTACTGCAAGAGCCTTACTATTTTATAAGAATACGTCTTTCGAAGTTATTTGGCTGAAAAACATTCATACAAGATAGTAGATTAGATATTAGTAATTGACTCATGAGTAATAATTTCCCAAAATAGTCATACGTATGTATATTACGTAGAAAACAATGCCGTTTGTTTGTGAGTAAATCCATCGAAGCGGCAGTATTATTTTTATCAATATACGTAATCATTCGATGACTCATGATGATACAAGGTTTCACGGCAATTATTTGGGGCCAGTGCAGGTACATCTTAGCCTAGGGGGTATTCCGATGAACCACAGTGCGACTGTGGAGCCACATTGCGATACCTCATATCTTGTCATTCACAAAACACCTGCAAAGACCATTGCGAGGCAAACGCCGTCGAAGTTGCCGAATTCCAAAGTTTATTTAAAACAGATAAATGTAATCATTGACACGGCGAAGAAGAAGAAGAAGACTGTCGATAATATTCGAATAAAAATCTCTTACGCTCATACATTCGTGGACAGCCTAAGCCGCTGGGCTTGGAAGCATGAAATTTTACATAAAAGTTTCTTTTGTAAGGACGAGGGGAAGGAAGACAAAAAAACAAACAGGAAGAATTTGCGAAAAATCATCCTCTATATAGACATCTCTCTAAATAGACATGGAAGTTGGACATTTTGCCGCTTGGAAATCTCAATGGTCGTACGGCTTGTAACAGTATTAATAAATATATACGTCAGGAGCGTTTTCTTTGAAATACCAGTTAGTGGTCGCCATAGTAGCCGATGTGAAGTTCGTACGGTTGATCGATGTTGAGTCGATCCATGAGGAAAGCCGAGCCACAAATGAAAGCACCTTTATTCTAAGCGGATAACTTCACCATTCATACATTAAAGCTAACGTCTAGCTCCTATAGTGGAAGCAGTTGAGTCAAGGAGACATGCGTAGACGCATGGAATACGGATCAGACTCAGACATTGGCCGATTAGTTATATGAAAGTGAAAGTTGTCTATTTATATAAGAGAATTTGTTCGACAAATGATGAAACTTTTAGAAGCAAGAAAATCTCTTGAGATGAAAAGTAATAGAGAGATGTATAGATGAAAAACCGCCTTCGCGAAGGGTCCCCGACCCCAAATGAATTGACATAAGACCAGGAGGATGTCAGTGATTGTTTATAGGGGCAAATATTTCATTATTTATTTAAATAATATCTACGTTTTCAATACATATTCTTCATGACGTCACGTCATTATAATAAAACTCACGGATGCATAAAAAATACCGTATAAATAGCTATTGTTTCTTATCAATGAGGAAAAGCGATATGCCAACAGCATGCGTCAGACACGCTGGGAAATGCCATTATGCTCTCAGAAATAAATATATGATTACTTCAAAAACTCCCTGTAATCACTACATAGTATAAACCAGTCGCTTCCCGCGTCCTAATGACAGTATGTATGTATGCTTAGATCTTTAAAACTACACAACGGATTTTGATGCAGTTTTTTTTAATAGATAGAGTGGTTCAAGACGAGTGTTTATATGTATAATAACATGCGATTTCCGTTATCCACACGGGCGAAGCCGCGGGCAGAAGCTAGTGAGACAAAAACATAACTGACGACTGCAGCTCGACGAACCGTGAGGTTATGTTACAAATCAGTTTTTAAATGTTGAGCAAGAAACTTTGTTAAACGATGCAATTTCGTATAAAAATGTTTATGTGTCTGCGAGCAATTCAATGTAACCTTGTGAGGGTGACATGCCCCACAAACACAGTCAAAGAAAACGTGTGGGCAAGTGACGTCAGAGATACGTCAAAGTTGTTCTCACAGACAGAACCAACCCACCTACGGTGTGCGCACATAATGCGTTTGAGCCTCTTAATGCCCATCTGTATTGTTAATAGGATTATCTCACGTATCTTAGTACTGTGTATTGAAACTACCGGTCATTAGTGGAGGTCATTTTCTGAAGTGGGTAACACTTATTTTGTAATTTGTAACAGAGCGTGGACGGCTACGCTTCAGCTAGAAGAAAGCGAAATGATGCAAAAAATGTATGTAAATGGATAGAAGCGAATTCGACGCCGGTCATAAGATATGGATAGACAACATAATTAGCTTACTAGTGAACATGTCTCCATAGGTAGATCGATACACTGCAAAGTCATTATGGAAGGGGGAGGGGTGTTGCAAGGGTCTGAGTCTGACTGGCACGCTTGGGTGGATTAGAATTATGTAGATATTTCAGCGGATCGATTTATAATCTACCTATCATTACAGGTGACCGTCAAATCTTTTCGGAAGTTTATATTTTTGGATTTTGCAATATACACAATTCTTTATTACATTCCATGTGTATTACATAAATGGTTTAACAAAGAAGAAAACTCAACATGGCGGTGTGGGGCACAGCAAATAGACCCTGACCAGAGATGTTCCGTCAGACCCTGAAATGCTGTCTGGCCAATCTTATTAGCAGCTAGTAAGGGAGCCGACTCCAGAATAGTTGGGAAAAGACTAGGCAGATGATGAGATAGATGAGAAGATTCTGGACTTCAATTCCACCAGGTGGAAAGCTTATCAGCACAATATAAGTACCGCATTGAAACTTGTTGTTAGTTCACTGAATGCACTTTAAAGAACAATTTGTGACGACGATGTCGACATGTCTGAGAACGTGCAAAAAATCGGTGAGGTAGAAAAAAAACTCATGCGAGAACGTTACTTTCTCCGTAGACGGTTACTTTCACATTAAGTAGGTAGGTAAAAATTTGAATAACAGACGCACATGGTTAATATATAATTTCATTTCGCGAATGCGTTGAATCCCAAATTCCCAAGTGGTTTTTTCCCGTGTTGGTGGCATATTTTTGCATGTTTCGAATGTTTTATCGACCCGCCATCGAGATTTCTTTATTATAAGTCTTAATTTCAGAATAAATGCTCCAAACGATATTGAATTTGAAAGCCACATCAAATCCATGTGGTTTAGGAACGCTTACGCTACCCAGTGCCCAAACACCCCAAGGTATACAGATGATTCTCCTAAATTCTAAAAATAAAATATTAGTATGGAAGTTGCTTTTAGCAGACGATAAACACGTGTCTATAGGTATTATTAGAATAACAATATCTCACACAACACACATACGATACGACACTTACAAAAACCACACGCCATAAATAGACATCACGAAGTATACAACAATAAAAATGCAAGCGAGAAATAACATTGACATACATGGAAGCTAAACAATTATTACGTTAATTGACAGTGGCATACAGACGTAAAAACAGCCACATCGGCGAAAGATTAAGATGGGTCCTCTTAACCGAGAAAGAGGAACTAGAAAGATTAAGCTGGAACCTCTTAACCGAGAAAGAGGAACTAGAGAGATAAAGATGGGACTTCGTAACCGAGAAAGGGGAACTAGACAGATTAAGATGGGACCTCTTAACCGAGAAAGAGGAACTAGAAAGATTAACATGGAAACTCTTAACCGAGAAAGAGGAACTAGAGAAATAACGATGGGACCTCGTAACCGAGAAAGAGGAACTAGAAAGATTAAGATGGAACCTCTTAACCGAGAAAGAGGAACTAGAAAGATTAAGATGGAACTTCTTAACCGAGAAAGAGGAACTAGAAAGATTAAGATGGAACCTCTTAACCGAGAAACAGGAACTAGAAAAGACGAATAGATCCATCTCTCTCCCAGTCTGTAGTAAGATTAAACTAATACTGCTATACGTAAGTGATTGGGCCCTAGAGGTACAGGATTCAAAAGTGGTCGTTGTAGCGGGGGAAGTATTGATAATGACGTCAGAGAAAATACGGTGTGGCTATGGAGTAGATTTTGTTGCTTGATTAAGAAGGACGGGAACGTATGCTCCATGTGTTTAAGGTCGGGTCACCAAGCAAGTCTTTATTCATTGATACATCGTTATGAACAGCTCAGAGATTACTTCTTTCATAGCCATATCATGCTTTACATTTCTTATTTCTATTTGTGGGGTAATTGCGTATACACTAACTGTAGCAATGGCCTTCATTTTGACAGTTCAACATCATTGATTGCGTTACTTACGTTGTTGTGCAGACAAATTCATCGAACACATGAAGCAATGGATTAGCAATATCCTTCAAAATCATTAAGATTGTGACTGATAGTGTATCGCAATGGGGGCCTGGTCTGCCCCTTTTCTTATAACATCCATAGAGGTTCGTATTTTTAAGTTAAATGCCTCTTGATTGAATTATAAAATATTATCTAGTACTAGTTTCTATTGTCAAGAAATAATTATAGTATCAAATTTATATCCAATCATTACAAATAGGGATGATAGGAAAAAAAAAAAGATATTATAGGTATTAAGTCACAAAAATATTAGACACGTATTTTTTACCTTTATCATATCAATAGAAAGTGATCTAGATAAAACGCATTAAAGTTGGTTGTAGATTTTATAGCCACTCCGGGTATAAAATCTACAAAGGAATGACGTCATGCCACAATATACCGACTATTCTTTTGATAACGTGAAAAAGAAAAAAAAAAACTTATCCATTATTTTTAATAACCTCTGATGGAATAAAAAAAATTGTCATAATTCCTATTATACTGTTAATTAATAAGTCCCTATCCCTATGTTCCAGAAACTTTAACAGCCACAGGAGTGCGAGGAGTGCGTGAAGATCATAAATTGTTATTAGTCACCATTTCATCAGAGATAACCACCGACAAATAATTAATATCCCTATTGTCTGATAAATATGAAATATTGTCTTTGATTGTGAGACCAGAATGTTCGAACTATAAGGCTTATTTACATAGAGATAGTTTCTTACGTATTTTATGGGTAGACTAATAAATGCTTATCATACTCTTCAGGCAGTTTTTGCTCTTATATAGGTATTCACATAAAGTGAGTAAAAGTTTCTCACTTCAAATATGTATGGGTTAATTTCACAGATTTTTTTTTAACTTAATTTTGTATCTGGCTTTGGAAGCCTGTATTCAACCAGTGATCTCAAAACTCAAGTTAACGATAAGTGCATGCAAAAGAGTACCTTGTTAGCTATTTATTTGCAGGGCAACAAGGCATATGCCCATCCTATGGATAAAATTCCATACAAACTTTTATCCACAATTATTCACCCCCTTTAATATCCCCCCCTTAGGCCTAAAACTGTGTTAAGCGGGCGTCCGCGACGGGTTCCCGTCGCGTGTCGCGGGTGTACGCGGTCCCCATCGCGAGGTACCTACCTACCTACGTTGTCACTAGTTCAATTTTAACAATTTTGTCGAATCGTACGTAGGGACGACTCTCATAATATACGACAGCTTTTAAGTCCGTTTATTGAATCTAGATTCCCCGCAACGTGCGCCCGCTCGGGTATACCTATACGCGCGGACCACTTTTGAATGGAAGAGCGCGGGCGTCCGCTTAACGCAGTTTCAGGCCTTAGTGCTCGATTTCGTTATAAGGAAATCTTGTGTTAATCCTTATGCTCCTAGACTTAGTGGTTCAGGTTGTACATTGTCTGTTAGTGAATTAAAAAATTCTATTATAATATCATCTCAGAGTGAAAAAGGCCTAACTGGGTTTCACCTCAACTTGACCTTATTATAATTGTTCATCCTATCAATTTCCTGTGTAGCAACAGAATGTCCATATTTAAAAAAAATTATATGGCTGTCATATTATAACATCAGGTGGTATTTACAATAATGATAGATCCATGTAACGTAAGTAGGTAGTTTGGTTACACAAGTACAAAGATAAAGCTAGCAAGTGTCTGTGCTGGGTGCAATGCGACATATATTGTCAATTAAATGATAAAAGACCTTATTCATTCAATGTTATGACTATTTACATAAAAAAAATTGTTAAGTTTTTCAAAGGATTAAAACAGAAAATTTGTCTGGTGTTAACAATACTAATTAAAACATAATAATATAGTACTTTTAAACAGTCCTGTTTTATTTTATAAACAAGGACTCATTAAAATGTTACACCTATTGGCATTGTTAATTCCACCTCTGATAGGCAGTTTCCTATAAACATCACAATTATTTAAGATCTTTTATCATGAAATTGAAACAGAGAAATTATAAAATTTATAATTGACCTCCGCCGGGATAAACACCTGGGTTCTGCCACATTGTCCCAAAACTGCAGAGAAAAAAGAAGAAAATATCTATGGTTAGTAATATATTAAAAAAAGATACATACACATGGTGTTGTAATTGGGTTGGTCTTTCGAATTTAGACTTTCGGTAGCCGTTTTGAATGTGGTCTGGAACTTACACACTGACAAGCTGAAACAATGTGTAAACAATAACAAGATTAATATTTGGAATCATAATCGATTTAAATCAATTTTTGATTATTTCTTTACGCTGGTTTTTGTTAAAAATAAACATTATTGTTGTAACAGGAGGGTTACAGAATAATGCTAGTTAAAATAAAAAAAGCTACTCTGTAACATATATTTTTTTTAACATACTTTGTAATAATAAATATATAAAGGATTATTTTAATGTGGACATACAAAAAACTAAACTATTTATCCACAAAAATCTATGGTAATTAAGTAACACAAGGTGTAAGATCAAAAAATAGAAATAGAAACATTTGGTAAAAACAATAAAATAATTTCAGGGTGTCTTTAAAACAATAATAATATTGAATCATCTACTGGTAATTTATTAACGTATAGGTGGCAAAAATTTATAATTAGGTACTTGTGTTTTTATTGATATAACGGCATTTCAAATGGTGAATTTATTAAAATACTGGATACAATTTCGTAATAAAAAATACCTAGTCTGTTAATTAAAAGTAGAATGCAGTTTTCGTAATGGGAACAGGGAGATCTAGGACGACCCTCTGACAAAATTTTGTGGATATTTTCCTGTTAAACAATCAATTATTATGCACTGTGATTAAATCGATGCTGTGTGATTTCTGTACGACTGTATGATTTATGTTATTGTATGTAATGAAATTGTGGTGCAACATCGTTTTGTTTAAATTCACCTTACTCTGTTCCTCTATAACGGATTAAACACAGTGAAACTCATGTATAGGTACTATCTACTTTTATGACAGAGTACATTATTACTATGATCTTTTATCGTATAAATAAACAACAGGAGAGATCGTGTTTGCGTCGGAAAATGGAAAAGCGCCTTGGAAAGTACTAGACGATGGCGCACAAATGTCGCCGCAGCAACTGATCGATCTGTTTTCTTAATATGTAAATATTATTATAACAATACCTGGTTTATTAGTAAATTCGCTGTCTCTTAAAATCACAAACACTTGCCGAAATACCACAAAAAACCGATTGGTAACGAGATCACGTTCACGTTTCGAGAGCACAAAATATGTCAAATTACTTACAGAATTGAATACTGACTGTTTTCATTTGCGCAATTCGATGAAAAAGAAACTATTATGAGTAATATTCCTTATTGGTGGAAAGGTAATAACCATGCATGCTTATTGGACAAAAATACGCTCTTTATGATAAGCCAATAGCAAACGGTGTCGTCACAGGCCACAGATTGAATCATCGTACTACCTACTTCATTGGATGTTGTTGATGGACGTTTCAGTTTTCTTTTACTATAGACAATTCTAAGCTCTCTGTGAAGACCATGTTACTTTCCTCTATGAGACCATGATCGAGTTAAATGCTAGAAATAATAAGTAGGCACACTTGCATACCAATTTTGATATACAAAAGAAAAAAATATATTTTTTAGATAATTTCAATATTATTTATCCATCGATTTTTTTTTTGATAATTTCACTGATATATCCATCGAATTATATTAGTAAAATTATCTAAAAAATATTTTTACATTTTGTTATCCTATTGTTTTTAATAATGTTAACATTATAGATTCATGTATTTAGAATAATAACAATTTGTACTTAAAATAAATGACGATCTAACTAACGATTCTCTTGTTTGTATTTTTATTCACCTAAGTTCTTTTTCTGACTCACATTTACATAACTTGAAATTTTATCGCATTTTCGCCTTTTAAAAAGAATCGACATAACGAACAACATATTTCGTCATTTTGAAACATCGATATTTTTCTATTGCTAAAATAGCTGTCAGCTACAGTCAGCCTGTCACAATAATAAAGTAACCTCAAAAGAGGGTTTTGTTAAATAATAAAAATATAGTTAAAATAATCATGAGCATAATATTGAAAAATGTAGTAATTTTATCGCAAACGCAATGTAAGTAATTTTCTTCGACGTTTTATGTGATTAGAACCAACAGCTTCATGTTGGAATTCCTGTTTTACCTACTACATTTTGTTTCAGTGATATGTCGTGCCCTGAGTACCAGCCCTGCTGTGTGTTCCATGCAATGGCGAGTAGAACGAGGTTTGTCTCGTAATCGCAACGCTGAAGGAGTCCTTACTGACACTCCTGACTTCACCTATTTGGATGGACGACCAACCCCTCTACTGGTAAATGTATTACCTATAAATTTTTAATTTTACCACCTATTAAATTTAAGTAGACGGTAGCTAAACGTACAATGTTAACTTTCACTTCGACAAATCACAAACCTAAAGTTTCTGTTATATTTTCATATACAGTATAATCTCACTAATTCGGCACTAATGTAAGTAATTTTCTTCCACGTTTTATGTGATTAGAACATTCAACAGCTTCATGTTCAAACCTGAGGGTGCCGGATTATTGGAATGTTTGGATTACTGGATTATAGTGAAAAAGTCATAGGTAACGAATAAAATAAAGTGTGAATAAATGTATGTTATAATGTATTAAATTAACATGTACATAATATGTAATTACATATTTTTAAAATAATCCTTAATTGAGGTCTGCTTTTGTGCAACTTGTAATCCTTGCTTAAGGTTGATGTTCCAGGGTAGCCCGCGAAATTCAAATTTTCTTAAGTTTTTGCAATTTGCAGGCCAGTGATAGGTTGTATGTTGATGAACATTTGATTCGCGGCTGTAAGACGTATGTAGTTACAGAATTATAATCATCAAAATCATTAATACAACCCTCCGAGCTCATAAAGGTGTAAAAATGACTTTTTACAAGGTCAAAGTCATTCCGGAACCTGTACAACCTATCACTGGCCTGCAAATTGCAAAAAACTTAAGAAAATTTGAATTTCGCGGGCTGGTTGGAGGATTCACCTTAAAAACCTTTTTCTCACATGTTGCAAAGAATTATAATAGGTATCTTTGGCAGATGCTGTTTTCTTCTGCCAATGTTATGCAGGTATTGAAACAAATCAATGGCATGCATGCATGGTGCCAGATTTTTGGACGTGCCGTGAGATTGAGTGAGATTATACTGTAGCTGCATGGATTGTGTTAAAGATGATATGGCTAGAAAAGAAGTGACTACGGAGATGAAAACTAATAGAGACAGAATAAAAAGACCATCTTGCTCTGACCTCAAATAAATTGAGATAAAGGCGGCAGAATGATGATGATGATGATGATGACTTGGATGTACAGGAGAATCCGGATATAACGACATTCAAGGGACCGGCGATACTATGTCGTACTAACCGGACGACGCACAAAACGGACGGATTATTTCTTAAGTACATAACTTAACTTGTACATACATAACTTACGAATATGTATGTACTTACATATTACATATTATAATATAATTTTGGTTTTCCGAAATTTCGTTAAATAAAACATTTCATAGAAATCACAAATGCTTTATTTTGATAGTTTAAGAACTATCAAAATAAAGCATTTACAAACATAGGTACATAATGTACTGTCATACAAATATGTATGTAAATAAAATACACAATCACTCACTACAGACAAAGCTCTGTGTTACTAAGTATTTGAGTTTGTTTTTGACAAACTTTTGTTCGGTAGTAAGAACTTCGTACGGCATTGTGAATTCGTGACATCATTGTTTTCATAAGAACATCATCAAAGTTAGTCTGAACAAATACACTGAGTGTTTCTGCAGCTTTCAACGCCTCAGACACGCTCAAAGTCAGATGAATCTCCTCTGGTTCGCCATCATCACCGTCGCTATCTTTGCTATTCGCGTCGTTGGCGATGATATTTTCCACAATGTTTTCATCAGACGGTTCTTCACAAGTGGCGACAGCATCATCGACAAACGCGTATTGTTCAAAGTCCTCATTTGTTATGGGTAACTGATGCCCATTAATAGCCCTTGCCCAAACACTCAGCGGTTCGTCGTCTTCTTCGCTTCGGGCAAAACCAGCGTGTTTGTAACAGTTAAAAATCGTGGCTTGCTTGAGTTGGGTCCAGGCATCTTGAATCATTAGTATACCATCAAGAACAGTAATCTTTGGGTACTCCAAACTAGTGCGTCGGCAGCCATCTAGAAGCTGGATCATTTTCAGGACAAGGTTTTTACGAAAATGTGTTTTCAAAGCTCGAATAATCCCTTGATCCATGGGTTGCAACACTGATGTCGTGTTTGGAGGCAGAAACACCAGAGTTAAGCTTTTTAAGTTTGCTATGTGGGGATGTGCAGGACAGTTGTCAACTAATAGCAGGATTTTCTTGTTCTTTTTTGTAAGTTCACGATCCCAAGCACGAACCCATTTAGTAAAAATGTCAGCAGTCATCCAGGCTCTTCGATTGCTTTCATAATCCACTGGCAAATGCCGTACATTTTTAAAACATCTGGGGCGTTGAGATTTTCCGATTACGAGAAGTTTTTTTTTAACTGTACCACTCATGTTGGCTGCCACCATCACAGTTATTCTCTCCTTTGATAATTTTCCTCCTTTACATTTTTCACCTCTAAATTTCAACGTCTTGTCCGGGGTTAATTTATAAAACAGCCCGGTCTCATCTGCATTAAAAATTTCATCATCTGTAAATTGTGCACGTAATGTAGGCCAAACTTTTTCTAGCCAATCGGTTACATCACTTTGTTGAACTGACAAAGATTCGCCAGCAATCTTACCACTAACGATGTTGTGTCTTACTTTAAAACGGTTTATCCAACTCATGGAACACGTGAAATTTTGCATGTCTAACTGTCTAGCAAAAAAGTTTGCTTTCTCTTGTAGCAAGGGTCCATTAACAGGTATTCCCCGGTCGCGCTGAAGTTTGAACCACTGTAACAATGCTTTATCCACCTGCTCATGAGTAGACGTCCTTACACGTTTGCATTTCAAAACATTGGCATTAAATAGCGGCTCAATCTTATGTTTATTCTTTTTTATTGTGGATATTGTAGAATGAGATACGCCAAACTCCTTTGCGAGGGTTGCATTTGATTCACCGGCTTCCAATCTATGTAATATTGCACTCTTTTCTTCAATTGTAAAACACTTTCGCTTCACTGAACTCATTTTGTCGAGCTTTATGAACTTGTCATAACAGGTGACAAACACGAACTGTGATTTACGCGCGCGAAGAAGGAGGTGAAGCGCGCGGGGCGGGGGTGCGAGTGCGTAGGTAAACAAAACATTGCGCTTGTGTCGTTTTAACCGGACGTATTATCATAAATAATGGTCGCTATAAGCAGTTGGTCGCTTAAACCGGAGTCGCACTAAACGGTTATATTTTCCTAGTACCTACCTATCTACGAAACCTAACTAAAGATTATCGTCGCTAAAACCGATAAGTTGTTATAAGCGAAGTCGTTATATATGAATTCTACTGTAGTTGTGTACAGTTCAGGGTACTAACTGCTATACAAAGTCATCTGTCCCAAAAGCATTATAGGTATCACTGACTATCTGTGTATGACGACAACCTTTGCATGAATACTACATAAACAATCTGTTACATAATTATGCAAATGCAGTACTTGGGCCTATGTCCATCACTGGATGTCTTTCAATGAAAATAATGATTATAATACTAAGAAATTCTTTTTTCCAGGGAAAACAAAAGAAAAGGATGCTGCAGCAAAGAGAGGTTGCTTCAAAAATTGTTGAATTGTGTTCGGAACTGGACTTTGCTAAAGAGAGACATCATTATATAGAAGCCGCCAAAGAGGATGAAAGGAAGAGTATCCTGGCTAATAGACTGAAGCCGAAAGGATCTGCTTTGAAACAGAAGAAGTAGATTATTTTATTGTTAATGTATGTAGGCTAGCTGTAAATAAACTTGTTTATAGATTTTGTTGTGGATTTATTTAAAAAATGTCATTGAAATTATCTAAAAGATTAATGTTCAATCTTTTTGTATATTTATTAAAATGGCTGTATACCCAGTATATGGAGTCTTTCAGATATTAAAAAAAAATAACAGTTTGTTGAAACAATGAACACAAACATATATTTTTAAGTTTAATTAATAAATGGATTGTACTATTCTGCCAGTACAGACAACGCCCTCTACATAAGTACAGCGACATTGGTAGGCGGCGCGACATTTTCTACCAAAAAGGTGCACGTTCGCCCGCAAGCCGACCGCAAATAATTTTAGCTAATTGTATACCACGTATATCAGTTAGTTGCATATTTTTCGAATAGATGGCGCTAGTCTAGTCTTTTGGGAGACTATTTTTAGTAAGTTACAACTTGTTCCAATAGATGGCACTGGTCTGATCTCCTGCGTGATAATGTCCATTATAAGTTGTCTTCACGAAACCTATATGCTACCGAGCATGATGAAGCGTTAGTAGGTAATGGTTAGTAAGTGACCGTGACCAATTCTGGAACTCGCACGAGGTGAGTTAGCTTGGGTACTTATACTTCATCATCATTTCAGCCGAAAGACGTAGGTAAACTGCTGCCTACACCAAGCGACGCTTGTGCTTCTCGCATCCAGCGCCAGTGGATGCCTGCGGCCTTCGCAGGGTCATAGGTGCACCTTGTGGAAACCCTTCCAACGCTATTTCTTTCGGTAGGTACACGTTCGACCCTCCAGGGTCCGTTCGGCTCCTCGTAGAGGCGATCGGCGGCGGCGACCTCTCGCGCCCGGCCCTGGTGCAAGCCATGGTCCGGGGCGAGAGGGAGTGGGAGGCAGTCACCTCCTCAGTCCACCCGCGACAAAGTTATGCTCGCGAAGGAGGTGGCGGGATGGGAGAGAGAAAGGTCCTCCCGTCCCAGCCGCCGCAGGAGACGCCCCGGGCGTCGGGAGCCACGTGACGACTCCCGGCCACCGTAGGCGCGGGCCTGCGGACGGTGAGTAATGGGTGACTCACCGTCCGATCAGCACCAGACCCGTGCCGTACGGCGCGTATATGTTCCACGCGCGCCTCAAAGAGATGTCAGCATATGAAGGGGCCCCTCAGGGCCAAGCCTGCCGGGTAAGCGGGATTGTCCGAAAGGGTTACCGCTACCCCTGAACATAAAGGGCTATGGAAGGAACATGGATGGGTTTTAGTCAGTAAGAGTCTGACACTCCCTTCCGCTCCACCCAGAGCGGGAGCAGTCATTGGATGATTTCCCAGCCTTAAAAAAAAAAAAAAAAGGGTCCGTTCGGCCAGCTGTTCTGCAAACAATACTGCCATTAATTTAAGTGGTACATTCTTGATTGTAATCCATTGTGATAGAAGGATGCTCATAAAATGAGTTGTTTACGAGCCAAACCGCTGTCCTAATTCTATTAACGATGCGTTTCGATACAATTTTCTGGCCCCTATGTAGGTAACTCGATTTGCCGCTACAATAAACGCGATATTAGCCTGGGCCGGTAATTAACCGCTTATTTGTTGGTGGTAAGCCGTGTGGTTTTGTACTCTATCTACTTTATAATAATATGTAATAGTAATGTTGTGTATGTACAGTTGTACAAGTTATTTGGTATACGGGCAGCTGACTAACAACTACTTTTAAGCAATGTCGTGAGTGACATAAGGTGAAAAAGTTATAACGCACTCATTGTCACGCCTGTTGGGCACATTTCCCACTGACAGCGATGGGGATGAATTTTTTGACGGAGCTCTTCCCCTTTTTACTACTTGTAAGATATATTTTTTAGTTTTGGGTTGTTTATACTGTTTTTAGTGTTAGATTATTATAATAGTGCTTGTTTAATTGCAATAAATATCATAACATCACTTACGCACTCGATAAAAATGAATATGGACACTGTATAGGCAAGGTAAATATTTTTGCTCCTAGCTCCGAATAGCTTGTTAGACTGTACTTACTGTATCTGTACCTACGATAGAAATACAAAACTTATACCTATGGTACACAAGCCAGCACATCAAGTTACCCCAATCTGTCAATTTCCTTTGATAGTATTCCAACTTTATTGCAAAATAATAAGGTTCATTTTCAATTGGGAAAATTTTACAGTTAGGGATAGA
This sequence comes from Hyppa rectilinea, assembly GCA_951799385.1. Classification (NCBI taxonomy): domain Eukaryota; kingdom Metazoa; phylum Arthropoda; class Insecta; order Lepidoptera; family Noctuidae; genus Hyppa; species Hyppa rectilinea. The sequence continues at coordinate 2,463,714 of OX637317.1, forward strand.
TTGATGTGCTGGCCTACATTAAAAGATGTGACTCAAGATGGCTGGACAAATCTTCAAAATAGCTTGCATTTAACTAGGTCAATAGGTCACTTTATGTGACGGCTAAACACCCTTATTTCAGAATTTGTGACGCTACAGAATCTTAGATAATCGATCGAAAACGTGTCCAGCCATCTTGAAAAACCACTTTTCGCTGGTCTCTCAATCTCGGTAACGGAAGTGATTTTGACGACTTTTTGCATATCAACGGGCGTCACATAAATTTGTGACGGGCACCGAGCTAAAGGTTTTGTGATAAGTACAGTGGTTTAGTGGAAAAATGCAAAAATCTGTGTCCAGCCATCTTGATTTTACGTATAAAACTTATGGCTGGCACTTCCGAATCTCAATAACGGGGGCGTTTTCGAATATTATGGTTCCTTTACTAATACTTGGTGACGCAATGTGTGACAGTAATAACGTTTGATTTATGGCGTCACATGTAAGGGTTTACGAGAAATCAATAAAAACTTAATGTCCAGCCAACCTGAGTTCAAGATGGCTGGACACATGTATCTCCACTGCCTGATGATCTACGACCTTCGAAATGTGTTCAAAATTTTGTGACGGGGACGATAATGATAACCTGAAATTGTGACGGAGAAACTTTGCGTAGTTTCAAAGATATTGACCATTTAAATTTTCCCATACAACATCCATTAATATTGTGAGGTGACCATAATTTTACATAAATAAAGGATTTCTTTTTAATTGATTAATTGGCCGGTAGCATCCACGCCTGCTTTGTATTTGATTTCCCCGTGGGAATAAAAGGTTTTCCTGCAGTGAAAAGAGTAAGTATGTGTTAATTCAAAATAATAATTGACCACCAGCGCTGCAAGAGAGAGCCCACTTGTATTTCGCGTTTAGTTCATTATCTTATGTAACTGAAATGAGAACTAAACTCGACAGCCGGCAGTGTATGTACTTTTCGAAGTGTTATCACTAATCAGAGTACTAGTAACTATTAATTAATCTGCGGTAAGACAACCTAAATAAGAGTTAAGATTCGACCAGTTGTCCTAGTAGTACCAACTTTAAGCAATAGATGGCGACACCAACATCAGCTATCATGGCAGTATAGTTTGTCCTCCGACGTTTTCGTGGTAGCCCGCGAAATTCAATTTATTCTATGTAATCTTCAATAGATTTTCAACTTTATATCCAATAATAATAATAATAATTTATTTCAAATAAAACGTTTACAACAAGTTTTACACAATAAGTTTTCCATACTTTTAAAGTGCCTAAAACTAAAACTAAGATTTTATTATAGGTGCAAGTAATGGTTGTTCGGAATTACAATTTTATGCAGCGACCAGCCCGATCTAGGTTAATTTAAACCTGTGTTTCAGGCCATCACTTTACAATCCAACTACTTTGGTCTAGTACAATTTAAAGTTAAGCTGTATAAAAATAAAGAATATTATAAGTACTAGGAGAAAAAGCATAATGGTACCTTAATATCTAAAACTAAGCCTATGTAATTTTACAAAAATAAACACTTACGCGGGATCAAAATCATCATGCCAAAACAACAATAACATAAAGTTGAAAATCTATTAAAGACTACTGAGAGTTTACGTTTATCGTTTGTGACTTGGCTAGGGGGGCTGGCTTGTTCTCGGTTTCGCTCAGTTTGTCGCGGTGAAGAGATGTACCAAATGTACGAACGGGCCAGTTTACGCGTGTCGCCGCCCGCCCGCCGCGCCCGCACCCGCCGTCGTCCGGTACGCGGCCTTAGGACGGCGGTAAAACAACGTTATGGTACAAGGCGGGGGTTACGGAAGTGCAAATGCGAGTTGATCATCGTCATTTTCGCCATTTGAAACGCTGTATAAGTACAAATAAATAATTGTGATTTTATTTACAGCAAACATTATTTTTTCATTTAAATACCTTCAGAGCATTAGTTTAGTTCTCCTGACATAATATATACCTACTAAAAAGAATAGATATCTGCACGTAAATAATCAATAACATTTAAAAATTACACCCCCCCCTCCTTCCCCACTTCTACATTTTTGTCTTCTATTGATTTAAATATCTACAGTTGTTCGTATTAGTATCACCAATACATGGATTTTCGTCCATTAAAGAAAACACCTTAAAACATACTTGTCCTACATAAAACCTACAATATTGGTTACCCTACTGCAGTGTTTGTATGGGGAAATTTAAATGGTCAATATCTTTGAAACTACGCAAAGTTTCTCCGTCACAATTTCAGGTTATCATTATCGTCCCCGTCACAAAATTTTGAACACATTTTGAAGGTCGTAGATCATCAGGCAGTGGAGATACATGTGTCCAGCCACCTTGAACTCAGGTTGACTGGACATTAAGTTTTTATTGATTTCTTGTAAACCCTTACATGTGACGCCATAAATCAAACGTTATTACTGTCACAAATTGCGTCACCAAGTATTAGTAAAGGAACCATATTCGAAAACGCCCCCGTTATTGAGATTCGGAAGTGCCAGCCATAAGTTTTATACGTAAAATCAAGATGGCTGGACACAGATTTTTGCATTTTTCCACTAAACCACTGTACTTATCACAAAACCTTTAGCTCGGTGCCCGTCACAAATTTATGTGACGCCCGTTGATATGCAAAAAGTCGTCAAAATCACTTCCGTTACCGAGATTGAGAGACCAGCGAAAAGTGGTTTTTCAAGATGGCTGGACACGTTTCCGATCGATTATCTAAGATTCTGTAGCGTCACAAATTCTGAAATAAGGGTGTTTAGCCGTCACATAAAGTGACCTATTGACCTAGTTAAATGCAAGCTATTTTGAAGATTTGTCCAGCCATCTTGAGTCACATCATTAAAAGCACTTGTTTCTAAAAGACTAATCAGCACGATAATTTATTAACTAACGAACTGCCAAGTTGTCCTTTAATGACAATGAGGTTCATTCCTCCTTCCTCATTCTTTTTGGAAGGAATTTCCTTTGTTCGGCATGGTTATAAGAATAATAAAAATCATATCTATATAAAGGAACCATCATCATCATCTGCCTAGCCTCTTCCCAACTATGTTGGGGTCGGCTTCCAGTCTAACCGGATGCAGCTGAATACCAGTATTTTGCATGGAGCGACTGCCTATCTGACCTCCACAACCCAGTAACTGGGTAATACGATACCCCTTGGTAAGACTTTTTTTTTTTTTTTTAAAGGCTGGGAAATCATCCAATGACTGCTCCCGCTCTGGGTGGAGCGGAAGGGAGTGTCAGACTCTTATTGACTAAAAACCATCCATGTTCCTTCCGTAGCCCTTTATGTTCCGGGGTAGCGGTAACCCTTTCGGACAATCCCGCTTACCCGGCAGGCTTGGCCCTGAGGGGCCCCTTCATATGCTGACATCTCTTTGAGGCGCGCGTGGAACATATACGCGCCATACGGCACGGGTCTGGTGCTGATCGGACGGTGAGCCACCCATTACTCACCGTCCGCAGGCCCGCGCCTACGGTGGCCGGGAGCCGTCACGTGGCTCCCGACGCCCGGGGCGTCTCCTGCGGCGGCTGGGACGGGAGGACCTTTCTCTCTCCCATCCCGCCACCTCCTTCGCGAGCATAACTTTTTCGCAGAAGGAGGTGACTGCCTCCCACTCCCTCTCGCCCCGGACCATGGCTTGCACCAGGGCCGGGCGCGAGAGGTCGCCGCCGCCGATCGCCTCTACGAGGACACGGCGGTGCTCCGCCCATGCGGGGCAGGTTTGCACCGTGTGCTCTACCGTGTCCTCTGGGCGATCCTCGCAGTGGTGACACCCGGGCGTTTCCTCCCGCCTGATGATGTGCAGGAACCTCCCGAAACATCCATGTCCGGTGAGGACCTGCGTCAGGCGGTAGGTGAGGGCGCCGTGACGCCTCTCTAGCCACTCCTCAAAGAGGGGCCTTACCGCCACTATCGTGGCGTGCCCTGCGCTGGGTTGCGACAGTCGCTGCTTCCAGGCCGCCATGAGATCGCGCCGGAGGTCCGTCCACTCCGCCGCAATTTGCTGCGGAAACAGAGTTTCCCCCCGGCTTAGTACCTCCGCGCGCCACTCGAACAGGCGCGCGAGGACTATCGCCTCCAGATCCCACGGCGGCAGTCCGGCAAGGAGGCTTGCCGCCTCGCCCGAGATCGTGCGGTACCACGCGTTTGGGGCGCGTTCAGATAGTGGGCGGCTCGCCGCCGCAATGAACGCGCCCACACCGGGGCCCCGTAAAGGGCCATGGACCGCACGAATCCCGCGTAAAGCCTCCGGCAGGAGGCGTTTGGCCCCCTCAAATTGGGCAAGAGCCGCTTGAAGGCGGCCCCAGTCCGTTCCAGCTTGGGGGCCAAACGTCGGAAGTGCTCCACGAAATTCCATCGGCTGTCGAGGACCAGACCCAGGTATTTCATCGTGGTCTCGACGCCGATGTGAACCCCTCCTACCGTAAGTTGGGATCCCGATGGTGGCCTATTCCGAGGCCCATGAAAGGACATGGCCTCGGATTTGTGCAATGCCACCTCGAGACCCAACTGCCGGATCCTCTCAACGACTGTCGCAACCCCGCGTGTCATCGCGTCGGCCGCCGCCTGATGCGACCTCCCCTGCGTCAGGACCAGCGTGTTGTCAGCGTAGCAAACTACGCTGACGCCGTCAGGGAGGTCGGCCCGCAGCACCCAGTCGTAACCGATGTCCCACAGGAACGGCCCCAGAACCGATCCCTGCGGGACACCTCACGACATCTCTCGCCGGTTCCATTCCCCATCGCGACCGGGGTAGATGACGGCTCTGTCCGTCAAGTATGCCCCGACTATTCGACGGAGGTAGGTCGGCACCCGGTGATACCGGAGTGCTTCCCCAATGCAACTCCAGGGCAGGGTGTTGAAGGCGTTGGCGATGTCGAGTGACACCGCCACGACGACCCTACCCTGGGACACCGCGTCCCCCGTCGTGAGGGCTCTAACGCGCATGATGGCGTCCACCGTCGAGCGCCCCTTGCGGAAGCCAAACTGGCATTCCGCAAGGTCCGGCCCCGTCATTCCAAGGTGCCCGACGAGGCGGCCCGCAATAATTCTTTCAAAGAGTTTGCCGACCTCGTCGAGCAGCACTATGGGCCGGAATGCGGACGGAGAGTCCGCAGGGCGCCCTGGCTTCTGTATGAGGACCAGCTTCCCCGTCTTCCAACGGAGCGGAAACTGGCCTCTCTCCATGCATGCGCTTAAGAGCGCCTCCAGTCGGGGCCCGAGAGCTCCTGAGGCCAGGACCCAGGCTTTACCTGGCAAGCCGTCGGGTCCTGGGGCGGTATTCTTGGCCTTGAGCCTTCCAACCGCCGCTCTCAGATCTACCTCGGTCACTGCGGGGATGTCGTCGTCGTCCTCGTGGTCCACTTCGGGCGGAGCCATAGGCGAGGGAATATGCTCCCCCCGTGAAGGGAACAGAGCGCTCACAACCTCCTCCACCAGCTGAGGGCGGAGACTCTGCGTCAGAGTGGGCCCAGGTGCGGAGTTGTTCCGCACCATTTTATATGGGCGCCCCCATGGATCTAGGTCCAGAGACCCCACCATCTCCTCGCGGGCCACATCCTTGGCCCGCTGGACAGCCTCCTGGAGGGCGGTCTTCGCCGCTCTGTACCCCTCGTACAGCTCCGCCTCCGTGGCTGCCGCATCCGGAGGGCGGATGCGGAGCCTGCGGTGTCTGGTGTACAGGTGGCGCACCTCGACGCACGCCTTGCGAAGTGCTTCCACCTCTACCCCTTGGTAAGACTGGCTGTCAGATTTTCGGGATTCTGAAGACCCGTTACGACTTTCAAAGATGCACACATGACAGCCGGGACCAACGGTTTAACGTGCTTTCCGAGACACGGAGTAGTCTCGGTATGTACCTAAAGATGGTCACCACCCATCCACGGCCAACCCCGGCAAGCGAAGCTTCATCTGATGGATCGACCTGTGCGGCTGTTAGTACTTAGCCACGAGCTATCTAAATAATCAAAAATTATTTGATTTTACTTTCAAACCCAATATTAATTGCCATCACCATCCACATTTGAGGTATGCGGGAGAAAGCCAAACATAACTCTCAAGTAATTGAATAACAACAGCCATTTATATTGCTACTTAACGCGTGTCTAACAATTTGGCTAATTGTGTTCAATTAGTCTTCACTACATATGATAAAACAAAGCCCTCCGCCGGGTCTGTCTTTTTTTTTCTTTTTTTAAGGCTGGGAAATCATCTAATGACTGCTCCCGCTCTGGGTGGAGCGGAAGGGAGTGTCAGACTCTTACTGACTAAAACCCATCCATGTTCCTTCCGTAGCCCTTTATGTTCCGGGGTAGCGGTAACCCTTTCGGACAATCCCGCTTACCCGGCAGGCTTGGCCCTGAGGGGCCCCTTCAACCGGGTCTGTCTGTTCGCGATAAACTTAAATCTACGGCACGGATTTTCATGCTAATTTCACCCATGGATAGAGTGGTTCTCGAGAAAGGTTTTTGTATATAATTTGTCGCAGGCGAAGCCGCGGGCATCAGCTAGTTGAGAATAAACATGACAAGCAAAGACTATAGGGCACACAGCATAAATGCGGGTTTCTATTGGGTCTGACATTTTCTTTTACTGAAAATCTTTGCCCTAAAAACTTGGGACTTCTTCGACAACTAGCTTAGAGCAGTGATCACAAAATCTTATTATAAGTTGCAAGGTCCACTGGCTAGAACTACAATGTCGCGGCGGTTGTTAACTCTTAGCATTACAACCAAGCTAAAGTTTTAATTACATAGATTCCTTCAAGCATTTTGTTTGTTACACTCTATTTAACCGACTTCAGAAAAGGAGGGGGTTCCCAATTCGACTGTATTTTTTTTTTGTTACCTCAGAACTCTCGACTGGGTGAACCGATTTTGATGATTCTTTTTTTATTTGAAAGCTAGTGCTTCTCGTGTGGTCCAGTCCTGACAATGGCATCCATGAGAAAACCATCACTCAAATCAATCTGCCTAGCCTTTGGCCAACTATGTTAGGGTCGGCTTTCAGTCTAACCGGATGCAGCTGAAAAAATGAATAAAAAAATCGACAAGAAAACCATATAAATCTTTGATTTTTATCATGATGGTATATGCTGCTGGTATAAGCTACCTTAATTTTTCCGAATTATTCGAGCATAATGTATGGAACAGCTGATTTATTTTCGCGATTTCAGATATGTTCCCTTAGTAAAAGTTGTTCATAATTATGAGTACAATGACCCCTTAAAATGAATTCAAATTCAACCTGTATAAGGGTTCTTTGTTGACTACGGAACCCTAAACAACTTCCCTTACCGTATTCCTAGCAAGTTATCGAGCTTTTCATTTCTTGTAAGAAAACCGGTTTCAATAGAAAACTCTGTTGAAAGACGGTTTATGCCTAACCTGAATAAGTCCATTGTAAGTGTGACACTGTCTCACCTTCGACTTGACGTGAATGGAGGCGCTGGTGTAGCCTCGGGTTTATTTATTCAACCAGCGCCTCCACTATCAAAGTTGAATGACGTGAATTCCTTCCAGTTGTGGCGTTCAATATTGGAACGCACTTTTAATCTCGCATCGTAGTGGCAACACTAGGTTTTCCTGCCATTGACTAGGTGACAGTAAGAACCAGCTAAGAGGATTCTGGAATTCAGCAACAAACAAGTCAAATCAAATCAAATGTCAAATGTGTGGTTTGACGTCATCACGTCAACGTCGGCAGTCACTGAAAATCAGCGCTGTGGCTCCGCCTCGCATGTGGTCGAAGCATTATGCTGAGCGATGGCCGTTTTGCGCGGATGTGACGCATATTTCACCACAACTTGTTTTTTTTTACTGCGTCATGTTTGCCGGAAGCATACGTATTTTCTTTCTTTCCAAACGTGAAAGTTTACGAGGATGTATGGATGTTAATTACTTTTTACCGTAAAAACTACTGAAATTTGGCAACAGTTAGTTTATACCCTGGTTTAACATATAGTATACTTTTTATCCCGGTAGTACTTTCCCATGGAACAATTTCAGACATCCACGTGGACCGGTCGCAAAAGCTAGTTATAATATTAATTTTTAATCTATCATTTAACCCCTCTCTAATCCTGCTCTCCTAGTACTACAGTACCTATACCTCTTACTGTCTCATTCAGTAAACATGTAGGTATTTGATAGCTTCATCTAACTAAACGAAGCGAGGCTACAGTAATTAAAATCTGAGCTGGTTAAGTCGGGGGAGGCAGGGACGGGCTCGGCACGTAGGTACTATAGAGCCTAGGTGAAACCTTATGTAGAACCTAGGGCTGGCCGGTTAGAAAACTGGCAGCATTCGACCTTTCAAAATCATAGAATATTTTGATAGGTTTTTCTATAGGAAATGAATAAGAGTCTGTCAGTAGCCGTGCTACTTGACGCATGTATTCTTTAAAAGTAATATAATTAAATTGCAGCTGGTTGGTAAGAAAATAACTGGCAGTATTCCCGCTTACAAAACGATACATTAACATTTAAAAGCTAAATATTCATAATAAATATATGAATATTTAGCTTTTAAATGTTAATGCTAATAAATAAATGTACAGAAATATATGTATAAAGATCAAAGAGCATCAAAAAATTCGTCCACATCGCTGTCAACAGGAAAACTTCCCAAAAGGCTGGTGCTGCCAGCCTTTTGGGAAGTTTTCAGCCGTGTTGTATGGCAAAAAATAGGCCAGCAATCTGGTCACATGAAGAGTCGATCGAATGCCTGGCGATATCTCGAAAAACATAGTGGGCACTCGGACCCCATGGCCATGTTTCAACCCCAAACGGCTCGAACATGTAAGTCCCAATAAGGTTGGAGTATTTGCGCCGTTTGAAACGATAGATTAATTTGAATAGTTTTATATAAAAGATTTCAAAGGTGGAACCCGTCAGTAGGCCTGCTACTGAAGGGATGTATTCTAAAAGTAATGAATTGATAAGCCGCTGCCCCAGTGTTTTTACCTTGTAGGTTTGGAAACCTTACACGAATACATACACAGTACATTACACGAGCTCTCCCCCTCTGTGAGTTCTAGAGTGAAGACCCCTCTGGTCTTCACAATACCGACTCATTATAGTTTAGTGATTAAATGAGGGCGCTGCCGCGCGCCTAATTGTTTGGTAAAGTTGTGAATCCTATTTGCATGGCTTCCGTGTCGTGTTATTTCATGCGAAATGATTTGGCTTTAATGATTTTCGCAGCTGTTTTGTTGACTGACGTACCTATATTCTAAATTATTATCGTTAATTTATTCGACACAAGATGGTGTGAAACTGAAATGTTGTTTGTTAGCTTCATTGTAAATAATTAATGTTATCAATAATGTTGCATGCGAGTTTTAGCGAATTGATTAAGAAACTGTTAAATATCTTGACTATCGGCGACCTAATACAATAGGGATGATGTCTAAGTAAAAAAAAGAAGTTATATTTAGTCTGTCAATCAGATAATAAAAAAATATTTAACACGATTTTTTGCTTTATCATTTAGTTGAAAATCACTGAGATAAAACGCATTAAAGTTGGGGAGTGGGGCTCGCTACATCACAAGTAAGTATAAAGTTGGGGAGTGGGGCTCGCTACATCACAAGTAAGTATAAAGTTGGGGAGTGGGGCTCGCTACATCACAAGTAAGTATAAAGTTGGGGAGTGGGGCTCGCTACATCACAAGTAAGTATAAAGTTGGGGAGTGGGGCTCGCTACATCACAAGTAAGTATAAAGTTGGGGAGTGGGGCTCGCTACATCACAAGTAAGTATAAAGTTGGGGAGTGGGGCTCGCTACATCACAAGTAAGTATAAAAACTACATACTTGTGACGTCTTGCCACATTTTAATTCAGTGTATAGACGTAATCTTTGGTTTACGTAATAAAGTAAAAAAATACGTGTCCAATATTTTTTAATAATCTAGCTTACGGACTAATTAAAAAACAAAAGTCATCATCCCCATTCTTGCAAATAAATTCAATTTTCGTCATTACTCATGCATAAATTACTGTCCTTGAATTGGTACTCTCTTTCGCGAGAAAGTTCAAATTGGTACCTCTCTAAAGTAGCCAGGTATTATTGGTATAAAATATACTTTTTTTATTTTACAATTCCCCAAGCCCGGTTCTGCACGTCGCGTCGTTGCAATCTTCGCAGACATAATTAAAAACTGTAAAAGTGAAAATACATTGTGAGCGGAACACTGCACTTGGTGCATGTTGATCACCTGTAATGAAATTATCTACCTTTCTTTACCTACTAATTTGATTTTAATTAAATTAAATCAAACTGCATCGTTGGTCCATCTTCTTAGCATAAAAATGTGACAGCACCTATAATGTTTCAAGTTTCCTTCTATATTGCAACTGGCATCACACGTATTGCAAAAAAAAGACGGTAAAGATCGGTGGAAATGTCTATGATAAGCAATTTGCAAAGCAACTGAGCTGATATCGGCTATTCAGCTAGTATCCAGTATTAAAATGTTACTGGGTCCAGTTTTCAGAATTGTAAGAGGTGACAGATCATGAAACCAAAGCAGCATCGTCTACAGAGGCCAGCATATCAAGCTATCCCTAACTGTCAAATGTTCTCAATTAAAAATGAACCTTATGTCTTTGCAATAAAGTTGAAATACTATCAAAGAAATTTGACAGATTGTGGTGACTTGATGTGCTGGCCTCTGTACTTTGCTGCCATTCTTTTTTTTTTTTTGAAGGTTTGATGTCATTAAATGACCCCTCCCGCTCTGGGTGGAGCGGAAGGGAGTGTCAGACTCTTAGTGACTAAAACCCATGTTCCTCCTTTAGCCCTTTATGTTCCGGGGTAGCGGTAACCCTTTCGGACAATCCCGCTGACCCGGCAGGACTTTGCCATCATCTTGACGTCAGATACTAATGGATGAATCATAAAGTCAGATATTATTGCCGAGCTGTGTAAAATAATATATTTATGTTCGTGACCGTACATGCGAATCCTCACCCGTCTTTTGAAGGTACCACACATAATAATGGGTTCGTAATTCATATTCATTAATGTGTTGTAAATAATTATTCTAATCTTATCCGAGACTCCAGGGAAACATTTTGATTATTGCGTTCCTGAATAATCTGGTACGCGAAGGGTAAATGTACCAATTATCGTCTCTTGTGTTAATAATTATCGTATGTTATTACGTGTGATAGTATCCATCTTTTATTTATTGTTTTTAGCTGGGAAGGTGATGTTAGTCGTTGATAAGCTTCACTTTTATCTTTAAAAGAAACATAAGATATTGCTGCTAATTTATTTTTCTCTCACGATTCCGCCATACGCTAATCTACTTACTTATAGCAAACTGTTAGTCTTGAAGAGTATATAGAATCATAACAGGTGGCGTTCTGTAGTTTCTACCTCCCCCTCATGGAAATAAGGCGTGATGTTAGGCATGTGTATATGTAGTCATATAGTTCTTGTATCCCAGAACGCCAAAGCTAGCATTTGATCTTGTAACTACTTTCTTTTAAATCTATAATAGTGCGTGACTTTTGGTAAGTGAATTATTCTGAAAGTACAAGAAAATACACAACATGTTGTAATATGGCATATTTGGTTTTACTTATAAATAGTAGGTTTATATATATTTCTCTACATCCATTTTATAATACTCATTTAATAAGTAAGTGTTTAATAAGTAATTAATCATAATGTCAGTAATGGCAAATCATAACGCACTACCATTTTTTTTCAATATGATCTTTGTTTGTATCACAAATAAATTATTACATTCTATTCCACGCAAATATGAAACTTATTGGTGTCCGGGCTCTGTAAGGTTATATATAGTAAAAATATCTAATAAAAATTTTAATGACAAAACACCAACTTTTAAAATGGTCAACGGACTACGGAAACTGGTGCGCCTACCCTTAATAGTTTGCGAAACGTATGCTCGTTGCTCGTAAGCCTATTATGTTACAAGGCTCTAATTAAAATAATCTATTTACAAGTATAATGCTAGCAAATTAATTAAGTATATTAATTCTTTTCAAGAGAGGTTTACTATAAAGCAATCATTATAAAAATCATGAATGATGGTGATGAATCATTAATGCTTTTCATTATTGTCTTTTTAAGCCGTTGGTCCCAGCTATCATTCGTGGATCTTTGACGTCGTCGTCAGAAGCCCGAAAGTCTGACAGCCAGTCTTACCAAGGGGTATCGTATTACCTAGTTACTGGGTTGTAGAGGTCAGATAGGCAGTCGCTCCATGTAAAATACTGGTATTCAGCTGCATCCGGTCAGACTGTAAGCCAACAAACATAGTTGGGAAAAGGCTAGGCAGATTGCACATAATACTGTAATTTTTTTTGTCAAGGTTTGATGTCATTAAATGACTCCTCCCGCTCTGGGTGGAGCGGACAGGAGTGTCAGACTCTTACTGACTAAAACCCATCCATGTTCCCTTAGCCCTTTATGTTCCGGGGTAGCGGAAACCCTTTCGGACAATCCCGCTTATGCGTCTAGGATGGTAAGATTGCAAATGTGAATAATACTGTGGTATAATGTAGTTCAAGCTTTAACTGATCCTTCTTCAGAGTTCTTGAGAAAACTTTTGTTTGCTACGAAGCAAAGTAATGACGGTACAACGCTATTCCATGATCCGATGCAACGAAGAAAGATAAGCAGCTTACTAGTACTGTTATTAACTTTTTCTTTCTTACACAGCACACAAAGCAGGTCCAATAAAAGAATGTTATATTTTTGTTCTGTATTCTTTTAATCGGGAAAATAGTACAAAAGCTCTGGGGGCCGACCACTATCACTTCTTCTTCTTTTCGTGTGGTTAGTGACTAACCTGGTGTCAGAGTTTTATGCTGCCCATGAGCTTCTGACTTACCTTCACATGCTGTTGAGAAATATCTCTCAGACATGCTGGTTTCTACCAAACCACCGGTTTTGGTTGGACTATTGCTTAAAGCAGTATTATTGTAATATTACTTCTTTTTTTTAAGGTACATTATTCTTTTTTTGAAATCTATTATGTTCTAGGTGTTTTTCTATCTATAATAAGTATGTATTTACAAAAAAAATGTATATAAGTAGTTTATCAACCATTTCGTTACCATAACACAAGCATTAGGTTGCTTAGCTTGGGACGATATGCCGTTGTGTGAAATGTCCAAGGATATTATTATTTATTACTAAAATACAATATACAACTTTAATCTAAAAAATATATTTTATGTGCAGACGCCAGCAAATAAAACTATCCGTAACTGTCAAATTTTCCAGATTGAAAATTAACCTTTTGTTATTATAATAATGTTGAAATACTATCAAAGAAATTTGACAGACTGGGATAACTTGATGTGCTGGCCTCTGTACAAGTAGTAAAAAAAGGGAAGAGCTTATTAGGCGTCAATTTTTTTCCTTGTAACACAATTTCCTGCTTACCCTGATATGGTAGAGATACTAACTGTCAATGGTTTTAATGATTCTGAATACGAGGTTTTTTAGCTGGTTTGCACGGGTGAAGTTAGTGACTTTTTAGTTTATTTTTTTTTATAAATGTGCGTTTTGTTTGTGCTGAATAAACATTTTTTCTTTCTTTCTTTCTATATGGAGTCCCGGACAATGGTGGATAATTATGTAGGTTCAGGTTTAATATGTGTTTGAACGGCTACCTAATCGCCTTACAGTGGTGTGGGTGTGGGCGTCTGAAAGCGGATTAGAGCGTAGATTACTTAAACTTGAGTTTGTAGACATGGGTTATTCTATTTTTAGTTAATGTGAACCACAATGAAGCCTTGTGTGAAAATAAGGTTTAATTAAAAGGAGGTTTCATTGGTGTTGGATTATTATAATGGCTACATTTGAAGGGTGGATGGACACGCGTTCTTTTGCAATTTGAAAAGGGTTGTGTTAATGAATTTAATGATTACAATTTTGTAAACACGTAGTTGTTGCGTCTTTTTTTTTGAATGTGGGAAATCATCAGGAGTGTCAAACTTTTACTGACTAAGACCCATCTATGTTCTTTCCTTAGCCCTTTATGTTCCCGGGTAGCGGTAACCCTTTGCGGACAATCCCGCTTACCCGGCAGGCTTTCGCTTTAACGGGTCCCTTCAAATTCCCAAAAGCGCCCAGAACATAAAGGAAGGAACATGGGTGGGATTAAGTCAGAAAGAGTCCGCCACTCCTTTCCGCTCCACCCAGAGCGAGAGGAGACATTTGACGATTTCCCACCCTCGAAAAAAAAAGGTCACAGAAAGAGTCCTACTTAAATAGAACATAATTAAGTGTCAAAAGACAAAAAAACTTATTTTCCCGCCTGAAACCTTTCGCTGTTTACCTCAGCCGATTTCAACACAAAACGTTGACGTTATAATCTAAGTGGCTAGTGGCTACCCAGGCTAAAGTTAAGCGCTTTTAAAAGGCACAGAACTGAATGAAACCAGTAAAACGTGGGTTTACTTAGGGATTTGCATGACGCTTGCAGCATAATTCTACTCAGCATTCTACCAGGCAACGGAGGCTGGAATGCGGGTAGATTTACTGAAAACTACACGGTAAATTAACTCCAAAATTCTTTTCGAACTATATAAGAGGCGTTTATTTAGAATATATTAATAAGAAATTATATAAATTATGAGCTTTTACTGACCTTTTAAACGCCATTGTCACATATATGTCGCATCCGGTATCGGATATTAACAACAAGACAAGGTGCGCCACCTAGCGGCCATGACCGAAACTAGATTTGGCGCGCTTTGACAGAGTCGGAGCGTTTCGGCGGGTTTTACGAAGAATAAAAAACGCGCGAAGTGACAGATCCTCAACCCGTTGAACAAGCAGTGAAGACGCTTCGGAACTGTCCTACGTTTTGTTAAAACATAATTACCAGATCAGTCCAATACAGTCAGTTGAATTGTATTTTGTTAAATTTGCTAAGTAATTGTTATTTTATTTGCACGATACCTACATAAGCCCGCCTAATGGCCGATCGTAGCTCGAACCATCTTGAAGATCCGACATCAGAAGTGGGATACAGTCGTGCAAATGAATCTACAAACGGTGTGAGCAACAGTGATTCACAATGGCGGCTACTTTTCGAGTTACAAAACCAGCAAATGAAAGCACTGATACACGCTTTGAAGAGCCCAAGTATGTACAATCACGTGGTTTTACGGGAATTCAACCCTGAAAAACAAGAATCTGACGCGGCATCGTGGTGTTCAACTGCTGATTTGTGCTTTGGAAAGTGTGCGATGGAAGGGAGTCAGCTTATTATGACCATCAGTAAAGCATTAAAAGGATCCGCATCTACATGGCTATCACAAGTAAGTTATTCAGGCATAACGTGGGCACAATTTAAGGAGTTATTTAAAGCAAGATTTGTGTGCGTCGAAACATCAGCAGCTACTCTCATCAAAATGTATAATGAAAAACCAAAAGACGACGAAACTTACGCTGCCTATTTCGAGTCGCCTAATTGCGTAATAAGTGGAAGGATTTGAGCGTTGAACAAATAGCAGTGTCAACCGTTATCGCTCATTTGGCACAAATAGACACGCGCCTGCAACGACTTGCATTCACCACAGAAATCAAGACGCGTCATCAATTGCAACAAGAACTACAGGCGTTCTCCTACCTGAAACGCAAAAACCCTTCGGATGGACGAACAATGGCTGATCCAGGAAATGAAAAACGACCAAGATTTTCATCATCGCCTTCAATAACATGCCACGCATGTGGGAAATTGGGACACAAGCAAGCAGAATGCCGTACGAAGAAACCATCTCCAGCACCAGTGGCTACCTCGGGCGTTGGACAACGGCAGCAGACCGGCTCGCTCACGTGCTACAAGTGCGGCGCGCCGGGCCACATCGCGAGCCGCTGCACAGCCCCCGCGTCTGGAGCCGCAGCCCCCGCGGAGAAGCGAGTCGACCTGTGAGTGGTCGAGCCCCAGTCGGGTACGTTGGAACATTTTGGTAAGCATTTTAAATTTGATTACGATTCGGGTGCAGAATGTTCTTTAGTAAAAGAAAGTATTGCGAGTAAATTTATAGGAAAGCGTTTTGATAGTACTAAGGCTAAAGTTTGTAAATTCTCCATCGGAGAGTTCGTTTTAATAGAAAATGAAGAGCGTAATCAAACCAAGTTAGATGCCAAGTATAGAGGACCATTTCAAATTGTAGAAATCCTAGACGGAGATCGTTACCTTTTAAAGTCGTTGGTCAATAAACGTACCTACAAGTATGCACACGATCGTGTCAGAAAAATGCCTGAGGGCCAAGTACCAATTGAGGTTGTTGAGGAAGATAAGATAGCGGAGGTAGAATCCAATTGAATTGTTTGTGTGTGATGCACGGGTTCTCGATTCGTTGGGTCGGAGACCGTACCAGAGTATCGTAGCCATAGCCCGTTAGAAATCGGTATCTACTTGCTAGACCGTGAGTACGTGGTACGCGGTAGCTCTGGGTAGTATGGTTGGGTCTAGCCTTGAAGCCGAGACCGTAGAGTCAAGAGCTACTTCAAAATCAACCGAAGATGGTGTTATTTGCAGATGACACGTCATTAATTTTTAAAATTGATCGACGCTCACAAAATCTTGACGACGTGAATAACTCTATTCTTCAGGTCCAAGATTGGTTTACGGTAAATAATTTGGTACTAAATGAAAAAAAAAACCAAATGCATTAGATTTAAATTACCTAATGTTAAAAGTAGCGATTGTGACATCATATTGAACGGAGAAAAGCTAGAATTTACTAAGCAGACGGTTTTCCTGGGAATCACGCTAGACGACAAGTTACAATGGGGTCCCCACATAACAACTCTTGCGGGACGGCTAAGCTCGGCCGCTTATGCTGTTAGAAAGATAAGGCAGTTGACAGACGTAGAAACCGCGCGCTTGGTCTACTTTAGTTACTTCCACAGCATTATGTCGTATGGCATTTTACTGTGGGGTCGGGCTGCTGACATTGAATCCATTTTTATTCTGCAAAAGCGAGCTATCAGAGCTATTTACAATCTACGTCGCCGCGAATCGCTTAGGGAACTATTTAAAAGTATTAATATTATGACGGTACCATGTCAATTCATTTATGAAAACATTATGTATGTAAGAAAAAATCGACATCTTTTTAACAAAATAAGTGATAGGCATAACTTTAATACTAGAAATAAAGATAAAATAGATCAACCCTTTTTTAGATTATCAAAAGTACATACATCTTTTATGGGGTTCTGTGTTAAATGTTACAACAAAATACCTTGTGACATTCTGCAATTAAATGAAAGAAAATTTAAAACTCACATTAAAAATACACTTTGTAAACAAGCATATTACAAATTAGAGGATTATATAAAGGATAAGGATGCTTGGAAACATGCTGGTCCTGCTCCACAGGGCAATCTAGTGTCTAGACAAAATCAAACTGGTTGCTAAGTAAATTAGGTAATAATTTATTATTTATAAAATACTATTTTAACATGTTGAAATAACTTCTCACACATTGATTGATTTATTATATATTAACTTTTAGAATGTTTGTAAATATGTGAGCACCATGTACTTTTGACATACTTAAGTTACCTACCATTACTATATGTGTTTTTCTTCTCACCTTTTGTGGTGTAGTGTTTTTATTCTGGGTGCATTGTCTTCACATATAATGTTATAATTCATGTATACAAAACATTGTAAAACATTTTAAAAGAGTAACGGTGGAGTTTCTTGCCCATTCTTCTCCACACGAAACTACCTTTTGGAAGGGGCGACTAGAATCAATTCTATTTCTTGTTCATTTTGACGTTCAAAAGTGCCTTACTTGTGCCTATTTGAAATAAATGATTTGACTTTGACTTTGAATTTGACTTTGAGCGACTCGGTATTCCTGCGGGAAGTGTATCCGTATTGTTGACCGCGAATGAGATACCTGGGGCTTTGTTAATTAGTTAATAAGTAGGGGTCGATTGTTAAAATAGCAGTGTATTATAATCGACAATATTATCTGCACTCTGATTGATTGTTATGTTGCTTATTTAAATGTTATCGCTGTCTACCACTACTACCTCTGAATTATAACATAAAGCTATTGTTTTAAACTGTTTTTGTTAATTTTGGATGTTCGTAGAATGATGCAAGAAATATGATGTAATTTTTAGCTAAATAAAGAAACTTTATAGTTCAAAATTCTTTATTTGAAAGCAAGCAGATAACATACACTTTGAGTCAATGTCAGGCATGGTCGAACGTATACTGTGCTGTTGGAATATTGTTTCAGACTAACACACGAGGACGTGTGTCCGCTCAGGATGGCCGTGTCGCATCCGGTATCGGATATTAACAACAAGACAAGGTGCGCCACCTAGCGGCCATGACCGAAACTAGATTTGGCGCGCTTTGACAGAGTCGGAGCGTTTCAGCGGGTTTTACGAAGAATAAAAAACGCGCGAAGTGACAGATCCTCAAGCCGTTGAACAAGCAGTGAAGACGCTTCGGAACTGTCCTACGTTTTGTTAAAACATAATTACCAGATCAGTCCAATACAGTCAGTTGAATTGTATTTTGTTAAATTTGCTAAGTAATTGTTATTTTATTTGCACGATACCTACATAAGCCCGCCTAATGGCCGATCGTAGCTCGAACCATCTTGAAGATCCGACATATACGTGACAAGAAAACGCATCCCCTTTAAGTCAACGACACAAATATGTGACAATGCTATACTTTTGTGAGTGTTTATTTAGATATGTTAAAAATTTTATTAAAATATTTAAAAAATATAATACAATTTATAAATTTAATTACATTAAAATAAGCCAAAGTACCTAACAAATAACTAGTTCCTACTGACGGCGCCCGGTCATGAACATGAGGCATGGATAAGAACCATTCATCATCTACCAACACGCACTGGGCCCGCGAGGTGGTTTCTGGTCCGCTCCCTCTCACAAAGAGGAAGCCTGTGCCCCAGCAGTGAGAACATCTTTGTTATTCAACGAAAATGAACCATTCTAGCATACATAAAGAGTTAAGTATTGTTTGACATGAACTTCAAGTCTATAAAAGTTGATCTTCTGTATTATTTTGTACTGTGTTAATCGTCGAAGTTTTAAAAGTAGGCGAGCGATGCAAAGTGGGGTATTCGCGCATGGCTGGCCTTTGAAATGGCTTAACTTAATACCAACGCTAAGCACTACTTTGGAGTAACTTGGAAAATATAGTTACTTAATCTTTGATAAAGGGCTTGAAGAAAAATACTTACTGTTGGATGAAAAATATTACACCGTGTGCTTTGGAAAGATACTACAGTGTGTTAGTGCGTGCATGATTTTGATCCTTTCTTAGCAGGTTCCTACAACTTTTAGAGAATTCATTCCGGACGGTTTATGTGCATCATAATTATCTACATTAATATTAAACATACAGACGCCAGCACATCAAGCTATACCTAACTGTCAAATGTTCCCAATTGAAAATGAACCTTATGCTTTTGTAATAAAGTTCAAAAACTATCAAAGAAGTATGAGAGATTGGGGTAACTTGATGTGCTGACCTCTGTATCTACACATAATAATGAAATCTCGATATCAAGTCGTAAAAACCGTGGGAAGATGGCGGTGCGCTAGTTTTAAATAAAATTGACTTCTGTTTTCCACTGAAGTACGGTCTTCTTCCTCGTGTGGTTAGTGACTAACCCGGTGTCAGAGTTTTTATGCTGCCCATGGGCATTTGACTTAGCTTCACGTGTTGTTGAGAAATAACTCTCAGGCACGCCAGTTTCCTCACGATGTTTTCCAAAAAATCCGAGGTGCGTGCCTTAGGTTCGAACTCGAGACCTACGACCTGGCAGTCCGACGGCCACACCACTATGCTATCTCTGCGTTAAACTGACGTACGGTGGACTGTACAAAGTCTCTTTCACATTTTAGAATTAACTGAACTATCAATAATTCGATCGAGCGTGTCACGTGGACATAATAGTAGTTCCGTCGATAATAGTCAATTGTTTACGAAAGCTATTTAGTTTTCAGTGGGTTCAGTCAATAGCCATTGTTACAAGCTTGATAAAAACATTCACCCAGGAATATAATTTTATCTCTGCTTTGTTCGCGGTCCAAATAAATATATACCTACGTATATATAATAATTAGTGCTTATACTTACATACATAGTATAAGTAGTAATTACTAAAAAAATATGGAATCAATCGAAATAATGAACATACAATTTTGCAATATTTGAGCTACGAAATTAAATGAAATTGGTTATTCTGTAAGTATAACTTTATAGAGATAAGATATCGGAATAACTTTAACAAGACGATTAAATAAAAAAACTTTATTTTCCTATCTGACGGCCTGAGAAGAAATGGCGAACCAAACTCAAAGTCTCATGTCCTAACAGAATGAAGATGTTATGATTAGACTCTTTGATTAGCCAATTATCAATTAAATTACCCATCGACCTAAACCGACTAGGTTTATGCAAAACCATATTTTGATGAATTCGTAACAACAAAGGCTTATTGAAAGGTACATTAACCTAAAACATTCCGTAGGCGTAAAGGATACGCTAACGAAGCTAAGTGCGAGCTACGCCGTAGCCGCCGTAGCAAAGCGTGAGCTACGTCGTAGCATAAATAAACTTCACGGATCCACTCACATTTTACCTTATTAATTTAAGATGGAGGCTTGCTTTAACAACATTGTTTATTTATGAGTGTGCTATAAATTATTCAATTTCAGCCACATATATGTGCGAGTATTTCCTTGTTTATGTATGAAAATGCGCTAAAGTTTTTTTAATAATGTGGTTGGAGGAAGATAAAATGTTTTTAGATGATTTGATGAATTTAGTTGATATGAGAGAGCAGTGGTGGCCAAGTGGTAACTGCCCCGACTTACGAGCTGTAAGTCATGGGTTCGAACTGCAGGTTACTTACTTTGCGTAAATTATTTAATCACTAGTGCTCTCCAAACGGTGAAGGAAAACATCGTGAAGAAACCAAATGTCCTAGAGCCATAAATTTAGAAACATTTGACATCCCTCAACCCGTACTGGGCCTTCGTGATGGATTATGGCCCACTCCCTCTCGAAGAGCGGAGGCCTGTATCCCAGCAATGGGAACGTTACTGATTATGGTTCATATGTGTAGACATGTTTATTGATAGGCAGACGCTAAATTCCATTCCATATTGAAAGACCAGTCCACTTTTTGGCAATGAGAGTTGCAGTCACCGGAACATGGACTCCACCAAGAATTAATATAGGCAGCACGGATTTTTCTCCTAAACCTGAACACTTTGATCACCAATCCGTAAAAGCCACTTCTTGTACAAATGTAATTTAGAAATTTGCTGCTCGCCCGGCCACCTTAGGTGCGGGTCTGCGAACGATGAGTAATGGGTAGCTCACCATCCAATCAGTACCAGGCCCATGCCGGACAGCACGTTCGTGTTAAACCGACGCCTCAAAGATATTTTAGCAGTATAGAAGGGGCCGGATGGGGCCGATGTCTGCCTGGTCAACGGGATTGTCCGAAAGGCTTACCGCTATATAAAGGGCTAAGGAAGGAACATGGATGGGTTTTAGTCAGTAAGAGTCTGACTGTGCCTTCCGCTCCACCCAGAGCGGGAGTCATTCGATGCTTTCCCATTCATCTAATAATCACCCTTTGCATAATCTTGGTGATGACATAAGCTTGATATCCATCCAATACATTTATAACTTTTCCGTCATCATTATCACATATTCACTTCATGTATTTAATTACTTTGTCTATGTTTTGGGTATTTAGCCTGGCTGTGTATTGTGGACAAACGGCCCAAAGTATGCCAGCCCTACATTTGAGTATAAAGGCTCGTTAAGTGCCATTGGCTGTTAAGTTACATCCTGTGTGAACCTTTTTAACCTCTCAAATGTCGTATGCATCTCATAAGTTAAAGAAAAAAAATCTTGAAACGAGAATAAATAAACCGTAAAAATCGTTGAGATCTTATAAGCAAACGGCTTCTAATAAGCGAACATCTAATAGGTTAACCTACTTATTGTAATATGTCACTTCCTTGTTAGAGCCCCATCGGGATCGTACGCGTACAAGGGCAACCGCGTTTCGAAACAGACGTACACAACTACTTCTAACTTCGCAACATTCTTGAATGAACTCCCGTTAATAGTTTCAGTTTTATCCTGCAGGATCTGTAGTTATTTAGAAATCCTTGGACGTGTTAAGTTTAATTATGTTTGGGCAAAATAATGGTACAGCAACGGGCATAATCTACGCTTACACATCATTCAAAAGTTTTACTCCTGAAATAACTATTGCAACTTTGAAAGAACTTGTTACAAAAAAAAGAACAACGACTTCTGTATATATTGAATAAACATAAATATTATGATATTATCTTACTACTATTATAAATGCGAAAGTTTGTATATTTTAACTGCACAGTACCTACTTCTTGTTATTCTTTGTGTGATGACTAACCTGGTGTCAGAGTTTTTATGCTGCCCATGGGGCCTCTGACTTAGCTTCACATGCTGTTGAGAAATACTCTTAGGCAAGCCGTTAGTGTCCTACTTACTTAAATATATGAAACAAGTAAATCCCAGGACATGTGCCACAAAAGATTCTCATTTTTATTGTTGAGTAAATTGTTTAAAGTTTTTGAATGTTCATAACAGTTACAGATTTTTTTCTGAAATATTACCCCACCTATACTTATCAAGATTCAGTCTAGGCTAAGGCAATCATCATTTGGCTAACCTTTTCCCAACTATGTTGGGGTCGGTTTTCAGTCTAACCGGATGCAGCTGAAAACCTGTATTTCACATGGAGCGACTGCCTATCTGACCTCCACAACCCAGTAAATACGATACCCCTTGGTGAGACTAGGAACTAGACTCGTCTAGGCTAAAGCAATGTCACACAATTTTCACAAACCCCTAAATCAAAATTGAAATGGCTAATCTGACGACAAAATAGCAAACAGAACGTGAATTTGGCACAAAGTCTGCAATAACACAGCAATGAGTCTCATTAAGTGAGCCCGTTGGCAACCCTGTGCCGACATGTTTGTGCCAAAGCCGTTTCCGTTCCAATTTTAAAAAGGTTCAGCGTTTTTCCGAGTGTTTAAAATTGGAATGGCCAGTTATGGCCGTTATGAGTAACTGACTTATTGATAGAGTTATGCTGGGTTTTTCGGTGTCGCCACGAAATTGTTTTTTTTCTGGCACTCGGTGCGTGGTGGGCTTATTCTGGATTTCTGAGCGGCCAATAGTAAGGCTCCGCGCAAACGGGCCACCGAACACAGGCACTAGTCGCCGTCGCGCGCCACATGCTTTGATACCGTGCAAACGAAGGTGGTCGGTGGCTGCCACGAGTGGTCAATGGCTGCTACAATTTGTGATAATCTCCTGCTGTACAGTCTCAAGTGGCTGCCAACGGAGACTGAATCACGAGGGGATATTGAGTCGCGAGTGGACGCAACTCGCTATACGTGTGCGGAGATTCCATAGATCATGTAAACAGCTGGTCGCCAGCGGCTAGCGGCCTCTGGTCGGTGGCCCTTTTGAGCGGAGTCTCACTGATGCATAATACCCTGGACAGGAATTCCCCCCCTATGTGGTGAGGGTCACCTTGTGATTGTCACCTACGGAAATTGAAAAGTTTATTGAAAAAATTGATTAATCTTAATATTTTCAAATAGAACTTTATACTAAGGGTATTATAATCATTAGGTTTTACCTCACACTCAAATGCTTAAACATAATTATTATCTAAGTTTACATAAACAAATAGTAAATAATGTATGTACAGACGCGAGCACATCCAGCTATCCCAAACCGTCAAACGTTCCCAATTGAACATGAACCGTATTCTTTTGTAATAACGTTGAAAATCTATCAAAGAAATTTGATAGGTTGGAGTAGCTAGATGTGCTGGCCTCTGTCCCATAAGCTTCTTCAAGTACAGGTTAGAGAAGAGCGATATAAAATAAGGCAATCGCCTAAGTGTGAAAGAGACACCATTAATTCTCCATTAGCCACAGTTCAGTTAAGGATGTCCTACCATCAAACACTATCCCACAGCCCTTAACTGAACCACTCTTCCGTATTAAGCCAGTCCAACCAAAATTGAACTTTAATTTCGTAACCGAAGCTTCAAATTCCTCTGACAATTTCTACGGCTACGAAATATTGGTCAATCGAAATGAAACTGTACTAGCTGGTAAAAGGGTTGTTATTCAGTTTCCGCGTGTTTGCTTGGACGATGTTTAATGAGGTGTGGAGAGCAAATTCTGTTTGCAAAATTGCCGATGAGTGAGGCAAGATATTATAGTGATTTGGGATGGTTAAATATTTATGCTGAATTTAGTTAGCAATAGTTTGTTGATAAACAGTTGGTAATAGTTTGTTGATAAACAGTTGTATTGTGAGGCAAAACCTGCTTATCAGTTTCTTTTTTGATAGTTTCTGAAAACTTGGGTCGAATTCCACCAATGAAAATGAACGCGATTTTCAAACTTAAACGGCGTTCATGGCATGATGACACAGACAGCTTGAATGCAGTTTAGTTAAGCAATGATTTCATGATGAAATATTTCAAAACGATACTTTCCTTTTGAAATATTTTAAAAATGTTGTGTTTATAAGAAACAATTTTTTTCCGCAAATTATGTATAGTAAAGACTAAAAGTAATGTTTTTTTTTATTTTCAGTTTAAATTTGCGACAAAACGCATACCTAAATTGGCCGCCATATTATGTCGTCAATCTTATACATATAATCGAAAACATAACCTTAATTCCGGTGTTATGTTTGCAGCGCTGCACGAATGCCAAAGTTTTGACATTGACATTTAGCACTGACACATAAGTATGACGTCACACTACAGATATCCTCGAAATACTGCGTATTTTTGTTAATTCACGCGACACACGGATTCAAAACATTGTAATCGGTCTTGAATGATAAACGTAAAGTGTAATATGTAAGTGTTCATTGAACAAAACGCAGCTGCGATAGAACTAAAAGCTAGCACACGCTCTAGTATGTAGTCCAGTAATAGGTACGCGAACAAGTACTAAAGCAAATGAATGTTACTGCAGAGTGCAGAGTAAGAGGAATGTCCATTTATATCTGTCAACTAAGTAATCTTTGCAGTAGGTGTTATCTGTTCCAATACTATTTGATGAAAATGTAAACAAATACCGATTTGTATTATAGTGTATACTTAAATCATTGACTGCCACGTTGAAAACACAATAGAAAAACTATTGTAACGCGGTCACGCGTCTAACTAAAATTACTTTACAAATGGATTTAATTGTCATTTGAGGTTGATTTTATAACCTCAATTTTCGTCGATAAATGTTTTAAGTGCAATTTATTAATGTTATTTAAACAATAATTGTTGGAAAGATTGGTGATATATAAAGTAATCGGAAGGGTGTAATGAGTTACTAATTCCTTTTTAGTGAATGTTTGCGTAATAATTAAATATTATATTCAGGGTTTGTTTATATTTTCATCAGAAAATTTTTGAATAGACTATAATAGTAGAACTCTTTCTAAAGAAGCTCGTCCGGGGAAGAAGTACCACAATTTTATATCTGAATCCGTTTTTGTTATAAAGTGTACCTGACCAAACTCAACGTCAAGCGCGAACTTTTTAAACAAGTTGTCTTTTGTTTTGAAAATGAACATAACGGAATTGACGCAACGTAGCGGTAGGAAATCCCTATTTATGCCGCGTTGTTGTGTTCTAGTGAATACCTAAGTACTTTCACTATGGGAACAAATCAGAAATCGCGAAAAAAATCCCATGTTCCCTACATTTTGACGAATTATGCGAGCACAACGTATGAAACAGCTGATTTTTTTTTCGCGATTTCAGATTTGTTCCCATAGTGAAAGTTGTTCAAAATGATAAGTACAATGACCCCTTAAAATAATGCCCATGTATTTAATTTTACCTGTATAATGCCCGCGCACTATCAAATCGTATAATAATCAAATTTATAACATAGCCAAATAGCTGGATAGTAACAGCATACAATGAAGAAAGTAATCCTATCATTACATAAAACTCAACATTCATAAATGCGTTCTTCCGTTGCCTCCTATAATTATTTACACAATTTTCATTTTAACATCTTAATAATGGTAATTACAAGCTATAAAAGGGAATGCGCGAATTGGCAAACGAAATTACTTTAAGGCGATGCAATGGCCCAACTGGTACTGACGAGAGTGGATTAAAAATATTATGAGTTTTAAGGTTATATGCATTATCATTGTAGCACTAATCCGTTTTCATCAGGAATTTCTCATAGCTGCCCGGACTGGGTTTGTGTCCGATTGATGACAATAGACACACCCCCTATTAACTTTTTTTTTTGAGGGTGGGAAATCATCCAATGACTTCTCTCGCTCTGGGTGGAGCGGATGGGAGTGTCAGACTCTTACTGACTAAAACCCATCCATGTTCCTTCCGTAGCCCTTTATGTTCCGGGGTAGCGGCAAACCTTTCGGACAATCCCGCTTAACCCCCTATTACCTGGGACTAAATTAAAACTGACGAAAACACCCCGGATTTTAGGTAATGACGCCAGCACATCAAGCAATTCCAAACTGTCAAATATTCCCAATTGAAAATGAACCTTACCATTTTGTGATAAAGTTCAAAAACTATCCAAGAAATTTTGAGAGATTGGAGTAGCTGGATGTATAGTAGGGATTTTCGTTGTTTTTTTTTGTTGTTTTTCGTGTATTTAGGTATAGTTCTATAGTTTGTAGTCAAAGTTTTTCATTTTCATGAGTATAGTACCCCCTGAAAGTGTGTCCCTAGTTTAACCTAACACACTGTATATTTAATTACCAACTGCATTTCTTTAATTGACGGTAGTATTCAATAGTAAATTAATAGTATTGAAATTGCTGTAATACGGCTAATTCACGTAGGGTATCAATTTGCTTAAAAGTTAATTTCCCTGACTTCATACGTATTGTGGCAATGACCGAACCCATAAGAATGGAGTATGTGTGATAATTTATTTAGTACCATCGGAGTGGATTCAGGCTTGTGTTACTACAGTGATTAATTATTTTCAGATTACTGCGACCACAATTTTTGTACAAGGCGTAGACATTCGCTACATAAATGATTTAAATATGTACAATATAATATTTAAATATTACTAGCTTTTGCCAGCGGCTTCACCCGCGTGAATGTAGAAAATTATTCGCGTGAATGTAGCTTATATGTTATTCCAGACTATAGTCTATCTTTGTGCCAAGTTTCATCCAGATCCGTTGAGTAGTTTTTGAGTGTATTCGTTACAAACATACAAAAAAATCTTTCCTCTGTATAATATTAGTATAGATATAAGATAACACTTTTATAATTCATTTATAGTATTACAGTTGATATATCACACGTTTGCTATATCTTGTGAATGTTATTGGAATGAAGATATACCAAATGAGACGCATCCGCTGGCCGGCGCTGCGAATCCCCTCGTCCCATCTCATCTGCCAAGCCTTTTCCCAACTATGTTAGGGTCGGCTTCCAGTCTAACCGGATGCAGCTAAACACCAGTATTTTACATGGAGCGACTGCCTAGCTGACCTCCACAACCAGTAACCGGGCAATATGATACCCCTTGGTAAGACTGGCTGTCAGATTTTCGGGATTCTGACTACCAGTTACGACTGTCAAAGACGCACAAATGGCACGGAGGAGTCTCGTTATGTAAAGATGGTCACCCATCCACGTCCAACCTCAGCAAGCGTAGCTTAACCTGATGGATCGACCTGTGCGGCTGTTAGTACTTAGACACGAGCTCCTCTTCTCCGCTCGTCCCTTTTCTGTATGAGAAAAGATCTCTATCGTGCAGCAATTCCTTCCAGAATAGTCGCTGATATTAAGTCATCGGAAAGTCGACAATGTGTGGCGAATAGTTGCTCATATCTTCTTCTTCTTCTTCTTTCGTGTGGTTAGTGACTAACCTGGTGTCAGAGTTTTAATGCTGCCCATGGGCCTCTGACTTAGCATCACATGCTGTTGAGAAATATCTCTCAGGCGCGCCGGTTTGAGTCTGACACTCCCTTCCGCTCCACCCAGAGCGGGAGCAGTCATTGGATGATTTCCCAGCCTTAAAAATAAAAGGCATGCCGGTTTCCTCACGATGCCGGTTTGCTCATATTATTTCGTGGGAAAGTCCCAAAGCATACCCAACGTATGGTTGACAAAGCAAATCATGGATGTACAGATTTCGGCAATCAATCTCTGCCCTTAAGGGTTTCACATTTGTTCGCACTGAATTAATATCGCTCGGCAATTTCCGTTGCGACTGTGATGACGTACGAGTGTGACTCGTCCTTAATTAGGTTCGGCTTCTATTGTTTTGTAGTTTGAATGGAGTTTCATGTATTTTATTATGCTTTAAGCAATTTAGTTAATTTTGCAACACTTTTCTATGTCAAATGTTGTCTCTGCAATTGGAATTTGAAAGGGTAGTCAATAACGTTACTTTTTATGAACTGTCACATAATATTTCAAATAGTCAATTCTCCCTTGCAATACAATATTATTTGAGCAAGTTCTGTTAAATATTCGTATATTGAAGCAAAAACATGTCTCGGTTCGTTGATCATGCTTGTTTCGTGCAACTCGAAGATTCAAGCTTGCATGAATATTTGGGGAAATATACCCACAAAGAGAATTTCAGAATTTGTATTTCTGCTTTTGCTAACGAAACATGTTCTCTCCTGGTTTTAATATTAGTTAACTAGCGTCTCTGCTTTGCACAGCTGCAATCTAGTTATTTATTTATTCATTCACAAAATCCACACCCCTTTAACAATTACCAAACAGCAACAACAACAACCTCAACATAACAATAACTCTTTAACTTCAAAATGTATGTGCTTTTGAGGTACAGGCGTCAGCACATTAAGCTATCCCTAACTGTCAAATTTTCTCAATTAAAAATGAACCTTATGTCTTTGCAATAAAGTTGAAATACTATCAAAGAAATTTGACAGATTGTGGCAACTTGATGTGCTGGCCTCTGTACTAACCAAGAGATGGAGTATCGCATTCGTCTGCAGTACCCGGTGATAAATATTGCACCTCGACCTCTGTGACTAACCTCGTAAAGGTTTCCCTCTTTTTCCTAAAGATGCCATAGTACAGAGGCCAGCACATCAAGTTAAAGCTTAGGGCGTCTCTGGGGGAGGAAAGCAAGGGACAGGCTGAATCGGGCGTAGCAATAAGACACGAAAAGGGACTTTGTTTTACAGTATCGAGCGAGCCTCGGTCACCGCTCACTCTCTAGAATAACAGCGCTGTAGTTTTTTTATATATATCGCAGCATTATGCTGAGATAAGAGCCTTTTTGGCCTCGCACATGTCTTTTTTTATTATATTTTTGTTTTTATTTGGTTAGTCTTGATTAATCCTTTATTTTTATTGTTTGTATTTCCTGGTGCGTGTCGCAAATACAATATGTTATATCTTTCTTTCTTTATTTTGTAAAGAAAATGAAAGAGTTATAATAGTATAATGTATGGATCGCAGAAGAAATTAGGTTTGAATCCTGCACTAAAAACCTTAACACACCATTTTTTTCATGAATCATGCTTTTGAATTTGAAATCTTCATATAATTATTATAAAAACTGAAACATTTTCCAAGGTCGGAGCACGATAAAAAAACGCGTTTTTGTGAATAGACATTGAAGAATTGGTGTTGTAACAGTTATTATAAAGATGCAAACCAGTGTTGATATTTTTTAGTCGCATTAAAGCTGTTGTCAAGCACACACGCATTTTATTAGCAAAAATCCAGTCACGCAATTTGCAACCTTAATACAAACGACATATGGTCGAAATCGAGCCGGATTGTAGTGCAACGTAGTGATCGTGTTCGGGTGTCGAGAACAAAGGACTGCCGCATTCCTTAGATAAGAAGTGAGCCCGAACCGTCATTAGCTAACGAGTTTTAAGGATTTCTGTGCAAGTTTTTACAATATTATAAACGAAGACATTTGCGCATCGTTCAAAACATCACGTTGTTTTTGAAGATTTTGAGTTATTTGTGTTTATCAATGATGTCTACGCCTGAACAACTACTGGGAGTATTAGAAGAAACAGCCAAGTTATTACAAAAGACACAAATAAACTTGAAGAAATGTCCTAAACAGAGATTGACACGAGGATATATTGAAACAAGATTAAAATGCTTAGAAGAATATTGGAACAGATTTACTACCACCCACTTAGAATTGATAAAATGTACGACACGGGAAAATCGAAATACAATTAGCTATTTTGTGAACGAAGATTATTATGTATGCGAAGATCTTTATTTATCTATGCAAGCGGACCTTAAAGACTTATGTTTACAACATACGTACGGCAGCCCGACATGTAGTTCAGGTGCACATGAATCGTCAGGGACGTTTACATCACAACTTAGATTGCCGAAAATTGAACTACCGAAATTTACGGGACGATACGAAGAATGGTCCTCTTTTCACGATTTATTTATATCATTAGTTCACAAAAATACTTCAATTAGTGATGTACAAAAACTACACTACTTAAAATCTAGTATTGGTGGTGAAGCAGAGGTGCTACTGAGACATATTCAGATAACGGAAAGCAATTATTCGCAAGCCTGGACCGCACTGAAACAAAGATATGGCAACAAACGAATTATAGTGAACGCAGTTATTAAACGTTTGTTTAATCAAAGAAAAATAAATACGCAGAGTGCCAGTCAAATTAAATCGTTGTTAGACACAACTCACGAGTGCATTAATAACCTCAATAACATGTCAGTTTCCACGGAGTCTTGGGATCCTATGATAATATTTCTTGTTGTACAGAAATTGGACCAAGAAACTCACAAAGACTGGGAGGAATATTCCTATCAAGAAGGTTTAGAAGACTTACCTAAATGGGACAGCTTGAAGAAGTTCCTAGAATCGAAGTTCCGCACACTTGAGATGGTTACACCAGCTGCACCTGCAAGAGAAAAATCTAAAGAAAAATCATTTGCTGCCACGGCTACTACGTCAACTGAAAAAACATGTATTAAGTGCGAAGAACAACATACATTGTGTCATTGTAAACAGTTTACGGACATGAACATCAAAGACAGGAACGAGTATGTGAAGAAAAATAGATTGTGCTATAATTGCTTGTTACCGGGGCACGCAGTGTTTAGATGCCGAGTTCCTATGAACTGCCGTATCTGCAATAAACGACATCATTCTCTCCTTCATGAGAAAAAGGAAGACGTTCCAAAGATAGAGAATGAGACAGTTACCACATCCACTGCAACTTCAAATGTTTCTGTGAATCACACAATAGAGGACAACACAACAACAACAATGACGGCACAACACAGCAACACAAAGATGACGGCGCTGCTAGCAACTGCAATGGTGAAATGTAAGAGTGAAGAAGGACACACCATTGTACTAAGAGCGCTTATCGACCAAGGATCACAAGCATGCTTCATTAGTGAGAAGGCGGCTCAAAAGGCAGGCAGCGAGAGGCAGTGTGATCGGAGTGGGATCTACGAAAACAGATGTCAAGCAAGTGGTCCAGCTACAGGTTATATCAAGAGTAGAAGACAATTTCTGTCTTAACATACAAGCCTATGTGATGACTAAACAGTTGACCACCAAGTTACCGAAAATCGCTGTATACACTGATGTTCAGCACCTAAAATGTCTGAAATTGGCAGATCCGACTTACCATTTACCCGGGTCGGTCGATCTTCTGCTAGGAGTGAGAGAATACGCAGACATTTTAAAATCGGAGCTAATCAAAGGCCCACCAGGCACACCATGCGCACAACGAACCAGCCTGGGTTGGATCTTATTTGGAGAGATACAAAACAAAGACGAAGACAACTCTTTTCTTGTCATGCACCATCAAGTAGAGATGGATAATATGTTAAAAGCACTGTGGGAAATAGACACTGATACGAAAAGAAAATACACACAAGAAGAGCAGTTATGTGAAGACATTTACACAAAAACATATACAAGAAATGAAGATGGTAGATACGTCGTTACCTTACCTTTCAAAACACAAAACCCTAAATCACCAGACGGTAATACACGTGAAATAGCAATGCGTCGATTATTACAATTGGAAAGAAAATTTACAAAACAGCCTGACTTAAAAGAAGAATATGTAAAGGTGATAGAAGAATACTCAATGCTAAATCATCTGGAAGAAGTACCTGCAAAAGAAATTAACACTAAGAAAGCTGTGTACTTACCTCACCATGCAGTTGTTCGATGTGATAAAGAGACCACTAAAACAAGAGTGGTCTACGATGCTTCCTGTAAGGGTTCAAACAACATCTCACTAAATGACGAATTGCTAGTTGGACCTTTAGTACAAGACGACCTTCGCAGTATCATAATGAGATGGAGGATGCATGGAGTTTGCTTTGTTGCTGACATTGAAAAAATGTACAGAATGGTACGGCTGTCCAGAGCTCATACGGATTTCCAACGTATCCTGTGGAGAAGAGACCCATCTGAACCTGTTAAAGATTACCGTCTTCTTACCGTAACGTTTGGCACAGCACCAGCACCCTACTTGGCATGCAGAACCTTACTCCAGCTGGCTAATGATGAGGGTCAAAATTATCCTGTCGCTTCACAAATGATCTTAGATTTTTACGTCGACGATCTCTTGTCTGGAACGGACACTGTAGACACGGCTATTGAAGCCAGACACCAGCTGAAGGAGATGATGAAAAGAGGTGGTTTCGTGTTAAAGAAATGGTCATCAAACAATGTGGACTTCATGAAATCCATACCACCAGACGAAAGATCTCAAAATGCACTTCTTGATTTAAATATCGCTGGAAAGGTGAAGACGCTGGGAATCCTGTGGAACCTGAATACAGACAAATTTGAATACAAGTTTAATTTGAAACCTACAGAAGGTGCTGCAACCAAACGAAGCATTTTCTCAGATGTGCAAAAATTATATGACCCTTTGGGATGGTTGTCGCCAAGCGTGATTACAGCGAAGTTGTTTATGCAAAAACTCTGGCTAGAACAAGTGAGCTGGGATGATAAGATTAGTCAAGACTTAGAAGATGAATGGATACACATCAGATCTGATTTTGAACACATTAACGACATAAACGTAGATAGATGGATACACACAACAACCGAAAACCAGGAATGTATTCAGTTGCATGGATTCAGCGATTCATCGTCACGTGCTTATGCAGCAGCTGTCTACGTGAGAGTAACTTGTCCCAATGGTGAAATTCATACCAACCTGATGGCAGCAAGAACACGAGTTGCTCCTCTAAAAACTATATCCATTCCCCGACTGGAATTATGTGGAGCACTGCTTTTGTCACAATTATTAAACCATGTTGGCAGGGCAATGAAAATACAAAAATCACAAATATTTGCTTGGACAGATTCGTCAATTGTCCTAGCGTGGTTGTCTGGCGAGCCCTCCAGGTGGAAGACATTTGTGGCAAACCGGGTGGTGGAGATACTAGACCACGTCAGCTGCAATCAATGGTATCACGTACTATCAAATGAAAATCCCGCCGATATTGCTTCTCGAGGGTTACCTGTAGAAGAATTGAAAGAATGTCATTTGTGGTGGAACGGGCCAAGCTGGCTTAGCACGGAAGAAATTAAATTCAGTCGGCTGGAAAACACACAAACTGATGAAGAAAAGAAAACAATTAATGAGTTACAAACAAATTTAAAAATAAATAACACTGAAAATGATTACACAACAATAATAGATCAGTTTGAATCATTTAGTAATTTAAAGGAACTACTTACAGTCATATGCTACTGTCGAAGATTTCTACATTACAAAAGCAACGTAGATATGTCTGAAGCCGAGAAACATATCACAACAAAGGAACTTGAAGAGGCACTGCTTAGATGTATACAGATAGCGCAACAAAACGATTTTGAAGAGGAAATTAAAACACTAACAAACGAGAAAGAAGTAAAGAAAAGAAGCCCTTTAAAATCTTTGAACCCCTATATAGATGCCAAAAAAGTCATAAGAGTAGGAGGAAGACTAAGAAATGCAGACATTGCATTAGAAAGTAAACACCCAATCATACTTGCAAATAAAAGTGAATTGACTCGATTGATCGTGAAGAATGCACATGCAGAAACACTTCATGGAGGAGTGCAATTGATGTTGGCCTACATCAGATCCAGATACTGGATACTAAGAGCCAAAGATGTCGTGAAGGCATGCATCCGACAATGTCTAGTATGTGCTAAACATAGTGCCACATCAAAACAACAACTAATGGGCGATCTACCAAAAGAGCGCGTTACTCCAGCCAGACCATTCCTTCATAGTGGAGTCGATTTTGCTGGGCCATTTCAAGTATTGATGTCAAGAGGGAGAGGCGCTAGAACCAGCAAAGCATATATAGCCATTTTTATCTGCATGGCAGTCAAAGCAGTACACCTCGAATTTGTCGACAATTTAACAGCAGAAGCATTTATTGGTGCATTTAGAAGATTTACATCTAGACGAGGCAAATGCGCCCACTTATGGAGCGATCAAGGCAGGAACTTTGTCGGCAGTAGTAAAGAACTCATAGCTGCATTACGAGCTGCGCAATGTGAGCTCCCAAGAGACATAGCAGACACATTAGCAAAGGACGGAACCCAATGGCATTTCATACCCGCATACAGTCCAAACTTCGGCGGTCTCTGGGAGGCAGGTGTAAAATCAATTCTTGAAGAGAGTTCTTACAACAAACCTGACGTTTGAAGAACTGACAACCTTACTGTGTCAGATTGAAGCCTGTTTAAATTCCCGCCCTCTTACCCCTGCAGACGATTCAGATATAGACGCAACAGAAATGCTAACACCAGGTCATTTTCTCATTGGAGAATCTCCAATTGTTGTGCCACACCCAAACCTAGAAAATATAAAAACCACTTACCTTTCACGCTGGCAACACATGCAGAAGCTTCTAGGAGATTTCTGGAAAAAATGGCAAACAGAAAATTTAACACGTCTGCAGCAAAGACCTAAATGGATAAAACAAGAAAGAGAATTAGAAAAGGGACAAATAGTTCTTATAAAAACAGAAAACTTACCACCTGGAAAATGGCAATTAGGAAGAATAATTGAAAAACACCCTGGGCCAGATGGTCTGACTAGGGTCTATAGTGTAAAAAGTGGAGACAGTGTCATTAAACGATGCATTACTAAATTATGTCACTTACCTATAGACTGTAATGATGATTCTTAACTGTTCCAAAAGTACTTAACTTACTTGCACTGCTATTGTATCACATTTGCACCTGTAAAATAAACTTAATGAAACATAATTTGTATACATAGTAAAGAAACTTAATCAAAGCATATAAACCTACCTGTATTGAATTGTAAACTAATTAAAATGCAATGTTTAATAATCAATAAAATTGTACTTACCCTTTATACTTGAATTAGAAATCACAGTACCAGCCTTTGTTAATTATACAATTTTGCATGTTATGTTCTTTGTTAAAAGGACTTGATAGTCCTTTGGGGGCCGGTATGTTGTAACAGTTATTATAAAGATGCAAACCAGTGTTGATATTTTTTAGTCGCATTAAAGCTGTTGTCAAGCACACACGCATTTTATTAGCAAAAATCCAGTCACGCAATTTGCAACCTTAATACAAACGACAATTGGGTTCGATTCCCAGGTCAGACGACTCCCGGCCACCGTAGGCGCGGGCCTGCGGACGGTGAGTAATGGGTGACTCACCGTCCGATCAGCACCAGGCCCGTGCCGGACGGCGCGGTATATGTTCCACGCGCGCCTCAAAGAGATGTCAGCATATGAAGGGGCCCAAGCCTGCCGGGTAAGCGGGATTGCCCGAAAGGGTTACCGCTATCCTGGAACACTAAGGGCTAAGGAAGGAATATGGATGGGTTTTAGTCAGTAAGAGTCTGACACGGGAGTCTGAGCGGGAGGAGTTCTTAGATGATTTCCCACCCTCAAAAAAAACTTGTTATGTGTCCGTTTGACAGCAATAGGCTCGTTTCCTGTTACATGAGACTTAAACATAACTTTAAAAATTAGTTTGTACTATAGGTACACCTCCGCCCAACCCTTCGGAGAATTAAAGCGTGACGTTATGTTTGTGTAATAACATAGGGCCGCTATTTTAATAAAATTACTTGACCTCCATTACCCAACCTGAAAATAATTTATTACGAACAAATTAGATTTTTTGATACCCAAATTATTCTTTACATCTTCATAATTACGTTCTGTTTATGTTTAACGTTTTCTATTAAAATTCTTATTATAATAACTTGCCCTCTTTAGAATGTTTTATACTTAAGTAAGTTTTTGTAGTATTTTTCTATTAATCTGTCTGCCTGTGTGACTGTCACTTATCTGGGCCGTCAAGCCCTCAGTTTATAAGTGTATAGTCTATGCTGTCACTTGTCTGGGCTGACTGGCCCTCAGTTTATGGTCAAGCATATCCTAGTGAAATCATTATGTTCAAAAAGCCAGCCGAAACAGGGGGCCGACTTCTTATAGCAGTAAAGTAAGAATAGTATTATTTTAATATTACTTCCTGTGGGTAAAAGATGGAGCTAAACGTCCTGTATAGCTACGTCGCCATGGGCAGCATAAAAACTCTGACACCAGGTTAGTCACTAACCACACGAAAAAGAAAAAACATCAGTATTATTTTCTAGGATAACTAGTTGTGTTACCCCCTTACCCCAGATATTAATGAACACTAGAATTATGTCGAAGATTCTGTAAACAGTGGTTAGCTAAAATGCGGGCGCTAACCGCCCCACTTTGATCTAACCGCAATCTGGTTAGTAACAATGCAAGGTACAATATATTACAGTATAATTATGTATACCTACCGATGCGTTATGTTATGTAGTGGTCAATCCTCTTATGTGGATGATGTCATTGGATCAGACTTCATCGCCTAATACAGGGGTTCCCAAACTTATTTCATCTACTTCCACGGTTGGCGCAGTGGTTGAGCGATTGACTGCTGCGCACTATGTCGCGGGTTCGATTCCCGCACGGAACAAATATTTGTACGACCTGCAAGTATTTGTTACGAGTCTGGGTGTTTTTCTATGTATAATATGTATGTATTTACAAAAAAAAAATGTATATAAGTAGTATATCAGCCATCTCGTTCAAGCATTAGGTTGCTTAGCTTGGGACGATATGGCGCTGTGTGAAAAATGTCCAAGGATATTATTATTATTATTACTTCCCACTTTGAGAATAAATTATGTTTTAGCGCCCACATTTTTTCACCTACTTAAATATTATCTGGATGAAATTACAAATCGCCCCCTAAACACAACGCTCTCATTTTTGTTCTGCGTCTCTTACTGCCTCCATTTAAGGCCTGCAGCGCCTACAAGTGGGCGTTATCGCCCACTTTGGGAACTGCTGGCCCTAATAGGTTAAGTTTAAGGTTGATGTTCCAGGGTAGCCCGCGAAATTCAAATTTTCTTAAGTTTTTTGCAATTTGCAGGCCAGTGATAGGTTGTATGTTGATGAACATTTGATTCGCGGCTGTAAGACGTATGTAGTTACAGAATTATAATCATCAAAATCATTAATACAACCCTCCGAGCTCATAAAGGTGTAAAAATGACTTTTTACAAGGTCAAAGTCATTCCGGAACCTTGATTTTGATGATTATAATTCTGTAACTACATACGTCTTACAGCCGCGAATCAAATGTTCATCAACATACAACCTATCACTGGCCTGCAAATTGCAAAAAACTTAAGAAAATTTGAATTTCGCGGGCTGGTTGGAGGATTCACCTTAATATCAACTATTTAAAATTGCGCTTTTATAATGTACAGAGGCCAGCACATCAAGTTACCACAATCTGTCAAAGTTCTTAAATAGTATTTCAACTTTATTGCAAAGTCATAAGGTTCATTTTTAATTGAGAAAATTTAACAGTTAGGGATCTCTGTACTACCGTTGCCCTCAACTTCCTCTGCGTGGATTTTGATTTAAATAGAGCCTATAACACTCAGGGATAATACAGCGTTTTAGTTGCATCAAATATACTTAGGGACTCCTTATCTCCGTTTCTATATTTATAAACATTAATGTTAAGTTATAAGTATTGAATAAAGAAGGGAAAATCGTTTGTTGAGCTTCCCATTAGTAGATCTAGAGATTACCCCCTTAAAACCTCACAAAGACACAAACTTTATGTTATTAGTATAGATAACGTAACGATATTCTCGTGGGAATCCACGCCCTCGTCACGGCATCACTATAAGACAGGGATGAAAAATGTGCGGAAATGAAGTCATTTAAATTCCACACATTTTACATCCCTAATAATATTAACAAACTATACAAAAACGTCCGCATCGCTGTCATACGGATACGTGCCCGGTAGTGCTATTCTGTAAAAATCTCACCGCGAAAATGTAGATGAAGTGAGTTGAACGTGAGCTGTCAATAGTCCACGCGCGCCTTAAAGAGATGTCAGCATATGAAGGGGCCCCTCAGGGCCAAGCCTGCCGGGTAAGCGGGATTGTCCGAAAGGGTTACCGCTACCCCGGAACATAAAGGGCTACGGAAGGAACATGGATGGGTTTTAGTCAGTAAGAGTCTGACACTCCCTTCCGCTCCACCCAGAGCGGGAGCAGTCATTGGATGATTTCCCAGCCTTAAAAAAAAAAAAAAAGCTGTCAATAGTGTCAGTCCCTAACATGAGGTGGAACGACAACTCACTTCACGCTCAAGTCATCTAAGTTCTCGTGG
The DNA here is from genome assembly GCA_951799385.1 of Hyppa rectilinea. Classification (NCBI taxonomy): domain Eukaryota; kingdom Metazoa; phylum Arthropoda; class Insecta; order Lepidoptera; family Noctuidae; genus Hyppa; species Hyppa rectilinea. The sequence goes on from OX637317.1 coordinate 2,502,563, forward strand.
GTCACCCGGCAGAAGACTTCATCTTCATTCTTTGGCCAGAGAACGAGCCAAATTCAAATTCAAATCATTTATTGCAATCATATACATTATAGGTGGTAAAATACAATTACAGAAACAATCATGGACCCTGTCGGGCACAGCAAAATTAGAGAGTAGGTAGGAGAGAGGATGAGCGCCTTTATCAATTTTCCATATTATTTAAAGAATTAAAAGCTAGGTAGATTATTATTTTATTGTAATTAGATTTTTGTTTTGAATAGAAATTAATTGCATATTACCTATTTACTTTATTTTATTATTGCATTTATTAGTTCAATCTATTTATAATTTGTAGTAATTATTTATTATTATATTTTATCGACACCCTAAAAAGATCATTTATGTGCATATTAGTTATCTTAACCCATTCACTGTCCAATGAATCACATTATGATTCATGTTGATTGTTTAACTATTGTGTCTAGTTTGTGAACAGGGAACCTGTTAAAATACATTTTCATCTATTCTTCAATCATCAAATTAGAGCCACGTGAAGTGTCGACCAGTCGGTCAGTTTCTGTAAAAAGGTTTTGCCACTCAAGCCTCATACCCGAGCGCTTCAACCCCAAACAGCTGAAAACTGTTATTATTAATTATTTTCCCAACTTTGGGTAAGAGTTTAAACTTTCGAATACAAAATAGAAAATGTAAGCAAGCCTCCCGAAATTTAAATCTTAATCTCGGATTAGCCATTTCACAGAGTTTCTAATTATATTAACGTTAAATAAATGGTCGTGTTTTCTAATTGTTTTGTGTTTTCATTGTTTATAGAATGTAACAGAATACTTTATAAATGGCTCGCCTTTAGAATTTATTTTAATTTAATCTATATCAAATGAGCTTTTTTCAAACAATCTGTTTTTTAAGGGTTCCGTATCTTAATAGGAAAAAACAGAACCCTTATAGGATCACTTTGTTTCATATTTCAATAGAACCAACGGTAAAAGAATTTTATAGGTACCTTATAATGGTTTACTTCTGTTTATTTTTTACTAGCTTTTGCCAGCGGTTTCGCCCGTATGTATGTAGGAAATTAACCCACGGGAACCGTACCTATTTCCGGAATAAAAAGTATCATATGTGCTATTCCAGACTAAAATCTATATCTGGCCAAATTTCATCCAGATCCATTAAGTACTTTTTGCGTGAAAGAGTAACAAACACCCATACATCCTCACAAACTTTCATGTTTATCATTAGAAAATATTCTAGTAGTAAGAAGTAGTAGGTACCTATATAGTATAGGAATAGGATTGACCTCAATGTACAGTTGCCAGCACAATAATTAAGTTATCTTAAACTGTCACATTTTCCCATTAAAACATGAACCTTATGCTTTTGTCGTAAAGTTGAAAATCTACTAAAGAGATTTGACAGATTGGGGTATACTTTTTTGAGGGTGGGAAATCATCAAATGCCCCGCTTTGGGTGGAAGCGGAAGGTAGTGTCAGGCTCTTACTGACTAAAACTCATCCATGTTCCTTCCTTAGCCCATTATATGCTACCTACCCTACCTACCCTACCTACCCTACCTACCCTACCTACCCTACCTACCCTACCTACCCTACCTACCCTACCTACCCTACCTACCCTACCTACCCTACCTACCCTACCTACCCTACCTACCCTACCTACCCTACCTACCCTACCTACCCTACCTACCCTACCTACCCTACCTACCCTACCTACCCTACCTACCCTACCTACCCTACCTACCCTACCTACCCTACCTACCCTACCTACCCTACCTACCCTACCTACCCTACCTACCCTACCTACCCTACCTACCCTACCTACCCTACCTACCCTACCTACCCTACCTACCCTACCTACCCTACCTACCCTACCTACCCTACCTACCCTACCTACCCTACCTACCCTACCTACCCTACCTACCCTACCTACCCTACCTACCCTACCTACCCTACCTACCCTACCTACCCTACCTACCCTACCTACCCTACCTACCCTACCTACCCTACCTACCCTACCTACCCTACCTACCCTACCTACCCTACCTACCCTACCTACCCTACCTACCCTACCTACCCTACCTACCCTACCTACCCTACCTACCCTACCTACCCTACCTACCCTACCTACCCTACCTACCCTACCTACCCTACCTACCCTACCTACCCTACCTACCCTACCTACCCTACCTACCCTACCTACCCTACCTACCCTACCTACCCTACCTACCCTACCTACCCTACCTACCCTACCTACCCTACCTACCCTACCTACCCTACCTACCCTACCTACCCTACCTACCCTACCTACCCTACCTACCCTACCTACCCTACCTACCCTACCTACCCTACCTACCCTACCTACCCTACCTACCCTACCTACCCTACCTACCCTACCTACCCTACCTACCCTACCTACCCTACCTA